>CM066032.1:1080694301-1083161577 GCA_033557465.1 Ichthyophis bannanicus
TTGCATTATGAGAGCCATTTTTAATGTTTATTTTAATCTACTGCTGCCCCCTGAGCAACACACACTCTCAAAGCACTGTAACATAAGGTGCTTGCATAAGGCCCCCACCCCATAAGGCGTACCCCCAGAGGGCACATTTTTAAAGTTCGCACTGTCTGGCCATGGTCACCCTACAATTATTGCTGAAAGGTTGCGCCAAATAAAGGCCGCCATATTAGGGTTACCCTATGAGGCACACCGCAAGGTCATAGCACTGTTTTGATGGCAGCACTGTGCATTTAAACGCATGAAAATCTTAAGTAGGTGCGCTAAAATGCAAGGAGGAACAGCAGTGTAGCACAAAGGTTAAGGCACTGACTGATAATGCTGGGGTCATGAGTTCAATCCCCAGTGTGCCCAATACATAAGGCTGGCTGAGGCATCAGCTTGTCATGTAAGTATTGTTTCCTGAGGCATTTTATTTGTATTTTAATTATGCTGCCAGCAAACACACCCTCACGTGCTGTAACATAAGGTGCATCATAAGGCACCCCATAAGGTACTCCATAGGGCACGTTATAAAGTGCACTGTCCGCCACGGCACTCTATAATGTCCCCTATAGGGCACCCTATAAGGCACTCCATAGGACACCTTATAAGGTAACCTTATACGGAATGGCACCCTATCAGTCGCTCCATAGCATACTGTATAGTGCACCTTATATGGACGGTAACTATAAGGTGCCCTATAGGATGCCCTATAAAGCACCCTTTGAGGAACCTTATGGGTACAGTATTGAGGGTGTTATTGCTGGCAGCACTAATGTACTTTAAAAATAGATAATGCTTTTGGACAGCCCTATCAAATAAACCCCACTGTGGGTTGGAACCCATGACCTCTGGTTCTACTGGTAGTGAAGTAACCAGTGGGCTACAGCTCCATAGCTGCTAGCTAATTTGTTCCTGGCTGTCTGCAGAAGGACTGCAAAGTCTCATACAAACAGTCTGCTGTGGTCACCAGGATAGGGTTAACCCACCCATACCCATGATGCACTGCACATGCAAATCAGCAATCTACAGATGATCACAAAATGGGGTATGCACCCCCACAGCACCTCGGCCCTGGTAGGGGGAACTGACCGTGTGTGGTACTGGCACAGAGTAGCTACACACCGTCACATTGTGCAGGTACTGCACTCACCCTGAGGATGAGGTGGGGCGCCCAGCACCAGGTCCACAGCAGAGATAGGCAATGCTGCAGATCCCCAGCAGTGCTAATGTGTGAGATAGGTAGTTTCTGCTGACACACCTTGGATATTTCTGTATGTCTCAGTCAGGTATAGCCCCTATGGACCCCTAGTAGATTATGTACCACCACCCTTCTCCTCCTTCTCCTCCTCCTGGGCTGAGGGTGGGGAAACAGGGGTCTCTCACCATAGATCCACATTCTACCTCCCTGCAATGGTGGCAGTAGAGGGGACCATCAACCCCAGTCCTGCTGGGGGACAGACACCCTACAGGGCAGTCAATGCAGCTCTGTACACAACCATAGCACAATAGCAGACAGACATTAGGCCTGGATATGCTAAGCTGCACCCCACCACTATCTGATATTCTCCCGCAGCAAGCCTTCAGTCCACTGCACCCTGCAAGGTGCTCCATGAGAAACACATACTAGCTGCAGACAGTCTGCTAGCTAGTCCATAGTGCATGTTCCTGGTGGAAACACATGCACCCAGAACTAGGATGTCAGCATACACACAAGTTGATAAATCAGTGACTGGGTCCCAAAAATAAACCCATAAATATCACATGAGAGAAACACTATATAGCACTATGGGGGTGCCTAGCCATGCTGTGATCACTGCACAGTCAGGGTGAGAGTGATCTCCCAGCAGGACATGCTGTGGCCACCCTGTCTGTGCAGGTGGTGGCCGGACACTACAATGTCCCAGCCAGTGCCCTATGCCCTGTGCAGATGCATCCTGGCCAGGCCACCCTGTCCTGGCTATACCCATGGTACCTTGCTGCCTCATTATGCACATTGGCAGGCCAATACTGGCAACAGTGCTGGCAGTGTGAGCTGTGGAGGGTGTTTGCAGCCACCACACATTGGATAGACAGCCACACACTCCCACACCTATGCCAGCATTGTGCTACTATAGAGGAGGTTTAGCAGCCCTGGCCACCACACCAGTCCTGGGCACAGTGCTATAATGGAGCTCAATCAGCAAACTGTGCTTAACGTAGGAATTGCTATCTGCCAGTAATCATAGCAAACTTTTGATAGCTGTGTACCGTATTCCCAGGTGTAGGGTGGCATTGCTAAGGTATGCAAGTGCTAGTATTGGGAGATGCACGCAGGGCCCAATGTCCTGCCTCTCCAGGAGGCATTGGCTAATGGAGCCTGTGGGTGTGTGCGTGTGTCTGCCCCTGTTGGCTGCTGCTTTATGGCAGAGGTTCCCAACTCCAGTCCTGGTGTGCCAAACACTGTTCGGGTTTTTATGCTGTCCCTCATGAATATGTATGAGATACATCTGCATACCATGGGGGTGGTGCATAGATATGCAGCACAGACATCTTTATTAGAGGCAGCATGGAACCTGGGATGGTGTTTGGCCCTCCAGGACTGCATTTGCGAGGCTCTGCTCTAGGTAATGCGCCTGTTTTGGTTTCTTTGCTCTGTAGGATAAAATGTAGGTGTTTTGGGCATATTTACGTCATATGCAATAAAGGTTCTGGTCTGTATTAGCACGTTGTAGTTGTGGGTAAAAACATGGGGACTGGGTTGGCAGCACCATAGCTGGGACTTGAAC
This sequence comes from Ichthyophis bannanicus, assembly GCA_033557465.1. NCBI lineage: Eukaryota > Metazoa > Chordata > Amphibia > Gymnophiona > Ichthyophiidae > Ichthyophis > Ichthyophis bannanicus. The sequence goes on from CM066032.1 coordinate 1,080,697,097, forward strand.
CTGTGACCTTCTGTCTCCAAACACACTGGTTGTGTGCACTGCACCACCGTGTTACCACAGATACAGTGCATTCCCTGTTGATACCATGACCTGTCCGGCAGGCCTGTCTGTTGCAGTGCATGGCACCCACCTACACAGGGCTAGTCCATGGTCTGCTCTGGGGCAGCTGCCACTGCCCCCCTCCACCACCAGTACCCCTCTGCCACCATGCTGACATGCCCTTCTGCTGGTGGTGCTGGTGGTGTGCAGTCTCAAGCCATCCAGTGTGCAGGTAGGCGGCTGCCTATGGTGTGTTGTTCTGCTTTTAGTTTCCCTTTTGCGGCTCTGTTAAGCCCGTGGGGGCTGATGGGAAACTTCCCATCAGCCCCCGCGGGCTTAACAGAGCAGCGAGGGAGAAACTCTCCCCTCGCGCTCTGAAAGCCGGCGCGTGTGACTGCAGCTGCAAAGAGAGAGGTGATACAGGGGAGGGCAGGCTCTGCTGGGCAGGGGGGTCCCGTGGCACACCCGATTCTGCCGCGGCGGCCCCGGCAGTGGTAGCAGGACAGCTTTTTTTTTTTAAATTTTACTTTTAGATCAGAATGTTTTCTGCGCGGGGCCCCCTGAAATGCGGGGCCCTGTGCAAAAAACATTCTCGCTCAATGGACGGGCCGGCCCTGTATAACAGCTGTCCTAACTCTTCCTTCATGAGCACATGGCCCTGGAAAAATCTCCTGGAGGACAGGTCCTAGCTACAAGATCACTTCCTGCCACACCACGGTGATGCTCTCCTATCACATGACCTCTCTCCTCCATGGCAACAGGGATGCTGCCAGACTGGAGGTGGGACTTCAGTACTACATCCCTGTAGGTCTCGCCTATGTACCTCTGTCCTTCCTTATGTTCTCCAAGTCTGCTACTCTAGCCTCCAGAGATCAGACTCGTTCCCTAAGAGCAAAGAGCTCCTTGCACCTAGTGTACATGTAAGACCCCCTCACCAACTGGAAGAAAATCATACATGTGCAACTCAATAAAAAAGACAGGAAAGCTCCCACCTCATTGCTGAACTGCTGTCTGCATCTTAGTTTTAAGGTTGTGTTTAGGTATTTAAGTTGTTTACTTATTTAGGTTTGCTGGGTATCCTTATACTAATAAAACTATATCTAATACATTTAATGGCCTTGTTCACCTCAAGATTAATTAATCTCACATCCTTAATCTATCTCTGATGAGGATAAAGAGCTACACCTGAGAGTGAATATGGCACCTCCTTCCCTTTAAGAGGTTTAAGCACCTATAAGGCTGCTATTATCCCAGGGGTGGGTGGGAGTCAGTGAGGGAGGGAGGGAAAGAAGACTTATTAAAAGCTAGCTGCTACACATTACGCTGTCCTGTGCTTCTAAGGGAATCTGTGACCAATTTCCTGGGTGAATCTACAGCCCTTGCTTTGATAGAGGAAGTCTTTCAAAATGCTCCTTTGATCTGTCACTTTGCATTAACACCTATCTAAAACAATCTCACAGGTCTCTTGCCCCCTATTAGATTAGGCCTCTTTGTAAAAGACTCTAGAAACAATTTATTGCTCAAAGAATACTGACCTTGTTTTTCCTTTTATGCTAAGGGGTATGTTTACTAAAAGCCCGGTAAAGTGCGTGCTGCGGTAGAGTGCGTGTGCCGTATAAGGAGTGGGCGTTCCGTCCTGAAGAAGAAAAGCCGTGATTGACAGATGCGCTAAGGTGCGCGGCGCCCGTGTGCGCCCCGCAGCTTACCGCAACTGAGAGCTGAACGGGAGGCATATGTGTCCACTGATCTACAAACAAAAGAACAGAGCCACAGCACAATGGTTAAAGCACTGACCAATGGTGTGGGGCTCATGGGTTTGAACCCACTCAATGGCTTGCTGAGGTGTTAGTTTTATGAGGCAGAGAAATACTGGGCCGAATAAAGCAGCTAGCTGTGTTTTTTTGGCAGCACATCAATACTGGACGGCATAAGGCGGGGCGCTGATGTTTTTCATGCAGCATATTAATACTGGGCGGCATAAAGTGGCACGCTGATGTTTTTATGCGGCATATTAATACTGGGCGGCATAAAGCGGCACGCTGATGTTTCTTCTGGCGGCATATTACTACTGGGCGGCATAAGGCGGCGCGCCAGTTTCGGCGGCAATCGCATACTGGAAGGTATAAGTGGGGCGCTGATGTCCAAACAGAAACACAGAGCCACAGCACAATGGTTAAGGCACTTGCCAATGGTGCAGGGATCAGGGGTTCTACCCCCCACTGTGCTCAATGAACAGAGCTTGGTGAGGTGATATTTTAGGAGGCATACAAATAATGGGCGGCATAAGGCGGGGCGCAGATGGGCATTAGGCTATTGCTTAAGGAAGCTATTTAATAATAGGAGGCATAAGGCGGCACGCTGATGTGCAAACACAGGAATAGAACCACAGCACAATGGTTATGACACTGACCAATGGTGCAGGGAGCAAGGGTTCAATTCCTCACAGTGTCCAATGAACAGGGCTAGCTGAAGCATTATGTATTATGGGGAAGGTTGCTTTAGGAGTCAATTTATGTTTATTTAATTTACAGTACTAGCAAACGCACCCTTAAAGCGTGTGAACATAATGCGCCCCATAAGGCACATTGTAAAGTGCACTGTCTGCCACGGCACCCTAGAATGTTGCTCACAGGGCGCTGTAGAGGGTGTCGTATGAGGTACTGCAAGGTCAGAGTACTGTTTTCGATGGCAGCACTGTGCAGTTTAAGGAATGAAAAGCATAGGTAGGTGCGTTGACATGCAAGGGAGAGCAGCAGTGGAGCACAATGGTTAAGGCACTGACTGCTGATACAGGGGTCATGGGTTTGCTCCCCATGGTGCCTAATACGGAAGGCTGGCTGTGCAGCAGGTTTGCAATGTACATATTTTGTCCTGCAGCACCGTATGTTAATTTTATTAATTTCTGCCAGCAAACATGCCCTCACGTGCCGTAATTGAAGGTGCCGTATAAGGCACCCTATACGGCACTCCATAGGGCACATTATAAAGTGCACTATCCGCCACGGCACCCTAATATGTCCCCCATAGGGAACCCTATAAGTTGTGTCACAGGATAATGTATAGTGCACCTTATATGGACGGAAACCATAGGGTGCCCGATAGGGCGCCATATAAAGGGGCACCCTATGCTGAGGGTTTGTTTGCTGGCAACAAAATATGTACATTAAAGACAAATAATGCTTTCAACAACCCTAACAAATAACCCCAACATGGGTTTGAACCCATGACCTCTGGCTTCACAGTGGAGATGCATGCACCCAGAATTGGGCTGTCAGCATACACAGCAAGCAGATAAATCAGTGACTGGGCCCCAAATGGAAACCCATATCTATCACATGAAAGAAATACTAAATAGCACTATGGTGGTGCCTAGCCATGCTGTGGTCACTGCACAGTCAGGGTGAGAGTGATCTCTCAGCAGGACATACTGAGGTCACCCTGTCTGTGTCGGTGGTGGCCGAGCACTACAATGTCCCAGTCAGTGCCCTATGCCCTGTGCAGATGCACCCTGGCCAGGCCACCCTGTCCGGCCTATACCCATGGTACCTTGCTCCTCATTATGCACATTGCCAGCCCAATACTGGCAACATTGCTGGCAGTGTGGGCTGTAGAAGGTGTTTGCAGCCACCACACACTGGATAGACAGACAGCCACCCCCACACCTATGCCAGCATTGTGCTACTATAGAGGGGTTCAGCAGCCATACCCACCACACCAGTCCTGGACACAGTACATGCATGGATATGGTACGCATTACTGTTGGGGGTCACATCCCAGGGTGGTAAACACTGTCAGAGACCAGACCTGCAGCACACACCGCAGACATCTGTTTGAGTGTTATGGTGGAGCTGAATGAGCAAACTGTGCTTTACGTAGGACTGGAGATCTGCCAGTTATAATGGGAAACGCTTGATAGCTGTGTACCGTATACCCAGGTGTAGGGTGGCAGTGCTGAGGTATGCAACTGTTAGTATTGGGAGATACAGGCAGGGCCCAATGTCCTGCCTCTCCAGGATGCATTGGCCAATGGGGCCTGTGGGGGGGTGTCTGGCCCTGTTGGCTGCTGCTTTACGGCAGAGTTCCCCAAATCCAGTCCTGGTGTTCCACACACTGTTCTGGTTTTCATGCTATCCCTCATAAATATGCATGAGCTACATCTGCATACCATGGGGGTGGTGCATAGCTATGCAGCACAGGCATCTTTGTTAGAGGCAGCATGGAACCTGAATGGTGTGGGGCCCTCCAGGACTGCATTTGGGAGACTCCGCTCCAGGTAATGCGCCTGTTTATGGTGTCTGTGAGTGCTGTGGTAAAATATAGGCGTATTAATCATGCATATGTTCCTAGCTATACAGTTTTGTCCTTACTATCACGGTTTAGTTGTAGGAAAAATATGTGGACTGGATTGGCAGTAGCCCCAGCAGGGCTTTGAACCTGTGACCATCTGTTCCTTCACATACTGTCTGTGTGTGTGCTGCACCACCGTGTTGCCACAGATATGTGGTGTTCCCTGGGGAGTACATGACTGTACATCCGACAGAGCCTGTCTGTTGCGGTGGACGGTGCCAGCCTGCACAGGCCTAGGCCACTGACTGCTGTGGTTTGCAGCCACTGCCCCCTCCGCCACCTGTACCCTTCCGCAAACATGCAGACATGTTCCTATCTGGGAAAAACATATGACCTGAGTGAGTTGTAGCACTCCAGGACTGACTTTGGGGGACTCAGCTGTAGGCAATGCCCATTGTTATGGTTTGTGTGCGGTGTAGGGTAAAATATAGGTGTTGGGACCATGCTTATGTTCTCTGCAATAAAAGAGTGTCTGTATTCTCACTGTTTGGTGGTGGGTAACATGATGGGGACTGGGTTGGCAGGAGCCCCAGTTGGGCTTTGAACCTGTGGCCCTCTGGTCCTACAGGTACTGGCTGTGTCTGCTGCACCACACTGTGGCCACAGATGTGGTGCAGTCTCTGGAGATGTGATACCTGGCCGCACGAGTCAGACACCCTGCTCTTCACAATTTTACTGTGGGCTCGTTGACCTTGTATGGGGACAAAGGTGCAAATAAACCTCACAAATGCCCTCCAAAAAAGGGGAAGAAAACCATAACCAAGCTGCGCAACAGTGATATCAATGGGCAACCTGGAAAACACTCCCAGGAATGCTCCATTAAAATGCAGTGCTTTTGAATGAGTCTACGGAGCGTAGACCCTTCCAAAAATCATTTCTTTTTTTTGGAGCTTTCCTGGGAGTGTTTTGTATGGTTGCCCATTAATATCACTGTTGCCCTGCTGGATTATAATTTTCTTAGAATGTGTTGTGGTCATTTTCATATCATATTTGCTATTTTGTTCTGTGCACATGTATCACACTGCTCACGTGTTTTAGGTTTCCCCGATTTTGCTGTACATTGCTGACGGAAATGGTTTCTCTTCCCTTTAAATGCGCTCTACCGCGAGTGTTTCACTTGCGGTATTTTTTCCTTGTAAATTCGGGCACGCTCCTGTGCGGGGAGTCTCTCCCCTCCCACATTCCACCCATTGATCCCGTCTCTCCGCCCCTCGGGGGCCTTCCTCCGCCCTCATTTCGCCTTTCCACGCCTCTATCGCACATGAGCGCCCCGCAAACGTGCGCGTTTTCGGCGCACGTGTGCGGGGACCGTTAATGTGACATGCATGCATACGGGGCGCTTAAGAGCACTTAAATGCATCATTTTAGGGCGCTCAAGTGCGTCCCGCACAAGTGCGCCGTTTAGTAAACATACCCCTAAGTTATACTCTGATTTGATTGAAATTAAAGCTCTTTGCTGATACTAGGCTCTGACTGAGCATTACATTTAAACTAGCAGCTCTCTGATGGGTTTTAAATTTGAACTGAAAGCTCTTTGCTGATACTAGGCCCTGACTGAGTATTAAATTTAAACTAGAAGTTCTCTGCTGGGTTTTAAATTTAACTGAAAGCTCTCTGCTGAGTTTTAAATTTAAACTGAAAGCCCTCTGCTGGATTATAAATTTAAACTGAAAGCACCCTGATGGGTTCTGAATTTAAACTGAAAGCTCTCTGCTGGGTTTTAAAATAAACTGAAAGCTACCTGTTGAGTTTTTAATTTAACTAAAAGCTCTTTGCTGATACAAGGCCCTGACTGATTTAACAAATAAACTGGATTCTAATTTGCAGAGATTAATCATCTTAAATCTAAAGAATTCCTTTTCCCTCAAGATTTAGAAAAATTCCCAAAAGTAAATACTTACAATTGCAGATCTATCTCCAGAAGCAGCAGTCCTTTTTTGTTATCCTTCAATACTCCTTCTCTTGTAAGTCCTGCAATTATGTAACTTTAATATTATTTTTACATATTAGTGACATTCTTCCTCCATTTCTTCCTACCTTGATTTTCCTGAATCAATTATAGCCCAGTATAATTACATCCCAGTCATGGTTATCCATGAACTATGTCTGTGTAATCACCACTAAATCCAAGTCAGTTTCTTCCACTAAAACCTCAACATCCAGAATCTTATTTCCCATACCACGGGCATTATTTCACATTGCCAGGGCATTTTTCCTAGAAAAAAAGGCGCCAGTACTCATGTGCAGGGCTCTTTCACTAATCCATCAGGACCATGGGTCATTTTTAGCAGGCAAAAAAAAATGTGATGGTACTCCGGACTACTGCGAACCCCCTCAAAACAAGCCCTAAACAGCATTTTCCCGATGTCCTTTTAACCCATGTCTACAGAGGTATTTAATGTTTTACTTAACTGAGGGCTTTTACTGACCTGGGGGCTTTCTTTACGAATCTCCAACAAATCTAATTTAAAGTAGGTTTGCCAGTCTTCCGCGGAAGATACTTTGACCCTTCTTGGATAGATGATGATTTGCTCGTTGAGACTGTCTGTGAAAATATGAGATATGGACTCAACAAGGGTCATCCACGTGCAAGCTGTTAATATACAGTAACTAATAAGTTTTATGATTAGGGTTGTGTTGTAATTTTGAATAACACCTGATGTAGGCATTCTGTGCCAAAACATGACCCTGTTGGGTTGCATGAATACAGTATTTTTCTGAGAATTCCAGATATTCCCCTATTCGTTGTTTAGGCATGCACTGTATGTGCACAAGTACTTAAAAATGCATGCAATCAATTGTACAGAAGTTAATTCATAGGTGTACCCGTGTATAAGTAATTTGCATGCAATATACATTTTTAGGAAACCAGATAAACTGAATGCACCCTCATGAATGCACACCCCTATAACAGCAAGACTATTACATAAAGGGATCTTCTGATAGGTTTAATTAGAATGAGGTCCATGAAGATTTAATTACCTGCCTTGTTTTACTTGCAGGACAAATTTTTGAAAATAATTTTTGCATAGAAAGCAGTGATTCATGCACAAAAATAGTTTCTAAAAACCTTTAAATTGTATTTTGTACATGTGTAACTTTACCACAAATGAGCAAATGGGTGAGATCGGGCGGTGGGGGTTATGAATGCATATATTTACAAAGTGCATAAAGAAACAGAGATATAGAAAAATGACAGCAGATAAAAACCATACGGCCGATCCATTCTGCCCACCCATAGCAACTACTAAGCTCTATAGTCCCTTTCTTTCCTTTACAGATCCTCTGTGTTTGTTCCATGCCTTCTTCAATTCAGATACAATTCTTATCTCTACCACCTCTACTGGGATGAATCTGCCACTGTTTTCTTAAAGAAATATTTTTCTCAAATTATTTCTTTAAGGACAGTGTGAAGAAAGGAGTTCACCCATCCAGGTTAAGAACATAAGATATGCCATACTGGGTCAGACCAAGGTCCATCAAGCCCAGTATCCTGTTTCCAACAGTGGCCAATCTAGGTCATAAGTACCTAGCAGTCTCCCCAAAAGACACAGGTTCCTCAATGCTTGTATTGGGTCAATCAGTGATATCCCGGGTCCCTTTTAATAAAGGTTTATGGACCTTTGCTCCAGGAACTTGTCCAAACCTTTTTAAACCCAGCTACACTAACAGCTTTTACTACATCCTCCAGTAACAAATTCCAGAGTTTGATTACACATTGAGTGTAAAAATATTTTTTCTTATTAGTCTTAAATAGATTACCCTGTAGCTTCATTGCATGTCCCCTAGGGGTATGTTTACTAAACACCGCACAATTGCGCACCGCACAATAGCGCACGGCAATGACGCACTTAAGTGCTCTTAAGTGGGCTGCACACGTGCGCGTCACACTAACGGGCCGCACACGTGCGCGTCACACTAACGGGCCCCGCACAAGTACGGGGCCCGTAAATGTCCGATAGAGGCGTGGAATGGCTTACGGAGGGTGGAGGAAGTCTCCCGAGGGGCGGAGAGACGGGGTTAATGGGCGGGGAAGGGGAGGGGAGAGGCTCCCCGCACATTATCGGGGCCGAATTTACAAGTGAAAAATACCGCGAGTGAAACACTCGCGGTAGAGGCCGTTTAAAGGGAAGAGAAACCATTTCCGTCAGCAATGTACAGCAAGACCGGGGAAATCTACAAAACGTGAGCAGTGTGATACATGTGCACAGAACAAAAGTGCAAATAAAAAGCGGAAATGACCACAACAAAAATCCCATAAATCGTAATACAGCTGGGCAACAGTGATATTAATGGGCATCCACAAAAAACACTTCCAGTAAAGCTCCAAAAAAAAGAAATGTTTTTCGGAAGGGTCTATGGAGCGGAGACCCTTCCAAACATCATACCCTGTATGTGGAGCTGTCCTGGGAGTGTGTTTTATGATTGCCCATTAATATCACTGTTGCCCAGCTTGGTTATCTTTTCTCCCCTCTTTACGTGGTCATTTGCGGGGTTAATATTCACTTTTGTCTCCAGACAAGGTGAATGAGCCCACAGTAAAAATGTGCAGAGCAGGGCTTCCGACTCTTCGGTCAGGTTTCCTATCTCCAGGGACTGCACTGTCTCTGTGGCCACAGTGTGGTGCAGCAGACAGAGCCAGTACCTCTAAGACCAGAGAGTCACAGGTTCAAATCCCAGTTGGGGGTCTGTGATAACCCAGCCCACATATTTAAACCACCACTAAACTGAGATAGTAAAAACACTCCTTTATTGCAGAGAACAGAAGCATGGATTCAAACACCCATATTTTACTTCACACCGCACACACACCATAACAATGGGCAGTACCGACAGCCGAGCCTCCCAAATGCAGTTGTGGAGTGCCACAACTCAATCAGGTCAAATGCTTTCTCCAAGATAAGGACATGCCAGTATGTTGGTGGAGGGGTACAGGTGGTGGAGGGGGCAGTGGCTGCTAGCCAAAGCAGACAGTGGCCTAGCCATGTGCAGCCTCGCACGTCCACTGCAAGACAGGCCCTGTCGGATGTACAGTCATGGACTCCCCAGGGAATGCAGCCTAGCTGTGGCCACACGGTGGTGCAGTGCACACAGACAGTGTGTGCAAGAACAGAAGGTCACAAGTTCAAATCCCAGCTGGGGCCCCTGCCAAACCCAGTGCACGTATTTTACCCTGAACTAAACTGTGAGAGTAAGGACCAACCTTTATTGCTGAGAACATACGCATGGTGAATACGCCTATATTTTACCCCAACGAGCACAGACACCATAAACAGGCACATCACCTAGAGCTAAGTCTCCAAAATGCAGTCCTAGAGGGCCCTACACCATTCAGGTTCCATGCAGCCTATAATAAAGATGCCTGTGCTGCATATCTATGCACCACCCCCATGGTATGCAGATGTAGCTCATGCATATCCATGAGGGACAGCATGAAAGCCAGAACAGTGTTTGGAACACCAGGACTGGATTTGGGAAACCCTTCTGTAAAGCAGCAGCCAACAGGGACACACCCACCCACACCCACACCCACAGGCCCCATTGGCCAATGCCCCCTGGAGAGGCAGGACATTGGGCCCTGCCTGTATCTCCCAATACTAGCAGTTGCATACCTTAGCAATGCCACACTACACCTGGGTATATGGTACACAGCTCTCAAACGTTTCCTATGAAAACTGGCAGATATCAATTCCTACACTAAGCACATTTTGCTCAGTGAGCTCCACCATAACAATCATTCTGATGTCTGTGGTGTGTGCTGTAGGTCTGGTGTCTGACAGTGTTTACCACCCTGGGGAGGGACCCCCAACAGTCTTGCGTACCATATCCATGCCTGTACTGTTCCCAGGACTGTTGTGTTGGCCAGGGCTGCCAAACCCCTCCATTGTAGCACAAAAGATGACCAAGCTGGGCAATGGTGGCAGCAATGGGGAACATCAAGAGACAGTCCCAATAAAGGCCTGAAAACAAGATATGAATCTCGGAAGGCTCCACGCTCCTGCAGCATACAAGGTGAATGATCCCACATTGAAATAGGATAGAGCAGGGATCCCCTCTCCAATGGACAGGCCCCCTATGGCATGCACATGTTCCACAACAGCATGGTGGAGTTGGGGGGAAGCGTGGACGACTATGCAGGCACCACAACCCCAGAACGCGCAGCATAGGCAGTCGCCTACTTGCACATTGGATGCCCGAAAACTGTGCACCACCAGCACCATCAGCAGAAGGGCATGCAGCATGTTGGCAGAGGGTTACTGGTTTCGGAGGGGGGCAGTGGCAGCTGCCCAGAGAAGACGGAGGCAGAGCCCCCTTCACGTGGGTGCAGTGCACTCCAACAGAAAGGCTCTGTCTGACAAACAGACATGGTATCTCCAGGGACTACGTTGTCTCTGTGGCTGCAGTGTGGTGCAGTGAACACAGCCAGTGTGTTCAAGATCCAATGATCACCAGTTCCAGTCCCAGTTGGGGCCCCCACCAACACAGTCCACATATTTTATCCACCACTAAACCGTGGTAGTAAAGACAAAACCTTTTTGCAGAAAATGAAGGCATGTTCCAAAAACCTATATTTTACCCTAAAGAGCACATACACCTGAAAAAGGTGCAACACCTACAGCAGAGTCCACAAAATGCAGTCCTGGAGGGCCACATTTCATTCAGCTGTGATGCTGTCACCAATATAAGCCCATGTCAGCATGGTAGCGTATGCCTACCGGTGGCAGAGGGGGCAGTGTCTGCTGCCCACAGCAGATGCTGGCCTAGCCCCCTTCAAGTGGATGCAGTGCACTCCAACAGACAGGACCTGTGTGACAAACAGCCATGGACTCCACAGGGAATGCACTGTTGCAGTGCTAAGATGGTGGTGCAGTAGACTCAGCCAGTGCCTTCAAGACCAAAAGGCCACAGGTTTAAATCCCAGCTGGGGCACCTGCCATCCCAATCACCACATTTTACCCATGAAGGAAACATGGTAGTAAAGACTGAACCTTTCCTGCTGAGAACATAAGCGTTGGTGAAAAGCTCATATTTTATCTTAAACATCACACACCACATAAACATATGCATCACCTACAGCAGAGTCCCCCAAATGCAGTCATGGAGGGTCACAAATCACTCAAGTTGGATGATGTCTCCAATAAAGATGCGTGTGCTGAAATTTAAGTTAACGCCCCCATGGTATGCAGATGTATCATAGGCATATTCATCAGGGACATCACGAAAACCCGACCAGTGTTTGGGCCACCTGGACTGGAGTTTGGAACCTCTGCCCTAGAGCAGCGGGCAACAGGGGCAGAAACACCTGCACCTGGGCATACATGGAGATGCCCCACAGAACATACTCCAGTGGCACACACAACCCCATATCACCAGGGTGATTGATACCCGACGCTGATGGTCTGTCAGCACCCATTGTTATGAGTGTCATGGCAGTACCTGCTATGTGACACACATAGCACACCTCATCTGACAATGCATCAGGAATCAGTGGATATGTGTCCAGAGTTTCAAAACCACACTGTGTAAACAAAAATAATCCATAATAAACAAGAATTGTTTTGGGACATGAGAGACACATCGGTGCTATGTGTGTCTGCAGAGAGCAGTAGACATCCTGTTAGCGACACCATAACCAGTGTGTCTGAATGAGGCGTGCATTTTCAATGTGCAATTATCTGCCACACAGCCATGCGGAGTGCACTAGGGCGATTAGCTTAATCGCGCAGCCATGCGCCACACACGTTCGCGCGCCGCTACGCGCAAATGCGGAAGTTCCGTCGTTTGCGTCCGCGCGTCCAGACGGCCAGACAGGAAAATGGCACCCAGAATGCGGAAGCCCGCATTTAGTCGCCGCGAGCTGCGCTACCTGGCATCCCTGATTGGGCAGAAGCAGCGCAGGCTGTTCCCTGGGCCCTCCAGGCGAAGGGACATGGGGAAGGTCTGGAGGGCCTGGGAGAGGATCACCAGGCGTTTCAACCGTCAGGCAGACCACCCACGGGAGGTAAGTGACTGGCCACAGGTCATAATAACCATATACACAGACAGGGTTGATTGCAGCTGTCCATGCTGCTGTGTATAGGTAGTCTATATCAGTAAAGTGCAGCAGGTGACACCACATGCCATATTGTTTAGGTATCACATCTGAGTGGTTTGCCATGTACCCAGGTGGTGACGGATGTGGTCACAGAGGGCATGATGCCACCCTGGAGTCATGGCAGCTGCTGCTGTTGATGTGCTACAGCACACTGCAACACAGCTAGGCCATAGATCTGCCGAAGGAGCGTCCGGAAACATCATGTGCTGATGGTGGTATGTGCATCTGCAGAGTAACATATAGGGGCCACCCTCAGGGGTCGTGAAACGTGCAGCACATGGTCCCTCAGCCACCCAGGTGCTATGGGGTGGTTTGCCAATGTTGTTTAATACATCCCCCCTATCCCCAGGAGTCCAGAGAGCCCATCAAAGTGGGCTCTCAGTCACCCTGGGGATATGGTTGTGTGTGCTAATGTTGTTGGAGACATCCTCCCTACCCCCAGGAGTCCAGAGAGCCCATCAACGTGGGCTCCCTGTCACCCTGGGGATATGGTTGTGTGGGCCTAAACAGTTCAATACATCCTCCCTACCCCCAGGAGTCCAGAGAGCCCATCAAAGTGGGCTCTCAGTCACCCTGGGGATATGGTTGTGTGTGCTAATGTTGTTGGACACATCCTCCCTACCCCCAGGAGTCCAGAGAGCCCATCAACGTGGGCTCCCTGTCACCCTGGGGATATGGTTGTGTGGGCCTAAACAGTTCAATACATCCTCCCTACCCCCAGGAGTCCAGAGAGCCCATCAAAGTGGGCTCCCTGTCACCCTGGGGATATGGTTGTGTGGGCCTAAACAGTTCAATACATCCTCCCTACCCCCAGGAGTCCAGAGAGCCCATCAAAGTGGGCTCTCAGTCACCCTGGGGATAAGGTTGTGTGTGCTAATGTTGTTGGACACATCCTCCCTATCCCCAGGAGTCCATAGAGGCCATCAAAGTGGGCTCCCTGTCACCCTGGGGATATGGTTGTGTGTGCTAATGTTGTTGGACACATCCTCCCTACCCCCAGGAGTCCAGAGAGGCCATCAAAGTGGGCTCTCAGTCACCCTGGGGATATGGCTGTGTGTGCTAATGTTGTTGGAGACACCCTCCCTACCCCCAGGAGTCCAGAGAGATCATCAAAGTGGGCTCCCTGTCACCCTGGGGATATGGTTGTGTGTGCTAATGTTGTTGGACACATCCTCCCTATCCCCAGGAGTCCATAGAGGCCATCAAAGTGGGCTCCCTTTCACCCTGGGGATATGCTTGTGTGTGCTAATGTTGTTGGACACATCCTCCCTATCCCCAGGAGTCCAGAGAGCCCATCAAAATGGGCTCCCTGTCACCCTGGGGATATGGTTGTGTGTGCTAATGTTGTTGGACACATCCTCCCTACCCCCAGGAGTCCCTAGAGGCCATCAAAGTGGGCTCTCAGTCACCCTGGGAATATGGTTGTGTGTGCTAATGTTGTTGGAGACATCCTCCCTATCCCCAGGAGTCCAGAGAGCCCATCAAAGTGGGCTCCCTGTCACCCTGCGGATATGGTTGTGTGGGCCTAAACAGTTCAATACATCCTCCCTACCCCCAGGAGTCCAGAGAGACCATCAAAGTGGGCTCTCAGTCACCCTGGGGATATGGTTGTGTGGGCCTAAACAGTTCAATACATCCTCCCTACCCCCAGGAGTCCAGAGAGCCCATCAAAGTGGGCTCTCAGTCACCCTGGGGATATGGTTGTGTGTGCTAATGTTGTTGGACACATCCTCCCTATCCACAGGAGTCCATAGAGGCCATCAAAGTGGGCTCCCAGTCACCCTGGGGATATGGTTGTGTGTGCTAATGTTGTTGGACACATCCTCCCTAACCCCAGGAGTCCAGAGAGGCCATCAAAGTGGGCTCTCAGTCAACCTGGGAATATGGTTGTGTGTGCTAATGTTGTTGGAGAAATCCTCCCTATCCCCAGGAGTCCAGAGAGCCCATCAAAGTGGGCTCCCTGTCACCCTGGGGTTATGGTTGTGTGGGCCTAAACAGTTCAATACATCCTCCCTACCCCCAGGAGTCCAGATAGCCCATCAAAGTGGGCTCTCAGTCACCCTGGGGATATGGTTGTGTGGGCCTAAGCAGTTCAATACATCCTCCCTACCCCCAGGAGTCCAGAGAGGCCATCAAAGTTGGCTCCTGTCACCCTGGGGATATGGTTGTGTGGGCCTAAACAGTTCAATACATCCTCCCTACCCCCAGGAGTCCAGAGAGGCCATCAAAGTGGGCTCTCTGTCACCCTGGGGATATGGTTGTGTGTGCTAATGTTGTTGGAGACATCCTCCCTATCCCCAGGAGTCCAGAGAGCCCATCAAAGTGGGCTCCCTGTCACCCTGGGGATATGGTTGTGTGGGCCTAAACAGTTCAATACATTCTCCCTACCCCCAGGAGTCCAGAGAGCCCATCAAAGTGGGCTCTCAGTCACCCTGGGGATATGATTGTGTGGGCCTAAACAGTTCAATACATCCTCCCTACCCCCAGGAGTCCAGAGAGGCCATCAAAGTTGGCTCCTGTCACCCTGGGGATATGGTTGTGTGTGCTAATGTTGTTGGACACATCCTTCCTACCCCCAAGAGTCCAGAGAGGCCATAAAAGTGGGCTCTCAGTCACCCTGGGGATATGGTTGTGTGTGCTAATGTTGTTGGAGACACCCTCCCTACCCCCAGGAGTCCAGAGAGCCCATCAAAGTGGGCTCCCTGTCACCCTGGGGATATGGTTGTGTGGGCCTAAACAGTTCAATACATCCTCCCTACCCCCAGGAGTCCAGAGAGCCCATCAAAGTGGGCTCTCAGTCACCCTGGGGATATGGTTGTGTGTGCTAATGTTGTTGGAGACATCCTCCCTATCCCCAGGAGTCCATAGAGCCCATCAAAGTGGGCTCGCAGTCACCCTGGGGATATGGTTGTGTGTGCTAATGTTGTCTAATACATCCCCTCTATCCTCAGGTGTCCTCAGAGCCCATCAGAGTGGGCCCCAGTCCCCTGGTGATATGGTGCAGTGTGCCAATGCTGTTCAGTCCATCCTACCTATCTCCTGGAGTCCTGATACCTGCGTACGGTGTCCAGGGAGTCACCCTGGTGCCATGCTGTATTTTGCTGATGATGTTCCCTAGGACACCCAAGACCCAGGGGGCTGGATAGCTGATTGTAACGGAGGGTATGTCAGTCAGATATGTTCCATAGGGTATGGTGGTTGGGTTGCACATCTCCCACAGTCCATGGGGTCCACAGCTCAGCACACTCACTGTACATGTACCCAGATGATACGTTAGATGCAGATGTGGATGTGCGTAAACAACACCTCTCACACATTAGCTAGGAGATCCAACTCTGAAGGTCTGTAACAGAGACATGTCCCCAGCTATGCATGCAGAGTCAGGTCGCACATCTGCACAGCCCCCAGGCATCACACACCTGTTTGAAGATGTATATCACAGATGCTGGCGAAATATTCCATGCACCCGTTCAGGTTGCACACCACAGCCTACAACTCACACATGAGCATAGGTGGCAATAGCCCATACCCGTGCAATGGCCCCTGTCCCCGTAGTGTTTGCAGGCACACCTCCCATAACCATCCAGGGCCCAGGTCAGAGGAACATAACACCATCAGATAGGCCAGAATGGGACACATGCGTGTCCACCATGACCAGTATGCTGCGTCCAACAGTTGTCAAACTAGATCTGACGTACCTATCAATAGCCCCACGACAGACAGGTCACACAACTCTTGTAGTGTTGCAAACAGTGCTATCCATGGCCCTGTAGAAAGCCACATGTCATGGACCTGGCCCCCGGTAAGATGCATAGGGCCACCCACCCAATGTCACATGTATGGTAACATCACCCATGTGTGCTGGGATATCATGTTGCCTGTGGGTGTGGATTGCATGACATGTGTTGATAATGTCACCACAAATGTCCGATACATACCACACACAGGGTTAGGGGGGTTAGCGTGGACATCATCATTGCCAAACCAAATGTGGTATGGGAGTGCCATGTCTGTCAAGGGGGCCATGTGGAAACGGACTTGTGCGGTCAGGGTGCCACGCACAATGCACATAGGTGTCACCGCACACATGCCCAGACCCACGG
Source organism: Ichthyophis bannanicus (assembly GCA_033557465.1). Taxonomy (NCBI): domain Eukaryota; kingdom Metazoa; phylum Chordata; class Amphibia; order Gymnophiona; family Ichthyophiidae; genus Ichthyophis; species Ichthyophis bannanicus. Next base: position 1,080,713,681 of record CM066032.1, read on the forward strand.
CTATGCATGTAGGTGGCACTGGGGACAGTTAATCACCAGGAACACGCAGAAATCAGTTGTCACATGTTGGAACTGCCTGCCCTGTTGCAGCCTGCATGTGACCGCTCCCCAGCAGCCAATAGGGAAGCATATGGGAGTATCCCACAGCTCCTGCGTGCTGGCCTGATGCCTCCCACAAATGATGCTCCCCAGTTCATCAGGTTATGGCAAACCATCAGGTCTGTGTTCCTGTAAGCGCCAAAAACCTCTATGGTATTGCCACCCCTGTGTCTGCGTGTGCCAACGTCTCCCCTACCGGTAACACTGTTGTATTTGAACTACCATCACTAGGAGCAGTGTTGACCTCACCCAAACACAATACCAGGGGAACAGGGAAAACGTCCTTTGCACGTCTCGACTCTATTTGTGCATAGGCCGAATTACACCCCCATCATGGGAAAGCACGCCTTGTGTCGGATGACTAGTGCAACATGTGCTGTTAGATCCCCGGTCACTGACAAACATGCCTGTTGAGCCGAATGCCTAGGGCCCACACATGCCATGTCTCCATGTTTGGCCTGTGCGATGGCATCCAAGAGTGTTTGGTTGAACCGAGCAGCCAAGCTCAGTACCCACCACCCCACCAATGTGGCTGTGGTGGCAGCCATGTCCCCAGGGGAGTTCCGGTCCTCCTGTGGATCCCATGTAACCCAACAGACAGCTGGCCGTTTACAAAGGGGTCCTACCCCCTCAAAACATCAGGAAGCCCCGGCGTGGGCCCTGAGGAACGCAATCTGTCCAAACAGCCCTGGTGGGATCCCCAGCCCCCACAAGCGACTTTGTGGCCACAGCAAGGTCTGGAGGCTGCAACTGCGTCTGAACCCCCATTGGGCCATGCTGTGGGGTATGGGCTGTGGCCGTTAAAACTACACAGGCATAGCCAGTGTCAGTAGCACAGAGGATGCTGGCCACCAAACGCTGTCTTGCGGCTATCCTTGGTGCATCAAGGTCCCTGTTACCACCCCAGACCACACACATTGTGTCATTGGCACCCACTTTGATTCAGGGCACAGCATGGGCAAACGGACCATCAGTGCAGATGGGTGCCGCCTGTGACACATCGTTACCGGGTCACCCCTGTTATCACACACCTCGGTACCAGAACTGCACTAAGCCTGAGCGCACAGTGACACTATACGTCCAGTCCTCAGAAGGGCCTGGTGACGGTGACAGCTCAGAGGGTACTAATGTAGCTCTCCAGGAGGGGCCTGCATGTCCCAAAAGGAGATTGTTGTCGCCTGAGGATGTGTCCCACCAGGAACTGCTCAGACATGTAGTCAGGGTCCACTCTGTTCCAGTAAGAACTGAATCTGAGCACAGGCCACAGGAGCCAGACAATCACCAATATCCACTGACGCCAAGGGAGGCAGCCACCCTGCCAGGACATCAGAACGTACAGGATCCTATCCTGAAACAGATGGGATACACCTCTCAACACCCCCCCATATGCCCACTAGCTGGATATTATCTACGCTGCGATCTACGTTGCCTGCCTCCCAAACAACATAGCCCCCTCAGCACTCCATTGTGGTGGAGTCACTTATGATTATTATTATTATTATTATTATTACAGTTGCTTATAAACCGCACTATTCGGCATCAGCGCAGTTTACAGAATAACAAAATGACCAAAACACACAGTCTGTTTGGTTTTACATCGAACAGGGGTAAAAACTTGGATAACAGGGTTGAACTATATACATGAAGTAACAATTCCTATAACATGGTTGGCCTATACAATAAATAATGAGTCCGTTGAGCTCTATGTAGTATCATGAATACCTAAGATATTGTGAGCATGAGCTGAAGGAATGCGGTGTTTCTTAGGTGGTGCTATCTAGATTCATCGCTGGCAGGGTAGTATTGGAGGAAGAGGTGAAATTTAATTGCTTTCCTGAATTGGGTCAGGTCTGAAATAGCTCGAATGTCTGGAGGGAGCAAATTCCAGCATTTGGGGACGTAAAGACTGAAAGCCCTATTTGCCGTTGTGCTATTGCATTTAGCCAAGGTCTTCGGGATTATTAGTAGATTTATGGCTGTTGACCTCCTGGCTCTGTTGGGGGGCACTGTATGGATGAGCTCAGTAAGTGCCGTGGACATTATGATGATAATATAATGTCACAGATGACATGCCCTCAACCCTTCTGGCAGTGGCGTATGAACGTAGATGCCTTGGGTTGCCGTGTCTGCCATGCATCCCTGCTGTCATCCAGGATATTGTCCAATATCCTGTACATGGGCATGGTTCTGATGGAGTTTCCAGAACATCTTTAACACCTAATATCGACTCTCCCATATGACAGGGGGCAGGTATCTGTAGCACCTGTCAGGCATGGCCAGACGAAGGCAAATGTTGCCAACAGGGTATCATTGAACTGGTGTGAGGGCATAGCCAGAGTCACCGCCATTGCCATTGTGGCATGGACACGTGTCTGGCTAGCAGCCGCCAAACTGGAACACTGTTTACAGGATAAACTGTGCTACACCCCCTGTACGCTTTGCTAACTGTCAGGGACAAGGTGGCAGCAAACATCCAAATAATTGGATGCTGACAGGCCCACCCTGACCAGGCAGTCCGAGATCTGTGATCCTGCAAAAGGAAGGCCGTCAAAGATCCCTCCCTGTCCAGAACGAATGGATGGTAGCAGTCATATGCCCAGCATGGACCACCCCCAGCTCAAGCTGATAGAAACTGTCAACGATCGACAAAGCCACCACATCTGAGAGACACCCAGCCGTAGCTTATCCAGCAGCGTCAGCCCCCACAGGGCCTTCAAGTCCCTGATTAGGTGCATGCCCCCCCCCCCCCCCGGCCATCCACGTAAACATATGTCCACAATCCCAGCAGGTTTATGTCTATGCATGCATGTGTGGTGGGACAGACCATAGGAACCCTGGACTCTGTCCATCATAGGAGGTGGCACAGGCCACCTCCCCAAACCCCACCACACCCCAAAACAGTACGGAAGGTCAGTTCCCACAAACGCACCCCAACAGGCTCCAGGGGTACAGCTTAACCTAGTTCAGGAGGGGTAAAAGTGGGAACACCTCCACAACTTGGTTGCGTGTTTCACACCCGTATTGGTCGAGCTACACTGGCTACCCATTGCTGCCAGGATTCAATATAAAACATTGGTAACTACGTTCAAAATCATACATAACCTAGCCCCATCATTCCTCTCAACCCTTATTTGCACACAACCTACCACCAGAGAAAGGAGAACTATCAACTCAAGCACGCTACAAGTTCCGAGCACCATCAGAAATGTAAAAGCCAGTACGAGCCGCAGAGCATTCTCATTCTCTGCCCCAACCTTATGGAACCACCTACCATATGAGCTGCGTTCAATTAAAGACATAGTTGTCTTCAGGAAGAAATTAAAAACGCATCTGTTCCAATGCCACTACAACCAGATGTGAATCCCAGTGGGATAAAAGATGAAGTGAATAGGTATATGTAAAAATGTAAATATGCTAAGGTATATCTCTTTGTAAATTTTATGTAAATATGTTAAGGTCATTCTTGGGACCCTATTCTGTGTGCTGTGTATTACCCCTAAACTATGTATATATGCCTTTACTTTTCTGTCTTGATTATTGACAAACCCCAAAAGATGTAATCAAACCGCTTCTGATCGCTGGAAGTAGCGGTATATAAGTGTTTACTAAATAAATAAAATAAAATAAACAGCCCCTATCACCGCATAACCGAGACAACAAGAGGGCACAGACACATCTGAGATCGCACAGAACTGGGCAGGTTATGCTTCAGAGAGATGAACAAATGTCATGAAATAGCAAACGTATCTCAATACCCCCACAGGCCAGACTGACCTCCCTCCCCAGATCACAAGGATGCCTACACCCATGTGCACAGCCACCAATCACCCTGTAGGTTCACTGGGTTCCGCTATCAGAGAGGGCACTCTCACCACAAAGCTCACACCCTGGCCCCAGCCACAGCACCCACAGTATGCACAAGGTGCATGGCTGTGGGAGCTGCCCATCCACGTACCAGGGGGAAATGTGTCTAACCACACCTGGACGAGTGGCCCATCCGGACAGAGTCCTAGACAGAGGTCCAGGATGCTCCCCTTCTCACACACTCCTTGTACGCCAAGATGTATGACATCTCAGAGATATCATGGCCATCCCTCCAGACACCCACCCAATCGCTGGAGGGCAGACAAGCAAGGCAAGGTTGCATAATGACAACCACCCATCTGCTGCAGCCTCGCTACCCGTGCATTGTGCAACAGTGATCCTGGCCACTACAAGCAACTCACCTCTCAGAACGAGAGATGCTCCAACAGGTGGGGCACATGGCAGCTACGTTGCATGTGGCCCTCTATGCACATCTGCACAGGGAGAAGCCCAACGGTCCCGCCCCACCCATGGGACACATTCAACAGGCTGTCACTCTGATCAGAGAGTGTTCACAGACCACCCCACCCAGTCCCTGGACTGGTGGCATTCACCACAGGAACGTTAGGAGGTGGCACCTGTCCTGTACATGCAACCTCTGCCCACCCTCACAACAGATGCTGTCAAGGTGGGGTGGTGTGCTCATCTACTGAACACCTCACCCACAGCCACCTGGAGGTCCAGGGGGGTCATCCCAGCACTGATATTTTTGAGCTCGGAACAATGCGCCTGTCCCCCCCACACATTCCATCCCCCTAGACATGGCAGCACACGGGTAGTTCACACAGACAATCAGGTAGCCATGTCACAGGTGGTGGAATGAGGGGTAACAGCCTCTCTGTCATTTTGCAACTAGCCTCGCCAACTGTGGGCGTTTCACAGAGAGCATCATACCCGTCTCCTGGCGGGCTACCCCCATGGCAATGTCAATTACTGTTCAGACAGAATCAGTAGTGCTGTGCTGCGGCACACAAGGACTCTACACATGGCCCACCTCATCAGAATATGTCAGGTTTACAGAACCACAGATATAGACCTCTCGACAGGTGTTTCAGATGCCACAGGTACACAGTTTGGTTCCCTCAATCCGGCTCTTGGCTGCCCAGCAAGGGATGCCCTCTCGGCACCTGGGGGCATGACTCCATATATGTCCCCTCTGGCATTCCGTGGTTTGCCAGGACACTATGCAGGCCCCAGGGGGACTGAAAGTACATGATCCACATAGCCCCATGCTGGCAACCCTAGGTGTGGTACCCTCTGCACCCACGTCTGTCCCAGGTTCCCTGGCTGCACATTTTGACTGTCACAGACACACTGTTGCAGGTGGGTGGGGGAGACTATGGCATCCAAAACCCCTGGCTGTACACCCCAGAACCTGGTCACGGATGGCTGACAGTCCTATGCGCCCCCCTCACCAAGGATGTGTGACATGTTGGTTATGCTCCCCGGAAACCTGCCACAAGGCACACCCATGCGGTCAGGTGGGAGAGAGTGTCCAGCTGGCATCCACAAATGGGCGTAAAACACCGTGCCATCCTCCGCAAAGCAGTGTTGTGTTCACACCTCTCAAACACTGGTATAGAAATGAGGTCAGTCACAGACCATTGCAATGGGAGTGCTGCACCAGCTCCACCCATCGATGGACAAACAGGCGCATCCCATCTGCTAAACCCATGCGTTGTGGAGGGCTTGCCCCTACTGCCACCTCCCCTGTCACCACCCACAGTGGCATGGGGTTGCAAACGTGTGGTGGGCTAACCTATGCAGGGACTGTCAGAGGCCCTGCGCACTACGTCCATAATGTTTGTGTCCTAGACGGTCATACCCATAGGTCCAATCACATCAGCAGGGTGTAGCATTGAAGTGCAAGCTCCAGTGCCTGTCCCACCCGACACAGGGACACAGCATGATATGGTCCCCCTACAGACACAGACACATGTCATGCCTACGGTGGTTGGGGCCACCCATTTGGTGGAACACCATCAGCTATCTGTATCCATCCCATAGCCACATGCCCCTGATGAGGTGCAGAACCACTATATTGTGAAATGTGGCAGAGCCCTGGCTCTCTATTAGCAGGGGACCCAGCAACACATAGGGTCCCCCAGCTATCCCTACACTCTGATCCTTCCCATGTGAGTACAGCAGTCTCCTAGAGAACTGTCTCCTAATGTTTGGCCAACTGTCCCACATACCTATATCATGGCACACCATCTGCAGTGCATGCACATGTCACCACTCACAATGTGGGAGCCAGGACAGCCTCCTGGGCCCCATGCCATTCGGCCTGTGTGAACAACAGTTGACGAGCAGTTACATGGTGCTCGGTTCACACCTTCACGGGCCAGTACTGCTCAGATGGAGGTCCACACAGGGATGCTATGTTTGTTCAGGACGCTGTTCAACACCTATCCCATACATACCCGACTCAGAGGCACCCCCCATAGGGGATGGGCCTGATCCATGGTAGGTAGGTGAACCCCCCCACAGGACCCACCCACTCCGGGGAGCCTTCCCTGGCAAATAAGACTAGGGGGTCCCCACCAGTGGGGACTATGTCCTGCTTGTTTCAGGGGACCGCATACATATCCACCTGTACCAGCTGATGTCACAGAACAGCATGGATTGGTCTGCACAAACAGACCATCACCCCTAGGGGATGTGTCACCCTCTCACATCCTCCATGTCTCTATCACGCTCCCCCTCTTCCCCTCTCTCTCCCCCTCTGTCTATCTCTGTCCCTCCCACCATTTCGCCCATGTGTTGTGGGGAGGTGGTGATATGGGGGGGGGGGGCAGCATTCAGTTGCTGTGTGATGCTGCTGGCTGCTGTCCAATTTGACAATGCCTGTCGATTCCAGCCAGCCTCGGTTATTACCGCCGTGACCCACATGCGCAAACCTATTCCCACATTTCCCAGGGCTTAACTGTTAGAGGTGGGTTACTGTGCTATACATGGCACACACAGCAGGGGTGAGGGGGCAGCAAGGTGCTGCCCACACAGGGGTTTGTGAAGGTTGTCCAACCCCCTGTGACAACTGGTAAGTGATGACCCCAAACAATGTTTGCATATCCACAGGTGGAGGATCTGAGGAAGAAGGGCTGGGAACTCCGCCAATACCATCCGGCGTTCCTGGACCACTGCAGCAGAGAGCCGGGGTCCCACCATGATGGTGAGTATTGGCAGGGATGTCTCCCAGGTTCAAGTGGCCCCTTGGCCCACCAGCCTGTGTGTTGCTTGCATATGTACATGTGTTATGTGCCACACATGGACATACCCTAATGTCTGTCATCCTTCACAGAGGGAGATGGCAGCAACGATGAGGCACACACCTCCGCCTACTCCCTGCACCGGCCCACCACCCACCGCACAAGGGAGGGTGAGGAGGAGACGGAGGAGGATGAGGCGGTGTCCCAGCAGGAAGCGGAGACGTCGGAGGTGGAGGATCCGGAGGAGGAGGAGATGGAGATGGAGGAGGAGGCAGAGACAGATGTGGAGGAGGATGAGGAGGCTGTACACCCCCATGTCTCCGACCAGGGGAATGATGATGGGACAATGGGGGGTGTGGGGGAGAGGGGGCAAGGGGGGGAATGTGGGACATGTGGGGGATGGGGTTATTGCCTGGGCTGTGAGGGAGGGGGAAGGGTGGGAGGGAAGGGGAGCAGGGTGGGTGGGGGTGTTGGCGGACACAGCCCAGCACAGGGCCCAGGGGACACCCATCAGACACTGCAGGCGTCAGCACGTGATGGGCGTCCGCGTGTTACCGCGCCATCCAGGGCCACTGACATATCACTTGCACATGCCAGCACACAGACCACGGCCACTGTGTGTCTGTGTGCTGGCAGGTGCATGCATGATGTGCTGGTGGCCCTGGATGACATGCGGCGCGACGTCCGTGTCGTGTTCCATGCACTGCAGTGTCTGATGGGGGCTGTTCGGCAGGTGGACACCAATGTAGCGCAGCTGCAATGTCAACGGCCATCTGCCGAAGGGCGTCACAGGTGTGATTGATGGCACCTGTGACGTCCACATGTGCCCTGTGCTGTGCTGTGTTCCACCAACAAACATGGGGCAGGGTATGTGGGGCATGTTGTCAATTGTTATGTCGTTATCTGAGTAAACGTGTGTATTTGTTTTTGGACACAATGGTCATGTGTTTTCCTTACACACCCACTATGGATGCAAGCATGGGATATGTGTGTGGATCTGGAGGGGCAGTGAAGATAGACATGGGTGTCATACGTGGACCGCCCCCACATGCAGTCAGGGGGGCTAAACATGTGCGTAGGGGCGTGGGACCAGGGTAGGCCCATGGGATGTTGCATTGTAAGGGGGCCCGAGAACACCCATGACACAGGGATGGGCGTAGTGTAACCACATGTGTTGCTGAATGCGTGAGCCGCCATACGCATGACACCCATGTCTGCCTATGTCACATACATGCCTTGGGGGGGCCATGGCATGCAATCTGTGTTGCAGGCAGGGACAATTGTCACACATATGCACCCATTGTCGGGGGTCGGAAGGGGACGACATGATGATGGCTCAGAACACTGAACCTGCAGTCTCTGAACATTCTCCCTTTCAGAACATGGTTGTGTGTGTACAACGTCCTGATCCTGCACAGGGGCAGCAAGCACACACTGTGAGGGTCATACATGGCTTGTGGTGGTATTGGTGCAGACATACCTGTCCGTCCAAACAACACATCATCAACGGGACGGGGTGCTGATCATATGGTCAGGGACAAACCCTGCATGTGTACATTACATAGGGGACCACAGGTACACACATTTGAGACACACGTTGCATGTACTGTATGACACATATTTATTGCTGACATCATTGGCAACAGCGTGGACGCCCACGCCTGCCCCGTCTCATACCTCCCCCCCCCATGGTGCTACCCCCTCCTCCTGTGTGGGTGGTGGCGGTGGTGGCTGTGGCGCCGGTGGTGGTGGTGGTGGTGGTGCTGCCTGGTGCATAACCGCCAACATGCCCTCCAGGGACTCACACATGCGTGCAAATGGGATGGCCCTCACCACCTCCGTGAGGATTTGGAGCTGCCCCGTGACCTGGTCCAGCTTCGTGTTTGTCACATCGAGAGATGTTCTGATGTCCTGAAGTGCCTGTTGCTGGCCTGTGGGTGAGACACAGGGTGGTATGAGAGATAGCTTTCTGTTAGACAACACACACACACAAACATGTCACACATATTCCCCAGGATTGCTACTGTGATAGGGCAAACTCTTGTAGACACATGTGTGGGTTTACAAGGCATCATTGCCACAGTAGTGTTGGTCACAGCCACACACAGGACACGGTCCAGTCTTCTGAGATGGAGGCCAAGCACAAGACTAACGTGGCTGTGATGAGACACACACGTACTGCAGGGTTTGCAACAGGCTTGCAGCCTGAGAACAACCACATGTCCATCGTGCATGGGAGGTGGAGCGTGAAACAAGGACAGCAACAACAGAGGCACACCATCACTGGTGCTCAGAAAAAGGTCGGGGACAGGCAGCCCAGGTGGGGGCACAGTTGGACGGACCAACGCACCTTGGACAGGTCACAGTTGGAGGGTGCTCGACTCACACGGGTGGGGTGGTTGCATCAGGATACCAACCCTTACGTCGCATGTGCACGGCTGCGTCATGTGTCTGACGACAGTGTGGTTAACATACACCATGCTTTGAAAGGGGAGGGGCCTGATACCAGTGCATGATTACCTTGATAAACATGTGGTGGGCTCGGTCAGAGAGGGTAGGGCAACAGATGGAACAGCAGAGGTGGACAAACCCCAGTGACATACAAACAGTGTCATGCTGAGTTTGCCACAGCACGTGGTGCACCATGGGGGGGGGGCGGTGATCCCCAGAAATAGGGGGGGGAGGTTTTCCGTGACTCTGGCTTGCAGATGGGTTTGCAGATGGGAGGTGGCGAGTCACGCAATACACAACAGAGGTCATGACCTGACCTGTGTGTTCGTGTGGGTGACCCCCAAAGCTATGCAATCAGGGGACTCATTGTCATGTCAACACGACGGGGACATGTTGATGTCCTGTTCTGTATGTCAAGCAGGGCATCGTAGTTTTTGGCGTCCAGGCAGCTGTGAGGGACCTGTCCCTCACCCAACCCACCTCTACATGATCCATGTCCCGTCATCTGGGAGATTCCTAGTATATCGGTGTCTTGACAGTCTTTGTCGGCCGTTACCCTATCCCATGTTTGTTGTACACCTGCAGCTGCAGCCTGGAGTGACTGGGGGCCGTATGACATGACATAACCTGAGCTGAATAGGGTTGGGTGTGTCTGTCCCGATTGCCCGTGGATGATGTGACAGGTGACATTCTGTTGTCTGTGAGTCAGCTGGCTATGTACTATGAGGCAGACTGTTGCAAGGACAATGCATCTATGTAGTTATTTGCTGTTATCGTGTGGGAGGTTAAACACCAATGCTGTTATGTCTGCATCTGAATGTGTACACTGACACTAGAATGCTCTGGTGTGTGTCACATGACCATCCTCCACCCAACGCCATACCCCTGTGTTTTCTCCGCTACATGCCGTCTACAGAACCCATACAGGTAGCAGCTGTGGAGGTACACTGGCACATCCAACACACACACAACAAACAGAGACTAGTGTTCCACACGTAGTGTTTGTGACAGCTTGTTGCCACACACCTTTGGCATCACGTGCTCCTGCTGCGGCGTGGGCACGCAACTCTGACATCATGACATCCATTGGGTTGGTGCCAGGATCCAGCCTTAGTTGGGGGGGGGCCATAGGTGGCCTCCCACCAGGCTGTGGGCTGCTGACTGCAGGCCCTGGTGATGTCCCGCTGGTGCAAGGGGGCTCAAGGGGCTCCGCCGATGCACATGCGCTCCCCCCTGTTAAGGCAGCCTCAGGGTCTTCGCAGAGCTGAGGCACATACTCCTCAGGGTCCTCCTCCACCTCCTCCTCCTCCGCTTCCTGCACCCCCATGCTGCTGTAGTCACCTGTAATGTGAACATTCAGAGACAGCACAAATATGTTTAGACACAACACCTATATATATGTGTGTGCTGCAGATAACACATACATGAGGGGGGAGGCCTGCATGTGTGCTGCTTACACACTCCCCTACACCCTCCCATACCTATATGTCGCCATCATATATCTACACCTGGGGTACATGTGTGTGCAGTACCCCTGCACGCCTTGTCTGGTTGCCATTCTGTTGCTCATGGTCCCGGCCCCCATCTTGCCCCCATCCCATGCCTCTTGCCATCTGCAACACCTATGTCAACGTTCACCTGCTGGTACCCTGTGCTCACACCTGTTACTGCCACCCCCTTTTCAGACGATGCAGGCCTTTTCTCAGGGCATGCTTTGTTAGGGGATACTATTGTCTGGGTGCTGGATGTGCCAGGCTGTGACCCACTATGCTGTGCGCTGGACCTATTCATCACCTCTGGGCTACTGCTGAACACATGCAGCACTGTGCAGATATTATGTCAAATATACATGCCTTGATCCACAGCCCTCTCAATCATACAGGGGATGTCAAACACTGTTGTGGGGGTAGGGTTGTGGCTGGTGTGCGCTGACAGTTTTGGGGCAGGTGGGGGGAGGGATGGGATGAGGGACACATGTTGACTATGGCCTGCAACATGGCAACACATCAGGGGTTGTGGGGGAACAGCACACACATGTGCAACCGGGATAGGTACAGGATGGGGCATGTGCGACAGGTCTGGGTGGGTGTTTGCAGGAGGCTGCTGGGTACACAATGCTGATTGCAGCCATGTCCTGAGAGCTAATAGGTATAGGTTGTTGGAGTTAGGACAATGACAGCCATAGTAACGGTTTTGTTCCGAAAATGCCATCTCATGAGTCACAACATGACCCGGTCAAGCAATCATTCAGAGCACAACACGGAGAGGAGGGCCACATGGTTGTGAGGGCTGTGTACAGACCACACCCTGGCTCTATGCCGACCCACGATGCATATGAGATACACGTGTAGCCAAGATTTTGGGCAACGCCTCTCGCAACCAAGGGTCTCAACACTCGGGAACTAGGGGAGTTTGATAAGAGTGTAGCACGATGAGTACAGGGAAGACAAACACAGGTGGAACAGGGAGCACAGGGACAGAAAGGATTGGCAGATGGAAAGGTATAACCAGTGTCCATACAGACATGGAATCACAGCAGGTGGTTCAGAGGCCAGAGCCAAGGGGAGGGCAGAACAGGTGGGACCCTCGGTCCGGAAAGTATTCTAACAGCGGTTATCCCACCAGGTACTGCTTCCCAGGGTTTGCAGTGCGTTATGAAGGTGGGAGGCCAAGCTCAGAGAGCATTGTAGAGTCCTGCTCACTCAGTAATAAGTGTGCTGAGGACTCTGAGGTGGGGATGTAGTCCTCAGTGAGGACGGAGCGGAAACATGTGCATAGATACCAGCAGAGTCCTGTCAGAGTTTTCCATGGAGAGACAGACCCCTTGGCATGCATCTGGAATGCCCGTGAGGGGAACAATAAACCCCTGGGATAATGTGATTCGATCACTGCAACAACTAAAGCCAGAATGGGCTGGTAACACACCAGGGTTTTTGTGGGATGGAATGTTAGATATGGGAACAGATTCATCAGGATTATACCCTGTCTCTGATTCTCTCATGGATTGCTCAACAGTTCATGTTTCATAGGAGGGACAGCAGAGGTGACGTTTGAAAGGTGAGAGAGGAGAGGTGTGCCGAAATGTGCTTGGTGTCTGTGAATCCAGGGGACAGAGGCTGCAGGTTTGACTTTCCAACCACTGTGTAAGGCATAGATTCCTGGTTTGCAGCAGGGAGCTATGTTAGTTACACCTCACTGGCTCTGTGACACCTGGGTAATGTTAGAAAGAGCTGTTTACTTTATAACATTTCATGATGTAGGGAGATATAACAAATATTCAAGATGGAATGCCTACACTATGCGGACTACCTATCAACCACAACCTGCAAAGAGGTCCCAGCTGCACGTGCTCTGGATGAAGACAGGTGTAACAATGGAAATATTGCACACTGCTCCTTATAGGCTGTTGCCTAGACTTTGTTGCGCCACTACGTATCAGACATACCTGCCAACGGGTGGGCGGTGTCCAGGAACTCCAGCAGACCACACGTATAGATGGTGCCTAGCCGGGCTGCAAGCTCCTGCTCCAGGGGCGAAAGTGGGGAGATGAGGGGGCCCCCGCCACCTGTCCCCGCGCATGCTGTTGCTCTGCATTCATGGTCTGCCGCACCCCTCTTTTAATGTCTGAAAACCATTTCTTAAGACATTCTATGTCTCTGGGTGGGCCACCCGCCCCAGCCACGGACACCCTGACCTCCTCCCACACGGCATTACGTGTAGCCACCGATGTGCGGCTACTGAGGCGCCCAAACAGGACGTCGTAGTGCTCCAGCACCATGGCCAGGAGGTTGTGATTCTCCAAGTCAGTGAAACAGAGGGCCCTCCTCCTCTGAGCCTCCGGCAATGGTAAGCGTTTCCGCTTACCCATGTGGCTGCACATTTGAGCCTGTGGCCTCCCCGATGGGCCTTGCGCTGGCTCAGGCTCCAGTGTCCCCGCACCACCAGCCTCCCCAGCAACAGGTGGTTCCGCCTCCCCAACCCCCTCAGCATCACCCTCCCTCTCCCTCTCCCTCTCCCTCTCCATCACCCTCTCCCCTCACCACTCCCCACTCCCCACCCAACACAAAACACCCCACCCCACCCTACACAGAACAACCCACCCCGCCCCACACCACACAACCCACCCTACCCTACACACAACACAACACTGAACACACAACAAACACACAATCAGGACAACACCACAAACCACAGTACACAAACCACAGTACACAGTACACAAACCACACACCACAAACACACAGCCTCCTCACCTCCTGCCCTACCTCCTCACTACCTCCTACCTCCTCACTACAACAATCCACGCGCTATCTCAACTACTCCTCAGTACTCCTCACAAAACCCTCGACGTGTACCAGGGGTACAGGTTGCTTTATAGTTTGTGTTTAGTTTGTTGACGTTGCGCATGCGCTGTTCTGCGAGGGCGTTGTTTTGGCGCGCTGCAGATGCCCAAGTGCGCATGGGCTGGCGCCTGTGCTGTGCATGGGTGTGTATGTGGGCGGTGCATACAGTCGCACATGCGCGATGCCCACATACACGGCCCTGCGTGCCGTGCACAGACGCACGCCCATCGACAGACGCCCCTGCGTGCCGCGCACAGATACCAGCGCATGCACAAACAATTGCACATGCGCGCACCGCAAATGCAGAACTGCGCATGCGCAGCAAACGCCAACGAACAGACATCTATATATCTTCATGCAGAAATGGTCCACGTTGAGGGTTGTTTTGTAGGCGAGGTGTGTGTCTGGAGAGGGTGACGGAGTGAGCAAGGCAAGGGTTGTTGTGGATTGTATTGTGTGTGTGTTTTGTATCCTTTTGTTTCGTGTGTCTGTTGTTGTTTGTGAGTTGGTCACTGTTGAAGGAGGTTTGTGTGTGTTTTGGAGTGTGTTCGTGTAGCCGGGCGGGAGGAGGTGATGGCAAGGATATATGTTGCTGCATGTGCCCTGAGCAGTGGGCAGATGCTGCGGTTGCAGGACAGGGGAGATGGTGTCCATGGGGCTGAGGCACAGGGCATGGGTGTAGTCCCGCAGCAAATCAGACCTGCAGCTGTGGGGGCGGTCCAAGCAGGTGCTGTTCGGGCACGGCGCAGGAGGCGTGCCGAGGTGCAGGCTCGGCAGCCTCGCCTCTACAGGCCCAGGGCCCAACTCCAGGGCATGCGTGAGGACCAGGTCATCTCCCTTTACAGACTGAGCACAAGGGCTATTAGGGAGCTCTATGAGAATCTAAAACCTGACCTCGAGCCCCTGACTGATCGGTCCCATGCCATACCAGGTTTAGTCAAGCTCCTTGCTGCCTTACATTTCTTTGCCTCTGGCTGTTTCCAGTCATCTGTGGGCGCAGTGGGTGGCATGAGCCGCCCCTCCTTCTCCCGATGTCTTCACCAAGTACTGCGTGCCATGGTCAGCCGGGTGGGGAATTACATAGCCCTTCCCCACACTAGGCAACAGTGGGGGACCCTGAACCAGGCCTTTGAGGCTTTAGCCGGGATACCACACGTGATGGGAGCTATTGATTGCACACATGTTGCCCTAGTTCCGCCTAGAGACAGGGAGGTAGCGTTCCGCAACCGCAAACACTACCATTCCCTGAATGTTCAGGTTGTATGTGATGCTAATCTGCATATTCTGAATGTGGTCCCTAGGTTTCCAGGGTCCACCCATGACTCCTATATCCTGCATCACTCGGCACTATTCACCCAATTTGAGGAGGGCCAGTTTGCGGACTGTATATTGCTGGGTGAGTATTTCCATCTCAGTTGTCAATGTATGTCTTTCTACAGTTTGAAATGTAACATCTCATATGTGGCCACCTTTTGTTTTGGCTGTGCCCTTTACAATTAGGACAAGTTAGCCAGACACAGGACTGTTTTGGATTAACATTGCTACAGGTTTAGAGACGTATAGTAACAGGGAAACTGATGTACATGGGGCCATCAGGATTGAAACATTAGATGATCCTAACATGCAAATGGTGTTCATGTGACTGCGCCCGTGTGCATATGGCTCTCTTGGTGCTGGTTCACTCCTAGTGTATGTGTGCATGTGTCAACTGCCCACATGTGATTGGGGGTGGGGGGTGGGTTTGGATGCCCTTCACATACCCATGTGCTGCTAGTTAATTTGTTGCTATCGTCTGTATGTCATGTAACGTTTATTGTATTGCCATTCCGGACAACTAACCCTTGTCATGTGTGTCTTTGGTTCACACACTCCCTCAGTACTGGCTTGTCACCCGGGAGGCACTCTATCACAGGAGGTGGTGTCTGGAAGTCTGTGATGTATTTTGAGGAGGGGGCCAGCTGGGAGGACTTTTTTGAATCTGTGGTGTCACGCTTATTGGCTGCGTCACAACAGTGCTGGCACACAGTATTGGGGGTGCAGTACCTTTGCACACTGTGGACGAGCGGGTGATATCATCATGGGATATGCCGATCCTCATGTAGCTGACCATTCTAGGGAGCTGACGGCAAAAGCAGGGGGGCTACATGTGTGCATAATGAGAGGTATTGGTAGTAGATACACGGTAGGTACTGTACCTCTATATATATCCTTCATGCAAGCTCATGTGTGGTACAGTGTTCAGCTATGTGGACCAAACCTTCAGAACGAGGTAGACAGGATGGGAACAGTGCAGTGGATGGCTTTTACATGAATTGGTGGTCAGCAGTCCACAGCATATGGTGACAGACTGCTACATCCTGATATGTTGGCCTAAGAGGACAGGGTGTATAGAGATGATATGGTTTACACTTTGCCAGACCGCCAATGGCATACGTGTTCTGGGTGTGGGCCTACCTCAGATGAGAGCATGTATTTCCTTAGATTGGTTTTCAGACATGTACTTTGAATCTGTGATCCGTTGATCGGTGTTATTGTCACACAGTGGAGGTGGTGGAGATGTGGACACACACTACATTACTATTTGCAGGTTGCGCACACAGAGGATCACTGCAGGTGTAGATGGGCCTGCTGTAGTGTTTGCCATGGCTGTACAGACTCAATAGGCCTTGTAGTAGTGTTTCCTCATCATAGGCCTTTTTGTCCGGACTGAATAGTTGTGCTGTCATATGTGTTTGTCTGGATGTTTTGTGCATTTGTTTCTCACATCTTAACATGTGGTGGTTTTGAAAACATTAACCCCTGCATTCACATGCAACGTTTCTTTCTGCAGGTGATGCAGGATATGGGTGTTGCCCCTGGCTGCTGACCCCTGTGCGTCAGCCACGGACACGTGCAGAGCAGAGGTACAATGAGGCCCATGCCTCCAGCCACTCTGTCATAGAGCGCACCTTTGGCGTGTTGAAGAGTCGCTTCAGGTGTCTGGATAGGACTGGCGGGGCCTTACAATATAGGCCAGTGACTGTGGCAGAGATAATCATAGCCTGTAGCATCCTGCACAACATTGCTCTCAGGCACAATATCCCTGCAGAGATTAATGAGGATCTGGAGGTTGATCCAATGTGCCCCCCTGTACATGCCATTGGTGACACACGAGAAGGCACAGCGGTCAGGCGGAGGGTGATTGCTGATATCTTCTCATGTACGTATTGGCTATCTTCCCACCTACATGTGTATTTCTATGTGTGTCATGGTTCTAAAGGGTGGTGTATCTGGAAAACCGTCATTTGAATGACACACTGCATTGACATGTCACCTACAGTCCCAACATCACCGATAGGCATGCGTGTGCGACAAGCAATGTGGGCAGGGCACAAAAGCGGGTGGTGATGGATGATGTGGGTGGGTGTTCATAGAACTGTGTGAGCTTTTGAGGCACACATCCCCAGTTAGTGGCTGGTTGTGATAGCAGCTGCTGAACAAACACATTTAATTGTTTCGATGCTTTTGGTGGAGTACAGTGGCAGGCATATGGTGGGATGTTCACATTTGGGGGGCAGGACATGTTTGGGGACAGTTGTCAGGTGGGTTGTGGTTATGATGTACACGTTTGGGCTGCTGGTGTGGGTGTTACGCTCCTTTCCACTGGCTATGTTCCTTATGGTAGCCGTAACATGTCATACATAACACAATACACATGCATAGCACTATATTTTCCTGATGGTATAAACTATTCGTGAGGGGGGTTACTGCAATCCCACAGTTTCCAAGAATGTATGGGTCATCACCTAACCCTGTCATTGATATGGTGAAGGATGGGGACCTGTGCAGTGTCCAGTCTGGGGGTGTATCATTGCTACATATTTTTTTGGGGAGAATAGCCCCTCAGTGCTGTGTTGCATATGTACATACATACAGAGGTGATCCTGGACGGATCATCAAGGTGTGCGCTAAAGTAGACATTTGTAGCACAGAATGTGTGTGTGGCTTGCGTTTTACCAGTTTGTCCAGGGAGAACATGGCATATCTAGCTGGTGCTATCTCAACATATTCCATCATGCCTCAGCTACAGGCTGTGTTTGTGTGTGGGGCAAGAGAGTACTGTCCACATCATCAACTACCTTGCATACCCTAGCACTGGAGGGTTACGTCCGCATACACACACAGACATACGTGATAGATCTTGGTCATAGGTGCATATATATAGTCTATCCATGCTTTGACAATCTCACAGACACACAGTGGGGTGACATGCAGCCATCATGGTCATGTCACAGGCACACATGGGGGTGTGGTTTTAATGATGGGAATCTGACATTGCCACCCACTTGTGCTCATCATCAGCACACAGCTGTCAATATTATTTACGGTATGAGATGTACACACCAGGATATGTATGTGACCATTGTATACAGGAGATGCACCTGCATATGTTCATGTGTCTCAGCAATTGACAGTGGGTTATCTGACAACAGTGGGAAAACAGTAAACACGGAGAGGGGACATAGTTGGCAGTATGGTGTACCCAGGCTGATATTGTCACTTTGGGGTGAGCCAGAAACATGGAGGAAGCAGACAAGTATATTTACCTGGGTGTACAACAGCAGCGAGGTAAAGGGGGGGGGGCAGAGAGATTACACACAAATGTAGATAGCCTCCAACACCGCCGTGCTGCCTCTCACATGTGCGAGATCTGTACATTGTGATATAGAACAGTCAGTCAGTATGTGATGTTGTGGGATTTGACAGGTGTGGACAGGTAGATGCAGTGTATGTTGTACAGCTCGAACATGACATATGTTTGTTTCTCTTGTGTTTCCCACTGCACAGAACATACTTTGTGATGATGCTGTTGCTGTGTTGCAATGGCATGTGACTGTACATCAGCCAAGCTGCTGTGGACTGGGGTAGATGGATCTACAGTTACATTGTCTGTGCCTGTGGTCTGGGGGAAAACATGTCATCCATGATGTGTCATATTGGGCAGATGTGGTGGTTCACCTTTTTTCCATATGGCTCCCTAACCCATATCTTGCTTTTGCCACACATATCCCCATGTGTTTGTGTTCAGTATGTCCTCTGCAACACTGTTTCTGGGACATGTACAACAGACCTGCATGTTTGGGGGGGTTAGGGTTTCCTTTTGGTGGTCGGCTACACTTGCTCCGTACCCCAACATTGTACCAGCTGCCAACAACAGGGTATCACTGCATGTTCACTGGGCCTTTATGTCTACAAATCTCCACTTGTGGACATACAGGCCATGTTTTGTAGCTGGCATGCTGAACTTTGCATACTGTGTGGGTGCTTGTTTATGGGTCGGCTGTATGATGAGGCAGTGTTGGGGCACAGTACATTATCATGTGTTGTGAGGTGTCAGTGCACCGGGGGAGCGGTTGTGACTGTGCTACTTCAACGGTGGTGGCGTTTACCTTGGAACCATTCTCTACATGGGTTGTGTGCTATGACCAGAGCTGTGTCTTGTGGTCTGAGGGTCCACTGTTGAGCACCTTTGTTTTTTCTCTGATATCAACAGACTGTGGACATGCACCAACAGTAGCTTGACATGGTGATTCTACATGTGTTGCTGACATTGTCTCCCTTCACTGAGACCTGATATGGCTGTTTATTCACTCAAGGGATGGATAACATACACCTGATGCACACACAAGGTACATTGCACCTTTGCTATTTGGGGGATTACATCTGGCTGTGCCTGTTGGTGATTTACTGTTTGTCTCATGTGCATGTCCTGTTGCCTTTCTGGTCACAGAAACAGATGCATATGGTGTGTAGTTGTGTGAGACACCTGTGTGACATGAGCATGGACCTGACCATATCCATGTGACACCCGTGTCTGCATTTACGAATCATTATATCACCCAAACGTGGATTATTTTCTGTTGATATCATGTCAAGTTTGCCTTTGCATCCCTTTCCTCAGTATTTGCTAAGGTGTGACTCTCTGCAATTCGTGCTGCCTTTGCAAGGTGTCTAACAATACAATACTTCTTCTCTCCAGACACAGGGCAGAGGACATACGGGACACATCTCTTACAGTGCATCTTGCATCGCCATCACCCACCTCTTGAGGGACACAGCACCATGGAGTTTTTTGGGGGAAATTGAGTCATTGGATCTTAGACCTTTGAGAGTGGGACTCATGACTTGAGTGGACAGTATTACTCTTGGACTGCTGCTTTCCCCATGACAGTGCTGTCCAACACAGTGTTGCTGCGATGCTATTGCTGGGACTCCTGCTCATTGTAGGGGACACACATGAACGTTCAGGGACTGTGGCATTTTGGGATCTGACCCTTGACTATGCATGGCCAGAGTTGCAAGAACAGTTTTAACCGTGACCTATTGGATTGCAGATACACTTTACACTTTGGACGCTGCTTACTGATCCCCACATGTGCAGCAGGGACTGACATTGACACTGTTTGTGTTTCATTCCAACACAGTTTTGTTATTGTTGAGTCTTGGCCATGGGTGTGACATGGCACACAGGATACGCTCATCTGTTTGTTTCTACACAGCCATAAAGCCATATTTGTGACATACGGCCAATGATGGAGCAGTCCTATTGTGTATGTCCACCTGCTCTTCACCTGGACATGATACAGGTTTTGCCACAACACTGTTTTCATGCACACCACCATCCTGGATATATGTTTGCAATGGGCCAAGGGTGTTTACGGGCATCACTGTATCATGTTGGAATGTGGATGCTGCTTCTGCATATGATTGACTCTGTTTGTGAAACACAGCATGTGGACCTATGGCTTCTGTGTGGTGCACAGTCGGATGTTTGCCTATCATTTGCATATTCACATGCTGTTTCTTGTGTTAGCTTACTGTGCGGATGTGACAGTCTGGGACTATGTACACACCTTGCATTGGACGTCTGCACGATGCTGTTTATGGCCTGCGTTAACGACACCCACATTGCCACATTATATTTGGTGTGTGGCTGTGTGGGTGTCCGTCGTGCACCTTCAATTGTGCTGTTCATGTACCGTGCTATATGTGGCCACACACTGTCTACCCAACAAACAGTGCAGGGGGACCTCCTTCATGGTGATATCTGTGCAGGTTGCTGCAGGTTGTTTAGTTGGTATTCAGTCTGGGTTCATGTGCCTGTGCTACGTGTTAGCATATGCTCATTGTGCTTTTGAATATTGTTTGATTCTACATTGTTGTAGCTTTGATTCCTAGAGAAGGCATTAGGTGAGAGCTGACACATTGCTTTCTGACTGGGTTTTTAACATTAAAACATTGTGATGGCATATGCTTTTTTTGTTTGTCTGCCTCCTGTCTTTTCAGATGGCTATGTTTTGAGGGACATATGCTGTGTGTTGTGTCCTCTCCATGAAGCGCCTAATGTCTACATGCACTCATATGTGCGTAAAACATTTGAGGCATGCAGTAGCAGGTGTGGGGTGGGGGCATGCTGCCCATTGCATAGCATGGACCTGATGCACATCATATCTCCTCTCCTTCATTTGTCATCTAACAGGTGTCCTTTCTGTAGGGGTTTTGTTGCTGCCCTGCTAAGGGTCTCTTGGTCTTTCCCCAGGGATGCACTCACCTTGATATTATGATGGCACTGTCTATACTATCTGTGATGGACAACCCAAATAAAGCTATGTATTTGACTTACATTTGTCTCTTTTGCTGCTTGATTATGGTGACAAACATGCAATGCAATGTGTGCATTTGAATCATTCCTGACTCCTTGTGACCCAGACACTCCATCTTTTCCTTGTCACTGTTAGTGGATGTGGATTGTCAGGTTTTTCTTTCAAGGTATTGGTGGGTTCCGTGACTTGGCCATGGCCACATAGAGGGCTAGTGTGAATTGAGCCCTGGTTGCTTGGTGTCCAAGCCTGTTTTCTATCCACTAGGTTACTCCTCCACTCTTTCAGCACATTGACACTTTTATCTGGGGAATTGCTGGTCATGCACATGGGCCACCTGTGTTCACATCCTTGTCCGGTGGCAGCTGTGTATCTGCCAGCCATATGCCACATCACTGGGTATTACAGGTTCCCATACACACCCTCCCTTTGGGGTATTTTGTTAGCATTGTGTTCAGTGTGCTGTTTCTGGGAGTGGTGAGAGGCATGTGTTATAGTTCTGTTTTTTGCAGGTTTGATCCACACATGTGGATTATCTATTTATTTTTGGTACTGCTAACTGCGCCATTAGATACCAGCGGGTTCATCACTTCTACACACACCCTTCCCTCCCCTCATTGTTCACCACGGTGCGCCCTCTGTGCTGCCTAGCCATCAGGTATTATCTGTTACATAGGTCTCTTACTTTTATGGTGTTTGCATGGCAGTGCACATGGGGGTTTGGTATTGCTGTGGTTCAGCTGGTGTGTGGTACACCTGTTTACATGTTGAGTTCTCTCCTGTCCTGATCCAGTTTGTTAAACAGCTCCACAGAGCATTCTCCGCTGCCCTTGGGGCTTTTTTTCTCCTCTTTTGCATGCTGGGTCCACTGCAGAACATTTAATTGTGTGTTGGCATGTGTCGCTGGTCCCAATTGGAGATTGGGATCTGGTCTGTACACAGCAGATCTGCATGTGCATTTGGCCATGATTACTGTTGGGGGTTTGGCTGTCCTGCCAGCCAGTAGGCGTTTTGGTTTTTGGCCTGCACACTTTGTTTATGCAGCCTTTGCTGATGCGCTCACATTGGTGGCTTGGGCTACCGTTTTGTGCATTGCCATTTGTGGTAGTGTTCATTGGTGTGCTTCCTCTCTGTTCTCTTTGGTTTGTATGCTTGTCCTGCAGAGGTGGTTTTCATTCGTAGGACAGTCAGATCTGTGCAGATCTGTGGTTTGACCACATTGTACCCGCATCAGAGTTGTGAACCATCCTTCTGTCCATCTTCTGTCTGCCAGCTGTGTGGCATCCTACCCTGCTGTGCATGCTGTGGACCCATGTCCTGCACCCCTACACATTCCTGCATTGCACCTCTCCCTGGCTGCCTCACCTGTGTGTTCTCAGCATGGCACTGCTACTCCACAGTCATCCTGATATTTCATCTATCCTGCCATTTCAGCCTCCTCTGCTGCACACATCTCCCCATCCTCTGTCACACACTGTTATTATAGCATCGGACATTGCCATCACTCTGTGCATGGCTCGAGCTGGCCACGATATGTTTATCCATTTTTATAGCTGCAACATGGGCCGTATCTGATTTGTGTGGTCCATCAGCTGTGATCTACAGCTTTCTTTGACATTTGTATTGTATTTCCTTTCTGCTCTGTGCAATGTTTGGGTTACCTGTGTGTTTGGCACATACCTCTCTTTCCATTCAAATTCGGGGATGATACTGCTGATTGCAAATGTTTTTGGCTTCACCTATACATCCTTTGGCCATGTTTTGGCACACCTTCAATGCAGGCAACATATGGGGTGCCTACTATGGTGCCTTATGCGTTGGCAATCTTTCAACATGGCCTATGGGGAACATTATACCTCGCCTTTGCCGACATGGTTGTTTGGGATGTGCCTTCTGGGGCACCCTGAAAGGTGCATAAATATATGGCACTAGGGTGGGGTTCTTTTTAGATGGCAGCACAGATTGGTGTACAGTTGCACACAGAAAAAGGACATACCTCAGCCTCCCTTATTCACAGGGGATTTGAACCCATGACCCCTGCACCGTCAGTCAGTGTCTTAGACATTGTGCTACACTGCTGTTCCTTCTTGTATGTCAGCACACCTAGTGAGGGTTCCATGCGTTACACTGCAGTGTGCTGCCAGCAGAAACAGTGCTCTGACCTTGCCCTGCCTCATACAGCACTGTATAAACCGCCCTATAGGCAACAGTGTAGGGTGCCTGGGTGCTCAGTGTACTTTACAATGGGCCCTCTAGGGTACCTTATGCAGCACCTTATATTACAGTGCTTGGCGCGTGCATTTGCTACATAAGAACATAAGATATGCCATACTGGGTCAGACCAAGGTCCATCAAGCCCAGCATTCTGTTTCCAACAGTGGCCAATCTAGGTCATACGTACCTAGCAGTTTCCCCAAGGGACACAGGTTCCACAATGCTTGTACTGGTTCAAGCATTGATATCCTGGGTCCCTTCTTAATAATGGTTTATGGACCTTTCCTCCAGGAACTTGTCCAAACCTTTTTTAAACCCAGCTACACTAACAGCCTTTACTACATCCTCCGGTAACAAATTCCAGAGTTTGATTACACGTTGAGTGAAAAAAATATTTTCTTTTATTAGTCTTAAATAGTTTACCCTGTAGCTTCATTGCATGTCCCCTAGTCTTTCCATATTCTGATAAGGTAAACAATCGATCTACGTTTACCCGTTCCACTCCGTTCATTAATTTATAGACTTCTATCATATCTCCCCTCAGCCGTCTTTTCTCCAGGCTAAAGAGCCCCAATCTTTTTAGCCTTTCTTCATAGGAGTAGCCTTCCATCCCCTTTACCATTTTGGTGGCTCTTCTCTGAACCTTTTCTAAAATCGCTATATCCTTTTTAAGATACGGCGACCAGAATTGCACACAATATTCAAGGTGCGGTCTCACCATGGAACGATATAGAGGCATTATAATATCTTTTGTTTTATTTTCCATTCCTTTCCTTATCATACCTAGCATTCTATTTGCTCTCTTGGCCGCCGCTGCACACTGGGCCGAAGGTTTTAACAAGGTATCCACAATGACGCCTAAATCTTTTTCCTGGGTGGTGGTTCCTAATGTGGAACCTTGCATCGTGTAACCATAGTTTGGGTTATTCTTCCCTAGGTGCATAACCTTGAACTTCTCCACATTAAATTTCATCTGCCATTTTGATGCCCAGTCTTCCAATTTATCAAGATCCTCTTGCAATTTTCCACAATCCTCCTGGGTTTTAACAACTTTAAATAGTTTTGTGTCATCTGCAAATTTGATAACCTCACTTGTTATTCCACTTTCCAGGTCATTTATGAATATGTCAAAAAGCAGCGGACCCAGCACAGATCCCTGGGGTACACCACTATTCACCTTTCTCCATTGGGAAAATTGGCCATTTAGCCCTACCCTCTGCTTTCTATCTTTTAACCAGTTCCTGATCCACAGTAGTACACTGCCTCCTATCCCATGACTCTTTAGTTTTGCCAAAAGTCTCTCATGAGGGACTTTGTCAAAGGCTTTCTGAAAGTCCAGATACACAATATCAACCGACTCACCTTTGTCCACCTGTTTATTCACTCCATCAAAAAAAACATAACAGATTAGTAAGACAAGATCTTCCTTGTCTAAAGCCATGTTGGCTGTCTCCCATTAGGTCGTGACTATCTACATGCTGAGTAATTTTATTCTTTATGATGGTTTCTACCATTTTTCCCGGTACTGATGTCAGGCTCACTGGTCTGTAGTTTTCCCGGATCACCCCTCGAACCCTTTTTAAAAATTGGTGTTACATTGGCGATCCTCCAATCCTCAGGTATTAGAGATGATTTTAATGATAGTTCACAGATTACTGATAGCAGGTCTGCAATCTCAAATTTCAGTTCTTTCAACACCCTTGGATGTATACCATCCGGCCCAGGTGATTTGCTACTCTTCAGTTTATCTAATAGTTGTAAGACATCTTCCCGATGTATCGATATTTCCTTCAATTCTTCCACACCTTTAAATACCACTTCAGTCATGGGTAACATCCCTACATCTTCCTCAGTAAAGACCGAAGCAAAGAATTCATTCAGTCTCTCCGCTATCGCCTTGTCGCCTCTTAGTGCTCCTTTAACCCCTTTATCATCTAATGGACCAACTGACTCTCTCACAGGTTTTTTGCTACGAATGTACTTGAAAAGGTCTTTATTTCACGTTTTTGCTTCCACAGCAAGCTTCTTCTCAAATTCTCTCTTTGCCTGCCTTATCAATGCCTTGCATTTGACTTGCCAGTGCTTGTGCTGTTTCCAGGTTTCATCGTTTGGCTCTTTTTTCCATTTCCTGAAAGATGCTTTTTTGGCAACAACAGCCTCTCTGACCTCACCTTTAAACCATGCTGGCAGTTTTTTGGACTTCCTTCCACTTTTCTTAAAGCGTGGAATACAGCTGGTCTGGGCTTCCAAGATAGTATTTTTCAACAACACCCAAGCTTGATGTACGTCTTTAACCTTTGCAACTGCTCCTTTTAGTTTTTTCTTAACTGTTTTCCTCATTTTATCATAGTCTCCCTTTCGAAAGTTAAAGGGTAGTACTGTGGATTTCCTTACTATCCCTCCTCCACTA
The DNA here is from genome assembly GCA_033557465.1 of Ichthyophis bannanicus. Classification (NCBI taxonomy): domain Eukaryota; kingdom Metazoa; phylum Chordata; class Amphibia; order Gymnophiona; family Ichthyophiidae; genus Ichthyophis; species Ichthyophis bannanicus. The sequence continues at coordinate 1,080,739,911 of CM066032.1, forward strand.
ATTAAATCAAAGGTGATCATGCTATGATCACTATTGCCAAGTGGCCCCAACACCCTTATCTCTTGCACTACATCTGGTGTTCCACTAAGGACTAGGTCTAATATTGCTTCCCCTCTGGTTGGTTCATGAACCAGCTGCTCCAAGAAGCAGTCATTTATTTCATCTAGGAACTTTATCTCCCTAGCATGTCCTGTTGTGACACTGACCCAGTCGATGCCGGGGTAATTGAAATCACCCATTATTATTACTGCACTGTAACTTTTGCTAGCTTCCTTGATTTCTTTGAGCATTTCATCATCCATTTGTTCATTCTGGCCAGGTGGATGATAGTACACCCCCACTGCCATCGCCTTCCCCTTTTTACATGGAATTTCAATCCATAGAGATTCTACAGCAAATTTTGTTTCTTGCAAAACTTTAATCCTTTCTGACTCAATGCCCTCTCTAACATAGAGCGCAACCCCTCCACCAATTTGGTCAGCTCTATCATTATGATATAGTTTGTACCCAGGTATCACAGTGTCCCACTGGTTGTCCTCCTTCCACCATGTCTCTGATATTCCAATCATATCTAACCTCTCGTTTAGTGCTATATATTCTAACTCTCCCATCTTGTTTTGTAGACTTCTAGCATTTGCATACAAGCATTTTAGAGACTGTATTTTATTCATATTAATTTGGCTATTGGTAGACATGGGTAATTTGGGATCTTTAAGTTCTGTACTGTAAAAGGTGAAATGCCTCCTAGAGCAATCTTCCTCATAACAAGTAATGCCTCAACCAGCCTTGTGGATTGGGCACAGCAGGGGATTGAACCCATGATCCCTGCACCATTGGACAGTGTCTTCACCATTGTGCTGTGCCTCTGCTCTTCTGCTTGCACATCAGCGCGCCACTTATGCCACCCAATATTAGATTGCCTCCTAAACCATTAGCGCGCCGCCTTATGCCCATCAGCATGCCGCCTTATGCCGCCCATTATTTATATGCCTCCTAAAATAACACCTCAGCCAGGCTTGTTCATTGGCCACTGTGGGGGGTTGAACCCATGATCCCTGCTCCATGGGGCAGTGTCTTAACCATTGTGCTGTGGTCCTGTTCTTGTGCTTGTACATCAGCGAGCCGCCATATGCCTGCCAACCTTAGAATGCCCCCAAAAATATTAGCGCACTGCCTTGTGGACATCAGCGCAACGCCTTATGCCGCCCATTATTTATATGGCTCCTAAAATAACACCTCTACCAGCTGCCTTCAATGGGAACTGTGGGGGATTGAGCTCCTGATCCCTGCACCATTGGTCAGGGTCTTAACCATTGTGTCGTGGCTCTGCTCCTCTGCTTGGCCATCAGCGCGCCACTTATGCCTCCCCATATTAATATGCCTCCTAAAATATTGGCGTGCTGCCTTTTGCCCATCAGCGCGCTGCCTTCTGCCGCCCGGAGTTAACATGCTGCCTTATGCCGCCCAAAATTAACAGCGTGCCGCCTTAAGACGCACGAAATTAAACTGCCCCCAAAAACATCAGCGCGCCGCCTTCTGCCGCCCATTATTTACATCCCTCCTAAAATAATGCCTCAGCCAGCTGTGTTCAATGGGCACTGTGGGGGATTGAACCCCTGATCCCTCCACCATTGGTCACTGTTTTCACCATTGTGCCGTAGCTCTGCTCTTTTGCTTGTACATCAGCGTGCCACTTATGCCTCACGCGCAGCTTTCCCATGCGCAAATGTGCGGGGCGCACATGGGCACCGCGCACCTTTGCGCATATGTAAATTCCGGTTTAGCCTGTAACGCCCACTCCTTATATGGCACCCGCGCACTACCGCGGACCGCACATTACCGGATTTTAGTAAACATACCCTCTAGTCTTTTTATATTCTGATGACGTAAACAATCGATCTATGTTTACCCGTTCCACTCCATTCATTAATTTATAGACCTCTATCATATCTCCCCTCAGCCGTCTCTTTTCCAGGTTGAAAAGCCCCAACTTTCTTAGCCTCTCTTCATAGGAGTATCCTTCCATCCCCTTTACCATTTTTGTGGCTCTTCTCTGCACCTTTTCTAATAACGCTATATCCTTTTTAAGATACTGCGACCAGAATTGCACACAATATTCAAGGTGTGGTCGTACCATGGAACGATACAAAAGCATTATAATATCCATTGTTTATATTCCATTCCTTTCCTTATGATACCTAGCATTTTATTTGCTTTCTTTGCTGCCGCTGCACACTGGGCGGAGAGTTTCAACATGTTATCCATGATGACACCTAAATCTTTTTCCTGGGTAGTGGTCTCCAATGTGGAACCTTGCATTGTGTAACCATAGTTTGGGTTGTCCTTCTCTAGGTGCATAACGTTACACTTGTCGACATTAAATTTCATCTGCCATTTGGATGCCCAGTCTTCCAATTTATCAAGATCCTCTTGCAATTTTCCACAACCCTCTTGGGTTTTAACAAATTTAAATAGTTTTGTGTCATCTGCTAATTTGATAACCTCACTCATTATTCCCTTTTCCAGGTCATTTATGAATATGTCAAAAAGCAGCAGACCCAGCACAGATCCCTGGGGTATTCCACTATTCACCTTTATCCATTGGGAAAATTGGCCATTTAGCCCTACCCTCTGCTTTCTATCTTTTAACCAGTTCCTGATCAACAATAGTACACTGCCTCCTATCCCAAGACTTTTTAGTTTTGCCAAAAGTCTCTGATGAGGGACCTTGTCAAAGGCTTTCTGAAAGTCCAGATACACTATATCAACCGACTCACCTTTGTCTACCTGTTTATTCACACCTTCAAAAAAACATAAGAGATTAGTAAGACAAGATCTTCTTTGTCTAAAGCCATGTTGGCTGTCTCCCATTAAGCCATGACTATCAACATGTTCAGCAATTTTGTTCTTTATAATGGTTTCTACCATTTTCCCGGTACTGACATCAGGCTCACCGGTCTTTAGTTTCCCAGATCACCCCTGGATCCCTTTTTAAAAATTGGCATTACATTAGCGATTCTCCAATCTTCAGGTATTATAGATGATTTTAATGATAGTTCACAGATTACTAATAGCTGGTCTGCAATCTCATATTTCAGTTCTTTCAACACCCTTGGATGTATACCATCGGGTTCAGGTGATTTGCTACTCTTCAGTTTATCAAATAGTTGTAATACATCTTCCCTGTCTATTGATATTTCTTTCAATTCCTCTGCAGTATCACCTTTAAATACCATTTCAATCATGGGTAACATCCCTACATCTTCCTCAGTAAATACCAAAGCAAAGAATTCATTCCGTCTCTCCACTATAGCCTTGTCCCTTCTTACTGCCCCTTTCACCCCTTTATCATCTAATGGTCCAACTGACTCTCTCACAGGTTTTTTGCTACGAATGTACTTGAAAAAGTCTTTATTATGCATTTTTGCTTCCACAGCAAGTTTCTTCTCAAATTCTCTCTTTGCCTGCCTTATCAGTGCCTTGTATTTAACTTGCCAGTGCTTGTGCTATTTCCGGTTTTCGTCATTTGGCTCTTTTTTCCATTTCCTGAAAGATGCTTTTTTGGCAACAACAGCCTCTCTAACCTCACCTTTAAACCATGCTGGCAGTTTTTTGGACTTCCTTCCACTTTTCTTAAAGCGTGGAATACAGCTGGTCTGGGCTTCCAAGATAGCATTTTTAAACAACACCCAAGCTTGATGTAAGTCTTTTTTTGCAACTGCTCCTTTTAGTTTTTTCTTAACTATTTTCTTTATTTTATCATAGTCTCCCTTTTGAAATTTGGGTTGAGATGTGGAGATTTCCCATAGTATTTTACAAGATGTTCTTCCAAACGTAGAGTGTCTTTTGCATCTAAGGCCATGCTATCTGTACTCTTTTGCCATGTTTGCTGCAAAAGCCCCCTTTGGAGTACTGCTCTTTTCCAGGTAGGCTCTTTGTGTGAGTTTTGGAAGTTGATGCTGTTATGGTATAGTCGATTTTCTCTATAGTAATTTTTGTGAGGTATCTATTACCTCACAATATGCCCATGACTGGTGAAGTATTACTGTGTATTGCTGATTATGAGAGTTCAACTTCTTGTACACTCCTCCCCCTTGATATAACCTGCAGACACTTCCTGCGGTTATTTTCTTGGGTGGGGTAGAGGGTGGGCTAGCTACAGGTGGAGGAATTTTCTCTTTCAAAAAGTTGGCAACCCTAAAGAACCCACTGGAAAGTTGCAAAGAAAAGGCAGCTCAGCAGTAAAAGTAAAAGGCAGCACAGGGTGTTTGATACTTGTACTCCAAATCTGTCAGTCTTGCCCAGAAAAGTCTGCATTGGAGGGGGGTGGCACTCTCCGACCTTAAGCACATGCAGTGACTCAAAGACCCCATACTGTCAGGGTCGGTGCAAGGATTGGAGGTACCCTAGGCAGGCCCTTCCAATCCTACTGCCCCTCTGTTGCGCCCCCTCTGCCCCCTATCCTCATTGCCATCATTGTAGCAATGGCAAAATAACTTTGACACAACACTTACCAAAGGCTCCTGTGCTGTGTTACGGCTCCTGTGCTGTGTTACGGCTCCTGCCTGCTATCTACTCCCCCCCCCCCCCTTCTGACAAAGACCTCCAGTTAGGCATAACTGGAAGTAGGCTTCGGAGGAGGATCGAAGCACCTGAAGAGAGCAGGCAGGAATCATGATGCAGTTCCAGAGCTTGTGCTAAGCGCTGGGTCATGGTTCTTTTGCCATTGCATCAAAGGTAGAATTTCTTTTTTTTATTTTCGATTTAGTGACTAGAACATGCCAAATTATGGAGCAGTGGTTTTCAATCATTTTTCGGTTGAGACACACCTGATTTACGATGTTCACATACTGAAGTATGTGACATACTTCACACATTGACCCTCTCAGACCTTTGATCTCACACAGTATAGCAAGTCTTATGTGTTAAATATAAACATATTCTGCATCCACAAACAGCCTTTTCCCCCTCAACAACATGAAGAGCAGAAGAAGGACATTTCTCCTTTGAATTCACCATACAAAACAAAAATAAATCTGAATCTCCTGCTGTCTGAGTAAAAGCAACATAAATCTTACCACTATGAGTAACACTGTGCCCAGGGTCAGCCCATTCACTAGGCGAGCTAGGCAGCTGCCTAGGGCTGTCGGCCAGGGTGGGCAGCAGCAGTGGCAGACATGACCAGTGATGCCACACACCCCTCTAGCTGTCTTCAATTCTGTTTGGGAGGGAAGGTGGGCAACGGCAGCAGCAAAATTTCCAAAAGTGGCTGCTTTTTGCCACCACCTTCTTGCCTGTGGCAGGCCATGTCCTTCCGCACATGGCTTGCCACTTCTGACCCCCCCTCTGACAGTAAGTTGCATTGGAAGGGGAACAGAAGTGGCAGGCCATGTGTGCTGAAGGATATGGCCTACCACGGGCAAGAAAGCAGCGGCAAAAAGCAGATGCTTTTTGAAATGCTGCCACTGCCCACCTTCCCCTCCTGAGATGGAATCGGCATCAGCAGCTGGGATGGGGGTGGGGGGGGTGGCAAGGCTGGGGTTACTGCCTAGGGTGGCAGAAAACACTTGGGCCAACCCTGATTCTGACATCTAATGGAAAAGAATCCTCACTTAGTACACACATAGCAAACCTGCCATACCATAGGACTGATTCCTATGATTCACAGCAAGAACCCTACCTATGAACAGACAGCACTACAAATATTCTGTTGGGCTCTAGAACATCAATGCACAAAATTACTGGTAAAACAGAACAAATGGGACTACTATAGATTTCTGCACAGACGCTGCACGCTAAGAATACTGCACCTCAGTCCATTGAAAATAAAGACTCACCAAATATAGAACAATGGACTACGAATTAGAAGCAGAAATATGAAGACATGAACCCCAAGAATTCATTTTCTGTTGTACTGAATAAAATAAAATAAAACAAAATACAGAGATATCTGCAATTCACATTTCCCAAAGCAAACATATTCCAATCAATTCAAAATATACTTTTTTCTAGCTTTTTTGTCTGAGCATTTTAATTTCCACTCACGTTGATCTCAGTCTCTTTTCTGCTTTACTCTGTCTTCTGCCAACTCCCTTTACAGTGTATGCTGCCCATTTTTCATTTCTCCTCTCTCATCCTGTCTTTTTCCATTCCTTCCCTACATTTATCACTGACATATTTCTCTCTCTTTTCTAACCTTTCCTCCATTTCTTTCTTTTTCTGCCTCCCTATCCGCTAAATTTCTCTCTCACCCTCCATTCCTCACTCAGCTTTTTACCTATCACCTTTCCATCTTCTTCACTCACCTCCTGCCCTGCCCGTCTCCCCTGCCTCATTTCTTCCATGGCCTCTTATGCCCTTCTGTCTATCATACACTCCTAATTACCACATTCTTACCCGCAGTGCCCACCATCCTCCTCTCCCTCATTTCCTTGACAACATTTCATGGTCTTTTCCACATGGTTTCCCCAAATCCAACATTTCCCTTCTCTCTCACCCCCTCACTGTTATAGGCCAGCTTTCCCCTCCCCCTTCCCCTCTCCTGAACAGTGCAGTATTTTCAACATTGTTTCTCCCTTACCCCCTCCCCAGCAACGCATGATCTTTAATCTCACCTATCTCTCCTCAACAGTACAGCAGCTCCCATCCGCCTTCTCCCCTACCCTCCCAACACTACAGCAGCTCCCATCTGCCCTCTCCCTTACCTCCGTCCCTCCAAATAGTACAGCAGCTCTCATTTGCCCTCCCCCACCCTCCCAACCAGTGCCGCAGCCCTCATCAATGAGGCAGAATAAGAAGCCGCACAACTGCGCCACTTTCAGTAACTTTTCCTCAGCTGTACTCCTTCAACTCGCAGTAGCATGGGCCACTTATGATTTCCGTTCCAGTGCGTGGAGATGCACCCGAGGTGAAATCACCATAAGTGCCTTTTGATGCTGAAAACCAAAGGAGCAGTGCCGTTGAGGAAAAGTGAATGAAAGTGCTGGGGTTTGTATAAATGCTTCTTCTATTTTTTTTTTAATCCTTTCATTGCTTACATGACAAATAATACACAAGTAATTAAACAAATACATAGATGAAAGAAATCCAGCAAATTAAGGAAAAAGGTACGCACACCTCAGAAGCACACATCCTGGGGAACTTAATCCCTGAACCAAAGAAAATGAGAAAGAGCAAAAGAAAACATATCCTGTAGCGAGCCTATCTAACTGAAACCCATATGCCCATACAATTAACAAGAGAAACTTACAGATTAATAGTAAGACTCAAAATAACCATAGAATCGGTCTCTTAGTGACCCAGGTGCCAGCATTCACTTAACAACAGATACTTTAAGAAAGTTTTCAAGCTGCGATACATCAAAAAACATATAATTAGTCCCCCCACCCTGTAGGGATTATTAGTAGTACAAAAATAAGTTAGACTCTCTGTTGTCCAGGGGGAATGGCTACTATTACCCAGCCCAAAGTTCGGTGAGTTATTCTGGCAATGAGCCACGAAAGAAGTCTGGTCTGCAGATATATATTAGACTTTATTATAGGCAACCATGTAGAAAAATATACAAACACACATATAGCTAATTAGAAACATGAGGTAGAAATTTGTTATAGTACAGATGTACAATTGGACAACGTAATAAATCACTAATTAGTAACCAGACGTCACTGATTCGCTCTGCACTGAGGAAAAGTATGAAATATATTGCTAACCCCTTGCCCATCCAGGAGAGGAGAGATAAGCCAGTACCTTAGCTCCGTCGGGCACTCAGGAACAGCACAGTCCAAGGAGGCAGCTCCTAGCTAATGCAGGCTCCAGCCCCTTCAGAGGCGAGCCGCAAAGTCCGAACCGGAGGTATCTGTAAAAGTCTTATCTCAGACCTTCGGAGGACGGCCTAGCCCACACGTAGTGGCCGTCTGGCGGAAGGCTCAGGTCGCAGGAATCAGGTACGCAGTGCACAGCCGGAAGGGACCGGTGCAGAAGTCTGTATGAACAGGTGGACCAAGCCCCCAACTCTTACTAGAGTTCCAGTGCAGATTGCATTATTCTCTGTAAGAATACTCCGTCATAGGTCCGATGATTGGTTGGCACCAGGCAGTCTGAGGTGTTCTCAGCGAATCAGGAGGTAGATGATGGGCATCTTCTTGCAAACAAAGGATCCATAGTAAGAAGTCATGCAGAAGCAACAGTATGTAACTTCTGGGCATGTACAAGTGTCCAAGGCCAGTAGAACTAGCTACAGATAAGCACCAGAGGAGCAGATGTTCTTGCATGTGGGCAGTGAATTAGCCACGGACAATAGCTTCTGTATGTATGCACACTTAGAAACACTGCGCAAGCAGTTGCTTGGAGGTCAGGTTAGCAGCTGAACACAGCAAAAGTGTAGTGAAGAATCCATCTTGTCTGTTCAGTTTGGTTCAGGCCTGAGTTGCTGAGCAGGCCAGAGATTTTCATGTAGAATTGCAGGGGTACCAGCCCTACACCCCCCACCCGATGCTGCCAGGCATTTACAGGGAAATTTCAAGAAAAATGTAGTGCCCAAGACCAGCACACGTGGCTTAAGGGCTAGAAAAGCCTTACGACGAGCCTGAGTCTGCCTGGAGACGTCGGGGAAGATGTTGATTTTTTGTCCACGAAAGGAAACCTTCTTTTTCAGAAAAAATAACCAGAGAACCTTGTTTCTATCCAAAACAGAACTAAAAGAAACAAGTAAAGTGGCCCTAGTAGGCATATCATCATTAGATGACGCAATATATTCAGAAATAATCAAAGTATCTACTATAGAAAGAACATCATAACCCTCACCCTCCTTATTCAAAGTCTTTGGTGCCCGGGGCAAATAATATAAATTATCAATAGGTGGCATATCCACATCAGCAATTTGTAAAACTTCAGTCAACTACATTGAAAACAAAATTCAAGGCAACAAATAGTGTATCATGGGAAAATTGAGACACCTCAACTTCTTAGCCTTTAAGGCATTCTCCACAGATTCATATTGCCGGTGCAGAGTGAGGCTATCCTTCACAAAAGTAACAGAAGTACTCTGCAAGATAGGATATTGAGTCTCCAGCGTCTGAACAAGAGCTTGAATAGAAACCAACTGAGATTCCGGCTCAGCCAAATTAGCCACTATTTCTTTTGTAAACTCTGAAAAATGTGAAATAGTACCACATAATGAAACTTCAATTTGAGAAAGAGCCTTCCATATATCTACTAATGCAATATCTGGAGTGTTGTCACCAGACGCTGAAGGACCAGAAAAAACGTGCAAATTAGTGGAGACATCTGGGACTTGCAACACCCGAGGCAACGGAACTAAACCAAGGGCAGGCGAACCACCAGAGAGCCCCATCAAAGACATTCCTCTAGGGGGCACTGCTGACCCTCATCCACAGGTGAGGATGTCGGAGGACCCGCAGTAGTTGTACTAACCTGTGGGGGTGGGTTATCCCCCATTGTGGAAGAGGAAGCACCAGGAGAATCGGGACCACCAGAAGAGAGCAATGACAAATCATCCATTTCTTTACCTGCTACCAAAACGTGTCTGTCCATAGGACCAGTAATCTTGATTGACTTAGATAGATTAACAATACTCATTGCAAAAACCTTTTTTCGTTTGCCCATATCTACTCCTTTGTGCACCTAAGGGGCACTAAAGGGGCAGACCTGCCCCTTTGATCACGCCCCTTAGATCATGCCTGCGGTTGCGTTCCGTGGCCATATTTAAAGGCCCCCTGTTCTCACAGAGGCCAGTTGCTGGGTAGTTGGTCTGGGCAGCAGAAAGGAACTCCAGCTGGCTGCCTGCTCAAATTACCTATGCAATCTCCACAGCAAGACAATGCAGGTAGTAATGTCTCCGTATAGATGCTTATTCTGTCTTATTGGATGGGAGATGCTGCATTCTCCCAGGAGGACTGTGAAAAGATTGGATGTCCAAATGGCAGATGAAATTTAATGTGGACAACTGCAAAGCTATGTACTTAGGGAAGAACAACCCAAACTACAGTTACAGGATGCAAGGATCCACATTAGGAATCACCACACGAAGAAAGGATCTTGGCATCAAGGTGTCAACATTCTATCCATGATAATGCTCAGATGTTTTCCAGTGTGCAGCTGTGTCCAAGAAAGCAAATAGAATGCTAGGAATCATAAGGAAAGGAATAAAAAATAAAATCAAGGATATTATAATGTCTCTGTAGTGCTCCATGGTGCGACAGCACTTTGAATATTGTGTGCACCTCTAGTCACTGTATCTTACAAAGAATATAGCAGAATTGGAAAAGGTACAAAGAACAACAAAAATAGTCAAGGGAATGGAAGGATATCCTTACGAAGAAAGGCTAAAAAGGTTAGGGCTCTTCAACCTGGAAAAGAGACAGCTGAGGGGAGATATGATAGAGGTTTTTAAAATAATGAATGGAGTGGAACGGGTAAACGTAGATCGATTGTTTACTCCTTCAAAAGTAGAAAGACTAGGGACATGCAATCAAGCCACAATACCGCATATTTACGACTTAGAAGAGCAAGCAAATATTTTTTTCACTCAGCGCGTAATCAAACTTTGGAATTCATTACCGGAGGATGTAGTAAAAGCTGTTAGTGTAGCTGGGTTCAAAACAGGTTTGGACGAATGCCTGGAGGAAAAGTCCATAAACTATTATTAAAGAGGACTGGGGAAATCCACTGCTTACCCCTGGGACAATCAGCATGGAATGAGTATACCTTTGGGTACCCAATAGGTTCTTGAGGCCCGGAATGGCCACTGTTGGAAACAAGATACTGGGATGGATGGACTTTTGGTCTGATCCAGTAAGGCATATCTTATGTTCTTAAACTGCTTCCCACTTTTCTCTAAGGTTGTTTTTCACTAGTTGCAGTTTAGTTTATGTATAAAATTTAAAATTATATTTTCAATTGTTTAAAAAAGAGCTAAGGATAATCTTTTTGAGGGGAAACAATGCAGGTGTCTGTGTCAAACATGAACAGCTCTTAAGATGGCATTTTATGTAGTCTGCACTGTTTATGTTATTGGTTTTGACCAGTAGAGGGCTCTCATACATATGTGAGACAACAGCAATATTTACAACACACTAAAATATACACGATTTTATATTTGTTAAGAACCCTAGGAACATTTTATGGAAGGGGAAGCCTATTCTATTGGGATGGGTTCCACTTTTACTAGGAAGTTACCCAGATATTGACATAAATACATAAAACAGAGGAACTGCAGCTTTAAACTAGTTCAAGGGGGAAAGGTGACACTCAGAGGTGCATGGTTCAAACTGAGGTATTTTTAAAGGATACTGGCAAAACAGAGAGGTGGTGTTAAAAGCTGAAATAGCTCAGACAGGTTTATATAAAAAGCAGTTATAGATATTTCCAAATTGTCAGTTTCAACTGACAATAATATGCCGGTTGTGAATAGAAAAGAGACCACATGAATCTGATATTCAGACAGCCTGGCAAGTATTTGAAGTTAAGTGCAGCACTGATGATTAACCTTATTTTTATATTTTTTATATTTATATTCAGTTACTACTGAATATATGTCTGACCAGCGACTGCGCATCTGCCTGCTCATTTAAAGTTAGGCCTTCCATTTCACAGAACTAATTTTAAACACATAACATCCATTTAGCAGCCAAAATCAGTCCCTCTAATTCTAAGATAGTGCGTGCATGTATTCTATGTAGGGATGCAAATGTTTTTCTAAAATGTGCTCATACATCTCAACTCCGCCTCTGTTCTGCTTACTCTTTGCCCTGGGAATACCTATGCGTGATGTGGGTGTCAATATATGCAATCTTCTTACTGGACACATTTGGCTGTATTATGAGTTATTTTCCACATGTAGAAAATGTTTTACACATGGAGAAAGCTTTAGAAAACGACCCCCATAAAGTCATGGCTGCTATTATGCACGTGCACGTAGTCATGTGTTGAGGGGTGGGGGGAGGTGATGTTATAAGAGGCCCGGGTGCCTAAGTTAATAGGGCAGGAAGGTACCTATCTGTCTTTATAAAATAGCAATACAAATCCTATAAAAATCACACCTAGGGGTATATTTACTAAACTGCGGTAATGTCATTTGCGATAGGTTCCGCAGTAAAGGTAGAGATGCCCATATAAAGGCGTGGGCATTGCATCGTTACAGCAAGCTGACAGCTAACGCGCGTTACAAGGCGCCTTAGACTAAGGAGTGTTACAAGGCGCCTTGTAAGGTGCCTTATAAGGTGCCTTATAAGGTGCCATGTAAGGTGCCTTATAAGGTGCCTATTAAGGTGCCCAGTAAGGTGCCTCATAAGGCGCCCTATAGGACCTCCTAGGCTAAGTGCCATATTAGGCACCCTTGGACAAGGCACCGCAGAAGGCACCCTGGGCTATGGAACCATAGGTTAAGGTGGCCTAACAAGGTTATGGTGTCCTAGGTTTGTATGCCCTAGGGACTGCAAGGTGCCTCAGGATGACATGCATGACCTGTGCGGAACAGAGACAGATGTAGCCCTAACACTAGATAGAGCACTCAGGAAAGGCAATGAACAGGTGAGTGAAGGAGGGAGAGGTGGGAGCCGCTGGACCTGCCATATCTGCGGGCATCCCATGTGCCTGCCAGTACTGATGACAAACATGGTGGGGCAGCTGTACCACAGCACAGGGTGTTGGCAATGTAAAGTACCAGAAAAACAGTTGGTGGCAGACGATGGGAATACATTGTCCCCCAGTGGAGGCAGAGGTGGCAGGATAGTTAAATGATGGGTGGACAGAGGAGTGGTGGTGCCATGCAGATCAGGCACAGGCGAGGCAAGCATGAAGAGGCGCAATGCAGGAAAGGGTATGACATGGGGTGGTAGCCTGCACTGGCAGACAGGACTCTACACAGCTGACAGATGCAGATAGACAGACCGAGGGAATGTTGGCAATTGTGGAGAGGGTATTATGGGCTGGAAGCACAGATCTGCAAAATTATGACCTCTACAGGCATGTACACTATATGAGTAGGACAGGCATGAGAGGAGGGAACAATGAGGAACTGAACCCAAGAACACTGCCAAGAATGGCATTAGTATTAATCAGTAGGCTATACTTCCATGGTGTATGTCACAGCAATGTCTGGGTACAGAAGGACTGCAGGTCACCGCACAAATTGTCTGCTCTGAGTGCCAGGATAGGGTAACCCCACCATACCCATGATGCAATGCACATGCTGAATAGCAGTCTACAGCTGATCACCAAATGGGGTCTGCACCTCTCTGGTACCTCAGCTTGGAAAGACGAACTGACAGTGCATGATACTGGCACAGAGTAGCTACAGACCATGCCATTGTGCAGGTTCTGTGGTCACCCTGAGGGATAGGATTGGTGCCCAGCACTAGGTCTGCAGTACATGTGGTGCTAGAGATAGGTCCTGCTGTACATCCTCATCACTGCCAGTCTGTGACAGGTGTTCCTTGCAGTGCAGCTGAAGGTAATTTGGTGTCCATCTGTATCCTGTGGGACCAGACACCAGCCAGATTGATGTGTACTGTGTGTTAGGGTCTGGCTGACATGAGCAGCTGTTATCAGGGCAGAGGGGTTCCTAGAATTGCATGAGGTGTGTGTAGCAGTGCCTTTATAGGTCGTAGTGGTATATACAACATACCCCAAAGGGCCCACATCACCTTTTTTGTAGGTAAAGAACAGGTGCCCCTGCCCTGGGGAAGCAACCTCCATCCTGTTTGTACAAGACAGCCCTCCAGGGTTGGTGGGCCAGAGCCATACCTATGACTGGAAAACCCCAACTGCTGCCCACCACTCTCTGCCAGTCACCAGCGAACAGCACAGTCAGACTGTACCTTAAAGGTGTTCTGACCATGCACATTCTAACTGCAGACAGTCCACCAGCCTGCTCACAGAGGAACTATATGTAGTAAGAAGGCAACTCAGTGATTGAGACCCCAGGACTGGGGAACACAAAGATATCACTAGAGGCAGATAGTGTAGAGCGCTATGTGGGAACCTAGACCTGCCATGGTCACGGCTCGGTCAGAGTGAGTGCCCTCCCAGCATGCCATGCTGTGGCCATCCTGTCCATGCAGGTGGTGTTCAGGCACTACAGTGTCCCAGCCATTGCCCCACACCCTGTGAAGATGCATCCTGGCCAATCTGCCCTGTCCGGGCCATACCCAAAATACCTTGCTCCTCATTATGCACCTATTCAGGCTAACGCTGGTAACAGTGGGACATTTTGGGCCCAGTGAAGGGTGGGCAGCCACAGAACAATGGATAGACATACACACACGCTCACTCCTATTGCAGCATTGTACAAAGATAGGGGTGGTTGGCAACCCTGCCCGCCACACTGGTCCTGATCACAGTGCCAACATTGCTAAACTGTGCAGAGGGTAGAGGTAGTGCTCTGGTGATAACTTCAGCTCAAATCTGGGGCCAACAGCCTGACTCTCCATGCATCTTTGGATTGTGGAGCCTGTGTAGGTAGGTGTTTGTACCCCTGTTCGCCGCTGCTTTGGGCTTTGTACATGTTGCTGTTGTATCTGCATTGTAGGGTAAAACATAGGGACATGCTCTGCAGGAAAGACAGCTGGGGCTTGAACCTGTGACCCTCTGTTTCTGGACACACTGACTGGGTGCACGGCACCACACTGTTGCCACAGATGCACAATAGTCCCTGGGGCTACCTGTACTTTTCCTCAGCCAGACTTTGTATTCTGCACTGCACACCACGTACTGATGCAGGGCATGGCCTAGGTCCACTGCAGGGAGGTGGCACCCCCTCCTGCCAAGCTGACATGGCCATTTGCTGTCAGTGCTGGTAGTGCGCAGTCCCAGGCCATCCTCTGTGTAGGTAGGCGCCCGCCTAGGGAGCGGATCCCGGGGTGGGGGGCCATACATGGACATCCTCACATCCCCCCCCATCACTGCCTACCAATATTATGTCCCTTCCACATGGGGGCGGGATGGCTGGGGGGATGTCAGGTCAGTGCCCTAGCAACTATTGGCTAGGGTGAACCAGATAGATATAGGTGGATTGTGTTTGGCCTTGGTCAGCTGCTGTCTTGCTGATTTCCGGTTTCTATGTTCCTATGTGCCACCTAGGCACCTCCCTGATCCACCCTGTGCCCCAGCTGCCCAAGCTACATGTCCCACCTGCGGCCCCCTATGCCCCATTTGCACCATCACCATAGTGGCCATTCATACTTTGGCACTATGGTGTTGCTGAAAATGGAGCACTACTATCACATTTCTTGGGCTACCTGCCTAGGCTGCACATTGCTGACACTTAAATGGTTTCTCTCTCCTGCAAATGTGCATCTAACGGCAGGTTTTCATTTGCGGTAGGATTCAGCCCTTCATTTCAGCACGTTAGTATGAAAGGGGCCTTTCCCCATCCACTCTCCACCCATTGACCCCTTCTCTCCGCCCTCTCTCCACCTTCTGCGGTGTTAAAGCGGCCGGGGACGTTAACGATTGTTAAGTAACGTTAACAAGTGTGAACGTTACATAATGCGCAGTATGTAACATTACCACAGTTTAGTAAACATACCCCCTAGTCTGAAGATGGGGACATTATGACCATCAGGTGCAGTTGTAAATGTTAGCACGTATTTTATGCACTTATGTGCATATTTTACAAAACACACATGCCAATCATGACTCTGTTCATATCCCATCCTAACTGTCCCCCCTAAACACGCCTACTCTACAAGTGCATGCATCTTGCACTGCACCTATTTTTAGATAGGACCCAATTTTATAAGAGGCCTTACACTTTCAGTGGTGAAATTTAGGAGCTTTTAAAACTTTTCTGCACATAAAACACTGAAAAGCATAGTTACTCACCTGTAACAGGTGATCTCCGGGAACAGCAGGAATTTAGTCCTCACATATGGGTATCATCGGTACCGACGGAGCCTGCGCGGGAACACTCCCCAGCGTCCAATTAGAACGCTTTTGGGATCATCCCACAGCGCCTGCGTGCTGCCTTCCCGCCTTTCCCAACTGCCTCTCTCTAGTTGAGTTTTAGAGCTGAGACAAAGAGAGAGAGAGCGAGGGAAAGGAAAAGAGAGAGATAGAGAGATACAACTCCTAAGGGAGGTGGGTGGGTTGTGAGGACTAAATTCCTGCTGTTCCCGGAGATCACCTGTTACAGGTGAGTAACTATGCTATCTCCAGGAACAAGCAGGAATCTAGTCATCACATATGGGGACTCCCTAGCTTTAGGTGCCAGGGAGAGACCCCAGAAGTTGTGTGTCCCTGAAAAGGGCTCCACTTCCCTCCATGGATCTCTGGCATCCTACCATTGATGGTGGGTAAGAGTTGATTAGGTATGGAACAGGTGTTTGAGAACAGCCTGACCAAACAAGGCATCCCGGCGGGAGTCCTTGTCCAAGCAGTAATGGGCTGTGAAGGTATGAACCGAGGCCCAAGTGGCTGCTCGACAGATGTCGTCAATAGACACAGAGTTCAGATGAGCCATTGAGGCTGCCATGGCTCTCACATTGTGAGCTGTGACATGGCCCTCCAGAGAAAGATTCTTACTCTGATAGGCAAAAGAAATACACTGAGCAATCCAGTTAGATAGTGTTCTCTTGGAGACTGGAAGTCCCAAATGAGAAGGATCAAAAGCAACAAAGAGTTGAGAGGACTTTCTATGTTGCTGTGTCCTTTGTAAGTAAAAAGCTAGAGCTCTTTTATAGTCCAAGGTATGAAGATTCCTCTCTGCATTTGATGCATGAGGTCCTGGAAAAAAGACAGGTAGGTAGACCTCTTGGTTGAGATGAAAAGGCGAGACCACCTTAGGCATAAAGGTGGATGAGTCCTAAGGACTACCTTGTCATGATGGAACCTTGTATAAGGTGGATTAGCTACTAGTGCTTGCAATTCACTAATGCAGCGTGCTGATATGATTGCAATGAGAAATATAACCTTCCAAGAAAGGAATTTCAAGGAGGTGGTAGCTAAGGGTTCGAAAGGTGGCTTCATGAGCTGCCCAAGAACCAGGTTCAAGTCCCATGCCACCGGAGGTGTTCTAATGGGAGGCTTAGTTAGATGGAGGCCTCTCATGAATCTTGCTATAAGAGGATGAGAGGAAATAGGTTGTCCATTTAGAGGTTTAAGAGAAGCTGCAATAGCACTCAAATGGACTCTTAGTGAATTTGGCTTAAGGCCTGCATTAGACAAATGGAGGAGATACTCCAGTAAAGATTCCAGAGGTATAGCAAGGGGGTTAAGACCCTTTTATGAACACCAAATAGTAAACCTTTTCCACTTGAAAGCATAAGAACGTCTAGTGGAAGGTTTTCTGGAAGCATAAAGAACATCTTTCATTTGCTGAGAAAGATGAAGATCTTGGAGATCTAGGCCTTCAGCAACCAAGCCCTGAGATGCAGGGACTGGGGATTGGGATGCCATAACATCCCGATCTCCTGAGATAGGAGATCTGGAGCAGACCCTAACTCCAGGGAGGGAGCTTGAGAGAGATGTAGAAGCAGAGGGTACCACACTTGCCGTGGCCAATGTGGAGCTATGAGAATCATGTGGCCTCTGTCTCTCTGAAGCTTGAACAGGGTTTTGGGAATTAGGGGAATGGGTGGAAAGGCGTACAGGAAGTCTTGACCCCAGTAAAGGAAGAAAGCATCCCTGGCCTGAGCCCCCTGAGCCAGAATTCTGGAACAGAACCGGGAAAGTTCGGCAGTCCACGGTCTTGCAAAGAGGTCTATGTCCGGGGTTCCCCAAAGTTGAAATATCCTGGTCACATGGTCTGCATGCAGAGACCACTCGTGTGGAAGGAGAACTCGACTGAGTCTGTCCACCCAAGAGTTTTGAATGCCTGGAAGATATACTGCCAGCAGATGAATCTGGTGCTCTCTGGCGAGGGCCCATAGTCGCAAAGCTTCGTTGCAAAACGACAGAGAGCCCGTTCCCCCCTGCTTGTTCACATAGAACATAGCTACCTGATTGTCCGTGTGAATGAGGACTGTCTTGTAGCTGAGCAGGGAGTGGAACACTCGCAGAGCCAGGAAAATTGCTCTGAGTTCCAAGAGATTGATATGTAGACAACTCTCTTGTGGCGACCAGGTGCCCTGGGTGGAGAAGTCTTGCAGATGGGCTCCCCAACCCTTTGGAGAAGCATCTGTTGTGAGAGTTGCTTGGGGTAAGGGTTGTTGGAAGTGGCACCCCAGCAACAGATTTTGAGTGGACCTCCACCATTGGAGGGACAAAATGAGGCGACTTGTGTTTGCTATTTTGTCTGACAGGCACCCTGATGCCTGGGTCCATTGGGTGGATAAAGTCCACTGAGCTCTCCTCATGTGGAGACGAGCATATGGAACCACATACACGGTGGATGCCATGTGGCCCAGCAATTGCAACATTTCTCGAGCAGTTAGATGAGGCTTTAGCACTGCTTGAGAAGCTAACTGCACTAAGCGAAGGCAACGGGCCTGAGGGAGATAGGCCCTTGCTCTTGTGGTATCCAGAAGAGCTCCTATGAACTCTAAAGATTGAGTGGGAGTCAGACTGGATTTTGGGATGTTTATTACCAGCCCTAAATACTGGAGGATACGCATTGTGCAGGATAGAGAAGTCTTGGCCTCTGACTGTGTTGGAACTCGAATGAGCCAGTTGTCCAAGTAAGGGAAGATGAATATTCCCAGAGAACGGAGAAATGCTGCTACCACAGCCATGCATTTCGTGAACACCCTTGGAGCAGAGGCCAGACCAAAAGGAAGCACCCTGTATTGGTAGTGCTTTCCTTGAAAAAGGAACCGAAGGAACTTTCTGTGGGTTGGATGGATGAGTACATGGGTGTACGCATCCTTGAGATCTAGAGAACAAAGCCAATCCTGACTCTGAAGGTATGGAAGCAGAGCACCGAGAGAAATCATCTTCAATTTCTCCTTGACAAGGAATTTGTTCAATTCTCTGAGATCTAAGATAGGTCTGTATCCCCCTGTTTTCTTTGGGATAAGAAAGTAAGGGGAATAGAACCCTGTGCCCTGTTGATGAAGAGGCACTTCTTCTATCGCCCCCTTGGGCAAGAAGAATGGCAACCTCTTGACCTAAGAGGTTGATGAGAGGTGTCAGAGAATTGAACTGATTCACTATTGTGTGAGGGGGCATGCTTGAAAAATGAAGTTTGTACCCCTCCTTTATGATGGAGAGTGTCCAATGCTCTGCTGTTATTTGACCCCATCTGGGGGCAAAATGACATAACCTTCCTGGAATGGTGGACGGTTCTGGTCCTTCCAGAACCAGAAAGACTAAGTTCTCTAGCTGAAAGTCAAAGGCCCTGAGGAGGCTGAGGCTGCTGAGCCGGTGGAGGCCTAGCAGCCTTTGCTTTCTTCTGTTTGGGTGGGTGCTGACGTTTGGTTGAAAACTGAACTGCAGAAGATGCCTGCTGGATAAAATCTTTTCTTTTTAGAAAAAGGTGTTTTCTTGAACAACTTCTTTCTAACAGGATCAGCAGTGGACTTGGATAGTCTATCGAAGGTGGAATTTTCAGCATCCATTTCATTGGCTTTTTCTTGCCAATCTTTCCCAAACAGGTTCTCACCAGTACAAGGGATATTTCCCAACTTATCTTGTACCCAGAGCTCTAAATCAGATGCCTGGAGCCAAGCAATTCCATGTGCACCTATGGCAATAGCCGAGGTTCTGCTTATACACTCAAAGCAGTCAAAGGCTGCACGGTTGGAGAATTTAGAGACATCTTGGGCATGTTTGACCCAAGTGAGAAAGTCCTGTCTTTTATCCTCAGAAATGAAAGGACTTAAAGTCTGTAAATTATCTGTGACCTCCTTTAGGAACATTCCCATGTAGAGACTATAGGAACTGATTCTTGCAGCAAGCATGGAAGCTTGAAAGACTCTACGTCCAAAAGCATCCAGGGTTCTGCATTCACGTCCTGGAGGATTAGAGGCATGTCTTTTTGCACTTCTAATCCTTCTCATAGCTGACTCCACCACAATAGAGTGGTGAGGAAGCTGAGTCTTATGGAACCCAGGACAAGGAGGGACGCGGTACATAGTACCTAACCTATGAGAATGAGGAGAGGTGGTAAGAGGTGTTTCCCACATCCTTAACATGAGATCATATAGAATCTCATGAATGCGTAAGGTAGCTGCCTCCTTAGGAGTTTTGGGATATTGTAAAATTTCCAACTCCTTGGCCCTTGGCTCTGTTTTAGGGGCCACAGTGATGGACAGGCCCCGAGCCACCTCTCTAATAAAGTCTTGGAAAGACATGTCCTCTGGAGGAGACATCCTGCGTTTAGGGGAGGAGGACTCCTCTGGAAGAAGTATCTGAGCATCGACAGAACTTTCAGAATCCTCAGATTCTTCTAAGGACTCAAAGTATCGTCTGTCCGGGTGCTCCTGCAGAGCCCGATACCCGTACCAACCGAGGTCGATACCATGAATAACTGGTACCGGAGAATCGGTACCGGAGGGCATCGTAGGACAGAGTACCAGCATAGCAGACACCGATGCCTATGTCGATGCTATCGGTGCCGGTGCCAATACCGATACCGATGCCGGTGCTAGTGCCGGTACCGGTGGAGTTGTCTGTCACGGTACCAAGGGCGTCGATGCTGCAAGTAAAGCCGCCAAACTGCGTTCCATGCTCAGAATTCTCTGGTCCATGGACGCCGCCAATGCCTGGAAGTCGGTACCGGTGGAAGCCACCGGTACCCCAGAGCATGGCACCAGGAGATCTGTCGAGGCCAAGCCCTCTAGAACATCCTGGAACCCCGATAATGCTTTGGAAGCCGAAGCCTCCCGCCAGGGTAATTTTGCCGGTGCAGAATCCTTGAGGGCAACACCAGAGGCATCTCGATGCTTAGAAGGAGATCTACCCTTCGAGGACCAGCTGGATTTATGTTTAGTTACCTGAGATCCACGGGAGGAAGAAGAAGCCCTGGAAGACGTCGATGCCACCGAAGCTGCATCAGAGGGAAACAGGGTACTGAGCTTGCCAGCTCAGTTCTGCCGACCTCTTTTAGACATCATGGCACAGGACACACAATCCGTGATGGAGTGGTCAGGACCTAAACATTTTAAACACCATTCATGGGTGTCGGTGACAGAAATGGTACCGCCACACTTGGTGCACTTTTTAAAACCTGAGGCAGGTTTTTCCATGTTAAGGAAGTTTTTGGGCCTAAGGCCCAAAAAGGCGGGTGCACCTGAAGAAAATAGAAAAAGAAATATATATATATATATATTTTTTTTAGAAATAGGAAAGAAAAGACCGGCGGTACCGGTAGAGCGTCGAAGAAGGCAGACGCGACCACAAAAAGAAATAAAAAAATAAAGGAATTCTTCTGCGGTGACAGGAACATGACCTGCTGGTTCCGCGGAAAAAGAAGAACTGGAGAGAGGCAGTTGGGAAAGGCGGGAAGGCAGCACGCAGGCGCTGTGGGATGCTCCCAAAAGCGTTCTAATTGGACGCTGGGGAGCGTTCCCGCGCTGGCTCCCTCGGTACCGACGATACCCATATGTGTTGACTACATTCCTGCTTGTTCCTGGAGATAGGCCTATACAATTACCCCCATACCAAATTTTACAAATGAATGTCTAAGTTTTTGACTCACACTCACTCCTCTCCCAACCATTCTTCCAATTTAAATACATAACTGGGGGTGTATAGTGACTTATATGTTCAAATCTGTAAGTGCTGTGGCTTTTTTTTTTTTTCAAAGAATGTGCTTACTCGTAAGAAGTAAGCACCAACCTTGACCCCATGAGTGCTTTTTAATATTGTTCTTATTATGCATAGAAATTCCATGGATGATGTACAACAGTGAGGATATTGTACCATTTGTCTAACCAGGGTGAACAGACTGCGAAATGCTAACATACACTGTATAGGCAAATAGCACTGTCAACATGATAATAATAGCAGATTTCAATTACCCTAATATGAATGGAAAAGTGTCTCATCAGGACATGCTAGATAGGTAAAGTTTCTGGATACCAGAAGAAACTGTTTTATGGAGTAGCTGGTTCTGGAACTAACAAGAGAGGAAAATACTTCAGACAATGGGATGCAAGACCTGGTATAAAGGATAATAGTGGTGGAATCACTTGGTAATGGTGATCACACTACAATCACATTTGACATAAGCAGCAGAGGGAATATACCAAGGAAAACTACTGCAGCTGTTGTACTATGTAATGAAAATATCTGTTCCCATGTGTTTTCAGTAAGGGTCCAAAACCATACAATGACCTCCTGGAAATAATAAAAATGAATGAGATTATTTGAATTTCCAAAAAGCTGTTGAAACTTCTTTTTCAAGAAGCATTTGCCTTATACGTTTTTGTTTTTTAACTTTTAGTGATATAGAGGTACATTTCACAATGGGACATCCAAGTGCAATCTGGGACATTAAAGCTAGAACATCTGAAAAAAAAGCAGGCACATGCAAGTTCATGCACAATTTCAGAAATGTGGACGTGCCTGATATGCACTTATATCAAACATCTATATAGACGTCCCAGGATAGTGTTTCAGGAACGAGGCATCTAATATCAACAGTCAGTCTTAAAATCAGGGTGGTCAAGGTTCAAATCACAGTGTAGGCCTTTGTGGTCTAAGGTTAGTCCCTTAATTCTCCATCTTCTCTATACCCTTTGGATGTTTTAGGGTGAAAACAAGCACTGTCCTGAAGCCTATTTGTGCCTGGAGCAGACGTCAGACGTCTCTGCTGTTTCTGAGATTGAATAGGGACATGTAAGTCCATTGCTCCTTCCTGGACATACTTCCACCCAGGGCTGGTGCATTTCAGGGGGCCCCGGGCAAAGAACATTCTACATATGTAAATTTAAGGAAAAAAAAAGCGCTGGCTGTTGCCGCTGCCGCCGTTGCAGTGGCAGGATCGAGTGTCCGCGGGACCCCCCCCCCCCTGCCCGGCAGAGCCCTCCCTCCCTGCATCCGTTCCCTCTCTTGCTGGCTTTCAGATCAGTGAAGGCATTTCCTGTTTCCCATCAGCCCCAGGCCCCGGCTGGCTTAAAAGAGCCCTGAAAGGGAAACTCTCCCTTTGCGGATCTGAAAGCCAGTGCGAGAGGGAACAGATTCAGTGAGAGAGGGCTCTGCCAGGTAGGGGGGCGCTGCAGATACTCAATCCTGCCGCTGCCATGGCGGCGGCGGCAGCGGCAGCAGCCAGATTTTTTTTTTGTTTAATTTTGCTGATGGCGGGGAAGGGGGTTAGGACTGTCTATGGGCTAATGGGGGGGGGGGGGGTTAGGACTAGTAATGAGCTATGGGGGGGCTAACACTGAAAATGGGGTGATGGGGGGTTAGGACTGGAAGTGGGCTGATGGGGGGGTTAGGATTGGCAATGGGCTATGGGGGGCTAGGACTGGAGATGGGCTGATGTGGGGGGACTAGGACTGGAAGTGGGCTGATGGGGTTAGGACTGGTAATGGGCTATGGGGGGGCTAAGACTGAAAATGAGGTGATAGGGGGGTTAGGACTGGAAGTGGGCTGATGGGGGGCTTAGGACTGGTAATGGGTTGGAGGGTTGCTAGGACTGGAAAAGGGCTGAGTGGAAGGGGAGGCTTGAACTGCATGTAGCTGATGGGGACGGGGGCTTGGAATAGAAATGGGCTGAGTGGAGTGGAGCTAGGATTTGACATGGACTGATGGTGGGGCGAGGAAAGGACTAGAAATGGGCTGATGGGGGGCTGGGATTGGAAATGAGCTGATGGAGGGACTCTGATAGGATTGGAAATGGATGGGGGAGCTAGGACTGGAAATGGGCTGATGTGGGGACTAGAAGGGAATGGATGCTGGGTGGGGCTGGAACTAGAAGGGAGCTGATGTTGGAGAAGGATTAGAATGGGATGAGGCTGGGAGAGTGAAATGGAGAGGGGAAAATATTTTGTGTGGGAGGGAAGAAAAATCTACAATTGGCCAGGTATTGGGAAAGTAAGTGGGGATTGAGGATGGAGGGGTAAAATTTGAGTGGATGAAATAGGAATGAGGAAAGAGCAAAAGGAGAAAGATCAGTATGTTAAAGCAGATGTAGAGAGAGAATGGAAAAAACTAGAAGAGAGAAGAAAGGACAAATGGACAGCAGGCGATGGAGAGTTAGCAGAAGACTCGAAGAAACCAGAAGAAAGTGGCTGGAGCAATTGCAACTGAGAAAAAAAAAATGCAGAAAAGGTAGAAAGATATCTCTTGATTTTGAATTTATTAACTGGAATATGTCAGCTCTGGGAAATGTGCATCATTAACATCTGTGCTTTGTTTAGTACAAGAGGAAATTAATTTATAGTTTTATTTCTACAGTGTTGTTGTACATTCCAAGTTTGGCTTTTGGGTTCCCAGTTTAATTATTGTCTTCCTGTTTCTAAATTGTGATTTCTTCTTTGGTGATGGTCTATGTCCTGCATGTGTAACTGAGCTGATGTATTCTGTTTATGTAATTCCTATTTGACAGTGTCACTTGTTCTCTTTCCCCAGTAGGTCATGTATTGTTATTCTCTGAAATGTATTGGTTTAATATTTGCAGTGCTGCCTTTTGATAGGTAGGGTCTGGTGCTTTGTGAGTCCTGGTAGTGCTGTTACAATACGGTGGGTTTGCTATGGGTTCTAAATTTATTTATTTATTTATTTAGACAGTTTTTGTATACCGCCTTATCCTTCAATCAAAGTGGTCATGACACAATTGGGGAATACATTTAACACACGGGCATATGAGACACATACACTAATACTTACAGGGAACATGGGCTATGGAGGGTTAAGTGGCTTGCCCAAGACCACAAGGAGCATCTGTGGGATGAGAAACCCCAGTCCTTCTGGCCCAAGGTTGCTGTCCTCTAGTTGGATTTGAACCCCCGACCTTCCGGCCTGAAGTACCTTGCCCCAACCACTAGGCTACTCCTCCCTCCATAAATGGTCAGTGTTTGTAGTAGTTCCTAATGTGCCTGGCTGTTGGCACTGGATTATAGTAATGTAGAAATCTTTTAGTCTTTCTTTATCCATACACTCATTAAGAGGAATGTTTACTAAATGTTAGTGTATGGTAACATTATGCAAACATTTATGCAAATGAGGCCCCTTATGCAAATGAGACCCCGCACCGTGTCTCTGCACATGGCTCCGCACCCCCCCTTGGGCCACCTCTGCTTCCACTATGTTCCCCATGTCTACTTGGACATCCCTGCACTGGAGACGTCGACGAACCTCATTTGTGCAATGGCTATGGAGACATATCTGTGATTTTGACATCTTCAGATGTCAAAATCACAACTAAACCTTTTAACATGACTTTCATTGTCATGTTTTAGTATTGTTTGTTTTTTATCTATTGTATTTTCTGAAATTAATTATGAATGTTATTTGTAGTACCACCCATTCCTTTCAAAAATTCTGGAGAAAGCCGTATTCTCACAACTGTCTCTGCACCTGGGTTCCATCCATCTCCTACACCCCCGTCAGTCTGGCTTTCGCCTTGGCCACAGTGTTGAAACCATCATGCTCTCATTCCTCAATGATCTACATATTGCACATGACTGGGGTGATATTTCTTTAGCCGTTTCTCTTGATCTTTCGGCAGCTTTCAACCTAGTAGACCATTCTATCCTTCTCTCTCGGTTACGTGATACTGGTCTTTGGAGGGCAGTCTTTCGGTGGTTCCATTCTTTTCTTGTCTCATGTTCTTTTTCTGTGCTCTCAGGAAACACTTCTTCCACTTTGCTGTGGGGTTCCTCAGAGCTCTTTTCTATCACCGCTCCTATTTAATATCTTTCTGATTCCGCTCACATTTCTTGTACAGCAATCTGGTTTATCAGCATACTATTATGCTAACGATTTTATCCTACTTCACCATACCAGTCCCCAGCAATCATATCTCACCCCACTCAATGACTGCTTGCTAGGGTCTCTGACTGGCTCACCACTAATTGCTTGCATCTGAATGTTTCTAAAATGCTTTCAATTTGGTTCACCTTTGGTAGTCCGTGTCCCCCATTGGCACCGGTTCTCTCTAATTTCACCATACCACTGATATCTTCACTTCACAATCTTGGTGTGACTTTGGAAACTGCACTATCATTCCAGAATCACATCTCGCTTCTCACTCACCGGTCTTTCTTTTACCTTCGCCAGATATCTGCCATCCAACCTTTCTTGTCCCCACAGGTGTTAATCACTCTTCTTTTGTTGCTAGTTATGTCCCGTCTTGACTTTTGCAATCTAGCTCTGCTGGCATCACTCAATCCCAACTTCATCGCCTCCAGTTAATACAGGATACCACGGCTTGGATCATTACTCACACTCTGCGCAGGGACCATATTACACCCATCCTAATTCATCTACATTGGCTTCCACTGGCTTTCCGCATCCGCTATAAGGTTCTCATTCTAGCCTATCATGCTATCCATGACTCCACACCACAATATTTAGCAGACCTGCTTCAGTTTCACACACCCACCCGCAGCCTTCAATCAATTCATGTCAACTGTCTGGTCCTCCTGTCCCCGTCATGTGCGCACCTTCAGTCCACCCGTCACTCTGCTTTCTTTTTTTGGGGCCTTTCTCTCTGGAACTCCTTTCCCTCAACTCTACACCAGGAATCCTTCTTCCCCAAATTTAAGAACCTTCTGGAGACACCTTTTCTGTAGTGCATTTGACCTGCCTCCCAACATTTCCTAAATCCTCTCTGTCATTTCTCTCTGTGTGCTTGTTCTGTCTTTATCCTGTCATATATTGTAGTTCCTTTCTCCTCTCTGGGCTCGGCCATTACTGAATATTTTGTGCACTGTAAACTGTCTTGGTATAATGAAGGTGCGGTACATCAAATAA
This sequence comes from Ichthyophis bannanicus, assembly GCA_033557465.1. NCBI lineage: Eukaryota > Metazoa > Chordata > Amphibia > Gymnophiona > Ichthyophiidae > Ichthyophis > Ichthyophis bannanicus. The sequence goes on from CM066032.1 coordinate 1,080,766,728, forward strand.
CCAAATAAAATAAACATAAACATAGAAGAGCCAATATAAGGTTACAAACATTTTAAAATAGATAAAATAAAAAGCGGGATGTGCATAAAATTAGGACTTTTTTGGAAAAAATATATTAAAGGAGCATTTGTGAAGATTAAAGGTTTCCATGAGGCATGAAGATTGTTTAAAAATCTTAGAAACCCAGATAAAATATATTTCCATGCCTCAAAAAAGTATACAACTTCCAGCATGGTTAAAGGGTGAGATGAAAGAGACCATAACCCATGACATATTGGAGTGGCTTTGAACTCCTTCCATCTCTCTATCCACCTCCCTTTTCCACCCAGTCCCCCCCCCCCATCCGCACACATGAGAAAAACATACCTGATCCATCTTTTCAACTCTTTATTAGTGGATCGAGTTGGCCACAGCATGTGGATACAACAACCATCATAATTATAATTTGTACATATGAGCTTAACAACATGAACAGTCTTAACAGTATTAACAAAATTAACAATAGTGGAAAAATGATGGCTAATCTAATTACCCGGAGGGGTACCACACACTCCTCCCTACCCTGTTATACCCCATCACCTGCTGCTCCATGCGAGTGTCTGAGGCGCCCCCTTTTCTATGCTCCTGGTGGCTGGGACCAGGCACCCCTGGGCCCTGATATCTTGCCTCCCATCGCTGGGCCCTTGCATCCCATATCGGTACCTGGACCTCCTCCCCATTTTCTGTAATGCCCCTCCCCTTCCCTGAGAGATCCCGCCACCAGGAGAGTCTGCACCCTGACTCACCCCATATTGAGTACCAAACCGATGACCCTCCGCAAGCCCTCAATGAACAATTCTGATCCAATCTAATTTAAATGGATCTCGTCCCCCATATATACCGTCATCCAAATGGCAACTATGCCACTGTGCTCTATGACTATTCCCCCAGTGCCCACATAAAGCTCCCGATTTCTTTGTTCAATTTTCCACCTATTCTTTTCAATGATCTTCGGCCATTCAGCCCTCAGCCAATGTTGGTAGAGGATGATCTTGGACCAAATGATCCACGCCCCCAACCCGGCCTGCAGCAAGGCTACATCCGCCTTGATCTTGATGATGATGTCAATGCTCGTGGTGGACATGTGGTAATTACCCCCCCCCCCCCCCAAATGTAGGACTACAATGACTGGTGGCCAGCTGCCCTGAAAATGGCCAGCAAGCATCGGTCTCAACTGGTCCCACGGCATTCCCCTCTTGTCCATCCAATGTATGCAAATGCTGTTGGATGGAAGCTGAGCTGCTGTCTGAAATGCCTACCAGCCGCCCTTCATCTTGCCCAGTAGATATAGGAATGCCCTATGATCCAAATGGATTACGCTCCATGACCTAGTGGACAAAAGTAAATAGCTTTAGCGATCCACCTTACTGCCTGATATAAAGCCTGTACCTATTTGACTCCCTTCTCCCAATGCCCCATATCTATTCCTCTCCCAAGCTCAAGTTGTGGGCCATGGTAGCGGCTCCTATTCAAAAGAAGTATAGTATAAGCCCCGTGGGCTCAAAGCCTGCCTCAGCTACTGCCCTCAGTCATATAGCCCTGAACTGATATTGTGGTAAGCAGGATCTATCACCATGCTGCATTAAGGGGCCTCCCACAGATGGACACACCCATAGGTATTCCCATATGGCTGCAACCAGACATAGGTCCTGCACGGACATGGCATTCAGCCACACCGTCTTTCCCTTCCTAAGCCTTTCTTCTTGGACTGAGCCAGGAACAGGTGCAACCTGTTCCCAACTATTGTTGTGTCTCTTATCCGCATGGCGCTGCCTGACGTCCATCATGGACTAGGGCAGGATCTCACTCATACATAATGACCCAAAAAATATCAACAGAAGAGTAACTCCTTGAACCTGTCCCTAGTGAATGATGCTGCCCGTAGTAATGCCCCCCTTAGCATGAACAAGGTGACCAGACGGCAACTGTCAGGCCTCCGTGTGGCCTCCGTGGCCCAGCCCTCCGTTATCTTCCTCATTATGAACTCCGTCATTGCATCCCTTATGCTCTTAAACTTCAGGAAGAATGCCACCCCTGCCAGCATTATTCTGGTCTGTCCTAATGTGGCTCCCTCTGCTTGGGTACATGTCAGGAACTCGAATAAGAGCCTCAGTATAACACAATGCATGAGGCTGGCTCCCTTCCACTTGGCAAAGTTCTTCAACCTGCTCCAGACTCACTAATAGGCCTTCCAGGTACCAGCTGACAGTAAGGCCATCAGCATCCTGCTGTCACTCAACTTACAAGGGTCCACATCGCCTTGGGCATGGTCTTCAACTTGGGCATGGCATTGGGGCAATCTACCAGAAACGCTGGAACTGAAAATGAGAAAGGGTGTCAGCTAATTCGTTCCTCTCCCCTGGGACATGGCTGGCAGTGATAAACGCTTTCAATGTCAGGCTCAGCTGTTTTCTGGTTGATGATGAACACCATGCATTATACATATAAAAAACTACCCATCGGTTAGCAAACTGAGGCTGCCAGATCACCACTGCCACCACAATCGGGAATATCTCCAGCAACGTTATTTTCTGGGTAACCCTGCTTTTGTGCCATTTGGCTGGCCACCTCTCGTGACACCACTGACCACAATAAAGATCCCAACCCACCCCCCGTCACATCCATAAACAGCTCCAGGTCCCAGCTACATGTGGCGGGGTCCTCCAGATGTTCCTCCAATTATAATGAAGCAGGAATTTCTGCCATACCCACAAATCCTCCTTCATGGAGGTACTGACCCTGATGAAGTGGTGCCCCTTCTAAGCGCTCGTCATGGCATCCACAAGCTGATGTATGAAGGCCCTGCCCATAGGCATCACCCAACAGGCAAAATTCAGGTGTCCCATCAGCGACTGCATTTGTCGCAGCGAGACCTTCTTTGCCGCCACAGTTGCCCGGACTGCCGCCTTCAGAGCCATCATCTTATTAGCCAGGAGGCACATCACCATCTCCGTAGAGTCTACCTTGATGCCCAGGAAACACAGCCGCTATGCCAGCCCCTCAGTCTTATGCCTGTAGGCTGCTAGGATCATGAAATCATCCAGGTAATGTATAACACTTTCCTGGACAAATTCCCCTTCCACCACCCACTGGAAGGTGCAGCTGATTTCCTCAAAATAAGCATACGATATGGAGCATCCCATGGGGAGGCACTTATCTACATAGTTCTTCCCGCTGAAGAGGAACCCCAACAGGTGAAAGCTATCCAGATGTATAAGGAGCAGCCGAAAAGCAGATTCCATATCCTCCTTAGCAAGCCACGGTCCCCGCCCCAGGCTCCAGAGCAACTCCAGGGCCTGGTTTATGGAAGTATACTTCACCAAACATGCTGTTGGATACAGTTGGTCATTCACCAATGAGCCCTCGGGGTAGAACAAGTGATGTATGAGCCCGTACTCTCCCTGTCCTTCTTCAGGACAAGGCCCAATGGAGAAATGATCAGGTTGGAGATGGGGCTGCACCTAAAGGGACCTGCCACTCTGCCCAGCTTCAATTCTTTATCAATCTTCCACTGGACCACCTCCTTCTGCTCCAGAGCGGATTACAAGTTTCCCGCCACCCCCGGACCCAGTGGGTTGTTGTACGGAATACAAAAAACATGTGCAAAGCAGTTAACAAACCATTGTGCTTTTCACTGTTTATACCCCCCCCCCCCCCACAAATTCTGGTGCAGCGCCTCAACATTAATGGGTATCACCATAGGCACTGCTGTTCCCCCCTTGTCTTTTCCCATAATGGAGCTGAAGGTGGTCTTCTCTGCATGTAGCACTGGCATGCCTCAACTTTCAGGTGTTATTAAAGCAGCATGCCCCGCCGTTGGAAAGCCTGAAGACCCCCTCACCGCACGATGAGACTGGGGCGCATGATGGGAGGGCCCCCTTCCCCACTGCTGGGACTGTTATCCCCTCAAAGGCAGTAGCTGTGTTCCTATATACTTCCCAGGCCTGCCGTAACCACACTGGCTCAGTTGGTCTGCTGCCCTTGCGTCATCAGCCTATCCACAAGTCTATATCCTGCCCAAGCTCAGACCCGAGGAACCCGCCATGTTCTGACAAAACTGCTCATCATACTCAAGCCCGATGTCCTGACAACCTGCTCCTTTGTCTTCCTGCTACTTACTGCTCCGCTCCTGTCCCCCTATCCGCCCCACCAGCTCCTCCTCTCAAACTGGGTCTTCTTAGCTGCCATTTCCTGAGGTCTAAAACTCTACTAATACAGGATGTTGCCATACAAGAGACTCTGGATCTTTTACTTCTCACTGAAACATGGCTTAAAGAGGGGGAAGATGCTCTCCTCATTCGTTGTCTTCCCCCTGGATTTTCCACGATCTCCGTCCCCCGCTTGTTCCGTGCAGGTGGTGGCATTGCAGCTCTCATTCGCTCCCCTCTTTCATTTACACAGGTCTCCTCTCCTTTACTTCACTACCCAGAAGCCCTTCTCCTCTGTCTCCAGACCACCCCACCATTGCACATTCTGCTTCTTTACTCTCCTCCAGCAATCCACTCTCATCTCTGGGATTCTCTTCTCCTAACCATCTCTGACCTCTCGGTACACTATCCTCACTTAATAACTGCAGGGGACTTTAACTTACACCTTGACTCCCCCTCCTCCTCTAGTGAACACTCATTTATCTCCCTCCTTTGAGCTCTCTCCCTCACTCAACATATCACCCTGCAAACCCATTCTGCTGGTCATGTTCTTGACCTAATCATTTCCCCATCAGACTTCATCTTCCTACTGAACGATTTTTGCTGAATCCCTTTATCCTGGACCGACCATTACTGTTTAATGTTCCACTGTCTCTTCCAGTTTTCCACCTCTCCCACTTCCGCAGGTCCACCCAACACCTCCCCGCTGACCTCTGTGCGCTATAAACGCCAGATTACTCCCCTCACTCTTCAGCACTTTCCTGCAGTCAATGCTCTTTTACCTGCCAAATTCCCCTCTCTTTCTCCTAATTCCCAGGCCTCACATTGAACCTCTTGTCTTTCCACAGCTCTGGATAAAATAGTTCCACTCCGATCTTGTCCTCCTCGCCTCCATCCCTCACAAACCTAGTTTCAGTCCGGCCTCCGCCTCCTCCGTTCTCAGTTACGCCGTGCAGAGCGGTTATTTTATTTATTTTATTTATTTATTTTATTTAGCTGTATTTATATCCCGCTTTTCACCGGGTCAAAGCGGTCAATTGGGGGATACATTTAACATGAGGGGATATGAGACACATACGCTAATACTTACAGGGAACATGGGTTATGGAGGAAATCACATTCTCCATCTTAACTAAAGTCACTCAAGGAACACTACTCCCACTACCGGTCTCAAGTCCACCTTGCCAAGTAAGCCTACTTTTCTACTGCGATTGCCACTTCTCTAAATCAGACTCGCCACCTTTACACAGTCCTCAAATCTCTTATGTCTCTCCAGACTACATCTCACCCTCCACCTTCTCCACTCGCCCACAGCCCTCCGTGTCTGGCCTCCTTCTTCAACTCTAAAATCCTGGATCTTCACACATCACTACCGTACTGTCACCCCCCCCAATATCTTCCCACCTCCCCCCCTCTCCTCCTCCCACCCCATCGCTCTCACACATTTGGGTTTCATTTCACCCACTTACCATCTCTGAGCTTATCAAATCTATTTCCTCTTCAAACAAGACTACCTGCTCTCTTGATCCCATTCCTTCCTCATGGCTCCTCACGCCTTCACTTGCTCTCCCTCCCTCTATCCTCACCATGATCAACACCAGCCTCTCCACTGGTTCTTTTCCTCACCCTTGGAAGCATGCACTCATACACCCAATTCTTAAGAAACCCTCACTCGACCTTCTTGTTCCTGCCCACTACCGACCAGTCTCTCACCTCCCCTTTCTTTCTAAAATACTTGAGAAGGCAGTCTTTGCACAACTCTCTCACCACTTGGACACTATTAATTTTCTCCACCCCCGTCAATCAGGCTTCCGTCTGGGTCACAGCGTGGAGAATGTCCTTCTTGCCTTCCTCAATGAACTGCATGACGCACATGACCGTGGTGATATTTCGGTGGCAGTATCCTTAGATCTTTCTGTGGCTTTTAACCTTGTGGATCTTTCTTTTCTTCTTTCCTGTCTCTGTGATGCTGGTCTTCATGGCACTGTCTACCGTTGGTTTCACTCCTATCTTTTCTCCTGGTCCTACTCCGTCCTTTCTCACTCCTCTTCGATCGCCTCTTCTGATCCTGTCCCTTTGCACTGTGGTATTCCCCAAGGCTTGGTCCTTGCACCTCTTCTGTTTAATGTTTTCCTAGCACCCCTTGCCCTTCTCATCCTGCAACCAGGAATACCGTCTTTCAACTATGAAGATGACCTTGTTCTTCTTCATCACACCTCCCCTCTCCAGCCAGATCTTTCCCCTCTCAACTCCTGTCTCCTCTCTGTTGCCAGCTGGCTTTCCACAAATTGCTTACACTTGAATCTCTCCAAAACTCTCGCTATTTGGTTTCCCCATGGTAGTCCCTGTCCACAAATAGCCTCATCTTTTGCTGGCTCTTCTATTCCTCTAGTATTCTGTTTCCGGTACCTTGGTGTTTTCGTTGACTCTGATCTCTCTTTTCATGATCACATTTCCCATTTCACTAAAATGTCTTTCTTCTACCTCCGTCAGATCCGCGCTGTTCGTCCTTTTCTCACTACCCAAGCTCTCACCACTCTTGTACTCTCCCTCTTCATTTCCTGTCTTGAATTTTGTAACTCTGTCCTTGTCGGTATTCCTCAATCCCAGTTGTATAGGCTTCAATGCATTCAAAACACGGCAGCCCACATGATTACCCACTCTACTCGTTTTGACCACATTACTCCCCTCTTTCTTCACCTTCACTGGATACCTGTAGACCACCGCATTCATTTCAAGCTCCTTACCCTTGTGCACCAGGTTCTCTACACACGCACCCCTCAATATCTGGCAGACCTCATTCAATCTCACACCCCCAGTTGTGCCCTCCGGTCAATCCACATAAACCACCTTCACCTCCCCTCCCCTTCTCGAGCCCACCTGCATTCTACTCGCTCCTCGGCTTTTTTCTTTATTGGACCCATACTCTGGAACTCATTATCCTCTTCCCTCCGACTTGAACAAAACTACCATACCTTTAAAGCATGTTCGGAGACCCACTTGGTCTCCTCTGCCTTTGACCTTCCAACTCCTCCTGTGTGATCTTCTCCTTCTGCCCCTCAATATTTCTGTCTCTTCTGTCTGGTATGCATGGCCTACTCTCCACTGTCCTGTTTACATTGTAACTTCCTTTCCTTTTCTTGGCCATTGGCCATTCTTTTGACTCTTAGCAATTGTACACCGCTCTGCTTTTATTTGAAGGCCGGTATATCAAATCTAATAAACATAAACATAAACATAAGCCAGGTGGTTCCTACATAAACCCTTTAGGCCTCGCAAATGCTATCTTGATACTTAAGGAGCCCTCTGCATTGCTCAGGCTGTTTGTCCCCTACCACACTGGCTAACACCCAAAAGGCTGAGCACCAGTTCAAGATCGTGCGTAGGACTGCATCTACCTTCCTGAATAATATTTTGTCTGTTTAGTTTAAAATTTTCATGGTTAACAATTAAAATTTGTCGTGGGGTCATTTATGACCCCAACGGTATTCAGTGTGTGCAAAAAATCTCGGTAATTCCAGGGTTAAAACACAAACACAATATGAGAAACTACAGAAAGACCTTGCCAAGCAGGGAGACAGGGCACTGCCTGGCTAGCACAAATATTTTAACATGGGGCAGCAGGCAGGGACGGCTCAAGGCAATCTGCTGCCTGAGTTGAAGGATGAGATCACACATGCCCTACCTCCTCTGAAGGGGGGGGGGGGGTGCTTTCTCAAAACTCCAGTCAGGGACTGAACCAAACCAAAAAGCTGGTTAGATTATATGGAGGCAAAGCAAGATGTTTGCACACCAAGGAACTAAAAGAGAGTGAGAACCACAGCACACAGTTTATAACTAAATTATAACTCATTTTTATTTTGGTGTTATAAATCGCGTTATGGTTCTTGCTTTTTCTTTTTGAACATATATTTTGCATCCACAGAACCCCCTTCCTCAACAGTGGGTGCAGAGCAGAACCACGACATTCACCCACAGAACTCAGTATCTTAAAAAAATAAACATTCTCCAGTACCAGGCATATTGTGAACTAATACAAAACCCTACAACAAAGTCACTGAGTATCTATAGAGCAAATCTACCATACCATACCAGCACCAACTTCCAAAACTCACGTAAGAAGGCCATCCAAAAAAAGCATCACTATAAATACTACAGTGGGCCCTGGAACATCCAAACATCTATTTGAAAAGCTGAACAATTCAGATTACTACAGTACAGATCCCTACATACAAACTCCATGTTAACAGAACACCTGGTCTTGGTCACCCACTCAAAACATAGAGCCTCACCAAATACAGAATAAGTGACCATTACCTAAAAATAAACACATGTAGATAAAAATTAAACTGCAACCCCAAGAAGCCAAATTCTGCATACAATGCAATACCAGAGAAATAGAAAGAGATGCATTTCCTTGTACTGTATAAAATATAAAGATAGTACTAAGTCAGATAATTACATTGAAAATAAAATTTTCTTTGAACTTTGTTGTCTGACCATTTTATTCCCTGATCATGTAGGTCCCAATCTGAGGTTTCTGCTTTCCTTTATCTCCCAGTGATGCAGGGTCATGTGCGGAGACTCATTGCGGCATCATGTGCATAAATTTTGTATACTTTATTTTTAAATGTATATGCCATCCATCTAAAATCCTAGGTGGCTTCTAAACATACACATATAATTTAGTATAACAGATGTTACAATAAAACAAACATAATAATAAAACATTACATTTGATTAATCAAAAGCTACTTACACATCCCCCCAAACTATTATAAGTATCTGCACATTAGATTTATTTTGCTATGACCAGATTATTGATGAGGAAAGATATAAAATGAGAAACTAATCCTGATAGCCATGAATTCAAACGTTGGATTGGTTTGTGCTAGAGCTGGGAAAGTCCAGAATTCAGCAGTAGTGAAGCTATCAGGCTACTAAACAAAATTAAACTGAGACGTTCCCTTAAAATTTGAAATTTCCTTGAATCTGAGCTGACAAAATATTTTAAATTTCAGTCTGGTCACATAAAGAACACAAAACTGCAAATCTAAAAAACAATACATATCCCAGTGCCCCCCTCCCCCCCTCCAAACCAACACCCTACAGTTGACCTCACCAAGAACCCAGAGTACAGGATCCATAGAGCAAATCTACTATTCCGTAACAGCACTAACTTCCAAAACTCATACAACATGAAGCGTACCCAGAAAAGGGCAGCACCATAAATATTGCAGTGGGCCCTAGAACATCCATAAACTGAACAAGCCAAATTACTACAAGCTGCCTACATAGAAGCCCCATGCAAACAAAACATGTAGCCTCAGTCACACATATGCAGAACAGAGATAGATTTTTACCAAGTAGGGAATATATTAGTACAAAATAAAAACAGAGATATGTAGTCAAAAAATGCTTTTACCCATTACTGTTAGTTTTACAGAATTTCTTTCCCAAAATTATACTTTACTGCAGAGTGAGATGAACGAACTCTCACACACAAGCATCTGCATTGTCAGCAGAAACTAACATGATGGCTCTGTGCAAGTATTGTGAGTGCAACTAAGGCCACCTCAGTGAGTGGCCTTATTTGCACTGGCAACTGTTTTGCTTCGATGAAATGCAGTAACTGAAAGGGGGATGTAACTGCTTCCCTGCAGTTAGGCTATGGCCCTGTGTAATCAAACTCTGGAATTAGTTACCAGAGGATGCAGTAAAAGCTGTTAGTGTAGCTGGGTTTAAAAAAGATTTGGGCAAGTTCCTGGAGGAAAGGTTCATAAAATATTATTAAAGAGGACCCAGGAAATCCACTGCTTGCCCTGGGACAAGCATTGTGGAACCTGTGTGTCTTTTTGGGAACCTGCCAGGTACCAGTGACCTGGATTGGCAACTGTTGGAAGATGGGCTTGATGGACCTTCGTCTGACCCAGTATGGCATTTCTTATATTCATATGTTACCAGTGCAGAGCCTAGGAAACATGCTGCTAAATATGCCAAACAAGAGGTGCTTAACAGCATCCATGCAACATCTCCCACTTCCACAAAAACAAGAGTGACCTGGTAACCCAAAATAGCACTTGCCACCCTCTGAAAACAAGAGAGACTTTGGGACCCCAACACAACACCTCCCACTCCAACATAACACCAAGAAGGGCTTAGCAACCCCACCATAACTACCAAAACTGCCAACTGGACAAGCATGGTGTTAATGTAAATATATATCCTGTAAAAAACAAAGGAAGTGCATGATGCTCGCACACAAAGGAACTAAAAGAAAAAGTGAGAACCACAGCACAGCTTGTAAGACCAAATTATAACTCATTTTATTCTGTTATAAATTACGTTATGGTTTTCACTTTTTCTTTTTGAATATATAGTCTGCATCCACAGAAACCTGAAAACCATGTTGATGCAGGTCCAGTGGGGCATGTGTGTCTAAGTGATCTTGTAGCTGTCTCTGTACCATTTTCTCGATGATTTTGGTCATGAACGGGAGGCTGGATATTGGTCTGTAAGCAGCTGGATCTGTGGGGTCCAGTGAAATAGCTTTCAGGATTGGTCATATAGTGGCTTCTTTGAGTGCAACAGGTATGTAGCCTTGGGTTAGGGATGTGCAAATTATCGTGTGTATGAACTTTGTTAGCTCTTCTTTTGCTGACTTTATCCATGCCACCGGGCAGGGTTCTGATGGGGCTGTGCTAGAATTCAGCTCCGAGATTGTACGGGTTATTTGTTTGGTTGTTGGCATGTGGAACTCCATACATTTGTGTGGTCCAGTTGGTCTTGTGCTTTGTACAGCATAGGAGGTGATGGTAGGCTCTGAGGTTCTCAGAGGTGGGTTGTTCTTTGCGATGAGGAAGTCCGCTTTTTTTTGTGGGAGAATCTTGTCATCATCCTTTTGTGATGGTTCCTTTGTGAGGGTTCGGATTATTTCAAAGAGTTCCATAGGCTTGTTGCTAGCTTTTAAGATGAGGTTAGTGTGGTATTGCTCTTTTTGGTTATTGATAAGGTTGTTGTAGTGTTGTTGCATTCTTTGGTATTCTTGTAGTGTGTTATCAGATCGTTCTCGTCTCCATTGTCGCTCCTTATTTATTTATTTATTTAACATCTCTTCTATACCGCGCTATTAAAATCAGCGCGGTGTACATCGAACAAAATATACTGCAATGCATACAGGTAACATTGAGTTTACAGAGAACAAGGGAATATATAACATGGAATAACAGGGATAACTATGTACAGTCAACATTATACTTCTTGCGTACCTCTCTTTTAGTTGTTCTTACTATCTCAGAGTACCAGGGGGTGGGATTATTTCTGCTGCTCCTTTGCTTCTTACTATTTCGGTTGGGAGCTCTAGCTGCATCGTTAACGCTGGAATTCCATATGTTAATTGCTCTGTCAAGATCAGTGCAGTGCAGGGGGAGCCTATGTATTATGTCACTGAGGAATCTTTTTCTGTCAAAGTTCTTGAACTTTCTTATCTGGTTGGATATTTTTTGTGATTCTTGCATATGACATAGCTGGATCTTGAGGTCTATGGCATGGTGGCCTGACCAGGGTATAGGTGTGACTGTGTGATTGCTTATTTTGTTTTGTTCTATAAGGCTCTTAGCTGAAAATATAAGATCTGGGGTGGATCCTGAGCAGTGTGTAGGTTGCGTTGGAATGTAGTGGAGTTGGAGAGAGTTCATAGCTTGATACTGGGCTGCTGATGAGTCAGGAGGCTGGCTGGGAGCAGGAGGAGGGCTGCTGGTGAGCAGGGGGGACAAGGATGGTTGGGGACAGAACTGTGATTGGAACAAGAGAGCTAACGAAGAAAAAGACAGGGGAAATTTCAGGTCTAGAGGAGGAGTTAAGCTTTATGATTGGGGAATGTTTCACAAAAATTTACTAATAAAGCATGCAGAATTTTCAAAATGTTTGTGCAGAATTTTTAAATAGATTTTGCACAGAAGTCACCCAGGTATAACTTTTAAGAACATAAGATATGCCATACTGGATCAAACCAAGATCTATCAAGCCCAGTATTCTGTTTCCAACAGTGGTCAATCCAGGTCACAAGTACCTAGCAGTTTCCCAAAAAGACACACAGGGTCCACAATGCTTGTATTGGGGCAAGCAATGAATTTCCAAGGTCCTCTTTAAAAATGGTTTAGAGACCTTTCCTCCAGGAACTTGTCTAAACCTTTTTTAAACACAGCTACACTAACAGCTTTCATTACATCCTCCGGTAACGAATTCCAGAGTTTGATCATAAGTTGAGTGAAAAAATATTTTCTCTTATTAGTCTTAAATGGGTTACACTGTAGCTTCATTGCATGTCCCCTAGTCTTTCTACTTTTTGATGGCATAAACAATCAATCTACATCTACTCATTCCACTCCATTCATTAATTTATAGACCTCTATCATATCTTCCCTCAGCTGTCTCTTTTACAGGTTGAAAAGCCCTAACCTTTTAAGTCTCTCCTCAGTTATGGGAAGCCATGGTAGATCCATCTATGCCTACCCTGTATATCTCTGACTTTGAAGAATGATTCATCTATCTCTCATATTGGATGTAGAATATCCATCTTCAGAAATAATTCCTGGATAACATTTTAGTTATATGGATAGGATCAAAGGAAAAGTTATTAATATTTTTGGACTGGATCAATACCTAAGATAGTAACATAGGTGTATGTCTACTAAAGGGTATTAGGCTTTTGCAGCTAAGGCCGGGCGTTATCGGTTGAGAGCATGTGCATTTCCACAGCAGATAATGCCATGAATGTGCAGGGAGCATGGGGGCGACATCGCCAGCTAAAGCCAGCCATCACAGTGGCATTAGTTTCACCCATGATGTCTGCAAAAGATGCGGTTACCAGTCGCACTCCCACTCTCTACCCATACCTTGCCCAAGCGCTTAGCTACCACACAATCATAACCCTCCATTGCCTCAGTAAAATCCAAGTTATCAATGTCCCTGTTTCATGTACATTAGCAAGTTTAAGTTACAATGTAAACCGCTTTGACTGACATGATAAAGCGGTATAAAAAAACCTGTTCAATAAAATAAATAAAAAACAAAAAAGCACACAAAATCACTGTGCTATCTGCATTTATCCTGTGTTAGTTGCTAACACAGCAATAAATGTGAGAAAAGCATGCTATGGTAGCAGCCAACACACTTTAGTAAACATGCTCCATAGTTTAGGATGGCAGATAAAGACCAATATGGTCCATCTAATCTGCTCAGTAAGGTTGCTAGAGTTGTGGTGCAGGTCACTCTGCTCTATGCCTTCGTTTGTACTCACCAATCTGTGAAGGTCACCCTCTCCATGCCTTTATCTAAGGCTGCACCCGCCACTCTGTGCAGGTCACCCCCCTTTATGCTTTTGTTTAAGGTTGTACCTGCCACTCTGGGCAGGTCACCCCTCCAGCCTTTGTCTAGGACTGCATACAATGTTCTGTTCAGGTTACCGCCATCTATGCCTTTGTTTAGGGATGTACCTGCCACTCCATGCAGGTCACCCCTGTCTATTTGTTGAAGTATGGAACATATTTGTTTGTTTTGATTCCATCCACTTGCTCTATAGGGATTCTCTATGTCTGTCCTATTCCTTTTTGAATTCCATCACTGTTTTTTCCCCTACCTCCTCCTTTTTTTTTTGTTTGTTTCATTTCTTGTTTCATTCATTTTATTTTGTTCTGTTTTTATAAATTTTCATTTCAAGGTAATTTTGTTAAAGAAATAGTGGTGGCTGTTCCCAAATGAAAAAACATAGCAGAAAGGTTACTAGAGGTTTCAGGCAAATAAATTCAACTGTTTTTCCCCTCACAGGTAGTTATTTTGGCTTTAAGCCATTAGGTTAGTATTGTCTCTTACAAACATTTCAGTATTACTGATGATTTCCCTTACTGTTTCCAGATTGACTCAAAGTTGTTTGGTCTGCAGCTCTATTTAAAATGTGAACTGGATTTTTTTGCCTTATGAATCTATTGACTACTACTACTTGTGGTGGCGAAACTGTATTAGAACCCATGGAAATAGATAAAACACAAACATTTACCATCAAGCAAAGGGATAGCCCAGAGAGCACTGACTTTCAAAGTACAGCCAAATTGAAAAAAACCACACACGGAGCTGCTGAGCTCAGACCACGCCCAAGCTCCAAGGCAACCAAGAGAGGTAATGAGAAGCACCTGGAGGAGGAGTTCAAGGCTGTAGGGCAGCCCCACTCATTAAAGCCTCAGGGAACAGGAAGAAAGGAGACCACCAGGGAAACGAAAGGCAAGGAGATCACGAGGGAACCAGAAGGAAAGGAATCTTTCAGGGAAGCTGAGAGAGAGAGGTGCTCCAAAAACAGCCTCAGAAGGGATTCCCACTGCAGCCAAAACACAGGAAACTACAGCCCTGAAGGAAGCCTGTGTTGTAGAGGAACTACAGCTGGCTCTGGATACAGGAGCGTTGGGCCTGAGGAAACTGCAGACTATAAGCAAGGTACGGGAACAGCCCAGCAGGAGCCTGTGGGGAGAGCTTCACTTCTGGAAAGGCCTGTGAAAAGAACTGTTGCTAGAAAGAAGGTGAGCCCATTAGAAGCCTTGAACAGTTTATTGAAAGATAAGGATCTCCATAGCCCATCAAAAATCCCTGAACCTAGAGAGAGGTCTCGCTGGGAAAAGGTTTTAAAATTGTTAGAAGAAATTAAGCCTACGTTCCCACAAGCTGATTCCAGTCAGGAGACAACAGATCCTGATTATGAGGGCATGCAGATAGATAATTATGATTCTGATAATGCCTCTACAGAATCTCAAATGGATTGTTCTTTTTGTATAAAGACAAAATGAAGAAGCTATAGGGATTAAATGTGGAAAGACCCAGAAGCTATTATACCAGTATGTCTTGTGCCTAGAGTGCTGAAAATGTTTGAAATGAAGTTGCTGGTGTTTTAAAGCAGCTAGAAAATATTCAAAGGCTTGATTTGAATGTTTAAAAAAGAACTATCTGAGTGCGCAGCAGCCAGAAGTAAAAGAAGCTTTAATTTGAATTTTGCACGGTTTGGAAAAGCAGTTGTTTAAGCCAGAAGTAAAGGAACTATCAAGCTGCATTTTGTAACAGCTGAAGAAGCAATTGCAACTTTTGTCATTGTGAAGTTCTTGATCTGAAATTCTTTTTCTTTTGTGGGAGAAGTATCCTAATTTTGTTAATATGTGTTTTTGGTGCAAAGGAAGAGAAAAATAAATTTTCCTGTGTTTTTGCCTTCAAACCCTCGGCCTACTCATCATTTCACACAACTACAAGCTCCAGAAGCCTCGGCTCTGGGAACCCTTACTAAAAGGGACATTAGGAGGTACGCCCCTGCCTATAGGCAACCGCCTAGACAAGTGGGGGCGTCACATACTACTATTACTACTACTATTACTTATACATGTATAGTGCTACTAGGCATATGCCGTGCTGTACAAATACACATAAAAGAAAGTCAGAAAGAAAAATCACCAGCAATATACAGTAACAATGCTTGCTAGAATCACACCCCCAAAGAGTCCTGGAAACTCTTCTGAAAAATACCTGTCCTTGATCCCAAAGGTTACCAGGCCTGTGATGAAATAGGAGAGAAAAAGCAGAATTTAGTATTTTTCAGTTTAATGTTTCAGATTAAAATTATATGAAACAAAATAGAAAATGTTGTTGATATTTTCCATTTTATTTCAAATGAATGCATATCTCTAGGGACTACGGGGCCCCCTTCAAAGCTCTAGTCATGGAGCAGGGGGAGGGGGAATTGAAGATTCTTTGGAAACTGAGGGTTTTTTTGGATACAGAGGGCATGAACGGATATCAGGTATATGAGTGTGTATGATGTTTGGGGTGGAGGTTTGGTGTGTTGGGCAGGAGAATACATCTGAGTTGTGTAGGGGGTACCAAAGACAGTGGAAGTGTAGTATCATGTCTACTGTGGGTGAGATATCTGAGCTGTGGGAGGGGCTTCAACATGTCATGGGCACACTGGGTATATGAGGCATGGGAGTTGTACACGTAATGGGTGTCAGTGGGGGTGGGGGTGTCTGGGACAGCGAGGGTGAGGTGAAATAGTGTCTGTGTGTCTTTCTGTATGCAAGGGGCCAATGAGAGGCACTGTTCCCTCTAAGCTGTGCGCGTGTGCGCGTGCACACACCTCGCCGAGCTAGCACACATACTTTAGAACAGAGCGCACAAAAATTACGGCTCTGATTCTGATAGAAAATAACACAGACGTCTTAAAATTTAAAAGTTATGATTGTAATTACTAGAAATTTCCCGCTTCATTTAGTAATCGTCTATTTTCATTTAATTTGATTAAAATCAATGTGGTGTACATACTGTATTCTGACGTGTAGTCAAATTTTAAAGTATATAACTCCGAGTGTCGTTATGTGGCGCACAAAAATTTAACCTTCCTTCAAAAGCTGCACACAGCTGATATTTTATGCACACACAGCCTACAAAAAATTAGAGGGAACATTGATGAGAGGGGTGCCAGGTTCACAATGAGGGTGTAGGGGAGGGGCTGGGCTGAGAAGGGTTCCGAAGGTGATGATGTGGGAGGTGCCCGAGATGAGTCTGCAGAGAGGATTTGGAATAGGGGTGCCGTGGAGGATTCAGGATACATTCTTTGCCTCTTCTCCCTGGAAGGAGTTGAGCACAACACATAGTGCACTTACCTCAGACAGAGAGACCTTCACTAACTACAAAGTAAATATCCATGGATTAGAAATAGAAAGATGCAGACGAAACTGAACTGGAAACCCCAAGAGTCCAGACTCTGCATGCAGCCCACTACTACTACTACTGATCATTTGTATAGTGCTAAAAGACAAATGCAGCATAGTACTGAGAAATGGAAACAGAAATTAATTTCCTCGTGCTTTGTGCAAGTACAAAAATATCAGAGATATATATTTCCCAAAGCTAACAGAAAAAATCAAAGAGAAGAATGAAAAGGAAAAACTCAATATAATCCTGGGGAAAGGAGCAACACTAATTACACTGGTCAACAAATTTTTACAAAAGTCATGTTACTGAAATAAAAATAGTCATTTCTTATCATTTTTTATATGCTGAACACGAATATGACAGTGAAATTGCAAAGTTGGCTCTAGTTTTTTTGTAATCTACAAGAATTAATGTTTACATCACGAAATGCATGTCAATAGTAAATATAATAGGCCTTCGGTTAATACCTGTAAAAAACCAAGTCATAGACTACTTCTTAGATTTTTTTGCCTGCCTCTTGTACAGCTGTTTGGGAGCTTCTCTGGGGAGTGTCCAGCAGTAGTCAGCCAGCATTGTAGTGGACCATTTTCCCTGGTATCTTTGCACCATCGTTGCGATATCCTGGTGAAAACGTTCGCCCTGTTCATCATTAACCATACCACAGTTGTCAGGAAAGAAATTGAGATGGGAATCAAGGAAATGGATCTTTAGAGACATATTGCAGCCAATTTTCTGATACTGCATCAGCATGTCTTCTACTAGTTCCTTGTAGTTTTCTGCCCTAACATCCCCGAGAAAATTTGTTGACACTAGGCGAAAAGCATTCCATGCTTGTTTCGCATCACCCTGCAGCAAGTTGTTGAACCGGTCATCTTTGAAGAGCTCTCGAATCTGAGGACCCACAAAAACTCCCTCTTTAATCTTTGCTTCGCTGAGCCGAGGGAATTCTTCGTGCAGGTATCGGAAAGCTGGCGAAGTGCGGTCCATGGCTTTCACAAAGTTTTTCATCAAACCTAGTTTGATGTGAAGGGGTGGTAGCAGGATTTTGTGAGCCTCAACCAGAGCTGGGTGCTGGATATTCTTCTCTCCAACTGTTACATTTTGTCTGCGATTCCATTCCTTCCGCAAGTAGTGCCAATCCCTTGCTCGACTATCCCACTCACATAAGAAACACATGTATTTTATATATCCCTTGCAGTCCCATTAAAAGGGCAACTACCTTCAAGTCACCACAGAGGTGCCAGCTGTACTTGTTATAGTTAATGGAAGTCAGTAGATGCTTTAAGTTATCGCATGTCTCTTTCATGTGGACGGCATGTGCTACTGGAATAGATGGAAGACGGTTTCCATTGTTCAAAAGCACAGCCTTCAGACTCAGTTTCGTAGAGCCTATAAATAGTCTCCAGTCTTGTGGGTCATGCGTGATTTTTAAGGCATTCATGAGGCTTTCAATATCGGAACAGAATACCAGATTACTTTCCTTTCCGACTGCGTATAGTACACTGCTGATGTCAGATGGCTTCAGCAGCCGTCTGGCAGTAGTATTGCATTACATCAGAAAATGATGCAATCAACTCTGGATGATGTGTGCATGCTGGTATTATGCAATGTGATATAATATCACATCATTCAAGGTTTATTTGGGATGTTGTTGATGTCCTACTGGATAAATTTACACGGTGACACGTCAAAAATGAACTACATGCAATATCTTCAAAACGAGAGCCAATAAAATTGTTTTAATGTTATATTCATGTTCAGCTCACCAAGATACTACAGATTAGGGCCTTTTAAAGTCAGTAATGATTTCAGTGTTGACCAGTGTTATAGCAGCAAAACAGGATGCAGCCTGATTGAACAGAGACAATGCCGACCTGAACAAAGAGCTGGGAATTGAACTTGCTCTTGTCCTCCTTCTACAATGACATTTTATTTTTACTGTTGCGACTGTTACTCTATGAATTATCTTTGTCTTCCTTTATCTGGACTACTAAACATATTGCTTAGGCAACACATTTAAAATTGACATGCCCATTACTCAATTTTGAATTGGGGTCTGTCCAGCACCAGGTATTCCTCTAGCAAGTGGCCCCTGACTATTTGATATGCTCACTCAATGGTAGCAATGCCACTGCCCTCTTCCCTGCATTCTGCTCTCCCCACCTACAGTGGCATCCATCCCCCAGCCCAGTGAAAACCTTTCCACCACAGTCTACAGGCTGCAGGAGCATCCTCTTCTCCTGTCTTCCTGCCATCATTCCAGGTCACTAGCATCCTCCTCTCATTCCTCTGTCCCTATCTCCATTCCCAGGAGCAATCTTCTCTCTTTCCCTCTCCAAACACAGACCCCTGGAATATTCCCCTTCTTTCACTCCTTTGGTTTTGAGGTAGGGAGAGAATTTCCCCTCCTTCTCTACCTCTACCCAAAAACCACAGGAATATTTCCTCTCTTCCCCCCCCCCCCCCCCGCCTTCATCACACACACACATACAAGACAAAGAATAGGAGCATTCCCTTCTATTCCCAGATCATCCCTGTATACCTCTTCCCCTCCTTGCCTGACTCCTCAGTCCCTACCCTTCCTCACATCTCTTTTGCTTCAGTCAGGCTGCAGCACACAGTCGATGTCCTTGCAGTTTATGTGCCTTGCCATAGCCAACCTTCACTTTGGCCGTGGCTATTTTCTCAATGTCAACAGTCGGGCCCTTAGTCTAATGATGCATTATCAGCTCACTGCTGGTACTGCTTGCTGAAAATTTGACCCCGCAAAGGTGCAGTCCACGGCAAAGCACTGGGGCAGCCAGACATTAGGGGGGGAGGGCATTCTGAACCACAAATAGCGGGGATGGATGTCCCACGGGACGTGCTCCGTGGGATCAGAATCAAGTTCTCCTTTGTATGTCTGGGTCAGCCCAGACATACAAAGGAAATCAACGTCGAGAATGGAATTGCGCCCTATGAGGGGGATGGAGATTGATGGTTGGGACTTATAGGGAGTGGGATGCCTGGAGGCTGCAGCCATTGTACCGAATGTTCACAGCAAGCCACACTTTCCAGGCTCATTCTGTCCCCTTACAGCATGATGATGTAGGATGCAGGAGAAGGGGGACAGAATTTCAAATGCAGCAAAAGCTAAGAACATAGTAAATGCCATATTGGTTCAGACCAAGGTCCATTAAGTCCAGTATCCTCTTTCCAACAGTGACCAATCCAGGTCACAAGTACCTAGCCGTTTCCCAAAAAGACACATAGGTTCCATAATGCTTGTATTGGGGCAAGCAGTGGATTACCTGGGTCCTCTTTAATAATGGTTTATGGACCTTTCCTCCAGGAACTTGTCCAAACCTTTTTTAAACCCAGCTACATTAACAGCTTTTACAACATCCTCCGGTAATGAATTCCAGAGTTTGATTACGCATTGAGTGAAAAATATTTTCTCTTATTAGTCTTAAATGAGTTACACTGCAGCTTCATTATAATCTTTCTACTTTTTGATGCTGTAAAGAATTGATTTATATTTACCCATTCCACTCTATTCATTAATTTATAGACCTCTATCATATCTTCCCTCAGCTGCCTCTTTTACAGGTTGAAAAGCCCTAACCTTTTAAGCCTCTCCTCATAGGAGTATCCTTCCATCACCTTTACCATCTTGGTAGCTTTTCTTTGTACCTTTTCTAATTCTGTTATATCCTTTTTAAGATACGGCGACCGGACTTGCACACAATATTCAAGGTGCGGTTGCACCATGGAACAGTACAGAAACATCATAATATCTTTTGCCTTATTCTCCATTCCTTTCCTTATGATTCCTAGCATTCTATTTGCTTTCTTGGCTGCTGCTGCACACTGGGCAGAGGGTTTCAAAGTGTTATCCACAATGATGCCTAAATCTTTATTTTTTTTTTGGGTGGTGTTTCCTAATGTGGAACCTTTCATCGTGGAACCATAGTTTGGGTTGTTCTTTTCGTAGGTGCATAACTTTGCACTTGTCCACATTAAAGTTCATCTGCCATTTGAACGTTTAGTCTTCCAATTTGTCAAGGTCCTCTTGCAATTTTTCACAATCCTCTTGGGTTTTAACAACTTTGAATAATTTTGTGTCATCTCACTCGCTATTCTCATTTCCAGGTCATTTACTAGACCCTGTAGTGGGACCTATCGCCTGTTGAAGCGCTCTCACTTTGAGTCCAGTTGGAGCACAATGGACAATTGGCTTAAATCAAGAGCTGCTGGTGTTGGTGCCACCCCCCTCCAAACTATGGTGCTTTAGGCAGCTGCCTAGTTGGCCTAGTGCTTCACTAGTCCAATATAAAATATTATAAGTTGCACACATTTCTACAAATCTAGGCGTGACCATTTACACCAAGTCTAGTGTAGGTGTACTGTAAGTGTTGCGGCTAGATTTCATGGTGTATCTTGCCACATATGCCCTTATTTTATAAAGTAAAGTACATGCATACTTTACTTTATAAAATAGCACAAAATATGGGCATGACAACATCTGTTAAACTAAAGCAACCCTTATAAAATTACCTTCTATATGACTAAGCTGTTTTTAAATTCTTTATTTTCGTTTTATAACAACAAAGGAGAAGGAAGACATACAGCTAAAAGACAGATACATAAAGTGTAGTACATACATCAAAGTAAACCCCTGCCACCCCCCTCCCCCCTGCTTCTTCTCTAGAAAACTAATCATTCCCGAAGCGGGCGTGTATTTACATTATTGTGTTACAAAACCGAACGGTGATCTAAAACATGATGAGTACACATTAAACAGGCATATCGGAACAATGAGCAGATTGTACATAATCATTGAGCAACTGCCATTTAGACAAGCGAGAGTGAGTTTGGGCATGGGGAATAGCTCTCCGAGGCATCTGCTCATATTTACTATATAAGCAGACGAGGTTCCACCATTCATTGACGGTAAGTCGAGAGCTATCCTTCCAATGCCTCGTGATTAAGCATAGGGCTATACCCAGCATGAAATCAAGGAGAAAGCGACCCTTCTTAGGAAGAGAGGGGACCTCCGCCACAGAGCGGAGTCCCACAATCTTCCAAGAGAGAGGTTCGTGAAGGTATAAGATAAATTGAATACAACCCCAAACCCGCCCCCAATAAACCGGTAGTTGAGGACATTCATAAGTAACACTGGTCCCCAGCAGTTGTGTTCCATTTGGCTGGTTTCCTGGGGTATGAAAGCAGCTGTGTGCAAAAAGAAGAGAGTTTGGGTAGCAGAGGCAGACCGGGAAACCTGCGCTACTCTGCACCAAAAAACGCTCCATTGCACAGGGGTTAAAGTGGTCTGCAGCTCGCGCTCCCAGGCCCGCTGGGCTTTGAAAGTGGCCGTGCTATGCGAGACTAGGACTTGTGAGGGGAAGAGAAGAAGGTAAAGTCAAGCTCATTGGGGTGTAGTAGCCTCCATAGATCAACTAAGGCAAGATCTTTGATCAGGGAGGTAAGCGTGGTGTGACTCTTGGGGGGACCACTTGTCCTAGACGGCAGTTTGTCAATCAGGGGATCAAGGACTAGATTGAAATCCCCCCCAATTATCAATAAAATATTAGCAGAGGCCTGCGCAACCTGAGCAATGGTAGCAAAAAAGGCAGGGTCATCCCCATTAGGAGCGTAAAGGCATATACATGTAACTTCAAGGCCACCTATCTTAAGGTGAACTCTGGACCATCTACCTTCTGTATCTGAGCTAGTCGCAATAATAGTAGCATGCGAACATTTACTAACCAGTATGGCAACCCCACATGTCTTGGAAACGGCTGGGGAATAGGCGGCCACCATGTAAAGTTTAATATTGAGTGTAAGAGTTTCCTTCGAATTTAAATGCGTTTCTTGGAGAAAATCAGATCCGCAGCTTCTTGACTTAGGTAGCTTAGGATTTTCTGCCGTTTTATCGGATTATTGATTCCTTTTACGTTCAATGAGAAAATCTTACATGGTGCCATCAATCGGTAATGGACACTTTAGGTAGGGCTCTTGAAAACATACAACATAATCAGAATCTGTGCAACAATGACATAATCACCGAAGATGCTGGCTAATACACCCCATATTGAAAAATATGTACATTGTATCTTAGAGAAGAAGCAAAACCCCCAAAGAATATGGCGACCTGATGTCTGCGGAGGAGGCCCTAGAGAGGAAATAAAAAGACGTGAAGAAGAGAAAAGAAACACCAGAGTCCATAATTGACACTGTCTCTGATATTCATCGAGGCTACTGTGGGTAGATGGAGTCGGGTCACAGATATCATCAAAAGTAAGGCAAACAAACTGCCCTCGCCAGACTCTTTGCTGGGCTACAGCAGATCCAATATGGCAGATACAGCGGATATGAGAATACTTGCAGGAATATTCTGGAAGTCAGCGCATCAAGTCGGCTTCTTTGGAATCCAAAAAACTCCGCTAGTAGATCAGGGTCCTCAAATGTTCTTGTCTGATTGTGAAGCGTGACTCGGAGCTTGGCCGGGTACATCAGACCATAGCGTGCTTGTAGTTGTTGAAGCCTCGGCCGAAATTCCAGAAAGCGCTTTCGGCGGTCGACCGTGGGTTTAGCCAAGTCAGGATAGAAGGAGATCTTGTGGCTCTCAAACTCCATATGGCCCTTTGCCCGAGAGGCACTTAGAATTTGCTCCACGTGTTTGATATCTCAAAAGTCGAAAGATGATAGGCCGCGGGGTCTTCCTGTTGAGCGTTATGCTTGTGGGTACACGGTGAGCGCGATCGATCTCCAAGTCTTTAGTAAAGGTGATTTGGAGCAGGGAAGGGAGGGTTTTGCGTAAAAACTCTTTCATGTCTCCCGATTCCGCTCCCTCCGGTATGCCCACGAGTCGTATGTTGTTGCGACGCGCTCTATTATTGCCATCTTCCACTTCTTTCTGTAGAGCCCGTACCTGACTTTCAACTTTGTCGAGTTTGGACAACCGGACCACATGGGAGTCCAATATGCTCTCCATTTTGTCCTGACGCGAAGAAAGCCCTTCTAGCTTGCTTTGCAGCACCCCGAGATCTTCCCGCAGCGCTCGAATTGCTTCACCGTTTAACTGCACGAGGTTTTTGACCCCTTTAATCTCTGCGAGGATTTCCTGCTGCATTTCGGGGCCCTCGCGCAAGGCCAGCCCCTTCTGCGGGGACGGGGGTTCAGTCTTGGAACGTTTGCCGTGAGAAGCCGCTGGAGATCCAAATTCCAGGCGCGTGGGTTTGGTCCCCGCCATCTCATCAATGTGCCCCAGCAAGATCAGAGTAGAAGTTCCAAGTATGTACGGTGTTAATTCAGGATTCTGAGTAGGCCTCTCGGGAGCCTCAGCATTATGCGACCATCCCGCTGGACATCAGGCTCCGCCCCCCCTGGACATCAGGCTCCGCCCCCCTGGACATCAGGCTCCGCCCCCCATGACTAAGCTGTTAATTAATTATTCATTTATTTATTTAGAGGATTTTGATATATCGCAAATGGTAACTGGGACGTCATATTCACAGCAATTCTGAGATTATAGAGAAGACATCGGACAAGGCAACGAGAAGGAAACATTATGAAGTGAACAATGTGGCTGCACAATAATTTCAGCTAAAAACAAACCAAGTAACGAACATGAACACGTTTTAGAAGCTAATGGGAGCTTATTAAGGAGTGGCAGCTGGTAGTCCCCACTGCTTTAATTAAAAATAAAACACACATTCAGTGGAGAAACATGTTTAGTTTCCTTAGCTGAATACCAGGTTCACTGGACATCAATGACTCTATCCAGTTAGTGGCAATGTTTAGCCGCTATCCGGATAGTGCTAACTGGCTAAAGTTAGGACAAACATTGTACGTTACTACTTTAAACATAATCATATACCCACATTTTTTATTTTACCATTGCAAATAAAATAATCTTCAGTAATGAAAATTGTCCCTAATCCATACTCCATATATCATTTAAATTTTTCCAAAACAAATGTACTTTTAAAAAAATGTGGCTTCTTATGTCAAATCCAGAAAGGATGTGTTCTAGTGAAGTAAAGGAAACCTGTAGCATGTCCCAGTTGTACACAAATAAACATTTTTTGATAGCATCGAGAGATGAAAGGGGCATGCAGGCACATCTCCACTATCTTTATTCCAACGTTCCTCAAATCACTCAACACCCACAATGATGCTGGCAGTGTTTCAGCAGCACAGCTGCCTCCTTCAGGAGTATACTACAATCATCAGTCAAATTATAACTGCACCACAATTGTCGACAGAGCTCATAATTCAATCTGCAAAGAAAAATGTATATTAAGAGCCTCTATAATTTTTTATTTAACAGGGTTTTTATACCCTTTTATAATTTCAGTCTAAGCAGTTAACATTGTAACTTAAACTTACTAACATATATTAAATAGGGCTTTGATAACTTGGATTTTTCTGAGGCAATGGAGGGTTGAGTGACTTGCCCAAAGCCACAAGAAGTACTAATGGGGATCAAACTTTGGTCTCTTGGTTCCCAAACAAGTGCTCTAACCATTAGGCTACAGCCACTGTAGCTAAGAGAAAAAGCAAGGCTCAGAAGAATCAATATTTAAAGTTCCCACAACTTTGCATATCAGGGTATTGTAGCCAATCAGTAGAAGACCATCCCCCCATATAGTCCTTTTAGATATCACATATACCTCGGGCAGCTAAATCTCCGAGAATGTATGGTTTGCAAACAAAATAATAAACAGATGAACATTTAGGCTGCATTCCAATTTTTCTTTCAAAGTAGAGGCCCTAAACCTTTTCTTGTGATCTTTCTGGCAATGTGGCAGAAAGTAGACTCCTGACATCAAATTATCCTGGGGCAAACCTGCTTTTGGAGACACTTGGATACTTCTTCATGCACCCTCTCTATTGGACTCATTTCTGCTTAAACATCTGACCCTAACTTAATCCTATTGGTGCTTCCTTTCCCAGTGTTCAGAGGATTTGGGTCTTCCTGCCAATGTTGGTGCCACTTTGCCCCACTCATGGTGCCTTTGCGTCTTTATGCTACTGCTAATGCCCTTTGCCTCTCTGTTGCTGTTGTGGGGTTTTCATGGCACTCCTGATGCCTTGGAGTGCGATTGCTTCTGTGGCAGATGCCTACCAGCAATTTTGAATCCAAAGACAAACCAACCAGGTAATTGATCCAAAACATACCTAAACCAAAACATCTTTTCCATGCACATGCTTAATGTTCAGCCTTTCTGATAGACTCCTGACTCTGCATGCTCCTCGTGACAGTTTCTTGACCCTTAGTTCCTGAGTTTTCTCTTTTCATCTTTTCCAAAGGACTTCTATTTCTGCTTAAATCATGTTCAAGTTGGTCACGTCATCTAGAAGTATATTACCCATAGGGACATCACTTCCTCTGCTCCTTCAACTTTCTTCTCAGCAGTACCCTCTGCTTCCCTGGAAAGACAACTCTCTTACCATAGTCTGCTTCTAGTTCTTGTATAGAATACTACCCACAAGAGCCTCTTTTACTACAATCCCCAAGAGCCTCTTTTAAAGCAGTGTTCCTTCTTTCTCTTCTTTCTTTTAGACAGCTCTTTATTTCACTAATATCCTATCTTTATTTCTTTATCTGCCAAATTTGATATACTGCTAATAAGTATGTACATCATAGTGGTTTACAATAACCCATCAGTTTTAGTACAGAAACACAACTTTCTCAGCACCTAGATTCCAGCCACTACCTACACCCCCATCACTCTGGTTCTCGCCCAGGTTTCAGTGTTGAAACCATCATGGTCTCTCTTCTGAATGACTTGTACACTATTCATGATCAGGGAGACATCTCCATCACCATCACCCTCAATCTGTCTGCGGCCTTTGATTTGGTAGATCACACTCTGCTTCTCTCTCAACTTCATGACGCTGGTATCAGGGGCACCATTTTCCGATGGTTTCACGTCTCTCTTTATTCCCATTCTTTCTCTGTAGTCTCTGGTTGCACTTCCTCTGATCCTGTTCCTCTCTTCTGCGGCGTTACACAAGGCTCTTTTCTGACCCCCTTACTATTCAACGTTTTTCTCACTCCACTTGTTCTCCTCATAAAACAGTTTGGACTATCCGCATATTACTATGGGGGATGACATTTTCCAGCTTCACTGCACTTCCCCTCAGCATCCTGACCTCACCCTACTAAATGACTCTTTAGACAGAGTCTCTGAATGGCTCACCTCCAACTTTCTATATTTAAATGTGTCCAAAACGATGGCAATTTGGTTCACCTTTGATAACCCTTGCCCTTCCCTGGTGCCCCACATATCTAATCACACTATACCCCTGGTATCTTCTCTCCACTACCTTGGGGTGACCCTGGATTCGGCTCTCTCTTTCCATGAGCACATATCTCTTCTCACCTGGTGATCTTTCTGCTTTCTTCGTCAGGTGCGTGCTCTTCGTCCTTTCTTGTATCAGCTGTCACCACTCTCCTGCTTTCTTTGGTTATGAGCAGACTCGACTTTTGTAATGTAGCTTTCCCTGGTATCACTCAGTCCCAACTCCATCGACTTCAGTTAATTCAAAACACAGCATCTCGGATTATTACCCACACTCGGCAAAGAGATCACATCACCCCTATCCTGTTTCAGTTTCACTGGCTTCCCTTGGCTTACCGCTTTCATTACAAAATCCTTACACTTGTTCATCGTGCTATTCACGCCTCCACCCTGCAATATTTTGCTGATCTGCTCCAGTTCCATATATCCACCCGTAGTATCCATTCCTTCATATAGGTCGCTTGGTTCTTCCTTCCCCACTACACGCCCACCTCCAATCCACCCACCGTTCTGCCTTTTTTTTTTTGGACCCTTCACTCTGGAACTCCCTTCACTCAGCCCTCCGTCAGGAACCTTCTTTCTCCAGATTCAAGACTTACAGAAAACATACGGGCATGGAGTATTAGAAGATGTGTCCTACAATGAGATGGAACCTCCAATAAACTTGCCAACTGGGACTGAAAGATGCGAGACGGTCTATAAAGTTTCAGCATACATGCCACAATAACTAGTTATCAAATGATGAAAAGCTTTATAACCAGCATAATTATTTTATAAGTAACACACCATTTAATTGGAAGCCAGTATAGTTCATGCAAAACTGGCATTATGTGTTCATATCTGCCCACTCCCTTAATCACCCTAGCAGCCACATTTTGAACAGTTTGTAACGTCCAAATGACATAACCGGGTAGCCGGACCCGCGCTCACCCCTCACCCCCAGTCCCCCTTTAATCCCCTCTTCCTTTTACTCCAACCCCTTAAGAATACACCGACACAAAGTTGGAAAAACACTGGTCGCAGCTTTATTTCAAACAACTCTTTAACATAACAGTAATAATGAACAAGCTCCAAATCCACCCCCCCCCCCAGCGGAGCCACATGTCACCAGCCATGCAATTAGCAAAGCAACCGCGGCCTCCGCTCAAGCCATGGTCACCCGACCGGCAAAGTTCCTCCCACCCCTATCCGACTTCGCCATATTACTAGCAAAAGTGTTCCAGGGGTTGTCCGGGTCGAGGGCACCCCGCCTTCGCCCCAAGTCGCCTAAGGCTCCGGACCCCGGAAACCTCCGGGATCCTGCCACCGGCACAGGTACCTCACCTTACCTGTGCCACCCCCCCCCCACCTCTTGAAAGCTGCGACCAGCATCTAACTACCCACCACCCTCTCCACTGCTTCCTGCCAATCATTCAGCAGCAGATCCGTGCCCACAGGGGAGAGATGCACACCATCCTCCCTATACAACCCGGCACAGGTCACTTCGACCCAATCATGCTGCACTTGATAACCCCCGTGCTGACACACCCATCTCCCAATCTGCCTATTAATCTTGTTCAAACCCCGGGACCACCTATGCTGCCCCCAACACACCGGCCTAGGGATGATATCCGACCATATTAATACAACCATTCCAAACATACAGAAAATTTCAGTAAAGTCCCTCTTGGCCACTCTGATCAGCTGCTTACAAGACCATGCAGTCAAGTCGTTGCCTCCGATATGCACCAGCAACACGACAGGAGGCTTGCGGATGCACTCGTGGTGATGAAGCAAAGGCAGCAACTGAGTCCATCGCAGACCCCGCTCGCCCAGCCATGAAATCGCCACCACAGAGGAATCGAATCCCAAATTTCTCCCCAAAGGCTTTTCCGCTGCACGCCGCCCGGCCCAAAACACAAAGGAGTGTCCCAAAATCCAGCATTCCCGCTGACCAGGACCATTATCTGCAAAAGAAGCACATCATTAGAAGTAGACCCCCCCTGTCCCCCCCAACCCAGGTGTCTCACAACCGGATATAGCCCATAAATGCCCGCGACCGCCATCTGCCTATACCCTGAATCTGCTCTCCCGTAAAACCAGCTGTAGCCGCACTGGTTGCTGCCCCAATGTGAAACGAGTACGCAGAAAACAGCCGTGGATCCTCACCGAGACGCTGCAACACCAAACGCAAAACCGCCGTGACTTGGAAACGCGTAACCGCACGACCATCTTGATGTACAAAAAACACCTCCGCGCCATTTGGACGAACCCCCAAATACGCCCGGAGGGCCGCCACCGGACATGTACACCCGCCAAACTCTCTCAAAACTACCCATAACCCCTTACCAG
Source organism: Ichthyophis bannanicus (assembly GCA_033557465.1). Taxonomy (NCBI): domain Eukaryota; kingdom Metazoa; phylum Chordata; class Amphibia; order Gymnophiona; family Ichthyophiidae; genus Ichthyophis; species Ichthyophis bannanicus. The sequence continues at coordinate 1,080,796,282 of CM066032.1, forward strand.
CCTGGTCCGTCTTAGATTTTGCCAACAGAACCCGCACCCGACCCCTCTCAATCCCAACATGCTGCCAATGCAAACAATTGCCCAAACCGGCTCTGCCGGAATCAACGGCCAATTCGCCCACCCGAAAAGCCCCAAAAAAACGTGAGGCCAAAAACAGCCCGAAAAAGCATCGCTTCATATGGCGACACAGCAACACCGGGCAGCTCCTGGCACAAACTCACCAGCAACTCATGCGTAAAAGGCCGCCGCCGATCCCGCGGTAAATGCTGAGAATGCGCCCACCCCTGCAGCAGATGTCGCGCCAAGGACCCCCTGCCAACCCCTTCTAGCCCCACCGCTCTAGCAAAAAATCCGAACGCAGCCAAATGACTACATACCGCCGATCTCGTAACGCCCTGCACTTTTGCCCAACCAACATACCACCCCAACAACTGTTCCTGAACCGCCCCACCCCCCCAACCAGTCCCATGCAGAAATTCCATCACCGTCAGACAACCGCGCCGGTACGCTTCCCATGTATGTTCTGCAACTGATTGCCGTAGCAACGTCCTCATCTCATCAGGCCACTGCTCCACAAGCTCCAAGGGACTCCGAGCCCAGTCTCGTCCACCTCCGGCACCAACCTCCGAAACTGCTCCCACTGTAAACGGGAAAGAGCATCAGCCATTGCATTAGTATGCCCTGTTATATGACGTGCCTTCAAGTCCACATTCAAGCGCAAACATGCCAAGACAATCTGACGCATCAGCGCCGCTACGAGACCGCAGCGAGGTGAATAACAATTAATGACATGCACGACAGCCGCATTATCGCACCACCACACCACCCTGCGATTGCACAACCTATCTGGCCATAAAGCCAAGGCCACCCACACACTGAAAAGCTCCAAGAAAGTAATATTACAAACTAACCCTTCTTCAACCCACGCCCTTGGCCAAGCATCCGCACACCAGGCACCATTGAAGTAAATTCCAAGCCCTGAACCCCCTGCCGCGTCCAAGTGCAGCTGCAAATCCTCACTTGAAATCTCTGCCTCCCGCAAAAGAGCTGTCCCATTAAAATCCCGAAGGAACAAGTCCCATACCCGCAAGTCCTCGCGCATACCTTGCGAGACACGAATGTGATGATGAGGCTTCATGACCATGGACGTCGATGCCGCCAAACGCCGAATAAACACCCGACCCATTGGGATGACCCTGCACGCAAAATTGAGTGATCCCATAAGAGCCTGCATTTCTTTCAACGTTATCTTAGAGGAAGCCAGAACATTAGCCACATTCACGTGCAGCTTCACAACCTTCTCCCATGGCAACCGTGCCTCCATACGCTGTGAATCGACCTCCACCCCCAAGAACGTAATACTCGTCGAGGGGCCCACTGTCTTGCCCTCAGCTAGAGGGACCCCTAAGTCCCTTGCCAGATCAACAAAACCCTTCAGCAAGCGACTGCAACCTGTCGACAAAGCCTTACCAACAAAAAAGAAATCATCCAGATAGTGCACCACATCCGAGCTTCCGACTCTCTGCACCACCATCCATTGCAGGAAAGTGCTAAATTTCTCGAAGTAGGCATAAGATATGGTGCAACCCATAGGCATGCACTTATCATAGTAGTATGCACCCTCAAACTGAAAACCCAACAACCTGAACGCCGATGGATGGACTGGCAACAAGCGAAAGGCTGATTCAATATCCACCTTCGCCATCAATGCCTCGGGACCCGCCTCTTTGACTAACTGCGCTGCTTTGTCAAATGACGCATAGCGAACAGTACATTGCTCCCGCGGGATACAGTCATTTACTGAAGATCCCAAAGGCAAAGACAAATTATGGATCAGCCGAAACTTCCTGGGCTCCTTCTTAGGAATAATCCCTAATGGTGACACCACAAAATTACAACAAGGAGGGTGCTTGAAAGGACCCACAATTCTCCCCATCCGCAACTCCTCGCCTATCTTGTCCCACGCAACCGCTGCCCAGCGCCGAACACTTGGAGAATTACGCGTCGATACCCCCCCAACCACCCCTTGTGCCGGAATAATAAAACCATACTGAAAACCAAACTGCAAAGTAAACCTATCCATTTTCCTTGGGTACCAGAGGAGCCAGTTACACAACACCGGCACCCGTATCGGTGAAGGGGCCAATTTTTTCCAACCCTCACTTATTTCCCAACCCAGCTGGAGCCCCAGCTGCTTTCTTGACACATTTCACTGCCGCATGGGGCCCCCCGCATACCGAGCACGCATGCCGAAATTTACAGTCTGGAAAAGGGCACATCAACCTGTTAAAGCACCAACAGACATCACTGCCTGCGCCGAGAGCCGACTTCGGCTGCACCGTGGAGACTCCACCCCGAAAGGAACGACCCGCCGCTGACACAGCCGTCAATCCCACCTTTCCCCCACCCACACTCCCCGCCCCCCCTTTACCGACATCTGAGTCAACCACAGGTTTATGTCCTGCGTACCCCAACTCAAGTGCTTGTTCTCCTCCATCTTATCCCGGAACTTCTCATCATAATTAAGCCACGACCATCCTTTGTGTGCTTGTGACGCTTCCAGGATCGAATCCGCGTAAGAAAGCAACATACCATACTGCCCCGGAAATTGCTGACCCCACACACTCACCAAACGCAAGAAGGATCGGATCCAATTGATTACATTGCGAGAGATCTTACGAACACGGCCGGCCTTCTCATCCTCCTTACGCTTCTTCTTACTGTCGCCCGAACGCTTCCGACCTTCGAGCAATCAAAAAATATCAATATACTTCCTCTTCACAATTCTTTTGCACAACTTCTTGGCCCCCCCTCCCATAATTCTGATAAAGCCGAAAAAGAAGCTGAACCAACACCAGCTTGCCCACTAGCAGCACCCATTCCTACCGCTGACTCTGGATTCCCTGTTTCTCCGGCAGAGGACACCGATGATTCAGAGGATGAAGATGAGGACGACAGGGAAGAATGCCTACGCCGACAGGCATGTCGCTGCTTTTGCCGTACCTTCCCCCCTTTTTGGGCCCACCCTCCACTCTCCCCATCGTCCCTGCCAACAACCACAGATAACTCACCCGTCTGCTCACCCGCCACTCCACCGGTCACCGAAAGCGGAACTTCTGTAGCAGGCTGAGCACGCATCAGCTGACCCCACGCTCCTTGCTCCTGTTGCAGCACGCTCGACACTCCTCCTGCAATGGTGGCAGCCGAAGCCAGGCTCCGTCCTTCCCCAGCATCCAACGCCGCTGGCACCATGCAAGGCGCTGACATCCTCGGTATCTGCGAAGACATAAAAGGAAAACCAAAAGGCGGAAGACCCGTAGACCAATACGGCTACCACGCTCCTGCCCAATCCGCCTGCGAAGAGCCCTATCCACCCCCCAACCACTGGTCCCACAAGCCGTGCTGTCCATATGGCCCATAGCCCCCCGGGACAGCCCCAAAGCCTCCCGGAGAAAAAACACCATTAGCACCCCTTCCCCAAGCCCCCAAACCCGGACTGCCGCCCTTCCCGGCGCGCCAACCCATGTCCGCAACCCTCCCTTTCTCCAGCTCTACCCTACCCCCCGCAACCTCAGCAGCCTCCCCCCTAGCTGCACCTCCCAACTGTGCAAGATCGCCAACAGCAGGCACCTCCTCCTCCCAGGGGTTGCCAATACCCCGTGGCCCCCATCACCCTGACCCCTCGCCCTATAACCACTCTGCACCCCACGTCTCACTGACTGAGCTCCCCCACCCCCCCCTACCTGTGCCCCCCACTTCACCCAACCCCCGCCCAGCATCTCTCCCATGCACTCTGGCTCTCAGCCCCCCCCACCCCCCCAGCCAAACACTGCCCCCTCTGACCCCCAAATTGCCCCAACTGCCCCCGCCCCCTGCTCCAGCTCTACCACCTCCACGCCCCCTAACAACCCGCTTCCCTGCCATAATTTTAAAAGTGTTTTTTTTTTATAATTATATAATGAAATGCGGTGATGCCCCCCCCCCCCGCCAACAGAACCGCACAAAACGTTGCTGCCGGCCTACTAAGAGGCAATGGAGGGTTAAATGACTTGCCAAAACCCACGAGGACTGTTAGTGTGAATGGAACACTAGCCTCCCGGTTCTCAAGCAAGCACTCCAACCACTAGGCTACCCCTCCACCCAACTGAAAGGAAGTAATCACCCTCCGCACTGACTAAGAGCCGGAAAGGCTTAAAACCTTTCACCCGCCAGCTCAACCCGCCGGAGACGTCTAGCCCAACCTCGTTTTTTTTTTTTTTACCGCCCCTGCTGCTCCCAAGACAGGTTCACCTTCGAAACAGGTCCACCGACGAATCGGCCTTGAAAAAACGCCGCCGCCTCGCCACTCAAAGCTCCCGAATTCACACGCTGCTCCTGCTAGCTCTCCGGCCACGCCGCATGTGCTCGCCTCACTCCGTTCCGGCTGCAGCACATGGCGCTCCACTCACTGATTGGCTCCACTCACTCCCCTAGCCCGGCGGAGCCAATCAGTTTAAACCCCGCACCGCGCTTCCCCCGCCGCTGCGCCGTCGCCCCCCCCAATGCACCAAGGCCACGTGCAGGGTCCCGCGCCGGGCCGGGCACCCGGTTACGCGCGGGCGCTGGGACCCTGACCGCGCTCTTTCACTAACTGGGCAATCCACAGTATAAACTGTTATAATAATCAACTGGATTAAGAACCAATGCCTGAACCACTGCCCTTAAATTGTCTTCTGATATGTAAGGTCCCAGCTGCCTAATCATACTCAACTTATACAAGATTGCTTTCACAACAGCTTGAACTTGAGGCTGCATAGCCAATCACAAATCTAAAATCACCCCTAGATTTTGAACCCGAAGACAAATCGGCAGAGCATAATCATCTATTTTCAGCTCTGATGCTAAAGAAGACGGTAACGTCATAATCATCTATTTTCAGCTCTGATGCTAAAGAAGATGGTAACGTCTGACCCATATAAAGAATCTCAGTTTTGGAAATATTCAAAGCCAATCTATTATCATACATCCATTTTCAAACTGCCTCAATACAACCAACAACATGCTCCAAGGCATCGTGAATGGAAGATAATACTGGAACAGCAAACTGGATATCATCCATATATAAGCTATAGTGAAGATCTAATCCAGCCAATAAATGACAAAACAGAGCCATGTAAATATTAAATAACATAACAGACAGTGCCAACCCCTGTGGCACACCCATGGAGTACTGAAATCAACATGATAACCTACATGCAATATGCCCGTGAGTTGATCTACCAGTAAGAAAAGACTCAAAATATCGCAACACCGTGTCAGCAATATCAATTGAACTAAGTCTCTAGAGTAACAAGATATAACTCACAGTATCAAAAGCTGCAGACACATCTAATGTTACCAAGAAAAATGATATACCCTGATCAAACCCCTGCAAATAGTATTCCAGAGACAACAAAACCAGGGTTTGGTCTAAGCTCAAATTGGTAAGAGTCAAGCGAATTCACATAGGAGGTCATGCCAGAACACGAATAAGGGGTTTGTACATGCAGCAGGGGTGTTTATGTGTCGAAAATGTCCCTGACTGTATTCTGGCACACTGCTGTCATGCACGTCTATGGCGCTAGCACGGGGATCTCAGAATGTGCCCAGAAAGGGCAGAACAAGGGTGTGGTCAGCTGCAGAGATGTATAAAGCATATTCAGGAAAGGTCTATGTACGTTTTCAGTGCTTCCCACAGACATCTACGCTATTCCTGTGGAAAATGGTATAAGGCCAGGACATAGAAAAAAATTCTGCTCTTCTCTGTAGTGCGTCCCAGATTGAAGAATGGTTGTGACAGTTATGTTTTGAACTGATGTGACTGCAGTCGGGAAAAACACAAGATGCAGTTTTAAGGAACAGGAAACAGAGGTGAGGGAATGTTGTAAGGTATAGAAACATTAATAAACACCCTTACTGAAAGATTAAGAAGAGCAATTGTGTGTATTATGGCTATGCTGAAATGTGTTGTTTGTACTAAGGGAGCCAATCTACGGAACCCTAACAATTCCCAAGTTGTTTCTCTTGTTTTGTTCTGTCTGTCTTGATTAGATTGTAAGCTCTAAGAGCAGGGTCTGTCTTCTTTATATGGTTGTACAGTGCTGCATATGCCTTTTAGTGCTATATAAATGATTAATAGTGGTAGTAGTTGCAGGGTTAGTATGGGTGTGAGTAGGGTAAGGATTCTTCTTTGGGTGAGAAACAGAGATCATATTTTTAATCTTGGTACTCCATGCTATTATGTTATGTCATAGCTGTTATGTATAGTTTCAGGGCATCTTTTTTGGCAGAATTATGTTTTTATGACTGAAAGTGAGAGTGTGTGTGTGTGGTTTGAGGGGTGCATGGGGGGGATCTGATGTGTTCATCAGCAATTCAGGGGGGACATGAAAGACTGGCCAGTAACTAGACCTTATGGATAATTTCAGGATCACCAGGTGCCATTGTGATCAGGCAGACAAAATCAGAGAAGGTTCTCTATAGCTAAATGTCAAAACATATCCTTGTCAATAATAACAGACCCTCAGAATAAGAGCACTCAGCAGTGAAAACAGCACTAATACCTGCGCATAATGCACATTTTTTTGAGACCAATGATGTTGCTGTTGAGTATGTATTAGTGCTGTTTTCAATGCTGAATGCTCTTATTCTGAGGGTCCCTTATTATTGATAGGGATATGTTTGATAGGGAACCTATGCTGATTCCTTCTATATTATTTTTCATAGGGTACTCTAATAAGATCATATATTGTTGGCAGTGTGATAAGGCAGTCATAAATCCTCTGTGCCAGGCACTGGGAGACGTGACTGATGTTGTGCTAACAATCCCCAGTTTGTTCCATGAGGCCTATATCCCTACACAGTCCAGGATCTATGAGACCTGCAAGAGTGGCGATATATCTGGAGGCTGGCTACTTGGTGTGAAGGTACAGGGGTCTCCCCTCCCATGCCCACACAGGCCTGACCAGGGGAACAGTGCCACAAAGCTGGCTGTGCAAGGTCAGACAGGGTTGCCCCACAGCAGATGCATACAGACCGACATACGCCATGCTGGTGCAGTTGTAGCTGCTGTGAGAAATGCCAGTACCTAGATTGGTGGGAATCAGATGCCGTAGCCAGAAGGCCCTACTAGTACTACTATTACTGATAATTTGTATAGTGCTACAAGGCGTACGCAGCACTGCGCAGACACACGTAAAAGATGCTCCCTGCTCAGCAGCGCTTACAATCTAGTCAAGACAGACCACACAGCAGCTGTGGATAGGATACATTTAGGGGACTAGTAAGGAAACACAGGGATCCTTACAGGTGGATCACATCCAAAATCGGTAATGAAGAGGTGAGCGCTGAGCCTGGATTTGCGAAGGACCAGAGAAGAAGCCTGATGTACAGACTCAGTTAGTTTGTGCCACGCATAGGGAGCAGCAAGGTGAAAGGAGTGCAGTCTGGAGTTGACAGTAGAAGAGGAGGGCGCAGATAGAAGCGATCTGCCAAAAGAGTGTCGTTCCCGAGGAGGGTTGTAGGGAGACATAAGAGAGGAATGGTAGTGTGGAGCAGCAGAATAAGTGCACTTATAGGCCAGAGGCATGAAAAGGGCATACATTTGTTAGCAATTTTATGTATACTTTGGGGAACTGCACTGTTAGTTTTGGTTTTGTGCACTTGGGATGGGTCCATCCTTAGCTGTTTAAAGCGTGTTTGTAGAGATGACCAATACAGGAATCACTGGGGCCATTTTATAATGTCAAGTACCATTTGATGCAAGATATGTCCTGAAATACATGTTCATATTTACATTCTCTTATACCATATTAAGGTGCACTGGGATTACTTAGCACTTTTCAGGGCCTGAGGAGGACTGGTATTTGGTCTAGGTTGCAGCAAAAGTCATTTGTCATTGGTATTTATGTCTAGTTTGCATCAGCAAACTACTGTCAGTGTGAAGAGCAGCTTAGGAGATACATGTGTACCGAGCAGGCGTGCCATCCACGGGTACTTCCTGGAGATGGGCAGGATCCAAAACGTGCGACTTTTAAGAATAGCGTGGGCATGGGGATGTCCAAAGCATTTAGCTTTGTCCCCTAATATTATGGGGACGTGTTTCTCCATTATAATCGCATGGCCCATGCCTGCACCCGTGCACAGGTCACATGCTGGATTCTTGCACAGGCCGGCTGTATAGTGCTTTTCCTGTGCTGCACCAGACACGCAGACACATCTATCTCCTCAATTCCAGACCTGTGGGCACATCTGCACCCGCTGATGCGGAATTAGATTCAAATGGGGCCCTTTTTCAATTTGGACATGTCCTCGGGCCGGATGTGCATATTATGGAATCGGGCTCATATTGCTGAAGTTGAAGAAGCAGAAGTTTCTCCAAAACTTTAGCCAAAAAGGAAATAGAAGAAACTGGCACAACTAAATAAATAGTGCACAACATTTTCTAAGATGCCTATGAAAGGCCCTACAAAATGCCTCTTTCCTACGCAGCTAAAAGTTTTTGTTGCCTACAATCAACTTAAATATGACTGACATAGATGGATTAACTATTTTTACCCACAAAAAAGACACCTAGAACTTCAAAGTTTTACCCTCTAATGTTCATTTACATTTAAGATACTTGAAATGGATATAAAAGCATATTGTAAGTTATATCGAATCAGCAAATAAGCAAATTGTTTTGTAGCAAGCTAGACATGTAGGAAAGAACTTAAAAGTCCTGTAAATGGGGCAAATGCAGGCACCAGTAGCAGGTAATATCAGCAGAAAAATGATTCTTATTTGATTTTATTAACTGATTGACATGAATTAATGCATTAGGATACTTGATTGTGTCATAAAAACTGTATGTGAACATCATGATTCAATTTAATGTACCTATTACTGCTTGATGTGCCATTATCCTAGACTAAATTAAAAGAATTTTATGGAAAAAAATTACAATTAAAGACTTAAAATTGATTACGTTCATAACTTAGGAGAAGATATTTAGTTCTATTAATATTCTGAATGACGGTAGCTGTAATGAAATACACTAATGACTATTTGGAAGTAAACAAAATATAATCTGGTGTGATAAAGAGACTTATGTGTACATTGAGATTTCTTCCCATTGTTTTACGAAACATGTAGAGGGGGTAATTTTATAAAAAGATTTTCTCCATGTAATGCCCGTTTTACATATGGAAAAGGGGTTTTATCAAACTGTGCAGCTGTATATACTTGTTAAAAGTATATACACTGAAAGATCGCACATTTGTTTGTGTGGACCATGCGTAGGCACTCCCTGGGGTGTAGCTTGAAGAGTTGCCATGTACGAGTCTATTTTATAAAATACGCAGTTACCTACATTGAGTACATGCATACATTTACACTTTCTTTAGAACAGTGCATGAAGATGTTATGGGGCCTGGATCTGGGAGCCTATTTTATAAAGGCACATATAATAAGCACCTATGTTGCCTTTATCAAATAGGGATAAAATAGATGAAATAGATGCCATCTTGAACTTTAAACATAGGAGCCCTGTCATAATACTAACACCCCTCCCCCACACATACTGAAAATTAAATCTAGTATTTTGTGTAGAAGCCAGTAAATCTTTTTACATATTTATATTGGAGAACTTAGGCATGTCTTCAGCACCTGGAATTTCGTAGACTTTGTGAGCCATGCAAGTGACTGAACATCTTAAGATTTTTGTACCATGAGATCCAAGGAGAGCACGAACACCTGCAGTGTAGAAGCAGGAACCAAAGGAGTGAGGTGTGACAACAGTGGATAGTTTAAAAAGCTTTATTGTAGACAAAAGACCCTAACGTGCTTCTTCAGGGGATGCAGGCCTCAAATAAAAACATATATATACATATTGAAAACAATGCTTTTTGCAATACATCAACAAATAAATTAAGACTTGTAATGTGGTAATAAAAAGCAAACATAATAAATAGTATAATTAAAACTAAAGTTAAAATATAAAAATATAAAGTATGCTCTTAGTAATAACAGTGTATCTCCAAGAATGTGGAGAGGAGTGTTTTCATGTAGAGCCAGTTGAAGAAACGAGTCTCTCTTGTGAGAAGTATAAATGTCTGGAAGACACATATAAAATGAAACTGTCCATAAAATTATAAGAGCAAGAATATTATACAGAAAAAACAATAACCAAATCAAATAGACAGCTACTGAGCATGAAACAACTAAGTAAGGAGGAGGGATGAGGAGGGGTATCTGGTATACAGTTCAATACTGAAAATAGAAGGACGCAAACTGCAATCTGTGGCCCTATAAAGTGTAACACTGGTAACCCGGAAGCCCTCCTCGCCTCCATTCCCCGATTTGACACCCTCCAGTCCTGTTCCCCCCCCCCCCCCCAATAACTTCACCAACTCAGTAATATTTGGTACAAACTTTTGGTCGCAGCTTTATTTACAACCTGTACAACCGGCCCAACACGGGCCTAAGATAACAATTGAACAAAACCCAACCCCGCACCCCGTTACCGGAGGGTGGGCCCCCCCCCCGCCCGCTTAGTAGCAAGGCGGAGCATCCTCCTCCCCCCCAAACCCCGCCGCCTGCCTCGCCATCCTAGTAGCAAAGGCCGGCTCCCACCCCCCCGCTACCGGGCCGAGACCCCCAACCGGGCTGTCTCGCCCCACCCCGGGGAGCACTTCGCCCCCCACTGCTTGTAAACCAGGTCAAGCCCGCGCCGCTCCTGCGAGCGCTGGCTCTGTACCCCGCCACCCCCTCCAGCTGCAACATCCCGACAAAACAAAACCATGGGCGGGCGGGCGGGAACGCGACCGGTACGCGAGGAGCCGCGGCCAGAAGGAGACGGCCACGCGGCTCCTCGCGAACAGCACCGCCCACCCCATGACATGCGGGCCAATGAAATCGCTCCGACGGCGCGCCGGAGCGATTTCAAGTGCCTCGCACCGCCCCCTCCCCCCCCCCGACGCACCCCCCCTTTTACCCGGCACGTTGGAGGCCGCGGCCGGGCCCGGGCCCAGGTTACTGTCGGCCGCGGGACCCGGCCCGCGGCCTCGGGCATAAACAAACCATTGCTCTACTTACATGTAATATAATTATTCACAATACACTGTTTTTGTACGATCACTAGGCATTTGTGTCCCCATATTTTTCTTTATTAATTTTATTGAAGTCGACTACTCTCCATTTTCACAATTGGAGATGGGTTGCGCCATGATCAAGAGACATCTGAAGGTTTAGTTGCAGTGTCTTTGATTTGGTTATTGCTTTTTCTGTATAATGTTCTTGTTCTTATAATTTTATGGACAGTTTCATTTTATATGTATCTTTCAGCCCTACTCTCTGCTTTCTATCTGTCAACTAGTTCCCCATCCACAAAAGTACACTGCCTCCTATCCCATGACTTTTTAATTTCCTCGAGCCTCTCATGAGCGACCTTGTCAAAGGCTTTTTGAAAATATAGATACAGTAAGTATCACCTTTATGTACCTGTTTATTCACACTTTGAAAAAACTTTAGCAGATTAATGAGACATGACTTTCCTTGGCTAAATCCATGTTGGCTTTGCCAGCTAAACCATGACTATCTATATGTTCAGTAATTTTGTTTTTTATAATGGTTTCTACCATTTTGCCAGTACTGACTTCAGGCTCACTGATCTTTAATATCCTGGATAACCCTGGAACTCTTTTAAAAAATTGACTTTACGTTGGTACTACAGATCTGGTACTACAGATGATTTTAATGATAGTTCACAGATTACTAATAGTAGGTCTGCAAGATCATTTTTTAGTTGTTTCAGCACCCTGTGATGTATACTATCCAGTACTGGTGATTTGCTACACTTTATCAAATTATTATAATATATCTTTCAGGTTTATCAAGATTTGTTTCAGTTCCTCCAATATATCACCTTTAAATACAGTATCATTTCTGGCACGGGTAACTTCCCTACATTCAGTCCAATGCAGAAAGCTAGCATGGGCTTTATGAGCCCATAACACCACATTTAAGCACTTTTAAGCACATTTTTACGATCCTCCCCATGCAGGAAATAGACAAATGCCGGCAGAAAAACTAGCGCCCAGTTAACGCAATGAGTATTTAGATGAATGCTCATTATTTAAATGTATTTTAATCTGCTGGGTTAGTATGCAAATAATGGCTATGCCTGGTGCAGAGGCAGGCATATATAATTTCACAACCAGCCATGGCACCAAAGTTTTAACTGCAGGATCTGAGTAGAAGTAAATCACTAATGCTGTCCCCCAACAGTATTTTGATGGCACTAGGTGCTTTCCTTGATACCTAGATCATCTTCTTCCCAGATGATAAGGCATCAGGCAAAGCCCCCGATGCCATAAAAACACTATTGGACCATGCTGACAAAAAAAAGATAAAAGATAAAGCCAAAGTGAAACTGGTTTCCTGGTGTTCTAGTACTCTGCTGTTCATCAGTCTGTCATCCGGTTAGATAAGACGTTGCTATGTGCAGATAACTTACTGTTTTCATATTCTGTCTAAATAGCCAAGAAGCAGAGGGATGACTGAAGAAAAAAATGCAAATTAGCCACAGGTACTTGGAGAGCAAGCCAAAACAGCGCAGACTTTTTGTGCGCATGTGTTTGACTTGCTCTCCCAGTTTAACGCTGTGGTGCTCATTTGCATGAGCAGGGTTACCGTGGTAGGTATTTTTTTTTTTATTTTTTTTTATTTTTTTTAAGGTTTGAACCTTTATTTAGAAATTTTCAGAATATACAAACATAAAAAGAAACATTACATGTGCAGTCATGACAAACAAGCCTGACTACTAAAACTAATACAGGCGGTGCACTACCAATTTGACTAGCTTGAATATCTTGGCTACCAAGAAGGAAAAGGGAAAAAAAAAAAAAAAAAAAAAAAGAAGAAGAGGGGGACAGATCGCGAATGCCACTTCTCATTTATTAGGTCTATCTTGCGGTCAGCTCGAGCTTCAGGGTGTCCCATTTTCTAAGTAGTCTTCTAAATGAAGGATTCTGTTGAACGTAGGCAATCTCACAAGCTCGATGATAGCAGACCAGATTCCACCAGTATGCATAGCTCAGTGAGCTAAACGACTTCCAGTGACTCATGATGGCTTTCAGAGCTAAACTCAGCAGCAAGTCGAATATATCAAAGAGCTCCTTTTTCAAATCCGGTACCTCCGCCAGCGATTTGTATATAACTATCCGAAAGGATAATGGCGAGGAAGTCCCACAGAGCTTCTGCACTCGTTCCCATACTTTTTGCCAGTACTCCGATAGCAGAGGACAGTAATATAGCATGTGCGTTAGAGTTCCCACATCGGATGCACAGGACCAACAGCGGTCATTCCCCCGTGACTGCCATTTGGAGACTTTGACCGGGGTCAAATAGGCACGGTGTGTAAGGAAGTATAGCATCTGTGTGAGCGATGCAGATCTGGAGAGCCGTACCCGGGATCCCCAGAGGGATGACCACTGGTCTGAAACTGCCAGGAGACCTGCATCGGCCTCCCACGCCAATTGTGCCCCTTCAGGACTACGACCACCCGCTGCTCTAAAGAGACCTACGTACTTTGAGATCTGGCCTGTTACTGATCGAAGTTCAAGTATCCATTGGTACGAGGGTCGTCCATCGGCCATGTGTAGTGGTGTCACACCTGCTTTACTCAGACAGTGACGCAACTGCCCCCACTGAAAGAAACAGGTATAGGGGAGCTGGAAGTCTCGCTGTAGTTCTGCGAAAGTTTTGTATCTCTGGCCATTGAGCAGGTGACCCAAAGTAAGAATTCCCTTCTTTATCCAGGCTTTCCATGCAAAGCTTGTGCCTCCTATCTTAAACCGTTGATTGTACCACAGCGGGGTGTCTACCGTGCATCCCTGCCTGTCTTCTAGAAGTGGGAGCAACATGTTGAAGGCCTGTTGGGTCGCCTGCAGAAGTTCTTTACCCTTGCGCTCAGAGCGTACAGATACTCCGATGCATTGTCGAAGCGGGAGAGGGTCACTCATTGCGGCCTCTACACGTAGCCAAGTGGGAGCTCCGAGAGCATCGGGATCTTCTGCCCACCAGGAGCCTTGGCGCAAGATGGCAGCGGTGTGGTAATGGTAAAGATCTGGAAAATGGACCCCTCCCTGTCGCTTAGGGAGCTTTAGTTTCCATGCTGCTATACGCGGCGTTTTCTTCGCCCACAGGAAGGCCAGTAATTTCTTCTCTACCTCTTGGTAAAATTTCTTGTCAAAGAATACTGGAAGCATGCTCAACATGTAAGTGAGTTTGGGGACAATTACCATTTTGATAGTTTCTAAGCGGCCCCACCAGGTCAGATTTAGGGGTGACCACCGCTGTGTGCATTCTCGCAGGATCTCATTGCACCGGATCCGGGTACGTGTAATCGTGTCTGACAGGCTGGTTCCGTATATGACCCCCAGATACTTGAAAGACTGTTTTTCGATCTGAAAGGAGTACTGCGTAAGCATATCCACTGACACTGTGGCAGTGAGCGGTATACTTGTCGTCTTATCCATATTTAATTTGTATCCGGAAATGCCGGCGTATTCTGAGATAATTTGTAGGACAGCGTCCATCGAATTCACATTAAGGAACAACAAGAGATCATCGGCATAAGCTGAAACTTTGCAATGATATCCTTCTAATGGTATGCCCTCTATACTGGACATTTGCCGGATCTTAAGGAGCAGGGGTTCCAAGGCTAGATTAAACAGCATGGGAGATAGGGGACAACCTTGCCTAGTACCCCTGGTAAGTGTAAACTCCCGTGAAGTGGCGCCATTCGCCGCTACCCGGGCTGTGGGTTTGGTGTATAACAACTGCACATTCTGTAGGAAGCTATTAGGCACTCCCATCCAACGCATGGTTTGAAAGAGATATGGAAACTCAACCCTGTCAAAGGCTTTCTCAGCATCTAGCGCAAGGCCGACTATGGGTTGGTCCAGCTCCTGCGCTTTCCTGAGGACGTGGGCAAAGAGTCGTCCATTGTCAACCGTGGAGCGTCCTGGCATAAATCCACATTGATCAGGATGGATTAAGGTATCCAGAACCTTGGAGAGCCGGTTAGCAAGTATCTTAGCATATATTTTGTAGTCAGCATTCAATAAGGAGATAGGTCTATAATTCCCCACATTTTCCGGATCCCTACCCGGCTTGGGATGTATCACGATTGTCGCTGAGGCTAAGGCGCCAACATCGGGGTGTTCCTCCCGCAGTCCTTCGTAGTAGAACAGCATCTCTGGAATTAGCAGTTCGGAGAAGGCTTCATAGAATTCCACTGGCAGTCCATCTGGGCCGCTGGCTTTCCCTTTGGCAAGTTGTTTGAGAGCAGTTTGGGCCTCCTTGAGGTTAATCGGCGCCGCCAATAGTTGTTGCTGCTGTTGCGTAAGCTGGGGTCCCGTAATTGTGGAAACGAAAGCTGAGAACGCCGACTCATCAGATGTGACTTCTGACTGGTAGAGCTTAGAATAGAAGTCTTCGCAGAGCGCTAGAATGATGTCGTCCGAGGTTTGCAAAACCCCGGTGGGATCCTTCAATCCGTTGATCCGGGTAATATTACGTTTAGCTTTAAGGGTATTCGCCAGTAAAGAACTGGCTCGGTTACTATCATGATAACTTCTCCCCTGTTGCAGTTTAAAGGATTCCTTGACTTCATCTTGTAAGAGGGCGTTGTACTGGATCCGGAGCTTCTGTAACCGTACGAGAACTGTCGGGTCAGTCCGTCGGGCCAGTATCCGTTCACCTGTTCGGATTTCAGCCTCTAATTCTGTCCGTCGCTTTGATTCTTCCTTGCGTTTACGGATTTTGTAGGCCGTCATGTGTCCACGGACACTGGCTTTGAAGGCCTCCCACCAGGCCCAAGTAGAAGTTTCCCCAAGTTGATTCTCCGCAAAGTAATCAGAGATATTTTTCTTCATATCAACACGGAATATTTCGTCAGCTAGCCAGGCCTTCTCAAAGTAGAATCGCCCCAGCTGTTTTCTTTCAGAGCTCACGGTGAGGATCAAAGCTATCGCAGAGTGGTCTGATACTGTGCATGGAAGTAGACTAGCGCCTACAACCTGAGGTAGTAGTGTCTTGGACATGAGAAAGTAATCAATGCGGGTTTGCGAGTTGTGGGGCAGCGAGTAGAAGGAGTACTCCTTGCCATCGGGGTAGAGGAGTCGCCAGGGATCCACCAGCCCAACCGAGTCTCGAAGATTCTGTAGTGCCAGCGATGCCTGAGGTTTATACTGTGGTTTGTATGGAGTTCTATCTAGCAAGGGATCGGGTATAAGGTTAAAGTCGCCTCCTAGTACAATACGAGAGGAGCCAGCTCCCAGGAGCTCTTGGAGAACCTGGACAAAAAACAGCGGATCATCGATGTTTGGCCCATAAATCGTCATGAGAGTGTATGGTTCTCCATAGAGCTGAGCGGTAACTCTTGCCCAGCGCCCTACTGGGTCCGTTTTGGCCTCTTTTATGTCCAGTGGGAGGGATTTCTTCGCCAGTATGATTACTCCCCCCTTCTTCCTGAGGGCTGGAGCGGAGAGGACATTCCGATATGTGTTGTCGACTACTTTGTGGGATTCAGTGAGGGACAGGCGAGTCTCTTGTAGGTAGATTATATCTGCCTGCTGATGTTTGCAATAGTTCAAGATCTTCTTTCTCTTTAGGGGGTTAGTAATGCCCTTAACATTTAGGGATAACACCCGCACCTGACACTTAGCCATAATCAATCTTATTAGGGTGTAAACTCATGGCATTCGCGATCTGTAGCCCTAGAAACACTATGATAACGTAACTTGGTTGTGTAGCCTTACATATTAACAATACAACGCCGCCAGCTGTCATAACTTGTATGGCGAATCCCTTACCGCCCTTTAGGCCCACCCTTCTCCCCCCCAACATCAAAGAAGAAACAAGTGAAATGACAACAGTACATTCAAAGGCCACAATATTGTATATTATAGTAAATTGCACTGTGACCTTGCAGTAATTAAGTAATCAGCCCACCTACATGTTTGCAGACCTAGGCTACTCAGACAGGAAATCAGGACCAATACCCCCCTTGACATTCATGCTAGCCCAGGGGTTGAGGTATAGCAAGGTATAGCAACAAGACAGTAATACCAGCCTCGCTTAGGATCCCATGTCCATCCGAACTCGCTCCTGTAAGAAGGCCCGCAGAGTTGGACCATCTGTGAAAGTGCGGGTGTTGTTATCCAGCGTGACCCTCATGTTGGCGGGATACAGTAAGCCGAAGCGTGCTTCTATCTGCTGCAGCAGAGGCCTACAGGCCAGGAGTTCCTTCCGTCGTAGGGCTGTCTGCTTGCTGAGATCCGGATAGAATGCGATTTTCTGCCCCTCTACTTGAACATTTTGCCGTCGTCTCGCTGCCTGCATGATGTGTAGTACATGTTGGTATCGTAGCACTTTAATCACAAACGGCCGGGGCCTCGGAGTATGGGGTGACGGGTGCGACGGGACGCGGTGGGCGCGCTCCAATTCCAGGGGCCTCTCAAAGGTGATGCCTAGGATCTCCGGGATCAGCTTCTCGAGGTAGGAAACAGGATCCGATCCCTCTCGGCCCTCCGGTATCCCCAGGATGCGAATGTTGCTCCGCCGGGTTCTGTTTGCTTGATCTTCTAATTGTATTTCGAGTGCCGCCACCCTCTTGGTTATTGGGCCCATCTGCGCCAGTACAGAGGACTGCCGGTCCACCTCCGATTCGACGTCCTCGAGGCGTTTTGCCAGCTCCCCTGTGCGGTTCCTCAGCTCATGCAAGTCCTCTTTCACCTCCGCTAGAGCCCCGGAGTTGGCGGTAACTATGTCTCTGACTGTTCGGAGCTCTTGCAATATTTCCCGCAGCCCCTCCGAAGTAGCTTTGTCAGGCCCTGTTTTCTGTGGGGAGAGGAGGTCCTGTTTAGCCCGCTTGTTCGATTGTACCCCAGATTGTTGGAAATCCAGTTTTGCGGGCTTTAGCGCAGCCATCTCTCTACCACTCCTTCTGGGCACTGATTACGGAGTGTCAGGGTTCGTTTTGCCGGCAAGAGCTCCGGATTCTTTTAATGTCGGGAGGGAGCTCCGTTCTTAAGCGGCCATCTTTACCACGGCAGACTCCGCCCCAATGCGTGGTAGGTATTTGCATATCCTAACCTTCCTTCATCGCATGTTAAAATGTGTGCGTTGTCAGGAATGTTAAACAATTGATCCAGCGTGGGTCTAGCACCAGCTTTCTGCATTGGCCTGATTATCTTTAGTAAAGACTAAAGCAAAGAATTAATTTAGACTCCTTGCCATGACCTTGTCCTCCATTACTGCCTCTAATGGTCCAACTGACTCTCACAGGTTTTTTACTACAAATGTATTTGAAAAAGTTTTTATTGTGGGTTTTGCCTTCCATGGCAAGCTTCTTTCCAAATTCTCTCTTGGCTTGCCTTGTCGATGCCTTATATCTAACTTGCCAGTGCTTATGTTGTTTCTTGTTTTTGTCAGTTGATTCCTTTTTCCATTTTCTGAAAGATGCTTTTTTGGCTAACACAGCCTCTCTGACCTTACTTTTAAACCATGCTGGCAGTCGTTTGGCTTTCCTTACATCTTTCTTAGTATTTTTAAACAACTCAGAGGCTAGATGTAAACTTTAAACTTTGCAGCTAGAGGTCAAAAAGCAGTTAGTGCCAGCAAGCTTTCAGAAAAGGTGATGGAGAACTATATATTGGAGCAAAAGCCTGAATTAATGCATCAAAATTTTGGAGGCACAAATTTGATTGAATGAGCCTAAATCACCATAAATTTCTCGATATCTTCCCTACCACTGCCCTTATCTGAGGCTACAGGAAAAGCTTAGAGGTTTAATGTCTTAATGTCTCTACACCTCTTTGATGGGTTTTTCACCTGGGAAAAAACTAAGCAAGTTTTATAAATAAATATTAAAATAAAACTTGTGGAGCCCAATTCCATATAACATGCATGATCTGGCCACAGACATGTCTAAACCAAAAATGTACCCCCTTTGAACCTTTGACCAGATGGGATACACCCTAGAATACTGAGGGAACTTGGGGACGTTCTAACAGCTCCACTGAGTGACCTTTTCAATGCCTCGTTGGAGTCGGGATTGGTGCCAAAGGACTGGAGAGAGGCTCATGTGGTGCCTTTACACAAAAGCGTAAGTAAGGATGTGGTTGAAAACTACAGGCCAGTTAGTTTAACTTTGGTGGTGAGTAAATTATTGGAAACGCTGCTGAAAGAGAAAATAGTGAGGTTTCTGGAGTCCAGCGGATTACAGGATCCGAGGCAGCATGGATTCACCAGAGGCAGGTCTTGTCAGACAAATCTGATTGATTTCTTTGACTGGGTGACCAGGGAGTTGGCCGAGGGAGAGCCCTAGATGTGGTGTATTTAGATTTCAGTGAAGCCTTTGACACTGTTCCTCACAGGCGACTTATAAACAAACTGAGCACCCTAGGGATGGACCCTAAAGTTACTGCTTGGGTTAGAAATTGGTTGGGTGGGAGGCAACAAAGAGTACAGGTAAATGGGGCTCACTCTGAGGAGAAGGATGTTACCAGTGGTGTGCCCCAGGGATCTGTCCTTGGTCTGATTCTTTTTAACATCTTTGTTAGTGATATAGCGGAAGGGCTGTCAGGTAAGGTTTGCCTTTTTGTGGATGATACCAAAATCTGCAATAGACACCCAGGAAGGTGTAGATAACATGAGGAGGGATCTAGCTAAGCTTGAAGAATGGTCTATAATCTGGCAGCTGGGATTTAATGTTAAATAATGTAAGGTCATGCATTTGGGCTGCAGCAATCCAAGGGAGCAATATAGTATAGGGGGTGAAGTACATTTGTCCACTAAAGAAGAGCGGGACCTGGGCGTGGTTGTGTCTGATGATCTTAAAGTAGCTAAACAGGTAGAAAAGGCGACGGCAAAAGCTAGAAGGATGCTTGGATGCTAGCAGAAAAAAGGAGGTGATAGTGCCTTTGTATAAGTCTTTGGTGCGACCTCATTTGGAGTATAGTGTTCAATTCTGGAGACCACACCTTCAAAAGGATGTGAACAGAATGGAGTCGGTGCAGAGGTTAGCTACTAAAATGGTTAGTGGTCTTCATTATAAAGCATATGAGGACAGACTTAAGGATCTTAATATGTACACCTTAGAGGAAAGGCGGGATAGAGGTGATATGATTGAGATGTTTAAATATCTCCATGGCATAAATGCACAGGGGGAGAGCCTCTTTTGATTGAAAGCAAGCTCTGCTACAAGGAGACATGGGATGAGGGTGAAGGGGGATAGATTCAGGAGTGATATGCGGAAATATTTCTTTACGGAAAGAGTGGTGGATCCGTGGAAAAGTCTCCCACTGGAGGTGGTAGAGATGAGGACAGTAACTGAATTCAAAAAAGCATGGGGCAAACACAGAGGATCTCTAAAGGAAAAAGGGGGCTGTTGTAGTTGTCGATATGGAAGGACAGACTAGATAGGCCATGTGGTCTTTTTCTGTAGTCATATTTGTATGTTTCTATGTTTCTAATTCCACATCTGCAGGTCTGGACATACCTGAGGGTCCAGAATCAGGGATTTTGCCATGTTGAGCGGGCATGTGCAAGTGCTATCCAGAGCGCCCCATGCCTTGGATGCATGTAAATGGTCTGGGCGTCCCCACGCCCACCATATTCTGAAATGTTATACATGTCTGATGCTGCCCGTCTCCATGCGGCCAAGCCTCGGCAGTTTTTTTGCCTGTACTATGTAAGTTGCTTGTACCTTGTTTTATGTTTTACACCTGTTCTATGTAAAGTTACCTGACTGTTCTTGTTCTTTGTAAACCACTCTGATACCAAATAGTGCGGTATATAAAAGCTAATAAATAAAAAATAAATAAAATAAATAAAACATACATCTCCTAAGCTGATGGTATCACTGACATGAATACTGTTGAGATGGGTATTTGCATGCAAAGAAGACTATGTACACTTGTCTGATGGATGCTCAGAACAGTAGAAGGTTATCCAAATGGACCAAGGCTACTGTAACAGCAAGTGGAATGTGAGATGTTTGTCCTGACTGCAAAACATACATGGCATTTGCAGAACACCTTAGGTATTCCTGCGATGGATGTCGCTACCAATAGTATTTGCAATGCCAAGTATGGTCCAGAAAAGACCAAAATGGGTCCCTACAGCTTCATGTCAATACATATCCCTGTCAATAACAGGGACCCTTCAGGATGAGAACATGCAATGAGCAATACAGGCCCATATGCACCATCAACTTTCCTTCCAGATGTGCACAATGACAGAGACCTCTGCTGGTGCATTTGAATATACAAGGTGGCCCAAAAAAAGTGAGAATATCTCATAAATTAAAAGCTTAAATAGTTTACTTATTTACCTTTTTTAGCTATATAACGTCTTTATTTCGACAATTTCCGGTCGCCATTTTTTTTTAAAATTTGTCAATCGTTTACATCTGTCTTTTTGAATTTTTAAATAAGTTATATGCTACGAGATGTTCTCACTTTTTTGGGCCACCCTGTATATTCGTGCTGTGTACACTGCAGCACGTCCTCACTCTGAGGGTCCCCCACCATAGCCAGGAACATGCCCTGCTATGTTGCTGCAAAGCAGCTTGTCAGGATATACTGCCCATTCACACTGGCACCTAGCGATGCTGCGGTCAGTCCTATGGTCCAGGTACTGTCCAGGCATACATGTCCCCCCAGATTTGCGGGGCAGCACACCAGGGCCTCTCCTGCAGCCCTCATACATCCAATATACACACACACACATGTGCACGCACACGCACACTCTGATTGCAGTCACAGATAACATACTTCTGCCACGACCATGCCCTCTACCTATTCACAACTGCTGCTACTGCATAATTGTATGGCATCTCAGGACTACACATCTGATCTGCCAAACACATACCGTCTCTACAGCTATGTTCCCATTTGTGCAAGGAATGTGTTGGGGAGGACTTGCATAGCTTCTTTGGCACATACAGTCCATGCCAGAATAATGACTATCGCACTGCTATACATTTCTGGCAGGATGTTGCTTACTGCTACTTTACCTTACAAACATCCCTCACCTGTGTGTTCTGTTCATTAGCACCGCATCGTCTGCTCCCCCAGACAGCAGACGCACCAGATCAATACAGTCATCTCATTGCCATTCATCTCTATGAGATGCATTGGAGTTCAGAGCACGATTTCTTTTCTAATTCCAGCCCTTATTTCACATTTTCGCAGGTATAATGTAGACCAGAGGCCCCCAACTCCAGTCCTGCAGGGCCAAACAACATTCAGGTTTTCAGGCTGTCTGTAATGAATATGCATGAGATGTATTTGAATACAATGGGGGCAGTGCATGTGGCACTGTGCCAGGAATGCCCACACGCTACCCAGGCACTGCCGAGATGCATGCTACCTGAGCTGCCTGTGTTTATAGTGCTGGGTCCCACGCTACTTTTTAGTGCAGCGCCACAACGGCATGTTACCCCAATACTACCTGGTTAGCACACTTTAATAAACATGCCCTTGTGGTAGGCGAAGGCCTGTGATCCATGGTGTCTGAAGTGAGCAGACAGGCCTGAGCAGCTTGACCTGTAACTGAAGCCTGTAGTTAGGCCCAGAGGAATGAAAACCCCCCCTGAATGATGACACCATAGAATTGAAACTTAACTCAGCTTAACTGAACATAGCTAAGCAGAAACGAAACTTAGAAAAGACAGAAAACAGCTCTAATTGGTACTGATAAGAGAGCACAGCTTCTATGGAATTAATTAACTCTGCAAAAAGCAAGGTTACAGTGCCCTGCTTCCCATATGTTTTAACTAGCTGAGCGACCTTGGAGGAGAGATGTAACAAGTTAGAGACACTGACCATTGTAATTGGGACTAGAGGGGGGGTGAGCAGGTGCTGAGCCCAGACCAGAGTCCCGATTGGGTAGCCATATCAGTACCAATAGATGGGTGAGAGGGGTTACTGGGACCAATGAAAAGTTTGCCTATGTCTAGAATGGAGAAGAACGGTATAAAAGTTGTTGTTTTGCTAGAAACCATTGCTCAGCCATTTTGAAATTGCTTATTGCTTGAGCCATGTGCACATTAAACTGGCTTGGATCCTTGAAACGACTCCTGGTTTTATTTATTGCATGCTTATCTGCTGCTACACCCTTATATATTTTTTTTCAAAATTCATAACAAATTTGAACTTAAAAAAAAGAGCATGCATACTTATATACAACTCAGGTGTAGATGTGTTCTGGGATGATTGCTGGGCAAGTGTGAGCTAAGTCATGATTTATGAACGGTCTTTCTAAAATATCTGTGTTCTTGCCTACATTACATACATCTCGTATGTTTACCCTTGCTCACAAGCTGGTATAAATGCATGCGTGTTCATTATAACCATACTTTTGGAAGCTACTGTGAGGTGATTTAATAAAGAAACATAGGTGCCTTCATAAAACAGGCCGAAGCTAGGCATCCACTTGGTCTTTTCACCTAGGTAACATACTTCTCCACATATCTTTACAGAATAGCCTCAAAAGAGTTGTCTGCTTCAATTTCTAATTTAGGCCATCTGATATAAAGTTACCCTCCTAGGGGATAATTTTATGATGCATTTTTCATGTGCACAAAATGTTGTACACACAAGAAATGACTCCTATAAAAGCATGTGCCTGAAAATGCATGTATAAGTGTGCATGCCAGTGATATTTTATAACACAGAGTACACACCTCCTTCAGAGCAGAGATAAATTTGTGCATGAACATTTGTGCCTTACTGGGGATAGTTCTGGCCCCAAGTGCCTGTTTTATAAAAGCACACAGGGCCTATGGGACAGAAAATGAGGATGATGGTGAGGGAGGGGGAGGGGGAGGAGGAGAATGGCTAGAAATAGGAAACAAAGAAATGGGGTGGAAAGATGATAACAAAGAAGAATGGAGGAGGTGAAGGGATGGAGGAAAGGTGGCTAGGAGATGAAAAGGCAATAGGGTTGAGAAATCGGGTGGTGAAGCTGTATAAATGAAAGGCAGCAGGAGGAAACTGCAGGGCAGAGAGGGAGGAAGGGGAAAAAGAATAGCTGAGGGGTGGAGGAGTAAACAAAAGTTATCTGTAGGAGGTAATAAAAATCAGAGTGCAGTGTGAGATTGCATGGGAAGAGCAGAGAAGAGAAGAATAAATGAGAGAGGAATTTAAATTAAAAAAAAATAATAATTTAAGATGCCCTCACATACAAGAAAGGAGGAAAAATTACTTCCAGGCTGATATTCAGCCCATAGTGGTCAGCTGACTGCTGCAGGCAAAAGTGGAAGCAGATGCAGTAGTCAGCAGAAGTGCCCAGGTAGCATCTTTCCACTGAATATTGGTTTCGGCAGTGATCACGGTGGGCTACCTGGACAGCAGCAATATTCAGCTGGATAGCTAGACCACTTACAATTAGGCCTGCTTTCTTTTTGGTCTAACTTTATGCAATTATGTATCCAGTTGCAAATGCAATGCAATGTGTGCCTTCAAGTCAGTCCTGACTCCTGGCGACCCAGAAGCTCCTGGGTTTTCTTGGCAGTGTCACCGGCAGGGGCGGCCCAAGGGGGGTGCGGGGCCAGTGCGGAGACTCGGTGAGGGGCCTCATTTGCATAAGGGGCCTAATTTGCATAATGTTACCATACACTAACTTTTAGTAAACATGCCTCTTCATGAGTGTATGGATAAAGAAAGACTAAAAGATTTCTACATTACTATAATCCAGTGCCAACCGCCAGGCACATTAGGAACTACTACAAACACTGCCCATTTAGAACCCATAGCAAACCCACCGTATCCTAACAGCACTACCAGGACTCACAAAGCACCAAACCCTACCTATCAAAAGGAAACACTGCAAATATTAAACCAATACATTTCAGAGAATAACAATACATGACCTACTGGTGAAAGAGAACAAGTGACAATGTCAAATAGCAATTACATAAACAGAATACCTCAGCTCAGTTACACATGCAGAACATAGACCAGGGGTGGGCAAACCTGGTCCTGGAGGGCTACAGACCAGTCAGGTTTTCGGGATATCTCTAATGAATATGCATGAGATATATATGCATTAGAGATATCCTGCCAACCTGACTGGTTTGTGGCCCTCCAGGGCTGGATCTGGAGACCCCTGCCTTACACCTCTGTCATTTAAGATTGTGAGTGGACAAGGTGCAGATGTCCAAGACATCAAAAAGGTTAGATAGAATTTGTCACAGTCCTCCTCACTTCTCACCACCACCAAAAAATTGTCTATTAGACAACTTTTTGGTGGTGGTGAGAATCGAGGAGGAATGTGACACATTCTATATACCCTTTCGATGTCTAGGACATCTGTACCTTGCCCACTCACGATCTTAAATGACAGAGGTGTAAGGCAGAGGTCTCCAAATCCAGCCCTGGAGGGCCACAAACCAGTCAGGTTGGCAGGATATCTCTAATGCATATATATCTCATGCATGTTCATTAGGGATATCCCGAAAACCTGACTGGTCTGCGGCCCTCCAGGACCAGAGGTGCCCACCCCTGACATAGACCATCACCAAACAAGGAATCACAATTTAAAAACAGGAAGACAATAATTAAACTGGGAACCCTAAAAGCCAAACTTGGAATGTACAACAACAATGTAGAAATAAAACTATAAATTAATTTCCTCTTGTACTAAACAAAGCACAGACATTAATGATGCACATTTCCCAGAGCTGACATATTCCAGTTAATAAATTCAAAATAAAGAGATATCTTTGTACCTTTTGTGCATTTTTTTTCAATTGCAATTGTTCCAGCCACTTTCTTCTGGTTTATTTGTGTCTTCTGCTATCTCTCTATCGTCTGCTGTCCATTTTTCCTTTCTTCTCTTCTAGTTTTTTTCCATTCTCTCTCTACATTTGCTTTAACATAATAATCTTTCTCCTTTTGCTCTTTCCTCATTCCTATTTCATCCACTCAAATTTTACCCCTCCATCCTCATTCCCCACTTAGTCTCCCAATACCCGGCCAATTGTACATTTTTCTTCCACCCCACACAAAATATTTTTCCCCTCTCCATTTCACTCTCCCATCCCCATCCCCTTCTAATCTCCCCCAACATCAGCTCCCTTTTAGTTCCAGCCCCACCCAGTATCCGCTCCCTTCTAGTCCCCACATCAGGCCATTTCCAGTCCTGGCCCCCCATCAGTCCATTTCCAGTCCTAGCTCCCCCATCCATTTCCAGTCCTATCCGAATCCCTTCATCAGCTCATTTCCAATACCAGCCTCCCATCAGCCCATTTCTAGTCCTTTCCTAGCCCCACCATCAGCCCATGTTAAATCCTAGCTCCCCTCCACTCAGCCCATTTCTAATCCAAGCCCCCCATGAGCCTACTTCCAGTTCTAGCCCCTCCATGAGTCCATTTCAATCCAAACCCCCACCACAGCCCATTTCCAATCTTAGCTCCCCCCAACACCCAATTCCCAGTCCTATCCTAGCCCCTCCATCAGCCCATTTCCTGTCCTAGCTCCCTCCCCTAAGAGCCCATTCCAAGCCCCCTTCCCATCAGCTATTTGCAGTTCAAGCCCCCTTCCACTCAGCCCATTTCCATTCCAAGTCCCCCTCCCCATCAACTATTTGCAGTTCAAGCCCCCCACTTCTCCTCAGCCCATTTCCATTCCAAGCCCCGTCCCCATCAGCTATTTGCAGTTCAAGCCCCCTTCCACTCAGCCCATTTCCAGTCCTAGCAACCCCCCCAACCCATTACCAGTCCTAACCTCCCCATCAGCCCACTCCCAGTCCCAATCCCACCAGCCCATTTCCAGTCCTAATCCCCCATCACCCAATTTTTAGTTTAAGCCCCCCTCATAGCCCATTATCAGTCCTATCCCCCCATCAACCCACTTCCAGTCCTAATCCCACCAGCCCATTTCCAGTCCTAATCCCCCATCACCCAATTTTTAGTTTAAGCCCCCCCATAGCCCATCACCACTCCTAACCCCCCCACGCCCATCACCAGTCCTAACTCCCCCACCCCCAGCCCAGCCCAGCCCAGCCTAGCCCAGGGAAAATTTAAAATAAAAAAAAGCTGTCTGCTGCCGCTTCCAGGGCCGCCGCGGCAGAAACGAGTGTGACGCGGGGCCCCCCCTGTGCCCGGCAGAGCCTGCCCTCCCCGGTATCAGCTCTCTGTTTCCAGCTTCAGTCACACGCGCCGGCTTTCAGAGCGCGAAGGGACTAATTTCCCTTTCGCGGCTCTGTTAAGCCCGCGGGGGCTGATGGGAACTTCCCATCAGCCCCTGCGGGCTTAACAGAGCAGCGAGGGAGAAAGTCCCTTCGCGCTCTGAAAGCCGGCGCGTGTGACAGCCCTTAGTAGGGTTGTCATTGGACGCTGAAAAAGTTTTTGATCGTCTAGAATGGCCTTTCCTGTTCTCGGCTCTCACGTGGTTTGGGGTATGGGAAGGGTTCATTGCGCTGCTTAAGGTCCTATATACTCGCCCAGTGGCCAATGTCTGTGTGAATGATATCCAGTCTCGGGATATTTGTTTGGGACGGGGGACTCGACAGGGCTGTCCTCTATCCCCGATGCTTTTTAACCTGGCCCTGGAACCATTAGTCTTGCGTGTCTGGCAGTCTCTAAAAATTAAGGGGGTTCAGTTAGGTGCTAGAGAAGTCAAGCTGTCGGCTTACGCTGATGATCTCTTGCTTTTTACTGAGCCGACGTCAGTGCCGTATGTGCTTGAACAAATCGAGAGGTACTCTGGGCTATCCGGCTACAAGATTAATTGGGCAAAATCGGTTGCGTTCCCACTAAATTCTCATGTTCACAAGGAAGACATGGCTCAATTTCCGTTTGTGTGGGAGATGAAAATGGTGAAATACCTGGGAGTTTACTATTGCTACCCGATAGAGGAAACGCTACAGTATAATGCCAATATGCTTGTAAACAAGGTGCGGGAAATGGTCACTGCGTGGTCCCCCTTAAACTTATCCTGGTGGGGTAGGCTTGAGACAATTAAAATGACTATTGTCCCCAAGGTTAATTATGTGTTGGAAATGCTGCCAAGTCTTCTACCGGCTTTTGTGTATCAGCAGATGGAGAGGTTGCTGATACATTTCTTGTGGAGAGATAAAACCCCCCGGATTGCTCTCAAAAAACTTAAAGGTAGCAAGGAAGTGGGAGGGGTAAAATTTCCTGACTTTCGCCTATATCATATGGCATTCCTGTTGAAGCAGGGCTCTGGTTGGATAGGGAATGGTTCTGTTCAATGTCCAGTCTGGCTGGACGTTGAGGAGACCCTTTTGGCACCATTTCCGCTTCAATACCTTCCAGGTATGATGTTACCTGAGGGTAAGAAATGCCCCCCAATGATAGTGGACACGCAGTTGGCCTTTCCCGCTTTGAGTAGCGCGCTAGGGGTGGAGGGTCAAGAGACCTTTGACCTTCTCCCCCTGTGGTTTAACCCACTCTTTAAAATACAACAAAAAGCGTTTGCTTGGAGTAAATGGTATTCCAGAGGGGTTTGGGTTCTTGGACAGTTGCTAGCGAAGGGAGTGTGGAAGCCGTTTGAGAGATTGCAAGTGGAGTATGGTCTCCCGGGCTCATTGTACTTTCAGTGGCTGCAACTTAAACATTGTATCAGTAAGGCCGGGATTGAGGTAGGCAGCCCGCGGGATGGAGTGGGGATAATTGGCACAATACATCGGGCAAAGGAAAAAATATTTGGGAGGGGTGCAGCTTCGTACTACTATGATCTATTGTCCCAACAGAAACGCCTGCAGGTTAGAGGTACACAGCATGGTTGGGAGCTTGATGCTGGGTTTTCACTCTCGCCGCATAATTGGCGAAGATTTTGGTCCAAGCAGACGAGAATTTCCAAATCTGCTGCGATCACGAAGATGTTGGTTTTTTTTGCTCACAGAGCTTACTATACCCCAGTTAGGGTTAGCAGGTGGGGCAAGAGGGAGGAAGCGTGCTGTTGGTCTTGCCACGGTGGAAAAGGTACACTCGTTCATACTGTCTTTGAGTGTTCTTGTCTGCAAGCTTTTTGGTCAAAGGTTTGGGAGCGGATACACATGGTCTTGGGCTTCAATGCTTCACTGTCCTGGAGGATCATATGTTTCTGCTCTCTAGCTATATCCCGGCGCTACAAAAGGATTGCTTCTTTCTACTAGATTTTATGTTGGGAATTGCGATATACCTGATAGTATGTAACTGGAATCATACCTATGATGTTAACTGGGTGTCATGGTGGAACCAAGTCTGCTTGTATAGTAAGTACGAGCAAATGCCTCGTAAAGGGGTTCAGCAGAAGTCCTCTACCGCACCGCAGTGGGCTGCTTTGCAAGAGTATGTGGCAAACAGAGGTGCTCGTGCTGCCTACTAAGCGAGGCAGGTAAGAGGCGATATAATGGTCCCTATGTATGGGCCTTGGGGATGTGGTAGTTAGAGGGCTTGTTCTGCGTCTAGTTGACCGCTGCTGTTAGTAAGCTCCGGGGGGGGGGGGGAGATGGGGGGGGGGTTCCTGTATTGGGTTGTAGGTTTTGGGTTTGAGTTTTAGATCGGGTTTGGGGTTCTTTTTCTTCTGTCTTGTCTTTGGGGGGTGGGATATTGTACCTTTTTGTGTATTTTTTTGTTTGCTTTGAAAAATGCTATAAATAAAAATATTAAAAAAAAAAAAAGTGATGGGCCCAATATTCCAAAGCAGTTACATAGTTTACAGACTTGTAAACTGCGTAACTGCCTCTCAGCGGGACAGCATGGTTAGTGCTGCTGAAAATCCCCAAATACCGCCACTATACGCAGGGCATGCTGAAGGCAGTACCCGGGGATAACCGCGCAGCAATTATATTCAGCTGCTGCCCAGTTATCCCTCAGAGGCGAAAGGCGCAGTAAAAGCTATCCTAACCTTTGCTGCCAAAACTAACTGGGCAGCAGCTGAATATCGCCGTTGCCCGGTTAGCTTCCAGCTTCCGTGACAAACCCAGATATTCAATGCCGGTGGCCGGATATAGTCTCAGCACTAAATATCCGGGTTAATTCTTCAACAACAATGGCTAGGTGCTGTACTCACACAAGCTGCTGCCGCTGAATATTGGGCCCAACATATTCAGATTATTAAATTGAAAGTTTCTAGTCTTTTTTCTATCTACTCTACTGGAACTGGGGACAGGAGACTGCCAACAGGTGGGAATCGGGGACACAGCTCAAAAATCTGGGACAATCCCCAGAAATAGGGACATTTGATAACCTTATGCTAACTGGATAAGCCCTTGTGAATATTGGGTCCTTTATTTCTATGCTGTAAAAGTTTAGAACCTTTTGAACAATGCAGAATGAATGCAGTGAGCTATACAATTGCTTCAGAATTCTAAAACTTTGCAGCAGGCTTTACCTCTGAACCATCACAGAAAAGCAAAGGCTTTCGATATAACTGGATATTTTGCATACTGTACACTATGCATTGTCTATTTTGGATTCATACTTTTTATATAAGCATGAACAGACGATTCATCCTGCCTGTAATAGGAACATAACTACTACTGCTACTATATTTATATAGCGTTGCAAAACGTACGCAGTGCCGCACATACACATGTAAATACACATGCTTACAATCACACGTACGCAGTGCTGCACATACACATGTAAATACACATGCTTACAATCTAGTCAAGAGGCAACACAGTAGCTGTAGACACAGGATCCATCTAGGAGAATGGTAAAGGAAACACAAAGGAGATCAGGTGAGTCAAGATCCGAAAGCAGCAGTGAAGAGGTGAGTTTTTAGTCTGATCATAACCTGATTATGTCTCAACTGTTAAACATCTTGTCTGTTTAATAAACTGCAGAATGATAAAGCAATAAGACCCCTAATTACTAAGCAGAATTAGCAGTTTAATGTGGGAATTAGAGCTAAGTTAAAAAGTTAACACAAAAAATGTCATTCTGAGGCTTGGAATGGGCAGGAACTGTGCCTCGCAGTTAATGCAGATGGCAATACCCTGCGTTATCTGCTAAAGTGGCAGATAACAGTACAGTTAGCAATGTCTCATGAGATGTAGATCACTGCATGATACATTAACTGCAATGTAGGGATAGACAATCGTTACCATGCATTTGGTTCATTAATGCAGCGTAAAAATGTAGGGGCATGTTTACTAAAATGTGACAATGCACCACCAAAACACAGCACGAGGGTTGCGCTAGACCTGTGCTAAGAAATGGAGGCAATCCTATGTAGTTATTGTGGGTTCCATGCCAACTCTAGTGTTTAGTGTTTTGCCACTATTACTGCTGGTGCACTTAACACCATTCATTGACAAAGTAACGTGGAGGCACATTCAAATGTGGCCGTCCAGACCCCTGGGCGTCCGATTGGAATCTGCAATCCCACGGGATCAGAAGCGAGTCTAGGGCCTAAATGTGCAGGCCAGGCCCCGATTCTGATTGGCCTGCATGCACAGCCACTTGTCTGGCTACCTCAGTCAGGCTCCTGAATGGAGCCATAGTGCCATGATGTCCCATCGCAATGGCACTGTGACTCCCTTCAAGAGCCATGAATGCCAGCCGCCGCCGATTTACATCATTCCCCGCAGCCAGACCCTCAATCTGGCCTCCCATGGCCAGAGTCCAGCTGCGGAGAACTTCCAATGCACCCCTACCTTTTGTTACCAGCCAGACATCTTGATCCCCTGACGTCCAGGGGGACTTATTCCACCTCTGCGGTGGAATAAGTCCCCTGTCTATGTTCACAGCCCTGGACATAGAGGGCCGACCTCAGAATTGGCCCTGTACATCCGGGGTTGTGGACTGCCTCTGCTCCTCCCTCGCTCTGCCTGCGGATTGCCCCTTCCAGGCCCCATCTAAGCCTCCAAGTACAAACATGGCTTTTGCTAGGGCCAGCAGAAGGGAAAATAGCTGGGATGGACATCCCAATGGGACATCCATCTCCACTATTCGAGCGACAGAAAGACCCCACAGTATATGATGGCAGATAAAGACCAGCATGGTCCATCTAGTCTGTCTAGCAAGGCGGCAAGAGTAGGTGCACTTGCTCCCTGCAGGTCACTCCTCCCCATGCCTTTATTTAGGAGTATACCCACCACTCTGTGTTGGTCACCCTTATTGTTGAGATATAAGAGACAGTTAAGTTTATTTTGATTTTATCCTGTTGCTATAAAGGGATCCACTGTGTCTCTCCCATGCCATTTTGAATTCTGTCACTGTATTTGTTCCCACCACTTCCATCGGGAAGGCATTCCAAGCATCCACCACCCTTTCAGGGAAAAAATATTTCCTGACGTTGCCTTTCGGTTTACCCCCTTGCAGCTTCGTGTTATGCCCTCTAGCTCTACAACTTCCCCATCTTTGAAAAAGGTTTGCTTGTTCATTAATACTCTAAGTATTTAAAGTTCTGAATAATATCACCCTTGCCCTCCTCTAGCGTGCACATATTTAGGTCTTCAAGTTTCTTCTCATACATCTTCTGGCGCAGGCTCTAAATCATTTTGGTCGCCTTCCTCTGAACCGTTTCCATTCTTTTTATATCCTTTGCAAGATACGGTCTCCAAAACTGAACATAATACTCCAAGTGAGGCCTCACCAGCAAATTGCACAGTGGCATTAGTACCCAGTACCATACTTAGCCCTGTGCGAGCGGTGCAGCCGCACAGGGCGCAAAGGCTTAGGGGGCGCATTTGGCTGCCTGCAGTTGCCCTGCCACTTTTTCTTTTCTCAGTGGTGGCAGGGCAATAACAGGCAGCTGAAATGTGCCCCTAAGCCTTTTTGTGGCACTTTAAGCGGGTCGGTCCCGCCCTCCTCTAATGCATGGATATTAGTCTCCATGCATCCCTACACGTCCTTCAGTGCTGGAGATACTGCTGATTTTACATCGGCCTCGCACATTCACATTCTGTCTTCTAAAACTGACATAGATGTGCAGATGTTTTCACTTCCGCTTCCTTCCTATCACACAAACGGCCTTCCTGAAATGTGCCTTCACATCTATACTGTCTCTCCTAAGTTTCAGCAGTGAGCTTGATGTACATTTGTGAACATTCGCAGAGCAGTGAATGGTAGTATTCACTTCTGAATGCAAAGTATTCACGCTAACCTCATAGCAACCAATGAGTTGTAATTCCTGATGTCCTTTTGACAAGGACATATGTAAAACAGGTGTATATAAATTAATACTGTAACTTATTACTTCTTCATTAATAAGACCCACACAGTTAAGTAAAACATTTTAGCAGTATGTAGCTGTGAAAATGTAATATAGCAGCCAAGGAAGGTAAAGAATTAAAATCATATCAAAATGGCTACAAAATAGTGTCAAGGTATTTTCTATCACTTCTAAAGGCTTTTAAGATTTACAGTAATGAAGTGGGTATGCTATTGGCCCTTTTGTCACATTACCTCACTGTATCTCACTTTATTTTATCACACAGTGAATATCACTGCCTCATTGCAGGCATTTTTCTGAGAGACCGCAAACAAAAAAGTGACAGTCTTTGAAATGATGCATCTTCCCAAGGCTGATGCCTGGATATAATATGGCTGCTAGCCATTAGGGATGTGTATAGGCAAGATAAAATTGGTTCATTTATATTAATGTACATTAAGGAGCCCATTTATTAAACTAGTGTAATGGTTACCATAGGGTATAGCAAGCATGAACAACCTGCGGTAACCGCTACTGTGCGCTAAGAAAAGCCAAGGCAGTAAAAATCTGCTCTTAGAGCTTCAGGATGGGATAAGGGCAGAATGTGGGTGCACTGGCCAGTGACAGCTAGCATGCAGGATGCTTAGCTGTCACAACTGCTGATAGTGTGGCATTAAGTGAACCCATGTGGCTGGCAGTTTAGTAGCTTGGCAAATGGTAGGCATTTGGAGTTCAGCAAGCGTTCAGCCCAGTGCCAAAGTGACGATTGCAAATGCCATGGCCGTGATTACCCTGGACCCCTGACCCCACTGATTGCATCATCCCCCAACAAATCTTGCCCCTCTATCCAATCTTCCCTCTCTTAGTATGCAAATGAACCCCCCCCACACACACACACACATAAGAACATAAGACATGCCATACTGGGTCAGACCGAGGTCCATCAAGCCCAGTATCCTGTTTCCAACAGTGGCCAATCTAGGTTATACGTACCTAGCAATATCCCCAAAAGACAGGTTCCACAATGCTTGTACTGGGTCAAGCATTGATATCTTGGGTCCCTTTTTAATAGTGGTTTATGGACCTTTCCTCCAGGAACTTGTCCAAACCTTTTTTAAACCCAGCTATACTAACAGCCCTTACTACATCCTCCGGTAACAGATTCCAGAGTTTGATTACACGTTGAGTGAAAAAATATTTTCTCTTATTTGTCTTAAATAGTTTACCCTGTAGCTTCATTACATGTCCCCTAGTCTTTCTATACTCTGATAGCGTAAACAATTGATCCATGTTTATCCGTTCCACTCCATTCATTAATTTATAGACCTCTATCATATCTCCCCTCAGCCGTCTCTTCTCCAGGCTAAAGAGCCCTAACCTTCTTAGCCTCTCTTCATAGGAGTAGCCTTCCATCCCCTTCACCAATTTGGTGGCTCTTCTCTGTACTTTTTCTAATAACGCTATGTCCTTTTTAAAATACGGTGACTAGAATTGCACACAATATTCAAGGTGTGGTCGTACCATGGAGCGATACAGAGGCATTATAATATCCTTTGTTTTGTTCTCCATCCCTTTCCTTATGATACCTAGCATTCTATTTGCTTTCTTGGCCGCCGCTGCACACTGGGCGGAGGGTTTTAACATGTTATCCACAATGACTCCTAAATCTTTTTCCTGGGTGGTGGTTTCTAATGTGGAGCCTTGCATTGTGTAACTATAGTGTGGGTTGTTCTTTCCTAGGTGCATAACCTTGCACTTGTCCACATTAAATTTCATCTGCCATTTTGATGCCCAGTCTTCCAATTTATCCAGATCCTCCTGCAGTTTTCCACAATCCTCTTGGGTTTTAACAACTTTAAACAGTTTTGTGTCATCTGCAAATTTGATAACCTCACTCGTTATTCCCTTTTCCAGGTCATTTATGAATATGTCAAAAAGCAGCGGACCCAGTACAGATCCCTGGGGTACACCACTATTCACCTTTCTCCATTGGGAATATTGGCCATTTAGCCCTACCCTCTGCTTTCTATCTTTTAACCAGTTCCCGATCCACATAGTTCTCACAATCTGTAATAACTTCCATCTCCTGCTGGACAGCATTCTTAAATGAGCAGACACACCATCCCAGACATCTT
This sequence comes from Ichthyophis bannanicus, assembly GCA_033557465.1. Classification (NCBI taxonomy): domain Eukaryota; kingdom Metazoa; phylum Chordata; class Amphibia; order Gymnophiona; family Ichthyophiidae; genus Ichthyophis; species Ichthyophis bannanicus. The sequence continues at coordinate 1,080,831,596 of CM066032.1, forward strand.
CCTTTGCAAAAGATGATTCTCCCCTGACAACAGATTCCCCCCTCCCCCCAAAAGATGAAACCTTCAACCCAACCAACCCCCGAGACTTACCACTCTGCTCTTGCCCCAGCAAGTCTCATGGTACTACCACTAGGGTTTGACCTTTGCTAGTTAATAAGTGATAAGTGAACATAAGAACTTAAGATATGCCATACTGGGTCAGACCAAGGTCCATCAAGCCCAGGATGCTGTTTTCAATAGTGGCTAATTCAGGTCACTGGTACCTGTCAGGTTCCCAAAAAGGTACACAGATTCCAGGCTGCTTATCCTGGGGTAAGCAGTAGATTTCCCTGGTCTTATTTAAATGGCTTATGGACTTTTCCTCCAGGAACTTGTTCAAGCCTTTTTTAAACACAGTTCCACTAACCGCTTTTACAACATACCCTGGTAATGAATTACAGAGTTTTATTACACATTGAGTGAAAAAAACATTTTCTCCTATTAGTTTTCAACGGGCTACATTGTAGCTTCATTGTGTGTCTCCTAGTCTTTCTACTTTTTGAAGGAATAAACAACTGATCTATGTTTACCCATTCCACTCCATTCATTATTTTTTGGATCTCTATTATATCTCCCCTCATCTCATCTCATTTCCAAGTTGAAGAGTCCTAATCTTTTTAGCCTCTCCTCATAGGGGTATCCTTCCATCTTTTTTGCCATTTTGGTGGCTCTTCTCTGTACCTTTTCTAATTCTGCTATATCCTTTTTAAGATATGGTGACAAGAACTGCAGACAATATTCATGATGTGCTTGCACCAAGGAATGATACAGAGGCATTATAATATCCTTGGTTTTATTCTCCAATCCTTTCCTTATGATTCCTAGCATTCTATTTGCTTTCTTGGCTGCGGCTGCAAATTGTGCAGAGGGTTTCAAAATATTATCCACAATGACACCTAAATCCTTTCCCTGAGTGGCGGTCCTAATGTGTAACCTTGTATCATGTACCCATAGTTTGGGTTGTTCTTCCCTAAGTGCATTTCGATATCCAGTCTTGCAATTTGTCAAGGTCCTCTTGCAAATTTTCACAATCCTCTTGTGTTTTAACAACTTTGAATAATTTAGTGTCATCTGCAAATTTGATCACCTCACTCATTATTCCCATTTCCAGATCATTTATGAATGTGTTAAAAAGTAATGGGCCCAGCACAGATCCCTGGGGTACTCCACTATTCACCTTTCTCCATTGAGAAAATTGCCATTATACCATATTCTTCTATCTTTTAATCAGTTCCTGATCCACAATGTACACTGCATCCTATCCCATGACTTTTTAATTTCACCAATAGTCTCTGATGAAAGATCTTGTCAAAGCCTTTCTGAAAATCTAGATACATTATGGTCCCGATTCTGCAAGGCGAATAATGGGGCTATACATTCCAGCAGGATGTCCAGCCCCATTAGCCACCTGAATTGTATGCTGCCTCCAGGCCCCCCTGCATGCTGCCGGGAAAGGGGGCAAAGAATGGGTGGAGCATGGGCGAGACCAACCCCTGGACATACAGGGCCAATTCTGGTCACAGCTCTGTATGTCAGGGGATTGCCGGAGGGGGGGGGGGGGGACGGCAAGCTTGTTCAACCTTGGAGGTGGAATAAGCACTAGCCACCTCTCTGGATCGGCTGGCCAGCCCCCCAGCAGCGACAGCGGCGAGCAGGATGAGTCCCTGCCACCCAATCCAGGCTCCGATTGCCCCCATTGGGGTCAAGCGGCAGGGAAATGGGGGTCTCCACTGCAGTGGGCTGGATCTGCCATGGAGAGGACATCTACGTGGCAATGCAGGGTCACACCAGGTCGTCTCCCAGCTCCAAATCCTGCACCCGCAGGGATATCTGGCTCCCGCAGTGCAGAATCACGTCCTAATGTGCCCACCCTATTCTGGGCTGTCCAGATGGCCCGGACGTGCCCCTACTTGAATCAGGCTCCATTGCTCTGATTCAGCAAGGTGACTTGCAAAGCTGTGCAGCCCTGCAAGCCGTTCTGCCTTTATTACCCCAAAGGCTCTTCCCACACAGCCAGAGCAGCAGTATGGGGAGAGCCGGTGGGGGAGTGGGAGGGGGTGGAATATGGGTGGAGTGGGGGTGGACCAAGGTGGCAGGACGTACATGGCCAATTCAGGTCATGGCCCTATACGTCCTGTGACTGGGGGTGAGGCATGCTGCTTATTCCCCTGCGGAGGTGGAATAAGCAGCTATAGAGACCCTGAATGGGCCTGGGAACCCCTCTGACAGCCTGGAGCAATGCAAGGTGAGTCCCTGCTGGCTGATCTGGGCCCAGCTAGCCCTGCCGAGGGTTGGGTAGTGGGGTAATAGGGGGTCAGCGATTCGGGGGAGGGGGTGACTGGATATGGGGTGGATGTCCCCGCATGCATGCAGGGGCACTCCGAGCCATCTCAGGACCTGATCTTATTTATTTATTTATTTATTTGAGCACATTTTTATACCGCTCCTTCCAGTGATCAGCAGTGGTTTACATTTAACAATTAACTCTGCATAGGTTAGCAGTTACATAAAACAGTAGGATCATAACATTAGAACATTAATAGGAGGTAATGTTTAGGATAACTCAATAAATAGAAATAGAAAAAATAAAACTAACATACATGCTATTTGATTAACTATATACATTATTTGTGTAGATAATATAAGTAGATTCATTATTTTGATTCTTCGTGGACTTGATGGAAACTAAGTGGTAAAAGATCTTGCACCCGCAGGAGCATCTGGTTCCCACAATGCTGAATCATGTCCTAACAGGCCCATCCTGTTCAGGGCCATCCAGAGGCGATCCCCTCCAAATAACTACTTACACTACAGTCCTCTTAAATCAGGACAAAATATAAATAACAAAGGATATGTACCTCTTCAAAGTCCTTGGACTTGACGTTCTCCTTGTACTCTTCCTCTGTGTTCTCCTATGTAAGCCTGTTCCTGGGTTATTATTGGTTCCTTCATACTTCTTTACCCTGGTGTTCTCCTGGAAGAGACAGCAGCATCTGCTTAATATAATCAGGAGAGCATCATCCTGGTGCTGCAGGAAGTGATCCTATAGCTAGGACCTGTCCTCCAGGTAATGTAAAACCCTCTCGCACCGAGGAAGTTTCTCCAGGGCCATGTGCCCATGAGGGAAGGTTAGGACAGCCGTTATAGTTAGTGATTTGATCATTAGGCAAGTAGATAGCTGGGTGGCTGGTGGACGTGAGGATCGCCTGGTAACATGCCTGCCTGGTGCGAAGGTAGCGGAACTTACGCACCACTTAGACAAGGTCTTAGATAGTGCTGGGGAGGAGTCTGCTGTCTTGGTACATGTCGGTACCAATGACATAGGAAAATGTGGTAGGGAAGTTCTGGAGGCTAAATTTAGGCTTTTAGGTAGGAAGTTAAAATCCATAACATAAGAACATAAGAACATAAGATATGCCATACTGGGTCAGACCAAGGTCCATCAAGCCCAGTATTCTGTTTCCAACAGTGGCCAATCTAGGTCATACGTACCTAGCAGTTACCCCAAGGGACACAGGTTCCACAATGCTTGTATTGGTTCAAGCATTGATATCCTGGGTCCCTTCTTAATAATGGTTTATGGACCTTTCCTCCAGGAACTTGTCCAAACCTTTTTTAAACCCAGCTACACTAACAGCCTTTACTACATCCTCCGGTAACAAATTCCAGAGTTTGATTACACGTTGAGTGAAAAAATATTTTCTTTTATTAGTCTTAAATAGTTTACCCTGTAGCTTCATTGCATGTCCCCTAGTCTTTCTATATTCTGATAAGGTAAACAATCGATCTACGTTTACCCGTTCCACTCCGTTCATTAATTTATAGACTTCTATCATATCTCCCCTCAGCCGTCTCTTTTCCAGGTTAAAGAGCCCCAACCTTTTTAGCCTTTCTTCATAGGAGTAGCCTTCCATCCCCTTTACCATTTTGGTGGCTCTTCTCTGAACCTTTTCTAAAATTGCTATATCCTTTTTAAGATATGGCGACCAGAATTGCACACAATATTCAAGGTGCGGTCTCACCATGGAACGATATAGAGGCATTATAATATCTTTTGTTTTATTTTGCATTCCTTTCCTTATCATACCTAGCATTCTATTTGCTCTCTTGGCCGCCGCTGCACACTGGGCCGAGGGTTTTAACATGGTATCCACAAGGACGCCTAAATCTTTTTCTTGGGTGGTGGTTCCTAATGTGGAACCTTGCATCGTGTAACCATAGTTTGGGTTGTTCTTCCCTAGGTGCATAACCTTGCACTTCTCCACATTAAATTTCATCTGCCATTTTGATGCCCAGTCTTCCAATTTATCAAGATCCTCTTGCAATTTTCCACAATCCTCCTGGGTTTTAACAACTTTAAATAGTTTTGTGTCATCAGCAAATTTGATAACCTCACTCGTTATTCCACTTTCCAGGTCATTTATGAATATGTCAAAAAGCAGCGGACCCAGCACAGATCCCTGGGGTACACCACTATTCACCTTTCTCCATTGGGAAAATTGGCCATTTAGCCCTACCCTCTGCTTTCTATCTTTTAACCAGTTCCTGATCCACAGTAGTACACTGCCTCCTATCCCATGACTCTTTAGTTTTGCCAAAAGTCTCTCATGAGGGACCTTGTCAAAGGCTTTCTGAAAGTCCAGATACACAATATCAACCGACTCACCTTTGTCCACCTGTTTATTCACTCCTTCAAAAAAACATAACAGATTAGTAAGACAAGATCTTCCTTGTCTAAAGCCATGTTGGCTGTCTCCCATTAGGTCATGACTATCTATATGCTGAGTAATTTTATTCTTTATGATGGTTTCTACCATTTTTCCCAGTACTGATGTCAGGCTCACTGGTCTGTAGTATCCCGGATCACCCCTCGAACCCTTTTTAAAAATTGGTGTTACATTGGCGATCCTCCAATCCTCAGGTATTAGAGATGATTTTAATGATAGTTCACAGATTACTGATAGCAGGTCTGCAATCTCAAATTTCAGTTCTTTCAACACCCTTGGATGTATACCATCCGGCCCAGGTGATTTGCTACTCTTCAGTTTATCTAATAGTTGTAGGACATCTTCCCGATGTATCGATATTTCCTTCAATTCTTCCACACCTTTAAATACCACTTCAGTCGTGGGTAACATCCCTACATCTTCCTCAGTAAAGACCGAAGCAAAGAATTCATTCAGTCTCTCCGCTATCGCCTTGTCGCCTCTTAGTGCTCCTTTAATCCAGAACTTCCAGGGTAGCGTTCTCCAAAATGCTTCCCGTTCCAAGCGCAGGACCCAAAAGGCACGCAGAGCTCCAGAGTCTCAATGCGTGGATAAGACAATGGTGCAAGGATGAGGGTTTTGGATTTCTTAGAAACTGGGGAACATTCTTTGGAAAGGAGGGGCTCTTCTGAAAGGAATGGGCTTCACCTTAAATGGGATGGAACCAGGCTGCTGGCATTAGCCTTTAAAACGGAGATAGGGCAGCTTTTAAACTAGATAATAGGGGAGAACTGACAGTTGCCCAAGAGCGCATGGTTTAGAAGAATGTATCCTTGAAGGATACTACCAAAAAATGAAGTTAGGGCACATCAGTAGAGAGGTTCCAATAAAGACAAAGGTAGCTCAAATGCCCTTTACAGAGCAGACAGAGCTTAAATATTCCAAATTACCCCTGCCTACCAATAACCAGATTAATATGAATAAAATACAGTCTCTAAAATACTTGTATTCAAATGCTAGAAGTCTAAAAAATAAGATGGGAGAGTTAGAATATATAGCACTAAATGAGAAGTTAGATATGATTGGTATCTCAGAGATATGGTGGAAGGAGGACAACCAGTGGGACACTGTGATACCTGGGTACAAACTATATTGTAATGATAGAGTTGATTAAATTGGTGGAGGGGTTGCATTCTATGTTAGAGAGGGCATTGAGTCACAAAGGATTCAAGTTTTGCAGGAAACAAAATTCACTGTAGAATCTCTATGGATTGAAATTCCATGTAAAAAGGGGAAGGCAATGGCAGTGGGGGGTGTACTATTGACCGCCTGGCAAAAGTGAACAAATGGATGATGAAATGCTCAAAGAAATCAGGGAAACTAACAAAAGTTACAGAACAGTAATAATAATGGGTGATTTCAATTACCCCGGTATTGACTGGGTCAGTGTCACGGCAGGACATTCTAGGGAGATAAAGTTTCTAGATGGAATAAATGACTGCTTCTTGGAGCAACTGGTTCATGAACCGACCAGGAAGGGAAGCCATTTTGGACTTAGTCCTTAATGGAACACCAGATCTGGTGCAAAATATAAGGGTATTGGGGCCACTTGGCAATAGCAATCATAGTATGATCACGTTTGATTCAATTAATGATGGAGGGATGGTAGGGAAATCCACAGTACTACCTTTTAACTTTCAAAAGGGAGACTATGATAAAATGAGGAAAATGGTTAAGAAAAAACTAAAAGGAGCAGTTGAAAAGGTTAAAGATTTACATTAAGCATGGGTGTTGTTTAAAAATACTATCTTGGAAGCCCAGACCAGCTGTATTCCAGGCTTTAAGAAAAGTGGAAGGAAATCCAAAAAACTGCCAGCATGCTTTAAAGGTGAGGTCAGAGAGGATGTTGTTGCCAAAAAAGCATCTTTCAGGAAATGGAAAAAAGAGCCAAATGACGAAAACAGGAAACAGCACAAGCACTGGCAAGTTAAATGCAAGGCATTGATAAGGCATTGAGAGAATTTGAGAAGAAACTTGCTGTGGAAGCAAAAACCCATAATAAAGACTTTTTCAAGTACATTCGTAGCAAAAAACCTGTGGATGATAGAGGGGTAAAAGGGGCAGTAAGAGGGGACAAGGCTATAGCGGAGAGACTGAATGAATTCTTTGCTTCGGTCTTTACTGAGGAAGATGTAGGGATGTTACCCATGACTGAAGTGGTATTTAAAGGTGATACTCTGGAAGAATTGAAAGAAATATCTATACACTGGGAAGATGTATTACAACTATTAGATAAACTGAAGAGTAGCAAATCGCCTGGGCCGGATGGTATACATCCAATGGTTTTGAAAGAACTGAAATATGAGATTGCAGACCTGCTATTAGTAATCTATGAACTATCAATAAAATCATCAGTAATACTTGAAGAATGGAGGATGGTCAATGTAAAGCCAATTCTTAAAAAGGGTTCCAGGGGTGATCCGGGAAAATACAGACCAGTGAGCCTGACATCAGTACCGGGAAAAAAGGTAGAAACCATCATAAAGAACAAAATTACTCAACATGTAGATAGTCATGGCTTAATGGGAAATAGTCAACATGGCTTTAGACAAGGAAGATCTTATCTTACTAATCTGTTATGTTTTTTTGAAGATGTGAATAAACAGGTAAACAAAGGTGAGTCAGTTTATATAGTGTATCTGGATTTTCAGAAAGTCTTTGACAAGGTCCCTCATCAGAGACTTTTGGCAAAACTAAAAAGTCATGGGATAGGAGGCAGTGTACTATTGTGGATCAGGAACTGGTTAAAAGATAGAAAGCAGAGGGTAGGGCTAAATGGCCAATTTTCCCTCTGAAAAACGGTGAAGAGTGGAGTACTCCTTTTTGACATATTCATAAATGACCTGGAAAAGGGAATAATGAATGAGGTTATCAAATTTGCAGATGACACAAAACTAAAGTTGTTAAAACCCAAGAGGATTGTGGAAAATTGCAAGAGGATCTTGATAAATTGGAAGACTGGGCATCAAAATGGCAGATGAAATTTAATGTGGACAAGTGCAAAATTATGCACCTAGGAAAGAACAACCCAAACTATGGTTACTCAATGCAAGGTTCCTCATTGGGAACCACCACCCAGGAAAAAGATTTAGGCGTCATCGTGTATAACATGTTAAAACCCTCTGCCCAGTGTGCAGTGGCGGCCAAAAGATCAAATAGAATGCTAGGTATCATAAGGAAAGGAATTGAAAATAAAACAAAGGATATTATAATACCTCTGTATCATTCCATGGTGCGACCGTACCTTGAATATTGTGTGCAATTCTGGTCACCGTATCTTAAAATGGATATGTAGCGTTATTAGAAAAGGTACAGAGAAGAGCCACCAAAAATGGTAAAGGGGATGGAAGGATACTCCTATGAAGAGAGGCTAAAAAGGTTAGAGCTCTTCAACCTGGAAAAGAGATGGCTGAGGGGAGATATGATCTATAAATTAATGAATGGAATGGAAAGGGTAAACGTAGATCGATTGTTTACATCATCAGAATATAAAAAGACTAGAGGATATGCAATGAAGACCAATAAGAGAAAATATTTTTTCACTCAACGTGTAATCAAACTCTGGAATTTGTTACCGGAGGATGTAGTAAAAGCCGTTAGTGTAGCTGGGTTTAAAAAAAGTTTGGACAAGTTCCTGGAGGAAAAGTCCATAAACCATTATTAAAAGGGACCCAGGATATCACTGCTTGACCCAATACACGCATTGAGGAACCTGTGTCTTTTGGGGAGACTGCTAGGTAGTTATGACCTAGATTGGCCACTGTTGGAAACAGGATACTGGGCTTGATGGACCTTGGTCTGAGCCAGTATAGCATATCTTATGTTCTTAATCCAAGCCTCCATGGGGTATTTATATGCTCTGGACATTAAGACACCACTGTCCTTTGGTCCTTCTTATTCGTGATGGTAGATCTGCTGTTTGGAGATATAGGACAATGATTCACTTGTCATCCACCTCGAAAATGCAAATGTAAAAATAATTTCCAAATGTGTATTAACTCACTCTTGGATGGAAAGAGAGGGATGTACCTGTGAGACAGGATCCCTTTCTACCATTGTGCTTAGTCCTCTCAAGTATAAAAGGAGGGATGAATCTGAGCAGTAGGTCCCTCATACCTCTGAGTTTGTTTTCTTTACCTCTTTCTCCAGTAGATGGTTAGATGTTACCTCTTTCCTTTGTATCACCACTCTGTTGTGGGATTCCTTTTTCATTCTCTCACAGAACTTCCTTGGCCTGTGTTGTCCTTCTCCCTTTTGTTCAGTGTGCTTCCAATTCAAGCTTAGACAGCTTGTGGGTATATGTTATCTTGGTTGAAGTGGCTGAGTTGGCCTCATCAGATGCAGGAGCCTGGTTATGCTTTGCCTGAGCTGTGGAGACTCCTGCAGGAGAGGCCTTTTTATGGTTCCTTCCAATTTAGAAAGGGAACTTCTCCTGCCCTGTGACTGTCAGGCAAGTCTTGCCTCTATTGCATGAGATTGCAACTGGGCTTAATTTAGCAGCAGGGATTGCAAAATGTTCCTGCTTATTCCCTCCCCATATGTCTAGCATCACCCTTCACTTCCCCCATGCTCAGCAGCATCTCCTTTTCATGCTGTTTCTCCATGCCCAACATTTCTCCTGCCACCCTATTTACCCTCTGTCTAGCACTCCTCCCCCTCATGTCCAGCATCGTCTGCTTTGTGTCCTTATTCTTCCTTTGCCCACTTAAGTCAAGCTAGACTACCCCCAATTCACTTTATGATCTCCTGCAGTGTCCCTCATCCGCTCCCTCCGATCCTTTCCCCCATGTCCTCTGTTAGTATGTCTCTCCCCTCTGCCAGTGCCTTCCTCCACTGCTGACACTTAACCAGACCTGCTTCCGCGGCAATAGAAAAGAAAAAAGAGCAGAGTTTACAAGTCAATGCCTGCTGATGACGGCTCTGCTGATCGGGCCTCATTCCTCCGAACAGGAACTCTGCATCGGGGGGGGGGGGGGGCAGGCTGCAAGTTGGTGCACCCGGATGGCTCTACTGATCCCCCCCCAAGATGCAACTTCCTGTTCCAGAGGAGCGGGGCCTTATCAGCAGAGCCGTCATCAGCAGGCACTGACTTGCAGGGTCTGCTCTTTTTTTCTTTTCTATTGCTGCTGCTGCAGGTCTGGTCCAGTAGGTGCAGTAGAGATAGATGCCCTGCTTGGTTACACACCTACTGTGTATGACTTGCTCTGTACTACTGCTTGCTGCAATTTTGGCACCCCTTATCTCCCGCACCCCTTTGCAGTGCTTACCTGGCTTACCGGGTAGCACTGGCCCTGTGGGTGTGGGGGATCCCCACCACCTGATCTAGCCGTGGGTCAGGTAGTGGGGAAAAGGGGAACCAAAACTGTGGGAATTGGGGGTGCCTGTGGGGAGGACATTCCTGCAGGCTAGCCAATGTTCCTGCTGGTGGGGGGGGGGGGGGAGTGTGCTTCAAAATCACACTTTCAAGCACAAGGGAGAGGCAGGTCAAATACCACCCTCCACCGGCAGGAACACTGGCAGAAGACTTCCATGCAGCTTCGAGTTGCTTAGCAGGAACGCTGGCTGCTGCAGTCATGAGCATTGCACATTTCTGCCTGCAATAAGAGAAAGACAATTATCCCTAAGTCAGGCTCACTATTGTTTAAAGGGGCTGCTAGTGGAATAAATGAACTCTCCCATCTCCCTAACATCCCCAGTATGAACAGCCTCCTTGGTAGTCCCAGCATCAACAATGCCCCCTCCCCCCCAGCATGATGGCCCTCCTCACAGTATTCCCCTGGCAGTGGTAGGTGTTTGGAACACTGGTCCCTTTAAGAGGATCTGCAAGAGCAGGGAGCCAGCTGCTTAGTAGAGATGTTGATAGCAATGCAAATATATATTTAGCATGGGAGTTACTGACCTGCAGCACTGAGGTACCACAGTTTAGTGTCTTCTGGGGTAAAACATAATATTTTGCGCTGCTTGCTAACTACTCCTCTTAAACTACCTCATTCTCTTCACGTAAGTTTTATAAATACACAGATAAGCAATTATGCATTCGCGGCTACCACTGAACGCATAGTTTCCTTGGAATATCATCTCTTTGTAAGTTATATAATTCTACCAATTTGAAGAATGAGAAAGAGGACCCTCATAAACTATTAGCGTCTAAGTTTCAAATGCTCTTCATATTGGCACCTGGGATAAATTACAGTCAGCCATAGGAAACCACATTTCAAAATCTGACAGCAAACAGCATCTCGGGATTTAGCCCAAATGTATGAAGAAAATAATACTTGGGCAACTGGCACGGTATCACCATTAGCAGGTCTCTTAAGGATCATTTTTAAATAGTTACCAGTGAAGTAAAGAGTTTCAAAGCAGAACGTTTTGTCAAATTCCTAATTATATCTCTATATCCCTAGCAAAAGACCTCAGCCGGAGTTAATCATTTTTATTATGTTGCACAGTGCCTCATTCTAAATGTAATCAAAAATGCATGGGCAAAATGTACTTTAATGCTTATATACACTCTCTTTTAATACAGATGGGGATTCTCATCAGCATGACATCGCTCAATTATGCATCACCACCCCTATGCTTAGAGACTAGAGTGAGAGTAAGAGAGAAAGAGGGAGAGAGAGGAACAGAAATGGGAAATAATTCAGCCGTACCAGACTGACTTATAACCTTGAATGTTGCAAAACATCACATTTTCCTTTGTGCATAGAAGGCATCAGTAAGATCCTCCCTGATTTTGCCGTAGCTGGTGTCTTTTTGGGTTACTATACTTCTTCCAAAGCTGCTCTGCTTTTACAGTTTACACAGAGCAAAGGTTCTGCACTATGTCCACAGGACTTAACAGAACAAAGGTAATTTTCAAAAAACAGTGACACGATAGAAGAACTCTTAGAGCAAACGTAGGGCTTCTGATTTTGAGTGTCATTTTCAAAGCATTTTCATGTATAAAACAGGATTTTCTGCACAGAAGTGGGTCTTTTGAAAATTGCCCAAAAGACATTTATACACGCTTGTGCATATGGGAGATGCATTTCCACGGACAGGGTTGGAGCTGAAAATGCAACTACATTCATATTATTGTATTTTCAACAGTATTGCTTAAGCATACCAGGACACATAGAGCCCAGTTCTGTAACATGCCCGTCTGACCCGCAGGCATGTACAAATCAAAGATGGATCCCGATTTATCACAATTTCACAAAATGCATCCGCACTTCTGCCTTCGAGGACCTAGATATTTCCGGCATGGCACGCACAAATCCCCAGCACATGGGTATATGCAGCAAGCAGCCTGGACGTCCCTGCGCTTGGTGAATTTCAAAAAGATGTACGTATCTGATGTTGCCCGTCTCCATTCGGCCACATCTCCTCAATTAAAACATGCATCCCTTAAGCTGCTCCTCACACTGACGGTGTGGTGCTCATGCAAATTACCCATGAAAATGGATGATACAGATGTGCTGATGCAAAATAGTCCATATAAACTAGCCCTTTACATAAGCAGAACACTGCAAAGTGATCTCTCTGCACTCAGAGACGTTATGACAGCAAATAGAACGTGATATGTTTGTCCTGACATACCTTGCAGCAAAACATACATGGCAGTAGGAGAACATTTTAGTTGGGTTTGCATTGGTCTCTGACAACAGTCTGTACAATGCTTTGTACAAAGCAGAAGACATCAGAACAGGTCCTCTACAGCTAAATATCAGAGCATATCCCTGATTATAATTGGGGAACCTCAGAATGAGTGCACGCACCAGCACAAACAGCACTACAAGATGCCAAAAGCAGCAGCATCTGTCTATGCAAATGTGCACTATCATTAAAATCATCTGTAGTACCTGAGGATTGGAGAGTGGCCAATGTAACTCCAATTTTTAAAAAGGGTTTCAGGGGTGACCTGGGAAACTATAGACCCATGAAACTGATGTCAGTACCGGGCAAAATGGTAGAAACCATTATAGAGAATAAAATTACTGAACATGTAGATAACCATGGTTTAATGAAAGAAAGCCAACATGGATTTAGCCATGGAAAGTCTTGTCTTACTAATCTGTTATATTTTTTGAAGATTTGAATAAATAGGTAGACAAAGGTGAGCCTGTTGATGTGGAACCTGATTCCCGAAGTGGGACATCCGGACCGTCCAAACTTCCCCGCTGAAGATGGGGCCACTAGGACCCGATTCTGGTCTTGTGGGAGCCAGAATCGGGCCTGAGGATGACCCCATGTGGCCCCTCTGCCTGCAGGGAAGTCCTCCCCACAGGTGTTAGAACTGTTGCTTCTTGATCAATGTACAGATTGTGCAAGAGAATGATCAGATGTTCTGGTATACCCATGATTCTTAATGTGGCCCAAAGTTTCTCATGGTTTACACAGTCAAAAGCCTTGCTATAGTCGATAAAGCACAAATAGATATCCTTTTGGTTTTCTTTAGTCTTTTCATGGATCCATCTCACATCCGCGATGATGTCTTTTGTTCCTCACCCTTTCCTGAACCTTGCTTGCACTTCAGGTAGTTCTTGTTCCAGGTATGGTTGTAGTCTCTGTTGAATAATCTTCAGTAGAATCTTGCTGGCATGTGGGATCAGAGCGATTGTGCGATAATTTCCACAGTCAGTTGGATCACCTTTCTTTAGTATTGGTATAAACACAGATCTTTTCCAGTCAGTTGGCCATGATGTTGTCTTCCAAATTTCTTGGCAGAGCCTTGTAAGTATGGTAACAGCTGCATCAGATTGCTGTAATACTTCTATGGGAATGCCATCAATGCCTGGTGTTTTGTTCTTTGATAAGGCTTTCAATGGTGCTTCAACTTCTTCTTTCATCACCAATGGTTCCGGATCATAAGGTACAGGTTGAAATGGCTGTTGGTCCACTTGATCTTTATCATATAAAAACTCTGTATATTCTTTCCACCTTTTCTTGATCTCAGCATCATTCAACATAGAACCTTGAGCATCTTGTAACATTCCAATTCGAGGCTGGAATTTTTTCTTTAACTCTCGTAGCTTTAGGAAAGCCAATCTTGTTCTTCCTATAATAGTTTCTGGAGCCCTAATTCATAGAAAATTCTCAGGACATAAGCTTAATTTAGATAAGTCTGAATCCTTGCCTATACAAAAGGATGTTAGGGAGAGATAGAAGGGAGATTTTCCCTTGAAACGGGTTGATGGGGTTTTTAAATATCTCGGTATTCAACAACCAAGCAACCTGTTTCCAGATTACTCAATGATATGGGGTAAAAATGCATCAATGGAAAAATCTACCTCTGTATCTGGAAGGATGAATAGCACTCTATAAAAAAGCATGTTTACTCACCTGTAACGGGTTTTCTCCGGGAGCAGCAGGAATCAGTCCTCATTTATGGGTGACATAACAGATGAAACCCTCATGTGAGAACCCTCCCCAACTTTCACAGAAAGTCTTTGGGAGATCCAGCATGCATGCGTGGCCACTTTCTGACCCAAATGGAGCCACCTTACCTCAGTATGATGACATAGCTTAAGTAATCCTAAAAGAAAAAGCAACTCCACGGGGAGGAGGAGGGTAGTGAGGACTGATTCCTGCTGTTCCCAGAGAACACCTGTTACAGGTGAGTGACTATGTTTTCTCCGGGATCAAGCAGGAAGTCATTCCTCACTTATGGGACTCCCATAGCCATAGGCTACTGAAAAAAAACATGTAAATTGCCCAACGGGGCAACCAGAAAAATTGAACCATGGAGAACAGAAGAAAAACACTGTAAGGTTCTAAGAGTCGACATACGGCTCCAGCATCAAGCAAGAGAATCACTCTCCAGTAGCCTGGACAGATAGAAGGGCTGGAGGGAAGAAGTTGCATTAATTCCCAAAAAGGTGCCGGAGTACGGCTTGGCCAAAAGTGTTGTCATATTGGGAAGCTGCATCCAGGCAGTAATGGGCTGTGAAGGTGAGGACAGAAGACCGCATTGCAGCCCTACAGATCTTCAGCAAGGAATCTAAGCACAGAGGCTGCCATGGCACAGACATTGTGCACCGTGGCACAGACATTGTGCCCCATGACATGGTGCTCTAAGGAAAGTCCAGCCTGGGCATAGGCAAAGGAGATACAGTCAGCCACTCAAATGGAAAAGGTGTGTTTAGAAACTGCCATGCCCAACCTGTTTCGATCATAAAAAATGAAGAGCTGGGAGGAATGGTATTGTGCTTTCATTCATTACAGATAGAAAGCCAATGCCCTCTTACAATCCAGGGTATGGTGAGAGGCTTCTGCTCCATTCTCATGAGGCCTGGGGAAGAAGGTCGGAAGTACTACTGACTGATTGAGATGAAAAGGCAAAACCACCTTAGGAAGAAGTTTAGAATGAGTACAGAGGACCACTGTTTTTGTAGAACCTGGTATAGGGTGCATGCACCATCAGTGCCTGCAGTTACCTTTTTTAAACCCAACTACACTAACAGTTTTTACTACATCCTCCGGTAATGAATTCCAGAGTTTGATTACGCATTGAGTGAAAAAATATTTTCTCTTAGTAGTTTTAAATGGGTTACACTGTAGCTTCATTGCATGTCCCCTAGTCTTTCTACTTTTTGATGGCATAAACAATCGATCTACGTTTACCCGTTCCACTCCATTCAGGTCTATAAATTAATGAATGCCATCAAAAAGTAGAGGACTAGGGGACATGCAATGAAGCTACACTGTAACCTGAAGACTAATAAGAGAAAATATTTTTTCACTCAACATATAATCAAATTCTGGAATTCATTACCGGAGGATGTAGTAAAAGTTGTTAGTGTAGCTGGGTTTAAAAAAGGTTTGGACAGGTTTCTGGAGGAAAAGTTGATAAACCATTATTAAACAGGACCCGGGAAATCCACTGCTTGCCCCAGTACAAGCAGTGTGGTACCTGTGTGCCTTTTTGGGAAACTGCTAGGTACCTGTGACCTAGACTGGCCATTTTTGGAAACAAATCTGGGCTTGATGGACCTTGGCCTGACCCAGTATGGCATATCTTGTTCTTATGTCCTTATGAAGTAAGGGCCATCAAAAAATGACCTTCCAGGACAGAAACTTGTTGTCCTATTATACCATGCTTGCTGACAAATCTCCAGAGTCAAATGGCCTCCCAGCAAAGGAGGTATGAATCTGTGCCACCCTGCTTGTTGATGTAGAACATTGCTACCTGGTTGTCTGGTTGTCTGTCTGGATGGTTGGACAACTGTTGTTGGAAGACACCAAGGGCATTCGCTACTGCCCCGAGCTCAAGGAAGTATGCAAGCCATCGAGAGGGACTCCCCAGGCCAGTTTGGAGGCATCCATGGTCAGTACCTGCTGGTGAGGCAAAAACTGGAAGGGAAGTCCCGTTAGAAGATGAGCTAGCTGCTGCCACCAGGAAAGGGATTCCTTCAGTGACCAAGTCACCCTGACCCAGTCCATGAGACAGCTCATCGCCTGATGCCAATGTGTATAGAGTGTCCATTGCGCCTGTCACATCTGAAAATGGGCAGATGGGGTTACATGGACTGTGGAGGCAATTTAGCCTAGGAGGCAAAGCATTTGGCAAGCCAAGACCATTGAGCAATGTTGGACGTCCTGGGCCAGAATGACAAGGCACTGGGCCCAGTCTGAGGGAAGGAAGGCTCTGGCTGCCATGGTATCAAGAAGAGCCCCAATGAACTCAATGCGCTGGTGGGCTGCAGGTGGGACTTTGAGTAGTTTATGATAAAACCCAGCTGCTCCAGTACCTAGATGATGTGTTGTGCGTACAGATGGACCTTGTCTGGTGTCCTGCCTCTGACCAACCAGTTGTCCAGATAGGGGAAGATGAAGATGCCCTGCACTCGAAGAAAAGCGGCTACAGCCACCAGACATTTTGTGAAAAACCTTGTGGTTGACACCAGTCCAAAAGGTAGAACCCTGTATTAAGAGTGATGTCCGCTGATGATGAAGCGGAGCTACTGCCAGTGTAGGGAGTGAATGAGAATGTGGATATAGGCATCTTTGAGATCTAAGGAGTATAGCCAATCTTCCCATTAGTGCTAAGGCAGTAAGGTTCCAAGGGATGCCATCTTGAACTTCTCATGCACTAGAAAGCAATTGAGATTGCATAGATCCAGAATGGGAAAGAATCTGCCCATTTTCTTTGGAACCAGGAAGTAGCAGGAGTAAAATCCCCTTCCCGATTGGGACAGTGGAACAACCTCCACCGCTTTCTTGTGAAAGAGACTTGAGCTCTTGCTAAAGAGGTTAGGGATGGTAAGGTTCCAAAGGATACTCCCTGGAAAGGACGGAGGGGGGGGGGGGGTCTGATCGAAGTGTAGGAGGCAGCCCTCCTTTACCACTTGAAGAGTCCAGGCATCAGTGGTTATGCTGGACCAACAATGGGAAAAAGCTGTGAGATGCCCTCCAATGTGCTGCGGAACTTGAACAGAAAGGGGAAGGAGGACTATAGTACTGGAGTCAAAAGCCCCCCCAGGTTGTAACTGTGGTACAGGTTGGGGCTTCAGGGTTTTAGGCCAATGCTGCTTTGGGCCTTGGCCCTTGGCCTGCTGTGCCTGCTGGGGTAGCTGGTAGGAATGGTATGGGACATAAGTACTGTAAGCTTTCTTCTTCTTTGAGTAGAAGGACTTTTTTGCTGAGGCCTTCTGTCAGAAAGGATCGGCAGTCTTCTTCGAGAGCCTGTTCATGGTGACCTGCTCAGTCTCCTACTCTGTGGCCTTCTCCATCATGGGTTTTCCAAAGAGGTTTTCTCCCCGACAAGGGACATCGACCAACTTGTCATGAACCCATTGCTCCAAGTCCGATGACTGTAGCCATGTGAGGTGGGTGGCACCAATGTGCACTGCAGCCACTCTAGCCATGGACTCAAATCCATGGCTAGAGTGGCTGCATGAGTCATGTATTTGCATTCCTTGACAGTAGCAACCAGGCTCCAGAAGCGCTGAAGATGGTCACCAGATAAGCCAGCCGAGAACCCAGTGAGCTCCCCCACCAGGTCTCTCAAATACATGCCCATGTATAGCTGGTACATTTGGATACAGGCCACGAGCATCGAGCCCTGGTAACATTTCCTGCCCAACTCATCCATCGTGTGTGCCTCCCTACCAGGAGGAGTGCATCTTGTTACTCTTAATAAGGCCGATTCCACAACCATGGAGTTGTGTTTTTTTAAAGCCTGGGCTCTTGCAGACCTGTTACATGGAATCGAGACACCTGCTCACAATTGAAACCATAACTGGGGTCTCCCACATCCTCAATAGCAACCTTTCCAGGATAGGGTGCACCACAACAATGATAGCTTCCTTCGGGGGAGTTGCATATTGGAGTATCTCCAGTTCCTCCACCCGAGGTCCTTCCTTGGCCTCCATAGTGAACTCCAAGAAGGAGAGGCTCTTGGGAGAGGACCTCCTATGCCCATACGGGATCAAGAGATCTCAAGGGACATCCCAGTGCTGCACTGTCTCTGGGGTTTCTTCCTCAGTCTCCCACTCAGAGTCCGAGTCAGAAAGGAATTCAAAATATTGATGAGAATGGGATCCATGTCATAGCCTGGTGGAGGAATTGAAGACGACCTCCGAAGAATTCGGAGGGAAGATCCACTGCATTGAGTGGGACCAGGAACAGGAGGGGACAGCATGTTTCTCAAGAATCAGCTGGACTGGCAAAAGACCCATGATGGCCCAAGAGACTGGAGGTTCCCAGATCCCAAGGATTGTGTTAAGCTATAAAGGCAGTCAGGCTGCACTCGAGAATCAACAACTGCTTTGTTAGGAGGGAGTGCTCCACAGCTTCCGGTACTGGGGGCGCATTCTTCTCTGCCAACGCCAGTTCCTTTGGCAGGGACTCCTCGATGGTAACAGGTTTAGGAGTCTTGCGCTGAGGTTACGGGAGGAAATGCCTCCTGCCGGGAAGCTTCGAAGGCCACTCCCAGCCTTTACCATAGGAGTTATGTTGAGGGCTTTGATGGCAATGTCCATAGGTCTTCACCCTGGACTCAGCATCGCCCTTTGACAATGACTGGAATGGAGTCCATTCCTTACAGGGATGCTCCCTTTCGAGGGAGTCTCCGATCCAGAGCCATTTGACCTTGTGGCTCCTAAAGGGCTCAGTCCCCATGCGAGGCTGAGTCTTCAGCAGCGTCCTTCGGAGGCGTCAATTCTAATATGGGTGCCAAAGTCTTGGAGCGAAACACAATTCCCGTTGCTTTTCAAAGTTCTTTTGCCCCTTGCACATCATCTGCAAGCAGAGAGCACGTGTAGAGAGCTTGTGGTTGGGCCCGAGGCATTGAAGACATCAGTTATGGTGGTCCATGATGGAAATGGTCTGGTCACATTGGGGCAATTCTTAAAGCCACTGGTTGGAGTAGAAATGTCGGGGAAGATGGCTTCCGCCATGTCAAAAAACTCCAATGCACTAACCAGGAAGGCATTCAAAAAAACCCCTGCATGCCGAAAATGAAGAAAAGAAAAAGAAATTAAAACCCAAAAAAACAACACGGTACTGAGGCAGCAATGATATTAGAAGACCCAGGAAGGTGAAAAAAGAGAAAAAAAAGTACCGAGTGGCAAAAAACAACTGACAGGGTAAAAAACATTTCTCCTGGATACAGATGGACGTCTGGAGGGCTCTGGGGAAAAAAGAAGGCTGAGGTGAGATGGTTTCATTCGGACGGGAAGGAGACCATGCATGCATGCTGGATCTCTGAAAGGCTTTCTGTGAAAGCTGGGGAGAATTCCCTCACAAGTGCTCTGTCAGAGGCATCACCCATAAGTGAGGACTGACTTCCTGCTT
The DNA here is from genome assembly GCA_033557465.1 of Ichthyophis bannanicus. Taxonomy (NCBI): domain Eukaryota; kingdom Metazoa; phylum Chordata; class Amphibia; order Gymnophiona; family Ichthyophiidae; genus Ichthyophis; species Ichthyophis bannanicus. The sequence continues at coordinate 1,080,851,179 of CM066032.1, forward strand.
GGTCCCAGAGAATGCTCCTTTTACTGAAGTGGCTTTATGTTTTACAAGTACTTCCATTATTATTAACTTGGAAAAATATACTGGAAATAACATGCAAAGTAAACAAATTTTTATGGAAAGGGAAAAGGGTTAAGCTGGAGTGGAGGAGGAGCCTAGTGATTAGAGCAAGGGCCCAATACTGAGGTGGGCAGGATATGTGTTTCCACGGTGCATAGCCTGCCTGACGACCCCCCTAACCCGGATATTCACTTCCGCTCTGGCAGAAGTGAATATCTGGGTTAGCCCGGACACCCCGGCAGCCGCAGAGGCTACATGGGTAGTAGTGATTTTTGTTAATACCAGCATAGCCTCTGCATCGTAAAGATAGGCGAGGTTTTTTCTTGCCTATCTTTAAGGTGCAGGGGGCTACACGGGTAGCACTGAAAATCGTTGCTACCCATTTGGCCCCTTCCTCCACCCACGATCCACCCTGGAACGCCCCTAACATACCCAATGCTATGTGGATTACATCTGGGCACATTAGGGACATATCTGGGATATTCGAAAGGCACTACCCGTGTAGGTGCCCTTCGAATATTTATTTATTTATTTAGCCATGCTTATATACCGCTTTTCACCGGGTCAAAGCGGTTTACAATAAACAAGGAGGAATACATTGAACAGGGTTATTTGTATTTACAGGGGGAAAGGGAATATCCTGGATAAGGCCCTTACACGGGTAACTAAGGAATTTACCCATACAAGGTCCTTTGAATATTGGACCCCAAGAGACCAGGGTTTGATTTCCACTAGAACGTCTTGTGGCCTTGGGCATAGGATTGCAAACCAACTGGTTTTAGGCTGGCCTGGCCAGTTTTGCAAGGGGCAGGATGGTAAAACCAGCCAGTGAAGGGTAGGTTTTCTTCCCGCCCTTCATTGGCCTTTTTTTCTGTTCTCTTAAAAAAAGAGAGATTTAAAAAAACAAATTCCAGCTGATGCTGCCGTCATCGCTGCTTCTGTCAGCTCTGCAGCAACAGCAGCAGCATTGCCTCGCTTCCCCTCCCCCACTGCCTCTGCTTCCACCGCTGCGATTGACTCAGACATGGTGAGAAATAGTGGCAGCAGTGGGCAAGCTTGCCAAAAAACCCCACAAACCCTGAAAGCAAAAGTGCTGGATCTTTGTAACTCCAGCACATTTAGAAATCCCTGTTGGTCCCGCCCCTTTCTGATGCATGCTCATGTCAGAAGAGGGCAGGGCAGGTGTGGCCTTCCAAGCAGGCTGGAATCAAGAAGACACCGCGCTTTCTTTGGTGTGTTTTCTGCCTCTGTCACAGAGGAGAGAGGTAGTGGCGGTAAGCTGGGGACACGGGAAATAGAGAGGGAGAGGAGATGCTGTATTTCAACAAGGTGGGGAGCATGGAGGATAGGGTCTGGACACGGGATGTGGTGGGTGGAAAGGTGCTGGCCATGAGATGAGGAAGGCAAATGGCAGATGGTTGCAACAGGGTGGGGGTGATGGAGAACAGTTAGGGGATATGGAATGCGTGTAGAGAGCAGATGCTGAGTGGCGGGGAGGAAGAGAGTATAGATGTGAAGGGCCAATGCTGGACATGGGGGTAGCATAGAGGGGATGGAGGGTAGATGCTGGATATAGAATGAGGTTGGGGGACAGATGCTGGCCATGGGGTAGCAGGATGGATGGCGAAGGTGAAGGACAGGTTGTGGGCATGGGATGGAGGTAGACAGCAGATGCTGGATATGGGGTGAGGAGCATAAGGGGATGGACAGCAGATGCTGGGCATGGGGTGGAGATAGGGGAGAAAGGGCAGATGCTAGGCATGGGGGGATGGAGAACAGATGCTCGGCATGGAGGGGTGATTAGGGAGAAAGGGTAGATGCTGAACATGGGAAGTGGAGGGCAGATGCAGGGAATGGAGGGAAGATAGGCAAGATGCTGGACATAGTGAGGAAAAGAGAAGAGAAATGCTGGGCACAGGGGAAGGGAAAGAAAGAGGGATATCTTGGACACAGGGAGAGGAATAAGGAGAGAAGGGAAATGGTGGACACGGGGTGAGAACAAAGGAATGAGGTGATGGATGGAGGAGAGAGAAAGAAGAGACACTGGATAGGGGAGGAGAGAAGGGGAAAGAAGCTGGATATGATGAGAGGAAGAGAGGAAGGGGAGACTTAGTTAAAAACTGGGGAATAAGAGGATGAGGAAGGGAAGGGAGATGGGGAAGGAGAGGGCTGTGTTAAGGGATGAAAAGTGGTAGATGCAGTAATGAGAGAGGGGATTGAGGACTGGACGGTAAGAAGGAAGAGTGAAATCTGAGTTGATAGAAAAATGAATGGAAGAAAGCTGAAAAGAAAAGATTAATCACAGAGATGTAAGGAAATGAAAATGACAGGAGGGGAGAGAAGTGGCAGATGGGCGGGGACCCAAGAAAACGAGTTAAGAGAAGACAGAGGAGAACAAGAGCCAATAACTGAGATCAACATGATTAAAGCATAAAATGGCCAGTCAACAGAGGTAGAAAAAATAACTTTATTTTATATTTTGTAACTGGAAAATATTGGTTTTTGGAAAGTACATCTGCCAGTGTGGTAGGCGAAGGCCTGTGATCCATGGTGTCTGAAGTGAGCAGACAGGCCTGAGCAGCTTGACCTGTAAATGAAGCCTGTAGTTAGGCCCAGAGGAATGAAACCCCCCCTGAATGATGACACCATAGAATTGAAACTTAACTCAGCTTAACTGAACATAGCTAAGCAGAAACGAAACTTAGAAAAGACAGAAAACAGCTCTAATTGGTACTGATAAGAGAGCACAGTTTCTATGGAATTAATTAACTCTGCAAAAAGCAAGGTTACAGTGCCCTGCTTCCCATATGTTTTAACTAGCTGAGCGACCTTGGAGGAGAGATGTAACAAGTTAGAGACACTGACCATTGTAATTGGGACTAGAGGGGGGGTGAGCAGGTGCTGAGCCCAGACCAGAGTCCCAATTGGATAGCCATATCAGTACCGGGACCAATAGATGGGTGAGAGGGGTTACTGGTGTAGCAGCAAAGCGCAGACAAACCAATAATACCAGGAGTCTGTTCAGAAGGTCCAAATCATTTATTTGTGCACAAGTCTCGAACCAGTCAATTTCAAAATGGCTGAGCAAAGTTTTCTAGCATTACAACAACTTTTATAGACTTCTGTTCCATTCTAGGTATAGGAAAACATTTCATTGGTCCCGGTACTCTCCCGTACCTCCCGTACCCCTTCCATTGGTCCCGGTACTGATAAGTTTATCCAATTATGTCCCTTCAGTGGGCATGACACCTGCATACCCCCCTTCTAGTCCCAATTACAATGGTCAGTTCATCAACTTGTTACTTTCACACTCTCAAGGCCATATAGCCAATTTGTGCATGCAGAGGAGCAGGGCTCTGCAACTCATCTGTCAGCACTCCCAATTATTTCTTTGCAGATGTACTTTTTCTTATCAGTAACTTTTAAACATGTTTTTCTGTATTTTTCCATCTTTCAGTTCTGCTTACCTAAGCTAATTCAATACTTCTACTGAGTTCTATCTTACAATAACAGCATATTGGGGGATGTGCAATCCTATATGCCTCTCCACAGGCCTCATTTATAGGTCAAGCTAGCCATGCTGGCCTGCTTATGTCAGACACCGTGGATCACAGGCCTTCACCTGCCACATTCCCCCCTTTGATTAATCTCACCCTATTATTTAATAAGGTGTGAGAATTAAATCACCTTTAGAAGAATCACATCATGATTGAAGGATTTCGACTAGGGCTGGCTTTGTATAAAGACATTATTTTAGTGGCGGTCTTCCGCTCTACTGTACTATCAATAGTGTTATGAATGGAACGCATACAACATGGGATTAAACATGGTAATAAAAAGATAACAGCAACAAGGATTAGTACTAAAACAATGAAAGTCTTAAATCCTCCCACCCATGAAAAGAGGTTAGCAAACCAGTTAGGAAATTTCAATGAGTGCCAAGTCTGTACTGGCACATAAGCATGTCTTTGCATATCTTTAGCAATTTCTTCAACTACTTGACCTTTATCATCTATTTTCAAACAGCAATTAGTTAAATTCAATTTACCACATACTCCTCCTTCTGCTGCTAACAAATAATCAAGTGCTAAGCGGTTCTGATATATTGCAGTGCGCATCTGAGTACTTTGTCTAGCTAAGAGCGTAAGAGCATGGCTAGTTTCATTGGTTATTATTTCAACTACTGCTTGTAAGCGAATAATACGATTAATCATATAGACTGGGGTTCGGTAGCCCCACATACCATCATCATTCCAAGTGGCAGGCCCATAATACTCAATAATTCTTTCTGGTGGCCAATCATCACCCTGCCACTTCTCCCACTTGCCTATCTGTAAGGCTTCTCTTTTCTGTCTTAATGCTCGCTTGTGTCGGTGGGTAGTGTATACAGGGTATCCTAATTGTTCTCCATGTTCAGTGTTTAACAGAAAGAAAGAAGGTCTGATGGTTCCTAAGACACATGCTCCTCCCCAGTGTGGTGGGAGTTGTGCATATGCTCGGTTTCCACAGATCCAATATAGGCCAGGTGGGGCTTGCCAGGCTTGGACTTTGGCAAGGTTAGTCCATAAACCAGCAAGTTCAGGAAATCTAGCTAATGGGTTAGGAGGTTCAGGATGTTTGAGTCCTGACCACCATGCTATCTTTTTGGTCGTGGCATTATAGTATTTCTGGCTAAGACAGACCAGCTGTCCTACCTTTTGGGTGAACTGGGGTCCAGTTCTGGCATAGCAAAGACGTCCAACGATTGAGTGCGCTAACACCCATTCACTGGTAGTCTTGTGTAATTCAGTCTGATTGTAAATCATAGAATAATTCAATTCTTGGGCTTCCCAGGGCCACTGATCTCCCATTTGGGTTCCGCCACAGAAATAACAATCTGTGATCTTAAGACTAGATACTACTGCTCCAGCTAATTCTAAAAATAGATTCTGTGAGGGATGAGGGATCTCAAACTTATTTACATGCATGGCTTCATAAAAGGTATTATGGATATGATATTTAGATGACTTGTGGGCTTGTGTATTCAATCTGATATACACAATGGTTCCTGGATCTATTGCCCCTCCAGCAATACGTAAACCAAACTTGTATCCTTGTTTCCAAGCATAGGGATTGTGTATACATAAGTGTAAGGGGTTGCAAGCATCTTTCTGACATTTATCATTTGTGGTTGGCTTGGTTAAAGTAGCCATTCGTTTATCTATTTTCTCATCAGTTATACCAGTATTCCAGGTAGCATAAAAAACACATTCCCAATACGGGCAATAGTAGTCTGCTGCTGGGGCAGTACTATAGCCTGGTTCCTTTTTCCCTGTACACTTTCTCCATCCTGTGGCACCTTCTGGACACATGTACTTATGGTCATTTCGATACGCCTTCTCCCATGTACCACAGGTGGAATAACTATCTCTATTAATAGCATTACATGCATCAAAATTCAAAACAGCAGGTTTAGTAATGTCTTTAAGTGGTGGCGTAGCAGCTAATATAGGTCCATCTGCATCCTTCCATCGTATTTCCATCGTGTAATAGGATGGATTCTGATGCGGATTATAGCATGCTTTGATTTTGCCATGAGTGCAAACATTTAGTTCAGTGGTGTTATAGATACACCGAGTCACTGTTCCCTTGCAGGTATAGTAAGAATGATAAAGCAAAGTCTGAGTTACTTTCAGTCCAGTTCGAGTAGAGGTAATGCAAGCAGTGCATGGAGGTAAAGCATAAGTCAGTTCAAAACCTCCAAAGAAGGCAACCAAGGCAAAACAAAGGTAAAGATGCATGTTGATGTTGATTGGAGTTCTTCTGAATCCTCAGCTTGCTGATCTTGATCACGACGGTCTTTTATTCTTCGTCCCGTTTGCTAATGAAGCAATTTAACGGGTGCTGAGTGTTGATTGAAGATCCTCAGGTTGTCCAGTACACATTAACCAACTTATTAGCAATTTCAGTTGGCTTGTGAAGTCTGGCTTAGTCAAAGTAGTCTCAAAGTAGTGTGTCAAATCACACGCAAATTGGGTTCGTTGAAACAAAGCTGTTGCTGCATGGAAAACAGCAATCCTCTTCGAAAGACTTGGCTACTGCAAAGCACTTGTGATGAAGTGTCTAAGCTGCTGGTTGCCGTCTTAGAGTAACTCGCAAGGGTGCATCAAGATGCTGTTCTGCTGTCCACTGCTCAGGTTCAGGATCAGCGGTGGGCTTGACTCTGCTGTGGTGGATCCAGGCGTCAATCTCGGCTACCTTTACTGCAGTTGGGGTAGACAGGATGACGGTGTACGGTCCCTTCCAATGGGGTTCCAACGGTGTCTTCTTCCAATCTTTGATCCACACCGAAGTACCAGGCTGATAGGGATGCAAGGGTTCCGTCAAGTTGATAGGCAACTGGTCTTGGATCCACGTATGGAGAGTCTGCAGAACAAAACTAAGAGCTAGGAGTTCTTGTCTGGTTACTTCTGAACCAATCTGGGCTAAACTTCCTTTGACTCCCTGCACTATTGGTGGGGGTTTACCATACAAAACTTCAAAAGGGGAAAATCCTGTTGACTTTACAGGAGCTGAGCGTATTCTGAGTAAAGCTATTGGGAGTACTTGGGGCCACTTCAAGTGTGTCTCCTGACAAAGCTTGGACATTTGGGCTTTTAGGGTACGATTCATTCGCTCAACTTTCCCTGAACTCTGGGGTCTGTATGCAGTGTGGAGTTTCCATTGTATCTGCAAAGCTTTTGCTAACTGCTGAGTAACTTGGGAGACAAATGAGGGTCCATTGTCTGACCCTATTACTGCTGGAATTCCGAATCTAGGGACAATCTCTCTCATTAAGACTTTGGTAACTTCTCGGGCTTTCTCAGTTCTAGTTGGGAAGGCTTCTACCCACCCAGAGAAAGTACAAACTAATACTAATAGATAATGGTATCCATTGGCTCTTGGCATTTCGGTAAAATCAACTTGGAGGTTGTGCATGGGGGTGACACCTCCTGACTGAACTCGGGGTGCCATTATAAGGCCTTGCTTGGCATTATTTTTGGCACAGGTTAGACATTGACGTGCTACTGAGGCTGATATGGTTGTCATCAGCGGGATGTAGAAATGTGGTCTGAGTGCTTTTTCCATAGCACTTTTCCCATAGTGGGTGGCTTCGTGGAAAGCTTTGACAAAGGATGGTCCTAACAGTTCAGGAATTACTATTCGTCCAGGGGGTTGACTGCCCTCTTCTGGTGGCAGCTCAATCCATCCATCTTTCAGTACTCCATCTTCTTTGTTACAGTAGTAATCCAATTCTTTGGTGGTATATCGTGGTGTCCATAGATTCAAAGGTACTGGAAACAATGCTGCTTGCATTGGCATAGCTTGTGGGGCAATTTGTCCTGTCATAGCTGCCTGTCGTGCTGAGGCATCTGCAAATCTATTTCCTCGGGCAACTTCTCCTTTTCCTGCTTGATGTCCTCTGCAATGCATGACAGCTACACGTGTTGGGGCCCAAACTGCATCAAGTAACATCAATATCTCGGGACCATATTTGACTGATTTTCCTCCAGATGTGATGAGTCCTCTTTCTTTATAGAGGGCTCCATGGGCATGCAAGGTAGTGAAGGCATATTTGGAATCTGTATATACATTTAGCACAAGTTTTTCTCCTAACAGCAACGCTCTGGTGAGTGCTATCAATTCGGCTTTCTGGGCTGAGGTGCCTGAGGCTAGGGCTGATGATTCAACTACTTCGTGTTGAGTGACGACTGCATATCCGGCACAGCGTCGTCCATCCAGGATGAGACTGCTCCCATCAACGTAATAGATCTGGTCAGGATTGTCTATGGGCACATCTGTCAAGTCAGGTCGACTGGAGAACACAGTTTCCTTGACTTCGATACAGTCATGTTTTATTTATTTATTTTATTTATTTATTTAACTATTTCTTTTATACCGCCCCTTCCAGAGATCAAGGGCGGTTTACATATAACAGGTTAACAGTCTTGTACACATTTGTATACATTCTTTACATAGAACAATAGAAACTAACTATTTGCATTGAACAATAAAATTTAACTTAGTGGGTATTAAAGCAGAACAAAACATCAAACTTTTTTACAAATGTATATTTACAGTGTGTGGTGTGTAGTGCGGGTATTTGTGTAGGTGCTGGAATTTAGTTCCTTTTATGTCTTCTTTGGGGCGTGTGTGAGGGTGGGCAGGCATGCGGTTATGGTGTTGGGATTAAGGGAGTTTGTGTAATTGTTTCCACGTTTGTAGTGGGGCTGGCTTTGGGGGAGTAGGGGATTTCAAAATGTTCAGTGAACAGGTAAGTCTTTAATTCTTTTCTGAATTGGATGAGGTCTTTTATGGTGCGAAGTTCAATAGGGAGGTCGTTCCAGAGTGTAGGAGCAGTGAATGAGAATGCTCTGGAGCTAGTGGTTTTCTTAGTCTTCCGGATGGCTTTTGGTGTGATAAGGGAGTGGGCTGTGTTTTGTCTGTGGGCCCTTGTCGATGTTGGAGAGTGCAGTAATGTGGATAGGTGTGAGGGGGTTATGTCATTTATGAGTTTATAGGTTGTTAGGATAATTTTGTATTTAATTCGACTGTTTATAGGGAGCCAGTGGAGTTCTAGCAGTATTGGGGTTACGTGATCTGTTAAGCGAGCTTTAGCAATTACTTTAGCACAGATGTTTTGAGCTCTTTGTAGGAGGTATGTGTTTTTTTGAGGAAGGCCTATAAGGAGACTATTGCAATAGTCAAAATGAGGGGTGATCAGGGTACTTACTACAGATCTAAAGTCTTGTGTTTCGAGGAGTGGTCTTAGGTGTTGAATAGTTTTGAGTTTGTAGAAAATAGTTTTTACTGTTTGTTTTATGTGTGGTATCATGGTGAGAGTGTGGTCTATTATTACTCCTAAGTATTTTACTTGTTTTTTAACAGGTATGGAGGTTTTGTTGATTGTGATTGTTTCAGGGTAAGTGTTTTCAGTCATAGATGACCTCGTTACAAACATTGCCTCAGTTTTTTTGAGGTTGATGCTGAGGTGGTTAGATTCCATCCAGGAGGAGGTCTCTGCCATGCATTTGGATAGTGAGTCATATGTAGGGTTTTTAATGGTTATGGGGATAGCTAGCATGATGTCATCGGCATAAATAAAATGGTTAATCTTGTGTTTTTTAAATATGTTTGTTATCGGTTGGAGGTACAGGTTAAATAGGAGGGCTGAAAGGGCCGATCCTTGGGGTATTCCCTGTCCTTGTGGGAATGTTTCTGATGCTTGTTGGTCAATTTGGACTCGTATTAATCTATGTGAGATGTAGGATTTGAACCTGTTAAGGACCGTCCCGCCTATTCCTAGGTTCTCTAATCTGTTGATCAGTGTCGGGTGATTGATGTTATCGAAGGCGGCTGAGATATCTATAAATAGGAGTAAGAAACCATGGTGTTTGTCATCTGTGCCCCTGATGAGAAAGTCCATTAGTGTGATTAGGAGGGTTTCTACTCCGTGGGATGGGCGGAAGCCAAATTGGTGTGAGTCAAGTGGTTTGTGCTCATCAATGTGTTCCTGTAACTGAATTTGGATTGTTTTCTCTATTATTTTGGCAATGAATGGAATGCTGGCTATGGGTCTGTATGAGTTCGGGTCTTTTGAGTCAAGCTTATTATTCTTTATTATTGGTCGGAGTGTTGTGAGTTTTAGGGCATCGGGCATGATGCCTTGTGAAAGGGATGTTCTGGGAGTTCTTCACTGATGGGTATCAAGGTAGCTGGATTCAAGGCATGGCTCACTTCGAGTTGTATCTGTGGGTTTTCACATAACATGCTTTGGTACTTCAACATTCGGGAATTGGTGAGCCAATAATTTGCTTTTTGTTCCATAAGGGCAAGGACTGCATGTGGCACAGTGACTCGTATGTTTTGTCCTAGTGTGAGCTTGTCTGCTTCGCTCACTAGTAGCGCTGTAGCTGCAACTGCTCTCAAGCAAGGTGGCCATCCTTTGGCCACAGGGTCCAATTGTTTCAATAGGTATGCTACAGGTCGCTCCCAATTTCCCAATTTCTGAGTCAACATGCCTAAGGCATTTCCCTGTGCTTCATGTACAAACAAGTGGAAAGGTTTGTGGACATCTGGTAGTCCAAGTGCTGGTGATGACATCAATTCTTCCTTTAACGTCTTGCTCAAGTCCCCACTCCAGTGGTGACTTCTCTTCTCCTTTTGTGGCTTCATACAGTGGTTTGGCAATTTGGGCAAAGTTGGGTATCCAGATTCGGCAATATCCTGCCGCTCCCAGAAAGGCTCTGACTTGCTTTCTGGTTGTTGGAGTTGGAATTCTGCATACTGCTTCTTTTCTTTCTCTGCCTAATCTTCGGCTTCCTTGGGTTATACGAAAACCCAAGTATTTCACTTCTTTTTGACATAGCTGTGCTTTGGCTCTGGAAACTTTGTATCCAGCTTCATCTAGTAACTGCAAGAGGTCTTTAGTGGCTAGTATACATTCACTTTCTGATATGGCAGCTATCAACAGATCATCCACGTATTGGAGAAGCACTCTCTTCCCCGGGGCTACTGGATAGCTTGAAAGGTCTTGATTCAGTGCAGCACTAAAGATGGTAGGCGAATTCTTGAATCCTTGGGGTAATCTTGTCCAGGTGAGTTGGCCCCCTCTTCCAGAGATGGGGTCCTGCCATTCAAATGCAAACAATATTTGACTTATAGGGGCTAGTCTTATGCAAAAGAATGCATCTTTTAAATCCAGTACAGTGAAATGGGTAGCTTCAGCAGGTATCAGTCCTAGAAGAGTGTAAGGATTGGGTACAACTGGATGTATAGTTTCAACTGCATCATTTACTCTTCTTAAATCTTGCACTCGGCGGTAGTCATCTGTCCCAGGTTTCTTTACTGGCAAAAGTGGAGTGTTCCATGGGGATTGACATACTTTTAGTAGGCCATACTCGAGCAATCTTTGTAGGTGGCGATGAATGCCTTCAATTGTGGCTCTTGGGAGAGGGTACTGTTTGACGTGCACTGGTGTAGCACTAGGCTTGAGGGTTACAATCACTGGAGCTATATGCTTGGCTAGGCCTGGGGGACTGCCTTCTGCCCATACTCCAGGTGGTGCATCAATACTTTTCAAAGTTTGTTCAAAATAGGTGTCTTGGATGGAGTCATCGATGTAATACCTCCATTCTTCTTCTCGGGGAACTGTCAGCAGCATTATTCCTGCTGGTTTGGCTTGGGATTTTACTGTCATTTGCATTTCTCCTTGTTCAGAGAAGGATATTTGTGCTTGAAGCTTGGCTAACATATCTCGTCCCAGTAGTGGCACTGGACATTCGGGCATATAAAGGAATTGATGAGTTATTTGCTGTCCTCCTAGACTGCATATACGATTCTGAAGAAAAGACTTTGTAGCTTTGGCACCGGTTGCTCCTATAATGGTGACTGCTTTTGTAGAAAATGGGGCTATCTTTTTGTCTATTACTGAATGTTGTGCTCCAGTATCAACCATAAAGTCCATAATTTGGTCTCCTATTTGTATTCCGACCATAGGCTCCTGGAGACCTAAAGCAAACTGGGAGCCCGGTCTGTCCTAATCCACGTCATTCTCATCATGGGCTGGTGTGGCCAATGCTTGAATGGCTCCTCCTCCTCTCTCTCGCTGGAATTGCTCTCGATTGGCTCCTCCTCGGTTTCGGGGATAGCCTCGTCTTTCTTCTCGCCACTGATGATCGTTGTCGTCATCTTGCTGGGCGTCTCCGAGTTGCGGGCACGTATCTCTCCAATGTCCTTCTTCTCTGCAATAGGCGCATTGGTTCACGCCTAGCCTCTGGGTCCGGCCTCTGGCTTGACCCCGCCCTCTTCCTCTGCTCCTTCGACTAGGGACACCTCCCCTTTTCTGTTCAACTATGGCCGCAGCCAAAAAATCAGCTTTCTTCTTCATCTTTCTATCACATTCTCTCTGTCTTTCAGTATCACGATTCACATACACTTTATGAGCGACTTCCAATAACTGTGTTGCATTCATGCCCGCAAACCCTTCTAATTTCTGTAATTTACGTCTAATGTCTGGTTGAGACTGGTTTACAAAAGCAGAATTCACCATACATAAACTTCCTGGTGCCTCGGGATCATAGGGAGTATACATTCTGTATGCTTCAGTTAATCTTTCATGAAAATCTGCTGGGCTCTCATCTATCCCTTGGATAACTCCTGCAACTTTGGAAAGATTCATAGCTTTTTGGCCCCCCCTTTTCAGGCCTTGTAAAAAGCCTTGGCGAAAACGGGCTAGGGCTGTGGATCCTTCATCTGTATTTGGATCCCATTGGGGGTCTTCATTCGGGAATTCTCTCTGAGCTGCTTCCCGACGGTCTATTATATTCTGCCCTGGTCCCAGAGCTACGGGGTTCTCTGCCATCCATTCAATAGCTGCTTTCCTAATTCGTGCTCGTTCTTCTGTCGTGAATAGGGTAGTCAGGAGCTGGCGACAATCTGGCCAAGTGGGTTGGTGAGTTTCCATAATAGTAGTTACTAATTCTGTCAGCTCCTGGGGCTTACTAGTATAGGAGGCATAATGCGACCTCCAATTTAACAAATCAGTTGTTGAGAAAGGGATATACACATAAGTTAGGGGTCCCGCTACCACCTCATCATTATCATTCTTTACGGGCACCCCCGGAACTTGCCGTAAGGGAAACATTTTGGCTGCCGTAGGTGTCTTTTGGGATCTAAGGGTTATTGTTGTGATTGTCTTTGAAGGGGTCACTTTCTTTTTCCCAACAGGTTTCACTTTGGGTATATCTTTTACTGGCGTGCTAGTGCTAGCAATTGCTTGTACACTGTCCTCTTCGTCTGGGGCATTCTCTTTTTCTCCTTCTTCTACCTCCACTTCTGACTCACTTTTTATGGCATCCTCTTCTCTTTCAACTAATTCTTCCTCTTCCTCCCCTCCGGGAGGTGTATCAGGGATTGGGTCCCGCTCCGGCCGTCGCTGGGGTTCTGGGGCAGGACGCCGGGCTACTCTTATTGGACCTGGGGTTCGGGGCTGCCTGAGAATTATTTCTGGGGAATCAGGATCTACCAGGATGGGCTTCTTTCTGGATTTCTTATCCTGCTCTTTCATTTTGGGCTGTTCCGTTTTCTGTCTAGAATCTGTTTTCGCTAACATTATTCTGCACTGTTCCTCATAACAGCGCTGCGCCCAGGGGGGCGGATCCTCACAAATACTTAACCAGGAATCTATATAGGGGTACTGATCGGGGTGCGCTATCCGCACTCTATGGTGTATTGACTGAATAATCTCTACATTGAACGTTCCCTCTCGGGGCCAGATGGGGTCTAGATCGGGCCACTCCCTAGTACACAAAATCTGCAAACGGGCTGCTGTCATTTTAATACCATAATCTCCTGAATATCCCTCTTTAAAATGTGCGATCATACATTCTAATGGAGTGTTTCTAGTAGACCCCGCCCCTCCCATTTCGATGTGTGCGCGCAACAACAGACAGAAGGGAAAAGGAGGGCGGACCGTGGGTAAGGGGTCCTCACGGTCCTGGAAACGTATAGGGAATACAAATAACAAGACAAGACGACAATCGCTTCCCCCTTTTCGCGACCTGAACGCGGTCGCCCGGTCAGGAAATGCGCTACTCAGGGGTCCGCCTTCACTTGGTCCGTGCTGCCAGACCTCTCATTCACACTTCGTTCACACAATCATGCTAGCAACGTATCCCAGAATGCATTCGTTTCTATCTATTCTGACTAGTCTTTTTCCCAATTACAAAAAGGATGGGGGTTTCACCCGGTGAATTCCCATGCGGGGTTACTCGGCCCTTCCTTGAGAGGTGATCAAGCTCTCTTACCAATTCCCAATATCTCGAGATTATAAATTCCAAATTCCAAGTTCCAATGGCAGTACTGCTCTTTCTATTTCTGTCTAGACACCAAATCAAAACTATACTCACCGGATCCGGTCCTCAAACTTCCCAAGCAGGCGCATGAGTTGGACCTCGGACTCCCCTCACTCGGGTTCGAGGCGTTGGCTCCAGCCGGGCCCGGCACCCGCCGAGGTCCGACCAGCTCCCTCCGATACAAGGGACCGGTGGCGCCAGGGAGCAGCCCTCGTAGGAAGGGCGCGATCCCGGCAGGACCAAGCCTATAGAGGCGGAAAGTCGTGGTATATTGCCCTATATACACTTTGATTCCACAACTTCCCGGCCAACGCACCAAGAATATGTAGCAGCAAAGCGCAGACAAACCAATAATACCAGGAGTCTGTTCAGAAGGTCCAAATCATTTATTTGTGCACAAGTCTCGAACCAGTCAATTTCAAAATGGCTGAGCAAAGTTTTCTAGCATTACAACAACTTTTATAGACTTCTGTTCCATTCTAGGTATAGGAAAACATTTCATTGGTCCCGGTACTCTCCCGTACCTCCCGTACCCCTTCCATTGGTCCCGGTACTGATAAGTTTATCCAATTATGTCCCTTCAGTGGGCATGACACCTGCATACCCCCCTTCTAGTCCCAATTACAATGGTCAGTTCATCAACTTGTTACTTTCACACTCTCAAGGCCATATAGCCAATTTGTGCATGCAGAGGAGCAGGGCTCTGCAACTCATCTGTCAGCACTCCCAATTATTTCTTTGCAGATGTACTTTTTCTTATCAGTAACTTTTAAACATGTTTTTCTGTATTTTTCCATCTTTCAGTTCTGCTTACCTAAGCTAATTCAATACTTCTACAGAATTCTATCTTACAATAACAGCATATTGGGGGATGTGCAATCCTATATGCCTCTCCACAGGCCTCATTTATAGGTCAAGCTAGCCATGCTGGCCTGCTTATGTCAGACACCGTGGATCACAGGCCTTCACCTGCCACACTGGGACCAATGAAAAGTTTGCCTATGTCTAGAATGGAGAAGAACGGTATAAATGTTGTTGTTTTGCTAGAAACCATGGCTCAGCCATTTTGAAATTGATTATTGCTTGAGCCTGTGCACATTAAACTGGCTTGGATCCTTGAAAAGACTCCTGGTTTTATTTATTGCATGCTTATCTGCTGCTACACCAGGAGTCAGGATTGGTATCGGACATGGCTGTGGCCTAGCCCAAGGCAAAAATCTGAGATGGATCCCTAAAGCCTACTAGCAAGCTGTGCTTTTTTCAGTTTCAGAGAGGTCTGAGGCCCTCTCTGGCCTGGAGGCTCAGGCCAATTGCCCTGGTTGCCTCCCTGCTAATGCCAATCCTGACATCTGCTGTCTTTTGTATAATATGGGGGGAAATGCACTTGTTTCTGTTTCTCTGATGTTGCACTGCACTGCATGCATCTAGCTTTCTGAGATTTAATTTTTGTCTACATATTTCTGTTTTCACTTTGTGGTCACTTATTGGTGAAGGCCTATCTGTAATGTGTGTGTATGTGTGAGTGTGTGACCAAGACTGGGTTAGCATGGAATTTCTGTTTAAGAATGTGTAGTCACCTGGCTTCTTAAGCTTTCCTAATAGGTTTATTGGCCTGCATTCCTAATAGGTTTTAGGGCCTGCAATATTTACGGTGCTGCCTTTTTCTAGGGAGGGTCTTGGTCTGAATTTTGGAAGTTAGTATTGGCTTGGTAGATTTGCTCATGGTCCCAAATGCTTTTTTGTACTAATTCCAGGGCTGGCCCAAACATCAGGCAACCTAGGTGATCACTTCTGGGGGTCAACAGAGAGTAGGGCATTCAAAATTAAACAATAAATTCTGACAGCCAGGGGGGGACATATGGGTTAAGATTTGCTTAGGGTGCCAACACTTTTTAAACCTCTCTTCTGTTTTTTAAGAGAACAGAGAAACAGGTCAACTCTGAGTCTGACCCTGATTAATGCACAATATGCTTGGTATTAAGAGGGATTTTTTCTCGTATGGTAAATTTTATGGGGAAGGTTCTAATTCTGCTCTGCACATATTGTTGGGGGCAAGGCCAGAGGGTTGAAGTTCAGTGAATGCAGAATATATATTTTTGAATTTCATGCCATATGGGTGAGCATATGTGTATCGGAGGGACCGGAGAAGGGGACCGTGGCTGAAAAGGTGCTAGAGAGTTCAACCTCTTGTACTCACCACCCCCTCACTCCCCCCCCCCCTTGATATAGCCTGCAGACACTAAAGTCTGCACTGTTGTCCTTTCTTGTAGGTGGGGTAGGGGGCGGGACAGGGGATAGGCATGGGTGGAGCATGCCTAACCACAAGTGGTGGATTTTTCTCTTTCAAAAAGTTGTCAACCCTACTTGGACAAGTCACTTAACCCTCCATTACCTTGGAAGAAAGGCCTGGCAATCTACTTCCAGTCACACTGCCAAGAAAACCCAGGAGCTGCTGGGTTGACAGGAGTCAGCACTGACTCAAAGGCACACATTTCATTTTGAGGATCAGAGTTTTACAGTGACCTTGGAAGCAAGGAGGTAATGGCTTACCAGGGCCGGATTTATCTATACGCCATGTACGCCATGGCGTAGGGCCCACAGCTGGCAAGGGCCCACAAAAGCTGCCGCGGCAGCATGGACGTTCCCGCGGGGCCCCCTCTACCCTGCTGAGCCCCTCCGTGCCGGCTTTGAGAGGCGCGAAGGGAGAGTGTCTCCCTCGCGTCTCTGTTAAGCCCGCAGGGGCTGATGGGAAATTTCCCATCAGCCCCTGCGGGCTTAACAGAGACACGAGGGAGACACTCTCCCTTTGCGCCTCTCAAAGCCGTCGCGGAGGGAGGGATTCGGCAGGGCAGAGGGGGCCCCGCGGGACCGTCCATGCTGCCGCGGCCTTGGTAGCAGCCAGCGGTTTTGCTTTTTTAAAATTTTATTTTACTTGAGCCGATGGGGGGGGGGGGGTAGGACTGGAAATGGGCGGGGGGGGTTAGGACTGGTAATGGGCTATGGGGGGGGTTAAGACTTAAAATGGGCGGTGGGCTGATGGGGGCTGTATGGTAATGGGATATGGGGGGGCTAGGACTGGAAATGGGCTGGGGGGGTTAAGACTGGAGGTGGGCTGATGGGGTTAGGACTGGTAATGGGCTGTGGGCTGTTGGGGGGGGTTAGAACTGGTAATGTTCTTTGGGGGGTTAAGACTGATAATGGGCTGTGGGCTGTTGGGGGGGGTAGAACTGGTAATGGGCTATGAGGGGGGTAAGACTGATAATGGGCTGTGGGCTGATGGGGGCTGTCTGGTAATGGGCTATGGGGGGGCTAGGACTGGAAATGGGCTATAGGGGGGGCTTAAACTGAAAATGGTGTGATGGGGGTTAGGACTGGAAGTGGGTTGATGGGGGGGCTAGGACTGGTATTGGGTTGGGGGGTTGCTAGGACTGGAAAAGGGCTGATGGGTGGCTAGGACTGGAAATGGGCTGATGCAGGGACTAGAAGGGAATGGATGCTGGGTGAGGCTGGAACTAGAAGGGAGCTGATGTTGGGGGAGGATTAGAATGGGATGGGGCTGGAAGAGTAAAATGGAGAAGGGAAAAATATTTTGTGTGGGAGGGATAAAAAATCTACAATTGGCCGGGTATTGGGAGAGTAAGTGGGGATTGAGGATGGAGGGGTAAAATTTGAGTGGATGAAACAGGAATGAGGAAAGAGCAAAAGGAGAAAGATTAGTATGTTAAAGCAGATGTAGAGAGAGAATGGAAAAAAAACTGGAAGAGAGAAGAAAGGACAAATGGACAGCAGACGATGGAGAGTTAGCAGAAGACATGAAGAAACCAGAAGAAAGTGGCTGGAGCAATTGCAGCTGAAAAAAAATGCACAAAAGGTAGAAAAATATCTCTTTATTTTGAATTTATTAATTGGAATATGTCAGTTCTGGTAAATGTGCATCATTAACGTCTGTGCTTTGTTTAGTACAAGAGCAAATTAATGTATTGTTTTATTTCTACAGTGTTGTACATTCCAAGTTTGGCTTTTGGGATTCCCAGTTTAATTATTGTCTTCCTGTTTCTAAATTGTGATTACTTGTTTGGTGATGGTCTATGTTCTGCATGTGTAACTGAGCTGAGGTGTTCTGTTTATATAATTCCTATTTGACATTGCCACTTGTTCTCTTTCCCCAGTAGGTCATGTATTGTTCTCTGAAATGTACTGGTTTAATATTTGCAGTGTTGCCTTTTGATTGGTAGAGTATGGTGCTTTGTGAGTCCTGGTAGTGCTGTTAGGATACGGCGGGTTTGCTATGGGTTGGCACTGGATTATAGTAATGTAGAAATCTTTTAGTCTTTCTTTATCCATACACTCATTAAGAGGCACGTTTACTAAAAGTTAGTATATGGTAACATTATGCAAATATTTATGCAAATGAGGCCCCTTATGCAAATGAGGCCCCGTACCCCCCTTGGGCCGCCCCTGCTGGGGGCCCACAATTTTTGTTGGCGTAGGGCCTCACTCAAGGTAAATCCGGCCCTGTGGCTTACGACATATTGAAAGTCACAATATAGCATATATGCTGTGTCATATCAAAGATGGGTTGTTTGATCATACTGATTTATTCCACTTGGTTTTGAGAAGGCTTTGGCATCGCCTTTGCTGCTTAAGCATCTGCTGCATATGACTAACCCTAGACATCTTTTGGATATAAGAGAGAACTGTGTTTTTAGTTCAGTCAAAAAGGTATGGTGGAAACTATTGCACCATCTGTTTGCCTCTATATGTTAGTGTTGACTTCTTACTGGGGCTGTGAGGACAGACATTTCTAAGCTGGAAAGAGCTTGGGGTGACACAAGAAGATCAATTGGTAGTGGAGGAAGGTGTGAAGAATTATGGGATTGCTATGGATTTATGGATCAAGATGTGTGCAGTCTGTCTAAAGAGGACTTATCAAGCAGTTGTGTTTAAAACTGGAGGAGGTCATACTAGCTGGTGAGGGCTGTAAGCTGTCAGTGGCTGCACTTTAAATTTACCGTACTTCAGGTGCCATCTCCTTTCACCTCCTGATTCCATTGGATACCTCCACAGACTGTCAGTATGCCCTTAAACCTGCCCAGAGAATGCAGCATTGGCACAGAAGGGAGCAGCACTGAGATCATCAGACGGTGGTAAGCTCCACCTCCTGCCTGATGCTGATCTCCTGCGATGGTCTCCTTGTCTTTAAATTTACCGCACTTCAGGCATGCCCACACCTGGTGGGCCCGTGCCTAAGGGCCTCATCAAGGCCACACTACTAATTGACTTTCTGAATGAACACATTATGTGCATCACAGAAAGTTGGCTAACAGAGGATGATGCTGTGCACATTAACCAGCTAACCCCTCCAATCTACAAGCTTTTCAGTTGCCCTAGGACAAACTGTAGGGGAGGAGGTGTCTTCATTTTAGCCAGAGAACATTTTGCCTTAAAATACGTCACCCAAAAATCCAGTCAAGGCTTAGATATACTCATGATAACAAGTTAGGGTTGCCAACTGGCTCCAGATGCGCCCGACAAGCTTGATCCAGTTTCCTGTTCTAGCAAAGATTATTGAAAAGGTGGCTCATCAGCAACTCCAGAACCTCATTAATATGCATGCTCCTCTTGACCTCCATCAACATGGTTTCAGGCCCCAACATGGTGTGGAAACCCTACTTACATCACTAATGGATAGGCTGATGCAAGGTATCCAAAAACAACATCAAGGATTCATGCTACTATTTCTTGATATATCAGCAGCTTTTGATTCGGTACCCCACTCTACATTGCTCCAGCATTTCCAAGAAATTGGCATTGCTTAAAACCCTAAAATGGTTCAATTCATACATGAATGAATGTCAGCAACACATACGATTATCTGGAAACAGCTCCGCCCCTTACAAACTGCAACAGGGAATTCCTCAAGGCTCTGTCCTCTCCGCTCTTCTCAATATCTATGTTCAGCACATATACTTTATCATACAATCATAGAAGGTCTTCTATCATTTATATGCTGATGCTTTAATGCTGTACATTCCATTCACTATCTAACATCCAGACTCCACCCCCCCTCCCCGAACAGCTGCTTCACAGCCACCTTAAAATGGTTAACCAGAATTTATCAATCAACTTCCTGAAAACTGAAATCCTACATGTCACTAGAGACCCATCATAAACCCCGCTGGCACATCTAAAAGTCTTAGGAGCTCAATCTAAGGTCAAGACACAAATCTGATACTTTGGAAATAATTCTGGACCAAGGATTGACAGTACTGCCACAAATTAATACCATCACATTAAACTATCATAAAATAAGGACAATTCTAGCCCTTTCTCCCCTCCTGGAAACTCATGAATTCCGTACAGTTTTCCAAGCCCTGGTCCTATCCCAGTTGGACTATTGTGACATAATTCTATTGGCTTCCCAGGATATGTAATCTATCCATTAGATGTTGCAGAATGCAGCAGCCTAGATCTTGCATGGTGCATCGAAACCACATCATGCCAATCCTATATAATCTACACTGGCTCCCTCCCACGCTAAATATAAGGCATTACTCACAATCTTCAAAATCTTACATGACCTCTCCTCAGATTATCTAAAATCTCTCATACTAAGAACACCAGATAACCAGACAAGGAGAACCAATACACAGTTTACCCTTACTATCCCCACTAAGAAGATGAAAATAAAACAGTCAGTTTCAAACCGGGCTTTGCCCCTATATGCCACGAAGATATGGAATACTCACCCTACAATCTCTGATCCATACCTGGCCTCAAAGACTTCTATAAGAACCTATAGACACAATTGTTCATTGAACACTTCGATACCTCTGTTACATAATAAAATGCCATTACATCTTTCGCGAGCCTCGATGCGTCGGACACTTATAATTGTCATTATAGCTCTTGTCACCACCCTTCCCGGTAACCCTCCCCCCCTGAATCCTCCCTATAAACCTTTGTATCCTTTAACCAACTCCCTCACTGTATATAATGTAGTTAAGTTTGATTGATTAATCCATATTTGGTGCCTACTATGTTTATGATAATCTGTTACTTTTTTACTGACTGTTCCATGTACAAAATTGTTACTATTTTAGAAACAGGAACATGACATCAGAAAAAGACCACATGGCCTATCTAGTCTGCTCTTCCATATCAACTACAATAATCCCCTTCAACTACAAAAGTCCCCTTCAATTTCAATAGTTCCTTTTAGTGACTGTTCCATGTACAATGTTGCTCCAGTGTTGCTTGTAAACCACTTTGACATTCTGAAAGGCGGTATAGAAAAACAGTCAAATAAATAAATGCAAAGGGTGCTTCTGGAGCTGAATGTTTTTGAGGAGTATGACCACCTGGCAGTTGTATAGAACCGCAAATTAGGCATGCAGGTAACTGTAAAATATATACTTGGGGCAATGGCACAGACACCTTAATTAGTCACAAATATGTAATTAAGAGAGATGCAATTTAAGATAATGCTAAAGCTGTTTTACACACCAAATGGGGGGGGGGGGGGTTAAAGCTGGGAGTGTATGTTCAGCATGGTGTTCAAAATTTCTAGAACCTAAGGCCACACCGAGTCATATGTTCTGGTTCTGGCCAAATATTACATGATTCTGGGTGGGGATACAGCAATATTTGGGCCAGGTTTTGGGAACTGTGCTGATATGAAACCACAGGTTGCTCTTCTGTACATTTATTCCACAGTTGCAGTCATAGGTGCAGCATTGAAACTTTGGATCCGGCAAGTGCTCCGAGTTGCGAGGAAAGGTATGTCAGTGAGTTGATTATCAGAGGAGGGGTCTTCGTTCTGGCAATAGCGAAATGCACTGCACCAGTTTATGCTTTTTGAGCACAAAGGGGCCAGGGGGCTAGTTGAGACTGTTTTATGGCAATATGGGGATTATACATACGGACCCTCACATTTAGGGCCAGGAGTCAAGTCAACAATGAATTTACATGACCTGGGCACATGCACGTCCAACTAGCTGATTTAGTTTACAGTTTCATATCTGTTGGGGGTGGAAGAAAATCAATAGATAAGTTAACATGATAGGGGGACTGTATATGTGTGACTGGAAGTGGAGGAATAGTAGAATATTGTGTTTTTGGAATAATACTGGGCAATAGGTAAATGGAGAGACAAGGAGCTATACTATACCTTGAGAACCTAGTTCCCCTGGGAGGTGGGGTGGGGGTTTGGGGAAGGGAGGGAGGCCACTATCAAACTCCTATGGATATTAAAAGATCCACTCGGGGGAGACTCTGAGTGTGTAAGTGCCTCCACACTCCAGAACCGTGCGATTATTTCATATATGCAATTGGAAAGTTGGAGAAAATATATATAAAATGGTGTTGGCTTGTACGTCAACTTGGTTTGATAACACAATGAGACTGTAACCTTATATAGCAATTGTGTTTGTACGATTGTGTTTTGAATTAATAAAAAGGTTTAGACTATAAAGTCTTTCCTCAGCATACATGCATATAAACATATGCAACAACGACATAATGCATGCTTCTATCTATGCCACTTGTAGGCAATCCCAGGGGGCATAGCTTGGGCAGAGTAGGGCTGAAGTTGCAATGTAACTACTTATTTTATAAAGCATGCGAGAAGGGTGTGTAAAGTGCATGCACACATGTATATCTCCTTTGTGCATCAGCATTTGCACATGAGAGGGGCTGGGTCTGGGGGCCTGTTTTATAAAGGCCCACAAGTGCCTATGTTGCCTTAATAAAATATGCTTAAACTAGGCACCTTTTTGGACTTCACTCATAGGCATACTGTTATAAATTAAGCTCAGGGCCAGTGCAAGAGTATAAAGTACCCTAGGCAAACCTTCTGCTGGGTGCCTTTATGACTGATCCCCCGCACCCCCTGCCCGAGTTTCTTACAATTGAACTCAATAATTTTGATCATCAAAACAGCACTCCTTTCAAAATAATCCTGCAAAAATGCTAAATTGACATA
This sequence comes from Ichthyophis bannanicus, assembly GCA_033557465.1. Classification (NCBI taxonomy): domain Eukaryota; kingdom Metazoa; phylum Chordata; class Amphibia; order Gymnophiona; family Ichthyophiidae; genus Ichthyophis; species Ichthyophis bannanicus. Next base: position 1,080,874,093 of record CM066032.1, read on the forward strand.
ATAATATCAAACATTATTGGGGTGTCCATTTATATACAAAATGAAGGCAATTTTGCTGTCCCTAAGAAGCTGCCACCCTAGTCGACTGCCTGGTTTTCTTAATGCTTTGCCAGCTTTGCTTAGGCATTAAATGGATGAACTGGCCAGTTATTTCTGACCAGAGAAAATAGCAAGACTCAGTATTAAGACACCCCAACTAGAGCATCAGATGCTAAGGGGTTCATTTGGTTACTTTAGGAGGTCACTTTCAAAGCCCATGGTAGTTCTTCATGCAAAGTCAGCATTTACTCGTGTAGATCACATACACATGAAATTGTCAATTTTAGAAGGTGCTGATTTACATGTAGACTTGCCACAGGACATGTAGATTCAGAGGGGGTGTGTTCTGGGCATGGTTTTCAGAGTTCCTTGAATAGGAATATGTGTACAAATTGCGAAATTTCCCCATCAGCATTAGCATCTGCTCAGAATCATGCACAAGTGACAGCAACCTGCTCATTTCAACTTGGGTCTTTGACACTGACTGTGTGACCAAATTATTTATTTACTTGTTTGTTTATTCAAGAAAATTGACTATACTACCATTCAAACTGTGGTCTAAAACTATGGAAATTTACAATAATAGAAAAGGCCAAAAGACAACTGTACATAAAACAATAGCAATAAAACTATGCATAAAACAATGTTAATATAACCTAGGAAATATTAAAAAAGAAATAAAATCAAAATAAAATATAGATACACAAAAACAATGAGGGAGGGAAATGAATGGAACAACATTATTAAACAACACATGCTTGAAACAAAATGGAGATACAAAAGGATAAGGGGAGAAAACCTAATGGAGAAGAAAGTATTCATGAATCTAGGTATTCACCATATGATTGCTGGAAAAATCTGGGGCCCAATATTTAAAACAATGAACGCAGTGAGCATTAATGGCGGTGAATGGGATATTCAGCGGAAATATCTGTAGGTGCTACCGCTAGGATCTCTGATGCTAACCAGCTAGCATTAGGGCATCCTGGGGATGCAGCGGGGGTTGGCACCTGGAGATAACCGATCATTGGTGATATTCAGCTGCTGCCCGGTTATCCCTCGGCAGCAAAAGTCAGGCACAGTAAAGGCTGGCCTAATTTTCACCACTGCCCGATTAACTATTCAGTTGACACTGCCAGTCAAGATCGGTGGTCGGATATGACACTGGCATTGAATATCGGGGTCTAGGGATCAGCTCTGACAGCTAGCCACTGTAATCGTGCTAGCCACCATTGCTGAATATCGAGCTTCGGCTTCTTAAATTTTTTATAGAAACTTTTGGTCCAGAGATCAAGAGAAAGAGAATTCCATAAAGTAGGTACCCAAAAGGCAAACATCAAAGTATGTATCCATTTGAATTTTTCCTGGCTTTGTTAGTCCTTGTTTCCACCAATAGAGTTTGCATAGTGAATGAGTGGCCAGTTGTGCTCACTTTCTCAAAAATTCTCTTGTACATGTATTTACCAGTGCTTATACATGTGAAGCACAAAGTGAGGCCACCCCTTTTTCTAAGATCTTTCATTCTGAAATCGATGCTCTTGTTGTACATTCTGGCAAAGACACATGCATTTGCAGTATTATTATACACGCTTGGAGTCTTCAGTTGTCCTGAAAGAAACTTGGAATACCCAGGACTGTAAACACACTGTGCAGCACACATTGCGATTGCTGTGCATTATTTTCCATAAGGTTTCACATTCAGCAGAGCCTTTTGTAAAATAATGTGGGAATTCTGTCCATCCCAACCTGGATAGCCAAATTCCTACCTAGACAGTCTATGCAAATTGATGCTTTTGACTGGAATCAATTAATTTTTTCTATGCAATAAATCATGTGTCACTATTTCACTTTTTTTTCATAAGATTTGGTCACCTCCAAATTTTGCTGAATTGAAAGTGCGAGCATGGTAGCACCAAACAGAGGTCAGCAGTTCAGTTGCCCACACTGGTCTCAATTGTGCAAAACTTGGAGGTGAACAAATACTATGAAAAGAAATACACCTCTACAAGTCAAAGCTAAACACTTTGACTTGATAAGATCTTTTGCAGCATGAGAAAAATATGCCATGAGCCAAATTTCTTTCAACAGCCTATCCTTTATGCCATTCTGGAAATATTCATATAATTATGAACCATCTTATTTGTTCAGTCACTACAGCAAAGGTAAATAGAACTTAACCATAGCACCTAATATTCAGCTAGTGTGGTGCCGGTGCCTAACTTAGCACATAGATTCAGCAGCACCACTATCCAGATAGACAGGAGCACGAATAAATGGATAGCTGATCATTGCGCTGCACTATCAGCACTGTGCTGCCTTAACTAAACATGTGGAGGCCAATTCAAATTGGAGCACGTCCAGATGTCCAAAATCTGGATGGCACGGATATGCATTCAATTCTGCTTCTGTGGGAGCTGGACGGCCCTATGGGAGCAGAATCAAGGCATAGGGCCGGGACATCCCGAACGTGCCTGATTTTGACCCACTGAATGTGCAGAAATCCACCTGGCTAGCCCAGCCAGCCTCCTGCATGGTGACGTGGTGCTGTGGCATCCTGTTTCCATGGCACCACAGCTCCGTGCAGGAGCCCTGATTGCCCGCACTGCCTTCAAAGGGCATTTTCCCCATCGCCTGACCATCTGACCCCTGATTGGGCCTTTCAAGGCCAAGATCAGGCTGCAGGGAACCTCCTCTCCTGCTCACCTGTGTCCTGGGGTCCCGGCATGGCTGTCCTCCACCGTTGGGTGGGGCTCATTCCCTATCTAAGTCACCCAGCTTGGACATACAGGGCCATCACTGGGATAGGCCCTGTACGTCCGGGTTCAGGGTCACGCTTCCAGCCCACCCTCGCTCCTCCTTCGGCCCGCCCCATCCCATCCTCATACAGAACTCCCCACACATCTCTGCTGTACGTGCGGGGAGCTCTTTGGCAGGACTACGACCAGGGCATTTAGCAGGGAATATACATCTGACCAGGATGTATATCCCCACTAAACGCGGGTCAGAATAGACCCCATAACCTATCTGGATAGTGGTTAAATATTACAACTATCTGGATAATATTTTGGCCCAGTATTTCTCCTCTCCCAACTGGACCAAATTTTATAAAACATTTTTACATTTAGGCAGTTTGGTGACTTTGAGGAATGATTACTAATGTGCAGTAAAATAACTAATCTTTTCCCACAGTAATATTTAGCAGCAGGAGTCACTAACTTGTAGAACTTTAGTACCGTAGGTTAACGTCTCCTGCGGTAAATACCAGTTTTCATTGTTGCAGTCAGGACCATCGCAGGCATCCTCTCTCTCAAAATGACCAGTGATAGAATAAATTCCCACACCCCTGTCATCCCCCCTACCCATGATAACCCCCTGACAATCTAAGCCCATTCCTCCATCCCTCAGTACCCCTCCCTTGACCACCGTATGGTAGCTTTCATCTCATGGCACTGCTGCTAGGGATCAAGCTGTAAAAAGACAGACACAAGCTGCATTATCCATTAAGCACAATAATGAGGTGTTCTGCATTCATTTGAATACTTTGCATCTCATTATTTTGCTTGTTTTATGTTGGCAAACCATATGTTAAGGGCAAATAACATACATTTTTCTGATATAATGTGTTATTTTCCTCAAAAAACATGTATTATTCCCTTAAGACACGTAATTGCCTCTCTCAAATGGCCTGATGCTATCTCTATAATCTTTATGTATTCTCTGGTTGCAGTGAACACATGATTTGCCTTTGAATACCAGTCTTTAACATCCTGAAAGTGCTATAGGAAACTGCACAGGTGCCCAATGATATTTTGAGGGTCTTCAAACCAAAAGACTGCCTACCAGCCCAGACCCAACATATATCCAGGCTTCTGAACCACACAGGTAGATCTCAATCAAAATGATCTTTTTCTCACTCTGAGCCTCTGGAAAAAAATTGCTATTGAAATAATTCCACAGTCTGCCTCTGCACACATTCCCTAAGCAATTAAACAATTATGGGCTGAATTAAGACTTTAACATTCTCACTTGGATTCTTAACTAAACAATAGTAGAAATGAAAAAAAAAAAACATGCAGAGCACTAAAGACTATACACTGGCAGCTAATCAAACAATTAACTGATTGTTAAGGTATAGATTTTCAGAACTTTCTGGAACTTGATGTACATTACAATAAGGCTAAGAAAGCATTTAATCAGAACTAATAGCAGCTTGAAGATCGCATGTCTGTAGCTCCCTAGATGTCTTCACATTTGTACTTCCCAACATTGCATTAATTAAACTCATTTGGGAATATTTTATTTGATGCTTTGTATCAACATTTTTGAGGAAACTCACAATGTTACATGAAAGGGGCACTAGATCCTTTTTTAAGTCTATCTCGGTAATTAAAATGAAAGTAATGCTTTAGAAACATAGTAATAATAGCACCAGATGTCTGTAGATTTGGTTGATTATCTCTTTATAAGTGACTGTCATGATTATAGAGAAGGTTCAGGCAACTCAAAGGGAAAGGAAGCTATTAAAAAATAAACATATTCTTATACTGAAGGGCTTGTAGCATGGTCCAGAATACAATATAAAAACATAAAAGTTGCTATACTGGGTCAGACCAGAAAGGAATACTGGATCAAACTAAAAGAGACAAAAAGAGAAATAAGGATAGCAAAATCAAAGGCAGAAGAAAAGATGCCTAAAGATGTGAAGTGTGGCGACAAAACGTTCTTCAGGTATATTCAGGAGAGGAGGAAAATCAGAGGTGGAATTGCAGGACTCAAAAGTACCAGGAATGGACTCATTGAAAGTGACATTGAAAAAGTGAAAATGCTAAACAAATACTTCTGCTCTGTTTTTATTAAAGAAAATCCTGGAGAAGGATCACCTGTGACTCCCAAATATAAAAATGGCAATGGAGTAGATACCACACCATTCACAGAAGATGATGTGTTAGAACAACTTGCAATTAATGTGAAGAGTGCAGTGTCATGCACTTAGAAAGCAGAAATCCAAGGAACAGGGGGTGATTGGGGCAAGAGGTTGGTGTGCACGGACCAGGAGAAGGACCTTGGAGTGATTATTTCTGAGGATGTCAAGGTGGCAAAACAGTGCGACAAGGCGGTGGCAAAAGCCAGAAAGATGCTAGGTTGCATACAAAGAGGAATTACCAGCAGAAAGGAAGAGGTACTAATGCCACTGTACAAGTCACTGGTGGGGTCTCACTTGGAATACTGTGTTCAGTTTTGGAGACCATATCTCGCAAAGGTTATAAAAAGACTGGAAACGGTTCAGAGGAAGGCGAACAAAATGATTTGGAGCCTGCATCGGAAGACTTATGAGAAGAGACTTGAAAACCTAAATATGTACACTCTGGAGGAGAGGAGGGATAGGGGAGATATGATTCAGACCTTTAAATATTTAAAGAGTATTAATGAACAAACAAACCTCTTCCAAAGACGGGGAAGCTATAAAACTAGAGGGCATAACATGAAGCTGCAAGGGGGTAAATTGTGTCTTTTGGGGAAACTGCTAGGTATGTATGACCTAGATTGGCCACTGTTGGAAACAGGATACTGGGCTTGATGGACCTTGGTCTGACCCATGTAGGCGGGTAGTATGGCATATCTTATGTTCTTATGAAAGACAATGTCAGGAAATACTTTTTCACTGAAAGGGTGATGGATGCTTGGAATGCCCTCCCGATGGAAGTGGTGGGAGCAAATGCATAGACAGAATTCAAAATGGTATGGGACAGACACAGTGTATCCCTTTATAGCAACAGGATAACATCAAAATAAACTTAACTATCTCTTATATCTCAACAAATAGGGGTGCCCTACAGGGAGTGGTGGGTACACCCTTAACAAAGGCATGGGTAAGGTTGACCCGCACGGAGCGGCAGGTGCACCTACACTTGCCACCTTGCTGGGCAGATTAGATGGACCATACTGGTCTTTATCTGCCGTCATATACTATGTTACTATGTAGACCAAGTGTCTGTCAAGCCCAGTATCCTGTTTCCAACACTTGCCAATCTAAGTCACAAGTACTTAACAAGATACCAAAAAGTAGGAGGGCATTTTCAGTGACTGTCCATTGCCACTTTAATTCTGACCCGGATATTCAAGGCTGGGGTCATATCCAGCCACTGGCATTGAATATCTAGTGTGTAGTGCCAGCACAACCACCAGGCATACTAGGCCAATGGTCAGGGGGTGCACATTGCCGCTGCTGCAAATCCTTCTCTGGGATGTTATCTTCTGTTCCAGCAGCACAGTGTCGTTCGTGCTTCTGCCCTCCCCCTTGATTCTACTTCCTTTAACAGGAAGGAAGTGGAATAAGACGGGAGAAGATGCATGACTGACACCACAGCACTGGAGCAGAAAGTAACTCTGGCACTGAGCTGCCTTTTAAATGTATTGCCATCGCTGCATATAGGGGAGAGGGGTGGCAGTGGTGCCAATAGGCATGGGGTGGAGCAAGGGCAATGCTGGGAAGAAGGTTCACATAGGATGCCTCATATCTTTGCTCTGGCCCTGCTGGTGTGCAAGCATAGTATGTTAGCTAACCGGGCAGCAGTGATATGCGGCCTCTGCCCATTTATCTAACCCAGCTAAAGTTAGGCCAGCCATTAAAGACAACCGGACAGTGCCTGAATGTTAGCCTTGGAACGCTCATGGAACACACAATGTTGTGCAGTTAGAATTGGGGTGTACAATGGCCTCAGAGGGGGATATTCAGTGGCACAAAATGGATATGGTCTGCTAACCATGAGAATCACTTTGAATATGTCCCCCCTTGGATTCCTGATTGTAGAAAGGATAAAGTCTCATTTGAACAAAATAGGAAATTTTAACAGATTTTCATGGCTAAACGTTACAAAGCAAACCCTCAGGCCTGTCCTTATCTATCTCCCATACCACCTACCTACATCACATTTTATGCTGTGAAGGCAGGAACATGTTATCCCAAATAGAACTTAGGAACATAAGATATATCATACTGGGTCAGGCCAAAGGTCCATCGAGCCCAGTATCCTCTTTCTAACAATGAAAATTTCAGGTCATAAGTATTGTCAGGTTCCCAAAATGTAGATAGATTCCATGGTGCTTATTCCAGGGAAAAGCAGTGGAGTTCCACCACTCTACTGTAATAACAGTTTATGGACTTTTCTTCCTGGGACTTGTCCAAACATTTTCTAATAAGAACATAAGATATGCCATACTGCGTCAGGCCAAGGTCCATCAAGCCCAGTATCCTGTTTCCAAGTAACTGGCAGATTCCCAAAGAGGCAGACAGGTTCCACAATGCTCGTCCCGGGGCAAGCAGTGCATTTCCTGGGTCCTCTTTAACCCTCGGATACACTCGGTAAATCGACTGACACGTATACACTACCCCCGGGTCACCCCTGACACATATGTAGAAATATGGTAAAACATCTACTTTTGTTTGTAAAACATGGTTAAATTGTGAAGAAAAAGACATACTTTTATTTATTTTTTATAATACTTGTTATTAATTCACCCTTTCAAGTGAATAATGTGCAATGCTAGCCAAGATCAGGCAGGCAGGACAAGTTGTACAAGGTCAGATATATGCTGCATAATGTCAATACCTGTTAACTATTCAGTTGCAAGCTTAAAAATGGTGTGCAGCACTGCACGCTTTGCAAACTACAATAGTTCTATATTTATTTGCTAGGTGGACAGCAACAGTCAAAGTATGGTGCCATTATGTCAAGTAATGCCCAAAACCACCTAACATTATGTCAAGTAATGGCATGATGCAAATTGTGACAAAAAAATTACCGTGTTATAACAAATTGACAACGGTGCATTGTAAACAACAGAAAACTAGTAAGCAATACATGAAGTACATTGACTGTTTTTTTCAACAACAGTTTATGCACAATGTGCTAGTAGTTGTTCTTGAATGTTCGGGACATACTCGCTTCAGACAGATTTCACATTCGGTAAATACTTTTCGATCTCTGTCACTTGGACAAAAGGAGCATCTTTTTCTTTTCTTTGCTGATGCCCGTGTGGTCAACGGTCTTGGTGGCTTAGGCATTTCAAGGCAAGGATAGCCAACATTGGCCATGGATTGACATGTATGGCTTGTCAGACCTTCTGGATGGCTTTGATGATTTTGTAGCTGAGGCTTCATGAGATTCAAAGCGAGTTCCTCCAGAAAAACCTTCTCTTGCAGTTTTCCTTGTGATGAAACATAGGATTGTTGTACATAAATATTATGAATGAATTTACAGCCGCGATATCAAGCAGTCCATAAAACACGCAAAGTGGCCATCGACGAGTTGATCTTTTCACACTGTATGTGTGGCACAACTGATCTACTGTGTCAACACCCCCTTTCGTTCTGTTGTAGTCAAGTATTATTTCTGGCTTCTTTGATGTTTCATCAATTTTATTATCATGGTGAAGTGTTGACAGCAGCATAACTGATTTGTTTCGTTTTGGGACGAATGACACCAAAGTCTTGTCTCCACTGAAGCCAAATATTGAGGATCCCACAATTCTTGAGCGATTTGCCTGGAATTCTGAAGGTATGTCACGGTTGCAACATCTTACAGTGCCCAGTAGTGTCAAATTCTTGCTAAGAAGAACATCAGCCAGTTGTACGTTAGTAAAGAAATTGTCGCAAGTAATGTTCCTGCCAGACCGTTCCAGAGGTTCAATAAGCTTCAAAACAACATCAGCTCCTAGAGATATTGTTTTGTCACGAGTAACTGACTCTTCACGCCCTAGGTATGGCTTCATGTTGAATACATAATACGTTTCGGCATCTGCACACACCCATAACTTTATACCGTATCGGTCTGGTTTAGACTTGATGTATTGACGAAACGGACACTTGCCTCTGAACCCCAACAATTGTTCATCAACAGTCAAGTATGCAGATGGTGTGTACATTTTCATGCACTGAGAAATGAATAAATTCCAAACATCTCTGACTGGAGTAAATTTGTCATTGGCCCTTCGTGATTCACGGGTTTGTTTGTCATCAAATCGAAGTAAACTCAATATTTCTGCAATCCTTTCACCTGACATAACAGTTGGAAATATAGGATTCTGGATAGGACTTTTAGCCCAAGTTCTGCGTACAGATACTTTGTTCAACCTGAAAACACCACTCATGTACAGAAGACCCAATGTTGCTTGGAGCTCTTCCATTGTTACCTGCTTCCAGTCAGTACATGGTGGCTGCATTGCTTCAGCTCTATGTATGCCTTCAGAATTTGTGAAATCTAACACTGCTGACAATATATCTGGAGTTACAAACATGTCAAAAATATCCTTAGCATTAGTTATACCTCTGATCAGAGCAATTGGTCCAGAAGATTCTCTGACTATATTTGCTTCCCTTGTTCTTGATGTTGGCGGTACAGTTTTATTCCAATGCATGCCAGAACGAGCTGTGTAATGACTGTCAGTAACCTCCTCATTTTCAGAATGTGATTCAGAAGTTTCAGAATTTCTGTATGAACTGCTATTGTCATCACTTGTTTTATTTTCTTCGACAGCATCTTCCGCTTCACTGCCGCTATCATCAAGATCAAGCTGATCGGACTGGGCGGGAACGACTGCACTATCCGTATCAGCACCTTCAGTATCATTACTCAAACTATCATTAGTGTCACTTTCTTCATTCAACCAACGTCTAATTTTTTTAGTTGCTGCACAGCTGCTGAAGCGTTTCGGGAGTGGCATTGTTTACCTTTGTCGTAAAAAATTTTAATCCACAGAAACAAACAAGGAACTGACGTCAGGTGACATCATAAATGTAAGCAAGACGTTAGAAAACACAGGATTGTAATGTGGACTTGGAGTGGTGACTTTCTTTGCTGCTATAAAACAAAGGAGAGTGTTATTGTGCGAGTGTCGAAAATCACCCCTTGTTTGTTCAGCAGCATGCAGTACTGTATAAAAACGTTATTTTTGCAAAACATATGTATGAAAATACTTAAAAATGGTTCGTTGAGGAATATCTAGAGTACCAAAATACAATTCCTTACCATTTTGAAGAAAAAACACAAAAACCGACACCCGGGTCACCCCTGACCCGGGGGTAGTGTATCCGAGGGTTAATAATGGTTTATGGACCTTTCCTCCAGGAACTTGTCCAAATCTTTTTTAAAACCCGGCTACACTAACAGCTTTTACTACATCTTCCGGTAACAAATTCCAGAGTTTGATTAACGCTGAGTGAAAAAATATTTTCTCTTGTTAGTCTTATATTGGTTACACTGTATCTTCATTACATGTCCCCTAGTCTTTCTACATTTTGTTGGCATAAACAATCAATCTGCATTTACCAGTTCCACTCCATTCATTAATTTATAGACCTCTATCATATCTCCCTTCAGCTGTCTTTTCCAGGTTGAAGAGCCTTAACCTTTTTAGCCTCTCTTCATAAGGCTATCATTCAATCCCCTTTACCATTTTGGTGGCTCTTCTCTGTACCTTTTCTAATTCTGCTATATACTGTACTTTTTAAAATACAGTGACCAGAATTGCACACAATATTTGAGGTGCGATCGCACCATGGAATGATACAGAGGCATTATAATATCCTTTGTTTTATTTTCCATTCCTTTCCTTATGATTCCTAGAATTCTATTTGCTTTCTTGGCAGCCACTATACACTGGGCAGAGGGTTTCAACGTGTCATCCATGATGACACCTAAATCTTTTTCCTGGGTGGTGGTTCCTAATGTGGAACCTTGCATCGTGTAACCATAGTTTGGGTTATTTTGTCCTAGATGCAAAACTTTGCACTTGGCCACATTAAATGTCATCTGCCATTTGAACATCCAGTCTTCCAAATTTATTAAGGTCCTCTTGCAATTTTTCACAACTCCCTTGGGTTTTAACAACTTTGAATAATTTTATGTCATCTGCAAATTTGATTACCTCACTCATTATTCCCATTTCCAGGTCATTTATAAATATGTTAAAGCAGTGGACCCAGCACAGATCCCTGGGGTACTCCACTATTCACCTTCCTCCATTGGGAAAATTGGCCATTTAGCCCTACCCTCTGCTTTCTATTTTTTAACCAGTTCCTGATCCACAATAGTACACTGCCTCCTATCCCATAACTTGTTAATTTCACCAAGAGTCTCTCATGAGGGACCTTGTCAAAGACTTTCTGAAAATCCAGATACACTACATTGATTGACCCACCTTTGTCTACCTGCTTATTTACACCTTAAAAAAAAAATATAACAGATTAGCTCAATAGTAGTAGTAGTAGCTCTTTCCTTGCTAAAGCCATGGTGGCTGCCTTCCATTAATCCATGACTATGTGCATGGTCAGAAATTGCTTTTAATAATGGTTTCTATCATTTTCTCCATACTGATATCAGGCTCACCAGTCTGTAGTTTCCCGGATCACCCCTGGAACCCTTTTTAAAAATTGGCGTTCGATTGTCTATCCTCCAATCTTCAGGTATTATTGATGATTTTAATAATAGTTGACAGATTAGTAATATTAGGTCTGCAATCTCATATTTCAATTCTTTCAATACCCTTGGATGTATACCATCCAGTCAAGGTGATTTGCTACTCTTCAGTTTATCAGATAGTTGTAGTACATCTTCCCGGTTAATTGATATTTCTTTCAATTCTTCTGCTGCATCAGCTTTAAATACTATTTCAGTCATGTTCTTCAGTAAAGACTGAAGCAAAGAATTCATTCAGTCTCTCCACTATGGCCTTGTCCCCTCTTAGTGCCTCTTTTACCCCTCTATCATCCAATGGTCCAACTGTTTTTGCTACAAATGTACTTGAAAAAAAATTTATAATGTGTTTTTGCTTCCACGGCAAACTTTTTTCAAATTCTCTCTTTGCCTGCCTTATCAATGCCTTGCATCTTATTTGCCAGTGTGAATATTGTTTCCAGTTTTCATCATTTGGCTCCTTTTTCCATTTCCTGAAAGATGTTTTTTTGGCTACAACAGCCTCTCTGACCTGACCTTTAAACTATGCTGGCAGTTTTTTGGACTTCTTTCCACTTTTCTTAAAGCATAGAATATAGCTGGTCTGAGCTTCCAAGATAATATTTTCAAACAACACCCATGCTTGATATAAGTCTTTAACCTTTGCAGCTGCTCCTTTCAGTTTTGTCTTAAGTGTTTTCTTCATGTTATCATAGTCTCTCTTTTGAAAGTTAAATCCCAACTACACTAGCAGCTTTTACTATATCCTCTGGTAATGAATTACAGAGTTTAATTACATGTTAAGTGAAGAAATATTTTCTCCAATTAGTTTTAAATGTCCTACTGTGTAGCTTCATTGCACATCCCCTAGTCTTTATACTTTTTGAAGGAGTAAACAACCGATTCGCGTTTACTTATTCTACTCCAATCATTATTTTAAAGACCTCCATCATATTTTTCCTCAGCTGTCTCTTCTCCAAGCTGAAGAGTCCTAACCTTTTAATCCTTTGCTCATAGGGGTATCCTTCCATCTCCTTTATATTTTTGTTTGCTCTCCTCTGTACCTTTTCCAGTTCTGCTATATCTTTTTTTAAATGCAATAACCAGAACTGCATGCACCTTTCAAGGTGAGGTTGCACCATGAAGCGATACAGAGGCATTATGACATCCTTTGTTCTATTAGCTTTCTTGGCTGCTGCTGCACACAGAGCAGAGGATTTCAATGTGTTATCTAGATCCTTTTCCTGAGTGGTGGCTCTTAACGTGCAACCTTGCATCATGTTGTCCTTCCCTAAGTGCAGAAGAAGAGAAATCTCTGGCCACTCCTGCTCTATTTATCCTGTATTTCAAGAATGGTCATAGTCTAAAATGGCACTAACCTCAAAGTCAGCAGGCAGCATTTGGAAATACAGCATCAATGAAGTAGCAACAACGGGGGGGCGGGGGGGGGGCAGGGGGGGGTTACTCCTGCCTCTGCTAGAACACAGGATGGGAAAGATGGGGATTTAGAGAGGTCTGGGAAAAGGAGGAGAGAGACAAGTTGGACAGGTAGATGGAGGGCTGGCCCAACCATTAGGCAAACTAGGTGGTCACCTGAGGTGGCAGCTTCTGGGGGTGGGCAAAAAGCGGGGCATTGAAAGCTAAAAAATAGAATCGAAGAGCCGGGGGGGGCATAAGACTTAAGGTCTGCCTAAGGTATCAACACCTTGAACCAACTCTGTAGCTAGCCCTGGTGCACAGGGGCTGGACTGACAAGACCCACATTGTTTTATGGGGGAAGGGAGCTCTTAGCAAGCCAGATAATGGGAGGCCAGCTGGCTAAGGGGGCAGACTGCAATATTCAGGGGCACTATTCGGATAGTGCCCCTGAATGTCTCTACAGACTGCACCAGCACTATTTGGTTAATGCAGGAGCTATCCTAACCTGGTAAGTACTGGCACTTATCCAGTTAGTGTGATTTTCAGTGGCCCTTGTCCAGAAAAATGTAAACTCTATGAAAATCAGGCCAAAGTTGCAATGCAGGCAAGCAGCTGCTGAAAACGATATTAACCAGGTAAGTTCCAAAATTTACCCAGTTAGTGTTACTCAGCCCTGAAATTCAGCAACAACACTCCTATCTGGAGGCTACCGCTGAATATCCTGACAATATTTAAGCACTGCAACTGATCCCTGTGGTGTTTCACTTTTTGGAAGTTCTGAAAACTGGGAGGTGGGGGGACAGGATATTTAAAGGCATTTACACACTTTGCAGTCTGAGCTGGGCTGAGCTGGATATCCGTCGGTGCTGCTGCTACATGCCCCGATGCTAAGTGGTAGCAATGGGGCGTGTCAGCGGCTTTCCAGGGTGGAGTGGAGGCAGCATCCATCATTAACCGAACAGTGGCAATATTGAGCTGCTGCCCGGATAGTGACATATGGTTAAAGTAAGGCACAGCAAATGTTGGGCCTAACTGTACCCATGGTTGATAACCAGAGAGTGGCTCAATATCACCACTGCCCGATTAATTTCCAGGTTCTGTGGCAAACTAAATATTCAATGCCGGTGGCCAGATATGGCATGGAAGCCAACCAGTCAGCAGCAATGTTCAACCACCTTCTCTGGTGAAAGTTAGGCCAGCCATTAAGATGCCTAACTTTCGTTGCTTATGGATATTGCCACTTCCCGGTTACCCCCAGGGCTGCCTCTGCTCCGCCCCCGGAAAGCCCCAATGCTAGCCGGATAGCACTGAGGCCTTTAGCGGTGGCATCCAGGTCTGCTAACCACATTGATCGCCTTGAATACTGGGTCCATTAGCTATAAAATACTATACAATAACTTACACATGTTCTTGAAAGTTTTAGACATAAGCATTTACATCTACCCTTGAACAGGTGTAAATGTTCACACCTAGATTTTTGCACCACTTACGCCCCTAAGTCCCAATATTCAGCTGTTGTACCTAAGACCTGGATATTCAAGGTCAGGGCCATATCCGGCCACTGACATTGAATATCTGGGTCAGCCAGATAGTGTGGAAACTAACCGGGTAGAGGCAATCTTTAAGGTGCCTAGCTTTCGCCACTTAAGGATAACTGGGCAGCATCTGAATATCGCTGCTGCCTGGTTATTACCGGGTGCTGCCTCTGATCCATCCATGGAAAGCCCCGATGCTGGCCGGCTAGCATTGGGGTGTTTAGTGGGAGCACCTAGGGGTATTCAGCCCACTAATAGCGTTGGTGCCACTGAATATCCCAGTCACTATGATTAACACGCTTAGCATGCCTGATAACCACGTTAATCGCAGGGAATATTGGGTCCTTCGTTTATAAAGTAAAGCATGCATGTATTTCACTATATAAAACAGACTCCAAATACACAGGTAGCAATGCATAGTAACTCTGCGGGAGTTAATAAATATTCTTTCTTGAAGTTCGTACCCCTTGTTTGCAAGCAATTTTATTTTGCATGTCGAAAAAGAGTAACTCAACTGAGATTGTCGTTGGTGATGTCTAGTCAACAAAAGATAATGTAGCTTCTCATTGCATCTCTATTTAATAATAAGTATTTGCCCATATCAAGCACTTTCAGAGAAATAAAGTCTCAGTATGACTAGTTCATAGAAATGCCCCAGGTCTTATGGCCCTGGTCCCTAGTAGCCGATGGTAACTAGATGCCCTGCCTGGGGAGAGCGGGGTCTCTCGGCCTACAGCTTGGTGTCTGAGGTCAGTGGGGGAGCTGTGGTTTCAACTTCCTGGCTTCCTTTTTTGACGGCCATTAGGACAGCGTGGGCCTGTGGGTGGGGGGAAAGGTGGGGGGAGTACATTAAAATCACACACCATGGCTGGATGGGATGGGACTGGACCCCAGTTGGATGATGGGAGGAAGGTGCCGTAGCAAGCCTTTAT
Organism: Ichthyophis bannanicus; assembly: GCA_033557465.1. NCBI lineage: Eukaryota > Metazoa > Chordata > Amphibia > Gymnophiona > Ichthyophiidae > Ichthyophis > Ichthyophis bannanicus. Next base: position 1,080,889,471 of record CM066032.1, read on the forward strand.
TACCTGTGTAGGTGCGGTCCCCTCCCTCCTTCCTCTTTCAGCGGCCCAACAGTACGTAGTGGTGGAGATTTTCCCACTCAGCCCACCCTTTATTGTGGGGCAGCTGACAAGTTGAGCGGGGAGAGTTATTCAGTGCAGCTGATGGGGTGGGAAGCTGTTACCCGGGCCAGTCAGGTAACTGGAATATGTGGATCGATGTTGTTGGGCACGGATCAGGTGATCTTAGCCCAGAAATTACTAGGGTGGGGTGAAACCCTGTGGGGTGGATTCTTTACCTGGAAATGCCAGCTTTTGCTACTGATATGGCTGGGGGGGGGGGGGGTTTGCTGCTGGAAAAGCCAGCGGCTGGGGGTGGATGAGGTACTGCTTTGCTAGTAATATGGCTAGTGGCAACCTTATCCAGTTAGGTGTTTGAGTCTCGCTGTTGATTGAGCCATGTTCTGTTATTTTAAGGAGATTTTCATGTTATGTGGTCTTTAAATAAAACCGCATCCAGTGTTTCTTCCAGTGACTGCATTGGTGTTTTTGTTTCGATCAGGGGAGAGGGTGGGGTTGGGAGGGTGAGAGGACAGGGGCCACCCCTTGGGTCTGGCTACCTTGGTTATCATCAGATACCTCAAGTAGGGATCACAAGATGTCATCCAGTCCATCCCTCTGTCTCTTGGCAGGATCCACTCTACCTGAAGCATATAATCTTGGATAGATATTTACTTAGTCAGCTCTTCATCTCTGTAGTAATTGTGAATAAGCCTTGATAAGGGCGTAACACAAGATTTCATCAGTGAACATATTCAAAGCAGATGCATGGAAGTTTCTTACAGGCTCTTTATCTTCTCTAAGCCCAATGCAGAAAAGTGTGTTACCATTCAGCACAGGCATGTGCTCGGCGCTAGTGTATATGAAGAATGCAGGAAGGAATCAGAAGCAAGCATAAACGTAGTGTGCTGTGCGTTTCAATCCGTTAAATGGATGGTAATGAAGTAATTAGCTATGCAGCACAGAAGACCAGGAGGCTGAGCTCAATGCAAACTGAGCAGGCATTAAGGGTTAGCTGATGGGTCTATGGTCAGTGCTTGGGAGGAATTTATGCCTGTTTCTTCAGCGGACAACACGCGCAATCTTTTTCTGGCTTTACTGCTGAAAAAAGCAGCAGGGAAAGTGTGCTGGAAAAACACTTTAATTTTGTGCTGTATTGCTATCTGGCACATAAACAACAATATGATTCTGAGCAAATAACACAAATTAGATGTAACTAAAGTATCAGTATCTTGTAAAATCAATAATCCTCTAAGATATTTCCTCAGAAGAAAGTAATTGTGTTTTGAAAAGTTCTAAAACCTAAGATGTCTAGACCGAAATGAGTTATCTAAAGATTCAAATTGCCTATGAAGGATCAAGCTATCTTTAATACTAAAGGAACCAGGAAATTACAATGACTCAAGCTGAGTTTTCAACTTTTCCACCTTTTCACTTAAATTAATTATATTATCGTGAACTTGCAATTTTGCACAGAAAACTGTACAGTTTGTTCCATAAAACCCTTCAGCAAGTTAATGGTCTAGGACACTATCATCCAAATGTCTAGTAGGGACACCTCAGAGGAAGAAACCCCTTGTGCGTCCATAGAGGCAAACATTTCGGAAACCTTAATAGGAAGCGGCATATCAGAAGCAACTTTAGAGTCTTGTAGTGGGATCAAGTTGGGGACAATACTCACTTTCCCACCTGAACCCATTAAGGGGGTAAAATCACTTCCATCTTTTTGTCCACTTTTACCTGAGGAGGAGGAGGAATTCTAGCTATTGGACTTAAAGAAGTCCTTGACAGGGAAGAGGACAGGGGAGCAGAGGACATCAGCAACTTCAGCAGCCCCAGACTGTAAATGACGGTCCATAAGACCCAGTACTACCTTAGGAGCAGATGCCCCTGAAACAAGCTTTTTATCCACTTCCTCTTCCCAGCATTTTTGGGCATCTACAAGTACTTTGGCACCCCCAATTGGCTACAAAGTGGCACTGAAGGGGCACCAAAGGGGGTGCCCTTTGAGCATGCAACCACAGTCGTGAAGCAGCTGCATTGGTCTTAAAGGGTCCTGGGTGGCTGCTAATGATGACACTGAGAGGGGTAGAGTTTCACACTTCAGAGTCAGAGACAGGCAGGGAATTTTATTTTGCACAGACAACACACAGTCTGCAGCTCCAAACTTAGGTGCCCGCTTTTCTTCATAAATTAGGTGTGATTTGTGTGCATTGGAATGCGTGCAAAGCTAGATAACCCTTATAAAATTACATTCCAAATGTGTATTTCTTGCAGAATATTAAAAGTTTTTCAGTATTTTTAATAGCAGGTTTTAACACCTCTGATGCAGTTGACCGCTGAGACAGCCATGTTGGCTTTTGTAGTTTATTGATATTAAATTTTATTTTGACAGTTATCCAAGAGCTTGGCCTCTGTTTGGCCTTCTCACTCTCATCTATGCACATCTTTGTGTGAGTTAGTTACCATTGACGTGTGTTTCTGGAATGCCAAGTGTATATTCCATGCACAAATATTATTGGCATAGTATTATCTTAATTTTTGAGGTCAAGCACATTGCCCATTATTTGAACACCGTGGCACCTCCCCCTTAAACCTGCATTCAGTGACATGATCACCTCAGCTCCTCATCCTCTGCTGTATGTTTCATCACATTTGTCCACTCATCTCCCTTCAATAAAACAACAAAAAAAGTTGCAGGTAGTCCATGCTGCCACAACCAAAGAAACTAGCACGAAACCCTCACTAACACTAGTCACAGACAAAGATCTAAACTTTCAGTGTACCTCAGACTATGCGCTACCTTCCCAGCGTTCGAAAACCAGGTACAGGTATTAAACCTTCAGCTCATGTGTGCAATTTTTTGCACTGGGAGTTGGTCACTACTGCCTTCATTATCAATGAATTTTAATGAGCAGTGTGCTGATGTCTATGTAATCCTTTGTGCATAGTTTTCTTGTGCACTGAACTCCTTTGTGCATAGGGTGGCAATAATTTCAGAAATATGTGCACAGAACCCAAGCTAAGCTTTATAAGGGCATGCCTAGTTAAATCACTTTTTAAGGTACTTATATTAAGCCTATTTTATAAAGATGTAGGTGTTTACTTGTTTTTCTGCCTAATGGGTGTCTACATTGCTGGTGCCACCCTATAGCTGGTCAGGAAGAAAATTGATGCCTTTGAATTATGGTGCTGGCGACAGATACTATGTATACCATGGACTGCCTGAAGAACAAAGCAGTCAGTACTAGAGGAGATCAAACTTAAGCTTTCTTTAGAAGTTCAGATGACAAGATTTTGACTTTCATACTTTGGACACATCATGTGAAGAGATAGATCATTAGAGAAAGACATCATGCTTGGTGAGGTAGAAGGTCAACGCAAAAGAGGAAGGCCAGCAATGAGATGTATCGATATAATAACAGCAGCTATGGGTGCCAGTCTGTCAACAATGAGCCGCCTGACTGAAGACCGAACACAGAGGGTCACCATGTGTCAACACCGACTCAACGGCACTTAAAAACAACAACAGCTGGTGTAAACATCTGTGTCTATATTTTTTGAGTATACATGTAAACTGTAGTATTTTATAATCTATGTGTGTATTTGCGTACTCTCCCCTGATCCACCAAAACTTCGCCCAGATGCATGACCACCAACAAAATATGCACCTTGAGATATGTTTACTAAATTTTATTAAGGTTAATGCACACTTTGGCATGCATTAAGCGATTAATACAGACCCGTAGTAATAGCTACATCATGCTATAAACTCAATGGGTGATGTTAAGTGCACCCACGTTAATTGCAAATGTTACTGTACCATGTGGTACATGCAAGGGGACCCCCCAAACAGTTAGTGCATAGCCTTTGCATGCACCATGTGCTAAGAGTGAAAATTAACACACAGTAAGTACCATGTGCTAAGTGTAAAATTAACACACAGTAAGCAAACACAGCAGCCATCTTCAAAGGCTCCCCGGTCGGGGTAGAGCACAGGGCGATCTTCACTTTCCCGCTCCTGCACTCCAGCCCAATCGGGGTTGTGGGAGGTCCCAGCGGCTTGCTCAAAAGGTGCCGCCGGCAGGAGAGAGCCCTCGGCAAACACAGCAGCCATCTTCAAAGGCTCCCCGGTCGGGGTAGAGCACAGGGCGATCTTCACTTTCCCGCTCCTGCACTCCAGCCCAATCGGGGTTGTGAGAGGTCCCAGCGGCTTGCTCAAAAGGTGCCGCCGGCAGGAGAGAGCCCTCGGCAAACACAGCAGCCATCTTCAAAGGCTCCCCGGTCGGGGTAGAGCACAGGGCGATCTTCACTTTCCTGCTCCTGCACTCCAGCCCAATCGGGGTTGTGGGAGGTCCCAGCGGCTTGCTCAAAAGGTGCCGCCGGCAGGAGAGAGCCCTCGGCAAACACAGCAGCCATCTTCAAAGGCTCCCCGGTCGGGGTAGAGCACAGGGCGATCTTCACTTTCCCGCTCCTGCACTCCAGCCCAATCGGGGTTGTGGGAGGTCCCAGCGGCTTACTCAAAAGGTGCCGCCGGCAGGCGCACCCGCGCCTTGTGGGCCCGCGCCTGAGGGCCTCGCAAGAGGGCCCTTTGGCGTGGCCCTTAGGCGGGGCACGACAGGCGGGAACAGACTTTAACCTAAGCGAATAATTACCAAACGAAGCACCAGAACGTCACCACACAGCAGATATCGATAAGACCAGCTCACTAGAAAAGAGACTGTAAGTTACATCACCTATAGCTATAGTATGAAAAGTCCACACGAAGTAAAACATGAGCACATAACACTATTATAAATTAGCCCAAGATACTATACACCTAGATATAGTGAATTTACCTGCTCATTCTGCTCCCTAACTCATTTCCAGTATCGTGCTAATATTTCTCTCAACCAACACCCTCTGCTAATATTCTTGCCAGTATTCTCATATGTGTCTCCAATGTCGCTAATGTTTTACAAATATTGTTGATATATTCTCCTGGATGCCAATACACTGCCATTTTTACTGCTGGCATCATATCAAGCAACATTTTGTCTCCACTGTTACCAGTACTTCTCTCATGTGTTTACACTGTTGTTAATACTTTACAAATATTGTTAACTTTCTTTCACTACCATTGACAGTATTTTCACCTGTCTCCCTAAGGTCGCTAATATAATAACAACCTTTATTATTACTAGCACTGATTCACAACACTCAGCCTAATTCTGCTACTGTTGCCAGAAACATATCTAACATATCTAATTACTGTTGTCAGCACCATCCCCCTACAACACCCCTTACTGTTGTCAGTAGCCCTCTCCTATATTACCCCTTTCTCTGTCACCGCTATCAGTCTCTTACACAAAACATAATGGCCGATCTAAAAACATTGCCAACCACTTTCCTACTAATAGTCCTCCTACTGCAACAAATTTACACATACAAACTCAACAATCCCCTTTGCAATAGCATCCCCATCATTCATAACCCCAACCGCAATCTAACACGCCCCCCACTACACAACCACCCATTCAACCTGCCACCACACAACAATACCCACAGACATCCCCCTAGAGTAATACAGATAAACTGCAAAAACCACAACGACAAAAAAACCTCCCCCAACGAAGACACTAAACTAAAGCTGATCCTAATAAACATTCGCTCAATACGGAACAAAATACCAATTGTAAATGACATAATAAAAGACAAACAACCTGACATCCTTTTCATTACTGAAACATGGCTAACACCTACAGACACAATATTATTAAACCAACTCCACATATCACAATATGATATTTTCAACTGCCACCGTGACATAAAAAGGGGAGGTGGCACACTTATACTCACTAAAAAAGACTTACAATACACCCTAACAAACTCAAACAATGTTGAAAGCATGGACATAATAAACATTGAAAACAAAACACTAGCATTCTCTCTAATCTATAGACCCCCATCAGCGGACCACAAAAATCGTTCCCCTATCCTTGAACTCGCATGCAAATCATCCCAGAGAAAACCCCTCATAATCCTAGGTGACCTTAAACTCCCATCCCTAAACCAATACCAAAAAGACAACTTCATAGACTCAATGACCCACATGGGATATAACCAGATAGTCCTTACCCCCACACATAATAAAGGAAACTCACTAGACCTAATTTTCCTCCCTACCCCCTTTAACTTACATCACCTATATTCTCCCCCAATAACTACAGAGGTACCATGGTCTGACCATCACCTGATAACCTTTCACCTACTGGCACAAACTACATCACAGTCCCTAAACACAACATCTCACCACTCACGTTTTACCCGCTTTGACAATGATACATTCCTTGATAAGGTGCTACCTAAGCTCACCACAAACCTATCTGATATCGACCTAACTATAGAGAACTGGAACCAAACAATCCAAGAAGCAGCTACACCTACTCAAACAATCCAGAAGAAAAAGAAAGAATCACAAAAATGGTAAACTAAAGACATCGCCCTGCTAAAAAAGCAATTACGTAAACAAGAAAAAACCTGGAGAAAAACAAAATCGCAAGACAACAAAACCAAATATATTACTTTACTTAATAAATATAAAGACGCAATCAACAACTCAAAAAGAGAATACTACTCCAAATTAATAAATCTTGCTCTCAACCGACCAAGAGAACTCTTCTCAATCGTAAAAACACTAACAAAACCATTTAACCCAGAACCGAACCAAGACATTATAAGCATACCACCCTTAGCATCTCATTTTGCTGAAAAACTAAAGGTAAAACCTCACTCTCCAACCACCACGATAGAATATATACATGACAGTAACTATGAATGGACAACCTTTCACAAGGCTGAACGAAAACATATCCTTAATATTATAACAATGATCAACACTACAACCTCCCCACTTGACCCATGCCCGGTGTCATGGATCAAGTATACTAAGGACTTCCTAGCAGAAAACATCCAACACATAGTAAACCAATCTCTCTCACAAGGAACTATGCCCAACGCCCTAAAGCTCTCCTCAATCCGTCCCGTAATAAAAAACAATAAGCTTGACCCAAAGGATCCCAACTCTTACAGGCCAATAGCTAACATACCTCTAATCGCTAAAATAATAGAAAAAACCATACAACTCCAACTACAGGACTACATAGATGAGCACAAACTCCTTGATGCACATCAATTTGGATTCCGCCCCTCCCATGGAGTTGAAACCCTCCTAATCGCTCTGACAGACCTCCTCATCAGAGGCACTAATGAAAACAGCAAAGGTTTCCTTCTCCTCTTCATAGACCTATCCGCTGCATTTGACAGCATCAATCACAAAACACTCATCAACAGACTAGAAAACTTAAAAATAGGAGGGACAGTCCTTGAATGGTTCAAATCATACATTTCACACAGATTAATACGGATACAATTAGGTAAAGAAACATCAGAAACTTTCCCTCAAGGTCAAGGTATTCCTCAAGGATCCGCCCTCTCCGCCCTCCTCTTCAATCTATACCTCCAGCCAATTACAAACATATTCAAGAAGTATAAAATCAACCATTTCATATACGCAGATGATATCATGCTTGCCATCCCCATAAACCCCAACAACCCCAAATATGATGCCTTACTCCAGTGCATGAGTGAGACTACCATATGGTTTGAAGACAATCACCTAAGCATCAACCTCAAAAAAACAGAAGCAATGTTCATAACGAGAAAACCTGACACTGACTATAACTACCCTACTACAATCACAATAAGTAACACACCAATACCTGTTAAAAAGGAGGTAAAGTACCTTGGTATTATTCTGGACCACTCACTCACCATGCTCCCACACATAAAACATACAGTAAAAACAATATTCTATAAACTCAAGACAATACAACATCTGAGACCCCTACTCAACACACATGATTTTAGATCAGTAGTCAACTCCCTCATCACCCCCCACTTCGACTACTGTAATAGTCTCCTAAACGGCTTACCACTAAAAAGCATATACCTCCTCCAAAGGGCCCAAAACATATGCGCCAAGATGGTTACAAAAGCTAAACTAACAGACCATGTGACCCCTATACTTTTAGACCTACATTGGCTCCCCATATGCAGCCGAATAAAATATAAAATCCTCCTAACTACTTTTAAACTCATCAATAACATCTCTCCCTCACAATTATCAACACTAATACAACCCCCATCAGAAACTAGAACGCGCAGACAGAACGCAACCCACTCCCTCAACATAAAGACAAACTTTAGAAAAACCAAAGCAACAACAAGCGATAGAGCCTTCTTCTTTGCTGCCCCTACCCTTTGGAATGAAATTCCATTAACCCTCCGCATGATAAAGGACCTCCACCAATTCAAGAAGGAATTAAAAACATACCTTTTTACAAAACACTTTGAGATCCCCTACCAACAAAAAACCTCTCCAAGACAATCTCAAAAAAATATCCACAGTCCTCAAGACAGAACAAATGACTAACACAAGAAAGATACTTACCTTAATATACACAACACCCAAACGATTTACCCAAACTGACAACTATTTCACTAATGTAAATAACTTATGTTAATTAACTATGTTATGCTCAATGTTTCATAACCTGTATATAAGTTTTAAAAAAGTGTTATTGTTAACGTCAAAATATGTTCCATGTAACAAAACGTGTATATAGTTAAAACATGTTCCATGTAAAATATACGGAAGTATGTTAACTCTTCTTCAATGTAAACCACCTCTGATCTCTGGAAGGGGCGGTATAGAAGAAACTGTTAAATAAATAAATAAATAAATAAAAAATGTTCTGCACCTTAGTAAACATGTTCCCTTGATACCAAAGCCCGTATTTTTACATTGGATGATATTTTATAAAAAGTCAATTATGTGCATTGTTGGGCTCTGTCACTTGACTTTTTTTGAATATATATTTCAGTATCTTTTATCTTCTTTTTCATCTTTTCTCCGATGTAAGAACTCTCATAACACTTGCTTGATACAAGTTAAATGCACTGCTGTCTTGAAGTATGAAGGGCAAATTGACATGGTTTTAAGACCGGATGCCAAGTACATTTTCAGATATCTATTGACTGTGCTACATCTGCTCACTCGACTGTTCAGAAATGTTTTCATCTGCAGCATTTCGACTCTCTTCATGTGGTTTTCTATGAAGTATCAGCATGTAAGTGTTCAGCTGTTACTTTGCTAAATGCTTTTAATAATGTGCCTCAGTGCCTTTGGGATGGTAGCGCGAGCAAACCACAAAGTGCATTTCAAAGTGATCCTGATTGCTATATAGCATTTGCCTTCATTAGTCTGACACCCATTTATAATCCAAAATACTATTTTGTGACTTCCATGGGAATCGGGCTGGTGCCATGGATCAGGTTGGTTTAATAAAGACAGGCCCATATGCTTATTGGTTAGTGCAGACTCATTTGTCTTGGCATACAGTCAACAGATCTCATTATTAATTTCCTTCCGCTGTGTCTGAAGAAACCTCAAATGAGAGACAGGTCATGCATGGAACGGTTCTAAGAAACTGATTTCATTCAAACATTCCTGCGGAATTCTAAACAAAATATATACTAACAACAATAAAATGGGTTTAAGCGTGTGCAGTTAAAGAACTTTGCATGTACCAATATTGTACCATAAATATGTAAATAGTTACCCTGGTTATCCAAGTTTAATCACCTGTTATTTGTAAATACGGTGTAGATCTCTGCCCATATAAACACGTTTGTTGCATATAAACCGCACTGATATCGAATAGCGTGGTATAAAAGAGACTATAAATAAATAAATAAAAAATAAATGTAGAAGAGAGAAATACCTTGTTTATTTATCTAATCATTGGCCTATCCAGTCTGTCCATCTATGCCAATCACTCAGTTCTAAAATCCCTCCTTCTCCCTTGGAGATCTTATTTATTATTTTTTTAGATTCTCTTATATACTGTGCTATTCTGCATCAGTGTGGTTTATATTGAACAAACTGAAATTACATTGAACAGGGCATTATAACTTGGAGATAACTATTTATAGGGAACATGGGCAATGGAGGGTTAAGTGGCTTGCCCAAGACCACAAGGAGCACCTGCGGGACTAGAAACCCCAGTCCTTCTGGCCCAAGGTTGCTGTCCTCTAGTGGGATTTGAACCCCTTATTTATTTATTTATTTTATTTTATTTAACTATTTCTTTTATACCGCCCCTTCCAGAGATCAAGGGCGGTTTACATATAACAGGTTAACAGTCTTGTACACAGTTTGTATACATTTTACATAGAACAATAGAAATCAACTATTTACATTGAACATGAGTTTCTCCCTCACTGCTCTGTTAAGCCCGCGGGGGCTGATGGGAAGTTCCCATCAGCCCCCGCGGGCTTAACAGAGCAGCGAGGGAGAAACTCTTCCCTCGCGCTCTGCTCTGCAAACCGGCGCGTCTGACTTCAGCTCCAAAGAGAGAGCTGCTACCGGGGAGGGCAGGCTCTGCCGTGCACAGGGGGGCCCCGCGGCACGCTCGATTCTGCCGCGGCGGCCCAGACCGCGGCAGCAGACAGGTTTTCTTTTTTTTAAATTTTGGCTTGGCTGGGGGGGGGGTTGTTAGGACTGCTAATGGGCTGGGCTGGGCTGGGGGGGGTTGTTAGGACTGCTAATGGGCTGGGCTGGGCTGGGCTGAGGGGGGGTTGTTAGGACTGCTAATGGGCTGGGCTGGGGGGGGGGTTGTTAGGACTGCTAATGGGCTGGGCTGGGCTGGGCTGGGGGGGGTTGTTAGGACTGCTAATGGGCTGGGTTGGGCTGGGCTGGGGGGGGTTGTTAGGACTGCTAATGGGCTGGGCTGGGCTGGGGGGGGTTGTTAGGACTGCTAATGGGCTGGGCTGGGCTGGGGGGGGGTTGTTAGGACTGCTAATGGGCTGGGCTGGGCTGGGGGGGGGGGTTGTTAGGACTGCTAATGGGCTGGGCTGGGCTGGGCTGGGGGGGGTTGTTAGGACTGCTAATGGGCTGGGCTGGGCTGGGCTGGGGGGTGGTTAGTACTGATAATGGGCTGGGCTGGGCTGGGCTGGGGGGGGGGGTTGTTAGGACTGCTAATGGGCTGGGCTGGGGGTTGTTAGGACTGCTAATGGGCTGGGCTGGGCTGGGGGGGTTGTTAGGACTGCTAATGGGCTGGGGGGGGTTTGTTAGGACTGCTAATGGGCTGGGCTGGGCTGGGGGGGGTTTGTTAGGACTGCTAATGGGCTGGGCTGGGGGGGGGTTTAGGACTGCTAATGGGCTGGGCTGGGGGTTGTTAGGACTGCTAATGGGCTGGGCTGGGCTGGGCTGGGCTGGGGGGTGGGGTTGTTAGGACTGCTAATGGGCTGGGCTGGGGGGGGTTTGTTAGGACTGCTAATGGGCTGGGCTGGGGGTTGTTAGGACTGCTAATGGGCTGGGCTGGGCTGGGCTGGGCTGGGGGGGGGTTGTTAGGACTGCTAATGGGCTGGGCTGGGCTGGGGGGGTTGTTAAGACTGCTAATGGGCTGGGGGGGTTGTTAGGACTGCTAATGGGCTGGGCTGGGCTGGGCTGGGGGGGGGGTTGTTAGGACTGCTAATGGGCTGGGCTGGGCTGGGCTGGGGGGTTGTTAGGACTGCTAATGGGCTGGGCTGGGCTGGGCTGGGGGGGTTGTTAGGACTGCTAATGGGCTGGGCTGGGCTGGGGGGGGTTGTTAGGACTGCTAATGGGCTGGGCTGGACTGGGCTGGGCTGGGGGGGGTTGTTAGGACTGCTAATGGGCTGGGCTGGGGGTGGTTAGGACTGCTAATGGGCTGGGCTGGGCTGGGGGGTTGTTAGGACTGCTAATGGGCTGGGCTAGGGGGGTTTGTTAGGACTGCTAATGGGCTGGGCTGGGGTGGGGGGGGGTTGTTAGGACTGCTAATGGGCTGGGATGGGGGGGTTTGTTAGGACTGCTAATGGGCTGGGCTGGGGGTTGTTAGGACTGCTAATGAGCTGGGCTGGGCTGGGCTGGGCTGGGGGGGGTTGTTAGGACTGCTAATGGGCTGGGCTGGGGGGGGGGTTGTTAGGAATGCTAATGGGCTGTGCTGGGGGTTGTTAGGACGGCTAATGGGCTGGGTGGGCTGGGCTGGGCTGGGCTGGGGGGGTTGTTAGGACTGCTAATGGGCTGGGCTGGGCTGGGGGGGTTGTTAGGACTGCTAATGGGCTGGGGGGTGGGTTGTTAGGACTGGTGGGGGTGGGTTGTTAGGACTGCTAATGGGCTGGGGGGGTGTTAGGACTGCTAATGGGCTGGGGGGGTGGGGGTGGGTTAGGACTGCTAATGGGCTGGGGGGGTGGGGGTGGGTTAGGACTGCTAATGGGCTGATGGGGAGGGGTTAGGTCTGCTAATGGGCTGTGGGGGTGGGGGTGGGTTAGGACTGCTAATGGGCTGATGGGGAGGGGTTAGGACTTGAGGTGGGCTGATGTGGTTAGGACTGGTAATGGGCTGTGGGCTGATGGGGGGGGGTTAGGACTGGCAGTGGGCTGATGGGGGGGTTTAGGACTGGCAATGGGCTGATGGGGTTAAGACTGGAAGTGGGCTGATGGGGGGGTTAGGACTGGTAATGGGTTATAGGGGGGGCTTAAACTGAAAATGGGGTGATGGGGGGTTAGGACTGGAAGTGGGGTGATGGGGGACTAGGACTGGTAATGGGTTGGGTGGTTGCTATGACTGGAAATGGGCTGAGTGGAAGGGGAGGCTTGAACTGCAAATAGCTGATGGGGAGGGAGCTTGGAATGGAAATGGGCTGTGAGGGAAGGGAGCTAGGACTGAAAATGGGCTGATGGAGCAGCTAGGATAGGACTGGAAATGGGCTGTTGGGGGAGCTAAGATTGGAAATGGGCTGTGGTGGGGGCTTGAATTGAAATGGACTCATGGAGGGGCTAGAACTGAAAGTAGGCTCATGGGGGGGGCTTGGACTGGAATTGGACTGAGTGGAGGGGAGCTATGATTTGACATGGGCTGATGATGGGGCTAGGAAATGACTAGAAATGGGCTGATGGGGGGCTAGGATTGGAAATGAGCTGATGAAGGGACTCAGACTGAAAATGGATGGGGGAGCTAGGACTGGAAATGGGTTGATGGTGGGCTAGGACTGGAAATGGGCTGATGCAGGGACTAGAAGGGAATGGATGCTGGGTGAGACTGGAACTAGAAGGGAGCTGATGTTGGGGGAGGATTAGAATGGGATAGGGCTGGGAGAGTAAAATGGAGAGGGGACAAATATTTTGTGTGGGAGGGATGAAAAATCTACAATTGGCCTGGTATTGGGAGAATAAGTGGGGATTGAGGATGGAGGGGTAAAATTTGTGTGGATGAAATAGGAATGAGGAAAGAGCAAAAGGAGAAAGATTAGTATGTTAAAGCAGATGTAGAGAGAGAGAATGGGAAAAAAAAAACTAGAAGAGAGAAGAAAGAACAAATGGACAGCAGACGATGGACAGTTAGCAGAAAACATGAAGAAACCAGAAGAAAGTGGCTGGAACAATTGCAACTGAAAAAAAATGCACAAAAGGTAGAAATATCTCTTTATTTTGAATTTATTAACTGGAATATGAAACCTCTAGGAAATGTGCATCATTAACGTCTGTGCTTTGTTTGGTACAAGAGGAAATTAATTTATAGTTTTATTTCTACAGTGTTGTTGTACTTCCAAGTTTGGCTTTTGGGGTTCCCAGTTTAATTATTGCCTTCCTGTTTCTAAATTGTGATTCCTTGTTTGGTGATGGTCTATGTTCTGCATGTGTAACTGAGCTGAGGTATTCTGTTTATGTAATTCCTATTTGACATTGCCACTTGTTCTCTTTCCCCAGTATTCTCTGAAATGTATTGGTTTAATATTTGCAGTGTTGCCTTTTGATAGGTAGGGTATGGTGCTTTGTGAGTCCTGGTAATGCTGTCAGGATACGGTGGGTTTGCTATGGGTTCTAAATGGGCAGCGTTTGTAGTGGTTCCTAATGTGCCTGGCGGTTGGCACTGGATTATAGTAATGTAGAAATTTTTTAGTCTTTCTTTATACATACACTCATTAAGAGACATGTTTACTAAAAGTTAGTGTATGGTAACATTATGCAAATATTTATGCAAATAAGGCCACTTATGCAAATGAGGCCCCGCACTGAGTCTCCGCACATGGCCCCGCACCCCCCTTGGGCCGCCCCTGTGTGTGTGTGTGTGTGTGTGAGAAGGAGGGGAGGAAGGGACACCTTAGTTCCAGGTTTAAGCAACAAGGTGTGAAGAAGGAAAGATGTGTCATTACCCTGCTCCCTCCCCCCATCCATCCCATGACGGCAACAACATATCACTTCCAAGCAGACAGAGAAATAAAAAGAGTGATGCATTTCCCCCATACTGTGCAAAATATGCTGTAAAGATAATGGATGTAAATTCTAAAAACTGATATATTCTAATCACTAGACTGATAGCAAGACAGGCTGGAATTCAAGCTGGAAGACCCCAGGTAGTGGGATTGGAGTGAGGTCAGCTAAACTGAAAATTTGAGTCCTGACACTAAGATTCCATGAGATGTGGAAAACTAATGGGCTATTTCAAAGCAGATATTGAAGGACAGAGCAGAGGATATTGTGGTAAGGCAGGTGCAGCACAGACCCGGGAAAGAGAAAAAAAAAGAGACTTTTTCTGCTGAGAGGGGGATGGGCTCACCTAAACACAGGTCCCAAAATGAAAGTAATACTGAAACACACACTTGCAAGGCTAGCCTGAAGCCACACCCAGTCTCCAGGGCAATGGCAGGGAGAGATAGGGTGGGGCCAGAAAGGGAAGCAGGCTGGCAAACATTTAAACACCGTCAGTCAGCAAGTGAAGGAGGAAGCCGAAGGAGCTGGCTGGAGGAGTGGCAGAGCCTGAGGGAATGGCAGAGCCAGAGGGAAAGCCAGAATAGTTGTTGGGGAATTCAACAACGGAACGAGAAGCAAGAGAGAAGAGCAGGAAGAAGCTTGAGGGAGTTAACAGGATTGTAACTCTGACTCAAAGGCAAGCAGCCCAGGTTCTAAGCAAGGAACGGTGCCTGTTAAAAGCCTGCTAGGAAGAATGCTTCTACAAACAAGGTAAAGCAGACAGTACCTTTAAAATGCTTCACTAAAGGGAAGGAGTTCTGTAGCCATTAAAGAGATATTATGAAGAAAGCCCAAGAAGTAGTATTCTGAGTAATTGCTACTGAGAAAGGCTGGAAAGACAGAAGTCTCATCTTTTAAAGCTGCAATAGTACTTGTGCTAGGGAAGTGTTTTAAACGGCAGCTTAATTCCCATGCTAAGAAACAGAGAATGTTTTAAGCTTACCTGAAACAGCTGGAAGAAGCTAACAAGGTTAGTTGGACTTTGCTCATATCAGTGACTTTCAACTGTGGTTTTGTTTGACTGAAAAGGAAACTTGTTTTGGTTGCAAAGACTGAAAGAAACTGCTTTGTCATAGCACTGCTGAAATACCTTTATAAAGAAGCATTTTTGTTGGAGAAAATATCCTCACTTTCTGTTCATGGTTTGGAACCTTCTGCCAAGGTCCAATTGCAAAGCTTGATGATTAAAACAAAATTTAAAAATAAATTTTCCTGTGTCGGCCTATTTCCACTTGGACTGCTTTAACTGCCCCACAACTACACAATTAAGGGCCTCAGCTATCAGGCTGAAGCAAGACACAAGTTAATATGGCCCGCCGCCCCTACTAGGCAACCGCCTAGTATGGGTGCCGGCCCACAGGGGGCGTAGTTCTTGGATTTTCGTCAAGTTTTTGCACGCCTAAAAGAAGATCCTGACCTCAGAAGGAGGAAAGGATCCCCAGAGAAGCTGCCGTCAACGCACGCGCTTTCTGCTAAGCGGAGATCCGGAGTGGCAGTGGAACCGGAGTCGATATCCACGTGGTTGACAAGGCGAGACTCTGCACCAGGGCCAGGTAACCCGTAGGCTAGAGGGGTTATCGGCGGATTCTGGTGTCAGAGGGAGGCTATAGGGGAGTGTTCACTAGGGAAAAAGGGGAGCATAAGAAAGTACCGCACTTGGTGTTTGTTTCTCTTTGTTTTGTTCACAGCACTACTACAACAATGGAGAGTCGTGACATCCTGACTTGGGTGGCTGAACAGTTTGCCAAGCAGAGGGAGATGTCGGCGCAGATCCTGGAACAGGCAAAGACCATGCTCCAGGCCCAGCAAAAACCTTTACTGGAGATGATGTCCAGGTGGCTTGCAGCGCAGGAGAAAGCGGCCGAAGCTGCCAGGACAGTGCCAGGTTCACAGGGAGATTTCCATGGGGGGAACCTATTAGGCACTGAGACTTTCTCTTGTGGACGTCTTACTACTGATGATGATATAGACGATTATATTGAGGCATTTGAGAAAATAGCTCTCCTGGCCAGATGGCCAAAGGAACAGTGGGCGCTAAGATTCGCCACGTCCCTCACAGGTGAAGCTTTGGCGGCCTATAGGGCCATGCCTGCCAGTTTAGTCACAGATTATAAGGAGGTGAAGCGAGCTATTAAGGATCGGATGGGATTAAACCCCACCGTCTATCGCCGGCTTCTACGTTCCTGTAAATTGAAGTTAGGTGAGACACCTCAAGCTCTCTATTATAGAGTGAAGAGCTTAGTTTATAAATGGCTTACACCATAGACTAAAGATTTAGAATCCATATTAGACACTGTGATTCTAGAACAGTTTATGGAAGCTGTACCAAGCAATATGCAAACTTTCCTAGTCCTCCAGGATTGCAAAAACACTCAGGAAGCCATTACACTGGCTGACCGCTTTCTAGAGGCTAACAGATTAAGCCCCGGGAAAGAAGGTGTTTTTAAGAATGCAAGTGTGGAGTTACTAGAAAGGAAGGCAAAGCTTGCAAACTTTAGGAAAGAAAGTATGTCTTTGGATAAAAGATTTGATGCACAGAAAGAATGTTTTATGTGTGGAGAATTGGGGCATCTTAAAAGAGATTGTAAAGCTAGGAAAGCTTTTGTAATTACCCATCATAGAGATGCAGGAGAAGGGTTCCTGTTAACAGTGGAGGAGGAAGGGATCCCAACAGAGGCATTATTGGACTCAGGCGCAGACCAATCTATGATATCTCAGAGGCTGTGGAAGAAAATTGAGGCAAAAGATAACCCCTCACCAGAGACCTCTGGAAATCATATTAAGATTCGCTGTATCCATGGGGCCGCCTCTACCTATCCCATACATCCCGTTGAAATATAAGGATTGGGTATGAAAAAGCAAATAGAAGTGGCTATAGTACCAAGACTCCCACATGACATAGTACTAGGCCGAGATTGGCCACAGTTCAGGAAAGGCTTAGCTGAGGAGTTGCAGGGCAACGCAAGTCAAACAGCTACCCTTTCTCAGAAAGATGACTTAGCAAGGGAAAAAGCCTTACCCAAGGTAGGAAAGGTTGCTGACCCCAAGCTAGGAGAAGACAAGGCCGGTATGATAACTACCTGCACAGGCATTAAGCCTTCAGAAAAGGAAAATGATCCTCAGGAAAACCCTATATCAGGGACATCCTTTCATGAGGAATTGATTACTCCCCCAAAAGACATCCCCAGGAAGGGAAAGGCCGAAAAGCGTCGGGAAAGGCAAACCGGGGCAAAGAATAGGTCTGAGTTGATAGCTGGACAGGAATTATCCTGGGTTCCTGCAGAGTTAAAGGAAAAATTTCCCTCATTTCCTAGGGAACAAATGGCAGATCCTGCATTGGTCCGCGCTTTTGAATACGCCAGGAAAGGATCTGAGACCCTGCCCAGATTTCTTTTGGTGGATAACCTGCTATATCGGGAGAGTTCAGACCCAAGAACAGGTGATACAAGGAAACAGTTAGTGATACCTCACTCCTTTAGAAACATAATCCTGAGATTAGCTCATGATCACCCGGTGGGGGGACACAAAGGGACACAAGGCACATTGGATCAGGTACTAGCTAGATTTTATTGGCCCGGAGTTTTCAGAGCGACGTCACGATTTTGTGCAGCTTGCCCGTCCTGTCAGAGGGTCACGGCGAATCATCCGCCGGAGGTGCCTTTGATTCCGATGCCAGTTATAACCAAACCAGTACACAGGTTGGCAGTTGATATAGTGGGACCATTGTTAAAAACACCCCAGGGCTACCGATACATACTGGTCATAATTGACCACGCCACTAGATTTCCCTGGGCAGTCCCCTTGCGAAATACGTCTGCACGTATCGTAGCCATGGAATTGGTAAAGTTATTTTGTGAAGTTGGGTTCCCGCGGGAAGTTTTAACAGATAGGGGGAGCAACTTCATGTCCCGATACCTTGCTCAGCTATGGGATGCCTTTGGTATCCATCATGTCCGCACAGCAGCATATCACCCACAAACTAATGGCCTGGTAGAAAGCTTCAATCAGACCTTAAAACGCATGTTGAGGAGAACCCTTGATGGTAACATGGGGGAATGGGATACCATGCTCCCATTCGTGCTATACGCATGTAGGGAAAGAAAGCAGACCTCTATGGGCGTTTCCCCATATGAACTCATGTATGGACGTGCTCCGCGGGGAGTACTGGATATACTGAGGCAACAGTGGATAGCACCCATTGAGGGCAAACAAGAGGTACCCAAGTTCCTGACAGATCTGAAAGGTCGCTTGCAGCGAATGGCTACAGCTCCGAGCTCCTTCCCTTTTTCACCCCTGTCCCTCTCTTTTTCATCTCTTCCCTGGTCCGACCACGTATGTCTTCTTTTTGATGTTTCTGTTCCACCCGCTATCTCCTCCTTGAACTCCAGTACCAACTCCTCCTCCACGCTCTCTCGCCGAATTACTGCCAATACCCTTCTTCAACTTCCCTCCCCAGCCTCCTTACTTCCGGCAGACTTCGATGCTCTCCCTCTCGATGCTCAGGTTCATAAATTGCACTCATCACTCTCCTCCACCTTGGACCTTGCCGCCCCTCTTCGTCCTCATCACTCTCGCCGTCGTCTTCCACACTACCCTTGGTTTCACCATGGTCTAATTTTACATCATAAGCACCTTTGTCGCGCAGAACGCCTTTGGCTGAAACATCCCTCTCCTGTCACCTCCGCTGATTTCCATACTTGTCACCACCACTATCGCACTCTTCTTCACGCGGCAAAACGTGACTATTACGCTGACCTCATTTCCTCTTCCTCAAATTCATCTCGTCAGTTGTACTCTGTCCTTCGTTCTCTCACAGCCTCTCATTCTGCATCTTCCCCCTCTTCCAACGTAACTGCCTCCTCCCCGGACTCCTCTTCTCTTGCCTCTTTTTTTGTTTCCAAAGTCAGTACTCTTCGCCAAGCTTTTCCCCAATGTCCCCCACCTCTTTCTCCCCCCACCGAGCCCCCCCTTCCCCCTCCCCCTACTTCACCATCCATAATTCCTACATTATCACATTCCTGGTCCTCTTTTGATCCCATCACATCCGAAGTTTTAATTAAGACCTTTTCTACCATCCGTAAAACTACTTGCTCGGCTGACCCCATCCCCTCCCAATGGCTTCTAGAATCCTCCCTAGCTCTATCCCCATATATCCTCTCTCTGTTTAACACAAGTTTATCCTCTGGTTCTTTTCCCTCCACCTGGAAGCACGCAATAGTCCGCCCTATCCTGAAATCTCACTCTTCTGACCCCTCCGTTCTTTCTAACTGGCGCCCTGTTTCTAATCTATCCTTTCTGTCGAAACTCCTCGAGAAGCTGGTCTTCTCTCAACTTTCCTCTCATTTTGAACTCTCTCTTACTCTTCACCCCCGTCAATCAGGTTTCCGCCCTGGCCATAGCACTGAATCTGTTCTTCTTTCTCTTCTCAATGATCTTCACATTGCTCACGATCGTGGTCTTATTACTTTGGCTGTCTCCCTTGATTTCTCTGCGGCTTTTGACTTGGTGGACCATCACACCCTTCTTTTCCGCCTTCAGGAAGCTGGTCTTTCGGGTGCGGTTCTCCGATGGTTTCATTCTTATCTATCCTGTCTCTCCTTCTCTGTCGTCTCTGCGTCCTCCTCCTCTGCTCCTACTCCCCTATCCTGTGGTGTTCCCCAAGGGTCTGTCCTCGCCCCACTTCTCTTCAATATTTTCCTAGCCCCTCTTGCTCTTTTAGTCCAACAGTTTAGCATCTCTGCATATTATTATGCAGATGACATCATTCTCCTCCATCACACTGACTCTTCTTCCCCTGATATTTCCCCTCTTAACCTCTGTCTTACTGCTGTAGTGTCCTGGTTTTCTTCTAATTTTCTACATGTTAACCCGGCAAAATCTTTTGCTATCTGGTTCACTTTTGGCAGCCCCTCCCCTACCTGTGCCCCTTCTCTATCCTCACAATCTATCCCCCTGGTCTCGTCACTCCGCTACTTAGGTGTTGTTCTTGACTCTGCCCTTACGTTTAAAGACCACATCTCCTCAATTGTTCAGCGCTCCTTCTTTTCCCTCCGTCAACTCAGAGCAGTCCATCCTTTTCTCTCTACTCCTGCCCTAACCACCCTCTTGCTTACCCTTGTACTGTCTCGCCTCGATTATTGCAATGTCTCTTTCGCCGGCCTATCCAAGTCCCAATTGTCTCGCCTCCAACGCGTCCAAAATGCTGCTGTTTGCTGACCCATGCATCACGCTTCGATCACGTTACTCCCCTTCTCTATCAGCATCACTGGTTACCCATCTTCTTCCGCATTCAATATAAACTTTTAATCTTTGCACAAAAAGTAATCCATATTGGCACTCCTCTTTACCTGGCGAATCAGATACATTTCCATACCTCCCATCGTCTTCTCCGCTCCATACACATAAACCGCATGGTCCTTCCCTCCCCCACACATGCCTGCCTAGAAAAAACCCGCTCCTCTGCTTTTTATTTCCTGGCCCCAAGCCTCTGGAATTCGCTCCTCCCCTCTCTCCGTGCAGAAGAATCCTATCAATCATTCAAAACCCAGCTTAAAACTCACCTTTTCTCCCTTGCGTTTGATCCTCCTCCCTAGCCTTTCCTCTTTCCCCTCCTTTCTATTGTGATCACCCATGTACTGTATGTCCCCCCCTCCTCTTCCCCCTTGATAGTACTCGTTCATTGTTACTCTTTCTGTTTTATTTTATCTTCTGCTCTCAGCATCTCTTTTCTTTCTCTCCTCTCCTTTTCTCATAATTGATGGCGTTCTTTTCTTTTTCTGCAGCCAAGTGCTTGTTTTAATTAACTCGCTTTATTTTATTTATTGTAAACCGCTCAGGTGCCCACGGTATTGAGCGGTATAACAAGTTTTAAATAAACATAAGCATAAACATAAGGGAACTTGAAAGCGAGTCAGGCCCGTCAAAAGTCTTATCATGACCGACGAGCGAGACCACGTATCCTGAAGGTTGGGGATAAGGTACTTGTAATGGTCGCAGCTGCTAGCTCCAAGTTTGAGAATACCTGGGAAAGGGCCTTACAGAGTTTTAAAACAAGTAGGTCCTGTAACTTATGCATTGGAGACCGGAAAAGGGAGGCAGCAAGTATACCATATTAATATACTACGCCCATGGCATGAGAGAACAGCCAAATTGGCCCTAAGAGAGAACAGTAACCCACAGGTCCTACCAAGGATTACAGGCTGTGTGTGGGTTGGGGCGCCAGCTTGTAATAGCTTAAGGGAGGGGGGGGGATATGTGGTAAGGCAGGTGCAGCACAGACCCGGGAAAGAGAAAAAAAAGAGACTTTTTATGCTGAGAGGGGGATGGGCTCACCTAAACACAGGTCCCAAAATGAAAGTAATACTGAAACACACACTCGCAAGGCTAGCCTGAAGCCACACCCAGTCTCCAGGGCAACGGCAGGGAGAGACAGGGTGGGGCCAGAAAGGGAAGCAGGCTGGCAAACATTTAAACACCGTCAGTCAGCAAGTGAAGGAGGAAGCCGAAGGATCTGGCTGGAGGAGTGGCAGAGCCTGAGGGAATGGCAGAGCCAGAGGGAAAGCCAGAATAGTTGTTGGGGAATTCAACAACGGAACGAGAAGCAAGAGAGAAGAGCAGGAAGAAGCTTGAGGGAGTTAACAGGATTGTAACTCTGACTCAAAGGCAAGCAGCCCAGGTTCTAAGCAAGGAACGGTGCCTGTTAAAAGCCTGCTAGGAAGAATACTTCTACAAACAACGTAAAGCAGATAGTACCTTTAAAATGCTTCACTAAAGGGAAGGAGGTCTGTAGCCATTAAAGAGATATTATGAAGAAAGCCCAAGAAGTAGTATTCTGAGTAATTGCTACTGAGAAAGGCTGGAAAGACAGAAGTCTCATCTTTTAAAGCTGCAATAGTACTTCTGCTAGGGAAGTGTTTTAAACGGCAGTTTAATTCCCATGCTAAGAAACAAAGAATGTTTTAAGCTTACCTGAAACAGCTGGAAGAAGCTAACAAGGTTAGTTGGACTTTGCTCATATCAGTGACTTTCAACTGTGGTTTTGTTTGACTGAAAAGGAAACTTATTTTGGTTGCAAAGACTGAAAGAAACTGCTTTGTCATAGCACTGCTGAAATACCTTTATAAAGAAGCATTTTTGTTGGAGAAAATATCCTCACTTTCTGTTCATGGTTTGGAACCTTCTGCCAAGGTCCAATTGCAAAGCTTGATGATTAAAACAAAATTTAAAAATAAATTTTCCTGTGTCGGCCTATTTCCACTTGGACTGCTTTAACTGCCCCACAACTACACAATTAAGGGCCTCAGCTATCAGGCTGAAGCAAGACACAAGTTAATATGACCCGCCGCCCCTACTAGGCAACCTACTAGTGATAAAGGCCACAAAAAGTATTCACAGACTGACAGCAAGTGGAAGGAGAAACATGCCAGCACTGACTGTGAGAACCCAGGATAATGGAGGAAGGACCGACACGGCGGCAAGACAGGCTGGACAGTCCAAAAACACCTGTAAAGAGGCAACACAGCACCAAGATTGGCTTGAAGGCCTTAAAACACCCAAAGGGAGCCAACACAGCAGCAAGACAAACTGGAAAGTCCTAAAATACCTCAAGAGGGCCAATACAACAGAAAGATAAGCTGGAAAAGGTCCTTCTTCCAAATAAGAATACCCAAGGCATGGAGATATACACTTTGGTCATTGAGAAAATGCCAAGTATCTCTTCTTAAGGCATTTCAAAAGACCAAGAAAACCTATGTTCTTGTGGTGGGGTAACTTCAACAGGTACAGTAATAGTCATTTGAAAAGAACTTTTACGAGTTTAAGGCTCATTGATTGAGTCAGGCTGGTAGTGTCCCTCTCATGAGCTAGGTTCAGTTTTCTTGGAGTCCAGTTGTTTAGAACTGCAGGTCAAAACAGTTGGTAGAATACCCAAAGAGAGCCAGCAAGGCAACTAGATCTCATGGGTAATCCAAGAGTTCCAATTCAGCAGCAAGGTAGGATATATGACCCCAGGCAGCATCAGTGAAGTCAGCTAAGAAGTGTGTCTACAAGTTATGGTCCTGTCACTAAAGACTTTTATCCCATCACAGGAACCTGTGGTAAAGTTCCCCCTGGGCTGGGGTAGGGCTTCACAGACTGCTTAGAATAAGATTCTAAGGGATTTAGATAAAGACCAGAGGATGCACTGTGGTAAAAGCCCCAAAAGTAATGGCTGTGTGTGGAAGGAGTGACAGCATTGTCTGCAAGAGACTAGAACACTGGAGAGATAGTCTACACATCATATCAGCAAGACAGGCTGGAAGTCCTCAAAACACCTGTAGAGAGTCAACACAACAGCAAGAAAGACTGGAAGGCTCTAGTATATAGAAACATAGAAATATGACGACAGAAAAAGACCACATGGCCTATATAGTCTGTCCTTCCATATCAACAACTACAACAGCCCCCTTTTTAGCTTTAGAGATCCTCTGTGTTTGTCCCATGCTTTTTTGAATTCAGTTACTGTCCTCATCTCTACCACCTCCATTGGGAGACTATTCCATGGATCCACTACTCTTTCCATAAAGAAATATTTACGCATATTACTCCTGAATCTATCTCCCTTCACCCTCATCCCATGTCCCCTTTGAGCAGAACTTGCTATCAATTGAAAGAGGCTCTCTCCCTGAACATTTATGCCATGGAGGTATTTAAACATCTCAATCATATCACCTCTATCCCGCCTTTCCTCTAAGGTGTACATATTAAGATCCTTAAGTCTGTCCTCATATGCTTTATAATGAAGACCACTAATCATTTTAGTAGCCACTCTCTGCACTGACTCCGTCCTGTTCACATCCTTTTGAAGGTGCAGTCTCCAGAATTGCACACTATATTCTTAATGAGGTCGCATGAAAGACTTATACAGAGGTGTTATCACCTCCTTTTTTCTGCTAGCCATTCCTCTCCATATGCACCTAAGCATTTTTCTAGCTTTTGCTGTCGCCTTTTCTACCTGTTTAGCTACTTTAAGATCACCCGACACAACCACGCCTAGGTCCTGCTCTTCTTTAGTGGACAAAAGTACTTCACCCCCCCTATACTATATTGCTCCCTTGGATTGCTGCAGCCCAAATGCATGACCTTACATTTTTTAACATTAAATCCCAGCTGCCAAATTCTAGACCATTCTTCAAGCTTAGCTAGATCCCTCCTGATGTTATCTACATCTTCCTGGGTGTCTACTCTATTGCAGATTTTGGTATCATCTGCAAAGAGGCAAAACTTACCCGAAAGCCCTTCCGCTATATCACTAACAAAGATGTTAAAAAGAATCGGACCAGGAGGCGGAGCTAGCCTAGGTGCAAGATGGCTGCGTAGGAGTTCTGCTCCCTGAGACCCTATTATATAATCCTGTCCTCACCAGCTCAGGAGGAGACGGAGCGTCGCTGCATTGAGCCTGTGACTTGCCGAGTATGTCTGGCACTAAACAGACTCGGCTTGATTTCGTCAGCCAGCAGGGCGCTGGCTCAAAACGATCCAAAACGGACCCCTTGTCACTTCTCAAGATGGCGCCGCAGGTAGTGGCTTTGGAGGGAGCGGCTGAAATTTTGAAGGAGATTCGAGCGGTACGCTTACGGGTGGAGGCAAATGGTGAGTCTTTGGATGAGCTGCAGGCCGACTTCAAAGAGATGAGGGAGCAGATTGTGATGCTCACAAGTAGAGTGGAGAAGACAGAAGGGTCTGTTGCCCTGCACGAGGAGCGGCTGCGACAGTTGGCCCAAGCAGTGAGGAAAGTTGAAACGTTAGAGCATAATTTGGAGGACATGAACAATCGAGCCCGGCGAAACAATATTCGCATAGTCGGGATTCCCGAAGGAGCGGAGGGGAAAGACCCTATAAGATTTTTGCAAGAGTGGCTCCCGCAGGCTTTGAAAATTGACTTTCAGTCTCCTTTTGAGATAGAGAGAGCTCATCGGGTTCCTTCTGTTTTGTCTACACAGATGAAGAAGCCGAGGCCTTTGATATGCTGTGTTTTGCGGTATCAGCAAGTTGCCCAAATAATGTCGGGGGCGAGATCTGCTTCGGAGCTGCAATTTGAAGGTCATCGGGTTGCTTTGTACCCGGATTTCAGCAAGACGACGGTCGCTAGGAGAAAGCAATTTCTGGCGTTTAGGCCAAGGCTCCTCCGTCTGCAAGCCCGGTTTGGGTTATTCTACCCGGCTCGTTTTAAAGTAACCCTGAATAATTCCACTAAAACCTTTGATGATCCTAAAGTTTTGGAGCAGTTCCTGGAAGATCAGGAAGCCTTGGCTATGCAGTGATGAGTCTCTATTTTGGATTTGTTTTACAAGACTGTCGGGATATAATGGGCATGTTGGACTATGGCTCCCCATCGGTAATGTTTGGCAGTGCGGCTTCGCCACTAAGAGGGAATGACTCTTAGAGTATCGTCGGGATGTGGACTGGCCAAGGAAGCTAACAGTGCTTGTTGGAGGAGGGAAATTTTGCTGCAGTCGAGTGAAGAGCTTTGGGTGTGAGCTGATCATGGCTACAGGCAGGTTCTGGAGTCCTGAGCAGATGAGGACGTTTAACAACTTTTCTCTTTATCTCCTTTGTTCTAAGGGTCTGGGGGGTAGTTGGTGTGGTAATTGTTTAATTTTAGGTTTTCTACTAGTCTTTTTTGCCTTGGGCTGCCTCACCTATTGAATGGGGCCTTTCTCTGTTAAGGTTAATGGGTTGCTCTTTGGGGACTACTGTGAGTTGATGTATATACTTAGGAGTCTTGTAGGCACCAGGTTCGGATTTATCATTATAAATTATGGCTAATATTATTAAATTTTTATCTCTGAATGTAAAAGGCATTGTGAACCCGGTTAAGAGGAAAAAGATCATTGCATATGGTAAACAGCAGCAGGCAGACCTGATTTTGCTGCAGGAAACGCATCTGTCCTCAGCTGAAACTATAAAATTGGAGGATAGACAATATTTGTTAATCGGTCACTCTCCAGCAGTTCAAAAAAAGAATGGTGTGGCAATACTTATCCGTAAATCCCTAGGGTTCAAAGTTGAGGGTACTCGTTGTGACACAGCTGGGCGGTGGGCGAAGTCTGTTATTTCAGCAGGGGGTGTCAGGTTGGTTGTCATCAACGTTTATGCCCCCAATAAAGATGGCTCCGGCTTTTTTAAGGATCTAGCGGGTATTATGCTGGAGGAGGCTCCAACTCCGCTTATTGTTGGGGGAGATTTTAACTTAGTCTTGGATCCGGTATTGGACCTGCTTCCTCCTAGGGTGGAAAATACTGCCAGAGCAAGGGTGGCTCTTGAAGCCCTAATGGAATCCACTGGTTTAGTGGACGTGTGGCGGATTTTTCACCCTAAGGAGAAAGATTTCACATATTTTTCACCGCCGCATAAGTCTTTTCCACGTATCGATTTTTTCCTGATCTCAAGATCGCTGGTGACAGATGTCAGTGATGTTGAAATCCTAAGTATGCATATCTCTGATCATGCGGTTGTCAGGCTTACAGTCAGGCCTTTTGAAAGGCTTCAGCAGTCACAGACTTGGTCCTTTAATAGGTCTTGGTTGGCGGATCCCTCTTTTCAAATGGAAGTCAGATTAGCTATTAGGGAATATTTTGAGATAAATAAACTTGGGGACACCCATTGCTGGGCATGGTGGGAAGCTTTTAAAGCTCACATACGTTCCGTAATCACGAGTTATGCAATTAGGGAGGCCAGACGGAAGAAGGCTCAGTTAGTTAACCTTGATGAACAAATTAGAGCTGGCGAGCGATTGTGGCAAAAGTATTTGGATGCTGGTATAATGCTGCGTTTGCAGCGATTAAGGTATCAATATAATGAAATTCTGAGCGCAGGGGTGGAGCAAGTGATGTTTAAACAGCGCGCACGGTATCACGTCGAGAAGAACAGGATGGGTCGGTTTCTAGCCAATGAGTTGAGGGGGAGGAGGGAGAAATCACGTATCACTGCTCTTTCTGACGGGCGCCTTGGTAGTTTGACTGGGAATGAGCACATTTTGGAGGCGTTCTTTGCTTATTACCAGAATCTTTACCTGTCAGAAATGGTTTCTGATTCGGAGTGTGTCCGAGACTTTTTGGGAAATTTAACTCAGCCCACAGTGAGTGAGCAGCAGAGAAGGGACTTGGATAAGCCCATTTCAAGACTGGAGGTTTGTAGGGCAATTGACAGTATGGTATCCTGAAAGGCAGCAGGGCCTGATGGTATTCCCGCAGAATTTTACAGAGTTTTTAAAGATGAGATGAGTCCGGTCTTGTTAGTTTATTTTGAAGAACTGTATAATTCCCAGTGTCAGTCAGGGAATTTTGCCGAAGCTACTGTTGTCGTGTTGGAAAAGCCTGGGAAAGACCCCACTCAAGTGGCGAACTATAAGCCTATTTCATTGTTAAACTCTGATTATAAAATTTATGCCAGTGTTTTAGCTAGTCGATTGTCCACTGTCATTGGTGGTTTGATACATCCTGACCAATGTGGCTTTGTGCCAGGGCAGGCGGCTTCGGACAACGCTAGATTATTGTGTAATTTGCTTGGCAGGGCTTCTTTAAGTGAGCTTCCCTATGTTGGTCTCGCCCTGGATGCAGAAAAGGCGTTCGATAGGCTTGAATGGTCTTTTCTGTTTGAGGTGTTAGGGTGGTTTGGGTTGGGTCCCGGGTTCATTAACATGGTTCAGGTATTGTATGCAAATCCCATAGCCAGGATATTGGCTAATGGTAGTCTGTCTCAGTCTTTTTCACTGCAGAGAGGAACTCGTCAGGGTTGTCCTCTCTCTCCGTTATTATTTAATTTAGCCTTGGAGCCACTGGCAATTGCTCTCAGGCAACATAAGTATATCAAGGGAGTTGAAGTTGAGGATATACAAGTAAAGTTATCTGCCTATGCGGACGATCTTTTATTATTTACGCAGCCAGCGGAAGTCCCCATAATTTTGGATCTGATTGAGTCCTATTCTAAATTGTCTGGTTATAAAATTAATTGGGCTAAGTCGGTGGCTTTTCCGTTGAATTCTTGGGCTTCCTCGGCTTTGATGGTAGATTATCCTTTTCGCTGGGAGGCCGGAAGTGTTAAGTACTTAGGGATCAAGTTTTCTGCGTGTGTTGAATCTACTGTGCAGAGCAATATAGCAGACTTGTTGAGTGCGATCAAGAAAACTGCGGTAACTTGGGCACCTTTACACTTAACTTGGTGGGGCCGGTTGGAGGCGATTAAAATGACTTTAATGCCGAGAGTTAATTATGTTTTGGGGATGCTACCGTATAAAATCTTGGTCGGTTCGTTTGTTGCGTTAGAAAGGTCTTTATCCAAATTTCTCTGGGGTAATGCACAGCCGAGGATTGCTTTGAGTAAGCTCAAGGCGTCTAAGGAAAAAGGAGGGGTTCACTTCACGGATTTTAAGTGGTATCATCATGCGTTTCTGTTAAAACAAGGGGCTATGTGGCTGAGGGAGGGTTCACTTATGCAAGTTCCAAGATGGGTTGAGGTGGAGAGTAAAATCGTAGCGCCCTGTCCTATGGATAGACTCCTTGGTATGAAACATCCAGAGGAGACTTTGGTGAGCGGCCCGATAGCTGCCACCCAAGCAGCTTATTTATCGCTTACACAAATGGCAGGGAGCCGGGATTCTCCTTCTAAACAGCTCCCACTGTGGTGGAATCCGGGTTTCAAAATAAATGGGAAGATGTTTGCGTGGAAAAGATGGCAGGAATGTGGTATTTGGTCGCTTAGGCAATTATTGCGGGCTCAGGAGTGGAAGGATTTTCAGGAGTTGCAGGAGGAGTTTTCGCTTCCCTCTTCTGCTTATTTTCAATGGATCCAGTTGAAGCATTCAATAAATAGATTAATAGTCAAAGTGAAGGGTCTGTCAGAGACGGGTGTAGTGTTTGAAACAATCAAAGGTCTGGTTGAGAAGCCAGGTGTAGCATCAGTGTTATATGCATACATCAGGGATCTATCCTCTGTGAATCCATTAGGATTGATCAAGAATTGGGATTCGGAGTTGGAGTCTTCTCTCACAGAGAAGGAATGGAAACTTTTGTGGGGTCCAATAACTAGGGTATCTAGGTCTGCGGCAATAACGCAATCAATGTTCTTTTTCCTCCATCGTGCTTATATCATGCCAGTCAAAATGTCTAAATGGGATAAGAAGATGAATGGTAAATGTTGGTCGTGTTAGGGTAGGTTGGGTACTTTCCAGCATATGGTATATGATTGTCCTTTTGTTCAGAGGTTTTGGAAGTTGGTGTGGGGGAAAATACAATGTATATTAGGTTTTTCTGCTCGGCTCACTTGGAAGATTGTATGCTTGAGATCTGTCGAGCACAGTCTGGGTTTAGATAAGAACAAATTGTTTTTGCTGAACTTCATGTTGGCAATAGCTTTGAAGCTCATCTTTACAAACTGGAAAGTGCCTTCTCATTTAAATAGTGATATGTGGTGGAATATTGTTGCTCAAAGTGCTAGTTATGAGAAATTGTATGCTAGGGTGCATTGTGCGGGGAAGGCTGGTGGTCTGGAAAAATGGGCACCTTTAGATGAATACGTCTCCTGGGCCAAAGTTTCTTCTGTAGGTGCCCGTTTGGGTTCATAATGCATTTCGGTCGAGGGGGGGAAGTAGTGGGATGGTAATGTTAGACTGTTCTTTCTGTCACGAAAGCGGTGCCTAGGTATTGATCAGTTAGTTCCTCAAAGAGCTAGGGGGCTAGGGGGGTTGGTGGGCAGTTTGTGGTGTAATTGCTATGTATGTAGTGTGGTGGTGGTGTTTTCTTGTATCGTGTAAATTGTATAAATAAAGAATTTAAAAAAAAAAAAAAAAAAAAAGAATCGGACCAAGGACAGATCCCTGGGACACACCACTGGTAACATCCTTCTCCTCAGAGTGAGCTCCATTTACTTGTACTCTTTGTTGCCTCCCACCCAAACAATTTCTGACCCAAGCAGTAACTTTAGGGGCCATCCCTAGAGTGCTCAGTTTGCTTATAAGTTGCCTGTGAGGAACAGTGTCAAAGGCTTTACTGAAATCTAAATACACCATATCTAGGGCTCTCCCTCGGTCCAACTCCCTGGTCACCCAGTCAAAGAAATCAATCATATTTGTCTGACAAGACCTGCCTCTGGTGAATCCATGCTGCCTCAGATCCTGTAATCCGCTGGACTCCAAAAACCTCACTATTTTCTCTTTCAGCAGCGTTCCCAGTAATTTACTCACCACCGAAGTTAAACTAACCGGCCTTTAGTTTTCAACCACATCCTTACTTCCGCTTTTGTGTAAAGGCACCACATGAGCCTCTCTCCAGTCCTTTGGCACCACTCCCGGCTCCAACGAGGCATTCAAAAAGTCAGTCAGTGTTGCTGCTAGAATGTCCCCAAGTTCCCTTAGTATTCTAGGGTGTATCCCATCTGCTCCCAACGCTTTGTCTACTTTAAGTTGAGCAAATTTCTCACGAACACAGTCTTCTGAAAATTGTTCAAGATGTCCCTCGCTTCTGTTCCTGTTTGTGGGTGTTTTCTGAAGTCCTGCTCCTGGTTCTTCATCTGTGAACACAGAACAAAAATATTTGTTAAGCAATTCCGCTTTATCCTTATCAGCTTCTACATATTCCTCCCCTGCACCCTTGAGTCTGACAATACCACTTTTGCCCTTCCTCTTCTCACTAACATATCTGAAAAATGTCTTATCCCCCCATTTTATTGCATTGGCTTTTTCCTCCTTTTGAATCTTTGCCTTCCTGACTACTTTGCTAGCTTCTCAAAGTTTTTCCAAATATAGATGCCTATCTTCCTCTCTCTGTAATCTCTTGTATTTATTTCATGAAGGCCTCCCTCTTTTTCTTCACTTATTCAGCTACTTCTTTCAAAAGCCATAGCGGTCTCCTTTTACTTTTACCTTTATTTACCATTTTAACAAAAAGGTTGGTTGCCCTTAAAATATCCCCTTTCAGTTTTTCCCACTGTTTTTCTACATCCCCCAGCTGTTCCCATCCCACTAACGACTCCTTGAGGTATTGACCCATCTTGGAAAAGTTTGTCTTTCTAAACTCTAAGATTCTCACCTTTGAATGGATTCTAACAGCCCTAGTCCTAATACTGAACTACACCATCTGGTGATCACTGGATGCAAAATGATCTCCCATTACAACATCAGAAACACTTTCACCATTTGTAAGCACCAAGTCCAGTATGGCCCCTTCACGTGTGGGGTCTGTTACCAATTGCCTGAATAGTTCTCCCTGTCCTCCAGGATCTCCTTACTTCAAGATGATACTGCAGCAGAAATGTGCCAATCAACATCTGGCATATTGAAATCTCCTATCAGTAGCACTTCCCCTTTCCTAGCAATGCTGCGTATGTCTTCAATTAACTCTCTGTCCACCTCTTCCTCTTGTGAGGGAGGTCTGTATATCACACCAATGCAAATGGATTTCTCTTTCCCTCTTTCTAGTTTAATCCACAATGCCTCCTCTCTCCCTTTTAAGCTCTGTAATTCCAAAGCTTTAATAGTAGTTTTTACATATATTGCCACTCCTCCTCCCCTTCTTCCTACCCTGTCCTTTCTGAATAAAGTATAGCCAGGTATAGTTACATCCCAATCTTGGTTTTCTGTGAACCACGTTTCTGTAACTGCCACTAAATCCAAGTCAGCCACTCCCACCAAAGCTTCAACATCAGGGATCTTATTTCCCATTCTACGGGCATTTGTATGGGATCTTATTTCCCATTCTGCTTTCCATATGTTACCCCTGTTACCCATTTCCATATGTTACCCCTTTTACCCATTTCCATAAAGGTATTTAATGTATCACCTACCTGTGGGCTTTCACCTACCTGGGGGCTCTCTTCACCCACCCCCAATGAATCTAGTTTAAAGCCCTCTTCAGTAGATTAGCCAGTCTACTACCGAAGATGTGTTGACCTTTCTTGGACAAATGGATGCCATCTCTGCTCTGCAACCCTTGGAACAGCATCCCATGGTCTAGGAAACCAAAATGCTCTCGATGACACCATCTATATGTTTGATGGGCAACTGAATGAAAAATATATTCCCATCCTTGGGAGTTTAGTGCTCTCCAGACATCAAAGACCCTTAGGTTTTTCACCATTTTAATCAGGATCTTCAGAACAGCTGCCCTAAAATTCCTACTCTTGAAGAATCCAGCTGCGGACACATCACCAGGTTGAAATGCCCCCAGCCACCCATACTTCCTCCCTCACTGACTTCAATAATTTCTCCAGGTGCCTGTAAACTCGTATCTGGCTTTCATTGGTTGCATATATACATACAAAGTTATAAACCACTGTTGCCAGATTAGCCCTTATCACCACATAGCGACCTCCAGGATCAGAGACAGATTCTCTCACCTTTACCAGGAAACCCCCAAAAAATAGAATCCCAACCCCACACTTTTTATGCTGCTGCACAATGGAGACAAAGATACTCAATGGAAAGTGTGGAGAATGCAGCAAGTTCTCATCCTTTCTCAGTAAGTGTGTCTTCTGGCAAAGCATACAGACGCTGCCAAGTGTTTTGCTTCCTTAAAAAGTGACTTTCTCTAAAACGCAAAATTCAGGCCTTCAGCATTAATGGAAGCCACTTTTACTAATCCAGACATAATTTTTAGCTCTCAGTATATACCAAAATATGCAACTATTCATACACGAGGCAAGTTGGCACTTCTAGAACTTTTTCCTCCCACCCTCCATAAGCTTTACTGACCACCCACTAAAACTCTCTTGCCCCTCCTAAACATCATTGCCTTACCTTCCCAGCCTTCTCTTCCCCCTCCCATCCACCCATCTCTCCCTGTCCTTCTAGAATTCCAGCTGCTACCCCCTCAGTGAGATACATCCCTTGGAGGATGACATCAACCACTAAGGCCCCCTTTAATCATCAATCTGTCTACCACCCACCGCTATCTTTTTGCTGCTTGCCTCACTCATTCACTGATCCTCAGCCCCTCAAAAGCTTCCAAGCATGCATTCCAATTTTGCCACTATCCACACACACCCAATGCTGAACCAATCACTCCATCACACACTTAAGAAGACCAAACCCTCTCAAGCGCTCTCACCCTAAGATATACCCTATAAAGTAATAAGTGTAAAGTACACAAAATAGCAAGCGGCAAAACCCTGTCAAATCACTCCAATATTACCCTCTTCTTCATAAAGTCCTATTCAGAGTCCCCATGCATCCCAACTCATTCACATCCCTGAAATCAAGATTCATTTCTTCTCACAAGACAAAAAATCCACAGTTCCTCACTTCCAAATTCCAACCAACTAAAATAGATGTAGGTGAGTTGCAATCAGCTACTGTAGGTATTTCCTTGTTTCAAGGGCTTACAATCTAAGGTACAATCTAAGGTTGTACCTGAGGCAAATGAGGGTTAAGTGACTTGCCCAAGGCCACAAGGAGAGATAGTAGGATTTGACTCCTTGTCTTTCTGATCCCAGGTTGCCGCCCTAAGCACTAGACTACTTCTCCACTCCAGACTTTGAATTGATACAGTAGTTCTTTCCATTCTACAGAAAATGCAAACTGAAGGGGTGCAGCCTCTGTACTGAATCCGTTCTTCGCTTAGCTTAAGGATGAGAGGTCTGAAAACCCTCCATTGCTACAACATAGCTGGGGTAAGGTCTTGACACACTTCTATAGAGTTACTGTAAAGTGCTGTCGAGTTGAAGTTGACTTACAGTGACCCTGCAGATAGTTGTCCTAAACTGTGTTCGGTCTTCAGTCAAGCGGCTCATTGTTGATAGAGTGGCATCCATAGCTGCTGTTATTGTATCGATCCATCTCATTGCTGGCCTTTGTCTTTTGCACTGACTTTCAACCTTGCCAAGTATGATGTCTTTCTCTAATGATCTTTCTTATCGCAGGATGTATTCAAAGTATAAAAGTCGAAGTCTTATCATTTGACCTTCTAAAGAAAGCTTAGATTTGATCTCCTCTAGTACTGACTGATTTGTTTTTTGGGCAGTACATGGTATACACGGCATTCTTCACTAGCTCCATAATTCAAAGTCATTGATTTTCTTCCTGCCTTTTTCTTCACTGTTCAATTTTCAAATCCATATGACATTATTAAAAATACCATGGCTTAGACAAGGTGAATCTTTGTATGCAGAGATATGTTTCTGCATTTAATTATCTTGCCTAGGTCCTTCATATCTGTTATACCCATGCTAACTGCCACATTAACACTGCTTATAGGCTAATGTGCTTTCCACATCCACACTCCACCTCTAACCTGCCCACTCTCCATATTAGTGCATGAGTGCTAGTTAAAGTGCAGTTTAGCGGTCTGTAGCTGCCATGTTTGTGCATTAGCGTTCACCATGGCCAGTTACCACATGCTATAATGCATATTAACTTGTTAGTGGCGCTTAGTGAAAGGGCCACTTGATTGATTAGTATGACTTAAAACATTTAGGGCTCGATCCAGGAAGGCAAATAGCAGGGCTTTACATCCCGATGGGATGTCCAGTCCCGCTATCCGTCCTCAACCTATTCCTCCTCCCTGCCCTGCTGCACATACAGAGCTACTCTGCATGCTGTGGAGGACAGGGAAGCACAGGGCGGATCATGGGTGGGTCTGGTCCCTGGACTTACAGGGCAAATTCAGGTCATGGCCCTGTATGTCTGGGGAGTACCAGGGGGATGCCCTGCTTATTCCACCTCTGAGGTGGAATGACCATGGGGCACCCTTCCGATCCTGTTCGGCAGCCCTCCCTGGAGCCCAGCAGCCTCCCAACCGGAAAAACAGGCCACCCACAGTGGGACTCCACCTGCCCAATCCTGGCTCTGGCGGTCCCTGTCGGGGTTCGGGCAGCGGGGTGACGGGCATGGCACGGCAGCAGGCAGACTGAGCAGCGGGGAGTATTCTCCTGCAGGCATGCAGGGGCACACCGGGCCTGATCCTGAACCCGTGGGAATGTATGGCTCCTGTGGTGCAGAATCAGGTCCTAATGGACCTGTCCTGTTCAGGGGCGCCCAGATGGACCAGACATGCCCCCTCGGAGATGGGGCTCCAAAGAAGTAATATTTAAACTCATAAGCTTTTAAAAAAATGGTGGGTCCATTTAAATAAATTCTGAATATTCAGCACAGTATCTATACAGTGAACAACCACAGCTGAATATCTAGATCCATTGCTGGCCACCGGATGCTATCCAGAGCACTTAGGGCAGCAGAAAAGCTAACCTAAGTTATGCAGATAGTTATCCAGATAGCGACTTTGAAAATCGTCTCTACCCAGATAAGTTGCTCCTCTGCACTGACTCCACCCTGGACCACCAAGGCACAAAGCAGATAGTGCCGAGGTGATCTGTAGTAATATTCAGGGGCACAGAGAGTAGCAAGAGAGTCAAAAACTTTGGCTGGCTGTGGAAATAGTCACATTAGCTCAGCTCCCCAGCACTTTGGAAGAGTCCAGGAACGTATCTCCAAGAATGAAAGTTACTTATCCAGAGCATTTAGAGAAAATTCACTCAAAAACAAGTAAAAATCAATAAGAATGCTTCCATAGAAGCAATATTTCTCGTATTTTTGTACCTGTCAAGGTGTCAATGCACATAAATTTCAAGCATGCACTCATAGAACCATGGACTTTTATATTAATAAAATTACATAAAGACACATTTCTCATAATTTCCTTCATTTGTATTCATTCTGTCTTTCCAGCATATCTCACACTATTTATTTCCTTTCGTTTTTCATTTGTCTTTTCATATATTCCTTTCTTCTCTGTCTCCTTTCTTTTTCTACACTATTCACTCTTTCTCCTCCAAAGGTACTTCTATTCTCCTTTGGCTTGTCTCCCTCTTCTCTATACCTATCTTTTCCTTCCATCCTTCTCTTTGCTTGTCCCCTACAAACCTTTCCCATTTTGGCATTTCATCCTTCTTTCACCTCTCTTTTCTCCTATGTCTTTCCACCTTTAGTCAGATTTTCTTTGCTCTCTTTTTGCCTTTTGTCCTTTTCCCCTCTTACTAGCTCCTCCTTTATTTCCTCTCTCCTTCCCTTCCAGTGTCTCTTCCCCTTCTCCTCTCTGACGGTATCTTTCTGGGCCACTATCCGTCACGGATAGTGCAACTGTGCACATGTGGCACATACAAAACAGCCATATGTATGGCAACAGGTAGGGATATGTGCAGAAAAAAAAAAAGGTTTTGGGGAATTTTGGGAAATTTTCTTCTGATAAATTGTTAACCCTTGTTATTTTTCCTACATTACCATATGTTGTCATGTCTATACTGTTTATGTTTCCCTTGTTTATACCTTGTATTTCTTGTGACCGCTTTGATTGAAGGAAAAGGCGGTATAAAAAACTTGTTAAATAAATAAATAAATGCTGCTTAGGAAATGTGACAGTGTGAGAGAATGTGCACTATGCAATACTCAGGAGAAAATGCATCACATGTACTGTACTGACTGTGACACGCTTTTCACAATAACTTGCATTAATTGCATTTTCCGTCACCTACTGGAGCTGTTCTCATCCTTTCCATGACATGCTGTTATTCGTCCTCCCACTAATAATTTGTATAATCATTGTTCTAGTGTTCCTATGACTTAGTACTGTAATACTACAGGACGTTTAAGCTAATTGCTACAATATTGATTCAGGCTGAAAGTGAACCTTTAAAATACAACCCTAGATGAGACTGACATGTATATATCATCATTGTAACACTCTCCTGAGATGCTGACCATTAAAATCCATTATACCCTTTGCTTTTTCCCTATGGCATACTCCATCCAGTGCTAACATAGTGTGCAGTTGATTACACGGCCTTAAAGAAATCAAGAATTCTTTAAAGCCAAGATTCAGAAGATTTCTGAGGTTTACAAGGCACTGTTGTATTCTGTAAGGTCCTGGCCTATAACATCAGAGATAAAAGGGTGATTTTACTCAAAATGCATCTAGACAAGAGAGATTGCACAATAGAAGATAGCTGAGTCTTGCACTAAAAGCTGTGGGGCTGATATTGAATGGCGCAGCCAGCATTTGTAAAGGGGTTAACCATCGCTGTTTTAAATTAGACCTGGATATTCAATGTTGGGGTCATCGAATATCTGGTTTGCCTGGTTAGTGGTTCAGCTAACTGGGCAGTGGTGATATTCAGCCGCCATCCACATAGCTAAATTGGATAAAGTTAGGCCATCTTTTTATATGCCTAGCTTTAGCCAGTTTAAGATAGCCGGCCAGTGGCTGAATATCGCCGCTGAGCGGTTATCTCGAGCGCTACCCCCAGAATGCCCCTGGAACACCCCAGTGCTATGCCATTAGCATCGGGGTGTACAGCGGCATAAGGAGCTGATATTCAGTGACACAAAACAGCTATGTGCCGTTGTATATCCCTCTCACTGGGATTAACACAGTTAGCAGGTCTGTTAAGTGCGCTAATCCTTTTGAATATGCACCAGATATTTGGATTGTACAGGAAGCAGGGCTAGCTGAGTTCATCCCATTGTGAATGTACCTTCTGTGCCGCTTCAGTAGCCCTCTGAATTGAATATATTCCATTGTGAATGACTGCCATCTCCACCATCCAGCAGTTGAATGGGGCCTTTTGACTCTCATCAGAGTTTTCCTTGATATTTTCTATTACCTCTTCTCTTACCCTGTGTTAAAAACTATGTCAGATATGCAAGATGGATTATTCATGAAATTGGACTCATTTCTCTAAGGCAAATCCTATTCAAAACATGGGGCCATGGTGAGCAAGATAAGTATCTTTTTCAAAAAGCACAATTTTTCTTTTTTATGAAATATGAGTTTTAAATGCAAGCTAAGAAATACTTAAAAACGTATGTTTTAGGGGGATTTATTATTAAATCCGGGGAAGCAGGCTAACCATGTACCCAGGTCCATTTTATATTTTTCCCACATTTTGTTCATAGAAGATTGTATATTGTTTATTAGTTTGTTGAATAGGTTAGAGGCATGGTCATTGATGGCATTCCTATCAAAGGATTACAGCAACCAGTTGAAGCTACTACAATACTTAGAAGGCTTCAAATGGAAATTTGAAAGACGACATCATGGCCAACTGACTGGAAAAGATCTGTGCTCATACCATTACTGTGCAAATTATCGCACAATCGCTCTGATCCCAAATGCCAGAAAAATTCTACTCAAGATCATTTAGTAGAAAATACAACCATTTCTAGAATGAAAACTTCCCAAATTTCAAGCAAGGCTCAGGAAAGGACAAGGAACAAGAGACATCATTGCGGCTATGAGATGGATCCATGAAAAGACAAAAGAATACCAGAAGGATATCTACATTTGTTTTATTAGCCACAGCAATGCCTTTGATTATGCAAATCATGAAAACCTCTAGGCCACATTAAGAAGCATGGGTATACCAAAACACCTGATAGTTCTTATTTATTTAACTGGGTTTGGTATACCGTTTTTCTACCAGTCAAAACAGTTCACAACTAACAAGGTGTAAACAAAAGAACAGCAGTAGTATGAGGTGCATGTAATGTACAACAAACTAAGAGCTTAAGGAGTAATAGCTGACAGTATTGTTACAACAAATTCCGATAGCGTAAAGAGTATCAGCTAGCAATATGATTTAGGTGACATCCACCTCTGAGGTGTGGAGCTTACAGCGGGCAGAGAAGTATAGGAAGGGGGTTGTTGTCGTTTTGGTGGATGCCTATAGTGGTGGGTGGGAGGGATGCTCTGTGTTATAGAAGGGTGTTCCTGCGATGGACTGTTCAGTTGACCTGCACTGTAATGCTCTTGGAAGAGGTATGTCTTAAGGTTTTTGCTAAAGTCTAGCGGTGACTGGATGTTGGGGTAATGTATTCCAGAGGGTGGGAGCGTAGAGTACGTATGCTCTTAGGTGAACGTATTGGCTGCTCTTCCATATTTGAGGTGGTAGGCTAAGTAAGTTCCGGGTGCTTTGCCTTCAAGGTCTGGCAGTACTAGGGAGCTGATTAATGTCTAGAGGTGCTCAGCAGTGAGGTTGTTCTAGACTTTGTGAATAATGGTGAGGACTTTATGTTTGATTCTTGAGGCAATAGGCAGCCAGTGGAGGGATTTTAGTATTCATGTGATGTGGGTGTGAATTGAAGCTCCAAAAATGGTGCGTACTGTAGTGTTATGAGCAAAATGTAGCGCTAGGATAGTGTGTTTGGTAGTTCTTATCACAACCCTTACATTGGTCAAGAAGCAACAGTTCAAATGGAACAAGGAGAATGGTTTAAATTTGGCAAATGTGTATGACAAGGCTGTATACTTTCCCCAAACCTTTTCAATTTATATGCAGAACAAATCATTAGAGAAGCAGGACTCTATGAAGATAACCGAGGTGTGAAGATTGGTGGAAGACTCATCAACAGCCATTGCTATACTACTACTACTACTATTACAGACAAGACGAAGGAGAAGAATAAGGAGAAATAGAGTGTAAGGAGACACAAGGAAAAGAGGGGGTCAGGATCCAAAAGCAGCTTTAAAGAGCTGAGCCTTTAACATGGGCTTGAAAAGGGACAGAAATTAAGTCTGACATACAGACTCAGGGAGTTTGTTTCAGGCACAAGGAGCAGCAAGGTGAAAAGACCAAAGTCTGGAGTTGGCAGTGGAAGAAAAGGGCAAACAGAGAAGCAAGCCAGAAGAAGAGCGAAGTTCACGAGGAGGGGTGTAGGGAGAGAGGAAAGATAGAAAGGAGCAGAAGAGTGAATGCACTTATAGGTCAGAAGGAGAAGCTTGAATTGGATACGAAAACAGAAAGGAAGCCAATGAAGTGATTTGAGAAGAGGGGGTTATATGAGAATATCGAGGCTGGTGAAAAATTAGTCGTGCAGCAGAGCTCTGAACAGATTGAAGGGGAGAAAGGTGGCTAAGAGGGAGACCAGCAAGAAGGAGGTTGCAATTGTCAAGACAGGAAGTAATTAGAGAGTGGGCAAGTGTTTTAGTAGTGTGTTCAGAAAGGAAGGAGCAAATTTTGTTATAGAGAAAGAAATGGCAGGTTTTAGCTATCTGTTGGATATGTGAGGAGAAGGAAAGGAAGGAGTCAAAGATGACCCCAAGGTTGTAGGCTGAGGAAACAGGAAGTAGAAGAGTGTTATCCACAGAGATAGAGAAAAGGGGGGGGGGGGGAGGTTTACGGGGAAAAATAAAAAAAATCAGTTTTGGCCATGTTTAATTTCAAATGGCGGTGAGACATCCAGGTGGCGATGTCAGACAGGCAGGCAGAGATGCAAGACTGCCGTGTCAAAGAGATCATGTGTAGAAAGATAGATCTGAGAATCATCAGCATAAAAATGATACTGAAATCTATAGGAGGAGATGAGAGTATCAAAAGATTGTGTGTAGAGAGAGAAAAGAAAAGGGCTCAGAACAGTTTTCCTGGGGTACACCAACTGAGAGTGGGATAGCAGTAGAGGAAGAACCACCAGAACTAACACTGAAAGAGTGATGGTAGAGATAAGAAGAGAACCAGGACAGGGCAGAGTCTCTAAAACCAAGAGAGAACTATGTTTCAAGAAGAAGATGGTGGTCATTGGTATCAAAAGCAGCAGAAAGGTCAAGAAGGAGGAGGATAGAATAAAAGCCTTCGGATTTCATCAGGAATAAGTCACTGGAAACTTTGGCAAGTTCTATCTCAGTAGAATGAAAGGGATCAAAGCCAGAATGAAGTAGATCCAACAGGGCTTGAGAGGAAAGAAATCCAAGACAACAAAGAAGGACTGCATGCTCAAGAAGTTTAGAAATGAAAGGAAGAAGGGAGATGGGTTGATAATTAGAAAGAGAACTAGGGTCAAGAGAAGGTTTCTTAAGGAGATATGTGACCACAGCATGCTTGAAGGCTGAAGGGACTGTGGCAGTGGAGAGTGAAATGTTGAAAATATGTGAGACGGAAGGGATGATAGAGGAGAAAATGAAACTAAGGAGATGGGTGGTGATAGGATCAGAAGAGTAAGTAGTAAATTTAGAGGAGGAAAGTAGATGAGAGGTTTCCTCATCAGAGATCTTAGAGAAGGAAGAAATAATAACAGAGATTGAAGTGGTATTGAGGTGAGGGAAGAACTAGAGAATTAGAGAATGATCTTCTGGATTTTGTCATATAAAGAGTCAGCTAAGGTTTGGGCAGAAAGAAAGAAGGGTTGGAGGAGGAGATGCCTTGAGGAGAGAATTAAGAGTTGAGAAGAGACTGCGAGGGTCATTGGCAAGAGTGTTAGTCAGATGGACATAGTAGTTTTGCTTGGTGAGAGCTAAGGCTGGAAGGAGGTAAGCATGAATCTGAAGTGAAAAAAGTCAGAGAAGGAGTAGGATTTGAGCAGGCACAGGAGCATAGATAGCAGGTAGTTGAAGATAAATAGGGCTGAGGTGTTGTGCATCTTACAGGACATGGGATAGATGGAGCAAGAGTATCTAGAGCAGAAGAGAGGGCAGTATTATAGGAACTATAGCCTCATCAACAGAAAGCCAAAGGGTCGATAGCATGAAGATTCCTAAAAAGGTAGGAGGAGACTGGGCGTGATTGAGGTTGGGAGTGATGAAGGGCGAAGGTTAGGAGGTTACGATCATATAGGGTAAGAACTGAGGTACAGAAATTGGA
The DNA here is from genome assembly GCA_033557465.1 of Ichthyophis bannanicus. Classification (NCBI taxonomy): domain Eukaryota; kingdom Metazoa; phylum Chordata; class Amphibia; order Gymnophiona; family Ichthyophiidae; genus Ichthyophis; species Ichthyophis bannanicus. The sequence goes on from CM066032.1 coordinate 1,080,931,474, forward strand.
GGGTAGACAGTTAGAGAAGAAAAACAGGTCAATGTAGTGACCATGCTGATGAGTGGGAGCAGAAGAGTAAAGCTGAAGGTTGAAAGAGGAGGTAAGGGAAAGGAGTTTAGAAGCATAGGGGGTCAGAAGGTTTATCAACATAAATATTAAAATCACCAAGAATAAGGGAAGGGGAAGAAGAATCAAGAAATAGGAAAAGCCAGGAGTCAAAGTCAGAGAGAAAGGTAGAGGTGGATTTATCAGGAGGTCTATAGACATCAGCTATATGGAGAGATAAGGGATTAAAAAAGGCGGATGGAATGGACTTCAAAGGAGGAAAAGGAGTAAGATGAAGGTAGAAGGAGGGGTTGGAATTGATAGGAAGGAGAAAGCAAAAAGCCAACACCACCACCATGGCCAATAGCATGAGGAATATGGGAAAAATGGAATCCGCCGTGACAGAGGGTGGCAACTGAAGCAGATTCATCAGGGTGTAGCCAGGTTTTAGTGAGAGATAAGAGAAGGAAAAAGTTAGAAGTGAAGAGATCATAAGTAAAAGGAAGTTTATTGTATATGGAGTGAACATTCCATAATACACAAGAGAAAGGGAAAGAGGAGGGGGTAAGAAGAGGAATATTAATGAGATTAGAGCGGTAGAGAGAGGAGTGAGAGTGAGAGAGTAATCTAGGGTAGCCAGGGTTAGGATTAATGTCACCACAGGAAAGAAGAAGAAGAAGGAGGAGAGTGCAAGGCAGAGAGGAGACAGAATGGCAGAGACAAGGGAGTTTTTTAAGAGAGGGGAGAGGGATGAATGAGAGGAAGAAAAAAGTGAAGTTTGAGAGCTGAGGAGAGGGAGGAGGATAAGATGGGAGAGGAAATGGGAAAGGTAGATAGAGGGTTAAAAGGAGGGAAGATATGAGGATGTTGGTGTAAGGGGAGAAGGTAAGGGAGTGTCAAAAAAAGGAAGAAAAAATTATGTGGAGCCATAAGAAGAGAAGAATGGAGAGGAAGAGTTAGAAGAAGAGAGAACTTAATAGAATTATTAATTAAATTATTATTAATACTATCAGTGCTATCAATTGATCATACAATGTAAAAAGGTTAAGTAGCACTGAGCAGATACATGAAAGGGATAATCCTTGCTCGGGGTTGTAGCCAGCAGGATTTGGGAAGCTTCAATGTCACAATTTGTGAAGGCTGCGGGTTGCATTGGCTTCACATGCACTCCCAGCTGTCCCTCAGTATACTCAGGGTGGTTTGACTGAAAGTTCCAGGAGCTCTTCTCAGCAGAGGACACACTCTTTGGTAGGACCGCAGCTTCAGGTTAGCCACCTGTGTCCCTCTGGCATCATAATCGTCACAGACAGCAACTGGCACAAAGAAATCCCAGGCATGTCGATAGCAATCATGTGGTCAGGCCTCCTCAGCTGCTGCTGCACAGAGAGGCCGATCAGGAGCCGTTGCTGAAAGGCACGGGAGGTCCTGTGCACGGAAGTACTGAGTGTCCACTCCTTGGTACTCCGGTATATATACTAACAATACTACATTACTGGCTAAAAGTGAAGACGATCTGAAACTTCTGCTTATTAAGATCAAGGAACATAGAGGCCGATATTCAGAGCAATTAATGTGGTTAGCAATTTAGTGCCACTGAATATTCCTGGGTGCTGCCATTGAATTAGCACCAGGGTGGTCTGGGGGCGGAGGCACCCAGGATAACTGGGAAGCAGTAATATTCAGCCACTGCACAGTTATCTCTAAGTGGTGAAAGTTCGACACCTTAAAGAAGGCTGGCCTAATTTTTACCACAGAAGCTATCCGGGCAACGACTGAATATCACTGCTGCCTGGTTAGCTTCGCTGCTATCCAGCCATCCTGATTATTCAGTCTTGGTAGCCAGATATGTCCCTGGCATTGAGTATCTGTTTTTTTCTTTCAGCGACGATGGCTAGCTGCTTTATACAAGGACTAACCACCACTGCTGAATATTTCCTCCCACCCCATAGTTTTAAAATGGGCCTTCACCTTCACTTGAGGAAGGCAAAGAGTCTAACAATTAGCAAAATCAGTAATTTCATCCATGATAAAGAAGCAATAGGTGCTGAAGGCCTAGCTATTCCGGCTTTTATTTACAGAACAGGGGAACCCTATCATCTGCTCTTCAGCTTCATCATTTTCTTCCCCTCATCCAGCCATCTCCTCTCTCTCTCTGAAAGAACCTCACTCTCGTTACCAGCATGTCACCTCAGGCCAGAAGGTCAGGGGTTCAAATCCCACTAGAGGACAGCAACCTTGGTCCAGAAGGACTGGGGTTTCTAGTTCCACAGGTGCTCCTTGTGGTCTTGGCAAGCCACTTAACCCTACATTGCCCATGTTCCCTATAAAATAGTTCTCCAAGTTATAATGCCCTGTTCAATGTAATTCCAGTTTGTTCAATGTAAACTGCCTTGATATCATGAAAGGTGGTATATAAGAAATGTTAAATAAATGAAATATCAATCCTGACCCTGCCCCTCTAGGCTTTTTTACATTCCCAGTATAGTTCCACACGTAACTCCTCAAATTTTATTCAATTCCATCTCTATCCCACCTCTCCCTTTTTCATGCACCTTGTGAAATGCATAGTCCATCTCAAATAAACTTGCCTTCTTCATTCATGACCTCTTTCTCTCTAGTAGTCTGCATCTTCTTGCTCTGAGACCTGGCTTCTCCCTGAAGACTCTGCATCAATTGCTGCCTTCTGTCATGGAGGCTACCAATTTTCCCAATCATCCCATTGGCCATGGCAGTATTGTTGACTTTCTACTATCTTATTCCTGCTCATTTCAACACCTCCTTCTGCCTCAGTCTCACTCCTTTTCTTCCTTTGAAGCCTACTCCATATGTCTTTTTACTCCACTACCTCTATGGATAGCTGTCATTTATTAACTCCCTGGTAAGTCAACCTCTACCTTTCTCACTGACTTTGACTCACATTTTTTTTTTTTGGATGCATCTTCCCACTCCCTTATTCTTGGGGATGTTAACATTCATGTTGATGACCCCTCTGACCCTTATGCCTTAAAGCTCCTTTCTCTTACCTTTTTATTTGACCTCCAGCTGTGTTCTACTGCCCCTACTCACCAGCATGGCCACTACCTTGACCTTGTCTTTTTCTCTAACTGCTTGCTCTCAAACGTCTGCATCTCAGTTTTATTTATTTATTTATTTATTTATTGTTCTTATATACTGCGCTCTTAAAAATCAGCGCGGTTTACATAAAACGGATCTGTGCCGAATAGGCTCCTATTAGGCTCTTACAAAGAACAGGAAGTAAAACTTGATTTCAAATGGGGGAACTATGTACATCAATTTCAGTTTATCTACAGTATGTACATGTGTTCTTCCCTTATCTCACCATCAACTGCTAAGTTTCACTCTTCATCACAGACTCCTCCCCCCCACAACTTCAGCATCACCCAGCCTCTTGCAACATCTTTATGAATCTTCATGCTACTGACCCACTGGCGTTCTCCACTGCTGTCTCATCACTTCTTTCCTCCACTATGTCATCTGAGTCTGTAGATGAGGCAATACATTCCTATAACACTATTCGCTTCTCTGGATTCTCTTGCTCCTCCAATTCCATGCCCTGTAAGGCATACTATACCTCAGCCCTGTTGTCCTCAAAACCTCTCTACCTATGTCCCTGTGCCCACTCAGCTGAGCGCATTTAATAAGAACATAAGATATGGGGGGGCGGAGCCTGATGTCCAGCGGGTAGGACGCTTTGCGTTGAAGCTCCCGAGAGGCCTACTTAGAATCCTGACTTAATACCTATACAAATTTACTATTTCGCTCCGAGCTGACCGGGGCACCTCGGGGGGAATGGCGGCCCATAAACCAGCGCGCTTGGACTTCGGGTCTCCTTCTTCTTCTCACGGAAAACGCTCCAAAACAGAGGTGTCCTCCCCACAGAAGATGGTTCCATTTCGTGAAAACCCCGAAATGCACCTGGAGATTTTGGAGGAAATACGCGGCGTGAAGAAATTGGTGCAGTCCAATGGAGAAGCGCTTCGAGCCATGCGAGAAGACTTTGGAGTGCTCCAGGACCGACTTGAAAGTCTTTCATTACGGCAGGACAACATGGCGGGGGTCCTCGACTCGCACGAGGTGCGCTTGGGCAAACTGGACAAGGCTGAGCGCCAGATACAGAATCTTCAAAAGGAGTTAGAAGATAGCAATAATCGAGCCCGTCGCAACAATGTGAGGCTCCTCGGAATGCCGGAGGGGGTGGAAGCAGGAGATATAAGAGAATTCTTGCTCAAAACTCTTCCCTCCTTGCTGAAGATCACTTTTCACAGAGAACTGGAAATCGATCGAGCACACCGTGTTCCTGCCCACATGGCGCTCAACCGCACGACCCCCCGGCCTATTGTCTTTAGCTTGCTACGATATCAACAAGTGGAATAAATTTTACATGCTGCCCGAGCGAATCATCATTTGGAATTTGAAGGTCGTAAGGTCTCCTTCTTTCCTGATTTGGCAAAGCCTACCGTTGACCGTCGGAAGAAACTCCTTGCTTTTTGCCCTCGACTTCAACAGCTACAGGCTCGCTTTGGCCTGTTGTATCCAGCGAAGCTCCGAGTGACTCTCCACAACCAAACCAGGACGTTCGAAGATCCTGATCTACTATCAACATTTTTAGACTCCAAAGAAGCAGAGCAGATGCGCTAATCCCAAATCTTGGACTCTTATTTGCCGGCTCTATCCGCCATTTTGAAGGGCCCGATGCGGCGGTCATAGCCAAGCACAGAAATAGCCTGGACTTTCTTTCTTTCTCTATATGACTTTTGTTTTTTGGTCTCCTATCCCTTCATGATGTGTGCCTCGGTCGGATTCGGAGCACGCACAGTCCTACAGGTTATGTGTTTTTTCAATTTCGGCCTTCTCTGGGGTTTCTCCCCGCAGACACATGGTCGCCAGTAATTTTGGGGTTTTGCTTCTCCTCTACCGTACTGCGGTTTTCTTTGTTAATGTGGGGCGCTTCATTGTATTATATTAGCTTATTTTTCCTATGTCATGTGTACAGCCAGATACAGTCAGTTTGAGGGACATAGTGAAATTATGTGTGCTATCATGCTCAGAATTTTTAACTTTTCTGAATGGCCTTATGTAAAATCTTATCATTCACCGTCAAAGGCATTAATGGTCCACTCAAAGGAAAGAAAATCCTTAGCTATCTTAGCCATGAGCATGTTGATTTAGTGTTTCTTCAGGAAACGCATTTAAACTCTGCTGAAACACTGAAACTCAATGCTAAGCCTCACATGGTAGCTGCCTATTCTCCCACCGTCTCCAAATGGTACGGGATAGCCATTCTGGTTAAGAAGTCTTTGCACGCTACTGTACCTGATATTAGCGCTGACAAGGAGGGTAGATGGGCCCGTGTACACCTTGAGGTTGGAGATAGTGAATTCACGTGTATTTGCATTATGCCCCGAATGTGGACAACCCTGCTTACTATGCAAGTATTGCGCAGTTGGCCTTGGCCTCTGCCAATGCTCCATTAATACTTGGTGGCGATTTTACTCAAGTATTCCCTCAATCTTTTCTTCTCAAACAAGGTGCTCGTTGGTTGGAAGATCCAGTACCGAGTAGACCTGTGTGGCTAGATATAGAAGCGGGCCTTTGCAAACCGATTCCTCTTACCTTTCTCCCTGGTATGACTCTCCCATCAGACTCCCATTATCCACCAATGCTTTTAGACACTTTAGGCGCCTTTAATACTCTTATGCAATCTTTAGACTCCCGACTCTGGTCAGTGCAACTTCAGCATCGCCTTCGGTGCACTAGAGTACTCCCGCCATCGGCATTCTCTACATAAGGTTGATTGGAGACTTTCCGATCTCTCGGTAGTTCACCGGGTGTAGCATCCAATTTTACTAAACCTTCTGTAATGCTATAACTAGAGATACCCCTATAGCGCAGAAAGTATGGGAGAGAGAATTGCATGTGACTTTGACCTCGGAGCAATGGAGCCTTATCTGGAGTAGAGGGACACGGGTTCCCGATCCGCCTCACTCACTCAGACCCTCTTCTTTCTAGCCCACCGGTGTTTTTACACTTCTCACAGATTAGACAAATGGAACACTACTCAGGGCAATGGTTGCTGGACACGTCCTGCGGCCATTGGTTCATTGCCTCATGTTATGCATGAATATCCCGCACTACAGTATTACTGGCGTCGGGTCTGGGGTCGTATTTAGTCTATCTCGCACTCTCAGGAGCCCCTTTCTTGGAGGATAGTGGGACTTCGCCCAGTTGCGGGGATCCCCTCTCTCCCAAAAATGGCTTATCTCCTTTCGAACTTTATGCTTGGCATTGCTATTTCCCTAATTAAGTAATACTGGAAAATTAGCTCCCATTTGAGCCCCAATGAATGGTGGAATCATGCCTGTCTTTACAGTAAATATGAACAAATACCTCGTCTGTTCGCTTCCTCCGTTCAGACTCCTTCTCATTGGTCTCAATGGAAGATGCTCAATGACTATGTACATTTTGCTAAATGCTCTCATCTGACTGTCTAACTTTGTATATATCTCTGTCCCATGATCATGCTGTATTGTAGATACTCTTTTGATCGTTTGATGTATAATCACTGTTAATTGGAAGCGCTCACATGCTGATATAATCGGGTAGAGAAGAAGCATCGGGGTGGGGGGTAATGGGTTTACTTTTCCTTATTGTATACTTGTTTTGTCTCTTTTGGTGTGTTGTTTCTTTTGTTTGTTGCAAAATGAAAATAAAAGTTTAAAAAAAAAAAAAAAAAGAACATAAGATATGCCATACTGGGTCAGACCAAGGTCCATCGAGCCCAGTATCCTGTTTCCAACAGTGGCCAATCCAGGTCACAAGTACATAGCAGTTTCCTCAAAAGACACAGGTTCCTCAATGCTTGTATTGGGGGCAAGCACTGGATATTCTGGGTCCACTTTAATAATGGTTTATGGACCCTTCCTCAGGGAAGTTGTCCAAACCTTTTTTAAATCAGGCTACCTATGCCGGGTTTAAAAAAGGTCTGGACAAGTTCCTTGAGGAAAGGTCCATAAACCATTATTAAAGTGGACCCAGAATATCCAGTGCTTGCCCCCAATAGGTGCCTATTTTAAGTCTATTTTATGAAATACTAGTATAAGTGGCAGAGATCATACCTTCAAAGCAGGTGCAGGCACTTTAAAGCTGGTATAAATAAATCTGCAGTAAGTACACAACTATGCCCGTAAATTAAAGTAAATATAATCAATGCACATACTTGCAAACTCCACCAATGCTCTCTCTAGCAAAATATGCACATTCATATCAAGCCTCACGTTTTTATGTTGCTTGGTATTCTACAAAAGATCATTCATGAGCATAAACCGTCACATGTCTGCAGGAGGATTCCATTTCTTGATTTTAAACTGGGCTGTTTCAGTGATGAAATTATGGAGGTGATTTTAGAAGATATCCTTAGTGTTTGCACATTTAAATAATAGATTTATACATGCATACATGTCTAAGTGGTGATTTTAGAAAAGGCTCTATTTATATATATCACGGCATGCAGAGATTTCAAGGAGGTGTGTTCTGAACAAGCTTGAGCTGTCCTTCTAAGTATACATGCCATCCATATTTTAGAACTGTGACACACGCATGTAGCAAGAGCCTCGACACCCTGCACTTAAGCTGAACTCAGCTAATAATGTGAATAATGGAGGCTAGATATGTAAGTCATAGAGCAGGAACAGTTCTCTCTCTAAACTGCAGGGAACTCTAAATTGGTTCTCCATGTAAGAGCCCATGCCTTCCTTCCACAAGGAGTCCATGGACAAGCAGAAAGTAAGTCCTCACATATGGGTGATGTCATTGACAGAGCCCCATGTGGGAACACTCCCCAGCTTCTACTAGAAGCTTTTGGGAGACTTCAGCATGCATGCATGCCTACCTTGCAACCTGCCTTGATGCCATCTTTTCCAGTCTTCTTTCTCTGCAGAGCCCCTAGGACGTGTTCCTGCAATGTCAGAAAAGGTTTTTCATCTTAACCCCTTTGGGGTGCCTTTTTTTCTATCCAGTTTCACTGCCTGTCATTGGTAGCACTGGCCCCAGTGCTGTCACTTTCATATTTTTAGTTTTTTGTCCCTTTTCTTCATTTTTCTTCTTCCTGTGGCTGGAACCTTCGAGCCATTTAAACTTGCCATGACCCTGTTCCCAGATATGTCCCAGAAACCAGCAAGTGGGTTTAAGAAGTGCACCAAGTATGCCCAGACCATCTCTGTCATTGACCAGCACAACTGGTACCTTAAATACCTGGGCCCTGACCACCAGCCCACCTCTTGTAACCTGCGTTAGCAGATGGCAAGAAGGGATCTGAAGGGTCAGGAGAAGCAGTGGGAGTCCCTCTTTGGGCCAATAGATTCTGCATCTTTGACCCCGGCATCAACCCCAGTGTCCTTGGGCACTGTTGGCATTGAGAGGGGCTTGAGCTAACTCAGAACCGAGGAGCAGTGGCACGGAATGGAGGATATCCATCAACCTTTATCCAGAATAGACTTTGTTGATCCCCAATCCCCATTGACATTAAAGGGGACTTTTGAGCACTGTCCCAAGGTTCACCGACATCAGAGTCCTTCCTGATGCGACGTGGAGAGTGATGGCAAGGAGCAGTCTGCTAAGGTACCTCGATGAGAGGACTCATCAGCTAAGGTAGCGGAGGGGTACTGGTAATCCTCTGATGCCCCCATAATTGTGAATTCCCCTACAGGGGTGCCAGAGCTGGTGGCCAAAGTTGTAATCCCGGCACCGATGCCTTTGGAGATGGCAGTCTTGGAGGAATGCCTTTGAGCCCTCAAGGCTCACATGGTCCTTTAGTGCCTATGGCATCGCCACCACAGGCAGTGCATCCAATCTTTAAGACCCATGCGCTGCCTGCTGATGCAGCCATATTGGGCCGGCAATCAGAATCGACACTGGTTCTTATAGCCATCTCCCTGTTGAGTGTATTGGAGTCTAATGCCCTGGGGAAACCATGGAAGCACTCACTGCACCATCAGTCTTGGAGATGTTCTTCCTTTGCACACAGCTGGAGTTGATGTCGGGAAGATGCTTGACACAATTTCAACTTCTTCTTGGAGTCTGAGTCCAATGGCTGGGAGACTGAGGCATCAGAGGTGTCCGGGAGTAGATCTCTCAAGTTCCCCGTGGACCCCTCTCCTCCTCACAAGCAAAGGAAGTCACCACCAGAGAACATGTCCTTCCAGAACTTCATGTGGGATATGGCCAAGACCATTCCATTTTTCCCTGGAGTTGGAGGTTGAGCCCAGGGCAGAGGAGCTGGTGATCTTCCAGTATCTTTCATCTCCAAGGAGACTGTGATGGTGCTGGTGCACCAGATCCAACAGAGGCTGCAAATGAGGATGTGGGAGAATCCCCTCACAGTGCCAACAGTCAGCACACAACTGGACTTGATCTAACTGTTTCAGAAGGCCCGGGTTTTGAGAAGCCTCTGTGCCCACATCATTCTCTGGTGGTGGAGTCAGCCATGAAAAGGATCAAGAGCAGAAAGATGCACTCCTCATTGCCCCCTGGAAGGGAGATGAGAAACTTGGACTCCCTTTGGCTGGTGGTGCTTCCAGAGCAACCAAAAACAAAAAAAAAGAAGAGAGTATCAAAAACACAATTTATTGAATTAGAACAATGCCAAGGCAACCTAGCCAACAAAAACAAAGCCCAACACAGCCGCGTTTCGGCGTGGCCTTCCTATGGCAGTCGTCTGTTGGAATACAATTAAAAACATTTAGATACATGAAAAGATAATAAAAAGATCATCAAAGTTATTTGTAATGTACGCAAAATGCAGGTTCTATATATAGATCAGCTTACTGGCTGCCATAGTTCCTGTGTTTTTCAGTCTGCACAGTTTCTAAAGCCTGCAAAACGCTAAGTTACAGCTTCTATCTCCTTTTTGCTAATATAGATTTTAACTGTTATACCTTACTTTGGGAATATTCTGATTGTGTAGCCCTAAAGCCTGCAAAAACTATCATTTTCTTTCTTATCTCTGCTGGTTTCTAGCTTCCAATATTTATTTATTTATTTATTTATTTAACAATTCTTTTATACCGCGCTATTATAATCAGTGCGGTGTACATAGAACAAGAACATACTACAATGCATACAAGTAACATTGAGTTTTACATTGAACAGGGAACTTCAACAATAGGACAACCGGGGGAACTATGTACAGATTAACTTAATGGTATATACAGTAATATCAAACTCGATTGGATGTTACAATGTGGTTCACTAATAAGACTAGAGAGAATTTAACTCTCTGTTTTGGGGAAATTGCTAATATACAGTTTAACTGTGGTTATACATTAAGCTTGGGGATAATCTGACTGACTGACTGCTTTTCTGGATAGCCTTGGAACAGATATCTGTGGGTGCCCCCAGTTCAGCAACACCCTTCTGGCCAGAGACACTTAGGTTCCCGCCCACACTACCCCTCCCCCTCCCCCTCCCCCAGGGGCTGCATTGCCTATATAGTAATCGCCTACGTTGCCATCTATCCTTTTAACTTGTGTTAAAGCCCACATCTTCTTCTTCCTTTCTTCTTCTTCTTCCTCTTCTCCTTCTAGGACTGCCTATTCAGCATGTCGTGTTTTCAGTGCAATAACTGCAGTACATTCATCCAAGATGAATCATTTGGAACCTAAGAGCTTGTCCTATGTGCCTCAGGTCAGCTGCCATGCATAAAGAACTGAATCTACTAGAAACATAGAAACATGATGACAGAAAAAGACTACATGGCCTATCTAGTCTGTCCTTCCATAACAACTACAACAGTCCCCTTTTTACTTTTAGAGATCCTCTGTGTTTGTCCCATGCTTTTTTGAATTCAGTTACTGTCCTCATCTCTACCACCTCCACTGGGAGACTATTCCATGGATCCACTGCTCTTTCCGTAAAGAAATATTTCCGCATATCACTCCTGAATCTATCTCCCTTCACCCTCCTCCCATGTCCCCTCGTAGCAGAACTTGCTTTCAATTGAAAGAGGCTCTCTCCCTGAACATTTATGCCACGGAGGTATTTAAACATCTCAATCATATCACCTCTATCCCGCCTTTCCTCTAAGGTGTACATATTAAGATCCTTAAGTCTGTCCTCATATGCTTTATGATGAAGCCCACTAATCATTTTAGTAGACACCCTCTGCACCGACTCCATCCTGTTCACATCCTTTTGAAGGTGCGGTCTCCAGAATTGCACACTATACTCCAAATGAGGTCGCACCAAAGACTTATAGAGAGGCATTATCACCTCCTTTTTTCTGCTAGCCATTCCTCTCCATATGCAACCAAGCATCCTTCTAGCTTTTGCCGTTGCCTTTTCTACCTGTTTAGCTACTTTAAGATCATCAGACACAACCACACCTAGGTCCCGCTTAGCTAGATCCCTCCTCATGTTATCTACACCTTCCTGAGTGTCTACTCTATTGCAGATTTTGGTATCATCTGCAAAGAGGCAAACCTTACCCGACAGCCCTTCCGCAATATCACTAACAAAGATGTTAAAAAGAATCGGACCAAGGACAGATCCCTGGGGCACACCACTGGTAACATCCTTCTCCTCAGAGTGAGCTCCATTTACTTGTACTCTTTGTCGCCTCCCACCCAACCAATTTCTAACCCAAGCAGTAACTTTAGGGTCCATCCCTAGGGTTCTCAGCTTGTTTATAAGTCGCCTGTGAGGAAGAGTGTCAAAGGCTTTACTGAAATCTAAATACACCACATCTAGAGCTCTCCCTCGGTCCAACTCCCTGGTCACCCAGTCAAAGAAATCAATCAGATTTGTCTGACAAGACCTGCCTCTGGTGAATCCATGCTGCCTCGGATCCTGTAATCCACTGGACTTCAGAAACCTCACTATTTTCTCTTTCAGCAGCGTTTCCAATAATTTACTCACCACCGAAGTTAAACTAACCGGCCTGTAGTTTTCAACCACATCCTTACTTCCGCTTTTGTGTAAAGGCACCACATGAGCCTCTCTCCAGTCCTTTGGCACCACTCCCGACTCCAACGCGACATTGAAAAGGTCAGTCAGTGGAGTTGCTAGAACGTCCCCAAGTTCCCTCAGTATTCTAGGGTGTATCCCATCCAGTCCCATCGCTTTGTCTACTTTAAGTTGAGCTAGTTTCTCACGAACACAGTCTTCTGAAAATTGTTCAAGATGTCCCTCGCTTCTGTTCCTATTTGTGGGTGTTTTCAGAGGTCCTGCTCCTGGTTCTTCATCTGTGAACACAGAACAAAAATATATGTTAAGCAATTCTGCTTTATCCTTATCAGCTTCTACATATTCCTCCCCTGCACCCTTGAGTCTGACAATACCACTTTTGCCCTTCCTCTTCTCACTAATATATCTGAAAAATGTCTTATCCCCCCATTTTATAGCATTGGCTATTTCCTCCTCCTTTTGAATCTTTGCCGTCTTGACTACTTTGCTAGCTTCTCTAAGTTTTTCCAAATACAGATGCCTGTCTTCCTCTCTCTGTGATCTCTTGTATTTACTAAGGGAAGTCCTAGCTGCCATGTATAAAGAGGTGACCCTACTGAGGGAGGATCTGGCTGCAATAAAGCACACCTCTTCTAGGATACAAACTGAACAATGTCCACCACCGCTCCCACAAAGAATCAAAGACCCCAGGAACAAATGGATCACAGTGGGTTCTGATAGATTGCGACCTGTGACACAGAGGCATCCTATGCATCAGGCGATATCCCTGCATAATGCCTTCTCTGCCTTGGCAAATGAGGATGGCCAGTCCAAAGAAACTGAAGGGCCCTTAAATGAGACAGACAATGCCCAATCTCCTGATAAAGGACAAAATATGAAGAAAACCTCACCAAACAGCAAACTACTACTACTTGGTGATTCCATCATCAGTGGCACCAACTTGGGAACACAGTTCAAAGGAGAGAAGATAGTCAAGTGCCTCCGAGGCTCTTCAGCCAACAGGAATACAAACCACGTTGTTGAAGTACTTAGCGCAGAAAGTTGTTATCCACTTGGGCACAAATGACCTAGCTAGAAACAGTGCCTCTACAGTCCAAAAGGACTTCCTATCTCTGGGAGAGAAACTCAAGCCCATTGTTAACACTGTTGCATTCTCAGAGGTTCTACCTGTTCTTGATAAGGGGGCAAAAAGGCTGCATCACATTAACAGCTTTAATACATGGCTCCAGACCTGGTGCAAACAAGAAAGATTCAGATTTATTGGCGACTGGGGTAACAGATGGAACAACAAGAGACTATACTGTGCTGATGGACTATATCTCTCAATCGCAGGGAAAATAATCCTAAGTGAAAAATTCAAGCAATATGTGGATATGCATTTAAACTAGAAAAAGGGAGTGACGGATGTGGAAGGTCAAGCTCTGGATGTCACCCCCTGCAAAAGCAGATTAAAATCAGAAACAGCCACACCTTTAAACCACACATCAAAAACAAGTGGGAATATGTAGGCAGAACAAAATCAATGCAAAATATACACAAGCCAGTTAAATGCTGGAAAGCAATGAGCACAAATGCTCGAAGCTTAGCCAACAAAGTTCCGGACCTGGAAGCCCTAATGGTGGAAATGGATTTGGACATTGTGGCCATTACAGAAACATGGCTTATTGAATCGCATGATTGGGATATAGCCATAGCTGGCTATAATCTATTCAGAAGAGACAGAGAAAATGGAAGAGGAGGAGGAGTAGCCTTGTATGTCAAAAGCAATATTAAAGCTACTGAAATGCAGGGGCATGGGGAAAAGAAGAAGCGCTCTGCATTGTGTTGGAAAGAGGAGATGGCACTGTCATCCATACTGCTGTAGTCTACAGACCTCCGACACAAATTGAAGAGATAGATAACGAACTGATTATAGATATTGCCAAGATATCCACAAAGGGGGAAGTGATAATATTGGTTGACTTTAATCTACTGGATGTGGATTGGATTACTCCTTCTGCAAATCTGGAAAGAAGCAAAAAAATTGTGGATGCTCTCCAAGATATGTTACTTAGACAAATGGTGATGGAACCAACCAGGGAAAGCTCAACACTGGATTTAGTGCTCACCAATGGTGATAGCGTGTCAAATGTCTGTGTGAGTGCCCCTGTGAGCAGCAGCGATCATCACACAGTGTGGTTTGAGATAAAAGCCATGGTACAGGCCAATCATAGCAAGCTCAAAATCCTAAACTTCAAAAATACTGACTTCAATAAAATGGCCTAGTACCTAAAGGAGGAGCTGACAGGGTGGAAGGAGATAAGGGAAGTGGAATTGCAATGGGCTAAACTAAAGGTGGCAATAAAAGGGACAACTGATAAATATGTAGGAAAAGTAAACAAAAACAAGAGGAGAAGAAAACCTGTTTGGTTTTCCAAAGAAGTGGCTGCTCAAATAAAGGCAAAAAACACAGCTTTCGCAAAATTCAAAAGCTCACAGAGGAACACAGAAATGAATACAGGATCAAACTCAAAGAGACAAAAAGAGAAATAAGGATAGCAAAATCAAAGGCAGAGGAAAAGATGGCTAAAGATATTAAGTGTGGCGACAAAACTTTCTTCGGGTATATTCGGGATAGAAAGAAGATCAGAGGTGGAATTGCAGGACTCAGAAGTGCTGTGAACCGACTCGTGGAAAGAGACATTGAAAAAGCGAACTTGCTAAATGAATACTTCTGCTCTGTTTTTACTAAAGAAAGTCCTGGAGAAGGACCTCCTCTGACTCCCAAATATAAAAATGGGAATGAAGTAGATACCACACCATTCACAGAAGATGAAGTGTTAGAGCAACTTGCAAAACTGAAAGTGGACAAGGCCATGGGACCGGATGGGATAAATCCCAGGATACTGAAAGAGCTCAGAGAGGTTCTTGCAGGGCCATTAAAGGATGTTTTCAACAGATATTTGGAAACAGGAGAGGTTCCTCAGGACTTAAGAATGGCTAATGTCGTACCTCTACACAAAAGTGGTGACAGGAAAGAAGTGTCAAACTACAGGCCCGTGAGCCTTACCTCGGTGGCGGGAAAAGTAATGGAGGCGCTCCTGAAAGAGCGAATAGTGAACTTTCTCAAAACCAACAGGTTTCATGACCCGAGTCAACATGGTTTTACCAAAGGACGATCTTGCCAGACAAATCTGATTGAGTTCTTTGACTGGGTGACCAGAAAAATAGATCAGGAGCATGTGATGGATGTCATCTACCTGGATTTCAGCAAAGCCTTTGATACCGTTCCTCATAGGAGGCTTATCAATAAACTCAGTAGCTTGGGAATGGATCCCAAGATGGTAAATTGGATCAGAAAATGGTTGACTGACAGACGACAGAAGGTGATGGTAAATGAAGCTTACTCAGATGAAGGGAAGGTGATTAGCGGGTTGCCCCAGGGGTCGGTCCCGGGCCTGGCACTGTTCAATGTATTTGTGAGTGATATTGCTGAAGGAATGAATGGAAAAGTCTGACTTTTTGCAGATGATACAAAAATTTGCAACAGAGTGGACTACCCCGAGGGAGTGGTTAACATGAGGAAAGATCTACAAAAGCTGGAAGAATGGTCTAATGCTTGGCAATTAAGATTTAATGCAAAGAAGTGCAGAATCATGCACTTGGGTAGCAGAAATCCAAAGGAAATGTACGCGATAGGGGGCGAGAGGTTGGTGTGCACGGATCAGGAGAAAGACCTTGGTGTGATTATTTCTGAAGATCTCAAGGTGGCAAAACAGTGCGACAAGGCAGTGGCAAAAGCCAAGAGGATGTTGGGCTGCATACAAAGAGGGATTACCAGCAGAAAGGAAGAGGTACTTATGCCACTGTACAAGTCACTGATGAGGCCTCACTTGGAATACTGTGTTCAGTTTTGGAGACCATACCTTGCAAAGGATGTAAAAAGACTGGAAACTGTTCATAGGAAGGCAACCAAAATGATTTGGAGCCTGTGTCAAAAGCCTTATGAGAAGAGACTTGAAGACCTAAACATGTACACTTTGGAGGAGAGGAGGGATAGGGGAGATATGATTCAGACCTTTAAATACTTAAAGGGAAATAATAAACAAACAAATCTCTTCCAAAGACAGGGAAGCTGTAAAACTAGAGGGCATAACAGGAAGCTGCAAGGTGGTAAATTGAAAGGCAATGTCAGGAAATACTTTTTCACAGAAAGGGTGGTGGATGCTTGGAATGCTCTCCCAATGGAAAGTGGTGGGGGCAAACACGGTGATGGAATTTAAAATGGCATGGGACAGACACAGTGGATCCCTTTACAGCAACAGGATAAAATCCACATAAACTGAGCCACCTAATTTCTCAACAAATAGGGGTGTCCTCCATGGAATGGTGGGTTCACCCCCTGAGCAGTGACATGGGGAGGGGTGGCCTGCACGGAGCGGCAGGTGCACCTACTCTTGCCATCATACTGGGCAGACTAGATGGACCATACTGGTCTTATCTGCCATCATTTACTATGTTACTATGTTACTAGTATGTTACATAAGATAAATCAAAATATAATATACAGAAAAGAAAGACAAACGACTGACAACTATTCAACAAGGATAAAAAGATCTATCCATGGATATACATAAAAAACACATATATAAATGGAAATTGATAATTATAGCTAAACAGCTGTTTCATAAAATGTAATCGTAACATAAACAGTGATGATTGTATGTAAAATAGCCTTTTGCATTAACAGGTGAACCTGTATATGAACCAACGAATGGTAGCTATGAAAAGTATACGTATAAAATAAAAATAATGACATCTAATATAATAATAAAACATGACATAAAAATGACAAGACATACAGAATCATTAATATCATCTACTAAATTTAATAGTTAATCAAAAATTGCGTATCCTTGTTGCAAAAAAAAAAAGAGAAAAACTTACAAACTGTTGTATGGAGATGGAATCTTGCCTTACAGCATAAAGATAACCAAACTATATAAGAGGGAGAAAAGGGAAAGTGAAAAAATGTCAAATTGAAATGAGCACATTTCAATGCATGTATAAACAAAAGCACAAGTTGGGACCAACAATAATGGATCCTTAGAGAACAAATCAAAAAATATACGAGTATAATGCATCTAAATGGAATACCCCATGAACCTCTCAGATGAACCAAAAAAACTATATAAATATAATAAAGAAAATAAAATAATGAAAAATGCAAAAAAAAAAAAAAGATGAAAAAAGCATATCACTGGAGGAGCCATCATATTACTGTGGAATGAAACAATAATATACTGGAGGAACCATCATATTACTGTGGAATGAAAAAGTAATATCCCCCACATGTTTATATTAAATGGATTAGACAAAAATAGCATCCCAAACATTAGTAAACAATTCCCATTTAGTCGTATTCCTCGGCCAACTCTTCACGTGGATGGTGGAGAGTTGGGTGATGAAAATCTTGATAGAACTCAATCAACCATGAAAACACTACAGATGACACAACTGATTTCATAAATTGGACTATTGATGTGATAAGGAACCAAAAGGAGCACAAGAACCTACAGTTAGTACTGAGGGACAAAGGAGCTGGTACGCATGTTGGCTGTCAAACAGGTTTTTATTATACCCCAATGCGTTTTGGCCACTAGGGCCTTCTTCAGGGAGAAATGAACATCAAAAACATAAATACAAAAGCAAATAAAAAATAATCCACAAAATTAGACATGCATAAAAACAGATAAAGCAAAATATAAAAATCTATATATTAAAAAAAAAAAATATATATATATATAAATACTTTAATCCATACTATAAGTTAAAGGGCGTGGGCAGGGTCCTGGCAACTGGCGTTAACGGGGTGCTCGGCCCGGCCCGGGACCCTGCTCACATTTCGGAATAGGAGGAAGGTTGGCGGGAAAGCACAGGAGGAGGACGCGGACGCTGGCGCGTTCTTTAAAACGATTGGCTCTCGGCGCGCGTTCGCGCGCATGAGAGCCAATCAGGGAGAGACAGTGCATGTGCTCGGACGGCGGCGGTGGTTGCTGAGCACATGCAAAGGGAGCGGGGAGCTTGGTGGTAGCAGCGATTTTCCTGCGGAGCGGGTCCATTGTGCAGGGGCGGCTCAGGCAGGAGTGTGAAAGCACCGGGGAACGGCAGGCTTCTTGTTACAGGCGAGTCCAGGTGCTGGGCTGTGTGCTGGGCTATATAAAAAAAAAACACAAGTGCTTAAGGGTGCCATGTGGCTGGAGGGGGGGGGGCAGGCTAGGCAAAACTTGAAAGAAAGAAAAGAAGAGGGCAAAAGAGCTGCTTAAAAAAAAATAAAAGGAAAAGAAACGAAGTTCTAGGCCATGGAGTCTCAGCTGGAGGGGTTTAGGCATGGCACCCAGGCATCCCCAGTCGAGAGGAAGTAAAGGTGGGAGAGGGGACAAGGGAGGAGGTGGAAGAGGGGGTCAAGGCTCTGACCGTGGAAGAGCAGTGAGGGCTCTGAGGACAGGAGAGGACTCATTAGTGCAACGAGGGGGAGGAGGGGCAAGGTGCCCTTCCCGTGCAGGCAGAGGCGGGAAAGCCAATGCAGGGAGGAGACGTGGAGCTCTGCCGCCCGTCGGGAGCAGAGTGGCTGCGGAACTCGCAGTGGGCAGGGGAGGTCCTAGTCAGGATGGCAGCTCGGGTGGGGGGATCTCTGAGTTGGGCAGGGAAGACAGGGGGGAACCTGGATGGGGGTTGGGAGCTGGTCCTAATGTCGGGGGGGTCAGATGTTGGGGGAGGAGTGAAATGCTGGGGTGCGGGCCCGGCGGTAGGGACAGAGAAGGTTCCTTCCCCTCGGGCAGTGGATTGATGGCGCTGATGGGGTATGGACTACCGGGTTATCTGTCCCCCGCCGAGCTGTGGGCGAGCGGGGGGCAAGGGTCTTCGAGAACAGCCTGGGTGGGAGCTTGGCAATCAGCGTGGGCCCCAGGGTGTTCTTCTCCTGGTGTTCCTTTTTTCTCTTCGCAGGTCACATTCGTAGCGTCGCCCGGATTCATGCCTGGTACAGCGGAGCCTTTGAGGATGACGTCAAGGGACACGGGGCCTGGAGCAGCGTTGGAGAGGCAGGCGGAGCCTCGAAGACAGCATACGGCAACGGAATGAGAATTTGCAGCAGAACAGATGGAGCCAGTCAGTGGCACGAGAGGCGTTGGAAACAGAGGCGGGTGAGTCAAGGGTAGACGAGGAGGCGGGGCAGAAAAGGGGCAGTACGCGGAGCGAACGTGTGGGTAAGGTGAGCAAGAAAAGAAAACACGTCTGTCGGCGGCGGCATAGTTCGGAATCCTCCTCCTCATCATCTTCGGGCTCGTCTGTGTCATCGTCGAGCGAATAAGGCGTGCTAGTAGTGGCACAAGGTCAGGAAGGGGTGGCAGAGGTATCGGTCGGCGATACTTCTTCTTCAGCAACGTTGTCTGAATTATGGGAGGGGGTTCCAAGGAAGCTACGGCGTAGAATTCGAAAGCGGAAGTATATAGATATTTTCCGTTTGCTCGAGGAGAGGAAGAGGTCGGGAGAAAGCAGGAAAAAGCGGAAAGACGACGAAAAGGCCGGGTGGATTAGAAAAGTTTTGCGGTCAGTAGTAAATTGGATAAGGGCTTTCTTAAGGTTGGCGAGTGTGTGGGGTCATCATCATCCCGACCAGTACGGTAGTTTACTGGCTTATGCGGATTCCATTCTGGAAGCCTCGCAATCCCATGAGGGATGGGCGTGGCTTAATTACGATGAAAAGTTTCGGGACAAAATGGAGGGCACCAAGGGCTTAACGTGGGGTATGCAGGATATCAATCTTTGGCTGACACAGATGTCAGTCAGAACGGGGTCGGGTTTGGGGAGTGGAGCTAAGGGTGGTTCAGGGTCCTCTGTGGTGGCGGGGCGTTCCTTTCGGAGCGGTGCCCCCCTCGCGCAGACAAAGCCAGTTGGAAGTGGGGTCGGGGATGTTTGTTGGCGATATAATAAGTCCGTTTGCCCCTTCCCAGACTGTAAGTTCCAGCACACTTGCTCGAGCTGTGGTG
This sequence comes from Ichthyophis bannanicus, assembly GCA_033557465.1. NCBI lineage: Eukaryota > Metazoa > Chordata > Amphibia > Gymnophiona > Ichthyophiidae > Ichthyophis > Ichthyophis bannanicus. Next base: position 1,080,951,519 of record CM066032.1, read on the forward strand.
GGGGCATTCGGCGGCAAAATGTGTTAAGAAAGTGGGAGGGGTTGCGCCTGGCGCGGCAGCTAAGTAGCAATAGGGGATTTGGTATGGCTCCATCCCCCATTAAGGAGAAGGTGTTAAGGAAATGGCTGGGGCAATACCCAAAGATAAAAGATAGGGCGGTATTACAGTTCGGTTTTCAGTTTGGTTTTGTTATCCCAGTTCGGGGTGCGGTGGTAGGTTCATCGGCGCAGAACTCGGTGACGTTGCGTTGTTGGGCCTTGATCGCACGAGCAAAGTTGGCAATTGAGTTGAGTTTGGGTAGAATTGCAGGCCCGTTTTGGCAGCCTCCTTTTGAGCACTTTGTGTCATCTCCATTGGGGATTATACCCATAAAAGAACCAGGCAAATTTCGCTTAATACACAATCTGTCGAGTCCAACAGGGGCATCAGTGAACGATAGCATTCCGCGTGACTGGTATACAGTTAAGTATTCCTCTTTTGATGGAGCGGTGGAGTTACTTAGGAATGCGGGTTGGGGAGCGTGGATGGTGAAAGTGGATATTGAGTCAGCTTTTCGCTTGCTCACGGTTCATCCTTCGTCGTTTCCTTTGCTAGGTTTTCAATTCGAGGGAGGTTTCTATTTCGATAAGTGTATGCCCATGGGATGTGCAGTACATAGGAAAAACCACTTGAATGTTTAAAATACCTATGAATGAACACAAGAGTAAACTAAAATGCCAACGCCGTGAAGCACCGATTGTAGACCACTGCTTACAGCTGCAGCATACATTTGAGGAATTACAATGTTTCTGTTTGGATGTAATTACTTCTACACAACAAGGGAAATCCAGAGATCGCACTCTCTTATGGCATGAACAACGCTGGATCCATAGGATAGGATCAGTGTCCCCTAATGGCCTTAATCTGCGGGTGGAATGAGAGGTCTGCACCTGAGTCCTTTGTTTGTTATAGGAGCAGGTGATAAGCACTCACTCTATAAAATGTTCAGTCCGCATGCACGGCGTTCAGAAAAAAACCGGCATGCTTTGATAGTGCTTTACAATCACCGTGTTGTGAGGTATGTGGCTTCTATTTCTATTCTTTTACTGGATATAATGAAGTATACCATCACTGAAAGTGTGTACCTACTAAAATCTGATGTATTTTTGAATTTGAGTGCTTTTAGCCACCCCCTGAAGAAACCTTATATAGGTGAAACGCAGGAACGCGCAAGTGAGAGCGTTGGGGATAAGGCGATGGCCAAGCACTGTTTCTCAAGCAAAGCACTGCCTTCAAAGTTAAGTTAAGCTAACCACTCTTGTACTACAAATTGGGCTAAGCTTTTTGGTTTAAGTCGTCAATTGTTTTGATTTAAAGAGTTAGTTTATGCCCTATCAAGAGCGACTGATTACTAAAAGTCGTTGATGCAATAGGGGCTATGACCAGTCAAATGCTTTAGACTGTGTTATGTTTGCCCGTGAAGTCTGAGACCTAATAGCCACTTTATGTGGGGTTCAATAATTAAACTTTGAAAATCTGATACTTTCTATACAAACAACTCAGTTTAGGTGATACTGTTGCACTTTTGAGTTATATATACAGAGTTGGATTTTTGATTGACAAAGTTATTGCTCTGTGACAAGCTAGACCATTACTATATTTGTCTTCAAAACAATATGACAGATTAGTAAGACAAAACTTTACTTGGCTAAATTCATGTTGGCTCTCTCCCATTAATTATCTACAGGTAAAGTAACTTTATTCTTTATAATGGTTTCTACCATTTTGACCAGTACCAATGTCAGCCTCACTGGTCTGTAACTTCCTGGACCACCCCTGGAATTTAAAAAAAAAATCGGTGTTACATTGGTCAGTCTGGAATCTTCCGATATTACAGATGATTTTAATGATAGTTCATAGATTAGTAATACATCTGCAATCTGATATGCCAGTTCTTTCAATGCCCTTGGATGTATACCATCTGGTCCAGGTAATTTGCTACTCTTCAGTTGATCAAATAGTTGTAATATATCTTCCATTTATCAATATTCCTTTCAGTTCTTCTGATATATTACCTTTATATACCATTTCAGGCATGGGTAGCTTTCCTACATTTTCTTTAGTAAAGACTGAAGCAAAGAATTCATTCAGTCTCTCTACTATGGCCTAGCCCTCATTTAGTGCATCTTTTGCCCCCCTATTATCCAATGGTCTAACTGACTCTCTCACAGGTTTTCTGCTATGAATGTATTTGAAAAAGGTTTTATTATGCGTTTTTGCTTCCACAACAAGCTTCTTTTCAAATTCTCTCTTTGCCTGCCTCAACAATGCATTGCATCTAATTTGCCAATGTTTATATTGTTTCTTGTATTCATCATTTGGCTCCTTTTTCCATTTCCTGAAAGATGCTTCTTTCGCAACAACAGCCTCTCTGACCCCATCTTTAAACCATGCTGGCAGTTTTTTGGCCTTCCTTCTACTTTTCTTAAAGCGTGGAATACAGCTGGTCTTTAACCTTTAAAACTGTTTCTTTTCGTGTTTTCTTAACTATCTTCCTCATTTTATCATAGTCTACCATTTGAAAGTTAAAAGGTAGTACTGTAAATTTCCTTGCCGTCCTTCTTCCATTTATTAAATTAAATATGATCATGCTATGATCACTATTGCCAAGTGGCCCCAAAATCCTTATCTCTTGCAGCAGAGGGCTAGGTTCAAAATAGCTGCCTCTCTTGTCAGTTCATGAACCAACTGCTCTAAGAAGCAGTCATTTATTTCATCTAGAAACTTTATCTCTCTAGCATGGCCTACTGTGACATTGACCTAGTCGATACCGGGGTAATTGAAATCACCCATTATTACTGTGTTATAATGTTTGTTAGCTTCCCCGATTTCTTTCAGCATTTCATCATCCATCTGTTCGTTCTGGCCAGATGGGCAGTAGTACATCCCCACTGCCATCGCCTTCCCCTTTTTACATGGAATTTCAATCCATAGAGATTCTACAGCTAATTTTGTTTCCTGCAGAACTTTAATCCTGTGTGACTCAATGACCTCTCTAACATAGAGCGCAACCTCTCCACCAATTTGATATACTCTCTCATTGCAATATAGTTTGTACCCTGGTATCACAGCGTCCCATTGGTTGTCCTCCTTCCACCAAGTCTCTGAGATGCCAATCATATCTAACCTTTCACTTAGTGCTATATATTCTAGTTCTCCCATTTTATTTTTTAGACTTCTAGTATTTCCATACAGGCATTTTAGAGGTTATATTCTATTCATATTAATCTGGTTATCTGTTGATAGGGGTAATTTGGAATCTTTCAGCTCTGTACTTAAGGGCATCTGAGTAACTTTTACCTTTAGTGGAACCTTTCTGTCGGGATGCCCTAACTTCCCTCTTTTGCTAGTATCCTTCAAGAATACATCCTTCTGATCCATGTGCTCTTGGGCAACTAACAGCTTTCCCCTATCATCTAGTTTAAAAGCTGCTCTATCTCCTTTTTAAAGGTTTATTTATTTATTTATTTATTTATTTGAACAAATTTTTATACCGCTCCTTCCAGTGATCAGCAGCGGTTTACATTTAACAATTAAACTCTGCGCAATTAGCAGTTACATATAACAGTGAGAAGATAACATTGAACATTGGAGGGTAACAATTTCAAATAACTCGGATAACTCAAACTATTTACATAATGGAAGAGAACATGTTAAAAAATAAATGTTATAATTTAACTATATGCAGTATTTGTGATAGAGTACATGCAAGTAGGTTACAGTTTAATTGATTCTTTGTGGATTTGGAGTTGAGTATGATAACGGAGGGTTGAGCTCCATCAGATTGTTTCATGTACAAATTTGTTCTATGTTATTTCTGTCTGGTTGTAGTATTCTTGAAATAATCCCGAGGCCGCGGCAGGGTCCCGGCGGCCGACTTTAACCGGGCGCGCAGCCCGGGAGGGACGCGTGCATGGCATTTTTTGAAATGATTGCCTCCCGTCGGTCGCGGCCACTCGGGAGCCAATCGCGGTGTCTATTGTTGGGTGGTAGGGGGGGATTACTGGCTGGCAGCATCCGCGTGGCCAGTCGGTGCGGAGGCTGAGTTTCGGGTGCCGGCGTTTTTTGGAGCGCTGAGGATCATTGGGACTCTCTTCAATTTGCAGCGATCCGGGAGGTCAGCGTGGGCAGGCAGAGGCAAGTCTGAGGGCCTGCGTGTAGTGGGATTCGGGTTGAGGAGTGTGCGGTGGTTTGGTGGTGGTGGCCCGTTCGGGGTTGAGCTTACAGCAGGGCCAAGGCAGTTTAATTTTGTTTTCTTTTAAGCCTTCTTGGGCTCGGTTCCGCTGCTGTGGTCTCTGTCCTGGGTATTTGGGGTCCGGAGCAGTTCCTGGTGAGGGATGCCTGCACCGCGGGGACGGGCACGAACATGGGGTTTGGCCACGGAAGGTGTTGCTGTGTTGGGGGGGAGGGGGCGGGGGGGTCTCGGTTGCTTGGGGAGGCTCGGGCAGGCAATGGGTTGCCCAGCCCTGGGGGTGGGAGAGGGTGGGGGGGTCGGGGTGGTGCTGTGCGGGGGCAGAAAAGGGCAAAGGGGGTTCGGCAGCCGGGGGGTGGCGTCGGAGGGGGAAGGGGTGTCCCGCCCCCTGGTGGAACCCTGGGGGTGAGTGAGGGGCTTAGGGGTGCAGCCGGAGTGGTGGGGGGCGTGAGTGTGGGGGGTGGGGGAAGTGGGGCAGGGCCGGTTGGGGGTGGGGGGGCGGCAGGGGGCCTTTTGGGGATACAGGGCCCGGGGGGAGGGTGGCAGCCAGATGGGACCCAGTGGGGCACTGGCTATGGTGGGGCCGCAGGTTGGCTCCCGGGTGCCGGTAGCTATGGTACGCCGGGGGGTTCTTCGCCTTGGGAACAGTGGCTGAGTGGGGGGCAGGGTACGTCTCGTGCTGACTGGGGTGGTCCTTGGCCTCAGGCTTGGTCGCTGGCAGTTCCCCCCCCCCCTGTTTTTCCTTTGATGTCTCCACAGGGGCCAGTTATGGCGCAGCCAACCTGGACTTCGAGCGCTGCTGGATCTGAGAGCTGGTTGAGTCCGGTGGTGGGAGCAGTGACACAGTGTGGAGCGGCGGCGGAGTCGGCGTGGGGTCAGCTCCTGGAAGTCGCGAGAGCCTGCGGCGCAGACAGTTCTGTAGCAGCTGGGACCGATGCGGTGTCGGTGCCTACTGGCGGGGAGCCTGGTGAGTTGCTTGGGGACGGGGGAGAGGTGGGGGTGCGTTCACAGGGGGGGAAGGCGGGGGAGGTTCACGTAAGAAGCGCAGGCGGTTTTGTCGGCGGTGCCGTAGCTCTGAATCGTCCTCGTCCTCTTCATCTTCGAGTGGTTCATCCGGAGGGTCCGAAGGGGAGCCGGGTAGGCAAGTCGGGGACAGTGGGGGGGGGGGGGTTGGGCCCAGGTGCGGGTAGGGGGGCCACTTCGGTGGTGGTTTTTGCAGAATTGTGGGAGGGGGTGCAGCGTAAGCTGCGGCGCAAGATTAGGAAGCGGCGCTACATCGATATCTTTCACCTGCTAGAGGGGAGGAAGCGTTCATGTGAAAGTCGGAAAAAGAGGAAGGAGGATGAGAAGGCCTGTAGGGTTAAGAAGGTGGCGCGTAATGTGGTTAACTGGACGCGTTCCTTTCTGCGGTTGGCCAGCGTGTGGGGTCACCACGACCCGGGGCAGTATGGTATGTTGTTGGCGTACGCCGATTCCATCCTGGAGGCGTCTCAGACCCACGATGGATGGGCTTGGCTGAACTATGATGAAAGGTTCAGGAACAAGATGGAGGAGAGTAGGTCGCTTTCGTGGGGCACACAGGACATTAACCTGTGGCTTACTCAGATGTCGGCTAGGTCAGGTGCCGGTGGGGTGGGTGGGGGAAAAAGTAGTGGCAGGGTGGTGGGGGGAGCAGGGCATTTCTTTCGAGCAGGGGCGGTTGGGGTGCCGCCGAAGGCAGGCACGGCAGGGAGCAGTGATGTGTGCTGGCGGTTCAACCGGTCCACTTGCCCCTTTCCCGACTGCAAATTTCAGCACACCTGTTCCTTGTGCGGAGGTTCTCACTCCGCCACCAAGTGCCTTAAGAAAGGCGCCGCTGGCATTGCCGGTCCCGCCCCTAAGGGGCAATGATTGGCGTGGGCAGGCCCCCTCCCCGATTCGGGTGGAGGCCTTCTTGGGGTGGCTGAGGCGCTATCCAAGGAGGTGGGAGGCGGTGATTCTGGAGTTGGGTTTTAGGTGCAGTTTTGTTATCCTGGTGCGGGGTATGGTGTCGGCGCCGAGTGTGAGGAACTCCCCATCAGTCCGACGTTGGGCAGAGGTCGTCCAGGACAAGTTGTTGGGGGAATTGCATTTGGGGAGAGTGGCGGGTCCCTTCGTGGAGCCCCCTTTTCCCAACATGGTGATTTCTCCTTTAGGTATAGTGCCCAAGAAGGAACCGGGGAAGTTCTGGTTGATTCATAATTTGTCCTGTCCGATGGGTGCTTCCGTTAATGATCGTATCCCAGGTGAGTTTTGTATGGTCCGCTATGCGTCCTTTGATAAGGCGGCTCTGATGGTGCGGGGGGCCGGTCGGGCTGCCCTAATGGTGAAGGTTGACATTGAATTGGCATTTCGCTTGTTACCCGTTCATCCATCCTCCTTCCCTTTATTGGGGTTTTGCTTTCAGGGGGGGTATTATTTCGACAAGTGCATGCCTATGGGCTGTTCGGTTTCTTGTGCTTATTTTGAGATGTTTAGTACCTTCCTGCAGTGGGTGCTGGTTCAGGAATCCGGCTTGTCTTCCGTAGTGCATTACCTGGATGACTTTTTGTTTGTTGGCACGGCGCACTCGGCGGAATGCCAGGAGATGTTATCCGCATTTGGGTGGCTGGCACAGGATTTCGGGGTGCCTTTGGCTGACGGTAAGACTGAGGGTCCGACTACATGGTTGACCTTTTTGGGGGTGGAGTTGGATTCGGTGGAGATGGCGCGTTTGCCGCAGGACAAGGTTGCTCGTTTGCAGATTGCGGTGGCTAACGTGCTGTCGGCCCACAAGATTTCCTTGAGGGAGTTGCAGGCGCTGTTGGGGTCCTTAAATTTTGCGTGCAGGGCGATTCCAATGGGGAGGGTGTTTTCCCATCGGCTGGCATGTGCTATGGCCGGGGTGCGGAAGCCTCACCACCGGATTAGGGTAACGTCGGCGATGAGGGCTGATTTGATGGTGTGGGGGCGTTATTTGGAAGACTTCAATGGGACTTCTGTTTTGATGGAGTCCGAGGTATCCAGTGATGCCTTGCAGTTGTACACTGACGCGGCGGGGGGAGCGGGTGTTTATTTCAGCGGGGCATGGTGCGCCGATCGTTGGCACGAGGCGGGGTTGACAAAGAATATCACCTTTTTGGAGCTCTTTCCGATGCGTGTGGTTTTGGAGCTCTGGCCGGAGCGCCTTTGAAATCGGAGGGTGCTCTGGTGGTGTGATAATGAGGCTGTGGTCAGTGTGGTTAACCGCTACTCCCCTCGGTGCTTGAAGGTGGCGGGCTTGATGCGGGAGGTTGTATTATCCTGTTTGCGGTTGACTGTGTCGGTGAGGGCGCGACATATACCAGGGTGCACTAACGAGATCGCTGATGCTCTTTCTCATTTTCAGTGGGAACGGTTCCGGGCTCTGGCCCCCGAAGCGGACAAGGACGGATCTGTGGTCCCAGAGAGCTTGTGGAGTATTGGCCTCGAGAGATGCTAGATCTGCTGAAGAACTCGGTGTCTGCAGGGACTTGGTCTGCGTATCAGCAGGGATGTGACCGGGTGTTCGCATTTTTGCTAGCTCATGGGTGGCGGCCAGGAGGGGTTCCGGTGGACTTGATTGGTCAATACATTGTGGAGGCCAAGGGCGCCAGTTTCTCTCGATCGGCGGTGCGTGCGCACTTGGCAGGGTTTAACTTTTTTGCGGGCGCGGTGGGCTGGGGTTCGCCAGCTGGGGGGGTTTTACCGCGACGGCTTTTGCAAGGTTGGGAGCGTGTGCAGCCCACACCGCGGGACTCGCGGTTGCCCATCACGCAGGGGCTCTTGGTGCGGGTTTTTGGGGCCTTAGGGCAGGTGGCATCGTCCGTGTACGAGGCTTCTTTGTTCCGGGCGGTGTTTTGCCTAGCCTTTTTTGGGGCATTTCGAATCGGTGAATTGGTCGCGGGCTCTGGTCGGAGGGGAGGTGTTGGGGGGCTGCGGGCGCGTCATGTTCGGGTGGAAGGGGGAAGGTTGCGGATCCTTTTGGCAAGGTCCAAGACGGATCCGCTTGGGAAAGGTTTGTGGGTGTTGCTGGGCGAGGTCACGGAGCCGAGGACTTGCCCAGTTCGAGCGGTGCGGCAGTATTTGTCGTCCGGGGGGAGCAGATAATTTTTTCGTGCATGCGGACATTCGGGTTTTAACCCGTTTTCAGGTTTTGGTGGTACTGCGCCTGGTGTTGCGCGCGGTGGGGGAGGACCCGCTGCGTTTTGCTCCACACTCCTTTCGGATTGGGGCTGCCACTAGCGCGGCGGCTGCTGGGTTGCCGGGGCAGGTGATTCAGGACATTGGTAGGTGGCGCTCTACGGCTTTTAAGGGCTATGTGTGGCTGTAGGAGCGTGGTTTTGGGGTCGGGTCTTTAACTATCTATTTCTTTTTCAGATGGGGGTGTCGGACCTGGTGAATGTTGGGTTGCTGGCCACTCTTTCATCCACTGGGTGAGTCGGCGTGCGGCTGACTGGCCTATCGGAGTTAATTTGGGATTGGACCCGTCGGTGGTGGCTGTGACATGGCTGGGTATGCGAGGACTGCGGTGGTTGCAATTGCTGCCTTTGCTACAGCGCCACGGGAGGTCGTTGCGGGGCCCGGCTGCCCTGTTGGTGCATCTGGGGGGCAATGACCTGGTGTCCTGGTCCTGCAGGCAGCTGATCCGGGCAGTGCAGGACGATCTGGGACTGGTGCTTCGGATGTTTCCTGGTGTTATTGTACTGTGGTCAGACATCATTCCAAGGCCGGCTTGCTGGGACCAGCGTCGTTGGTCTAGGGGCTTGACTAAGATCAATCGCCAGATTGGTCGTTGGGTCTGTGAGAGGGGGGCTATCAGATCCTGCATGACTGGGTAGATGTCGGGTGTTCGGGGCTCTATCGCGCTGATGGGGTTCACTTGTCGCCAGTTGGTATGAACCTGCTCCTTAACGACTGGCAGGAGGCCTTGGAATACATGTCTGGCAGTGATGTGCGCTGGTCGCAGCTTGGGGCCGGGGGGGGCGGCACATGAACAGAGTTATGTGCCGGTGGTGGGATCCCGGAGGTTTCCGGGGTCCGGAGCAGCAGGCTACACTTGGGCGGGGGCGGGGTGCCCCTGACCCGGTCAAAACCTCGGCCGACTTTTGCTAATAGCATGGCGAAGTCGGGGAGAGGGGCCATGCCAACTTGCCGGGTGGCAAGTTATAGCATTAGTGGTGGCAGGCACTTTGCTAAGGTATGGCTGGTGCAGCCGGGTGCCGCTAATGGGGGCTAGGAAGTTTAATGTTGGTTTGTTAATTGTTGATGGTTAATAAAAGCTGCGACCAGTTGTATTCCATGAAATTATGGTGTGTTGTCTTTTTTAGGGGGGTGGGGTGGGGGTTGGCTTGGATCGCGGGGGGGGGGGGGGGGGAGGGTGAGGCCCGAAGCGCCGGGTCCGCCTGCCTCGGTTAATGTGTTTTAAGGTTTTTACGGAATGATGTGAGATCTAAGTTAGCTCTTAAGGTGTCAGGGAGTTTGTTCCATTGAGTGGGAGCTATGTATGTGAATGCTCTATTACTAGTGTTTACTATTACCTTGCAAATGGAGAGGGGTGTTTGTAGTGTATTCAGGTTGTGTGTACGCCTTTTCCGATTAGGGGGATGTGCTTTAATGAGTGAGGCAAGGTAAGATGGGGCAATATTATGTATTAACTTGAATGTTGTAATTATTATTTTGTATCTTATGCATACATGTATAGGTAGCCAGTGAAGTTCTCTTAGAATGGGTGTGATGTGATCTGAGAAAGGTATGTTCATCAGGATTCGGGCTGTGACATTCTGTGCCATCTGTAGTATGTTTATTGTTTTTTTGGGAAGTCCTTGCAATATGCCATTACAATAGTCCAGATGTGGAGTTATGATTGTTTGTATTATTGATCTAAAATCTGATAGTTCAATGATATTGCGTAGGGCTGTAGGGTTCTTATTTTGTAGAAGATAGTTCTTTTTTTTAAATTCTTTATTTTCGTTTTATAACAACAAAGGAAAGGAAGACATACAGCTAAAAGACAAATACATAACGTGTAATACATACACCAAAGTAACCCCCTACCACCCCCCTCCCCCCTGCTTCTTCTCTAGAAACTAAGCATTCCCGAAGCGGGCGTGTACTTACATTATAGTATTACAAAACCTAACGGTGATCTAAAACATGATGAGTGCACATTATACAGGCAGGTTAGAGCAATGAGCAGATTGTACATAATCATTAAGCATCTGCCATTTAGACAAGCAAGAGTGAGTTTGGACATGGGGAATAGCTCTCCGAGGTATCTGCTCATATTTACTATATAAGCAGACAAGGTTCCACCATTCATTGACAGTAAGTCGAGAGCTATCCTTCCAATTCCTCGTGATTAAACATATGGCTATACCTAGCAGAAAATCAAGGAGAAAGCGACCCTTCTTAGGAAGAGAGGGGACCTCCGCCGCAGAGCGGAGTCCCACGACCTTCCAAGAAAGAGGTTCCTGAAAGTGTAAGATAGATTGAATACGACCCCAGACCCGCCCCCAATAGACCTGCAGTTGAGGACATTCATAAATAACATGAGCAAAGGATCCCACAGCAGTATGGCAAGACCAACACAGGTCCCTAGCATTTGGGTTCCATTTGGCCATTTTTTCTGGGGTATAAAAGCATCTGTGTGCAAAGAAGAAGAGAGTTTGGGTAACAGAGGCAGACCGGGAAACCCGCACTACCTTACTCCAAAAAACGCTCCACTGCACAGGGGTTATAGTGGTTTGCAGTTCGCGCTCCCAGGCTTGTTGGGCTCTAAAAGTGTCCGTATCTGTACCCTGACAAAGTAGTTTATAGAAATTAGAGGCTACCCCATGTGTACTACTAATGGAGTGAACTATCTCTAATAGCCCATCTTCAGTAGGGGCAGAGGGCGGCATGATTCGAGCACTTTTGAGGCAGTGTTGAAGCTGCATCAATTGAAAGTAGTGTTTCGCTGGTAACGCGAATTCCTTTTGTAAATCCGAAAAGGTTTTCCAACGAGCTGCAGAGAAAAGCTGTTGGGGTGTCCAGATCCCTCTGGAGTACCAGGGTTTCCAGGCTATTGTTCTATTTAGGACTTGAATTCTGGGGTTATTCCATAGCGGGAGTCCATCCTGAGGACATACATTCGGGCCCAGTGATAGAATGAGAGTGTTGAAGGCCGCAAGAGTATCGACAATCATTGGTGGATGGCGGGTGTCTACTTGATAGGACATACCAGGGAGATGGGTCAACGGAATTGGGCTACTAAGCTCCTCTTCTATGTCAAGCCAAACTGGTCGGCGGTCTGTTGAGGTATCTAGCCATCGGGCACCTTGCTTAAGTAGAAAGGCTTGATGATATCTAAGGAAATCAGGAAATCTGGTACCCCCTCGTTCCTTTGCAGACTGCAGTTTGTGTTTAGCTATCCTTGGTGGCTTGCCCTGCCAGAGATAACGGACGAGAAGGCCCTCAATATCTTTATAAGTATATAGCGGAAGTAAGCATGGCAGCATTTCTAAAATGTAGTTCACTTTGGGGACTATCATCATTTTCACAGTGTCTAAGCGGCCCCACCATGTGAGAGATAAGGGAGACCAACGATTTGTGAGTTCACGGACTTTGGAGACTACCTCTTTGGCGTTAAAACTGATAGTGTCTTCTAAAGGAGAACAGTAATGGACCCCGAGATACTTCACCATACGGGATTGCCAGAGGAAGGGGAAGGCCTGCATGTCGGCCTCATGTACCCAGCGGTTCAGTGGGAATGCTACAGATTTGGTCCAGTTAATTTTATAGCCCGATAGTTGTGAGTATCCGTCAATCAGATCCAAGACAGCTGGAACCGAATCGAGGGAAACGAAGAGCATAAGGTCATCTGCATAAGCAGAGAGTTTAATCTCCCTATGACTAAAGGGGACACCTCGAATACGTGCAGACTGTCTAATAAGGAGAGCTAGGGGTTCAAGAGCGAGATCAAAAAGCATTGGTGATAGGGGGCAACCTTGACGCGTGCCTCTTTGGAGGTTAAATGGCTGAGATTTGATGGCATTTACACAAATACTGGCGACGGGTTGAGTGTACATGACTTGGAGATATCGGAGGAAGCCCTCTCCAAAGCCATACCATCGGAGAACTGCAAATAAGAAGGGCCATTCTAGACGATCAAAGGCTTTTTCGGCATCCAGGGAAAGACCCACCCATGGATGGTCGAGATTGGCAGCACTAGATAACACATGGCACAAGGTCCGAGCATTGTCAGCAGTTGATCTGCCGGGTATAAAACCGCATTGGTCGGGGTGAATTAGGGTAGCCATCAGGTCAGATAGCCGGGTGGCCAAGATCGTTGCGAAGATCTTATAGTCGGCATTAAGTAGGGAGATTGGACGGTAGTTGGCGGTCAGTAGCGGGTCTCTGCCTTCTTTCTCAAATACAACCACATTAGCTGCAGAAAAAGATCCCAAAGAGGATGTATCTACCGCAAGGGCAGTAAAATAGAGTTTTAAATAGGGAACTAAATCTGCACTGAACGTTCTGTAGAATTCGGTCGGGAGACCATCAGGCCCTGCGGCTCGGCCCGAGGCTGTTCGTTTTAGGGCAGATTGGATCTCTGAAGTAGAGAAGGGTTCATCCAGCGCATCTCTATCATCTTCAGAGAGGGTCGGCCGCTGAATGCCAGAGAGCAGTCGCTCGAATGTCTCTGACGAGAACTCACATTCAGATTGATATAGGCGGGTATAGAAATCCCGAAAGAGCTCCACAATATCGGAGTCTGTGGTCACTATGCCCCCTCCCTGTGGAGCTCGAAGGGCCGCAACGCGTTTGGCTTCTTTTTGACCTTTCAAGGCATTGGCTAAGAGTCGACCGGCTCGGTTATTTTCGCGATAATATGTCCCTCGCTGAAGCTCAATACTCTTAGAAGCTGCAGTTGAGAGGATTGAATTATATTGAAAACGGAGACGCTGTAATCGAATTAATACACATGGGTCAGTGCGTGAAGTTAGAACTCGTTCGCCTGCTTTTATTTGTTGGTCTAGTATGAGCAGCTGCTGTTTACGTTGTTTCCGCAGGCGGATTTGATAGCTAGTGATCGTTGCCCGAATGGCCGCTTTGAAGCCCTCCCACCAAGCCCAATTCGCAGTATCTTGGGGTAGATTAAAATGGAAGTAATCCTGTATGGCTACTCGAATTTCTGACTGGAACTCTGGCTGAGTTAACAGGGCTCTATCAAAGAACCAGGCTCCCGAGTTTCCCTGGGGTGCAGTAGTGTGTAATTGAAAGGAAATGGCAGCATGATCTGAAATATGTTGGGAGTGAATCTTTGCAGTGTCCACCTGAGGGACTAACAGTTTTGAGATTAGAAAGAAGTCTATGCGAGACTGAGATTTATGAGGGGAGGAGAAGAAGGTGAAGTCAAGCTCATTGGGGTGTAGTAATCTCCATAGATCAACTAAAGCAAGATCCTTGATCAGGGAGGTAAGCGTAGCGTGACTCTTGGGGGGACCACTCGTCCTAGGCGGCTGTTTGTCAATCAGGGGATCAAGGACTAGATTGAAATCCCCCCCAATGATCAGTGAAGTATTAGCAGAGGCCTGCGCAACCTGAGCAATGGTAGCAAAAAAGGCAGGGTCATCAACATTAGGAGCATAAAGGCATATACATGTAACTTCTAGGCTACCTATCTTGAGGTGAACTCTAGCCCATCTACCTTCTGTATCTGAGCTAGTCGCAATAACAATAGCATGCAAAGATTTCCTAACCAGTATGGCAACCCCACATTTCTTAGAAACGGCTGGGGAATAAGCGGCCACCATGTAAGGTTTAATATTGAGTTTAAGAGTTTCCTTCGAATTTAAATGCGTTTCTTGGAGAAAAATCAGATCCGCTGCTTCCTGATTGAAGTAGCTTAGGATTTTCTTCCGTTTTATCGGATTATTGATGCCTTTTACGTTCAATGAAAAAATCTTACAGGGTGCCATAAATCGGTAGTAGACATTTTAGGTAAGGGCGCTTGATAACATAGGACATAAGCAGAATCTGTACAACAATGTCATAATCACCGGGTATTCTGGCTAATACACCCCATATTGAAAAGTATGTACCAACGTATCTTAGAGAAGAAGCAAAACCCCCAAAGAATATGGCGACCATATGTCTGCGGGAGGAGGCCCTAGAGAGGAAATAGAAGACATGTAGAAAAGAAAAGAACACCAGAGTCCATAATAACACTGTCTCTGATACTCATCGAGGCTACTGTGGGTAGATGGAGTCGGGTCACCGATACCATCAAGAGTAAGGCAACAGACTGCCAACACCAGACTCTTTGCTAGGCTGCGGCAGATCCAATATGGCAGGTACAGCGGATAGAAGGAGACTTGCAGGAATATTCTGGAAGTCAGCGCATCAAGTCGGCTTCTTTGGAATCCAAAAACTCCGCTAGTAGATCAGGGTCCTCGAATGTTCTTGTCTGATTGTGAAGCGTGACTCGGAGCTTGGCCGGGTACATCAGGCCATAGCGTGCTTGTAGCTGTTGAAGCCTCGGCCGGAATTCCAGAAAGCGCTTTCGGCGGTCGACTGTGGGTTTAGACAAGTCGGGATAGAAGGAGATCTTGTGGCTCTCAAACTCCATATGGCCCTTTGCCCGAGAGGCACTTAGAATTTGCTCCACGTGTTGATATCTCAATAGTCGAAAGATGATGGGCCGCGGGGTCTTCCTGTTGAGCGTTATGCTTGTGGGTACACGATGAGCGCGATCAATCTCCAAAGCTTTGGTAAAGGTGATTTGGAGCAAGGAAGGGAGGATTTTGCATAAAAACTCTTTCATGTCTCCCGATTCCGCTCCCTCCGGTATGCCCACGAGTCGTATGTTGTTGCGGCGCGCTCTATTATTGCCATCTTCCACCTCTTTCTGCAAGGCCCGCACCTGTCGTTCAACTTTGTCGAGTTTGGACAACCGGGCCGCATGGGAGTCCAATATGCCCTCCATTTTGTCCTGACGCGAAGAAAGCCCTTCTAGCTTGCTTTGCAGCACACCAAAATCGTCCCGCAGCGCTCGGAGTGCTTCAACCGTTTGCCTGCACAAGGTTTTTGACCCCTCTAATCTCTACGAGGATTTCCTGCTGCATTTCGGGGCCCTCGCACAAGGCCGGCCCCTTCTGCGGGGACGGAGGTTCGGTTTTGGAACGTTTGCCGTGAGAAGCCGCTGGAGACCCAAATTCCAGGCACGTTGGTTTGGTCCCCGCCATCTCACCAGTGTGCCCCGGCAAGATCAGAGAAGAGTTCCAAAAATGTGAGGTGTTAATTCAGGATTCTGAGTAGGCCTCTCGGGAGCCTCAGCGTTATGCGACCATCCCGCTGGACATCAGGCTCTGCCCCCTGTAGAAGATAGTTCTGTTTAATAGTCTTAGATGGGTTTCCATGTTAAGTGTCATATCTAGGGTGACACCTAGGTATTTAATTCTTATTTAGTGTTGTAGGTTGTATTATTTAGTATGATTGTGGGGGGGGGGGGGGTTAAATTCCGGGTTTTTAGAGATAAACATTACTTCTGTTTTTTTATGATTGATGAACATATTGTTTTGCTGGAGCCATAATTGTGCTTCTTTAAGGCAAGTTTCTATGTGTCTGTAATCTGGGTTACATATGTCCAGTTGAGTATAAAGCATTATGTCATCCGCATATAGATGATAGTCAATTTTGTGTTTTTGGAATATTGTGCAGATGGGTCTTAGGTATAGGTTAAATAGTGCTGAGCCTTGTGGAATACCTTGTGTCTGTGGGAAAGTATTAGATAGATTTTTATCAAAGTATACTTGTTGTATCCTGTTAGATATATAAGAAGAGAACCATTTTAAGGGAGTTCCATTTATTCCTATTGATTCCAATCTCTCTATGAGAGTTTTATGGTTCACTGAATCAAAGGCTGCTGTTATGTCAATGAAGGCTAAGATAAATATTTTTTTGCAGTTTTCAATGTCTCTATTAAGTTTATCAAATAGTACGAGTAGAAGTGTTTCTACTCCATGTGATTGTCGAAAACCATATTGTTGAGCATCAAGTGCATTTGTGATATCTATATGATCTTGTAATTGGTATTGTACGGTTTTTCAATGATTTTGGCTATGAAAGGTATACTTGATATGGGTCTGTAAGCAGATGGGTCTGTTTTGTTTAGTGATTTGTTTTTTAGTATAGGTCGTACAGTCAAACCTCGGTTTTCATTTGCCCCGGTTTTCATACGCTTCGGTTTTCAACGTCTTTTCTGACTGAGATTTTGTCCCGGTTTTCATGCATTGCTTCGGTTTTCAATGTCTTTTGACTGAGATTTTGTCCCGGTAGCAGGGAAGAAAAGCTGTCAACGTAAGCAGGAGATGTTGCATGAATGTGGGAGGCAGTTCTTTCTCTTGCAGGGTACGTCTGAAGCTATATCATTAAGATTTTCTGCCATTCTGAAGCATTGAGCAGATAATGTAAAGGTATTTTAATGGATTGAATTCAATGTGATTCCGAAGAGAGCTGGGCACAGCAGCTTGTCAGGGGTGGCTAAGGCCAGATGTTAACATACTGTACTGTACAGTACTGTACTTAGCTTGCTTTCAGTGATGTTAAATGTTCATTTATCCATTTCATTAGTCATTTATATTTATTTCTCATTGTTTTCTGTATGTAAAAATATAGTTATTCTCTATAAAATGTATTTTTTGTGAATATTTTTGGGTGTCTGGAACGGATTAATTGGATTTACATTATTTCTTATGGGAAATATTGCTTCAGTTTTCATACGTTTCGGTTTTAGTCAGACTTTTTCGAACGGATTAATCATGAAAACCGAGGTTTGACTGTATAAGGGATCTTTTTAGTTCTGTTGGCATGTTTCCTTGTAGTAGGGATTGGTTTACTATGTTTAGTATTATGGGTGCAATTTCTTCTTTTGTAGCCTTGATCCAGTCTACCGGGCAAGGGTCGAGGGGGGATGTGGTGGTGTTTATGTTTGAGATTGTGCTTAGTAATTGTCTGCTATCTATTGAGTAAACGTTTTCCCACATTACTGTGAGGTTAGTATTTTGCATTACCTTTTGAGATGTGTTATTTTCAATTTTGTGGGAGATTATCTCTTTAATAGGGTTTAATTTTTTAGAGTAGTGATCTGCAAGTGCTTGTGCATTTATTGGATATTTTGTAGGTTGTATATTTTGTAGGTTAATGCCAGCAGCCTGGTTCCATCCCAGTTAAGGTGGAGCCCATCCGTTCGGAAAATCCCCTCTCTTCCCCAGAATGTTGCCCAGTTCCTATCAAATCCAAAGCTCTCTTCCTTGCACTATTGTCACATCCAAGCATTGAAACTCTGGAGCTCTGCCTGCCTTTTGGGTCCTGCACATGGAACGGAAAGTATTTCAGAGAATACTACCCTGGAAGCTCTGGATTTCAACCTCCTACCTAAAAGTCTGTATTTGGTCTCCAGAACCTCTCTAAATATATTGAACAGTCTTTTATAAAGTTCATAGCTTATCTTATCTAAATGAACAATAAGAATGAATATGAATTTCCTTGAGTCCATTAAGATTCACATTATTTGAGAATTCAATAGGTTTCCTTCTTCAGTAGTTTATGGAATAAATTCCCCCTGCCCTCATCATAAAGGTCCAATTTTCTTAATGTTTAAAAAGGACAAATAACTAACTTCAGGAAATTCTTTATAGTGAAATACCCAGAGTAATCACAATTGGTGCATCTTTAATTCCGAAAAGTATTCCTGAACCTAGGTTTCACTTTATTAGTTGTTCTGGCAACATAGGAAAGAGCACAATCACATTTAATTAAATAAACTACATACTGTAAGTACTATTACAATTGATTAATTTCTGATCATAAATCTCTCTTTTCATGACTCTGGAAAAAATTCATAACTGCTATTACTGCTAACTATTAGCAGTAAATCTGTAAGCATTATAATGGCCACATGGGTAAGAACCGCATCATATAGGAGTTCAAATATTTCTTTTTCTTATTAAGGGTGAGCTATGTATGTAAAAAAAATCCCTCAGTCCTTCAGATATGCATTCTTCCTGCGATTTATGGTTTATCTTCAATTACATCTTTCAAATTAGGGTTCCGAATTGGCCAGTGTTTCTTCAAAATTAATCTGCCAATGATTACCCGTAAGGAAGTCTATTTTTTGTCTTGGATGCATCTTGTTTACTATTCTTGATATTAAACTTTATAGATCTTCTAACTTCTACAATGGGCTTACCTTTGTATTTCATTAAATCAACATGTTCATTTAGGGGGAAATTTTCAAAATGTCTATACTGGGACAAAGTCTGGGGGTACTCGTTACCTGCACTTTGCTTCCATTCTCAAAGCAAAAATACACACGTACTTTCACTTGGAAAGTTGCCATGGATGCCAAGTACTCAAGGAAGTTTGTAGCTGCTTTTTTGAGGTCAATTTCCATGAAAAAAATAGAGAAAAGACTTGAAAATGCATTTTAAGAGCAATGCCTTCCTCCCAGACTAAACAATGTCCCCAGGAACACCTCCCCTAAAAGAAATATCACATAAGAACATAAGAAATGCCATACTGGGTCAGACCAAGGTCCATCAAGCCCAGTATCCTGCATCCAACAGTGGCCCATCCAGGTCACGGGTAACTGGCAGGTTCCCAAAGAGGCACACAAGTTCCACAGTGCTTCCCGGGTCCTCTTTAATAATGGTTTATGGACTTTTCCTCCAGGAACCTGCCCAAACCTTTTATAAACCCATCTACACTAACAACTTTTATTACATCCTCCGGTAACGAATTGCAGAGTTTGATTATGCATTGAGTAAAAAAATATTTTCTCTTATTAGTCTTAAATGGGTTACATTGTAGCTTCATTGTGTGTCCTCTAGACTTTCTATTTTTTGATGGTGTAAACAACCAATCTACGTTTACCCGTTCCACTCCATTCATTAATTTATAGATCTCTATCATATCCCCCCTCAGCCATTTCTTGACCAAGTTGAAGAGCCCCGAGCTTTTAAGCCTCTCCTCATAGGGTCTCCTCAAAGGGTATATACTATTCCCCTTATCATTTTTATCGCTCTTCTTTGTACCTTTTCTAATTCAGCTATATCCTTTTTAACCCTGGAATTACTGAGATTTTTTGCACACACTGAATACCGTTGGGGTCATAAATGACCCCACAACTATTTTTAATTGTTAACCATGAAAAATTTAAACTAAACAGACAAAATATTATTCCGAATTAATTATTTATTATATGAAGGTTAAATGTTTTGAAATTTAATGCTTTATCATAAAATTACATGAAGAAGAGTTGCCATGAAAGCACTTTTTGCATGCACTTGACGAACACAGCAAAGTACTACAGTCATTTGCATGAGACACAGACAATTTCTGAATGTTCTTTGCAAACATTGCGCTTGCAGGAGGTGCAAACTATGTTGCTTTTCTTGTCTTTTTCTCTGGAACAGCAGTGACACCTTGCCCTTTTCTTTGGGATCCGGACATTGCAAACAGCATCAGTGGCTTCTTCAATGCTGGAAGAAGTCTTGTTGCAATTACTCTGAAGCAGCTGCTTTCCTATTTCCAAGAGGAACAGACGACGTCTGTGCTTTGACTTGGACTGCCATTCTGGATTTAGTGACATCCAAACAATGAAGGAGTTCAAAGCACTGATGTCCAACATGTTGTAGAAGATTGTCACTGGCCAGCGTCTTGTCATTCGTTTTGTGGTATACGTGCGCAACATTTGATCTGCCGTATCTACTCCACCTTTACTAGAATTAAAGTCCAAGATCATGCGTGTTTTTTTGTCTGGACATGTGTTATCTACTTCTTCTTGATCATGCAAACTGCTCAGAAGAATAACCACTTTTCCTTTCTTCTGGCAATAGGAAACCAGAGTGGCGTCAACGCGAAAGGCAAACAGTGAAGTGAATACCTCTCGGCCCTTTGCTATTACAAATTCTGTAGGTAATTCTTTTCTGTTCTTTCAAATTGTCCCCAAAAGTGTCATTTGTTTTTCTAGCAATTTCCGTGACAGGGATAAACTGCAGAAGAAATTGTCAACAGTAACATTTCTGCCAGATTGCGTCAATCCTTCAGTGAGTTGCAGCACAACCCTTTCACTCTGATTCTGTTCCCTGTTTTGTCCGAGTTCCCTTCCTGTATATACTTGAAGACACAGAACATATGACGTTGCACTGTCACACAACATCCATAGCTTTATGCCATATTTCCCAGGTTTGCTGGGAATATATTGTCTGAACGGAACATGGCCACGAAATGTAAGCAGTTGCTCATCCACGGTAACATTTTCATCAGGAACAAAGGCGTCACTTAGAGTTGCTTCCCAGGTATCAAAAACGTGTCCGATTGGGGCAAGCTTATCCACGCCTCGTTGTTCACGTCTTTTGGTTGCATCATCAAATCTGAGAGCACAAGAAATTTGCTGAAAACGGTTACGGGCCATATTTTTGCCAAAAACAGAACGACCATCTTCAAGGTTCCACAACTGAACTATGGATTCATTTCGTGACTTGTACATGCCTGAGAGGATCAGAAGGCCAAGAAAACGTTGAAATTCTCCATCTGTCAAATCTTTCCAGGTGTCGTCATAAATGTGTCTTCCTTGTTTGCTCGTCCACATCTTGATTTCATTCAATAAGTTCTTCCTCATGAACACGTGGAATGCTGCGAGAGGGCCATCAACATTTCGTACAGCATACCTTGTAGGACCTTGTTGTACGAGTATGACATTAGCTCTGGCATATCTTCCAGCAGCTTGCTTTATAGGTTTCCTGTTCCATGATGTGGCATCCTTAGATACATATGCTTCAATGGCAACATTTGTGCTTATAGTTGATGACCTCTTAGCTCCTCTACAACCACAACTAAGATTCCTCACAGATGATACTGACACTGAGGACTCCTGCCTTCTTCCCCATCCAGCACAGCCTCGACCTGTAACTTGACTCTTTGCTGCAGGCGATGTTACCGGCTCAACATCAGTCTCACATTCACTTGGCGACCAACTGCTGTCTCCATCTGAATCATGACTGTCATCATCAGATTTATCGCCCAAACTTGGCTGATATGCTTCTTCGCTTGCTGAATATGCTGCATCATCAGACGACTCAGAGCCGTCACTGTCAGCATCTCGTTGCAATATTTCTCTTACTTGGGCAGCTGAATACTTTCGTTTTGACATCATAAACAATAACCTAAAATAAATAAACAAAGATAAAGTTGAATAAAACGCAAAGCAGTTTTAATATAGGTGTACAATAATCATGATGAACGAGCTGAAAGCCTTTAGATTTCATCAGAAATAATGAGAGAATGTATGATATCAATTACAGAAAATGTGTAATTTTCATAAAATAAGAGTACAAAAATAAATGATACATAATTAATGATAAATACCTTTGTCAGATCAAAAAATTCACAAAACTGCAAATTGCATCACGATCCAAACCGGACGTAGGCAACTGGGGTCGAAAATGACCCCACTGGTTCTCTGTGCTGCAATTCATCACTAGCATCACCTAGCGGATGAAAATTATTCCTCTCATGGTGCAATATAAAGAGAATATTGACATGTGAAAAGTCATAAAAAGATTGTGTTCTTGAACAACTATTTTCTGAGATATGTGTTGTGAAACTTGCAATTTATTTATTTACATTCTCTTATATACCGTGCTATTCTGCATCAGTGCAGTTTACATTGAACAAACTGAAATTACATTGAACAGGGCATAATAACTTGGAGATAACTATTTTACAGGGAACATGGGCTATGGAGGGTTAAGTGGCTTGCCCAAGACCACAAGGAGCACCTGTGGGACTAGAAAGCCCAGTCCTTCCGGCCCAAGGTTGCTGTCCTCTAGTGGGATTTGAACCCCTGACCTTCCGGCCTGAAGTGCCTTGCCCCAACCACTAGGCCACTCCTCCACTCCTGCCAGGCATACCTGCCACACCCCCCCCCCTCACTTTTGACCCCATCGGTACTCCCAATGTTAAGATACAGTGACCAGAATTGCACACAATATTCAAGGTGCGGTCGAACCATGGAACAATACAGAGGCATCATAATATCCTTTGTTTTATTCTCCATTACTTTCCTTATTATTCATTGCATTTTATTTGCTCTCTTGGCCACTGTTACACACTGTGCGGAGGGTTTCAATGTATTATCCACAATGACGCCTAATTCTTTTTCCTGGGTGATGGTTTCTAAAGTGGTACCTTGCATTGTGTAACCATCGTTTGGGTTATTCTTTCCTAGGTGCATAAATTTTCACTTGTGCACATTAAATTCCATCTGCCATTTGGACATCCAGTCATCCAATTTTTCACAATCCTCTGGCGTTTTAATAACTTTAAATAATTTTGTGTCATCTGCAAGTTTGATCACCACTTTCATTATTTCTATTTCTAGGTCATTTATGAATAGGTTGAAAAGCCACGGGCCCAGCACAGATCCTTGGGGTACTCCACTATTCACCTTTCTTCATTGAGAAAATTGGCCATTTAGCCCTACTCTCTGCTTTCTATCTTTTAACTAGTTGCTGATCCACAATACTACACTGCCTCCAATCCCATAACTTTTTAATTTTGCCAACAGACTCTCATGAGAAACCTTGTCAAAGGTTTTCTGAAAAACCAGATACACTATAGGGGTCATTCTGAAGCATGAATCAGTCTTCTGTATGTGTGAGATAAATATTTATCTCGTGAAAATGTACAGAACCGTATTTCAAACCTCTGCGGACCTGCACAGATATGGCATAACCTTGAGGATTGCAAAATATGGGTGGGAAGGAGTGAAACAAGGGTGTAGTCTGCCACAGAGATATATAGAGAAAAAACAACAAAATGTGAACTCAATAAACAGGACCAATCCTCCCCCAAAAAATTATTTTTTGTCAGACCAATACACCTCAGACCGAAGCTACCATTAGTAAAAACTACGGTAAAGGGGAGAAAAAATCCATTTTAATCAAAAGGTGGTGAGCATTTGTAACCGCCAAAATGGTAGTTTCGGTCTGGGGTGTATTGGTCCGAAAAAAATAATTTTTGGGGGGGATTGGTCCAGTTTATTGACTTCACATTTTGTTGTTCTTTCTTGGTTTTTAGGCATAGTGAACTATGAGGCCCAAGGGGTTTTGTTTTATACCTTGTGTTGGATTTAATGGAGATGTATAAAGCATATTGTGATCACACCCTTTTACGTCTGCAGTCGGCCCCACAAACGTCTAGGTTATACTTGCAAAACCCTGGAATAAAGGTAGAACTTAGAAATATTACTGCTCTTTACCCCAATGCAGCCATCCGTAGTGACTGTATGTCTAACCTATGCTGTGCACTGGTCTGACTACAGTTTGGAAAACCACAGCATGCAATATTATGGAAGACAAAGTAGAGGAGAGGGAAGATGTAAGTCTAAGCAGCAGAAATGAACACCCCCACAAATGTATGCAGTAGAACACAGGTGCTCAAACCGGCTATGCTGCCAGTTGCTGTGTGAGCTAAAGAGGCACAACTAGGGCTCCTTAACAATGCCCATGTTCTGACAATGATACTGGTCATGGAGTCCTACCATCCCAAGTAAGCATGCAAGCCCAGCCATTGGTGCAATGTGCATAACCCAGCCAGCAGGAGTTTTGCACTCCACACAGTGGATTTTGACAATATGCTCTATGCAATGTGTATAGTCCCCAGATGCAGATAAGTGCATATCTGATTCCTATCAGAACACTATATTGGGGATATCCTACGATGGTAGCTATATAGCACATATCTTGTTTACATATGTGGGCCTGTGATGTGCAATGTGCATATGGGGTTTGACCCTTGAGGCTGATATACTGGAAGGGTTGTTTGGGCCTATTGCAGCTCTGTATCTGTTAAATGTTCACTATTGTAGTTATTGTGTATGTATGTAGCCAAATAGAAATGCAGTGAGCAGATATGATGCTGGGTTGGAAGTATTGATTGCTGTGGTTTCCTTTCCATCAACTAAGACATTCTGTGCAGGGCATTCTTTTGGCAGACAACTGTTTCTGTGGGACTGCACGTGAGCGTGCATGTGTGTGAGTGGTTGGAGGGCTGCACATATTGGGGGGAGGGGGGGGGTGTGGCAGGTATGCCTGGCAGGTAACTAGACCATAGAGCTGTCTGCAGCATCAACAGGTGCCAGTACATACAGGCAGGAGTGAGCAGGACAGTTCCACAATCACTTCCCTGTCAGTACTCAGAGGAGCTCAGAGGAGCTCAGAGGGATGATGTGCAACAGTGCAAAGTGCAGTATACCATTCCCAGTTGCACCAGCATTGTTCTCTACAAATGTGCACAGTTGTAGGGAGTGCTGATGGTGTCTCTGGGCCTGTGTGGTGCTTGCACTGCTGACTGCTGTGATTCCAATGGCCCTTTAGTAGTACAGGGGGAATGTTTGGGTAGTTTGCTGGTGAGTGCCTGTTCTGCTGGGATCATGTCCTTACTTTGCATTGTACAGTCATGTTCCTGAGATGTTCATGACGTGCATACATCAGAAGGTCGTCTACTGCCATGTATGTAGTGCTGCACTGCATCTTGTGCCAATTGGTTCACGTTCTCCCTGTTTTCCTGCTACATTACTGTGCACTGCAATTGCTTTGTAGTGGTCTGGGCATGCCACAGACTGGTTTCTATTGTGTAACTTGCATCTACCTATATGTATCGCCAACTTTCATTGTCATTCAGGCTCATTACAGCACTGTCCGTGCCCACAGCAGCTTCATAGCTGCACGTTTTAAAGGGAGGCGTGGCCATTTGTGGATATATTGTAGAGACAGACAGGGTTGCAGTTGTACATCTTTTCAGAATACAGTGAGTGCGGGGATGTACAATGCCATTGTTGGGTCTTTGTATAACATTGAGCTGTGTAAGTGCCATGCCTAGCATGTCTTGTGGTCAATTCTGTGCATGCGGGTGCATCTATTCCCGAGTGTGTAGAATCAAGTTCTATTCCTGCGCATTTCCATTTGAACATGCCCGCTGGCTGGACATGCATGTTTTCAGAATCTGCCTATAGATCAACTGGCTTACCTTTGTATACATGTTTATTCACACCTTCAAAAAAATTTGACATAAAATGATTAGAACTCAGTTCCAAATCCATCATTATTATAAAACCATTTGTATATCTGATAACTCGCTAAGGTTCACATTTTACAGCCTCAGTCACAAGGGATGGGCAAGAAAGTGCCTGGGCAGGCACTCAAACCAGGGAGGAGCTCCACGCTACCATTTCAGTCAGCCTATGATTCTGCAAGCATACAAGGCCAAAAGGGAAGGGGCACCAAAAGCAACCCTTGCCCTGGGTGCCATTTTAAACTATCCTAAGCACAGATGTACATAGGGAAGAAGCCTGTGTGCCTTTTGGGATTCTGCCAAGTACTTGCGACCAGGATTGGCCACTTTTGGAAACAAGATACTGGGCTTGATTGACCTTGGTCTGACCCAGGATGACATTTCTTATGTTCTTATTTAGACAATCTCTTCTAATTCTGCAAAAGCCTCTAATTATATGACATATGAACATAGATTTTTATTCTGTGAAACAATTTGCTACAAAGAACAAGTTCTCAATTAGACTGAAAGCAGCTTGCACATTCATTTATTTATATGATTTTATATACCACCCTGTTTGATCCATTAATATGAAGCAGTTTACGACAAAAATTAAAACCATAATAAATTCCATAACCTAGAAGCTGGAGCAGACATACAGAAACTTATGAAAACTTACAACCTAAAGTTATCAAAGATATCACTACCTCCACATGAAGACATCCTAGGATTTACGGTTGAAGTCTAAAATTAAATGAATCGAGTACATGTGTTTTTTTAAATCGATGTTCATATTCTAAGTTTTAAATTTACTCTAATGCCAAATACAGTAAAGGTATTCATTATCACAATTCGAGTAAAAGTTATTCAGATATAAAAATCATGGCTCTCTCCTAGATCTCAGTTTGTGTGAGTGTGTGTATGCATACGAGTGCCTGCTGCACAAATATGTATGTGTATATTCTACAGCTCAGAAAACCTAAGAGTGTAAACCTTATTTTCAATGATGACTAGACAAGGCCAAAAGGCAATGAGGTTACTTGTCAGGGGTGGGTGGGAAATCCCACAGAGCTACTACCAAGATCTCCAAATGGTATTGCATTATGTGTCTAATCCGGGTTTCCCATGGGGCAATGCACAGGAATACTGATTGGCCTGGTGTTTCTTGGGTATTTTTAAAGGCATTTACTTTTACATTTTAATATCTGGGAGGAAATCAGTTAATTAGAAAATGGGTATATCATTTTCTAGAAATATGGCTAGAATTGTGAAAGTAAAAAATGAGTTCTTAGGAGGAACATAGATATACAGTAATGCTAAAGAAAAGGCTATTGAGTACTTTCACATGCCGCGGTCCGGCTGCTCTATGGGAGGGAGATAGCGTACCAATCACCACGCCATCTCATCAATGGTGACTTCCTTTGTTGTGCGTCAATGTTGCTGGCACTGGGGAAAAAAGCCGAGGGCTTTGCTTGGTAAATAGATTTCCTTTTGGTTTGCAGCTTTTTCACTACTGCTATTTGCATTGGCAGATGAAGTCCATAGCCAAGGATCCATGCCTTCCCTTGAAATGAGCTGGAAAGGGTGTTATTTCTGCAAATGATACTTCATGCCACTGTTGGTAAGATGGCCCATCAACTTACCTCTACTAATGTCCTACCTATAGTAGTTGCATTCAGCATACCACACATCCTCAAGCACTTTGTCTTCATATCGTTAAGACTTTATGAGACGTTCTTTCTACTTCATTGCTATTGCTACTGCTGCTGCTGTTGGCTATGGATCAGAGGACAGTAAAGGGGATAAAAGACCAGGGACATGGAAATGGAGTAGATACTACATCATTCACAGAAGATGATGTGTTTGAACAATTTGCAAAACTGAAAGTGGACAAAGCCATGGGACTGAATGGGATACATTCCAGGATACTGAAAGAGATCAGAGAGGTTCTTGCAGGGCCTTTAAAGGATGTTTTAAATAGATCCTTGGAGACAGGAGAAGTTCTGCAGGACTGGAAAAGGGCCAATGTGGTACCTCTTCACAAAAGTGATAATAGGTAAGAAGTGGCAAACTACAGGCCAGTAAGCCTTACCTCTGTGGTTGGAAAAGTAATGGAGGCGCCTCTGAAAGAGAGAATAGTGGACTTTCTTGAAACCAATAGGTTGCATGATCCAAGGCAACATGGTTTTACCAAAGGATGATCATGCCAAACAAATCTGATTGATTTATTTGACTGAGTGACCAGAGAACTAGATCAAGGGCATGCGATGGATGTGATCTACCTAGATTTTAGCAAAGCCTTTGATACTGTTCCTCATAGGAGGCTCATCAGTAAACTGAACAGCCTGGGGATGGGTCCCAAGGTGTTGAACTGGATCAGAAACTGGTTGACTAACAGACGACAGAACTCACTCGGATGAAAGAAACGTGATTAGTGGCATGCTCTAGGGCTTGGTCCTGGGACCGATATTGTTCAATGTATTTGTGAGTGATATTGCTGAAGGACTGAATGAAAAAGTCTGTCTTTTTGCAGATAACACTAAAATTTGCAACAGAGTGGACTCTCCTGAGAGAGTGGATAACATGAGGAAAGATCTGCAAAAGCTGGAAGAATGATCTAATGCTTGGCAGTTAAGATTTAATGTGAAGAAGTGCAGTGTCATGCACTTGGGATGCAGAAATCCAAGGGAATTGTATGAGATAGGGGACAATCAGTTAGTGTGCATGGACCAGGAGAAGGACCTTGGAGTGATTGTTTCTGAGGATCTCAAAATGGTGAAACAGTATGACAAGGCGGTGGCCAAAGCCAGAAGGATGCTGGGTTGCATACCGAGAGGCATTACGAGCAGAAGGGAGGGAGTGCTGATGCCACTATAAAAGTCACTGTGGGCCTCACTTGGAATATTGTGTTCAGTTTTGGAGATCATATCTCATAAAGGATATAAAAAGACTAGACACGGTTCAGAGGAAGGCGACCAAAATTATATGGAGCCTGAGGCAGAAGATGTATGAGAAGAGACTTGAAAACCTAAATATGTATATATTAGAAGAGAGGAGGGACAGGGGAAATATGATACAGACCTTTAAATACTTAAAAAGTATTAATGAACAAGCAAACCTTTTTCAAAGATGGGGAAGCTTTGAAGCTGCAAAGGGGTAAACTAAAAGGCAACGTCAAGAAATACTTTTTCACTGAAAGGGTGGTGGATGCTTGGAATGCCCTTCCCATGGAAGTGATGGGAGCAAATACAGTGACAGAATTCAAAATGTTATGGGACAGTGGATCCCTTTATAGCAACAGGATAAAATCAAAATAAACTTAATTATCTCTTATATCTCAACAAATAGGAGTGACCTACATGGAGCATGGGTGCACTTCCAAACAAAGGCATGGGGAGGGGTGACCTGCACCGAGCGGTAGGTGCACATACTCTTGTCACCTTGCTGGGCTGAATAGATGGACCATACTGGTCTTTAGCTGCCGTCATTTACTATGTTACTACTGCTCTACCTGTCAAGTGCCCTGCAGTGTCAATATCACTTCCTACCTCCTCGCTACTTAGTACACTAACAAGTAGATCTTCAAGAGCCTCTTCAGCCATGAAATTTTCAATACTATCGATGAAGATTCATCAGATTGTATCTGTCAAAACCAGTTACATACGCAGGGAATAGGGTATGCTTGCTTCTCTTCCCTGTTGGCTTTTTTTGCAGCTTCTTGTCTGTTCCCCCACTCTTCCTTTGCTCTTTTTGGAGATGGGACCTGACACCTGCTCTTTCACAGTGCACTGGAAGCTGCAGGTCATTTTACCTGTCTCTTGACTGGTGGATCGCAGGCATACTCCTAGAATGGATCATCTATTCCTCCACACTCGTGTCTCTGCTAGTCTCACCTGCATTCCCTTCTTTCCTTGTAGAACCATTTCCACATCTACCATTCCCAAGCATTATAATGTGATCAGAGTAGGTTGTTAGCTCCACGGAATAGGATCTGCTTCTCTTTTAAGTGTTTTTACAGTACTGCATTATTCAGTAGTGCTTAATAGTGACAGTATAGTTTCTATTATCATTTCTCACAAATTTAAGTTGAGATTCCTTCAAGAGCCTAGCAGATCCTCCTCAGTCACTAGTGCCCTCATGCTCCTCTTCTGATTAGTTGAGGGACATTTGTCTTCTTACTTGGGCAGGTGGGGGAGGGGGGAAGGGGGACAGGGCAAGCAAAGGGTAAGCAAGTCATACTGACAGGGGGACCAGTTCACCTTTAGTACCTGTAACATTTGGCGGAATCCTTTCTTGAAGCTAGATTAGCTTTGAAAATAATTAAGATCCTTACAAGATTTCTTTATTGTATATACTAAATGACAATGGGTAAGAGAATCGTACAAATCACTTCTCTGTCTCTGTTTGACACTAACCTGTCACTGAACCCTCTCTTTCTCACAAGCATTGGGGCACTTCCTTGCAGCATCTAGTGACCTTGAGAAATCTCAACTCTTCCTGTGGATTCCTGGTGGCTAGTGGGGGCTAAGAGCAATCCCCAGATACTACTGCCCTTTTGGTGTTTGGGTTCAAAATTGTGGCTCCGACCGAATGAAAATCTCCCAATATTACCACTATGGGACAAGCTGTCAAATAAGGGATGCGCATCTGAGGAGTTTGGGGTGGGAGTAGAGAAAGGGCTGATATGTGTTGGGTAGCCTGCTTTTCTTTCCTTCCAGCACTGCTGCATCCATCCCACCCACCCTTTTTGCTCTGGGATTTGTGTTTCAGATATTATGCTTTGTTTGTCTTGTTCTTTTCTTGCGGTTTGTCAAAGCACTGTTTTTCCCAAGCCACTAGTGCTCATTTCTGCTTTGGGACTGAATTGTTACACCAAAAGGTCGGCCAGGCAGGTGAGACTTCAGACTTATGGGTTATCATTGTGGGAAATGCAAGGCTCATTGGGCAATACAGGGGTCCTTGCTAGTTGTATGGCAGGGTGCCCAGGGAATTCAGGTGTCTATGGAATTCCCTCTTGCTAAACTATGGGGGGGATAGGATGGAGGGTGTTATGTTCTTATCATATTGGTTTGTTCATTGGCTTGGGTTTGCCAGGTGGAAGCAGAACCACCTCCACGCCAATATCTTTACAATAAAGCTGTGGTCTATTTATCCAAAATAATTTGTGTGGTTTGTTCTGTAAGGGCAAGTTGGGGTAGAAAAGGATTATAGGTGGAATGGTGGGTTAATGAGGTGGGGGGAGAACCCTCACTGACTACCATCTTTATTAGCACATGCCCAAAAGCTTTAGCATGAATTTAAAAAATTTTACACTGACAAAACAGTGAAAAATCAGAAGAAAAGGCTTTACAAACTGAAAACTAAACAAAACGTTTTGTCCCTGCACATCACAATCCACTATTTTGCAATGTGCAGTGTATATGTAGTGTATGAAAGACATTCCTCTTTCTTCCATCTGCTGCCTTTTCAGTCAGAAAAACATTAGCTATCAGCTGCTTTCCTCTGTCACCACCTAAAGAAAGAGCTCAGAAAATGAACAGGTGAAATGTTGAAATGTGCTTTATTGCTCAAAATGACCATCTGTGTAATAAACACACAAGAAAATCCACATTTCAGCTGTTTTTGTCATGCAGATCAAAGAAACAAAATTCAAATGTTTTTGCATATAGTTTATTTTGCATATGCCTCTTTTGGCTGTATTATTTTCTGTGCAACCCAGGCTCCTGTGAAAAGAAATAACATAGTTATGTTTCCAAAGAAACTCATTTGTTTTCTTACATCAGACACAACCAGCCTTATATTTTTCCCCAGTGCAATTAAGTAGTTTGCAGCAAGAGAATGCCCTTTTGCAAGCAGCCAATTGCACATTACCTCTGAAACATGCATCAGACGGTAAAATGTCCCTGGATCAGAAAGGTGGAACTGTTTGGTAGAGTTCAGAATGCAACATGCTTTATACCAAGAACCATCTAGAAAATCATACCTGCCCTTAGGATATTATACAATCAGCGAGCAATGTAAGAGAAGCCACACCTGATGTGAAGGGGCATTTTACAAATGACATCCAATGCAATCTGGGACATCCATGCCAGAATGTCTGAAAAAAAAGAAGTGTCAAAGTTTAGGCACGATTTCACAAACATGGACATGCCCATTATGGACGTCTGCAGGGGGATCTACATAGACATCCCCGGAATAGTGTTGCAGACCATGGACATCTAGGAATAGCCTAATGGCCTGATTAGTGGGCTAGGCATGTGGAAGGTAGAGTTCAAATTCCACTGTTGCTATCATTGTGATTGTGCAGAATACTGGGAATGGTGGTGTTCCATCTTCTCTACATCCTCTGGATGTTGTTTGACCAAAATGAGAATTTTCCGATGCCTATTCAAGTCTGAAGCAGGATTACCTTAGATGTGACTCCAGATGTTTTCTCAGGTCAGGCAGTGATGTCCAGGTTCTTGGGAACATCCTGGCTATGCCTTCATTCAGACTTGGATGTCCTCATGCTGGGGATGTCCATAGACTTGGCTTCTAAAATGTCTTTTGAGATATCTCCATGCTTTGGACATCTCTATGCCAGTTTTCAGACATCCAAAGCACAAATAGGGTTTCTAAAAGGGCATAAAGAGTACATCTGGGCCATCTGGTTGACCCTGGACAGGACGGGCCTGTTAGTACCTGATTCTGTACCATGGGAGCAAGATGTAACCGTGGGTGTAGGATCAGTCATGGAGATGGCCTGGCGTGCCCATGCAACCCTGCAGGAGACATCTTCCCCACCTCACCACCTGTCCACCACAGTTCTGATCCCGTTATCCCGTCGCCTGATCCCCGACAGGGGCATCCAGGGTCCAGATCCGGCATGGGGACTCACTGTGCATTGCGTTGTTGCTCCATGGGGGGTCTGCCTGGCCGAATTGAAGGGGCGCCTGTGCTTATTCCACCTCAGAGGTGGAATAAGCTGGGCGTCCTCCCGGTGCTCTCTGGACGTACAAGGTCATAACCTGAATCAGCCCTGTATGTCCAGGTGCTGGTCCCGCCCACGCTCTTCCCACTCTATCTCCCCTCATAGAGCATCTGTGCATGAGGGAAGACTGTGTCTCTGCATTACGGCCAGTTGACTAGCGGGGCTGCACATCCCACTGGGATGTGCAGCCTCGCTATTCGCCATACAGAATCAGGTCCATAGTGTGGTAGAATACCAATCCAGGAAAAGGCATTTGATTAATAGCAATACTAGTCAACTTTTCCATAAGGGAATTCATGCACACAAGAGCCTTAGTATGTATGGACACTGTCATACAGTAAAGGCAAGAGTCCTTCTTCTCTTCTTGGAATTCTCTTTTGTGTAAGATTTGCTCATGATGATAGACTTCGAATTCAGAGGCTACACCCTAAGGAAGGATATACTGTAATCTCAACATCATACATTTGGGAAGCCATCCAAGATAGTTGGAGATTCCTTTGTAACATCAATGACTTTCTCCACCAAGAATTGACATTTGTTCAAGGAGATGGTGGTGTTCAGTTAGGTCTCTTGAAAGCAAATATGCAACATGCAGGGCAAAGGACGTGTCACACAAATATTTACAGTAACCATTTTCCACATCTGCAGTATGACATTTATTTTATGTAATCTGATATGAAACCCTTAAGAAACACTTTGGCAACTATTTTTTGTAAGTGAAAATGTTTTAATGTTGTCTAAATATTTATTTATTTAAATTTATATACCACTTTTTCCTTCAATCAAAGTGGTGGGTTACACAAAATAAATTACATAATACAAAGATTGACATAACATTGGATAAGGGATGACATAACTTACAAAGGGATACTGTAAAAAAACTTATTATTGCAACACTACTTGTTAGAATTTATAACTTCAATCATGCGTTGTTAATGAAGTTCACTGTCTGTTTGGTTATAATATTCCATGAATAGGAAGGTTTTAAGTGATTTGCGGAAATCTTTTAAGTCTTTTGTGGCCCGCAAAACATCCGAGAGGGAGTTCCAGAGGGCCGGTGCTGATAGAGAAAAAGCTCTGGCAGAGGTGAATTTTTTGGTTTTGTGAAATCCAATTAGTGTACGTAGTTTATTGTCACTGCTTGATCGTCTGGGGTGGTCATTTGTGTCTTTAATTAACAAGGAAGGGAGCACATCTGCTGTACATTGGTAGAAGATCTTAAATATATTTGAAATGGTTTTAAACTTTGCACGCATAACTATTGGAAGCCAATGCATCTTTTCAAGTATAGGCGTGATATGTTCAGTTTTTGCCATACCAGTAATAATGTGGGCTGTAGTGTTCTGGACTAGTTGGAGTGGATAAGCAGCCTGTTTAGGTAGTCCTTGATATAATGAATTACCATAGTCCAAAATTGGTGTGATGATTGCCTGACAAACAGTTTGAAAATGAACTTGACTAAGTATTGGTTTAAGTCTTCTAATAAGCTTTAGTCGTTGGTAAGCTTTAGCAGCAGTTTTATTTATGTGTGGGTGCAGATTTAAGTTCTTGTCTAAGGTGATACCCAAATATTTTATCTCATCTTTTATTGGAATAGTGTGATTTAGAATGATGAGAGACTGGGGTGGTGCAAACCACCATAACCCCGCTGCAACTAGCCATGAATGCAGCCGCCAGAATTCTGCAAGGGGCTTCAAGGAAGGAACATATAACACCAATACTAAAACAGCTGCACTGGCTTCCAGTCCAAAGCAGGATAACTTTCATGGTGCTGACTCTTACATTCAAAGCCATTAACAACTGCTCCTCTACATCAATCATAGATCTTATCCAGGTGACACCCCCTAATAGAGCGAGAAGATCAGCCGCTATAAGTACTTTGATTCTACCAAGGCAGATAACAAAATGCTCACAAGCAGCAAGATCCAGAGCTTTTTCACTATATGCACCTACCTGCTGGAACACCCTTCCCCCTGCTATCAGGGCTATCAAGGTCATCTCCCAATTTAGGAAGGCACTTAAACATCATCTCTTCCTACAGTATTATACTGACCAGAGCCACTCCCCACAGCAAGCCACGCCCAGTGACCCACATAAACAACCCGTGAGTGACAACCACGTAAGATTAAAACCAAGCATGCCTGACATGGATCCTCCTGACAAATAGTAACTCTAATCACTCTATTATCAGCCAATACGCAGTTGAGCTGATAGGACACATTGAGTCATTTCCAAACGTATGCTGTAAATTACCTGTATATATTTGTATATAGTTACCCTGTGTGGTGATGCGCAGGTAGCTGAGCCTTTTAAAACTGGAAAAAAAGAGTTTTTTTCTCATGAGCGGGGGAAGGGCTCACTACAGCATAGCTCCCAGGCAGAGAAAGAAGCTAGAACACACACTAATAGGGATAGCTTGAAGCCACACCCAGCCTCTAGAGCTCGTGCAGGCAGAGAGGGGGTGGGGCCAGAGAAGGAAACAAGCTGCAGGATATTTAAGCTGCGTCACTCAGGAAGTGAGAGAGAGGATACAGATACAGTAGCTGAAGCAAAAGCAGAGAGAGGACGAGGACAAGGAAGGAAAGTTGCAGAGCCAGCAGGATGTGCTCAAGGAAAACTGCATGCTAAAAGCCAGGAGGAGAGGCCAAGAGTCCAGAGGAACCAAGGGAAGAAACAGCAGTATAAGGCTGTAGGGCCTGGAGGTTCAAAGGGGACCAGCCATAACTCCCAAGGCAAGTGCAAAGGTTGTGGGCATGAGTGGAGCTGGGGAAGACGTCAGGAGTATATGACTGATTCTGAAAGTAACAGCTCAAGTCCTGAGTCTGTGAATAGGCAGTACAGAAAACCAGTTAAAAAGAGGGTTTCTGCCAGTAAAGCAACTTGTCTGTGTCCTGAACAGGAGTGCCTAAGAGAAAGAAGGGCAAGAGCTTTTGACCCGGTAAAAAGGGGAAGCCAGAAGTTAAAATGGGGGAAACTTCTTAAGCTTTTAAAAGAAGTAAAGCATAGCGTTCCAGAACGTGCCCCAAGCCCTGAGTGTTATAGCACCCCAGAAGAAATGGAAATAGAGCTGTACTCAGACTCTCCAATACCCTCTGCAGAATCCATGGCGTGTGGGATTTGTATAAGCCATGTTTAATGCTTTTATAAGAAGCTGTGGGTAACAGGTTAAGAAGATAATCTGTGCTGGTGTTATTGTGTGCCAAGGTGGAAAGCAGACAAGAAGTCACAAAAACCTCATTGTTTAAAAGCAGCCAGTTGTATCCCTGAAGAAGCCAGGTTAACAAGGCTAGCGGTTTTAAACCAGGAGGCAGCACAGGAGAGATATCCTAATCTGCAGCAGCTGAGAGTGCAAGGTCAAAAACTGTCGTACTGAAGTTTTTGGGAAACTGTGCATTTAAAAGTGTTGTTATACTGCTTTTGTAGATAGAAGAAGCTAAAAAGGTATCAAGAGTGAAGAAACTACTTGAAGAAATATTGCTGAGAAGTTTAAGGGAGAAAATATCCTGTATTTTCAGTTTGCAATATTGTTTGCCTTGTCAAGGTCATTTGCCTCAGCAAGGTCATTTGCCAAAATTGGTTCCAGAAAGAAATAAATAAAAAGCAATTTAAGTTAACAAATTGTCCTGTGATCCTCTTCCACTCGAATTACTGACAAAGCAAACCCACAACTACACAAAAGAAGAGTGATGTCCAGCGCTCCCCACTAGGCAACCGCCTAGACGGACGGGGCAACGGCCACAGGTGGCGTAGTTGGCAGTATTTTTCGCTGGAAGCAAGTTGGCACGCTAGAAAGGCAAGTCAGACCAAAGGCGAAGGAGAGACATCCCCAGGAGCAGCTGAGTCAACCCCAGGTCTGCAGAGCAGAAGGGAAAATCCGGAGTGGCGGTGGAGCTGGAGTCCGGATCAACGGAGTTGACAAAGTGAGACTCTGCACCAGAACCAGGTAACCCGTAGGCTGGAGGGTTGATCTGGATGGCACTGGTGTAAGAGGGTGGCTGTGGGGAAAGTAATCACCAAGGCGGGAAAAGGAAAAAAAAAAAAAAAAGTCCGCACTTGGTGTTTTTCTCTTTTTGTTCTCTCCACAGGAAAACATGGAGTCATGAGACATCCTGGACTGGGCCGCTGGCCAGATTGCCAAACAACAGGAGTTGTCCAGGCAGAGTCTGGAGCAGGCAAAGGCATTGTTCCAGTCACAGCAAGCGTCACTCAGTGAGACAATGTCCAGCTGGTTGAAGGCCCAAGGCAAGAAGGAAGATGCTGCCAGGACTGTGCCAGGTGCAGGGGCAGGTTTTCAGGGCTGGGACTGGCCAGGGACTGGGACTTTCTCAGGTGGGCGCCTCACGAAAGAGGACGATGTAGAGGATTACATTGAGGCTTTCGAGAGGATAGCTCTCTTAGCCGGATGGCCAAAAGAGCAGTGGGCGCTAAGGTTCGCCGCTTCTCTCACGGGCGAAGCCTTAGCGGCCTACAGAGCTATGCCTGCTGGTTTAGTTAAAAATTATGAGGATGTAAAACAGGCTGTGAAAGATCGCTTAGGTTTGAATCCGGCGGTCTATCGCAGGCAGTTGCGTACATGCAAGTTGAGGCCAGGTGAGACGCCTCAGGCATTGTATCACCGCGTGAAAGGCCTGGTGTACAAGTGGCTGACGCCAGAAGTGAAGGATATGGAGTCTATATTAGATGCAATTATCCTAGAGCAATACATGGAGTCTGTACCAAGCAGCGTGCAAACCTTCCTAGTACTCCAAGATTGCAAGAACACTCGGGAGGCCATTGCTTTGACCGACCGCTTTCTGGAGGCTAACAAGTTAAGCCCAGAGAGAGGGGGTGTTTTCAAAAACAACAAAATGGAGTCACTAGAAAGGAAGGCCAAGCTTGAGGAATGTGCAGAAGAAAATGTAAAACTGTATAGAGGATATAAAATGCAGAGAAAGTGTTTCTCGTGCGGAGAAGCTGGTCATTTAAAGAGGGACTGTAGAGCCAAGAAGGCCTTGATAACAACCCAGCACAGAGAGGCAGGAGAAGGGTTCCTGTTAAGGGTGGAGGTAGAGGGGATACCAACGGAGGCATTATCGGACTCAGGCGCAGACCAATCTATGATTTCCCAGAGGCTCTGGCATCAAATAGAGGCGAAAGACAAACCCTCGCCACTGACCTCTGGGAATCATATTAGGATACGCTGTGTCCATGGCGCCACTTCTACCTACCCCGTTCAGTCTGTGATAATAGAGGGAGTAGGCCTAAGAAAATAGATGGAGGTGGCCATAGTACCCAAGCTTCCACACGAGGTAGTTCTGGGCCGTGACTGGCCACAGTTCAGGAAGGGTTTAGCGGAAGAGTTGCAGGGTGAAGCCAACCAACCAGCTACCTTTCCACAGGCAGGTAATTTAGCCAGGGAGAAAACCTTACCCCAGTTAGGAAAGGTGGCTGACCCCAGGCTAAAGGATAGTAAAAAAGGTATGATTACTACCCGTACAGGTTATAAGCCCATAGAAAAAGGAAATAGCCCTCAGGAAGACCCGGTGCCAGGGACATCCTTCCAGGGGGATCGAATCACTCCTGCCAGAAACACTCACAGGAAGGGAAGAGCCAGCTTTCTACCCGCTCCTTTGTTTGGAACCACGGGTAAACAGGGAGGGAAAAAAGAGCCCCAGAGGGAAAAAACTGACCCAAAGCCTAAGTTTATACTTAAGGTCTGTAGGACCACCCCGGAGGCTACGGTGCCCAAGCGGGCGACAGAGCAGGCTGCAGGGGTTGACCTCTGCAGTGCTGTGGATACGGTCGTACCAAGACAGGGGAAGGCCCTAGTAGAGACGGGCATCCAGGTGGAAATACCGCCTGGCTGTTATGGCCGAATTGCCCCTCGGTCAGGGATGGCTCTCAAAAATTTTATTGATGTGGGGGCAGGGGTCATTGATCCGGATTACCGGGGATCCATAAAAGTACTCTTATTTAATTTTGCACGCGAGGATTTTAGGGTGAGTGTGGGGGATCGCATTGCTCAATTTATTTGTGAGCGGGTAGGGTTCCCACCCATAGAGGAGGTGGATGAGTTATCCCCTACTGCCCGGGGTTCGGGTGGCTTTGGCTCTACAGGGAAAGCCGAGATAAAGGGTTTGGCTGCTAATTGTGTGGAGAGGGAAGAGGAGAACTTAGGCCCACAGCTCATGGATAGTAAAGCAGAGCAGGTACTCAGGATGGGAGAGGATCTCTCATGGGCTCAGCGGGAGGCAATGTCCATATTGCTGGGTGGGTTCTTAGATGTCCTTACCCCTTTACCAGGGGAGACAAACCTGGTGGCACATGAGATAGTCACCCAATATGGCGAAGTAGTCCGCCAACGCCCCTACAGACTCCCTGAGGCAAAGCATGCGGAGGTCATAAGGCAGGTCCAGGAAATGTTGAGGTTGGGAATAATAGAGGAGTCTAAAAGCCCCTGGAACAACCCAATAGTGTTAGTGCCAAAACCTGATGGGTCACTACGGTTTTGTATTGACTTTCGTAAGGTTAATGACATCTCCAGGTTTGACACCTACCCTATGCCTCGAATAGAGGAACTCTTGGATCGTTTAGGACGAGCCACGTACTTGACCACATTAGACATGACCAAAGGGTATTGGCAGATTCCCCTCACCAGGGAATCTCGCCAAAAGACCGCATTTAGTTCGCCAATTGGACTATTCCAATTTCGCCGGATGCCCTTTGGTCTTCATGGGGCTGCAGCGACGTGTCAGCAGTTAGTTGACATGGTCCTCCGCCCACACCAGTCTTACGCGACAGCGTATATGGATGACATCGTCATCCATAGCTCGTGGTAGGATGAGCATTTGGTTCGGGTCAAGGCTGTGTTGGAGGCGATGAGGCGGGCAGGCCTCACGCTCAACCCGGCTAAGTGTATGTTTGGTGCGACTGAAGTAAAGTATTTGGGACACTTGGTCGGCCATGGTATAGTAAAGCCGCTCTTGGATAAAGTAGAGAGCGTTAGGACGTTCCCGAAGCCGCAGACGAAGAAGCAACTTCGGAGCTTTTTGGGCCTAATCGGCTATTACCGCCGTTTTATCCCACATTTCGCAACGGAGAGTGCAGCTCTTACCGAGATGCTTAAAAAGAATGCCCCTACACAGTTGCAGTGGTCGGGGATAGCAGAACAGGCCTTTAAAGTGTTGAAAGAAAGGTTGTGTGAGGCACCGGTTTTGCACGGGGTGGATTTTAACCAACCTTTTATCGTCCAAACCGATGCTTCAGAAACGGGCCTTGGAGCAGTGTTGTTACAGAAACACGAAGGGACGGAACATCCCGTGATGTTTTTAAGCCGTAAGCTTACCCCTCCGGAGAGAAAGTATTCGACAATTGAGCGCGAATGCCTTGCAATAAGGTGGGCGGTAATGGCGTTACGCTTTTATTTAACCGGACGACGGTTTCTGTTGGTCACTGATCACGCCCCATTACAGTGGTTAAACAAAATGAAGGACAGTAATGCACGTTTGACGCGCTGGTATATGGCTCTCCAGGAATTTGATTTCCGCATACAGCATAGGGCCGGGAAGCTTCATACCAACGCAGATGCACTGTCTAGGATTACCAGCTGTGCGCGGGTTGTGGCGCCAGCCAGTAATAGCTTAAGGGGGGGGGATATGTGGTGATGCGCAGGTAGCTGAGCCTTTTAAAACTGGAAAAAAAAGAGTTTTTTTTCTCATGAGAGGGGGAAGGGCTCACTACAGCATAGCTCCCAGGCAGAGAAAGAAGCTAGAACACACACTAATAGGGATAGCTTGAAGCCACACCCAGCCTCTAGAGCTCGTGCAGGCAGAGAGGGGGTGGGGCCAGAGAAGGAAACAAGCTGCAGGATATTTAAGCTGCGTCACTCAGGAAGTGAGAGAGAGGATACAGATACAGTAGCTGAAGCAAAAGCAGAGAGAGGACGAGGACAAGGAAGGAAAGTTGCAGAGCCAGCAGGACGTGCTCAAGGAAAACTGCATGCTAAAAGCCAGGAGGAGAGGCCAAGAGTCCAGAGGAACCAAGGGAAGAAACAGCCGTATAAGGCTGTAGGGCCTGGAGGTTCAAAGGGGACCAGCCATAACTCCCAAGGCAAGTGCAAAGGTTGTGGGCATGAGTGGAGCTGGGGAAGACGTCAGGAGTATATGACTGATTCTGAAAGTAACAGCTCAAGTCCTGAGTCTGTGAATAGGCAGTACAGAAAACCAGTTAAAAAGAGGGTTTCTGCCAGTAAAGCAACTTGTCTGTGTCCTGAACAGGAGTGCCTAAGAGAAAGAAGGGCAAGAGCTTTTGACCCGGTAAAAAGGGGAAGCCAGAAGTTAAAATGGGGGAAACTTCTTAAGCTTTTAAAAGAAGTAAAGCATAGCGTTCCAGAAAGTGCCCCAAGCCCTGAGTGTTATAGCACCCCAGAAGAAATGGAAATAGAGCTGTACTCAGACTCTCCAATATCCTCTGCAGAATCCATGGAGTGTGGGATTTTTATAAGCCATGTTTAATGCTTTTATAAGAAGCTGTGGGTAACAGGTTAAGAAGATAATCTGTGCTGGTGTTATTGTGTGCCAAGGTGGAAAGCAGACAAGAAGTCACAAAAACCTCATTGTTTAAAAGCAGCCAGTTGTATCCCTGAAGAAGCCAGGTTAACAAGGCTAGCGGTTTTAAACCAGGAGGCAGCACAGGAGAGATATCCTAATCTGCAGCAGCTGAGAGTGCAAGGTCAAAAACTGTCGTACTGAAGTTTTTGGGAAACTGTGCATTTAAAAGTGTTATACTGCTTTTGTAGATAGAAGAAGCTAAAAAGGTATCAAGAGTGAAGAAACTACTTGAAGAAATATTGCTGAGAAGTTTAAGGGAGAAAATATCCTGTATTTTCAGTTTGCAATATTGTTTGCCTTGTCAAGGTCATTTGCCTCAGCAAGGTCATTTGCCAAAATTGGTTCCAGAAATAAATAAATAAAAAAGCAATTTAAGTTAACAAATTGTCCTGTGATCCTCTTCCACTCGAATTGCTGACAAAGCAAACCCACAACTACACAAAAGAAGAGTGATGTCCAGCGCTCCCCACTAGGCAACCGCCTAGACGGACGGGGTAACGGCCACACCTGTTATTACCTGTACATATACCCACGTTATATTGTAAATCCAGTGCAGACCTTTCTGTGCTGGACAGTTGTGTTTTGATGTAAACCGCACTGATACAGAAGAGCGTGGTATATAAGAAAGTTAAATAAATAAATAAATAAAGTTGGGATTTCTAGATATAACCATTGCTTCTGTCTTATTTAGATTAATTTTGAATTTGGGATTTGCAAGCCAATCATTTAAGTCTTCAAGGCAATGGATCATTGAGATTACATCTGGTGTAAATGAATCGATTGGGGCAAATAGCATAATATCATCGGCATATATGTGATATTTTAACATATGCCATTTAATAATGATACAGATCGGTTTAATGTATATGTTAAATAAAATAGATGACAGGGATGAACCTTGTGTAATTCCTTGGCTTATGGGGAACTGTGGAGAATTTCCATTTTTTCCTTTGATTTGTTGCATTCTATTGGTTAGATACGATGTGAACCATTTTAAAGTGATGTTACATAGTCCAATCTCATGTAATCTATTTAGTAGCAATGGATGGGAGACTGTGTCAAATGCTGCTGAAATATCTATAAATACAAGTAGGGATCCATTTTTATATTATCAATACCCCTCAATAAATTATCGAATAGAGTTGTCAGAAGAGTTTCTACATTATGCTTCGGCTTGAAACCATGCTGTTGAGGATCCAATGGAGCATGTAAATCAATGTGGTCTTGTAGTTGCCTTTGCACAACCTTTTCAATAACTTTTGATAAAAATGGTAAACTTGAGATGAGTCGATAAGATTTTGGATCTGTAGGAAATTTTGAACCCTTGAAGACAGGTTGCATTATAACTTGTTTAAGTATAGGTGCTATATGACCTTGTATCAGTGACTGTTCTACAATTTTGTGAATGAATATTGATAGCTGGTCTTTAGAGCTTTTAATCCATTCAACTGGACATGGATCAGATGGAGACGTGGTTGTATTTAAGGCATTTATAATATCCTCTATTTGCTTTACTGTTGGTATAGTGAAGCTTTTCCAAGATTGACCATTGTTAGTTTTTATTAGATTACATGGTGATATTGAATTTGTATGGGTTTGCATGTTGTTCTTGCTTATTAAATAATGTGTGTATTCTTGGGGGTCAATTTGGTGGATACAATATTCAGAATGGTCTTTTGTGAGGTTTTTCTACAATACTAAAAAGTTCTCTAGGTTTATTTACAGCTTTCATGATAAGATTAATGTGATGTTGCTGTTTATTCTCATTGATGAGGTTGTTATAATATTGCTGCTCATCCCTATATTGTTGTAGATTGGTGATTTATTATGTCTCCATTTTCTCTCTTTTTGCCTAAGTATACGCTTTGCTTCCCTAATTGCATTGGAGTACCAAGGTGCACTGGTTTGTCTCTGTATAGCTGGATCTTTTCTTGTTATAGCAGCTGTAACTTTCGCTTTGCAGAGGTTCCATTTGTCTATTGCGTGATCTAGGTTATTGTATTCCTGTTTAATTTGTGGTATTATTTCCTTTAGGAAGTTTTTCTTGTTAAAAGGTTTAAATATTCTTGTTGTATGTATCTGCTCATTGTCTTGTGTTAGATTGTTCATAAGCAGTGAAAATGAAAGGATAAAATGATCTGACCAGGGAACTTGCATAGGGATTGGGTTAGGAAATTGATTTAGTTTGGATAGTTGATTTGGAATGAAAATAAGGTCCGTTATAGATCCATGTTGATGAGTGGAAGTATTTACTGATTGTTTATAGTCAAGAGCTTCCAAAGCTTTGAGAAAGGCTTTGGTGTCCTTTGATGGTGCAGAGGGAATATTATAGTCTCCCAAGGCAATAAGTGGCTTTTGATGATTGTTGGCTGCACATATTGATTCAAGTATTTAATTATTTAGCTGTATTTATATCCCGCTTTTCACCAGGTCAAAGCGGTCAATTGGGAGATACATTTAACACGAGGGGATATGACACACATACGCTAATACTTACAGGGAACATGGGCAATGGAGGGTTAAGTGGCTTGCCCAAGACCACAAGGAGTACCTATAGGACTAGAAATCCCAGTCCCTCTGGCCTGAGATTGCTGTCCCCAGGTGAGACTTGAACCCCTGGCCCTCTGGCCTGAAGTACCTTGTCCTAACCACTAGGCCACTCCTCCCATTACCGAAAAATGGTCATCTTTAGAATTAGGGGGGTCCGAAAGTCAGACAAAAGCTAATATAATGGTTTGAAATAATTATAGTAGTTGATTCATAATACGTTGATGTGGATATGAGATTAAATTTGTAGTTTATTTTTGCCAGTATTAATATGGTAAATTTGGCTTGTTTATTGTTTGCTTTAATATCTGTAAATGACGTTTGTTATGTTACTCACTCAGAGACTGATGGACTGGGCTATAAATGTTAATAAATGAAATTAAATAAATGACAGAGATATTAAGGGGGTTATTCTGAATTCTCACATATAAAATCATGCATTTACATAAGGAAATAAAACCAGATGTAAATGGTGATTTTAGAAAAGGCTAAATGTACACGTGGATGTCCTTACTATGTAGAAATTGCAAGAGGGCATGCCAGGGGTTTGGTTAGGGAGTGGCCCTGGTGGATCAAAAATCTTCACATGTATTCCCCATTTCATATAGAGACTACATGTGTATGACTGGAATTGTCCATATTCAGGATTTACAGGTTTACATTAGGAACCACCACCCAGGAAAAAGATTTAGGCGTCATTGTGGCTAACATGTTAAAACCCTCGTCCCAGTGTGCAGCGACAGCCAAGAGAGCAAATAGAATGCTAAGTATCACAAGGAAAGGAATGGAAAATAAAACAAAAGATATTATAATGCCTCTATATCGTTCCATGGTGAGACCGCACCTTGAATATCCTGTGCAATTCTGGTCGCCGTATCTTAAAAAGGATATAGCGTTATTAAAAAAGGTTCAGAGAAGAGCCACCAAAATGGT
Source organism: Ichthyophis bannanicus (assembly GCA_033557465.1). NCBI lineage: Eukaryota > Metazoa > Chordata > Amphibia > Gymnophiona > Ichthyophiidae > Ichthyophis > Ichthyophis bannanicus. Next base: position 1,080,995,902 of record CM066032.1, read on the forward strand.
AAAGGGGATGGAAGGACACCCCTATGAAGAAAGACTATAAAGGTTAGGGCTCTTTAACCTGGAAAAGAGACAGCTGAGGGGAGATATGATAGAAGTCTATAAATTAATGAACGGAGAGGAACGGATAAACGTAGATTGATTGTTTATGTTATCAGAATATAGAAAGACTAGGGGACATGCAATGAAGCTACAGGGTAAACTATTTAAGACTAATAAAAGAAAATATTTTTTCACTCAACGTGTAATCAAACTCTGGAATTTGTTACCAGAGAATGTAGTAAAGGCTGTTAGTGTAGCTGGGTTTAAAAAAGGTTTGGACAAGTTCCTGGAGGAAAGGTCCATAAACCATTATTAAGAAGGGACCCAGGATATCAATGCTTGACCCAATACAAGCATTGTGGAACCTGTGTCGTTTGGGGAAACTGCTAGGTATGTATGACCTAGATTGGCCACTGTTGGAAACAGGATACTGGGCTTGATCTGACCCAGTATGGCATATCTTATGATCTTATACAGTGTGGTTTTCTGGATGTTATATTGCCACATTGTGTGGTGGTGGGTCATGAACCACTGCCTGTCTGGTTTCCCGGTACTGCTGTTTCCAGTGTGCTACACATCCACTCTGTGGTATGCATGGCTGCCAGTAGCTATAGCCCACGTTGGCAGGCATCACACCTCATGGACTGTTATGTGGGTGTTGTGGTGCCTTGCCTAGCATCCATTCCCATACCTCTGGCCATTGGCATTTCTGTGGGCCCATGGTGTTGGGTTAGGTCAGGCATGTGCTGTGTCAGGCCAGCCCCTGTGCTTGCTATTTACATCCGCAGCTCTCATTCACGCAGGTTAGGATGGTGGCCATTGTTGGATTTGGGACACATACAATAGATATTTAACACCTGCTAATCTGTCTTACCACTATGACATGATCTGGATAGTGCCTGAATGGAGTTAGCTCCTGCTAAATTATACTGTGTGGCTCTACATATGGCAGCTGGATATTGCCACTCTACATCTGGCTCGCTGCAGTTACCCCCTTTGACATCTATTCTGCAGTACCACTTATCCATATCACACCTCTGGAATGCATATTTCTTTAAAACCACTATTTGATTTCCCCACCCCCTGTTATATGTCCCACCGCTTTGACCCGGTGAAAAGCGGGATATAAATACAGATAAATAAATAAATAAATAAATAAAACCATGGCTGGCATTTTAAACGATAGGCTTCCTTCCACTGCTGGCGATTGACTTCCACGTATTTCATGCTTTTCCTACAGCGACCTTAGTGACTTTACACCAGGGGAACACTTTTTCTTTTAGATACTAACATATCTCATCTGAGAGAACAACAGACATTAGGGCCCCCTTGATATATGGGACAGATGATTTTACTGTATCTTATGGATGACCTACCCCCCATATACCTGTCTCTGACATTGGTGCCCATATTCAATGGTCTACCCACAGGGAATAATTTACTTGATACAATGATTATAATAGCGACTTTCATGGTTCTCTGGCACACCTCGATCTCTGTCCATCCTCTTTGTCCATTTCTTTATTACATAGTCATATATGGATCTTAACACACATCGTTGCCAATAGATGTGGGGGTTGTTTAAGAGATATTCCCACATCACGACAGCAGATTTACATGTATGGACTGCCATTCACATGGAAATGTCATCTTAGGTGACTCATTGATGTCAGGATGCTTACCACCTTAACATTCCCCAGAGGAGTGGTGTGAGCAGTATGAGGGGGTGTTTTGGGCAGGCCCATGGTGTAGACATGGATTCCCCTTTTCACATATCATAATGTGACTGCATTACATGTACATCCAGCCTGCAGACATGTCTATATTGGACACAGGCCCCCTTTGCACCTGATTCCGCATCCATGGGTCTGCATGTGCCCGCGGGGCCAGAAACATGTTTTGCAGGGCACGTGCAAGTGCTATTCTGCTGCCCTCATGCCTTGAACACTTGGAATAGTTTTGGATGTCCCATGCTCACCATATTCTGGAATGTTAGACATTTCTGATCCTGCCCTTCCCCACGATATAACCACTGATGCCATACCCGTCGGGTAGAACGTACATCTCCTAGGCTGCCCATCACAGATAGCAGTGTGTTGATGCACAGTAGACATAACTACCAATGTGAAATGACAGCTGCAGCAGCCTAGACCATATATCAGTCCCCCTCATGCCCTGAAGGGCACTAGCTAGGTCCAGTGCTCACTTATAGGGTCTTCCAAAATGTAAATGTGAACATGTATGTCAGGACATATCTTGCATCACATGGTATGTCACATTCAGAGGCAGCCCCAGTGATTCCTGCCCTGATCATCTCTACAAACATTCTTTAGATGACTTGGGATGGACCCTCACCCCACACACCCTAAGGGATGCAGGTCCTCGAAGAATGCCTACTATTGCTGAGCAACACGTCTGCCCTTTCCATGCCTCTGGCCTATATGTGCACACATTCTGCTGCTCTGATCTCCCATACCCGTCATATCTCTCCCTACACCCCTTCCCATGAACACTGCTCTTCTGCCAGATTGCCTCTATCTGTGCCCTTCTCTTCCACTGCCATATCTGGACATTGCTGCCCTCACCTTGCTGCTCCATATTCATGGAATAAAGTACCTGATTCTGTAAATCATGCTTTGTCCCTGGTCACTCTCAGATCTCGGCTGGTTGCCCACTGCATTGGTGCTGCTTTGGGATCAGATCTGCCTAGGCTCCCTTATGTTTCCTATCCATTCTCCCTGGGCATATCCTGCTCACAGGTGTTGTGCTGTTTGTCCCAAATAGATTGTATGCTCCGCTGGGCAGGAACCATCTGTTACATGTGTCTGTGCAGTGCTGCATACACCTTGTACTGCTATAGAAATGATCAGTAGTGGTTGCTGTGGCTGTCGTAGGGCCTTCTGGCTATGGTATCTGAGGCCCATCTATCTGGGTACTGGCATTCTTTACAACAGCTACACCTGTCCCATCTGGGGTATGTCAATCTGTTTACATCCACTATCTGTAGGGCGACCCTGTCTGCCTTCTCACAGCCAGCTTTGTGGCACTTCTGCCCTAGTCAGGGCTGTGTGGACATGAGGGGGAGGGCCCTGTGCCATCATACCAGGTAGCCAGACCCCAGATATATCACCACTCTCACAGATATCATGGATCCTGGCCTGGGTTAGGGATGTGCACCACATGGGATAATCTGGGTAATGTTGGCACTACATCTGTCATGTCTCCCAGTGGCAGACACCGTGGATGTGTGGCTGCCCTATTGCAATGCCAAATCTATTTGCTGTACATGGAGTATCCTGTGAAGAATACTCCAGATGGTACCAGCATAGGCCCCCGTATGGCTACTTGCCAGAAAAAATCACTGTCATTAATATCATCCCCCAGATTAAGGGCATTCAGGAGTGCAAACAGCACTACTATATGCTCAACAGCACACTGTGCATCATAGGCATGCATTAGTGCTGTTTGTACCATTGTGTGTACTTATTGTGAGGGTCCCTTATCATTGCTGGGGATTTGTTTTGATATTTGGCTATGGTGAGCCCTCTGTCTTTGCCTCCTCATCACACTGGCACCTAGTAACACTGTGGTAATCCATATGGTCCAGGTACTAGCCAGTCTTTCATGTCTCCCTTGCATTGTTATAGCAAACGCTGTGAAAAGCTCTTATTCAATCACTCACCCACAGAAGGAAAACTCACAGGCAGGCTGGAATGCAAACAGGATCTTTAATGTGCACACAGGATCAGACAGAGAGCCGGTTCCCTCCAACAAAAGTCTGAGCCCCGAGGGACGTCCTTCAATGCCTTAAATACAGTATAATTTCAAACTCATTCTATAATCCCATTTGACACAGGTATTTCCTGTCCACCAATCAGCAGCCCCTGGGGAAGGTACCTGGGTGACCTGTCCAAACCGGTGTGCTCTGGTCTGCTGGTTTCTGGGCTAGGGGATACTGTGCTCAGACCTGGAGTGGGGGAAGGGTGTCTACTGAAATTTCAATGCCTTCTCTTAGCAGGCTAATTACCTCATGGCTTGGGGGAAGGGTCAGGCTGATCACTTGTGTAAGAGCCTCATGGCTGCCTCATTCCCCCCTTTTTAAGTGAGACCTCAACCGCTAGAGGTGGTTGAGGGCTGTATTACTGGAGGCAAGCCGCAGAGGGGTGTAATGGATCAGGGCCATGACAGTGGTAATCGCCTTGCGTTCTACCAGGGTATCAACGGTGGTGGTAATGAAGCGGCAAAGAATGGGGATACAACGTGGCAGAATGGCACATAGCAGTAAATAAAAAGAACCCCTACCACTGGGATTTTTAGTCCCCCTGGCCAACTGAACCACTTCATAAACCACCCAGGACCCATGGACGGGTCAGTAATATGATTAACTAGATCACTTAGATCTTGGATAGAGTGTTCAATGGAAACACTTGCATCAGTGAGTTTAAAACAACACATACCCTATACCCTCTATAGCAACTCCTGCACAAACGTTTTTGTTCCGTGTGCAAAAGTTGCTGTTCTGACTGTAAAAGGTTGCAGGGCCTGCAGAGGCCTCTTTCCTTTGGGACAAAGGAGGGCCGTGTGCAAAAAGTCTGCAGAGGCTTCTTTCCTTTGGGGCAAAGGCTCTTTCCCTGGGATCCACCCTTATCAGCATATTAATGGCTTTTATTCTTGCTAGTGTTGAGTCATTCTGGCTACATCCTGCCATTCCCTTTGCTTCATTAAACACTGGCACTGTAGTCTTCAGGGCATATGAGTACTTTGTATCACCAGCTTTGTTTGGCCTGTTTAACTTGTCCAGGCTTGCCCAGCTTGCTCAGGCCTGGCATGTCTTTTCTTGTGCTGGGCCCATTTTCTGTGCACTTTCAGGCCTGACCTGTTTCTTAGCTAGGTCCATTCTCTGTGCACTTCTGTTCAGAGTATGGTTCCCCCTGGCTTTACTCTTGTTGTGCTGGGCTCTGGGTACTCATTTTCTTAGCCCACATGCTTTTTCTGTGCCATCATAATGTATTACAGCCTCAGGCAAGGATGCAGCCATACTAGACATACCTATCAGCCAATTTACCTTCATTCCCAATTTTTCCTTTTCTTTTCTTGTTTATGGGGCAAGGTAATCCCACTAAGGGCAATGGACAAGCAACCATTCGAGACAGATAGGGGTCATCAGAAAAGCAGCTTCTGGTACTGTTCCCTAGAGACAACATACATTGTAACATCATTTTCTTGCAGCTGGTCAATAATATTGAAAACACATAACATGAAAGTATGTCAAAAGCAGCAGTGCTTAATAATGTGATAAAGAAAGCTCTGAGAATAGTACAGCAAAAACTTGAGCTGGTGTGGGTATTGCAGTTGTTGAAGCTGAAATGGCTTGTAGATTTCAGTTACTTTCTGAGAAAACAATATTAAAAGGATAACAATACAATCGTTCACAGAAGCCCCCAAAACCCCCCAGTCAGTCCAACAGTTCTTTTTCCTGCCTCTCAGCAGTTCCCCAGGACCTCACAGTGTGCTTCACCTTTCTCTGAAGTTCAAGTTCTGGCTCTCTCAAAATTTGAACCTCTCATTCTCATAGGCAGACACCCTGGCCCATTTTCAATGTGACACACTGATCCAGATAGGGACTCCTTCACACATTTTTTCATTTGCATTTTCATTTTCATTTATTTGATTAACCGCCCTTCATGGGTAGGCAGAGCGGTTTACAGTAAAAAATCAACAAGTACAGAGTGGCAATTAGCCAGAAAATTGGAATGGAAGTTACAAATAATTAAGAGAAAGAGATAGAGACAGAAGTGGGGGAAAAATGGGGAGGTGGGGAAATGAGGGGCGTAGGCTAGGGAGGAGGGAGGTTGAAAGCAAGGGAGAACAGATAGGTTTTAAGAGAGCGTTTGAAGGTAGGGTAATGAGGTTCGAGTCGTAAAGGGGGAGGGAGAGAATTCCAATGTGCAGGGGCTACAAAGAAAAAGGCTGAGGAACGGGTGGATTGGAGGTGTGCGCGAGAGGGTGGGGGTAGGGTTAGACGGTTGAGATGGAAGGAGCGGGGTGTATGGCGAGGAGTGTGGAAATGAAGCAGATCAGCCAGGTATTGGGGGTGGAGGTGTGTAGTGCCTTGTGAACTAATGTGAGAAGCTTGAATTGAATGCGATAGGAAACAGGGAGCCAGTGAAGTCGGAAAAGGAGAGGAGTGACATGATCTCTGACAGAGGAGTGGGTAACAAGACGGGCAGCAGTATTTTGAATACGTTGTAGTCGGGAGAGCTGTAATTTGGAAATACCAGAAAAAATGGAGTTCGAAAAATCAAGACGAGAGATGACAAGGGTGAGTAGTAAGGTAATTAAAGCAGAGAAGGAGAGGAAAGGACGAATAGCACGAATTTGCCGCAAGTGGAAGAAGGAAAGTTTAGAAACGTGGGAAACGTGTGCTGAGAAAGAAAGATCTGAGTCGAAGAGAACCCCAAGGTAGCGGAATGTGGTGACTAGTGGGACAGGTGCGTTAGCGAAAGAAGGAGCTAAGGAGGGGGGCTGGCGACCAGGAGAGAACCAAATGGCGATGGTTTTGGAGAGGTTAAGATGTAGACAGTTGTGAACTAACCAATCGGAGACAGCAGCTAAACAGGCATTAAGGGGAGCTAGATCAGGAGAGCAGGAGAGGTGCGGTGGAGGAGAAGGATGTCGTCTGCGTAGTAGAAGGCTGTGATCCCGAATTGTTGAACAAGCAGTGTGAGAGGAGTGAGAAAGATATTAAAGAGAAGGGGGGCCAGTACAGAGCCTTGAGGTACACCGCAAGCTAAAGGGAAGGGGTCGGAAGGGGGGTGAGAGGAGGAGGAGGGGAGGACTGCAGCAGAACGAGAGTAAAGGAAAGAATGAAACCAATGCAAGACAGTACTGCGAAGGCCTATATCATGCAAACGAGAGAGGAGGAGTGAGTGGTCGACTAAATTGAAGGCGGCAGAGAGATCGAGTGCCACCGCCACCGAGATGTCACCTCGGTCGTGAGCAGTGTGCAGGGAGTTGGTGAAAGCTAGAAGAATAGTCTCAACGCTGTGCCCCGAACGAAAGCCAGATTGACAGGGATGAAGAAGATTAGTGGAATCAAGATGGTGAGTGAGTTGTGCAAAAACAAGTTTCTTGAGTAATTTGGAAAGGAAAGGAAGATTAGAGACGGGGCGGTAGTTATTGGGATCAAGTGGGTCCAGAGTGGATTTCTTAAGTAAGGGCCGGATAAGAGCGTGTTTCCAGGGGGTAGGGAATGTTCCAGAGGAAAGGCTAGAGTTCATCATGGTAAGAAGGTGGGGCAGGAAGGATAAAGAGGAAACAAGAAGCCAGGAGGATGGAATGGGATCGAGGGGGCAAAAAGTTTTATTGGATGAGGAAATGAGTTGGTGGAGTTCGGCAGAAGAAGTTGGTGAGAAGGAGGACCAGGTATGAGAAAGCGAGGAAGAAGGGGGGGGGGACGCAACTGGGGGAGGGGAGGAAAGAGGTGGAGGGTGGAGAGGCAGGGAGGCCCTCAGGTGAGAGATCTTACTAGAGAAGGCTGCCGCCAGAAGAGAAGGAGCGGGGAGAGGATGCGCGGGTTGGGTGGGAGTGGCAGGGTGAAGAGAGGTGAGGAAAGTAAGTGTGGTGTACAGCTGACGTGTCCGATTGGGGGCAGTGGTGATAGCAGCAGAGAAGAAGGAGGTCTTGGCAAGATGGACCTGGGCGTGATAGAAAGAGTGTTGAGAGTTGAACAGTGAGAGAGAGGTGGGTGAAGGAGATTTGCGCCAATGCCGTTCAGCGCGGCGAAGCTGAGAGCGAAGGAGGCGAAGGCCGGGGTGGTACCAAGGGTGGGAGGGACGACGAGTGGGTGGACAAGGACGAAGAGGGGCAAGATGATCGAGGGCAGTGGAGAGGGAGGAAAACCAGGTAGAAGCTTGTGAAGTAGGAGACAGGGAAGAAAAATCAGCAGGGAGCAAATCAGTAGCTGGAGGGAAGCGCTGGACTAGAGAGGGAGTGATGGCATGGGAGAGAGGGGGGGGGGAGAGGCAGAGGGGAGAGTGGCTGTGGAGACCCCAGAGTGGAAGCAAGAGGCGGAAAGGCAGAGGTGGTCGGACCATGGGAGAGGAAGGGAAGATAAGTTGGAGAGAGAGAGTGTTGAGGACGAGGGAGTCAAGAGGAGGTCCAGGGTGTGACCGGCGGAGTGAGTAGGAAAGGTGACGTGCTGAAGGAGAGAAAGGTCATGAAGGAGGGTAAGGAAGGCGTGATCCCTAGGAGATGAAGGAGAGTCAAGGTGCAGGTTGAAGTCACCGGCGACAAGGAGATGGGGGAAGAGCAGAGAGAGGTCCGAAAGAGTGTGAAGGAGAGAGTCCCAGAGATCAGGGCGAAGGACTGGGGGTGAGTATATGAGAAGGATATGAATGGGGGGTGAGGTATGTAAGTGGAGGAGAAGAGCCTCAGGGTAAGAAAGATATGTAGGGAAGAGCTGAGTGAAGGTGAGGGAAGGAGCAAGGATAGCAGCCACCCCACCGCCAGTGCGGCCGGCACGGGGGACAGAGGCCGCAGAAAAACCAGGGGGAAGACAGCGATTAAGTAAGGCATCCTCCCCTTCCCTCAACCACGTTTCGGTGAGGAGAGTAATGTCAAATGAGGATTCGGAGATGAGATCATGGATAAGCAGAGATTTGGATCTAAGAGAGCGGCAGTTGATGAGAGCGATCGTGAAGGGGGCTGGGGTAGGAACAGGGGTAGGAGTAACCGATTGAGATGGGATGGTAGGAGGGAGGGAGGGACACAGGAGAAGGTTGGCAGAGCAACGCGAACGATAGCGGAGGTAGGGCAACGGGCGGCGGCCCCAATGTACAGGTATATATGACATAGAGCTGAGGGGAAATAAGAGAGGAAGAGGAGAGGAGCACAGGTGATGTGGTACCTGAGAAGGCCAAGGCGGAGTGAAGGAGGCAAGCCAAAGTGAAGTGCAGGAGGCAGGTGAAAGTGAAGACAACGCGATTCCGGATCCAGCCGCAGTGAGAAATAAGATGGCTGGAAAAACAAAACAAACGGAGACAAAGTTAGAGTGGAATCCCAGGCTCCCAGAGCGACCCCAAGGAGCGCGCCTGTGTCGCACGCCGTGGCGACAAGCGCCGTAGGCGCTTCTGTTTTATAGAGGGAGGAGGGCAGAATACCTGTCGGTGCGGCCGCGGGAACACGGCTGCGGCACGGCAAGGGGAGGAGTCACAGAGGAGGAGGAGTCCAGGAGACAGGAGCCGGATGGGCAGACTCTCTGTCGGTGCGGCCGCGGGAATGCGGCCGCGGCACGGCAAGGGGAGGAGTCACAGAGGAGGAGGAGTCCAGGAGACAGGAGCCGGATGGGCAGACTCTCTGTCGGTGCGGCCGCGGGAACGCGGCCACGGCACGGCAAGGGGAGGAGTCACAGAGGAGGAGGAGTCCAGGAGACAGGAGCCGGATGGGCAGACTCTACGGAGAAAACACAAGGGGAGGTAACACAGCAGCAGGGATATCAACAGCAGTAACATTAGAGAAGAGCGGTGGTCAGCTCTGAGTTCTCAGGATGGTCGGCTCCATCTGGACCCCGGCCACCTCCCTCCGCTGGGCTCCCTGGATTGCAATTTGGTGACATGGCTCCAGGCCCCATTCAGGAACAAAATGCTCATCTCTTTTTGTTTACATATTCATTAGCCAGATACATCACTTCAAATTACCTTCATCAGTTTAATGTCCATCAAAAGTCCTTCTTCTTAATATCCCACTTCATCCCTCACAACACTCCCCATCACCTGCATGATGTTACTGTTCTGTTCATCATTTATCAGCACAGTACTTAACAAGGCAAAGTAATTACCTTGAATCCTACAGTTCAAAACAAGCATGAAACTGATACTTTTCTATAAAAAGGTTGGTGGATACCTGGAATGCAATATCATTGTAGTATCAGAAAAATGAATACAGTTGATCAAGGCAGTTTAATGTACCAAGCAGGAAAGAATGCAATCATCAGAACAGCATTTACTGTCTGCAGAATAAACTGCCAAAGATGGCATATCATGCAGAAGTATTACTTGCTTAATTTTGTATGTGCAGTCAAAACCAAATATATGTACCAGAGATAAAATCCAGGCTTTAAAAGACAAGTAAAAAAAAATCTTCATTTCTTCATGATCTTATAAGGATTTTTCTTCAGCCTTTGTTTGCTTCCAGCAGACATTTGAGGATGCTCAAAGGAGGCATCCCCCCCCCCCATGGTTCTAGAAGCTCAAAATTCTACATTTAAAATTGATGACAAGAGGATTGTTTGCAGGCTAGGTGTGGCTAGGTGAATTGGGGTTCTTTGTCCTCTAGGAGAAAGACTCCTAGGTGATTTTTTCTTTTGTCCTCTCTAATGGGCCTCCATTTATCTGCTAGAAGGAGGAACTCCTCCCAGTATCTTTCTATAGCCATGCAAACTATCTCAATGGTTTCATTCCTAGTATCTTTCTGTAGTTATGCAAACCATCTCAGCAGTTCCAACCATCCCCCACTCACCACTGAGAGGCATGACCAAAAAAACCTGGTTCCCTGACCACTGATCATGCATGAAACATAGCAATGAAACTGGATATGCATTAAACAAAGCAATTGTCTTCCTTCACTGCTACACCAGTACAACAGTCTACATACTGTTCCCTTTTATTTACAGGGAACAGTCCCTTTCCTGCAATCAGTAGACCTGGTGTTTTTCACTGTTTGGGGACACAGGGGCGATTTGTTAATAACTTTACCTTTTACTGATAGACCTAATGTCTGGATAAAAATTCTCTTTCCCTAATCTTTCCCTAATGTCACAACTAAACACAGAGACACTCTAACAAACACAGAGACACTAGCAATTTTTACATAACAGCACATTAACTATATGGGCCAGCCATGAATCTATATAGGGAAAACTGGTCCGGATGCTCCTTCACTATAATTTAGCCTCCGGACCCCATGCTCTAATCACAATTTACAGTGTAAATCTTCTAATCTCACTTCTGGGAATACAATATACAATAAAATCCAGGTAACAGGCAGAGTTTGGTTGCACAAAACACACAGGACCACAAAGGGAAAAAGAAAGAAGGAAAACAGAAAACAGAGACGTCTCAGCAGCGAATAATCATACACTCTCTTTCCTCAGTAGCAGCTGTTACAAATACATTACACACACTCTCTCTAGCTGTATCATAGGATTTAACTTTTACCATGAGGATATTAGAAATATGAGAAATATAGCTAGCTATTTTCCAATGTCCACTAGATGGAGCTCCAGGATCACTTTAACCATGAGGAATAGTAGTATGGTAAATACAGCTAATGTCCACTAGATGGAGCTCCAGAATCGCTTTAAGTGTATTTGAGTGTAGCTTACACGTGGTCTTTTCAAGATGGCTGCCTCCACGTGTGTTCCACTGCCCGACAATGATCCAGCTGCTCCTGAGCTCAAGAAGAAGGAGATAACAGAACCAGGGAGCAGGAGAAGAAGGGAAGAGAGAAAAGAAACAAATCAAGGGGAAAGCCAGCCGGCCCGCGGCACACAGAAAACAGCGCACAGGGGGAAAATAATTAAAGGAGGAGAGCCACCGGGCCGCGGCACACAAAACCTACAAAGGGAGTACTTTAAAGGAGCCAGCTGGCCCGCGGCACACAAAACAAGGACGGAGCAATTTTAAAAGGGGCCCGCCGGCCCGCGGCACACAAAACAAGGACGGAGCAATTTAAAAAGGGGCCCGCCGGCCCGCGGCACACAAAACAAGGACGGAGCAATTTAAAAGGGGCCCACCGACCCGCGGCACTCAAAACAAGGAGGGAACAGCTCAAAAGGGGCCAGCCGGGCCGCAAACAAGCAGGAGAGAAAGAAAAAAGGACTTTAAATACCGGGGAGTCAGCCGGGCCACGGCGCACAGATCAAACAAGCAGGGGAGAGGGAGAAAAGCACTTTTAAAACATCGGGGAGCCAGCCGGGCCACGGACAAAGACAAATTACGGTCAGTACAAACTTTTAATAATTAGCTTGGGGCAAATTTTATTAATAGCGTTGGCAGCGCTGCACTTTACATACTCTTAAGGGGCCCGTAGTGACAAAGTTAAATTCTTACTGCAGTTATTTACCGGTATTCAGATTCAGATACAGACAGGACGAGCAATGGTTTCAGGGCCACTAAGGCCCCTATTAGGATTACTCGTTGCGGTTGATCAGGCCGCTACAGGTTCCCAGAAATTACCAGGACTCACAGATAGAGTACAGAAAGTAGCAGTACTCACCAAAACTCTGATCAGACAGGTAGTTTGGATGCCAGTCTATCCAGCCGGTTTTCAATCGGGGATTCAGCCGCAGGGACCAACTGACCAGACAAGTCAAAGAGTCCTTCGGAGCACAAAGGGGCCCCGTGGCGCCAAGGATCGTTAATCACCTGGAGGGGTCGGTCCCTGACCGGTGGAGGCCCTGATCCTGCAAAAAGCAGTAGTCTTCCCACCGTGGGTGTGATGAGAGAGGCTTTTCTTTTAATTTTATTTCCCGGCCAACGCACCAAATTTTATAGCAAACGCTGTGAAAAGCTCTTATTCAATCACTCACCCACAGAAGGAAAACTCACAGGCAGGCTGGAATGCAAACAGGATCTTTAATGTGCACACAGGATCAGACAGAGAGCCGGTTCCCTCCAACAAAAGTCTGAGCCCCGAGGGACGTCCTTCAATGCCTTAAATACAGTATAATTTCAAACTCATTCTATAATCCCATTTGACACAGGTATTTCCTGTCCACCAATCAGCAGCCCCTGGGGAAGGTACCTGGGTGTCCTGTCCAAACCGGTGTGCTCTGGTCTGCTGGTTTCTGGGCTAGGGGATACTGTGCTCAGACCTGGAGTGGGGGAAGGGTGTCTACTGAAATTTCAATGCCTTCTCTTAGCAGGCTGATTACCTTATGGCTTGGGGGAAGGGTCAGGCTGATCACTTGTGTAAGAGCCTCATGGCTGCCTCAGCATTGCTGCTGCCCACACCAGATTCCCCCATACACCCCTCAGACCACACACAAGCACACTCTCTCACTTTCTGTGACAACATGATTCTGCCAAAAGGATGCCCTTCACCTATACATATCAGCTATGTCATAATATATGCACATGGGGTACCAGGGCTACATATCTGATCTCTGTTTCTCAACCCAAAAGGTATTCTTTCCCTGCTCCTGTCCTGCATCAGCAGTCTCATTTTTCTGTACATAGGATTTCTTGGGGTCCCATAGATTGTCTCCTTTGGCACATACAGCGCATAGATGCATGGCCTGATTAGACACTATTGCTCTTCTTAATATTTCTGCAAGGGTGTTTAGATATGTTTCTTTACCTTATAACATCCCTTCACTTCTGCTCCCTGTACCTTATGATTGCCAGGTCCAAGTTGCAGTGGCACCACTTCAAAACCTACTTGTCACAACCATTCTTCTATATGGGACGCATTGCAGGGCACAGCTGAATAATTTCTACGTCCTAGCCTTATACCTCATTTTAGGATTACACCTCATACGTACATGGCCCTTTCAGGAATACGCTTTCTACATCTCTGCGGCTAACCATGCCCCTGTTCTTCCCTCTTCCACCCACATTCTTAGTTCCCCATGCTAGCACCTTGGATGTGCATGTCAGCGGTGTTTCAGAATAAGGTAGGGGCATTTTTGCCATATACACATCCCCACCACATGTGAACATCCCTTATTCATATTCTAGAATGACCTTCATAGGAACGTTAGACATTTGTCTTTATGAAATACCCAGTACCAATATTGAAATTCAAATGAAAAACACCCATTTAACTTCACAATTAAACTCAAAATGCCTCAAAAAGCTTTTATATAGTTTAAAAAAGAGGCTTCAAAAATGGCATGGAGGTGTATCACAGACGTTACCATGTTCACCACTCATTTTTATCACTTCCCTCATTATTTTATATTACTTATTTATTTTAAAACATTTGTAAACCACCATATACACATGCATTCAAGGCAATGAACAATAAAAAAATACAAAACACAGCTCCACAATGTAAACTTGCGCAGTAACTCCATTGTCTATGAAGCACTGATTGGCAAAAATTATTGTTGTAATGGAGGCTGTAAGAAGATTCTTGTATTTATCTGTTGAGATCAGATCACCCAACATCTTCCGGGGCTTGTAAGCATATCTAATAGAGATTATTTTCAACAAATAGTCTTTCCTCAGTCAGTGTGTCTCATGACATTTCACAATCTCTTTGTCAATTGCCATTTTTGAAGGGACAGTGTCAAATGCTTTCCTTTCACACCTACAATCCAAACAGATGTATTTAATAAAAAGCAGAAAAAGGGAAACACCCCACCTGCAGCATCACCAAGCACAAAAGGAACAGGACAAGAGCACACAGTGGAACTGAGGACACTTTATTAGAAAACTACAAGGTCAGCTTGACACATGTTTCGGCCGAAGGCCTTCTTCAGAGGACAGTAGACTCCAACGCTTTCTTTTTTCTTCCCCACCTGCAATCCCTCTCAGTGCTAGTGCATGTAATGGCCTTTCTTGCTCCTTTTGTGCCTGCTTTAATAAAAAGCAATCCATTCAAGCTCCATATCGAAGCTAGCATGAAATACCAGCATAAAAGCAGCTGATATTATAGCTAAAATGCAGCTAGGGAGCGGGTGTAATATACACAGCTGAAGTCCATGCATAAGTGTGCATTTTATAACCTATGTACTGTGTGTATTTTGTGACTTTGCTCATGTTCCAACCACATTTCACCCAAACTCGTTCCCCAAACACCCAGGTCACCTGTAAGTACATTCTTACTTGTCACAGCATCTGTGTGTGGTCATTTCATAAGAGACATTTTATTAACATATACTAAGGTACATGCCCAAAACATTCACTATAAACCTACCCCCAAAATGGAGCTTGCACTAAATAATGTTTGTTAACTGTCATGGCCCTGCACTAGCTAGCAATGAGAGTCCCAGCGCGACTTCAGTTCTCCCCAGAACACACCCTACCAACTAGCGCCCCTTAGCAAAAGACCCTCTTTATGTTGTCTACCATTCTAATTAAATCAATTGTTCCCTTTCCAGATCATTTATAATTATGTTAAAAAGTGCCATCTTCAGGACAGATCCCTGGAGAACTCAACTATTTTGTCTACATTACAAAAATTCGCCATTTAGCCTTACTTTATGTTTCCTATCTTTGAGCAAGTTCCAGATCCACAATAGGGCAATATCTCTGATCTAAAGAAGTATATATATATTTACATTTTTTACTTCCATAGAAATCATTCTAGCTGCAATTTTATTTTTCCTGGGGAAGAGAATTTGTCTGAAATATTTAGTGATCTTTAAAAACAAATTCTATTGTTCGGAATGGTTCCACTATTCCAAACAATAGGATTTTGCCTTTAACTTTTGGAAATATCATTTTAAGAGGTATTGCTGCTCTCGTTTGTTCTGCTGTTATAGCTGTTGCTGAGAATAATAGGTTTTATACTGGCAATTTATGAGCCACAGGTTTTGCATAAATAAAGGAGAGCTAATGGGCTCGATGAACTTACATTACTTATCTTGGTCAGTTAATGATGACTTGTTTTGAAAGGTCATCCATAACACGTGACAGTAAATAATGTGTCACGGCCAGCTTATAAAAAAATGTTTATGGAATATTGTTTCTTGATATCTATTTCATTTCTGCATTGGTTATTTGGCTTTCTGCCACATCAATTTTTTCTCAAACCCATAGGGCGTTTGTGCTTACAAAAAAATGGATTATGACTATAGGATAGGATTAGATGTGCTCCTTTCTGCATTCCAGATACTAGCTGAGCAATATACGTAAATTATCTGTTTTGTACCATACAGAAAATATGAAAATATAAATTAATCTGCATTCCAAATGACAGTCATTTTGCTAGTGAATTGAGGACTTTATGGGACCCTTTTCCTAAAGCCTGGTAAGGTTGTGCATGTAACATGCACTTCTAATGAATGAGTCAGTAGGGCGGTCCACCATAAAAACAAGTAAAAGAAAGCCAGGAGGAATGGAACTCTAGTGTCATAGACAGGAAAGGGTCACAATCATATTAAGAGAAAGGATTAGGGAGGAGAAATGGTCATCTACGGGATTCAGTAAGTCAGGTAATAGAGATGTCAGAGCCTCATGAAATAGTAAGATCTTAAGATGGGCATTAAAACTGGTAAAGATGGGCTCCGGTCAAAGGGCAGGAGGAAGACTATTCCATAGTTAGGGGTCTAGAAAGTAGAAAGTGTAATGTCATGTCAGTTCGTACCTGGCATGATAAGCAGAGGGAAGATGCAAGCGCTTCGAGTGGAGTGAGCGGAGGGGACAATGTGAGGCATGAAGAATGATTCAAGAAGAGAGGTAAGAAGGAACACTATGTGTGAAGGACTTTGCGGACCAATGCAAGAATCATAAAATGGATGTGATATTGGATGGGGAGTCAATGAAAGTGTAGCAGAAGGGGAGTGAGAAGCTTGTGTGAGAAGACGAACAGCAGTATTCTGGATGAGTTGAAGATGATGGAGTTGATGCTTGGGAAGTCCTACATAAATGATGTTACAATAGTCCAGACAAGAAGTCATAAGAGAGAGCAATGGATCACAAGAGAGAGCAATAGAGTGGTCAGAGAAGAGGGAGAGAGAAGGAGACAAAGAGCTCTAATCTGACGCAGAGTGTGAAGGGATTTGTAGAAGATAGAAGTGATGTGATCATGAAAGGTCAACACG
This sequence comes from Ichthyophis bannanicus, assembly GCA_033557465.1. NCBI lineage: Eukaryota > Metazoa > Chordata > Amphibia > Gymnophiona > Ichthyophiidae > Ichthyophis > Ichthyophis bannanicus. The sequence continues at coordinate 1,081,012,712 of CM066032.1, forward strand.
GAGTCTAAAATAATGGCAGGATACTGGACAGAAGAGACCAAGGAAATAGGGGTGCCAAGAAGAAGAGGGGGAAGACAAGTGAGGGAGCAGTTCTAGTTAACCAGGTGGCTGAGGTTTTGCCGGGGTTAAGTGTGAGCTTATTGGTATGAAGCCAGGCAGCAATGTGGAATAGACAAATATTTAGAGGGGAGAGATCAGGTGAAAAAGGATCAGTGTGCAAGAGAAACAAAATGTCATCAGCATAGTAGTATGCGGAAATGCCAAATTCTTTAATCAGGAGAGCAAGAATAGAGCCTTGTGGGACACCACAGTCTAGGGGACAGAGAGTGGAAGTGGATGAGTTAGAATAGACTGAAAAAGATTGCTCAGAGAGGAAAGAACCAAACCAATAAAAGACAGTTCCACAAAGACTAAATTGGTGGAGACGGGAGAGAATAGAATGATCAACAAGATTGAAAATGGAGGAAGATCAAGAGAGATTATGAGGGTAACATTACCTTTATCCAGAGATTCACAAACTTCACTGAGGAGGGGTACTATAATAATTTCTGTGCTGTGGCCTGGGTGAAAATCTTCTTGATGGGGATGAAGGGCATTAGTGAAATCTAAATGAGTAACAAGCTGTGAAATGTTTTTCCACGATCTTTGACAGGAAGAGCAGATTGGAGACCAGTCTTTAGCTGGTTGGGGAAGTCATATCCAGCGAGGTATGCTTAAGGATGGGATGAACCAAAGCATGTTTCCAAGCCAGTGAAAAGGTGCCAGAGGACAAACTAGTGTTAATAATGGAGAGACCAGAAGAGGGAGAGCAAGAGCAGGACTGGAGAGGCAAGAGGAGGGGATGGGATCAAAATATCAAGTAGTCTTGCATGAGAGAGAGATTTGTTGGACAGTGCAACAGACGAGATGGGATTGAAGGAACTCCAAGTGTGACCAAGCACAGAAGACGGAGACGTAGAGCTTGAGGTTTCAGGCATAGGAGGTGAAGAAAGTGAAATAGTAGGTGAAGAAAGTAAAATAGGAGGAAAGGTGGAACAAAGTTTAGCAATTTTGTCAAGAAAAAACTGAGTGATCAGGAAATGGCAGTGAAGCAGGAGGTGCAGAATGAGGAGGGCACATCAATTGGGAGTATAGTGCTCTAGAATGGTTAGGGGAGGAATTGATAAGACTGGAATAATAATCCATTTTGCATAGATGATCATGGTCTTTGAAAGATGGTGATGGCACCTAAAAGCGGACAGCGAACCTGTAGTACGTTGCTTGTGCCAGCAACGTTCAACATGATGTAAATGAGATCATTAGACATACAATCCTGAGTGGTACCAGGGGCAGTGATGCTTCTTTGAGAGGCGTTTGGGGCATAGAGGGGCCATGAGGTCAAAAGCAGATTGTAGCTGGGAATGCCAGTGGTGGATTTGATCATCAACAGGGAGGGTATAGTAGTTGGCAGGGAGAATCAGGTCAGAAGTGGGAAAGGTACAGTAGTTGGGGCATCAATGGTAAATCTTTGAGTCCAGACAGTTGAGGGAACAGAGAGATAAAGAGACAAACTGCACAGCCTCTGAATTAACTGTAGGGAGAATCACCTGTGTTCCCGGCAGTTAACATAAGTAAGTGTGTTAACATGTGGTGAAATTAATGCGGGTGCATCTAACGATACCCATAGAGGCACTTAATGATACCCATAGAGGCACTTAATGATACCCATAGAGGCACTTAATGATACCCATAGAGGCACTTAATGATACCCATAGAGGTATCGTTAGGTGTACCCACACAAATCAGAAACCTGGGAGAGTTTCTGGTCAGAAAGTTCCATTTTGCCCTTCATTTCCACCATGTCATTAGATAAGGTGTCAACATTCTCCTGTAATTTAGAAATATTCAAAGAAGAAAGATCCAACTACTGACTCACTACCTGTGAAAGTTGGTTAATCGCTTCTCAGATGCTTTCAAGAGTCACCACAGTGGGACGAGAAATTGAACAGGAAAATGGTGGTTCAGACTTAACTGCTCCTGATGAATCCTTCACTATGCTGGTACTATTCACTGAACAAGCGGTATCATCAACCTCTGCAGGATGTAAATCTCCAGGGACAATGGCCGCAATCACAGGCGGCAGACCTCCGGGACCACCTTCCAGTGCACCCCGCACCAGGTCCATAGCCCCAACCTGCTCAGGGAGAGCTGCAGATCCGCGCATCGGAGGGGTCACCGAGGCACCCAGAACAGCTGGAGGCACACGCTCATCAGGGAGAGAGACAATTCCAGGGCGTAAGACGCCGAACATTGCTCTGCCGGTGCTACCAAGCCTGTTCGTATCTTCCCAATCTGATCCACGGTGAGCCGAACAAATCTATCCATAGGTCCCACACTGGCAGGCACCGGCTCCATGGGAGGAGCCCTTGGCTTGCCTTTACGCTTAGGCATTTGGCTCAAACCCACACTGTTGCCATCTTGAAATCGCCACTCCCCTGCTATAACGCATCTTAACTGGTTAGCAGCACTAGTAAAATGGCCCCTATGGGTTTTTTTTCCTTGTTTAAGTGGGGGTCTAAACATTTATAACTGTTATTCAACAAACAAGTAACTCAGGAAAAAAAGCTATTATACCAGTCAAGATCCAATTGCAATACAGTCCAGAAACAAGAAATTTAGACCAGTATGCAAGAATATGTTAGTTGGGGGAGTATAAAGCATAGTTACTCACTTCCAGGCACAGCAGGAATCAGTCTTCACATAAAGGTGATGTCCCACGATAGAGCATGGGAACACTCCCCAGCATCCAATAGGAAGTGTTTGGGAGCATCCCTCTGCGCATGCATGCATGTCTTCCCATCTTCCCAGTGAATCTCCTCAGTGAGGTATATAGCTGAGAAAAAAGGAAAAATCTAAAACTCCTTGGGGAGAAGGGCGGGCTGTGAAGACTTATTCCTGCTGTTCCTGGAGATCACCTGTTACAGATGAGTAACTACGCTATCTCTAGGAACATGCAGGAATGCAGTCTTCACATATTGGACTACCTAGCTTCAGGCTACCGGAAGCAGCATGGAGCATTGCTGTTTGTAATAGGAAAATCTGTTGAAGAACAACATGGAGAGTCCAGGGGATCTAGGAGACTCAGCATCCCCAGTACACCCCATCAAGCCAATAGTGGCAGTAGCCTGGATAGACAGAGGGCCAGAGGGAAGGAGGTGTAGCTAAGTCCCAAAGAGGTGCCGTATATTTTATGTGTTTTATTATGCATCATGTTATTGTAACCTGCTAAGACTCTCAGGGCCCGATGGCAGCCACTGCCTGGTTATCGCCAGCTGCCATCCCCAGAATGTCTTGATGCTAAGCAGCTAGCATCAGAGTGTACAGTAGTGGTACCTGCAGATATTCGACAACACTAACACGGTTAGTGCCGCTGAATATCCTGGACAAGGGGATCAACATGAATAGCAGGTCTGCTTACCGTGTCAATCCCTTTCAATATCTGGCCTTCAGATAATGCGGGTGAGAAATGGAGATAAAGAAAGAAAGAAAGCAATCAATAATAACAAGAAATAAGCTATCTCAGTGTTCTTGATCCCGTTAAGAAAGGGATTACTTAATGAGGTAAGAAATGTTTCCGGGATTTGATCTTGCATAAAACCATATTGCCAATCATATAAAATATAATTATCCTTTAAAAAATTATCTAATTGAAATCAGACTGATTGTTGAAAACCCTTCCCGAATGTTGGGTTATTAGAAATCAAGTAATAATAAACTGAAAGAGATTTCTTTAAAAGTGGATGCACTACTGACAGTGTCAAAGAATATGGAACCAGCCCAGTGCTTAATGGCCAACAATCAAACAGGCATGTTTACTAAAGTGTGGCAAGTGTTTTGAGGGATAAGGTTGACAGAGGGGCAATAGTGGATTGAGGTGGAGAGAGTTCAGATATTAAATAGAAAGGGGGGAGAGAGAAGGGATGCTGGACAGAGGAAACAGAGAGAGAGAGAGAAAGAGAGGATATGCTGGGAAGATGAGAGGACAAGAGAGTGAGAGGTGGTACTGGACAGAGAGGAGGGGAGGAGAGAGAAAGAGAATGAGGAAATTCTGGAAAGAGGGGAAAATAGAGGGGAGAGCTGAAAAAACAATGGGGAATAATAGATGGGGAAATAGGAGGACTGGGGCAAATGAAAGAGTTGGAAAACTATAGGTAGATGCAGTAAAAAGAGGGAGATTGGAGACTGGATAGTAAGAACGAGGAATAAAATCTGAGCAGATAGAGATGCAAAATAATAAGTAAAAGAAATCTGAAAAGATGGATGTAAAAGAAGAAGTGAAAAAGAAGGGGAGAGAAGAATTGGTAGATGGACAGAGGACTTTGGAAAAAGAGTTAGGACAGTGGAAACCAGAAACTAGAAACTATGACTAACGTGATCGGAAAAATATTAATGACCAGACCACAAAGACAGAAAAATTAATTCTACTTTTAATTTAATGATTGGAATATGTCAATCTGCTCTCACTATATTTTGCCGAGTTTAGGGGAAAATGTTTTGCTGCTTCTATTTCTCTGATGTACTGCACGCGGAGTGTGGCTTTTTGAGGTTTCAGTTTAAAATTTATTTCCATATTTCCTTTTTAAGTTAGTGGTTATTTATTCTGAATTTGGTGATGGTATATCTGTGTTCTGTGGGTATGACTGAGGTCAGGTATTCTCTTAGCATTTGATTTGATTTATTCACTTATTTATTTATTTATTTAACAGCTCTTCTATACCGTGCTCTTTATTATCAGTGTGACGAGGCCGCGGGGCAGGGTCCCTGGCGGCCGAAGGTAACCAGGCGCTCAGCCCAGTGCGGGGACCCTGCTCGCGGCCTTTGTGAGGGGCGGTTGCCTGGGGGCCAGCATTTCAAATTCATTGGCTCGCTCTGGATAGGCGGGGGTGCGAGCCAATGAGAAGGGCTGTGCCGTGGGGGGAGTTTTAAGGAAGACGCACGGCGGCGACAGTCTCTGACGGCGAGACCAGCGGTGGGTGCGAGGGCTCTTGCTTGGCGTGCCTCGTGCTTTGGTGATGGCGTGGAGCGGTGCGGTTCTGGGTTCGGCGGTGATCGGAGCGGCGCAGAGTCATTCTGCCGGTGGGCAGAGCGGATCCAGAGCCAGCTGAGTGGTTTTGTGCGGGATTTCTGGGTGTGACGAGGCAAGTGCGGCGGTGTTGCGGGCCCTCGACTTACTTAAAAAAAAACAAAAAACAAAGAGCAAACAGAGGGACAGACGGGGAAGCAGCGCGGCCAACGTTGGGGTGGTTTTTTTGTGTACGTACTTTTCAGTGCGTTGGGTGAGCGGGGCGGGGGGAGGGGAGAATGCCATCGCGTAAAGGACGGCAGGCCAGGGTTGGGGGACATGGTAGGGGAGAGCGTGCTGCGGAGGGTAGGCGAGGGGGGTGGGCAGTGCCTTTGGGGGGGCAGTCAGGAGGGGCTACTAGGGGAGCTGCTAGGGGTAGGCTTGTGCATAGGGGGGCAGGGTTGCTGTCGGCAGTAGGGGGGCCGGGGTGCAAGGGGGAAAGGAGGCAGCCTTAGCAGGGAGGCAAAGAGGGAGGTCCCATATCAGGGGGCACAGGGGGGGTGGAGATTTGGATCCCGGGCAGCAGGTAGGTGAAACCGGGTCGCAGGAATAGGGGGGGGGGGGTATGGCTGCAAATGGGCTGTCCAGTGCGGAGGCTTTTGGTGGGGGGGATGGGGGTGGGGCTATGTAGGGGTGTGCTGGGAATGGGTCGGTGGGGGTGTGGGGGCACGCTTGGGGTGGACAAGGGCTGGTGGGGTGGGGCGGGGGGCCAGTGATGGCGGGTTGGGCCGCGCCTTGGCGCGGGGCCCATAGCTTTGGTCAGGGTCCCTCGTTACAGATGGGATTTGACGGAAGTGTGGGGACTCCGGGCGGGTATACGGCTTGGGAGCATTGGCGGTTAGGGGGGCAAGGCTCGTCCAGGGCCGAGTGGTTGTCTGCTTGGCAGCCGTGTGGTTCTCCTTTCGTCCCCTCTCCTCCCTCTTCTTCTTTTTTGTCTCCGCAGGTTTCCACAATGGCTCAGGCGACGGGGCAGATGTCCAGTGTGCAGCACACGACAGTGGAAGGAGGGTTTGGAGCGGCATTGGGAGGATCCCAGAGGCTTGATACCAGCTCGGTGGACGTCGCGGGAGCGCAGGCATCTGGCTCGGGGATGCAGGATCCCGAGGTTCGGCCTGGGGAAATGCAGGCTGGTGACGGAGGAGTGTCGGGTGAGTTGATAGCGGGCAGTGGGGGTGGGGGTGGGGCGGAGCAGTTGGATGGGCAAGATGGGTGTGGGTGCAAGGCGAAACGAAAGTGTATGCATTCCCGCCGGCATCGTCGCAGTTCGGAGTCTTCCTCGTCGTCCACTTCTTCCGCTTCGTCATCCTCGCCTGAACCTTCCCGTTCGGGGCAGGGGGTTGGCCGGGTGCCAGGAGGGTCCTCCGGAGGGAAGGGCGTGCCTACGCTGGTAGCATTTGCGGAGTTATGGGAAGGGGTCCCTCGTAATTAACGGCGAAAGATATGGAAGAGGCGGTACATAGATATATTCAAATTGCTGGAGGGCAGGAGGTGGTCGGGGGAGAGTAGAAAGAATAGAAAGGAGGATGAAAAGGCGGGTCGGATCAAGAAAGTCTCGCGGAATGTTATAAATTGGGTCAGATCCTTTTTAAGGTTGGCGAGCGTTTGGGGTCATCAAGCTCCGGAGGATTATGGAATGCTTTTCGCGTACGCGGACCCTATCTTGGAAGCAGCGCAAACACATGGCAGTTTTGCATGGTTGAATTACGATGAGAAGTTTCGGGACAAGATGGAGGAGAGTAAGTGGTTGTCTTGGGGTACGCAGGATATCAATCTGTGGTTGACCCACATGTCGGTCGGGGCGGGTGTGGGTGGGGGGCTGGGGTGCATGTCGTGGCGGGTAGCGTGGCAGGATTGGGGCGGTCCTTTCGTGCGAGTGGGGGTACTCCACCACAGAAAGTAGGTGGAGGGGGTGCAGGGGACATCTGTTGGCGTTTCAATAAGTCCTCGTGCCCATTCCCCGACTGCAAGTTCTGACACGCTTGCTCGGCCTGTGGGGGCAGACATTCCATGATTAAATGTTTCAAAAAAGGCGGCATGGCCCCCCCACCCCGGCCCCCAAGTAATAGCGATGTAATGGGGTTGTCTCCCACTCCAATTTCCCGGGAGATTATAGGCGAATGGTTGAGATTTTATCCGCGGAGGCGGGAGAGGGAGGTATTGGAGCAGGGGTTTTCAGGGGGGTTCGTTATTCCGGTGCAAGGTACTATAGTAGGTAGGTCAGCACGCAACTCACCCTCGGTGCGGCGTTTGGCGTCGGTTGTCCGTGAGAAGTTGGCGGTCGAGCTGCGTTTGGGCAGGGTTGCTGATCCTTTTGATGAGCCACCATTTGCGAATTTGGTGGTATCCCCATTGTGGGTGGTGCCAAAGAAGGAGCCGGGGAAGTTTTGTTTTATTCATAACCTCTCTTTTCTGTTAGGGGACTTGGTGAACGATCATATACCAAAGGAGCTGTGCGCGGTTCATTATGCGTCGTTTGATGAGGCGGTGGATTTGGTGAAACGTTGTGGCCCGGGGGCTTGGTTGGCGAAGGTGGACATCAAATCGGCTTTTCAGTTGCTGCCAGTCCTTCCGTCTTCATTTTATTTGTTAGGTTTTTCTTTTGATAATGAATTCTACATGGACAAGTGCATGCCTATGGGGTGTTCGGTGTCTTGTGCCTACTTTAAGATGTTTAGTTCCTTTTTGCATTGGAATTTAGTCCGGAGGGTGGGCTGTGGGAACGTGGTGCACTATCTTGATGATTTTCTGTTTGTTGGGGCGGCGCTGTCTGAGGAGTGTCAGCAGTTAATGGAAGGTTTTGTACGCATGGCTAGCGCTTGCGGGCTCCCGTTGGCCGCCGAAAAAACGGAAGGCCCGGCCACCTGTATTACTTTTTTGGGGGTGGAGCTTGATTCGGTGGAAATGGTGGCGTGCCTCCCGATGGATAAAGTGGCGAAGTTGTGGGTCCTTGTGGCTAATGGGTTGGCGTCCGCTAAGTTATCCTTGCGGGAGTTGCAAATATTGATTGGTTCCTTAAACTTCGCTTGCAGAGTTATACCAATGGGCTGTGTTTTTATGTGACAACTGGCGGCGGCCACAGCGGGGATTCGTAAGCCGCATCATCGCATCAGAATGTCCAAGGTCATGAAGGCCGACTTGAGAGTTTGGGATGTTTTCCTTGAGGATTTTAACGGGGTCTCTGTTTTGATGGAGGCAGAGGTGTCCAGTGCGGATTTACAGCTGTACACGGATGCAGCTGGTAGCGGTCGTTTGGGTATTTACTTCGGGGGGGATTGGTGTGAGGACAAGTGGCCTCCGGCGTGGCACACAGCTAGTTTGACTAGTAACATTACGTTCTTGGAGTTGTTTCCCTTGTTGGTAGTGTTGCACTTGTGGCCTGAACAGCTGAGGAATCAAAGAGTGGTATGGTGGTGCGACAACGAGGCCGTGGTTGCGGTGATTAACCAGTATACGCCGCGCTGCGCACAGGTCGCTGGGTTAATGCGGGACATAGTTTTGGCTTGTTTGCGTTTGAATACAGCTGTGAAGGCTAGACACATTCCGGGATGCACTAATAGAATTGCTGATGCTCTCTCTCGTTTCAAGTGGGAGCTGTTCCGGACCTTGGCGCCAGAAGCGAGCGAGGAGGGCTTGGCGGTTCCAGAGCACTTGTGGCGGATTGGCCAGCGGAAATGGTACGGCTGCTGAAGAATTCTCTGTCGCCTGTGACGTGGTCGGCGTATAGACGAGGATTTGACACAGTGTTGGAGTACCTTGAGTCTCAAGGATGGCGGCCCGGTGTTGCCGCTGACAGTTTGCTGGGACAGTATATAGTGATAGCAAAATGCAATGGGGTGTCCAGGGCATCGGTTCGGAGTCGGTTAGCGGGCTTTATCTTCTTTGCCAGGGCTGCTGGTTGGGGATCTGCGGTTCCCGGCTTTTTGGCTCGGAAGTTGTTACGGGGCTGGGAGAGAGCGTGTCCGTCTCCTGGGGACGCACGGTTGCCAGTTACACACGAGCTGCTGGTCATGCTTTCTGCGGCGCTGCCAAGTGTGGCGTCTTCACGCTATGAGGCTATTCTTTTTAAGGCATTGTTTTGCTTGGCCTTTTTCGGGGCTTTTCGGATTGGGGAGCTGGTGGCTAGGGCTGGTAGGGCCACATGTGGTGGCGGCTTGTTGTGTAGTCATGTGCAGGTCAGGGGGGGGCAGCTGAGGGTGAAGCTGGCCAGATCAAAGACGGACCAGTTGGGCAAAGGGTTGTGGGTGGTCCTTCACGAAGCAGTTTCCCTTCCGACTTGCCCTGTGTCGGCAGTGAGGGATTATTTCCTGAGTGCAGTGGGCCTGTTTCCTGAGTGCAGTTGAAGCCTGCATAAAAGGCTCCTGTGCCCTGCCCTTTTGAGGCTTTCCTAACCAGGGCTCCACACATCAAACAGTAAGTAAGGATTTGAGGGTTTCTTTGTTTGTTTTTTGTTTTTATTACATTGCTAGCTCTCTGACTGGGAGCTCTTAAAAGGGTTTTGTGTATATTTTTTTAAAGCAAGGTTACTTTCATTTTTGCTGTTTTAGGGGAACTTTACTTGAGCACAGTAGGTTGCTGAACTCTGTAACCTCCTCAGGTTCAGAAACTGCTAACACCTAATCAGGAGTTAGTTCCCTCCCTACCCACCCCGACTCCCACCCACCCCTAGTGAGCAATCTTGCTTTATAGGGCACCTCCCCCTTTAGCAAATCACAGTGAATTGGACCAGCACATTTTGAATATAATTAAAGAGATTTAACTGCTTTTTCTCTGAAAGGACAGCTGCAAAACCAGCTGGTACTTGGTAGATCTCTCTCTTTTGCTTTAACAGATACCTAAGCTCCACAAACAGAACAATGGCTGGGAAAAATCATATTGCTAAAGCTGTTGCCCCCGTTACAGCTTCTGCCTCAGTCCAGACAGAGGTCCTAATGCCAGTTGAAGAACCGGTTCCATGTGCAGGGTGCCTGCATGCTGAAGCTCTGAGGAAACAAGTGGAGGAACTCAGAGAGGAGGTGGTGAGGCTGAGGAGCATTCAAGACAGTGAGAAGTACATTGATGAGATGCTTCTTGCAGCAACCAGGCTCTCCAGCACAGGAGAAGATGGGTGCCAACAGAATGTCGATGGTTGGACAAAAGTCACCAGAGCCTGCAAAATCACCAATCCAACTTCTCCAGCCCTTGAATTGAAGAATCATTATGCAGCCCTGGAAGTGGAGGAGGTGAAAGCATCCCTGGAAAGGGAAGAACCAGAGTTCAAGTACCCCATAGTTGTGGAATCAGTGACCAGAAGGAAACGAAGGGTAGTGGTGGTTGGAGACTCTCTTCTCAGGGGTACTGAGGCGTCCATCTGCCAACCAGACTTGATGTCCAGAGAGGTATGCTGTCTGCCTGGTGCCAAGATCCAAGATGTTACGGAGAGTTTGCCGAGACTCATCAAGCCCACTGACTATTACCCAATGTTGCTAATCCATGTTGGAACAAATGATACTGCCAGGTATACCTCGGAACATATCAAAAGTGATTTCATGGCTCTGGGACAGAGGGTGAAGCAGGTAGGTGCACAGGTGGTGTTCTCTTCAATCCTCCCTGTTGAGGGTAAAGACCAAGGCAGAGAGGCTCGCATCCTGGAGATGAATGCATGGCTGCGTGGATGGTGTCTTCGAGAGCGTTTTGGTTTCCTAGACCATGGGATGCTGTTCCAAGGGTTGCAGAGCAGAGATGGCATCCATCTGTCCAAGAAAGGTCAACGCATCTTTGGTAGTAGACTGGCTAATCTACTGAAGAGGGCTTTAAACTAGATTCGTTGGGGATGGGTGAAGAAAGCCCCCAGGTAAGTGAAAGCCCCCAGGTAGGTGATACATTAAATACCTTTATGGAAATGGGTAACAGGGGTAACATAAAGAAAGCAGTGTGTATTAATGCCAGTAGCATGGGAAATAAGATCCCTGAAGTTGAAGCTTTGGTGGGAGTGGCTGACTTGGATTTAGTGGCAGTTACAGAAACATGGTTCACAGAAAACCATGACTGGGATGTAACTATACCTGGCTATACTTTATTCAGAAAGGACAGGGTAGTAAGAAGGGGAGGAGGAGTGGCACTATATGTAAAAAACTACTATTAAAGCTTTGGAATTACAGAGCTTAAAAGGGAGAGAGGAGGCATTGTGGGTTAAACTAGAAAGAGGGAAAGAGAAATCTATTTGCATTGGTGTGATATACAGACCTCCCTCACAAGAGGAAGAGGTGGACAGAGAGTTAATTGAAGACATACGCAGCATTGCTAGGAAAGGGGAAGTGCTACTGCTAGGAGATTTCAATATGCCAGATGTTGATTGGCACATTCCTGCTGCAGTATCATCTAGAAGTAAGGAGATCCTGGATTCTCTACAGGGAAAACTATTCAGGCAATTGGTAACAGACCCCACACGTGAAGGGGCCATACTGGACTTGGTGCTTACCAATGGTGAAAGTGTTTCTGATGTTGTAGTGGGAGATCATTTTGCATCCAGTGATCACCAGATGGTGTGGTTCAGTATTAGGACTAGGGCTGTTAGAATCCATTCCAAGGTGAAGATCTTAGACTTTAGGAAGACTAACTTTGCGAAGATGGGCCAATACCTCAGGGAGTCGTTAGTGGGATGGGAACAGCTGGGGGATGTAGAAAAACAGTAGGCAAAACTGAAAGCGGGTATTTTAAAGGCAACCAACCTTTTTGTTAAAATGGTAAATAAAGGCAAAAGGAACAGGAGACCGCTATGGTTTTTGAAGGAAGTAGCTGAAAAAGTGAAGAAAAAGAGGGAGGCCTTCATGAAATACAAGAGATCACAGAGAGAGGAAGACAGGCATCTGTATTTGGAAAAACTTAGAGAAGCTAGCAAAGTAGTCAAGAAGGCAAAGATTCAAAAGGAGGAGGAAATAGCCAATGCAATAAAATGGGGGGATAAGACATTTTTCAGATATATTAGTGAGAAGAGGAAGGGCAAAAGTGGTATTGTCAGACTCAAGGGTGCAGGGGGGGAATATGTAGAAGCTGATAAGGATAAAGCGGAATTGCTTAACAAATATTTTTGTTCTGTGTTCACAGATGAAGAACCAGGAGCAGGACCTCAGAAAACACCCATAAATAAGAACAGAAGCGAGGGACAATTTTCAGAAGACTGTGTTCGTGAGAAACTAGCTCAACTTAAAGTTGACAAAGCGATGGGACCGGATGGGATACACCCTAGAATACTGAGGGAACTTGGGGACGTTCTAGCAACTCCACTGACTGACCTTTTCAATGCCTCGTTGGAGTCGGGAGTGGTGCCAAAGGACTGGAGAGAGGCTCATGTGGTGCCTTTACACAAAAGCGGAAGTAAGGATATGGTTGAAAACTACAGGCCGGTTAGTTTAACTTCAGTGGTGAGTAAATTATTGGAAACGCTGCTGAAAGAGAAAATAGTGAGGTTTCTGGAGTCCGGCGGATTACAGGATCCGAGGCAGCATGGATTCACCAGAGGCAGGTCTTGTCAAACAAATCTGATTGATTTCTTTGACTGGGTGACCAGGGAGTTGGACCGAGGGAGAGCTCTAGATGTGGTGTATTTAGATTTCAGTAAAGCCTTTGACACTGTTCCTCACAGGCGACTTATAAACAAACTGAGCACTCTAGGGATGGACCCTAAAGTTACTGCTTGGGTTAGAAATTGGTTGGGTGGGAGGCGACAAAGAGTACAAGTAAATGGAGCTCACTCTGAGGAGAAGGATGTTACCAGTGGTGTGCCCCAGGGATCTGTCCTTGGTCCGATTCTTTTTAACATCTTTGTTAGTGATATAGCGGAAGGGCTGTCGGGTAAGGTTTGCCTCTTTGCGGATGATACCAAAATCTGCAATAGAGTAGACACCCAGGAAGGTGTAGATAACATGAGGAGGGATCTAGCTAAGCTTGAAGAATGGTCTAGAATTTGGCAGCTGGGATTTAATGTTAAAAAATGTAAGGTCATGCATTTGGGCTGCAGCAATCCAAGGGAGCAATACAGTATAGGAGGTGAAGTACTTTTGTCCACTAAAGAAGAGCGGGGACCTAGGCGTGGTTGTGTCTGATGATCTTAAAGTAGCTAAACAGGTAGAAAAGGCGACGGCAAAAGCTAGAAGGATGCTTGGGTGCATACGAAGAGGAATGGCTAGCAGAAAAAAGGAGGTGATAATGCCTCTGTATAAATCTTTGGTGCGACCTCATTTGGAGTATGGTGTGCAATTCTGGAGACCGCACCTTCAAAAGGATGTGAACAGGATGGAGTCGGTGCAGAGGGTGGCTACTAAAATGATTAATGGGCTTCATTATATAGCATATGAGGACAGACTTAAGGATCTTAATATGTACACCTTAGAGGAAAGGCGGGATAGAGGTGATATGATTGAGATGTTTAAATACCTCCGTGGCATAAATGTTCAGGGAGAGAGCCTCTTTCAATTGAAAGCAAGTTCTGCTACGAGGGGACATGAGATGAGGGTGAAGGGAGATAGATTCAGGAGTGATATGCGGAAATATTTCTTTACGGAAAGAGTAGTGGATCCGTGGAATAGTCTCCCAGTGGAGGTGGTAGAGATGAGGACAGTAACTGAATTCAAAAAGCATGGGACCAACACAGAGGATCTCTAAAGGTAAAAAGTGGACTGTTATAGTTGTTGTTATGGAAGGACAGACTAGATGGGCCTTGCGGTCTTTTTCTGTCATCATGTTTCTATGTTTCTATGTTTCTATTTATTGGTGCACCCGGTGGCGGGTCGTCTGTTTTTCTTGTATGAGAATTCATGTTGGGTGACTCGCTTTCAGGTGGCGGCAGTGCTAAGGATGGCCATACGGCATTTGGGCTTGCATCCTATGTGCTTTGCTCCGCATTCCTTTCGTATTGGAGCGGCAACAAGTGCAGCGGCAGCGGGGCTCTCAGAGGCAGCGATTCAGAGCATTGGCAGGTGGAGATCACAGGCCTTTAAGGGTAATGTGCGATTATGAGGGGAGCTGGTGGTTGTGGGGATAACCTTTGCTTTCTTTTTCAGATGCTGTGCGGTGCCCGCATGGATGCTGGATGATCGGACATTCATTTGTGCATTGGGCGGGACTGCAGGCAGCTGAACGACCATTGGGTGGAAATATCTAAGCGGATGGAATTGCAAACAGTTGATTCGATCAGTAAAGAGGGACCTGGTTGAGGTTCTTCGGCAGTTCCCTCAAGTTATTTTGTTGTGGTTGGATATCATTCCAAGGCCTGCCTGCCGGCAGCAGCGGCGTTGGTCTAGGGGATTGGCAAAAATCAATCGGCAGATTGGGAGGTGGGTTGGTGAGCACGGGGGATATCAAATTTTGCACCCCTGGATAGATGTTGATTGTGCGGGATTGTATCGTCAGGACGGGGTGCACTTATCCCCGGTGGGTGTGGATCTACTGTTGAATGACTGGCAGGAGGCTTTGGAATGTGTTGTTCAGTGGGAGTCTCGATGGTCGCAGCTTGGGGGGGGGGCGGCGTAGAGGCGTGAACGTGCTCTACGCCGGGTGGCGGGATCCCGGAGGTTTCCGGGGTCCGGAGCCTTAATCTGGAATTGGGGCGGGGGCGGTCGCCCCCAACCCGGATGACCCCTGGCCGGTCTTTGCTAGTAATATGGCGAGGCCGGGTAAAGGGGGGGTTGGCGTTTGCCGCTGGCTCGGCCGCGGCGGGAGTGGAATGAGGTCACCTTGCTAGTGGTATGGCGGGTGAGGGCTCATTCCGCTCGTGGGTTATTATTATTAAGACGTTTGATGTTGCAAGGAAATGTTTTGGAATGCTATGTTTGTTAATAAAGCTGCGACCATACGAGCCAAAGTTCTTTCTGTCTGTGCTGGTTATTTTGAGGTTCGGAGGGGGAGGGGATGGCAGGCTATGGGGGGGGTAGGGGGTTGGTAGCGTGGGGGGGGGGAGCAGGGTACCACCGGGTCCGACCTGCCTTGGTTATGACGAGGTCGTGGGGCAGGGTCCCTGGCGGCCAAAGGTAACCAGGCGCTCGGCCCGGTGTGGGGACCCTGCTCGCGGCCTTTGTGAGGGGCGGTTGCCTGGGGGCCAGCATTTCAAATTCATTGGCTCGCTCTGGATAGGCGGGAGTGCAAGCCAATGAGAAGGGCTGTGCCGTGGGGGGGGGTTTTAAGGAAGACGCGCGGCGGCGACAGTCTCTGATGGCGAGACCAGTGGTGGGTGCGAGGGCTCTTGCTTCCCACCCACCCGCCCTTCTTTTGGGGGTGGATTCGGAATGGGTTGTCGCAGCTGGGGGGGGCAGGATCCCGGAGGTTTCCGGGGTCCGGAGCCTTAATCTGGAATTGGGGCGGGGTCGGTCGCCCCCAACCCGGATGACCCCTGGCCGGTCTTTGCTAGTAATATGGCGAGGCTGGGTAAAGGGGGGTTGGCATTTGCCGCTGGCTCGGCCGCGGCGGGAGTGGAATGAGGTCACCTTGCTAGTGGTATGGCGGGTGAGGGCTCATTCCGCTCGTGGGTTATTATTATTAAGACGTTTGATGTTGCAAGGAAATGTTTTGGAATGCTATGTTTGTTAATAAAGCTGCGACCATACGAGCCAAAGTTCTTTCTGTCTGTGCTGGTTATTTTGAGGTTCGGAGGGGGAGGGGATGGTAGGCTATGGGGGGGGGGGGGTAGGGGGTCGGTAGCGTGGGGGGGGGGGGAGCGGGGTACCACCGGGTCCGTCCTGCCTTGGTTACAATTTACATTTAACAATATAACTCCCAGTCAGGAACAATCTGTCCTGAGTTTACATATAACAGGGATAGTAACATGGATTTGAACTGGGGGAACTATGTACAATTTGGTAGGGAGTGATAACGGTTAGAGTTCTATTTACAATGTTGGAGTTCTATTTCCAGTAATGTGCATTTGGAAGAAGTACAATTGATTACAAATACTCTGGTCTGTGTTACATGTTCTGAAAATTGCATAATTAGTAAGTCATAGTAAAGGATTGGGTTGTGGAGAGGGAGGAGGGGCGGCGTTATTGGGTTGTGAGAACTGCTTAAGGAACAGATGGTGCTTAAGGGATTTTCTGAATTGCATGAGGTCTCTGATCGATCTGATGCTTGGAGGTAGGTTAGGGGATCATTCCAAAACACAAAACGGCTTTGTAAGTGCAGCAGGGGCGTTTATGTGCCAAAAACGCCCCAGATCATATTCTGAAACACTGCTGACATGCAAGTCCATGGCGCTAGCATGGGGACCTCAGAATGTACCCAGAAGGGGCAGAACAGGGGCGTGGTCAGCTGCAAAGATGTAGAAAGCGTTTTCAGGAAAGGTCTGTGTATGTATTAAGGGTCCAATTCCGTTTTGGACGTGCTGGCCCTCTGTGCGCTCGGTCAGAACCTGATGCACAGAGTGAGCCAGGATTCTGATCCTGTGGGGCACGTCTAGCCCCGTGGGATCAGAATTGCATCCAGGCCCATATGTGCAGGCCAGGACCCCAATTCTGGTCAGCCTGCATATACAGGCTAACTCAGTCAGGGCTCTTGAATGGAGCCACAGCGCCATGGCGTCCGGGTGCCATGGCACCGCGGATCCATTCAGGAGACGTGATCTCTGGCCACCGGAACAAATGCTTCATTTCCTGCAGCCTGACCCTGATCTGGCCTCCCAAGGCCAGGGTCGGGCTGCAAAGAATTCCCTCCGCCCCCTCCCACCTTTTCTGCACCCTGCACCGGCCATCCTCCACCGACTAGGGGAACTTATTCCACCTCAGAAGTGGAATAAGTTCCCCGTTCAGGCCGCCAGCCCTGGATGTACAGGGCTGACATTGGAATTGGCCCAGGATGTCCAGGGCTGCCGACTACTCACTGCCTGCCCTAACTCTGCCCCCGCAATGCTCCTTTCCTGCCCCGTCTAAGCTCCCCGTACAATGTGCGGGGAAGTTAGTTGGGGTTGGCAGAGGGGCCGAATAGCGGGATGGAATTCCCAATGGGACGTCAATCCCCACTATTCGTGCCTCAGAATGACCCTGGAAGTGTTTCCCGGAAACGGCCATGTTTTGACATTTAGCCATAGGGCACCTATGCTGATTCCTTCTGGATTATTTTACATAGGGTATGCTAATAAGATCAGATATTGTTGGTAGTGTGATAGGATAGTCATACATCCACTGTGTCTGACACTGGAAGACACGACTGATGTAGTGCCAGCTTCCCTAAATTGTTCCATGCGGCTTATATCCCTACCCATGCCAGGATCAATGAGAGCTGCAAGAGTGGTGATATATCTGGAGTCTGGCTACTTGATGTGATGGCACAGGGATCTCCACTCTAATGCCCACACAACCCTGACCATGGGAGCAGTGCCACAAAGCTGACTGTGGGAAGGCAGACAGGGTTGCCCACAGATAGTGGATGCATACAGACTGACATAAGTCACAATGAGACAAGTGTAGCTGCCCTGAGAAATACCAGTACCCAGATAGGTGGGCCTCAGATGCAATAGCCAGAAGATCCTACTACAATTACTATTGATCATTTGTATAGTGCTACAAGGTGTACGCAGCGCTGCACAGGCACGCGTAAAAGATGGTCCCTTCTCAGCAGAGCTTACAATCTAGTCTTGACAGAAAACACAGCAGCTATGGACAGGATATATCCAGGGGGAATTGTCAAGAAACACAAGAGAGCTTAGGCGGACCAAATCCAACAACGGCAATGATGAGGTGAGCGCTCAGCCTGGATTTGAGAGGGGCCAGAGATAAAGTTTGATGTTTGTTCCAAGCATAAGGAGCAGCAAGTTGAAGGGAGCAATGTCTGGATATGGCAGTAGCAGATAGAGACAATCTGACAGAAGTGTGGAGTTCACGGGGAGGGGTGAAGGGAGAGATAAGAGGGGAATGGTAGCGTGGAGCAGCAGAATAAGTGCACCTATAGGCTATAGGCACAAAAAGGGCATACATTTGTTGCTCAGCAATATTATGCATCCTTTGGGGACCAGCAAGGTTAATTCAGGGTTTTGTGTACTTGGCGAGGGTCCATCCTAGCAGTTTAAAGTGTATTTTTTATAGAGATGACCATGGCAGTAATCACTGGTGCCGTTTCCTAATGCCACGTACCATTTGATGCAAGGTTTGTCCTGACTTACATGTTCACATTTACATTCTGTATACCATATTGGGGTGTACTGGGCTTACCTAGCACTTTTCAGAGCATGAGGGGGTCTGGTATATGGTTTAGGTTGCAGCAGCTGTCATTTCTTATTGGTATTTGTCTAGTATGCATCTGCAAACTATTCTCTATGATGAGCAGCTTAGAAGATGCATGTTTTTCCCGAAGGGTGTGGCATCTGTGGGTACATCATGGGAATGGACAGGATCTGAAATGTGTAACTTTTCAGAATACGGCGAACATGGGGGCATCCGAGGCACAGGTTGGCTGAATAGCGCTTGCACGTGCGACACAGAACACATCTATCTCCCTGATTCTGGACACGCGAGCATGTTCAGACACATGGATGCAGAGTTAGGTTTTATTTATTGATTGATTGATTGATTTTTATACCACCTTATCATGTAATCAAAGCAGTTTACATCAAACAAACTGGATTACAAATAACATGTTTCAATATTAAAACAGGGAGAGGGTAAAGTTACAGGTAATGATTAACTATTCAACTTATATCAAAGGAGAAATAAATGGGTAACGTCATATGCATAGTATATTATGAGGTTATATGTTATAATTAACATTACGTGGCAATAACATAGTTGTAAAACTTGTATGTGACATTGTGATGTTATTGATCAGATTATTGGTATGATAACTAGGCACATATCTAGAAATGACTCATGAGACATAGTTGTGGTGAACTGAGGAGTCCAGGGGAGAGAAGGTTTATAGATACAACTTATGTAGGGTCAGTATTTGTATCAGGTGTATTATTTCCAAAGTATTCTGAGAAGAGGTATGTCTTGAGGCGTTTTCTGAAGATTGAGCGATCATTTATAACTCTTATTCTGTTTGGCAGTGAGTTCCATAGTATCGGTGAATAGAACGTAAATGCCCTGTTGCTTGTTGATCTGTTTGTTTTCCTGATTTCTGTTGGAATAGCTTTATGTACTGCTACCAAACATTGCCTCCTTTTATTTTAGATTCATAATTTCTCTTTGACACTATTATTCTTTATTCTGTTTGAAAATTCTGTTTTCAACATGCATAAATAAAATGAAAAGGTTTTTTAAATTAAATTAAATTAAATTAAAATTAAGCTGTCCTGTAAAGGTGTTAATAGAGGAAACTTGGTGAAAGTTTCTAAAAATAAAAATGCCATTTCAAAACACATCATTGGCAGCAATATTCCACATTCTATGTGTGTTTGCATTCCTATATTCCAGAAAGAAGAAAAGAACAGTGTGAATTCCTTTAGCGATTAGAAAAGTTGCAGTGCACCAATCAAAGAATAGCATTAGGAAAATGAATGAGAGTAATTAAATCTAATTTAGTCATGCAAATGAGTTTAATTAAAAGAAATCTACCCTTTAATAACTTCAGGGGGCATATAGTTCCTTATGGAGTTTTAAGTTTATTTAAGTTAACAAGACACAATAACTGAGCTGATGAGGCCATGATATTGAAATCTCCTTATGCAAATGACAACACACGTGCAGCAGAGTATTTGCTGTGCCCTACTAGTGCACACATAAGCATGTGTTTTAATGTGTTTAGCATATAATTAGGGCAGAATGCTTTCTCAGTAATTAGACTTTTTTCAGCTTTGGAATAAATTAACTCAGCAGTTTGATGTTATCTAACAAATCTTAACAAGGGAAGAGAGATCATAAAACCAATGTCTACAGCACCTGAGGAAGCTCTTATAAAAAATAACTCCAGAAGCATATCTGTGCATAATTAAAATTATGAGTCCTGTATTAATAGTGTTCTGTTTTTATCAATAGCATTATTAAAATACAGACCTCATTCAATAAAAATCATTTCCTTAGCCTCTTTTTCAATGTACTTGTTTCTGCCCGTTTGGATCTTATGATTGATTGAGAGTAATCTGTTGGTGGTTGATGGACTATGGGTGTTTAAGTCTGCCACAGCTCAAATGTCGATAAAGTCCATGGTCAGGCATGAAATGTGGAATTATTTTTCTTCATTTCTTTAGCTGGAAGATAGCTATCTAAAGTTTAGGAAATACCTGAAAGCCTTTCTTTTTTGTGAGTTTTTGGTATCTCAGCAAGTCAGATTGGAGGTTTGATTATAAGGTTTAAGAGGAGGCTAAAATTTTAATATGGGTTTTGTGTTGTTGCTGTTGTATTTTTTGAAAGATGTGATTGTATGTTTTGTGTTATATGATGATTTGTTATTACTGTTTTGTTATGATGTTGAAGTTTAAACCGCCTTGCTAGAAGAGTTATACATATTAATATGAGGATACTAGTGAACTCTAACTTGCATATTATGCTATCCTGTTTTAATTACTTGCTAACAATGAGGTCTATGTTGTGCTAGTATCATCAGAATACTACAGTACTATTTCATGCTGTATTGTATACTGTTAAAGGTGTCATTCCCATTTCACCTATTAACATTCATAGCTCTACATTTAGCTGAGCAGGAAAAAGAACAAAGATCTACAGTTGTGGTCAGCATTATTGGCACCCTTGTATTTTAATTATGTTGTGTACAATATCTTGAGAACTAATTGGAACTATTCCAACTCTAAGCCATCATAATATTTTAGTAGCATGTTCAAAGATATACAACAACAAAAAAAGATGTCTGCAACTTAGACACAGTGATTTCTGAGAAAAAAAACATAATATGATCTGAACAGGTTTCATGACACCCTTCTCTAATTTTTAATTGCACAACCCTTGACAATAAAGACAGCCTCCAAATGTTTCTCGTAGCCATCTATAAGTTTTGAACATCTGTCTGCTGATGGTTTCTCAAACTCTTCAACTGCGATTTGTTGCAGCTCATGAATGTTTCCGGGATTCCTTTTACCAATGGCAGATTTCAGCTCTTTCCAAAGGTAACCAAGGCAGGCGGACCCGGCGCTGCAGGCCCCTGCCTTACACCCCCTTCTCCCACACAACCCCCCCCTCCACAAAAACACCACACACCAACCTTTTATGGAACAAAACTGGTCGCAGCTTTTATTAGCCAACAAATTTTTAACAGTCCAACAATTACATTTCCAAACCACTCAATTAGCGGCACCCGGCTGCACCAGCCATCCTCAGCAAAGTGCCTGCCACCGCTAATACCGTAACTCGCCACCCGGCAAGTTACCATACCCCTCTCCCCGACTTTGCCGTTCAGCAAAAGTCGTCCGAGGGTTTGACCGGGTCAGGGGCACCCCGCCCCCGCCCAACTGTAGCCTGCTGCTCCGGACCCCGGAAACCTCCGGGATCCCGCCACCGGCACATTACCCTGTTCATGTGCCGCCCCCCCCAGCCAAAAGCTGCGACCAGCGAACATCATGGCCAGACATGTATTCCAAGGCCTCCTGCCAATCATTAAGAAGCAGGTCCAAGCCAACTGGCGACAAATGCACCCCATCAGCCCGATACAGACCCACACACCCCACATCCGCCCAGTCATGCAGGATCTGGTACCCCCCCAGCTGACAAACCCAACGACCAATCTGACGATTGACCTTTGTCAACCCCCGGGACCAATGACGTTGCTCCCAACAAGCCGGCCTTGGAACAATGTCTGACCAAAGAACAATAACCCCAGGCATCATCCGCAACACCAATCCGAGATCCTCTTGAATCGCCCGAATCAACTGCAGGCAGGACCAGGATGATATATCGTTTCCGCCCAGATGTACCAACAGGGCGGCCGGCCACTGCGACGTCCTCCCGTGGCTTCGCAGCAAAGGCAGCAGATGCGGCCACCGCATGCCTCGCACACCCAGCCATTGGACAGCCACCGACGACGGGTTCAATCCCAAATTGGTGCCGATAGGGCGGTCTACCGCACGCAGACCCGCCCAATGGACGAAGGAGTGGCCAGCAACCCAACATCCACCAGGACCGACACTCACATCTGAAAAAGAAATAAACAGTTAAGGAACCCACCCTGCAAAACCCAAGCGCCTACAGCCACACATACCCTTTGAAAGCTGAAGAACGCCACCTCCCAATGGCCTGGATGACGTGCGCCGGTAACCCCGCAGCCGCCGCACTAGTGGCTGCACCAATCCGAAAAGAGTGAGGAGCAAATCGAAGCGGGTCTTCACCCACTGCGGACAACGCCAGCCGCAGCACCGCGGAAACTTGGAAACGGGTGACCGCCCGCAAATCCGCGCGTGGACGAAAAACCCCAATGCACCCGCCGGACGCACGGCCACAAACTGTAGCAGGGCACGAACCGGACAAGTCCGTGGATCCGCACCCACACCAAGACATACCCATAAACCTTTACCCATCGGATCCGTTTTGGACTTAGCCAAAAGAATCCGCGCCCCCCCCTCCACGATCCGGACGTGACAAGCCAACAGACCCCCAACACTCCCCCCCCCCCGCCCAGAACCCGCAACCAGCTCCCCAATCCGAAACGCCCCAAAAATTGCCAGGCAAAAAACCGCCCGGAACAATAAGGCCTCATACGCAGATGAAGCCACCCGCTCCAACGCTCCACACACCCGCACGAGGAGTCCGTGGGTGATCGGCAACCTCGCATCACGTGGGGTCGGCTGCGCCCGTTCCCAACCTTGCAGCAACCGGCGCGTTAAGGCCCCCCCAGCCGGGAGACCCCAACCGACTGCGCTCGCAAAAAAGTGAAACCCCGCCAAATGCGAGCGCACCGCCGAACGCGAAAACCCAGCGCCCTTGGCCGCCACAATATATTGGCCAAGCAAACCTTCCGGGACCCCCAGCCCCCCACCCGCGCGACAACAAAAAAGCGACCACCCGGTCGCACCCCCTACAATACGCAGACCAGGTCCCCGCAGACAACGAACTCCTCAGAAGGTCTAGCATCTCTTGAGGCCAATGCTCCACAATTTCTCTGGGACCACCGCTCCATCCTCGTCCGCTTCGGGGGCCAACGCCCGGAACCGCTCCCACTGAAAGCGAGAAAGAGCATCAGCAATCTCATTAGTGGACCCTGGTAGGTGACGCGCCCGCACCGCCACATTCAGCTGCAGACATGCTAGGACAACTTCCCGCATCAAGCTAGCCACCCACACGCACCTTGGAGTGTACCGGTTAATCACACTGACCACCGCCGCATTATCACACCACCAAAGCACCCTCCTGTTCCGCAAACGCTCCGGCCAGAGCTCCAAAACTACCAGAAGCGGAAAGAGCTCCAAAAATGTGATATTCCTGGTCAGCCCCGCCACCGCCCAAGACGCCGGCCACCGGTCAGTGCACCATGCCCCCCCGAAATACACTCCCAACCCCGCCCCTCCTGCAGCATCAGTGTACAATTGTAAATCATTACTAGAAACTTCAGGCTCCAAAAGCACTGAAGTCCCGTTGAAATCCTCCAGAAAACGATCCCACACCCGCAAATCCGCGCGCATTGCCGCCGTCACCCGAATCCGATGATGAGGTTTCCGCACCCCAGCCGTCACACAAGCCAACCTCCTGGAAAACACTCTCCCCATCGGAATCGCCCTACAGGCAAAATTTAAGGACCCTAATAGGGACTGCAACTCCCGCAAGGAAACCTTACCAACCGACAACACATTAGCCACTGAAATTCGCAAGCGAACGACTTTATCGCGAGGCAACCGCGCCACCATGCCCACGGAATCCAGCTCCACGCCCAAAAAGGTCAACCGCGTAGCAGGACCTTCAGTCTTCCCGTCCGCTAAGGGGACCCCGAACTCCTGAGCCAACCGCACGAAGCCCGATAGCAGCTTCTGACACTCCCCCGAATCTGCCGCTCCCACAAACAAGAAATCGTCCAGGTAATGCACCACAGACGACAAACCGGATTCCTTAACCAACGCCCACTCCAAGAAAGTGCTAAACATCTCAAAGTAAGCACAAGAGATAGAACAGCCCATCGGCATACACTTATCAAAGTAATACACGTCCTGAAAACAAAATCCCAACAAAGGGAATGAAGCCGGATGGACAGGTAACAAACGAAAAGCCGATTCGATGTCCACCTTCGCCAGCAATGCCGACCGACCGGCCCCGCGCACCAGCGAAGCCGCCTTGTCAAAAGAAGCATAACGAACCGAACACAGTTGACGCAGGATAAAATCATTCACCGAAGCCCCGACGGGACAGGACAAATTGTGAATCAGGCGGAATTTGCCCTGCTCCTTCTTGGGCACAACACCTAACGGCGAAATCACCAGGTTGGGAAAGGGCGGTTCTGCAAAGGGGCCAGCCACCCTACCCAATCGCAACTCACTCAACAATTTGTCCTGCACCACCGTCACCCAACGACGAACCGAGGGAGAATTCCGAGCCGAAGGTGCCAACACCACCCCCCTTACCGGGATCACAAAACCATGTCGAAACCCAGAGCCCAAAATCACCGCCTCCCGCCTTCGGGGATAAAGAGTCAGCCACCTCACCAACACCTCTACCCGCACCAGGGTGGGGGCGCGCTCTCGCCACTCACTGCCCTTTTGGGGCAGGGGCGGCCATGCCAGAGGTGCCTTTTTTAAGGCACTTAACCACGGAATGAGGACCCCCGCACAAGGAACAGACGTGCTGGAACTTGCAATCGGGAAAGGGGCAGGTGGAACGGTTGTAACGCCAGCACACATCACCGCTCCCGGCCGAGACTGCCTTTGCAGGCACCCCGGCTGCCCCTCCTCGAAAGGGCCGTGCCGCCCCACCCACCGCCCCAACACCACTCTTAGCCACGCCACTAGAACTCGCACCGGACCTAGCCGACATCTGGGTCAACCACAGGTTAATATCCTGCGTGCCCCAAGAAAGCGCCCGGCTTTCTTCTATCTTGTCCCTAAACTTCTCGTCATAATTAAGCCAAGACCAGCCCTCATGCGTCTGAGACGCCTCAAGGATGGAATCGGCATACGTCAATAACATTTCGTACTGCGACGGATCGTTATGCCCCCACACACTAGCCAACCGTAAAAAGGAACGCGTCCAGTTGACCACGTTACGCGCAACCTTTCGCACCCGCCCAGCCTTCTCATCGTCTTTTCGCTTTTTTCTGCTTTCACCTGAGCGCTTCCGCCCCTCCAACAAACGGAAGATATCAATATAGCGCCGCTTGCGGATTTTACGCCTCAGCTTCCGTGGTACCCCTGCCCACAATTCCGGCAAAGACACCACCGAAGAGGCCCCCCCACTTGCACCCACTCCCCCCCCAACACCCGGAAGCTGCCGATCCCCCCGCCTGTCCGACCCCCCGGACGAACTACTCGAGGACGAGGAAGATGAGGGCGAGTCGGAGCTGCGACGTCGCCGACACGAGCGCCGATGCTTTTTTCGCACCGCCCCCCCTACATCCTTGGATGACACACCCCCTTCAACAAGTAACTCACCCGACGAAGCCATCCGCTCACCATCCACCGCGAGGTCCCTGCCATCAGCGCACGCAGAATCCCTTGAACACCGCTGTGCCGCCTCCGCTGACGCTCCACGCTGCGTCTCCGCTCCAACCGGGGAACTCACCCAGTTCTCTCCTCGCACCGAGCCCACGAGCCACGAAGTCTGCGCCATAAACTGGCCCTGCGGAGACAAAAAGGGAAAAACAGGGGGGGAAACCGACACCGGCCACGCCGGAGGCCAAGGACCCCCCCACCCCGCCCTGGAAGTACCCTGCCCCCCTGACATCCACTGATCCCATGGGGGAGCCCCCCCGTCGAGCCAAACCCCCCGGGGCCGGGGAACCACCCCACGGGCCCACCACAGCCTGCTCCCCAAGGTGCCCCATCAGGCCGAAGCCCCCCCTTGGCCCGGAGCCCCGAAATCCCCCCCAACCGTCCCCCCACCAGCCCCCCCACCAAGATCCCCTCCCCTCACCTCTCCAGTCCCCATCAATCCCTCACCTACCCCCAGCGAGCCACAGGGCGGGAGGGAACCCCCCCCCCGGCCTTTCCGGCCCCGCACCACACTTCCCCTGCCCCGTTCACCCCCACCTCCCGTCGCTGCAGCCCCCACCCCCCCCCCACCAACTTGCCCGGGCAACCCCCCACCCCTCCCAGTGCCCCCCCGCGACCAGAAGCCCCTCCCCTTGACGGAAGCCTTTTTGGGGGCAAGGCCCCCAGCTTTTGCCCTACCAGGCATCCCCTTTTTGCGTCAAATTAAGGCAATTTGAAGAGCTTCTCTGGGTTTTTTTTTTTTTTTTAAATTTAAGGACCGCACACCGGCAGCCCCAGGAAGCCTCCTAACAAAAAGGCCCCCCCCCCGTCAAGACCCGACGTCGGCGGACACGCTGCCACACTCACCCAGCACTCCGACGCAGCAGCAAGGCACAAAGCAGCCCCAAACACCGAGCACCACCACCAGGTAAAGGAGCACCACGAGGAGGGACGCCGGCACCGAAGCAGCCTCCGCACGACTGACCACGCGGAGGCTGCTCGGCCCCGATCCCCCCTCGCGCCCCACAACAGCGGCTCTAATTGGCTCCCTCGGGGCTGCCACCCCAGGGAGCCAATCAATTTGAAAGATGCGCGCTCGTGCCCGCCTAGGCCGAGCGCGCATAACCCGACCAGGCCACGCACAGGGTCCCCGCGCCGGGCCGCGCACCCGGTTAGCCTCGGCCGCCGGGACCCTGCCCGCGGCCTCGTAGTTCTCTATTGGATTGAGATCAGTCCATTTTTTACCTTTTTAAACATTCTTTTGTACTTTTGAATGTATATTTTGGATCATTGTCCTGCTGGAGGACACATGACCTTTGACCCAGACCTAGTTTTCTGATACTAGGTAGCACATTTCACTCCAAAATACTTGGTAGTCCTCTGACTTCATGATTCCTTTAATACGAGCCAGGCCTCCCTGAGGCAGCAAAATAGCCTCACAACATTATGGAATCTCTACCATATTTAGCTGTAGGAAGGGTGTTTTTTTCCTTATAAGCTTCATTTCTTCACCTGTAAATGTATTGCTAGTCTGCCAAAGAGCTCAAGTTTGGTTTTGGTTTCATCTGTCCACAGAACATTTTCCCAAAAGGATTGTGGTTTCTCAAGGATTGTGGGTTTAGGCAAAGATCAGGTGTGCCATTTTATGTCTGTCTTTGAGCAATGGGGTCCTCCTTGGCCTTCTCTCATGAAGTCCTTCTTTGTTTACTGTGCAGTGTATGGTGTGGGTTGAAACCACTACTCTAGATTACTCTAGGCCAGCCTTAAACACTTTGGATGTTGTATGTGGTATTTTTACAACAGTATGCAGTAACCTTTGAAGACTTCTTGGATTAATTTTCCTCTTCCTACCATGTTCTGGAAGGTTCTTGACAGTTCCATAAGCAGAAAACGTGTTAATAGAATTTCAAAATGTAGACAAAGGAATCCCAAGGTCTTTAGAGACGGCCTTGTACTCCTTTGAAAATTGATGTTTGGTGATAATGGCTGTTCTGATGGTCTCAGGCAGCTCTCTTGTCTTCATCATTATTAAAATGGAACAGGGAGTGAATGTGGCCATTTAAAATATTAAAGCCATCATTCATTGGTTGATTCAAGTCATGTGAATACTGAAAATTGATCACAGGTGCCTCTAATTTTACTGTAATGGGAATGTGGTTCTTCTGTTCAAACTGATTTGAATTGTTTATAAGAGTGCCAATAATCATGTCCTCAGATATAAAAGGCCTCAAAATGGATAGCAGAAAAATACACCAAATCAGACAATGCTATTAGAAAATTACTACTAATCTATATTTCAAAAATAGAACAACAAATAAAGGTGATAGGCATCAGTAAGATAGGTATACAGGTTTAATGTGGGTTATAAAAGAGCCACTAGAAGCTGAACCATGTAAAACATCAAGTGCCAATACCTTCAATTTAAAATATACAAGGCATAGTTATCTTAAAAAATATACAGCTTCATAGCCTCAGTACAGCTTCATGGCCTCAGACAAATACCCCAACATTGGCAGCGTTTTGCAATGTAAGCTACATCAGGAGAGGAGGTAATCTAAAAATAAAACACCAAAACAACATCACAACAAGTTAGCTCACTAAAAGAACCTGTAATGACAAGTCAAACCAAACAAAACTTAAAATAAACTCACAACAACAATCACAGAGGTTAGAAGAACTTATTTCAAAGCACTGACATCACACTATGATCCACCAGATCAGAATCACTTTCTAACTATCTTTACCTAGAGGAATACTACTTCTGCGTCTCGCCAAATGGACCATAATATGGCGCCAATGCAGCCCAATAATTTAAACCAAATGTCAGCCAATCAGAACACAGCATAAGCAAGCCAATAATATTGGTTCAACCCACAAAGGGTTATACGCAAGTCAACTAGAAGCACCAACTCAATAACATCTTCAAAAAAACATGTCTCCACAATCAGCCAGTTGCATTTAAACCTACCAAAACCTTCCCGGCAAAAACACTAACCTCACAGTGATACAATAACAAAAGAACATCACTGAAAGACTCATTCACAAACAACCATGCTATCAATAAATATTCTAAAAATCTCTATATATTCAAAAACAAAGTATTTCAAAAGAAAAATCCAACATGCTCTAAGTACAAAGTGCTGGTAGAAACCCCCAAAACATTACCAAAGCTAAAAGCATTGATACAACAGAAACCTCTAGTGGAAGCAGATCAAATCACGCATAGGCAATTAAAAAGAGATATAAAGAGAATCCAACTTCAACATAGATGCCAATCGATGCCCATATTCTAGCCCCCGGGAGTAACTATTTTCAAAATAAAAGTCCAATTTTGTTCTTTGCATTTAAGATGCTGCACCCGTAGTCTCCAGCAGACACACAATAGGAGCCTCCATAACCTTACAATTTAAATGACTTCTATGTTCAAGAATCTGTGTTTTTAATTCTGTAGTGGTCCAACCAACATATAATAGCTTGCATGGGCATTTAATTATATAAATCACATGTGGACCTACAGATGGTATGCCACCGCAACTTATGCAACTGCCCATTATGGGAAAACTCGTTCAGAGTCAGATTCTGCACAAATCTGACATTGTCCACATAAACAATGACCAGCATCATTATTACTCATAAATTTACCAGGAATAAACGACGATAAACACAAAACTTCACAAATGTTCCTATTCCTAGAGAATATCACTGTGGTCTGCGTCTGCTGTTAACCTGGCATCATCGTGAAAACCTCGGCATGTCTGCGTATGACATTACATAATTTACTCCCAAACGGGGAGAAATTAGTAATCAAATGAACAAAGGAGTCTGCTTCCATATCATTCACACTAGATTCACTTAACAAGAGATCGCTATCATTATACAAGGCTCGTAGCTTCGCTCCCTAAAAGTGTCGACCAAGGAGCAGGATTGCATCATAAACGTATCATTGGAACTACAATTGCGAAGATAGCACAAAAACTGTGAAAACGATAGTCTGTTTTTAAGGCCAGGATATGTGCACTATTATAATGCAATAAAGTATTCCTGTCAGTTGCTTTCTTATACACATTTGTTCTTAAAGAACCAGTAAACTTATTAATCTTAACATCCAAATACGAAATCTTATTGGAGTCCTAAGTCATAGTAAATTTAATGTTGGAATCAACTGTATCTAACCATTGTACAAACTCTTGCAAAAGACTAACACTATCCTTTCAAAAGACAAACACATTACCTATATAACGTTTCTGCAACAATGTATTTGCTTGATAGGAAGAACTCACAAGCCACTGTTTTTCAAACCTGGCCTTGTAGAAATTAGCTATAGAAAGAGCTATAGTAGCACCCATGGCTACACCTTGCACTTCTTGGTAAAACATTTTATCAAAAATAAAATAGTTTTCGGTCATAGCCATGGATGGCAACTTGACTAAAAACTGTTCATGCTCAATAGACAGATCATCTCTACTCATAAGCACTTCCTCAATAACCTGAAGAGCCTCCAACTAAGGGATGTTCGTATATAATGAGGTGGCATCCATTGTCACAAAAAACAAATCATTGATGACATACTTCTTTTCAAAGTCATAAAACTGTATTGGCATCATTTCATGATCTGTTTGATGAGACACAGAAGTAGCGTTCCCCTGGGCAAAGATCTGGTGGATCTACATTTAAAATCATGAACATAACTCATAAAACATGAAGTGTAAAAGCATACAATAAAAAACATAGCTTTTCATTTGGTGGTCCCTAATATTCAGTTTACAAGGTTATAGGACTTAGGGATTGGAGGAATATTTATTTATTTATTTAACAGTATTTCTATACCGCCTTCTCCTTCAATCAAGAGGGTTTCCACGGCAAACAATCAAGGGGTGTTCAAGTGTATTCATGCAGTGGTGTGTGTTTGTGTTATGGGTGGCAAGTATTTGATTTGGGTTGTGCTTTCTACATTGTGCGCTATTATACATCGTGAGCTATTATACATTCATATATACAAGCTTAGGGTAGGGGGGAGGGTCCGATGTTCTGGCTTGGTTGGTAGCTCATGTGGCATGACCATAGTTTTCGGTGAATAGAGTTGTCTTCAGCTGTTTGCGGAAGTCCTTGAGGTCTGTGGTTAGTCTCAGTTCATCTGGGAGGGTTTCCAGATTGATGGAGTAGCCAGGGAGAGCGCTCGTTCCGCTGTGTCCTTGCAGGTCTTGGCAAAGTCTTTTGGGGTGTTTACTCTATTGGAGGTGCCTCTTCTCCTTGGTCGTGTGCTTGTGTCAGGTTGTATGAGTGTGTGTAGGCTTATGGCTGAAGAGTGTTGTTTGATCTTGAATATGTTTATAATTGTTTTGTATTTGATGCATGAGCTGATTGGGAGCCAGTGCAGATCTTTCAGTATTGGAGTGATGTGTTCTTGTCTTGTAGTGCCAGAGATTATGTGGGTGGCTGTGTTTTGTGCCAGTTGCAACGGTCTGAGTGTCTGTTTTGGTAGCCCAAGGTAGATTGGGTTGCAGAAGTCTAGTAGTGGGGCTATTAGTGCCTTGCAGACTGTACGAAAGTGCTCTGGGGCGAGGAAGGGCTTAAGTCTTCTGATGAGTCTCATTCTGTGGTATGAGCTTTTGGTTGTTCTGCTTATGTGTGTTTGGAGGTTTAGCTCCTTTTCTAGGATCACTCCGAGGTACTTTACTTCTGATTTTATAGGTATGATTGTGTCTTTTATCTTGATGTTGGGTGGGGGGACAAAGTCCGAGTTTCGTGTGATGATCAGTGCCTCCGTCTTGCTGTAGTTTATTGAGAGGTTGTATTTTTGAAACCAGCTTGTCATTTGTATGAGGCAGTTTGTTATTTTGGAGTAGTCTGGGTTGTCGACTGAGATGGGTGTGTATATCATGATGTCATCTGCGTAGATTGTATATTGTATGTTGTGATCTTTCATGATGTCGCATATTGGCTGGATGTAGAGGTTGAATAATAGTGCTGATAGGGCCGATCCTTGTGGTACTTCTTGTATGACTTTTATGGGTCGGGAGGTGTTGTGGCCTACCTTGACCTGTATCTGTCTGTCAGTCAAGTATGAGTGGAACCATTTCAGGGTGGATCCGTGTAGTCTAATGTTCTGTAGTCTTTCCAATAGAGTCTTGTGGTCAACTGTGTCAAATGCTGATGAGATGTCTATGAAGATCATTAGGATTCCTTTCTTGGTGTTGTCTATGAGGTGGAGAATGCTGTCGAAGAGGTATATCAGAAGTGTTTCTACCCCATGGTTGGGGCGGAAACCATGTTGGTTGTTGTCCAGAGGAGCGTGGTTGTCGATGTGATCTTGTAGTTGGTGCTCTACAGTTTTTTTCGATTATTTTTGCCAGTAGGGGTATGCTGGAAATGGGTCTGTATGCTGCTGGATTGCTCTTGTCGAGTGTGGATTTCTTCAGGAAAGGTCTTATTGTGGAGAGCGTTAGTTGATTTGGCATGCACCCTTGTGTTAGGAAGCTGTGCACCATTTTGTGTATGGTGTGGATGACGCTTGACTTGGTGGCCTTGATCCAGGTCACGAGGCAGGGATCCGTGGGAGCTGTGCTTGTCTTGATTGCCGTGATGATGTGAGAGAGTTGCTCTGTGGATGGGGTGTAGAATGTTCCCCAGCTTTTCGGGGATGTGTTAGTCTTTGGGGCTGGGCTGGGTCTTGTTTGTTCTGCCGAATGAAATATTTCTTGGATGTGGTCTGCAAGTTTTTGTGGGTCTATTTGCACTTCGTCTTCCATTTTCTGGTCCTTGGTGAGGGTTTTATGATTTTGAATAGTTCTCTAGGTTTATTGTTGGAGTTGCATATAATGTTTGTATGGTATTCCCTTTTTGTTTGGTTGATGCGTTCATTGTATTGTTTTTGCTTTGTTAGGTATAATTCCTGGGTCTTGGGCGACTTGTTCTGTCTCCATCTCCGTTCTACTTTTCTGAGATCCCTCTTTTCGTTTCGTATGTTTTTTGAGTACCATGGCTTGTGTTGTAGTTTGTTGAAGCGACGTTTCCTGTGTCTATATGCTGTTGCTTCGGCAGCGTTGTATATGGTGTTTTTCCAGTTGGTGATTTGGGCTTCTAGGTCATCTGTTTCAGAGTTTAGGTGTTGTATCGTGTCCTGTAGGAACTGGTCCCTGTCGAAGCTCTTGAATCTTCTTTGTGTGGGTGTGTTGTCCGGATATTTATCTAGTTTATCCTCTTCTGGGACAATGTTTACTTCAAGCATGTGGTGGTCGGACCATGGTACTGGATTTATGGTGGGTGTTGATATTAGACCTCTTGTGGTTAGATAGTTGGGTGCGAAGATGAGGTCTAGTGATGATCCATGTCTGTGTGTCGGGGTGTTGATTATTTGCGTGAATTGAAGTGAACTCATTGCTTGAAGGAATGCTTCTGCATCTTTGGTGTTGGTGGACTTAAGATTGAAGTCTCCTAGCAGTAGTGTGGGTTTGTGGCTTGAGCTTATTGCACAGACTGCCTCGAGGGTTGATGCTAGTTCTTCGGGTGGAGCACGGGGCGCTCTGTAGGTGAGACATAGGGCCATGTGTTTGTTCTCGACTGTGATGGTGTTACATTGTTGGGTGTCTATGGTACTTCGTGATTTGAACTTTAGGCTGCTCTTTGCTATTATCAGGGCTCCTCCTCCTCGCCTGTGAACACGTGGGCAGTTGTATGCTGTGTATGTGTCAGGTACCAATTGATTGAGTAGTACATTGTCTGTAGGGCTGATCCATGTCTCTGTGATGCAAAGTATGTCGGGTTGTTGGTCATCTATGTGGTCTACTAGGGTGTAGATTTTGTTGCGTATGGATCTGGCGTTTATGAGCTCTATTGTTATTGACCTTGGGGTGTTGGTTGTTCTGTGTGCTTCATTTGTGTTAGCGTGGCTGTTGGGCCTGTGCCTTGATTGTCTTTTTGTCATGGGTGTTCTGTGTGTGTCCCTGTGGGGATGCTGTGGGCTTATGTATGTCCATACAGTTTGTGGGGGCCATGGTGTATATGTGTGTGGGTGGTGATAGTATGCGTGTGGAGAAATGAGTAGTGTGAGGAGGAGACTGAGGGGGAGAATCAGAGTTGTGTGCATGTTCTTTTGCTTAGGCCTGAAGTTTGCACTTACGTTTGCTGCTCTTCTCGTCTGGCTGTTTGCTGGTGAACTCTCTGTGTCTTCTGTAGGGCTTTTCAGTGGGGCTGCACTCCCTTTCTTATGCTCGCCTTTGTGCCTCGCCTAAGGGCCAAGCCAAAGGGCCCTCTGGTGAGGCCCTCAGGTGCGGGCGCGCCCTGTGGGGATGCCACTTTTAAAGTGTTGTGTGCTGCTGCTTCGATACTCCTACTGCCCCGATTGGGCAGGAGCTTCTGAGTGGGAGGATTTCCCGCTCAGGCGCTCTACCCCGATCGGTGGAGCTGAGGAGAGTTGTGGGCTGCTGGAGGGTTGAAGTGTCTCCCTTTGTGTAGGGACGCCGCTTTTAAAGTGTTGTGTGCTGCTGCTTCGATGCTCCCACTGCCCCGATTAGGCAGGAGCTTCTGAGCAGGAGGATTTCCTGCTTAGGTGCTCTACCTCGATCGGGGGATCTGAGGAGAGTTGTGGGCTGCTGGAGGGTTGAAGCGGCTCCCTTTGTGTAGGGACGCCGCTTTTAAAGTGTTGTGTGCTGCTGCTTCGATGCTCCCACTGCCCCGATTGGGCAGGAGCTTCTGAGCGGGAGGATTTCCCGCTCAGGCACTTTACCCCGATCGGGGGAGCTGAGGAAAGTTGTGGGCTGCTGGAGGGTTGAAGCGGCTCCCTTTGTGTAGGGATGCCGCTTTTAAAGTGTTGTGTGCTGCTGCTTCGATGCTTCCACTGCCCCGATTGGGCAGGAGCTTGCGTGGGAGGATTTCCCGCTCAGGCACTCTACCCCGATCGGGGGAGCT
Source organism: Ichthyophis bannanicus (assembly GCA_033557465.1). Taxonomy (NCBI): domain Eukaryota; kingdom Metazoa; phylum Chordata; class Amphibia; order Gymnophiona; family Ichthyophiidae; genus Ichthyophis; species Ichthyophis bannanicus. Next base: position 1,081,047,232 of record CM066032.1, read on the forward strand.
GAGGAGAGTTGTGGGCTGCTGGAAGGTTGAAGTGAATAAAGCGAAGTTACTCACCTGTAATAGGTGTTCTCCGGGGACAGCAGGAATCAGTCCTCACATATGGGTGATGTCGACACCGATGGAGCCTGCATGGAGCAAATCCCCAACTTTCAAAGAAAGCTTTTGGAAGTTGCTACCATGCATGCATGGTCCCCTTCCCACCCAAAGGAGCCATCTTGCTCAGTCAAATGACCTAACTAAAAACAGCAACCCCCCCCCAAAAAAAAAACAACAACACTAAAGATAGGAAGACTACAACTCCAAGGGGAGGAGGGAGGGTTGTGAGGACTGATTCCTGCTGTCCCCAGAAAACACCTGTTACAGGTGAGTAACTACGCTTTCTCCGGAAACAAGCAGGAAGTCAGTCCTCACATATGGGACTCCCCAGCAACAGGCTACCATTAACCTATAGCCCAAAGAAGGCTCCCTCATCGAGAGCTGCAAGCAACCGCAATGAAATTCTCTGCATCCAAAGGAATTAGCACTCTGGTAGCCTGAACACAGAAGAGTTGGAGGGCAGGAGTTGCCTAGACCTCAAAAAGGTTACGGAATTCAGCCTGGCTGAAGGCACTCCCATCGGGAATCCCTATCCAGGCAGTAATGTGCTGCGAAGATATGAACTGAAGACCAGGTGGCGGCCCGGCAGATGTCTGCCAGAAGAACGGAGTGCAAATGAGCTACTGATGCCACCAGTGAGCCGTGTGAGCCACCAGTGAGCCACCAGTGAGCCGTGTGAGCTACTGATGCCACCTTGTGAGCCGTGACACAGCCCTTCAACAGAAGCTTCGCTTCCTCATAGGTCCAGGCAATAGAGTCCGCCACCCACGTGGACAGTGTACGCTTGGTCACTGCATACCCCAGCTTACTGGGGTCATAAGAAACGAAAAGCTGAGAGGCTTTCTTGTGGCCTTGAGTACATTGAATGTAGAAGGATAAGGCCCTCTTACAGTACAGTGTATGGAGGATTGCTTCAGCCTGACCAGCATGCGGTCTGAGAAAGAAGGTAGGGAGGACCACTTCCTGGTTGAGGTGCAACAAGGACACCACCTTTGGAAGGAACTTGGGGTGTGTGCGAAGCACCACCCTATTCTTGTAGAACCTGGTATAAGACCTCTCCACCATGAGGGCCTGAACCTCGCTCACCTTCAGGCAGAAATGAGTGTGACAAGGAAAATCACCTTCCAGGAGAGATGGCGGAGATGACAGCCATCGGTTTGAAAGGCGGCAGGGTGAGCCGCCCCAACACTACATTGAGATTCCATTTGGTTGCTGGAGGGGCAAACCAGGGGCTTAGACAGGAATAGACCCTTAAGGAACCGGGACACTGTTGGGTGATCCAAGAGAGGCTTCCCATCCACCTGATGGTGGTTTGCCGGTAGGGCACTGAGATGCACCCTGACAGAGTTGGACTTGAGTCCCGTGCTGGAGAGGTGGAGAAAGTATTGCAACACACCAAAGCACAAACCTGCACCACTTAAAGGTGTAATCCCGTCTGGTAGACATTTTGCATGAAGCCAGCAGAACATCCTTCACGTCCTTCGGAAGTAGGAGCAGAGCTAGCAACACCCTCTCAGCAGCCACACCATCAGTGAAAGGGAGCTGGGGTTGGGGTACAGGAGAGAGCACCCCTCCTGGGAAAGGAGCTGAGGAGCTGTCTCCAATGGGATGAGGGTCTCCACCACTAGCTGCAGGAGACCCTCATCCCGCTGGGGACAGCTCCGCAGCTTCTACGGTTGCCTCACGGTTGCTCCCACGGTTGCCGAGGGCTATCAGAATGACTGAAGCTCTGTCACAAAGAATCTTGAACAGGATCTTGGAGATCAGAGGTGTTGAGGAAAACACATACAGAACACCCACCAACCATGAAATTAGAAAAGCATCGGCGGCCACCCTGGCAGGGTGTAGTTGCCTGGAGCAGAAATGGGGTAACTGGTGATTGTTCAGGCTGGCAAACAGATCCATTACCAGTTCCCCCCAAATCTGGAGGAGCCCACAGGCCACGTCTGGGTCCAGCTGCCACATTTGTGGCTGGAGCAGCCTGCAGAGTCTGTCGGCAAGCTAGTCAGTGGCCCGGCAGGTACACCGCCCTGAGGAGAATGTCCTGTCAGACTGTGAACGAGCACAAGTCCAGGGCTTCCCAACAGAGGGCATGGGACCCCGTGCCCCCTTGTTTGTTCACATAAAAAATGGCGACCTGGTTGTCCATCTGGACCAGGACGGACCTGTGGCTCAGGGACTGCCGGAACGACTTTAGGGCGAGATGGATTGCATGCAGTTCCAACAGGTTGATCTGTTGAGCACTCTCATCTGGGGACCAAACACCCAGGGTGCGGTACCCCTGGCAGTGGGCTCCCCAGCCCAGCAGGGAGGCATCTGTGGTGAGGACCCTCGAGTGGTGAGGGACCTGAAAAGGCATCTCTGCTTCCAAGTGATGGGGCGAGAGCCAGGTACTGCACCAGGTGCCTGGTCACTTTGACTCTGTCCTTGAGATGCCCTGTTGCCTGGGACCACTGGTCCATGAGGCACCACTGTGCAATTCGCATGTGGAGGTGGGCATCTGGCATGACATGGACCATGAAGGCCATGTGCCTGAGGAGGCGCAACAGATGTCTTGCTGGCACTGAGGAACGGTGCTGTATGTCTTTGACCAGCACCATCAGCCTGCCTATCCTGTCTGCAGGTAGGAAGGCCTTTGAGTGAAGGGTATTGATCCTTGCCCCAATAAATTCCAGCTCTTGAGTCGGGCAAAGGCTGGACTTGGGATAGTTGATAACGAAAACCAAGTGCTGAAGGACCTGGATAGTGTGTGCCATGGCCTGCTGCGCCTCGGGGGGCCGTGGTGCCCCTCATGAGCCAGTCATCGAACAGGGGAAGAAAAAGATCCCCTGAAGCCTGAGAAAGGCAGCGACCACCGCTAGGTACTTTGTGAATACCCTGGGGGCCGAGGCGAAGCCGAAAGGAAGCACCCTGTATTGAAAATGATGCCCCCCACCACCGCAAAGTGTAGGTATTACCTGTGGTTCGGGTGGATTAGGATGTGTGTATAAACATCCTTTAAGTCTAAGGAGCATAGCCAGTCTCCCTGGTGGAGGTAAGGCAGCAATGTTCTAAGGGAGAGCATCTTGAACTCCTCCCTCACCAGGAATCTGTTGAGGTTGCGCAGATCGAGGATGGGCCTTAAGCCCCCTGTTCCCTTTTTCTGTTAGTCATAGTTTCTAGTTTCTGGTTTCCACTGTCCTAACTCTTTTTCCAAAGCCCCCAGTCCATCTACCCCTTCTTCTCGACCCTTCTTTTCCACTTCTTCTTTTACATCCATCTTTTCAGATTTCTTCCATTTATTATTTTGCAGGAAGTACCTGGAGTAGAACCTCTTGCCCTTGAGATGGTGGGGCACTAGTTCCACCGCTCGGTCCTTGAGAAGACCTGCCAACTCCTTCAAAAGAAGGTCCCAGTGAAGGGGAGGCCGGAAGGGCTCTCCGGGGAAATAATGCGGAGACACTTCGGCTAGGCGGAGGAAGTAACCCTCCTTGATCACCTGTAATGCCCATACATCAGTGGTGATAGCTCCCCACCTGTGGGTGTACAGGGTGAGCCAACCTCCTGTAGGCTGGGAGAGGGGGCATGCTTCAGGAGTCAAAAGTTCCCTCCAGGCTGAGCCGGAGTCGGAGCCTGGGGCTTGGGAGCCTTCTGCTTACATGGGCCATGCCCCTGTCCCTTGGCCTGCTGCCCCTGCTCAAAGCCGGGGATGCCTGGTAAGGGGGGTAGTTTCAGTAAGCAGTGGACTTCCTCTGGTAAAATGGTTTTTTACCCGAGCCCTTCTTTTGGGAAGGGGCAGAGGTCTAGTTCTAGCTCGGCGGCCTTGTCGGTTATGGGTTTGCCAAAGAAGTTCTCCCCCAGCATGGGACATTGACCAACTTGTCTTGCACCCATTGTTCGAGGTCCGACAACTGTAGCCAGGCTTGGTGGCGTGCACCGATGCCAGCCGCTGCTACCCTGGCCGTCATCTCAAACCGCCAAGACATGAACTTGGAGCACTGAACCCGGCGATCACCTTCACCAGGTCTCTCATGTACAACTGGTAGGCCTGGATCTGACAATTCAGCATTGTGCCCTGGTAACATTTCCTGCTGAGGGCATCCAAGATATGGGCCTCCCTACTGGGTGGCACCGAGGAGTGCGTCTTCTGACTTTTCAGTTGATGCATGTCCGACTCCACCACAATGGAGTTGTGCGGCAGTTGTGACTTCTGAAACCCAGGGCTCCGGCGGACCCGATATATCGAATCGAGCTGCTTGCTGATCACCGGTGTTGATGCCAGCGTCTCCCGCATTCGGAGCATAAGGCATTCCAGGATAGGAGGGATGGGCACTGTGAGGGTCTCACGAGGGGGAGCCTCATACTGGAGTTCGTCTGCTCGAGGGTCCTCCTCGGACTTCGTAGGGAAAGCCAAAGCCTTGGACATATCTCGAACAAAGTCCCAAAACCCCATGTCCTCTGGAGAGGACCTTCCCTGAGGCTCCGATATCGGGGAATTGGACGGGACATCTTATTGACAGTGAGTGTCAGGTGACTTCTCGTTCTCGAACTCCCAAGCAGAGGCCTCCGAGGAAGACTGGTGGCACTCCTCGGGCCCTGAGGAGCTTGGTGCCAGGAGCTCGCTGGTTCGCCAGCGATGACCTCGGTCCCGATGAATGGGAGGCTGAGCATAATCTCAGCCGAGGATCAACTCGGGCCCACAGGGCCTCGAGGATCAGCTCGACCTCTGGGGTCAACTTCGACGTCGAACACCTGGTGGTCGGGGCAGAGGAACCGGACATGCCGGATACCAATGTCCACTGCTGCTTCAGGTAGGCAGTGATCCTAAGCTCCAAGGATGCTATCCTGGACATCAGTTCTGGAGGCTCCGAAGCCTTCGGCTTGGACACCGACATGCTCATGCCTGAAGCCGGTTCCCCCGGAGGGGAGACCTCGACTAGGATAGGATGTACTTGCCAGGGCCAGTCTGCAACTGGGCCATTTCGGGGAGCCTTGGCTGGGCGCTCCTTCTCCAACGCCTCAGGTTGGCGCTCGGAGCTCTGAGCCCAGACCCACGAGGGACCTGGCCATTCCGAACCATCCAGAGATGCCACCATTGAGGATTTCTTCCTTCTTTTCGGTTCCCTTGAGGCAGACCCCCTCTCTGAGGCCCCCGATGACACTCGGGTTGGGAGTGCTTCTCCTGAGGCTTGGAGGCATGGTGGAAACAGGAAAGATTTTTTTAATGCTGCTGCTAACGGCTTCTCAAGGCCTTTGAAGACATCTTTTTGCAGAGGCCACAGACCGCTGGGTCGTGGTCCATGCTGAGGCACCGGAGACAGTAGTCATGCTTACAGTGAAGGACATAATCTTCCCGCACCGATCACACTTTTTGAACCCACTGGTAGCCACGGAGGGAAAAAGGACCCCAGCAAGGTCGAAGACCCTATGGGCTGCCAGCAAGAAAACAAGGGTGGAAATGCCCAAAAGAGAAAAAAACAAAAAAAGAAAAGGGGGCCGGCCTGATACCGAGGTACCGGGATTGAGCGGGAAAAGTACTAGTGCTTGACCGGAAAAACAGCCAAAAGTTAAAGAAGAAAAGGAAAGAAAATTCAACTTTTTCCGGTACAGGGACAGACTACGTCCGATGGGCTCCGCGGAAAAAAGGAGACTGAGCAAGATGGCTCTTTTGGGCAGGAAGGGGACCACGCATGCATGGTAGCAACTCCCAAAAGCTTTCTTTGAAAGCTGGGGATTTGCTCCGCGTGGGCTCCGTCGGCGTCAACATCACCCATATGTGAGGACTGATTTCCTGCTTGTTCCCGGAGAATTCATGTTTAGTCCTTTTTATTGGCACAAGTGTGACTTGGAGATACTTTCTCAGATTGGTGTGAATTGCCACCTAATGTTTATTTATTGCCTCCATAAATTCCTATGGGATATGGGCATATTATTAGGATTTACGTTCATGATATGTTGCTGTTTATGCCTTTTGTAGTAGTCAGGATTTGAAATCTATAAAATTAGTTTGTGAGTTTCATCTGATTATAGATTGCCTTCAGAAAAATAATCTTGTGATAAATTTTATGAAAACTGAAGCAATTATAATTACTCGTGAGTCTTTTTCCAAGTGACAGTGATTGATTTAGATAGGAATGAGATCAGGATTGTACAGTATCAGTAGAGGTCTATTTGGATTCCAGACTCATGTTATTTTCAAATACAAAAAGCGAGCCAGACTGCATTTTTTTAAACAGAGAATGCTTTGAAGATTGAAGTATGCATTAGATTGGGGGGACGGAGGGCATTTTCAAAGCAATTAACCCATTAATCACAGGGAGCAAGATATTCAGTGTCTGTCACTGATGCCCAATGCAGACTTCCTTTTGTATGGGGCCAGAAGATGCTTCTGTCCCCATGCAAGCATGAAATTGGCATTGGACAGAGGGGGTGGAAACCAAACAGCCCCGTGGTACCAAAGTTTTAAGTTAAACATTGCAGGGCTGTTTGAGGGCCTTGCCGCCACTGCAGGTCATGAAGAGGAGCAGCAGCAGTGGCAGTGGACCACCCCTGGACTACGGGCACTCTAGGTGGCTGCCTTGTTCACCTAATGGTCAAGCCAGTCCTATACCCACCCCTTCCCTTAGGCTCCACCCCTTCTTTCAGCCACCCTCTTCTTCAGGCCGTAGTCTCGCCAGCAGAACCGAGAGCCTCCTGCCATTCTTTTCATGTCAAAGCCCCTCTTTTCTGGCCAGCAGGACTGTGATTCCTGTAGGCTCTTCATCCTGCTGCTTTGGGTTGCGGGGGTAGCATACACACATTTGTTTGTTTGTGTATGTTTATGCATGTACAAAATAACATATGTATGGACAGACAAAAATCCTGCTAGCTTGACCCTTGACAAGAAGAGCTATGCTGAAGTGAAGCGCACCAAAAAAGAATAAGCGTCAGTAATGATCCTAGAACTATCTGCCTCTGCAGATCATAAAAAATCAACATCTGATTCCTATAAACCATTGGAGATCTATGTGATAACTATGATGAGAACTATTTCAGTATTTTAGTTCTCAAACCTATATTTTATTTTTTTGTAATGTAAAGTTTTATTGTATTTAGCATAATACACAAAGCACATCATGATACAAACAAGATAAAGTCATCCCAACCCCCCCCCCAAAACCCCATATATTCCTTCCACCATGTTCCCATATAAGTAACAATGACCTCCAACTTTATCTCCCCCCTACACCCTCCCCCCGTCCCCCCTCCACCAGGCCCAGTAGAATGTCCAGGTAGTCTCCATCTGTTTCCGTCATCACTGTCGGAGTGCCTTAAGTCTCTGAAAGCTATAAAATCCATGTAAGCGTCCATGAAAGCCAGATATATCTGACATAGCAACCACTTTCCAATATAGAGGGATCTTCCCCCTTGCAATAACAATTGTATACTTCAAAAAATCTCAGTTTCTTCCCCCCACAACCAGGTCATATTTATGTAACAAAAATATTTTGGGGTCCCAGTCTAGCTGGACCCCTGTAATGTCTTCCATACATTGAATGCATTTTTCTCAATATGCACGCACTACAGGACAAAGCCACCACATATGATAATATGTACCTTTATGCCCACAACCCTGCCAACATGCCTCAGGAACCCCCTCCCCTTTAATTTTACTGAGTTGTACGAGAATAGGATGCCAGCAGAACAATACCTTCAACCCATTTTGCACAACATTAGTTGCAATAGAAATCTTGCGAATGTTGAGGAAAATGCTCCTCCACTCTCCTGGCTCAAACTTCACACCAAGATCCCGCTGTCATTTGGCCATATGATGTGGAATAGTCCCAGGTGTACCTCTCAGAGCCTCATATAGTTTAGAAATGATGCCTCAAAAAAAGTCTTCCCCTTCCCCATGTCTTCCCCCACGTCCCCAGATTGCAAATAGTGTCTAATCTGGCAATATCCAAATCAGTCTGTCCAAGCAAACCCATACCCCTCCCTTACTTCAAAGGCCTGCAAAATCTCTGATCAAATGATTGCCTCAAGCAGGTCAACCCGTCCCTTCCCATTGTTTGAATACCCCTCCAGATAGCCTAGGAGGGAAATCGACATTGCACCAAATAGGGGACAAAAAAGAAATCCATTTCCCCTCTAATAACCTTCATTGGGATCCTCTCCACACCTCAAAGTATAAGTGGGTGCAGGGATTCTGGACCCCAGCTAGACCCAACCCCCCTGGGGGTAAGCAGATCCTATACACCAAGGGAGTCCCTCCTAAAAGCTCCTGTTCGATGGTGATCCATTGTTTGTCATCCACTGTTTGTCAGGCCCCCCCCCCATCCACTCCCACAAGACCAGCAGCTGGGCCGCTATGTAGTATCATTAAAGGTTAGGCACGCCCAGGCCACCCTGAAATGTACTCAAGCTCAAGGTCTTCCATGCCACCCTAGGTGAATTACTTTTCCAGATGTAGTGAAAATCTCTTGCTCCAACATCCTGAAGGAACCCCCTCCCCCCAGAATCACCACCATCAAAGTTTGAAATAAATATAAAAACCAGGGGAGCAACACCATCTTCACTGTAACAATGCGCCACAGCCAAGATAGCTGGAACCCCTGCCATCTCTCCAAATCCCTCGTTACCTTATTTAAAAGACCCATGAAATTGGCCTTATAAAGGTCTCCTGGATCTAGTGTGAGCTGCACCCCATTTAAACCATTTGAAGGGGATCCTCCCCTGAAGCCAACTCCAGAGACACCTAAAGCGGAAACACCTATGATTTTTGCATATTGATCTGAAATTCCACCAGTCTTCCATATTCCTGCAATTCCCAAACAATTAGTGATAAGGAAATGTGTGGCTTCCCTACACTAAACAGGAGGTCATCTGCAATAAATATAATGGGGTAATCCTTCCCCACACTCTAATTTCCCTGAATAGCAGCACTCAACCTAATCCAAGCAGCCAGAAGTTCAATGGACAAAGCAAATAATAAAGGGGATAAAGGGCACCCCTGCCTGTTCCCCTCCCCAATGAGAAAAAATCAAAGTATAACTCATTTACTTTGATGCAGGCTTTCGGCTCTGCATACATAGCCCTTACCCAAACAATAAAATCTGGTCCAAACCCCATTTTCCTCAAGGTTCAAAATATAAAACCCAAGCTAACCTGATCAAAGGTCTTCTCTGCATCTATGGATAAAAGGAGAGAAGACTCCTCCCCTTGTAGGGCCACCCATATTAAATTCAATATCTTGAACACTTTATCAGCTGTCTGTCAGCCCGGCATAAATCCGGCTTGAACACAATGGATATGAGTCCCGATTACTCTACTGAGGTGCAGTGCCAGCACCTTTGCAAATATCTTGATATCAAAATTAAGCAAGAATATCAGGCGGTAGCCCCCACATTCAGTGTGATCCTTTCCCTCCTCTGGTATAACCCAGATTCCATCCCACCCTATAGTTTCAGACAATTGCCCCCGTTCCCCCCTTGACCATGTTGAATAAGTGCAATAAGAGGCCCACCAGCACATCCACAAACATTTTATAACATTTTGCTGTGAAGCCATAGAAGCACGGAAACTTCATTTCTTCAAGGCTGTGATCACTTCCCTAATATCTCTTTCTTCAATATCCCTATCTAGCAGCTTTACTGTTTCCACTGTCAATTTAATGAGCAGCACCAAATCCAGTTAACTCTCGATATCTCCTCCCACAACCCCCTCTGCTGATTAATAAAGCTCCGAATAGTACTCCCAAAATCTCTCCCGCAGGTCCCCCCTATTCGTAACAGTTTCCCCTGTTTCCCCTTAATCATTTCCACATCCCGTATCACTTTCTCTACCTGCAACACCAGGTGTCGTGCAAAAAGAATACCCACCCCATCCACCTTCTTTCCATTGGAATTTGAAGCAAAAAACTCCCTGGATAACCCTTATTACTCATAACCTCTTCATCCTTTCTGAAGATGGATTTCTTGCACCATTCCTATAACAATTTTAGCCTGCACCAGCAAATTGTGCAGCATCTTGTGCTTGTAGAGTGAGTTCAGGTCTTTCACATTAAAAGACATTAAATTCAGTCTTTACTCCCAGACCTCGTCTCCAACTAACCCTAAAAATCAACCCTCTATGACCTCTCAAACCCCCTCCCCAGAATAAACACCACCTGAGTGGTCATGAAGGAATTGCTATTTGCATAGGCTGCCATCTTGTGCTCTTATACCATTTACTCACCCCCCCCCTCAGCTTCGCCTCTTACAAACCCTCCAAACACTCCATTCACACCCTAACAATCACCCCCATCCAATCCCACCACAATCTCATACGCATCATAACCTAAACTTTGAAATAACCCCTCGAGGATTGGTCACTCAAGGTCACCTCCTAACAAAGGATGGGAACAAAGAACTTAAGAAAAGTTCTTATCATCACCACTAGTTCAGATCAGGCCAGGCTACCGTCTCTGACATCCATCCGCTTCTCCTCCCTAGCTTCACCCACTTGACCAATAGATGATCTCTTCATAAGAACATAAGATATGCCATACTGGGTCAGACCAAGGTCCATCAAGCCCAGTATCCTGTTTCCAACAGTGGCTAATCTAGGTCATACATACCTAGCAGTATCCCCAAGAGACACAGGTTCCACAATGCTTGTATTGGGTCAAGTATTGAGATCCTGGGTCCCTTTTTAATAATGGTTTATGGACCTTTCCTCCAGGAACTTGTCCAAACCTTTTTTAAACCCAGCTACACTAACAGCCCTTACTACATCCTCCCGGTAACAAATTCCAGTTTGATTACATGTTGAGTAAAAAAATATTTTCTCTTATTTGTCTTAAATGTTTTACCCTGTAGCTTCATTACATGTCCCCTAGTCTTTCTATATTCTGATAGCGTAAACAATCGATCTACATTTACCCGTTCCACTCCATTCATTAATTTATAGACTTCTATCATATCTCCTTTCAGCCGTCTCTTTCCCAGGTTGAAGAGCCCTAACCTTTGTAGCCTGTCTTCATAGGAGTAGCCTTCCATCCCCTTTACCATTTTGGTGGCTCTTCTCTGTACCTTTTCTAATAACGATATATCCTTTTTAAGATACGGCGACCAGAATTACACACAATATTCAAGGTGCAGTCGAGCCATGGAACAATACAGAGGCATTATAATATCCTTTGTTTTATTTTCCATTCCTTTCCTTATAATACCTAGCATTCTATTTGCTTTCTAGGCCGCCGCTGCACACTGGGGGAGGGTTTTAACATGTTATCCCCGATGACTCCTAAATCTTTTTCCTGGGTGGTGGTTCGCAATGTAGAACCTTGCATTGTGTAATCATTGTGTGGGTTGTTCTTTCCTAGGTGCATAACTTTGCACTTGTCCACATTAAATTTCATCTGCCATTTGGATGCCTAGTCTTCCAATTTATCCAGATCCTCCTGCAGTTTTCCACAATCCTCTTGTGTTTTAACAACTTTAAACAGTTTTGTGTTGTCTGAAAATTTGATAACCTCACTAGTTATTCCCTTTTCCAGGTCATTTATGAATATGTCAAAAAGTAGCGGACCCAGTACAGATCCCTGGGGTAATCCACTATTCACCTTTTTCCATTGGGAAAATTGACCATTTAGCCCTACCCTCTGCTTTCTATCTTTTAACCAGCTCCCGATCCACAATAGTACACTGCCTCCTATCCCATGACTTTTTAGTTTTGCCAAAAGTCTCTAATGAGGGATCTTGCCAAAGGCTTTCTGAAAGTCCAGATACACTATATCAACCGACTCACCTTTGTCTACCTGTTTATTCACACCTTCAAAAAAACATATCAGATTAGTAAGACAAGATCTTTCTTGTCTAAAGCCATGTTGACTGCCTCCCATTAGGCCATGACTATCTACATGCTGTGTAATTTTGTTCTTTATGATGGTTTCTACCATTTTCCCCAGTGCTGACGCCAGGCTCACCCGTCTGTAGTTTCCCAGATCACCCCTGGAACCCTTTTTAAAAATTGGCGTTACATTGGCGATCCTCCAATCTTCAGGTATTACAGGATTTCTTAACCAGCTCACCACACATCAAACAGGGAACTGTACTTGAGCACAGTAGTATTGCTGAACTCTGTAACCCCCTCAGGTTCAGGAACTGCTAACACCTAATCAGTGGTTAGTGGGCCTGTTTCCTGAGTGCAATTGAGGCCTGCATAAAAAGGCTGCTTTGCCCTGCCCTTTTGAGGCTTTCTTAACCAGGGCTCCACACATCAAACAGTAAGTAAGGATTTGAGGGTTTCTTTGTTTGGTTTTTTTGTTACATTGCTAGCTCTCTGACTGGGAGCTCTTAAAAGGGTTTTGTGTATATTTTTTAAAGCAAGGTTAATTTCATTTTTGCTGTTTTAGGGGAACTGTACTTGAGCACAGTACTATTGCTGAACTCTGTAACCCCCTCAGGTTCAGGAACTGCTAACACCTAATCAGGGGTTAGTGGGCCTGTTTCCTGAGTGCAATTGAAGCCTGCATAAAAAGGCTGCTTTGCCCTGCCCTTTTGAGGCTTTCTTAACCAGGGCTCCACACATCAAACAGTAAGTAAGGATTTGAGGGTTTCTTTGTTTGGTTTTTTTTTGTTACATTGCTAGCTCTCTGACTGGGAGCTCTTAAAAGGGTTTTGTGTATATTTTTTAAAGCAAGGTTAATTTCATTTTTGCTGTTTTAGGGGAACTGTACTTGAGCACAGTAGTATTGCTGAACTCTGTAACCCCCTCAGGTTCAGGAACTGCTAACACCTAATCAGGGGTTAGTGGGCCTGTTTCCTGAGTGCAATTGAAGCCTGCATAAAAAGGCTGCTTTGCCCTGCCCTTTTGAGGCTTTCTTAACCAGGGCTCCACACATCAAACTGTAAGTAAGGATTTGAGGGTTTCTTTGTTTGGTTTTTTTGTTACATTGCTAGCTCTCTGACTGGGAGCTCTTAAAAGGGTTTTGTGTATATTTTTTAAAGCAAGGTTAATTTCATTTTTGCTGTTTTAGGGGAACTGTACTTGAGCACAGTATTATTGCTGAACTCTGTAACCCCCTCAGGTTCAGGAACTGCTAACACCTAATCAGGTGTTAGTTCCCTCCCTACCCACCCCGACTCCCACCCACCCCTAGTGAGCAGTCTTGCTTTATAGGGCACCTCCCCCTTTAACAAATCACAGTGAATTGGACCAGCACATTTTGAATATAATTAAAGAGATTTAACTGCTTTTTCTCTGAAAGGACAGCTGCGAAACCAGCTGGTACTTCGTAGATCTCTCTCTTTTGCTTTAACAGATACCTAAGCTCCACAAACAGAACAATGGCTGGGAAAAATCGTATTGATAAAGCTGTTGCCCCCGTTACAGCTTCTGCCTCGGTCCAGACAGAGGTCCTATTGCCAGTTGAAGAACTGGTTCCATGTGCAGGGTGCCTGCATGCTGAAGCTCTGAGGAAACAAGTGGAGGAACTCAGAGAGGAGGTGGCGAGGCTGAGGAGCATTCAAGACAGTGAGAAGTACATTGATGAGATGCTGCTTGCAGCAACCAGGCTCTCCAGCACAGGAGAAGATGGGTGCCAACAGAATGTCGATGGTTGGACAAAAGTCACCAGAGCCTGCAAAATCACCAATCCAACTTCTCCAGCCCTTGAATTGAAGAACCATTATGCAGCCCTGGAAGTGGAGGAGGTGAAAGCATCCCTGGAAAGGGAAGAACCAGAGTTCAAGTACCCCATAGTTGCAGAATCAGTGACCAGAAGGAAACGAAGGGTAGTGGTGGTTGGAGACTCTCTTCTGAGGGGTACTGAGGCGTCCATCTGCCGACCAGACTTGATGTCCAGAGAGGTATGCTGTCTGCCTGGTGCCAAGATCCAAAATGTTACGGAGAGTTTGCCGAGACTCATCAAGCCCACTGACTATTACCCAATGTTGCTAATCCATGTTGGAACAAATGATACTGCCAGGTATACCTCGGAACGTATCAAAAGCGACTATATGGCTCTGGGACAGAGTGAAGCAGGTAGGTGCACAGGTGGTGTTCTCTTCAATCCTCCCTGTTGAGGGTAAAGGCCAAGGCAGAGAGGCTCGCATCCTGGAGATTAATGCATGGCTGCGTGGATGGTGTCTTCGAGAGCGTTTTGGTTTCCTAGACCATGGGATGCTGTTCCAAGGGTTGCAGAGCAGAGATGGCATCCATCTGTCCAAGAAAGGTCAACACATCTTTGGTAGTAGACTGGCTAATCTACTGAAGAGGGCTTTAAACTAGATTCATTGGGGATGGGTGAAGAAAGCCCCCAGGTAAGTGAAAGCCGCCAGGTAAGTGATACATTAAATACCTTTATGGAAATGGGTAACAGGGGTAACATATGGAAAGCAGTGTGTATTAATGCCCGTAGCATGGGAAATAAGATCTCTGAAGTTGAAGCTTTGGTGGGAGTGGCTGACTTAGATTTAGTGGCAGTTACAGAAACATGGTTCACAGAAAACCATGACTGGGATGTAACTATACCTGGCTATACTTTATTCAGAAAGGACAGGGTAGGAAGAAGGGGAGGAGGAGTAGCACTATATGTAAAAACTACTATTAAAGCTTTGGAATTACAGAGCTTAAAAGGGAGAGAGGAGGCATTGTGGGTTAAACTAGAAAGAGGGAAAGAGAAAGCTATTTGCATTGGTGTGATATACAGACCTCCCTCAGAAGAGGAAGAGGTGGACAGAGAGTTAATTGAAGACATACGCAGCATTGCTAGGAAAGGGGAAGTGCTACTGCTAGGAAATTTCAATATGCCAGATGTTGATTGGCACATTCCTGCTGCAGTATCATCTAGGAGTAAGGAGATCCTGGATTCTCTACAGGGAGAACTATTCAGGCAATTGGTAACAGACCCCACACGTGAAGGGGCCATACTGGACTTGGTGCTTACCAATGGTGAAAGTGTTTCTGATGTTGTAGTGGGAGATCATTTTGCATCCAATGATCACCAGATGGTGTGGTTCAGTATTAGGACTAGGGCTGTTAGAATCCATTCCAAGGTGAAGATCTTAGACTTTAGGAAGACTAACTTTGCGAAGATGGGCCAATACCTCAGGGAGTCGTTAGTGGGATGGGAACAGCTGGGGGATGTAGAACAACAGTGGGCAAAACTGAAAGGGGGTATTTTAAAGGCAACCAACCTTTTTGTTAAAATGGTAAATAAAGGCAAAAGGAACAGGAGACCGCTATGGTTTTCGAAGGAAGTAGCTGAAAAAGTGAAGAAAAAGAGGGAGGCCTTCATGAAATACAAGAGATCACAGAGAGAGGAAGACAGGCATCTGTATTTGGAAAAACTTAGAGAAGCTAGCAAAGTAGTCAAGAAGGCAAAGATTCAAAAGGAGGAGGAAATAGCCAATGCAATAAAATGGGGGGATAAGACATTTTTCAGATATATTAGTGAGAAGAGGAAGGGCAAAAGTGGTATTGTCAGACTCAAGGGTACAGGGGGGGAATATGTAGAAGCTGATAAGGATAAAGCGGAATTGCTTAACAAATATTTTTTGTTCTGTGTTCACAGATGAAGAACCAGGAGCAGGACCTCAGAAAACACCCACAAATAAGAACAGAAGCGAGGGACATCTTGAACAATTTTCAGAAGACTGTGTTCGTGAGAAACTAGCACAACTTAAAGTAGACAAAGCGATGGGACCGGATGGGATACACCCTAGAATACTGAGGGAACTTGGGGACGTTCTAGCAACTCCACTGACTGACCATTTCAATGCCTCGTTGGAGTCGGGAGTGGTGCCAAAGGACTGGAGAGAGGCTCATGTGGTGCCTTTACACAAAAGCGGAAGTAAGGATGTGGTTGAAAACTACAGGCCGTTTAGTTTAACTTCAGTGGTGAGTAAATTAATGGAAACGCTGTTGAAAGAGAAAATAGTGAGGTTTCTGGAGTCCAGCGGATTACAGGATCCGAGGCAGCATGGATTCACCAGAGGCAAGTCTTGTCAGACAAATCTGATTGATTTCTTTGACTGGGTGACCAGGGAGTTGGACCGAGGGAGAGCTCTAGATGTGGTGTATTTAGATTTCAGTAAAGCCTTTGACACTCTTCCTCACAGGCGACTTATAAACAAACTGAGCACCCTAGGGATGGACCCTAAAGTTACTGCTTGGGTTAGAAATTGGTTGGGTGGGAGGCGACAAAGAGTACAAGTAAATGGAGCTCACTCTGAGGAGAAGGATTTTACCAGTGGTGTGCCCCAGTGATCTGTCCTTGGTCCGATTCTTTTTAACATCTTTGTTAGTGATATAGCGGAAGGGCTGTCGGGTAAGGTTTGCCTCTTTGCGGATGATACCAAAATCTGCAATAAAGTAGACACCCAGGAAGGTGTAGATAACATGAGGAGGGATCTAGCTAAGCTTGAAGAATTTGGCAGCTGGGATTTAATGTTAAAAAATGTAAGGTCATGCATTTGGGCTGCAGCAATCCAAGGGAGCAATACAGCATAGGAGGTGAAGTACTTTTGTCCACTAAAGAAGAGCGGGACCTAGGCGTAGTTGTGTCCGATGATCTTAAAGTAGCTAAACAGGTAGAAAAGGCGACGGCAAAAGCTAGAAGGATGCTTGGGTGCATACAGAGAGGAATGGCTAGCAGAAAAAAGGAGGTGATAATGCCTCTGTATAAGTCTTTGGTGCGACCTCATTTGGAGTATGGTGTGCAATTCTGGAGACCGCACCTTCAAAAGGATGTGAACAGGATGGAGTCGGTGCAGAGGGTTGCTACTAAGATGATTAGTAGTCTTCATTATAAAGCATATGAGGACAGACTTAAGGATCTTAATATGTACACCTTAGAGGAAAGGCGGGATAGAGGTGATATGATTGAGATGTTTAAATACCTCCGTGGCATAAATGTTCAGGGAGAGAGCCTCTTTCAATTGAAAGCAAGTTCTGCGACGAGGGGACATGGGATGAGGGTGAAGGGAGATAGATTCAGGAGTGATATGCGGAAATATTTCTTTACGGAAAGAGTAGTGGATCCGTGGAATAGTCTCCCAGTGGAGGTGGTAGAGATGAGGACAGTAACTGAATTCAAAAAAGCATGGGACCAACACAGAGGATCTCTAAAGGTAAAAAGTGGACTGTTGTAGTTGTTATGGAAGGACAGACTAGATGGGCCTTGTGGTCTTTTTCTGTCATCATGTTTCTATGTTTCTATGTTTCTATGATTTTAATGAAAGTTCACAGATTACTAATAGCAGGTCTACAATCTCATATTTCAGTTCTTTCAACACTCTTGGATGTATACCATCCGGTCCAGGTGATTTGTTACTATTCAGTTTATCAAATAGTTGTAATACATCTTCCCGGTATAGCGATATTTCTCTCAATTCCTCTGCAGTATCACCTTTAAATACCACTTCAGTCTTGGGTAACATCCCTACATCTTCCTCAGTAAAGACCGAAGCAAAGAATTCATTCAATCTCTCCGCTATAGCGTTGTCTCCTGTTTCTGCCCCTTTTATCCCTCTATCAACTAATGGTCCAATTGACTCTCTCACAGGCCTTTTGCTGCAAATGTACTTGAAAAAGTCTTTATTTTGTGTTTTTGCTTCTGCAGCAAGTTCCTTCTCAAATTCTCGCTTTGCCTGCCTTATCAATGCTTTGCATTTAACTTGCCAGTGCTTGTGCTGTTTCCAGTTTTCGTCGTTTGGCTCTTTTTTCCATTTCCTGAAAGATGCTTTTTTGGCAGCAACAGCCTCTGTGACCTCACCTTTAAACCATGCTGGCCGTTTTTTGGACTTTCTTCCACTTTTCTTAATGCGTGGAATAGAGCTTGTCTGGGCTTCCAGGATAGTATTTTTAAACAACACCCAAGCTTGATGTAAGTCTTTAACCTTTGTAACCGCTCCTTTTAGTTTTTTCTTAACTATATTCCTCATTTCGAAAGTTAGAAGGTGGTACTGTGAATTTCTTTACTGTCCCTCCTCCACTAATTAAATCAACGAGGTCATGCTATGATCACTATTGCCAAGTGGCCCCCTTATTTCTTGCACCAGTTCTGGTGTTCCACTAAGGACTAGGTCCAGTATGGCTTCCCCTCTGGTCGGTTCATGAACCAGTTGCTCCAAGAAGCAGTCATTTATTTCATCTAGAAACTTTATCTCCCTGGCATGTCCTGCCATGACACTGACCCAGTAGATGCCGGGGTAATTGAAATCACCCATTATTATTACAGTGCTGTGACCTTTGTTAGCTTCCTTGATTTCTTTGAGCATTTCATCATCCATTTGTTCATTCTGGCCAGGCGGTCAATAGTACACCCCCACTGCCATCACCTTCCCTTTCATACATGGAATTTCAATCCATAGAGATTCTACAGAAAATTTTGTTTCCTGCAAAACTTTAATCCTTTCTGACTCAATGCCCTCTCTAACATAGAGAGCAACCTCTCCACCAATTTGATCAGCTCTATCATTACGATATATTTTGTATCCAGGTATCACAGTGTCCCACTGGTTATCCTCCTTCCACCATGTCTCTGAGATTGGAATCATATCTAACCTCTCATTTAGTGCTATATATTTTAACTCTCCCATCTTATTGTTTAGACTTCTAGCATTTGCATACAAGCATTTTAGAGACTGTATTTTATTAATATTAATCTGGCTATTGGTAGACATGGGTAATTTGGAATCTTTACGCTCCGTCTGCACCATACTCAAGGGCATTTGGCTACTTTACTCTTTTTTGGAACCTCACAGCTTTTGGTAGTATCCTTCAAGAATATCTTCTTCTGAACCATGTGCTCTTGGGCGAATGTCGACTTCCCCTATTTTCTAGTTTAAAAGCTTCTCTATCTCCTTTTTAAAGGTTAATTCCAGCAGTCTGGTTCCATCCTGGTTAAGGTGAAGCCCATCCCTTCGGAAGAGCCCTTCCTTTCCCCAGAATGTCCCTCGTTCCTAACAAATCCAGAACCCTCATCCTTGCACCATCGTCTCATCCACGCATTGAGACTCCGGAGCTCTGCTTGCCTTTTCGGTCATTTCGGAGAACGCTACCCTGGAAGTTCTGGATTTCAACTTCCTACCTAAAAGCTTAAATTTAGTCTCCAGAACCTCCCTACCACATTTTCCTATGTCATTGGTACCGCCATGTACCAAGACAGCAGACTCCTCCCCTGCACTATCTAAGATCTTATATAGGCGGTGCGTGAGGTCTGCTACCTTCACATCCTCACATCCACCAGCAACCCAGCTATCTACATTCCTAATGATTGAATCACCAACTATAACAGCTGTCCTAACCCTTCCCTCATGGGCACATGGCCCTGGAGAAACGTCCTCAGTGCGAGAGGGTTTTACATCACCTGGATGACAGATCCTAGTTACAGGATCACATCCTGCCACACCAGGGTGATGTTTTTCTGTCACGTGAACTCTCTCTTCCATGGCAACAGGGATGCTGCCAGACTGGAGGTGGGACTTCAGGACTATATCTCTGTAGATCTCATCCATGTACTTCTCTGTCTTTCTTATGTCTTCCAGGTATGCTACTCTAGCCTCTAGAGAACGGACTTATTTATTTATTTATTTTTATTTATTTATTTAACAGCTTTTATATACCGCGCTATTTATTATCAGTGCAGTTTTTTTTTTTTGTGAACTCTGTTTATTGAAAACCAAATAATACAGAACATGCAAAATAATATATAAAAACAACAACAACAAAAAATGGCATTTCTGGTGATCACTCAGCCCAGGATTCCTCAACAAATCAATCATACAAATACAGCCAAAAAAAAAAAAAAATTACAATATTCCCCTCTCCCCCCCTTCCCCCCTTCCCCCACCAACCTCCCTCCCACCCCACAGCCTCCCCCTTCAGCAACCAACCCCCCATAGTGAACATGCATAGTAATTATATTATTAGTATCCCACGACCTTCTCAACCCAATTGAAGCACTTCATTCCGGACATGAGGCCTCAATATCTGAATATATGGTTCCCAAATTAACAGGAATAAGGCCCAACGTCGAGCACTTCCTCTAGCCTCTCTCCTTTCCATAAGCATCAGCTGGTGAAAGTTGTTGCGCCATTCCCAATAGTTGGGACCTGACTCTTCTCTCCACCTATGAAGTATCGGGCCTTTACCCACCAGACATGCCTTCCTGACCAAAAGGCGTTCCCATTTCCCTTTCGGGTGGAGTGGTCCAAGCTGATCTAACACCACAAGCGCTGCTGTCCAACGGATTCGCTGTAACACAATCCTACTCATAAAATCAGCTATCCTCTTCCAGTATAGGCAAACTATAGGACACCCCCACCACATATGTCCTAAGTCCGCCAAAGGGCAGGGACATTTTGGGCATTTGCCCAACTCAGTGAGATGGGATCGTAACGCCCGTCTTGGAGAGAAATGTGCACGTAGGATGCATTTAAACTGTACCTCCCACCATCGAGCTCCCCTCACCAGCCCCGCAATCCCACTCAAGGCCTGAAGGAGTGAACCAGGAGTTACCAAGATATTCAATTCTTGTGCCCACAAAGCTTCTTCCACCCTATAGTCAGGCAAACTACTATAGTCATCTAATCGTCTTTTCAGCTGTGCAATTGTAGGCGGTGACTCCTCTCCCAGTGCAAAGAACTCTAATATCTGTGCCGATCTTTACCACCCGCAGTGCATCCTGTGGTAGGGAAGCCACATAGTGAGAGAGTTGCATGTAAGCGAAATAATGCCGACTACTAAGTCCATACTCCATGCGCAAAGTCTCCCAAGATTTACACTGCCCCATTTGATCCACCACATGTCCAATGTTACATATGCCTTGTCTCCTCCAATATACAAATGCTGACGTTTCTGATCCTGGTGTAAACTGATCATTCCCCTGTATGGGTAGCCAGCTTGAAACCCCTGAAGGTTCACCCCAGAGCCTATTCAAATGTTGCCACACCCTTCGTGCCGGGCAGACCAGTTCACTATTAATCACTCTACCAGGCAGGAGCCTACTTTCCTGGTGCAATACTGCCAACAAAGTCTGCGGAGCCACAAGAGCCTCTTCCAGCGCTCTTGGCGTATACACCTCCGTATTCCCTAGCCAGTCCCAATATGCCGTGCCTGGCATGCCAGGGCATAAATCTGAAGATCTGGGATTCCTATCCCTCCAGATTTCCATCTCCTTCTCAATCTATGTAAGGGGATGCGAGCTCGCACACCTTTCCAAAGGAAATTCCTAATCTCGCGGTCAATAGCATTTAAATCACGCTTCAATAACCACATTGGAAGAGTTTGCAGCCAATAAAGCACCCGAGGCAGAATCACCATTCCCAGTGCCGCCGCCCTGCCCAGTAAGGACAGGGGCAGTGGAGACCAAACCTGAAGCTGTGATCGAACTTTTACAAGTATTCTTTCCATGTTTTTCCTATATAGCTCCCGCGGTTCTCTCGTCAGGAGTATCCCTAAATACACAAATGAATCACCTGCCCACTTAAGCGGAAAAATTCCTCTCCAATGTCCCCTTATTGACCCTGCCACATCCATGGCTTCAGACTTATCCATATTAATACAAAGCCCAGCAAAACTCCCATAACAAGAGAATTCTTTTAATAAATTGGTCAACGACGTCCGAGGAGATAGCAAATGAACCAGTATATCATCTGCAAATGCTGCCAGCTTAAACATATGATTCCTTATGCCTATACCTTGTATTTCATCAGACGCCTCTATTCGTCATACCAGTGGGTCTAGAGACAGCACAAAAATAACAAAGATTGCACATTCAGACAACTGATCTGTGTTTACATTGTAACAGGAGTTTGAACTTGGAGCAACAGGATAACTATATACATATATACAACAAACATAATTAGGTCAGGTTGATATTTTCAAGTAGAGCTCGGAAATCTCAAAGGTACTTGAGACAGAGTTATTTATGTGGAGAATGAAGGTTTGTGAGCGTTGGTGTGTGGAAGATCAGAGGGTTGGGTGGGTGATTGTGGATGATTGTGCAAAGTGACGTAGGAAAATGTGTTTGATTGCCTTACGGAACTGGATAATGTCTTTGATTGATCTTATTTCTGGTGGAAGGTCGTTCCAGCACCTTGGGGCATAGAAGGCGAAGGTTCTTTTCTTAGTCATCTGGGTGCACTTGATGGACTCTTTAGGGATGATTAAGGTGTTGTCAGTTATCGACCTTCTAGTTCTGTTTTTCGGGGTGAGGGTGATAAGGTCACTGAGTATCGTGGGGGCTAGGTTATTGATGATCTTGAAGATGATGAGAAGGATTTTGTATGTTAACCTGCAATGGATTGGTAGCCAGTGGAGATCCTTAAGTATCGGGGTGATATGGTCTGATCTTGCTATACCACAGAGTACACACGCAGCTGCATTCATAGCGAGTTGCAGCGGATTAAGGGTGTTCTTGGGGAGACCATATAGGATAACATTTGCGTAATCGAAGTGCGGTAGAATGAGGGCTTGGAAGATGGTCCGGAAGTCATTATGGGGTAACATGGGCCTGAGGTGCCTTAGCGTTCTAATTTTGTTGTTCCCTGAGAGCAAAGAGCTCCTTGCACTTAGTGCATACGTAAGACCTCTCACCAACTGGGAGAAAATCATACATGTGACACTCAATGCAAAAGACTGGAAAGCCCCCATCTCGCTGTTGGACTGTTGTCTGCATCTTAGTTTAAAGCTTGTGTTTAGGTCTTTAAATTCTGTACTTACTAAGGGTTGGTGTAGATGCTTATACTAATAAAAGTGGATCTAATACCTCTAATATACCTTTTTCACCTGAAGCTTAATTAATCTCAGGTCCTCAATGTATGACTGATTTGGATAAACAGCTGCACCTGAGAGCAGCCCCTTTCCTCTAAGACGTGTAAGTACCTATAAAGCTACAGTTATCCTAGGGGCGGATGGATGTTGGGGAGGGAGGAAGGGAAATAAGATCTATTAAAAGAGGGCTATTACAAGGTACCCTGTCCTGTACCCTCAGCAGGGGGGGGAGGGGGATAGTCCCTCAGGTAGGCTAGAGCAGGAAAAAAAGTTTAAAACGCAGCACGTTCTGGGGACAGAGCAGGGAGAGATATTTAATTTAAAGTAACAGTTAACCTGGCTACCATACAAAGGCCAGTTAGTTGAGAGAGGCAGGGTAAGTTATACAGCTGAGAAAGCTGAAGTGCAAAACTAAAGGGAACAGGGAGGTGAAGTAGCACACCAATAAAGACAATAAATAAATAACTAAATAGACAGCTAGAACTCACAGCAAAGTCGTCACAGGAGTTAAATATCCACCTCTTTAGCAGAGCACTGTGAGGGCACTGCTCTTCCCAGAGCAGAGAGGAAAACAGAACAGACTATGCACATGTGGGAGGAGGAGACAGGAAGAAGGTCTATACAATACCTCAGCAGGGGGGAAGGGGGGGGTAGTCCCTCAGGTAGGCTAGAGCAGGAAAAAAAGTTTAAAACGCAGCACGTTCTGGGGACAGAGCAGGGAGAGATATTTAATTTAAAGTAACAGTTAACCTGGCTACCACACAAAGGCCAGTTAATTGAGAGAGGCAGGGTAAGTTATACATCTGAGAAAGCTGAAGTGCAAAACTAAAGGGAACAGGGAGGTGAAGTAGCACATCAATAAGACAATAAATAAATAGACAGCTAGAACTCACAGCAAAGTCATCACAGGAGTTAAATATCCACCTCTCTAGCAGAGCACTGTGAGGGCACTGCTCTTCCCAGAGCAGAGAGAGGCAAACAGAACAGACTATGCACACATGGGAGGAGAAGACAGGAAGAAGGGCTACACAATACTTCAGCAGGGGGGGAGGAGGTTAGTCCCTCAGGTAGGCTACAGCAGGAAAAAAAGTTTAAAACGCAGCACGTTCTGTTGCTTTAAGGTCTGGATATTCTTGGCCTGTTCTTGTGCCCTCTCATCAAGCTCTAATAGTTTCTTTCGCATGTTGCCAACCTCCTGCTATAAAATCTGCCACTGCTCACAGTATCTCTGTTTTCACTGCATTCTCCTGTTTGAGGATGTTCTTTAGTTCAAGAAACCACCCCTAAGCTCTCATATGATGGGCTCCACCCTGCCTGCATCAGACCTGCCATTGTTGCTGTCAGAATCATGGCTCCCCACTGCCATTTTGCTTTCACGCAGCTCCCACAGTCATGCGCCCGGGCTGCGGAGCATCAGATCACTCACAAATTTAAATTTGTCAAGCTTTTAGAGGACCAACATATGTCCCGATTACTCCTGTACCTCCTCTCTGTCACTGCAGCTGCAAACAAAGGGGGTGAATAAATTGTATCGCTGATTTAGCACTGGCTGAACATGGAGCTCAGTGTTTAGGCAGCCATGCAATTTGTGACATCACTTCCTCTCTCTCAAACCTATATTTTAAAGCTTGACCAAAGCTGATTATACTGAATAGAATCAAACATGGATATTGGTCTAACTGCACCCATAGCATGTCATACCTCTGATCAGCTTTATAAATAGTAATATAGTAAATGTTGGCAGATAAAGACCAGCATGATCCATTTAGTCTGCCCAGTTAAGTGTCTAGAGTTGTAGCTCTGCACATGTTACTCACCTTTATGCCTTTGTTTAGGGTTGTACCTGCCACTCCGTGCAGACTACTCCCTCTTTATTTTAAGTGTGGAAGTTATTTACAGTTCAATGCAGAAAGCTTGCACTAGAGCCCAGCACTAAAGCTCTAGTGCAGGGTTTCCTAAAGCAAGTTTAACGCAGACGTTTTACTCACAGATGTTGTAAGCAAACAGCATGCAAATAAACTATATACAAAAAGTCTGCACTAAACAAGGAAGGCAAGTTAAATACACATGCACAGGAGTTTGCATTAGCAACACCTATGTCTCACGCAGAAAAAATAGTTTGGCATTTGGGCAGAGTTGGCATCCATCTGTCCAAGAAGGGTTGATATGTCTTCGGCAGCAGACTGGCTAACTTACTGGGGATGTGTGAAGAAAGCCCCTAGTTAAGTGAAAGCCCCCAGGTAAATAAAACATTAAATACATCTGTAGAACTTGATAAAAGGAGCAACGTCTGGAAAGTGGTGTGTATAAATGCCTGTAGCATGGGAAATAAGATCCCAGATGTCGAGGCTTTAATGGAAGAGGCTGACTGATCCAGGTGTGCAGGTGCATTTATAGGATTTTCTTACATTGCGCATGTTGTGCATGCGCAGCGGCGCTAGCATGGCGGTTGCACGCATTGCGCATGCACCGCAGAGACACAGTAAATGCACTGTGCGTGAGCGTGAGACATGCGCATGTGCTGCATCCTGTTAGGCACATGCGCCTCACCTCACGCGCACGCACAGCGCATGTGTAAAGGTGTCCTGTGCATGCACCTTCCACGCCTCTGTGGCGCATGCACAACGCACGCAATGTAAAATCACCCTATAAATACACCTGCACACCTGGATCACGTTGAGGGGTTTGTGTAGGCGAGGGAGAGAAGGCGTGCGTTGTCGGTAAAGCAAGGAGAGAGTCAGAAGCAGGTGTGTTGTGGAGAGTGTCTGGGTTTGTGAGTGGTGGTGGAGAGTGTCAGAGGCAGATTTGTTGTGGAGAGGTGTGTGGCAAAGCAGGGGAGAGAGTGAGGGGGGAGGCGAGGAGCAGGTGAGAGAGACACGAGCTGAGCTGAGGAGCAGACAGCAGGGAGAGGAGGGGGGCCAGAAGCAGTTGTGAGGTGGAGCTGAGGAGTAAAGGAGCAGGTATGTGTGACAGGGAGGGAGAGGGCACAGAGGGCAGGGAGATGGAGAGACAGGACATGGCAGGAGGGGGGCACCTGTTCAGCAGGACCCAGAGCCGGCAGGGAGTGTTGGGCCTGTGGTGGTGGCTGCAGGCTCATCGGGTGTTTCCCAGCCCACACAGGGGCCACCCAGCATCAAACGAAGGCGGATACCTGTGTCATCTGAGGAAAGGAGGAGAGCTGTTAGGTTCAGCCAGCAGGAGAACCACATCCTGCTGGCCAGTGTTCTGGAGAGGTATGATGTGCTGTATGGCTGCCTGAGCACAAGCACCACTGTGGGCACACGGATACAAGTGTGGGTGGAGATCCAGGAGGCTGTAGCCCAGGCAGGGGGGCTGTCCAGGGACCTCGATAGCCTTAGAAAAATGTTCAATGATATCAAATGGGGTGTCCGTGCCCACATGGTGGCAGAGAGGCAACATGCCATGGGCACCGGAGTGGGTGGTCCCTTTGCCCCAACTCTGACACCCCTGGAGCAGGAACTTGCAGACCGTCTGGGCCCCATCTAACTGTGAGGGCTGCCGGAAGCGCTGGACACCGCCCATCCACAGGCAGTTAGGTCAGAGATATGCTACACATGTAAACCACACGGCCCAGTACATACCTGCCATGGACGGGAAGGTGGGGGGGCCTATGTCCGGAGAACACGTGTGCCCTAACACAGGCAACTGGGGTTCACATATCGAGCAAAATATGGCTGTGTAGGTACAGGAAGGGTGTGACAGGTACCTGGGGCTGCTTGCACGACAGCCACAGTCCTGGACATTTTACAACACTGCACAGGTGTAGATATGTGACCTGTGCTAACTCATCCTTGCTGTGTACCTTGTTCTACCCACCAAGTGACATCCAGGCCATGGAGGCATATGAGAAGGGGGATGTGCTTGTGTCAGGGGATGCCGAGGGGCCAGAGATCGTTGAGTCCGGGGACTCAGACAGCACTGGCAGGGAGACCCCATGTAACATCGTGTTGGCCGAGGCAGAGAACTGGGCGGTGGATGCTAACACACAGGTGGGGGCCAGTAACAGCAGCACACAGGCTGTGGAGGACGCAGAGTTGGAGGGAAGTCCCCACAGGATGCAGGCACCAGGAACATCATGCACGCAACACACCAGCATAGATATCATCCTTGCAGAGCTGCGGGCTCATACTGCCTCTGCAAAGCACGATGCGGAAGGTGGGTAACAGAATACACAACAAACCCCCTCGGGACTGACGAAACATCCACAATGAGATTCCATGTGCCCCCTAATCTTAGGACACCATAGCACATAGTTTTGTATGTGTAGTGGGGGTGGGTGCCATATGCAATCCACCCCCTTGTATCATGTGACATCTGGTGTCGTCATGATAATGGGCCCATACATCCGCCTACTATTCACCACAAAATACCCCATGGAGACGTACAGTGGTACACACCTACCCCCGATCACCTATACAGTTTACCCGTTGAACCCCTCTCCCTGGGTAGTGGTACGTAGCAGAGATAGTCAGGGTACTCAGTACTGTGCATCAGGTTTAGAGTGAACAGCGCCCCACAGATATCTATCTATGTCCCATGAATTCTCACATTATCTAACCTATCCCATACGACCAGTGCACAGATACAGCAGTGACACAATGAAGTGAGACACAGTACCATGTGTCATATCTGTGATCACCACGACCCCCAGCGGGATCATTTGCTGGCCTGTGGATGGGTCATGGGACACACAGATGTAAACATGGTACTGCGCTGCTAGCCGTCACATACATGGTTGGTCTGCAGACTGGTGTGTTTGGATACACCGGACATTTGCATGAGTCACGGTGGGGGGGGGGGGTGCAACACATGTCTCACACATCACCTTGTGTCTCACCCACAGCCACTCTTCAGGTTCTGATGGGCATTCGGGAGAGGATGGACCGGATGCATGCCACAGCTGAGGTGATGGCAGCAGCGCTACTGCGGATTGCAGATGCTCACAAGGCCATGGCTGGGCGTTCGCAGCAGCCAGCTACAGCCCCAGAGGCAGCACCAGTGTAACCACAACAACGGGGTTGCATGGGCCGTGGGCGCCGTGGATGTGGGCGCCCACGTAGGTCCTGATTGGGGAGATTGGGTCACTGTGTGCCAATAAAGAAGACAAAACCTGATTATACCTATGTGCCCATTTCCGGTGTTTGACACTGTACTCCCCTGAGTACCCTGTCCCCCATATTGTCAACATGGTCACATATGCCTTCCCAGCTCCCTTAGGGGTGTGGCGTATGCACTACCACCAATCAACGCACAGACCTTATACCATGCCCTGTGTGCCAGGAACCATGCCATGTGTGCACCTTTCTACCTATGCGTGGGGGTATATCCTACCTCTCCAGTTAGGCAGTAATATGTATATGGTGGTACATTTATGTTTTACGGATCAGTCAGTCTCTCACACCCCATATCCTCTCCAGTGCCCTACCCACATGTGTGTCATTCCCTCTGACCCACACCAGGGCCTACGTGGCTGTTTAGCTGTAGGTGTTTGTGTAAGACACAGGCAGACATAGGTAACTAGCTACAGTCAGTTGTTTACTCTCCCCCTACGCCTGTAGTGAACCTCTGCTCCCCCTCCAGACCAACATCCACCTGACCTCACCAGCTATCCCCCTGGGCAGCTCCTGGGTACAGCAGTCCATCTCATCCTTCCTGCCACATACATGCTGCTGGCCATTCCCACTATTCCCCTACGATCATGTTGCATCAGATATGGTGCCCACACATCACAGGAAGCATGCATGTGACCAAAGCTGTCGGGACACACTGCACATTGGCACATCACAGGGGCACCATGGGACACAGATGCCTACGCACATGGGCAGCCCCACAACTGCATGTGGAGACGGTCCATGTATGTTACCCATGTCTACCATGCATAGTGATCTACACACATGTCCCATGCCTACGTCCACAATCTGTCTGTAAGGGAGACACATGACCATTGTGATGTAGTAACACAACTGTATTTAAAAACATATTTACAATAGGTATTATATACCAAAGCCCACATGTTGGGTCCCGGGAGACAGGACAGCACAGGGAATGTATGTGGGAGCCACAGGGGCCATCACATGCTCCTGGAACGCCCATCAGGGGATGGCTATCGAGATGCAGCGCCCCTACACACCACACGCTGCATCTCAGCAGCCATCCACTGAATGGAGCCTGCCAGCCACCGGATGGTGCGGTCCTGGGCCTGCAGGCATTGCACCATGCCTTCCATTGCCACATACAGGTCCTGGACGCACCTGCCACCACATACATACAAGGTGCCAGGTGTCTGTGTGGTGGCATGTGCGTGGGCTCTGTCTGTGACAATGGGTGGCGTAGCTACACCCAGACGGGCACTATCACCACACACATGCAGCAGCTGGCCGGGACCCACAGTGCCCTGTGCTGTCCTATATTCCCTCCCCCCTCCCCCCCTCCACACCCCCCTCCCCCCCCCCCGGTACCTCCCACCCACCCTTGCCACCCTCCACGCTCTCCTCCTCCTCCTCAACCCCCAAAACATCACACATACTCTCACCCTCCCCTCCCACCCCACCCTCCACCCCCTCCATGTCCCCATCATCCTCTTCCGCCGCCTCTGCCACCTCCTCCTCTGCCTCCTCCTCCTCCTCTGTCCGGTGTTGTGCTGTGGGGCGTGTTCTTGTGTGCCCTGATGTTGAGGGGCCCTCACCAGCAGGAGCATCCTCTGTGGGGGATGACAGTCATTAGCACACTATCATGTGAGTCACATACCACATGTACATAGTTTGGCCGTGCACAGGCTGGTGGGCCACTGTGACATTCTGTACTGAGCTGTAGAGGCTGCAACACTCACCTCCACTTCGTGCCATCGCCCCCCTCTGGAGGCGGGCAAGGACCTCCGGGCAGTGCAGCCAAACTCCCGACCCTTTTTCCATAGGTCCTCTACCTGGGAGGGAAAGCAATGGGTGGGAGCATTAATGACAATATATCTCTGGTGGGTGCCCAACACATATCACACATCTCTGTGAGCAGCATCGTGCTGCTCCTGCACCTTTGGCCAGTGTGTCCTCTACTAACTGTTGCCAGTGCCCTCATGTGTGGCTGTGGGTCTGGCCATGTGTGCAGTGCCACCTATGTGTACTGTGCGTAACACCCTGGACACCCCATACCCTGTTCCTACACTCTCCTTGCATGACATGGCAGCACCATGCCACGTGTGGTTTGGCCATGCTGGTGTCCAGGGGAGGTCTTCCCTAACTCCCTGTGTGGTCTGGCAAACACATGTGTGTTTGCCTGACCTACACACATCATCCGACACACCCGCCATGGCACCATGATATCCTACCATGCATGGGTGATGTGTTCTGACATAGAGCGGAAGGTGGGTGGCCCTGTGCACCTTGCCAGGCACCAATACCATGACACATGGCTTTCTACTATACCTCTATGGTCATGACTAGGGCCTCCTGTGATTAGGTCAGTTGTGGCTGACTACAGCAGGAGCATGGCCCACCACATCTAGCTGGCCTATTTATGGCAGAGCTGTGAAACCCCAACAGGTGCATGTACCCTTGCACCAGCATCTATAATGTTCCTCCGCGATCAGGTACGGGACTCCTGGGGAGTGAGCAGATGTGTGACCTGAAACTGCGTATACTTCAATGATATCTGAATTTGTTACAGACCTTCGTAATCAGGTATCAGGGCTCCTGGGGGTGAGGTGGTTTAGAGCACATCCACAGCTGCACCTACCATACCATCAGGATCCATAACAGACGTGTGCAATGAGGTCTGGGCCTCCGGGGAATAGGGTAAATGTGTGACTTAACCCGGCATAACCTAACAAAATATCTAGATGCCATACCCACCTTTGCAATCAGGTCTCAGGACACCTGGGGGTAGGGTGTCTTAGCACACTTCATCAGCAACATAAACCATATCACCAGGGTGACTGACAGAACACTTTGAGCAGGTTTCAGGACTCCTGGGGGTAGGGCAGATGTTTAAACCTGCAAATGCACACACAACCATATCACCAGGGTGACTGACTGACCACTTTGAGCAGGTTTCAGGACTCCTGGGGGTAGGGCAGATGTTTAAACCTGCTAATGCACACACAACCATACCACCAGGGTGACTGACAGACCACTTTTATCAGGTCTCAGTACTCCTGGGGGTAGGGTGGATTATAACACATCAACAGCAACATAAACCATATCACCAGGGTGACTGACAGAACACTTTGATCAGATCTCAGGACTTCTGGGGGTAGGGCAGATGTTTAAACCTGCAAATGCACACACAACCATATCACCAGGGTGACTGACTGACCACTTTGAGCAGGTTTCAGGACTCCTGGGGGTAGGGCAGATGTTTAAACCTGCTAATGCACACACAACCATACCACCAGGGTGACTGACAGACCACTTTTATCAGGTCTCAGTACTCCTGGGGGTAGGGTGGATTATAACACATCAACAGCAACATAAACCATATCACCAGGGTGACTGACAGACCACTTTGATCAGATCTCAGGACTCCTGGGGGTAGGGCAGATGTTTAAACCTGCAAATGCACACACAACCATACCACCAGGGTGACTGACAGACCACTTTGATCAGGTCAGGACTCCTGGGGGTAGGGCAGATGTTTAAACCTGCAAATGCACACCCAACCATACCACCAGGGTGACCACTTTGATCAGGTCTCAGGACTCCTGGGGGTAGGGTGGATTATAACACATCAACGATAAAACAATAGACACACGTTCAGTATAACATATAGAAGGATTATAGTAATAAATAAATTAACTTCTTCCTTTCTTCTTATTCACTCACATTATGTGATTGACAGACCATTTTGAACAGGTCTCAGGACCCCTAGGTGTAGGGCAGATGTGTGACCCTGTAGCTGCAGAACCTAGGGATCAGGTCTTTAGCCTCCTGGGGATAGGGAAAACCACTTTGATGTGATAAATAGGCGGTATATCACATGGGTTTAACTAAAAAACATAAATGAGATAGAATGCCTACACACAGCAGCATACACAGCTACAATAAACACTGGATATTTTTATGGATATACTGACCTGTCCCCATACACTTACCTCACGTGGGTAGTCAGCAAGACGATTATAATGCCTGGTGACGTGGTCCCAAGCCCTCCTTATGCGTCCGAGGTCTGGCCACTTGCAGGAGCCAAGTAATAGTTTCTTCTGCCTAGTGCAGATCAGCCCTGCAAGGTGGCGCAGCTCCCTGCGGGTAAAATCAGGTTTTCTAGAACAAGTCGCCATTTTCAGCAATGCCTTGCTCACGCACGCACGCACATGCATGCCGGCACAATGCCGTGCATCATTAAGGCACGCTAGCAACGTGCCCATGCCTGTGCCACGGCCGGTACACAGCAAACGGTGGTGCCGTCAATATATATAAAGATCTATGCTGCAGACACACATTGCAGTGACGTTTCTGACATTTCTTAACACAATTTGTTAATTATGTATTTATCTCGGTGTTGACACACTGGGGTCTCAAACCCATCACCACTGGTTGTGAGGGCATTGTATTAACCAGTGTGCTATGCCTTTTCACATAGCAATGGCTGGCTACACAGTTACACCAGGTCATCTACATACACTTTCTACTCTCCTTGTCAGGCTAGTGTACAGACACAGCTAGGGCACTTTACAGGGCACCTTGGTTTGGCCAACTGAGCTGCAGGTGTTTTGGGAGGTGCACACGGATTTCAGATCTATGTCAGACTGCTACATGCATAGACAGCCGTATCCTCTGACAGTTATACTGACGGACACACTTTGTATACAGCTCATCAGATAATCTAGCAACCTGAAGCCCACACCACTCTTCCAACATAACCACTGCATGCAACTAGCCACACTTTTGGACATATTGTCATGTGGTAACATGCTCTGATGTGATGATAATACACTATATACTATTCATCCTGATACATCAATCTACAGGCTGTGATAAGGAAGCTTATCATAGCTCAGGAAGGAGCTATAGAAAAGGTGAAGTGACTCTGAACAAGCAACCTGTCAGTTCTGGTAGAAATAAGAAAACCAAATTTTCCCATAAAAGACTACCAGTCCCAGAATGCACCAGGTTTCCAACAGCCATTAGAGGAGCTGAAGTGGGGAAACGTGTGTTCAATCAGGAGGGCTATGAGGTAATCCCTAAGCACTCATCTCAAAGGGCAGGGCCTGATTCAGCACAGCTGCGCTGTGTTAAGGTGGAACACTCATCTAAGCAGAATAAAGGTAGAGTTTATTCTACAGAGAATTATCCTCATCATCTTCATGATCAGCTTGGATATCCTCAGTTTCATCTGGACGATCATCAGAAGCAGAAGCCAAACCGGACGGACAGAGAGGGCAAGAAACCCTTTGGAAGAAGGAAGAGAAAAGCCTTTGGGAGGTCTAGAGGAGTCTGGAGCAGTACGTATACTGGGAGGCATTCCAAGGGCCAGCATACACCATTGGACTGGGGAAAGCCAGAGGAATGGTGCTGCAGAGCTAGGAATCTCCAGACGGTACCTGTGAGGGAGACGGCTGCACGTGGAAGGGACCCTAAGACCCATGCCAGAAGGTATGTGAAGAGAGATCCAGTGTCCAGGGATCTGGATTGGAAGGCTGGACATAAGAACTGGACTACATACTGGCCAGGCTATATAGAGAGGAACTCTAACAGCAATGGAAGCTCAGGTATGAACACTGATCTATGCCCTAGCTATAGCCTTGAAAGACAGCAGGGAAACAAGTATTCTCCTGAAAGTGCTCCATTGAGAAATTCATCTGTGCCAATCCATGATATTGAACCCATGATTGTTGAAGAAGGGGGAGAGATTGCAGATGAAGGATGTGTATACATGGATTGCTCTCTGTCTAAACTCCTTTGGTGATTTTCTGTTATAAAATACAACAACCATCACAAAGAAATACAAACTTGTTCTTTAATCTACTCAGAAAAGCTCCTGAGTAGGATTTTTAGCCACGCAGTAGAAAGCAAGCCAGCTAAGTGGTTTCAGCTGGGTAACTGCTAGCAATTGAGCCTTACCTAATTGCTTGTGAGCTCTGAGAGAATCACTTCTGAATCTATGTGGGAAG
This sequence comes from Ichthyophis bannanicus, assembly GCA_033557465.1. NCBI lineage: Eukaryota > Metazoa > Chordata > Amphibia > Gymnophiona > Ichthyophiidae > Ichthyophis > Ichthyophis bannanicus. The sequence continues at coordinate 1,081,081,172 of CM066032.1, forward strand.
ATATAAGAAGTTAACCTGAAAAGAACAGTTTTTCCCTTCTTTGTGGATTTTTGTTTGTTGTTTGATACACTGCTAAGAAAATATTAGCTAAAGCCTACAGAAAAGACCAGTTTGTTACCAACCAGGTCTTATTTCTTTTGCTTTGATTGCCTGACAAGTTCAAATGTTGTTTTCCTGATTTTGTTTTTCCAAGTTTAACACTGAAAGCAAGTAACCTGATTTATGTGCTACCAAGCATTTCTGTGTTGGGAGAAATAACCCCATAAATAAATATCTTATTGGCTTTACCTTCAAGCACAACTAATTATTGTGAGCAGCTGTGTCTGGTGTGAATGAACTGCATTGTCCACAATCCCTTGCAAATCATATTGATATATGCACTTGCCAAGACTGTGAACATTCTCACCCAGGCAGCCGTCTGACAAATGGCGTAGTTTTTCGGATTGCTTTTGCACAAAGGGATTTACTTGCTAAGGATTACAACTAAAGTTCAAGTTTAAAGCTGGAAAAAAAAGATTTTCCCTCAACTGCACTTTGGAGGAGAAGTGGATGTTCCATGTAGCTGTCCCAGGAGGAAAAGACCCTGTGCAGAGCTGGATTCATCACTGGCATAAGGTAACAAGTACCTGGGCATGTCTAGTGGTGGATGGGAGTAAGGCACAGGGGTAATTGAAAAAAAAACACCTGTTTGGAAGGTGGTGCACTTTGGGTTTTTTTCTTTGTTTCTTGCGGGGATCAAGATGGATCCAAGGGAACTACCTCAGTGGATGGCAGCCCAGTTTAGCAGGCAACAGGAGCTAGCATAGCAGGCTCAGGACACTGCTATGAAAGCCTTAATGGACCAGCAGAAGCCAGTGCTTGATCTGGTGCAAGCCCTAGTTAAGCTGCAGAACCAAAGTGGAACAGATGCAAGACCAGCAGTAAATACTGGTACACCACATGTGGACAGTGTGGGACTCAATCAGGGAATTGGGGCATTTAGTTTTGGGAAGCTAACTCCAGATGATAATGTTGATGATTTTCTAGAGTCTTTTGAAAGAGTGGCACAAGCATTAGCATGGCCAGAAACCCAGTGGGCAGTAAGGCTGGCAGCCTCATTAACTGGAGAGGTGCTTGCAGCTTATAGAGCAATGCCAGCAGCCCAGGCTTTGAATTATAAGGATGTAAAGGCTGCTATTAGAGATCGCCTAGGATTGTCTATTTCAGAGAATAGGCGAATGTTTAGAGCTACTACATTGAGAGTGGGCTCTGAGTCAGAGAATCAGAGGATTAGCTGTAAATTGGTTGGAGCCTGAGCAAAAGACAGTAGAAATGTTATTAGACATTATTATGCTTGAACAATTTATGTCTGCGGTGCCTAAAGATTTGCACACTTTCCTTATACAGCAAAATTGCCAAAATCTTGGAGAGGCAACCATGCTAGCAGAGAGATTCTTGGAAGCCACGCAGGCTTGCCATAGAATGGGTGGCCCTCTGAAGATTGGTGCTGAGGCAAGATGTGCTGTATCAGAAAAGAAAATAATTAAAAATGTTTCTGAAAATGAATGTACTGTATCAATCCAGATGACACAGTGGAGTAGAAAGAAATGTTTCAAATGTGGAAAATGGGGACATTTAGAAAAGGGATGCCAGACACACACTAGCTTAATGGGTGTGGATTTAAAACAGCCCAAAGAAGGATTTCTTTTGATGGTTGATGTGCAAGGAATTACCACAAATGCTTTGTTAGACTCTGGGGCAGACCAGAGTATGATGTCAAAAAGGCTTTGGAAGAGGATAGAGGCCCAAGAAGGATTTGTGCCTAGAACCCCTGAAAGCCAAGTTCACATCAGATGCATTCATGGTGCTGCAACATCATATCCCACCTATAGGCTAAAGGATAAGTGCCTGGGGGAACAAGAGGAAGTCCTGTTAGCAGTGGTGCCTAGGCTACCCTTTCATTTGGTTCTAGGAAGAGACTGGCCAAGATTTAAGCAGGGTCTAGTGGAAGGACTAGGAAAGAAGGAGGGAGAAGGATTAATGGTAATAGCTCCCGGGCCTTTATTTGGAAGTCCTTAGACTCCAGCTAAAAAGATGGTTAAGCGTCCAGAAGACCAAGCTACCCCAAAGCAGACATTCGTCTTAAAGTACCATAGGGTCACAGAGAAGGCCCAAGCTCCTAAGCGGGCAACCCCTCAAGCTGCTGGGTTTGACCTGTGCAGCATAGAAAATGTGACTGTACCTAGCCAAGGGAGAGCCCTGGTGGACACTGGTCTCCAAGTGGAAATACCTATTGGATACTACCGCAGATTTATACCGCAATTTGCAGAGAAAAGTGCAATTTTCACGGATATGCTGCGGAAGAATTGTCCAAACCAGCTAAAGTGGACACCTGAAGCTGGAAAAGCGTTTTCAGTCCTAAAAGGAAAATTGTGTACAGGACCGGTACTGAAAGGGGTGGACTTCAGGAAACCCTTTCTGGTTCAAACAGATGCATCGGATGTAGGGCTAGGTGCGGTTCTATCCCAGTGTCATGAAGGGGAGGAGCATCCTGTGATTACCTGAGCAGGAAGTTGTCACCGGCTGAACAAAAGTATCCCACAATAGAAAAAGAATGTTTAGCTATTAAGTGGTCAGTGGAGGCGTTAAGGTTTTACCTTACAGGGAGAAAGTTCCAGTTGGTCACAGACCATGCCCCACTTAAGTGGTTGCAGCAAATGAAGAACCACAATGCCAGGTTGACACGCTGGTACATGGCCTTACAGGCATTTGGTTTTCAAGTTGAACATCGTGCTGGAAAGTTACATAAGAATGCGGATGCCCTTTCCCGTATTACGGACTGTAGAGAAGAAGTTTCACCAGTGACACCAGACCATAATAACTTAAGCAGGGGGGTATGTGATAAGGAAGCTTATCATAGCTCAGGAAGGAGCTATAGAAAAGGTGAAGTGACTCTGAACAAGCAACCTGTCAGTTCTGGTAGAAATAAGAAAACAGAATTTTCCCATAAAAGACTACCAGTCCCAGAATGCACCAGGTTTCCAACAGCCATTAGAGGAGCTGAAGTGGGGAAACGTGTGTTCAATCAGGAGGGCTATGAGGTAATCCCTAAGCACTCATCTCAAAGGGCAGGGCCTGATTCAGCACAGCTGCGCTGTGTTAAGGTGGAGCACTCATCTAAGCAGAATAAAGGTAGAGTTTATTCTACAGAGAATTATCCTCATCATCTTCATGATCAGCTTGGATATCCTCAGTTTCATCTGGACGATCATCAGAAGCAGAAGCCAAACCGGACGGACAGAGAGGGCAAGAAACCCTTTGGAAGAAGGAAGAGAAAAGCCTTTGGGAGGTCTAGAGGAGTCTGGAGCAGTACGTATACTGGGAGGCATTCCAAGGGCCAGCATACACCATTGGACTGGGGAAAGCCAGAGGAATGGTGCTGCAGAGCTAGGAATCTCCAGACGGTACCTGTGAGGGAGACGGCTGCACGTGGAAGGGACCCTAAGACCCGTGCCAGAAGGTATGTGAAGAGAGATCCAGTGTCCAGGGATCTGGATTGGAAGGCTGGACATAAGAACTGGACTACATACTGGCCAGGCTATATAGAGAGGAACTCTAACAGCAATGGAAGCTCAGGTATGAACACTGATCTATGCCCTAGCTATAACCTTGAAAGACAGCAGGGAAACAAGTATTCTCCTGAAAGTGCTCCATTGAGAAATTCATCTGTGCCAATCCATGATATTGAACCCATGATTGTTGAAGAAGGGGGAGAGATTGCAGATGAAGGATGTGTTTACATGGATTGCTCTCTGTCTAAACTCCTTTGGTGATTTTCTGTTATAAAATACAACAACCATCACAAAGAAATACAAACTTGTTCTTTAATCTACTTAGAAAAGCTCCTGAGTAGGATTTTTAGCCACGCAGTAGAAAGCAAGCCAGCTAAGGGGTTTCAGCTGGGTAACTGCTAGCAATTGAGCCTTACCTAATTGCTTGTGAGCTCTGAGAGAATCACTTCTGAATCTATGTGGGAAGATATAAGAAGTTAACCTGAAAAGAACAGTTTTTCCCTTCTTTGTGGATTTTTGTTTGTTGTTTGATACACTGCTAAGAAAATATTAGCTAAAGCCTACAGAAAAGAAAAGTTTGTTACCAACCAGGTCTTATTTCTTTTGCTTTGATTGCCTGACAAGTTCAAATGTTGTTTTCCTGATTTTGTTTTTCCAAGTTTAACACTGAAAGCAAGTAACCTGATTTATGTGCTACCAAGCATATCTGTGTTGGGAGAAATAACCCCATAAATAAATATCTTATTGGCTTTACCTTCAAGCACAACTAATTATTGTGAGCAGCTGTGTCTCGTGTGAATGAACTGCATTGTCCACATTCCCTTGCAAATCATATTGATATATGCACTTGCCAAGACTGTGAACATTCTCACCCAGGCAGCCGTCTGACAAGGCCCACTGGGGTATTGAACACATGACCTCGCCCACTGAGGTCAGTATATTCACCATTGTCCTGCAACAATATTGGTTGTAATTAAACTATGGCTAGCTACTCAACCAGTGCAGGTCACCAGACACACTGTCTGGTGTGGCTACCAGGATAAGTTAGCACTAAGGGTACCCATGATGCAATGCACATGCAGATCAGCAGTCTACATCTGCTCACCGGATAGGGGTTTGCAACTCTGCAGCACATCAACTGGGTAGTGGGACCAAGCATGCATGTTACTGTTACAGTGTGCCTACTGACCATGCTATTGTGCGTGTTCTGTGATCACCCTGAGAGTAAAGTCGTGGGGACAGCACCAGGTCCACAGTACCCGGGATGTTTGCAGTAGGTTTTGTTGCAGTTCACCATAACTGCCAGTGTATGGGGTATTCTTTGCAGAGAGCCTTGGAAGTTTTCTATGTACATTCCTATATGCCATTGATGCGTAGCCCATGCGGACCAGGATGCTTGCAACATAATGCATATTGAGTGAGGTTGCCATAGACACCTGTTTTTGGAGCAGGGGTGTGTCTGGACTCACATGAGGACGATATATGGAGCAAGCCCACCCTCTGTGAGTCAGGGTAGGGAACATGATCTGAACACAACAGACACACACTATCATTGTTTCCAATAGGACCAGTTGAGCTAAATGATGACAGACTGTGGGCTCAGCAACCTCCGGCCAACTAAAGAACAGAGAGCTGATGCAGATCTGAACATGGAACTCGACCACTGGCAGTGCAACTGGTCAGCTAAGCTACCCCCACTACATTCTGACATTCAACAGCAGAGGGCAGTCAGTGTGCATATGCTGCAACCATACACATGCTAACTACAGACAGTCTGCTGCCACATACATAGTGCATGTGCCAAAAGGAACACTATGCATCCTGGTGTGGGATCTGGCACACACACCACAGAACTATATCAGTGATTGGGCCCCAAAAAAGAAAACCCACAAATATCACTTGAGAGAAATGCTGTATGGTACTATGGGGGAACCTAGCCATGCCATGGTCACTGCTCAGTCAGGGTGAGAGTGACCTTCCAGCATGACACGCTGTGGCCACCCTGTCCGTGCAGGTGGTGGTCGGGCACTACAATGTCCCAGCCATTGCACTATACCTTGTGCAGATGCATCCTGCCCAGGCCGCTCTGTCCGGCCCATACCCACAGTGCCTTGCTCCTCATTATGCACATTGGCAGGCTTACACTGGAGACAGTGCAAGCAGTGTGGGCTCAGTAAGGTGTAGGCAGCCACAACACACTGGATATACAGACACACACTCCCACACCTATGCCAGCATTGTGCAAATATAGAGGCTTTTAGCAGCCCTGGCAACCACACCAGTCCTGGGCACGGTGCAGGCATGGCTATGGTACGCAATACTGTTGGGGTCACTCCCCAGGGTGGTAAACACTGTCAGAAACCAAAACTGAAACACACTTCACAGATTTAAGAAAGGTTGCTATGATGCAGCTCTCTCAGCAAATTGTGATTAACTTAGGAATTGTTATCTGCCATTAATCATAGCAACCTTTTGATATATGTGTAACGTATCCCCAGGTTTAGGGCGGCATTGCTAAGGTATGCAAGTGCTAGTATTGGGAGATGCTGCTGCACGCAGGGCCCAACAGCCTGACTCTCCATGAGGCTTTGGATAGTGGAGCCTGTGGGTGTGGGTGTTTATGCCCCTGTTGGCCACTGCTCTAGGGCAGAGGTTCCCAACTCCGGTCCTGGTGTGCCAAACACTGTTTGGGTTTTCATGCTGTCCCTAATGAATATGCATGAGAAACATTTACATACCATGGGGGCGGTGCATACAAATGCAGCACAGGCATATTTATTAGAGAAAGCATGACACCTGAATGGTGTTTGCCCCTCCAGGACTGCAGTTGGAAACTCTGCTCTAGGGATTGCACATGTTTATGGTGTCTGTGCTCTGTAGGGTAAAATATAGGTGTTTCAGGAATGTTTATGTTATCTGCAATAAAGGTTCTGTCTTTATTACCACGGTTTAGTACTGGGTAAAATATGGGAACTGGGTTGGTAGGAGCCACAGCTGGGACTTGAACTTGTGACCTTCTGCTCATGAACACATTGGCTGTGTGTACTACACCACACTGTAGCCACAGGGACAGTGCATTCCCTGGGGATACCATGACTGTTCGTCAGACAGACCCTGTCTGTTGCAGTGCACAGCACCCACCTAAACGGGGCTAGGCCATGGTCTGCTGTGGGCAGATGCCACTTCCCCCTCTGCCACCAGCACCCCTCCGCCACCATGCTGCCATGCCATTATGCCAGTGGTACTCATGTTGCGCAGTCCCAGGCCATCCAGTATGCTGGTAGGCAGCTGCCTATGGACATGTGCGCTTCCCTCCCCTCCCCCCCCCAACACAGCTTGCCAATGTTATGTGCCCTTGGGGGTACCTGCTGGGTAATCTCCCCTGTGACACTGTGGGACACACACTCGTGCCCATGTTGGACCCTTGTCAGTTGATGTCTTGCTGCTTTACAGTTTCGGCATCCCTATGTGCCACCTAGGCATCTGCTGGACCACAGCATGTGCCACCTGCAGCCCTCTATATCCCATTTACAGCATCAGTACAGTTGCCCTTTCCTACATGCCCACTCTGCTGTTACTGCACATGTGCACGCCATAACAAACCTGTCCAATATAGACGTGAAAAAACCCTGATCAGCACTATTTCAATCTGGGATCTTTCACTTTGTAGGGGGATGGAGAATAGACCCTTCCAAATATAATATCTTATTTTTTGAGCTTTGTCAGTGGTGTTGCTTTATGTTTATCATTAATATCACTTTTGGCCAGCTTGGTTATTGGGCTTTTAGATGTGGTTCTGGTCCTTTTATATGTTTATTTGCCTCTTTGTTCCCTGCCCATGTATCACAACTATCACTTTTCTGGGTTTCGCTGCCTTTGCTGCACATTGCTGACATAAATGGTTTCTCTTTCCTGCAAATGTGCCTTAACACGAGGGTTTCACTGGCGTTAGTGTTCAGACCCTGATTCCACAGCGTTAGTGTGCCTGGCGCCTCTCCCCTCCCACTCTCCGCCCATTGAACCCTTCTCTCTGCCCTCTGGGAAGCCTTACTCCACCCTTCAGACCCGGATTTCACAGCGTTAGTGTGCCTTAACGCCGCCGCTGCATTATCGCGCGATAATATCGCGAGATAACATCACTTATCATGCGATAATACCACCGCTGCGACGTTAAGATGGATTAGTAAACATACCCCATAGTGTCTTATTGGTTGTCCTCCTTCCACCAAGTCTCTGAGATGCCAATCATATCTAACCTTGCATTTAGTGCTATATATTCTAGCTCTCCCATCTTATTTTTTAGACTACTATAATTTGCATACAGTCATTTTAGAGGTTGAATTTTATTTATATTAATCTGGTTATTAGTTGATAGCTGTACTTTTATCTTTGTTGGAACCTTTCTGTCAGGATACCCTAACTTCCGTTATCTAGTTTAAAAGCTGCTCTCTCTCCTTTTTAAAGATTAATTCCAGCAGCCTGGATCCAAACCGGTTAAGGTGGAGACCACCCCACCAGAAAATCCCCTCCATTCCACAGAATGTTGCCCAGTTCCTAACAAATCCAAAACCCTCTTCTTTGTACCATCGTCTCATCCAAGCATTGAGACTCTGGAACTCTTCCTGCCATTTGGGTCCTGAGCGTGGAACGAGGTACATTTCAGGGACTGCTACCCTGGAAGATATGGATTTCAACTTCCTACCCAAAAGCCTAAATTTGTCCTCCAGAAACTCCCTCCCACACTTTTCCTATGTCATTGATACCAACACGTACCAAGACAGCAGTAAAGCCTTTGACGCTGTTCCACACAGGTGACTTATAAACAAATTGAGCACCCTAGGGCTGGACCCTAAAGTGACTGACTGGGTTAGAAACTGAGTGGGAGGCGACAAAGTGTTCAGGTAAATGGAGCTTACTCTGAGGAGAAGGATATTACCAGTGGTGTGCCACAGGGATCTGTCCTTGGAGCGATTCTTTTTAACATCTTTGCTAGTGATATGGCAGAAGGCCTGTCGGGTAAGATTTGCCTCGTTGCGGATAATACCAAAATCTGTTATAGAATAGACACCCAGGAAGGAGTAGATAACATGTGCAATTCTGGTTGCCGTATCTCAAGATGTAGTGTTATCAGAAAAAGTACAGAGAAGAGTCACCCAAACTGTAAAGGATACCGATGGAAGGATACACCTATGAAGAGAGGCTAAAAATGTTAGGGCTCTTTAACCTGGAAAAGAGAAAGCTGAGGGAAGATATGATAGAGGTCTATAAATTAATGAATGGAGTGGAACAGGTAAACATAGACTGATTGTTTACACCATCAAAATATAGAAAGACTGGGGAACATGCAATGAAGCTACAGTGTAACCTATTTAAGACTAACAAGAGAAAATATTTTTTCACTCAACGTGTAATCAAACTCTGGAATTCGTTACAAGAGGATGTAGTTAAAGCTGTTAGTGTAGCTGAGCTTAAAAAAGGTTTGTATAAGTTCCTGGAGGAAAGGTCCATAAACTATTATTAAAGAGGACATGGGAAATTTCCTGCTTGCCCCAATACAAGCATTGTGGAACCTGTGCTTTTTGGGGAAACATATAGGTACTTGTGACCTAGATGGCCACTGTTGGAAACAGGATACTAGGATTTATGGACCTTGGTCTGACCCAGTATGGCATATTTTATATTCTTATCTTATGTTCTTATCAGGAGGAATCTAGCCAAGCTTGAAGAATGGTCAGGAATTTGGCAGCTGAGATGTAATGCTAAAAAATGCAGTCATATTGGGACCTGATGGTCTCCCCATTGAGTTTTATAAAACCTTTGCCGCAGAGTTATGTCCTCAGTTACTGTTGTATTTTCAAGTTTTGGCAGACGAGCCTGAAAAAGCTGGGGCTTTCGCGGCGGCAAATGTGATTGTGTTAGAAAAACCTGGTAGGGATCCTCAACAGGTGGGTAACTATCGTCCCATCTCATTGTTGAATTCCGACTACAAGATCTATGCGACTGTTTTGGCGCAAAGAGTAGCCAGGGTGGCCCCTCTGCTAATACATCCAGATCAATGTGGCTTTGTAAGGGGTAGGTCTACGGCGGACAATGCAAGGTTGTTGTGTCACGTTTTAGCGGGAGCAGAGAGGGTGCCTTGCCCGGTCGTCGGCCTGTCTCTTGACGCTGAAAAAGCATTTGACCGCCTAGAATGGTCGTTCCTGTTTGCAGTCCTCGAGTGGTTTGGCTTTGGGCAGGGTTTTGTTAAACTTCTCAAGGTGTTATATACTTGTCCTACTGCTAGGTTGTGTGTGAACGGTGTTCAGTCGCGGGTTATGGTGCTTGGGCGAGGTACGAGGCAAGGTTGTCCCCTCTCTCCGCTGCTTTTCAACTTAGCCTTGGAACCGCTTCTCTTGCTGCTCAGGCAGAACACAGATATTCAGGGAGTTTCAATTGCGGGGGTGGAGGTTAAGTTGTCGGCATATGCTGACGATCTATTGCTCTTTACTACTCCTGGCTCGGTGTCTGTGATTCTTAGTTTGATTGCGCAGTACTCTGGGTTGTCTGGGTACAAAATAAACTGGTCGAAGTCTATAGCTTTTCCGTTGAACTCTTACACTAATAAGTGGGAGGTATCAGGGTACTCTTTTGTCTGGGAACCCACAGCATTTAAATACCTGGGGGTCCAGTACTGCTACCCTTTGGAAGAGGCAGTTAAGGTTAATTCTGATGTGCTATCAACGCTAACTCGGATTATGATTTGTAAGTGGTCTCCTTTGGCACTTTCGTGGTGGGGGTGGCTTGAGTTAATCAAGATGACGATTGTTCCTAAGCTTAATTATATGTTGGAGATGCTACTTTGTTATTTGCCCAGGAAGGTGTATCGGCAGGTTGAGGGAATGTTAAGTCGGTACCTTTGGAATAACAAGCCGCCTAGGATTGCCCTGAGAAAGCTTAAGGCGAGGAAAGAAGATGGTGGGGTTAATTTTCCTGACTTTTGGTCTTTCCATACTGCCTTTTTGTTGAAACAGGGTTCTAGGTGGACAGAGGACGTTTCTGATTCCAGCCCTGTGTGGTTGGTGGTGGAGCAGAAATTGGTCACTCACTTTCCTGTTGAGCTTTTGCCTAATATGTTATGTCCAAGCTCCAGGGTTCCAGTGATGGTATCTGACACGCAGAGAGCTTTTTTAGTCTTAAAGCATGCTGGGGGGGGGGGGGGTGGAGAAAAACTTTACGGTGTCCACTCCTTTGTGGTATAAGCCTTTGTTTAAGATTCATCGGGAGGTTTTTGCCTGGCCTCAGTGGCATTCGCGTGGTATTTGGACGCTGGGCCATCTGATTACTGAGGCCAGTTGGAAGAGTTTTGACAGGCTGCAGCAGGAGTTTGGTCTCCCCGGAGCGTTTTATTTCCAGTGGCTGCAACTTAGACATTGTGTGTTGAAGGCCGGGGTTGAGGTTCTAAGGTTGGGGGAGGCTGAAGGGGTGGACTCCCTGATTGCGCGGGTCTTGCAAGTGCCAGGGGTGGCCTCCCGGTATTATAAGCTGTTGCAGTTAAATGCTCCCTTGTTAACTAGAGGGTTTCAGCAGGTCTGGGCTCAGGATGGGGGAGTCCCTCTAGAGTGGGTGAATTGGGAGTCACTGTGGTCAAAGGTAGTGAGGGTTTCGAAAGCTGCCTCTGTGACTCAAACTTTGTTCTTTCTTGCTCATAGGGCATATTGTACTCCAGTCCGTTTAAGCAGGTGGAACAAAGATTCTAACAATAAATGCTGGTCCTGTCAATCGTTCATTGGTACTTTGGAGCACATTATGTTTAGCTGCCCTTGTATCTGTAAGTTTTGGATGCAAGTTTGGGAATGTATACAGTCCATTTTGGGTTTTCGAGCCCCACTTTCCTGGGCTATTGTTGGCCTCAGGTCGTTGGTGGAGATTCCCAACCTGGGGAAGCACTGTTATTTTTTGCTAGATTTCATGGTGGGGGTTGCTGTGTCCTTGGTTGTTCGAAATTGGAAACACACGTATGATGTCAATATGGTGTCTTGGTGGAATCTTGTATGTGTGTACAGTAGGTATGAACAAATGCCTAGGAAGGGCATCTCCAGGGGCGGGTCGCAATTCCTTAGGTGGAGACCCCTTAATGAGTTTGCCGCACATGCTCATTGAGCAGGCGATGTGTAGCTGCCCTCGTTACTAGTAGGTGAATGAGGTGGTGGGTGCCCATTGGCTGTTTTGTCTGCAGCAAAGGTTTGGTTAGCACACTTTGGAGGGGGGGAGGGGGTTTTGAGTATTGTTTACAGCTTGGCTTTGTTTTCTGCTCGGGGGGAGGAGGGTTTTGGCTTGTGTTGGGTGTGTTGGGGGTATAATTTTCTGAGTATGTATCCTGTTATGTTGTTTGTTGAGTTGTTACTGCTGTGAAGTTGGAAAAAGTAAATAAAGATATTAAAAAAAAATGCAGTCATGCATTTGGGCTGCAAAAATCCAAGGGAATGGTACAGTGTGGGAGGCAAAGTACTTCTGTCCATGAAAGAAGAGTGGGACCTGGGCATGGTTGTTTCTGATGATCTTAAAGTAGCTAAACAGGTAGAAATGACGATGGTGAAAGCCAAAAAGATGCTTGGGTGCACAGAGAAAGGAATGGCCAGCAGGAAAAAGGAGGTGATACTGCCTCTGTATAAGTCTCTGGTGCGACCTCATTTGGACTATTGTTTGAAATTCTGGAGACCATACCTTCAAAAGGATATATACAGGATAGTCAATGCAGAGGGTGGCTACTAAAATGGTTTGTGGTCTTTCTTATAAACCATATGGGGACAGACTTAAAGATCTTAATATGTATACTGTCACAGCCCCTCCCGGTGGCAGCGCGCTGAAGGGTCAGGGCAGACATTTATTGAAGCCGGGAACTCTAACATAGACCAGGTGCATTATGGTCCTTGTAGTTCCCTTTCTTTATAAAGAATAGTTGTGTGAGCCTTGTGCTGGGTTAAATATAAGGTTTCATTCCCTTGATGCGCTAAGGTTCTCCAAGAAGACAACAGAATTCACCTTGATTCAGGGTTTCTACCAAAGTATTTACAAAGTCCAAAACTGTTATAAGAGCTTCACAGTCTTTTCCATTCAAGCAGGGTTTTTCAATATCATATAAATAAACACAAAAACTTCTTCTTTTCAGCTCAACAAAGCAATGACATTTTAGAGCATGTCTTATGCTATGACTCTGTGAGAGATTCTATACTCTCAGCTACACAGAAAGTACAGTCCATAGGATATTCAGGTAGCAATGGTTCTGGTTCTACAAGGTCTGTTAGAATATCCTCTTGCTCAGATATGGTGTCTGCTAAGCCTGAGCTTTCCCTAGGCAAAACTGGATGTACTTCAGTAGTTCTCTCCAAGACTTTCCAGCCTGGCTGGACCTGGTCTGGCAAACAATTAATATGGCTTTTATCTAGGACCTTCTGCACAGGTTTCCAAAGCTTTCCCCAGCTTTGTTTCTCATATCTATGGCTCTCTGGTTTACAAGCCTTTCTAGGACCTGGCACACATTCAGGAAAGGAGGTGTGAATGTACCTTTGTTCTCTGAGACGTGCGTTGCTGGTATTCCCTCTACCAGGCACTCTCCTGCTTACACTGTCTTCCCTGGAGACTTCTTTCTGGAGCTTTTCAGCATGGGCTTGTCCTTCCTGGAAGTTATCCCTTCCTTGTAAAGACTGCAAGCTTAACTGCCTTTCCTTCCGTAGTTGGAGCTTTCCCCTTTCTCTCTCCTTAGTAGCAGGGGTTTCCGTTGCTCTCTGTATTTGTGGTCCTCTCTGCTCCTGTGGTCGTCTCTCTGTTCATGGTCCTCTCTGTATTGGTGGTCCTTTCTCTATGCTCCTGACCGAGCACTGCTTATAAAGCCGTTTCTCTAGTGGGTCTTCTGGCCCTCTACTCAGGTGTGTTTGATTAGCTATTGCCTCATTACAATCTGAGTGTGTCAGCCTACCTTCTGCAGCCTCATGCCTACTCCCTCTAGCTGCACTTATTGGTAACTGCATTCTCTGTAAATCAGTTTCTTTAAAAGAAATGGAGTTTTCTCCTAACTGCATAGCTTCAGTAGTGTCAGCTTCATCACAATATGTTAGAGGAAAGATGGGATAGAGGAGATAAGATAGAGATGTTTAAATACCTCCATGGCATAAATGCACAGGAGGAGAGTCTCTTTCGATTGAAAGCAAACTCTGCTATGAGGGGACGTAGGATGAGTTTGAAAGGGGATAGGAGTAATACACAGAAACACTCCTTTATGGAAAGAGTTGTAGATGCATGGAATAGTCTCCCAGTGAAGGTAACAGAGACAAGGACTGTCTGAATTTAAGAAAACCTGGGAGAAACACAGAAGATCTCTAAAGGAAAAAAGAGGATTATAGTAGTTGATATGGAAGAGCAGAATAGATAGGTCATGTGATCTTTTTCTGCTATCATGCTTCTATGTTTCTATGTTTTGCTCAGAATAATATTGATGTTTATGCACTAGACAGCATTTCACACATGCACATAACATTGTTCCAACACACTCTTCTGCTGCTTTTTTCGCTACTGCTTTTAGAAAAGACAGAAAAAAATGTAGGTGCTGGATGCTCAAGAAACAGTCATAAATTTCTCACCAGCACTGACTGTGGACTTATGAGTTCATTCTTTACACCTTCCAGGGCCTGACCAGCCATCAAGCAAAGTAGGCAGTCATCTAAAGTGGCAGCGTTGGCGGGGAGGTTAGCAAAGAGCAAGGCATTCAATGCTAAATAATAGAGTCTGACAGCCTGGGGGCATAAGATTTAAAGTTTGCCTAGGATGCCAACATCTTGAACCAACTCTTGGGCCGGCTCTGACATCTTCTCAGACCTCACGTTAAAATCCCCATGTTCAGCTTAACCTTCTGGTCTTCTCCAAACCTCTCTGCATCTGTGCTGTATAGCTAATTGCTTCATTATCATCCATTTAAATTGTTTTAAATGCACTGTGTGCTGCTGTCTGCTTGAAGCTTCGCTCACAGTTAACTTGTGTACAAAACTTGTTCTTACATTGGTAGCATACAAAATTGTGTGCTAAAACCAAGCTCACTTGTGGGCAAACCCTAGTGCACTTTTGCATCTGCCTTTTAGTCATTTAAGTTTGCTTTGATACCATCCTCTTGCTATATTGGGATCCTCTATATCTGTCCCATGACTCTCTGAATTCCCACAGTTTTTGTCCCCATTAACTCCTTTGAGAGAGCATTCCAGGTATCTATCACCTCCCATTCCATGATATTGATTTTATTTCCTTGCATTTTCATTTCATGCCCTCTCATTCTTTAGCTTCTCCATCTTTATTTATTTAGACAGTTTTGTATAACACCTTATCCTTCCATCAAAGTGGTCACAACACAATTGGGGATACATTTAACATGAGGGGATATGAGACACATACACTAATACTTACAGGGAACATGGGCAATGGAGGGTTAAGTGGCTTGCCCAAAACCACAAGGAGCACCTGTGGGACTAGAAACCCCAGTCCTTCCAGCCCAAGGTTGCTGTCCTCTAGTGGGATTTGAACCCCTGACCTTCTGGCCTGAGGTACCTTGCCCCAACCACTAGGCCACTCCTCCCATCTTTGAACAAGGTTTGTTCACTAATACCTTTCAAGTATTTAACCATCTGTTCATATCTCTCTCCAGTCTCTCCTCTTCTCTATGGTTTACATATTGAGGTCTGCAAGTTTCTTTTTCATACATCTTCTGGCAGAAATCCTATATCATTTTAGTCACCTTCTAAACTGTGTCATCTTTGCGTATCCTTAGCAAGATGTGGAGCCTGATTCTGAGAGGGGTACATCCCCAATGAAGATGGGCCTGTTGGGATCTTATTCTGGACCATGGGAACTAAATGTTCCCACAGTACATAGAATCAGGCCCAAAGACGGCCCTGCATGCCCCTGCCACCTGCAGGGTCGTCCTCCCTGCAGGCATCCCGATACCCATGGCTTAGGCCCCCCACTTCCCTGCTGCCTGACCCACGGCTGGCCAGTCGGGACCTGAATCAGGCAGCAGGGACCCCCCTGCACCTGGCCCTGGCCCCAGGGAGGTGGGGGGATCCGCACGTGCCTTGTACTGTGCCTAATAAGGTGCCTTCTAACGTTACTTGTATTGCGCCTCATAAGGTGCATTCTAACATGCCTTGTACTGCTCCTAATAAGGTGCCTTCTAACGTGCCTTCTAATGCGCCTTATAACGCGCCTTATTTGACACAGCTTTAATGATGCCGCGCCCACTCCTTTATATGGGCATCTGTATCATCAACGCGGAACCTAATGCGAATGGCATTACCGCAGTTTAGTAAAAATACCCCATAGTCTCCAAAACTCTACAGAATAATTTAAATGAGGCTTTGCCATGACTTATACAAGGGCCTTATCATCTCCTCCATTCTGCTGGCTATGCAGCCTTCTGGCTTTGAATACCAACCTGTTGCATTGTTTTTCTACCTTGAGATCCTCAGATATTAACATTTGGCACTGTTTATTCTGGACTGATCACCTCAGCCCCTCATCTCCTATCACATATAGGGGTATGTTTACTAAACTGCGGTAATGCCATTCGCGTTAGGATCCGCGGTAGAGGCAGAAATACCCAAATAAGGACATGGGCGGTACATCGTTACCGATAATGCGCATTACAAGGCGCCATAAATTAACGAGCGTTAGAGGGAGCCATGGCATGTTACCGTGCGTTAATCTTAAGAAGGCGCGCAGATATGCAAACACATAAACTGAGCTGTAGCACAATGGTTACTACACTGACTGATGATGAAGGGGTCATGGGTTTGATTCCCCAGTGAGCCTAATGAATAAGGCTGGCTGAGGCATTATGTTTAACCCTTTGAAGGCCTACTTTAGAATTTTAATCCACATTCTGCAGTTGGATTAATTTTTGCATATTTCAGGAAAATTGTACCCGTCTTATTCAATATGTTCTAATAGTGATTTTCCTTCTGCTATGGTCATGTATTATATACCATTTGATAGGAATAGTTAGTCAGAATTTTGGATCCCGAGAGTTTTGGGCTTGGCCTGGAAAGGGTTAAGTATTGGGTTGTGAGGAATTTTAGTTTTACTTTAATTAGTGCTGCCAGCAAACATACCCTCACAGTGGCGTAACCTAAGTTGCTGCAT
This sequence comes from Ichthyophis bannanicus, assembly GCA_033557465.1. Classification (NCBI taxonomy): domain Eukaryota; kingdom Metazoa; phylum Chordata; class Amphibia; order Gymnophiona; family Ichthyophiidae; genus Ichthyophis; species Ichthyophis bannanicus. The sequence continues at coordinate 1,081,097,884 of CM066032.1, forward strand.
AAGGCACCCTAGAAGGCCCTCCATAGGGCACATTATAAAGTGTGCCGTCTGCCAAGGCACCCTATAATGTCCCCTATAGGACACCTTATAAGGCGCTTCATAGGGCGCCGTATAAGGCGCCCTATAGGGCGCCTTATGAGGCACCCTAAGGTGACAGTACTCTGAGGGTGTTTCTGCTGGCAGCACTAATATACAATAAAAATAGACAATTCCTAAGACAGCCCTATCAATGAACCCCACTGTGGGTTTTGAACCTATGACCTCTAGGCTCCATGGGCAGTGAAGTAACCAGTGGGCTACAGCTGCTAACAAACCCCTGGCTGGCTACAGGAGGACTGCACGGCACCACACAAACATTCTGCTGTGGTTACCAGGATAGGGTCAACACATCCATACCCATGATGCACTGCACATACAAATCAGCAGTCTGCAGATGATCACAAGATGGGGTATGCACCCCACAGCACCTCAGCCTGGTAGGGGGTAATGACGGTGTGTGTTAGTGGCACAGAGTAGCTACAGACCGTCACAGTGTGCGGGTCCTGTGCTCACCCTGAGGGTGAGGTGGGGTGCCCAGCACCATTTTGCAGCACCTGGCTTTGCTGAGATAGGCTATACTACAGGTCCCCATCAGTGCCAATGTGTGATAGGTAGTCCTTGCAAACACCCCTAGGATATGCCTGTGTTCATCTGTATTTCACATCTAGCCCTTGTGGACTATGATGCACCCAGAAAAGTATATACTCTGTGTGGGTGCCATGGTCACATGATTTAAGTGAAGGGGGGTGTTTGGACCCACAGGCAGATTACGTACCACCACCCAACCCACCCTCTGTGGCTGAGGGTGGGGGACAGGATCTCCCACCAACAGATCCACATTCTACCCCCCTGCAATGGTGGCAGTAGAGGGGACCATCACCCCAGTCCTACTGGGGAACAGACACCCTAACTGGAGCAACTGCTCGCAAAGAACCTCAAGAAACACAAACAGCGAGCAGAGAGAGGGTCACAGACGCTTTATTAATATTCAAAGAACTCCCCAACGCGTTTCGGCAAATGCCTTCATCAGGGGGCTGAGGACTGCAAACAACAAAAATAACAATAATAACAATATGACATATAAATAACACAATTCATACCATTATGCATATTAAAAACATGAACAAGCATAAAAATAAGAAAAATGACTAAAATACATGTATATTATAATAATAGGAACAATAAAATGTAAAAGGACATTGACTAAATAAACAAAAAGAGAAATCAAAAAAGCAAGGGCATACTTACATATTATGTATATCATATACACAACGTAGCGCACAGTAGAATATAAAGTCGTGGCACAGGGACAATCTTATAACTAAAAGATAGTAAGATCATTAATAGCCAAAAGAATGTAGAGCAAAAAACTTTAGCAAAACCATTGAATAATGGGAAACCCAGCACCAAAAAAGAAAGAAAAACAGACCATACTATACATTATGTTCATTTAAATTCATTCAAAAATGATAAATATAAGATCCATTGAACAATGTAAAACAGTGGTAAAAATGTAATAGAGAAAGTACAAATATATCGTACACATATAGGGGCATGTTTACTAAACATTCCTAACGTGCGGGGCCGCGGTAGTGTGCGTGTGCCATATAAGGAGTGGGCGGTTCAGGCAGAAAGAAGAAAAAACCCCTACCGTACGTGTGCACGTCGCGCTAATTTGCGGGGCCCACATTAGCGCGTGGGAAGGCTAAGTGGGGCGCTGCTGAACACATATCAGAACAGAGCTGTAGTACAACGGTGAACACACTAACCAATGGTGCAGGGGCCACAGGTTCAATCCCCCATTGTGCGCAACAAAAAGGCCAGCTGAGGCAACACCTTGAATGTGTAAAAGTGGTTCAGGAGGCAAAGTACATTTGGACAGCATAAGGCAGCACACTGTTCCTTTTGTGCGGCACACTGTACTATCTGGGTGGCACAAGGCGGCGCACTGTTCTTTTTGGGCGGCACAAGGCGGCGCACTGTTCATTTTGGGTGGCACAAGGCGGCGCACTAATTGTGGGCAGCAGGAGGTGGCGCGCTGATGGGCATAAGGCGGCGCGCTGATGTCAAAGCAAAGAAACACAGCCACAGCGCAATGGTTAAGACACTGACCAATGGTGCAGGGACCAGGGGTTCAATCCCTCACAATGCCCAGTGAAAAAGGCTAGCTGAGGCAGTATGTTATATGTTGTGGAGTGCTGTAGGAGGCTTTCTAATTTTATTTTGTGATAACTACTAGCAAACGCACTCTCACAGCATTTTAATATAAGGCGGCCCATAAGGCACATGTTACAGTGCACCGTCCGCCAAGGCACCCTAGAATGTCCCCTATAGGGCAGCATGTATGTTGCGACACAGGATAATGTATAGTGCACCCTATATGGCTGGCAACCGTAACGTGCCCTATAGGGCGCCCCATAAAGCACCCTCAGAGGCACCTTATGGGTACAGTACGCTGAGGGTGGTATTGCTGGCAGCAACATATGTACAGTAAATTAAAATAAATCTGTGGACACCCCTATCACATAACCCCACTGTGGGTTTGAACCCATGACATCTGGCTGCACAGGCAGTGACGTAACCATTGGGCTACAGCTCTATAGCTGTAAGCAGCCCCTGGCTGGCTGCAGATAGCCTGTACGTCACCTCACTGACAGTCTGCTGTTGTGAACCACCCATACCCATGATGCACTGCACATGCAAATCAGCTGTCCACGATTGAACACAGGATGGGAAATGCACCCCTAAAGCTCCCCGGCCTGGTAGGGGGAAGTGTCCGTGTGCACCCACACAGCACCTCGGCCTGGTAGGGTGTCCTGAGTGGGTGGACAAACGGCAAAGAGTAGCTAAACACCATCACATTGTGAGGTTACTGTGCTCACCCTGAGTTTGAGATGTTGCGCCCAGGACCAGGTCCACAACACCAGGCCATGGCCAAATGCGGCCATGTCAGAGCTCCAAAGCAGCAATAACCTGTGGACTAGGTAGGTGCTGCATAAACATTTTGGAGATCTCTGTCTGGCTCAGTTAGTGGGGACCCCCACCCCATGGACCCCCAGGTGGATAAAACAGGGCTTCCCCTCAACAGATCCACACCCCGATGGCAGTAGAGTGGACCATCAACCCCAGTCCTGCTAGGGAACAGACACATTATAGGGCAGTCCAAGCAGCTCCACACCCATCCATAACACAATATCATACAGACATTAGGCCTGGATATTCAAAGATGCACCCCACCACTATCTGATATTCACCTGCAGCAAGCCATCAGCCACTGCACCCTGCAAGGCACTCCATCACAACACATATCAGCTGTGAACAGTCTGCTGGCTGGTCCTGATGGACATGCATGCACCCACAACTGGGGTGGCAGCACACACAGACAAATAAGTCCATGAAGAGGCCCCCACAGGACATCCATACATATCACATGGGAGAATCACAATATAGCACTATGGGGGTGCCTAGCCATGCTGCCGTCACTGCACACTCAGGGTGAGAGTGATCCCCCAGTAGCACATACAGAGGTCACCCTGTCTGTGTAGGTGGTGGCTGGGCACTACCATGCCCCTGCCAATGCCCTATGCCCTGTGCAGCTGCATCCTGGTCAGTCCACTCTGTCTGAGATATACCCATGGTCCCTTGCTACTCATTATGCACATTGGCAGGCCAATACTGGCAACAGTGTTGGCAGTGTGGGCTGTGGAAGGGGCATGCAACCAACACCCACTGTATAGACAGACACACAATTCCACACCTATGCCATCATGGTGCTACTATTGAGGAGGTAATTAGCCTTGCCCACCAAACCGGTGCTGGGCACGGCAAGGCATGGATATGCTACGCAGTACTGCTGGGGGTTACTCCCCAGGGTGGTAAACACCGTCAGAGGCAAGGGCTGGAGCACGCACCGCAAACACCAAACAGATTGTTTGGATGGGGTCAACTAGCAGTATGTGCGTAACGTATGGATATCTATCTGCCAGTACTCCTAGCAAGCGTCTCAGAGCTGTGTACCGTATACCTCAGGTGTAGGGTTCCATTGCTAGGGTATGCAGGTGCTAGTATTGGGAGATGCACGCAGGGTCCAATGTTCTGCCTCTCCAGGAGACATTGGCCAATGGGGCCTGTGGGTGTGGGTGTGGGTGTGGGTGTGTCTGCCCCTGTTGGCTGCTGCTTTACGGCAGAGATTCCCAACTCCAGTCCAGGTTTGCATCACACTGATCGGGTTTACCTGCTGTTCCTCATGAATATGCATGAGCTACGTCTACATGCCATGGGGGTGGTGCATAGATATACAGCACAGGCATTTGTATGAGTGGCAGCATGGACCCTGACTGGTGTGTGGCCCACCAGGACTGCATTTGGGAGATTCTGCTCTAGGTACTGCCCCTGTACATGGTGTCTGTGCTCAGTGGGGTAAAAGATAGACGTAGTACCATTGCATATGTCCTCGCCACGAAAGGTTTGTCCTTACTATCACTGTGTAGCTGTGGGAAAAATATGTAGGAAGGATTGGTGGTAGCCCCAGCTGGGCTTTGAACCTGTGACCTTCTGTTCTTGTATGCATTGTCTGTGTGCACTGCATCACCTTGTAGCCACAGATTGGCTGGATTCCCTGGAACGTCCATGCCTGTGGATCCGGCAGGGCCTGTGTGTTGCAGTGGACTGTGCCAGCCTGCACATGGCTTGGCCTCTGTCCTCTGTGGCTAGCTGCCACTGCCCCCTGCACCACATGTACTCGTGCGCCAACATGCTGGCATGAGCTTCTCTCAGAAAAAGCAGATGACCTGATTGCAATGTGGCAGTACGGGACTGCATTTGGGGGACTTGGCTGTAGGTATGCCCATTGTTGTGGTGCGTGTGCGGTGTTGGGTAACATATGGGTGTTTCCCCCATGCTTATGTTACCTGCAATACAGGGGTGTCTGCTCTATCTATGTTTAGTGGTGGGTAAAATATATGGATGGGGCTGGCAAGTGCCCCAGCTTGGATTTGAACCTCTGGCCTTCTAGTTCTAGAGGTCATGGCTACATCCTCTGCACCACACTATGGCCACAGAGACAGTGCAGCCCCTGGAGGTAGTAAACCTGGCAGGATGGAGTCACAAACCCTGCTGTATGCATTTTTACTGTGGGCTCCTTCACCCTGTGTGGTGACAAACGTGCAAATAAAACCAGGGAATGACCACGGAACAAAGGGGGAAAACATATACCCAAGCTGGGCAACAGTGATATTAATGGGCAACCCTAGATAACACTCCCAGGACAGCTCCAGAAAAAGGGAAATGTTTTTTGGACGAGTGTCCGCTCCGTACACCTTTCCATAAATCATTTCCTTTTTTTGGAGATTTCCTGGGTGTGTTATCTAGTTTTGCCCATCACTATAACTGTTCCCCAACTGAATTACTATTTTTCATATTTTTGTGGTGGTCATTTTCTATTTATAATTGCACTTTTGTGCTGTGCACATGTATCACACTGCTCACGTTTTTCAGGTTTCCCCGGTTTTGCTGTACATTGCTGACGGAAATGGTTTCTCTTCCCTTTAAATGCATTCTAACGCGAGTGATTCACTCGCGCTATTTTTTTTTGGAAATTCAGCCCCGATAATGTGCGGGGCGCCTCTCCCCTCCCCTTCCCCGCCCATTAACCCCTTCTCTCCGCCCATCCGGGGCCTTCCTCCGCCCTCCGTTAGCCTTTCCACGCCTCTATCGGACATTTGCGGGCACGTACTTGTGCGGCACCCGTTACTGTGACGCGCAAGTGTGCGGGGCTTCTTCGCACGTTTGCGGGGCATTTAAGCGCTCTTAAGTACCGCTTTTAGTGTGCTATTTTGCGGCGCGCTAATTAGCGGTTTTTAGTAAACATGCCCCATAGTCTACTAAAAAAATTTTAAGAACCCAGTGATTAATGAAAAAATGTTAATTGAAAATGAACAAAAAGAGGGTGAAACTCTTGCCAAAAAAAATATATGTGTGTAACCACGTGATGATAAATGTAGACAAACAAAAGGTGCAAGAGCCACCAAAATATTAGTAAACCTCATATTTTGTAAATTGGAGAATATTAAACCAATTGTATGAAAAAACATTCATCAAACCATCTACAAAACATGACATATATTTAAGAAGGAATTGAGGAATGAATTAGAACTCATGTCCCTTTTTATAAAACCTCTTGCCAAATTTAAATGCCCCACGATTATAAAGGTAAGGCCCACAAAAGTTAAAAATAAAAAAACAGGACAGTATACCCATGTCTTATATACTGCAAAACCGATCCTGTGTAAAACTCAAAATGAACACCAGGACCGGGACGCTTTTTTTAAAAAAAGGGTGATATATATCGAATGACACTCGATTGAAGTTCCCAGTAATAACAAAAGTGAAAATACGTAGAACTAAATATAAAAACCATACCATTATAAATGAGCAAGGCAATGCATAACATTATTCAAAAAAAAGGAGGGATTTACCAAGACCAATAAAATTATAAATACAGTCCGGTATGAACACTGCAGAGAATGGCACGTTACTAAGAACAAACGGCACAAAACAAATGATTACATGTGCGACGAGCACAAATTGAAACAAGACATTGCTCTGCTTAAAAAAAGGAATATATAAAAACTCTTAATAAAAACATATATGCTATAAAGCTAAACAGAAGGAAACTTTAAAAGCATGACTAAGAATTTATCACATAATGCGTAACTGAATCATGTTGCATTGAACTACAAAAGCAGCGAAGAGTCAGATTAGTAATAAAACTAGCTGAGGGCAGTGTGCCGGCTCTTAAAACCCAATAACCGGGTACGGAGGACCCGTCGCTACCTGCCCTTACTCCCCCCCCCACCCATAGAACCCCTCACCTGATCCTTCCCATAAAAGACACAAACACCTTATTGGGACTCAAACTGGTCGCAGCTTTATTAAACTTCCAACAATGACCAACTACAATCCAACATATTAACTTGCCCCCCCCATCCCCCAGCGGTGCAAGCCCTCACCAGCCATGTTATTAGCAAGGTGACGCCGCTTCCGCTTTCGCCGAGTCCAAACCCCGACTAAATCACATTGTCCTCCCTCATCCGGCTTCGCCATATTATTAGCAAAAACCTGAGGGATTGTCCGGGTCGGGGGTACCCCACCCCGCCATAATACTTGTATCCGGCTCCGGACCCCGGAAAGCTCCGGAATCCCGCCACCCCCTCCAGCTGCAACACCCCCCCCCCCCGAACCTCACCCCACTCCCAGCAAGGGAGGGCGGGCGGGCGTCCGGCGCCTCTAACGGTTCAACAGCAGAGGCAGGAGCCACGCTGCGTCCCCACTTAAAATTACTCCCCCCACGCCTCCACGTATCTCATTGGCTCCCGAGCTGCCACATCGCTCGGTAGCCAATGACATTGCAGGAGTACTCGCGACCTGCCCACTCCCCTTCGAAAGCTGCAATGCCGCAGCCCGGGCCGCGCATGATGCCGCACCGCCGGTTAGCGCCGGCCACCAGCACGAGGCAGCGCGGCCTTGCCATAATCGGGTACGGCGGACCCGTCACTACCTGCTTTTACTCCCCCCCCCACCCATAGAACCCCTCACCTGATCCTTCCCATAAAAGGCAAAAACACCTCATTGGGACTCAAACTGGTCGTAGCTTTATTAAACTTCCAACAATGACCAACTACAATCCAACATATTAACTTGCCCCCCCCCTCACCCCCCAGCGATGCAAGCCCTCACCAGCCATGTTATTAGCAAGGTGACGCCGCTTCCGCTTTCGCCGGGTCCAGACCCCGAAAAACACTCTGCCCATAGGAATCACCCGACATGCAAAATTAAGGGAACCAATAAGAGCCTGCATCTCACGCAACGTCAACTTCGCGGAGACCATCGTGTTCGTCACCAAGACTCGCAACTTTGTCACTTTGTCGGCTGGCAACCGAGCTATCATTAATTCTGAATCTAGCTCCACCCCCAAAAAAGTAAGACAAGTCGCCGGACCCTCTGTCTTCCCGACCGCCAATGGCACCCCCATTCCTGTGCCAACTGCATAAAGTCCCCTAACAAATCCTGGCACTGCCCAGACTGCGCCTCTCCGATAAACAGGAAATCATCCAAGTAGTGCACTACCTTTCCACTGCCCCTTTTCTCCACAAGAGCCCAATGCAGGAAAGTACTAAACCGTTCAAAATAAGCACAAGATGTCGCACAGCCCATTGGCATGCACTTGTCAAAATAACAATGCCCTTCAAAGCGGAATCCCAACAAATGAAAAGCCGACGGATGCACAGGCAACAAACGGAAGGCCAATTCGATATCCGCTTTTGCCATCAAGCACCTCGAGCTGCATTCCCTCACCAGATCCACAGCCTCGTCAAAAGATGCATAGCGCACCGCGCACCACGCACCATTCTCTAGTGATGTGGTCATTAACCGAAGAACCCACAGGGAAGGACAAATTATGAATTAAACGATACTTCCCCGGCTTCTTCTTCGGTATGATTCCCAAAGGGGACACCACGAAATCCTCAAATGGCTGCTCCGCGAATGGGCCCGCCACCCGCCCCAACTCAATCTCCCCAGCCAACTTATCCCTTACAATATGGGCAAACTGCTTAACCGCAGACGAATTCCTAGCCATACTTATTTATTTATTTTTATTTAACAATCATTTATATACCGCACCTTCCCATGTATCAGGTGCGGTTTACAAAGAACAATTTAATGAACAGATTCGAGGTCTGTTTTTTTACAAGGAACATCGGTAAACTATGTACAGTGGGCAAATGCCTTAACTTGCGGCAACCCGTCCCACAACTGGGATCTGGAACCCCCACTGAAAACCCCCGTCCAATATTAAACTATCCTTCCTCCTGGGATACCTCCGCAACCACGGACGAATAACTTGGATCTGAATAGGAGTCGGAGCTAAGCTCCGCCAGTTCTTATTGCTTGGAGGGGGGAGCAATAACTCCAGCCGCACCTTTTTTAACACATTTGAGAGCTGAATGTCCTCCGCTACAGACAGAGCAAGCGTGCTGGAATTTACAGTCCGGGAAGGGACATGAAGACTTGTTGAATCGCCAACAGATATCTCCAAAGCCCCCCCCCCCCCTGCAGGCCTCTGCACCACCGGGGGCACACCCAACCGAAAGGGCCTCCCATCCCCCATTGTACTGACCAATCCCCCTTTATGCCCACTCACTCCCCTCCCGCCAGGTCTGCCACCATCTGTGTCAACCATAAATTTATATCTTGCATACCCCAAGAAAGCATCTGGTTTTCTTCCATCTTATCATGGAACTTCTCATCATAGTTGAGCCAAGCCCAACCGTCATGCGTCTGAGAGGCCTCCAAAATAGAGTCCGCGTATGCCAAAAGCATACCGTACTGCTCCGGGTGCACGTGCCCCCATACACTAGCCAGCCGTAGAAACGTCCGCGTCCAATTCACTATGTTCCAGGCCACTCTCCACACCCTACTGGCCTTCTCGTCCTCTTTCCTCTTCCTTCAACTGTCCCATGACCGTTTTCGGCCTTCGAGTAAATGGAAAATATCGATATAGCGCCGCTTTTGTACTTTCCGACGCAACTTCCGAGGCACACTCTCCCATAACTCAGAGAAAGCCGCTACCGTAGGAGTTGTCTCCCCACCATCCCCACATCGTCTTTACAATGGCTTCCCTCCTCAGAAGTTGAACCAGACGACGAATCAGAGGTCGAAGTGGAAGAGGACTCCGATCTCCTCCGCCTATGCCTAGAATGCTTCCGCTTCCGACTCTTTTTCGTACGGCCCTTGCCAGCCGTCGTTGCCCCATCCCTTCCTGCTGCCACTTGGTCAACTGCCAACTCACCTGCAGCATCCGCAGCCGATTCTGGAGCTGTACATGCTTCTTGCCGCACCGGCACCGACTGGACCGCTGCCACCGTCTCAACCGTCGGTCCTCCCGCCATGTCATGAACGGCCATGTTCAAACTCGTGCCGTCTCGTAGTCGTGCAGCGCTCCACCAAGGACTCCCTGTATACTGCCAAGCCGGTGGTACCTGTGGAGAAAAAACAGGAAAAGGTGAAGAGACACCTGCCATAGCCCAAGGTGGCTGCCAAACCCCTAGCCACTCTGCCCGTGATGAGCCTTGACCTCCACCTTGCCAATGCTCCCAGGCTGGAGAGGAAACACCTCCCATGTTCCCTTGCCATCCTACCATACCCGCTGACCCCCCCAAAATCCCCCCACCCATCTCTCCTCCACCCGTCACAGCTACACCCCCTTCTGGAGGAAAGGCCCCCCCACCTGGGCATCTGAGAGACCCCCGCCCCACTCCTTGCACCGTAGCATCCCTTAGAACTCCACCACCCCTGCTGTCCCACCCACCACGATGCACCTGACTGTCTCCGACGTACTCGCACCCCTGTACAGCGCCAGCTACCCCGCTCTGCGCCTGGGCTGGTCCACTGACCAGCCTACTGACCCCCCCCCGCCCACCTTTACCACTGCTAGCTGCTCTGCCCCTACCCACCCCCCCCCACGCTCCTTATTTGCTCTTGATGTCCTATCTCCCCGCCCTGTGATCCCTCTGCCCTCCTGCCCACCTCTAGTATCAGACCCCGACAGATCTTCCCCACCGGCAACCACATCAACCCTTCTCCCCCGGCTTGGACCTTTTCCCCTTACTGGGCCCCCCCCTTCTCTCCTTGCTTGGCTGCATCCCAGATATAATTCAATCTTATACCCCCCCCCCCTTTTTCCTTCTTTTGTTTTTGTTTTATTATTTTATTTTATTTTTTAAGTAACCCGCCGCCGCCACTGAAGTAACCGAAAATTAATTATTTGGAAAACCCCCGCTTGCCTCACTCTCCTGAGCCTCCGTCCCCCACCCTGCAAGGAAAACCAAGTCCTCAGCTCACAAACGCTCGTCCTCCGCTCCCCGACTATCACCCGCAGACCCGACCTGAAACTGGGCCACTGCAAACACCTCGTCCTCCGCTCCAAATGCTCGTCCTCCGCTCCCAGCCTTATCGTGCTAGGCCCCACCGCTGCGATGACCACGCTCCTCGAAGCCGTCCGGCACCTCCAACGGTTCAACAATAGAGGCAGGAGCCACGCCGCGTCCCCACTTAAAATTACTCCCCCCACGCCTCCAAGTATCTCATTGGCTCCCGAGCTGCCACATCGCTCGGTAGCCAATGACATTGCAGGACTACTCGCGACCCGCCCACTCCCCTTCGAAAGCTGCAATGCCGCAGCCCGGGCCGCGCACGATGCCGCCCACCCGGTTAGCGCCGGCCGCCAGCACGAGGCAGCGCGGCCTTGCCATTCCTGTGCAAAGAACAGTAAAACAGTCAAAAAATGAAAAGAACAACTACCTTTAACTCTGCAAGTAAAAACCTGCATAGATTCTTAAAAGCCGCCGATTTGCACGCTTTTAAAGGCACATGATAACAAACTGCATATGTATGAAGGCACGTGATAAATAAATGCATATATTAAAAAAACATTGTACCTGCTTTCTAAAAAACAAAAAGCTAATATGCTGCGAGTCACAGGGTCATAATCATTTAATGTGACTGCAAGAAAAACTAAATGAGAGCGGGGGAGGGAAAGGGGGGAGGGAGGGGGAGGGGGAGGGGAGGGGAGGGGAAAAAAGGGGGGGAAAGGAAAGGAAGGAAGGGGAGGTGGAGGAGGGAAGGGGAATGGGAATGGTAAGAGAGAGGGGGAGGGAAGAAGGGAGGGGGGAGGGGGGAAGGGAAAAAAGGGGGAAGGAGGGCAGGGGGAAGGAAAAAGGTGGGGGAAAAGAAGGGGAGGGGAAAGGGTTGGAAAAGAGGGGAGGGGAAGGGGGAGAGAAGGGAAAGGAAAGGAAAGGGAAAGGGGTGAAAGGAACAATTAAAAAGAAAAGAAAAGAAAACTTAATGGAGAAAAACAGCCAAATTAATTTCTTGATTGAGAACAAAAGGCTCAAAAGAATTCAGTTCATAGATAAAACGTTGTTCTAATCTGAGAAGTATCAGATCTATATTACCTCCCCGCCAATGAGGATGAACAACTTTAAGAACAAAAAATTTTAAATCGGAGATAAGATGATTTTTTTCTATCCAATGGGAAACCATTGGTTTGTCTGGGACACATCTTCCTAAACAACTTTTGTGTTCTATAATGCGTGCTTTTATAGAGCGGGTGGTCTTACCAACATATAGCAACTTACAAGGACACATAATAACGTATACAACGTTGCTAGTGTTGCAATTAGAAAAATGATTCAAGAAAAACTTTTTTTGACTAACCGGATGTACAAAGACATTTTTTATTGAAAGAGTATTCAAACAAACCGAACAAACGCTGGTGTGGGGATGTCTATCCTATGCTGAATCCATGTCCATGCAAGCTATTTTGCATGCAGTGACATGCATCGGCATGCCGAACTGAAACAAGTGTCCTCTTTTCTATGCAATTTTTGTTATCATCATGGAAAGTATAGGGGCTATCAGAGTAGCTTCCTTTCTATGCCCTCTATGTATCTGGATGGCAGAACAAGAGCTTTTCAGTTGCCTATTCATACCCTGGCCCATTAAAGAAAATCAGAAGAAAGAAAATCAGGGTGGAAGAAGCCCTCGAAGGACACTACCCAGTGACACTTCATACAGAGTCCAGGGTTTGGATTCGAAATGTGCACGTTGTGTAATTCTGGGATTAACTTTCCGACTAGAGTTGGGCTTATTGGACACTTTTCCACCAAGAGCAATAGCTTTTCATAAGATAAATGTGGTTCTTTGAGCTTTCTTTGAGAAAATGGATGTTTTCAGCATTCAAGAGGGATAAATCTTTTCTCCTGCTCTTTCATCCAACAAAAATTTACATTTACATAGATTTCGTGAGTTTTCTGCTTTTTTGATGATTTTCTTTAATGTTGTTCATACCCTGGAGCAGGAATAGACATGGATGTCCACTATGGGTGGAGACATGAATGCCATTTCTGAAATTGGGCGTGCACATCCAATTTGCCCAGAATGCCCCCAGTCAAGCCTACATCATGCCCCTTCGCAACATGGACATCCCTGCATTGGGGACGTTTAGAGAACCAACTTCTAAAATGGCTCTGGGGCATCTCTGTGATCTGGATGTCTGCATGTCCTTTTTCAGACATCCAAAGCATGAATAGGGCTTCTGAAATAACATCCAAATTGTATCACTCTGTACTTCTTTTACATTAAATCTTAAAAGTAAAACATGTATTTGTCCATGCTTCTCTTATACTATCTACTATAGCTGAGAGCACTGTCACAATGCTATGATACTGACAATAATCTGATTGTGAAAAATGCAGAACTCAATGTTGATTCAGAAAAAAAGAGATTATCAAAACGTTTTGCTATCACTGGCAAATTGCAAAGTGATAAAAAATCTGAACATTTCTGGAACGTAGTGGTGGCACTGCCCGAAGCTTCAGGTTTTCTGGTCCCAGGTTCATCAACATATATGCAAATCACTAGGAGTGGCACTCTTTCTCACTCGAATCCTGTGTGCTGGGGTGCTTACCTCCAGACTTGACGGACGAGAGGACAAACAACTCTCCAGCTGTTTGCTCTTAGCTGCTCATAGTAGCATTGCTTGATATTGGAAGCATGCAACTCCCCGCACCCCCCTACACACACACTTTAGCCGAATAGATGGTTAAGGTCTGGGACATATATTGAATGGAGAAACTCATGGCTAATATTTGGGATAAGTTTGAAATAGTCATGGCAGTATGGGCCAGATTTCTCACAAACTAAGTAACATATTCTGCAGCTACTGAATCTCTGGCCCTTCACCCAACAATGGGTATAGAACAGAACTAGGAAACTTCCTGATAACATTTACCATAGAAACCAGTTTTCTGATTCTAGTTCCATCTCAGTAATAGCAACATAAATCCTTTAAGTAAAAGGCATATTGTGAAGTAATGCAAATCTCTACAAAAACTCACTCAGGACCTAAAGCGAATCCATTATGACAGCACTAACTTCCAAAACTCACAACAAGGACTTACCTAGGAAAAGACAGCACTATTAATATTTTAGTGAGTCCTAGAACATCAGTACACCTATTGTACATGACATTTTAATTTACACACTATTCTCCATCAGCAACCCTGACTACTCCATAATCAGCCAATGCCTTGAAGCAGTCATCCAATGACTCAACCACCACAATATGCATATCAGCTCCAAAAAAGAGAAGTCCTTCATATAACCAAGCATCCCACCTTCTCCCCACCAGACACAGTCAATTTGGCCAACTTAACATTACAAGTAAAAGAGCAAGTAAAATACCTTGGCATAATACTGGACCAAAACCTGAACCTCCATGCCCACATTAAGCAAATCACCAGAGCTGCATACTTCCAAATGAAGACAGTCCAAAACCTTCAACTTCTATTGGACCACAATGACTTCAGAAATGTTTGTCAAGCCCTCATCACCCCTATACTTGATTATGCAAACATAAAATACCAGGGGCTCCCCAAATCCACCATACTCCCATTGCAGCTCATACAGAATACAGCAGGCACCAGTTAGTGTACACACATCATTCCTATACTGAAGCAGTTACACTGGCTTCCCATCCACACCAGGATTAAATAAAAGCTGACTATCTTTAAGACCATCCACCACCTCTCAGTGGACATTCTTTGTCCTCTCCTTCTCCAGCCCCTCAATAAGAGAGCAAGGAGAAAAGCCAACCACAACCTCCTCTCAGTGCCAGACTAATTCTCCTGCACTAATACCAGCAGAGCCTTCTCCCTCTACGTACATACCATCTGGAACTCCCTCACTCCACAGGTATGATCACTTGCAGACATTGGAGAATTTTTTTGCAAGCTAAAAACCTTCCTCTTCCTGGAATATGTTGCATCCATTATTTTCAACATCTTCCCAAGCTCTTACAATGTTTTGCCCTGTTTTACCCGCAGCTCACCCATTGAACAGCCATCTCTTCACTCCGGCCCTCCTGAAGAGCTCTCCCCGAGGGGATTGAGCGGGCCGGAGCCATCTCTCCACCTCGACGCCGCCCTCCTGCTGTTGTGCCCAATCGGGGCCCTCAGATACATTTAAAACCGGCGCCGATCGGGCGCGCGGCCTCTCTCTTCACTCTGGTCCTCCTGAAGAGCTCTCCCCGAGGGGATTGAGCGGGCCGGAGCCATCTCTCCACCTCGATGCCGCCCTCCTGCTGCTGTGCCAAATCGAGGCCCTCAGATACATTTAAAACTGGCGCCGATCGGGCACGCGGCCTCTCTCTTCACTCCGGCCCTCCTGAAGAGCTCTCCCTGAGGGGATTGAGCGGGCCGGAGCCATCTCTCCACCTCGATGCCGCCCTCCTGCTGCTGTGCCCAATCGGGGCCCTCGGATACATTTAAAACCGGCACCGATCGGGCACGCCCGTGCCTGGCGGGCCCGCGCCTGAGGGCCTCGCCAGAGGGCCCTTTGGCGTGGCCCTTAGGCGTGTACCTTCTAAACCTTATAAACCGGACTATGCTCAAAGAAAACGCAAAGGAGACCAGACTCAACACCGAAACAGCACGCATTATTCACACCCTGTAACAGATTAACATCAAAGATAATTCTGAGCAGACTACTACAACTGTAAGTCAGCCTGGACTCTATCAATTACTAGAAGTCCACCACACACGTAACTCTTAACTGCTTTGCTCCAACACCACCACAGCATCTATTTCATTATCTGTTAACTTGCCAAATTTTTGTCCCTAAATGTATTTTCCTACACATTGTTAAACATCATATGTAACGTTGTTTACTGTCAGCAACCATCCTGTAATTGAAGTCTCTGAGAACAGGATTATTGTCAGCAACCATCCTTTAATTGGAGTTTCTATGAACAGGATTTCTGTCAGCTATTTCTCTGTAATTTTTCTGTAATTTAATGTACGGTGTATAAGATTAATGTCAGCAACCATTCTGTAAATTGAATATATTACAACGTACCTTAATTAGACAATTATTTGTAGCTTCACCCCCTATACTCTCCCACTCATAACCACAAATTTTATCATAACCTCCTATTCACAATAATTGTGAATCCTTACACTACAAATCATGGCCCTCATCCCACTCACCCTCCTCCTCCTCTCTGCCCTCTCTAGTATCCTACACACATCTTTTGCCCTAAAATCCAACTCTAATCCTATTCCTATACACCAATACAAGAATAGGAAACCACACCAAAACCAACAGCAATACCCACAATATACATATCACAATAGACACACCTACCTTCTCTACGTACCTCTTGATACAACAAACACCAGAAGACCTAATCTAAGAGCCACCTCACAGGATCTCAAGTGTGCTCTCATTAACGCACGTTCAGCCCGAAACAAGTGGCCTGCTATCACTGACTTATTATCAAACCTTAACCTAGACATCCTCCTGATAACAGAAACATGGCTGTCAAACACTGACAATGTCATAATGAACAACTTACTCCACCCAACTACTCCATTTACACCTGCAACAGGGAAAACAGAAAAGGAGGAGGAGTTTGCATAATTGCAAGATCAGATCTAAAGTACCGCATCGTCTCTACCAAGACCACGGACCATATAAATGCACTATCAATCTCCAATAGTACTAACACCTTAGCCTCATCTACAGAGCCCCAAATGCTCCAGCTGATGATCTGTCAATCATAATTGATCTTGTTACCAACCCCATTGATCTCAACAAATCTAACTGGCTCCTAGGAGATCTCAACCTTGCATCCACCCCGCCATCAGTATCAAACTCCTTCCTTGACGCCATGACCGACTTACACTACAAACAAATTGTAAAAGATCCAACTCATAAACAAGGAAATCTTCTTGATCTCATCTTCGCCCCATCATCAGACTGTGAACTGCCATATCAACTTGAACCCTCATCAACCCCCGTCCCCTGGTCCGACCATAATCTTATAATGTTCTCCATACCAGCTGAGGAGTTTCCAAGCAAAACACCGGATGTTTATCCACTCTCTAAACCAGCACGTTTTAAACCATTCAACATTGACACTATTACTTCTCAAACCATTCCAAAACTCTTTACAATACCTAACAACATTGATGAAACAGTAGCAAACTGGAACAGTGCCCTTGGACTATCAGCCCAGTCCACCACCACAGTTAACCAAACCATCTCTACCTCCTCTTTCACCAAGAAATGGAACGCGCCATGGTTCTCCTCTGAACTGCGAACCTCTTTACGGCAATTAAGGAAACTTGAGAAGAAATGGAGACACTCTCTTAACCTGTGTGACCAATCCACCTACTTAACTCACTTGAATTCTCATCGTCAACTAACCTGGGATAAGAGGAGAGAATACCATGCAAGGCTCCTCAGTCGCTCCCTTAACAAACCTAGAGACCTCTTCCAACTAGTAACATCTCTAACCAGTGAGCCTTCTCCACCACAACATGAACACATACAACCACAACTATATGCTGACTATATCCAATCCAAGATGATCAAGATCTCAACTACAATCACAAGCGAACCCATGCAAACCTCCAACGTCCAGATCATACTTAATAAATTCTCATCCCCAACCCCTAAGGCAATCGAAGAACTCATAACCTCCATCAATGCCACCACTTCCCCCAACGATCCATGTCCAGCCCACTGGATCAAATCACTAAGAACAGAACTCAGCCCTTACATAGCAGCCATAGCTGGCCAGTCACTTAGCACAGGGATATTCCCAACAGCCCTCAAACAGACCTCCATTCGTCCACTACTCAAAAACAATAAACTCGATCCAAAAAAAGAAGACTCCTACCGCCCAATCTCAAGTATCCCTTTTCTAGCCAAGATACTAGAAAAAGTCACTCTAAGGCAAAGCCAACAACACATTGACTCCGAAGCTCCACTCGACCCAAATCAGCATGGCTTCAGAGAATCCCACGGAGTTGAAACCCTTTTAACTTCTCTAATGAACACGCTTATTACTACAACAGACAACATCAGAAATGGAGTTGCATTGATCTTCCTAGACATTGCAGCAGCCTTCGATTCTGTTGACCATGTTAAGCTGCTTAACCGACTACATGAAAAAGGGATTCAAGGAATGGCCTGGAAGTGGTGCAAATCTTACCTGGAAGACCGCTGGCAGCAGGTCCAGTCGGGTGACAATACATCTATGCCTTTCCAACAGAAGCAAGGTGTACCACAGGGTTCCTCCCTCTCGGCCCTGCTATTTAATATCTATATGCAGCCCATCTGCAATATCGCCCGGTCATTTGGAACATCTTGCCTCATCTATGCAGATGATGTGCTACTATTCACACCAGTCAACGTATTGAATCCCGACTATACCACACTAACTACCTGCTTCAATGCAATCTCAGACTGGCTGCTCTCACAAAACCTCCGAATTAACTTTAAAAAAACGGAAGTTCTGATTGTAACAAGGAACAAAGACTTCTCACCCCCACCAACTCTAAGAACAAGAGATGCCGAGTTACCACTCAAATCAACTATACGTTACCTAGGCGTTATACTCGACCAGCGACTTGAGTTCAAAGATCATATAAAAATACAGTTAAAGCCATCTATCACAAGATCAGAATTCTACGACACCTCAGACCAATGCTTGAACCACAAGACTTCTGAACGACCTTCCAAGCGTTGGTCACCCCACACTTCGACTACGCTAATATTGTGTTACAGGGCCTACCCAAGAGTACGCTTAATCCTCTACAATTGGCCATGAATACAGCTGCCAGAGTTCTACACAGAGCCCCAAGGAGTCATCATATCACTCCTATCCTATTCGAACTTCACTGGCTCCCGATATCATATAGGATTTTATACAAAGCCCTTCTCATCACATTCAAGGCAATTCACCAAATCTCATCATCATCATTATCTGACCTCCTGCATTACTCACAAAGTTTCAGATCCCGACGCTCCACAACAGAAAACACACTAGTGATCCCAAAATACCAATCAAAACTCAACCAGACAACTAGCACAAGAGCATTCTCATCCTTTGCCCCTAGATGTTGGAACATGCTACCACCCAACATCAGATCACAAAAGGACCTCTCACAATTTAGAAAAGATCTAAAAACACACCTCTTCCTACAACACTTCCCTCAGAGTATGAACTTCCTAAGTCATTCCCTCCCAACACGAACCAATGATCATGGTTAATCAAGTACACCCCATTTTCATTTCTCACCCCATTTCAAATCCCCTTAGAGCCCCAAGCCTTTGAACTATAAACGTGTGATTTCTTGCTGTAAATAGTTTGAATTCTTGTTATCTATTTAACCCCAGTTATCCAAGTTCATTCTCTGTTATCTGTAAACTTAACATATGTTCATGCTTAAGTACAATTTGTTAAAATGTAAACCGCGCTGATGATGAAGAGTGCGGTATATAAAAGATGTTAAATAAATAAAATAAATAAATGTATTATATATTCCCCATCAACTAGGTTTAAACTCATCTCAACCAAATTCATTCCCCTGAGTTCCATGTGCTTTCATTTACCGGTTAAAATACAATTTACCTTGTTTTCTGGTTATATCCATTAGTTATTGCTAAGTTTGATACACATTGTTTACCTTTGTTCTGTGCAAAGTTACTTGTTCTAATTGTTCCCTGTACACCGCTGTGACGGGTAGATACAGTGGTATAAAAATGTTGCTAAATAAATATTGGGAAAACTGAACAGTGAGATGACTACAGATCATTACTTAAAAATTCACAGCTTGCAATTCTGACTCAGTCAAACACACCAAACACAGATAGATCCTCACCAAATAAAAAATAAGTGACCACAAGCTAAAAATAAAAATATATAGACAAAAATGAAACTGAAATGTCACGAATCCAGACTCTTGCATGCAGTACAACACCAGAGAAATGCATATCCCCCCCCCTGTACCTTGTAAAATCTAGCGATAACAGATATAAAAACTGACATTCCAATCACAAAACTGAAAATAAAATTATTTTTTTCTAACTTTTTTTTTCTCAGGATATTTTATTTTTCTAATTGCATTGGTCCTAGGCTCTTGTTTCTGTTTTCCTTTGTCCATCTTTTCTTAATTCTGTTTCTAGGGTCTCTTGTCTTATCTATTTGACTTTTCTTCTCTCTCCTCCTGTCTTCACTTCCCTCCCTAACATTTCTGACATTGATCTCTTCTTTCCAGCTTTCATCCAGTTTCTGCATCTCCATCCAGATTTTGTTCCTTCTCATATGCAACTCCTTAATTTTCCTCTTTTTTCATACTGCACCTACTTACTGCTTTCCAACCCTTTCCCTTACCTCAGCCCTTCCATTCCCCCATCTCTCTCCTTCGCAAACCTTATTTCACAGTTTTTCACTAGCTTCCACCTATCGTCTCCTCCTCCTCCTCCCAATCCAGCATCTCCCCTTTCTCTCTCCCTATCCTCCAATTCAGGATCCCCCTCTCTCTGTTCTACTCCCATATCCAGCATCCCCTTTCTGTCTCTCTATTCTCCTTCATCTTCAGCATTTCCCCCTGTCTTATTATCCTGTGTTCAATATATTCCCCTCATATCCAACACCCCCCCTCCCTCTCTATTCCATCATCCCCTTTCTGTCTCCCTATCACCTCCACCTCTCTCCCCCATCTTCCTATTCTCCCCCTTCTTGTCCAGTTTCTCTCTTCAGTCTCTGCAGTCCCCTCATTCCCAGCATCTCTCCCCTCTGTCTCCCTAATCCTCCTCTATGTCCAGTGTCTCTCTTCTGACTCCCTATCATTTATTTATATTTATTTATTTATTTAAAGGAATTCCGCACTATAAGCGGATTACAACAAAGTATACGTAAATATACAACAAACATACAATAAACAAAGTTAAAATCTGCTAAATATCTCAATATAAATATCAACTTGGTGCTCATCTGCTACCCTGCTGTGTCCCTATTTCTTCCCCAAGATGTCTCCTCCAACTTCTTCCCAGCCTGGTCCAGGATCTCCCAAATCCAGCCTCTAGCCTCCAGTCAAACTCATCCCAAATCCAGTGGCATCAATCTCCCTCCCCATCTGCCAGTCAACCAAACTGCTGTGCTGTCATGACCACGTCATCTCGGGACCCGCAGCAGTGCCGGCAGCAATAACAGAAAAGAAACATGGGACCTCATTGAACCCATGAATGCGCTGTCGTGTCTTCCCCCACAAAAACAGGAAGTCTGCATCAGAGGGAGAGAGAAGCAGAGGCTTCAGCATGCTCACAGGATCAAAAAGGCCCTGCTTTTCTTTTCTACTACTGTGGCTCACGCAGCCACAGATCCTGGGCAGAATGAAGCCGTGGCAATCACCAGGTAATGAAGATAGGCTAGCAGATGGGGAAGGGAGATGCTGAATAGATCCACTCCTAAGGTTGCCAGTTGGCAGAAAACCAGCATTTACATTGGCTAGTTTTCTGTCCTGCCAGCTGCCAGGTTCTCCTACATAAACCAGCCAGGACAGCCAAATACCAGCAGATTGTCAACTCTACTCTCTATTTTGTAATGTCCTTTCCTTCTCACTCTCTTTTCTCTCTGCAGTTTCACTATACCATTGCCCTTACGTCAGCCTGTTTTGGACACCATGAGGGAAAGTTTATGAACACCCACATGTATGTGAGGCATATTTTATAAAGTGAAGCACGCCAATGCGTTACTTTATAAAATACCAGCATATGGGTGAGTATCAGGTGTAGCTGGTCATGCCTACATGGGCAAGACACTAACTTAGGTCATAGTGCATTTTTCCAAGAGAACAAGGCGCAGGTACATATATGCAGGGATCTTTCATTAATACATGAGGACCATGGGCCAATTTTAGTAGGCAATGAAAAAGTTGCCAATACACTGTAGCGCTATGTACCCCCTCAAAAAAAGCTCTGGTATTCTATAATCTATATTCATGCATTGAGGACCGATCTGCACACTGTCCAAGCTCTGCCTTCGTGCACACCCTGAATGAAATTATGTGTGATGGGATTTACACGCGCACTTACAGACTAGTAACCACCCAAAGTGTGCACGTAATTGCCCCTAAGTCCTTTCAAATAGATATTTATGCCCACAAATAGCAAATAGCATTTTATTTGGCCCTTATAAAATCTGCCCCCAAATGTTTTGTATGCTGCCATGAGCAGGGTGTCCCCCCCATGGGTGATTTAAAGAAGCTTGCAAAATAAATAAATAACAGATCTTTCAAACTGACCGACCAAGCTAGAAATCTCTGAAGGAAAGATGTACCTCCGTGCACGGAATACTGGGCTCTCTCTCAGATCTCTCCTAATTAACCAGAATAGGAAGTTTAACCGAGCTGTTTGGTGATTGCTTCTGCCAGATTTACTAAAACAATGAACTGTTTTTCCTGCTTTCTGCCAATACAAGTTTGAGAGGGGAGGGGAGAGTTGTCCTCCATTTGCTAAGAGACACCTGGGTGAAATTTCAGACTTTGGTTCTGTGTTCATGTTAACAGAGAATATGGAATTTCAACAAAGTGAATCTCTAAAGCAAGAAAAAGGGATGGGGGGGGGGGTTACTTTGAAAAGACCTGCAAAGATGCAAATTCATTCCGTAATTATTAAATGCCTTTCCTATTACTGTGCAAATTGTTTGATAATCTGACAGGGCCATAAGGCTTAATGGAATCGATGATTGCACACAGATGGATGATTAACTCTTGAGGTTTAAAATGTTAAAAAAATAACTATTCTAGATTGCTGCTTAATGGAATTACATTGCCATATGGAAAAGAACTATATACCCTGACTACACACAGAATTAGGGAACAGGTGGTTTACAATACACGGCTGTGATTGGGCAATTGCTACTTGGAATGCAGAAAAAGCATTTCTAACTCCAACCTGTCAGGACAGACTTCAACGAGGTGTGAGCAACTCTGTTAAGTTCCTCACATTTGGAATCCAATTTGTGGAAAATGCCACAATACTGTATAAACACAAACCAAGCAGCTCAGTCAAACTGACTGGTTCAGCCGATCTGGTTAGCCAGCAGGTATTTATCACCTTAAACAAAAACCCCTTGTAACTATTTTACATGGCCCAGTACTTTTTAAGAGCTATCCCTGGCAAATCTGTTATCTCCTCCGAGACTCTCAATAATAACAAAAAGTTCACACTGCACGGCCAGAAAGGAAAGCACACTGTTTTCATTAAGAGGCAGGCCTTAGTAAAGATTTAGGGATGAGCATGAAATGTGGCTGAGCATTCAGAGATAAGCAAACTCCTGTTCCTTGTATCAAAGCCATCAAAGGGAAACTGTGTGAATTTTCTATGACCATGGAAGAGGGTACAGGTTACACCTAAGCGGGAAATTTATAAAGCATCTCTGTAACTGAAAACGGCATTTTAAGCACAGAAATGGTCATTTATTAAATTGCCTGGGTAATATGCATGTCGTTTTATCTACATACATACCTACATGTTAGCTGTTAATGCGACAGATGGTGGTTGCCAAGCATGCCAAATTAGCAGCTAATGAAGGGAAAATGCAGATAGTGCAGTGATTTTTTGCTGTAACTACAGAAGGCACATTAGCTGCACGCGTGGGCAGGGCGAGGGTGGAAAGTGGGCATGTCTTTATTGCACACTTACCACGCACAACTATCGGATTTTCAGACATCATGGGCCACGTTAGCTGCATCCAGGCTGCTGTCTGACATGCTCTCTGCATTTTTGGTGCGCTATCTGCTGGGGGAATGCTATGCACACTGCCAGCAGATACTGCACAACTTTTATACCTAATGCGGCGCTATTTGCACTAACAGATTGTTGTGCAATTCAGTCCTTCCTATTGTGTCTGTGCGTGGTTTTTTGTTTTTGTTTTGATTTTTTTTCTATACTGCATTATTGGTCTGGTTTGTAAACTGCCTTGATGGTCTTTGACCCGAATGGCGCTATTTTAAGTTTCTTAAATAAACAAATAATTAAACATGACACATTAGCTGCAAAGCTTAATACAGTTCAATAAACACACTTCCTCTATATACTGCAAAGGTGTGAGCTAAACACAAAATAGCATAAATTAATAAAATAAATAAATTTCTCCAACCCGAGAGGAGGAATTCTCAAGGGTGGGGCTACGGCAGGATTTGCACTTACCACATCTTTTACAAAATACATACCGAACAGCATCAAAAAAACTGGGAAATTTGTGTGTGCCTCAGAACAGGAGTAAATGGCTGCATGCACGTTCCATGGGGTGATTTTAATAGGGAAAGAATGTGCACAGTTTCCCTTTTTAAAAGTATTGCAATCTAGATGCATGCCTGCCATATGTGCTAGGCTGCCTGTTAGTTCCAGAAAGGCAATTTTGCCACACTGTGCATAGGCAAGGAAGGCACATAAATGCTTATAAAGACCCATAGAATTAACCAGTGATGAATATATACCTTTTCACTAAGCAAGTTATTTTAGGAGCCTTATTATGCCTTTTGCACATGGGTGTATTAGCACACATATGTGAAACCACATCCACGTGCAAATAGCCATTTTAAAAGGCAGTTTTGTATGTGTCTACTCCAATCACGTTCAAATTTCATGTGGGTATGTCAGGGGTATGGTCTGGGAAGGACAAAAAGATGCATATGCATCCCTTATTTCATATATGGGATGCCTGTTTAAGGCCAATTCTAAATTTACACCTGCTCTCTCACCCACACAGGCATCTAAAAGGTGCTGATTTTGGCCGGTCCTATAAAGTACGGGGTGTCCCTTTAAACCCTCAGTGCTTATTTCCTCCTCCAAATTGAACTGAAGTAAACATCATGTCCTCTGTGATTGCCTAAAAGCAGCTGCATGTCCAGAGTTTGCAAAATGGCTGGAATACACATATATGTTCCAGCATTTACCTGTGTGATTTGTGAAACAGAGTTACTTACATGAGTTAAAGTGCAGGATTCACCCCCATTTCTTTTTCCCAACATCTTTCTATGATTTAAAATACACATCTGCACAGAGGACTGACAATATGCCAGTTTTACATCAGATCACATGCACACACTCTTCTAAATTAACATAGATTTTCGGACATTTTCACTTCCATGTTGTTATAGTCACATAAACGGCCTTTCTAAAATGTGCCTTCACATCAACAAAACAAACATGCATCTTTTCTTTTATTCATATGGACATCACATTACAGTGACACAGAGAAAACAACTTATTCTTTTGCATTCTACACCAGCCACATTTTTAAACATTGGTCCCAAAAAATACAGTCTAATTACAAAAACCCAACATCATATAGTGGTGTTAGACAGAGGATAAAGAGACCCAAGGAAAATGGGGAAGCAGTACCATGTTGTTGCTAAGTGCCATCAAGTCAGTGTTGATTCATGGTGACCCTCTTGATAGCTGTCCTAAACTGTATTTGGTCTTCAGTGAGGAGGCTCATTGTTGACAGAGTGGTTTGTATAGCTACTATTATTATATCGATCCATCTCATTGCTGGTCTTCCTTTTTTGCGTTGACCTTCAACCTCACCAAGCATGATATCTTTTTCTAATTATCTCTTTCTTCATATAATGTGCCCGAAGTATGAAAGTTGAAGTCTTATCATCTGATCTTCTAAAGAGAGCTTTGGAGTAGTTTGACAGAGGGTTCAAATTTTTGTCCTGTAACTAATATTCTGTTAATTGCAAAGGTATTGGAAGCCTTGGTTGCTAGTCAGCTTAGCCAATATTTGGATAATTATGATTGTTAACATCCTTTAGAATTTGGCTTCCGGA
Source organism: Ichthyophis bannanicus (assembly GCA_033557465.1). Classification (NCBI taxonomy): domain Eukaryota; kingdom Metazoa; phylum Chordata; class Amphibia; order Gymnophiona; family Ichthyophiidae; genus Ichthyophis; species Ichthyophis bannanicus. Next base: position 1,081,123,674 of record CM066032.1, read on the forward strand.
AAGGCCATAATGCAGAATTATTATTGGGTGTTATTGTTTCAGAGATTTATAGTGCATTGGCGAGGGAACAGGTAGTAGTGTTGTTGCAGTTCAATTTGCGTGCAGCCTTCAATGTGGCCGATCATGAGGTGTTGGTTGCATTGGATTATTTGGGTATGTCGGGGGTGGTCCTTGAGTGGTTTGCAATTTTTTTGCTTAATCGTGTGTATTGCGTTGAACTTAATGCTGAACGCTCAAGGTCACGGAGATGAGATTGTGGGATTCCTCAGGGATTGCCTTTGTGCCCAGAGTTATTCAATGTATTGATGATCTCGCTGGGTTGGATATTGGCTAATGTAGATATAAAGTCTTATATTTATGTGGATGATATTTCCTAGGAATTGTACTGATTATTTTTCTCATCTGAATGATGTGCTTTTGTTATTGCATTGGTGAACACAGCTCTTTTGTCATCAACTAAACTTAGTTAAAATGAAGGTGCTCTGATTTAATAATGGTAGCCCAATTCTGGGCCCATTGTTAGAAACATAGAAACATGATGGCAGAAAAAGACCACATGGCCTGTCTAGTCTGCCCTTCCATATCAACTTACAGTAGTCCCTTTTTTTCCTTTTGAGATCCTCTGTGTTTGTTTCCTGCTTTTTAGAATATAGAAACACAGAAACATAAAAACAAGACGGCAATTGGCCAATTGAATCTTCTTAGGGAATCGGTGTGGATGTTAGAGTTTTGGTGGATGAGGATTTATCGCGGGGGGAGTGCATATTAATCTTTTTTCCAGATGCGTCATCTTAGACAGCTTCGTCCTTATTTTGCTGTTCGTTTTTTTCAGCTGTTGGTGCAGAGTACAGTGTTGGCTTTCTTGGATTACATTAAGTTGGTATTGATTAACTTTTCTCAGCAACAGCTTTGGAGGCTGAAAGCATGTCCGAATACAGCGACTAGGTTGATTTGGGGGGTTTCTAAATTTACTTATGTTTCTCCTTTATTTGAAAACTTCATTGGCTTAAGATTTCAAAGAGGATATAGTTTAAATTTTATGTGCTGTTGTACAGATTTTTTTCATGACTATGTTCCTGTTCGTTTTATGAATCTTTCCTTACCTTTATTGGGAACTAAGTCTAAATGTCTCCAAGAGGCGCAAACTCTCCTTTTTCCATTGAGTAGGGGGGTTGTTAGTGAGAAATGCTTTATATGTGCTCTGCCATACAAAGCAGCTGAATTATGGTCTAAGTTACCATTAGCATTGTTGAAATCTGTCTCATCTGCTGTTTTGTTTATGAAAAGATTGAAGGCTTCCTTCGGAACAGGGACCAAAATAATCTCACCTGTTTCCTCAGGATAACACCGATCAGCCAATTAAGTAACAACAAGCTTATAAAGCCAGAGTTTAAATGAAAATGGAGTTCCGATCCCACATGCTGGCAAGATTCTACTCAAGATCATTCAGCAGAGACTACAACCATACCTGGAACGAGACCTGCCTGAAATACAAGCAGGGATCAGGAAAATGCGAGGAACGAGAGACATCATCGTGGATGTGAGATGGATCCTTGAAAAGACAAAAGAATACCAAAAAGATATCTATATATATTTTATGGACTACAGCAAGGCTTCTGACTGTGTATACTATGAGAAACTCTGGACCACATTAAGAAGCATGAGTATACCAGAACACCTGATAGCTCTCTTGTACAACCTTTACATTGATCAAAAGCAACAGTTTGAATGGAACAAGGAGAAACAAAATGGTTTAAAATCAGCAAAGGTGTGCAAAAAGGCTGTATACTTTCCCTCCAGCATTTGCTGTCCCCACTCCAGATCAGGTCGTCATTGGGGAGTTGAGCGGGAAGGTAAACCCCTCCCTGATTGCCGCCACAAGGCCAATCTGGCCCACTGCACCCAAGCAACACTTTCAAACACCGCACCTGGCAGGCCCCTCACCTCAGGGCCCTTTGGTGGGGACTTCCTACCAGGCAAAAATAAAGGGTATAATCTCAGTACCCTAAGAAATCTTAAGAGAAAAGGCAAAGGAATCCTCATTGGTATCAACAGTAAAAGCAGGATGGACCACACAGCTCAGCAGAGTCATCCAGACAAGCTCTATTCCCCTAACAAACATTCAAGGTGACCTCATAATTACCTCCATCACTGCCACAATGAATAAATTATTGTCTACCACCTTATGCCTTTCCATTTTACTCACAATTACAATCTCCACTGCCAGCTCCCTCTCCCTCTCCACAGACATACCATATCTATCATCCACACATACCCACTACATATATCCTCTCCTCACCACTACAAACAAAGGCACAGACTCACCCAACACCTTATCCAGATCAACCACAAATCACTGGTGACCAAACTCTCTTCCCCTAACCCTGTAGTACAAACTCATCAAATCAAATGTACCCTCTGAAACACACGATCCGCAAGAAACAGAACACAAATCCTATCTGATCTGCTAATTAACAGCCAACCCACATCCTAAACATATCTGAGACTTGGTTCACAGAAGCAGATGCAGTCCTACTAAATCAATTCATACCTCAAGACTACCATATATTCAGCTCTCTAAGGTCAAACAAAAGAGGTGGCGGTGTCTGCATCCTAGCTAGAAAGTGCCTAAACTTCCACACCCTCTCTAAAACCTCTGTTAATGGTCTAGAGTCTTTAACAATTATGAACAACAAAATCACCATACTCCTTGCCTACAGATCCCAAAATGTTGATACTGACAGCCTTGAGTCCATCCTGGAAACCATTTTTAACAATAACACAACCAATAAATACCTCATGATACTAGATGACTTCAAACTCGCCTCTGTACCACCAAGCAAAGCAAACAACTTTCTGGAAACAATGGAATCCCTAAACTATTTCCAAACTGTCAACCAAGCCACCCATATCAAAGGCAACACCCTTGATATGATTTTCCTACCAGGCAATATACTCAACCAGCACCAGATCCCAACACCCACCACCACAGATGTCCCGTAGTCAGACTACAAAATAATATGTATAACCATACCTCCAGAAATAAAGGAACACAAGCAACGCAACCCAGAATACTGCACATGCAGATTCCACAACTGGGACAAGGAAAAATTCCTAGCAAACATACTTCCCAAGCTGCAAAACTGCCCTGATGACATACATGACATAGATACCCTAATACACAACTGGAACAAAGCAATAACAGAGACTTCAATGAAAACATCCTCTCAAAGCCAATACTCCAGAGAAAACACAACGAACTGGTACACACCCCTATTAATGGACTTGAAAAGAAGCCTACAAATCACAGAAAGAAGATGGAGGAACACTAAATCAGATGACACCCTCGATATGTACAAACATAAGCTACAAGCATACCAAACTGCCACCAATTAGGCAAAAAGACACTACTATACCAAGATAATCCAGAGCTCCTTAAACTGCTCTCAGGAGCTCTTCGACATAGTCAAAACACTATGGGCCCGATTCTGTGCCATGAACAGCGGGACGTCTATTCCTTCTATTCGTGCCTTCTCTGCCCACATCTAACTTCCCCGCCGGTTGTGCAGGGAAGTTAGACAGAAGTGGGGAAGGGGTGGCTTGGGGGCAGAGTCTGGGCAGTCGCTGGCCCTGGACATACAGGACCAATTCTAATGTCGGCCCTGTACGTCTAGGGCCGGTGACATTCCGAGGTGGAATAACTTCCCAAGACATATTTTTTTTATGCTGGGGAGTGGATGGGGCAGGGGGAGCCGGAGGACATGCCCCTCAGCCTGACCCTGGCCTTTGGGGGTCGAGTTGCAGGGAATAAGCACTTTTGTCTGGCAGCTTGCATCGCGGCTTTTAAATGGAACCACGGTGCCAGGGAAACCGGACACCATAATGCCGTGGCTCCATTTAAAAGTCCTGACTGAGTTAGTCGGGAAGGTCATATAGTGCAGGCCAGACAGAATCACAGTCTTGACCTGCATGTACAAGACTGTTCGTGATTCTGATACCGTGGGGCTAGACGTGCCCTGTGAGATCAGAATTGCGATCCCCTTTGTATGTCCGGCTCAAAGCTGTAAAATAAATAAATAAATACTTGTTTAATTTATATGCAGAACAAATCATCAGAGAAGCAGAACTGTATGAAGATTGGTGGAAGACTCATCAACACCCTTCGCTATGCTGATGATATGCTGAAAGTAAAGATGATCTAAAACTTTGCTTCTCGAGATTAAGAAATTCGCCGACCACATCAAAGACAAATTTCACTCCACAGAGCGCTCAACACCCAGTAGAACCAACAGAACAAACGTCCACCCCAAAACCTGGGGCACATTCCACTCACCCTCAAAAGAGCAGATATCAGACATCATCTCCACAATCAACACAAGCACTGCTCCTACAGACCCTTGCCCAGTGTCATGGGTCAAAGCCACCAAAGCAAGCCTCATACCAAACATTCATAAAATGGTACACAACTCACTCACTCAAGGACTCATGCCACAGCAATTAAAGCTTGCCTCAGTAAGACCAATCACAAAGAAAACTTCTCTCGACAAAAAGGACCCAGCAGCATACCGACCAATCTCCAGCATACCCTTCCTCGCAAAAATAATCGAAAAGACGGTTCAACTACAACTTCAGGAACACATTGACGAACACGGAACTCTCGACGACAACCAACACGGATTTCGTCCCAACCATGGAGTCGAAACTCTCCTGATCTACCTCTTCGACAGCATCATAAGAATAATTGACGACATCAGGAATGGAATTATAATGATCTTCATCGACATCTCCTCAGCGTTCGACACAGTTGATCACAATATACTCCTGGAGAGACTGAAGAACACTGGTATACACGGTACCACTCTAAAATGGTTCCACTCGTACCTAACAGAAAGACAGCTACAGGTCAAGGTGGGACAGGACACCTCCCGGCCCATAAACGTCCAACAAGGAGTACCACAAGGATCCGCACTCTCAGCACTCCTTTTTAACATCTACATCCAACCAATATGCAACATTATGAAAGAGAACAACATCCAATACACAATATACGCAGACGATATAATGGTATACTCCCCGATATCAATCGAAAACCCGGACTTCTCTAAGATAGCAGACTGCCTTACCCAAATGGCGAAGTGGTGCCAAAACAACAATCTAGCTATAAACTACAACAAGACTGAAGCTTTAATCATCACTCGAAACCAAAGCTTCACACACCCACCAAACATAAAGATACAAAGCACCACGATACCGATAAGATCGGAGGTGAGATACCTTGGGGTTACTCTGGACAGTAAACTCAACCTCAAACCACACATAGACAAAACAATCCAAAAAGCATATTACAGGATGCGAATCATCAGGAGACTGAAACCACTCCTCGCTCCAGAACACTTCCGTACAGTCTGTCAAGCACTGATAACCCCAATACTGGACTTCTGCAATCCGATATACCTCGGACTACCAAAACAAGCTCTCAAACCACTACAGCTGGCACAAAACACTGCAGCTCGAATCATATCCGGAGCCGCAAGGCAGGAGCACATCACACCTACACTAAAGGACTTACACTGGCTCCCAATCATTGCTCGCATCAGATACAAGACTATCATAAACCTATTTAAGATAAAAGAACACACATCAGCCAACAGCCTCCACCTGCTCATACAACCGGAAACCAGCGCACGTCCCAGAAGAAGTCAAACACGCAACCGAGTCAGCACCCCAAATGAGTACAAGCACACACGCAAGGACACAACAGACAGAGCTCTCTCCATGGCTGCTCCAACAATATGGAACAATCTACCGGACGATCTAAGGGCAACTCCAGACCTCAAAGACTTCAGAAAACAACTGAAAACCATGCTGTTCATAGAGCACTATGGTCACATCACATAACCTAAGAGAATGGATAACAGCACTCCAATCCTCCCAAACAACTGAATATATATAAAATATGATTCTAGCACCACTGTAAATAGCCCACCCTGTATATAGCTCAAACAAATCAAGCACCCAACACATCCCTCACACAACTAAGTTTTATCCTCACTGCATGTACAACACACACACTTTACCTGATTGCTTGCTGTGATACCACCTTGATTATTAAGATAAGGCGGTTTAGAAATACTGTTAAATAAAATAAATAAAATAAATAAAATAAGAAAAGTAGTCTTAAAATGGGTCTGAACCTTAATGTTAAGAAGACAAAGATCCTGACAACTGGCAAAAGAAATAATTTCATCATTGATGGAGAAGAAATTGAAAAAGTTGACAGCTTTACCTTACTTGGATCTACAGTCAATAAAGGACAAGCAGTCAAGAAATCCAATGACACATTGCTCTTGGCAGAATGGCTATGAAGAACCTAGATAAGATTCTCAAGAGCAGATTCCAAGATTCAACTTCTCCAAGACATGCTATTTTCAATAACATCATATGGATGCGAAACTTGGACAGGAAGAAAATTGATGCCTTTGAACTATGGTGCTTGCGACTAATACTGTGTATATCATGGAGTGCCCAAAGAACAAACCAGCCAGTACTAGAAGAGATCAAACCTAAGCTTTCTTTAGAAGCTCAGATGACAAGATTTTGACTTTAATACTTTGGAAACATCATACGAAGAGAAAGATCGTTAGAGAAAGACTTTATGCTAGGCAAGGTTAAAAGTCACTGCAAAAGAGGAAGGCCAGCAATGAGATGGATCGATACAATAACAGCAGCTATGGGTGTCACTCTTTCTACAATGAGCTGCCTGATTGAAGACCGTACACAGTTTAGGTCAACTATCCAGAGGGTCGCCATGAGTTGACACCAACTCGCTGGCACTTAAAAACAGCAACAACAACAACAATTGTGGTGCACCAAATACCTCTCCCAGCGCTCTCCTGCAATGGGGCCCGATGTCCAGTTCATCAGTAGGATAACTTAGGTCCTCATCCTCAGGTTGTTTCAGGATCACCATTGTGTCACCTACTGCCTGGCTTTAACAGAAAAAATAAATATATTTGTTGAGGTTGTTTTTCTTTTAATTTAAAAGTTCAAACTGAGAATCTTTTCTTGTTCTTCTTGGGAAACTGCTGTAAACTATTTTAAAAATAAAGGATAATCGGGACTCCCTGACTAATTTTCACTTTCCCTCAAACACACCCAAAACATGCACACCATAATAAGCTCTCCCTAGCCAGTACCATTCACTTTCCTAACAAACTCAAAGGCAAAACCACATACACTCAGCAAAACTTTAAGCTTTAGGGGCCCAATATTGCAACACATTTACATGGTTTACAGAGCTGTAAACCATGTAAATGCCCCTCATCAAGATATTCAGCGGCACTAACACAGTTAGTGCTGCTGAATATCCCACAGTAATGCCGCTATACGCCCCGATGCTAACCACTTTGCATTGGGGCGTGATGGGGCCATTTCTGGGGCGGTACCCAAGGATAACCATACAGCAGTGATATTCAGCTGCTGCCCAGTTATCCTTCAGTGGTGAAAGTTAGGCGCAGGAAAAGCTGTCCTAACTTTTGCTGCGAAGCTAACCCGGGCAGCGGCTGAATATTGCCACTACATGGTTAGCTTCTGCACCATGTGCGGCTGTGTGGCAAACTCATAGTCAATTCTGGTGGCTGGATATGGCCCTGGATTGAATATCTGGGGTTAAAGTTTGGTGGCGACGGCTATGCGCCTTAGAGGCGCATAGCTGTTACAACTCAATATTGGGCCCTAGGTTTTCAAACTCTGCAGTCTTTAAAATGGCTGTATAGCAGAAACATTTCACTGTGCCAAGATTCTACAGTGCAGTCAGCACAGCACAGAGAATCAACTTTCCTCTGACAGCAAAACTTTCTTTAAAGTCAGCCAGACTTCCACGCCACTACTCAGAAAAATCCCAATTTCTTTAGGGTTTACTTCACCAGAGTTTTTAAACCAAACCTCTCTCCTGTCACACTCAATCTCTCACACTGCTCCAGCTTTCTCACAGAACAGGATTTTTTTTTTTTTACCAGTCTTTTCTTAAATGGCTTCAAAGCCTGAAAATTAATAACCACTAGCAATCTCTCTCATTTACAGCACCAGTGCCTCTTCCTGAACTCCTTTTTTTTTTTTCAAAGGTCTGTTTATTAAATTCACACAGTACAAATAAACGAAAACCAATACTATAATGCAACAACAGCTCTCTTCCAGTATATAATACACAGTATACACACCACTTCCCGGGCAGGGCTGGCTCTTGTCCACTACCCTGGGATATATCACATCACAGGTAAGAAAAAAGGAAGAGTATTACAATGCACAAATTATTAGGACCCACACAGATTCCCACCCCCTATCCCCACCCCCTCCCCTAACCCCAATTAGTACTACCCATCTTATTAGGGAGCAATAATTTAGTCCAACCCAACACTATACTATGCTAAGGACTTCACTACGGACCTTAGGACCCAAGCCCTGAATACAGGGCATCCAGACCAAAAGAAAGGAGGCCCATCGCTGAGGGTGACCTCTGGCACTCCTCCTTTCCAGCAGCAAAAGCTGGTGAAAACTATTCTGCCACTCCCAAAAGGAAGGGGCCACCGGCTCCCTCCATCGCCGGAGTATCGGGTCCTTACCACCAAACAGGCTTTCCGCACCAAAATTCTCTCCCATCTGCCCTTTGGGTGGAGTGGTCCTAACTGATCCAAGACTACCATGGCCCCTGTCCAAGAAAAACGCTGCCACACTAAACCGCATAGGTAACTCTCAATTCTCATCCAATATCTACAGATATGGAGACAGTGCCACCACACATGACCCAGATCCGCCAATGAACAGGCACATTTCGGGCACCCACCATACAACATCAAACGACTGCGTAGCGCACGCCGCGGAGAAAAGTGGGCACGAACAATACTTTTAAATTGCACTTCATGCCACCTAGCCCCCTCCACCAATCGTGCAATCCGACTCAACGCACCACAGACATAACCTGGGGCTATCTCACAACCCAATTCCAGCGCCCACGAGGCTTCCTCCGCCGCATAATCAGGAGGAGTACTATATGCATCCAGCCTTCTCTTCAGCTCTGCAATAGTGGGCGGGGACCCCGTCCCCAGAGCAAAGAATTCCACGATCTGCGCCGAGTGTTCTACCGTCAATTCCTTCCCAGACAGTGAGCCCACATAGTTGGAAAGTTGCATATAAGTAAACAAGGAGGTACTAGGATTCAGATCATATCCTCTACACAGAGCTTCCAAGGTCTTACACCGTCCTTCCAGGTCGACAACATGCCCCAGACTACGTATCCCTAACCGTTCCCACCGCCGAAAAGAAGCGGAGTCAGAACCCGGCGAAAAACAGGCATTGCCCTTCAAGGGCAACCAGCTCGAGATCTCAGGGGAGCAATCCCAAAATTTGTTCAACTGCTGCCATGTACGCCGCGCCACCTGAACCAAGATACTCTTCCTCACCCGATCCGGCAAGGCTACACGCTGCAAATGCAAAACTGCCGTCAAGGCCTGCGGAGCCACAAAAGCCTCCTCAAGTGCTCTGGGGGTGTAGACCTCTGTATCACCCAACCAATCTCCTATATGCCGGGCTTGACAAGCTATGGCATACTTACAGAGATCTGGAACTCCGATACCACCCACTCGCCACCCCCCTTTCAAACGGCTCAGCGGTATACGTGCTCTGACCCCCTTCCAAAGAAACCCGCGGATCTGCCGCTCCATAAGCAGAAGATAACGGCGTAATAACCACACAGGCAAAGTTTGCATCCAGTACAGCACCCGTGGTAGGATCACCATCCCCAAAGCCGCCACTCTACCCAACAAAGACAATGGAAGGGGAGCCCAGGCCTGCAGCTGTGCCCGTAACTTAGAGAAGGTTCGATCACAATTCCTCCTGTATAACACTGCCGGGTCTCTCGTCAACACTATGCCCAAATAGATAAAGGATTCGCCCGCCCACCTTAAGGGAAAGTTCCCCTGCCAAGTCCCCCGGAGCAGACCCCCCACATCCAAGGCCTCCGATTTATCTCCATTAATACGCAACCCTGCAAATTTACCATAGAGGGAAAATTCTTCAAGCAAACGGGGTAATGACTGCTGCGGGGACAGCAAATGAACCAGCATATCGTCTGCAAACGCAGCCAACTTGAACCCATACGATCCAAGATGAACACCACATAAATCCGAGGTCTCCTCTATCCTCCTCACCAATGGATCTAGGGTCAACATAAAAAGTAAAGGAGAGAGAGGGCAACCCTGACGAGTACCTCTCTCAAGGTTAAACTTTTCTGACAACACCCCATTACACAATATACTAGCCGTGGGGCAAGTATAGAGCAATTCCACCATCTGACAATAGGAATTGCCCAAGCCATAATGAGATAAAAGAAATTTGAGGTAATCCCAATTCACTCGGTCAAATGCTTTTTCTGCATCAAAACTGATCAGCAGTGACTGCAAATCCCGCTCACACACCCATTCAATCGATGCCAAGATTTTTCGCAGATTCCGCACGGCATAGCGCCCCTTGACAAACCCTACCTGTGAGTCATGCACTAGGTCCCCCAAAACAAAGGCAAGTCGGTCTGCCAAAGCCTTAGCCATCACTTTCAGATCAAAATTCAATAGGGAGATGGGTCGGTATGAAGCCGCCTGCAGGGGGTCTTTTCCCGGTTTAGGTATTAAGGTGATGTATGCATGGTTCGTCCCCCAACAAAATCCTCCCCGAGCCACCCTACTATGGTACATCGCCACCAGAGCAGGAGCCACTCGATCTCCCAATAGCTTATAAAATTCTGCCCCATATCCATCCGGGCCCGGTGACCTATAACAACTAGCTCGCAAAATGACATTATGCACTTCTTCCACCGATACTGGCGCATCCAACTGTGTCCTTTGCTCGGCCGTCACCTGTGGCAGCCTCGCCTCACGAATATAGTTCTCCATCAAGGTCCGAGACCCCTCCTCACCCGTATAAAGCTTCTGAAAGAAGGATCTAAATACATGGGCTATCGCCCGATTATTTTTATGCATATGTCCCTGCTCATCTCGCAACGCTGCTATTGACCGAGCACCCCGACTACCCCAAAGGCAACGCGCTAAGAGCTTCCCCGGTTTATCCCCAAAACGGTAAAGTTGATATCTATAATACAGAAAGGATTTCTTCGCCCTCTGATGAAGCAATTCGTTAAGAGATGACTGCGTTTCCCAAAGTACTCTCTTATTGGCCGCAGTGGGAGCCCCTGCACACCACCGCCGGGCTTTCACTACCTGTTTCTCCAACTGCACAATCCGTGCCGCCAATACCTTTCGTTTCTGCGCCACATAGGCAATTATATCACCACGCAGAACCACCTTTGCTGTTTCCCAAAGCAACTCCGGCTCAGCCTGATGACACTCATGGTGAGCCAAAAACTCCTGCCAACACTGCCCCAAATAGCTGCGAAATTCACCATCCACATACAGGCCCATAGGGAACCGCCATGGGCCATCCATATCACCCCACAAAAGATCCACCCATACTGGCGCATGATCCGACACCTCGGTAGGGCCTATTTGTGTGTCCCCAATCTGCACAAAGAGCCGCTCCGAAACCAGCACATAGTCAATTCTAGCATTCGATCCATGGGCTCTCGAAGGGTGCCTTGGCGGACAGTGCACTTTAAAATGTGCCCTCTGGGGTACCTTATGGAGCGCCTTATGTTACAGTGCTTTCAGAGTGTGTTTGCTTGTAGCACTAATTAAATAAAATTAATATGCCTCAGACTGCAATATTACCTATAACAGGTAATGCCTCAGCCAGCCTTCTTCATTGGGCACAGTGGGGGATTGAACCCATGATCCCTGCACCATCGGTCAGTGTCTTAACCATTGTACTGTGGCTCTGTTCCTGTGTGTGCACATCAGCGCACCACTTATGCTTCCCGCGCAAGTTTCCCATGTGCTAATGTGCACGGCGCACATGAGCGCACAGCGCACATTAGCGCATGATTAATCCTGGTTTGCTTTTTTCAGACTGAAATGCCCACTCCTTATATGGCATCCCACACACTAGTGCGGCGCGCACCTAACGGGGTTTTAGTAAACATACCTCTGTGTCTTTAAACTTCTCATTCCTAGCAGAAACAGAGCCTACTAAGGGCTCCCTAGGGAGATCCTTGCTCTGCCTTACCTGCTGTCTCGTGCCTCTACATCCAGGTACTGCCCAAAATTAAAGCTCTATGTTTATCATTAATTCTGGCTAGGGTGGTGCGTTCTATTTCCTGGTGAAGTTCCTGGTTACCTGCCATTGGCCCCTGGAGTCCTGCTGAGGCGGTTTTGATTGGAGCTGCTTCTCAAGAGGGCTATATCAGCTCAGCCCTTCTCGCGGGACAGTGGTGGTGCGTTCTATTTCCTGGTGAAGTTCCTGGCTACCTGCCATTGGCCCCTGGAGTCCTGCTGATGCGGTTTTGATTGGAGCTGCTTCTCAAGAGGGCTATATCAGCTCAGCCCTTCTCGCGGGACAGTGGTGGTGCGTTCTATTTCCTGGTGAAGTTCCTGGTTACCTGCCATTGGCCCCTGGAGTCCTGCTGAGGCGGTTTTGATTGGAGCTACTTCTCAAGAGGGCTATATCAGCTCAGCCCTTCTCGCGGGACGCAAAGCGGGCGCGTCCCGTGGGCGTGCCCAAAGGGGCGTGACCAAAGGGGCAGGCACGCCCCTTTGGCGCCCCTTTGGTGTAAGTTCGGCGTTGGAGGCTCCCTGTTATGGGGAAGAGGAGGAAGCGCTACCCACAACCTGTGCAGTCCAAGGTGGGGAAAGTGGTGGGCCCGATGGATGCCCATGTTTCTGTGGGAGAGGTGCCGCAGATCCCTGCTCCACCTGGAGAGGGTTTGTTGGAGACATCAACAGTGAGTACTCTGTCCTCTAACAATGTTTCCCGCATTCTGGGTATTACTCTCCCCAGTAAAGTGACTGAGCAATTACCTGATAACATTGTGACTGTTTCTAGTTTACTTAAAACGGTTCCTGCTGAGGAAGTGCTTCCGGAGTCTTTTTTATGTATGGGTGAACTACCTCCCCCTCTGCCTTCGGTAATAAGTTTTTCCTCAGTTGGTGAGGCATCTGCCCCACCGGCTGATTTGTCTTTGAAGGATATTTGGCTGGCTATTTCTCGCATTGAATCGGTGTTGAACATATCTTTACAGAAAATCTCAGATTTCTCTAAAATGACTGTACAGAAAATGTCTGATCAGGATAAGCGACTGGATGTAGTGGCTCAAGGGTTAACAGCATTAGAATCTGACGGTGCAGTTCGTCAAAGTTTGATGTCTACTTTTGTGCAGGATTTTAATACTTTGCACCGCCAAGATGAGATGTTGGAGAATTCTTTGCGATCTAAGAATCTTCGGCTGCTGAATTTCCCACGTACTCATTATTTATCGCCGATGATATTGTTTCAGAAATACTTAAAGGAAAATTTGTTAATAGCAGATTTTAGTTCTGCTATGGTATCTAAAATTTATTATGTTCTCCCACGTAGTTTAGTTCAGCCATCTGGTGAAGAGTTAGAGGTGGTTCCTTGTCAAGCTTCCTCTACTTTAGATGTGTCAGCTTTTATAGAGTCATCCTCGGATGATATTTCCTCTCGGGCCACGTTGGTGGTTACTTTACTTTCTGAGATAGATAAAGATAGAGTTATGAGAGCTTATTTTAAGAAGAAATCGGAGAAGTTTTGCGGTCAAATAGTTCAGATGTTCCCAGATGTTTCCAGGGCCACACAGGTGCGACGTAAATCCTTTTTAGATTTGCGTCCACGGGTGTTGGCCCTGGGAGCGGTTTTCCATCTTAAATTTCCCTGTAAATGTGTGATAGTATATCAGGGTGCAAGATATGTTTTTTTTGAATCTGCTCAGCTGTTAGATTTCCTAGATAGTAAGGGAGTATAAATATGTACCAGGGATAGATGATAGTTTGATTGTATTATATATTTTTTTTTTATTTTAGATTTCTTGTTCAAATGTAGACGCACCCCCCTTGATGTGGTTGCACACTTTGTTTCCTTTGGTGTTTGAAGGTTGGATGGGAATTGAGTTGTTGTTTTGTTTTCTGTAATGTATAAAAAACTTTTTTATAAATAAAAAATTAATTCTGGCTACCCTGAGCCCTCCAACCTAAATTCAACCATTATTATATAACCGAGGCTCTGGAGCCCATCGAAAGCCCCGAGAAGTCACCCCTCCCCCGTTTTTGTTAATAACTGCAAACCATGGCAAAAATGCTCCATAAAATATATTTGAAATTAACTTTTTGGAGGTCACCAGCCCTGTGCCACCACCAGCACCAGTCTGGCACCCCCTTTGATGCTCTGATGCTGCCCTAGCAAATATGAACCAGTGAACCAGTGAGTCAGTGAAACAAGGCCCAATGATTGCCGCAGGAATGAGGCTCAACATACCGTAGACCTCTGCCTATGATCCCACACTGCTCCCCGAAGATTTTTTTTTAAACACTGCCACTGGCTCTGCTGCCTGAGTAGCCCCAAAGCCTCAGAGCTGAAAATAAAACCTACTAGGCGGCAATCGGCAGTCTCACCTGCACCAGGTACCATTTTATATATATATATTTTTTTTTTTTTTATGTAATTAATTAATTATTTTTTCCTCTTGGTTACACTCATTTTAAAGATCAAAGTAAAGAAGTACGTGAACAACTGAGGGCTTCTGTAGAAAACAAAATAGACAGAAAAAGCAGACCTAGCTGGAAGCGTCATATGAGGGGCATATGCAGAAAAAGAAAGAAAAGCCTGAGAAATGGCCAACAGAAGAAAACATTTTGCAGAAAGAGAAAGAGAAGATTTGGAAAGGAGCAGCAGAAGAAAAACTTGCACAGAAAGAAGAAAGGGATTTGGAAAGGAGCAAAGAACTACAACATCTAGAGAAAGAAGAGAACTGGAGAACACCACCTGAAAAGAGGTTGATGAGGGGCAAGAAGGAGTGGAGGAGTAGCCTAGTGGTTCAAGCACTGGCTTGGTAGCCAAGAGACCAGGGTTTGATTCCCACCAGCACTCCCCATGGCCCTGGACAAGTCATGCAACCCTTCATTGCCTCAGAAGAAAGGCCAGCCAATCTACTTCCAATCACAACTGGAATGAAAATCCAGAGGCTGCTAGGTTTGCATGCATGAGGGGAAAGAAAGAAGAGGCACTGAACAGAGTACTAAAAGAAAGGCTGAGGTACAGATGGAGATAGGAAATCCAGGACTATATGAGACCAGAATAAAGGAAGGACAGGTCAAGAAGTAACTGAAGAGGAGGAAGAAACACAGGAGGAAGACCCAGAGTTAGATGATTGAGCTCTTCTTATATGTTGAAAGAGGTGAGTATGCTGGGTTCCAAGCAAGGGAAACATTAACTAAGCTGACTTTACCATCAGAAGTTGAGTATGATAACTAAGATAAAAAAAGGCCATAAACTACATAAAGGGACCATCCATGGATATTACAGAAATAAATAAAATACAAATTGGTTGAGTGGGAGGCAACAAAGTGTACAGGTAAATGGAGCTCACTCTGAGGAGAAGGATGTTACCAGTGGTTTGTCACAAGGATTTGTCCTTGGTCTGATTCATTTTAACATCTTTGTTAGTGATATTGCAGAAGAGCTGTTGGGTAAGGCTTGCCTCTTTGTGGATGATACCAATATCTGCAACAGAAGGAAGGAGTAGATAACATGAGGAGGGATCTAGCTAAGCTTGAATAATGGTCCAGAACATGGCTGCTGAGATTTAATGCTAAAATATACAGGGTCATGAATTTGGGCTGCAAATATCCAAAGGAGCAGTACAGTGTGTGTGTGTGTGGGGGGGGGGGGGGGGGCAAAGTACTTCTATCCATGAAAGAAGAGCTGGACCAGGGCATGATTGTTTCTGATTGTTTCTGATGATCTTCTGATGGCTAAACAGGTAGAAAAAGTGACAGCGAAAACCAGAAGGATGCTTGGGTGCACAGGGAGAGGAATGACAAGCAGAAAAAGAGAGGTGATAGTGCCTCTGTATAAATCTCTAAGTGTAGCATGGATTGACTGTAAAAACGTTTTGATAGCATTCCACACACTTGACTAATAAGTTGCCTTGAAATGTACAAAATAAACCCCAAACTGTCAGAGTATATCAAGTTTACCATGAAAATGTAGTAAACCACACTCCATTTGAAAAATGAAGATGTACAGTTCATTATTCCTGACATCTTTGTTAGTGATATAGCGAAAGGGCTGTCGGGTAAGGTTTGCCTTTTTGCAGATGATACTAAAATCTGCAATAGCGTAGACACCCGGGAAGGTGTAGATAACATGAGGAGTGATCTAGCTAAGCTTGAAGAATGGTCTAGAATTTGGCAGCTGGGATTTAATGTTAAAAAATGTAAGGTCATGCATTTGGGCTGCAGCAATCCAAGGGAGCAATATTGTATAGGGGGTGAAGTACGTTTGTCCACTAAAGAAGAGCAGGACCTAGGCGTGGTTATGTCTGATGATCCTAAAGTAGCTAAACAGGTAGAAAAGGCGATGGCAAAAGCTAGAAGGATGCTTGGGTGCATATGGAGAGGAATGGCTAGCAGAAAAAAGGAGGTGATAATGCCTCTGTATAAGTCTTTCGTGCGACCTCATTTGGAGTATAGTGTGCAATTCTGGAGACCGCACCTTCAAAAGGATGTGAACAGAATGGAGTCAGTGCAGAGGGTGGCTACTAAAATGGTTAGTGGTCTTCATTATAAAGCTTATGAAGAAAGACTTAAGGATCTTAATATTTACACCTTAGAGAAAAGGCGGGATCGAGGTGATATGATTGAGATGTTTAAATACCTCCATTGGATAAATGTTCAGGGGGAGAGCCTCTTTCAATTGAAAGCAAGTTCTGCTATGAGGGGACATGGGATGAGGGTGAAGGGGATAGATTCAGGAATGATATACGGCAATATTTCTTTATGGAAAGAGTGGTGGATCTGTGGAATAGTCTCCCAGTGGAGGTGGTAGAGATGAGGACAGTAACTGAATTCAAAAGAGCATGGGACAAACACAGAGGATCTCTAAAGGAAAAAAGGGGACTGTTGTAGTTGTTGATATGGAAGGACAGACTAGACAGGCCATGTGGTCTTTTTCTGTCGTCATATTTCTATGTTTCTATCAAAATACAGCAAGGAATATTTCAGAGAGATGCCGTCACCACTTCTGGTTTATATGGCACTTAATCTACTGAGTACTTTCATCAACTCTGGGATGCAGATTTAGCCTAAATCCTGAAGATGGTAACAATCTAGAAATAACATCACATTTACTATTTGTAGATAACCTGAATCTCTATAGTTCCAGTAAATAACAGTTAGTGGAACAACTCCTTCTAGTTAAAAGCTTTTCAGATTACATCAAGATGACTTTTGCCCTTGATAAATATGCAAAGGCCACATTTTGTGCGGCCCGCGACCCGCGACACCACGGAGTATCCTTTCTGCTATTTCTGCTATTTTTACTCACTGTTTTCCTTAGCGTGATTCCCGGGGCTGCATGGTGTTGGTCTCACATGACCGCGTCACGCGCCTGCCCTCCACCAATCAGCGACAGGCAGGAGGAGGAGAAGAAGGAGGAGGGGGGGGGCCGGGCCCAGAAGCAGTCTGAGCAGCCACGAGGTACCAGCGCTTTGAAGCATCGCCTGCTTGGAGGAAGGATCGCCTGCTTGAGGATCGCCAGGGTGCACAGCTCTCCGCGGCAGGTAAGGAAGCAGTCTGCCCAGAATTAAGCCAGCCCTGCCTCCCTCAGTCCCTCTCCTCTTCGGCTTTCAGAGCCGCGAAGGGAGAGCTTCTCCCTCGCGACTCTGTTAAGCTCGAGGGGGCAGAGGGGAAATTTCCCATAAGCCTCAGCCGGCTTAACAGAGTCCCGAGGGAGGAACTCTCCCTTCGCGGTTCTAAGCCGAAGAGGAGAGGGACTGAGGCAGGGAGGGAGGGATGGCTCTGCCGGCGGGGGGCGTGGGGCGTGGGGCGGCCTGTGATTTTTGTTGAGGGAGGCATGTGATTTTTGCTGAGGGAGGGAGGATGGAGGATGGATGGATGGGGGGGGGCTGTGATTTTTGTTGAGGGAGGCCTGTGATTTTTGCTAAGGGAGGGAGGATGGAGGATGGATGGATGGGGGGGGCTGTGATTTTTGCTGAGGGAGGGAGGGAGGGAGGATGGATGGATGGATGGGGGGGGCTGTGATTTTTGCTGAGGGAGGCCTGTGATTTTTGCTGAGGGAGGGAGGATGGATGGATGGGGGGGGGCTGTGATTTTTGCTGAGGGAGGGAGGGAGGAGGATGGATGGATGGATGGGGGGGGCTGTGATTTTTGCTGAGGGAGGGATGGAGGATGGATGGGGGGTGCTGTGATTTTTTCTGAGGGAGGCCTGTGATTTTTGATGAGGGAGGGAGGATGGAAGTATGGATGGATGGGGGGGCTGTTATTTTTGCTGCTGCAGCTGATGATGGATGGGGGAGGGTCACAACTGGTAATGTGCTGTGGGCTGGGGGTCAGAACCATCACCATTTCTGAACCCCCCAGCCCCACAGCACATTACCAGTTCTAAACCCCCCAGCACATTACCAGTGTGCTGTGGGCTGGGGGGTCAGAACTGGTAATGTGCTGGGGGGTTTAGCACCCGGTAATGTGCTGTGGGGCGGGGGGGGGGGGTCAGAACCATTACCAGTTCTAAACCGCCCAGCACATTAATGCACAAAAGGTAGGAAAATATCTCTTTATTTTGAGTTTATTAACTGGAATATGTCAGCTCTGGGAAATGTGCATCATTAATGTCTGTGCTTTAGTACAAGAAATTAATTTATAGTTTTATTTCTACAGTGCTGAGGTATTCTGTGTAATTCCTATTTGACATTGCTACTTGTTCTCTTTTCCCAGTAGGTCATGTATTGTTCTCTGAAATGTATTGATTTAATATTTGCAGTGTTGCCTTTTGATAGGTAGGGTCTGGTGCTTTGTGAGTCCTGGTAGTGCTGTTATGATACGGGGGGTTTGCTATGGGTTCTAAATGGGCAGTGTTAGTAGTAGTTCCTAATGTGCCTGGCGGTTGGCACTGGATTATAGTAACATAGAAATTTTCTAGTCTTTCTTTATCCATGCACTCATTATGCAACATTATGCAAATATTTATGCAAATGAGGCCCCTTATGCAAATGAGGCCCCCGTGTCTTATGCGGCCCCAGGGTTACTTTACAAGTCCTCATTCGGCCCTCAAAGCAATTTGAGTTTGAGACCCCTGCCTTAGAGGATAATTGAGCAAAATGAAAAACATCTCCCTGACTGAGGATTGTGACATCAAGGAATTTGAATAGGAAGGCATATCTAAATATCTAGGAATAGGGGAAAAAGCAACAATGAAGTAAAAGTCCTGAGTGAAAAGATAGGTAAAGAATTTTACAGATAATTAAAATCATGACTGAAGAGTGCTTTAACATCATAGAATAAGATACAAGCCATTTACCATCTGACAATTCCTGTACTCTCATACAGCTTTGGGTTTGTTTACTGGCCTCTTGAAGATCTTGAGAAGCTGGATGTATGAGCAAGAAAACCTCTCCATGCCCATGAGATAATATATAAGAACCAGTGTATGCTGAGACTGTACTTCCCTAGGGCTGAAGAAAGACTGGGTCTCACAGAAATAGATTATACATAGACTACTGCTACTATTACTTATCATTTGTATAGCACTACAAGGCATATACAGCACTATACAGAGATATGTAAGAGACAATCCCTGCTCATAAGAGCTTACAGTCTAGTCAAGACAGACAACACAACAGTCAAAACAGACAATACAACAAGAGGGGATTAGGATATTTCTAGGGGAATGATAAGGAAACACATCAGAGGTGAACAGGAGACTAGAGAATCAAGATCCAAAAGCTGCTCAAAGAAGTGAGTTTTTATCCTGGATTTGAACAGGTCTACAGATGGAGTCTGATCTACCGGCTCAAGTAGTTTGTTCCAAGCATAAGGAGCAGCAAGGTAAAAAGATTGAAGTCTGGAGTAGGCAATGGAAGAGAAGGGCACAGATAGCAGGGATCTACTAGAAGAGTTCACAAGGAGGGGTGTAGGGAAAGATAAGAAAGGAAAGGTAGTGAGGCACAAACAAATGAAGACACTTATAGGTAAAGTATAAGTTTGAACTGGATATGGAAACAGATAGGGAACCAATTAAGTGCAACAGAAACCACAGAAGAAGCAGATATACTCACAATCACCAACAAGCACCTTTCAATCTGCCTAATATACAAAGCACCTACAGCAAACTCAGACCTATCAGACATTCTCAAGCAAGTGTCAGATAGCACCAACACCACGAAAGAACAGATAACACAGGTACACTAAAAAAATTTTTTTTTAAACTGCCTCTAATGTTTCGATTGATTTTTACGTTTTTTGGTGCGCTGAATCCAAATCTGGTAACCAATTTGCTCCATCACGTACAGATTTTTTGCTACATTGGGTTAGCAGTTTGAGGTGAACGTTTCAGATTGAGTGCGATCGAGATAAAAGTTTCTTGGATGAATTCTTTATACTAATTGTTTAGTAGTTATTCAAATAAGAATAAAGAAAATTGTAACAAGGCAGCCCATATGAATAGAGTAATGTCAACAAAACACACTGTGATGGTAGCAAAATTGTCTGCACTTAAAACAGCCACATACATGTGCACAAACATTGAGCATATAAGAGCGAGGTTAGACACAAAGCAAAGCAAAGAAACGTGCAAAAAATGTTGTACAGGTATGTATGTAAGAATAGAAAACGCAAACCGCACCATTGCAATACATGAAGACAAACACCCGATGGTGTGAAAATAAAATTCTAATAAATGAGATCCGACACTGTGGTAATAACTAGCAAATTTTTATTTCAAAGTTTAGTAAAAACACGATATTTGTCAACACAGTTTAGATTTTAAAGTCATTCTTGGGTCAATCAATCTCCTGGTGGGCCCGTTTCTTCTTCCCCCGAATGCTTCTCTTGGTGCGCTGCTTGGCGTATTTTTCATCTGGGGTTTCCCGCAGCAGCAACCAGCAGAAATCAGCCATCATAGTGGTGTTCCATCTTCCTTGGTACCTTCTCTCTGCGTCCTTGATGTCCTGGTGAAACCTTTCACCTTGTTCTTCACTGTACACCCCCAGGTTTTCGGGAAAGTAGTTCACATGGGAGTGCAAGAAATGGACTTTCAGGCTCATGTTACAGCCTTGTTCTTTGAAGGCATTGAGCATCCTGGCAACAATATCCTTATAGTTCTCATCCCGCCTGTTCCCCAAGAATTTGAGAACAACATCCTTGAAAGAATCCCAGGCTTCTTTTTCCTTCTCAGACATCGTTTCAGCGAATGCTCCATCTGAAATGAGTTTCCTTATATCAGGGCCAACAAACACTCCTTCCTTTAGCTTTGCTTCAGAAAGTCAGGGGAACTTTGAGCAAAGGTACCGAAAGCACTCACCATCTTTTGGAAGGGACTTGATGAATTGCTTAATGAGACCCAACTTAATGTGGAGAGGTGGTAATAGAATTTTATCACGAGGTACCAAGCTCTCATGACGAACATTTTTCTCACCGGGTCTCAAATACTCCCGAATTGGCCAGTCTTTTTTCCCCCAGTGTAGGTCGCGGGCCCGGCTATCCCACAAGCAAAGGAAGCAGGGATATTTGGTGAAACCGGATTGCTGCCCTAATAGCATGGATAGAATTTTAAAGTCTCCACAAATCATCCACTTATGCTCATCATAACGAATCTTCTGAAGAATCAGGGCCAAATTCTCAGAGTGAGCAATAGGAACTGAAGCGAATGTGTTGCCATTATGAAGAAGAACACCTTTTATGCTGTCTTTTGACGAATCAATGAACAGCCGCCATTCAGCAGGATCATACTTGAGTTTAAACTTTTCCATCACTCCGTATATATTGTTGCAAAATACCAAATCTTCCTCTTTGCTGAAATACTTCAAAAATTGTGTCTCGCGGTTGCGGTACCAATAAAAAGTTGTTCCTGGTGACAATAGATTTTTCTGTTTAAGCCGAGAACCTAGCAGTTGGGCAGCATCTTTTGGGAGTCCTAAATCCCGGACTAAATCATTCAATTCAGCTTGAGAGAAAAGTTCAGGTTTCGGATCTGGTTCAGTTTCAAACTCGGAAGTACTGGACTCATCGGGAAAAGACATCTGATGAGTCTCATCATGATCAGAACCGTCCACACAAATATGATCCAAAGATTTTGGTGGTTCAGGCACAGGTACTTCGTTGCTATGAGGCATAGGCCTAATTGCTGAGGGAAGGTTGGGGTAACTTATTACGTTCTTATTTTTTAAGTTGTATCCCTTCACAATGCAAGAGCAAAAATAGCAGTCACTGCTGTGGTCTCTTTGTTCACGCCACATCATAGGTATTCCAAAACGAAATGCTTGTTTTTTACCTTTCATCCATAAGCGTAGATCTTCCTCACATGTCTTGCACACTTTGTGAGGAGCCCACGGTTTGTCTTGATCGCCTAACTTCAAACCGAAATAGGCGAAATATACTTTTTTAATAAATGCAGAAATGTTCCTCTGCCGCTTTTTCACGGTATATTCTCCACAAATAAAACAAAAACTGTCCGGAGAGTTGACGCAACCTCTGGCTCTGTGAGCCATCACAAATACACAGCACTGCAAACTACAACTGTAGTGAACCACTTCGTGATAAAGCTGGATTACGACTGAGCAAACAAAAGGTAATAATGAACTTGCAAGAAACTGAAATTTGACAGCAACGTTCATGTCGCAACCACCGTGTTTGAGCGAGCGAACGAGGCGAGGCGAACAGGAAAGAACATGCTCCAGCGCGAGTACTGGATTTAGCCCCCCGCCTCCCAATTGTCCTGTTAATGTATAAAATGAATACAAAACACTCTAAAATATCATGAGGGAGTGTTTCTAGTTAGTTAACCATTACAACCTCTATTTTGGGCCAAGAAAATAAACTGCAGTCGGCTAAAAAGAAATTATGTGAACATTCCTTATATGGGTAAGAAATCTAATTTTGCAAGAAAACGTGACGTGATGGAACATTTTGGCTATTTTTCCTGGATTCAGCACCCCAAAATCTATATGAATCAGTTGCAAAACTGGAGGCAGTTTTTTGGTAGTGTACCTGTGTAATCATTGGTGATTTCAACCTCCCATCAGTAAAAGAGAAGCACGCCAATGCTTTCCTTGAAGCAATGGAACTGACACAAATCATCTGTGGTCCAACACATGAGAAGGGAAACACCCTTGATCTCATATTCCTCAACTCTCAAAATGCCAACATAAACAAGAACCCAACCATCACAACTGTCCCATGGACTGACTACCATCACATTACCTTCACCAGCCTCTATCAACTCACACCTGTCAAAGAAGATACTCAACAAGAAGATTCAAACCATTTAATAAAGAAGACTTCCTAAATCAAGTCCTACTAAACTTACAACCGGATCTATCTGATATTGAAGCCTTAGCCAACAATTGGGACTCCATAATTGCCTCAGCAGCACAATCAACCACAACGCACATAGGAAGCAGGGTGAGACCAGCAAAAGCATGCTGGTTCACACCCGCCTTGTGGAAATTCAAGACACGACTTAGAAGAACTGAGAGGAAATGGAGAAAAACAAAGAATGAAATGGACAGGGCAAGATATATAAGTGAGCTAGATATCTACCGCACTGAAACAGATAATGCAAAAAGAACCTATCACTCAAAGTTTATAAATACATCAATCGACAGACCAGGCGAGCTCTTTGATATTGTCAAGAGGCTAACTAAGACACCTAATATTCAAATCAACTCCGAAACATACCACCGCAACATCTGGCAGCACAATATAGGCAGCTTCAACAACAACCCAATTCACTAGCCATAACAGTTAAGAGTGGGCTATAATGCTGCCCCTGGCACAGAATGGGAGACATTTGAAACAATATCCAAAGAAAGGATTGAAACCACCATATCAAGCCTAAATATCACTACCACCCCAATCGATCCCTGCCCAATGAAATGGATAAAGAAGACAAAACAGGACTTAAGCTCAGCACTAGCCAACATAGTAAGTGAATTGTTCAATCAAGGCTGAATGCCCAACAGCCTCAAGATGTCCATCATATGACCAATCCTCAAGAAGCCCAGTCTTGACCCACTGGATTCTACCTCATTCAGACCAGTAGCAAGCATCCCATTCACTGCGAAAATCATTGAAAAGATAGTTTAACAGCAACTACAAGATCATTTGGATAAAAATAACACACTTGACCCACATCAAAATGGATTCTGACCATCCCATGGGGTTGAAACCCTCATGATCTCACTATTAAACACCCTAATCAAAGGAATGCAGACCAAACAAGCTGGATACGCCATGATTTTTCTGGATATATCTATAGCGTTTGATACCGTCTCACACAACACCCTCCTACACAGACTACAGGTGATCAGCATACAAGGCCAAGTTCTACAATGGTTCCAGTCCTACCTAACCAACAGATATCAACTAATTCGAACCAGCACCTCAACCTCCTCCCCATTTCAACAAAGCCAAGAAATATCACAGGGCTCGACACTCTCTGCTATGCTCTTTAACATATACCTTCAACCACTCTGCGCAATAATACGGTCCCACAATATCAACTTCCACATCAATGCAGATGACATTATGCTTTATGGACCCATCACAACTTCAAATCCAATGAACCCACAATTAATAACCTGTTTCAATGATGTCTCAAGATGGCTTCAAGAAAACAATCACACCATAAACCTTAAAAAAGACACAAGCCTTCTTTGTTACAATGGACCAAACCTTCAACCCCAACACCCTTCACCCTGGGAACCCAAATAAGAGTTCAATCGCACATAAAATACCTGAGAATCATTCTCGATCAAACACTATCATTTAAGCAACAGGTTGCAAAAGCAGTAAGGTCAAAATTCTTCAAGGCAAAGATGATACAATGCCTCAGACCACTCATAGATTCACAGGATTTCAGATCGGTTATGCAAGCAATAATGCTCCCCCACCTGGATTATTGTAACACAATATACCAAGGACTCCCAATCACCACCCTCAACCCGCTATGAACAGCCCTCAACACAATGGCCAGAATCATCCAAAGAGTGAAGAAACATGATCACATCACCCTGGTCCTCAGATCTACACATCCTCCCACTGGAAGGGCGGATCAAATATAAAACATTAACACTGATCCATAAAATGCTTCATCAGCAACAAGCATCTCGTCTCCAAATCATACTACTCCAGATGAACTCTGGACAACCTACACGGCAGACCACAAGCAATGCACTCACTGTGCCACATGAAAGGACAAAGTTCAATCAGCAAACCTGCAACCGAGCACCCTATAGGCACCGAGGATAACAGTGCAGCATCCAAAATTGATGCTGCATGGTTAGCCTCGGCGGCTTCCGGGCAGCAAGGCCAGACCTGGATATTCACATCCTTTACCATTGTCATAACGCAGAACCTATGAAGGAAATAGTTTTAGAAAAAAAACCTGTTTTACATGGAACTGAGAAGATGCAGAGAGCGCAGTTCCAGCGCAGCACAGCCATAGGGCATATGAGCAGTTCCACAGAGCCAGAAGCAACATGCTCTGACACTGATTGCATTAGTAGCAAGCAGTTTCACCTGAGATCAAGCCCAAAATGTTCAAACCAAAAATCCCTTTATAAAGGAAACCAGATGGTAGAAGAAGGTAGCAGCAAGGAGAGCAGTAGTAAGAGCCGGCAAGGCAGCAAGGAGAGCAGTAGTAAGAGCCGGCAAAGCAGCAAGGAGAGCCGTGGAAGCAACAGGAGTGGCGAAAGTAGCCTAACCAGGAACATAGCCAGAAGCACAGCAAGTATCACTGCAAGAGGCTCAGCAAGAGGCTCAGGACGGAGCACAGTCTGGAGCAGCAGTTTGGATAGCTGTGGGAAAAGGAACCTGGAACAGGACAGCTTCCACGTGCAGCCAACTCAAAGAGACAGAATCCAAAGGAGTTTCACTCAAAGGGATAGAATCCAGAGAGGCCAAACATATTGGGACAGAGTCCATAGCAAAGCAAACAGAAGAAGCAGTCTGCCGGATAAAAGCAACTCTCCTAGCCCAAGTAAGTTCATTGTATCAAACCAGCAAGGAACAAGGAGGGGAAGTTCCTACTACAGAGATACCTTTGCTAAGAACCACAAAGGGTGGAAATCCATACCGGGTTTGCCTGATAGCCCTGAAAGCAGAGCACTGCATAGAACAGCTTGTCTGCCTGAGAAAGCACCTTACAAGGAGCGCTCTGGGTGTGGCAGCTTAGAGAAGCCAAGGTATGCAAAATCCTTAATTCTAAGAGAAAGTTTTACTGATGAAAACCCTGTTCAAAGAGTTAAACTTTATAAGGGGAGAAGAAGTAAAACTGACCTTTTAAAAGCATTTCCCCAAAGCTTAGCAAGAGAGTTTTATGGGAAGCAAAAGAATCCCTGTGAGGAGTTAACAGGGAGTGAAAATTATCATTCATCTGAGGAGGGCAGTGACCCTGAGTCAATGGACTTTGAATATGAAAACAGTATTCCCATTCCTCAGGAGGAGCCGATGGAATGTAATCTTTGTTCAGAAGCTAGCATGAATTCCCTGCAGGATTTATAGAGAGAAAAGACCTCTGCTAATGGTGAAGCTTGTAACCATTTCTCTGCTGATATATTAATTTGTTTTGATTTAAAAGAAGCCTTAGCCCAGACTTACACTTAACTGTGAAACCTACAACAGTTGATTGTTTGAAATGTTGGTGGAACCTTTTTGTTAAAGAGAAGGGCTGTATTTACTTTCTTTGTGTCTTACTGGACCTTAGCGTTGACCGGGGAAATAAAGCCTTGTTACTCTACACTTTGGCTTGAATCGTTCTTCATAAGGAGTTCTGTACTACAAGGACCAGAATCCTCTAGGCCCTTTAGGTCAATCACTCCTTAAAGATTAATTAAATGCGCCAGATGCCCTTACTCCAACCAACCACTAGGGGCACCTGGTGACACCATGCAAGTGAATATCCGGGGTTTGGGGGTCGGCGGGGAGAGCTAAGCGGCTATGGCGCTTAGCCCTGCCCAGTTGAATATCAAGCCAAAGTTTCCAATCAGTGAGGTATGTACAGTAATTCTCTGCCATCAGAACTTTGCAAACACTACAACATCACTGTACTGGAAAAGCACTGGAATGATGATCCTTAGAGAAATATGGAGAATGAAGACTTTATGAAAACTTGGGGCACTCCCATTCCGATGGATAAGAAGCTAGATGTGAGGAAATCTGACATTGTAGCAAAGGAGAAAAACACCAGAATGGCATTGATTATAGAGGTGTCAATTCTAAGTGATTATTCTGTGAATCATATAGAGAGGGAATAAGATCTTGAAATATCTTTATCTTTATTTAAAATTTGATAGACCACCAGGACCAGCAGGCATACGGCGGTTTACAATAAAACAAAGGAGGCTGCAGAGAAAAGGAAACAGAAAGGAACGCCATTTAATAATAGGAAAGGGACAGCGTCAGGAAAGGAAGCAATAAAGGACAGCGGAAGAGGGAGAAATACCATTAATTATTGGAAAGAGGAGGGGAGGGAGGAAGATCGAAGGCTAAGCAGAAAAGATGGGTCTTTAGCTTAGCTTTGAAAGAGGGATAAGAAAGTTCCAGACGGAGTGCAGATGGCAGAGAGTTCCATAGACGGGGACCGATGAAGAAAAAAGCAGCAGAATGTGTAGACTCAAGATGAGCCTGGGAAAGGGGCGGGAGGAATAATCGGTTAGTGTGGACAGACCTAAGGGTTCTTGAGGGACAGTGAAAATGAACTAAGTCTGAGAGATAGCGTGGGACAACGGTGTGGAGGGATCTGTGCACAAAAGTAAGGATCTTGTATTGGATTCGAAAAGGAATGGGCAACCAGTGTAAGCGAATAAGAAGAGGGGTGACGTGAGCGAATCGGGAGGTGTGAGTCAGGAGACGAGCAGATGTGTGGTGAACCAGTTGAAGCCTGCAAAGTTGAGTAAGAGGAAATACCTAGAAATGCAGTCAGAGACCAAGAAAATGTTGCAGAAAGATACAAAAATAGTTCCCATCATATTGGGAGCCAGGGGCCTATTTAATAGGAATTTCCAATAACGCCTTGACAAGTTGCCTATACATGTTACATCTTATGAACTCCAGAAAGAAGCTCTCTTTGGAATGATACAAGTCCTGTGGTGCACGCTAGCAGTAAATTTGTGAGACAGATCATTCATCACATATCCTGGCTTAGGAGTGAGGTTCATTACTGTCATGGTATGTGCAAAACTAACCCTTTTTTAAGAAATTCACCCCTATAGGTCCCTTCAAAGAGAGGGGGGAAGGGAGAGCCAGGGAAGCTATCATGGCTAGAACTAGGTCTGTTATGCAATTGTGATTTAGCAAAACTCCTGGCAGAGAACAGCAAGCAGAAAGTGAACAGTTCCCCTGGAAGCACATAAATTACTCCCTAGAGCCCAAGAGGAGTTAGATGTGTTCTCCAGGAGACCAAATGCCTTGGGAGCAAAAGGAGCCAGAAACAACCCAGGAGGACATAGAAACAGAATTAGTGAGTGATGGACTTGGTGCCTTGGAACCAGAGCTCATGGAGATAATTGAACAAGGCACTTGTTAAAGTCAGAATTTCCTGAACTAAATTTAAACTGTGAACATAGGAGGCAGACGTATGTTTTGTGAAGTGGTGCTGTCAAAATCCGATTCCCAGGGCTGAAATAAAGAGATGCAAAAGGGAGATGGCTGCTACATAGTGCAGAGGGTTTTTGTTTTGTTTTATTTAAGCTGGAAAGTGGATGTTGGTGTAACCGGCTGTGGCTGGAAGTTGCAGATTCTTAAGTGAACTGGGACTTTGGAGTGCTACTGCAGCAGTGCTGAGGGAGAGACTGTGTGCACATTTGCATCCAGCAATGTCAAACAGCTGCCCAGGGCTGCTGCAAACCCCGGAAAGAAGAATAAAAGAAGCCAGCTGCAGAGACTGAGGACAATCGGGCACACATAAATCAGCTGGCACTACTTCATCTGGAGAAGTTCTTACTCCTGGTGACCCAGCTGCCTCTGGGTTTTCTTGGCAATGTATCACTGGAAGTAGATTGCCAGGCCTTTCTTCCAAGGCAATGGAGGGTTACGTGACTTGCCCAAAGTCACAAGGAGTGCCAGTGGGAATCAAGCCCTTGATCTTGTGGGTGCTAGGCAGTTGCCATAACAACTAGGCTACTCTTCCACTCAGGAAAGTAGCCACATGGATAGTAGAGAAATCTGAGCAGTGAAAGACTGTCAAGCTTTGGTAGTCTAGAAATGTGTCATGACAGTAACAGTTGGAATGGACTTGGGACTAAGGGGTATGTTTACTAAACCATCTTAACATAGCAGCGCCAAGGTTATCGTGTGATATGTAACGTTATCACGCGTTAATGTAGCATTATCACGCGATAACGTCACGTATCGCGCGATAACGTCACGTATCGCGCGATAACGTCACGTATCGCGCGATAACGTCGGCAGCAGCGTTAAGGCACACTAACGCTGTGAAAGCCGGGTCTGAAGGGTGGAGTAAGGCTCCCCAGAGGGCGGAGATAGGGCTCAATGGGTGGAGAGAGGGCGGGGAGAGTCTCCAGGCACACTAATGCCGTGAAATCAGGGTCTGAAAATTAGCGCCAGAGAAAACCTCGTGCTAGAGGCACATTTGCAGGAGATAGAAACCATTTCAGTCCGCAATGTACAGCAAACCCAGGGAAACCCAGAAAAGTGATAGTAGTGATACATGTGCAGGAACCAAAAAGGCAAATAAACATAGAAAATGACCAAAACCACATTTGAAATCCCAATAACCAAGCTGGCCAGTAGTGATATTAATGATAAACATAAAGGAACACCACTGACAAAGCACAAAAAAGAAGATATCATGTTTGGAAGGGTCTATTCTCTGTCCACCTACAAAGTGAATGATCCCACATTGAAAAAACGCTGATCAGGGTGTTTTCTCGTTTATATTGGGCAGGTTTGTTATGGCGTGCACATGTGCAGCAACAGCAGAGTGGGCATATAGGAAAGGGCAACTGTACTGATGCTGTAAATGGGATACAGAGGGCTGCAGGCGGCACACGCTGTGGTCCAGCTGGGGCACAGTGCAGGCTAGGCAGATGCCTAGGTGGCACATAGGAATGCCAAAACTGTAAAGCAGCAAGACAGCAACTGACGAGGGTCCAACATGGGCACGAGTGTGTGTCCCACAGTGTCACAGGGGATATTTATTTATTTATTTTATTTAACTTTTCTTATATACCGCGCTATTACAATATCAGTGCGGTTTACAATAAACAACATATTACTATGTGGGAGGGCCACATAGAGTTTACATTAAACAAGGGAGTAAAAACTTGGATTTAACAGGGAATGAACATATCTACAGCGTTATTTACAGCGATAAATACAGTACAGTTACGTATTGGGTTGGTGCCCCATGTTATTCAGTGTGGGCCAGCTTTATTACCTAGCAGGTACCCCCAAAGGCACATAACATTGGCAGGCGGTGCCAGGGGAAGCGTGCATGTCCATGGAGGCACCCCTACCCGAGAACCCACACCATAGGCAGCTGCCTACCGGCACACGATGCTAGCGGTTCCTGTTAGCGATTCAGTAAGATAAGAGACAAAACTCCCGAAGTAATAAGAGTCCTAAGTGGCGATTTATACAGCACTGTTGCAATCGGCAAGATATCCCTTAGACATTGGACGTTCTTTTGATGTGAGCTTCTCCTTGTTTTCTATGTTTTTGGACTTTTTCCCGTATATATTTTTAGACTAATTTAATAAAATGTTTTTGGTTTAGTTGGCCCTGTGATGAAATTTTGGCCCGTTTTTAAACAATTTCTCCTTCCTTTTTTTGTGGAATACTTTATACAATTTTTCTTGGCCGTGCCCCCCCCCCTCCCCCATCCAAGCCTGCTGCGTTTCAGTTCCATTTCAGTTTCTTAAATTTAGTTTGGATTTAAGTTCATAGTCTGTCTCCAATGGTATACATGTGCTTTACTCTTTGCCTTCTTCATTTTAGTTTTTATTCTATTGCAAGTGTTTAAGTCAGTACCTCCACTAATGAGTTCGTGTGCCTCCTTGTGAGGTTTGAAAATCACCGTCTCTACAAAGAAGGTAATGACACTATAATTATTGCTTGTCACCTCCTATAAGGATTGCATTTGTTTGTGTTGTGTTTTTAAATTTAGTTGTGGTCTGTTTTATTATATCATTTTTTATGGTTTATATTTTAATTGAGTATCGCATTTCTAGCACTGTAGTTTTATTGTTTTATTATTTTATTTAATTAACTTTTAAGTATTTACTATGAGAGATCTATTACTAATTATTTATATTATTATTATTATTATCAATGTAATAATTACTATTATTTATTATTATTATTTTTACTTCTCTAGTTAGAGCATGTTCATGTCCATTTGTTCTTTCACCTTTAAATTGTTTTTTAATATTGTTTGTTTTTATGTTTGTAGTACCTATTTAGACAACCCCTGATGAAGGTCATCGAAACACGGCCTGTGTCGGGTTGCTAGGTCTGATTTTCAAATAAATTGTTTTTCCACCATATCACGTTTTGTACTGTGTGCCAACATTTTACCCAGTACTAAACTGTGGTAATAAAGATGGAACCTTTATTGCAGATAAAATAAACATGCCTGAAACGCCTATATTTTACCCTACAGAGCACAGACACCATAAACATGCGCAATCCCTAGAGCAGAGTTTCCCAACTGCAGTCCTGGAGGGCCAAACACCATCCAGGTTTCATGTCGTTCCTAATAAATATGCCTGTGCTGCATTTGTATGCGCCACCCCCATTGTATGCAAATGTATCTCATGCATATTCATTAGGGACAGCATGAAAACCTGAACAGTGTTTGGCCCACCAGGACTGGAGTTGGAAAACTCAGAGCTAGAGCAGAGGCCAACAGGGGTACAAACATCCACACCTACAGGCTCCACTATCCAACGCCTCATGGAGAGTTAGGCTGTTGAGCCCTGCGCAGAGCAGCATCTCCCAATACTGGCACTTGTATACCTTAGCAATGCTGTCCTAAACTTGGAAACACGTTCCACATATATCAAAAGGTTGCTGTGATTAATGTCAGATAACAAATCCAAAGTTAAACACAATTTTTTGATAGAGATTCATCATAGCAACCTTTATTATTATTATTATTATTTGAATTTGATATACCGCTCAGGCCGAAGCATTAGAGCGGTTTACAATAATATATCATTTGTGGAAATATGAAAGGAACGCCATTTGTAAGATAGGAAAGAGTAGAGGACAGAAACAGTCAAAAGGATAGGCAAAGAAAAGAAAGGGAACAGCAGGTTACCATAATATAAGCGTATGACAATCCAGACCACATATTCAATGCTCATTTCAGGACAAACACCATGGACCAACGCCTAAGGGCCATGCCAAAGGGCTCTCTGGCAAGGCACTCAGGCGCGGGCCCGCTGGTGGAATGGCGGTTTAAAAGCCGATGGAGTGGGCAGTCTCTGTGGAGGGAGGTGGAGGGAGGTGGAGTTCCCGCTCTCACCTCTGATGCTGGCTGCTGCTCTCCCCTCACAGAACATGCTGGTGGAATGGCAGTTTAAAAGCCGATGGAGTGGGCAGTCTCTGTGGAGGGAGGTGGAGCTCCTGCTCTCACCTCTGATGCTGGCTGCTGCTCTTCCCTCACAGAACACGCTGGTGGAATGGCAGTTTAAAAGCCGATGGAGTGGGCAGGCTCTGTGGAGGGAGGTGGAGCTCTGATATCTGTGGAGTGTGTTACAGTTATTGATTCTGACAGTGTTTACCACCCCGGGGACTTACCCCCAACAGTTTTGCGTCCCATAGCAATGCCTGCACTGTGCCCAGGACTCGTGTGGCAGCCAGGACTGCCACAAACCTCTATATTTTCACAATGCTGGCATAGGTGTGGGAGTGTATGTCTGCTATCCAGTGTGTTGTGGCTGCCTACACCTTACTGAGCCCACACTGCTTGCACTGTTTCCAGTGTTAGCCTGCCCATGTGCATAATGAGGAGCAAGGTACTGTGGGTATGGCCCGGACAGGGTGGCTTGGGCAGGATGCATCTGCACAGGGCACAGGGCAATGGCAGGGACATTGTAGTGCCCGACCACCAACTGCATGGACAGGGTGACCACAGCATGTCATGCTGGGAGGTCACTCTCACCCTGACTGAGCAGTGACCACGGCATGGCTAGGTTCCCCCATAGTACTATATGGTATTTCTCTCAAGTGATATTTATGGGTTCCCTTTTTTGGGGCCCAATCACTGACAAACCTGCTGCGTGTGTGCGCTCACATCCCATTTTTAGGTGGACACAGTTTCTCCAGGAACATGCACTATATATTAGTTAGCAGACTGTCTACAGTTAGTATGTATATGGCTGGGACACCTTGCAGGGTGCAGTGGGTGCAGACTGACTTTGCCCTCTGCTGGTGAATGTCAGATAGTGGTGGGGGGCAGCTGAGCTTTTCCAGCATTCTGCCTGTTTGCCATTGCCTAATTGATGCGTACAGATCTGCATTGACTGTCCTGTAGGGTGCCTATTCCCCAGCAGGACTGGGGTTAATGGTCCCCTCTACTGCCACCATTGCAGAGAGGTAGAATGTGGATCTGTTGGGGGGAGATCCTGTCCCCCATCCTGAGCCACAGAGGGTGGTTTGGGTGGCGCTACATAATCAGCTTTTGGGTCCAAACACCCCCCTTCACGTATAATATGTGACCATGGCACCCACACAGGATATGCACTATTCCGGGTGCATCATAGTCCACAAGGGCCAGACGTGACTGGGAAATACAGATGGACACAGGTGTATCCTAGGTGCATCTGCAAGGACTACCTATCACACACTGGCATTGATGGCAACCTACAGCATAGCCTGTCTCAGCCAAGCCAGGTACTGCGGACATGGTGCTGGGCACCCCACCTCACCCTCAGGGTGAGCACAGGACCCACACAATGTCACAGTCTGTAACTACTCTGTGCCAGTAACACACATGGACAGTTCCCCCGACCAGGCCAAGGTGCTGTGGGGGTGCATACCCTATCTTGTGATCAGCTGTAGACTTCTGGTCTGCATGTGCAGTGCATCATGGGTATGGGTGGGTTTACCCTATCCTGGTGACCACAGCAGACAGTTTGTGTGGTGATCTGCAGTCTTTCTGTAGCCAGCCAGG
This sequence comes from Ichthyophis bannanicus, assembly GCA_033557465.1. Lineage (NCBI taxonomy): Eukaryota > Metazoa > Chordata > Amphibia > Gymnophiona > Ichthyophiidae > Ichthyophis > Ichthyophis bannanicus. The sequence continues at coordinate 1,081,158,003 of CM066032.1, forward strand.
GATGCATTAGCAGCTATAAAGATGTAGCCCACTGGTTATTTCAATGACTGTGGAGGCAGAGGTCATGGGTTTGATCCCACAGTGGTGTTATTTAATAAGGCTGTCTGAGGCTTTTCCTTTTCATTTAAATCAGTGCTGCCAGCAAAATGCACCCTCACAGTGCTGTAACCTTAAGGTGCCTCATAAGGCGCCCTATACAGCACCCTATAAAGCACCCTATAGGGCACATTATAAGGTGCCTTGGCGGACAGTGCACTTTATAATGTGCCCTATGTAGTGCCTTATAGGGCGCCTTATGCGGCACCTTAGGTTATGGCACTGTGAGTGTATTTTTGCTGACAGCACTAATTTAAATTAAAAAAGGAAATGCCTCAGACGGCACTGATTTAAATTAAAGGTTAATGCCTCAGACAGCCTTCTTACATAACACCACTGTGGGATCAAACCCATGGCCCCTGCCTCCACAGTCATTTCCCTATGGTAACGTGGCCTGGAAACTGCCTTAGCTGTGGGTCTCCCCTATCCCAGTAAGCACAGCAAAATGTATTTGCATTGACGTGCAGTTGTTGTGTAGTCAGTCCTAGCTATGACAATGGCCATAGAAGCATAGCACACTGGTTAGTACAGTGACTATACAGCCAGCTCTCCTAGGTTCAAATCCCCAGTGCAACAACATCAGGAAGAGTGTCTGAAGTGGCACCTTTTTGCATGGCTGTAACAGTTAGACACATCTCTGTAGTGTGCGGGTCACACCAATACACCCACTCACCCTAGTCCTGTAGACTACGGTGGCGCTGAGCATGGGCCGTAGAAGGCGCATTACAGGGTGCCGCAAGTTAAGGCACCCTATAATGCGCCCACTGGCCAGCGCCAGGGAACCTCATTGCCGTAATGTAAACACCAATTACACCAAGGAAGGTGTAGATAACATGAGGAAGGATCTAGCTAAGCTTGAAGAATAGTCTAGAATCTGGCAGCTGGGATTTAATGTTAAAAAATGTAAGGTCATGCATTTGGGCTGAAGCAATCCAAGGGAACAATATAGTATAGGGGGTGAAGTACTTTTGTCTACTAAAGAAGAGCGGGACCTAGGCGTGGTTGTGTCTGATGATCTTAAAGTAGCTAAACAGAAAAGGCAACAGCAAAAGCTAGAAGGATGCTTGGGTGCATACGGAGAGGAATGGCTAGCAGAAAAAAAGGAGGTGATAATGCCTCTGTATAAGTCTTTGGTGCAACCTCATTTGGAGTATAGTGTGCAATTCTGGAGACCGCACCTTCAAAATGATGTGAAAAGGATGGAGTCGGTGCAGAGGGTGGCTACTAAAATGATTAGTGGTCTTCATTATAAAGCATATGAGGACAGACTGAAGGATCTTAATATGTACACCTTAGAGGAAAGGCGGGATAGAGGTGATATGATTGAGATGTTTAAATACCTCCATGGCATAAATGTTCAGGGAGAGAGCCTCTTTCAATTGAAAGCAAGTTCTTCTACGAGGGGGCATGGGATGAGGGTGAAGGGAGATAGATTCAGGAATGATATGCGGAAATATTTCTTTATGGAAAGAGTAGTGGATCCGTGGAATAGTTTCCCAGTGGAGGTGGTAGAGATGAGGACATTGGGAAAAGAAAGAAGGGTATCTTCCGCAAACAAACAACCAGGGGGAACCAGCGGAGGAATGACCACAGCCTACCAGAGGATAATGAAAATTCTTTATTAAGGACCCAACTAAACAAGTTTCGGCCGCAGCCTTCGTCAGGGGTCTAAAAAACAAAAGTACATTAAATCAACCACAAAATTAAAATAAAATCAAAAAAATGATAATACAAAAATAAAAACAAAGAAATATAGATATGATACATAAAAATATGTTATAGTTAACACATTACCAGGAAACCACACAGATACCAGCGTATATGTGGTACAGTGGACAAATCTTCCCAATCTGTAAAAAGTATAAAAATGTCAACCATAAATGAAAGTAATACAAAATAAAGACGTGTAATATATACATATAAAAACATATGCAAAGAAATAATAATGGGGGATGATAAATACAAGTGACTAAAACACAAACATACAAAGTGGGACCCCATTGTGTCCAACCAGCAGTGAACGATACATTGTATAAAACTAAGGTAAAATTGGGCTAAAGAATTACATGGATACAAAATATACAAAATAACACCAGATGAATAGCAGGGGACCAAATATGACATATGGCATAAAAACAAGGTTTAAGCACCAATATGTAATACATGCAGACAACTAGACCAAATCAAAAGTCCTATTGCATGTGAACAGCAGTAAACAGCTCATTGTCTAAATGAGTGTAAATGCAAGGGTAACATTAGGACATAGTATAGTTAACAAATAAAAAGAAGAATAAAATTTTTTTAAAAAATATTAAGAGAAGATTTTTACAGTGCAATTAGCTATAAATATAATCAAAAAAGTGCATGAGTAAACAGACACAAATAAGGTTATCTATAACCATGCAATCATAAAAAAACCACTAAAAAGTATAATCTAAATGAACAGCGCATCACATAACTCATAGGTTGAGAACCAGCTGATAAAATTATACTAATCGAAGGTCACATCAGAACAATAAATGGTAAACAGGGGCATGGATGAAAAATATATATCACATGAATGACAACTTCAAAAAGCTGATTTCAGAAAACGTGTGAAACATAGGGGAGGAATTATCACTTTTGCAAAGAACATCATCAAAATAACCTTTGACTTGACCCTATAAGCAAGAAATGTATTGGGGACCTTTAAAAAAAATATACCAATTAGCTGTATAGGCAATAGAGGATAAAAACCAAAAGAAAACCGTTCGTGCATACAAAACAGTTATAACCCAGAGGTCCAACGCAAATAATAAGATGACCCATGTAAGTGGAGCATATGGAACTATTAACATAAGAGGTTATGTGCGAGAAAAATGTGAAAGTGAAAGAATTAGAACAAATAGTTAAGCTATGTATCTGTGGCGACCACAGAGCCACCGGGATTACACATCTAAAAGGCGGGAAAAAAAGGCTTTGCGTTGAAAAGTGAAACGCCGGTCATTAAAAGTTACAGCATGAAGAAAAGGAGAGAATGTGCCAAAAATAGTGAAGCTATGCGTCTATAGCGATCACAAAGCCGCCGGGATTCCACATCTAAAAGGCGGGAAAAAATGTTTCCGTTAAAAAGTGAAAAGACGCCAGTCATTGAAATAAACAGCATGAAAAGGAGAGAAAAATGTGCCGGAGAGCCGACTTGTGGCACATTTTTCTCTCCTTTTCATGCTGCCTGTGATGTGTGGGCACCATATCTGATGCACCATGCCTGTGGGGCAATAGGAGGAAAAGGCTAGCAGCAGGTATGTGGCAGGAAGGGTAAGAGGGGTGCTGTACCCAGGGGCTTTACAGGGGGATAGCTGGTGAGGATGAGACAGGTCGATGCAGGTCCCGAGGATGAGCGGTGGGGGACTACAAGCGCTGGTGAACAGTGATCAGCTGACTGAAGCGAGCTACCTTTGTCTGCCTGTGCCGCATGCAAGCCTATATGGGTAGACAGCCACGTAGGCCCTGGTTTGGGCAGGGAGGATGGTCATACATGTGTGTCTAATGATGGCGAGTATATGGGGTGGGAGAGGGTTACAGATCCTTACAACAGACATGTACCACTGTGAACATCTTGCTTGGCAACGGGTGAGGTTGGGTATACCCCCATGCATAGGTAGGAGGGTGACCACCTGCCACAGTCCATGGCACACAGGGCATAGTATAACCTATGTGCGATGATTGGTGGCAGTACAAACACCCCACCCCTGAGGGATATGGGTACGCACATGTGGGCAGGGTGATAACATGGGATGCAGGGTACGTAGGGGATCACAGTGCCACACATTGGAAACAAACACATAGGTTGTAATAGGTTGTGATATCTTTATTTTTAATGTTCACATCCTCTGTGGCTGGCCACGGCGATCACGGCCCAACCCACCCCTCTGTCCCGGGACTGCTGGTGCCGCCTCTGGTGCCAGTGTTGGCTGCTGGGTATGGGCAACTATGGCCTCCTGGGCATCCGCAATACGGAGGAGCTCCCCTGCCATTGTGTCTGCTGTGGCACGCAGCTGGTGGATCTCCTGGAGAATGGCCAACAGAGCCTGACGAGTGCCTGTGGGTGGGACACAAGGTGATGTTTGAGATTCCTGTTACAACCCCCACTGTGACACATGCACATGTCAGGCATATCCCACCAGATCAGTCTGCAGAAGAATCATGCACACAACAACTAGCATCGCATGACCATGTTTACATCTGTGAGTCCCATGAGCCATTCTCATGCCAGTAAAGGGTCCTGATGAGGGCTCGTGTGAATCACAGATCTCACACATGGTACAGTGTCACAGTTCAATGTGTCAATGCTTGATCTGCACACTGGTCATATGAGATAAGCCAGATGACATGAGTCATGGCACACACATACATATATCTGGGGGGCCCTATTTTCTATAATGCTGGCCCACAGTACAGATTACGCTGACAAACTATGCTAGGTAACAATACCCATGGGGATGGGGTCAGTCATGTAAGCTGTCTAGGTGACCTGGGATAGGTGTTTTCCACTGTGCGCTTCCTTGGGGTATATGGCCGTGAACAGTGTGTATGTGTCTGAGCTCCTTACACATGCTGACACCTGACAAGCCATGCTACAAGAGGGGGGGGGAACGCACATGGCACAGACCCCCCCTGCACATAAGAAATGATCTGCTATATTGCCAACATATTATGGGGCACATGCAATCTCATTGTGGATGTTACGCCCACCCCCATGGGGATTGTTGTGTATGCAGTTACCCACCTTCGGCATCGTGCCTTGCTGAGGCACTATGGGCTCGCAGCTCTGCCAAGATCGTAGCCATGCTTGTGGGAGGGGTGGCTGATGTCTCTGGCACCTGCACGGTGTGATGACTCCCCTTCATCTCTGTACCCTCTAGAGCCTGTGAGCTGCTGCTAGTGGCTTCCACTGGAGCGTTGACATCCAGTGGCGTGTCCTCAGCCTCGGCCAGCACATTGTTTCCTGTTGTGCCTTCATCATTGCTGGCGGTGTCCCCATACATTGCGGGCTCTGGCCCCTCACCATCCTGAGGCCCTGCCACATCTTCCTCCTCATGTGCCTCCATGGTCCTGTAGTCACCTGGGGGTTGGAAAAGGGTACACAGCACAGATGAGTTTGCACAGTGCACCTATGTACACCTGTGTAGTACATCCCCACTATAATCAATGTGCTGTGCGCCTGTGCCTGCTGTTGGTACGCCTACAATAGGGACAGCACAGGTGCCTAAAGTGTGCTATTCCTGGCAGGGGGTGGGGGAGTAGCAGCCTCATTCCCTGGTGTAGCTGTACCACATGGGATGCAGTGTGTGGGGGATGGTGTTTGTGTTCCATGCCCTCTATCTGCAGTATCAGGTATGGACTGGCCGCCTGACCTTGGATGTGGCTTCAGCAATACATGTGGCCGTGGTGCATGTGGGAGCCCTGAGTGGGATTGTGTGTCGTCATTGTGTGTGTGAGCGATGTGCTTGCATTGCTCTGAGTGGTATGCATGTTAGGTGTTGCAGGATGTGACCATGTCAGCCAGACGTGTGTGTGGGCCCTCCACTTTGCAAGACACGGTGTGGTATGGCTGGATAGCTATCCCATACTCCATGGGTGTGGTGGGGTGTCTGGGGGGATGGGTGGAGCACTGCTGTATATGGGGTTGCACCGTGTGTGGGGGTATGGGAATGTGTGTAGTTTAAATTTAATAGTCACTCAGGGCCTAGTAACAGCAAAGTACTTTTAGTTTAAATTTAAAACACAGAAGAGAGCTTTCTGGTTACATTTGGAACCCAGCAGAGAGCTTGTAGTCTAAATTTAATAGTCACTCAGGGCTTGGCATGAGCAAAGTACTTTTAGCTTAAATTTAAAACACAGAAGAGAGCTTTCTGGTTAAATTTAGAACCCAGCAGAGAGTTTGTAGTTTAAATTTCATAAGAAGTTAGAGCCTAGCAGCAGCTAAGAGCTATAATTTAAATCAAATCAGAATTTAGCTTAGCACAAAAGGCAAAACAGGGTCTGTACTCTTTGAGCAAGAAATAAAGTCTTCTAGAGACCTTTACAAAGAGGCCTTCTACCTAGGGGGCAAGAGACCTGTGAAACTTTTTCAATAGGTGTTAACACCAGGTGGCAGATCAAAAGGCCATTTTTGAAAGACTCCTCCTATCCAAGCAAGGACTGTTAATTACCCAGGAAGTTGGTCACAGCTTACCTCAGCAGCACAGGAATAAATAGCTCAACCAGAGCTCTGTGATCCTCTGTCTTGAAGGACTAGAAAAAGGGACTGTTACTTCTGAAGAGAGATCTGCAACTTTGAGTATATACTTCTGGTAATTTTCTAAAAGGAATTCTTTGTATTAAAGCTAATTAATCTGTGAACCCACTATTTTTTGTTAAATCAGTCAGGGCCTAGTAGCAGCAGTTTAAGTTTAAATATAAAACACAGAGGAGAACTTTCTGGTTACATTTCATACCCAGCAGAGAGCTTGTAGTTTAAATTTAATAGTCACTCAGGGCCTAGTAACAGCAAAGTACTTTTAGTTTAAATTTAAAACACAGAAGAGAGAGCTTTCTGGTTACATTTGGAACCCAGCAGAGAGCTTGTAGTCTAAATTTAATAGTCACTCAGGGCTTGGCATCAGCAAAGTACTTTTAGCTTAAATTTAAAACACAGAAGAGAGCTTTCTGGTTAAATTTAGAACCCAGCAGAGAGTTTGTAGTTTAAATTTCATAAGAAGTTAGAGCCTAGCAGCAGCTAAGAGCTATAATTTAAATCAAATCAGAATTTAGCTTAGCACAAAAGGCAAAACAGGGTCTGTACTCTTTGAGCAAGAAATAAAGTCTTCTAGAGACCTTTACAAAGAGGCCTTCTACCTAGGGGGCAAGAGACCTGTGAAACTTTTTCAATAGGTGTTAACACCAGGTGGCAGATCAAAAGGCCATTTTTGAAAGACTCCTCCTATCCAAGCAAGGACTGTTAATTACCCAGGAAGTTGGTCACAGCTTACCTCAGCAGCACAGGAATAAATAGCTCAACCAGAGCTCTGTGATCCTCTGTCTTGAAGGACTAGAAAAAGGGACTGTTACTTCTGAAGAGAGATCTGCAACTTTGAGTATATACTTCTGGTAATTTTCTAAAAGGAATTCTTTGTATTAAAGCTAATTAATCTGTGAACCCACTATTTTTTGTTAAATCAGTCAGGGCCTAGTAGCAGCAGTTTAAGTTTAAATATAAAACACAGAGGAGAACTTTCTGGTTACATTTCATACCCAGCAGAGAGCTTGTAGTTTAAATTTAATAGTCACTCAGGGCCTAGTAACAGCAAAGTACTTTTAGTTTAAATTTAAAACACAGAAGAGAGCTTTCTGGTTACATTTGGAACCCAGCAGAGAGCTTGTAGTCTAAATTTAATAATCACTCAGGGCTTGGCATCAGCAAAGTACTTTTGCTTAAATTTAAAACACAGAAGAGAGCTTTCTGGTTAAATTTAGAACCCAGCAGAGAGCTTGTAGTTTAAATTTCATAAGAAGTTAGAGCCTAGCAGCAGCTAAGAGCTATAATTTAAATCAAATCAGAATTTAGCTTAGCACAAAAGGCAAAACAGGGTACTGTGTAGCAGCCCTTTTTTAATAAGTGTTATTTCCCTCCCTCCCTCCCCACACAAACCCACCCCTGGGATAATCGTAGCTTTATAGGTACTTACACATCTTAAAAGACAGGAGGTGCTCTCAGGTGAAGCTCATTACCCAAATCAGTCATACACTTAGGACCTGAGATTAGTTAAGCTTCACGTGAACAAGGTATATTACACGTATTAGGTACAGTTTTATTAGTATAAATATCCACAGCAACCCTTAATAAGTAAAGAACTTAGATCTAAACACAAACTTAAAACTAAGATGCAGACAGCAGTCCAGCAGCGGGATGGGGGCTTTCCAGTCTTTTGCATTGAGTGTCACATGTATGATTATCTCCCAGTTGGTGAGAGGTCTTACGTGTGCACTAGGTGCAAGGAGCTATTTGCTCTCAGGGAACGAGTCCGTTCTCTAGAGGCTAAAGTAGCAGACTTGGAAAGCATAAGACAGACAGAGAGGTACATAGACGAGACCTATAGGGATATAGTCCTGAAGTCCCACCTCCAGTGTGGGAGCATCCCTGTTGCCATGGAGGAGAGAGGTCACGTGACAGGAGAGCATCACCCTGGTGGCAGGAAGTGGTCCTGTAACTAGGACCTGCCCTCCAGGTGATGTAAAACCCTCTCGCACCGAGGAAGTTTCTCCAGGGCCATGTGCCCATGAGGGAAGGGTTAGGACAGCCGTTATAGTTGGTGATTTGATCATTAGGCATGTAAATAGCTGGGTGGCTGGTGGACGTGAGGATCGCCTGGTAACATGCCTGCCTGGTGCGAAGGTAGCGGACCTCACGCGCCACCTAGATAAGGTCTTAGAAAGTGCTGGGGAGGAGTCTGCTGTCTTGGTACATGTCGGTACCAATGACATAGGAAAATGTGGTAGGGAGGTTCTGGAGGCTAAATTTAGGCTTTTAGGTAGGAAGTTGAAATCCAGAACTTCCAGGGTAGCATTCTCCGAAATGCTTCCTGTTCCACGCGCAGGACCCAAAAGGCAGGCAGAGCTCCGGAGTCTCAATGCGTGGATGAGACAATGGTGCAGAGATGAGGGTTTTGGATTTGTTAGGAACTGGGGAACATTCTGGGGAAAGGAGGGGCTCTTCCGAAGGGATGGGCTTCACCTTAACCGGGATGGAACCAGGCTGCTGGCATTAACCTTTAAAAAGGAGATAGAGCAGCTTTTAAACTAGATATTAGGGGAAAGCCGACAGTCGCCCAAGAGCGGATGGTTCGGAAGAATGTATCTTTGAAGGATACTACCAAAAGCAGAGAGGTTCCACAAAAGAGTAAAGTAGCCCAAATGCCCTCAAGTATGGAGCAGACTGAGCTTAAAGATCCCAAATTACCCATGTCTAACAATAGCCAAATTAATATGAGTAAAATACATTCTCTAAAATGCTTGTATGCAAATGCTAGAAGTCTAAAAAATAAGATGGGAGAGTTAGAATATATAGCACTAAATGAAAGGTTAGATATGATTGGAGTATCAGAGACATGGTGGAAGGAGGACAACCAGTGGGACACTGTGATACCTGGGTACAAACTATATCGTAATGATAGAGCTGATCAAATTGGTGGAGGGGTTGCTCTCTATGTTAGAGAGGGCATTGAGTCAGAAAGGATTAAAGTTTTGCAGGAAACAAAATCTGCTGTAGAATCTATATGGATTGAAATTCCATGTAAAAGGGGGAAGGCGATGGCAGTGGGGGTGTACTATCGAGCGCCTTGCCAGAATGACCAAATGGATGATGAAATGCTCAAAGAAATCAAGGAAGCTAACAAAAGTTACAGTGCAGTAATAATAATGGGTGATTTCAACTACCCCGGTATCGACTGGGTCAGTGTCACGTCAGGACATGCTAGGGAGATAAAGTTCCTAGACGAAATAAATGACTGCTTCTTGGAGCAGCTGGTTCATGAACCGACGAGAGGGGAAGCCATATTAGACCTAGTCCTTAGTGGAACACCAGATCTAGTGCAAGAGATAAGGTTGTTGGGGCCACTTGGCAATACTGATCATAGCATGATCGCCTTTGATTTAATTAGTGGAGGAGGCATAGTAAGGAAATCCACAGTACTACCTTTTAACTTTCGAAAGGGAAACTATGATAAAATGAGGAAAACAGTTAAGAAAAAACTAAAAGGAGCAGTTGCAAAGTTTAAAGACGTACATCAGGCTTGGCTGTTGTTGAAAAATACTATCTTGGAAGCCCAGACCAGCTGTATTCCACGCTTTAAGAAAAGTGGAAGGAAGTCCAAAAAACTGCCAGCATGGTTTAAAGGTGAGGTCAGAGAGGCTGTTGTTGCCAAAAAAGCATCTTTCAGGAAATGGAAAAAAAGAGCCAAACGACGAAACCTGGAAACAGCACAAGCACTGGCAATTCAAATGCAAGGCATTGATAAGGCAAGCAAAGGGAGAATTTGAGAAGAAGCTTGCTGCGGAAGCAAAAACGCGAAGTAAAGACCTTTTCAAGTACATTTGTAGCAAAAAACCTGTGAGAGAGTCAGTTGGTCCATTAGATGATAAAGGGGTTAAAGGAGCACTAAGAGGCGACAAGGCGATAGAGGAGAGACTGAATGAATTCTTTGCTTCAGTCTTTACTGAGGAAGATGTAGGGATGTTACCCATGACTGAAGTGGTATTTAAAGGTGCAGAAGAATTGAAGGAAATATCGATACATCGGGAAGATGTTTTACAACTATTAGATAAACTGAAGAGTAGCAAATCACCTGGGCCGGATGGTATACATCCAAGGGTGTTGAAATAACTGAAATACGAGATTGCAGACCTGCTATTAGTAATCTGTGAACTATTATTAAAATCATCTCTAATACCTGAAGATTGGAGGATCGCCAATGTAACACCAATTTTTAAAAAGGGTTCCAGGGGTGATCCGGGAAACTACAGACCGGTGAGCCTGACATCAGTACCGGGAAAAATGGTAGAAACCATCATAAAGAATAAAATTACTCAGCATGTAGATAGTCATGACCTAATGGGAGACAGCCAACATGGCTTTAGACAAGGAAGATCTTGTCTTACTAATCTGTTTTGTTTTTTTGAAGGAGTGAATAATCAGGTGGACAAAGGTGAGTCGGTTGATATTGTGTATCTGGACTTTCAGAAAGCCTTTGACAAGGTCCCTCATCAGAGACTTTTGGCAAAACTAAAGAGTCATGGGATAGGAGGCAGTGTACTATTGTGGATCAGGAACTGGTTAAAAGATAGAAAGCAGAGGGTAGGGCTAAATGGCCAATTTTCCCAATGGAGAAAGGTGAATAGTGGTGTACCCCAGGGATCTGTGCTGAGTCCACTGCTTTTTGACATATTCATAAATGACCTGGAAAGTGGAATAACGAGTGAGGTTATCAAATTTGCAGATGACACAAAACTATTTAAAGTTGTTAAAACCCAAGAGGATTGTGGAAAATTGCAAGAGGATCTTGATAAATTGGAAGACTGGGCATCAAAATGGCAGATGAAATTTAATGTGGACAAGTGCAAGGTTATGCACCTAGGGAAGAACAACCCAAACTATGGTTACACGATGCAAGGTTCCACATTAGAAACCACCACCCAGGAAAAAGATTTAGGCGTCATTGTGGATACCATGTTAAAACCCTCGGCCCAGTGTGCAGCAGCGGCCAAGAGAGCAAATAGAATGCTAGGTATGATAAGGAAAGGAATGGAAAATAAAACAAAAGATATTATAATGCCTCTATATCGTTCCATGGTGAGACCGCACCTTGAATATTGTGTGCAATTCTGGTCGCCGTATCTTAAAAAGGATATAGCGATTTTAGAAAAGGTTCAGAGAAGAGCCACCAAAATGGTAAAGGGGATGGAAGGATACTCCTATGAAGAAAGGCTAAAAAGGTTGGGGCTCTTTAACCTGGAAAAGAGACAGCTGAGGGGAGATATGATAGAAGTCTATAAATTAATGAACGGAGTGGAACGGGTAAACGTAGATCGATTGTTTACCTTATCAGAATATAGAAAGACTAGGGGACATGCAATGAAGCTACAGGGTAAACTATTTAAGACTAATACAAGCATTGTGGAGCCTATGTCCCTTGGGGAAACTGCTAGGTACGTATGACCTAGATTGGCCACTGTTGGAAACAGAATACTGGGTTTGATGGACCTTGGTCTGACCCAGTATGGCATATCTTATGTTCTTATGTGTGCGGCACTGTGAGACGTGTATAAGGGTTGATCTCAGGTGTTGTGGGGGTTGTGCTATGTGCATTTGGTATGGGTGTGGCAATGTGCCTTCCAATGTCTGGTGAGGGTGGGTGCGGTATCCACACTGTATGTGGGCCCCGACAGAGTGTTAAGTGTGTGATATGTGTGTGATTTTTTTTTATGGTGTTTGTTTGCGTCTACGTCATCATCCCTGTGTGTTAGTCCTTTCCCTGTCAGAGGTCTGTGATATGTCCCTGGATAGGTAGGTGCATACTGACGTTAAATGTGTTTTGATGGTGTGTGTGTGTACCCCCAAGCCAATGTTTTCTGGGCTAGTTGTATGTCCCTCTTGTATGTCTCCCCCTGTCACAATGTGCTTGGTGACTGGCTGCAGAGGCATGATGACTGGCTGTGACTTATATGCCAGGTACTATTTTAAGAAGTAAACCTCAGGGTGACAGAGAACGCAGGCTGGTACTGCTGAACACACCCCAAAAGGTGCAGGCACAAAACAATAACTCAATGTAAGCCCTCATAAGCCATATGTGATGAAGGAACGCAAGACCAATCTGGGTAGGACAACTCCAGTAGTAGAGGAATCTGACCTCAGTTAGTCCCCCCAACCACATATCCTTAGGAGGAGGAGTACTTTGAAGGACAGACAGGCCCTGTACGCGCATGAACTCTGCATACAACAGTGGCCAAACTCAGCTATATGTACAGCCCAGAGGGTCTAGCAGAACAGCAAAACTTCACAGCTCTAGAGAGCAACGACGTAGAAATGATACAAGGAGGTTATCTGAATACTGTCAAATGATATCCCAATGTGACTCTTTACTGTTACATTGCTGCTCAGGTATGCTGTGATGCTCTTTGATTACAGTGGAATATCATTAGCCACTCCTCAGATATGTCCTTTACATCTCTGTTACATTGCTGATCTGTAGTGCTGTGAATTGTTGCTATGCAGCTTAACCCTCTTGGCTTTGCATGTATGTTTTCTGGATCATTGATGTATGCAGTGTTCAATCAGATATGGGCCTTGTTCGCCATGCCCCCTGCTTCTCCACAGCTTTGTGGTCCTCAACTATGTTCAGGACTGTGTCTATCATGCACACAGGCCCAGGTACCTGTCACACACACCCTGTACCTACCCTGGCATGTGCTGCTATGTCATCACCCCACAGTTGCCTGTGTTAAGGCACGCATGCTCTCAGGACATGGTCCACCACCAATCCCCTCCATGTGCCACATGTGCTTGGGCGTGCCCCGTATGTGTGCTGCATATCTACTACTACTACTTCTACTCCTACTACTAAGCATTTATGGGGCGCTACCAAGCGCACACAGCACTGTAAAAGTGAAAACACAAAAAGACAATCCCTGCTCAACGGAGCTTATAATCTAAAAGGACAATGCACTAACAGGTGTGGAAGGAGGTTTGTAACAGGAGCAAAGAGACAAGAGCAGGGGAGACAGGTCAAAGGAAGGAGGTAGGAACAAGTGTGAGAGGAAGACAGAAAGGTGAGATTAAAAAGGGAAACAATGGAGAACAGCACACTCTTGAGCCAAAGGCAGAGGCAAACATATGAGCTTTGAACCTAAGTGGGAGGAGGGCCATAGAAGATACCTGACGCATAGACAAAGGACGTTTATTCCAAGCCTAAGGAGCAGCAAGGTGTAAGGTGCATTACCCACCTGCCTGTGGACGGGCGGTGTCCAGCGCTTCTGGCAGTCCACGCAGGTAGATGGGCCCAGGACTGTCTGCGAGCTCCTGCTCCAGGGGTGTGAGAGTTGGGGCAAAGGGGGCACCCCCACCGGTGCCCATGGCATGTTGCCTCTCCACCACCATGTGTGCACGGACACCACGCTTAATGTCATTAAATCTCTTTCTCAGGCTGTCCAGGTCCCTGGTTGGTTCCCCTGCCTGGGCTACGGCCTCCTGTACCTCCTCCCATACATGGGTACATGTTGCCACAGTGGTGCTGAGCCGGCCATAGAGCACATCATACCGCTCCAACATACTGGCCAGCAGGATGTGGTTTTCTTGCTGACTGAATCTCACAGCCCTCCTCCGTTCCTCAGCTGGGACCGGTATACGCCTTCGTTTGGCACTGGATGGCCCCTGTGTGGGCTGCGACACACCTGATGGGCCTGCAGCCACCACCATAGGCCCAACACTCCCTGCCGGCTCTGGGTCCTGCTGATCAGGTGCCCCCCTCCTCCCCTCCTGCCATGTCCTGTCGCTCCATCTCCCTGCCCTCTGTACCCTCTCCCTCCCTGTCACACATCCCTGCTCCTTGGCTCCTCTGCTACACCTCACACCTGCTCCTCGTCCCACCTCCTCTCCCTGCTGCCTGCTCCTCAACTCAGCTCCTGTCTCTGTCGCCTGCTCCTTGCCTCCCCTCCTCTCTCTCTTGCCTGCTTTGCCACACACCTCTCCACAACAAACCTGCCTCTGACACTCTCCACCATCACTCACCAACCCAGCCACTCTCCACGACACACCTGCTTCTGACACTCTTCACCAACAACAACCAACACCGCGCCCCTTCTCTCCCTCGCCTACACAAACCCCTCAACGTGTACCAGGTGTGCATGTGTATTTAGAGTTTTTTTTACATTGCGCACATTGCGCATGTGCAGTGGCGCGAGCGCATCGCCTGCACACATTGCACATGCGCCGCGGAAGGTGCATGCATGGAACACCATGTTACGCATGCGCTGTGCGTGAGCGTGAGGCTTGGCGCATACGCGTAACCTCACGCAGCACATGCGCATCTCACGCTCATGCACAGTGCATCTGTAACATAGGGGCTGCTGTACAGCCACAGGCAGTTAGTTTGGGGTTTTGGGTGCAGCAAGGTAAAAAGCGTGTAGTATGTGGTCAACAGTAGGAGGGCAGCCCATAGATGGGACCAGTTGCCTAGACATGTGTGTTTCACATTTTGCAATATGAGCTGTTGATTGGTTGGTATACTCTGATGGGCAGGGACTGTGTGTTAGTTGTTTCTGTATAGCACTACATGTGACATGTAGCACTATATACATGCTCAGTTGTAGTTGGATTACTGGTAATTGTGATCAGTAAGGGAAGTTACTAGAACACCACAGTGTGCATGCATGTATAGGTCAGCAGGAGAGCCTTGACATGGATGGGGAGACGGATAGGGAACCTGTGAGGTGTCCTGATAGTGGGGGTATTATAGCCATTATGTGTGTGGCTGTAGAATGGCCATGCAGTGCAGTGTTGCATATTTTCATGCAGACAGAGATGATTCAAAGCCAGATCAGCAAGGTGTAGGTTACAGTAGGCAAGCCGGGAGCTGCTTAAGGGGGTGGATTTGGGTTTTAGTTATGTGTTCAGGGAGGACTGGGGAAATATAGCTGATAACATCTAGACAGAAACCACAAGCCTCATCTACAAGCTAGGTATGTGTATAGAGGTGGAGAGTGCAGTCCAAGACAACACCTACATTGCTTAACCTGGAGAAAGAAAGGTATGACCACACACACAAAGACGCTCTGATGGGAGGGGAGGGTTTAGGTGCACATATAGGATAGCCATGCTTTGCCATTATTATTTTCACACAGTGGCCATCAATGTCAGGTGGCCATGCTTTGCCATTATTACTTTCACACAGCAGCCATCAATGTCAGAAGGCAGGAAGACATTTGGGGTGTGGTTTGGCAGACATAACTCAGGCGTGGAGAGATATATTTGCAAATCATCAACATACAGCTGGTAATGTAGGTCAAGGGATGAGATAGCCACACCAAGGAAATGTATATCGACAGAGGATAAGGAAGAGGCCCCTTGATATTTCCCTTTGGTACAGGAACTGACAGCAGGGTAGCAGAGGACATTGAGACACGAGAACACACACTAAAGGGGCAGTGGGTGCGATATGGGGGACACAGGATAGTACTGCGGCCTTAGAGCCGAACAGGAACACGGTAGCAAGGAGATGGTTCTGTTCAATAGTTTTTACATCAGCAGAGAGGTGAGAAAGGGGACGGACAGACTACGGGCCCTTGTAGTTTGCCACACACACTTCAGTGATAACTTTAGCATGAAGCAAATCTGTACAGTGTGATGGGGAACAGTCAGTCTGTAAAGGATCTTGGGAGGTCTGCGAGCTGAGGACGTGAAGGTGCAGTGTGTGTTGCACAGCTCCAACATGACATATGTATGTCTCTCTTGTGTTCCTCAATCCGCAGGACATACTTGGTGACCCTCCTGGTGCTGTGGTGCATTGGCAGGTAACTGTATGTCATCCAACATTCAGTAGTTTGTGGTAGGTGGACCTACAGCTACTTTGTCTGTGACGACAGTCAGGGGGATCACATGTCCGCAGTGATCTGTCATATTGTACAGATGTTGTTGTTCACCTCTTTGCCCTGCACCCCCATACCCCATATGTTGATGTTGGCACACATATCCACATGTGTTCCTGGCCAGTTCGTCTTCTCCAACACTGTCTCTGGAACACGTCCAACAGAGCTGCGAGTGTGTGCATGTCCTAAGTGTTTGGGTGGTGGGTTGCACGTACAGCCTTCCCTGACATTGTAGCATCAGCCAACAGCAGTGTATCATTGCATTTGACAATCCTTTATCTCCACTAATCTCCAATTGTGCACATACAGGCCATATGCTACTGCTGGCACGCTCACCTTAGCATACTGTGTGGGTGGGTGTTTTGGGTTGGCTGTGTGATGATACAGCGTGCAGGCATTTTGCATTATAATGTGGTGTGAGGGGTCTGTACACCTAGGGAGGGGTGGTGACTGTGCTATCTCTACCTTACTGCTGTTTACCTTGTTTATATTGTGGACATGTGTTGTGTGTTGTGAACTGACCTATCTCTTGTGTGCTGACAGACCACTGTGCAACAGCATTTTTGTATCACAGATATCGCCATCAACAGTGGCTGGACATGGGGACATGGTGATTTGCATGTGGCTGACATTTCAATGACATCTTCTATGACATCTTCAATGACATCTTCACTGACATCTTCAATGACATCTTCACTGTGACTTGTTGTGGCCTTTGAGAGCCTCAGGGGATCCTAAACAGACACTTGATGCAGACACATGGTAGGTTGCACCTTTGGTCTTTTGGGAGTGACATTAGCCTTTTAATGATTTACCGTTTGTTTCATGGACATTTCATGTTGGGTCTCTGTACACGAACGCTGATGCACATGGGGTGGAGCTGTGAAATGCCTGTGTAACATGGGCATGGACATGACCATATCCATGTGACACCCTCGTCTGTGGTTCCAATTCCAAATGTCCACAACATGCACTGTGTTCTGTGTTGTGATCATGTTATGTTTGCCTGTGTGATGTTTCATTACGTACATATTGATGTTTGACTCTCTGCAATTTGGACTGATGTTGCAAGCAGCATACCAATACATTGTTTATCCTCTTCTGACACAGGGCAGAGGACACACAACGCACATCTACTACAGTGCATCTGGTGTCACCATCACCCACCTGTTGGAGGACACAACAACACCATGGAACTATCCATGGGAAATGGTGCCATAGGATGTTTGACCTCTGCGAGTGGGACATATGCCTAGGATGGACAGTATTATTGTTGGACTGCTACTTTGGATATGACAGGCCTGTCCAACACACCGTTGCTGCCATGCTCTGGCTGGGTGTCATGTTCATCGCAGTAGACACACATGACCTTTCCAGTACTGTGGCATATTGGGATGTCACACTTGACTATGCATGCCCAGGGTTTCAAGGACAGTCTTAAAGGGACTTGTTGGGTTGCAGACACCCTTTGCACTGTGGACACTGTGTACTGGTCCCCACATGTGCAGCAGGGACTGACATTGTCACTGTACGTTGTACATCCTTCTGACACTGTGTTGTTGTGTTTTGCCCATGTGTGTGACATGGAACACAGGATACGCACATCTGTTTGGTTCAACATGAGAATACAGCCATGCGTGTGGCACAGGGGGAATAATGAAGAGGTCCTCTTGTCCATGTCTGCCTACCCTCCACTTGGATATGACACAGTATTTGCCACCATACCACTTTACTGCACACTAACATCTTAGATTGATGTTTGCACTCACCAAGAGTGTCACAGTGCATGTGTGGCATCACTGTATGATGTTTCAATGTACCCGGTGCATTTGCATGTGGCTGACTATGTTGGTGCAACACAGCATGTGTCAATATGGCTTCTGTGTGGGTTACTGTGACATGTTTGACCTTTCTTTCCACCTCTATGTACAGGTTATTGTGTTTGTTTACTGTACAGATGTGATGCTCTGCATTGATTTACAAACCTAGCATTGTATGTCTGCACAGTCCTATTTATCCCCTGAGGTTCCGGCACTCACATTGCCCCGTTATATTTGGAGTGTGGCACTGTGAGTGTCCATTTTCTTCCTTCATTTGTGCATTCCATGTACCGTGATATATGTGTACAGACACTGTATCCACACCAATCAGTGCAGGGGACCTTCTGCATAGTGTCATCTCTGCATGTTTCTGCAGTTTGTTCCATTTGAATTTTCTGTGTTCATGTGCCTCTGCTACCTGTTAGCATATCCTCATTTTGCATTTGACCATTGTTTAGGGTTAAATTGTTGCTGCTTTGATTCCTATATCAGATATTATGTGACAGCTGTAACATATATTTCGATATCTGTGTTTACACTTTCTTACTCTTAACAACATATGCTGTTTCATTTTTGTGCCTCCTGTGTTGGCAGACAGATATATTGTTATGAACAGATCATGATTGATTGGCGGTGCATGTTGGGCCCTCATCATGCACCGCCTACTGTCTACATGCACACATATGTAACTGACACATTTGGGGCATGCAGCAGCATGTGGAGGGTGGGGGGCTAATGCATACTGCACACCATGCACCTGATGCACATTATCTCTCCTGCCCATCATCTGTAGATGGGCCAGTGACCTTTCTGTAACATGTGGGTTGCTGCCCTGCAAAATGTGTTTTTGATTTTTGCCCTGTTATCCAATCACCTTGATATTATGATAGGCGGTATCTACACTATTTCTGATGATTAACCAAAATAAATATATGTGTTAGACATACATTTGTCTGTGCTGATGCTTGACCACACTGACACACGTATTTAGTGATTTCCTGGTCATGTACATGGCTCACCTGTGCTCACATCCTTGTACGGTGCCAGCTGTCTATCTGCCAGCCATCTGCCAGATTACTGGGTGTTACAGGTTCCCATACACACAGTCCCTTTGAGGTAATATCTTTGCATTGTGGTTGTTTGGGATAGTGGTTCCGGACATGTGTTTTAACTCCATAGATTGCAAGTTTGATTTCCACATG
Organism: Ichthyophis bannanicus; assembly: GCA_033557465.1. Lineage (NCBI taxonomy): Eukaryota > Metazoa > Chordata > Amphibia > Gymnophiona > Ichthyophiidae > Ichthyophis > Ichthyophis bannanicus. The sequence goes on from CM066032.1 coordinate 1,081,177,279, forward strand.
GGGTTTTCTTATCTTTTTGTGTTGTGCAACTTGACCATGAGCTACCTGCAAGCTCATCACCTATCCACACACCCTTCCATCTCTTCACTGTACACCAAAGTGTGCCCTCTGTGCTTCCTAACCATCACATATTAGCTGTTACATATGTCTCTTTCTTTGTAGTGTTCACATAGGTAGTCCGCTTGGGGGATTGGCATTGCTGTAGTTCAGCTGGTCTGTGCCACACCTGTTTGCAGGTTCAATTCTCACATGCTCCTGTTCTGTTCCATATTTTTCCCTGCTCTACAGAGCAGCCCCTGCCATCCTTTGGGTTTAGGTTCTTTCCTCTTTTGCATGCTGTATCCACTGCATAACATTTCATTGTGTACGTGCATGTAGTTATATACAATCTACCCGGAAATCAGCCTTTTTCTATTTGGGCCCCTCCCTCTGGAACTCCCTTCCCACTTCCCTCCGATTAGAAGAATCCTACCCCAAATTTTGTTCCCTTCTTAAAACCCATCTTTTCTCCTTAGCTTTTAATGTTTCCCTATAAATTTCCTCTGACCCCTCTCTTCTCTCACGATTGCTGTCCTTACCTCTTGTCTCCTGTACCTCTCAGATTGTTGTAACTTCTTTTTCCTTTTCTATTTCAAATGTATTTTTGTACTGTAAACCGCCCCGATGTAATGGGGGGCGGTATATCAAATGTAAGTAAACAATAAACAATATGTGTCTCTGGTCTCAATTACAGACTGTGATCTGAGCTGTACACACCAGATCTGCATGTGCATTCCATCATGGTTACTGTTGGAGGTTTGCCTATCCTGGCAGACAGCAGGCTTCTTGTGTGATGCCCTGCAGTATTCTTATATGCATCCTTTGCTAATGACCTCACATTGGTGGTGTAGCCTACCAGTTTGTGCATTGACATTTGTGCTAATGGTCATAGGTTTGATCCTCTCTGTTCTCTTTCATTTGTATGCCTGTCCTGCACAGCTACTTTTCATTCCTGTAATAGTCATATCTGTGCAGATCTGTGCTGTTAGCACATTGTACCCTTATCGCAGTTGCCAACCATCCTTCTGTCCATCTATGTGTGTCTGCCAGCTGTGTGCCGTCCTGCCCTGATGTGCAAGCTGCTTCCCCATGTCCTGCACTGGTACACGTTTCTGCATTGAAGCTCTTCCTGGTTGCCTCTCCTGTTTGTGCTCTGCATGGCACTGCTACTCCTCTGTCCTCCTGTCATTGCACCTATCCTGCCACCTCTACCTCTTCTGCTGGACACGTCTTTCCATCCTCTGCCACACACTGTCATTGTTGCACGGTACATTACCATCACCCCGAGCATCGCAACAGCTGCCCCCAATATGTTTGTCCATTTTCCAGCTGCCACATGGGCTGGACACAGATTTGTCTGGTCCATCAGCTCAGATCTATTTCCTTCCATCACTTGTGCATTGTCTTTCCTTGGTGCTCTGTGCAGTGTTAGGGTTACATCTGTGTTTGGCCCATGCCTTTCTTTTTTTTCAACTTGGGTGACCTTAGTGCCCTTGGCCAAAATTTCTTGAGTCACCTATATATCCTTGGGGCATCTTTAGCCACACCTTAGATTCAGCCAGCTTGTGGGGCACCTAATATGGTGCCTTGGGGGTTGACAACCTTTCAACATGCCCACTGGGACACATTATAACCCACCTTGGCTGATGTGGTGGTTTAGGATGTGCCTTTTGGTGCGCCCTAAAAGGTGCATTGGGTTATGGCACTGGGGTGCGGGTATTTTTAGCTAGCAGCACAGATTGTTGGACTGTTACAAGCAGGAAAAGGAATTGCATTGGCCACCCTTATTCATTAGGCCCATTGGGGGATTGAACTCATGACTGCTGTCACAGCAGTCATTGTATTAACCAGTGTGCTACACCTCTGTTGCTGTGATGATAGATCGGCATGCAAAGTTAAGGTTAATGCGCGATAATGTGCACGGCTCCCTCTATCACACAATAACATGCATGGCTCCCTCTATCGCATGATAACGGGCACGGTGAATTTTATCGCACGATAACCCGGGATTGCTACCTTAAGACCAGAACACCCACTCCTTATATGGCATTCTTCACATTATCGCTGCAACTAATGCCGGTAACATTAAGACGGTTTAGTAAACATACTCCTAATAAACTTTTGTTGAGTTCCCTCTTCTCAGAGCCCTGCCCTGAATGCTACCAATAGGTGGCGCCCTAGGAGATAATTCCCAGAGAAGTCAGTGCAAGTACCAATCCAAGCTGTGCATGGTTGGCATGTACTGTGACCCATCATTACAATATTCACATTTTTATTTTTTTATTTTATATTCAAGCAATTTTACAAATTGCAATACATATGAGTTAAAGTAACAAGTAGTCGGGGTACAGCACACAAATAAACAGAAAAGTGAAAAATCTCATCAGCGGTACAAGTTATTAACCCTACATACTGTAGTCCACTGGTAAGGAAACCCGGGGGGGGGGGAGGGGGAATCCTAAAGAAATCAGAAAAAATAAAGCCATTATCCCTGGCAAAAGAGGAGACAGATGCAAATATGATCTTGTCCTAACTAAAACTATTTTATTGCCCCTTTAATAAACCCTTGACAGGAGAAAACAAAGTAATAGAAAATCAGGCAACATTCTTATCAGAAAGAAAAGCTACAAGCTGAGTGGAATAAAAAAAGTAAAAGTGTTATCCTGGTACTGCACAAGGTTTATGCAGGGAACCCCCCCCCCCCCCCCCCCCCCCCACCGCCAGCACCTTAGATTTTAAAATATGGAAACATTTCCTCTTGGCCTGCATTGCCCTCATGATATCAGGGAACATCTGTACCCTTTGCTCACTAAAAGAAACATCTCTCCATTAGAAATATGATTTAAATAACTTAGTTTATCAGAGTCCGGCCCTAACACCACTACAAGAGTGGCCCATGTCCATTGAGGACTCCAGGAAGGCTGTCATATCCAAACTGTCCGCTGACACCAAAGAGTTCATAACACCCTCCTCCTCAGACTCTATCTTCTTTCTGGATGGCGGATAAAATAACTGGGTCAGCTGTATCTCCTCTGGGTTAATGTTAACACATCCCTTAAATACATTCACCATAACTCCATGGCAGACAACAGTCTAACTTTAGGGAAGTTTAGCCACCATATATTCTTAGATCGATTAGCATTCTCCATCATCTCCATCTTATAATGCAAAGACAAACTGTCTTTCACAAAACTTCCCACCACCAACTGAATAGATGACCTTTGAGCCTCCACTGAACCAGCTCACCTATACATAGCACCGATACCTTCTTCATGCTCTACAAGCTTGGCCACAACTTGCAGGGAAAAGTGAGACACTTGAGCAATAATTGTACTCAATGAGGCCTCAATCTTCCGTAACACTCCCCAAATATTGTCAAGACCAATCTTCTTGGCTGGAGATTCCCCTGTACCTTCTAAAACAATGCTGGGTAATGGCTTGGGAAGCGGAGCCAAAGCTTTTAAGGAAATACCCGACATCAGGGCCACCAGGCTCGGGCTACCATCCAGCATACTGAAGCTGACTGCCTCCAAACCTCCAGTCGCATCTCTATCCTTCCTCTGCTGGTCCAGCAAAGCCAGAATAACAGGCTCCACGACCCCGCTCAACTGCAAGGATTCCAAAGCTTCGGGAAGTTGAGCTGGACTTCGATCGGGGGGAGACAGCCCGCCTGAGCTGAGAGACATGTCCAGCTCCTCCAAAGGATGCTCAAGCTCCGAGCTTGTGGAAGGCTGTAGGGACATGGCAGAAACAACATGCTGGTCAATAAAGCCACTAGAGACTAGCTGTTGCTGCTGATGTTTCTTCTTGCCTTGTTTGTCTTTCCTCTTGGAAGCCATCCAAAGAAAATTGCCAAAGAAACTTAATCCAGGTAGGGAGAGCGTCTTAGCACACGTCCATTTCGGCTGCCATCTTGATATCCCCTTTCCATATTCACATTTTTAAATTTGAATTTCTTCTCTTTATAAACATTTAACTTTATAAACATTTAATCAAAATCTTCTTTAAAAAATGAAACTTAGCTTCAGCGTCGCCAAATTCTATCACTGGCGTCATGTTTCGGTGTCTGCATCAGGGTTGATCAATACTGGCATGAAAGTACAAAAGTCCTTATGAGTCCCAGTTCTTCAATATCTCATTCCATGCTGTTATGATACTTCAGTTCTGTGAGATATATGTATAGCTCTCTCAAATCTCCTTTCTCTCTCCTTCGTTCTAGGGTGAATATGTAATGCCCTCATAGTGGAACTGAATCCTGATCACCCTTATCAAAGCCCTTGCTGCTGTTTCTTTAATACAGTTGTTTTCTATAAGCTTAATTTGTACTGAGCTCTGTCTTGCTTGACCGTGAATAGTCTCTATCGGTGTGCTTCAGGTTGCAGCCTTACAAATATCTTGAACTGAGGCTGCACAGAAGTTAGCAATGGACATTGCCTTGACTCTAAGTTGAGTATGGTAATTTGCATAGTTATATTTGTGAGTGGTCTATAGAAGCAACTGGTACCTTCCATACTTCAGGTGACTTGAAGACTTAATGCTTGTGTCACGCAATTTGTAAACTTGAGTTTTTGCATGTGTGTGTGAATAGAAGGGTTCTGGAGTATTATGTCATGAGAGGGGGAAATTTGAGTGGCTGCAGAGAAAAATTAGAAATGCAACTAAATAATTCAATGAAATATGTGACTGACTGTATGAGCTGACGTGATGAATGGTTATGTCTGCTTGTGGTGGCTCATATTGGATGATGGGTGTCTGGGGCCAAGGCTGTTTCTATTCGAGTACCTCTTTGGTCTATTTTATTTATTTATTTGCTTTTATATACCTCACTATTTCAAAATCAGTGAGGTTTACATAGAACGTGAACAGTAGAACCGTTTTACATAAAACAAGTATTAAACAGAAACAAGTGGTTAACATTAAACAGAAACATGAACTTGGGTAGGGCAGGGGGAATTTGGGTAGAACTGGTAAAACTAAATTACAAGGTGGTCAGTAGATCCTAACGGTTACAGAGGGGAGGTTAAACTAAGGGGTGACAAGCATTTTGCGAGTCCTGACTATGGTATGTGGTCGTAGACTAGCTGGAACAAGTGAGTCTTTATGGCTTTTTTAAAGGTCAATTGGTTGGAGATAGCTTGGATTGATGCAGGTAGGGAATTCCATAGGGTTGGTTGATATAAAGAAAAGGCGCGATTCTTGGTGGCTTCGATGCACGTACTTATTGATGAAGGGGTGATCAATGTGTTCGCCAGGCTTGATCTTCTCATTCTATTGTTTGAGGTGGCAAGGGAGATCACAGACATGTCATGAAGAATCTTGAACGTTAGTAATAGGGCTTTGTAAATCAGACGGCTTGTTATTGGGAGTTAGTGTAACTGCATTAAGATGGGTGTGATGTGTTCAAATCTAGATTATCCTTGTAGTGTTCAGGCAGCTGTGTTCATAGCCAATTGGAGTGGTTAAAGTGTGTGTTTTGGCAGGCCATGGAGAATAATATTGGCATAGTCCATATACGGGAAGATGAGAGCTTGGAATACTGTAAGAAAGTCTGAGGGGTCCAGGAGCAGCCGCAGATGCCAGAGGGTCCTTATTTTATGGTAAACCGCCTTGATGACATTATGTATGTATGCTTCCATACTCAGTCGTTGGTCCAAGATGGCTCCCAAGTAGCGCACCTCGTGCTTCGTCATCAGCTCTATATCGTTCACCCACAGAGAAGTTGGTGGGGTAAATGTTTGGTCTCTGGTTATAAATAAGACTTCCATCTTCCTGTAGTTAACCTTAAAAATGTGTGTGGAGAGCCATTCTGAGACAGTACTGAAACATTCTATAATGATGGAAAATTCAGGACTGTCTTTGGAGAATGGGGTGTATAGTAAGACGTCATCGGCATAAATGTGGTAGAGAATATTGAAGGACTGTATTATTACGCAGATCAGCTGGCTATAGATGTTGAAGACCAGGGATGAGAGAGATGAGCCCTGCGGGACCCCTTGCATTTGCTGGAATGTGTTTATCTGTGTTCCTATGCATACCTATTGCTGACGACCAGTCAAGTAAGATCTACATCAGTCGAGGGCTGCGTTCTGTATCCATTTTTGTTGGAAGTGACTGAGTAGCATTCTGTATCAAAGGCAGAGGCAATATCCAGGAATATTAGGATGAATCCCTCCCTCATCTATTCCAGTGTGGAGTCTGTCCATGAGGGTCGCTAGAAGGATTTTGACCCTGTTTTGCTGATGGAACCCATGCTTCTGTGGGTCGAGTGGAGTGTGGGAATCGATGTGGTCCTGGATTTGTTGCTGGACAATCTTTTCTATTTTCTTAGTCAGGAAGGGGAGGCTGGATATGGGTCTGTAGGAGCTTATGCCCAAGGGATCTAGTTTATTATTTTTTAGCAATGGTCTGATGGAGGCAGTTTTCAGGGATGGTGGTAGCACACCTGTAGACAGAGAAAGGTGTATGATTCTGGCAATAGTTGTGCTTAGGTCAGCTCTTGCTAGCTTGATCCAGAATGCTGGGCATGGATCGGCTGGGGAAGTGGTGGTATTAATCCCACATATGAAGTTCTCTATGTGCTCAGTGGAGTATAGGTGAAAAGCATCTAACATGGATACAAGTATGTCTCCTGTAGGGGGGTAGTCCATGAGAGGATTTTCTAAATTAGGCTTTTCTGAGTGAAAGCTCGTTGAATTTGTTTTGCTCTGGAAGTGTGCAGCAAAGACTTCTGGGCTGGGGGTATCTGTCGGATGATTCTTAGATGTGTCCTTTGTGAGGAACTTAATGAGACCAAAAGCTCTCGGGGCTTGTTGACAGAGCATATCCAGGTATTGGTATGGTATTCCTTTCTTTTCTGGTCGATTGTTTTGCAGTGTTCCTGTAAGTTGTTCAAGTATGCAACATGTATACAGTATGCTTTCTGAGACTTAGCAATGATTCATGCAGGTCGGCGGTCAACCATATGGCTATGTGGTTCTTGCTGGTGGGCTTTGTGGAGGGTGGTAGGAGAGCGGCTTTAGTTAGGGTGGTTTTCCATACATCTATTAGCTCGTCCAGATCAATGGTGTCGGTGTTGAGATCCTGAAGAGTATCTTGGAGGAAGGTTTCTTTGTTGAAATATCTGAAATGGTGGGAGGCTGGAGGGCTGGTTATGGAAGGCAGCTGATCTTCTGAGTCATATGGAAAAGGATGGCCTTTTGATCAGACCAGGGGACAGGGAGGACAAGCAGTGGGTTCTGGTTACTCGATCTGTTGGGGGGGGGGGATGTGAGGAAGCAAAGATGAGGTCCAGGGTGTTACTTCTTGGGTGGATATGTATGTGTATTAATTGATGGTAATTTAGTGCAGTCATTGCATCAAGGAAGGCAGTGGAGTGCTTGATTGGAGTGCTGGGAGGTTGAAATCACCTAGCAGCAAGAGGGCATTCCGGATGCATGCTAGGTCAAGGATTGTGGACAGCTCGTCAGTACATGCAGAAAGTGAACGGCAGAACAGAATGCTGCTAGGAACTTGTTTGAGATCAGGATATAATTAAGAATGGTTGTGCTCTGGGCAGACCAGCATTGGAAATGAAGGTTACTTCTGGCTATTATGAGGATTCCACCACCCTTTTGGTTTGTTATTGGGCAATTAAAGAGGTCATAACCAGGTAGCCTTAGTTGATTTTTGAGTACAGTGTCTGTGTCAGTAAGCCATGACTCTGTAACAAAGAGCAGATCTAGATTCCGATGTTCAAAGTAGTCATTGAGGACAGGCCATTTGTTCCAGATGAAACGAGCATTTATGAGCATGCAGTTCAAGTTTTCCAACCGAGGAGACTTACGTCTGAAGGATTTCACTGGGGGTTGGCAATCTATGTGTATAAGCCGGCGATGGTGGACTATGGGTCGTGCCCCTCTGGTGTGGGGTGTATCGGTATGGCCCCTGTGACCAAGGACTTGTAAGGAGGGATTAGGCCAAACTGTTGCATATATGATTCTGCTCATGTGATGAATTAGGGCAGTCAATATAAGTGTAGCAAAAATGTGATTCCCTCTGGCATTGTGGTAGGCTATGGGAGAGGATGGTACCTATGTGAGTTGCACCATGCGCTTTGTGTGGGGTCTTAGCAGAGGGTGCTTTTGAAGCATTGTCTTTATGTTCTGGGGTTACACATCAATTATGGGGTCCGAAGGGAGAGGGGTTGCTTGGTGCCAGAGGCTTACCCTGTCTAGAAGAGCAGGGATGGTGTGGCAGTTCCAACCTTTTCACTGGCTTTGGAGTGGTGAGATGGCATCCTGCTCAGCATGGGTCTTTAGCAACAGATGGTTTTAGCTTGGATTAGGTGAAAGCCTACGTGGTAGTGATGGTCCTGATGATTGGTTTCGCTCAGAGCCACGCCTAAGGGTCCTCTGGTGAGGTCCTCAAGTGCGGGCCCGCCAGGCACGGGTGCACCCAATGGTGCTTTAAATTTAAAGGTCTCTGTTTCAGCCCTGATTGACCTGGTGCTGGGGAGCGAGGAGGAGCTGAGCTTCCTGCTCCCTTTCGTGATGCCAATCGGGGCTCAAAGGATGGTAATGGCACTCCTCCTGTGTTCCTGCACCGAATGGCACTTTACCTTGCTAATGGTTAGTTGTTTCTTTTTTATGCATTCATTTATCATGACAGCAGTACATATTTTGTCTCTTAATATCAAGATTATTAATCATCTGATCAAGCACAGAAATAACCTAGCCTGGTGGTGTTTTTTGCAGGAGATGCACTTGTCCCATAATGTGTCCTTGAAGATCCAAAGGGATTGGGTGGGACAGTGTGTCTTCTCAGCCTCATTGCATAAGAAGAATGGTATGGTAATCTTGATACATAAAAAGGCAAGATGTTAGTTATTATCTACTCTGTCAGATCCTAAAGGGAGATAGGTTGTTGCCTTGGTGGAAAATGGGCAGATTTATTTATTTATTAACATTTCTATACCGTGATTTCCAGAAGATCAATTGCAGTTTACAGGTTACAATTTGAGTAATACAGAACAGTTATATACTCATTTACAATGAACAATGTAGAACTAGTTACAGTGGTATAATAGACAAGCAAGAGTGCTTTTCGGGGTACCTAAAAGAGAACATGTAACACCTCTCCTGAAACAATTACACTGGCTCCCTATCCAAGCGAGAATCACCTTCAAGACCCTGCTACTAGCCTTCAAAGCTCACAAAGGACTTGCTCCCTCATCACTATCAGAGATGATCCAACCAATCCCTTCCAACAGGCTGAGAAGAACCACGGAATTAAACATGCTAATGGTTCCAAAAGAGTCCTTAAGATACATCTCCGCAACTGTAAACCGATCCTTCAGTTTATGCGCTCCAAAACTTTGGAACACCCTCCCACCACACATTAGGGCCATCACTGATCTCTCCCATTTTAAAAAGGCCTTGAAGCATCACCTTTTCATCAAATATTTCCCAGAGAACACAGTAACACAAGCTCACTCAAATAGCAACAATCCCGTTATTAACACGTAACCTATGCTAACCCAGTAACACTTCATACCTCTCTCTCATACTAAAAAGGTTCTTCTCATGCAATATGCCGTCCATATGTAAATAGTTCAATGACTATTATTCATTGTAAATAATTATCCTGGTTACCCAAGTTTTTTGATCCTGTTCCATGTAAAAAACAGATAATATGTATCTTATCTGATGTTTTCTTGTTATATGTAAACCGCGCTGATTATAAATAGTGCGGTATATAAAAGATGTTAAATAAATAAATAAATAAAAAATATACATGAACAAGTTAGTGAGTATTCAAAGATAGGTTGGTTAGGAAATATCTATATAAAATTCTTTCTGTGTGGAGAGGTAGCGGGCACTGAGTTATGTTTGGGGAGGAGGTGATCTTGCATTCAATGTATTATGTAGGTCTTGATTGCCAAAATGGAGGGTAAACAGATGGGTTTTAAGGTTCTTTCTGAAAGTTTGGAGGTCAGTTAGTTCTCGAATATTGCCAGGGAGAGCATTCCAGAGGTAGGGGGCAGAATGAGAGAATGATCTGTTATTTGTTATCTTTTTAGATTTCCTAAAGTCTATTGGAATAGCAAGTTTGTTCTTATTCTGGATGCACTGGGTACAATTGTTATTATCTTTTGAGATAAGTGTGGATAAGTGGGAGGGAGCAATGTTATTGATGAGCTTGAAGATAGTTACAAGTATTTTGTAGATTATGTGGCTTTGAACGGGAAGCCAGTGGAGTTCATATAGGATAGGTGAGATGTGTTCTATTGAGTTGATGTTCATTATTATTCTTGCAGCTAAGTTTTGGGCTAGTTGGAGTCATCTTAATTCCTGTTTTGTGATGCCTTGTAGGATGGAGTTGGAGAAGTCAATGTGAGGTGTAATCATTGCATGGATTACTGACTTGAGGTCATGTTGGTGGAGAAGAGGATGGAGTTGCTTTAAGAGTTTGAGCTTATAAAAATCTTTTTAATTGTTTGGGTTATGTGGTATGTCATGCTGAGTGTGCGATCAATGATTACACCTAGGTATTTCACTTGATTAAGTTAAAGTTGGCAAATGTGGACACACCTTATTTTTTCTAAACAATTTTTCAATTGATATCCATGACTGGAGAGTTTCAAGTTGTCATGGGATGGCACTTTTAACTTTCCCTTAAATCCAGTCTCAGATCTGAGGTCCATAGTCCATTGGAGCCCACCCAAAGCGCATAGAATTCTTTGTAGCTTGCTAAAAGCACCTGGAATTCAGCTTGCTAAAAGAGATGGGCAAGGTAGATCCCTGGAGATTACTTCATCCCTTTTAATCTGACTTTCTCTTCAGCACCGTATAATTCCTTTACTCAAATAGACTAGGGGGCATGTTTACTAAACATTCCTAACGTGCGGGGCCGTGCTAGTGTGCCTGTGCCATATAAGGAGTGGGCGGTTCAGGCAGAAAATAGAAAAAAAACGGTAGTAAGCAACCGGACGTGTGTGCGTCGCGCTAATGTGCGGGGGTCGACATTAGCGCGAGGAAAGGCAAAGTGGCGCGCTGCTGAGTATACAAAACAACAGAGCCATGGTACAACGGTGAAGACACTGACCAATGGTGCAGGGGCCATGGGTTCAATCCCCCAGTGTGCGCAACGACAAAGGTCAGCTGAGGCAGTAACTGTAATGATTAACATTGTTTTAGGAGGCAAATTAATTTGGAACGGCATAAGGCGGCGCACAGTTATTTTTGGGCAGCAGAAGGCGGCGCACTGGTCCCCTTGGGCGGCAGAAGGCGGCGCGCTGATAGGCACAAGGTGGCGCGCTGATGCACAAGCACAGGAACAGAGCCACAGCACAATGGTTAAAACACTGACCAATGGTGCAGGGATCAGGGGTTCAACTCCTCACAATGCCCACTGAAAAATGCCTGCTGAGGCAGTATGTATTATGTTGTGGAGTGCTGTAGGAGGCTGTATAATTTTATTTTGTTATCACTACTAGCAAACGCACTCTCCCAGCATGTTAACATACGGCGGCCCATAAGGCACATGTTACAGTGCACTGTTTGCCAAGGCACCCTTGAATGACCCCTATAGGGCAGCATGTATGTTGCGACACAGGATAATGTATAGTGCACCCTATAGGGATGGCAACCATAAGGTGGCCTACAGGGCGCCCTATGAAGCACCCTCAGAGGCACCTAATGGGTATAGTAAGCTGAGGGTGGTCTTGCCGGCATAGACATATGTACAGTAAATAAAAATAAAGCTGTGGACAGCCCTACCAAAGGGCCCCACTGTGGGTTTGAACCAATGACCTCTGGCTGCACAGGCAGTGATGTAACCATTGCGCTACAGCTCCATAGCTGTAAGCAGGCCCCTGGCTGGCTGCAGATAGCCTACACGTCACCTCACAGACAGTCTGCTGGTGTCAACAGGATAGGGTTAGGCCACCCGTACCCATGATGCACTGCACATGCAAATTAGCTGTCCGCAGATGGACACAAGATGGGGAATGCACCCCCACAGCACCTCGGCCCTGTTGGGGGAAGTGACCGGGTGCACCCACACAGCACCTTGGCCTAGTAGGGGGCACTGACCGGGTGTTTTACTGGCACAGAGTAGCCACACACCGTTACATCGTGCGGGTACTGTGCTCACCCTGAGTGTGCAATGAGATGGCCAGGACCAGGTCAACAACACCTGCCATGGCTGATGGAGGCCAAGCGGGCATTCCAAAGCAGTGTTAATGTGTAAGATAGCTAGTTTCTGCACAAACACCATGGATATCCCTGTCTGCTGCCATCAGGCACACCCCCCCCCCCCCCCGTGGCAAACATGGTCCCCATCAAGGGATCCACACTCTACCTCCCTGCAAAGGTGGCAGTAGAGGGCAACACCAACCCCAGTCCTGCTGAGGAACACCACCACCACCACCCCCCAGGCAGGCAGGTAGTTAGCTCCATACACAGCCATAACACAATAGCAGACAGACATAAGCCCAGGGTATGGCAAGCTGCACTCCACCACCAGATATTCCCCTGCAGCAAGCCAACAGCCACTGCACCCTGCAAGCCATTATAGCAAGACATTTACCAGCTACAAACAGTCTGCTGGTTAGTCCATAGTGCATGTTCCCAATGGAGATGCATGCACCCAGAACTGGGCTGTCTGCATACACAGCAAGCAGATAGATCAGTGACTGGGCCCCAAAGAGAAACCCATATCTATCACATGAGAGAACTACTATACAGCACTATGGAGGGGCCTAGCCATGCTGTGGTCACTGCACAGTCAGGGTGAGCATGATCCCCCAGAAGGACATGCTTTGGCCACCCTGTCTGTGTAGGTGGTGGCCGGACACTACAATATCCCAGCCAATGTCCCTGCCAGGGCCCTATGCCCAGTGCAGATGCATCCTGGCCACGCCACCCTGCCCTGGCTATACCCATGGTACCTTGCACCTCATTATGCACATTGACTGGCCAATACTGGCAACAGTGCTGGCAGTGCGGGCTGTTGAAGGGGCTTGCAGCCAACACCCACTGTATAGACAGACACACACTTCCACACCTCTGCCATCATGGTGCTACGATTGAGGGGGTAAGTAGCCTTGCCCACCAAACCGGTCCTGAGCACGGCAAGGCATGGATATGGTACGCATTACAGCTGGTGGTCACTCCCCAGGGTGGTAAGCACCGTCAGAGGCCAGGCCTGGAGCATGCCCCGCAAACACCTAACAGATTGTTTGGATGGGGTCAACTAGCAGTATGTACGTAACGTATGGATAACTGCCTGCCTGTGCTCCTAGCAAACGTCTCCGAGCTGTGTACCGTATACCTCAGGTGTAGGGTGACATTGGTAAGTTATGCAAGTGCTCGTTTTGGGTGCTGCATGCACGGTCCAATGTTCTGCCTTTCCAGGAGACATTGGCCAATGGGGCCTGTGGGTGTGGGTGTGTCTGCCCTTGATGGCTGCTGCTTTACGGCACAGATTCCCAACTCCAGTCCAGGTTTGCATCACACTGTTCGGGTTTTCCTGCTATCCCTCATGAATATGCATGGGCTACATCTACATGCCATGGGGGTGGTGCATAGATATACAGCACAGGCATTTGTATGAGTGTCAGCATGGAACCTGACTGGTGTGTGGCCCACCAGGACTGCATTTGGGTGATTCTGCTCTAGGTACTGCCCCTGTTCATGGTGTCTGTGCTCAGTGGGGTAAAAGATAGATGTCTTACCATTGCATATGTCCCCGCCATGAAAGGTGTGTCCTTACTATCACTGTTTAGTTGTGGGAAAAATATGTGGGCAGGATTGGCAGTAGCCCCAGCTGGGCTTTGAACCTGTGACCTTCTGTTCTTGTATGCATTGTCTGTGTGCACTGCACCACTGTGTAGCCACGGATTGGTTGGATTCCCTGGACTGTCCATGACTGTGGATCCGGCAGGACCTGTCTGTTGCACATGGCTAGGCCTCTGTCTTCTGTGGTTAGCAGCCACTGCCCCCTGCACCACATGTACTTGTCCGCCAACATGCTGGCATGAACTTCTCGCAGAAAAAGCAGTTGACCTGATTGCAATGTGGCAGTATGGGACTGCATTTGGGGGACTTGGCTGTAGGTAATGCCCATTGTTGTGGTGTGTGTGCGGTGTTGGGTAAAATATGGGTGTTTTCCCCATGCATACAGGGGTGTCTGCGCTATCTTTATTTAGTGGTGGGTAAAATATAGGAACTGGGCTGGCAGGTGCCCCAGCTGGGTTTTGAACCTCTGCCCTCTGGTCCTGGAGGTAATGACTCTGTCTGCTGTATCACACTTTGGCCACAGAGACAGTGCAGCCCCTGGAGGCAGTAAGCCTGGCAGGATGGAGTCACAAACCCTGCTCTACGCAATTCTACTGTGGGCATATGCACCCTGTCTGGTGACAAACGTGCACATAAACCCCGGAAATGACCACGGGAAATGTGGGACAAAATATCACCACGCTGGGCAACAGTGATATTAATGGGCAACCATAGCAAACACTCCCAGGAAAGCTCCAAAACGTGGAAATGTTTTTTGGAAGAGTCTCCTCTCAGTAGACCCTTCCAAAATTCATTTCTTTTTTCTGGAGCTTTGCTGGGTGTGATTTCTGTATTTGCCCATCACTATAACTGTTCCCCAGCTGAATTACTATTTTTAATAGTTCTGTTGTGGTCATTTTCTATTTTTATTTTCACTTTTGTGCTGTGCACATATATCACACTGCTCACGTTTTGCTGGTTTCCCCGGTTTTCCTGTACATTGCTGACGGAAATGGTTTCTCTTCCCTTTAAATGCTTTCTACCGCGAGTGTTTCACTCGCGGTAGTTTTTACATGCAAATTCGGGCCCGATACTGTGCGGGGAGCCTCTCCCCTCCCACTCTCCACCCATTGACCCCGTCCCTCCGCCCCTCCGGAGCCTTCCTCCGCCCTCCTTTCGCCGTTCCACGCCTCTATCGGACATTTGCGGGCCCGCACTTGTACGGGGCCCGTTAGTGAGCCGCGTACCTGTGCGGGGGTGACACGCACGTGTGCGGGGCGTTTAAACGCGTTTCTGCGCGTTTCAGTGCCGCGTTGCCGTGCGCTATTTTGCGGCGCGCTATTTTGCGGATTTTAGTAAACATGCCCCTAATTCTTGATCTCTCAAGACATTGTTTTTGCAGATGATAGCCGCTGCCATTGAGCCCACGGTCTTTTCTGACTATGTTTGTGTTACACTTACATTTGAACAGTCAGCACCACATTCCTAGATTTCCTAGAATTAGAGAAAAGACAGTACCAAGAAGTACTTCCTTTTAAATTGCCCTGCAGAGAAAGGACTTTGGGATGCTTACAAAGCTTACCTTAGAGGGGTCGTAATTAATTATACTGCAAAAAGGGCTAAACATCATCTTAGTGCTCCGCAAAATCTTGATGCAGCTATTGCTACCTTGGTGGTGCAGCATAAGTGAGAGGGAGGGTCTGAGATATATTTTATAATATAGGGTGTTATTTTAAAAACACTGGTCATGATTTGGACATCTGCAAATGTGCATGCAGATGTCCAAATCACAGAGATGCCCCCCGAGCCATTTTAGAAGCTGGGTCTGTGACATCCAAAGGGCAAGGACATCCAAGTCTGAATGGGGGCACGGTGGAGGTGTGACAGGGGCATTCTTAAGTATGTGGACATTCCTGCCTGATCTTAGAAATGCCTTGGAAGCCCCAAATCATGTCTAAAGGTGCTCCAGGTATGAAAAGGCATCTGAAACATGTTTGTTTTGTCAGGCAAACATCTGGAAGGTGCGGAGAGGGAGCCACACTAATATCCCTTGTATTTTACACTTTATCAACGAACACTGATGGGGTTTGGGGCTCATGTTTTCACTTTGTTATGCTGCTGGGCATCCCCTTGCCCAAAATGGAAGTTCACGACCCAAGTGTCCCTGATGGGGACATCTATGTGGCCACCCGCATGTAGATCCTCGTTGGGGACATCTATGCTCCTGAAATCAGCCAGAGACATAGGGATATGTTTACAAAGCAGCGGTATCGGCCTCCTTGCGTTATCAGAGCCATGGCCCCATTGAATTCAATGGTGCCACGGCTCCAATATTGCTTGGAGGCTGCTACTGCTGCTTTGTAAACATACCCCATAGACATCCCTGGCATTTTTCTGTACATTCTGCCCTGGGTGTCCCTGATATAATTTCAATATCCTTTTTAAAATTACCCTTTTAATGTGGTTAAAATTTGAGTATCACTCTGTTTTGTATCAAATAGTGAGTAAATCTTTAGCTAATTATTTGAAAGCAAAACAAAAGTTTAGTCGTATTTATGAAATTCTCAGGGGTGATGACATTTTTTCCACAGATGCAGACATTGCAGAGCACTTTGTGGAATTTTGTTCAGCGCTTTACAAGTCAGATGGGCCCATTTCTAAAATGGCACATAGAGCTTTTTTTGGACTGGTTACAGGTTCTGCAGCTTAGCGTGGCACAGGATGCACACCTTGATTGCCAAATTTTGAGCAAGGGGTACTAGATGCTATAAAGAAATTTAACGGTAGGAAAGCTCCTGTGGGTGATGGCTTTACAGCCGAGTTTAATCAGAGGTTTTCAGGAATCTCATTTAATAAGATTCTAATGTTTTTTTAGGAACTGCTGTCAAAGGGCACTGCTTTGGGTATGTTTATGGAAGCCCTTGTCATTTTTTGGGCAAACCGAATAGGAATCTACTTGACTGTTCTAACTATAATCTGATATCTCTTATTAATTTTGATAGTAAGATTTATGCTAAAATTTTGGCAATACACCTTGCCAAAATTATTGGGGATGTAGTTCACCCAGATCAAATGGGTTTCCTAAGAGGGCTTAATGTGACTGATAATATACCTTTGTTTTGTCATTTTCTTCATTTGGCTAACTCGCTTTAAATTCTAGCGGCAACTCTATCCTTGGATGCAGAGAAAGCTTTTGATAGAGTTGAAGAATTGTTAGTTTATGCTTATGGAGCAGATTAGGGTGCTCTATGCTGCCCCAGTGGGTAGACTATACATCAATGAGTTTGCCTCTGCCCAATCTCCTTGTATATGAGCGCTTGTCAAGGTTGTCCTTTCTCTCTGTTATTTTTATTTTGGTGCTAGAACTCTTTGCTATTGGCTCTTAGGGCTCAAGATGGTGTCACAAGATTTTCATGAATGGATTAGCTATAAATAAAATATCTATTGCTGCATATGACATCATTCTGTTTTTAATTAATATGTATGATTTGTGCTGCCCGAGTTTTCCCCGTTTTTAGGATACAAGATTAATTGGAATAAATTGGAGTTATTGCCCCAAAATTCTTAGTGTCAACAAGGCATGTTTTTATTAATGCCTCCATACTGCTTCATAGTACAACCACACCTTGAATATTGTGTGCAATTCTGGTCACCATATCTTAAAAAGGATATAGCAGAACTGGAAAAAGATACAGAGAAGAACAAACAAAATGGTAAAGGGGATGGAAGGATACCCCTATGAAAAAGGCTCAAAAGGTTAGGACACTTCAACTTGGAAAAGAGATGACTGAAGGGAGATATGATAGAGATCTACAAAATAATGAATGGACTGGAACTGGTAAATGTAGATCGGTCGTTTACTCCTTCAAAAAGTTGAAAGACTAGGGGACACTGCACGGACCTGGGTGATCACAGTGTAGGAATAGGAACCTGGGGATGGGGTGGTAGATCTGGAGCTGGCTGAGGTCACCAATGTGTAGTCTGGTATCTGTGTAGGCAGAAACAGAGAGAGACTGGGAACAGATGAGATCAAAGACGAGCGGATTTATGACATAGGGACATGCATGGAGAAGACCAAAGCAGATGGAAGGAGGAGCATAAGAAGAAGAAGGAGGGCAGGAGGTATTGATAGGAAGTAGAAGATGGTATGTAAGCTTATTTATCCGAGGGAGTTGAGACTGGGAGAGATGACATCCCCAGATCACAGGGCAGGCAGATACCGCCTTAGGAGGATCTATAGTTGTAGAATTAAAACCCTTCGGGTGAGGCCAGCTATGGGCTAAAGAGAATTCCTGGATGGAAGAGGACAATCATTCACTCACTCAGTCACTGTCACAGGTATAATGAGAGACGCTCAATAGATAGTGCCGCTGACTATGCATATATGTGTCTGAATGTCAGGCCCAATCGGTTTAGGGCCTGGAGAGAGAAATATTGTCTCTTTAAAGTAAAAGAGAGCTGGGGGGGGGGGGGGATAATTTAAACTATTACAACCAGCATTGATCTTGTGCACAGAGGGCGATATAGGTCAGAGAATTCAAAAACAGTTGGCAGCAGATCTATTCAGGAGATTTGAGGTGGTTTTAGAAGACAAAATAAACTCCCTTTTAGGAATAACATTATAACAACTTCTTATAATTGCAGTTGTCCACCACATCCTGGGATACTCTGGGTCATATTTCATAGATGCCCCTGAATTAGAAGGAAATGAAAAGAAAAAAAGAACTAAGTGCTTGATTTGTACCCTACAATGTCATCATATTTCAAATGAGAGAGAGAGAAAAAGAATGTTTCAGTTCTATCAGACTTCAAAATAAATGAAATGTGATTTCACATGGACATGGCAACAAGGGCTTATCCTGTAACCATACCACCTTTATGGACAGATGCTTTACAGAACATCATGGGACGGGATGTGTCACTGGTTAAATCTTTTTGCCAAGGTAAAGTAAGCAAATCTAGATAGTGCTGGTAGGTAGCCAAGGGTAGGGAAAATGTATCAATATATTTTCTTTTTATAACTGGTGCACAGTACCTTGTAGGAAATCAGTTCCCCATTCCTCAGTCTTCTCCCACCTCATTCACCTGACAGTCTCCTCCACCAACAGACATCTTATCAGACGTGACTGATTGCTGTAATCTGTACTCTGGGTAGCCATTAGGCAAATTACCTGAATCATTGCAAGGATTAGTCTTATTAACACATGATTAGCATCAAATTAAAATAATGAGTGTTTAACTTCTGATGTCTTCCAGTTGTTTGAACAGCTTGATCAGCCACACCAGGCTAGTAGGGAGGTGCCAGGAAGTCTCAGGAACAAGGTAAAAAGTGCACCACACAAGCAGAAAACTGTTCACAAACTAACTTAATCTTCAGCAAAGCTACACCAATAGAATGAAAAGTCTCCAAAATAATGTCTGATAATTTGTTTATTCACAATGATGGGGATCAGTTACTATGAAAGTAAAGCAATACGGAGGAAAAGTGCAGTTTCCCTGCTTAGTTTGGTGGGGGCACGCAGTTGGGAGGCGGTGAGGAAAGGGAGGCCAATTCAGCACCAGCACCTGGAACATTTAGGAGAAAACAACACCTCAACCATGTCCACTCCCTAAACTACGTCTTATGCCAAGAAACCACTTTAAATCAACAAACATACTGAACTGTTAAAACATGATCATGTATATTAACTAGCATTACAATTAGTGCAGAATGCTGCCAGGGGTGGACCAACCATTCCGCAAACTAGGTGGTTGCCTTGCGTGGCAGCTTCTGGGGGGCGGCAAAGAGCAGGGCATTCAAAGTTAAACAATAGATTCTGACAGCCGGGGGGGGGGGGGGGGGAGATTTAAGGCTTAAGATTTACCTAGGATGACAACACCTTGAACCAACTATGGGCTGGCCTGAACACAGCAGCTAGGTTATTGGTAAACTGTGGAAGGCAGGATCATATTTCCCCAGTGCTTTCTTCATTGCACTGGTTGCCTATGGTACTACATGTTAAATTTAAGATTTGTCAGATGATTTTTAAGATTTTGAAGGATGATCCGAATGCTACATTTTATTTACAGAAGCTACTTAGTTGGTGTCAGCCAGCATGAGCTTTGGATTCAGAATCTGCAAATTTGTTGATGGCCTCCTCTTTGAAAAAGGCCAGATCAAAAGCATCAGAAATGGGTGAGCAACACGGACCCTGGCCCCACCAAACCTTTGCTGCCGCGATTGCTGGCCTTCCCCTCCTGTCTGCTGGCTGATCTCTCGTGGACAGACAGGAGGGGAAGGTCGCGATCGTGACCAAGCAGGAAGCATGCTGCCTTCAGGGATCCCATCCCCTGTGGGCAGAAAAATATCATAGCAAAGACCTCTCCTATCTGCCCGTGGGAGATCGGATCCCCATGGTCAGACAGGAGGAGAAGGCCAATGATTGCAACCTCATGCAGTTTGACTGGCCAAGGGGCGGAGCTTGGCCCTCTCCCCAAAGAAAACGATGTTCCATCACCCCTGTGCCTGATTGGCATCCACAAGATTAGTGGCATTTTAATTTGCTGGCCCGGGATTCGGAATGAGCTCCCAGAGGAGGTGAGGGTCGATCATAAAAAGTTTATAAAGCTTTATTCCATGAAGCATTTGGTTGATGTTATTGTTTTAAGTGTCTTGTTTGCTGTTCTGTTTTTATTTAGGGCAGAATGCTGCCAGGGCATTTTAAAGAGTGCGGTATTTAAAAGCATTAAATAAATAAATAAAATTGTCTGATGTTTTTTATCAATTCTGTATGTCTGAACTGTAAAATGCATAGAAAGGTGATGCTGGACACAGGGGGGGAGAGAAGGATAGGGATAGGGACACAGATGGGAGGTGCTGGATATGAAGAGATAGGAAAAAATTGAATTGAGGGGGACAGGGAGACACTGGTAAAAGGGAGAGGGCAGAGATGTTGGACATGGAGGGAAAAGACAGTGGGAAGAGTTAGTGAAAGACTGAGAAATAAGAAGCTGGGGAAGGCAGAGAGACTGGGGGATGGGAGGGTTGCGGTGAGGAAAAGATGGAAAGCCTAAAGTCTAAAAAAAAGGGAAATTTAAGAAGTGGTTGGTAAGAAAGAGGAATTAAATTTTTATAGGGAAGTAGAAAAATAAACAGGGCATACTGAAAAGAACAAATCAATGTTAGAGATTGACGGGAGGAAGTGAAGGCAGAGAAGAAATGGCAAAAGGACAGGAAACCTTAGAAAACTAGTTAAGACAGAGGAAAGCAGAACCCAACGATTTTAGTCAACATGATGGGAAAAATAAATGACCAGGCAACAAAAGTAGAAAAATAATGGGGTTTTTTTCTATTTAGTAATTGGAATATGTCAGTGCTGGAATCTCCATCTGCCAAAGATGGTACTTGTATTAGACATGGCTGGGGCCCAGGACTGATATTTGGGAGGGGACCCAAAGCCTGCTAGTAGGTGGTACCTTCATTGGC
The DNA here is from genome assembly GCA_033557465.1 of Ichthyophis bannanicus. Classification (NCBI taxonomy): domain Eukaryota; kingdom Metazoa; phylum Chordata; class Amphibia; order Gymnophiona; family Ichthyophiidae; genus Ichthyophis; species Ichthyophis bannanicus. Next base: position 1,081,198,540 of record CM066032.1, read on the forward strand.
TTCAAGCAAATTTGGTCTTCTCAGGTCTGGGGATCCAGGCGTGCCCTCATCCACACTGGCCATATCTGCTGTCTTGCTATTTTGCACAGTATGGAAGAAATGATTTTTTTTCTATTTCTCTGATGTTATACTACATACAGAGTCTGGCTTCTTGGAGTTGTGGTTTAAATTTTATTTGCATGTAATGGCAGAGAAAAAAAGTTTAAATATGTGTGGCCATGTTTTTTAAAAAAAAGGGCAGGTCTGGCTTGAATTTGTGTTGCAGGGAGGTAGGAAGAACATGCTTTCTGGCTGCCCATGTTTGCTGTAACATCAAGGTGGTGCTGGGGGAACAAATTTAAAAAAAAGGTTGAAAATGAATATAAAAAGCAGATTGACAGACACATTAAAAATAAATGAAAGAGGTCAGTAAAGTCTCAAATAAGGAAATAAACATTTAAAATGAAAAGCTGGCTAGTTCAAATGAAGTGTCAAATAAAGAAACATGCCAAATAAATAAACCTTTATTGGTTCAGAAGGAATATATGCAGGCACACCTGTGTAAGAATGTAAGGTGAATCAGACTGCAGTTTCAATACAGTGTTGAAGGAGTTAATGAACACAGCAGAGCTGATACAGTAATTAGCTGAGACTGGGGCAAGCAAGGAAAGCTCACAGGAGATTAGGAGATAAAAATTATATCCTACCTAAATATACAACACATATACTAAGCAAAGTTTAAAGAAAATGGCTTGTAAAATTACTTTTGTATGTGCAAAGGTCTGCTAGGGATTTTAGAACTATGAAAGTGTACTTTGTAAGTCGAAATGAAGTTAGTAAGGAACTATTTCCAGACAGAGCTGGGTATAGGAACACTTTTACAGAGAGGATAGAATCCTCCTGCAGGAACTTCAGTTACTGGTGGAAGAAAACTATATGGGCTAAGGTGTGCCAGAGTGTGTCTGTATAGAAAAGCTGCAAAATTATTTCATTATGTCAGAATTGTAAGTAAATGAGAATTATTTACAGGAGGAGTGTGTAAGAAGCTTCCACGAAAGCTGAAGAGAAATTTTAAAGTTAAATATGGAAACTTTTTCCTTGGTGATAGGAATAAGATTGAAGAAGCTCTGTAACTCATTCAAGCAGTTTTAAATCCAAGCTGAATGCAGATTTGAAGTAATTTATTGGGTAGTGAGTTTAATTTTGAGCACTGTTTCAATTAAAAGTTCAATGGTGTGTGACTAACTTTCTATAGCATTGAGTCCTTCAAGCAGTGAAGGAAAAGTAAGGCTGAACATATAAAACTCCCAGTGCAGAAAAACCCTGAAAGTGAGCTGTTTTAAAACTGAATACTGCTCACAGCAATTGTTTAATCCTGATACAGCTTAACTGTTTCAGTGAGGAAGAAAGTGTATATTTGAAAGAGTGAAGGACTGAATGTGTGGGGGGAAAAACATTGCCTTATTTAAAGACTTGAATTTATTTACAATTGGTATAGTTTTTCCTGAACTGATTGGTAGTTGTAGAGGATTGACTCTGACACATACCTAATGAAAAAAAAATGATTTTTGCACAGAGTTCTGTGGGAGGAAAAGATAGGGAATTTAATTATCTTTTATTTTGGGGGGAATAGCCAGTCTCACAAGTAACAGAAATTAAAAAAAAGAAAAAAGGATAGGAACACTTTCTAGTAACTGTACACATAGCTAAGGAGGCAGATTATTTTATTGACTTTTAAAGATAGGGAGTAGGTATCCTGCCTACAGCTGGACATTGCTGGAGCAGAGGAGAGATTCTAAGGTGCCCAACATCAAGGAAGCAGCAAGGCCTGGAAAGAAGATTTGAAGTAAGTGACTGACACACCACAGAAACATTTTTTTTGGCAAAACACTAGTGCACTAGTAGAGGGAGGAGTGGTCTAGTGGTTAGGACAAGGTACTTCAGGCCGGAGGGCCGGGAGTTTAAGTCCCACCTGGGGACAGCAATCTCAGGCCGGAGGGACTGGGATTTCTAGTCCTATAGGCACTCCTTGTGGTCTTGGGCAAGCCACTTAACCCTCCATTGCCCATGTTCCCTGTAAGTATTAGCGTATGTGTCTCATATCCCCTTGTGTTAAATGTATCCCCCAATTGACCGCTTTGACCCGGTGAAAAGCGGGATATAAATACAGCTAAATAAATAAATAAATAAATAAGTATTTACCTGAATGATAATATTCATTCACCTGCAAAGTTACAGATAAAAGACAGTGTTAGAACTGAATTTTTCTTCTACTAAGGAGTAAAGAAATCTCAAGCTTTAAACTGGTTAACTAATATGTGCCGGATTTTGAAGGAAACAATATGGTACCACTGTTGAATAGAAGCATTGTAAGAATTGTTCACAGAAAATACTTGGCTACATTTATAAAGATTGTTATTGTTTGTTTACAAAATTTGACATGACATTTACAAATTAAAAGTAAAACTTTTTGCAAAAGATAAACTTATTCAAGTGGTTCATTGTGGGAGAGTTCTTATCCCTTGGTAAGTCCTGGTTTGAAATTTGAGGTTCCTGAAACACTAAAGTTTATTGTAGAAAAAATAAAAGATATTTTTCCTGTAAGCTAGGCGTTTCCATTGGTGACTTACCTGAGGTAACTCAGCCACCTGTGACACTTATAACATCAAGGTAGGCAGTTACTCACATGTAACAGATGTTCTCTGTGGAGAGCAGGAATAAGTCCTCACATATGAATGATGTTCCTGACAGATCCCCATGCGTGAACACTCTATAGCTTCTATTAGAAGCTTTTTGGGAGTTCCACTATACCTGTGAGCCTCCTTCCTGCCTGCCACAATGGCACCATCATCTTCAGTCTGAATATAGTTGTAGCAGAAGACAACTCCTCGGGGAGGTGGAAGGGTTGTGGGGACTTATTCCTGCTGTCCATGGAGAATACCTGTTGCTGGTGAGTAACTATCCTTTCTCCGTGGACAAGCAGGAAGTAAGTCCTCATATATGGGACTCCCAAGCTGCAAGCTATCAAAAACTGAGGGGGCTGCCGAGAAGCCCAACAGGGACAACATGAATTGCGGAACACGTTAAATCAACTATATACATCAAAGGCAATCTCACCACATCTGTTCTGTGCTCTGCAGCATTTCTTTCTCTCATGAACTCTTTTCTTTTTTGGGAGGGGTAGCCTGAATGAACAGAAGGGCTCTGTGGGGATGCAGCTGGATTCTAACTCTCAAACAGGTGCCAGGATACAAATTAGCTGAAGTTATTGTCACGTCGGGAATCCCTTTCTAGGCAGTAATGAGTCTCGAATGTGTGGGCAGAAGCCCACATTGAAGCCCTGCAGATTTCCTCCATGGAGACAGAGCACAAGTTGGCCACTGACACAGTCATAGATTGGACATTATGAGATGTGACATGATGAACAAGGCGCAGGAGCAGTCTGCTAGCCAAATTGAAAGAGAGCATTTGGAAATGACAGCTCTCAGTTTGCTGGAGTCCAAAGAAACAAAATGTTGGAGGGGTTTCCTATGGCCCTTCATCCTCTCCATGTAGAAGGCTAAGGCCTGCTTGCAGTCTAACAGGTACAATGCTGCTTCCCCTCTGTGGGAATGAGGCCTAAGAAAAAAATGTAGGTAGCAGTATGGACTGGTTGAAATAGAAATCTGAAACCACCTTCGGAAGGAATTTAGGATGTGTTCAAAGAACCACTTGATTATGGTGGAATCTGCTTATGGTGAATGAACTACCAGAGTCTTAAGCTCCCTCACTCAGCGCGCCGAGATGACAGCCACCAGAAGCAAGACCTTCCAGGTCAAGAACTTCAGTAGACATGAGTTGAGTGGCTCAAAGAGAGCTGTCATGAGCTACGTTAGTACAAATTGAGGTCCCAAGCCACAGCATGGGGCTTCTATTAAGGCTTTGAGAGAAGCAGCCCTTGTGTGAAGAGAGGAATCAAAGGCTGTGCGGAGATGAGTTTCCGATCTACCCCGTGATGGTATGCTCCAATCACGCTGAGGTGAACCTGGATATAGTTGGACTACGGACCCGAGTCAGAAAGGTATAGAAGATACTTGAGCAGACTCCTCGCAGGATAGACAAAAGGATCCAGGTCCCGGCCTTCACACTAGACAGCAAACCCCTGCCACTTACAGGCATAAAACCACCTCTCTCAGACCTTCCTGGAGGCTATCAGAACATCAGTTATGTTGTCTGGCAGTTGGAGCTGTGAAAGGACTAGCCTCTCAACATCCATGCCATGAGGGCCAAGGATTGGATGTTGGGATGTAGCATGCTCCTGTTGTCCTGTGAGATGAAGTCCAAAGCATGGCTGAACCAGAGGAGTTCCTGCATGGAGAACTATAGCAGGAGTGGGAACTAGGGCTGTCTGGGCCAGTATGGCGTGATGAGTATCATCGTACTTTCATCTGTCCTGAGCTTCATTAAGGTTTACACTATGAGAGGTATTAGATGGTAAGCATAGAGAATGCCCTCCCCCCAGTGCAGGAGGAAGCGTCTGACACCAGTCCACTGTGGGATCCTGCTCTAGAGCAGAACTGATCTACCTGGGCATTTCATGGAATGACAAACAGGTCTATCGAGGATGTGCTCCACTTCTGAAAGATACAGGCCACTATATCTCTGTTCAGCATCCATTTGTCTGGCAGACTCATCTCAAGTCTGTCCATTATAGTGTTTTCATCTCCCGGCAGATGTGTGGCTCTTAACTCCATTCTGTGAGTGATGGCAAACCTCCATAATCTGACCACCTCCCAGCACAAGAGATAGGAACCGGTGCCCCCCTGCTTGTTCAAATAGAACATACTGACTTGATTGTCAGTCTGAATGAGGACAATGTGGTTGACCACCAGATCTCAGAAGGCCTTTAGAGCATTTGCTATGGCTCTCAATTCCAGAAAGTTGATTTGGTGAAGACTGTCCTGTACAGACCAGTCGTCTTGAGTATGGAAGCCATTGAGATGAGCTCCCCATCTCAACTTGGATGCATCCATTGCCAAGATCTCCTGGGTAAGGCCCCTTGAAAGGAGAGGCCTTTGTGCAAATTCTGAGGGACTGTCCAACAATGTAGAGATTGGACCAGGGGACTAGTGACATATGCCCAATCCCAGAGGCGACCCGTGACCTGGGTCCACTCAATCTGCAGAGTTGATTGAGTCTGCAGCATCTGAAGACATGTCAGGGGTATAACATGCACTACAGAGGCCATGAATCCTAGAACGGTCAGCATTCTGCGAGTCATAGTGACTCAGTTGAGTGTCCTGAACCAAGGCTGTCAGCCTTTGAAGCCAGTCCTGCAGGAGGAAAACCCTCTCCTGAGTCGTGTTGAGCAGGGTGCCTATGGGTTGAAGGTGGGACTTGGGGAAGTTGATCACAAACCCCAACAGCTTCAACACCTGAATGGTCAGTCATGAGTAGTCCTGAACTCCCTCCAGAGTAGTGCTCTTTATGAGCCAATTATTTATTTTATTTTATTTATTTTATTTAAAGTCTTTTCTATACTGCGCTTTTTCACATTCAGCTCGGTTTACAAGAAACATTAACTTTGTTCAGTCGTGGAGGCCCGTACTGGACTTACAGAGAACAGGGTTGGTAAACTTGGATTGAACTGGGTAAACTATATACAGGTTTTAGGCTAGGTATTTTCAATCTAGGTTATTATAGACATTCTTAGATACTATGTACATGGTCCTGCTCAGGTTCTGGTAGAGCTAACATGTTGTGCTAGAGTCATGTATAATGGGTGGTGTGGGGTGGCTGTTTAGTTGATTGGAGATGACTGGTCATTGTGTGGTGCCGTAGTGTTGTTTGAAGAGGTGATGTTTCAAGGCCTTTCTGAAGGTGGTGAGGTCTGTAATGGACCGGATGCTAGGTGGGAGTGTATTCCAGAACGAGGGGGCGTAGTACTCAAAAGCTCTCTTTTTTGTGGCCTGTGAGCATTTTGTGATCTTGCAGGGGATACTCAAGGTGTTTACTGTGAATGATCTTCTGGCTCTATTTGTGGGAGTGGGGATGATGATGAGGTCTGTGATAGAGGCAGAGGTGATTCTATTGATGGCTTTGAATGTCATCAGCAGGGTCTTGAAGGTGATCCTACAATGAACTGGTAGCCAGTGAAGTTGCTTCAGGATTGGTGTTATGTGGTCCCTCCTGGATGCACCGTGTAGTATTCTTACTGCGGCATTCATGGCTAGTTGTAATGGGATCAGCGCGTTTTTTGATAGCCCCTGTAGGATGATATTGGCATAATCGAAATGGGGCATGATTAGTGCCTGGTAGACTGTCCTAAAGTCATCCGGGTCTAGCAGAGGTCGTAGGTGGAGGATCGTGCGAATCTTAAGGTATACTGCCTTGACGGTGTTATTTATATGGGCTTTCATGTTCAGTTGATGATCGATTGTTATCCCTAGGTAGCGGATGGTTGGCTTGCTTTGGAGTTCGGCATCTCCTACTTTTAGTACAGACGGTGGAGTAAAGGATTGATCCCTGGTGATGAATAGCGCTTCAGTTTTCTTTAAATTTATCCTTAGGTTTTGGGTGTAAAGCCAATCTGCTATGGCGCTGAAACAGGAGGTTAGTGTTGAGAAATCTGGCTGGTCTGTGGTGAACGGTGTATAGAGTAATACGTCATCGGCATATGCAAGGCATGAGATGCCGAAGGCTTGCGCGAATGTGCAGATGGGCTGCATGTAAATGTTAAAGAATAGCGCTGAGAGGGATGATCCCTGTGGAACACCTTGTGTTTGCTGGAAAGCTTTGGACGTTGTGGATCCTGTCCTCACATGCTTCCATCTGTCTGAAAGGTAGGATTCGCACCACCTCAAGGCTGTGTCCTAGATACCTTTCTCTGCCAGCCACTCCATGAGTAGTGTGTGGTCCACGGAATTGAACGCTGTGGCGATGTCGAGGAAGATAAGGGCATATCCTCCTCTAGATTTGTTCAGGCTGGTGGTTAGAGTGTTGAAGAGGATGGTTAGTAGTGTCTCGACCCCATGTGCTTCTCTGAATCCATGTTGACATGGGTCAAGGGGTGCGTTGGTCTCGATGTGATCCTGGATTTGTTGTTGAGCAATTTTTTCGATTATCTTGGCCATTAAAGGGATACTTGAGATCGGCCTGTATGACTCAACTTTCTGGGTGTCCAACTTGCAGTTTTTTATTAGTGGTCTGATGGATGTTTGTTTCAGGGTCTGTGGGAATGCTCCCTTACTGAAGGAAAGATTAATGATTTTGGTTAGGAAAGGGCTGAATTCTTTACACAGTGATCTTATCCAGAACGCTGGGCAGGGATCGTTTGGCGCTGTGGTGGTGTTGATCACTTTGATTGTGCTTCAACGTGTTTCGCTGAGGACGGTGAGAAGGCGGTAAGTGGTGTAGGGTGCTGTGGCCTGTTCATAGTGGTGGGTGGTGGTGTCTTCACAGTCTGAATTGTTTTTGACTGTAGGTAGTCCGCGTATTCCTGTGGTTCTGGCATGTTTTGTTGGGCATGGGAGGTTTCCTTTGTTTGGGTCCTTACAATGCTAAATAGGTCCTTTGGTTTGTTTAGAGAGTGTTGCAGTAATGTTGCATGGTAGCTTCTCCTTGTTGCGTTTACTTGGTTGCGGTGTTTCTCCAGGCTTGTGTTGTAGTTGTTCAGGTCTTCAGTGGATCGTGAGCGTCGCCATTTTCTTTCGAGTTTTCTTAGATGGCAAAGTGAAGTCAGTAGCTCCTGGGAGTACCATGGGGTGGGCTTCCTTTTTCTTGGTGTTGCGTCTCTGATTGGTTGGTTCGCAATGGTGTTGAGACTACTGTTCCATACAGAGAGCATTTCTTCAAGATTGGCTTCTGGGAGGTCGAACCTCGGTAGAGTTTTGGAAAGTATCTCTTCCTTGTTGAAGTGTCTGAATTTTGTTTTTGGGTAGGTGTTGGTTGCAGGTTGGATTCTTGTTTGCTCCTGATGGTTGGGTAATTGGAACAGTATTAGCTTATGGTCGGACCATGGGACTGCCAAGAGTGAGGTAGCGAGTATATGGTCTTGACTTACGGCTGGTTGCGGAGCGAATATCAGGTCAAGCTTGCCTCCCTTTGTGTGTGTGGGCTCTTCGATCACTTGCACGTAGCCCAGATGACTGAGGGCATCCTGGATGGAGGAGGCATGCTCTTCAGGTAGTGACAGGAGGTTGAAATCGCCCATAATCCAGTTAGATATGTGTGGGTTCTTGGTGCTGCAGGCAAGGTCTATTATCGTTGATAAGTCGTCTGGAGAGGCTGATGGAGGTCGGTATATTAAGTTGATGGAGTTGTGCCTATTTGATATAGTTATGTAGTCCAGATGTGTGGAACTGGTAGCAGTGGTCAGTTGGAATTGTAGCTCGGTTTTCGTGAGAGCTAGGGTTCCTTCTCCCCTGCGGTTATCCATATGGCAGGCATAGGCTGAAAAGTTGGGTGGGGTAAGTTGGTTCAGGATGGCCGTGTCTGCTTCTGTGAGCCATGTTTCTGTAATTAATAGGATGTCTAAGTTATAATGGGATATGAGGTCAGATATGATTGGCCACTTCTTCCGGATGGAGCGAGCATTTATGAGGGCGCAGTTCAGGTGGTGGGGTTGATGTTTTTTTGGCGGGGATTTTTTGGAGTGCTGGAGTGAGATGTATAGTAGGTGTGGGCTTTGGTTATGTCTGGGTTCTGTGTCCGGGTGCCGGGGGGTGTCTGCCCATTTTCTCCCAGTGCTCCGTAAGGTTGGTATGGGGTTGCCAGCCGCTGTGAAGGCAACGGTGCTATAGAATAGGCTATATAGGATGTATAAGTTGATTGCTATAATAAAGGAGGGCGTCATCTTGAATGGTTGGAGTGATGGCTTGTAACTGTTGTATAATGTAATGTATGTCTGGGGTTAAGGTGTTATGGTGGTTTTAGCTTCTGTGGTGGTATGATAGCAGATTCTGAGTCTGAGGTGTTAGCGTGGTAAGTTCTAGTTTGCAGGTAGAACAAGGTAGAGTCTGAATCAAGGCAGTACGATGTAGATTCTGATTCTAAGACAGTCCTGTGGTAGATTCTGACTCTAGAGCAATACAATGGTAAATTCTGGTTTTAGGACAGTCCTATGGTAGATTCTGACTCTAAAGCAATACAGTGGTAGCTTCTGGTTCTAGGATAGTCCTATGTTAGATTCAGATTTTAAAGCAAAAACAATGGTAGATTATGACTCTAAAGCAATACAATGGTAGATTCTGGTTCAAGAACAGTGCTATGGTAGATTCTAATTCTAAAGGCAACACAATAGTTGGATTTGATTCTAATGGAGTACAGTGTGTGATTCTGATTCTGAGGCATTATAATTGTGCTCCTGGTCCTATGGCGTTGGATAGATAATGTACTGAGCTGTGTTGGTTTGCTTACTTTGGTCTTGTGGAGCGTTAAGTAGGGTAAGAATTGTGGAAGTCCGGGGCTATGCAAGGCTTTGTGCAGTGTTTACTTTGTGTGTGACTACAGATTTACTGGTTTGGAGACCTCAGGATGATCTTAGCAATGATAAGGCTATTTCATAACATGTTTGAGGCTGATGGACTTTGGTATACATGCCTGTTCGGAGAAGGAGGGTACTGGCTGTTGTTGTGGAATCTAACAACTGTGGTCAAGTCTCGTTGGTGTCCTCTGAGCAGCAAAGTTGTTGGCATGGGTGAAGGTGAGCTAGGGGCCTTCTCAGGGCCGCCACCTAAGGGCCACGCCAAAGGGCCCTCTGGCGAGGCCCTCAGGCGCGGGCCTGCAAGACGCGGGCGCCCCTACCGGCGCTCCCTTTTTACTGCTCCAGGCTGCCCCGATTGGGCAGTGGGAGCCGGCTGAGGCGTCGGGGGCAGCCCTGGAGGTGACGGTGGTGCTTCTCCCTCCTGGGAGAGCAGGTGGGCTGGAAAGGCCTTCGATGGGGCCGGCGCTCCCTTTTTACTGCTCCAGGCTGCCCCGATTGGGCAGTGGGAGCCGGCTGAGGCGTCGGGGGCAGCCCTGGAGGTGACGGTGGTGCTTCTCCCTCCTGGTAGAGCTGGTGGGCCGGAAAGGCCTTCTATGGGGCCGGCGCTCCCTTTTTACTGCTCCGGGCTGCCCCGATTGGGCAGTGGGAGCTGGCTGAGGTGTCAGGGGCGGCCCTGGAGGTGACGGTGGTGCTTCTCCTTCCTGGGAGAGCTGGTGGGCCGGAAAGGCCTTCGATGGGGCCGGCGCTCCCTTTTTACTGCTCCGGGCTGCCCAGCTAAGGGAAGACAAACACCCCCAGTGTTCAGAGGAAGGCCACCACTACTGCAAAACATTTTGTGATGACTCAGGGGGTTGAGGCTAGGCCTGAAGGGCAGCACTCAATACTGAAAGTGTTTCTCTCCCAGGATGAATCTGAGAAGCTTCATGTGAGCGGGATGAATCGGTATATGGTTATATGCTTCTTTTAGATTCTGGGAGCATAGCCAATCTCCTCCTTGAAGGTACAGGAGCAGGGTGCCCAGAGAAATCATCTTGAATTTTTCTCTCACTAAGTAAGTGTTTAGGTCCCGGAGGTCCAGAATGGGATCGAAAACCCCTCATCTTCTTGGGAACCAGAAACTATTTGGAGTAAAAGCCCCACCACACTTGCTCCTGCAAACAAGCTCAATAGCTAGGTCAGTCAGGAGGCACAGATTTCCATCTGAAGCAGTTCCTGATGCAAGGGATCGAGGTGATACGCCTTTGGTGGTAGTTCATAGAGATGCAATATGCATCTCCTCTGAACTATTTGTAGCACCCAGGAATCCAAGGTTATGAGGGACCATCTCTGGGTAAAGAGAGTGAACCTTACAACCACCAAAGGGTTCAGCATGGCGATCCCTGGTAGATTGGCTATTTTCTGGAGGAACCAATCAAAACCACATCCTGGGCTTTGGCTGCGGTGCTGGTTGGGCCTTCTGGAGCTTTTCCCTATGCTGTTGCTGACGTGGGGCCTGATGTTTCTGCTGGGAAGTTTGGGGTCCAGGCAAGTACTGACGCCTATAGGAGTTGCAGATCTTCTTCTGGGCCCTTCCTTGGTACCTCCCATGGTAAGCTAGTTCAGATGTGCACCTGGAGAGTCTGGTAAGCGTGTTATGCTGCTTCTCTATAACGCCAGTTTTCTCCTCTACCTGTTCACAAGCAGATTCTCACTATGGCACAATATATCCGCCAGTTTATTCTGAATCTACTCTTCCAAGTCAGAGGACTTGAGCCAGGTGAAACTCTGGGCCCCAATGCCAACTACAGCCACTCTTGATCCTGTCTCGAAGGCATCATAGGTCATCTGGACCAGGAACTTTGAGCAGTCCTTGCCATGCCCCACTAGAGTGAGAAACTGCTTGAGTTTCTCAGTCCCTGCATAATGTCTTTGAGGAACATGCTGGTATGATGTCACTTAGGAAATGAGAATTGGGCCCTGGAAACACCTCCTCCCAAAAGAGTCCCAGGTCTGAGCCTTCCTTTCAAGTTGGTGCCGAAGAATGATTCGACAAACAAGGAGTGGTGTAGGAGCTGAGGTTTCTCGAAACCACGGACTTTCTGCACCCTGTACATCGAGTCAAGCCGTCTACTCACTGGATGTACCATAAGAGGTCTCTCCCACATCCTCATCTGCACCATCTGGAGGACACTATAGATGGGTACAGTCACCATCTCAGGCACTGAGGAGTACTGCAATATTTCCAACTCCTCTGCCCTGGGTTCATCCTTAGTCTCCAGAGAGAATGGTATGGCCTTGGCCATATCACTCACAAAATCTTGGAAAGTCATGTCTTCAGGGAGAAACCTCAGATGCTCATGAGGCAGGGAAGGGTCCGACAGGAGCTCCAGGGACCTGGACTCACAGAAGTCCTCTGATTCCACATTGGTTACCCAGCCATCAGAGTCAGTCTCTGAGAGAAATTCAAAATACCTCTGATCTTTTGCCCAAAAGTCCCTTCTGTATCAAGGGGAATGGCAGCTTCTCCGAGAACCCCGATGCTCCAAAGCCCATCTGGACTTCAAGGGTGCATTGGACTCTAAGATGCAGGAGAGAGAAATTGGCTGAGCCAGAAATGGCATCCAATCCCTTTGATGTCCCGATGTTGATGCCTCTATCGGGGGCATGGCATGTGTCTCCAGAATCAGTTGATAGCCGCAACTGATGGATGATGGCCATTGCCGATGCTGAAGCCTCAGTGCACTGTATCGCAAATAGGGCTACCATGTGATTCTCAAGCACCTTTAGGAGCCATTTTTCCATGGCTGCCATTTTCGAAGGCTCAGAGGCCTGAGTAGCTTTGACTGATGTACCAGGCACCTGTGTGGGGGTATCGGGGGATTGGGCTCAGCTATCGAGAGGCTGTCAGTGTCCCTCTGAACCCTTGGAGGTTGAGCAGTCCTTTCTGCGTGGCACCTTCGAGTGGTGCTCATGCAGCCTGCCATCATTCTTAAAGCCATGCTGCGAAGGGCTCTGATGCCGATGTACTCGGGCCTTCTCCCGGTGCTCGGACCAAGCACATTGTGATATCAATGGGGGCAATGTTGGTTCCCTCCTCGCCGGGATACCAACTGATGACTGATGGTCTAGGATGGTGCGTGTGCTCAGCTCTGACTGAGCTCGAGAGGCCCTCAATGTTGATGCCCCTCCGACATCCTGAACTGCTTTCAAAGGCATGAAGGCTGATGCCATCAATGCTGAAGCCAAGGGATCAGGCTCTGTAGTGCCAAACAGAATTTCCCACTATTTTTCACAATCATTGAGGCCTCTCCTTGTCATCTGTTAGCACAATTTACAAGAAGAGGGCTGATGATCGTGTCCCAGGCACTGGAGGCACCATTTGTGCTTGTCCATGATGGAAATGGTCCGGGCACACTTGGTGCACTTCTTGGTTGGTTGGTTTCTGGAACATGTTAGGAAAAATAGCCATGGCAAAATCAAACAGCTCGATGATGAAGAGCCCAACTGGGGCACTAATGGTGCCACTGAATAGTACTTGAAAAAAATACAAGGGAGAAAAAAGCACTAAAAAAACCTGCAATGGCAGGCAGGAAAAACCAAGGCAGAAAAAAAATCAATGCAATTAAGCACCCCTGAATGGGAGACGCGATTATCGATGGAGAGCGATACTGGAACATGTCAATGAGGCTCTGCGGAAAACAAAAAACTGAAGATGATGGTGCTGTGGCATCAGGCAGGTAGGAGGAGCGCAATAGAAGCTGGGAAGCATTCCTTCATGGGGATCTGTCAGGGACATCACCCATATGTGAGAACTTACTTCCTGCTTGTCCATGGAGAAAGTAGGGTAACATCCCAGTTTACATACATATTTCTATTTTTAGTTTGTAGTCTCTTACTCTGTATTTGGTGAGGGTCTATATGTGTTCTGTATGTATGATTGAGGCCAGGTATTCTGTTAGCATGAATTTTTTACATAGCAATCTGTAGTAATCTGACTTGTTCAGTTTTCCCAATAAGTGTGCTGATGTTTCTAGAGGCCATTGCAATATTTACAATGCTCCCTTTCCTAGGTAGGACCCTGGTTGTGAGTGCTGGCATGGTAGAGTTGCTCTAGGTCTTGCGGGACTTTTTTGTAGAGTTTTTTTTTGTATTATTTCACAATATTCCTGGTACTGAGAGGGTTTATATTGCTGTTACTGAAATGAAGGATGGATGGGTTATTTGGATGCAGAGTTTATATCTGGATTTAATAGTTTTGGGGAGCACATGTGTGTTGGGGAAATGAGGAGGGGTTAGTGGCTCAATGGGGCCTGAAAGCTGTAGCTTCTTGTACTCTTCCCCCAACCCCATCCCACCTGATGTAGCCTTCAGACGCTGAAGCCTGCACTATTGCCCTTACTGCATTTATTTGTTGGAGGACTTGGGCAGTGGCAGGTGGCTTCCCAAACAACTAGTGCCCTCACAGCTGCCACAGACATTATGCCTAATATTTGAACTCCAAAAGCGCTGGAATATCAAAGAAAATGGCCACTCTCCACTCATTCCTAGTTTCAACCTGCGGTAAGCAGTTAGCACATATTTATTTACCACATGGGTATTTTTAAAGCACAATGACTGCTAACACTCAAGAGGCCAGTGTCTAATGACTAGCAAATTTGGTCTGTTGTGCTACGAGGCTCAAGCAATCTTGAAAGTGCTCCCTGAAATAAAAAAAAGATTGAAAAAAGATTGAGAAGGAACGCTTATTTCCTGCTTAGCAGCTGTTTCTGCACTTTCTATTGGCTTCTTATACCCTTGTGACCAGGCATGTTGGTGCTGATGCTGCTGGTGAGGGCTTTAAGAACTTGCTAGAGGTGACACCCCCCCTCCCCCCCGGTTGGGGTGGGATGTGCTCCTCCGGTTTCGCAGATAGCTCTGAACCACTTATGGAGTTTGACTCGCCCTTTACCTACTCCGATTGACCCTATTGTGTCGGTGTGGGTAAACCTGCTCCTCTTTAAGAAGTTTCCTTACAGGATATATGGGAAGTTGTTACAAGTACAGAACTTTCCCTTCAGCCTTCGTTATTTAAGGTTTCTTATTTTTCAAAAGAGATAGTTGTGAAGCTTGCCAAGCACCACATTAAATTATACATGATGGATTAGCGCTTTCAAGAACTTAAATCTTTGGTGAAGGTCTTACAGGCTTCACTAACCCCTTTTGACCAGAACTATTGTTTGTTGCAGCATCAGATGGAAGCTCTGGAAAATATATCATATACTGGCAGGTAGCTTTGAAGGACAGTTCAGACTATGTAGCCTCCACAGCCTCAGCTGCAAGTCACTGGCCTCCAGCTCAAAAGGTCATGCATTTGACTCCTGGCTGACCTGACAGAATACCTCTTTCCTTGCTGGATCCTCCTGTTTTCTCTATATAGTCTCTATGAAACTGGGTTAGTAGGCTCTTGGCATGGATGTAGGTGCCTGTCTTCCAGCTGCATTCCTCCAGTTCATATCTCTTCCAGTCATCTAAATAGTTCATACAGCCCTGGATGAACTTTGAATCAATAATGTTTTGTACCTCAAACTCCTCATATCCCCTGATAGTTACTGGCCATAGAGGCGGAGTCTGCAGACCCAGAAATGGATTCTGCCTGTAGGGCATCAACAGGACCAGATGGAATATGGATTGATCCAAAGATTTGCCAGGAGCTGCACTACAAATGTCACTGGGTTCACTTGTTCCTGGATGACAAAGGGTCCCATGAACTTCTGATCAAGCTTACTAGTGGTTCTATTATTCTTCATATGTCTGATGGAGAACCAGACCTTATCCCCAACAGCGAACTAAGGATTCTCTCAGTATTGCTTGTCTGCATACTTTTTCTGGGGCTTTATTTCTTCTGCCTTTTCCAGCTCTTGTTGCACTTGTGCATGCTGCTCACTCAGAGCTTTGGCTCAGTTTGCAGCCACTGCAACTCTTGAATCTTGTGAAGACTTGTTGGCAAATGTTCAGAATTTTTATATGCAATCTCTGCCATTGGAAATAGTTGGGTCCAATGGTTTTAATGGCAATTGCAGAAGCAGCATAGGCATTGTTTCAAGGTCTGGATCACACATGCTGTTGGCTCACTGGATTGTGGGTGATAAGATGAAGGCAAGCAGACTTGGATGTCTAGAAACTTAATCACTTCTTATCAAAATCATACAGTGAACTCCAAGACTGTTTGAGAAGCAGCATGTGATGGCGGACCACCTCCATGACCAAACTGGATCCACTGTTTCGTGTGCTAATGGGAGGCCAACAATGATGATGAATTGGGCCACTTTGGAGAAGTAAATCAAACACCACCAAAATTGTGGATAATCCTTGTGACAAAGTGTGATGCGGCAGAGCGTACACAGCCCATGGAAGTGCAGGTAAAAGAAAGGCTTACCTCAGATTCAGCATTGGAAAGGAGCACTAGGCACACTGAAACAGTTGAGCAAAGGAAATTGTTACTGCGTAACAAACAGAAAGCTCGTCAGGAACACCTGATGGCAAATCCCCACGTCACGTGCAGGGCTAGGGATTATTTAAGACAGGGTTCCAGTCAGTGGAAGGAAGGCAGAGGGAGAGAAAGGCACGATACAACTCAGGAGCACGGCAGAAGCCGGAGAGAGAGTAGCAGGAGGTGTGGTTACAATCAGCTGAGCAGAAACCCCAGAGGAGTGTTGGGAGAAAACTTTTCTCACGGAGAACCAGGAAGTGAAGAGAGCTCCAGCACTCAGGAACAGAGGTTTAAGGCAAGCTGCACTGGGAGAAAACCTGCTACCCGAGTTAGCCTTAAAGAGAAGCCAGGAGTGTCCCACTACACAGGAGACCGGTATGTGCCAGCTTTAAGCACAGGTCAGTTTAAAAGGAAAGTGTTGGGGGATGGGAACTCCAAGCATATGTGCACCATAAGAAATAGCTGCAAAGCTAGGACCAATTTCACTTCTGCACAACCAGCCTGGGAGGCTAGAGTAAAAAGATACAGGGAGCCAAGCACCAAGGCAATTCCTACAGATAGAAAGAAACCTCCATACGCTTACAGTGAGGGGTTTAAAACCTATAAGTGCCAAGGGCGCGGTCCTGACTATAACCACACGAAGCAAGGAGATTCAGAGCTGTTGTTCTGGGAGGAAAGCCCCAGTAGAAGCTACTACAAGCCAGGGAGGTATAAACCCGAAGGGAGAAGAGCCTCCATTGAATGCCCTAGTGAGTTGTCACAAGACGCAGTGTCTGAATGCTGTATAAAAAAGGACTCTGACACAGGGAGTTTTGGGAAGTGCTGGAGAAAGCATGGTATGGGAAGACGGCAGTAGCCTTCAAGATCCCTCTCCCATGGATTGTAGTATCTGTTATAAATGCAGCCCTGCTGTTTGATTAAATGACAAAGAGAACTTTGTGCATGTAAACTAAAGAATATATTTGCCACTATTTTTGTTTCTTCGCTCATACCTGAAGTTTCTGTTCTTGTTGATAGTCCGAGCGGGACGGGGAATAAAACCCATCTTATTTTTCATTCAATTTGCTCTGAGAGACTCTTTCATTTACACAGCCAGAGCAGTTTACTTGTCTTATAGACCCTAGGCAACCGCCTGTATAAGGGTTAAAGGGCTCTAACCACGGGCCCCATCACAAAAGGTAAGTTTGTAATAAAGTCCATGGGTGGGGGGGGGGGCAGGCACTAGAGAGTCTTGATCTGAATGGCTGCATGAGAGTTAGCTCCTAGGAAATACTACTATATCAAGTGCAATTGCTGATTTTTTTCTTCTGATTTTCTACCATGCATTCCTGAAAAATTGCAGGTTTGAAGCTAGTTAAATTAGACTTTTCACTTTCGCCTATGAAAAGATTGAAATGTGATTCCCCCTCTCCACACAAAATGGCAGCAGAGAAAGCTTCAAAAGTAACCTTGCAGTCATTGATGAATGAATTGCTTCAGCTAAAAGAACTTTTACAAGATAATAAAGAAGGTCTAGTCAGTGTGAGACTGGAAATGGGAAATCTGAAAGTGCAATTACAACAAATAGGTCAGCACATGGAAGCCTTGGAGAATAACGCATCTGTGACTCCCAAATATAAAAATGGGAAGGAAGTAGATGCCACACCATTCATAGAAGATGATGTGTTAGAACAACTTGCAAAATTGAAAGTGGACAAGACCATGGGACCGGATGGGATACATCCCAGGATACTGAAAGAGCTCAGAGAGGTTCTTGCAGGGCTGTTAAAGGATGTTTTCAACAGATCCTTGGAAACAGGAGAAGTTCCTCAGGACTCAAGAAGGGCTTCACAAAAGTGGGGACAGGGAAGAAGTGACAAACTACAGGTCCGTGAGCCTTACCTCAGTGGTGGGAAAAGTAATGGAGGCGCTCCTGAAAGAGCGAATGGTGGACTTTCTGAAAACCAACAGGTTGCATGATACGTGGCAACATGGTTTTACCAAAGGATGATTTTGCCAAACAAATATGATTGAGTTCTTTGACTGGGTGACCAGAGAACTAGATCAGGGGCATGCGGTGGATGTCATCTACCTGGATTTCAGCAAAGCCTTTGATACTGCTCCTCATAGGAGGCTTATCAAATTCAGTAGTTTGGGGATGGGTCCCAAGGTGGTGAACTGGATCAGAAATTGGTTGATTGACAGAAGATAGAAGGTGATGGTAAATGGAGCTCACTCGGATGAAAGTACGGTGATTAATGGGGTGCCCCAGGGTTCGGTCCTGGGTCAGGCACTGTTTAATGTATTTGTGAGTGATATTGCTGAAGGACTGAATGGAAAAGTCTGTCTTTTTGCAAATGACACAAAACTTTACAATAGAGTGGACTCCCCTGAGGGAGTGGATAACATGAGGAAAGATCTACAAAAGCTGGAAGAATGGTCTAATGCTTGGCAGTTAAGATTTAATGCAGAGAAGTGCAGTGTCATGCACTTGGGAAGCAGAAATCCAAGGAAAATGTATGTGATAGGGGGTGAGAGGTTGGTGTGTACGGACCAGGAGAAAGACCTTGGTGTGATTATTTCTGAGGATCTCAAGGTGGCAAGGAATTGGCAGAAGCCAGTAGGATGTTGGGTTGCATACAAAGAGGAACTACCAGCAGAAAGGAAGAGGTACTAATGCCACTGTATAAGTCACTGGTGAGGCCTCACTTTGGAATACTGTGTTCAGTTTTGGAGACCATATCTTGCAAAGGATGTAAAAAGACTGGAAACTGTACAGAAGAAGGTGACCAAAATGATTTTGAGCCTGCGTCAGAAGCCTTATGAGAAGAGACTTGAAGACCTAGATATGTACACTTTGGAGGAGAGGAGGGATAGGGGAGATATGATTCAGACTTTTAAATATTTAAAGAGAAATAATGAACAAACAAACCTCTTTCAAAGACGGAGAAGCTGTAAAACTAGAGGGCATAACATGAAGCTGCAAGGGGGTAAATTGAAAGGCAATGTCAGGAAATACTTTTTCACTGAAAGGGTGGTGGATGCTTGGAATGCCCTCCCGATGGAAGTGGTGGGGGCAAATACAGTGACAGAATTCAAAATGGCATGGAACAGACACAGTTTATAGCAACAGGATAAAATCAAAATAAACTTAACTATCTAATTTCTCAACAAATAGGGGTGTCCTACACGGAGCAGTGGGTACACCCCTAAACAAAGACATGGGGAGGGGCAGCCTGCACGGAGCGGCAGGTACAGCTACTCTTGCTATCTTACTGGGCAGACTAGATAGACCATACTGGCCTTTATTTGCCATCATTTACTATATTACTATGTTACTATCTACAGTATCATGCTTTTGGGCAACGCTATGATAATTATTTTGTAGTATTACTTTGATATCCGACCAAGATTGTGCCTCTTAGTAGTAGGATATTTGGGGGTTAGTTTACTAAAGTGCGGTAAACATGAATAACGCGCGTTGTACGATGTTAACGATCGTAAGTGCAGTATAACACGCGTAATCACGCGCCAACGACCGTTAACATCGTACTACGCGCGTTAACCGTAGTTAACGATCGTAAAGCCCCGCGGCGCGGTAAAACAACGCAGAAGGTGGAGAGAGAGCGGAGAGAAGGGGTCAATGGGCGGAGAGTGGGCGGGGAGAGGCTCCCCTCACACCAACGCGCTGAACTTCAGAGCTCAAATCCAACGCGAATGAAAACCTGCCTTTAAAGGCACATTAAAGGGGAGAGAAACCATTTAGGTGTCAGCAATGTACAGCCCAGGCAGGAAAACCCCAAAAAAGTGATAAGTGTGATACATGTGCACATAGCAAAAGGGCACAGAAACACTGATAATGACCCCAACAAACTGGATAAAACCAATAACCAAGTTGTTCAACAGTGTTATCAATGAGAAACACCCCCCCCCCCCCGAGTAAGCACCATAGAACAGATAGAAACCGTGGAAGTGTCTATAATCTGTCCCCATACAAGGTGAATGGACCCACAGTGAAATAGCGCTGCGCAGGGCTTCCCCCACCACCAGACAGGGTGCCTATGGCGTGCACATGTCCCGCAACATCAGGGCGGGCATGTTGGAACGGCAACTGGACAGATGCTGGAGAAGGGGATACAGAGGGCCGCAGGCAGCACATGTCAAGGTACCACCAGGGAATGCACCATCACTGTGATAACATGGTGGTGCAGTGCACAAAATCACTGTAATCAGACACAGAAAGTCACAGGTTCAAGTCCCAGCTGTGGATCCTGCCAACACACTCTGCATATTTTACCCACCACTACAAAGTCCCAATACAGACAGAACCTTATTTGCAGATGACGTAAATATGCCCAAAACACCTACATTTTACCCTACAGACCACAGACTCCATAAACAGGCGCATTACCTACAGAAGAATCTCCCAAATGCAGTCCTGGAGGGCCAAACACCATTCAGGTTCCATGCTGCCTCTAATAAAGATGCCTGTGCTGCATATCTATGCACCACCCCCATGGTATGCAGATGTATCTCTTGCATAGCCATGAGGGACAGCATGAAAACCTGAACAGTGTTTGGCACACCAGGACTGGATTTGGGAAACACTGCCATAAAGCAGCAGCCAACAGGGGCAGACACACCCGCACCCACAGGTCCCATCATCCAAAGCCACCTGGAGAGGCAGGACTTTGGGCTTTGCGTGCATCTCCCAATACCTGCATACCATAGTAATGCCACCCTAAACCTGGGCATATGGTACACATCTATCAAAAGGTTGCTATGACTACTGGCAGATAGCAATTCCTAGCTCAAGTACAAGTTTTCTCTGAGTGAGCTGCAGCATAGCAACCTTTCTGGCATCTGTGGAGTGTGCAACAGGTCCTGTGTCTGACAGTGTTTACCAACCTGTGCAGTGACACCTACAGTTTTGCGTACCACAGCCATTCATGCACTGTGCCCCAGACCGTTGGGGGGGGGCACGGCTGCCCAACACCCCCATAGCTACACAATGCTGGCATAGGTGTGGGGAGTGTGTGTCTGTCTATCAAGTGTGCGGTGTCGGCAAACACCCCCCACAGCCCTCAGTGCTAGCACTGTTGCCAGTAGTGGCCTGCCAATGTGCATAATGAGGAGCAAGGTACTGTGGGAATAGGCTGTATAGGGTGGCCTGACCTGGCTGCATCATCTCAAGGCATAGGGCAATGGCTCGGACATTGTAGTGCCCGGCCTCCACCTGCACGAACAGGGTGGCCATAGCATGTCCTGCTGGGAGGTCACTCTCACCCTGACTGAGCAGTGATCACTGCATGGCTAGGTACCCCCATAGTGCTCTTATGGCATTTCTCTCATGTGATATATATGGGTCCCCTTTTGGGGCCCAATCACTGACTTATCTGCTTGGTGTGTATGCTGACACCCCTGTTCTGGGTGCCTGCATCTCATCCAGGACCATACACTCTGGACTAGCTGGCGGACTGTCTGCAGCTAGTATGTGTCTTGCTGGAACACCTTGCAGGGTGCAGCGGCTGGAGGCGTGCTGCTGGAGTATGTCAGATAATGTTCGGGGGCAGCTGTGCATTTCCAAGTCTGCCATTTGTTGACTATTGACCTATAGATGTGTAGTGCTCTGTCTGTCCCCAACAGGACTGGGGATGATGGTCCCCTCTACTACTACCATTGCAGTGAGGTAGACTGTGGATCTATTGGTGGCTGAACCTGTTCTGCACCCTGAGCCCCATAGGGTGGGTTGTGTGGTGGATCATGATCCGATCCAACCCAACCGCAGGTAACCATGCCACCAACACCGGATATGCACTATTTTGGGTGCATAATCGCCCATATAGACTAAACATGAGCAAGACATACAGCAGGACACCGATGTAACTACGGTGTGTCTAACAGAACTACAAACAACACACTGATGGGGACATAGAGTATGGCAGCCATGAATGGTGCTGTGGACCTGTTGCTGGCCACCCCACCTCAAACTCAGGGTGGTCACAGTACCCGCACAATGTGACTGTCTGTGGTCACTCTGTACCAGTGCCACACATTGTCTGTTCCCCCTACTATGCAGAGGTGCTGTGGGGCTGCACATGGTCAGGACCCCCATCAGCCCTAGGTGATGGGGGGGGGAACCGCAACATATGACCATCTGTACACTGCTGATTTGCATGTGCAGTGCATCATGGGTGTGACTGCTCCAATCCAACCCTGTGAACCCCTGCAGATGGACTGCGTGGTGAAATGAAGCCCCTCTGTCAAATACACACAAGCTCTCCATTGCTTCCAATGCCACCCCGACATATAACCAATCAGGGACTCCCTCTGTGCCGTTCCCACCACACACCCTCCTCAATCCCTCTAAACAAAAGGGGCATTAAAAATGTGTGATACATCCCCACATTGAGGACATATTTAGCCAAGGAATGTGAATGTACCCTAATGTGAGATGTGTGCAGCAGAAGGTGGTATAAAACATGATGCCGACGCAGAAAAATGTAGTAGCAGTACTAAGAAGTGGGGTTTGTACAGTCCAGTTCCTGCTCACAGGCTCTGATAGGCAATAGGCCAGCACAATCAGAGATGGTAGCATTAATGTTAGGTGCAATACACTCTCAAGGATATGTAATCTACAGTGCCCACCAGGACCGGATTTACCTTGAGTGAGGCCCTACGCCATAGGTGTCAAACCTGTCCTGGAGGGCCACAATCCTGCCAGGTTTTGGGATAGCCCTAATGAATATGCATGAGATATATATGCATTAGAGATAGCCTGCCAACCTGACTGGTTTGTGGCCCTCCAGGACTGGATTTGGAGACCCCTGCTTTACACCTCTGTCATTTAAGATTGTGAGTGGACAAGGTGCAGATGTCCAAGACATCAAAAAGGTTAGATAGGGGGGTGGAGCCCGATGTCCAGCGGGATGGTCGCATAACGCTGAGGCTCCCGAGAGGCCTACTCAGAATCCTGAATTAACACCGGACATACTTGAATTTCTGCTCTGATCTTGCCGGGGCACATTGGTGAGATGGCGGGGACCAAACCCACGCGCCTGGAATTTGGATCTCCAGCGGCTTCTCACAGTAAACGCTCCAAAACTGAACCCCCGTCCCCGCAGAAGGGGCTGGCTTTGCGCGAGGGCCCCGAAATGCAGCAGGAAATCCTCGCAGAAATTAGAGGGGTTAAGGACCTCGTGCAGTCAAACGGTGAAGCACTTCGAGCGCTGAGGGAAGATCTTGGTGTACTGCAAGGTAGGCTGGAGGGGCTCTCTTCGCGTCAGGACAAAATGGAGAGTATATTAGACTCCCATGCGGTCCGGCTGTCCAAACTCGACAAAGTTGAACGTCAGGTGCGGGCCTTGCAGAAAGAAGTGGAAGATGGCAATAATAGAGCGCGCCGCAACAATCTCCGACTCGTGGGCATACCGGAGGGAGCGGAATTGGGAGACATGAAGTAGTTTTTAGGTAAAATCCTCCCTTCCCTGCTCCAAATCACCTTTACCAAAGAATTGGAGATCGATCGCGCTCATCGTGTACCCACAAACATAACGCTCAACAGGAAGACCCCGCGGCCTATCATCTTTCGACTTTTGAGATATCAACATGTGGAACAAATTCTCAGTGCCTCCCGGGCAAAGGGCCATATGGAGTTTGAGAGCCACAAGGTCTCCTTCTATCCTGACTTGGCTAAACCCACGGTCGACCGCCGAAAGCGCTTTCTGGAATTTCGGCCGAGGCTTCAACAACTACAAGCACGCTATGGCCTGATGTACCCGGCCAAGCTCCGAGTCACGCTTCACAATCAGACAAGAACATTTGAGGACCCTGATCTACTAGCGGAGTTTTTGGACTCTAAAGAAGCCGACTTGATGCGCTGACTTCCAGAATATTTCTACCAGTACTCTCATATCCGCTGTGCCTGCCATATTGGATTTACCGCGATTCAGCGAAGAGTCTGTCAAGGGCGGTTTGTTGCCTTATTTTGAAGATATTTGGGACCCGACTCCATCTACCCATAGTAGCCTCGACGAGTATCAGAGACAGTGTTACTTATGGACTCTGGTGTTTCTTTTCTTTTACTATGTCTCTATCTTCCTCTCTAGGGCCTCCTCCCGCAGACATCTGGTCGCCATATTCATTGGGGGTTTTGCTTCTTCTCTAAGTTACTTTGGTACATACTTTTCAATTTGGGTGTATTGGCCAGCATACTTGGTGCTTATGTCATTATTGTACAGATTCTGATTATGTTGTAAGTTTTCAAGCGCTCTTACCTAAAATGTCTGTTATCGATTGATGGCACCATGTAAGATTTTCTCATTGAACGTACAATGAATCAATAATTCGATAAAACGGAGGAAAATCCTAAGTTATTTAAGTCATGACGCTGCGGACCTGATTTTCCTCCAAGAAACACATTTCAATTCGAAAGAAACTCTCAAACTCAATATTAAACCTTACATGGTGGCCGCCTATTCCCCAGCCGTTTCTAGGGAATGTGGGGTTGCCATATTGGATAGGAACTCTCTGCATGCTATTATTATTGCGACTTGCTCAGATACAGCGGTTAGATGGTCCCGAGTTCACCTCAAGATAGGTAACTTTAAAGTTACATGTATATGCCTTTATGCTCCTCATGTAGATGACCCTGCCCTTTTGCTACTATTGCTCAGGTTGCGCAGGCCTCTGCTAATACTTCATTGATATTGGGGGGGATTTCAATTTAATTCTTGATCCCCTGATTGACAAATAGCCGTCTAGGACAAGTGGTCCCCCCAAGAGACACATCGCGCTAATCTCTGTGAACACAGATATTGTTCTAGTCGATCTATGGAGGTTACTACACCCCAATGAGCTTGACTTTACCTTCTTCACTTCCCCTCACAAATCCCAGTGTCGCATCGATTTCTTTCTGATATCAAAACTGTTGGTTCCTCAGGTGGACGCTGCAAAGATTCACTCTCAGCATATTTCTTTTTTTTGAAACTTTTATTTTCATTTTGCAACAAACAAAGAAACAACACACCAAAAGAGACAAAACAAGTATACAATAAGGAAAAGTAAACCCATTACCCCCCACCCCGGTGCTTCTTCTCTACCCGTTTGTATCAGCATGTGAGCGCTTCCAATTAACAGTGATTATACATCAAACGATCAAAAAAAATATCCACAATACAGCATGATCATGAGACAGAGATATATACAAAGTTAGACAGTCAGATGAGAGCATTTAGCAAAATGTACATATTCATTGAACATCTTCCATTAAGACCAATAAGAAGGAGTCTGAACGGAGGAAGCACACAGACGAGGTATTTGTTCATATTTACTGTAGAGACAGGCATGATTCCACCATTCATTGAGGCTCAGATGGGAACTAATTTCCCAGTATTACTCAATGAGGGAAACAGCAATGCCAAGCATAAAGTTCAAAAGGAGATAAGCCATTTCTTGGGAGAGAGGGGATCCCCGCAACTGGGCGAAGTCCCACTATCCTCCGAGAAAGGGACTCCTGAGAGTGCAATATAGACTAAATACGACCCCAGAC
Source organism: Ichthyophis bannanicus (assembly GCA_033557465.1). Taxonomy (NCBI): domain Eukaryota; kingdom Metazoa; phylum Chordata; class Amphibia; order Gymnophiona; family Ichthyophiidae; genus Ichthyophis; species Ichthyophis bannanicus. The sequence continues at coordinate 1,081,223,959 of CM066032.1, forward strand.
CCGACGCCAGTTATACTGTAGTGCGGGATATTCATGCATAACATGAAATGAAGTAATAAACCAATGGCCACAGGACGTGTCCAGCAACCATTACCCTGAGTAGTGCTCCATATGTCTAAACTGTGAGGAGTGTAAAAACACCGGTGGGCTAGAAAGAAGAGGGTCTGAGTGAGTGAGGCGGGTCGGAAACCCGTGTCCCTCTGCTCCAGATAAGGCTCCATTGCTCCGAGGTTAAAGTCACATGCAATTCTCTCTCCCATACTTTCTGCGCTATAGAGGTATCTCTAGTGATAGCATTACATAAGGTTTAGTAAAATTGGATGCTACACCCGGTAAACTACCGAGAGATCGGAAGTTTCCAATCAACCTTATGCAGAGAGTGCCGATGGCGGGAGTACTCTAGTGCTCCGAATGCAATGCTGAAGTTACACTGACCAGAGTCGGGAGTCGAAAGGTTGCATAGGAATATTAAAGGCACCTAAAGTGTCGAAAAACATTGGTGGATAGTGGGAGTCTAATGGGAGAGTCATACCAGGGAGTAAGGTAAGAGGAATCGGTGAGCAAAGGCCCGCTACTATATCTAGCCACACAGGTCTGCTCGGTACTGGAGCTTCCAACCAACAAGCACCTTGTTTGAGAAGAAAAGATTGAGGGAGCACTTGAGTAAAATCGCCACCAAGTATTAATGGAGCATTAGCGGAGGCCGAGGCCAACTGCGCAAAACTTGCATAGTGAGCAGGGTTGTCCACATTCGGGACATAGTGCAAATACACGTGAATTCACTATCTCCAACCTCAAGGTGTACACGGGCCCATCTACCCCCCATGTCAGCGCTAATATCAGGTACAGTAGCGTGCAAAGACTTCTTAACCAGAATGACTATCCCGTACCATTTGGAAACGGTGGGAGAGTAGGCAGCTACCATGTGAGGCCTAGCATTGAGTTTCAGTGTTTCAGCAGAGTGTAATGCGTTTCCTGAAGAAACACCTAATCAACGTGCTCGTGGCTAAGATAGCTAAGGATTTTCTTTCTGCTGAGTGGACCAGCAATGCCTTGTACGATGAATAATAAGATTTTACATGAGGCCATTCAGAAAAGTTAAAATTCTGAGCATGATAGCACACATAATTTCACTGTGTCCCTCAAACTGACTGTATCTGGCTGTACACATGACATAGGAAAATAAGCTAATATAATACAATGAAGCGCCCCACATTAACAAAGATAACCGCAGTACGGTAGAGGAGAAGCAAAACCCCAAAATTACTGGCGACCATGTGTCTGCGGGGAGAAACCCCAGAGAAGGCCGGAATTGAAAAAACATATAACCTGTAGGACTGTGCGTGCTCCGAATCCGACCGAGGCACACATTATGAAGGGATAGGAGACCAAAGACAAAAGTCATACAGAGAAAGAAAGAAAGTCCAGGCTATTTCTGTGCTGGGCTATGACCGCCGCATCGGGCCCTTCAAAATGGCGGACAGAGCCGGCAGATAAGAGTCCAAGATTTGGGATTAGCGCATCTGTTCTGCTTCTTTGGAGTCCAAAAATGTTGATAATAGATCAGGATCCTCGAACGTCCTGGTCTGGTTATGGAGAGTCACTCGGAGCTTCGCTGGATACAACAGGCCAAAGCGAGCCTGTAGCTGTTGAAGTCGAGGGCGAAGAGCAAGGAGTTTCTTCCGACGGTCAACGGTAGGCTTTGCCAAATCAGGAAAGAAGGAGACCTTACGACCTTCATATTCCAAATGATGATTCGCTCGGGCAGCATGTAAAATTTGTTCCACTTGTTGATATCGTAGCAAGCTAAAGATAATAGGCCGGGGGGTCGTGCGGTTGAGCGCCATGCGGGCAGGAACACGGTGTGCTCGATCGATTTCCAGTTCTCTGTGAAAAGTAATCTTCAGCAAGGAGGGAAGAGTTTTGAGCAAGAATTCTCTTATATCTCCTGCTTCCACCCCCTCCGGCATTCCAAGGAGCCTCACATTGTTGCGACGGGCGCGATTATTGCTATCTTCCAACTCCTTTTGAAGATTCTGTATCTGGCGCTCAGCCTCGTCCAGTTTGCCCAAGCGCACCTCGTGCGAGTCGAGGACCCCCGCCATATTGTCCTGCCGTAATGAAAGACCTTCAAGTCGGTCTTGGAGCACTCCAAAGTCTTCTCGCATGGCTCGAAGCGCTTCTCCATTAGACTGCACCAATTCCTTCACGCCGCGTATTTCCTCCAAAATCTCCAGGTGCATTGCGGGGTTTTCACGAAATGGAACCATCTTCTGCGGGGAGGATACCTCCGTTTTGGAGCGTTTTCCGTGAGAAGAAGAAGGAGACCCGAAGTCCAAGCGCGCTGGTTTGTGGGCCGCCATCCCCCCGAGGTGCCCCGGTCAGCTCGGAGCAAAATAGTAAATTTATATAGGTATTAAGTCAGGATTCTGAGTAGGCCTCTCGGGAGCTTCAACGCAAAGCGTCCTACCCGCTGGACATCAGGCTCCGCCCCACTCTCAGCATATTTCAGATCATGCTGCTATTTCTTTTCAATAACATACTACTGACTCCAAGGGAATCCGGGGGCCTGGTTCTTTGATAGAGCCCTATTAACTCAGCCAGAGTTCCGGTTAGAAATTCGAGCAGCCATGTATGATTACTTCCAGACCCTGGTACTCCAGGGAGATCTGGACACCCCAACAGCTCTTCTCTGCAGCTCGTTGGACAACCTTTTCTGATTTATACAGGGAATTTGCGTTACCAGCGAAACATTACTTTCAATTGATGCAGCTTCCATGCTGCCTCAAAAGTGCTCCAATCATGCCGCCCTTTGTCCCTACTAAGGACGGGCTATTAGAACTAATTCACTCTATTAGTAGAACACATGGGGTAGCCTCTAATTTTTATAACTATTATGTCAGGGTACAGATACTGTCACTTGTAGAGTCTAACAAGCCTGGGATCGCTAACCGCAAACCACTTTAACCCCTGTGCATTAGAGCGTTTTCTGGAGTAAAATAGTGCGGGTTTCCCGGTCTGCCTCAGTTACCCAAACTCTTTCCTTTTGCACATAGATGTTCTTATATTCCAGGAAAATAGCCAAATGGAACACAACTGCCAGGGATCAGTGTAGGTCTTGCCATACTGATGTAGGACCCTCGCTCATGTTCTTTATGAATGTCCTTAACTACAGGTTTACTGGGGGCGGGTCTGGGGTCGTATTCCATTTACCTTACACCTTCACGAGCCTCTTTCTTGGAAGACTGTGGGACTCCGCTCAGTGACGGAGGTCCCCTCTCTTCCTAAGAAGGGTCGCTTTCTCCTGATTTCATGCTGGGTATAGCCATATGTTTAACCACGAGGACTTGGAAGGATAGCTCTCGACTTACTGTCAATGAATAGTGGAACCTTGTCTGCTTATATAGTAAATATGAGCAGATATCTCGGAGAGCTATTTTCCATACCCAAATTTATTCTCGCTTGTCTAAATGGCAGATGCTCAAAGATCATGTACAATCTGTTCATTGCTTCGACATGTCTGTTTAATGTACACTCATCATGTTTCAGATCGCTGTTAGGTTTTGTAACACAATAATGTCAGTACACGCCCGCTTCGAGAATGATTCAGTTTCCTAGAGAAGAAGCAGGGGGGAGGGGGGTGGCAGGGGTTTACTTTGGTGTATGTATCATATTCCATGTATGTATTTGTCTTTTAGCTGTATATCTTCCTTTCCTTTGTTGTTGTAAAACAAAAATAAAGAATTAAAAAAAAAAAAAAGGTTAGATAGAATTTGTCACATTCCTCCTCACTTCTCACCACCACCAAAATATTGTCCATTAGACATCTTTTTGGTGGTGGTGAGAATCGAGGATGAATGTGACACATTCTAGCTACCCTTTTGATGTCTAGGACATCTGTACCTTGCCCACTCACCATCTTAAATGACAGAGGTGTAAAGCAGTGGTCTCCAAATCCAGTCCTGGAGGGCCACAAACCAGCCAGGTTGGCAGGCTATCTCTAATGCATATATATCTCATGCATATTCATTAGGGCTATCCCAAAACCTGGCAGGACTGTGGCCCTCCAGGACAGGTTTGACACCTATGCCCTACGCCAGGGGTGGGCACCTCCGGTCCTGGAGGGCCGCAGACCAGTCAGGTTTTCGGGATATCCCTAATGAACATGCATGAGATATATATGCATTAGAGATATCCTGCCAACCTGACTGGTTTGTGGCCCTCCAGGGCTGGATTTGGAGACCCCTGCCTTACACCTCTGTCATTTAAGATCGTGAGCGGGCAAGGTACAGATGTCCTAGACATCGAAAGGGTATATAGATTGTGTCACATTACTCCTCGATTCTCACCACCACCAAAAAGTTGTCTAATAGACAATTTTTTGGTGGTGGTGAGAAGTGAGGAGGACTGTGACAAATTCTATCTAACCTTTTTGATGTCTTGGACATCTGCACCTTGTCCACTCACAATCTTAAATGACAGAGGTGTAAGGCAGGGGTCTTCAGATCCAGCCCTGGAGGGCCACAAACCAGTCAGTTTGGCAGGATATCTCTAATGCATATATATCTCATGCATATTCATTAGAGATATCCCGAAAACCTGACTGGTCTGCGGCCCTCCAGGACCAGGTTTGCCCACCCCTGCCCTACGCCAACAAAAATTGTGGGCCCCCAGCAGGGGCGGCCCAAGGGGGGTGCGGGGCCTCATTTGCATAAGGGGCCTCATTTGCATAAATATTTGCATAATGTTACCATATACCAGAGCTACTCAATTCCAGTCCTGGAGGTCCGCAACCCTGCAGGTTTTTGGGATATCCCTAATGATATGCATGAGATATATATGCATTAGAGATAGCCTGCCAACCTGACTGGTTTTTGGCCCTCCAGGGCTGGATTTGGAGACCCCTGCCTTACACCTCTGTCATTTAAGATTGTAAGTGGGCAAGGTGCAGATGTCCAAGACATCAAAAAGGTTAGAATTTGTCATATTCCTCCTTGCTTCTCACCACCACCAAAATATTGTCTATTAGACAACTTTTTGGTGGTGTTGAGAATCTAGGAGGAATGTGACACATTCTATCTACCCTTTTGATGTCTAGAACATCTGTACCTTGCCCACTCACAATCTTAAATGACAGAGGTGTAAGGCAGGAGTCTCCAAATCCAGCCCTGGAGGGCCACAAACCAGTCGGTTGGCAGGCTATCTCTAATGCATATATATCTCATGCATATCATTAGGGATATCCCGAAAACCTGCAGGGTTGCAGACCTCCAGGACCGGAATTGAGTAGCTCTGCCATATACTAACTTTTAGTAAACGTGCCTCTTAATGAGTGTATGGATAAAGAAAGACTAAAAGATTTCTACATTACTATAATCCAGTGCCAACTGCCAGACACATTAGGAACTACTACAAACACTGCCCATTTAGAACCCATAGCAAACCCGCCGTATCCTAACAGCACTACCAGGACTCACAAAGCACCATACTCTACCAATCAAAAGGCAACACTGCAAATATTAAACCAATACATTTCAGAGAACAACAATACATGATCTACTGGGGAAAGAGAACAAGTGGCAATGTCAAATAGGAATTATATAAACAGAACACCTCAGCTCAGTTACACATGCAGAACATAAACCATCACCAAACAAGTAATCACAATTTAGAAACAGGAAGACAATAATTAAACTGGGAATCCCAAAAGCCAAACTTGGAATGTACAACACTGTAGAAATAAAACTATACATTAATTTGCTCTTGTACTAAACAAAGCGCAGACGTTAATGATGCACATTTACCAGAGCTGACATATTCCAATTAATAAATTCAAAATAAAGAGATATTTTTCTACCTTTTGTGCATTTTTTTCAGCTGCAATTGCTCCAGCCACTTTCTTCTGGTTTCTTTGTGTCTTCTGCTAAATCTCCATTGTCTGCTGTCCATTTGTCCTTTCTTCTCTCTTCTAGTTTTTTTCCATTCTCTCTCTACATCTGCTTTAACATACTAATCTTTCTCTTTTTGCTCTTTCCTCATTCCTATTTCATCCACTCAAATTTTACCCCTCCATCCTCAATCCCCACTTACTCTCCCAATACCCGGCCAATTGTAGATTTTTTATCCCTCCCACACAAAATATTTTTCCCTTCTCCATTTTACTCTTCCAGCCCCATCCCATTCTAATCCTCCCCCAACATCAGCTCCCTTCTAGTTCCAGCCTCACCCAGCATCCATTCCCTTCTAGTCCCTGCATCAGCCCATTTCCAGTCCTAGCCACCCATCAGCCCAATTTACAGTCCTAGCAACCCCCCAACCCAATACCAGTCCTAGCCCCCCATCAACCCACTTACAGTCCTAACCCCCCGTCAACCCATTTTCAGTTTAAGCCCCCCCTATAACCCATTACCAGTCCTAACCCCCCATCAGCCCACTTCCAGTCCTAACCCCATCAACCCATTTCCAGTCAGCCCCCCATAGCCCATTGCCAGTCCTAACCCCCCCCAATCAGCCCACAGCCCATTACCAGTCCTAACCCCATCAGCCCACCTCAAGTCTTAACCCCCCCAGCCCCTTTCCAGTCCTAGCCCCCCCATAGCCCATTACCAGACAGCCCCCATCAGCCCACAGCCCATTACCAGTCTTAACCCCCCCAAAGCCCATTACCAGTTCTAAACCCCCCCAACAGCCCACAGCCCATTACCAGTCCTAACCCCATCAGCCCACCTCCAGTCTTAACCCCCCCAGCCCATTTCCAGTCCTAGCCCCCCCATAGCCCATTACCAGACAGCCCCCATCAGCCCACAGCCCATTACCAGTCTTAACCCCCCCAAAGCCCATTACCAGTTCTAACCCCCCCCAACAGCCCATTACCAGTCCTAACCTCATCACCCCACCTCCAGCCTTAACCCCCCCGCCCATTTCCCGTCCCACCCCCAGCCCCCCCAATAGCCCATTACCAGTCCTACCCCCCCCCCCCCCCGTCGGCCTAAAGCAAATTTTAATTTTAATTTTAAAAAAAAAACCTGCTGGCTGCCGCCGCGGGACCCCCTCTGCTGCCGCGGCAGCATGGACTGACCCGCGGGGGCCCCCTCTGCAAGGTCAATCCGTCGATCCGTCCCTCCCTCCCTCCGTGCAGGCTGTAAAATCTGATAGTGGTGGTAAAGTCTTTAGGGATGAAGAAATACTGAAACAATCTTATGAGTACTATCAGCAATTGTATTCATCATTCATGGGAAATTTCCCATCAGCCCCTGCGGGCTTAACAGAGACGCGAGGGAGACACACTCCCTTCGCGTCTCTCACAGCCTGCACGGAGGGAGGGAGGGACGGATCGACCTACCTTGCAGAGGGGGCCCCCGCGGGTCAGTCCATGCTGCCGCGGCAGCAGAGTGGGCCCCGCGGCGGCAGCCAGCAGTTTTTTTTTTAAATTGTATTTTAAAAAAAAAAGCTATCTTCCATTTTTGTGGGCCCTTGCCAGCTGTGGGCCCTACGCCATGGCGTACATGGCGTATAGGTAAATCCGGCCCTGGTGCCCACACCTGAACCAACGCACGTAGTAACGCTCACCCACGCCGGAACCAATGCACGTATTCACGTGCGGTGACACGCCCATAACAACATGTAGGTATGCACGTGGCTACGCCCTCACCAACGCACGTAGATATGCCCCCACCAACGCACGTGGCTATGCCCTCACTAACGCACGTGGCTACGCAGCACTGATACAGTCAGAGCAAATGGCAGCCATCTCCAGCATCTGTGTGCGTTATGGGGTGCCTTCTGCCGCACCTTTGGTTACGCCACTGTGAGGGTGTGTTTGCTGGCAACACTACTGGAAAAAAAAAGTAAAATGCCTACTCATTCACTACATAATTTACAGGGTGGTGCCTCAGCCAGCCTTCTGCATTTGGCACACTGGAGAATCGATCCCATGATGCCTGTATCAGCGGTCAGTGCAGGTTCCATTATGCTACACTTCTGTTTACGTGATTTCTGTCTATGCGCCTTCTTATGCTTAATGCGCGGTAACGTGCCACGGCGCCCTGTAACGCTCGTTAGTTTTGGGAACGCGCGTTGTTGGTAACGATGTACCGCCCATGTCCTTATTTGGTGTTTGTGTTTCTAACGCGGCTCCTAACGCGAATTGCACTAACGCACTTTAGTAAACATACCCCTTGGTATTTTTTTAAATTTACTTATACAAACTAGGATGACTCCTGCTTATATGTTGTGATGAGGGCAACCTGGAAATTATTTTCCCTGAATGTAAAAAGGATAAATAATCCTATAAAAAGGAAGAATTTTTTTTTATATGCTGGCAAGGAAAATCCTGATATAATATTTTTACAGGAAATGCATTTATCTTGTAAAGAAAATTTGAAATTAAATTATTGCTGCAATGAAGTTAAAGCCTTTTCTCTAGCACTGGGGTAGAAAAATGAAGTGGCTATTTTGATAAGAAAAGGATTCCCAGTCACCATTATCTCAGTCTTCGGACTTGGAAGGCCATTGGGCCCAATTACAAGTGGTGCTGGATGGAGCCAACTACAGCCTAATGTTCGTTCCCTTTATTCTCCTCATTGAGACTGCCCAGATTTTGTCAATCAGATTATGGAACTTGTTGTTGCTTCAGGAGATGTCCCAGTTATTTTAGGGGGTAACTTCAATTTTGTCCTAGATCCTTTGTTGGATCATCAGTTTCCATGTCTGGCATGGTCTAATCCGGCCAGAGATTTCTTTTTACCTAGAGTTAAGACCATGGGCCTGTCAGATCCTTGGAAGTTACGTCATCCTACTGATAAGGATTTAACTTTTTATTCTCTACCACACCAGTCTTATACCAGGATTGATTTCTTTATGGTTTCCAATAGTTTGTTAACTACAGTAAAATCGACTAATATTTTAGTCCAGTCCATGTGGCTATAACCATGATATTATCTTTCTTTAAACGGGCTGCTAGGATATCTGTATGGAGATTTAATACTGGTTTAGTGGAAAGCCCTTTCTTTAAAGAGCCCACATTGGCTGCCTATAAGAATTATGTCTCTGAGAATAAAGTGCAGGATACTGCTATATATGTTTGGTGAGATGCTTTCAAGGCCACTATCCGGGGAAGAGATAATTTCTTATGTTAGTAAATATAAGAAAGAACGTAATTTACAATTAGCTGAGTTAGAAGCACAAATTGCTCAGACTGAGCAACAGCATACTCATTCCAAAAACAATTCCCTTCTGCTTTTGCTCCATAAACTAAAATATAAATACAATATGTTGCTGAGTCAACAAGCTGGCTCTGAGTTCCTTATGCAAACATCATGGGATTATGTGGAGGGAAACGGGTCTGGTCATCTGTTGGCTCAATATCTGAAGACGAAAAAGAAATGTCATGGGACTGCTTATTTAAAATCTGATAGTGGTGGTAAAGTCTTTAGGGATGAAGAAATACTGAAACAATCTTATGAGTACTATCAGCAATTGTATTCATCTGAGATTTCTTGTCCGGAGGGGGGAATACAGGAGTTCTTGAATCACATTCAGCATCTTTTCATTTCAGATATTCAGCTGGAGGCTTTGGATAGATCCATAGACTGCTTTGAAATTACTTCCATCTAGGAAGGTCAAGATACTTTTACTTTGGAGTTATACAAAGCATTCTTGAATGTTCTCCTCCCCGTGCTGTAGAAAGTGTTCCAAAGTTTCTTTCAGATGGGAGAATGTATTGGTACATTCTCGGAGGTAAAGATTATTCTACTGGAGAAACCAGATAAGGACCCTAATTATGTACAGAATTATCATCCTATCTCCCTTATTAATTGGGATTGTAAAATCTATGCCAAGGTATTAGCCATGAGGCTATCTAAAGTGTTGGATAATATTCTTCATCCAAATCAAACTGGTTTTATGTGTGAAAGGGGAATGTCTGATTATGCTCGATTGTTGTGTAGTCTTCTTTCAGTGGTGGAGGAAGAGGAGGAGGAACCATTGGTTGCTCTACGATTGGATGGCAAAAAGGTCTTTGATAGGATGGAATGTGGCCTTTTTATTTGCAGTCCTCCAGTGGTTTGGATTTGGATATAACTTTATTCATATGATCAAGGTTCTGTATTCCTCTCCTCAAGCTTGGATACTGGTGAACTCAGTGGAATTGGAAATGTTTTGTCTCTTTAGAGGCACAAGGCAGGGGTATCCCCTCTCACCATTATTATTTAATATAGCTCTTAAACCCCTAACCCTTCTTATAAAATAAGATTCTACGATAGCTGGCTTTAGGATTAAAGACTTAGGGCCCGATATTTGAAAGACATTGACACGGTTTACAGCCCAGTAAACCATATAAATGCATTAAGTGGGGAATTCAACAGCACTTATATGGTTAGTGCCATTGAATATCCCTTCCTAACTCACCTATGTGCCCCAATGCTATCCGGTTAGGATCAGGATGTGTTGGGGGCGTTCCAGGATAGAGCAGAGGTGGCGACAAGTGCTAACCGGGCAGCAGCAAAATTGCATTCTGCCTGCTTAGTGATCTATGCCTTAAAAATAGGCGAGGAAAACCCTCACTGCTGCCTAGTTATCTACTGTGGCTTCCGGTGTCAGCGGCAATCCCTGGATATTCAATGCCAGGGTCACATATGACCCCGGCATTGAATATTCAGGGTTAAGGGTTGGCGGGCAGGGATATGCGTTACAAGAGTGCATAGCCTGTCCAACCCAATATCGGGCCCTTAAAGTGTACGATTTCTAAGTATGCAGATGACATTCTTCTGTTTTTGGATATTAACTCAGTTCCCTATTTATTACCTGTGATAGGGGTCTTTTCTGGAATGTCAAGGTATAAGGTCAATTGGAATAAGTCAGTGGTAATGCTGATTTGGTTCAATTTCCTTTCTAGTGAACCATGCATCCAATTAGATAACTTGGGGCTTGATATGATAGAGAACTAGGAGAGACTATACATTTAAATGCAATGCATATGGTGGATGTTGTAAAGGATCTGATGGGCCGGTGATCACCTCTATTACTAACTTGGTGGGGTAGATTGAATGTGATTAAGATGGTTATTGTACCTCAAATTAATTTTTTTTACTAAGTATTCTTCCCTTGTCATTTTCCCAGCAGCATTATAGGCACTTGAAATACTACTTTCTAAAATTGCTCTAGATCAACTTAAAGCCTGCTCAAACATAGGGCTCAAGGGTTTCAATTATGTCATATCTCCTATAGCCAAAATTGGCTATGTCTAGAAGAAAAATTGTTGTCTCCTATTCCCTTGAATTTGCCTCCTGGAATGAAGTTATCGGCCAATATTGGTGAGCGATTAGTACTTAATACTTCTTCTATAGCCTTTAGAGCTTTGCTAGAATAAGACACACATCACCCCAATCCTCCAGTAGCTACATTGGCTTCCCATCTCATTTCGAATCAAATATAAAGTGCTGCTTAACACTCCAAGATAATGCATGAGCAATCCATGGCCTCCCTACAATACCTCATAAAAAAACCCCACCAGCTCCAGACAATGAAGAAGCAACACCCACAACCTTCAGGAAATACCGACTATCAGGGCCGGATTTATCTTGAGTGAGGCCCTACGCCAACAAAAATTGTGGGCCCCCAGCAGGGGCGGCCCAAGGGGGGGCTCATTTGCATAAGGGGCCTCATTTGCATAAATATTTGCATAATGTTACCATATACTAACTTTTAGTAAACGTGCCTCTTAATGAGTGTATGGATAAAGAAAGACTAAAAGATTTCTACATTACTATAATCCAGTGCCAACTGCCAGACACATTAGGAACTACTACAAACACTGCCCATTTAGAACCCATAGCAAACCCGCCGTATCCTAACAGCACTACCAGGACTCACAAAGCACCATACTCTACCAATCAAAAGGCAACACTGCAAATATTAAACCAATACATTTCAGAGAACAACAATACATGACCTACTGGGGAAAGAGAACATTACGAAAAGGGAGGCGCATCCTCATTTGCCAAGATAGAGAAGGCATTATGCAGGGATATCGCCTGTTGCATACAATGCCTCTGGGTCACAGGTCGCAATCTACCAGAACCCACTGTGATCCATTTGTTCCTGGGGTGTATGATTCTTTGTGGGAGCGGTGGTGGACATTGTTCAGTTTGTATCCTAGAAGAGGTGTGCTCAATTGCAGCCAGTTCCTCCCTTAGTAGGGTCACCTCTTTATGCATGGCAGCTAGGTCGTCCCTTAGTAGAGTCAGTTCTTTATGCATGGCAGCTGTCCTGAGGCACAGAGGACAAGCTCTTAGGTTCCAAATGATTTGTCTTGGAATGAATGTACTGCAGTTATTGCACTGAATACAAGACATGCTGAATAAGTAGTGCTAGAAGGAAAAGATGAAGAAGAGGAAAGGAAGAAGATGATGTGGGCTTTAACCCAAGTTAAAAGGATAGATAGCAACGTATGTGACTACTATATAGGCAATACAGCCCCGGGGGGGGGGGGGGGGCAGGAATCTAAGTGTCTCTGGCCAGAAGGCTGTTCCTGAACTGGGGGCATCCACAGATATCTGCTCCAAGGCTACCCAGAAAAGCAGTCAGTCAGATTATCCCCAAGCTTAATGTATAACCACAGTTAAACTTTATATTAGCGAACTGAACTGTTTCTTTCCTTCCTGTATCACACACAGCTATCTGATTTAAGGGCTACACAGTCAGAATATTCCCAAAGTAAGGTATAACAGTTAAAATCTATCTTAGCATCAAGCAAAAAGAAAATATAAGCTGTAACTTAGTGTTTTGCAGGCTTTAGGAACTGTGCAGTCTGGAAAAGACTACAAAACATATTTTTCAAAATCTAATTTGTTACAATGATTTTTCACCATTTAAACGGCATGCAGCATGAGAGCTTTTTATACCATAGACATGCCACACAACCCACCCTTAGAGCGCCTCATAAAATAAGTCAGAGACCTCTCCAATACACATTAATATACCCAGAGGAAACTAAATAAATACAATTTGTATTCATGTACAGGGCTTTTTACGCGTATCACTAAGTTGCTGAAACAAGACACTTGAGTACTCAGTCCACACAATATCGGAGTACAAAATCTCCAGTTGTTGATTTTTTTAAATGTATATAGTTTTCTAAAATTAAGCTGTGCCTCTAGTGTTATTACCACACCCACTATTTCGAAACACCCTCCAAGAGGCCACCTTTCTGCTAAAAAACTATCAGTGCTCAATTCGCATCGTCGAGCAGCTGTAGCCAAATGATTAGTGCAACAGGCTGCAAATCAGGGAAGCCAATCAAGCCAAATCCCACCTCCCCTACTAACGCCTTTGAACAAGTCCTTCCATTACCTCAGGTATGGTTTTGATTGTGAGATCACTTAAGCGTGGAAATAACTCGTATACCTAATTGCAACTCGCCTTGAACTCAACTTTGGAAAATGTGAGTAAACCTAAAATCCGAATCCAATAAGAAACATGATAGAGTCTAGACAGCCTTGATTTCGCCCCATCCCATCGTTAACCAAACTGTAATTATGGTCAACTAAAGTTCCTTGTGCCCTGTGTGCGGATAGCAATTTCATCAGAATCAGCCCAGTGGCTATCACGATACAGTGAGCTAAATTCCCTCCGCATGCATTTGTTATGGGAAAAGTGTAGGCTTTGCCACCTTCTGTGCCGCCGCCCATGAAAATTCAAAAGGAACAAAAGTCAGATGCCCCCCAGGCCTACCGCCACACAAAGTTTGGTTCACTTTGGCCTAGTCATTTATAAATTGAAAAGGGGGCTGAGGGAGGGGAATCCATTTCAAATACGTACACGTGCAGGAAACGAGCAGCATCGCTGGCAGTTTCTATGTACGACGAATGAAAGGGAGGATGACGTGACAGCAGTCTCTGACGCTGCCCCGACAAAGCCAATAAACGCAGGGCTGCAAGGAAATCTTATTTAGCGCCTCTGCTGCCCGTTCCCGCTCACCCCGCCTCAGCCAATGATCGTGTAAAGTCTGGGCCCTCCTCCGCACATGTTTCATCTTGCATTTTATTACTTTTCAAAGCAGTAAATTCATTTCTTCAACTACACCGATCCCGCAGCCCAACTGCAGTACAGCAATCCTGACTGGAAAAAAAATGAACACATGCAGAATTCAGTGGAAAGAATCCGCTGGCTTTAGCAAATGCCCCAGCAGGGCATTTAAAGCAAACTACCGCTATAGTCACGCTACCGCTATAGTCACGCTGTCAGAGGCAGTTCCCTTCCTCAAATCGGCTCACTCCGCAACAAGGCTCCTGTCTGATCCCAACACCGGCAGCCAGCTTCTCAGCCAAATACACTGTGAACAAAAGAAAATCGTCACTCTCCCTTCGCGCCTCTCAAAGCCGGCACGGAGGGAGGGAGGGACGGACGGATTCAGGCGGGACAGTCCATGCTGCCGCGGTGGCAGCCAGCGTTTTTTTTTAAATTTAATTTTAAGAAGGCCATTTTTGTGGGCCCTTGTCAGCTGTGGGCCCTACGCCACGGCGTAGTTGGCGTATAGGTAAATCCGGCCTTGCCGACTATAAAACTCAAAAGCAACCAACGTACTTGCAATAGAGCCTTCTCCCATCTATGCACCAACATTATGGAGTGCCCTACCAGCCCAACTAAGAGCCATCGATAACACAGGAGACTTTTGAAAGCAACTAAAACTCACTTATACCGTGAAGCTTATGGTACTGATCTAATCACTTCACACAGTCCTATTCTTAATGACATTACTTACATCCTTCAGCCCTACAGAAACACAAAATCACTATGCACTGTATATACGTTAACATTTTGCTTCTAACCCTACCCTAATAACTATAAAGACCTACTCCATCCCTACCCACATTCTTGTTAACCCTCTGCATTTATATTAAGTTCTACCTTACGCTCCTCATGATGTTAATTGTAACACATACCACTATTGATGTTATTTAGTTAAACCACACTGAGGGGGATGTTTACTAAAGTGCGTTAAACGTGACTAACGCGCGTTATACGACGTTAACGACCGTAAGTGCCGTATAACGCGCGTACCGATGCGCTAACGACCGTTAACGTCATACTACGCGCGTTAACCGTAGTTAACGATCGTAAAGCTCCGCGGCGCGTTAAAACAGCGCAGAAGGTGGAGAGTGGGCGGAGAGAAGGAGTCAATGGGCGGAGAGTGGGCGGGGAGAGGCTCCCCTCATACTAACGCGCTGAATTTCAGAGCTCAATTCCAACGCGAATGAAAACCTGTCGTTAAAGGCATTTAAAGGGAAGAGAAACCATTTACGTCAGCAATGTACAGAAAAACCGGGGAAACCCACAAAACGTGAGCAGTGTGATACATGTGCACAGAACAAAATTTCACATAAAACGTTAAAAATGACCACAAGAAACATTTTAAAAAGCATAATTCAGCTGGGCAACAGTGATAGCAATGGGCAACAAGGAACAACACTCCCTGGAAAGCACCAAAATAAAAAGAAATGATGTGTGGAAGGGTCTACGCTCCGCAGACCCTTTCAAAGAGCATTACATTGTAATGGAGCTGTCCTGGGCGTGTGGTGTAATGTTTCCCAATGATATCATTGTTGCCCAGCTTGGTTATGGGTGTGTGCCCCTTTTCTGAGGTTTATGTGCACCTTTGTCTGCATACAAGGTAAATGAGGCCACAGTAAACCTGTTGCAGAGCAGGGTTTCTGACTCGTCAGGCCGGTTTAACTAACTCCAGGGACTGCACTATCTCTGTGGCCACAGTGTGGTGCAACAGACACAGCCAGTGCCTGTAAGACCAGAGGGTCACAGGTTCAAATCCCAGCTGGGGCTCCTGCCAACCCACTCCCCATAGCTTTACCCACCACTAAACAGTGATAGTAAAGACACTCCTTTATTGCAGAGAACATACGCATGGCCTATATTTTACGACACCAGAAACAGGCACATTACCTAAAGCAGAGTCCCGCAAATGCAGTCCTGGAGGGCCCCACACCATTCCGGCTTCATGCTGCCTCTAATAAAGATGCCTGTGCTGCATAGCTATGCACCACCCCCATGGTATGCAGATGTAGCTCATGCATATTTATGAGGGACAGCATGAAAACCCGAACAGTGTTTGGAACACCAGGACTGGAGTTGGGGAACTCTGCCGTAAAGCAGCAGCCAACAGGGCCACACACCCACCCACAGGCCCCATTGGCCAATGCCTCCTGGAGAGGCAAGACATTGGGCCCTGCCTGTATCTCCCAATACTAGCAGTTGCATACCTTAGCAATGCCACCCTACACCTGGGTATATGGTACACAGCTATCAAACGTTCCCTATGAGAACTGGCAGATATCAATTCCTACGTTAAGCACAGTTTGCTCATTGAGCTCCACCATAACAATCATTCTGATGTCTGCGGTGTTTGCTGCAGGTCTGGTCTCTGACAGTGTTCACCATCCTGGGGAGTGACTCCCCAACAGCCTTGTGTACCATATCCATGCCTGTACTATGCCCATGACTGGTGTGGTGGGTATGGCTGCTGACCACCTCTATAGTAGCACAATGCTGGCATAGGTGTGGGGGTGGCTGTCTGTCTATCCAGTGTGTGGTGGCTGCAAACACCTTCCACAGCCCACACTGCCACAATGTTGCCAGTATTGGGCTGCCAATGTGCATAATGAGGAGCAAGGTACCATGGGTATAGGCCGGACAGGGTGGCCTGGCCAGGGTGCATCTGCACAGGGCATAGGGCAGTGACAGGCACATTGTAGTGCCCGGCCACCACCTACACAGACAGGGTGACCTCAGTATATCCTGCTGAGAGATCACTCTCACCCTGACTGTGCAGTGACCACAGCATGGCTAGGCACTCCCATAGTGCTATCTACTATTTCTCTCATGTGATAAATATTGGTTTCTTTTTGGGGCCCAGTCACTGATGTATCTGCTTGCTGTGTATGCTGATATCCCAGTTCTGGGTGCAGGCATCTCCACTGGGCACTAGCAGACTGTTTGCAGCTGGTAGGTGTTGTGATGGGGTGGCTTGCAGGGTGCAGTGGCTGATGGCTTGCACCAGGGGAATATCAGATAGTGGTGGGGTGCAGCATACCATATCCAGGCCTAATGTCTGTCTGCTATTGTGTTATGGCTGTGTACAGAGCTGCATTGACTGCCCTGTGGGGTGTCTGTTCCTCAGCAGGACTAGGGTTAATGTTCCCCTCTACTGCCACCTTTGCAGGGAGGTAGACTGTGGATCTTTTGATGGGAGGCCCTGCTTGCTGCCCTGGGGGGGGGGGGGTGTGGTGGTGCATGGGGGCTACACCTGACTGAAACAGACAGAGATGTCCAAGGTGGTCCTGCAGAGTCTACCTATCTCACACAGTAACACTGCTTTGGACCTGTGCCATGGCCTCTTTCAGCCATGCACGGTGCTGTGGACCTGGTGCTGGGTGCCTCACTGCACCCTCAGGGTGAGCACAGTACCCGCACAATGTGACGGTGTGTAGCTACTCTGTGCCAGTACAACACACGGTCAGTACCCCCTACCAGGCCGAGGTGCTGTGGGGGTGCACATGGTCAGTTCCCCCTACCAGGCCGAGGTGCTGTGGGGGTGCATTCCCCATGGTGTGTATCTGTGGACAGCTGATTTGCATGTGCAGTGCATCATGGGTGTGACTGGCACAATCCAACCCTGTGAAACCCCAGCACCTGCTCACAAGCTCTGATAAACCATAGGCCATCACACGTACATCTGCTAGCATAATGCATAGGTGCAAGACACCCTACAGAGTCTGTAAAATAAGATGCCCACACTGGTAAAAACACACGTACCCACGCACGTAAAAACACACGTACCCACGCACGTAAAATCACACGTACCCACGCACGATTGTACGCGCGCAGCTACGCACGGGGCTACGCACGTACCAATGCACGCAACCTCGCACGCACCAACGTACGTGGCTAGGCACACTCCGAGGGTGTTTTTCTGACAACAATACTCAGCGTAACGAAAAACATGCCTCCTCTTTCCCTCTGTAATGTACAGAGTGATGCCTGGGACAGCCTTCTGCGTTAGGCACACTGGGGACTCGAACCCATGCTGCCTGTAACAGCAGTCAGTACCGTAACCATTGTGCTACAGCTCTGTTTCAGTGCTTTGTGTCTGTACGTCTTCTTACATTTAACACGCAGTGACGCACCACGGCGCCCGGTAACGCTCGTTAATTTTTTTAACGCGCGTTAGTGGTGACGATGTACCGCCCATGTCCTTATTTGGGGTTTCTGTTACTACCGCGGCTCCTAACGCGAATTGCACTAACGCAGTTTAGTAAACATACCCCTGAGTTCCAGGTAAAGTGTATTGACTGGCAGAAAGATGGTATAAAAAGATGTTAAATTAAATAAAGTAAATAAATTAAATAAATAAATAAATGTATAAAATCCTAAATGACTTATGCCAAAAAGGGGCTTCCAGCAAGTATCAGGGTGTGCAATCATGACTATTTGGCTGCTTCTTATATATATTTTTTTTTATTGGAATTTCGTCAAACTTACAAAAGCAAGCACAAAGCAACCTAGATACATATACATACAATATTTTTAAGAAAAAGAATCCTAGAAGATACTCTATTCTTAGCCCACAAAACGGGGAGATTTATACAAAGGAAAAAAACAAAAATACCACAAGAAAACATAAGAGCAAAGCTCTAATTACCAGACAGCTTTAACTACACCACGCACCTCCAGTCACTCATTACCATGTCCCTCTTTATTACTCAGAAAAATCTCAAGCTGAGAAGGATCTAAGAAAATAAATTTTGAACCCTGAAATGTAACCAAACATTTACATGGGTATCTAAGAAAAAAGTAGCCGAAAGAGCGACCACCCTAGGTTTAAGGGCCAAAAAGGCCCGTCTCCTAGTTTGTGTCACCTTACAGACATCAGGAAACATTTGAACCTTAGCACCACAAAACAGAACTGACATTTTTTTAAAGTAATTTCGAAAAACAAGCGTCCTATCCTGGTCAGAGACAAAAGATACCACTAATGTAGCCCGAGATTCAATATTATCTTGTGAGTCCTCTAGAAATGTGGTGAGGTCAAGGTCAACATGGTCTATCTAGTCTGTCCAGTGAGGTGGTGAAATTTGTACCTGCTTCTCCTTGCAGATTACCTCCTTCTGGTCCCAGTTCTATGAGGCAAATAGCAGGAATGCACGTCCCGGCGGGATGTTCAGTCCCTCTATCCGCCATCGCCGTATGCTGCCTCGTGTCTCTCCTGCATGCACAAGCTGCTGTGCATGCAGGGGGGATGGGAATGGCATGTGAATGGAGAGTAGGCAGAATGTGGGCGGGACCGACCCCCAGAATACAAGGCTGATTCCAGTAATGGCCCTGTACGTCTGGGAGTTGCCAAGGGGAAGCCCTGCTTATTCCACCACGGAGGTGGAATGAGGGGACACCCTGCTTATTCCACCACTGAGGTGGAATAAGTGTGGGGTACCGCTTCGATCCTGCCCAGCAGCCCCCCTCCCCCTGGAGCAGCAGACACTACAAGGTGGGTCTCCACTGCCCAATCCGGGCCCCTTGCTGGCCCCATCAGGGGGTCAAGAAGTGGGGTGAAGGGTGACATGGATGCAGCGGACTGGCTGGGAGGCAGCGTGGAGGTCTCCTGGTGGCCACAGGGACACTCCGTGCCATCCTTGGGACCGATTCTGAATGTTGCAGGAACATTATTCTCCCACATTTCAGAATCGGGTCCAAATGAGCCTGTCCTGTTTGGGGCCGTCCGAATGTCCCAGACGTATCCCTTCCTGAATCAGTCTCCACGTGTTTTTGCTTAGGGTTTGTAGGTTACCCTTCTCTATTTTTTGAAGTTTAAAAGTTACTTAAGTTTATTTTGACTCCCTCCTCTTGCTATAAAGAGTTCCTTAGTGTCTGTCCCATGTTTTTTTAAATTATCTTACTGTTTTATCCCCCGCCATCTCCATTAGGAGAGCACTGCAGGCATCCACCTTTTCTGTGAAAAAGTATTATCTGACATTGATTTGGAGTTTACCTCCTTGCAGCTTCATTTAATGGTCTCTATTTCCACAGCTTCTCTGTTTTTGAAAGAAGTTAGTTTGTTTATTAATACACTAAGGGGTATGTTTACTAAAAGGCGCTAACGTCGCAGCTGTGATGTTATCTCATGATACATGACATAATCATGCGATAATGGCACATTACCATACGAGAACATCATGTATCGCGCGATAACGTTTCCAGCGGCGTTAAGGTGCGCAGAGGGTGGAGTAAGGCTCCCCAGAGGGCGGAGTAAGGCTCCCCAGGGGCGGAGATAAGGGGTCAATGGGCAGAGAGTGGGCGGAGAGAGGCCCCATGCACATTAACGCCATGAAATGAAGGTCTGAAAATTAGCGCCAGTGAAAACCTCGCGCTAGAGGCACATTTGCAGGGGTGAGAGACCATTTAAGTGAGCAATGTGCAGCAAAGGCAGGGAAACCAAGATAAGTGATAGTAGTGATACATGTGCAGCAACATCATAGTGCCCAAGTATGAAAGGGCACTACGGTGAGGCTGAAAATGGGGTACAGAGGGCTGAAGGCGGGGCATGCAGTGTGGCAGCTGGAGCACAGGGTGGGCTAGGCAGATGCCTAGGTGAAACATAGGAATGTAGAAGCAGAAAACCACCAAGACAACAACTGACCAAGGGCAAACATGGCCACTAGTGTGTGTCCCACAGTGTCCCAGGGGACAGTACTCAGCAAGTACCCCAAAGGGCACATAACATCGGCAGGTGGTGCCGGGGGAAGCGTGGATGTCTATGCAGGCACCCCTACCCCATATCACGCAACATAGGCAGCCGCCTACCGGCACACTGGATGGCCTGGGACTGTGCACCACCAGCACCACTGGCAGAAGGGCATGTCAGCAGGGCGGCGGAGGGGTACTGGTGGCAGAGGGGGCAGTGGCATCTGCCCACAGCAGACCACGGCCAAGCCCCATTTAGGAGGGTGCCATGCACTGCAACAGACAAGGTCTGTCTGACGAACAGTCATGGTATCCCCATGGAATGATCTGCCCCTGTGGCAACAGTTTGGTGCAGTATATACAGCCAGTGTGTTCAGGGCCAAAGGTCACAAGTTCAAGTCCCAGCTGTGGCTCCTGTAAACCATGTCCCTATATTTTACCCAGTACTAAACCATGGTAATAAACACGGAACCTTTATTGCAGATAAAATAAACATACCATAACCACGCCTATATTTTACCCTAGAGAGCAAAGACACCATAACCTTGTGCAATCCCTAGAGCAGAGATCCCCAACTGCAGTCCTGGAGGGCCAAACACCATTCAGGTTTCATGCTGTCTCTAATAAATATGCCTGTGCTACATTTGCATGCCCCGCCCCATTGTATGCAAATGTATCTCATGCATATTCATTAGGGACAGCATGAAAACCTGAACCATGTTTGGCCCACCAGGACCGGAGTTGGGAACCTCTGCCCTAGAGCAGTGGCCAACAGGGGCACAAACACCCACACCCACTTGCTCCACTATCCAAAGCCTCATGGAGAGTCAGGCTGTTGGGCCCTGCGCGGAGCAGCATCTCCCAATACTGGCACCTGCATACCTTAGCAATGCAGTCCTAAACGTGGGAACACGTTCCACATATATCAAAAGGTTACTATGATTAAGGTCAGATAACAAATCCTAAGTTAAACACAATTTGTTGACAGAGATTCATCATAGCAACCTTTCTGATATCTGTGGAGTGTGTTTCAGTTTTTGCTTCTGACAGTGTTTACCACCCTGGGGAGTGACCCCAACAGTATTGCGTACCATAGCAATGCCCGCACTGTGCCCAGGACTGGTGTGGCGGCCAGGGCTGCCAAAAACCTCTATATTTGCAATGCTGGCATAGGTGTGGGAGTGTGTGTATGTCTATCCAGTGTTTTGTGGCTGCCTACACCTTACTGAGCCCACACTGCTTGCATTGTTTCCAGTGTTAGCCTGCCAATGTGCATAATGAGGAGCAAGGTACTGTGGGTATGGCCCAGACAGGGTGGCATGGGCAGGATGCATCTGCACAGGGCATAGGTCAATGGCTGGGACATTGAAGTGCCTGACCACCACCTGCACGGACAGGGTGGCCACACCATGTCATGCTGGGGGATCACTCTCACCCTGACTGAGCAGTGACCATGGCATGGCTAGGTTCCCCCATAGTGCTATACAGTATTTCTCTCAAGTGATATCTATGAGTTCTCTTTTCTGGGGCCCAATCACTCACATCCCATTTTTGGGTGCACACAGTTCCTCCAAGAACATGCACTATGTACTAGCTACCAGACTGTTTTCTGTTAGCATGCGTATGGCTGGAACACTTTGCAGGGTGCAGCGGGTGGAGACTGACTGTGCCCTCTGCTGGTGAATGTCAGATGGTGGTGGGGGCATATGTGCTTTTCTAGGCCTACTGCCTGTTTGCCAGTGCCCTATGTGATGTGTACAGATCTGCACTGACTGCCTTGTAGAGTGCCTATTCCCCAGTAGGACTGGGGTTGATGGTTCCCTCTGCTGCCACCATTGCAGAGATGTAGAATGTGAATCTGTTGGTGGGAGATCCTGACCCACAGAGGGTTGTTTGGGTGGTGCTACATAATCTGCTTTTGGGTCCAACCACCGCCCTTCTCTTATAACATGTGACCATGACAACCACACAGGATATGCACTATTCTGGGTGCATCCTAGTCCACAAGGGCTATACGTGACTGGGAAATACAGATGGACACAGGTGTATCCTAGGTGTGTCTGCAAGGACTACCTATCACACCCTGGCACTGATGGGGACCTGCAGCACAGCCTATCTCGGCCAAACCAGGTGCTGCGGACCTGGTGCTGGGCATCCCACCTCACCCTCAGGGTGAGAACAGGAACCGCACAATGTCACGGTCTGTAGCTACTCTGTGCCTGTAACACACATGGTCATTTCCCCCTACCAGGCCGGGGTGCTATAGAGGTGCATACCCCATCTTTTGAGCAGCTATAGGCTGCTGATCTGCATGTGCAGTGCAGCATGAGTACGGGTGGGTTAACCCTATCCTGGTAACCACAGCAGACAGTTTCTGTGGTGACCTGCAGTCTTTCTGTAGCCAGCCAGGGGTGTGTTAGACATTATAGAGATGTAGCCCACTGGTTACTTCAATGACTGTGGAGGCAGAGGTCATGGGTTTGATCCCACAGTGGTGTTATTTAATAAGGCTGTCTGAGGCTTTTCGTTTTCATTTAAATTGGTGCTGCCAGCAAAAACACCCTCACAGTGCCATAGCCTAAGGTACCTCATAAGGTGACCTATAAGGCGCCCTATAAAGCGCCCTATAGGGCACATTATAAGGTGCCTTGGCGGACAGGGCACTTTATAATGTGCCATATGGAGTGCCTTACAGGGCGCCTTATGTGGCACCTTAGGTTACGGCACTGTGAGGGTGTTTTTGCTGGCAGCACTGATGTAAATTTAAAAAAGGAAATGCCTCAGACAGCACTGATTTAAATTAAAAGGAAATGCCTCACACAGCCTTCTTACATAATACCGCTGCAGAATCGAACCCATGACCTCTGCTTCCACAGTCATTGCAGTAACCAGTGGGCTACATCTTTATTGCTTTTATCACTGCGCTGGCATGAACTTAGGGTTAACACGTGTTAACGTGCCACGGAGTCCACTATCGCGCAATACAGATTTTTGCTACCTTGCCGCCGGAACGCCTACTCCTTATATGGCATTTTTCACATTATCGCTGCAGCTAGCACCGATAACATTAAGACAGTTTAGTAAACATACCCCTAAGTATTTAAATGTCTGTATGATATGTTCCTTGTCCCTCCTCTCCTCCAGATTATACATATATACATCTTCAATTCTTTCCTCATATGTCTTCTGGTGCAAGCCCGATATAATTTTGGTCACCTTTCTCTGAATGGTTTGTAGTCTTTTTATATCCTTTGAGAGGTGCGATCTCCAAAATTGAACATAAATATTCCAAATAAGGTCTCATGAATGACTTATACAGTAGCATTAATATCTCCTTCCTTCTGCTGGCTATGTCTTTCTGTGTGCAGCCTAACATCCTTCTGGCTTTGGTCACTGCTTTGTCATACTACTTCACCACCTTGAGATGACCAGACATTATCACCCCAAGATCCCTTTCCTGGTCCATTCATAAGCTACCCGCAAACCAGTAACCTTGAACTTAGCAGGCAGGTATCTTGTAGAACATGCATCACATCCCCATAGGGGCTGGTTCTAGCTAGCCTGCTTTTAACTCTACTAATGATATTCTTTCCTGTTTCCTGATTGGCCCAAAGATTTTTCTTTTGCCATGTTCTTGTGCCTGAAATTCTGTGAAACCATGTCAAAGTATACTGTCAGAGACATTTGGCAAGCTTAATCCAGATCCTGTTTGATCATCAGTAATTGGACAACCAGGATATAGATTAGACTAGACTTGGTAAATGTCTCTGATAGGGTACTTAGAAATGGTTTCACAGAATTCCTGGCACAAGAACAATATCTGTAGTAAATAACTATAGCAGTAATCGATAGATTCATAAGGCAAAAAAATCCAGTTAGCATTCTCCGTAGAGCACCATGCTAGAGAAACGTTTGGCCAATCAGGAAACAGGAAGGAAGATCATCAGTACAGTTAAGAGCAGGCTGGCTCTTCTGCAAAATTCCTGCTTTCAGACTCAAGATTACCAGTTTGATGTCAGCCTATAAGAAAACTGGAGGGAAAAAGATTCAGATTTTTCAGTGCCCTTTTCAAATAAAAAAAAATAGGAAATTTCATTGTTATTTCTCATGCCCTTTCAAATAAATAGGCGGCTTGTTTGAGTTCAGTACATGCCGGTATGCTGTTCACGCTTGGATATCGTACACTGTGGCTTTTGGTTTGAAATGGATTATGTTAGCTGAGTTTAGCTCCCTGAAGAAGTATTAGCGAAACGCCCGGCATCAGTTGAACTGCTGGCCTTTTGAAGCTAGATTTGCAGTGTCTGCGGATGTTTGCAACTAAGTACAGCCATGGGGTTCAATTGTGATCATTAAGCTGTGCTACACTGTTTATATGGTAGCAAAGCTTACTAGAGGATATAGGAGCCTAGCTTGTTTCTACATTTTTAAGTAAATTGATTGTTTTCATTAATGAAGAAAGTTATTTATGGATATCATGTTGAGGCTGAAGGTTTTTTATGACCTATGATGCTAATATATATCTGTGGTTTGCCGATGTTGGTTAATGCAGAGCTATGAACCTTGTTGCCATTGCGTTGGCATTTGAATTCTGAGGTCTTTTTCCTCCAGCACTTTTCTATAATCTAGAGGCTGTTGATTAAATGAGGAGATTAATAGCCTTGATCCAGTTTTTTTTAAGGTTGTGCTGATTTGAACTTGGATCTGAAGAAGCAAGAGTGAGATTTGGGATGACTTTCAAATAAATGCACATCCTTTGAAATGAGATTACAGAGGCTAGCTAGCATATAAATATTCTCCTTCATAAGGGGTTGCAACCTTTTATCCACTAGACCATGCGAAGAGTCTACCATCACCAAAACCTCTGCTGTGAATGTCTGTTGTTGCCAAAAGCCTGTTAACTTCACCTGTAGAATTTTCACTATTGGGATGGGATTTAGGACTTCAATGACCTGCATCATATTTGTCCAATCTTAGCGCCCTAGAAGGCTTTCAAAACCAGTCTTTGCCTTCAATGATATCTGATGCAGGGCTGCCCATTTCTCCACTAACCAATCCAGCATCTCCTGAATGGAATTGCAATTGGTGCCAACATTTCGCTTGAACTGGTATACAGGTGCCCCCTCTTGCCTGCTGCTTCTCATGCCTACCCTTCACACATAGGCAGTCAGTAGCTCAGTTATTTGGGGAGGATAAAGTGGGATAGGGCTAGGGTGGGGTGATTTAAAATCCTTGGGTGGAGGGAAACACCTATTTTATTTATTTATTTATTTGTTTATACAGTTCTTTTATACTGCTTTTTCCAGAGATCAAGGGTGATTTACAATTAACAGTTGAGCAACTTTTAAACAAGTTTTACATGGAACAGTAGTGGTAACTATTTACAGGAAACATATTGTACAAACGAACGAGCGTATAAACTATTTACATATATGCAGAGGTTATCTGTTCTTTCTGAGACTTATGTGGGACTTACTTCTTTTAGCTGAGTATGGGGGGGGGGCTTTTGGGTTGTTATGTGGGGGGGCAGTGGAGGGGGTTTAGTAGGTTGTTTCTGTGATTGTTGTGTGTGTGTGTGGGGGGGGGGGTTCAGTTAGGTTTCCAAAATGTTCAATGAATAGGACCATTTTGAGTCCTTTTCTAAATAGTTGTAGGTCTTTTGTCATGCGGATAGCTAGTGGTAGCTCATTCCAGAGGGTGGGAGCAGTAAATGAAAAGGCTCTGGAGCTTGTGATTTTCTTTGCCCTTCAGATGGTTTTGGGTATGACAAGTGAGTGGCTTGCATTTTGTCTGCGTGATCTGGACTCTGGTGGGGAGCGTAGGAGGGTGGTTAGGTATGAGGGGGAGATGTTATTATTTATTTATTTTATTTATTTATTTATGCTTATTTTCTATACCGCTTTTTCCAAAGATCAAAGGCGGTTTACAGGTAACATTTAGTGAACATGGTTTTACATAGAACATCGGGTTTTTTTCATAACTATGTACAGTTAACTTACGATAAACGATAACATGGAACATTGTTACAGAACTATATACAGTTTAACATTAGCTAGTAATGCTTTGACTATTTACATTGATTCTTCGTTAAATTAAACCTAGTTTCTTAAGTGTATTAAGTGTTATTAAGCAGCTTAAATGTTGTCAGAAGTTATTTATATTTTATCCGGCTATGTATTGGGAGCCAGTGGAGTTCTTGTAGGATGGGGGTTATATGGTCAGTTATGCGGGCTTTTGTGATAATCCTAGCAGTGATGTTTTGAGCTCTTTGGAGTAGGAGGGTAATTAGTGTGTTGACTACAGACTTGAAGTCATAGGTATCAAGGAGGGGT
Source organism: Ichthyophis bannanicus (assembly GCA_033557465.1). Taxonomy (NCBI): domain Eukaryota; kingdom Metazoa; phylum Chordata; class Amphibia; order Gymnophiona; family Ichthyophiidae; genus Ichthyophis; species Ichthyophis bannanicus. The sequence goes on from CM066032.1 coordinate 1,081,251,036, forward strand.
CTTAGGTGTTGTACTGTTTTTAGCTTAAAGTATATTGTTTTTACTGTTTGTTTTATGTAGGGGAGCATGCTGAGGGTGTGATCCAATATTATCCCTAGGTATTTCTATGTCACCATGAAAGAGACAGTGAAGGCACTTTTGAACACAGACACTTCACTGTATGACTGCTGCAAGTGTACCAGCTACCTCCCTTCTGGTACCTCTGTTGCTGAAGGTAATATGCACCTTGAATACACTCCAGGGAATTATGTGCCAAAAGAATCCACCAAATAATACAACATATTAAACAGAACAGTATTTGTATTATTCTGGAATAAATGAAGGTACTTTAACACATGGCTCCCAGTTAGCCCTCGACCCCCATCTTCCTGTTGGCCATGTAGACAGTGGTGTTCAGGAGCACTGAAACAGAAATCCTGTGGTTACTGGCAACCTTAAAGGACTTACACTGGCTCCCAATCAGTGCACGCATCAGATACAAGACTATCATAAACCTATTTAAGATAAAACAGCACACATCAGCCAACAGCCTCCACACGCTCATACAACCAGAAACCAGCACACGTCCTAGAAGAAGACAAACATGCAACCGAGTCAGTACCCCAAATGAATACAAGCACACACGCAAGGACACAACAGACAGAGCACTCTCCATGGCTGCTCCAACAATATGGAACAATCTACCGGACGATTTAAGGGCAACTCCAGACCTCAAAGACTTCAGAAAACAGCTGAAAACCATGCTGTTCATAGAGCACTATGGACACATCACATAACCTAAGAGAAGTATAACAGCACACCATACCTCCTAACACAGTATGTATATAAAATGTGTCTTAGCACCACTGTAGATAGCCCACTTTGTACATAGCTCAAACAAATCTAGCACACAACACAGCCCACACACAACTAAGTTTCACCCTCACTGCATGTATAACACACCCACTTTACCTGATTGCTTGCTGTGATACCACCTTGATTATTAAGATAAGGCGGTTTAGAAATACTGTTAAATAAATAAATAAATAAATAAACCATAAAAGAGATGCCAAGGGTGGTCCATCCCAAAGAGTGAGATTTGCCATCTACTGTAAATGAGTAAGATTAAAGACTAATGATTGAGGTTTTTCTCACAGTGTCTTTGCAGTATAAATTTGGAAAGATCTACACGTTTGCTTTGCAAATGAAAGGTGCACCAACAAAACAATATTTAGCTTTCTTTGGTTTTATTTTAATTTGTAATTTTTCACTCCCTCCCTCCAGAGCAGAATTAGGACATTTCCCTGTACTGGTTTCATCTCAGTAACAATCTCTCTCCAGTACCAGGCATGGTGTGAAGTAATACAAAACTCTACAAAAGTCCCTCAGGACAGAACAATCCTACCATTCCATAAGAGCACGCGTGAGGACCTACCTAGAAAAAGGCAGCACTGTAAATACTGCAGTGAGCCTAATGATATCAATACCACCTATTGGGAAATTTTAACAAGCCAGATAACTACTAATCAGTGGCAACAGAATACCTATCCTCCATCACACATACAAGATGTAGTTAGACTCTCTCCAATTATAGAACAAATTATCACAAACTGACAGTAGAAATATGTAGACAAATACTGAACTGAAACCCCAAGAAGTCAGACTTTGCATGTAATGCAACACCAGAGAAATAGAAACAGTGATGTGTTTCCTCTCGTACTGTGCCAAATACTAAGACATCTGCTATAAATTCCAAAAACTGACATATTCCAATCACTAAATGAAAAATAAAATTTGTTTTTCTACCTCTACTGTTTGGCCATTTCATTTTTCTAATCATATTGGTCTAAGTCTCTGTTTTCTGCTTTCTTTTGTCTTCTCTTAATTCTCTCTCCAGGATATATAGGCCCTTTGCACATTTCTCTTTCCTCCTGTATTCTTCACTTCCTCTCCTACATTGATCTTTCACTTTCAGATTTATGTCTCTCTATTCACTTCTATTTTGCTCCTTACTATCCAGTCTTCAATCTTCCTCTTTTTTACTACTTTATATTTCTTTCCCTCATCCTGGCCCTCCTATTCCCCACCCCCTTATTCTCTAGTCTCCTCCAAATCCAGCATCTTCTCACTCTCTCTCTGTCTCCCCATCTCTCCTTCCAGCATCTTATCTCACTCTCTCTCCTTTTGTTCAGCAGCTCCTCTCTCTCTCTTTCCCACCCTTCATCCAGCACGTCTTCTCTCTCTTCCCCCCTTCCATCGGTCTTCCTACTCACCCTCCCATGTTTAGCATCTCCACGTATCCCTATTCCCCTATGTCACAACAGCCAAAAAATGCTGAAATGTGTTTATTTAAAAGCATTTAATACATGATTTATTTATGGACAATGCTTATGATATGTTTTGTTTTTTTTTTTGGGGGGGGGGGGTTTATTGCTGAAGCTTGGCTAAGTGGTGATCATGCTCCTGTGTTGCTGGCAATCTGCCCACCTGACTATATAGAATGCACTATCCACATGAGGGAAAATGAGGAGGGGGATTGACAGTAATTTTTAAAACTAAACTTTCACTTGGGAAGTTAGTCACTCCTGGTTGTGAGAGGCTACAGATTATATTTTTATTTTTCAGTGCTGACTCCTGGCACACAGCAGCCCCTGGGTTTTCTTGGCAAGGTATGACCAGATGCAGATTGCCACACTGTTTCTTCCAAGGCACTGGAGGGTTAAGGGACTTGCCCATGGTGTGCTAGTAGGAATCAGCCTCTGATCTTTGGGATACTAGGCTGTTGCTATAGCCACTAGGCTATTCCTTCACTCTGCAGAGTGTATTAAAAAGCAATTATAGTATATCTATTATTTTGATTTATCATCCACCAGATTCTTCAGTGACTGCTATTAACAAAATTTGTTCTTTTGTTGTTTTTTTATTTGTCAACTGTCCTCACATGTTATTACTAGGGGATTACTTCACATTTTGATGACTCGACCCAAGAGCCTCTTTACTTTTCTCTACTGTTCAACATGTAGAGCTTACCTTAATTTACCAGCACATCAGAAAGGACATCAATTAGATGCTTTACCTTCTACATTAAATCAGGATGTTAGGATACTGGCTTCCAGGTACTCCACAGTTCCAATAGTTTGGTTAGATGATTATCTTTTGCATTTTGTCTTGGACAGATAAGTAAAGATGTTAGCTCAAAAGAAAATATTCCCAATCCATTGAGAAGGGGCAAAATTGATTCAGATACATTTAATTATATTGATTTGAACTTTAGCAGAATATAGACCACTATACCAGAAGGAATGAAAAAAAGGGGAATGAAGTTATGAGTATTATGTGAAATAAACTTGTCTCACAGGAAGGTTGCCTATTCTGACTAGATTAAACAACCACTGTTTACTAAAACCTTATGCACTCTTAAGACCTCTGTTTGAATGGAAAGAATTTGGTGAAAGCCTAAAGACAGTATCACCAGAGAGAAAAGGAAAATTTTGGCTAAAAAATATAAACTTGCATTACAAGATGCAAAAAAAGCTTTTTATACAAAAAAGATTTTAGACGGTAGCAATAGTTCTAAGGAACTGTCTAGTATAGATAAAGGACACATTGACCAAAGTGTGGTAAGTTTTAGAACTTACCTCATGGTAGGTGCAAAAGCTAATGTGCAGACAGTGCAAAGCATGCTCAGTAAATGCCAGGGCATGGTTAGCATCTGCCCTGAATTTACTGCCCGAGGCAGACACTTACCACATGGGCTTAGAGTGCATGTATCAGCAGATAGCAGAGATACACCTGGGCTATCTGCTGAGGGATGTAATGTGGACTCCAGCATTGTTAAAAAAATGGGCTTGCAGGTGCTGAAAAACAACCACCATGATCTCAACCCCTCCAGTTAGAAACCCCACCAAATTGACCCTCCTCATTATAGGACCCACCAATCTGAAGCCCCTCCCCTGTACATTCCTGATATGAACCATTCTCCAATCTAAGCTCTCCATGGTATATCTCCCTCAACCCCAATTACAACCTCCCCATCTGTATAACAACCCCCTCCCGGAAACTCTAAAGCCCTCTCCCCCCACCCTCCCAGCACTTTGGGCAAGACACTTAACCCTCCATTGCCCCAGGAATAAGCTTAGATAGTAAGCCCTCTGGGGACAGCAAAAACCTTCTGGTCCTGAATGTAACTCACCTTGAGCTACCTCTGGAAAGACATAAGCTAAAGATGAATCAAATAAATAATTAAAATATAAATGAAAATGAAATAGCATCTCTATTAGCAATTTGTAACTTACAGTTGTGGTCAACATTATTGGCATCCTTACATTTTAGGTTATCTTGTGTAGAATAACGAGAAATAATTGGAAGTATTCCAACTGCACGTCATCATAATATTTTAATAGTATGTTCAAAAGTATACAACCAAAAATAAGATGACTGTGCAACTTAGATGTAATAATTTCTGAGAGAAAACAAATTATGACCTGAACAGGATTAATGGCACCTATCAGTGATATTTGGTTGTTCATCCCTTGGTAGTGATGACAGTCTCCAAACATTTCTTGTAGCCATCTACAGTATAAGTTTCGTACATCTGTCTGCTGGTAATTTTTCCCCACTCTTAAAAGGTGATTTGTTCCAGTTAATGAATGTTTCCATAATTCCTTTTATCAATGGCAGATTTCAGCTCTTTCCAAAGGGTCTCGATTGGATTGAGATCAGGACTCATTTCTGGCCATTTTAAAACAGTCCATTTCTTCCTTTTTAACCATTCTTTTGTACTTTTGGATGTATGTTTTGGGTCATTGTCATGCTGGAGGGCCCATAACCTTCGGCCCAGACCAAGCTTTCTGACACTAGGTTGCACATTTTGCTCCAAAATACCTTAGTAAACCTCTGACTCCATGATTCCTTTAATATATTCCAGGCCTCCAGTTCTTGAGGCAGCAAAACAGCTCCACAACATTATGGAACCTCCACCATATTTAACTTCAGGAAGGGTATTTTTTTTTCCTTATAAGATTTATTTCTTCAACTGTAAATGTATCGCTGGTCTGGATTGCAAAAGAGCGCATGTTTGGTTTCATCTGTCCACGGAACATTTTCCCAAAAGCATTGTGGTTTCCCAAGGTGGGTTTGAGCAAAGTTCAGACATGCCTTTATATGTCTGTCTTTGAGCAATGGGGGTCCTCCTTGGCCTTTGCCCATAAAGTCCTCCCTTGTTTAGTGTGTGGCATATGGTGCGGGTTGAAACCACCATTCCAGATTGTTCCAGGTCAGCCTTAAGCGATTTGGATGTTGTACATGGTGTTTTTAAGCGATTTGGATGTTGTACATGGTGTTTTTCCAACAGTTTGCACTAACCTTCAAAGACATATTGGATTAATTTTCCTCTTCCCACCACATTCTGGGAGGTTTACAGTTTCATGCGCAGAAAACATCTTAATAACATTGCAAACTGTAGACACAGGAATGCCAAGGTCCTTGGAGATGGCCTTGTACCCCTGTGATGTTTGATGTTTGTTGATAATGTTTTTTCTGACGGTCTCAGACAACTCTCTTGTCTTCACCACTGTGCAAATGGAACAGGGAGTGAATGTGGCTATTTTAAACATTAGAGCCATCATTCACTTGTTGATTCAAGTCATGTGAGTATGGACAATTGATCACAGGTGTATCTAAATCTTACTGCAGTGAGAATGTGGTTCTTCTGTTCAAAATGATTTGAATTGTTTATAAGGGTGTCAATAATCATGTCCTGACAATGCTCCAGTTTTTATTCTGTCTTCCACTATTTCCTTTTTGAATTGGTCTTGTTTTATTTGATTCTTTTATGTATCAAACATGTGTACATATATAATCCAAAGCCTGGTCACTTTTTTTTGAGATATTGGACCTTAAAGGTTTGAACTGCAAGGGTGCCAATAATGTTGACCAGAACTGTATTATTAAAATTGTCAATGGTATCTGAAGATTGGAGGATAGTCAATGTAATGCCAATTTGTAAAAAGAGTTGCAGTACCTTCCAAAGCAGATACTGTGGGTCCCCATGGTAAATCCAGAAGAGGGATGTCAGCAGCTCTGTGCCCCCCAATCACCATGATTGGGGCTCCCCCCTCCTAACAGTGTTGCGATCCACAGCAACAACAATATGAACAATAAAAGTGGTGGTCCCCCTGCAGCACTGATCCCCATCAGGTAAACCACATCCTGGCTAACTAGTCGGACTAAACCCCCTCCCTTCCCCCGATTCACTATACGAAGGGGGGCCTCTGTGGCCCCTCCCTCCCCCTCCCACCTCCCTGTTTAAAAAAAAATCCCCCAGCTAACCTTCCAGCAAAGGGGGGCTTCACACCCTTCCAACACCCCCAATCATGAACCTTAAATAAATTTGGTGGTCTAGTAATCCAATAGGGGAGGAGCGGTTCTTTCTACTCCTGCCTGTCATGCAGCCAATTTAAAATGGTCACCATCATGAGGTACTGCTCTTCAGCCTCACACTAGGGGGCAGCACTGCGAGATCATGGTCATTTCTATTAGTGCCTATAAGAAGGGCAGGAACTGAAAGTACAACCGAATCTACTCTAGACTCACAGAATATATAGCCAAAAAAGCAAACAGAATGTTAGGATTATTAGAAAAGAAATAGGGAATACAAAAGAGAAGATAATAATGCCTCTGTATCACTCAGTAGCAGAACAGCACCTTGAGTATGGAGTACAATTCTGGCCACCACATCTTAAGAAAAATTATAGTGAAATTAGGAAAAGGTACACAGAAGGTGACCAAAATGACAAAGGGAATGAAACAACTCCTTATGAGGAAAGATAAAAAGGTTAGGCTCTTCAGTTTGGAAAAGAGATTACTGAGGGGAGATATGATAATGGTCTATAACATCAATTGTTTACTCTTTCAAAAGGTGCAAAAACTATGGGATATGCCACTAAATTCCTGTGTAGTACATTTAAAAACAAAGAAAATACAATATTTTTTCAGTGAACTTATTATGCTCTGGAATTCATTGCCAGAGTATGTGGTAAAAGCAGTTAGACTTGAGAAAGCCTCTGCATATATCTGGGATAAGCAGCAGGGAATCTTCTTCCTCCTTTTTGGATTTGACAGGTACTTGAGACCTGTACTGGCCATTGCTGGAAAGAGGATACTGGACTTGATGGACATTTGGTCTTACAAAGGGCCAGCATGACCATCATTTGAACTAGGCAGTCGCCTAGCGCATCAATGGTCAGGGGGTACCTATTGGAAGTGGAAGTGGTGAGGGCAAACACGGTGACGGAATTCAAAACAGCATGGGACAAGCACAGCGGATCCCTTTAAAGCAACAGGATAAAAGCAAAATAAACGGAACCATCTAACTTCTCAACAAATAGGGGTGTCCTACATGGAGTGGTGGGTCCACCCTAAACAAAGACATGGGGAGGGGTGGTCTGCGCAGAGCGACAGGTGCACCTGCTCTTGCCGTATTGCTGGGCAGACTGGATGGACCATGCTGGTCTTTATCTGTCGTCATTTACTATGTTACTATGTTATTGCTGCTGCTGTCCCCCCCCCCCCCATGGGACATGCAACAGCAGCAATACATTTAAAAAGGCACCGTGGCACTGGAGTAACCTTTGAATCTGGCACCGCGGTGCCATGTGTGCTTCTACCCCCGCCCCCCCCTCCAATTCCACTGCTGATGAAAACTGTCTTGCAGCAGGCCACTTCCTTTCAAATAGACAAGAGTTGGTTTATGATTGCTCCTTCCAACATCCAGTGGATGATCCTCAGAGAACTCTGATTGGAGCCAGAGAGCTAAGGAGGGAAAATCAGGTTTTTCACTTTGCTTTTGCTCCTTTCTTCTCTTGTTTTTGTTTTTCATTTCTGCTATGATGATAAAGTACTGGGCCTTTTCTCTTTTATTTTCTCCATAGCAAGCTTTTCATATTTATTTTTGGGAAGGTTGCAAGAGGATACTGCTTCCTCAATTAGGGTTTTTCTCCATAGCTCATGGTGGATTTTGTGGTGGATGAGTAAGGCACTCTGTTTCAAGTATAATAGATTTGTTTGTAATTTTGGGCCATTTCAATTCATGGATTATATAAAATAAAAATAGAATGGAATAAAAAGCTTAAAAAATGAGAAGAAAATTATAAAGTTGAATAGACAAGGAAATAAATATTGTATGGGAGACAAAAGTAAGTGGAGGGCAGGATGTGAAAAGGGGACATGAAGGGAATAATTCATGATCACTTATAACACATACATATTTTTTTAAAAAAGGCAATACATGCACTTATGCTGTGGTTTATGCAATTTAAGAAAGAGGATAATATGCACATGTATTTGCATTTCTCAGTCTGCATAGAATAGTAGTGTGTTTTTGGCAGGGAATGGGAGTGTAGTAGGGATAGCGTATCAGCAGGTGTATACTACATATTTTATATCAGGCACAGGTGGTGTCAAGTACAAGTGAGATCAAGCACAGATAGAAGATATTTGCTAAGAACTCCCATCACCAATCCACAGAGCACATCGGAGGAGTACTGCAATATGGCCCACAGGCAGACAAGGGCAGTCATTGAAAGGACCTCTCCAAGGAGTGTAGTATTTTCAGAGCCTACTGCATACTCCATCATCAGGCTTTAACTTATGGGTAGTTTCCTCCTGAGAGTATTCAGCTAGATCTTCAAATAGGAAGAAGAGGAGTCTATCCAATACATGCAACCTCAGAAACTCCAAGGACATGAGTGGACAGTGGCAGCAAGGAACAACTTGATTCTCACCCACTTTTAATTGCTAAGTGTACTTTCACTTATAGTGGATAACTGCTAATACTAGTGCTCAAATGTGCAATCATGGACTTGCATACTTTTTGAAGGCTGCAGCAGCCTTTCAGCATGAATGTGGCTGTGCCATGGGGGGTCACATCTGAGGCCACACAAGCTTCTGACAGGGCCCTGACCTCCTCAGACACTTTTGAGGCATGCCTTGCATCTCAGGCAAGTCAAGAAAGTGGGGGAAGGAAGAATGAGAGGAATGAGAACAGGGAGGAGGCAAAGGGAGTACGGGACACATAGAAACATAGAAATAGGACGACAGAAAAAGACCACATGGCCTATCTAGTCTGTCCTTCCATATCAACAACTACAACAGTCCCCTTTTTCCTTTAGAGATCCTCTGTGTTTGTCCCATGCTTTTTTGAATTCAGTTACTGTCCTCATCTCTACCACCTCCACTGGGAGACTATTCCACAGATCCACCACTCTTTCCGTAAAGAAATATTTCCGCATATCATTCCTGAATCTATCCTCCTTCACCCTCATCCCATGTGCCCTTGTAGCAGAACTTGCTTTCAATCGAAAGAGGCTCTCTCCCTGAACATTTATGCCATGGAGGTATTTAAACATCTCAATCATATCACCTCTATCCCGCCTTTCCTCTAAGGTGTACATATTAAGATCCTTAAGTCTGTCCTCATATGCTTTATAATGAGGACCACTAAGCATTTTAGTAGCCACCCTCTGCACCGACTCCATCCTGTTCATATCCTTTTGAAAGTGTGGTCTCTAGAATTGCACACTATACTCCAAATGAGGTCACACCAAAGACTTATACAGAGGCATTATCACCTCCTTTTTTCTGCTAGCCATTCCTCTCTGTATGCACCCAAGCATCCTTCTAGCTTTTGCCATCGCCTTTTCTACCTGTTTAGCTACTTTAAGATCATCAGACACAACCACGCCTAGGTCCAGCTCTTCTTTAGTCGACAAAAGTACTTCACACCCTATACTATATTGCTCCCTTGGATTGCTGCAGCCCAAATGCATGACCTTACATTTTTTAACATTAAATCCCAGCTGCCAAATTCTAGACCAAGCTTAGCTAGATCACTCCTCATGTTATCTACACCTTCCTGGGTGTCTACTCTATTGCAGATTTTGGTATCATTCACAAAGAGGCAAACCTTACCCAACAGCCCTTTCGCTATATCACTAACAAAGATGTTAAAAAGAATTGGACCAAGGACAGATCCCTGGGCCACACCACTGGTAACATCCTTCTCCTCAGAGGGAGCTCCATTTACCTGTACTCTTTGTCGCCTCCCACCCAAGCAATTTCTAACCCAAGCAGTAACTTTAGGGCCCATCCCTAGGGTGCTCAGTTTGTTTATAAGTCGCCTGTGAGGAACAGTGTCAAAGGCTTTACTGAAATCTAAATACACCACATCTAGGGCTCTCCGTCGGTCCAACTCCCTGGTCACCCAGTCAAAGAAAGCAATCAGATTTGTCTGACAAGACCTGCCTCTGGTGAATCCATGCTGCCTCGGATCCTGTACTAACCGGTCTGTAGTTTTCAACCACATCCTTACTTCTGCTTTTGTGTAAAGGCACCACATGAGCCTCTCTCCAGTCCTTTGGCACCACTCCCGACTCTAACGAGGCATTGAAAATGGAGGCTGTTGCTCCACCCCTGGTGCCTCTGAAGGCCCTCAAGACAGTCCTAATGCCTTAGACATCCTCTGCCAACAATAATTTTGCTCTAGCAGTTTCTCAGCACACTTAACAACTGGGTCTTTTTCTCTCTGCCAGGTTCTCTGTAACATTAGAACCGTCAGGCATTTCATCCCAAAGCATCTTCTAGCTCTGGTAGGGACATTGCTGATACATAGTTATCCCCCTTGTTTGTCTTCATCTTTTAATGGATCATCAAGTGCTGTATTCAGCTCCTGCGCTGGTGCTGGTTGTATCTTCTCTGCATCTTGCCTCATTGACACCACAGTCCTAATGGAACTTCAGCTGCTCCTGAGAACATTTCCTCCATACAACTTAGTTACTTCTGAACTGAATGCCACTCCAGCCATCTTCAGCCTATAGTTGATACCCTCATGGTATCTCCTCCTGCCTGGCCCTGTCTTTATCTGCTGGTAGGAAATAAAGGTGTGCACAGTGCCAAGAAAACCCAAGAGCTGCTGGGTCGCCAGAAGTCAGCATTGACCAGAAGGCACACATTGCATTACAGCCAAAGACAAGTCCAATTCGTGCTCATTTAAATTATTTTTTTCCTGATTTATAAGCATTTTTTTGGTTTTTTTCACCTATTCTTTCATTAGGTGTGCATTGTATGCACACTAGAACTTTTTTAAGCCTGCAAATATATTGTACGTATGCAAATTCATTGTTGTATGCACATATAAGTGATTAGCATGTATTTTAAAGTGTTAGGCACCTAAATAAACCAGATATGTGCTCACAAATGTACATTCCTAGTAGGAAACATAAACGAATATATAGCAGTAGTGACACGTGCATACAGTAGATGTCACATCTGTAGCATAGCCTTGTATGTTGGACCCTTGAACAGAACCCCAGAACCTGAGCACAAGAGCAGCCTGCTATGAGTGCACTAAGCAGCTCTGTCTATACAAAACATCCTCTGACTTCAGTTCAGGTTGCTCCCCTCAGGACACGGCTTCCACCAGTCACACCTTTCCATCAAGAGTAGGATAGAAGCTTTTAGCTAAGAAAGCACCCTTGCAGTCAGAGCTCTTAAGGCTGCAGCCTATGGCTACCATGAGACTGGTGCCCCAGAGGAGCAGAACACATCCTAGCAGCTCTGAGAAAGGCCTTAACATAGGCTGCTAGGCTTGCTTGAAAACCACAGGGCATTGCAGGAGAACCCACATAAATAATTAAAATGCCAGGGGCACTTCAATTCCAACTGATAAAATGCTCAATGCAAGAAAACTGGTCATTACTAATAAAAATGTCAGTGCCATGCAACTATTCTGAAGAAAGCATGGAGAGATAGAAGATTCTTAGGCAGCACGGAATTCAATCAGCATTTTCTCCACAGAGACCTGCCTGTTAAAAGTTCACATAGGAGCATGGAGCAGTATAGCTCCCTCCAGCCCCCTCAATTCTTCTCCAGCTGTGGAGTTCCCTTTATTTGACCATCTGATCTTTTCCCCAAGGTTATTCTATGCAATTTTGTATAATTATGTGTTTTACTTTGCACTTTGAACACAATAATTCATCACGCTTACTCACAACTTGTATATGCAATTAAGCAAAGGTAAAAGAAATTAGCAGGCCATTTGCAAAAAATAGTTTGGTTTCATGCTTTTGCTTAAAGCCACTTGCACAGCCATGAAACAATAGTCCTCCATCAACTCAGATATAAATTTGTTCTACATATAACTCAGGAAGAGTTGTCGTGCTGCCTATAATGTATCAAGTGAGCCATTACAGCATGAATAAGATTAAAAATATACTATCACTCTTCTTAGATTAGAATTATATCATTATAGATGGATTTGAATGATCGTATTCTGTACATTTTTATAATTTTTTTCTCATTTTCTATTCTTATCCTCTTCTTCAATTTAACTAATTGCTCATAACCTTCTATACAAATATATTAACGAGCAATTTCTACTGCTTGGTTGTAAATTAACCATGTCACTGCTGAAAATAAACAACTAGTGCAATGTCTAATATTGACTTATGGCATTGGAGACTGTTTTTATTGATGCTCTGCAGTAATAATTGCCTTAAGAATGGTTATATTTATCTAAGCCCCAAAATTCTGCATTGCTATACAGTACATGCAAGATGAAAGCAAATATAGGGTAAGACTGTATCCAAAAGAAGCATTTTATAAAGAGAGGGTAGTGTTCATTGTGGAAGAGAGGGGTTCAACAAGGGAGCAGTTCTGTGATGGCTCTTGGTTCTGCTGCTGGTTCCTTTAAAATCTACTGGAAGAATATTCATAACAAGCCAGTGTTTCCCAACCCTGATCTAGAAGTGTGCACATGCATAGATATTATGGCTATCCTGAGGACCACTGATACACCTTTCTCTTTCGGAAATACCGGTAACTAGAAGCTAATCTTTTCTTTTTAACAGTCCTTCCTTGGCACTCCTTTGGATTTTCCTTTAAGAAGGAAAGGGAGGAGAGTTTTAATGAGGAGAGAGATTTCTATGTATGGAAAAAGAGGCATGGAACAAAATCAATAGCTACCCTTACCCTGTCTTTGCAGAGACTACTTAAAGTTGGTTAAATCAGTTATGGCACCTATTTTTTTTTACTAATTCTGACATCAATTTTATCAAAAGCACAGTATTAATGTATATTGATTAACAACTTTTTTTTAATATCTGTCTTACAACAATCAAGGAAAAATTATGACTGACTTGTTAATGTCCTTTCCTTGAGTCTTACCAAACCAGCGACTTATCTTCCCCTGCCAGCAGATGGAAACAGAGAAAAATTGAAAGGTGGACTATTCACCTCTATAAAGCTGGTGGTCACACTCCTCCTTTCAATATAAAATAACCAAGCCTTATCTACTGAAAGTCATCAACTGCAGGCTTTCAAGCAATAGGTTCAATGAACAAATGAACAAAACCAAAATGTACTACCACCTAGGGGATCCCAAGGCCCCTGGTGGTAAATAGCTGTGACAGCCCAGCAATACAGTCCTCTGCAAGAAGATTAGAAGTACCAACACCTCAGTACCATACAGAAGCTTCCTCATTCACCACCTAACAACATCTAGAGCTGCCACCAGCCCAAAGAGGGCCCTGGACTGATCTGGTAAGACCCAAGGAAAGGAAATTACAGGTAAGTCATAATTTCTTGTTCCTCCTCTATACCAGACCTGATGAAAATGGATTCTCTTGAACACCAAAAAGTGTTCCCAACAAGACAAAGCTTGAAGCTCAGACACCCAACATGCTGAACACGTAGAGCCCGATTCAGAAAGGGGCACGTCTGGGCATCCGGAAGGCCCCGAACATGATGGGCCCATTAGGAACCAATTCTGTAATGCAGGAGCAAAACGTTTCCACAGCATACAGAATCAGGCCCTGAGACGGTCCGGTGTGCCCCTTCAAACCCACAGGGACATCCTCCCTGCAGGACACCCTGACTCCTGCAGCGCCGACCCTCTGTTTCCCTGACACCTGACCCAAAGCTGGACAGCTGGGGCCAGGATCAAATGGCAGGGACCTACTGCCCCCGACCCTGGTCTCTGGTGGGGGGTTCCGGCCTGATCAGCCTGAAGGTGGAATAAGCAGTATGTTCCCCCTGAGCCTGCAGGACATACAGGGTCATGACCTGAATTAACCCTGTATGTCCTGCCATCTCGGCCCGCCCCCACTCCACCCTCTCCCACCCCCCACCGGCTCTCCATATACTGCTGCTCTGGCCATGCAGGGAGAGTCAGAGGGGGAATACGGGCAGGGGGTGCCTTCTAAAACCAAAAGCATTACATTTATATCCCAGAAAGGGACAACCTCTCAAAGGGAAGGCCAAATAAGATTTACCGCTCTGAGGAACCTAGTGACTAGATTTTCATTTCATTTCATTTATTAAAATTTGATATAGCGCTTTTAGAGTGCACGTCAAAGCAGTTTACAATACTATATAAAATCAGTAAACAAAGGACAGGAAAAGAATGCCATTAAAGTACAGGAAAGTGAGGATAGGACACATAGACTGGGGGTGCTGGGGGAAGTGAGGATAGGAGGGGAAACACAGAAGGTAAGATAAGGGGCTAGAAATAGGGGCAATCAAGGGGGGAAGGTCATAGGCTATGCGGAGCAGGTGGGCTTTTAGCTGTGCTTTAATCTGTGGAATGAGAGTTTGAAACAAAGATTGGGGGAAGATTATTCCAAAGGGAGGGACCGAGAAAGAAGAATGCGGAGTGACGGGTAGATTTGAGATGAGCCTGTAAAGGGGAGGGGAGGCAAATTCGGTTCATATGAATGGATCAGCTGATGATAACTACTAACACTACTACTACTACTAATTTATATAGCACTAGAAGGCATATGCAGCGTTGTACATGTACATGTAAAACAGTCCCTACTCAACAGAGCTCAGACTCTATGTAAGACAAATACAACAAAGAAGGGATTAGGATAGAAATTTCGGGAAATGGTCCCCAGTTGTCCAATTAACTAGCGCAAAGTGAATGGAATATATTGTCCATGTGTCATAACTGCTGAGGCTAGCCAGAGTCAATCCTTCATACTTGGTTCTATTTGGCTAAGGAGCAGGATTACTACAGAATTAAGTAAACACATGATAGGTTAGGACAAGCTGATCCAGCACTAGCATTCATGGATTTGTCCTGATTTTCATTTTATTTTAGTATCTTCAAGTCAATGCCAACTCCTGGGTTTTCTTGACAAGGTATGACTGGAAGTTGCTTGCCAGACCTTTTCTTCCAAGGCAATGTAAGGTAATGTGACTTGCCCAAGGCCATAAGGAATACCGGTGGGAATCAATCTCCTAGGTAGTAGACTATTGCTCTAACCACTAAACCACTCCTCCACTACTGATTTTCATAGGGAAGTCAGATTAACAAGTATAGGTATAGCAGGGGATGTAACCAAAACAGGATCGAAAAATCAAGAAAAAACGGAAGGAGCCAATAAGCCTTCATGACATATATATTGTGATTCACAGATAAAGAGCACTGAGAAAACTTAGGGGTATGTCTACTAAAGAGCACTACTGAGTAGTACAAAGTCCAATGTGTGACAAAATGTGGCCAAGCAAAAAATCCCATGCTACCAAGCAGCCCAGGTTGGGGCACAGAATAGGCAGTTCTTGGGCAGAGCTTCCAAATTATGGGTTGTACGGGCAGTATTGGTGTGCACGCCCTGTCAATGTGGCACTTAGTGAGGGTGCATTTACTGCCAGCTCAATGCGTTAAGCACTACCCCTGCACTTGTCTTTGGCGCTGATTACGTGCAACAGCCTGCCTCTTAGTAAGCATGCCCCTTAGAGTACGTTCTACAATCTACACCTAGATTTATCTAAAATCTATAGTTGACAATCCATGTTACCAACATATATTGCACACAGATTTTAATTTAAACAATTTATATACCTTCTCCATGGTATACAAACCAGCCAAGGCGGTTTACAATCCTAAAATAAGGGATTATAAAGTTAAATTATTGTGAGGTTCTAGAGTTTTTAATTATCACTGGGGGAGGAGAGGGGTGCTTACAGAGGCAAAGAAAGGAGATCTCTTTCAAGGTCATTTCTTCTTTAGAAAATCATGTATTACTTGCACTCCAAACTCTAAATCCTTGGCTTCCTCAAGAGCATTTTGTTTTCCTAGTTTTAATTGAATTTCTGGTATAGTAGCAGTTTAACTTTAAAGGAAAAAAAAGCATTGTTTTTTAATAAACTTGTAACTAGTGTTGTTGGTCTCTGGGGAGGTTTGAAGGACCTCAAAGGCAATAGTTCTTTACCCGGGAGCGAAGAAGCCATTACAGCTTGTACTAGAAGATTTAATAGGTGTCATAATTTATCATGTAAACCGAAAAGTGTTTCTTAATTAAGTGCGTACGTTAATGAATTTTTTAATTTGATCCCTGTAAGTACCTTGCTATACTAATTGCAATATTCTACACATTAGTCATCCGCTGTTGCCCTTGGCTATTTTATACCCTCAGAGAGAAAGAGACAGAGCTTTTCAGTTAAAGTTCATTTAACTCTTTCCACCCAACAAATTAGATTTCTTATTAGTGAGATGTGACTGACAGGTGATTTTCACATAGCACATATTACTATATGCAGTTTCTCGATTAGCTTGCATCCACGCAACTGAGAATCACATATAGTGATAATGATCTTCACAGTAGGACATCGAGCATGTCATAAACAAGCTGCCCCCAGCTTGAGCACTAGTAACAATAAATAATCATTTTATAGCTTATTGGTGTAAAATTTAAATATAGATAGCATGATGAATTGACCCACAATTGTTTTATCCCTCAAAGAACTATTATGTAATCTTTCTATGTCTCCGAGAAGTTTATAAGAACTTAATACAGATGCATTCAGAAGAAAGTCCTACAGTTCAACAGGGCAGCCGTAAAATGGCCAATGTCTCGAGGCAAAGCAGAAACCTAGGAGAAAAGATCAGGCACCTCTTCATTCTTAAGAGGGGGAAAGAGTGAGCCATGCAGCCGGTGTGATATTGCTTGCCTTGGAAACCAATCCAGATGCCCAGGAAAGGGGCCAGCACAAGATTTAACAATTTAAAAAATTAGCAAGGGTTCAATGACCCCTTGCCACCCAAAAAAGGAAAGAGCAGATGTGCTGAGACAACTCAGCATGAAAAACTCACTTATTGACAGAAATTAGCAGATATATCAACTGAAAAACAATTTGGTCAGGTTGAAAAGCCAGTTGAGCAGGTTGGGTCTCCAGTTATGCACCTTCCAAATTCATTGGCTTCCTCTTTGGTCCGTGTTGGACTACGTTTCTTCCAGATTTCATTGGCACCCCTATCAGAGACACAATGTTTTTGACCTAAAAAAAACACTTTTAGCTCTCTTCAGATGTTGTCCTCTGTTTGGGGAGTGGCAGTACAAACAGCAGGAGGGAAGGCATGCAGGAGCTGATTGCAGCTCTGGTCCTCACCTTCTTAGCAGTGTTATGGGCAGAGACAGAGTCAGCAGCAATTTCAGATCAAATTGGAGTCACGTGATACATTCTTTAGCTTTCTCCAAATGTCAACCATTGCATGAAATGGCTATCACACACATGGACCCTTCTAATGGCCCATATTACAGCATATCCTCCAAAAACAAACACCACTGCTTGTGGGCTGACAGAAAATAATACTTCCTTACTTCTGATACCACTTGGTTCTATGGAGAGTACCCTAGTGCAAGTACTGTTTGAAATGGTACAGTATATAACCATTCCTATTGTACCACTCATGATTTTATAAACTTCTGTCATATCTTCTCTCTGTAGTCTTTCCTCCAAGCTGAAGAGCACTATCCTGTCCAACCTTTCCTCACAAGGGAACCATTCCACTCTCGTTATCATTTTTGTTACCCTTCTCTGTATCTCTTCTAGTTCTGCAATGCCATTTTTGAGATCAAGTGATCAGACCTGAATAGAAAACTCAGGATGTGGCCTCATGATGGATCCACATATAGGTAAAATATAATGACAGACTCTTTTCCTTCGTGAATTATTCCTAACATGCTAATTGTTTTTTTTACTGCTGTTCCCACACTGAGTGAAGGACCTCTATGCGGTGTCTGCATGGATTTCAAGATCCTTTCCTAGATTGTAACTCTTAATGTGAAACCTTGCATTGTATACATGTGAGAGGAAAGGCAGTTTTTGGTGGTGCTATGTACATGAACATATGCTCATCTGCACAAATGTTTTTTGAAAATCACTTCCTCAATGTAGGTAAAACTATGAATGTTGATTCTCAACAGGTATGGCAATCTTACCTGCGGGGAACGTTCAGAGAAGGAAAAATACATGTACTTGTAGCAATTTCATTTTGAAATCATCATATTTGCTTTTGTAGTGCATACTTTGTGCCTGTTGCAATGCAGGTACCTTTGTAATTCTAGTTTTATATAAAGTGTTTCTTAGTTGCTCCCTGGGGTGTTCCAGTAACTTAAACCAAATTACAATATCACAGCTGTCAACATTAAAATCTGTTTAATTAAATGGTAAATTGGATCAGAAATTGGTTGACTGACAGATGACAGAAGGTGATGGTACATGGAGCTCACTCGGATGAAGGGAAGGTGATTAGCGGGTTGCCCCAGGGTTCGGTCCTGGGCCCGGCACTGTTCAATGTATGTGTGAGTGATATTGCTGAAGGACTGAATGGAAAAGTCTGTCTTTTTGCAGATGACACGAAAGGTTTCAACAGAGTGGACTCCCCCGAGGGAGTGGTTAACATGAGGAAAGATCTACAAAAGCTGGAAGAATGGTCTAATGCTTGGCAATTAAGATTTAATGCAAAGAAGTGCAGAGTCATGCACTTGGGTAGCAGAAATCCAAGGGAAATGTATGCGATAGGGGGCGAGAGGTTGGTGTGCACGGATCAGGAGAAAGACCTTGGTGTGATTATCTCTGAAGATCTCAAGGTGACAAAACAGTGCGACAAGGCGGTGGCAAAAGCCAGGAGGATGTTGGGATGCATACAAAGAGGAATCACCAGCAGAAAGGAAGAGGTACTTATGTCACTGTACAGGTCGCTGGTGAGGCCTCACTTGGAATACTGTGTTCAGTTTTGGAGACCGTATCTTGCAAAGGATGTAAAAAGACTGGAAACTGTTCAGAGGAAGGCGACCAAAATGATTTGGAGCCTGTGTCAGAAGCCTTATGAGAAGAGACTTGAAGACCTAAACATGTACACTTTGGAGGAGAGGAGGGACAGGGGAGATATGATTCAGACCTTTAAATACTTAAAGGGAAATAATGAACAAACAAACCTCTTTCAAAGACGGGGAAGCTGTAAACCTAGAGGGCATAACAGGAAGCTGCAAGGTGGTAAATTGAAAGGCAATGTCAGGAAATATTTTTTCACAGAAAGGGTGGTGGATGCTTAGAGTGCCCTCCCAATGGACGTGGTGAGGGCAAACATGGTGACGGAATTCAAAATGGCATGGGACAGACACAGTGGGTCCCTTTACAGCAACAGGATAAAATCAAAGTAAACTGAACCATCTAATTTCTCAACAAATAGGGGTGTCCTTCATGGAATGGTTGGTTCACCCCTAAACAAAGACATGGGGAGGGGTGGCCTGCACGGAGTGGCAGGTGCACCTATGCTTGCCATCGTGCTGGGCAGACTAGATGGACCATGCTGGTCTTTATCTGCCATCATTTACTATGTTACTATGTTACTATACCTACGAGACATAACCGGATTTGGACAATACATATCTAAGGGGCCCATATACTAACCCATGAAAATGTTTGCAGATTAGTACCCATTTCTGCGACGAGTAGCTCCAAGATGCAAATGAACTCTTGTATGAGATTTCTCATGCATTGCCACAACCAAGGAACTTCATGCATTCTGCACTGTGGGACTGTGTGAGAAAAAAAAAAAACTTGCCCCTTTATGCAACTCCAGAAGGCATTTCCACGGTTTGCAGAGCTGCAAACCATGTAAATGCTGTTCACTGGGAAATTCAGCAGCACTAATGAGGTTAGTTCCACTCAATATCTACTCCTAGCCCACTTACATGCCCCACCACTAACTGGTTGGTATTGGGGCACTCCAGCGGTGGAGCAGGAGCAGCCAGACAGTGTCAATATGGAGCCACTAACCGGCTAACTAAAATGCCTAAAGTTAGGACAGACACAAAGGCTGTCGCACATTTAGGCATTTTAGTTCTCTGGCCAGCGGCTGGGTATCATTGCTGATTGGCTAGCTAAAATGCTATCTGGCCAAACCAAATAACCAGTGCTGATGGCCAGATATTGCTGACACAGTCATAAAATTAAAGCAGTGACAGCCAGAAGCTTTAGTAGCACTGGCCACTGTTGCTGAATATGCCCCCTAAGAGCTAACCATTGACTTTCAAATCTAGGTTCATAGATTGGAATCATAAATCTAGGTAAATGAATGGCAAGCCTGAATTTTCAGTGCCTAAATTAAGATGAATTCTCAGCTGAAAAATTAGATTGAAAATAGAGAACAAATTTAGAGGCCTAACATAGAAGCATATGCTTAGGAGCTCAGCTTTTTTTGAATATCATCCCTGCAGTTCCTAACAACCCCGAGATCATGAGAAACTGAACCAGACATGGTGGGGAGACACCAGCAGCCTACTACCATCATCAACAAGCCTTGAGCTCTCTCTTCAAAGTTCTTTTCAAATTTCCATTACTGTACATCTTTGGAGGGTCTAGCAGGGGAATGCAGCTACTGTTGTACCCTGGATGAAGAACATTTTTTCTATCAGGAGGAATGAGCATGGAGCACCAATGGAAGAAAGGAGCACCTGCTGAGCCAGCGTGATACCTGATTCATCCCTAGCTATCATGGGGTGAAAGAGTGCCTCCCACCACCATCATCCATTACTCTACTTGTTGAGTCATGGACTAAGAAATCCTTGTGTTATTCTGAATGACTTGAGTGCACTCCATGAATGCTTTTTCCATCCTAGGATCTTCCTCGGTAACTAAATGTCCCAACTCTGAGACCAAAGTTCTCAGTGCCAGGACTCATATCTTGCAGACCCAAAACCTAGCTGAGCTTACCCCACTTCTGTGGCCTGACCTTGTGCCACCTCTTCTGCTCTTGTATTGGCTCTCCTCTGATGTTTTGGAGCCTTCCAGGCAAGGTCAGCATTAGGGAGTGGCAAACAGGGCAATTGCCCTGGGCCCCACACATCATAGGAGATCCCAAGTCTGCCTCAAGTTGAAGGAGGCATAGCCCATAGGCAGATTTTGGGGCAGGGGCGGCCCAAGGGGGGTGCGGGGCCATGTGCGGAGACTCGGTGCGGGGCCTCATTTGCATAAGTGGTCTTATTTGCATAAATATTTGCATAATGTTACCATTCACTAACTTTTAGTAAACATGTCTCTTAATGAGTGTATGGATAAAGAAAGACTAAAAGATTTCTACATTACTATAATCCAGTGCCAACCGCCAGGCACATTAGGAACTACTACAAACGCTGCCCATTTAGAACCCATAGCAAACCCGATGTATCCTGACAGCATTACCAGGACTCACAAAGCACCAGACCCTACCTATCAAAAGGAAACACTGCAAATATTAAACCAGTACATTTCAGAGAATACTGGGGAAAGAGAACAAGTGGCAATGTCAAATAGGAATTACATAAACAGAATACCTCAGCTCAGTTACACATGCAGAACATAGACCATCACCAAACAAGGAATCGCAATTTAGAAACAGGAAGGCAATAATTAAACTGGGAACCCCAAAAGCCAAACTTGGAATGTACAACAACACTGTAGAAATAAAACTATAAATCAATTTCCTCTTGTACCAAACAAAGCGCAGACGTTAATGATGCACATTTCCCAGAGCTTTCATATTCCAGTTAATAAATTCAAAATAAAGAGATATCTTTCTACCTTTTGTGCATTTTTTTTCAGTTGCAATTGCTCCAGCCACTTTCTTCTGGTTTCTTCATGTTTTCTGCTAACTCTCCATCGTCTGCTGTCCATTTGTCCTTTCTTCTCTCTTCTAGTTTTCTTTCCATCCTCTCTCTCTACATCTGCTTTAACATACTAATCTTTCTCCTTTTGCTCTTTCCTCATTCTTATTTCATCCACACAAATTTTACCCCTCCATCCTCAATCCCCACTTACTCTCCCAATACCCGGCCAATTGTAGATTTTTCATCCCTCCCACACAAAATATTTTTCCCCTCTCCATTTTACTCTCCCAGCCCCATCCCATTCTAATCCTCCCCCAACATCAGCTCCCTTCTAGTTCCAGTCTCACCCAGCATCCATTCCCTTCTAGTCCCTGCATCAGCCCATTTCCAGTCCTAGCCCCCCATCAACCCATTTCCAGTCCTAGCTCCCCCAGCCAGTTTCAGTCTGAGTCCCTTCATCAGCTCATTTCCAATCCTAGCCCCCCATCAGCCCATTTCTAGTCATTTCCTAGCCCCACCATCAGCCCATGTCAAATCCTAGCTCCCCTCCACTCAGCCCAATTCCAGTCCAAGCCCCCCCATGAGCCTAATTCCAGTTCTAGCCCCTCCATGAGTCCATTTCAATTCAAGCCCCCACCACAGCCCATTTCCAATCTTAGCTCCCCCCCAACAGCCCATTTCCAGTCCTATCCTAGCTGCTCCA
Source organism: Ichthyophis bannanicus (assembly GCA_033557465.1). NCBI lineage: Eukaryota > Metazoa > Chordata > Amphibia > Gymnophiona > Ichthyophiidae > Ichthyophis > Ichthyophis bannanicus. Next base: position 1,081,273,650 of record CM066032.1, read on the forward strand.
TCAGCCCATTTTCAGTCCTAGCTCCCTTCCCTCACAGCCCATTTCCATTCCAAGCTCCCTCCCCATCAGCTATTTGCAGTTCAAGCCTCCCCGTCCACTCAGTCCATTTCCAGTCATAGCAATCCCCCAACCCATTACCAGTCCTAGCCCCCCATCAACCCATTTTCAGTTTAAGCCCCCCCTATAACCCATTACCTGTCCTAACCCCCCCATCAGCCCACTTCCAGTCTTAACCCCATCAGCCCATTTCCAGTCAGCCCCCCATAGCCCATTGCCAGTCCTAACCCCCCCATCAGCCCACAGCCCATTACCAGTCCTAACCACATCAGCCACATCAAGTCCTAACCCCTCCCCATCAGCCCATTTCCTGTCCTAGCGCCCCCATAGCCCATTAGCAGTCCTAACCCCCCCATAGCCCATTAGCAATCCTAACCCCCCATCACCCTATTTCCAGACAGCCCCCATCAGCCCACAGCCCATTACCAGTCTTAACCACCCCCCCCAGCCCATTTCCAGTCCTAACCCCCCATCACCCCATTTCCAGTCAGCCTCCATCAACCCCCAGCCCATTACCAGTCTTATCCCCCCTAGCCCATTTCCAGTCCTAACCCCCCCCCAGCCCATTTCCAGTCCTAACCCCCCCCCACCCCACCCCATTTCCAGTCAGCCTCCATCAGCCCCAGCCAATTTGCAGTATTAACCCCCCCTAGTCCATTTCCAGTCCTAACCCCCCCCCCCTAGCCCATTTGCAGTCCTAAACCCCCCCTCACCCCATTTCCAGTCAGCCACCATCAGCCCCAGCCCATTTGAAGTCCTAACCCCCCCCTAGCCCATTTCCAGTCCTAACCCCCCCCCCCCACCCACCCAGCACATTTCCAGTCCTAACCCCCCAGCACATTTCCAGTCCTAACCCCCCCCCAGCCCATTTCCAGTCCTAGCCCCCCCCTCACCCCATTTCCAGTCAGCCTCCATCAGCCCCAGCCCATTAGCAGTCCTAACCCCCCCCCTAGCACATTTCCAGTCCTATCCCCCCCACCCAGCACATTTCCAGTCCTAACCCCCCCAGCACATTTCCAGTCCTAACCCCCCCCCCAGCACATTTCCAGACAGCCTCCATCAGCCCCCCAGCCCATTACCAATCTTAACCCCCCCCCCTTCCCTTCCCTTCCCTTCCCTTCTGGCAAATTAAAAAAAAAAAAAAAAACACCTGGCTCTAGCTGCTGCCGCTGCCGCGTCCGTCGCAGCAGCGGCAGAATGGAGTGTCCCGCGGGGCCCCCTCTCCTCGTTGAGCCCTCTGCAAGGGCTTTCAGATTCGCGAAGGGAGAGTGCTCCCTCGCGTCTCTGTAAAGCCCGCAGGGGCTAATGGGAAAATATATGGAAAACCTGGCTTTCATTGCAAAATAGCTTCCTCCATAGACTTTAATCGCTATGAATTGGATGAATATAGATATGGTTTGGTTCCCGAAGACTAACCGAATGAGTGTATTCTACTAACAAAAATAAGTCTGAAAATGTTATTATAGGGTCTTCTTCAGTCCTCTCTGATCCCCACAGCACCACCTATGATTCTTACTTGCACCCCAAAATCCCTGCTAACCCCTCTTTTTCCTTTCGAGCTTTGGATTCCTCAGTCCCTCTCCGAAAACCATCTTGATCCCATCACTTTCTCCCTACCTCCCTCTTCTAATCCTCTCATTGACACTCTTTAACCCCTCACTAATCTTCCCCTCCCCTTCAATTATGCCTACAGTCATCCCTCAGGTTGTTACCAAACCTACTACGAAGTTACAACAGGTAGACCTGGACTTGGTCTCCAAGTGTCAGTCTTTTCCATCAAATTTCCCTCATCTCCCATTGGAAGACCAAGCTGTTCTTTAGTCTAACACTTTTAGCATAGCTCTTCAAGAATTGGCTCCTATTAAGGAACATAAGATCCTCATGGTTCAGGAAACATCAGAGGGAGTGGGACGCTGCCAGGCTTGATCTCATGTGGCTACTGCACCACAGAGCTGATTTTCCTTTGTTGAAGAAGCCTCAGGCCAGCAACAGGATGGAGTGGTGACAGCAGGAAGAGGTGAGTGAAGCTGGACATGGTGAGAGGGAGAAAAGGGAAGGAAAGATGTTGGACATGGCAAGGAGGAGAGAGAGGGGGAATGAGAGATGCTGAAAATGGCAAGGAGAGGCCAGAGGGCTGGAGAGATGCTGAGCATAGCAAGAGGGAGCAGAGGTAAGTAGAGAAGCTGGACATGACTGACCAGGGGAGATACTGCACTGGGGAAGCAGTAGGGACAGAGGGTACTAATCTATGGGGGGTGGGGGCGGGGAGAGGCATGGTTTAAGGTTTGCCTATGGAGTCAGATACCCTTGGGTTGGCCCTTATCAATGCCAGTTTGATTCAGGGATTAGTTCCTTGCTGTTGGAAGTTTTTAGTCCACTCTTAAAGGAGGCTAAGCTCAATATCTCTATAACATCTAATTTTCAGGCAGTTTTATATGTGGCATTCATCTCCAAAATTCTCAATAAGGGTTGCTCAGTCTCAGCTATTAGAATTTTTATCTAAGACCCCAGCTCTTCATCCCAGACGGTCACACTTCCACCAGTGATTTAGCTGTACATCCACCCTTCTAACTCCATTCAACAAAATCCTGGGATTTAGGTAAAACAGCAAAAATTGCCTCCATTACCACACTCTGCCAGCAGTTCTGATCTTGTCTGCACTGTGATATAATGGAGGCAATTTTCTCTTAACTCCCAAGAGGAACGCATGCATGTTTCAAACATATTTACTACAGTCCAGCAGCAAAGCTTAATAATGATACTTTTTGTTTTACATTTCATAAAAAAGAAATGTTGAAGGTGATGGGGCTATATCCCATTGCCATGGGTAAGAGGGTACTGGGATGGACCATATCCTGCCCCCCATACTCATGGAGTGTAGTAAGGGATAAATGAAGGAGTTTATGATTGGGATTTGCTGATGTAGTTAGACAGTTGGTTTTTAGATTGAATGATTGAATGTATTGAATGGAATAAGATGGTTGAACAGAGTCTGGCAGGGGGCAGGACTGGTGCAGGAATTGGTAGCTCCCTAGGTGGGCCCTCTATCCTGCTGCCCCCATTGCCACTTTTGCTGCCCCTCTCCAGGGCCTGCAGTGGCAGCAATGGCTATGGATACGGCACTTAACTTAGGGCTCTGGCGTGGCGCCATGGATTCATCTTACTAGTTGCTGTTTCTGCTTCCCTCCAACACAGACCTCTGTTTTATGCAAATCGGAAGTCTGCATCGGATGGGGGCTAAAGAGGCAACTAGTAAAAGACTGAAATCATAGCGCAGCACCGGAACCCTAAGGTGAGCACTGTGTCACAGTTTTGTAGCCACTGCTGCTGCTGCAGGCTCCAATGGGAGGGGGGGGAGGGCGGCAGGATGGAGGGCCCAGAGAGGGGTGGCAGGGGTTGCAATTGGCACCCCTGGAGGGCCAGTACTATAGGCAACAGCCTGGTTCCCCATAATGGTAGCACCAGCCCTGGGCAGGAGATGATTAAAGGAGGTAGGGCTAGTGAAGATGCCAATTGTCGAGATGCCACTTTTGAACTCTCTTCCATTTGGTGCATCCACCATCTGTCCATGAAGTATTTGTCAATTCCATGTATTATTTCAACTGGTAAGCAGGGTATTAATTGTTGCAGTGGGTCAACTGAGGCAACAGGCATTTTGGTTTATGGCTGGGGTATCAGAATGGGCCTCATGGTTGTCACTCAGTTGGGAGCATGGTATGGAACCATTTGACCATAACCCTTATGGACATGGTGGGGTACCAGGCCAACTCAAGGGGTCTTGGGGGCAATTTCTCCAAATGGGTTAGTCTTGCACATGACAGCCATGAACCTCACTCCTAAGCCAGGGTATGTGAAGTATGATTTGAGTCTCTCCAGTTTACTCGTAATGCTTCCTGTTGTACTTGCATCATGCTAAAAAGAGAGCTTACTTCAGGAGTTCATAATATGTAAAATGTATAGGCAACTTGTCAAGGTATGACTGGAAATTCTTCTTAATCATGCCCATGGCTCCCAATACAAAGGAAAATATTTCTGTATCTTTCTGCAACGTTTTCTTGGTCTATGACTGCATTTTTTGGAATTTCAAGATCTTCTCCCTCGCCATAGAATTCACAGAATAATTGCTTAGAGCTGGCACCTCTATATTCAATGCTGTTCTGGTCTTTTTCTTCTTTAACACTATGTCAGGTTTCTTTATATCCAGCTTCTTATCTGTCGGAATGGGAATATCCGAAGTTATCATAACTTCTTCATTCTCCGTAATTTTCTTAGGGCCATGATTCCAGTGCTTGTCAGATACAGCAATGTTATAGTATTTACAAAGTTTCTAATGGATGAGGCATGCGACCTTGTGCCTTTCTGAATAGTTTTCAGCCATCAGAATTTCACAATTTGCTATGAGAAGTATAACCATTTCCAGTTCTTTTTGCCGAATCTGTATATGTCTGTTTCTCCAGTTTTCCCTATGCTCGCTGTGAATCATTTTGTCAGTAATCCACTATCCTGGGCTGCAACTATCAATCTCTCATCTTTAGATTTCAGTTTGCCTCTCCTTAATCATTCATGTATCTGGTCTTGTCAACAAATGGTTCCTGGAGCAATACCTATATTTCCCTCTTTATTTATGCTTTTGCCAATTCTTTTTTCTTGTCTGATGATCCAATTCTTTGAGGAACTTTATCTCTTATTTCGCAAATTCTGTTGCTTCCTTCCTTGTGTGTGTTGGTGAATTTTCATCCATCCCTTTTACTCTTCAGAATGCTTGTCCAAGTTTAATGATGGAGACAGATTCTGGACATTTATTTTCATATTTCAGATCTTTTTGCATATTTGAATCTGATGATGCTGTTAAATAGGCCTGAAGGCCTATGATATTACCTCTATAGGTAAAATTGATTTCTATGAGGACGAGGTCTTCCTTCAGTTCTACAAATGTACAGTCTTGGCATATACTGAGTCTTAAAAATTGCCTCATGAATGGAGATGTTTACTTTTTTGTATATCCAGTTTTCTCAAGATCTTTAAGTCAGTCTACAATCCCAAAGCTATATGAAAGTAGAGGAATTGCCAGCTGATTAATATCTTGTATCTTATTCTGTGATGTTAAAGCACTTTTCAATAACAATTTTAATCTCCTGTAATATTCTTATGAGCGATTTTTGCTTAATTGTTGCTCCTTCATCTACTCCCAGGTATTTATATACACCTTCCTGTTCAAGTTCCTGTATTCCTGTCTATCTTTTTCACTGTCCAGCTTTCACATCCATATGATGTTATTGAAAATACCATGGCTTGAACAAGTCAAATCTTTGTATGGAGAGAGATATCTCTGCTGTTGAGAATCTTGTCTAGGTCTTTCATAGCCATTCTGCCAAGAGCAATGTGTCGTCGAATTTCTTGACTGCTTGTTGCTTCTTTAATGATAGTTGATCCAAGTAGGATAAAGTTGTCCACTAATTCAATTTCTTCTCCTTCAACGATGAACTTGCTGATTTTGCCAGTTGTCATGATCTTTGTCTTCTTTACATTAAGACGCAGGCCCATTTTGAGACTATGTTCTTTGATCCCACCTGTCCTTCTAATTATCGACCAATCTCTCTCCTTCCCTTCATTTCTAAACTACTTGAACGTGTGGTTCACTGCCGCTGTCTCGACTTCCTCTCCTCTCATACCCTCCTGGATCCCTGGCTTTCATCCTTTACACTCTACTGAAACAGTTCTTGCCAAAGTCTCCAGTGACTTGTTCCTGGCAAAGTCCAAGGGTCTTTACTCTGTCCTCATCCTTCTTGACCTCTCTGCTGCTTTTCACACTGTTGACCACAACCTTCTCCTCGATACCCTGTCCTCACTTGGTTTTAGGGGCTCTGTACTATCCTGGTTCTCCTCCTATCTCTCCCATTGCTCTTTCAGTGTGTGTTCTGGTGGCTCCTCCTCCTCCTCTGCTACCCCGCTCCCAGTTGGTGTACTCCAAGGATCTGTCTTGGGTCCGCTCCTTTTCTCTCTCTACACCCAGTCTCTTGGTGTGCTTATCTCTTCCCATAGCTTTCAGTACCATCTGTATGCTGATGACTCCCAGATCTACCTCTCTACGCCTGAAATCTCTCCGGCAATCCAGACCCGGATCTCTGCCCGCCTTTCTGACATTGCTGCCTGGATGTCTCACTGCCGCTTGAAACTGAACATGGCCAAGACTGAACTTCTTATCTTTCCCTCTAAAACCTCCCCTCCTCTTCCTCCTTTCTCGGTTTCTGTGGATAACTCTGTACTCCTTCCTGTTTCCTCAGCCTGCAATCTGGGGGTTGTCTTTGACTCCTCTCTCTTTCTCCACACATATCCATCTGATAGCTAAGACCTGCCGTTTCTTTCTGTATAACATCAGTTAAATCCACCCTTTCCTTTCTGAACACACTATTAAGACGCTTATCCACTCCTTAATCCCGTCTTGACTACTGTAACCTACTCCTTGCTGGTCTCCCTTTGAATCATCTCTCTCCCCTTCAATCTGTTCAACACTCTGCTGCGCGGCTAATCTTCCACCAGTCTCATCATGCCCATATTACTCCTCTTCTCAAGTCACTTCATTGGCTCCCCATCCGTTTCTGCATCCAGTTCAAACTTCTCCTGCTGACCTATAAATGCACTGAATCTGCAGCTCCTCATTGCCTCTCTTCTCTTATCTCTCCTTACAACCCCCCTCGGGAACTCTGCTCTTCTAGCAAACTGCTTCTATCTGTGCCCTTCTCTTCTACTGCTAACTCCAGACTTCGCTCCTTTCACCTTGCTTCACCTTACGCCTGGAACAAGCAACCTGTGTCTGTACGACAGGCACCTTCTCTAACCCTCTTCAAATCCAGGCTGAAAACTCACCTCTTCGCTGCTGCTTTTGGATCTTGACTCATCTGAACTCCTTTTTCTTTCCCCCTGCTTTATCTCTGCCTAAACCTTCTGTTTTGTCTTGACTAGATTGTAAATTCTGATGAGCAGGGACTGTCTTGTGCATGTCTGTGCAGCGCTGCATACCACTTGTAGCGCTATATAAATGCTCAGTAGTAGTAGTAGAGAAGCAAATGTTTCAGATCATCTTCACTTTCAGCCGGTAATGTGGTATCATCAGCATAGCGAAAGTTGTTGATGAGTCTTCCACCAATCTTCACACCTCTGCTGTCTTCATTCAATCCTGCTTCTCTGATGATTTGTTCTGCATATAAATTAAACAAGTAGGGGGGAGGTATGCAGCCTTGACGTACACCTTTGCTTGTTTGAAACCATTCTGTTTCTCCTTGTTCCGTTCGAACTGTTGCTTCTTGATCATTGTACAGATTGTGCAAGAGAACGATCAGGTGTTCTGCTATACCCATGCTTCTTAATGTGGCCCAGAGTTTCTCATGGTTTACACAGTCAAAAGCCTTGCTATAGTCGATAAAGCACAAATAGATATCCTTTTGGTATTCTTTAGTCTTTTCAAGGATCCATCTCACATCTGCGATGATGTCTCTCGTGCCTCGCCCTTTCCTGAACCCTGCTTGCACTTCAGGTAGTTCTTGTTCCAGGTATGGTTGTATTCTCTGTTGAATAATCTTCAGTAGAATCTTGGTGGCATGTGGGATCACTTAGATTGTGAGCCCTTCGGGGACAAGGGAATAAAAAGTACCTGTTAGTATATACATACATGTAAACCACTCTGATGTGCAAGTAAAGGGCGTTATATCAACTGCCTAAAACAATAGCCATAACCATCAGAGTGATTGTGCAATAATTTCCATAGTCAGTTGGATCACCTTTCTTTAGTATAGGTATAAACACAGATATTTTCCAGTCAGTTAGCCATGATGTTTATTTATTTATTTATTTAATTGGATTTTTATACCGCCTTATCATACAATCAAAGCGGTTTAACAAAAGAGAAAATAAGTAATAGTGAAACAATCTGTGATAATATATACATAGTTTGTAAATATATGATTAAATGTCTTGGGAAAAGGTGCAATATATATATTGTGAGCTATACTATAAAGTGAGCTATTGTACAATGTGTATATAAATACTTGCTTTCTTAAAAATTAATTAGTTGATTGCATGATGTTGTCTTCCAAATTTCTTAGCAGAGCCTTGTAAGTACAGTAAGAGCTGCATCAGATTGCTGTAATACTTCTATGGGAATGCCATCAATGCCTGGCGCTTTGTTCTTTGATAAGGCTTTCAATGCTGCTTCAACTTCTTCTTTCATCACCAATGGTTCCGAAATCATAAGGTACAGGTTGAAATGGCTGTTGGTCCACTTGATCTTTATCATATAAAAACTCTGTATATTCTTTCCACCTTTTCTTGATCTTCTCAGCATCATTTAACATAGAACCTTGAGCATCTTGTAACATTCCAATTCGAGGCTGGAATTTTTTCTTTAACTCTCGTAGCTTTAGGAAAGCCAATCTTGTTCTTCCTCTAATAGCTTCTGCTTCTATTTCCTTGCATGTATCATTGCAGTACTTTTCCTTGTCCTGTCTTGCTACACATTGGAAATCTCTGTTGACTTCTGTGATTGTCTTTCTTTCTCCTCTGGCTTTAGCTTCTCTGCGTTTCTGGTCAATTTTCAGAGTTTCTGCCGACATCCATTTTGGCCATTTTTCACCTTTTGTAGAGACTTCTTGCTTTCTTCCAATACAATCTTCTTGATGTCAATCCATAACTCTTCTTGAGCTCTGTCAGTTGTATCTAAAGCAGCAAATCGATTTTGCAGGCAGTCTTTAAATTCCAGTGGTATATTCTCAAGGTCATATTTTGCTGCATTCATGAGTGGTTTGCTCTTTTTCAACTTTAGCTTGAGTTTGCATACTAGTAGTTAATGATCTGTACCACAGTCAGCTCCAGGTTTTGTTTTGGTGATGTTATAGAGCTTTTCCATTGTTGACTTCCACAGATGTAGTAAATTTGATTTTTGTACAATCCACTGGGTGAAGTTCATATGTACAATTGCCGCTTGTATTGCTGGAAGAAGATGTTTGAGATGAATCGATTGTTGGTCTTGCAGTATTGGCCTGTAATTTTTAGGAACATTACTTTGATCTCCCTTTGGAAGGAAAATTGTTCTTCCTGTTACTAACCATTGTGGTGTTAAATCTGGCTGCTGACAAACTGTTTTTTTACAATTTACCTGATCTTGGTGGAGTAATGTGAACTGTTTGAGCCAAAACCTGGACACTCTATCTGCCTTCCAGGGTGCTTCCATTTTGGAGCTATTTTTAACCTGGTTTCCAACTCTCTAATTGTTATTTCAGGCCATTCCATCGGTTTGGTGTTTGCCTTTTCCAACTTCTCCCATATGCAGGCGAGCTATTCAGCTTCTTAATTTTGCTCTACAGGGTCCTCATTTAAGTCTCTCCAGAATGTTTCTGTTTCATCCTTCATCAGTGGTTTTGTTTTTTTAATTTGAAATTTTTACAGTCAACAATCCACTTCCACTCACATTTACAAGCATACATACACTCTTCCCCAGTGTCCTGTAGAACTGTTTTGGGTTCTCTCCAAATAGTTTATTTTGTTAGCTCTCATTTCCTTTGTCTTCATACCTCCGTAATTGTTGTGCCTCTGCTGTTATTTTGAATTTATTATTTAAGCATATAACTTTAAGGTCTTCTGTTAATGCCGCATGTTTTAGTTTGATATTGTGGATCTTCCTCATCTTTGAAGATCTTAATCCTTTTAGATGCCCATCTATTAGGGATACCTCTGCATTAAAAAGATGTTATTTTTCCTTCAATGCACATTTTCCAGAGAGCATTCGTTACCATTCTTTTTATTTTGATCCTGAGTTTTATTTAGTAGAACTCTTACAGTAATGATTTTCGCTACACAATATCATATTCGGTTTATTTCTGTGATGTCAATAGAAGTCCCTTCATATAGGTTATGGCCTTATTTATCTTACTTATCATATTTTTAACTTCTGATATTCAAATCAGCTTAGTCCGGCTTTCCTTTACCTGGAATCTAGCCCATTCATCTTTGTTATTATAGGCAACTACCACTACTACTACACTACAACTCATTTGTAGAGGGCTACGAGGTGTACGCAGCGCTGTACATATAGATGTAAGACACAGCCCTGCTCATCAGAGCTTACAGTCTAATCATGACAAAACACATAGAGGCAGATTCCATATAGGCCAGCTAGCCAATGCAGAAACGTTTAAATTGGACATGGGCGTGATTCCAACCCAATTCCAAAGACACGAGTATAGATGTGCCTGCATTTCTGCCATTGGGATTATAGGCGTGTCCAGCTTGGCACATCCAACATGCTGTTCAGCAGACCCATGCATGTATCTAGCGCAAGGCTCGTGCATGGATACAGGAACGGGCCATAGAGTAAAGCAGAGAAACACGTCTCCGGCAATAGTAGGAGATACGGGTAAACAGTGATGAGGTTTTGGATGGGCCTGTGCTCACCATATTCTATAAAGTAACACATCTGTGATCATGTCCATCTCAGAGCTAGCTACGTCTCTGCTGTTAACATGTGCATCTCCTAAGCTGATTTGCTTACTGACAGTAGTTTGCTGATGCATGCAAGACATAAATACTGATGCTAAATGCACGCTGATGCAAACTATACCATATTCTAGTCCCCTATATGCCCAGAACAGTGCTAAGTAATCCCAGCACACTCCACTGTAAGATAGTATAAGAGAATGCAAATATGAACATGTATGACAGAACATATCTTGCATCAAATGGTACTTGGCATCATAAAAAGGCTTCAGGGAGCCCTGCATTGGTCAGCTCTGCATACACTCTTAAAAATACTCAGGAAGGATCCTCATCATGTGCATAGAAAACAACACTAACATAGCAATTCCCCAAGGGATGCATAATATTGCTGAGCAACAAATGTATGCCCTGGGTATGGCATGCCTCATGGCACCATCTGGGGACTGTTGACACTACATCAGTCATGTCTCCCAGTGCCTGGCCCTCCTCCCTGATTAGCAGATCAGCACACCACACACACACACACACACACACTTGCTGTCACAAAAGACATAATGCAGGGAAACAGATGCTCAGCACCTATTTATTTATTTTATTTATTTGGCATACATTTATACACCGCTCCTTCCAGCGATCAGAAGCGGTCCATCGTTGTACAAGACAGGGAGAGGGGAACAGACAGTGGAAGGATAAACAACGAGAAGATTACAGTTATACAATTGATTGGCAAATAAATTACTCTTTAAACACCAGTATGAATTACAAATTATTGTACAAGACATGGGGGAGGGGACAAGATAAGGGGGTGATTAACAACGGCACAATTACAGTTATATATATCATTGGCATAAATTACAGTTTGAACACCAGAGTAAATATACAACAGAGTCGCAATATATAAAGGCATGATAGGAGAAATTATATACATATCGACATTTTGATCATCATGGAAGAGGACATCATATGAGCATTAGGTTCATATGAGGCTTAGGCTTTTGAGGTAGGTGGGCAGCATGGGAGGGGATAGTTGGAACCGTCTATGTGATGCCGTAGTGTATTTGGAATAGGTGTGTTTTAAGCTCTTTTCTGAAGGCCTGTAAGTCCTTGATCTGACGTAGCTCATGTGGCATCTGGTTCCAGAGCATGGGTGCTGAGTAGGTGAATGCCCGGTTGCTGGTCAATATAAATATAAAAACTGGTATACCATAAAAATATGGAGTGCCCGGACTACATATCTGATCTCCCTCTCTCACTCAAACCCAGTCCTGTTGCAGACTCACTCACACTTCTAACATCAACATTCCCATTTTACATAACACAGGAATTGTCAAGGTTCCCCAGATTAGCTCCTTTAACATAAACAGCAACTGCCAGCATAGCCACCATAATCACTATTGCTCATCTTAAAATGTCTTTGGGATAGTTATTAATGCCCCTTTAGCTTACAAGATTCTCTCATCCCTTATTTCTGTTCATTATAAATGCATCTAGCTGTGTTTTATAGACTACAGACACACCAGTTTGAAGCATATTTGTCACAACCTCTATACAAGCACTGCAGAAAAATGTCTAAGTCCTGGCCTTATTCCATGTTTCCGCAGGAATAACAAGTATGTCTGCAAGGAACACAAAAAATGCACATGGGCCTTTCCTGAATATGCTTTCTATGTCTCTGCAGCAAACCATGCCCTGTTCCACCACTCCTGGGCACATTCCGAGATCCCCATGTTCACGCTGTGGACATGCATGGGAGATGGGATTGGAATACGGCCGTAGACGTTTTCGGGAGAAATTCATCTCCCATGCATGTCCAAGTGACCTATTCACATTATGGAATGACCTCCACAGTGAAACTGGGGACTAGAGTATGGTAAGATATACATAAGTAGTTGACAAGAGTGAGGAGCATCAGAATCCAAAAACAGTTTCAAAGTGTTGGGTTTTTAGCCTGGATTTGAATAGGGCTAGAAAAAAGAGCCCAACATACTGACTCAGGTAGTTTGTTCCAGGCATATGAAGCAGCAAGGTGGAATTAACGAAGTCTGGAGTTTTCAGTGGCAGAGAAGGGCACAAATAAAAGGGATCTGCCAGAGGAGCGGAGTTTCCAAGGAGGGGTGTAGAGTGAGGTAAGAGAGGAAAGGTAGCGAGGAGCCAGGAACTTAATCACTAATTCCTTCACCTCTTGGTTCTTCTGCTGCCTTTCTTCCTCCTCTTTGGTTGATTTTGTGGCCTGTTCATCATTCATTCTGCTCTCTTGCATTCCTGGATCTCCAATCTCTACCTCAGCTTCTCTTTTAGTGCTCTGTTCCAAACCTTCTCCTCCTTTCCCCTGTTCAGCCTCCTTTCTGGTGCTCCTTTCTAATGCCCTGATTTCTCTCACCACTGCTGTTATTCTTTTACTTCTCTCTGAATTCGCTCCTTCTCCCCGTGCACCAGTATTTCTCCTGGTGCTCCCTTCTAAACCTTCTCTCTCTATTGGCCCTTTGAGGTTGTCCTTTCTTTTTCTGCCTGTGCCTCTTTTATGGTGCTTCTGCCTAGATCTCCTCTTTCTTCCTCTATTTCTTTTTCTACAGAAGCCCTCGGTTGTTCTAAGGTGTTATCAGTCTTGTCCTTCTTTACTTTGATCTTTAAAATGAAGGATCTCAAATTTGCCTCAGTTGTTTTTTGCAGCTTTTCCAGTAGCAGTATACCTCTCTCTTCCAGTTTTTCATGGACTCTCTTCATATACCCTCTTGGTTTAGAAATAGGGTTTGTGGCATATTATCTCCTCTTTATCTGCAGGGGTCCACTTAATTGTAGTTAATCCTCTCAACCTTTTCACAGTGGGTCCATGAAGAAGCTCACCATGGTCTTTATCTGCAGCAGGGATGTTAACATCATCTGCAGGGTCTGCACTATTGCTACCACCATCATTAGCTCTAGTGTGTAAGATACAGGTGGATACTTTTTTATCCTGGGCAACTTGTGGCCAGTATGTATTTATCTTTTGTATCATACTTGAATTGTAGTGGCACCTTGCTGAGATGTAGTATAGATGTTATACAACAGGGTCACCACGTGAAGGTACTCAGCTTGAAGAGGAAACTTTGTTCTCTCCCCCAAGAGATACACAACAATCCAGTAACCCCTGCTAATGAATTCTATGTTGCGCTTTCTCTTGCTGATAATTTTTTAAGCATTTTTTCCACGTGAACGATGTATTACAAGTGGAAAATGGCTATTGTAACATTATGTAGAGTTATGCATGCATACAAAGTAGGCCCGCCAACAGGTAGCAGAGAGGCATTCCTGAGGACAGCATTTATGTGGAACGGTGGTGGAGTTACAATGTACACATATATTTTATAAAATCATGGTGTGCACACAAAGCACATGCACACACATTTATAGTTATTTTGAAGCAAATGTAAATTTATGCAAATTAGTGCACTACTAGCAGTCATTATGGGAGACTATTTTATAAAGCACAGAGGCACGCGTTTTACCTTTAGAAAATCCATAACAAATTATATGTCAAACATCAGGGTAGAATCAAAAGTCATCATGCGAAAGAACCCCAACCCACTGAATATCCATGGCAGCCAACCCTACACGCCTCAGTGCTAAAAGGGCATGACAGGGACATTCTGTGGCAGAGCAGAGGTGGGTCTGTTTGTGGCCATTACTGCCATGGTATGTCCCCAAGAGGGGCAACTGCAGCAGCAATGGGTGCCATAGGGGGGTGTGGCACAAGAGATGAAGTTCACCAAGGGCACCTCATCTCCTCACGCCGGCCCTGGTGGCCACTGTACCTGGTGTGAACAGATGATCTGAAATCACCCTACTAAGGATTTTTGATTTAAAGCTTTGACATTTACAGACTGCAGCTCTTCTATGGTTCTTTATCTGTAGTATGTCCCTGTCTGCTTTTGTATGTGGGGAGAACTAAGAGAATATAAGGCTCCAACTTAATGAGCATCAGAGTCAGAGTAGCACTCGGAGCTATGCTGCCCCACCAGTAGAGCACTGCATATATACATACAGCATATACGAAGACAAGATAGATGTGATTGGACTTCTTTCATGTGATGATTGCCTTTATAAAAATCAGCAAAACTATGCCCCCAAGGACACTTACGCAGATCACGTAAAAGTAGATGTGCACCTTCCTTGTGCATGTTTTATCAAAGTCCTTTCCTTCATGTAAAACAAGCTTTACACGCTGAAACACTTTTAGAAAATTCATCATTTATTTAACTACTTTTATATACCACCTTATCCATATGTAAACTGCCTCGACATTCTAACAGATTAACAAGAGCAGTGAAGTTACATATAAATAAACAGAAACAAATGAAAGAACATAAGAACATAAGATATGCCATACTGGGTCAGACCGAGGTCCATCAAGCCCAGTATCCTGTTTCCAACAGTGGCCAATCTAGGTCATACGTACTGTCACACTGCCCCCCTAGTGGTGATGGCGTGGCACGACAGAAGGGCATGGACAGGGAGGAGAAAAGTTTGTTTGTGGAGGAGGTTGGTTCTCTTGCAGGGCCCAGGCTTCTACAGGCCTGGTAGCCTTCTGTATAACTAACACTCCCAAGAATTTACAGTCCAAGTATAGGGAAATTGTAAGGCTTTTATTTCCCTCTTTGCAAACAGGTTCTTTAGCCCAGAATACAACAACACATGAAAAGAAATATCCTTGCTTCAGGTTAAAGGAAAACAAGTACTGAAAACACTGTTAACTTCACAGCACAGGTAAATGAAATACAGCATCCAACTTTTATCCCAAACCACAGCTATGCCTCTGCTAGGGCTCAATCCTTTCTGATAGGCAATAGTTAACTTCCATGGGAATGTCTAAGGGGTCCTCCTGGTATTCGACCTGCATGGGCTCACAGTCCAGAATGTTTGGAGGCTCTCCTTCAGGCTTTCTGCCTAGCGCTTGGATGATGCGCCAATAGTCAGCGTTACAAGGTAAGTCCTGGCTTTGTATATTTTAATACTGAGGACAGACTCTTCTGCATACAGTTCCTTCTCTAGTAGGCTTCCTGTTAACTGCAGGTCTGTATTTTGTTTCATGAAGGCCTCTTGAAGGACAGCATGCTCTAGGGCCTGACTCTTTCTGGGTCACAGCATTCATAAAATCATCATTATAAAATTGGCATTTACCTTTTCTTCTAAGGCGGTCTCCGGGAGGTGAAGGCTGAGGCTTGGGCCTGCTGGGTCTTGGATTCTCAGGTGCCCAGGTAGGCCTCTGGTTCCTAGTTCTGCCTTCTGCTGGAGTCAGGGTATACTGGTGCCATGGTTCCTTTTTCCCACGGCTTTGGAAGTGACCCTTTTCAATTCTTCTTTCACCCCTTTCACTGCCGTTCACTGTTGCTCCTTCTAACAGTTGCTGGCTCCTATTAAAGTTAGGCCTGGGACTCTCTGTTATAGTCCACCTTCTTTCAGGGTTAGCTTCTTTATAAAACCTTTCCCTCCTGGAAAGTATCTCTTTTCCTCTTTTGCAATGTTTAAAGTAGGTTTCTGTACCTGGCTTGGCTGGGTCTAGGGTTGCCAACTGGCCGGTTTTCAGCCGGCCTGGCCGGTTTTTCCACGGCCAGGCCGGCTGCCGGCGCAGAGGCAAAACCGGCCCTTTAAAAGCCGTTTTTTTTGCTCTGGCCGCAAGATCGGGAGCGGCCTGAGCAAAAAAACCGGCTTTTCTCCGCTTCAGAGGGAGCCGGGGAAGCCCGCGCGAGGCCCCGGCTCCCTCTGAACAGCCACCAGCGTGAAGAGCCTTTACCTTCACGCTGGCGGCTGTTCCTGTGAAGCCGCGAATGCTGGGAAAGGTTAAAGGTTGCCCTTTAACCTTTCCCAGCATTCGCGGCTTCACAGGAACAGACGCCAGCGTGAAGGTAAAGGCTCTTCACGCTGGTGGCTGTTCAGAGGGAGCCGGGGCCTCGCGCGGGCTTCCCCGGCTCCCTCTGAAGCCTCAGACAGCAGCGATGCTGGTCCGGGGGGGGGGGGGGGGTACATGAATGCATGGGCTGTGATGGGGGGACCTGGACTGGAAAAGGGCTAAGGGGGGGGGGACTTGGACTGGAAAAGGGCTAAGGGGGGGGGGGACTTGGACTGGAAAATGGGTAAGGGGGGGGGGACTTGGACTTGGACTGGAAAAGGGCTAAGGGGGGGGACTTGGACTGGAAAAGGGCTAAGGGGGGGGACTTGGACTGGAAAAGGGCTAAGGGGGGGACTTGGACTGGAAAATGGCTAAAGGGGGGGACTTGGACTTGAAAATTGCTAAGGGGGGGGACTTGGACTGGAAATGGGCTAAAGGGGGGGACGTGGACTGGAAAAGTGATATGGGGGGGGGGGACGTGGAATGGATGAGGGCGAAAGGGGGGGAACTGGACGGGAAATGGGCGAAGGGGGGTGAGCATGGACTGGAAATGGGTTGTGATGGGGGTGGAGGGGACCTGGACCAGAAAAGGGCTATGGGGGGGGGGGAGACTTGGACTGGAAATAGGCTGTGATGGGGGGGGGACCTGGACTGTAAAAGGGTTATGGGGGGGGACATGGACTGGAAATGGGTTGTGATGGGGGTGGAGGGGACCTGGACTGGAAAAGGGCTAAAGGGGGGGACTTGGACTGGAAAAGGGCTAAGGGGGGGGACTTGGACTGGAAAAGGGCTAAAGGGGGGGACTTGGACTGTAAAAGGGCTAAGGGGGGGGGGGACTTGGACTGGAAAAGGGCTAAAGGGGGGGACCTGGACTGTAAAAGGGCTAAGGGGGGTGAGCATGGACTGGAAATGGGTTGTGATGGGGGTGGAGGGGACCTGGACCAGAAAAGGGCTATGGGGGGGGGGGGAAACTTGGACTGGAAATAGGCTGTGATGTGGGGGGGACCTGGACTGTAAAAGGGTTATGGGGGGGGGGGACATGGACTGGAAATGGGTTGTGATGGGGGTGGAGGGGACCTGGACTGGAAAAGGGCTATGGGGGGGGGAACTTGGACTGGAAATGGGCTATGGTGGAGGAAGGGGGATCTTGGACTGGAAATAGGCTGTGATTAGGGGGGCTAGGACTGCAAATGGGCTGTGATGGTGCGGGGGGACTCGGACTGCAAATGGGCTGTGATGGTGCGGGGGGACTCGGACTGCAAATGGGATGTGATGGTGGGGGGGCCTAGGACTGGAAATAGGCTGTGATGGGGGACTTGGACTGGAAATGGGCTGTGATTGGGGGGGGAGCTAGGACTGGAAATGGCCTGTGATGTGAGGGCTAGCAGTGGAAATGGGCTGATGAAGAGCTGGAATAGGACTGGAAATGGGCTGATGTGGGGCATGGGAGAATGGGACTAGAAAGGAGTGGATGCTGGGTGGGTCTAGAACTATAAGGGAACTGATTTGGGGGGAGGACTAGAATGGATGGGGAATGAGAATAGAGAGGGGAAAAAATATTTTGTGTGGAAGAAAAGTCTATGATGGGCCGGTATTGGGAGAGTAAGAGGGGCTTGAGAATGGAAGGGTGAAATTTAAACGGATGATAAAGGAATAAGGAAAGAATTGGGGGAAAGAGCAAAAGGGAAACAATCAGTATGTTAAAGCAGAAATAGAGAGAGAATGGAAAACATCTGAAAGAGAAGAAAGGACAAATGGATAGCTCACAGAAGACACGAAGAAACCAGAAGAAAGTGACTGGAGCAATTGCAACTGAAAAATAAAACGCCCAAACAGAAGGTAGAAAAATACTTTTTATTTTGAATTTATTAACTGGAATATGTCTGGTCTGGGAAGTGTGTATTGCTAACATCTTTGCGTTTTTGTTTAGTGCAAGAGGAAATTACTTTATAGTTTTATTTCTCCAGTGTTGTACATTTCATGTTTGGATTTTGGGGTTCCCAGTTTAATTATTATCTGACCAAGGAAGTTAGCCTACACGTATCCTCGGTAATTTTTGTGGGTGGGGCTGGGGGCGGGGCAGGGGTGGGACTAGGGGCGGAGAATGGGTGGAGCATGGCGAGCCACAGGTGTCGGGTTTTTCTCGGTGAAAAAGTTGGCAACCCTAGCTGGGTCTGCTAGGCCAGATCCCTTGGTCAGGACTCCTCTCCCTGGATCCTCCAGATATCTGTAAAAATCTGGAACTGGAACTTCCTGCAAGACTCCTTGACAGTCTCCTTGCCCATCTGGAGCTGTCTGCCAATCTCCTTGTCTTTCTCTTTCTCGCCAACCTCCTTCTCTGTACCGGTCTCTTTGCCACTCTCCGTGTCTCTCTCTTTCTCTCCAACCGGAGTCTGAATCAGAGTCTTTTTGCCACTCTCCTTGCCTCCCTGACTTCCTCCAGTCATCTGAGCATTTAAGAGGAATTCTTCCCTTTCTGGATTGGGTGTTGGCTGGAATTACATCATTGGCTCTAAGGCGTGGTTCTTCAGACCTCCAGAGGTCTCTCTGGCTCCCTCTATGTGGCTCCTCATGATGCTGCAGCTGGTCTTTACCTCTTTTTTCTGTGTTTAAAACCTTTCCTTCTGCCTGCAGCTGGTCTGCAGTGCCACAGTATCTAGCAGTATCCCCAAAAGACGCAGGTTCCACAATGCTTGTACTGGGTCAAGCACTGATTATCCTGGGTCCCTTTTTAATAGTGGTTTATGGACCTTTCCTCCAGGAACTTGTCCAAACCTTTTTTAAACCCAGCTACACTAACAGCCCTTACCACATCCTCCGGTAACAAATTCCAGAGTTTGCTTACACGTTGAGTGAAAAAATATTTTCTCTTATTAGTCTTAAATAGTTTACCCTGTAGCTTCATTGCATGTCCCCTAGTCTTTCTATATTCTGATAGCGTAAACAATTGATCCACGTTTACATGCTCCACTCCATTCATTAATTTATAGACCTCTATCATATCTCCCCTCAGCCGTCTCTTTTCCAGGTTGAAGAGCCCCAACCTTTGTAGCCTCTCTTCATAGGAATAGCCTTCCACCCCCTTCACCATTTTGGTGGCTCTTCTCTGTACTTTTTCTAATAATGCTATGTCCTTTTTAAGATACGGTGACCAGAACTGCACACAATATTCAAGGTGCGGTCGTACCATGGAACGATACAGAGGCATTATAATATCCTTTGTTTTATTTTCCATCCCTTTCTTTATGATACCTAGCATTCTATTTGCTTTCTTGGCTGCCGCTGCACACTGGGCAGAGGGTTTTAACATGTTATCCACGATGACTCCTAAATCTTTTTCCTGGGTGGTGGTTCCCAATGTGGAACCTTGCATTGTGTAACTATAGTGTGGGTTGTTCTTTCCTAGGTGCATAACTTTGCACTTGTCCACATTAAATTTCATCTGCCATTTGGATGCCCAGTCTTCCAATTTATCCAGATCCTCCTGCAGTTTTCCACAATCCTCTTGGGTATTAACAACGTTAAACAGTTTTGTATCATCTGCAAATTTGATAACCTCACTCATTCCCTTTTCCAGGTCATTTATGAATATGTCAAAAAGTAGCGGACCCAGTACAGATCCCTGGGGTACTCCACTATTCACCTTTTTCCATTGGGAATATTGGCCATTTAGCCCTACCCTCTGCTTTCTATCTTTTAACCAGTTCCCGGTCCACAATAGTACACTGCCTCCTATCCCATGACTTTTTAGTTTCGCCAAAAGTCTCTGATGAGGGACCTTATCAAAAGCTTTCTGAAAGTCCAGATACACTATATCAACCGACTCACCTTTGTCTACCTGTTTATGCACACCTTCAAAAAAACATATCAGATTAGTAAAACAAGATCTTCCTTGTCTAAAGCCATGTTGGCTGTCTCCCATTAGGCCATGACTATCTACATGCTGTGTAATTTTGTTCTTTATGATGGTTTCTACCATTTTCCCCAGACTCACCGGTCTGTAATTTCCCGGGTCACCCCTGGAATCCTTTTTAAAGATTGGTGTTACGTTGGCGACCCTCCAATCTTCAGGTATTACAGATGATTTTAATGAAAGTTCACAGATTACCAATAGCAGGTCCGCAATCTCATATTTCAGTTCTTTCAACACTCTTGGATGTATACCATCCGGTCCAGGTGATTTGCTACTATTCAGTTTATCAAATAGATGTAATATATCTTCCCGGTGTAGCGATATTTCTCTCAATTCCTCTGCAGTATCACCTTTAAATACCACTTCAGTCTTGGGTAACATCCCTACATCTTCCTCAGTAAAGACCGAAGCAAATAATTCATTCAGTCTCTCTGCTATAGCCTTGTCTCCTCTTACTGCCCCTTTTACCCCTCTATCATCTAATGGCCCAACGGACTCTCTCACAGGCCTTTTGCTACGAATGTACTTGAAAAAGTCCTTATTTTGTGTTTTTGCTTCCGTAGCAAGTTCCTTCTCAAATTCTCACTTTGCGTGCCTTATCAATGCTTTGCATTTAACTTGCCAGTGCTTGTGCTGTTTCCAGTTTTCTTCATTTGACTCTTTTTTCCATTTCCTAAAGGATGCTTTTTTGGCAGCAACAGCCTCTCTGATCTCACCTTTAAAACATGCTGGCAGTTTTTTGAACTTTCTTCCACTTTTCTTAATGCGTGGAATACAGCTGGTCTGGGCTTCGCGGATAGTATTTTTAAACAATACCCAAGCTTGCTGTAAGTCTTTAACCTTTGCAACCGCTCCTTTTAGTTTTTTCTTAACTATATTCCTCATTTTATCATAGTCTCCCTTTTGAAAGTTAAAAGGTAGTACTGTGGATTTCTTTACTATCCCTCCTCCACTAATTAAATCAAACATGATCATGCTATGATCACTTTTGCCAAGTGGTCCCAACACCCTTATTTCTTGCACCAGATCTGGCGTTCCACTAAGGACTAGGTCTAGTATGGCTTCCCCTCTGGTCGGTTCATGAACCAGCTGCTCCAAGAAGCAGTCATTTATTTCATCTAGAAACTTTATCTCCCTAGCTTGTCCTGCCGTAACACTGACCCAGTCGATACCAGGGTAATTGAAATCACCCATTATTACTACTCTGCTGTGACTTTTGTTAGCTTCCTTGATTTCTCTGAGCATTTCATCATCCATTTGTTCATTCTGGCCAGGCGGTCGATAGTACACCCCCACTGCCATCGCCTTCCCCTTTTTACATGGAATTTCAATCCATAGAGATTCTACAGCAAATTTTGTTTCCTGCAAAACTTTAATCCTTTCTGACTCAATGCCCTCTCTAACATAGAGTGCAACCCCTCCACCAATTTGATCAGTTCTATCATTACGATATAGTTTGTATCCAGGTATCACAGTGTCCCACTGGTTATCCTCCTTCCACCATGTCTCTGAGATTGCAATCATATCTAACCTCTCATTTAGTGCTATATATTCTAACTCTCCCATCTTATTGTTTAGACTTCTAGCATTTGCATACAAGCATTTTAGAGACTGTATTTTATTAATATTAATCTGGCTATTGGTAGGCATGGGTAATTTGGAATCTTTACACTCTGTCTGCACCTTACTCAAGGGCATTTGGGCTACTATACTCTTTTTTGGAGCCTCACTGCTTTTGGTAGTATCCTTCAAGGATACCTTCGTCCGAACCATGCGCTCCTGGGCGACTGTAGGTAAGGACCTATATGCATATTGATGGAGAATCACCGTGAATAAGCGGGAAGGCAGAGGAGGGGGGACAGAACCAGGGAATGCAACAGAGTAAATTATACAGTGTACTCCGAATAGTTATTGGAGAGCAGGGCCGGCCTGTCCACTAGGTGAGACAGAGGGCAGCAGAAGCGGCACACTACCCCCTCTCTCTATCTGCTGCCAATTCCATTTGGGGGGGGGGAGCGGGCAACAGCAGCAGCAGTATTTCCAAAAGCGTCTGCTTTTCGCCTCCATTTTCTTGCCCATGGCGGCAGGCCATGTTCTTCAGCATAATGGGCCTGCAATGGCAAAAATCCACTGCTTTTTGAAATACTGATGCTGCCCACTCCATCCTTCTGAGATTGAATCGGTGGCAACTGTGGGGGGTGGCACTGGCAGCTGGGGGGGGAGTGGTGGCAGCTGGGGGGGGGGGGGTGGCGGAGAGGCCTGGGTTGGACTGGCCCTGCTGAAGGGTAGAGTTCTGTGCACTCAATGGTAGGAGGAGAACTAGTCCTCTCTACCAAAGTGCTCAATGAACAAGTGAGCTCTCAGTCTTTTTCAGAAGTCTAATAGATCATGGGCTCATAAGCTTTGAGGGAGTGCGTTCCATACTGTATGCTTTGTGCATATAGTAAGAAGGCTCAATTCAAGGCATTCTGGTTACTCTTTACTTTTGCTTTGGTGAAGGAATTTTGTGCATTGCTTCTTCTCTGTCTGCTGTCTCCCCGCAAGTGCATTAAGAGAAGAGGAAACCAAGACAGGATGGAAATCCAAAATCTAAGCAGGGACAGTATCAAGGAGTAAATAGTGATCAGTGGTGCCAAAGATCAGACACTAAGGCCAGCATGCTGAAACACAAATAGCGGGGTTGGACGTCCGACCTGGACATCCAACCCCTGCTATTCGGTGGGACCTGATTCTGGGTTCAGAGCTTTTCACACATACGAGACCGCTGTGCAGGGAGCTCTGGATGGTGGTGGGAAGGAGCGATGACAGGGAGGAGAGTGAACGGAGTGGAGGCAGCCCTATGACCCTGGACGTACAGGGCCGATCCAGGTCATGGCCCTGTACGTCTGGTGGTGCAAATATGGATGTCGGATTTATTCCCCAGCGGGGATCGGGGCACGCAGGGCCGGCTCGTCCATTGTGCGAGAATGTTGTTTACACAGGGCCCCACACTTCAGGGGATCCCATGCAAACTTCATTCGCACACAATGGCCAGATTCAGAAGTGAGCCGGAGAAGCCGCGCGAGGCTCTGGCTCACCTCTGCATAGCTGCTAGCATGAAACGGGCCACTTTCGTTCATGCTGGCAGCTGTGTTACTGTGAAGCGCACGAGTGCTAGGAAATGCCCTTTAACCTTTCCCGGCATTCAGCGCACTTCACAGTAACACAACCACCAGCGTGAGGGAAAATGGCATTTTTCATGCTGGTGGCTGTGTAGAGGTGAGCCAGGGCCTCGTGCGGGCTTTCCCAGCTCACCTCTGAGGCAGTTTGGAGAGGGGCGGGGCTCTTCGGGGGGGAGGGGTCTAGGATAGGACAGGACAGGAAATGGCTGATGGAGTGGGGAGCTTGGACTGGAAATGGGCTGATAGGGGCTGAAATATGACTGGAAATGGCTGATGGGGGGCTAGGATTGGAAATGGGCTGATGGGGGGGCTAAGATGGACTGGAAATGGGCTTATGGGGTGGGGAGCATGGACTGGAAATGGGCTGATGGGGGGAGCTAGAATTGGAAATGGTCTGATGGGGGGCTAAGATGGACTGGGAATGGGCTTATGGGGTGGGGAGCATGGACTGGAAATGGGCTGATGGGGCTGCTAGGACTGGAAATGGGCTGATGGGGAGTACTAGGACTGGAAATCGGCTGATGAAGGGGGATGGGAGAATGGGACTAGAAGGGAGCAGATGCTGGGTGGGGCTGGAACTAGAAGGGAGCTGATGTTGGGGGAGGACTAGAAGGGGATAGGGCTGGTGGTGTGAGGATGGAGAGGGGAAAAGATATTTTGTGTGGGAGGGAATTAAAATCTATGATTGGCCAGGTATTGGGAGAGTAAGTGGGGACTGAAGATGGAAGGGTGAAATTTGAGTGGATGAAAAAGAAATAAAGAAAGAAATGGAGGAAAGAGCAAAAGGGAAAAGATCAGTATGTTAAAGCAGATTTAAAGAGAGAATGGGAAAAAACTGGGAAGAGTGAAGAAAGCACAAATGGACAGCAGACAATGGAGAGTTAGCCAAAGACACAAAGAAACCAGAAGAAAGTGACTGGAGCAAGTGCAACTGAAAAATAAAATGCCCAGACAACAAAAGGCAGAAAAATACTTTTTTTATTTTGAATTTATTGACTGGAATATGTCAGCTCTGGGAAATGTGCTTTGCTAATGTCTTTGCATTTTTGTTTAGTACAAGAGGAAATTAATTTATAGTTTTATTTCTCCAGTGTTGTTGTACATTCCAAGTTTGGCTTTTGGGGTTCACAGTTTAATTATTGTCTTCCTATTTCTAAATTGTAATCCCTTGTTCTTTGTTTGGTGATGGTCTATGTTCTGCATGTGTAACCGAGCTAAGTTATTTTGTTTATATAGTTTCTATTTGACAATACCACTTGTTCTCTTTCTCCAGTAGAAGATGTATTGGTATTCTCTGAGATATATTGGTTTAATATTTGCAGTGTTGCCTTTTTGATAGGTAGGGTTTGGTGCTTTTTGAGTCCTGGTAGTGCTGTTATGATACAGTGGGTTTGCTATGGGCTCTAAATGGGCAGTGTTTATAGTACTTCCTAATGTGCCTGGTGGTTGGCACTGGAGTACAGTAATGTAGAAATCTGGTAGTCTTTCTTTATCCAGACACTCATTAAGAGGCATGTTTACTAAAAGTTAGTGCACATTAACATTATACAAATATTTATGCAAATGAGGCCCCACAATGAGTCTTCGCACATCGCCCCACACCCCCCTTGGACCGTCCCTGGGGACATGCAGGGCAACACAAAGTACAGGGCAGCAGGAGGTAAGATCCCCGCCACCCGATCCCAGCCCTGGCAGCCTCCGCCAAGGACCGGGCGGCGGGGAAAGAAAAGTGGGACGGTGGCAGCCCTTCCAGTGCTCAAGCATGGCATCCCGGTACCATGGCGACAGGACGCGATGGCATCGTGGCTCCAACAGGAGCATGGGGAGGGTTAGCCCAGGGTGGGGGATGGACGTCTAGGGCATTGGAATCGGGGCATGACCAGCCCATCTAGGGCCCGATTCTGCACCTGTGGGAATGTCCGGTCTATTCAGTTTTTGGATGTTAGGACAGGTCAGACATGCCCCTTTTTGCATCGGGCTCCACATCAAGGAGGATGAAGATGAAGTAAAGATCTCTGGTACTGGCCACAAAGAGGTCAATATCAGATATTCTAAACAATTTCTCCATTTTTTCAGTCTTTTATTATGCTGTTAAAATGTTCATTACATATAGGTTTTTGCTTTTTCTTTGGATAAAGCAGACTGTGATTTGATAAATAGCATACAAGTTATACATAAGGTAGTTACTCACCTATAGCAGGTGTTCTCCATGGACAACAGGAATAAGTCCTCACGTATGGGTGACATCCCCTATGGAGTCCTGCACGGGAATGTTCCCCTGCTTCTATTTGACCCTCCCACATCTCCGAGGAGTTGTATTCTGCTACAGTTATATTATCAGACTGAAGAAGATGGTGCCATGGTGGCAGGCAGGAAGGAGTCTCCCTAAAGTTTCCAATAGAAGCTGGGGAGCGTTCCCTCATGGAGGTCCATCGGGAATGTCATCCATACTTCTTCCTGCTTGTCCACGGAGGACTTACTTCCTGCTTGTCCATGGAGAAATTGTAATACTGTAAAAGTATATACTCCATCTCTAACACTGCTATTCTGTTCATAGAGCTGATGTCAATAAAAATCAGGTCTGTGACTAAAATTAGCTTTTTTTATCTACTATAAGTTATATATTCACTTAGTCCCAGGATATTGAAATGTATTCAGAAGGGCAGGTTCTGCTGGATATGAGTAGATACCCACAGGAGACAAAACTAAGCTATCGGCTAGAGTAGACCGTGACACCCTCCTCGGGAAAATTATGATGATGATCAGCAAGATTAGTCCCCAAATTGAGCCCATCAAGGGCCAGAGAGAGAAGTGGATTATTGATATTTCTAATCAAAATATGTCCAGTACTAAAGAGCATGTTTATTAATCCTTGCACTGATAATGCAGGTATGGGCAGCGTTACTACACTGGGCTTCGCAGAAGGGCGGTTACATCCATCCCCTGTATTACAACTATTTGATAAATAGAAGAGTAGCAAATCACCTGGACTGTATGGTGTACATCCGAGGGTATTGAAAGAACTGAAATATGAGATTGTAGACCTACTATTAGTAATCTGTGAACTATCATTAAAATCATCTGTAGTACCTGAAGAGTGGAGAATGGCCAATGTAACACCAATATTTAAAAAGGGTTCAAGGGGTGATCCGGGAAAACTACAGACCGGTGAGTCTGACATCAGTACTGGGCAAAATGGTAGAAACCATTATGAAGAATAAAATTACTGATCATGTATAGAGTCATGGTTCAATGGGAGAAAGCCAACATGGATTTAGCGAAGGAAAGTCTTGTCTTACTAATCTGCTATATTTTTTTGAAGGTGTGATAAAACAGATAGACAAAGGTGAACCTGTTGATATAGTATATTTGGATTATCAGAAAGCCTTTGACAAGGTTCCTCATGAGATACTCTTGGCAAAATTGAAATGTCATAGGATTGTAGGCAGTGTAGTATTGTAGATCAGGAACTGGTTAAACGAAAGCAGAGGGTAGGGCTAAATGGCCAATTTTCTCAATGGAGAAAAGTAAATAGTGGAGTACCACAGGGATCTGTGTTGGGTCCACTGCTTTTTTTTTTTTTTAAACTTTTATTTTCATTTTGCAACAAACAAAAGAAACAACACACCAAAGGAGACAAAACAATTATACAATAAAGAAAAGGAAACCCAATTACCCCCCACCCCCACGCTTCTTCTCTAACTGATTATGTCAGCATGTGAGCGCTTCCAAACAACAGTGATTATACATCAAAACAATCAAAAGAGTATCTGCGATACAGAATAATCATGGGACAAAGATATATATAAATTTAGACAGTCAGATGAGAGCATTGAGCAGAATGTACATAGTCATTGAGCATCTTCCATTTAGACCGATGATGAGGAGTCTGAATGGGGGAAGCAAACATACGAGGTATTTGTTCATATTTACTGTAAAGACAGACATGATTCCACCATTCATTAGGGCTCAGCTGGGAGCTATTTTTCCAGTATTTCGTAATTAGGGAAATAGCAATGCCAAGCATAAAGTCCAAAAGGAAGTAAGCCGTTTTTGGAAGAGAGGGGATCCCCGCAGCTGAGCGAAGTCCCACTATCCTCCAAGAAAGGGGCTCTTGAAAGTGCAAAATAGACTGGATACGACCCCAGACCCGACTCCAGTAATACTGTAGTGCGGGACATTCATACATAACATGAGGTAGTGAACCAATGGCCGCATGACATGTCCAACAACTATTGCCCTGAGTAGTGTTCCATTTGGCTAATCTGTCAGGAGTGTAAAAACACCGGTGGGCTAGAAAGAAGAGTGTCTGAGTGAGTGAGGCGGATCGGGAGACCCGTGTCACTCTACTCCAGACAAGGCTCCATTGCTCCGGGGTCAAAGTCACATGCAATTCTCTCTCCCATGCTTTCTGCGCTATAGGGGTATCCCTAGTTATAGCATTACATAAGGTTTTGTAAAAATTGGATGCTACACCCGGTGAACTACCGATAGATCGGATAGTCTCCAACCAACCTTGTGTAGGGGAGGCCGATGGCGGGAGCACCTTAGCACTCCTAAGGCAATGCTGAAGTTGCACCAACTGAAAGTAGTGTTTCGCTGGGAGACCAAATTCAATTTGCAATTCACTAAAAGTTTTCCAGCGACCTTCATGGAACAACTGACTAGGAATCCAAATGCCCCTAGTGTACCAGGGGCTCCACGCCATCGGTTTATTTTGTATTCGAAATCGAGTGTTGTACCAAAGTGGGAGCTTGTCTGACGGACAGAGTCGGGAGTCTAAAGATTGCATGAGATTATTAAAGGCACCTAAGGTGTCTAAAAGCATTGGTGGAAAGTGGGAGTCTGATGGGAGAGTCATACCAGGGAGAAAAGTAAGAGGAATCGGTTTGCAAAGGTCCTCTTCTATGTCTAGCCACACAGGTCTACTCGGTACTGGATCTTCCAGCCAACGAGCGCCTTGTTTGAGAAGAAAAGATTGATGATACTTCAGGAAAGCAGGGAATCTGACACCCCCATTTTCCTTATCTGCTTGCAGCTTATGTTTCGCTATCCTAGGTGTCTTGTTTTGCCACAGGTATCTAGTCAGAAGGCCCTCTATATCTTTATATATACGTCGAGGGAAGAGACAGGGCAACATTTCTAAGATATAATTCACTTTCGGAACAATCATCATTTTTATGGTTTCTAATCGACCCCACCAGGTAAGTGTTAAAGGAGTCCAGCGGTGAGTAAGCGCCCGGACTTTAGAGGTTAAGTCTTTGGCATTGAAGGAGATAGTGTCTTCCAAAGGAGAACAATAGTGAACCCCAAGGTATTTGACCATGCGAGGTTGCCATAAAAAGGGGAAGGGTTGCATATCTGCCTGATGAAGCAAAGGATTTAATGGAAAGGCTACCGACTTGGTCCAATTTATCTTATAACCGGACAGTTGTGAGTATTTACCAATTTGCTCTAGGACAGCCGGTACTGAGTCTATAGAGACAAAAAGCATAAGATCATCAGCATACGCTGAAATTTTGATTTCCCTATGGGTGAAGGGGACTCCATGAATCTCCTCCGATTGCCGGATTAGTAAAGCCAAGGGTTCGAGTGCAAGATCGAAGAGAAGTGGAGACAGTGGGCATCCCTGGCGAGTGCCGCGTTGAAGGGGAAAAGGCTGAGACTTTAAAGCATTGGCACATATACTGGCTGTAGGCTGTGCGTACATGGTGCGAAGACAACGGAGAAAACCTTCCCCGAATCCGTACCAGCGGAGGACTGCAAACAGGAAGGGCCACTCTAAGCGATCAAAGGCCTTCTCAGCATCAAGTGAGAGGCCAACAAATGGGCGATCAAGATTAACTGCGGTAGTCAGTACATGGCATAGAGTCCGAGCATTGTCAGCAGTTGATCTACCAGGAATGAAACCGCATTGATCTGGGTGTATTAAGGTAGGCATCCTATCCGAGAGCCGGGTAGAGAGAATGGTGGCAAAGATTTTATAGTCCGCGTTTAGGAGGGAAATTGGACGATAATTAGCTGTTAGTTGCGGGTCTCTCCCCTCTTTCTCAAAAACTACTACATTTGCCATTGAAAAGGACCCAGAAGGAGAACCCTCCTCGGCCAGAGCAGAAAAATAAATTTTCAAAACTGGAGCTAAGTCAGCGTGAAAGGTTTTGTAGAATTCAGCAGGGAGACCGTCTGGGCCTGCGGCTCGACCTGAGGCACATTTCTTGATAGCAGAATGAATTTCTGAGACAGTAAATGGTGTGTCCAAGGCCACTCTATCTTCGTCAGATAGGGTCGGTCTTTGTACCCCTGAAAGTAAGCGTTCAAATACATCTGGCTCAAAATCACATTCAGATTGATAAAGCCGAGTATAAAAATCACGAAAGAGTTCTAAGATTTCGGTATCTTTAGTGACCAAGCCCCCCCCCGACGGATTACGGAGGGCGGTAACACGCTTGGCTTCTTTTCGACCTTTTAGGGCATTTGCTAATAATTTGCCAGCACGATTATTTTCCCGATAATATAGCCCTTGTTGTGATTCAATATTTTTAACAGCAGCAGTGTACAAAAGCTGATTGTATTGAAAACGCAAGCGTTGTAAACGGAGTAAAATACATGGGTCAGTACGGGACGTGAGGAGACGCTCCCCAGCTTGTATCTGCTGCTCTAGAATCAGTAAATGCTGCTTTCTTTGTTTCCCCTGCCGAATTTGATAGCTAGTTATAGTGGCACGGATAGATGCTTTAAAACCCTCCCACCAAGCCCAGCCCGCTGTGTCATGGGGTGAGTTAAAATGAAAATAATCTTGGATAGCGGCCTTTATATCAACCTGAAAATCTTTTTGACCCAGTAGGGATCTATCAAAAAACCAAGCTCGGGGAGAATCGTCCCGCGCAGTGACACGTAATGATAAAGATATGGCAGCATGATCTGAAATATGGAGAGGATGAGTCCTAGTCGTGTCTACTTGAGAAATCAGTGCTTTGGAAATGAGAAAGAAATCTATTCTAGATTGGGAGTGATGGGGGGCAGAAAAGAAAGTGAACTCTAAGTCGGAGGGGTGAAGCAGCCTCCATATATCTACCAGCGCAAGATCTTGCATCAGAGCTGTAAGGGTAGCAAGACTCTTGGGTGGACTACTCGTTCTAGGCGGCTGTCTATCTATCAGAGGGTCTAACACTTGATTAAAGTCACCACCAAGTATTAATGGAGTATGGGCAGAGGCCTGTGCCAACTGCGCAATACTTGCATAGTAAGCAGGGTTGTCCACATTCGGGGCATAAATGCAAATACATGTAAATTCACTATCTCCAACCTTAAGATGTACTCGGGCCCATCTACCCTCCTTGTCAGCGCTAGTATCAATTACAGTAGCTTGCAAAGATTTCTTAACCAGAATGGCTACCCCGCACCGTTTGGAAACGGCGGGAGAATAGGCAGCCACCATGTAAGGCTTAACATTGAGTTTCAGTGTTTCAGCAGAGTTTAAGTGCGTTTCCTGAAGAAACGCTAAATCAGCATGCTCATGGCTAAGATAGCTAAGGATTTTCTTTCTTTTGATTGGACTATTAATGCCCTTTACGTTGAGTGATAAGATTTTACATAAAGCCATTCAGACAAGTTAAAAATTCTGAGCATGATAGCGCACCTAATTTCACAATGTCCCTCATATTGACTGTATCTGGCTGTACATATGGCATAAAAGAAAATAAGCTTAGATAATACAATGAAGCGCCCCACATTAAAAAAGAAAAACCGCAGCGCGGTAGAGAAGAAGCAGAACCCCAAAAATTACTGGCGACCATGTGTCTGCGGGGAGAAGCCCCAGAGAAGGCCGAAATTGAAAAAACACATAACCTGTAGGACTGTGCGTGCTCCGAATCCGACCGAGGCACACATCATGGAGGGATAGGAGACCACAAAACGAAAGTCATAGAAAGAAAGAAAGAAAGTCCAGGTAGTCTCTGTGCTTGACTATGACCGCCGCATCGGGCCCTTCAAAATGGCGGACAGAGCCGGCAAATAAAAGTCAACGTCGTTGGATTAGCGCATCTGCTCTGCTTCTTTGGAGTCTAAAAATGTTGATAGTAGATCAGGATCTTCGAATGTCCTGGTTTGGTTGTGGAGAGTCACTCGGAGCTTCGCGGGATACAACAGGCCAAAGCGAGCCTGTAGCTGTTGAAGTCGAGGGCGAAAAGCAAGGAGTTTCTTCCGTCGGTCAACGGTAGGCTTTGCCAAATCAGGGAAGAAGGAGACTTTGTGACCTTCAAATTCCAAATGATGGTTCGCCCGGGCAGCATTTAAAATTTGTTCCACTTGTTGATATCGTAGCAAGCGAAAGATAATAGGCCGGGGGGTCGTTCGGTTGAGCGCCATGTGGGTAGGAACACGGTGTGCACGATCGATTTCCAATTCTTTATGAAAGGTGATCTTCAGCAAGGAGGGAAGAGTTTTGAGCAGGAATTCTCTCATATCTCCCGCTTCCACCCCCTCCGGTATTCCAATGAGCCTCACATTGTTGCGACGGGCTCGATTATTGCTATCTTCTAACTCCTTTTGAAGATTCTGTATCTGGCGCTCAGCCTTGTCCAGTGCGCCCAAGCGCACCGCGTGCGAGTCGAGGACCCCCGCCATATTGTCCTGCCGTAAGGAGAGACTTTCAAGTCGGTCCTGGAGCACTCCAAAGTCTTCTCGCAGGGCTCTAAGCGCTTCTCCATTGGACTGCACCAATTCCTTCACGCCGCGTAGTTCCTCCAAAATCTCCAGGTGCATTTCGGGGTTTTCACGAAATGGAACCATCTTCTGTGGGGAGGACACCTCTGTTTTGGAGCGTTTTCCGTGAGAAGAAGAAGGAGACCCGAAGTCCAAGCGCGCTGGTTTATGGGCCGCCATCCCCCCCGAGGTACCCCGGTCAGCCCGGAGCGAAATAGTAAGTTTGTATAGGTATTAAGTCAGGATTCTAAGTAGGCCTCTCGGGAGCTTCAGCGCGAAGCGTCTTACCCGCTGGACATCAGGCTCCGCCCCCCGGGTCCACTGCTTTTTAATATATTCATAAATGACCTGGAAATGGGAATAATGAGTGAGGTGATCAAATCTGCAGATGACATAAAATTATTCAAAGTTGTTAAAAACCAAGAGATTGTGACCTTGATAAATTGGAAGACCAGGCTTCCAAATGGCAGAAGAAATTTAATGCGGACATGTGCAAAGTTGAGCACCTAGAAAGAACAATCAAAAGTGTGGTTACACGATATAAGGTACAAACTTAGAAACCACCACTCAGGAAAAAATGTACACATCATCATGGATAATACATTTAAACCCTTTGCCCTGTGTGAAGCGGCAGCCAAGAAGGCAAATGGAATGCTAGGAATCATAAGGAAAGGAATGGAGAATAAAACCTAGGATATTAAAATGCCTCTGTATTGTTCCATGGTGTGACCACACCTTGAATATTGTGTGCAATTCTGGTCACCGTATCTTAAAAAGGATATAGTAGAATTAGAAAAGATACAGAGAAGAGCCACCAAAATGGTAAAGGGGATGGAAGAATACCCCTCTGTGGAAAGGCTTAAAAGGTTAGGGCTTTTCAACTTGGAAAAAAAACGGTTGAAGGGAGATCTTGTAAGCTCTGATGAGCAGGGACCATCTTTTACATTTGTCTGTGCCGCGCTACATACGTCTTGTAGCTCTATACAAATGCTTAGTAGTAGTATATCTGATAGATGTCTATAAATTGATGAATGGAGTAGAACGGGTTAACATAGATCGGTTGTTTACACCATCCAAAAGTAGAAAGACTAGAGGACACGAAATGAAGCTACAATGTAACACGTTTGAGACTAATAACGAGAAAATT
Source organism: Ichthyophis bannanicus (assembly GCA_033557465.1). Taxonomy (NCBI): domain Eukaryota; kingdom Metazoa; phylum Chordata; class Amphibia; order Gymnophiona; family Ichthyophiidae; genus Ichthyophis; species Ichthyophis bannanicus. The sequence goes on from CM066032.1 coordinate 1,081,306,985, forward strand.
GTTTTTTACTCAACGCATAATCAAACTCTGGAATTCATTCATTCCTGATGTAGTAAAAGCTCTTAGCGTAGATGGGTTTAAAAAAGGTTTGGACAAATTCCTGGAGGAAAGGTCCATAAACCATTATTAAAGAGGACTCAGTAAATCCACTGCTTACCCCAGAATGATCATTGTGGAACCTGTGTGCCTTTTTGGGATCCTGCCAGGTACTTGTGACCTGGATTGGGCTTGATGGACCTTTGTCTGTCCCAGTATGGCATTTCTTATGTTAGCATTTTTACTACACTGTGTCACTCTACCTGTCATTTATGCCAATTTTCCCCTAGCATTCTATGAAGACAGGCACCTATGTGTCTTTATAAATTCCCCCCCCCCTTTTGTAGGAATCCCTGAATCTGATGATAACCTGGAAGAAGTCCGCCTTCGGCAGGCTCCATCGGTCCCTGAATACTTGATACCTAGTGCCTCCACCCAAGGAAGAAGGGTGTTAGTGGGTGGGATTTCCCTCCCTTCCTCCCAGGAAAACCTAAAAATAAGTATGACTCTGAATATGGCTGGCTGGCAATATTTACAAGCTTATTAACTTCTAGAACTATAAGTTTATAAAACGTGCAATGGTACATTCGAACAGTTCAGGTATTAATCATTCAGAGAACAGTAATCTTTGATACATTCCTGCAGAATATCAAATAACCAATTAGATAAGCTGGGGGACTAATCCCCATGCAGTACTACCAATTAATTACCTATCTATTTTCTATTACCTCCCACATTTTCCTTCTCACTATACCCCCAGTCTCACCCATATGCAGGAGTGCAAGTAGATTGGTGGCTGCAGTAAGACCAGGGAGGATCTATTCTGCTCAACCTGGCCTGTCTCCACTACTCTGCTATATGGTCCCAGAATGCCAGCCCACCTGGAACTGCTCAGCTGAACTGCCTAGAACTGTCTATTTCTCCACTGCCTCTCAGTTGCTGAATCCCATTGTTCTCCCTGAATTACCTGGACCATCCTTCACACAGCTTCTGGTCCCTGCGCTAGCTAGGCACCCTCTTCTGCTCGCTATCACCACTACGGAGCCTTCCTCTGTCTGTGTGGCTTTGCTGTGTGGCTCATTGTCTGTATTGTTGGGTCTCCTACTGCTTAGAGGTATCTTTGCTCCACTCTCCATCTCCACTGCTGGTCCTCCTTTAGCCTGAAGAGGTCACTGGTCCAAAGCCATCTGCACTGCTGGACCTCCCTCAGCCTGCAGGTATCACTGCCACTGCCCCTTCCTCAATGGAAGGAGTTTCTGTCACCAGAAGATACATTCCTGCTAGATCCATGCTCAGTATTTCTAGTTCATATGGATTCCAGCCCCAAGTAACTCCAGCTCTCTGAACTCATTGTGCTTTAGTTCAGCTTTCGCCTTCTTAGAGAAACCCTTCCCCCTTTCCACCAAAGGCCAAACATCATGCAGGAAGCTCAGGGGCTAAGGGATGCCTCTTTGAATAAGGGTACCAAACTCCGCATTGACTTTTCCCCAAGCTTCATCCTAATTCTTCCCCTAGCCCTTTGTGGTCTTCCCCTCCTGTTCCACCCACAGGGATTCAATCTCCCGTGGACAGAACTGGAGGGAATGGCTGAGATCACGTCAGACCTCTGTCTGCCCATGAGATATTGGATTCCCTGGGGCAGGAGGGGAAGGCCACTGTGATTCCGGCAGACTCCTGTCTGTCCATGGGGATCTGATCTCTCGCAGACAGGAAGAGTCTGCTGCAACTGCAACTGTTCTCTTCTCTCTGCTGGCAACAAAATATTGGTGGGGCAGGGCCCATGTGGCCCACTCCATTCCGATGCCTTTGAGGAAACTAGAAAGAGGAGCAAGCTTTCTCCTGACAAAGCTTAATTTGTTAATCTGAGAAAAGGAAACCTAGTTTGTACTCCTACCCTTTTTGACTGGAGTTGGCCTTCCCAGTGAATACATTCCTGAAGCTTTTTTACTCTCCTTAATGTTTATACCCCAACATGCATACCTCTCCCTTTTTCAGCTTTAGAGTTACATTTTTATCTAGGGGGTAATTTTAAAGAGATGGGTGTGACTTAGATGTCTGAAATGTGTGATGTGGATGTCTGAACGGCAGGGATGGCAGGGACGTACAAATTGCAACTATAGAACCAGACACATCTGAATGTGCCCATGAATGGCACTTCCAAGTCTAGGCAGGAACAAGAGTGCAGATGTTCAAGGTGTATTTTGTATAGCATACTGGATGTGCTGGGCATGGCAGCCCGATGACCTGGCCTAGTTCTGCTATAAAGCATGAACAGGTATGGGACTTTTCTGTACATGCTGATCACAAATGTGATTGTGTCAGAAGGACTGTGAAGGAGAGAGAGGAGTCTGCCTGTCATCCCTGTCTGCTGTGTATCATGTTGTGTGACCGTCTATGTCCCAACCGTGCTCTGCGTGCATCTATCACTTCTGTCCCATCATCAATAGGAATCTCCAGCAACTCCCATCACCCAACCCAGCCAAAGGTCCCCCAGCTGCCTCCTTCCACCACCCAGCACTGGTACCCTGGATCCCCCCTCTCTACTGTGTCCCTCTACCCACCCCTGTCTGTGTTCCTGTTACGACAGTAGGAGTGCATGTGTTTTCCACATGTACAGTTGTCAGTATTATTGGCACCCTTGCAGTTCAACCCCTTAATGTCCAATATTTCCTAAAAAAAACAGTGGCCAGTGAAATGGCTTTGGACTATATATGCACGCATATTTGATAATAAAATAATCAAATAAAGCAAGACCAATTTAAAAACAAAATAGTAGGAAATAGTCTAAAAACTGGGACATTGCCAGGAGATGATTATTGACACACTTATAAACAATTCAAATCAAATTTACAGAACAACAACATTCCCACTGCAGTAAAATTAGATGCACCTGTGATCAATTGTTAGTATTCAAATGACTTGAATCAACCAATAAATGACGCCTCTAATGTTTAAAATGGCCATATTTATTCTCTCATCCATTTTCACAATGGGACGACAAGAGAGCTGCCCAAGACAGTCAAAAAAGCCATTATCACCAAACATCCAACTTCAAAGGGGTAAAAGGCCATCTCCAAAGACCTTGGGATTCCTGTGTGTGTGTACAGTTCACAATGTTATTAAGGCATTTTCTGCTCATGTAACTGTCAAAAACCTCCAAAGACGTGGTGGGACGAGGAAAATTAATTCAAGACGTCTTTGAAGGTTAGTGTGAACTGTTGGAAAAACACCACATACAGCATCCAAAGAGCTTAAGGCTGACCTGGAGCAATTTGGAGTGGTGATTTCAACCCGTACCATATGCCGCACACTAAACAAAGAAGGACTTCATAGGAGAAGGCCAAGAAGGACCCCACAGCTCAGACATAAACAAGCACTCCTGGGGAGGCGGAGCCTGGAGCAAAGCAGGATGGCTGTGTAGAGTGGAGCTCCGAAGGGTCCTAACATAGAATCCGGTGATTGTGCTAACTTTGGAGGAGGAAGTCAGAGTACGTTAAACATCAACGAAACAGCGGGATGTCTGGATCCAAACTGGCCCGTTTGGATTTTACCACGAGCCAGAACACGAGCGCGAAGAGATCTATGATGGAGCCTCCGTTACTGCAGAAAATGATGGCTGCACGGGAATACCCCGAGGCTATCCATGAGCTGTTGGTGGAGGTGCGTGCAATTAAAGAAATTGTGACCGCAAACAGTGAGTCACTCTCTACTGTGCAGGAGGATACTGGGAGGCTAAAAAGCAGTATGGAGAATCTTAATATGCGCCAGGAGCAGACGGAACAGAAAGTGATGGTGCACGAGGAAAGGATGAAGGCATTGGACAAACAGGTCAAACAAATTAAACAACTGCAGAAAGAGCTGGAAGACAACAATAACAGATCCCGCAGAAATAATATTAGAATTGTTGGTGTCCATGAAGGGGCTGAAGGGAAAGATATTTTTGCTTTTCTGCACAGATTTATACCTACAACGCTAAAGTTTGCCCTAGATATGCCTTTAGAGATAGAGAGAGCGCATCGGGTCCCTTCATAAGTCTTGCCAGGCAGCAAAAGGCCCCGGCCGATAATCCTCAAAGTTTTGCGACATCAACAGGTACTCAGAATCATGGAGGTGGCTCGTGCTCGATCTCCTGTAGAATTTGAGGGTCATAAATTGATGTTTTTTCCTGATTTCGCTAAGAGCACTGTGGAAAAGAGGAAAATGTTTTTAGAAATGAGGCCTAGACTGCAACGGCTGCAAGTGAGATTCAGGCTGCTCCACCCGGCGAGAATGAGAATTACGCTTCATAATCATACAAGGACCTTCGAGGATCCTGATAGTTTATATGCTTTTATTGAGGAGAAAGAGCAGGAACTGATGCGGTGAGGCCAATAGAGAGTGGCCTTCTTATATGGTCCTTGGGTCTGTGTTCGAGAGCACAGGAGCAGGGATGGAGTGGCACGTGAGATGGAGGATGAGACTTTGTACTCTGTCATAGAAGCTGAGACTGAGATTGTCTGTTCTATATGTTTAGATAAGTTTGTTTTGGGTAGCACAATCAGTTAAGAGCTTATGGGAAGGCTCCTCTGCACCTGTTCTGCTTGCTTTGGGTTCACCTGGTTGGTCTTTAGGTTTTCTCCCCACCCTAAGATCCGCCAGGTATGGGTATGTGCTCTTTATTTACTGGTGGCTAGTTATTGTTAAAGTGGGCAATATGAAATGGTACAATGTATGGATAATGTTAAGGGTAAGGTTTGCAGGGTGGGCAAAGAATGATTGGGTGATGTCTATGAAGGGTCTAATTGCAAATAAATTTGAGAACAACTTGGTGGAGAGAGTAAAGAGCACTAATTGTTGTTGAAATATGGCACCTATTAAAATTCTCTCCTTAAATGTAAAAGGTATAAACAATCCCATAAAACGGAGGAAAATTCTTTTATATGGTAAGCAGGAAAAAGGAGACATTTTAATGTTGCAGGAGACTCATCTCAGCGAGAAGGAGTCGTTGAAGTTGAACATTAAGCCCTTTACATTATTAGCTTTCTCCGCAGCGAGGGGTAAACATAATGGGGTGGACATTCTAGCCCGGAAGTCTTTCAACTTAACCGTGATTCAAACAAGAGCGGATCAGGAAGGCAGATGGACCAAAGTTTGTATTAAAGTGGGAGCTCTGGAGTTAGTCTTAATGAACATATATGCTCCTAACAAGGACTGCCCAGATTTCCTTAGAATGTTAGCGGAGGAAATACAGTCAGATCCCTCAATTCTGAAAGTGCTGGGGGGGGGGGATTTTAATCTAGTACTGGACGCCCTTGTGGACAGGAAGCCTCCTAGGACTCTAGGGCCCTCTAAAGCTCAGCGGGTCCTCACCTCCATGATGGGGGAGATGGGACTAATAGATGCATGGAGAATGTTTCATCCAGGAGACTTGGAATTTCCTTTTTTTTTCTCCACCCCCCCCCCCCCACCAGTCTCTATCAAGAATTGATTATATTCTGATATCTAAGTCTTTGACCCCAAATATGGTCGCAGCAGAGATTCACGCGACTCATGTTTCGGATCATGCCGCTGTGTCAGTGCTGATACAGGATATTGGTTTGGGTTCCCCAACTGCAAGGTGGTTCTTCGATAGAGCATTGTTGGATAATGGGGATTTTCATTTAAAGATGCAGAAGGCCATTGGGGAATATTTTTTCTTTAACTCACCACATCTGACTAAAGGGTGGGCTAGATGGGAGGGCTTAAAAGCCTCTTTGAGAGTCGTTATAACCAGTTTTAGTATAGGGCAGGCTAAGCAGTGCAAAGAGCAATTGAAAGTGCTGGAGGTGCAAATAAGGGCTGGAGAACGTGTATTGACTAAACGGTTAGACCCATGTATACTCTTGCGGTTGCAAAGGCTATGGTTTAGATATAATCAAATCCTAACGTCGGAGGCCTCGCAGAATGTTAAAGCCCAGGAAGGCACTTATTATAGAGAAGGTAATAAAGCCGGCAGGCTTCTCACTAGTACCCTGAGAGCCCGAAAGGAATCTAGCAGAATTGCCACCATTCGAGATCAGAGAGGCTCGGAGCTGTTGGTTGGGGATTCTGAGATTGCGGAATCTTTCAGATCCTTTTTTGCACAGTTATATATTTCAGAGATGGAATGCTCACAGGAAGCTTTCTCACAATTGTTAGACAAGATTCAAAGGCCAATGGTAGAGCCAGAGGCATCAGCCCTGTTAGATAAGCCGATCTCTTTAGTGGAGATACAAAGGGCAATTGACTCCCTAGTGACAGGGAAAGCCGCTGGCCCGGATGGCTTACCTTCGGAATTTTTTAAAGCCTTTGCTAAGGATTTGGGACCGTTTTTGCAGCAATACTATCAAGTGTTGTTGGAAGAAAGCCCCCAAGTAGGCTCTTTTGCCTCGGCAGATGTGGTAGTGATTGAAAAGGCAGGGAGGGATCCACAGTTGGTAAGCAATTACCGTCCAATTTCATTACTGAATGTAGATTATAAGATTTATGTGACTGTCTTAGCACATCGCCTGGCAAAGGTGGTCCCCTCCCTGGTCCATACAGATCAATGTGGTTTTGTAGAGGGTTCGTCGACCGCGGATAATGATAGACTCTTTTGTCACGTGTTGGCTGGGGTGGAGAATCTGGAGGGCCCATTGGTAGGATTGTCACTGGATGCCGAAAAGGCTTTTGATCGGTTGGAATGGGCGTTTCTGTTTTCCACTCTTAGATGGTTTGGCTTTGGAGCAGGCTTTATCAACTTAATTAAAGTATTGTATGCCCGGCCATTAGCAAGTATTTGTGTGAATAATACTCAATCTCATGAACTCCTGCTGGGCCGTGGATCTCGACAGGGATGCCTGCTATCCCCAATGCTGTTTAACATTGCTCTTGAACCTTTAGCCCTCTTATTGTGACAAAACCCTCTGATTAATGGTTTTAATATGATGGGCAAAGAGATCAAACTGTCAGTTTGCGCTGATGATCTTCTTTTATTTACTACCCCGGAGTCGATTTGCTATATTTTAGACCAGATTGAGCTGTATTCGGAGTTTTCGGGATACAAGATCAACTGGTCTAAATCAGTAGCCTTTCCCCTCAATTCTCACATTTTTAAGGATGAGCTGTCAAAATTTCCCTTTGTTTGGGAGCCAAAACCGGTGAAATACCTAGGACTCCATTACTGCTCCCCCCCCCCCCCTTTGAGGAAACAGTCCGTTTTAATGTTAAATCTTTACTATCTACTATACAGTCAATGACTGCTAAATGGTCTCCTTTGGCGTTATCGTGGTGGGGGCGGCTGGAGACAATCAAAATGGCAATAGTCCCCAAAATAAATTATATTTTAGAAATGCTGCCATTGTATCTCCTGGCGCAGGCATATCAACAGATGGAGAAACCTCCTAGAATTGCACTTAAAAAGCTCAAGGCTAATAAGGAGAATTGGGGGGGGGGGTAAACTTCCCAGACTTCCACCTCTATCATAGTGCATTTTTGATGAAGCAAGGGGTTAGATGGTCGGAACAGTTGAATGAGCAAAGCCCGGTCTGGTTAAGTCTGGAGGAGAAAATTGAGGCCCCCTTCCCATTGCATCTAATCCCAGGTATGGTATTCGGTGGCACATGTTCGAGACCACAAATGATCATTGACACACAAAGGGCTTTCCAGAAATTAATGCAAGTCAGTAACCCGGGGGAGGAGGTTTCTGTGTGTCTGCCCCTGTGGTATAATCCACTCTTTAAGATACAGCACAAAACCTTTGCTTGGAAACCCTGGTACAGTAGGAACATCTGGACTGTTGGACAGTTGTTAGAAAATGGTAAATGGAAAAGCTTTGATAAATTACAGCTGGAATTCCATCTTCCGGGCTCGGCTTACTTTCAATGAGTTCAATTGAAGCATTGCGTTGTGAGATCCCTAGGAGAGGTCCAGCAGTTGAAGGCTGAAGGGAAGTTGAGTACCACAATTAAGCAAGTGCAGGAGGTTAGGGGAAAGGCCTCCTCCCTGTATAAAGAATTAAAACAAGCCAGCCCCGGATGTTCAGTCAGTCTAGGGGGTGCATGAGTGAGAGATACTGGTATTGTTTTGTCACAAAAGGGTTGGGAGAAATTCTGGTCTACCCACATAAGGGTTACTAAATCTGCCTCCATTACTCAAACGTTATTCTTTTTTGCCCATAGGGCCCATGTTACCCCAGTGTGAGTCAGTAAGTGGGATAAGACTGCAAACAATAAGTGTTGGATTTGCCAAATGGATGTTGGCACTTTCAGACACGTAGTCTATGATTGTCCTAGTGTCCAAACTTATTGGATGAAGGTGTGAGAGAGTGCCCAAATGGTTTTGGGTCTTAGAGTCCCCCTTACGTGGGAAATCTTAGTTTTCTGCTCAGTCTCGAGCGTCTCTTTAAGGAGTAGCAATGATGCTTTCCTGCTAGACTTTCTGTTGGGCATTGCTATATGCTATTGGATACGGAGCTGGAAGGAAATTGCAGCCTTCATTGGCAAGCATGGTGGAATCAAGTTTGTACATACAGTAAATTTGAACTAATGCCCCGTAAGGGTTGGCTGCAATCCCCTCATAGTAGAAGTAAATGGAAAGCTTTAATAGAGTTTGGGGATGCGGCTTGTCACAGCCCCTCCTAGTGGCAGCATGCAGAAAGGAGAGGGCGGACACTTATTGTTGGTTGAAGAAGGAAAAACATTTCTAGACCAGGTGCATCATGGTCTTTGTAGTCCCACTTCATAAAGAAATAGTTGTGAGCCTTGTGCAGGGTTAAACTTAATGGTTTTTATTCCCTTTGTTGCGCAAAGGTTCTCCAGGAAGACAAAAACAGAATGTACCTTACTTCAGGGTTTATGCCAAAATATTTACAAAGTCAGTAACTGTTACAGGCGCTTCACAGTTCTTTGCATTCAAACAGGTTTTCAACACCAAGAGGAAAAACAAATACAAAACGTCTTCTTTCAGCTTAGCAAAAGCAAAAAGATATGTTAAAGCATGTCCTGCCGCTTACATATCTGTGAGAGACTCTAGACTCTTGGAAACACAGAGTGAGCAGTCCATCAGGTGCTCTAACTGCAACGGCTCTGGCTCTATCACCTCTATTTGCATAGGTTCCTGTTCAGCCGTGTTGTCAGCTAGTCCTGAGCTTTCCCTGGATAAGGCAGGTTGTAGTTCAATAGATCTCTCCAATATTCCTCAGCCTTGCTGGTCTTGGTTGGGCAAATAACTGTTATGGCTTTTTACTATGCCTCTCTGTACAGGTTTCATAAGCCTTTCCCAGCGTTGGTTCCTATCAGTACGGTTCTCTGGGTTATAAGCTTTTCTAGGAGCTGGCTCACATCTTGGAAAGGAAATATAACTGTACCTTGGATCTTTGAGACGTGCTTTGCTGGTATTTGCTCTACCCGGCAGTCTCCTTCTATCACCGTCTTCCCTGAAGACTGGCTCCTGGAGCTTTCTGGAACGGGTTTGTCCTCCCTGGAACTTAGCTCTTCCTTGTAAGTACTCCAAGCTTCTCTGCCTTTCAGTCCGTGAGGTTCCTTTCTCAGGTCCCCTCTCAGTTGCTCTCTGAACTTGTGTTCCTCTCCAAACTTGTGGTCCTCTCTGAGCTTGGGGTCCTCTCTCAGCTCCTCTCTCAGCTTCTCTCTCAGCTCGTAGTCCTCTCTCAGTTCCTTTCTGAACTCGAGATCCTCTCCCAGTTCCTCTCTGAACTCGAGATCCTCTCTGCTTTCTTCCTTCTGAGCACTGTTTATAAAACCGTTTCTCCACTGAGCTTCCTGGCTTTCTACTCAGGTGTACCTGATTAGCTCCTGCATTCTCAAAACCTGGGTGTGTCAGCTTAGCTTCTGCATCCTCATGCCTGCTCCCTCTAGCTGCACTTTTAGGTAACTGCACCCTCTGTGAGTCAGTTGCTTTATAATAAACAGTGTTTTTTCCTAAGTCAATAGCTTCAATGGCTTCAGCTTCATCACAGGCTAAATGTTAGTTTGCCAGTGTCTGTAAGCCACTTTACCAAGGTGAATGGTAAGTTTTGTAATAGGAGCATTTGGACATTAGCATGTCCTTTTTTGCTGGTGGACGGAAGGGTGGGGGTGGTGGGGCGGTAGGGAGGAGCAATAATTCTTTGGTTGTATGTTCTGTTATATGTTTTGATTATTTGTATTGTTGGATGAAAAGTTAAATAAAGATTAAAAAAAAAAAAAAACAAGCACTCCTGAACTTTGCCCAAATCCACCTTGAAAAACTACAATCCTTCTGTGAAAATGTTCTGTGGATAGATGAAACCAAACTTGAGCTCTTTGGCAGTGCAGACCAGTGATACATTTACAAGCGAAGAAATGAAGCTTATAAGGAAAAACACCCTTCCTACAGTAAAATATGGAGGAGATTCCATAATGTTGTGGGGCTGTTTTGCTGCCTCAGGAACTGGAGGCCTGGAACGTATTAAGGAAATCATGAAGTCAGAGGACTACCAAGGTATTTTAGAGCGAAATGTGCTACCTAGTGTCAGAAAGCTAGGTCCGGGCCAAAGATCATGAGGCCTCCAGCACGACAGTGACCCAAAACATAAATCCAAAAGTAGAAAAGAATGGTTAAAAAGGAACAAATGGGCTGTTTTAAACTGGCCAGCAATCAGTCCTGATCTCAATCCAGTCGAGAATCTTTGGAAAAAGCTGTAATCTTCCATTCGTAAAAGGAATCCTGGAAACATTCATGAGCTGGAACAAATCACAGTTGAAGAGTGGGAGAAACTACTAGGAGACAGATGTATGAAACTTATAGATGGCTACAAGAAACATTTGGAGGCTGCCATCACTACCAAGGGTTGTGCAACCAAATATTAGTTAAGGGTGCCATTAATCCTTTCCAGATCATATTTTCTTTGTTTCTCAGAAATTTCTACGTCTAAGCTGCACAGACATCTTTATTTTGTTGTATAACTTTGAACATACTATTAAAAATATTATGGATGACATACAGTTGCAATATTTCCAGTTATTTCTCAAGATACTGTACACAACAAACCTAAAATGCAAGAGTACAAGTATGTTGAGAACAACTGTAAAGCCTGTTTTACACACTGGAAAGGGCTTCTATAAAAACTGCACAACTACATAAACATGTAAGAACTGAAAGGGTGCATCTACTTTAGCATGGTGTGCATATTGGCATTTCCAGGCATGTAGTTTGGTTGAAGTAGCGGTGGATTTGTGATGTTCATGTGCATTTATAAAATATGCAAGTATATTATTAGAGTATGTGCATCCTTATACCAGCATCGGACAGCTGGAAATGTGTGCTCTGGTATTTTTGCACTATTGGCACTGGTTCAGAATATCTAGTTTATAAATGTACATAGACCACCATTATAAAACTTATTTATTTATTTATTTATATGCCACTCTTTCTCTAAATCAAAACATTTTACATTGGAACTAAGCAGGAGTTACATAGCAAGTAGAAATAAAGGGGGAGGGGAGGATGCAGGAAACACTAAATAGTGCAACGTTACTTTAAAAGGTATATAGAGAATGTACAGCAGGTAAATTATATAGTTTGAGGCTGGTAGGATGCCCTAGGTGGGTGTTTCAAAGTGACCTCTGAAGAGTAGTGTTTTGAAATGCTTCCAAAATTTCTTGATGTCTTTTATAGCTCTCAAGGCATCTGGTAGACTGTTCCAAAAGTTTGGCAATGCTAGGGAGAGAGCTCTTGCAGATGTAGCATTAATAGCTTTGGGTATGATAAGGGTTTCAATATAGTATCAGAATAGGTCTTTATTAATGATTTAGCATACAAGATGAGCCTTTCAAGATACGTCCTAACACCACTGCCAATTCCAATAACTTAACTTCTTCTTTATAAAGGCTATATACCTATAACTCATTACTTAATACATTGGACTGTCATAAATTATGGTGGGTATTGTGCTTTTGTGAGTGGAGTACTCTGATAGTTAGAGCAGCACCCCTTGTGGCCTAAGATAAGTCTATTTACCCTGAATTGCGTCAAAAGAAAGACCTGGCAATCTTTTTCTGCCACACCTTGCCATGAAAATCTGGCTGCTGAGTCACCAAGAGTCAGCATTGACTCAACAGACCACATTGCCTTTTGTGCTTATGTATCACACCCCTCCATAACATTTTTATCAGAGGTTTTCATATATCCATTTTTTTCTTTTTTTTCTTACTATGTTTTCATCCAAACGTCTCCCTAAATATATGTGCCCTTAATCATCCCACATAATCTTTTTTAAGTGTTTTAAAATAGGAGATGAGAAACTGGAATCGTGGAGGGCTGCAAACCAGTCTGCTTTTCAGGATTCCTCTAATGAATATGTACAAGATGCTATTTGTATCCATTGGATGTGATGTAAGTACATGCATCTCACAAATAATTATTAGAGATATCCTGAAAACCTGATTGGTTTGTAGGCTTCCAGGATTGCAATTTGACACCCCTGCTTTAAAACATACATGTCTGATCCATGTAAAGATGGGCATTACTTTGCCAATCAGAATCCATTATTTTTAAAATATTATATATATTTATTTACAATTACCAGTATGTCATTTCAACTGAGTTCCTTCCTGTATATTTGAATCTTGTAATTACTGAAAGACATGGGTGTATGTTTACTAAAGGGCATTAAGGCAGCAGGTGTTAGCGAGCGTTAATGGCAGCAATAAGGGGTTTTACATGCAAAAAGGACTCCGAGCATGTAGGAGGTGGCCACATGCCACCTCTTTTGCCCCATTTGCACCATCAACATAGTGCTCTTTCATACTTGGGCACCATTTATTTATTTATTTAACAGGTTTTATATACCCTCTTCTCCTTAAGACAAAGTGGTTTACATTAAACATTCAGTTTACATAAAACATATCAAATGGGGGTAACGAGCAAGTTTATTTATTTATTTATTTATTTACATTCTCTTATATACCGCGCTATTCTGCATCAGTGCGGTTTACATTGAACAAACTGAAATTACATTGAACAGGGCATTATAACTTGGAGATAACTATTTTACAGGGGACATGGGCTATGGAGGGTTAAGTGGCTTGCCCAAGACCACAAGGAGCACCTGTGGGACTAGAAACCCCAGTCCTTCCGGCCCAAGGTTGCTGTCCTCTAGTGGGATTTAAACAGTTAAACAGAACAAAGTGTTAAACGGGGTCGTATTAGAAATTTCAGCATGCAGGATAACTATGCACATTTGGAATATCATGATCAGGTATGAACAGATGGTAGGTTGGTTTAGCAGAGTCCGACTTCAGTGGTGGAAGCCAAGCAACCTTCTTATGTTATGTCCCCATAGCGGTCTATGAACAGAAAGGTTTTTAAGTTCTTTCTGAATTTTTTAATATTGTATAGTGCACGAAGTCCGTCCGGGAGGGAGTTCCATAGTATTGGTGCATTCAGTGAGATTGCTGTTAATTGTTGACTGCATTGCTTTGGAGTAATCACTGAGAGTGATCAACATGTTCTTGGTATTTGTTTTTCTTGGCCGGTTTTCAGGATCACTCTTTATGAGGTCCTGAAGTGTTTCATCTGAACTATCGTGCAGGATTTTGAAGATGTTAAGAGTAGCCTTGTACCTGATGCGACTCTTAATTGGGAGCCAGTGCAATTGTTGTAATATGGGCGTAATGTGATCGTGTTTAGCTGTGGCTGTGATGATACATGCAGCCATATTCTGGGCCATTTGAAGAGGGTGGATTGTTTGAACTGGTAGGCGTTGATATAGTGAGTTACAATAGTCTAAGATCAGCGTTATGGTAGCCTGAATCACCATACGGATGTCCGTCTGGCTAAGTAGTGGTTTCAATTTCCTCATTTTATGATATGCAGATCTTGTTGTTTTGTTAATGTGTGAGTATAGATTCAGGTTCTGTTCCAGGGTGACTCCAAGGTACTTAATCTCCTTTTTTGACGTTTATGCTTGTGTTTTGTAGTTGTATCGTGCTTGGAGGGGTGAAGAGCATGTTGCATGTGATTATGAGAGCATCTGTTTTTTTGTAATTTATACTGAGATTGTGGTCGCTGAGCCATGTATTCATGTCCATGAAGCAGTTGGTAATTGTTGAGTATTCGTGTTTCTTAGTGTTAATGGAGGTGTATATCATGATGTCATCGGTATACAGCTTCTAAAGAATGCCATGCTTTTGGATATCACAGATAGGCTGGATGCAAAGGTTGAACAGGAGTGAAGAGATAGCCGAATCCTGTGGAATATCCTGATGTACGCTGAATGGTTTGATCTTTTCACTCCGTACTTCACATATTATTGTCTGCCCTCAAGGTATGAATAGAAACATTTGAGCCTTGTGAAGATTGATTTCTCATAGTTGTTTCAGTAGTAAAGTGTGTGAGACTGTGTCAAAGGCTGCCAATATATCTAGGAATATTAACAGGAATCCCTTCTTTATGTTGTCCATCCCTTTGATTATTGTGTCGAAGAGTGAGGTTAGCAGCGTTTCCTTACTATCCTTACGTTGGGTTTGAAGCCATTTTAGTGGGAGTTTAGTGGTGCGTGTGTGTTGATGTGATCTTGTAGATGCAGTTGTACTGTCTTCTCAATGATTTTAGCCATAAAGGGTAGGCTTGATATCAGTCTGTATGCAGAGGGGTCCTCCTTGTCAAGTGCTAGGTTTTTTGAGATATGTCGAATTGAGGCCCATTTGAGGGCTGCAGGCATTTGACCATTTGTTAGAGATGTGTGTATTATTCTATGGATGAATGGGGCTAGTTCTTCCTTGGATGACTTTATCCATGCCACAGGGCATGGATCATTTGGTGATGTTGTTGTGCTAAGCTTCGTTATAGTATGGAGCAGTTTGGTGGTGGGTGGAATCGCAAATTTGCCCCATATTTGTGCAGTGGTTATGTGGTTCTTTGAAGCAGACGTCTGTGCTAATGAGTCATTGGTTGTGTAATTTTTATCTGTAGATGGTTTGCAGTTCTTTGTGGATGTGGGTGGATTTCAGGCTGGCCATCAAGTATATGTTCTTTGGTAAGTATGCGTGCTATTTCAAGGAGTTCCATCAGCTTGTTGGCCAGTTTTCATGACCCCTGCTGTTGCTGCTAATGGAGCACTACTATCACTGTCAAAGATTCCCCTGTCAGCGCATAACATTGCAGACCTTTAAATAGTCTCGCTCCCCTCTAAATACTCCCTTTCCGTGAGGTTTTACTTAGCATTACAGTTCCCAGTGCTAAGGGCTTTTAGACATTGTGCAACACGTATTAAGGGAGCACATGCTGTTAACACCCATTCTCTGCCCCGTTAATACCCACTCTCCACCTACTGCGCACTTAACGCTGCTGGCGCCTTTAACATTTGTTAAAGAAGCTTTTTCAATATGTTAATGGTGCAAGGGTGCCAATAGCAGGCATTAATGGCACAATGACTCCCTTACCACCCTTTAGTAAACATACCCTACGTTTTCAGATGAAAATGCATCCTAATTTAGGAGCTTAAAAATGTATGCTCTGAAATTTAGGCCTGCGATTCATTTGCCCAGATTTATGAGTCTAATTTACTGTAGGTGCCTAGTGCTGAAAATCAGTGCTAAGCTCCTTCTTTTCCCCGCCCTGTCCACCCCCACTGCCACTCACTTTTTGTGCTCCTAATTTTAGGAGTTAGTGAAATTTTAAGAAAATATTTAGGCACTAAGCCCTAGTAAATTTTCAAAGAAGCTAATATAGGAGGATAACTCTCAAAGTTAGAAGCATAAATCCTTTGAATATTGGGCCTATTATTCCTAAAAAAAAATAATGCCGCTTTGAGCTAGTATTATTTTTCTTTTGCAAGAGCATCAAATAGCTAATGCATGACCCGATGTTATCTGGGATGCTATTTAAAGGAGTAATTTCCTAAAACAATCACCCCACCCCACTCCACCCCAATTCCCCCAGCACAGCCCCCCTCACCCCCTTACTATCCTGGCAGATCCACCAGCACAAGATCCTCCTGACACAAGACTTCCCCCTGCACAAAATCTCCCTTGCCCAAGATCCTTGTGGCACAAGAACCCCCTGACACAAGACCCCACTCCAGCACTTACCAGGTGCTCTCTGATTTGGCAGCTTGACCCCCTAGTATTAGTACTGCAAGTCTACTGTGAGGTGATAAGAAAAAACATTTTAAACCCAGGTGCCTGACAGGGCATGAGTGACTGGGGATTGCTCCTGCCCCATCTGCTAGACAGTTGGGAGATCCTCAGTAAGTGCTGGGGAGGGGGATCATGTGCCTAGGAAATCCTGTGCCAGGGTAACCTTCTGGGAGAATGGGGGATCTATGATGCAAGGAACAGGGGTAAGGATAATAGCTCTATGCACTGGCCACTTTCAGTAGTTCCCCAGGATCATTGGGCCTTGGATTAATAGCCAAGTACTCCCAGAGAGGAAAAATAACACAAGCTCAAAGCTGGAATTATTTTCAAGGAATAAAGAAGATTGCAAAATTAAATTCAATGATGTTATTCAATTTGCATAATAATGAGGTGCTTTGCATGCATTTGTATGCTTTGGATCTAATTATTATGTAGCTTGCATTAAGGTAAAATTACACAATTTTACCATTTAATTTAATTTAATATTCAAGCTCATATTCCACTACTTTCAATTATTAAAATTGTAGAAGCGGATTACAACAGATTAACATAATAATATCCCATGCACTCAAATTCCTCCCCTCCCCTAATTCTCACTCACTAAAATTGCACAATAAATAATTTTAAAATCACCCATCATCTATGCTTAACTAAACTCTAAAAGTTTCCTAATTATGTCATCAAATAAAATAATATCATATCTTCATATTTATATACAACAGCCACGTTTTTAGCTTCCTGAAATTAGTTTCCTGAAATTAAAATAACCCTTAATATATTTCAACTCCTCTAGCACCTTATTCCACAGTTCAGGGACAAGCCTAAAGAAACAGTCAATATTTAATGCACATTATTTGGCAGAAACTGTACATAGTTTGTCATGATCTTTTTTGGAGAGGTCAGTGAGGGTAAGTATTAAGGGCAACCTTTGGCATAGTTTACCTCCTATTTGCAGGATTATAGATCAGTTGAAAAGATGGATCAGCAGTTTCCTGACCCCTGGATATTCTTCAGGGGTCTATTTTATAGTCCCATTTGTTTGTTTATTTATTTATTTAACCAGTTTTATATACCACTTTATCCTTCAATCAAAGTGGTCGACAACATGGGCCTACATTGAACGAGTGGGGTAGGGTAACATGACGTGCATAAAGACTTTGGACAAATAGTACTTATTCTCTTCTATGCTGTCGGGGGCTTGGTGTTCTAGGTTAGTTGTGAATAATGTTCTGCGAACAGGAGTGTTTTGAGTGCCTTGCAGAAGTCCTTAATGTCACTTAGTGCTCTCAGTTCATCTGGGAGGGAGTTCCAAAGAGCCGGTGCTGAGAAAGACAGAGCTCTGTTGGACAGGGGCGGCCCAAGGGGGGTGCGGGGCCATGTGCGGAGACTCAGTGCGGGGCCTCATTTGCATAAGTGGCCTTATTTGCATAAATATTTGCATAATGTTACCATACACTAACTTTTAGTAAACATGTCTCTTAATGAGTGTATGGATAAAGAAAGACTAAAAGATTTCTACATTACTATAATCCAGTGCCAACCACCAGGCACATTAGGAACCACTACAAACGCTGCCCATTTAGAACCCATAGCAAACCCACCGTATCCTGACAGCATTACCAGGACTCACAAAGCACCATACCCTACCTATCAAAAGGCAACACTGCAAATATTAAACCAATACATTTCAGAGAATACTGGGGAAAGAGAACAAGTGGCAATGTCAAATAGGAATTACATAAACAGAATACCTCAGCTCAGTTACACATGCAGAACATAGACCATCACCAAACAAGGAATCACAATTTAGAAACAGGAAGGCAATAATTAAACTGGGAACCCCAAAAGCCAAACTTGGAAGTACAACAACACTGTAGAAATAAAACTATAAATTAATTTCCTCTTGTACCAAACAAAGCACAGACGTTAATGATGCACATTTCCTAGAGGTTTCATATTCCAGTTAATAAATTCAAAATAAAGAGATATTTCTACCTTTTGTGCATTTTTTTTCAGTTGCAATTGTTCCAGCCACTTTCTTCTGGTTTCTTCATGTTTTCTGCTAACTGTCCATCGTCTGCTGTCCATTTGTTCTTTCTTCTCTCTTCTAGTTTTTTTTTCCATTCTCTCTCTCTACATCTGCTTTAACATACTAATCTTTCTCCTTTTGCTCTTTCCTCATTCCTATTTCATCCACACAAATTTTACCCCTCCATCCTCAATCCCCACTTATTCTCCCAATACCAGGCCAATTGTAAATTTTTCATCCCTCCCACACAAAATATTTGTCCCCTCTCCATTTTACTCTCCCAGCCCCATCCCATTCTAATCCTCCCCCAACATCAGCTCCCTTCTAGTTCCAGTCTCACCCAGCATCCATTCCCTTCTAGTCCCTGCATCAGCCCATTTCCAGTCCTAGCCCACCATCAACCCATTTCCAGTCCTAGCTCCCCCATCCATTTTCAGTCTGAGTCCCTTCATCAGCTCATTTCCAATCCTAGCCCCCCATCAGCCCATTTCTAGTCATTTCCTAGCCCCATCATCAGCCCATGTCAAATCATAGCTCCCCTCCACTCAATCCAATTCCAGTCCAAGCCCCCCCCCCATGAGCCTACTTTCAGTTCTAGCCCCTCCATGAGTCCATTTCAATTCAAGCCCCACCACAGCCCATTTCCAATCTTAGCTCCCCCCAACAGCCCATTTCCAGTCCTATCCTAGCTGCTCCATCAGCCCATTTTCAGTCCTAGCTCCCTTCCCTCACAGCCCATTTCCATTCCAAGCTCCCTCCCCATCAGCTATTTGCAGTTCAAGCCTCCCCTTCCACTCAGCCCATTTCCAGTCATAGCAACCACCCAACCCATTACCAGTCCTAGCCCCCCATCAACCCACTTCCTGTCCTAACCCCCATCACCCCATTTTCAGTTTAAGCCCCCCCTATAACCCATTACCAGTCCTAACCCCCCCATCAGCCCACTTCCAGTCTTAACCCCATCAGCCCATTGCCAGTCCTAACCCCCCCCCCATCAGCCCACAGCCCATTACCAGTCCTAACCACATCAGCCCACCTCAAGTCCTAACCCCTCCCCATCAGCCCATTAGCAGTCCTAACCAACCCCCACCCCCACAGCCCATTAGCAGTCCTAACCCCTCCCCATCAGCCCATTAGCAGTCCTAACCCACCCCCACCCCCCCAGCCCATTAGCAGTCCTAACCCACCCCCACCCCCCCCAGCCCATTAGCAGTCCTAACACCCCCCAGCCCATTAGCAGTCCTAACAACCCACCCCCCCCCAGCCCATTAGCAGTCCTAACAACCCCCCCCCCAGCCCAGCCCAGCCCAGCCCATTAGCAGTCCTAACAACCCCCAGCCCAGCCCATTAGCAGTCCTAACAAACCCCCCCCAGCCCAGCCCATTAGCAGTCCTAACAAACCCCCCCAGCCCAGCCCAGCCCAGCCCATTAGCAGTCCTAACAACCCCCCCAGCCCAGCCCAGCCCATTAGCAGTCCTAACAAACCCCCCCATCCCATCCCATCCCTTTAGCAGTCATAACTACCCCCCCCCAGGCCATTAGCATTCCTAAAAACCCCCCCCAGCCCAGCCCATTAGCTGTACTAACAACCCCCCCCCAGCCCAGCCCAGCCCATTAGCAGTCCTAACAACCCCCCCCCCAGCCCAGCCCAGCCCAGCCCAGCCCATTAGCAGTCCTAACAACCCCCCCCCAGCCCAGCCCAGACCATTGGCAGTCCTAACAACCCCCCCCCCCAGCCCAGCCCATTAGCAGTCCTAACAACCCCCCCCCAGCCAAGCCAAAATTAAAAAAAAAGAAAACCTGTCTGCTGCCGCGGTCGGGGCCGCCGTGGCAGAATCGAGCGTGCCGCGGGGCCCCCCTGTGCATGGCAGAGCCTGCCCTCCCCTGTAGCAGCTCTCTCTTTGGAGCTGAAGTCAGACGCGCCGGCTTGCAGAGCAGAGCGCGAGGGAAGAGTTTCTCCCTCGCTGCTCTGTTAAGCCCGCGGGGGCTGATGGGAACTTCCCATCAGCCCCCGCAGGCTTAACAGAGCAGCGAGGGAGAAACTCCTCCCTCGCGCTCTGCAAGCCGGCGCGTCTGACTTCAGCTCCAAAGAGAGAGCTGCTACAGGGGAGGGCAGGCTCTGCCGTGCACAGGGGGGCCCCGCGGCACGCTCGATTCTGCCGCGGCGGCCCCGACCGCGGCAGCAGACAGGTGGGGTTTTTTTTTCCAATTTTACTTTTCAAAAGAATGTTTTTTGCGCGGGGCCCCCTGAAACGCGGGGCCCTGTGCAAAAAACATTCTCGCTCAATGGACGGGCCGGCCCTGCTGTTGGAGGTGGTTTGCTTGGTGTTCTGGTATCCGGAGGGTGTGCGGAGTTTGATGATGCCGTTGGCTCTTCTAGGCCCGCTGTTGGTTTTTTTGATCAGTGTGCTATGTAGAACATTTGCTGAGTGTTGATGTATGATTTTGAAGATATTTAGCGTTGTCTTGAATCTTGCTTTTGCTGTTATAGGTAACCAGTGGAACTGCTGTAGTACAGGTGTGATGTGTTCGTGCCTTGTTGTACCCGTGATGATGCGGGCTGCAGTGTTTTGCACCATTTGAAGTGGGTGGGTGGTGTGCTTAGGAAGTCCTTGATACAGCGAGT
Organism: Ichthyophis bannanicus; assembly: GCA_033557465.1. Classification (NCBI taxonomy): domain Eukaryota; kingdom Metazoa; phylum Chordata; class Amphibia; order Gymnophiona; family Ichthyophiidae; genus Ichthyophis; species Ichthyophis bannanicus. Next base: position 1,081,327,770 of record CM066032.1, read on the forward strand.
TTCTGTAATCCAGTATGTGGGTGATAACTGCCTGATAACTGTAACTGTAACTGCCTGATAACTGTACATGCTTCCTCTGTGCCTGTTTATACATGCCATGGGCTGAAAATTTTATTTCTATGCTGCCAATGTGCAGGTTTTGGTCCCTGTTGAGGCAGAATAAATTAGGGATGTGTATTCATATGAAACAACAAGGGAAATAACTTTTAATCCAAACATGACACTGAAAAATCCAAAATCAGTTTAGTCACAGACTGGCCTCAAGCCAGCAACCTTTGTGTTGTAACACTGATATCTCCCAGAAGAGCCAATGTTTCCCCATGGGGATTGGTTCCAGCCAGTCTGCTCTTAATACTTGTATTGTTGGTGATCATCTTTCCTGTTCCTTGATTGGTCCAAAGTTTATCTGGTCTGGAGCTCTAGGGAAAACACTAACTGGATTTTCTGCTTTATGAGTCTATTGACTCTTGCTGAAGAGATTTATTGCAAAACTTTCCTTTTGCCATGTTCTTGTGCCATAAATTCTGAGAAACCATGTCTAAGTATACTATCAGAGACAATTACCATGTCTAATCCAGATCCTGATTCATCTGGCTTGATAATTGTCTCTGATAGGGGTATGCTTTCTAAAGTGTGTTAATGGCACAACGTGGCCATTAGTGTGCTTTATTGGCCCACATTGACGGTTAACATGAAAGAAAGATCTGACTTGAAACATGGGCTAATCAGGCGTTAGGCCGTTAATGGGGGAAATGGTCATTGATGGGTGGAACAGAGACGTGTGTTCCTCTAATTCATGGGGAAAGTAGCGCATGTTAAATGGGAACCCACCAGGAACTTTAATCCCAGCTCATGCACAGGTATGTGATGGAGTAAATGGGAAACTCCCCATCCACCCGCAGGGACTCACCCTGACCAAGGGCAGAACCGGTGAGGTATTGCTCTGCTAAGAGCTTAAACCACTGTCCCTTTAAGAATAGGCTGGAGAATGCCTGGGGTGTGTGGTCTGACCCCAGAGTTTAAAAAGGAAGCAGGAGATCTGGAAGGGAGAGAGGAGTCTAGGGTTCTGGAGCATACCTGAAGACAGCTTACCTATAAAAGAGAGCCTGCTGTGGAGGTAGGAAGCATTTTCAGTTTATTACTGTCTGCTGAGCATTATTGCTGGAGTTTTACTTGAGGTTTTGCTGGACTGTGCTGCCCGAAGTGAGGAAACTTTGAGGAGCAGTTTGTTTGTTTTGGAAGTGCCATCTATGCTGGAGCAGTGTTCAGCTAGCTATTCACCAAAATAACCCTTCTGAAAGTAATTAAGAACTGCTTACAGCTGGAGAAAAAGCCTAGGGGCAGTTGTCTGAATGCTAGTTCCCCAAATAAAATATATTTCCTTTAAAACCTCTCTTGGCTGTGAAATCCTATATCGTGCCTTATGCTGACCACATCTATCACATATGGTGGCAGTGGTTGGATCTTCTTCTTAACTCAGTGAGCTAGACACCACCTGGGATCTGACCTCTCCACAGTACAGGGAAGAAGAAGAGAGGAAGGGGATTGGGGTTTTTTGTTGGTACAAGGCTAAAGGGGTTAGCCTTGCTGCAGTTAGGGAAGGAACCTTAGTTTATTTAGAAGCCAGACAGCAGGAGTTTTGGGGGGTTTTCCTACTCTGACGGGTTTGAAAGAATAATTAAACCAAAATGGAAAGATTACTCCAGGCTCTAGTGGAGGAATAGCAGCAAAAACAACAGCAATAACAGCAAATGCAGCAACAGCAGCAGCAGCTGCAGCATGCCCTAGTGGACGGACAGCAACAGCTGCAACATGCTCTACTGGAAGGACAGCAGCAACAACAACAGCAGCAACTGCTACAGGACATTTTGCAAGCCCATGGGACATAGCAACAACAGGTACTACAGAAATCCATGGAAAAACAGCAGGGTTCACTGGCACAAGTCTCTCAGGAGTTCCAAGGGCAGCAGCCACATCCCCAGATACCACCTCTGCCTAAAATGGTGGAGGGAGAGGACCCAGACCACTTCCTGGTAAATTTTGAGTGGACAGCTCAGCTGACCGGGGCCAGAGACGAGGTGAACCACATATCTAGGAAACTTGCTGACTAGAAGCAATGAAGCCATATTCCAGGAAGCCAACTCTGATGGTCGAGCCCCCTCTGCCACAGTAAAGACCACCATACTAAAGTAAACTTGGTGTACACCAGAGGCTTACCAGCAATGGTTCAGAAAAGAAGCTCTGGGGTCTAAAGAAAACCTTCAGAATTTCTTCTATAGACTGAAAGAGGTTGCCTGGAGATAGTTACAACCAGAGGAGAAGACCGGAGCGGAGGTGGCCAAGATTGTTCTGTTGAAACAGTTTCTAGAGGGCTTGACCTCTGCCATGAGACAGTGTGTACAGCAGTTCTCTACATTGACCCTGGAAAGTGCTGTGGAAATAGCAGAAGGATTTTATGAATCTCAGCGTATAATGGAGGCACCCAAGGCAAAGGAAACAAGGCCAGCCATAGCTCAAGGGGCTGGGGAGGAAAATCTGAGCCTTTGAGGTCTCCCACACCAAGGTTTTAATGATCCCCTACTTCCTGAGGATCCATAAGTGGCTATTTGACTTGCTTCAAGTGTGGGGGCAGGGACCACTCTGCCCATGAGTGTCCCATGGTGATGGGGGAACCAATGGATACAAACCTTACGACCTCCCATGAGTGCGTTTTTTTGGAAGTGTCTCTAGTGGAGGGGGGCATGTTGTGATACCCCTAGAGTTGGGAGGCACTTATCTGCAAGCCCTGGTAGACGCGGGAAGCATGAGGACTCTCATAAGGAGGGACACCACATCAAGGCATCAGATCAACTATGAGAAGCTCATGACCTTAGTTTGTGTCCATGGAGATCAACGGTCATATCCAACTGTGCAAGTTGAATTAAAATCCCCTGGGGGAACAGAGACTCTTGAGGTGGTGGTCATACCCTGGCTTACTTATCCAGTGATTATAGGCCAAGATTTCCCAAATTTCAAGGACATTTGGAACTGGGGAAAGAGCAACCTAGACGAGGGGGCTGCGGAGGCTTTTCTGGAACTCTTCCATTTAAGAGACCAAGACTTGTTTGTGAAGGACCCCAAAACTCCCAAGTCCCACAGACAGTGCTAGTTGGAGAAGTCCTGTCATAGTCCGAACCTGGGGGCAGCTATAGAGGGGGGTTCTGGGGTGGAAGAATCCCCTGACAGATCCACAGATGATTCCTGAGAGAAGTCCACCCTCCCAGCTGGGAAAACCTTGGTCTGAGAACAGTCTACCTGAGTGGGGTGGAGTAAAGAGTCTAGACCAATTTAAAAAGGCCTAAAGGGAAGACAAAACCCTAAGGAATGCCTAGGACCAGGTTTACGAGGTAGAGGGCCCCGGTAGGCAACCTGGACCCTTCCTGGAGGAACTTTCCTTATTTCTTGATGAGACAAAATTTATTGTATAGGGTTGCCAGGGGAGTGATAGAGGGAGAAAAGGTATAGCTGTTGGTAGTCCCACAACTGTACCGATGACAGGTAATGGACTTTGCCCAGAGTCATCCATTGGGTGTGCACCTTGGAGTAGAGTAAAACCAACAGCGCATTTTAGCCAGTTTTACTGGCCGGGGCTCCATAAACATGAACAGCTCTTTTGCCAGTCCTGCCCCACCTGCCAGTTTCATAGTCCAGCAAAGGTTAGACCTGCCCCCTATTGCCAATGCCCATTATCGAGACCCCATTTGAAAGGATTGTGATGGATTGAGTGTACCCCCCCATGGCAACAAATATATCCTGGTGGTAATGGACTATGCCACCCAGTATCCAAAAGCGATAGCTGTATGGAATACTAAGACCACAACATTGGCCAGTGCACTATGGGAATTCTTCTCTCGGCTGGGGATACCTGCTGAAATCCTCACAGATCAAGGGATACCATTTTTTTCTCACATAATGAAGCAAATATACACCTTGTTGAAGATCAAGACCTTGCGGACATTAGTGTATCATCCAAAAACCGACAGTTTGATCAACAAAACATTGAAACAGATGCTAAAGAAATTTGTGAATGAAAAGAGGAAGGACTAGGATCTTTTACTCCCCTATCTTTTGTTCACCATCAGAGAAGTACCCCAAAGTTCAGCTGTTTTTTTTTCCCTATTGAGTTTCTGTATGGGCAACAACCCCAGGGAATCTTGCAGATACATTAAGAAACCTGGGAAGAGGAACTTCAGTTGCAGGAGCGCTTAAAGAAAGTGGGAGAAATAGTGAGACAATACCTAAAGAAAGTTCAAGGGGTCCAGGCTTGTGCCTATAATCAAAAGGCAGTACAGTGCACTTTTCAACTGGAGGACCAGATCCTAGTTTTACTCCCCACATCAGAGAGTAAACTTTACTGTAAATGGCAGGGTCCCTATAAGGTGGTAGAACAGATGGGACCTGTCAACTACAAGATTGCATAGCTGGATAAAAGGAAGAAACTCTCAATCTACCAAATGAATCTGCTGAAGAAGTGGACTGCTGCCCTGGCTGCAATGTTCCAAGGAGAAGAGTTTGGGCCCGAGGTGCAGCCGCCTTCCAAATCGGACCAGGTTGCATTTGGGGAACACCTGTCAAATGCCCAGAAAGTGGATCTAGAATGTCTAGTTCAACGGAATAAGGAGGTGTTCTCCAATGTTTCTGGGCATACCCATCTTGTCTACTATGACATTATCACAGATTCTGGGGTGATGATGTGCCAACGACCCTACTGACTTCCAGAAGCGCAAAGACAGGCTGTGGCAAAGGAAGTAGAGGACATGCTTAAACTAGGAGCAACAGAAGAGTCCCAAAGCAACTGGTTATCCCCCATTGTACTGGTGCCTAAGTCAGATGGAAGCATCTAGTTTAGAATGCAGTTTCTAAGTGGTATGCTTACACCATGCTTAGAGTGGATGACCTTATCGAAAGTCTAGGAGCAGCTTGTTTTATTTGAGCAGCTTTGTTTGATTTACACAAGTTATGCTATCTGCACCATTCACCCTCCCATCACTCTTTTTAAGATGTATATAAGTTTAGTTTCAGAACTCCCATCTGACCCCTTCCCTTCGTTCTACATAGAAACTCTTATGAGATTGTTTAAGTTTTGAAGTTTTGAAGTTTTGATGTTACTGTTTACAATTGCAAGTTCTATGTAAAAGTCGAAGTTAATGTAAACCGCCTTGATTAATTGAAAAGGCGGTATAGAAAAACGGTTAAATAAATAAATAAAAATAAATTTCAACATTGTACCTAACAAAGGTATATTGGCAGATCCCCCTAACTCTTGCAGCCAAGGAGATGATCACATTCTCTAAGCCCCAAGGGCTATTCCAGGTCATGGTACTGTCTTTTGGACTGATGGGGCTACCACTATGTTCCAGCACTTAGTAGATCACCTGTTGAGAGTCCATGGGGAGGGTATGTGACAGCCTACTTAGATGATATTGTGATTTATAGTCTGTGATAAGGAAGCTTATCATAGCTCAGGAAGGAGCTATAGAAAAGGTGAAGTGACTCTGAACAAGCAACCTGTCAGTTCTGGTAGAAATAAGAAAACAGAATTTTGCCATAAAAGACTACCAGTCCCAGAATGCACCAGGTTTCCAACAGCCATTAGAGGAGCTGAAGTGGGGAAACGTGTGTTTAATCAGGAGGGCTATGAGGTAATCCCTAAGCACTCATCTCAAAGGGCAGGGCCTGATTCAGCACAGCTGCGCTGTGTTAGGGAGGAGCACTCATCTAAGCAGAATAAGAGTAGAGTTTATTCTACAGATGACCATCTTCATGATCTTCATGATCACCTTGGATATCCAGAGAAGGATCATCAGTTTCATCTGAAGGATCATCAGAAGCAGAAGCCAAACCGGACGGACAGAGAGGGAAAGAGACCCTTTGGAAGAAGGAAGAGAAAAGCCTTTGAGAAGTCTAGAAGAGTCCAAAGCAGTACGTATACTGGGAGGCATTCCAAGGGCCAGCATACACCATTGGACTGGGGAAAGCCAGAGGAATGGTGCTGCAGAGCTAGGAATCACCAGAGGCTACCTGTGAGGGAGACGGCTGCACGTGGAAGGGACCCTAAGACCCGTGCCAGAAGGTATGTGAAGAGAGATCCAGTGTCCAGGTATCTGGATTGGAAGGCTGGACATAAGAACTGGACTACATACTGGCCAGGCTATTTAGAGAGGAACTCTAACAGCAATGGAAGCTCAGGTATGAACATTGATCTATGCCCTAGCTATAACCTTGAAAGACAGCAGGGAAACAAGTATTCTCCTGACAATGCTCCATTGAGAGATTCATCTGTGCCAATCCATGATATTGAACCCATGCTTGTTGAACAAGGGGGAATAATAGCAGATGAGGATCCTGTTTATATGGACTGCTCTCTATCTAAACTCCGTTGGTAACTTTCTGTTATAAAGTACAGCAACCATCACAAAGAAATACAAATTTGTTCTTTAATCTACTCAGAAAAGCTCCTGAAGCAGGATTTGACCCACACAGTGGAAGGCAAGCCAGCTAAGAGGTTTCAGCTAGTGACTGTTAGCAATTAAGCCTTACCTAATTGCTTGTGAGCTAGGAGAGAATCACTTCTGTATCTATGTGGGAAGTAATCAGAAGTTAACCTGAAAAGAACAGTTTGTTTCTTGCTTTGTGGCTTTTCATTTGTTGTTTTCCTGATTTTGACTTTGTTTTTCCAAGTTAACACTGAAAGCAAGTAACCTAATTTATGTGCTACCAAGCATATCTGTGTTGGGAGAAATAACCCCATAAATAAATATCTTATTGGCTTTACCCAAAAGCACAACTAAATTATTGTCAGCAGCTGTGTCTGGTGTGAATGAACTACATTGCCCACAATACCTTGCAAATCATATAGAAATATGCACTTGCCAAGAGTGTGAAGATTCTCACCCAGGCAGCCGTCTGACAAGTCATGAATAGAAACTCACCTGTCCCATGTACAAGCCGTGTTAACAAGTTTGAGAAAGGCCAGTTTGATAGCCAACTCAAAAAAAAATGATTTCCTGAGAGGCCGTGAGGCCCAGTACCAGGGATATTTGGTGTGGAATGGCTAAGTGCGTCCTCAGCTTACAAAGATAGAGGCTATTACCCAGATGGTGGCTCCTAGGATGAAGAAACATGTGTGGGCCTCTTTGAGATTGATTGACTATTACCACCAATTCATTCCAAACATGGCAGGATTTTTTTTATTTTTTTTTAGTGCCATCAAGTCAGTGTTGACTCATAGTGACCCAGTTACCTCTGGGTTTTCTTGGCAATGTTTCACCAGAAGTAGATTGCCAGCCTTTTCTTCTGAGGCAATGGAGGGTAAAGTGACTTGCCCAAGGTCACAAGGAATACCATTGGGAATTGAACTCTTGATCTTCTGGGTACCAGGCAGTTGCTCTAACCACTAGGCTACACCTCCACTCATAGCAGGAATATCTGAACCATTAACCCGGCTCCTCCAGAAGAAAGCCCTGGACCAGATCAACTGGACAGAAGAACTGGAGAAAGCATTTTGTAAATTGAAGACAGCCTTGTGTTCTGAATCGGTCCTGGTGAGGTCACACGACCATTTGTTGTACAGACGGATACTTTGCCTGTCGGTCTTGGGGCCGTCTTAGCCCAGGAGAAAGTAGGTAAGGAGCATCCAGTGGCTTTTATTAGCCGAAAATTGCTTCCCCGGGAACAGCATTATAACATCACTGAGAAGGCCCTCATAGTCAAGTGAGCTCTACAGACTTTCCAATACTACCTGCTTGGCAGCCCTTTTATGTTGGTTTCAGATCACCGGCCCCTCAATTGGCACAGAATAAAGAGACCAATGGCCATATCAAGTGCTGATTCCTCAGCCTCTAATGCTTTAACTATCTGGTCCGACATAGGGTTGGTAAGACACACCAGAATGCTGACTTCTTGTCCCACATGGAAGGCCCAAGAATGCCAGATGCTCAACCACCTAGGGTAGAGCTGAGGGGGCGGGTATGTGATGGAGTATATGAGAAACTCCCCATCTCCCTGTATGGACTCTCCCTGGCTAAGGCCAGAACTGGTGAGGTATTGCTCTGCTAAGAGCTTAAACCACTGTCCCTTTAGGAATAGGCTGCAGAATGCCTGGGGAGGGTATGGCCAGGCCCCAGGGTTTAAATGAAGAAGCAGGAGACCTGGAGCGGAGAGAGGAGCCTAGGGTTCTGGAGCATGCCTGAAGACCTGTAAAAAAGAGCCTGCAGTGGAGGTAGGAAGCATAATAATAATGTGGCAAATTGGTCTGATGTATAGGTTAAAGCGGGGGGACTGAGAATGCAGATCCTTGAGGTGATCCTTGGCGTAGTCTGCAGGAGTTTGATATCTTGTTCCTTATTTTAATTTGTTGAGTGTGTCGAGTCAAATCGGAGCAGAACCATTTTAGGGGGAGTGCTGTTTATTCTAATGTCGATCAGGCATTCAATGTGTTTCTTGAGGCTTATGAAGTCAAAAGCTGCCGAAATATCAAGGAATATGAGAATGAATCCTTGTTTTGACCTTTCAATTCCTTTGATTAGGTTTTCTATTAGGGAGGTGAGAAACATTTCAACACTGTCGTTTTGTCTGAACCCATGCTGTTGAGCATTGACTGGTGCGTTTGTGTCTACAAGGTCTTGGGGTTGTTAAACTGGACAACTTTTCTATTATTTTAGCTAGAAAGGGGATGCTGAGGGGCTCTTTAGAATGGTTGGATTGAGGAGGTTTTAAGATTAGCTGGCATTTTCCCTTGAGTGGGTGATAAAATAATAAATGTAAGTAGTGGTGGGTTAGTTCTTTTCTGGATGTTTTGATCCATGATGTTGGACATGGGTCAAGCAGCGAAGTGGTGGTGTTTTTGGTTAAGCCGTTCACTTGAGATTTTTTTGAAGTATGTCCACTTAGGTGAGATACCAGCTATGTTAGATGTCATGGGCTCTATTGCTATTTTATAATTAAACTGAGATCAAGAAAGCTTTCAAAACAAAGTGCACCTATCTAGAAACCAAAACATATCCTCAAATATAGAAAAACAATTGAAATTACCTTAAGACCCAAGAATGAAACAAAACAAATCTGTGCAATCTTTACGCATTACTGATAAGATAAAACAGGCATGCTTCTTTACCAATAGTCAATGAATACCATCGTACTCCAGGGTTTTTGCATTATTACCATATTTACACACACACAAGACAGACTGTCTCTCTTAAAGGCTAAAGCCCATGACTTAGATTAAGTCTGTCTGTACACACAATCCTTAGCCCTCTGACTTGAAGAGAAAGGAAGATCCTGGCATGGCATCAACTGAAAGATATGGTTGTGGTCAATATTATTGGCACCCTTGTATACAATATCTTGAGAAACAATAGAATATATTGCAACTGTATGTCATCATAATATTTTAATAGTATGTTCAAATGTATACAACAAAAAAAAGATGTCTATGCAACAGACATAGTAATTTCTGAGAAAAAAAAATCAAAATATGACCTGGACAGGATTAATAGCACCCTTCACTAATATTTGGTTACACAACTCTTGGCAGTGATGACAGCCTCAAAAGATTTCTTGTAACTATCTGTAAGTTTCATACATCTGTCTGCTGATAGTTTCTCCTACTTTTCAACTGTGATTATTAGTTCTAGCTCATGAATGTTTCTAGGATTTTTTTTGCCAATGGAAGATTTCAGCTCTTTCGAAAGGTTTTTGATTGGATTGCAATAAGGACTTATTGCTGGCCAGTTTGTTCCTTTTAACCATTATTTTGTACTTTTGGATGTATATATTAGGTTATTGCCCTGCTGGAGGACCCATGACTTTCGACCCAGACCTAGCTTTCTGGACTAGGTAGCACATCTCACTCCAAAATACCTTGGTAGTCCTCTGACTTCATGATTCCTTTAATACGATCCAGGTCTTTAGTTCCTGAGGCAGCAAAACAGCTTTACAACATTATGGAATCTCCACCAAATTTAACTGTAGGAAGGGTGTTTTTTCCTTATAAGCTTCATTTCTTTGCCTATAAATGTAATCACTGATCTGTATTGCCAAAGAGCTCAAGTTTGGTTTCATCAGTCCACAGAACATTTTCCCAGGATTGTGGTTTCTCAAGGTAGGTTTGGGCAAAGATCAGGCATGCCTTTTTATGTCTATCTTTGAGCAGTGAGGTCCTCCTTGGCCTGTGCACATGAGGTCCTTCTTTGTTTAGTGTGTGGCTTATGGTGTGGGTTGAAACCACCACACCAGATAGCTCCAGGTTAGCCTTAAGCTCTTTGGATGTTGTATGTGGTGTTTTTCCAACAGTTCCACTAACCTTTGAAGACTTTTTGGATTAATTTTCCTCTTCCCACTACATCCTGGGAGTTCCATGAGCAGAAAATGTCTTAACATTGTGAACCCTCACTTGGTTTGCAGCTTGTCATGCTGTGAGGGCTTGTGTGCATCAGTGATGCTGAGGGCTAAGCTATAGCTAATTTAACTACTGGCAGGGTCTCCCAAGATGGACAGGTCTCAACTGAGGTGCCAGACCAAGACAAACCACCCATCTGGGCAGCAACAAAATGGGACAGTGTTGGTGGCGGAGGATCACATTTCTGTGACAATGGCAACAACACTAAACTTAAACTGTGTGGAGGAAAGGCCTAGTAATCTACTTCTGTATCTTGCCATGAAAACCCAATGGATAGTCACAACAAAACAAATTGCACTGTAGTGCTGGAAAATGAGACCCCCAGGTCGGAAGGCACTCAACTAGCTACTGGGGAGGAGCTGAAGACTTTTCAGAATAAAGCCAGCATTTATGATGTGGTTGGATCAAAGCCATCAGGACATCTGACTGCTGATGTAGCTGTGCATGAAATGAGAGTCAGAATTTGTAAAGATGTCTTACATATTGGGACATGGAATGTACAAAGCATGAACCAAGGGAAGTTGGTGGTGGTCAAGAATGAAATGGAATGTGTACAACTTGATCTCTTGGGTGTCAGTGAACTGAAATGGATTGGCATCGGGCATTTTACATCAGATGATCACATGGTCTACTATGCTGGAAATGAAAGACAAAGAAGAAGTGGTGTTGCATTTATAATAAAGAAGAAACTTGCAAGAACTGTAATGAAATACAATGCAGTCAGTGAACGCTTAATCTCTATTCGTCTACGAGGAATGCCTATCAACACAACTATAATTCAAGTATATGCCCCAACAACAACTGCAGAAGAGGATGAAATTGAGTTCTATGAACAAGTACAAGCTGAAATTGACAGAACATGCAAACAGGATATCCTGATAGTCATGGGTGACTGGAACGCAAAAGTTGGCAACAAAGAAGAAGGCAAAGTGGTTGGAAAATATGGACTTGGCAACAGAAATGAAGCTGGAGAAAGAATTCTGCAAGACCAATGATCAGTCTATCTATTCATCTCAAACACCTTCTTCCAGCAATACAAGCGGTGACTGTACAAATGGACTTCACCCAATGGATTGTACAAAAATCAAATCGACTACATCTGTGGAAGTCAACGATGGAAAAGCTCTATAACATCAACAAAGACAAAATCTAGAGCTGACTGTGGTACAGATCACCAACTACTAGTATGTAAACTCAAGCTAAAATTGAAAAAGAGCAAACCACTCGTGAATGTAGCAAAATATGACCTTGAGAATATACCACTGGAAATGAAAGACTGCCTGCAAAATTGATTTGCTGCTTTAGATACAAATGACAGAGTTCAAGAAGAGTTATGGAATGACATCAAGAAGGTTGTGTTGGAAGAAAGTGAGAAGTCCCTCAAAAAGTTGAAAAAGCAAAAACGGCCAAAATGGATGATGGAAGAAACTCTGAAAATTGCCCATAAACGCAGAGAACCTAAGCCAGAGGAGAAAGAAAGGCAACTGCATTACTCAACATAGATTTGCAACATGCAGCAAGACAGGACAAGGAAAAGTACTACTATGACACATACAAGGAAATAGAAGCAGAAACTATTAGAGGAAGAACAAGATCTACTTTCCTAAAGCTATGAGAGTTAAAGAAAAAATTCCAGCCTCGAATTGGAATGTTACAAGATGCTCAAGGTTCTATGTTGAATGATGCTGAGAAGATCAAGAAAAGGTGGAAAGAATATACAGAGTTTTTATATGATAAAGATCAAGTGGACCAACAGCCGTTTCAACCTGTTCCTTATGATCTGGAACTATTGGTGATGAAAGAAGAAGTCAAAGCAACATTGAAAGCATTCTCAAACAAAGCACCAGGCATTGATGGCATTCCCATAGAAGTATTACAGCAATCTAATGCAGCTGTTACCATACTTACAAGGCTCTGCCAAGAAATTTGAAAGACAACATCATGGCCAACTGACTAGAAAAGATCTGTGTTTATACCAATACTAAAGAAAGGTGATCCAACTTACTTTGGAAATTATCGCAGAATTGCTCTGATCCCACATGCCAGCAAGATTCTATTAAAGATTATTCAACAGAGACTACAACCATACCTGGAACAAGAACTACCTGACGTGCAAGCAGGGTTCAGGAAAGGGCAAGGAATGAGAGACATCATCGCGGATGTAAGATGGATCCTTGAAAAGACTAAAGAATACCAAAAGGATATCTATTTGAGATTTATCAACTACAGCATGGCTTTTGACTGTGTAAACCATGAGAAACTCTGGGCCACATTAAGAAGCATGACTATACCAGAACACCTGATCGTTCTCTTGCACAGTCTGTACACTGATCAAGAAGCAACAGTTCGAATGGAACAAGGAGAAACAGAATGGTTTAAAACAAGCAAAGGTGTATGACAAGGCTGCATACTTTCCCCCTACCTGTTTAATTTATATGCAGAACAAATCATCAGAGAAGCAGGATTGTATGAAGACAACAGAGGTGTGAAGATTGGTGGAAGACTCAACATCCTTTGGAATGCTGATGATACCACATTACTGGCTGAAAGTGAAGATGATCTGAAACATTTGCTTTTCACGATCGAGGAACATAGTCTTAAAATGGGCCTGCATATTAATGTAAAGAAGACAAAGATCATGACAACTGGCAAAATCAATAAGTTCATTGCTGAAGGAGAAAAAATTGAAATCGTGGACAACTTTAACCTACTTGGATCAGCTATCAATAAAGAATCAACAAGCAGTCAAGAAATCTGATGATGCATTGCTATTGACAGAATGGCTATGAAAGACAAGATTCTGCAGAGCAGAGATGTCTCTCTCCATACAAAGATTCGACTCATTCAAGCCATGGTATTTTCAATAACATCATATGGATGCGAATGCTGGACAGTGAAAAAGATAGACAGGAAGAAAATTGATGCCTTTGAATTATGGCACTGGCAGCGAATACTGCTTATACCATGGTCTGCCTGAAGAACAAACCAGTCAGTACTAGAGGAGATCAAACCTAAGCTTTCTTTAGAAGCTCAGATGACAAAACTTCGACTTTCATACTTTGGATACATCATGTGAAGAGAGAAATCATTAAAAAAAGACATCATGCTTGGCAAGAAAGAAGGTCAACGCAAAAGAGGAAGGCCAGCAATGAGATCGATCAATACAATAACAGCAGCTACAGTACCAGTCTGTCAACAATGAGCCACCTGACTGAAGACTGAACACAATTTAGGACAACTATCCAGAGGGTCGCCATGAGTCGACACCGACTTGACGGCACTTAACAATAACAACAACAACATTGTGAACTGTAGACACAGGAATCCCGAGGTCTTTGGAAATGGCCTTATACCCCTATGGAGTTAGATTTTTGGTGATAATAGCTTTTCTGAAGGTTGCAGACAGCTCTCTTGTCTTCATCATTGTGAAAATGGAAAGGATGTGAATATGGCCATTTAAAACATTACAGTCATCATCCATTGGTTGATTCAAGTCATGTGAGTACTGACAATTGAACACAGGTGCATCTAGTTTTACTACAATGGGAATGTGGTTCTTCTGTTCAAATTGATTTGAATTGTTTATAAGGGTGCCAACAGTCATGTCCTAGCAATGTGCCAGTTTTTATACTATTTCCTACTATTTCTTTTTTAATTGGTCTTGTGATATTTGATTCTTTTTTGTGTCAAATATGTGTGCATATATAATCCAAAGCCATTTCACTGGCAATTTTTATTTTTTTAGGAGATATTGGACATTAAGGGGCTGAACTGCAAGGGTGCCAATAATGTTGACCACAACTGTAGATCTGCTCCGGAATCTGAAGAGACCATCAATCGAGGTGCTTGGTCTGTGCACATCCTCGCAGTCAGGGTGACTGGTGATAATGGACACTTGCACAGGTGGCAGCTGTTATGTGGAGGAAGCACAGAATGTCCCTTTTCATTTAAGAGCTAATATGATGGATCATTGCATTCTCCATAGAGCCAAAAGTGGCTTATATGTAGTCACATTGTGAGCTACATCCAGGGAAATATAGGGCTTAACCAATACCGGCACATATGGCCACTATTGCAGCCAGAGTGGTTACATGGAGTACTGAAGCATTACCTAGTATTTGCATGTTTTTTCTGACCAAGGAGCAAATGTGTATGGTCCCCATCAAGAGGGCAGGATGGTCTGTGATGGACATAGCCCCCACCAGCACACTCATGTCATGCTGAAGCAACCACATCCAGAAATAATACTGCACAAACCTATAAATAGTTATCTAAAATGTATATAGTTCAGAGCGTGTCATGACTCCACAATCATACCTGTGGCACAATAGCTCCATTGTAAATAGTTACCCCCATTGAAACCCAAGTTATAATACCTGTTCTCTGTAATGTACAGTGCATGTTCCGCTGCACTGTACAAATTGTTGTTACCTGTAAACCGTGTTGATTTTAAAGAGCGCGGTACAGAAATAATTTAAATAAATAAATAAATAGCTCTGCCAAGGGACATCATCAGCCTCATGGGTCATGTATGAGGTTTGAAATTGGTGTATGTGCAAAGTCCCTATTGTGTAGTATACTGCAGGTCACAATGTAATTCATGCTTTGCACATATTTAGCCTCTAGGATCAATGCCACACAGCAGTCCTGCTGACCTCTGTGTGTGACTGTTTTTTGCTTAGGAGGTACAGTGGAAGGAAGGGCATCTTGCACTCACATGTGGCTCGACCATTGGACTACTGTGTCTCTGTTACGCAGAAGCAGTACTGAGTGAACAGTATAGTCCATACTACATTTGCACTTCTGCAGGCAGGGCCGAAATGGGGGCATCTGAAGCCTGTTGTCAACCCTAACAAGCTTGATTCAGTTCTGGGTTTCTCCCATTGCATGCAAGAACTTGTATTTCTTATATGTCTACTGCACTCCATAAGCAAAGCAAGAGTGCAGCCCCTATTTGTAGTGGGCTTAACCTAGGACTGGCACAAATGTTGCAACCAGTCCTGGGTTAAGCCCACTATGTGATAAATGTCCTGTACATAGATTGAAGATCAGGTGAGACTGGCTGAGCCAGGACAGGTTTTACGTCCAATGAAGTTAGACACCTTTGTAGTGACCTCTGTGCAAGTGTAATGTAGATTGGCTTGGCCTGACCTAGATGAGCTGCTGGCAGCTAGTAACCCAAATCATGATGCACAATGTTACCAGCAGCACTTGAGCCACTAGGTTCTTTCAGGTTAGAAATATGCCAGGGTGCCCTGCTCTACCAGTGTAAGACATGAACTGGCACCTTTGCTACATCCAGGAAATGGGTGACCTGACAACCCTGTGCATGTGCCTATGGCAAGGAGTGCAACTGGTTGTATGCTTCCTCTTATGAGCACAGATGCAAATGGGCTGTATGTAAAGATTTGCAGAAGGCTCCTGGTTAGAAGGAGCAGATAGGAGCAGTCCAAGTCTCACTGCCCTTGAGAGCACTAGATGCAACAAGTTTCCAAGTAACCCAGTCCAATGAGGGAAATGTTTTGCCAGGCCATGGTTTTCACACATATTCTCACTCTGATCTATTATTCAGCCTGCTATACTGACTTCAATGTTTCAAATCAGGGCCTGAAAATCCCATATTACAGTGCACAGGACATTTGGAACCAGTACTGTCAACAACTCTCACCCCTGGAACTGGGTAACCTAGCAACTCTTTTGCTGGGGTCACAGAGTTGCAAAGTTACCCATGTCTGGGACTGAGATATAGTCGTACTTCAGGTTCTACATTAGCATTGTGAAGCAGTAGGGTATGAGTAGTCCCTCCTTTAACCCATTGGAATCAGTACTGCATGTCTCATAAAGCATCAGTCTGAGATAGCCAGATATCCAGGACTGGCAGCAAATCTCACTTCTGGAACCAAATAACCTGGCAACTCTGGGGTCATATCCCTGCTGTGAAATGCAGCTTGGTATGTGTGGTCAGAGCTTTTATAGCTTAGACTCTGTGCAGCATTACCATAACGCATCTGCCTGTGTGGCTCTGAAATCCTGGGCTGGCTGTCCCTAGCTGCTAAGGCTTAGGTCACATTGTAGTTGTAGCATGTAGGCACACAGCACATGTGGACAATGGTCATAATGTTGTGAGCATGTGTTGACAATTGGCAATGGGCATTATAATAGACACTTAGTCTAACCCCTCATATAAAACAAACTGTCAGAACCATTTTTTTCAAGCTAAGGACAATTCAGCAGCTCATACCGCTGAGTGACATAAATGACTTCAGAACTGTCACACAAGCGCTAATAACGCCACATTTAGATTACTGCAACGGCATTCTGCAGGGCATCTCCAAGAAAAACCTTCACATTCTTCAAATGGCACAAAATGTTGCTGCAAGGATTATCTCCAAAGCAAAATTATCTGACCATCTCACCCATCCTATACGCCCTCCACTGGCTTCCTGTTGCCAGTAGAATTAAATATAAAACAATTGTCACTACTTTCAAGCTCATAAATAAAATAGTCCCTTCTCATCTCTCAACTCTAATTCAAATCTCCCCTGAAAGCAGGTCGAGAAGAAGAATGAATCTTAACATGTTGCTAGTTCCCGAACCCATTCGTAGAACGAGGCAAAAGACTAGCAACACGGCGTTTTCTTACTCTGCACCTTTGCTATGGAACAATCTCCCAGTTAACCTAAGGGAGATTAGAGACCTGCAATCTTTTAGAAGGGAGTTAAAAACCTAACTTTTTATTCAACATTTCTACAATCTTCAGCTCACTAATGATCAGACTTCACAGGTCCTTATTGATCAGCAACCCCATGTCAACCTACCTAGACTCTCCCATGTTGAGCACAATTCCCTTCTCTCCATCTTTACCCTGCACCACTCCATTCCATGTAAATCAAACAAGTTTAATTAAACCATATGTCATTATACAGTATATGCCTGTAAATAGTTTCATGTAAATTGTTTTTGAAGTTATTGTTACATTATAATGTTCAATGTAGATAGTTGACATGCTCCAAATTGTTCTTTGTAAATAATAATAATATTTGTTGTTATTATTATTATCTTTCTGTTTGCTGTAAACCGCCCCTGATCAATGGGAGGAGCGGTATAGAAAAATGTACAAATAAATAAAATAAATAAATTATGTTGGCAAATGTGCATTGTGGCTCCACATGTCTGACGTTGTGAATGTGGAATCCGACATTAGGAGGGATAATCGCGGCTCAATCAAGGAAGCCCCAGTTCTCGGATGCTGACTTTCACCTGTTGGCCACCCTAATCACTCCCAGGCAGGTCCTGCTGTTCCCCAGCTCTGGGGCAAGGAACAACATGGTGCAGCTAGGCAGGGCATGGCAGCGCATGCTACAACTGTACAGCGGAGCAGTAAGTACCAGACTCCAACAAGCTGAGTTGCTGAGTTTAGTAGTCCCAGGAGTGTGTTTGTCAGCCAGTCTTGAATTCCTGAAAATGTCATTGTGATGCATTATGAGACCTGCAGCACTGATTCAAATGGGTAAAATCAGGAACTACAAATACCATACTGTATCGTAATGCACATTTAAAGCCTGAACTTGCAAACATTCTCACTCCAGGAACTGGGTAACTCAACAACTCTGAAATGGCTTTGCTGCTGCTGGATCATGCTTACGCACATACCTCCCAGCCGACTGGCTCTGCCTGGCCTATTAAAGGGTTGCCACGTTGGCCATTTCCATGAGTGACATGTGAAGCCAGTTCAGGATTTCTGATAATCACCTCCTGATGTCAGTTGAGTTCTGCAGTACTGATTCCAAGTGGTAAAACCAGGAGCTGAAAACACCATACTGCATGGCAATGGACATTTAAAACCAGAACTGGCCAAATGTCTCACTCCTGGAACTGTGCTATGTGTCAGCTCTGCTATAGGAGTTAACTACTGACTGAAGATGTGCAGACTGGTTGAGTCCTGGAGTCATCCCATTGGAGGCAGGCCTATGTAGGCCTGATGTTTCAGTCACCTGCCATCCGAATGGCAAGATCACAAGTCTATACATTCAATGGGGTAAATCCAGGACTGTTGCATGCCTGTCTAGGGTTGCCAACTGGCTGCAGATGTGTCAGACAAGCTTGATCCAGTCCTGGGTTTACTCTACTGCATTCAAGGCTATGTAGTTCTGATTTCTCTATTGCACCATGAGAAAAGCAAGACTACAAATTCGTGCATGCAATGGGATAAACCCAGGACTGGATCAAGCCTGTTGGGCACATCTGAGCCAGTTGGCAACTCAAGCAGACCAAAATGTGGGGAAAGAGCAAATGAGCAGGCCACATTATGCTGCGGCTATGGATATGCTCTGCAGACCATGCCAGTGTTCAAATGTGTGACGGTTCTTTGTGGAGCATGTATGTACAGTATCAGAGTTGCCCAGTTAGCCAGTAAAAAGAGTGGGTTTTATAGCCAGTCCTGGTTGGGTAAGAATGTCATCTAGAAGCATTAGGGTACCTGTAACAGTTATTTTCATAAGTGAGAGCCAGGACCATCAATCTGACACTTCCTAGCAATGAGAGTTTGTAACCAGAACTGAGCCAAATAGTCTAACTCATGGACTTGACCAGAGCTGCAGAGATACCCAGTTCCAGGACTGAGAGTTGACGCCAGTTCTGAATGTCAGACAATCCCCATCTAGTGCGTTATAGAACAGACAGGCCTGAATCAACTGTGTAAAGAGCAAGAGTCAAAAGACCGTCAGGATGCAATCAAAGTTCTTTTATTAGGGTCGTCCCCAACGCGTTTCGGCAATGATGCCTTCCTCAGGGGGTAACGCTACAACATCAAACATAGAAAACTTATGATAACAATCAAACAAGATCAATATAAAACCATTAATATTTGTAAAAAAGAACCAGTCCTCTTTGAACCCCTAGGCCAGTCGGGTGTTCGGGATATCCCTAATGAATATGCATGAGATCTATATGCATTAGAGATATCCTGCCAACCTGACTGGTTTGTGGCCCTCTAGGGCTGGATTTGGAGACCCCTGCCTTACACCTCTGTCATTTACGATTGTGAGTGGGCAAGGTGCAGATGTCCAAGACATCAAAAAGGTTAGATAGAATTTGTCACATGCCTCTTTGCTTCTCACCACCACCAAAATATTGTCTATTAGACAACTTTTTGGTGGTGGTGAGAATTGAGGAGGCCTGTGACACATTCTATCTACCCTTTTGATGTCTAGGACATCTGCACCTTGTCCACTCACAATTTTAAATGACAGAGGTGTAAGGCAGGGGTCTCCAAATCCAGCCCTAGAGGGCCACAAACCTGTCAGGTTGGCAGGCTATCTCCAATGCATATATATCTCATGCATATTCATTAGGGCTATCCTGAACACCCGACTGGCCTAGGGGTTCAAGGAGGACTGGTTCAGAACCACTGCTCTAAGTACAATGTTCTGTCTGTCCTTTTTTGTCTGTCCTTTTTATAAGAAGATTCTTCTATACTTTCAAAGTCATCTATTATAATAATCATTTGTGGCCTTTATGTGAATGCTATCAGTTCTATGTTTATATGTCAGCTTAGTCGTATTCAATTTTCATTTGTCGTCTATTCCTGTATATTAATTTTAACAGTTTACTTATTTCTTCTTTTTTACAAATATTAATGATTTTATATTGATCTTGTTTATTGTTATCATAAGTTTTCTATGTTTGATGTTGTAGCGTTACCCCCTGAGGAAGGCATCATTGCCGAAACGCGTTGGGGACGACCCTAATAAAAGAACTTTGATTGCATCCTGATGGTCTTTTGACTCTTGCTCTTTGTGCATTCTTGGTCAGCTGCAAGAGCAGCGCTCCTTGTTTTGTTTCCTGAATCAACTGTGTGACATCATTTACAACCAAAACTGTACTTGCCTAGCAATTGTGTCACTTGGCAACTCTCTAAACACGTAATAGCATTTATAATGACTTTGGTAAGGGGCTGATGTAGTGACATGTTGAGCACGGTACCAGCAGAAATGCCCCTGGACTGTGCGTCACCTAGATTAATGTAGGTCAAATTTGCCAACACTAATACCTTGGCTGAGAGTCATCAGGGTGAGCCAGAGTCATGCCTGATTTTCCATGCTGCACTGTCATCCATGCATTTACTGTGTGATCCGTGGAACATAAGGCAGGACCAGCTGGACTTGTGGCTGATGACCTGGAGCCCTACTACTATTGGTACTACTGATCATTTGTATAGTGGTACAAGGGATACGCAGCGCTGTAGAGACGCATGTAAGAGATGGTTCCTTCCCATTGGAGCTTAAAATCTAGTCAAAGTCTTCTGGCAGCCCTAAATGTGGGGAATGAGCAAAGGGTACTGCCACATAATGGTCAGGCAACAGAGAAGCAAAGCTGTGACTTGCCTACAGTGCTATATGCGTGGTGATGTTTAGTTTGGCCTGTAAATAGCAGAGGTAGCCGGTTATGCAGTTCCAAAAGTGGGTTTGTGTGGGTGTCCTGGATTTGTGAGAAGGTAATGCATATATATGATGGTACATACAGCATTGCTTTACATATGTACAAGCCTAGACAACAAATGCCGCACTCCACAGAGATGACACTGACACCAGAACAAGATTAAAATGGTCTTACTCCTGGATTTCTTCAAAGCTCCTGAGTTAACCAATTCCAGGAATGAGATTTTGCGCCAGTGGGATCTCTGAGATTCTCAGTCTTCACCATCATAGGGACATGCAGCTATGATTCTCAGCTGTAATATCAGGGGCTTGAGATAAAATATAGTATCATAGTGCATAATGACACCAGGATTGCCACAAACCTGCAATGCTGCTATTGTCTAACTTGCCAACTATTATTTTGCTTCCTTGCTATCTCTGAGGTAACAAGGTACAGCCTGGGGGAACCAAGCAATATCTGTGCAGCTGTAGACCTCAGGCATGTCTGTTTGTGGGCTGTTTTGGCAAAGGTGCTGATTTTGAGCCACTGGAAAGTCACATCTGCTCTAGTCCCAGAGTAGTGCAGTGACATAGTTCAGGGAGGGTGTGTGGAAGGAAACATGAGATGTCTCAAAAGCACATCCAGTGCGCTCAGTGGATATGCAGAACAGCTACTCCATTTTGATTCATCCAACCACCTAGGTCAACAGTTTGCAGTATGGGAGCCAGAATATCTGGAATGTGGTAGTACCCTAGAATGAGCTCTCCTCCCCACACCCCACAGTGATGCAGGATCCTTGGACCACAGGAATATAACAGACAAGGCATTCACCTACCATGCTTGAAGGGTGGTTCAGGTGGCAACTACAGGAGCCTGGCCATTGCAATGATGGCTATGCCTCTGTCACTACCTGCGCTGCGTGCCACAGACTACTTTGGTGTGGATTCCTCAGAGAATCAACACTGATGGCCTCCCTGTCATAATGCAATGTGTATGCATGCCAACCTCATGCAAGGTATAATCAAACTCTGGAATTCGTTACCAGAGGATATAATAAAAGCTGTTAGTGTAGGTGGATTTAAAAAAGGTTTGGACACGTTTCTGGAGGATACAGTAAGTCCATAAACCATTATTAAGGAGGAATGGGAAAATCTACTGCATACCCACTGGACAAGCAGCATGATCTGTATACCTTTTGGGACCCTGACAGGCCACTCTTGGAAACAGGATACTGGGCTTGATGGACACTTGGTCTGACGCAGTATGGCATATCTTTTGTTATGTTTTTAAGTCTGTTGACACTTGCTGTTTGATGGGGCTGCACTGTAATGCATGCAAAGCTTTAATAGGATCCAGGGTGTTACACACCGCATGCATAGAAGTGTGCTGTGTGTTTTGTTTTGCGGTCCACTCAGGACATTCCAGCTACACGTCCTTACATTACTGTCTTGATATGTGCACATCTACTCCTGCATGAGACAAACGGCCCTGACACATGCTCCACATGCTAGCACTCTGACTGGGAGCTCTTAAAAGGGTTTTTTAAATATTTTTTAAAGCAATGTTACTTTCCTTTTGGTGCTTTAGGGGAACTTTCCTTGAGCACAGTAGGTTGCTGAACTCTAGTAACCTCCTCAGGTTTAGAAACTGCTAACACCTAATTAGGAGTTAGTGGGCCTGATTTCCTGAGTGCAGCTGAGGCCTACATAAAAGGCTCCAGTGCCCTGCCCTGTTGAGGCTTTCCTAACCAGGGCTCTACAGATCAACAAACAGTAAGGATTTGAGGGTTTGTTTTTATTATATTACATTGCTAGCTCTCTGGGAGCTCTTAAAAGGGTTTTTTGTATATTTTTTAAAGCAAGGTTACTTTTCTTTTTGGTGCTTTAGGGGAACTTTCCTTGAGCACAGTAGGTTGCTGAACTCTAGTAACCTCCTCAGGTTTAGAAACTGCTAACACCTTTTCAGGAGTTAGTGAGCCTGATTTCCTGAGTGCAGCTGAGGCCTGCATAAAAGGCTCCAGTGCCCTGCCCTGTTGAGGCTTTCCTAACCAGGGCTCTACAGATCAACAAACAGTAAGGATTTGAGGGTTTGCTTTTATTATATTACATTGCTAGCTCTCTGGGAGCTCTTAAAAGGGTTTTTGGTATATTTTTTAAAGCAAGGTTACTTTGTTTTTGGTGCTTTAGGGGAACTTTCCTTGAGCACAGTAGGTTGCTGAACTCTAGTAACCTCCTCAGGTTTAGAAACTGCTAACACCTTTTCAGGAGTTAGTGGGCCTGATTTCCTTAGTGCAGCTGAGGACTGCATAAAAGGCTCCAGTGCCCTGCCCTGTTGAGGCTTTCCTAACCAGGGCTCTAAAGATCTACAAACAGTAAGGATTTGAAGGTTTGTTTGTTTGTTTTTATTATATTACATTGCTAGCTCTCTGACTCGGAGCTCTTAAAAGGGTTTTTTGTATATTTTTTAAAGCAAGGTTACTTTTCTTTTTGGTGCTTTAGGGGAACTTTCCTTGAGCACAGTAGGTTGCTGAACTCTAGTAACCTCCTCAGGTTTAGAAACTGCTAACACCTAATCAGGAGTTAGTGGGCCTGATTTCCTGAGTGCAGCTGAGGATTGCATAAAAGGCTCCAGTGCCCTGCCCTGTTGAGGCTTTCCTAACCAGGTCTCTACAGATCAACAAAGAGTAAGAATTTGAGGGTTTGTTTGTTTGTTTGTTTTTATTATATTACATTGCTAGCTCTCTGACTGGGAGCTCTTAAAAGGTTTTTTTGTATATTTTTTAGAGCAAGGTTACTTTATTTTTGGTGCTTTAGGGGAACTTTCCTTGAGCACAGTAGGCTGCTGAACTCTAGTAACCTCCTCAGGTTTAGAAACTGCTAACACCTTTTCAGGAGTTAGTGAGCCTGATTTCCTGAGTGCAGCTGAGTCCTGCATAAAAGGCTCCAGTGCCCTGCCCTGTTGAGGCTTTCCTAACCAAGGCTCTACAGATCAACAAACAATAAGGATTTGAGGGTTTGTTTGTTTGTTTTTATTATATTACATTGCTAGCTCTCTGACTGGGAGCTCTTAAAAGGGTTTTTTGTATATTTTTTAAAGCAAGGTTACTTTTCTTTTTGGTGCTTTAGGGGAACTTTCCTTGAGCACAGTAGGTTGCTGAACTCTAGTAACCTCCTCAGGTTTAGAAACTGCTAACACCTAATCACGAGTTAGTGGGCCTGATTTCCTGAGTGCAGCTGAGGCCTGTATAAAAGGCTCCAGTGCCCTGCCCTGTTGAGGCTTTCCTAACCAAGGCTCTACAGATCAACAAACAGTAAGGATTTGAGGGTTTGTTTGTTTGTTTTTATTATATTACATTGCTAGCTCTCTGACTGGGAGCTCTTAAAAGGGTTTTTTGTATATTTTTTAAAGCAAGGTTACTTTCTTTTTGGTGCTTTAGGGGAACTTTCCTTGAGCACAGTAGGCTGCTGAACTCTAGTAACCTCCTCAGGTTTAGAAACTGCTAACACCTTTTCAGGAGTTAGTGGGCCTGATTTCCTGAGTGCAGCTGAGACCTGCATAAAAGGCTCCAGTGCCCTGCCCTGTTGAGTCTTTCCTAACCAGGGCTCTACAGATCAACAAAGAATAAGGATTTGAGGGTTTGTTTTTATTATATTACATTGCTAGCTCTCTGACTGGGAGCTCTTAAAAGGGTTTTTTGTATATTTTTTAAAGCAAGGTTACTTTGTTTTTGGTGCTTTAGTGGAACTTTCCTTGAGCACAGTAGGTTGCTGAACTCTAGTAACCTCAGGTTTAGAAACTGCTAACACCTTTTCAGGAGTTAGTGGGCCTGATTTCCTGAGTGCAGCTGAGGCCTGCATAAAAATCTCCAGTGCCCTGCCCTGTTGAGGCTTTCCTAACCAGGGCTCTACAGATCAACAAACAGTAAGGATTTGAGGGTTTGTTTGTTTGTTTTTATTATATTACATTGCTAGCTCTCTGACTGGGAGCTCTTAAAAGGGTTTTTTGTATATTTTTTAAAGCAAGGTTACTTTTCTTTTTGGTGCTTTAGGGGAACTTTCCTTGAGCACAGTAGGTTGCTGAACTCTAGTAACCTCCTCAGGTTTAGAAACTGCTAACACCTAATCAGGAGTTAGTGGGCCTGTGGAATGTGGAATCCGCCATTAGGAGGGATAATCGCGGCTCAATCAAGGAAGCCCCAGTTCTCGGATGCTGACTTTCACCTGTTGGCCACCCTAATCACTCCCAGGCAGGTCCTGCTGTTCCCCAGCTCTGGGGCAAGGAACAACATGGTGCAGCTAGGCAGGGCATGGCTGCGCATGCTACAACTGTACAGCGGAGCAGTAAGTACCAGACTCCAACAAGCTGAGTTGCTGAGTTTAGTAGTCCCAGGAGTGTGTTCATCAGCCAGTCCTGAATTCCTGTGTCATTGTTTTGCATTATGAGACCTGCAGCACTGATTCAAATGGGTAAAATCAGGAACTACAAATACCATACTGCATCGTAATGCACATTTAAAGCCTGAACTTGCAAACATTCTCACTCCAGGAACTGGGTAACTCAACAACTCTGAAATGGCTTTGCTGCTGCTGGATCATGCTTATGCACATACCTCCCAACAGACTGGCCCTGCCTGGCCTATTAAAGGGTTGCCACATTGGCCATTTCCATGAGTGACATGGGAAGCCAGTTCAGGATTTCTGATAATCACCTCCTGATGTCAGTTGAGTTCTGCAGTACTGATTCCAAGTGGTAAAACCAGGAGCTGAAAACACAATACTGCATGGCAATGGACATTTAAAACCAGAACTGGCCAAATGTCTCACTCCTGGAACTTTCCTTGAGCACAGTAGGTTGCTGAACTCTAGTAACCTCCTCAGGTTTAGAAACTGGTAACACCTAATCAGGAGTTAGTGGGCCTGATTTCCTGAGTGCAGCTGAGGCCTGCATAAAAGGCTCCAGTGCCCTGCCCTGTTGAGACTTTCCTAACCACGGCTCTACAGATCAACAAACAGTAAGGATTTGAGGGTTTGTTTGTTTTTATTATATTACAATGCTAGCTCTCTGACTGGGAGCTCTTAAAAGGGTTTTTTGTATATTTTTTAAAGCAAGGTTACTTTTCTTTTTGGTGCTTTAGGGGAACTTTCCTTGAGCACTGTAGATTGCTGAAGTCTAGTAACCTCCTCAGGTTTAGAAACTGCTAACACCTAATCAGGAGTTAGTGGGTCTGATTTCCTGAGTGCAGCTGAGGCCTGCATAAAAGGCTCCAGTGCCCTGCCCTGTTGAGGCTTTCCTAACCAGGGCTCTACAGATCAACAAACAGTAAGGATTTGAGGGTTTGTTTGTTTGTTTTTATTATATTATATTGCTAGCTCTCTGACTGGGAGCTCTTAAAAGGGTTTTTTGTATATTTTTTAAAGCAAGGTTACTTTTTTTTGGTGCTTTAGGGGAACTTTCCTTGAGCACAGTAGGTTGCTGAAGTCTAGTAACCTCCTCAGGTTTGGAAACTGCTAACACCTAATCAGATGTTAGTTCCCTCCCTACGCACCCCGACTCCCATCCACCCCTAGTGAGCAGTCTTGCTTTTTAGGGCACCTCCCCCTTTAACAAATCACAGAGAATTGGACCAGCACATTTTGAATATAATTAAAGAGATTTAACTGCTTTTTCTCTGAAAGGACAGCTGGGAAACCGGCTGGTACTTGGTAGATCTCTCTCTTTTGCTTTTACAGATACCTAAGCTCCACGAACAGAACAATGGCTGGGAAAAATCATATTGTTAAAGCTGTTGCCCCCGTTAGAGCTTCTGCCGCAGTCCAGACAGAGGTCCTAATGCCAGTTGAAGGACCAGTTCCATGTGCAGGGTGCCTGCATGCTGAAGCTCTGAGGAAACAAGTGGAGGAACTCAGAAAGGAGGTGGCGAGACTGAGGAGCATTCAAGACAGTGAGAAGTACATTGTTGAGATGCTTTTTGCAGCAACCAAGCTCTCCAGCACAGGAGAAGATGGGTGCCAACAGAATGTCGATGGTTGGACACAAGTCACCAGGGCCTGCAAAATCACCAATCCAACTTCTCCAGCCCTTGAATTGAAGAACTATTATGCAGCCCTGGAAGTGGAGGAGGTGAAAGCATCCCTGGAAGGGAAGAACCAGAGTTCAAGTACCCCAAAGTTGCAGAATCAGTGACCAGAAGGAAATGAAGGGTAGTGGTTGTTGGAGACTCTCTTCTGAGGGGTACTGAGGCGTCAATCTGCTGACCAGACTTGATGTCCAGAGAGGTATGCTGTCTGCCTGGTGCCAAAATCCAAGATGTTACGGAGAGTTTTGCCGAGACTCATCAAGCCCACTGACTATTACCCAATGTTGCTAATCCATGTTGGAACAAATGATACTGCCAGGTATACCTCGGAACGTATCAAAAGTGACTTCATAGCTCTGGGACAGAGGGTGAAGCAGTTAGGTGCACAGGTGGTGTTCTCTTCAATCCTCCCTGTTGAGGGTAAAGGCCAAGGCAGAGAGGCTCGCATCCTGGAGATGAATGCATGATGGCGTGGATGGTGTCATTGAGAGCGTTTTGGTTTCCTAGACCATGGGATGCTGTTCCAAGGGTTGCAAAGCAGAGATGGCATCCATCTGTCCAAGAAAGGTCAACGCATCTTCGGTAGTAGACTGGCTAATCTACTGAAGAGGGCTTTAAACTAGATTTGTTGCAGATAGGTGAATAAAGCCCCCAGGTAAGTGAAAGCCCCCAGGTAGGTGATACATTAAATACCTTTATGGAAATGAGTAACAGGGGTAACATATGGAAAGCAGTGTGTATAAATGCCCGTAGCATGGGAAATAAGATCCCTGATGTTGAAGCTTTGGTGGGAGTGGCTGACTTGGATTTAGTGGCAGTTACAGAAACATGGTTCACAGAAAACCATGACTGGGATGTAACTATACCTGGCTATACTTTATTCAGAAAGGACAGGGTAGGAAGAAGGGGAGGAGGAGTGGCGCTATATGTAAAAACTACTATTAAAGCTTTGGAATTACAGAGCTTAAAAGGGAGAGAGGAGGCATTGTGGGTTAAACTAGAAAGAGGGAAAGAGAAATCTATTTGCATTGGTATGATATACAGACCTCCCTCACAAGAGGAAGAGGTGGACAGAGAGTTAATTGAAGACATACGCAGCATTGCTAGGAAAGGGGAAGTGCTACTGATAGGAGATTTCAATATGCCAGATGTTGATTGGCACATTCCTGCTGCAGTATCATCTAGAAGTAAGGAGATCCTGGATTCTCTACAGGGAGAACTATTCAGGCAATTGGTAACAGACCCCACACGTGAAGGGGCCATACTGGACTTGGTGCTTACCAATGGTGAAAGTGTTTCTGATGTTGTAGTGGGAGATCATTTTGCATCCAGTGATCACCAGATGGTGTGGTTCAGTATTAGGACTAGGGCTGTTAGAATCCATTCCAAGGTGAGGACCTTAGACTTCAGGAAGACTAACTTTGCGAAGATGAGCCAATACCTCATGGAGTCGTTAGTAGGATGGGAACAGCTGGGGATGTAGAAAAACAGTGGGCAAAACTGAAAGGGGGTATTTTAAGGGCAACCAACCTTTTTGTTAAAATGGTAAATAAAGGCAAAAGGAAAAGGAGACCGCTATGGTTTTCGAAGGAAGTAGCTGAAAAAGTAAAGAAAAAGAGGGAGGCCTTCATGAAATACAAGAGATCACAGAGAGAGGAAGACAGGCATCTGTATTTGGAAAAACTTAGAGAAGCTAGCAAACTAGTCAAGAAGGCAAAGATTCAAAAGGAGGAGGAAATAGCCAATGCAATAAAATGGGGGGATAAGACATTTTTCAGATATATTAGTGAGAAGAGGAAGGGCAAAAGTGGTATTGTCAGACTCAAGGGTGCAGGGGGGGAATATGTAGAAGCTGATAAGGATAAAGCGGAATTGCTTAACAAATATTTTTGTTCTGTGTTAACAGATGAAGAACCAGGAGCAGGACCTCAGAAAACACCCACAAATAGGAACAGAAGCGAGGGACATCTTGAACAATTTTCAGAAGACTGTGTTCGTGAGAAACTAGCTCAACTTAAAGTAGAGAAAGCGATGGGACCGGATGGGATACACCCTAGAATACTGAGGGAACTTGGGGACGTTCTAGCAACTCCACTGACTGACCTTTTCAATGCCTCGTTGGAGTCGGGAGTGGTGTCAAAGGACTGGAGAGAGGCTCATGTGGTGCCTTTACACAAAAGCAGAAGTAAGGATGTGGTTGAAAACTACAGGCCGGTTAGTTTAACTTCGGTGGTGAGTAAATTATTGGAAACGCTGCTGAAAGAGAAAATAGTGAGGTTTCTGGAGTCCAGCGGATTACAGGATCCGAGGCAGCATGGATTCACCAGAGGCAGATCTTATCAGACAAATCTGATTGATTTCTTTGACTGGGTGACCAGGGAGTTGGACCAAGGGAGAGCTCTAGATGTGGTGTATTTAGATTTCAGTAAAGCCTTGGACACTGTTCCTCACAGGCGACTTATAAACAAACTGAGCACCCTAGGGATTGACCCTAAAGTTACTGCTTGGGTTAGAAATTGTTTGGGTGGGAGGCGACAAAGTGTACAAGTAAATGGAGCTCACTCTGTGGAGAAGGATGTTACCAGTGGTGTGCCCCAGGGGTCTGTCCTTGGTCCGATTCTTTTTAACATCTTTGTTAGTGATATAGTGGAAGGGCTGTCGGGTAAGGTTTGCCTCTTTGCAGATGATACCAAAATCTGCAATAGAGTAGATACCCAGGAAGGTGTGGATAACATGAGGAGGGATCTAGCTAAGCTTGAAGAATGGTCTAGAATTTGGCAGCTGGGATTTAATGTTAAAAAATGTAAGGTCATGCATTTGGGCTGCAGCAATCCACTGGAGCAATACAGTATAGGAGGTGAAGTACTTTTGTCCACTAAAGAAGAGCGGGACCTAGGCGTGGTTGTTTCTGATGATCTTAAAGTAGCTAAACAGGTAGAAAAGGCGACAGCAAAAGCTACAAGGATGCTTGGGTGCATACGGAGAGGAATGGCTAGCAGAAAAAAGGAGGTGATAATGCCTCTGTATAAGTCTTTGGTGCAACCTCATTTGGAGTATAGTGTGCAATTCTGGAGACCGCACCTTCAAAAGGATGTGAACAGGATGGAGTCGTTGCAGAGGGTGGCTACTAAAATGATTAATGGGCTTCATTATAAAGCATATGAGGACAGACTTAAGGATCTTAATATGTACACCTTAGAGGAAAGGCGGGATAGAGGTGATATGATTGAGATGTTTAAATACCTCCGTGGCATAAAGGTTCTGGGAGAGAGCCTCTTTCAATTGAAAGCAAGTTCTGCTACGAGGGGACATGGGATGAGGGTGAAGGGAGATACATTCAGGAGTGATATGCGGAAATATTTCTTTACGGAAAGAGTAGTGGATCCATGGAATAGTCTCCCAGTGGAGGTGGTAGAGATGAGGACTGTAACTGAATTCAAAAAAGCATGGGACCAACACAGAGGATCTCTAAAGGTAAAAAGTGGACTGTTGTAGTTGTTGATATGGAAGGACAGACTAGATAGGCCATGTGGTCTTTTTCTGTCATCATGTTTCTTTGTTTCTATGTTTCCTCTCCAACCAATGATAAGGGGCCGTGCTGGTGGACAATCATCTCCTAGACCTGTGGAAGAGAATGACACTGATGTGCAGACTCTCTCCCACAAATATACAGAAGCACTATTCCACTCTTTACCTCATACTATTGTGTACAGCTGCCTGTTTTACCTGCACTCGATACGTTTTCGATCCACACTAAGACCTGAGATATATTAATTTTGTCCACCATCTGAGACAATGATGGCACATAGACCCATCCGAAAAGATGACACATTGTCACCCTTCCCAATACAACATGTCTGTGTAGATAATTGAATCAAGTAATGCCTTTGGCAGCCTGTTGGTACTGATTCCTTCCCTTGGGGTGGATCTATTTATTGACTTACTTACTTACTACATTTGATATACCACTGGTAGCTGGAGTCATTATAACGGTTTATACTCCATTAAAATAACCAGCGGAAAGGGGAAATAAAAAAGGAGAGATGCAAATAATTGAAAAGTGGGAGGGGTTTACTTTTCTGGGGGGGTGGAGGGAGGGAGAGGGGAAGCTATAGAGCAGGCAACCAACTCTCCTGGTCATCGTTATTCTTTTAAGCCAATAATTTACTATGGGCTTGCATTTTACTGAGAGACTACTAGGTCTCTATTTTATGCAATTGTTTTACAAATGCTTCTAACTGCAAATTATCAAATAAGATACATTCCTGAGTAATGATATCAATAACTGGTTGAGCTTGCATTTAAGAACAGAAATCTGATTTTAAAAGAAATTTGTATACAGGATTAACAAAATGAACAGCAAGTTTAATTTTCCCAGTCTTTTGTAAATATGTAAAGCAATTCTATTTAACAAATATATATATTTTTTAATTTAGAGAAACACGTGTCAAACATTTTTTTCTTTGTGTCAGACTTTTGTGGCATATGGAACCTGCAACTGTCTTAAAGGACAAAACCAGAAATAGATTTATGGCTATGAACAAGCCTACTCTGTTCACTACAGCTGGAAATAGAAACAAGTTCTATAAGCATGATGCCAGTCACGGACTACAGTTCTTGACAGCTGCTACTCCAGGAAGTTAGTACCTCAGCTCTTTGCCAGGTCATCCTACAGATGTTTTGCCCCAATTCATGCATGCAGATTGTCTTATTCTTCTAAGGAAAATCAGAACTATTGGAGTTTTTACTAACGAGTGCTACGTTTTTGCACATAACATGCCAATAGTGCTGAAAGTATGGCAAGTTAAGTGCAACAGCACTGCGTTAACTGGCAGGGGTGTGGAAAGCATTTCCTGCACCTACAGTAGGTCTGACATGACATTCTACACCTGCCCACATACAATTTGCATTCCTCCATCTAGAATGGTGGCACCAGGAAATACAGAGTGGAATGTCCTCTTTATGCCTTGGTCTTGGGTCTCTGAAAGATCCATTCACACTTATCTCCTGCTGTCCTGGTATGATGGAACCTGCAAGAGGCTCTGAGGGAGGCTAGCAGATCATAGATCTTTGTGCTCCAACCATGCCATGTCATTGTCTGCTGTCATGGTAACATGAGTGTCAGATGGGGACACTGCAAGGGGAAGATGGCTTTTGCAAGGCATACTTTCCTCTACAGATGGTGCAGGCAGATCATATGACAATGACTAGAGACTTAGGGGGCTGTCAGCAGCAATACAGGGCATTGACTTGCAGTACTAAGATCTTTGAAAGGCCCACCTGGTTAAGTCAGCACACAGGTTGAAAAGCTATGCATCAGAACACCATGAGGACTGTTTGTGAGGTTGATTCTCTGGGAGCCATTGTGATCTAGAGTCATGGCAATCTATGTTTTGCCTTGAGTTACAATATAACTATAGTGCAGTGATGTTGTCTCTTTGGATTTCAACATGCAGCTCCCACATGCATCAAGATAGGGGTGCATTACATCAACAAAAGCAAAAGAATCGCCCTCATAATTTACCATACATTTACAAGGAAAACGTAAAAAAAAGGTTGCTCCCAACGCTAAAACCCTAGGTTTCAGTTGTAGAAACTGACGTCTACGCAATTGCGTCTCGCGGGAGACATCTTGATGTGGACTAAATCTGTTATAATGTGTTTTATGATGTGACATTGTATCTTTGTCGATTTGCTTTAATCGTTGTGATATTGTATTTCACTGAAAATCTAATAAAAAAAAAAAAAGATAGGGGTGCATATCTCCTGGAGCTGCATTTGGACTTTGTATGACCTCCACAACTGCATGCACATATTCCCCCAGCATACATGGATATCATTGACATGCTGAAGTGCCCTCTATCCTGGCTGTTCTGACACTGTGCCTCTATGCCCCAGTATGTGTTTTTAACAGGTCTGCTTTGCTGAACAGCATGCTTCGCTGCCACCCAGCATCAACCTACACCTGTGCAATATGCTGTGTGGAGCATACGGTCTAGGTAGCATTCACCCCTATATGACACTGATGCATCACCAAATCGCAAAGCATTGGGCACTGTCACCTTCAATGATGCAAGGCAGAACATGTACAGAGAAAATTTGGCATGTTTGACACACGCCACCACTGCTCTGTACCTTTGCAGACAAGGGTGTTCATGTCAGAGTTATCAGCCCCAATGTGACTACATAGGTACCTTTGTCAGCAGCATAACCATGTGCGCAGATGACAGGCAGTACAGTCATGTTACATCCCTTTTTCAAGGGCTGCAGTGTGCATAGCTGAAATGACTGTTTGGCTGCAAGTAGTCTCTGGTCATCACCCACTGTTGCTTTGGTGAGATCATACAGCTTTAAGGCTGTGTCTATGTGGATGCCATTCCCCATCATGTACACAAGTGGCACATAATGTTTCCTGTGTGCAATGCATGGAATGACGCTTATAACTAGAGTCATGTACATGGTGTTCATGATGTAGATACCATAAATATGTGAGCCATATGTTGTCAAAGTACTGACGATATGCATTAGGACCACACTGTCTCATAGACATCATAATCATAAAAGTGAACTCTGACTCAAAAAATGGTGAATTTCTCTTTTTTTCTTTTTGTTGGAGTCATCCCATCAAAGTGGGTGGAATGAAATCCGTCCCCTCGCTGTGGGCTCTCCTTTTTAATAAGTGCGTGAGTGAATAAATAACTTTTCAACACTTAACTTTTTTGGCTGAGTTTATAGCCAAGCTTTTGCCGCTAAACTTTCCTCACGCCATGCCATCAAACTTTGAAGCCACCAAGAATTCAAATTAACTAAGTGCCACATTTCGGTCTCACCAAGCCGACCCTGCTTCAGGTTTACGAATTTCTGGTAGTCATCAAAGCTTCAACATTCTCAGAGAAAAAAGCCATCTAGAATATATAAGAAATCGGCGTCTGACATCAATGCTGACGAAACCTAAATTTTAGGCCAATCAAAATAGTTTCAGGCATCATAAGCATCCACAACATGGTTCAAGAGGCATCTCATTGGATCTGCAGCCTAGGACAGATCTATGTGGCCTACATGTTCACCAGCAAGGCATGGAGCTTGATAAGCCATACCGCCTGACTAGCAGTTAGCATTATTCAGTCCATGCATAGGCCTGTGTTTCACAACAACATTTTCACCTCGCACACATAAGTTTGAAAATTGTGAAGGAGGGGATGAGGAATGAATGTATCTGTCCTCATCCTGGTCTTCTCACCTACTGCCTGTCCTGCTATATTTCGTAATATGCATGCTGAGACCTGCCTGAGAGCTTTCAACTTGCAGGATGTGGAGACCGTTAGGGCCATGTGAACGTCAGCATTAATTGCTGTTGCACTTTTCATGTGGAACTTTCTCCCAGATGTCACTCCCTGAAGATGTGCTATTTTGACAAATATGCATAATGATACAGAAGAAATGGCTTTGCTTGCTATGATAAAATGTCTAATGGCTACATGCAGTACATTTGCAGAATACATGTGCTTACATGTATGCCAAATGGGAGATGGTGTGAGGGCCAGATACATATTATGTGTAGGCATTAGTCGGGCCACCTTGTACACTGTGTGTGTTTACCATGGTCTATCAGTGGAGTGTAGACTTTCATTTGAGGCATCTCGTAAGGAACAAGACACTCATCTCTGAATTCTTTCCTTGATAGATTGAGAATCTGCACAAAAAGGGGCAGGAGTTGAGGTAGAAGAACCCCAAATATTTGCAGCAAGTGCTGGGGGAGCTGTGCCAGGAGGAGGAAGGCGAGTCCATATGCCTCTCACATGCACATAGACAAATAACTCTGCAGGCACAACATCCATTGCAATATTGTCATACATGAGCACTGGTCATGTCTTCATCCAGGGGCATTTATAGAAAAGAATGTATTAAGCAGTGCATTGTGTCACAAAGCAGGCAATCCAGGTCTGGCATTGCACACTGCTTAGAAGGTGCAGGATGCAATTCTGACACAGTCAACACAGTCCATGTGTTTACCTTCTGTAGTCTCTGTCTCTGTCCCTGCCTACCTGGCTGTCTTTTGTACCTCTCCTCTGCACTTTCTCTAATAGGACACTGTTCACACAGCCAACCAGTACTTCCCTTCCAACTCCATCTACACAGTACTTCCCCTTCCACTATCATCATTGAGCTGTGTGTACAGAAAATCTGTTCTGCTTATGCACCTTCTCCTTAGCATATATGCACCCTTTGACAATGCTGACTTGACTCATAATCTATATTCCATTTCCTGTCAGGTGTATTACCATACAACTCATGGCACTGTGATCATTGCAGGACCAAAGGTGCAGCACTTCCAGAATGAGGCTCTAATTCCACTGTTATTATATTCTACTTAGCAAACTTTAGTTGACATGCACTCTCATGACTTCTGTATAGTGACTTGGAGCACCTTGTCCATGCTGGCCTTTCATCTCGCACAGCTATGAGGCATGCTTCCCCTATCCCATTGGATTTAAAAGTGTGTTGCGCCTGCACACACTAGTATGCACAGTTCACCATAGCTACCCATAATGGCTGACCCACAGAACAGGCAGTATGTGGCTGCCTTGATAGGTTGCAGGCCATACTAAACTTGATGTTTGGGGATGCCTATCTTATTATGTGAGTAACAAAGGACCATTCCAAATGGGTGAGGATATTTGAGAGCATTATCTGTACTCCTTTATTGATGATGATTGTTTGACTGAATGTGCAGTAATCTGACATTCAGATATTGTTGGCAGCAATGGTAGCAGACATAGGCCCTCACACAGAGCACACTATTTGACATATTCCAGCAGCATAACCTGAATCACAATAATGTTCTCAGTACAGATGGCACCCCATGCTTTGTATACTGGCAGAAGGATGGCTTCATTACTTACTGTACAGAGATGTACTCGATGCTGAGGGCCCCATGCACACTTCACCCCATGACGAGTAAGCAGCCAGTTGACATCATATCCAAAGGTGCAGACACCAGGTATTGGTAGATGTCATTTTCAAATGGAAATCCATCAAACACAAGTTCTACTGCAGTACAGCAAATTTCATGTATGTGGTGCACATTAAAAGACATGTGAGAGGCAGGGCCTTCACAAAGAGCATAATGTTTGGTGCCTGCATATCCGACTCCTCCAATCATGAGCTGGTCATCTGTAAGGTGAACATTATCGGATTCAGTTTTTGGAACCTACAGAGAATGGTGTGTTTCTCGCTACCATTCGGGATCTACGTGGATGTGACCCATTCTCAGCACCTGTTGAATGTGGGCTCACAATGAGCATCAGTCATGAGTCTCTTACCCATGAATCTCCTGGTGAAGCGCAGCTCACATCAGTCAGGCATCATGCTTTTACATCATCTACCATCAAAGCAGCCACCTAACACTGTCCACACACACACGCTGTCACTGACAGGGAGCCCTACTCTCTTTCAATCTTAGCTCATACATGACGGAACAGTTCTGGGGAGTCCCACGTGACTTTGGACCAATCTTGTTTTTTTCTTGTCTATCTTGTGATGCCTGTCAGTGAGCACATAAGCCTTACAGCAATGGACATCTGCATGTAGAGGGGGGAGGGACACATGAACTTATCCCCAGCCCATGTGTGAATTGTCATGCTGCAACTCTATTGTCTATATTCATTAGGTGTGTGGCACCCAAATGGGATCTGCTGGTTCTGGATGCCCTTACATGCTTCCAGTTTTCATGAGCCAGGAACTGTGCTAAAAGCATCCCAGAGTCACAGACATGGTGGCAGTACATAGTACTTATGGCAACGTATCTGATGATGTGCAGCTCTTAGTCTGTAGAAAACACCAGTGGGATTTAGTCGGATTCTTCTTAAACGGTAGACACAAAGGTAATAAATCATACAAGCCGCTTAATAATTAAACACAGCAACGTAGAAACTTTGTAACTTATTTCACATGAGCACAGGTCTCAGAAAAAACTGACGGCACTCAAACATGGGCGCTCGGCCCCTTTACTGTGCCAGTTTTCACATCAATGACCTGGTTCTGTAATTTTTTAACTTTTACTCTTGTATAAAATTCAGAAATATCCTCAGATGAAAGTTCTTGATAATAAACGTTTCAAATAGAGGAAATATGAACTTAGCTTAGAGAAGTTAGCCGGATGACCAGAGCAGAGCAATTCCAACGCCTTCAATCAGGCACCCCAAGCGTTTCACTTTGAGAGTTTCTTCAGGGAATTGTCCATTCTCGGCTAAGTAAAACACAAAAAGTGAAATTACGATGATGTTCCATGTTGCAACGCATCATTCTTAAAAACATACTATTTAACAATACCTTATAAGTAGATGCTGCCCGCGTATTCATTTCATAACATAACAATCAATGATGAATGAATTTTATACAAGAGTAAAAGTTAAAAAATTACAGAACCAGGTCATTGATGTGAAAACTGGCACAGTAAAGGGGCCGAGCACCCATGTTTGAGTGCCGTCAGTTTTTTCTGAGACCTCAGCTCTTAGTCTGTGACAAAATGCCACTGCATGGGTCTAATCCTATACATGTATGCAGTTAGATCTGGCCTCACTCCTAGCATGTACATTCAAACCAAAATAAGCGCATAGGACAATGGCCTTATGACACTGTGGCAAAAAACACACACAACAGCAACAGACCCAAGATGTCTGGGTGAGCATACCACAACTGTATTTGCAGCATCCTACATGGTCCAGCACAGTGATAGATAGTGTTTTGAGCCACATAGCACTGGGCAATATAGGTCTCCCTATTCTGGAAGTCCTAGACTTGCCTAATGGGCCCTCTCGGGTCCAACATTCATGCAACAAAGTTCTCACTTGGCCCTCTCAGGGATGACACCACTTCAGCAACATACAGCCAAAGCCCCTCCTCTGTGGTTGGCACGAGACAGCCCATGAGCATTTTCAGCCACTTCAACCTAAGAGATCTAAATGTAATTGTTGTCACAGGTATGCATGTGGCTTCTTTATGTCTGGCTATGCCTATATTTTCTATCTTGTGTCACCACATGGCAAGCTGACCAACAGTGCAGGACAGCGTCTCAAGATTACACACACACACATCAGCCTGCAGATATCACCTACAGAAAGCAGAGCTGTGGTCATAATATCTGTGCTGGCAGAGTTATCACAGAGGCTAGTAGCAGCAGTCTTTTGCATTAAGTATCATATGTATGATTTTCTCCTAGTTGGTGAGGAGTCTTACGTGTGCACTAGGTGCAAGGAGCTTTTTTCTGTCAGAGAACAAGTCCGATCTCTGGAGGCTAGAGTAGCAGACTTGGAGGACATAAGGAAGACAGAGAAGTACATAGACAAGATCTACAGGGATATAGTATTGAATTCCCACCTCCAGTCTGGCAGCATCCCTGTTGCCATGGAGAAGAGAGGTCACGTGACAGGAGAGCATCACCCTGGTGTGGCAGGAAGTGATCCTGTAACTAGGACCTGTCCTCCAGGTGATGTAAAACCCTCTCGCACAGAGGAAGATTCTACAGGGCCATGTGCCCAGGAGGGAAGGGTTAGGACAACCGTTATAATTGGTGATTTGATCATTAGTCATGTAGATAGCTGGGCGGCTGGTGGATATGAGGATCGCCTTTTACCATGCCTGCCTGATGCAAAGGAAGCGGACTTCAAGCGCCACCTAGACAAGATCTTAGATAGTGCTGGACAGGAGTCTGTTGTTTTGGTACATGTTGGTACCAATGACATATTGAAATGTGGTAGGGAGGTTCTGGAGGCTAAATTTAGGCTTTTATGTAGGAAATTGAAATCCAGAACTTCCAGGGTAGAATTCTCCAAAATGCTTCCCATTCCACGTGCAGGACCCAAAAGGCAGGCAGAGCTCCGAAGTCTCAATACGTGGATGAGATGATGGTGCAAGGATGAGGGTTTTGGATTTCTTAGGAACTGCGGAACAATCTGGGGAAAGAAGGGGCTTTTCCGAAGGGATGGGCTTCACCTTAACGGAGATGGAAGCAGGCTGCTGGCATTAACTTTTAAAAGGATATAGAGAAGCTTTTGAAATAGATAATAGGGGAGAGCCGACAGTCGCCCAGAGCATATGGTTCAGAGCAATGTATCCTTGAAGGATACTACCAAAAAAATGAAGTTAGGGCATATCAGCAGAGAGGTTCCAATAAAGACAAAAGTAGCCCAAATGCCCGTAAGTACAGAGCAGATAGAGCTTAAAGATTCCAAATTACCCCTGCCTACCAAAAGCCAGATTAATATGAATAAAATACAGTCTCTAATGTGCTTGTATGCAAATGCTAGAAAACTAAAATATAAGATGGGAGAGTTAGAATATATATATAAATGAGAGGTTAGATATGTTTGGTATCTCAGAGACATGGTGGAAGGAGGACAACCAGTGAGATACTGTGATACCTGGGTACAAACTATATTGTAATGATAGAGCTGATCAAATTGGTGAAGCGTTTGCGCTCTATGTTAGAGAGGGCATTGAGTCACAAAGGATTAAAGTTTTACAGAAAACAAAATTTGCTGTAGAATCTCTACGGATTGAAATTCCATGTATAAAGGGGAAGGCGATGGCAGTGGGGGTGTACTATTGACCGCCTGGTCAGAATGAACAAATGGATGATGAAATGCTCAAAGAAATTGGGGACGCTAACAAAAGGTACAGCACAGTAATGGGTGATTTTAATTACCCCGGTATTGACTGGGTCAGTGTCACAGCAGGACATGCTAGGGAGATAACGTTTCTAGATGAAATAAATGACTGCTTCTTAGAGCAGCTGGTTCATGAACTGACCAGAGGGGAAGCCATTTTGGACCTAGTCCTTCGTGGAACACCAGATCTGGTGCAAGAGATAAGGGTGCTGGGGCCACTTGGCAAAAGTGATCATAGCATGATCACATTTGATTTAATTAATAGAGGAGGGATGGTAAGGAAATTCACAGTACTACCTTTTAACTTTTGAAAGGGAGACTATGATAAAATGAGGAAAATAGTTAAGAAAAACTAAAATGAGCAGTTGCAAAGATTAAAGGCTTGTGGACATTACATCAGGCTTGGGCGTTATTTAAAAATACTATCTTGGAAGCCCAGACCAGCTGTATTCCACGCTTTAAGAAAAGTGGAAGGAAGTCCAAAAAACTGCCAGCATGGTTTTAAGGTGAGGTCAGAGAGACTGTTGTTGCCAAAAAAGCATCTTTCAGGAAATGGAAAAAAAGAGCCAAATGACGAAAACTGGAAACAACATAAGTACTGGCAACTTAGATGCAAGGCATTGATGAGGCAGGCAAAGAAAAAATTTGAGAAGAAGCTTGCTTTGGAAGCAAAAACTCATAATAAAGACTTTTCAAGTACATTCATAGCAAAAAAAACCTGTGAGAGAATCAGTTGGACCATTAGATGATAGAGGGGTTAAAGGGGCAGTAAGAGGGGACAAGGCCAGAGCAGAGACTGCATGAATTCTTTGTTTCGGTTTTTACTGAGGAAGATGTAGGGATGTTATCCATGAATGAAGTGAGATTTAAAGATGATACTGTGGAAAAATTAAAAGAAATATCAATACACCGGGAAGATATATTACAACTATTTGATAAACTGAAGAGTAGCAAATAACCTGGACCGGATGGTATACATCCAAGGGTGTTGAAAGAAGATGTAAGGATGTTACCCATGACTGAAGTGGTATTTAGAGGTGCAGAAGAATTGAAGGAAATATCGATACATCGGGAAGATGTATTACAACTATTAGATAAACTGAAGAGTTGGAAATCACCTGGACCGGATGATATACATCCAACGGTGTTGAAAGAACTGAAATATGAGATTGCACACCTGCTATTAGTAATCTGTGAACTATCATTAAAATCATCTGTAATATCCGAAGATTGGAGGATGGCCAATGTAACACCAATTTTTAAAAATGGTTCCAGGGGTTATCTGGGAAACTACAGACCGGTGAGCCTGACTTCAGTACCGGGAAAAATGGTAGAAGCCATCATAAAGAACAAAATTACTGAATATGTAGATAGTCATAACTTAATGGGAGAAAGCCAACATGGTTTTAAACAATGAAGATCTTGTCATACGAATCTGTTATGTTTTTTTGAGGGTATGAATAAACAAGTAGACAAAGGTGAGTCGGTTGATATAGTATATCTGGACTTTCAGAAAGCTTTTGACAAGGTCCCTCATCAGAGACTTTTGGTAAAACTAAAAAGTATGGGATAGGAGGCAGTGTACTATTGTGGATCAGAAAATGTTTTAAAGATAAAAATCAGAGGGTAGGGCAAAATGGCCAATTTTCACAATGGCGAAAGGTAAATATTGGAGTACCCCAGGGATCTGTGCTGGATCTGCTGCTTTCTAACATATTCATAAATGACCTGGAAATGGGAATAACGAGTGAGGTTATCAAATTTGCAGATGACACAAAACTATTTAAAGTTGTTAAAACTCATGAGGATTGTGAAAAATTGAAAGAGGATCTTGTTAAATTGGAAGATTGGGCATCCAAATGGCAACTGAAATTTAATGTGGACAAGTGCAAAGTTATGCACCTAGGAAAGAACAACCCAAACTATGGTTACACGATGCAAGGTTCCACATTAAAGAACCACTACCCAGGAAAAAGATTTAGGTGTCATCATGGATAACATGTTAAAACCCTCCTTCCTGTGTGAGCAAATAGAACGCTAGTTATCATAAGGAAAGGAATGGAAAATAAAACAATGGATATCATAATGCCTCTGTATCTTTCCATGGTGCGACCGCACCTTGAATATTGTGTGCAATTCTGGTCACCATATCTTAAAAAGGATATAGTGGTATTAGAAAAGGTACAGAGAAGAACCACCAAAATGGTAAAGAGGATGGAAGGCTACCCCTATGAAGAGATGCTAAAAAGGTTAGGGCTCTTCAACCTGGAAAAGAGGCGGCTGAGAGAAGATATGATAGAGGTCTATAAATTAATAAATGGAGTGGAACGGATAAATGGAGATTGATTGTTTACATCATCAGAATATACAGTAGAAAGACATGCAATGAAACTACAGGGTAAACTCTTTAAGACTAATAATAAAATATGTTTTTACTCGATGTGTAACCAAACTCTGGAATTTGTTACCAGAGGATGTAGTAAAAGCTGTCAGTGTAGCTGGGTTTAAAAAAAGGTTTGGACAGGTTCCTGGAGGAAACTACCATAAACCATTATTAAAAGGGACTCAGGATATCACTGCTTGACCCAATACAAGCATTGTGGAACCTGAGTCTTTTGGGTAAACTGCTAGGTACTTGTGACCTAGATTGGCCACTGTTGGAGGCAGGATACTGGACTTGATGGACCTTAGTCTGACCCAGTATCACATGTCTTATGTTCTTATGTAGTAGTCTCATGCATATACCTAGGAAATCGTGGTTTCATGCTTCCTCATTGTGGCATACTCATCTGTCTGCCAGCTACATTTAATAGTACGCTGTATGTATTGTAGGGCTGGTCATCATCTATGTACAGAGATTCTCACTTGACAGACCATGGCAACATGGTTCTATGGGCCCCCTCACCTCAGACCCATGGCACACATATTGCATATCATAGTTCATGCACAGTGATGGCAGTCTCAGGCTGGAAGCCCTAGATGTGGGAGGAGAGAATGTGGTTACAGTGCTACCTCTCACGTCAATCCTTTGGACCAGAATCACTCATAGGAGAGTTTGGACAAATAAGACCATGGATGCAGATACCAGTGTAAATGGCAATACCTTCTCTGGCAGCACTCAACTATTAGTATCCTCTTCACATGTTGTTGGGGTGACAACTCAGACATTCTGACGTGCCTGTAAAGCTGTGTTGACTGTGCACATTGAATCTGTACAACAGGCAAAGCCAGCAGGGGCAGATGACAGACAAAATGTGCCCAGGTCTAACCAAAATAGTCTTGAAGGACTACCAAAAGGGACTGCTACTGCTGGAAAGAAATCTTCACTTGAAAGTATTTACCTTCTATGAAATTCTCTTGGGGAAAAGGGAATTCTTCCGATTAAAGCTCATAAATCCTGTGTATTTTAGAATTCAGTGTTTTGGATAAGTCAGTCGGGGCTTAGTATCACCAGAGAGCTTTCATTTAAATCAAATCAGAGCATAGCTTAGCAGGGGAACAGGGTAAATATTCTTTGAGTAGAAAGAAATTGTTTCTAGACACCTTTAAAAAGAGGTCTTCGAGTTAGGAGACAAGAAACCTGTGAAATTGTTTTAAACATAGGCGTTAAAGCCAAGTGACAGATCAAAAAGGCAATTTGAAAGGCTCCCTCTATCAAATCAAGGGCTCTGTGAATCACCCAGGCAGTTGTTAAGAGATTACCTTAGAAGCACAGGTTAGGGCACTGCGTAGCAGGTCAATTTTTACTAAGGGGCATGTTTACTAAAAACCGCTATTTTGCGCGGCACAAAATAGCGCACTAAAAGCAGCACTTAAGTGCTCTTAAGCGCCCCGCAAACGTGCGTCGAACCCCCGCACACGTGCGCGTCACACTAACGAGCCCCGCACAAGTACGGGCCCGTAAATGTCCGATAGAGGCGTGGAAAGGCCTACGGAGGGCGGAGGAAGGCCCCGGAGGGGCAGAGAGACGGGGTTAATGGGCGGGGAAGGGGAGGGGAGAGGCCCCTCGCACAGTTGCGGGGCCGAATTTCCATTGCAAAAATAGCGCGAGTGAACCACTCGCGGTAGAGGGGATTTAAAGGGAAGAGAAACCATTTCCGTCAGCAATGTACAGCAAAACCGGGGAAACCTGCAAAACGTGAGCAGTGTGATACATGTGCACAGCACAAAAGTGCAATTAAAAATAGAAAA
Organism: Ichthyophis bannanicus; assembly: GCA_033557465.1. Lineage (NCBI taxonomy): Eukaryota > Metazoa > Chordata > Amphibia > Gymnophiona > Ichthyophiidae > Ichthyophis > Ichthyophis bannanicus. Next base: position 1,081,371,562 of record CM066032.1, read on the forward strand.
TGACCACCACAAAAATATTAAAAATAGTAATTCAGTTGGGGAACAGTTATAGTGATGGGCAAAACTAGAAAACACACCCAGGAAAGCTCCAAAAAAAATGATTTATGGAAAGGTGTACGGAGCGGAGACTCGTCCAAAAAACATTTCCCTTTTTCTGGAGCTGTCCTGGGAGTGTTTTCCATGTTTGCCCATTAATATCACTGTAGCCCAGCTTGGTTATATTTTATCCCTCTTTTCCCGTGGTCATCTGTGGGCTTTACTTGCACGTTTGTCACCAGACAGGGTGAAGGAGCCCACAGTAGAAATGCACACAGCAGGCTTTGCGACTCCATCCTGCCATGTTACTATCTCCAGGGACTGCACTGTCCCTGTGGCCACAGTGTGGTGCAGCGGACAGAGCCAGTACCTCTAGGGTCAGAGGTTCAAATCCCAGCTGGGGCACCTTCCAGCCCTGGCCATATATTTTACCCACCACTGAACAACGATAGCACACACACCCCTGTCTTGCAGGGAACATAGGCATGGGGAGATCACCCATATTTTACCCAACACCACACACACACCACAACAATGGGCAATACCTACAGCCAAGTCGCCCAAATGCAGTCCCGTACTGACACATTGCAATCAGGTCATCTGCTTTCTCTGAGAGAAGCTCATGCCAGCATGTTGGCGGACGAGTACATGTGGTGCAGGGGGCAGAGGCCGCTAGCCACGGAAGACAGAGGCCTAGCCATGTGCAGGCTGGCACAGTCCACAGCAACAGACAGGCCCTGCCGGATCCACAGTCATGGACTATACAGGGAATTCAGCCAAGCTGTGGCTACACGGTGGTGCAGTGCACACAGACAATGCATTCAAGAACAGAAGGTCACAGATTCAAAGACCAGTTGGGGCTACCGCCAATCCTGCCCATGTATTTTCCCCACAAATAAACAGTGACAGTAAGGACACACCTTTCGTGACGAGGACATATGCAATGTTAATACGTCTATCTTTTACCCCACTGAGCACAGACACCATGAACAGGGGCAGAACCTACAGCAGAATCCCCCAAATGCAGTCCTGGTGGGCCACACACCAGTCAGGTTCCATGCTGCCACTCATACAAATGCCTGTGCTGTATATCTATGCACCACCCCCACGCATGTAGATGTAGCTCATGCATATTCATGAGGGACAGCAGGAAGACCCGAACAGTGTGATGGAAAACTGGACTGGAGTGGGGAAGCGCTGCCGTAAAGCAGCAGCCAACAGGGGCAGACACACCCACACCCACACCCAAAGGCCCCATTGGCCAATGTCTCCTGTAGAGGCAGAACATTGGACCCTGCGTGCATCTCCCAATACTAGCACCTGCATACCTTAGCAATGTCACCCTACACCTGAGGTTCACAGCTCTGAAACGTTTGCTAAGAGTACAGGCTGATAGATATCCCTACGTTACGCACATACTGCTAGTTGACCCCATCCGAACAATCTGTTTGGTGTCTGCGGTGCGTGCTCCAGGCCTGGCCTCTGACGGTGTTCACCACCCTGGGGAGTGACCCCCAGCAGTACTGCGTACCATATCCATGCCTGTGCCCTGCCCAGGACCGGTGTGGTGGGCAAGGCTAATCACCCCCTCAATAGTAGCACAATGCTGGCATAGGTGTGGAGGTGTGTGTCTGTCTATACAGTGTGTGTTGGCTGCAAACACCTTCCCCAACCCACACTGCCAGCACTACTGCCAGTATTGGCCTGCCAATGTGCATAATGAGCAGCAAGGTACCATGGGTATAGGTCAGACATGGTGGGCTGGCCAGGATGCATCTGCACAGGGCATAGGGCACTGGCTGTGACATTGTAGTGCCTGGCCACCACCTACACAGACAGGGTGACCTTCGTATGTGCTGCTGGGGGAGCACTCTCACCCTGAGTGTGCAGTGATGACAGCATGGCTAGGCACCCCCATAGTGCTGTATTGTGTTTTTCTCTTGTGATATATATATGAGTTTCCTGTTGGGGCCTCCTCACAGACCGCTCTGCTTGTGTGTGCTGCCACCCCAGTTTTGGGTGCATGGATTTCCATCAGGGCTAACCAGCAGACTGTTCACAGCTGGTATGTGTCTTGATGGAGTGCCTTGCATGGTGCAGTGGCTGATGGCTTGCTGCAGGAGAATATCAGATAGTGCTGGGGTGCATCTTTGGATATCCAGGCCTAACGTCTGTCTGATATTGTGTTATGGATGTGTGTGGAGCTGCTTGGACTGCCCTGTAGGGTGTCTGTTCCCCAGCAGGACTGGGGTTTGATGGTCCACTCTACTGCCATTGGTGCAGGATGGGGATCTGTTGGTGGGGGGCCCTGTTTGCCACCCTCGGGGGGGGTGGGGGGTGTACCTTGACCACCTAGGGGGTCCATGGGGGTTTTCACTAACTGAGACAGACAGAGATATCCAAGATGTTTCTGCAGCACCTTCCTATCTCACAGGTTAGTAGTAGTTTTGGAGCTCTGTCATGGCCGGTGTTGTGGACCTGGTCCTGGGCGCCACATCACACCCTCAGGGTGAGCACAGTACCCGCACAATGTGACGGTGTGTAGCTAATCTTTGCTGGTAGTCCACCCGCTCAGGACCCCCTACCAGGCCAAGGTGCTGTGTGGGTGCACACGGACAATGCCCCCTACCAGGCCGGGTAGCTGTTGGGGTGCATTCCCCATCTTGTGTGCATCTGTGGACAGCTGATTTGCATGTGCAGTGCATCATGGGTATGGGTGGCCTAACCCTATCTTGTTTACAACAGCAGACTGTCTGTGAGGTGACGTGCAGGCTCTCTGCAGCCAGCCAGGGGCTTGCTGACAGCTATAGGGCTGTAGCCCAATGGTTACGTCACTACCTTTGCAGCCAGAGGTCATGGGTTTAAGCCCACTGTGGGGTTCTGTGATAGGGTTGTCCTGAGTATTATCTTTGTTTACTGTACATATTTTTATGACAGCAAACACACCCTTGGCATACTGTACCCATAAGGTGCCTCTGAGGGTGCTCTTTAGGGCGCCCTATAGGCCACCTTATGGGTGCCATCCATATTGGGTGCACTATACATTGTCCTGTGTCGCAACATACATGGTGCCCTATAGGGGACATTCTAGGGTGCCTTGGTGGACAGTGCACTGTAACATGTGCCTTACAGGCATCCGTATGTTAACACACTGTGAGAGCGGGTTTACTAGTAGTGGGAAATAAAATAAACCTTGAAGGCCTCCTACAGCACTCCTCACCATAATACATACTGCCCCAGCCAGCCTTGTTCACTGGGCACTGTGAGGGGTTGAACCCCTGACACCTGCACCATTGGTCAGAGTCTTCACCATTGTGCTGTGGCTCTGTTTCTGTGTTTGAGCAGCAGCGCGCAGCCTTGTAGCCATTGGCGCACCGTCTTGTGGCGCACAAAAGTAACAGCGCGCCACCTTCTGCCACGTAACATTAACAGCGTGCCGCCTTATGCTGCCCAACATGGGCATGCCTCCTAAAATAATGCCTCAGCCAGCTGTCTTCAATGGGCACTGTGGGGAATTGAACCCATGATGCCTGCACGAGTGGTCAGTGTCTTAACCATTGTGCTATGGCTCCATTCCTGTTATTTGCACATCAGCGCGCCACTTATCCCTCCCACTATTGGGTTGCCCCCTCACACATCAGTGCGCCGCCTTCTGCCCACCGGCTCGCTGCCTTCTGTTGCCCGATTTTATCAGCGCGCCGCCCTCTGCCGCCCAACCTTAACAGCGCGCTGCCATCTGCCGCCCACAATGAACAGTGCGCCGCCTCATGCCGTATAAAAAAAGAGTGCGCCGCCTTCTGCCGCCCATAAGCAGTATGCCTCCTACACCACTTTTGCCCATAAAAGTTGATGCCTCAGCTGGTCTTTTTCGTTGAACTCAATAGGGGTTTGAACCCCTGGCCTCTGCACCATAGGTCAGTGTCTTCACCGTTGTACTACAGCTCTGTTGTTTGGCTATGCAGCAGCGCCCCACTTAGCCTTTCCATGCGATAAAGTGGGCCCCGCACATTAGTGCGACGCACACACGTACGGTCCGGTTTTTTCCTTTTTTCTGCCTGGCCCGCCCACTCCTTATATGGCACCAGCACACTAACGGGAACCCGCACAGCAACGGTGTTTAGTAAACATGCCCCTAAGTGTTATTTTCCTCCCACCCAACCCAGGCATAATCTTAGCTTTATAGGCTCTTAAATCTATTAAAGGGAAAGAGGTGGTAAAATCCACTTTCAGGTTCAGCTGGTTGGTCTCATAAGGGCTATATAAATTAAGGCCTTGAAATTAATTAATCTTGAGATAAACAAAGTCCCTTAAACTACTAGATATAGGGCATGTTTACTAAAACCCCGGTAAAGTGCGGGCCGCGGTAGTGAGCGGATGCCATATAAGGAGTGGGCGTACCGTCCTGAAAAAGAAAAGCCGTGATTGACATATGCGCTAAGGTGCTGGAGGAGACATTAGCGCATCAGATAGCTGCGCGGGAGGCATAAGTGGCGCGCTGATAAACAACCCAAAGAGCAGAGCCACAGCACAATGGTTAAGACACTGACCAATGGTGCCAAGATCAGGGGTTCAATCCCCCACAGTGCCCAATGAACAAGGCTGGCTGAGGCATTGTGTATTATGGAGAAGATTGCTTTAGGAGGCATATTATTTTTATTTTAATTATCATTAATAGCAAACGCACTCTCAAATCGTGTTAACATAAGGCACCCTATAAGGCACATTTTAAAGTGCACTGTCCGCCAAGGCACCCTAGAATGTTGCTTATAGGGCGCTTTAGAGGGTGCCGTATGAGGTACCGCAAGGTCAGAGTACTGTTTTTGATGGCAGTATTGTGCAGTTTAAGGAATGAAAAGCATAAGTAGGTGTGCTGACATGCAAGGAGGAGCAGCAGTGGAGCACAATGCTGATACAGGGGTCATGAGTTTGCTCCCCAGGGTGCCTAATACATAAGGCTGGCTGTGGCATCAGCTTTGCAATGTACATATTTTCTCCTCCAGCACCTTATTTTTATTTTATTAATTGCTGCCAGCAAACACGCCCTCACGTGCCGCAATTGAAGGTGCCATATAAGGCACCCTATAAGGCACTCCATAGGGCACATGATAAAGTGCACTGTCCGCCACGGCACCCTAAAATGTACCCTATAGGGCACCCTATAAGTTGCATCACAGGAAAATGTATAGTGCCCCTTATATGGACGGAAACCATAAGGTGCCCTATAGGCCGCCCTCATAGGCACCTTATGGGTACAGTACGCTGAGGGTGTTTTTGCTGGCATCAAAATATGTACATTAAAAAACAGATAATGCTTTGGACAATCCTATCAAATAACCCCAATGTGGGTTTGAACCCATGACCTCTGGTATTACAGGCAGTGATGTAACCATTGAGCTACAGCTACTAGCATGCCCCTAGCTGGTTGCAGAGAGCCTGCATGTCACCACACAGACAGTCTGCTGCAGTCACCAGGATAGGGTTAGCCCACCTGTACCCATGATGCACTGCACATGCAAATCAGCTGTCCACAGATGAACACAAGATGGGGAATGCACCCCCACAGCACCTCGGCCTGGTAGGGAGAAGTGACCGGGTGCACCCACACAGCACCTCGGCCTGGTAGGGGGTACTGACCGGGTGTTTTACTGGCACAGAGTAGCTACACACCGTCACATTGTGCGTGTACTGTGCTCACCCTGAGTGTGCGATGACGCGCACAGGACCAGGTCCACAACACTTTCCATAGCTGAAAAAGACCATGCCAGAGGTCCAAAGCAGTGTTAATGTGTAAGATAGATAGTTTCTGCACAAACACCTTGGCTATCTCTGTCTGTCTCAGTCAGGTGTAGCCCCTATGGACTCCCAGGAGGATCATGTACCACCACTCTCTTCCAGGGCTGAGGGTGGCAAACAGGGTCTCCCATCAATAGATCCACATTCTACCTCCCTGCAAAGGTGACAGTAGAGGGGAACATCAACCCCAGTCCTGCTGAGAAGCAGATACCCCACAGGGCAGTCAATGCAGCTCTACACACATCCATAACACAATAGCAGACAGACATTATGCCAGGATATGGTAAGCTGCACCCCACCACTATCTGATATTCTCCTGCAGCAAGCCATCAGCCACTGCACCCTACCAGCCGCTCCATCAAGACACATACCAGCTGCAAACAGTCTGCTAGTTAGTCCATGGTGCATGTTCCCAGTGGAGATGCATGCACCCAGAACTGGGATGTCAGCATACACAGCAAGCAGATAAATCAGTGACTGGGCCCCAAAAGGAAACCCATATCTATCACATGAGAAAAATACTATATAGCACTATGGGGGTGCCTAGCCATGCTGTGGTCACTGCACAGTCAGGGTGAGAGTGATCACTCAGCAGGACATACTGAGGTCACCCTGTCTGTGTAGGTGGTGGCCGGGCACTAAAATGTCCCAGTCAGTGCACTATGCCCTGTGCAGATGCACCCTGTCTGGCCTATACCCATGGTACCTTGCTCCTCATTATGCACATTGGCAGCCCAATACTGGCAACATTGCTGGCAGTGTGGGCTGTGGAAGGTGTTTGCAGCCACCACACACTGGATAGACAGACAGCCACCCCCACACCTATGCCAGCATTGTGCTACTATAGAGAAGTTCAGTAGCCATACCCACCACACCAGTCCTGGGCACAGTACAGGCATGGATATGGTACGCAATACTGTTGGGGGTCACTCCCCAGGGTGGTAAACACTGTCAGAGACCAGACCTGAAGCACACACCGCAGACATCAGGATGATTGTTGTGATGGAGCTCAATCAGCAAACTGTGCTTAACGTAGGAATTGATATTTGCCAGTTATCAGAGGAAACGTTTGCTAGCTGTGTACCGTATACCCAGGTGTAGGGTGGCATTGCTAAGGTATGCAACTGCTAGTATTGGGAGATACAGGCAGGGCCCAATGTCCTGCCTCTCCAGGAGGCATTGGCCAATGGGGCCTGTGGGGGTGTTTGTGGGTGTGTCTGGCCCTGTTGGCTGCTGCTTTACGGCAGAGTTCCCCAACTCCAGTCCTGGTGTTCCAAACACTATTCGGGTTTTCATGCTGTCCCTCATATATATGCATGAGCTACATCTGCATACCATGGGGGTGGTGCATAGATATGCAGCACAGGCATCTTTATTAGAGGCAGCATGGAACCTGAATGGTGTGGGGCCCTCCAGGACTGCATTTGGGAGACTCTGCTCTAGGTAATGTGCATGTTTATGGTGTCTGTGTTTGGTGTGGTAAAATATAGGTGTATTAACCATGCGTATGTTCTCAGCAATAAAGGTTTGTCCTTACTATCACGGTTTAGTTGTGGGAAAAATATGTGGACAGGATTGGCAGTGGCCCCAGCTGATCTTTGAACCTGTGACCTTCTGTTCTTACACACACTGTCTGTGTGCACTGCACCACTGTGTTGCCACAGATATGCTGCATTCCCTGGGGAGTCCATGACTGTACATACGACAGAGCCTGTCTGTTGCGGTGGACGGTGCCAGCCTGCACAGGCCTCGGCCACTGTGTGCTGTGGCTTGCAGCCACTGGCCCCTCCACCACCTGTACCCTTCCGCCAACATGCAGACATGTCCTTATCTTGGAAAAAGCATATGACCTGATTGAGTTGTGGCACTCCAGGACTGCATTTGGGGGACTCGGCTGTAGGTAATGCCCATTGTTATGGTTTGTGTGCGGCGTAGGGTAAAATATGGGTGTTTGAACCATGCTTATGTTCTCTGCAATAAAGGAGTGTCCTTACTATCACTGTTTAGTGGTGGGTAAAACTATGGGGACTGGGTTGGCAGGAGCCCCAGCTGGGATTTGAACCTGTGACCCTCTAGTCTTACCAGCACTGGCTGTGTCCGTTACACCACACTGTGGCCACAGAAACAGTGCAGTCCCTGGAGATAGGACTCCTGGCTGGACGAGTTAGAAACCCTGCTCTGCACAATTTTACTGTGGGCTCATTTACCTTGTACGGCGACAAAAGTGCAAATAAGCCTCAAAAATGACCTCGAAAAAAGGGGCAATAACCCATGACCAAGCTGGGCAACAGTGATATCACTGGGCAACCATAAAAAACACTCCCAGGAAAGCTCCAATAAAATGAAATGAGCGTAGACCCTTCCAAAAATCATTCCCTTTTTTTGGAGCTTTCCTGTGAGTGTTTTTTATGGTTGCCCATTAATATCACTGTTGCCCAGCTGGATCATAATTTTTTAGGAATTTGTTGTGGTCATTTTCAATTTATATTTGCTATTTTGTTCTGTGCACATGTATCACACTGCTCACGTTTTTCAGGTTTCCCCTGTTTTGCTGTACATTGCTGACGGAAATGGTTTCTCTTCCCTTTAAATTGGCTCTAACGCGAGGGTTTCACTCGCGGTATTTTTTTTGCCGAAATTCAGCCCCGCTCCTGTGCGGGGAGCCTTTCCCCTCCCACTTTCCACCCATTGACCCCGTCCCCCCGCCCCTCGGGAGCCTTCCTCCGCCCTCGACATGCCTTTCCAGGCCTCTATCGCACATCAGCGCGCCGCGCACATTTGCGGGCGGCGCGCACGTGTGCGGGGCACCAAAAATGCACAATTGCGCGATTTAGTAAGCATACCCCATAGTTTTATTAATACAAATATACCTGGCAAAATAAAAGTAAACAACTTAAATAGCTAAACAAAACTTTAAAACTAAGATGCATACAGCAATTCAGCAGTGAGATGTGGGCTATCCAGACTTTTGCATTGAGTGTCACATGTACAATTTTCTCCCAGTTGCTGAGGGGTCTTGTGTGTACTAGGTGCAAGGAGTTCTTTGCTCTCAGGGAACAAATCCGATATCTGGATACTAAAGTAGCAGACTTTGTGGATCTAAGGAAAACAGAGAGGTATATGTACAAGACCTATAGGGAGGTAGTATTGAAGTCCCACCTCCAGTCTGTAGCCTCTCTGTTGCCACGGAGGAGAGAGGTCATGTGACAGGAGAGAATCACCTTGGTGTGGCAGGAAGTGATCATGTAACTAGGACCTGTCCTCCAAGTGATGTAAAACCCTCTCGCACTGAGGAGGTGTCTCCAGGGACATGTGCCCGTGAGGGAGAGTTAGAATGGATGTTATAGTTGGCAATTCAATCATTAGGCATGTAGATAGCTGGGTGGCAGGTGGACATGAGGATCGCCTGGTAACATGCCTGCCAGGTGCAAAGGTAGTAGACCTCATGTGCCACCTAGACAAGGTTTGGGGTTTTTATTTATTTATTTATTTCAATTTAATCATACTTGACATAAGCAAGCAGAAAGAAATAAACAGAAATACAATAAGAAAATAATCTCAACAAAGCAATCCATAAACAAACAATTGCAGCCCACATCTAGGGAAGAATTAAAAAAGAAAAAAAAAAGAAATAGGAAACAAGAAGAGAAAACTCTAAAAACGTATACTACCGCCCACTAATCCCTCTTCACTCCCCAGCTTTCTCCCTTTCAGACAAGAAGTTTTCTAGTTGTAGGGAATTATGAAAAATAAACTTTACACTTTGAAGTGTTATCACACACTTACAGGGATACCTAAGAAAAAAAGACGCCTCAAGGGCCAACACCCTTGGCCTAAGGGACAAATAAGCCCGCCTACGCACCTCTGTTGCCCTTGAGACATCTTGGAACAGCTTCACTTTAGCACCACAAAAGCAAGCATCTTTATGTTAAAGTAACTCCTGAATACAAAAGCTTTATCCTGTTCAGATTCAAATGAAGCCACCAATTTGGTCCTAGTTAGAATGGTATCTTGAGAGTCCTTGAGGAATTGGGTAAGATTAACTTGAGGTTGAGATTTCAAAATATCATACTCCTCAACGGAATCATCAGATATCTTTCTAGAAGAATGATAAAACATTTTAGAAAAAGCTATAGTATCTGCATTGGGAGGTTCTAAAACTTCCTTTATATATTTACGAAGCAATATCTCAGATGATAACAAATGAGTAACAGGAAAATTAAGTAAACAAATATTTTTCATCTTAAGGGAGTTTTTTTAAAGATTGCAACCTATGGTGAATAACCAAACTGTCCTTAACTGAAGATACATTCATTGTCTGTAGAGAAGCATACCGGGAATCACATTTCTGAACCTGAACAGTTAAAGATTACAACCACTCTTCGACTGCGCCCAGCTTGTAACAGTTTTCTGTATAGATTTACAAACCTGGGACACTGTGGTTACCAAAGTGGCCTCTGTACATGTCACAACACACCAAATATCCACCAAGGACACCTGAGACTCAAGTATACCTTGGGGATCATACTGGGGTAGTGTCCAAGTAACAGGTAATAAAGTACTCACTACAGGAACTGGCGTACTCTGTTGTACCGGCATACCACTTGCAGGCAAGTCGGATGGGGTTATCATTGATGGGGAAGAGGCGGAAAGCATTCAGGGGGACCTTAAAGAAGCTCCCTCTGGAGTCAGGAGAGGTGATACAGTACCTGCAGGGAGAAGAGATACAGCTTCCCCAGTCTTTACATGCCTATCCATAGAGCCAGTCTCTCCAGGTGCCAATGGAAAAATCTTCTTCTTTCTCTTAACCATAAATACAGTAGCTCCTCAAGGCTCCTCAGTGGCTCCCAAAGGGCCTATCTGCCCCTTGTGGCATGCCCCTTAGGGCACACCATGGCCTCGCGCCAATGGCCGTGCACCTAGTAGAGAGTGAAAGTTAAAGACCCCGATGTCGTCAAGAGCAGTCCCCGCTGCAGCCTGCTCACCAGGAAAACTCTGATGCTACACGGCTGGCTCAAATTCAGCTCTCCCCTAGACAAGGTTTTAGATAGTGCTTAGGAGGAGCCTGCTGTCTTGGTACATGTTGGTACCAATGACATAGGAAAGTGTGGGAAGGGGGTTCTGGAGGCCAAATTTAGGCTTTTAGGTAGGAAGCTGAAATGCAGAACTTTCAGGGTAGCATTCTCTGAAATGCTTCTTATTCCATGCACAGAACCCAAAAGGCAGGCAGAGCTCTGGAGTCTTAATGTGTGGATGAGACAATGGTGCAAGGAAGAGGGTTTAAGATTTGTTAGGAACAGGGCAACATTCTAGGGAAGAAAGTGGCTTTTCCAAAAGGATTGGCTCCACCTTAACTGGGATGGAACCAAGCTGCTGGCATTAACTTTTAAATGGAGATAGAGCAGCTTTTAAACTAGATAATAGGGAAAATAGAGAATGATACTAGCAAAAGAGGGAAGTTAGTGCATCCCGACAGAGGTTCCAATAAAGATAAAAGTAACCCAGATGCCATTAAGTACAGAGCAGACAGAGCTGAAAGATTCCAAATTACCCCTATCAACTGATAATCAGATTAATATGAATAAAATACAACCTCTAAAATGCCTGGATGCAAATGCTAGAAGTCTAAAAATTAAGATAGGAGAGTTAGAATATATAACTCTAAATGAAAGGTTAGATATAACTGGCATCGCAGAGACTTGGCAGAAGGAGTTCAACCAGTGGGACACTGTGATACCTGGATACAAACTATATTGCAATGATAGGGTAGATCACATTGGTGGAGAAGTTGCTCTCTATGATAGAGAGGACATTGAGGCACACAGGATTCATGTTTTGCAGGAAAAAAAACACTGTAGACTCTCTATGGATAGAAATTCCATGTAAAAAGAGGATGGCAATGGCAGTGGGGGTGTACTACTGACTGCCTGGCCAGAATGAATGGATGGATGATGAAATGCTAAAAGAAATCAGGGAAGCTAACAAAAGTTACAACACACTAATGGGTGATTTCAATTACCCCAGTATTGACTGGGTTAGTATCACAGCAGGACATGCTAGGGAGATAAAGTTTCTAAACAAAATAAAATGACTACTTTTTGGAGTAGCTGGTTCACAAACCAACAAGAGGGGAAGCTATTTTGGACATAGTCCTTAGTGGAATACAGGATCTGGTGCAAGAGATAATGGTGTTGGGGACACTTGACAATAGTGATCATATGATTGCATTTAATTTAATAAATGCAGGAAGGACGGCAAGGAAATCCAGAGTAGTACCTTTAAACTTTCAAAAGGGAGACTATGATAAAATGAGGAAAATAGTTAAGAAATAACTAAAAGAAGAAGCTGCAAAGGTTAAAGATTTACATCACGCATGGGCATTGTTTAACAATACTATCTTGGAAGCCCAGACCAGATATATTCCATGCTTTAAGAAAAGTGGAAGGAAGGCCAAAAAACTGCCAGCATTGTTTAAAGGTGAAGTCAGAGATGCTGTTGTAGCCAAAAAACCGAAAAAACAAAAACTACAAAACCAAAAATGAATGGATTTTTAAATGGCGAGTGATCGACATGGTTCCCGAAGACTCGAGAGGAGGGGATCATTTACGGCATTTACAGTGGCTTGAACAGAGGTGGATCTATCATCTGAGAACTGTCATACCAGGGGGCTTGAATTTGGAACTAGAATGGGGGAGCTTGTAGGCATTTTTCATTCATGTTTTTGCTTATTGGCTACTAACATTTCTCCCCGCAGCACGTCATTTTTAGCAGCCAATCACAATGCATGCAGGCGCTGTGAAATATGCGCCATGGGACTCAGCATTTTTGACACCAGATTCTTTTCCTGAAGCGGGTCGCACTTGAGGCAGGGCTAATTAGCCCGAAACATGCGTGTCTGCGGAATGTGGTAGTAGTGGATTCTGGACTGTTCCGCTAAGTGTAGCTACTTTCTAACTTTGTTTTGGACTTTTGTATCATTAAAATGGGTCACGCTCACATTGGGAGTTAAACTATAATTATTCTCCCCTGTTGTGCGAGATCTGACAAAAAATGCTACATTCATACATTTTGCTTGCTTCACAGACAATCTTGTGGAATTTTCGTTGTAGCCATAAAAGCATCTTTCAGAAAATGGAAAAACGAGTCAAATGACGAAAACTGAAAACATCATAAGTACTGGCAAGTTAGATGCAAGCATTGATAAGGCAGGCAAAGAGAATTTGAAAAAAAGCTTGCTGTGGAAGTCATTTGGACCATTGGATGATAGTGGGATAAAAGGGGTGCTAAGGGAGGACAGGCCATAGTGTAGAGACTAAATGAATTCTTTTCTTCGGTCTTTACTGAAGAAGATGTGGCGAAGTTACCCAAGCCTGAAATGGTATTTAAAGATGATGTATCATAAGAATTGAAAGAAATAATCGATAAACCGGAAAGTTGTATTAAAACTATTTCATAAACTGAAGAATACCAATGGCTGGAACGGCAAGTATACATCCAAGGGTGTTGAAAGAACTGAAATATGAGATTGCAGACTTACTATTAGTAATCTGTAAACTATCATTAAAATCATCTGTAGTTCCTGCGAATTGGAATGTTACAAGATGCTCAAGGTTCTATGTTGAATGATGCTGAGAAGATCAAGAAAAGGTGGAAGGAATATACAGAGTTTTTATATGATAAAGATCAAGTGGACCAACAGCCGTTTCAACCTGTACCTTATGATCGGGAACCATTGGTGATGAAAGAAGAAGTTGAAGCAGCATTGAAAGCCTTATCAAAGAACAAAGCACCAGGCATTGATAGCATTCCCATAGAAGTATTGCAGCAATCTGATGCAGCTGTTACCGTACTCACAAGGCTCTGCCAAGAAATATGGAAGACAACATCATGGCCAACTGACTGGAAAAGATCTGTGTTTATACCAATACTAAAGAAAGGTGATCCAACTGACTGTGGAAATTATCGCACAATCACTCTGATCCCACATGCCAGCAAGATTCTACTGAAGATTATTCAAAAGAGACTACAACCATACCTGGAACAAGAACTACCTGAAGTGCAAGCAGGGTTCAGGAAAGGGCGAGGAACGAGAGACATCATTGCAGATGTGAGATGGATCCTTGAAAAGACTAAAGAATACCAAAAGGATATCTATTTGTGCTTTATCGATTATAGCAAGGCTTTTGACTGTATAAACCATGAGAAACTCTGGACCATATTAAGAAGCATGGGTATACCAGAACACCTGATCGTTCTCTTGCGCAATCTGTACATTGATCAAAAAGCAACAGTTCGAATGGAACAAGGAGAAACAGAATGGTTTAAAATAAGCAAAGGTGTAAGACAAGGCTGCATACTTTCCCCCTACCTGTTTAATTTATATGCAGAACAAATCATCAGAGAAGCAGGATTACATGAAGACAACAGAGGTGTGGATTGGTGGAAGACTCATCAACAACCTTCGCTATGCTGATGATACCACATTACTGGCTGAAAGTGAAGATGATCTGAAACATTTGCTTCTCACAATCAAAGAACATAGTCTCAAAATGGGCCTGCACCTTAATATAAAGAAGACAAAGATCATGACAACTGGCATAATCAACAGGTTCATCGTTGAAGGAGAAGAAATTGAAATTGTGAACAACTTTAACCTACTTGGATCAACTATCAATAAAGAAGCAACAAGCAGTCAAGAAATCAGACGACACATTGCTCTTGGCAGAATGGCTATGAAAGACCTAGATAAGATTCTCAAGAGCAGAGATGTCTCTCTCCATACAAAGATTTGACTTATTCAAGCCATGGTATTTTCAATAACAACATATGGATGTGAAAGCTGGACAGTGAAAAGGACAGATAGGAAGAAAATTGATGCCTTTGAATTATGGTGTTGGTGGCGAATACTGTGTATACCATGGACTGCCCGAAGAACAAACCAGTCGGTACTAGAGGAGATCAAACCTAAGCTTTCTTTAGAAGCTCAGATGACAAGACTTTGACTTTCATACTTTGGACACATCATGCGAAGAGAGATCATTAGAGAAAGACATTATGCTTGGCAAGATGGAAGGTCAACGCAAAAGAGGAAGGCCAGCAATGAGATGGATCAATACAATAACAGCAGCTACGGGTACCAGTCTGTCAACAATGAGCCGCCTGACTGAAGACCGAACACAATTTAGGATAGCTATCCAGAGGGTCGCCATGAGTCGACTCCGACTCGACGGCACTTAACAACAACAGTTCCTGGGGAATGGAGAATGGCCAATAAATAAAGAAACAAATGTAACACCGATTTTTAAAAAGGGTTCCAGGGGTGATCAGGGAAACTAAAGACCGGTAAAGCCTGATATCAGTACCAGGCAAAATGGTAGAAACCATGAACATTACTGAACATGTAGATAATCATGGTTTAATGGGAGAAAGCCAACATGGATTAGGCAAGAAAAGTCGTGTTTTACTAATCTGTTATATTTTTTTGAAGGTGTGAATAAATAGGTAGCAAAGATGAGCCGGTCAGTATCGTGTATCTGGTTTTTCAAAAAGCCTTTAACAAGGTCCTTCATGAGAGACTCTTGGCAAAATTAAAAAGTCATGAGATAGGAGACAGTGTACTATTGTGAATCAGAATCTGGTTAAAACATAGAAAACAGGCAGTATGGCTAAATGGCTAATGTTCTCAATGGATAAAGGTGAATAGTGCTGCTTTATAACATATTCATAAATGACCTGGAAATGGGAATAACAAATGTGGTGATCAAATTTGTAGAAAACACAAAATTATTCAAAGCTATTAAAACACAAGAGGATTCTGAAAAATTGCAAGAGGACTTGATAAATTGGATGTCCAAATGGCAGATAAAATTTAATGTGGGCAAGTGCAAAATTATTCATCTAGGAAAGAACAACCCAAACTATGGTTAAACGATACAAGATTCCACATTGGGAATCACCACCCAGGAAAAAGATTGAAGTGTCATCATGGATGCATTGAAACTCTGCCCAGTGTGCAGCGGCAGCCAAGAAAACTAATAGAATGCTAGGAATCATAAGAAGGGGAATGGAGAATAAAACCAAGGATATTATAATGCCTCTGTATTGTTCCATGTTGCGACCACACCTTGAATATTATGTGCAATTCTGGTTGACATATCTTAGAAAGGATTTTATAGCAAAATTAGAAAATGTTCAAAGAGCCACCAAAATGTTAAAGGGGATAGAAGGATACCCCTATGAGGAAAAGCTTAAAAGGTTAGAACTCTTCAACTTGGAAGAGTGGAATAGAAACATAAAAACATGACAACAGAAAAAGACCACATGGCCTATCTAGTCTGTCCTTCCATATCAACCAGTACAACAGTCCCCTCTTTTCCTTTAGAGATCCTATGTGTTTGTCCCATGCTTCTTTGAATTCAGATACTGTCCTCATCTCTACCACCTTCACTGGAAGACTATTCCATGGATCCACCACTCTCTCCATAAAGAAATATTTCTGCATATCACTCCTGATTCTATCCCCTTTCACCCTTATCCCATGTCCCCTCGTAACAGAGGCTCTCCTCCTGTGCATTTATGCCATGGAGGTATTTAAACATCTCAATCATATCACCTCTGTCCCGCCTTTCCTCTAAGGTGTACATATTAAGATCCTTAAGTGTCCTCATATGCTTTATAATGAAGACCACTAACCATTTTAGTAGCCACTCTCTGTACTGACTCCATCCTGTTTATATCCTTTTGAAGGTGTGGTCTCCAGAATTGCACACAATACTTCAAATGAGGTCACACCAGAGACTTATACAGAGGCACTATCACCCCCTTTCTTCTGCTGACCATTCCTCTCCCTATGCACCCAAGCATCCTTCTAGTTTTTGCTGTCGCCTTTTCTACCTGTTTAGCTACTTTAAGATCATCAGACACAATCACACCTAGGTCCCGCTCTTCTTTAGTAGACAAAAGTACTTCACCCCCTATACTATATTGCTCCCTTGGATTGCTGCAGCCCAAATGCATGACCTTGCATTTTTTGACATTAAATCTCAGCTGACAAATTCTACACCATTCTTCAAGCTTAGCTAGATCCCTCCTCATTTTATTTACACCTTCCTGGGTATCTCCTCTTCCCCCACACCTCCCTTCCCCCTTCCCTTCTTCCTCTCCCCTTCTTTCCCCTCCTCTTCCCTCCTCACCTCTCTTCCCCCTTCCCTTCTTCCTCCCCCTTCTTCTTTCCCCTCCATACCTCCCTTCCCCTTCCCTTCCCCCTCCCAACCCCTCACCCCTTCTTCTTTCCCCTCTTCTGCCCCACCCTCACCTTCCCTCCCCCTTCCCTTCCTCCTTCCCTTTCTGCCCCTCTCTTCCTTTCCCCCTCCCACCTTCCCCTCCTCTGTTCCCTCTTCCCCTTCTTCCCTTCCCCCTTCCCTCCTCCGTTCTTCCCCTCTCCACCCCTCCCCTCCCACTTTTACTCCCTCCACCTTCCACTCCTTCTCCCCTTCAATCCCCACCCCTCCTTATTCCCCCTCCCCCTTCTTCTCCCCCTACCCCACCCTTCCTCTATATTTATTATAATATATTTATTATCATAGTTTTCAGACAAACTGCTTTATTCACGTGGTGTATTAATTATTTATTCATTCTTCATCTTATCATCTGGCAATTCCTTTTCTTATGTATTTTATTTGAGTTTTATTATTTCTTTTATCTTTTACTACGCTTTTTGATATGAAACATTGGCAGTCATTCTGATATGGAACATTGTGGTTTATACTGATTCATCCTTATTTGAATGCAATATTGTGTTTCCAGGTGTGTCTTGATACATACGTTTGGGTCATAGATGGCTCCACACCAGTGGCTGCTTCATGGCATGCAGTATTTTATATTATTTGGACACCCTTTGGTCCATTTTCCAGCTGGTTTGCGGCTCCTTAGCATCTGCTGGTGCCTGGCAAGGGGTTAGTCACAATCAAGATATACCTTTATCTCCTTACATGACAATTATCTCTCTGCCAGTGAATAGTACAATAAACAGTGATGTTATAAATGACTTTTAAATATTTAGCAATTTATCAAAGATGATTCACAATTCCCTTGTTCCTGTTCCTTCCCCCACCATTTAACATTCTGCCCCCTGACGTTTATTGCCATGTTTATTGTTATGCTTCTCTTCATCACCCTTGCCGGACAGCTTTAGTCATTACCCCCTTTTTTGGATTGTAGGATTAGCATTCATTTGTTTAGTCTATGTCACGTCAGTAAGGTTTATGCATCAATTTGTCTCGATGATTCTTGTCACGTTAGTGAGGTTTATGCACTTTCGTGATCCACCTGTACATCGCAGTAAAACATTGCTCATGTATTTTCTCAGATGTTTGCTTTGATTTTGAGTATTTGATTTTAGCCTTCATATTATTATTGAGGGCATTCATAATTTGATTGGTTTTTAGATTTGTTCTTAATTTTGTACGGCAACATTATGCCCTTACTTTTGACCCTTATCTGCCTTACTTTGGCGTGAAGTGAAACTATAGGTTTAAAAGTGCAATCTCACACACCATTTAGTCCACGATAGATTGAGTTTTTGCTGCAGTTTGTTGGTTAAGGCTGTATTTTTATTCGATGTAGAGCACTGTACATCATGTTACATAAGTTATTTTATGATTTTATCATTCTTGTATTGCAGTGAAACTATTAGACTGATTTTGTGGAGGTTTTCTCCCCCAATAGAATAGCAGTAAAATATTCAGGTATTTACGTTCTCCTTCTATCCCTTTAATATTGATTTCACTATGGATTATGTGGTGATGAGGCTGCACTAGAGCCTAGGAAAATACCTGGAAAAAGAACTTTTTCTTCTAGGCAGAGGAATCCCTCAGCTAAGCACATGTATCAGAACGCAGGTAGAGAAAAAACCCACACATTCAGAACTATTGAGTGCAGGCCACACCCAGGCTCCATGGCAACACAGGGTGGAGATGGGAGGCACCTAGGGGAGGAGCCAGGAAAAGGAAGACACTCAAACACATTTAAAGCTCTCAGGAAGAGGGAGCAGAGAGAGGAGGAAAGGAGAAAGAAGCAGGCGGAGGAGTTCCAGTTCCAGCTCTTGTTCTAGTTCCAGTTCCAGATACAGAGACAGGCGCATGGAGAGCAGGAGACAAAGTCTCAGAGAAAGCCACGGCCAGAGCCAGTGCCAGGGCCAAGGCCAGAGTAGAGGAGAAGGGAACAGAACCAGCCAGAGTCTCAGAGACAGTAACAAAGCCAGCCACCGTAGCAGGCACAGGACTGGAGACAGAGCCAGTCTCGAGCCGTCCAGGAGAGAGGGGCTGAGGAAGCAGTTTACAGGCAATGTGAAAAGGGAATATACACAGCAGACTAAGGAGAACTCAAACTTCAGGCGTCAAAGGCAGAGAGTGTCTAGGAACAGACACCGGAGAAGCTCTCAAAGCAGCTTTTTCTTCAGAAGACTGCACTCCAGAGAGGAGCCCCTGCCGTGAGAGGTCTACAGCCCGGTTTGAAGGTAGGAGGGATACTCCTGGGGAAACTGAAGGTTATAGCCCTGCTAGAGGAGCAGCACTAGAAGATTCCAAGAGAAAAGTTTTACCCCTCTTAAAACTGTAAAGGCAGAGTGTTACCACAAGCAAGATCAGACAGTCAGAGCCTTTGGATATTTTATTCAGAGACCGGAAGCCTTGCAGTCACCCTAGGAACCCAGAGGGGAGACAGAAGTCTCAGTGGAACAAACTGTTTAAGCTTTTAAAAGAAGTCAAGTCTGCGTGCACAGAGCAAGTTCCAAGCCCAGAGGAATGTAACTCTATTTGTGAAAGTATGGACATGGAGCCCTGTGAGATGGAACAGGACTCGGTTGATAGTTTAATGGATTTCTCTCTTTGTCTAGCATCAGAGTAAAAGAAGGCCAAGAGTTTTAAGCTCAGAGAAAACCGGAACCGGTTTAGCTTAGAAAAAGCCTTGTTGTTCTGAGCACTGAAAACTCTGGAAAGAAAAGGGATTTGCCATTGTTAGAGCTAACTGAAGTGCCTAAGTGTAAACTGAATATCTTAAGGAGCTGTTATTCTGTGGATAATAGAAACAGGAAGAAGGAACCTTGTTTAAGCTTGCACAGTTTAAAAGAAGCTGATACCTTTACTGAAGGCACTAGGAACCAGTGAGCACTAAGTTTTAACTCTGGCATTTGAAAAAGCAAATACTGTTTGTTATACATGAAAAAAGTTTATTCTTGAGCACTACCAGGACATTGTTTTGTATGATAATTCTGACTGGAGAAAATATCCTCTTTAAGCTGTCCTGTTCAAATGCTACACAACGAAAGTTGTTTGCAAAGTCTTGTAAAAAAAAATAAATAATAAATTTCCTGTGTTTGCCAAAACCCACTCGGACTGTCTTCTTGACCCACAACTACATCGTCAGAAGTCCTAGCTCTTAAGATGGAGCAAAAGAAATGTTATGAGGTGGCATGCTGCAACCTATAGGCGACCGCCTAGTCGGGGCGCAGCGCCACAGGTGGCATAGTTTTTAGGATTTTTTGCAAGCTTTGCACACCTTTGAGCAAGACATAGATGACCAAGAAAGAGGAAGAATCCTTGCAAGAAGCCAAGGACAACCCGGAAGTCTGCTGAGCGGAGGAAAATCGGGAGTGGCAGTGGACGGAACCGGAGTTGCTGATCCAGCTGTGTTCTGCTGTTGACAAGTGTGAGTCTACACCAGAGCCAGGTAACCCGTATATTGGAGGGGTTATTGAGTGGATACTGGTGTAGGGGAGGGTACCAGAGTACGCCAAGAGTGCGACAGGAGTTGTAGTGCCGCACTTGGTGGTTTCTTTTCTCTTTTTTATGTTCTTGCAGCACCACACCGAGGATGGAGCGAGGCAACCTTCTAGCCTGGATGGCGGAACAGTTTAAAAAACAACGGGAGATGGCTGCGATGAGCCAGGAGCAGACAGCCGCTATCCTACAAGCCCAGCAGAAGCCACTCCTCGGGATGATGGGGAGATGGTTGGGGGCACAAGAGAAGGCAGCTGAAGCGGCAAGGACAGTGTCAGGTTCCCAAGGGGTTTTCCAAGGAATGGGGTTATCTAACACTGCCACTTTATCTTTTGGACAGCTTACCAAGGACGATTACATTGATGAATTTATGGAGTCTTTTGAGAGAGTAGCTCTCTTGGCTAGATGGCCAAAGGATCAATGGGCAATTCAATTCGCCACTTCTCTTACTGGGGAAGCTCTGGTGGCTGATAGGGCCATGCCCGCATCTGCTGTCACTAGCTATGAGGAGGTCAAAAGAGCCATAAAAGATCATCTGGGTCTAAACCCAATGGTCTATCGTTGCCTTTTGCGTGCTTGCAAGCTGAAGCAGGGTGAAACACCCCAAACTCTGTGTCATCGCATAAAGGGGTTGACATGGAAATGGCTCACTCCTGAGTATAGGAACCTCGAATCTATACTTGACTGTATTGTTTTGGAGCAGTTCATGGAGGCTGTACCCAAGGACTTGCAAACCTTCCTGGTTCTCCAAAACTGCCAAAATACCGACGAGGCCGTCTCACTCGCAGAGCGATTTTTGGAGGCTGAGCGAGTAGGCCTGGTGAAGGACAGTATTTTAAGACCGGCAGATAAGGAGGCTCCAGAAAGGAGGGCAAGGTCAGCGAGATTTGAAAAGGCAAAAGCTGTGCCCATAGATAAATATCAGGAGTCCCGAAGAAAATGCTTTTTCTGTGGGGAAGCAGGTCACTTTAAAAAGGATTGTAAGGCCAGGACAGCCCTGGTAACCACCCGTCATAGGGAGACTGGAGAAGGATTCCTATTGGAGGTAGAGGTGGAGGGGATCCCCACAGAGGCCTTATTAGATTCTGGGGCAGACCAATCAATGATCTCCCAGAAACTCTGGAAGAGGTTTGAGTTGCAGCATAGGCAGGCCCTAGAGTCTTCTGGAGATCATATAAAAATCAGATGCATTCATGGCTCAACTTCATTCTATCCTGTACACCCTATAAGGATAAAGGGCTTAGGTTTAAAAAGGAAGATAGCGGTAGCTGTGGTGCCCAGACTCCCACATGCCTTAGTCCTGGGAAGGGATTGGCCCCAATTTAGGCGTGGGTTAGCTGAGGAGTTACAGAGCAAAACAAGTAAGACCGCTACCCTAGCAAAGCCAGGAAGCAGGGAAAGAGAACTTGGAGCCTCACCTGGGCTAGAGAAAGTTTCTAGTACCCAAAAGGATAAGGACAGGATGGGTATGGTCTCTACCCGTGCAAGCTCCAAGCCTGTGGAAGAGGAGATTGATCCTGGGGAAGATCCCTTACCGGGGACGTCCTTCCACGAGGATTTAATAACTCCCTCTAAGGGCATTCAGAGGAAGGGAAAGGCAGAAAAGTGGCGGGAAAAGCAGACTAAGGCTAGGAATAGGGCCGAGTTAAGGGCAGGCCAGGAGTTGCCCTGGGTTCCTGCGGAACTGATGGAGAAATTTCCCTCATTCCCAAAGGAACAGAAAACTGATCCGGCCCTAGCACGAGCTTTGGAGTACGCCCGGGAAGGGTCCGAGACCTTGCCCAGATTCTTGTTAGAGGAAAATGTCCTCTATTGTGAAAGTATAGACCCGCGGACGGGTGATACACGAAAGCAATTAGTGATACCCACTCCCTTCAGACACATAGTTTTGAGGTTGGCGCATGATCATCCTGTGGGGGGACACAAAGGGATACAGAGCACATTAGAGCAAATTCTGGCTCGATTCTATTGGCCCAGGGTTTTCAGGGAAACGTCCAGATTTTGTGCATCTTGCCCTTCCTGCCAGCGGATCACTGCAAGTCATCCACCGGAGGTACCTATGTTACCAATACCGGTTATCTCAGAACCGATACATAGACTGGCTGTAGATATAGTTGGGCCTCTCCTTAAGACACCACGAGGGTACCAGTATATATTAGTGATAATCGACCAAGCTACAAAGTTTCCCTGGGCGATCCCGTTGCGGAATATGTCCGCACATATCATAGCCATAGAAATGGTGAAATTGTTCTCTGAGGTGAGTTTCCCTCAGGAAGTCTTGATGGATAGGGGGAGCAACTTCATGTCCCGATACCTGGCTCAGGTATGGGACGCCTTTGGCATCCGTCATGTCCGAACGGCTGCATATCATCCGCAAACAAACGGCTTGGTAGAAAGATTTAACCAAACCCTGAAAAACCTGTTAAGAAGAAGTCTTGAGGGTCACATGGGGGAATGGGACACCATGCTCCCATTCGTGTTATATGCCTGTAGAGAGCGGAGGCAGACCTCCACCGGCATTTCCCCATATGAGCTTATGTATGGGCGTGCTCCCCGTGGTATTCTGGATATATTAAGGGAGAAATGGATAGCACCGACGGTGGAAGAACAAGAGGTACCCCAATTTCTAAAAGATTTAAAGGGTCGGCTACAGCGTTTAGCCCAAGTTGCAAAGGAGAATTTAATAGCTAGCCAAACTCGCCAAAAAACCTATTATGATAGACGTGCCAAACCACGTCACCTAGAGGTTGGCGAGAAGGTGATTGTGATGGTCACGGGTGCTAGCCCAAAATTTGAAGCTACCTGGAAGGGCCCCTATAAAGTCATGAAGCAGGTAGGACCTGTATCTTATTCCCTAGAAACTGGAAGAGGGAGGCAGCAGGTGTATCACATTAATGTGTTACGACCTTGACGTGAGCGCACAGTAAAAGCTCAACTGGCCTTGAGAGAATATAGAGACCCAAACATCCTGTCAAGAATTACAGGCTGTGCGCGGGTTAGCACGCCAGCCTGTAATAGCTTAAGGGGGGGGGGGGGGGATGTGTGGTGATGAGGCTGCACTAGAGCCTAGGAAAATACCTGGAAAAAGAACTTTTTCTTCTAGGCAAAGGAATCCCTCAGCTAAGCACATGTATCAGAATGCAGGTAGAGAAAAAAACCACACATTCAGAACTATTGAGTGCAGGCCACACTCAGGCTCCATGGCAACAAAGGGTGGAGATGGGAGGCACCTAGGGGAGGAGCCAGGAAAAGGAAGACACTCAAACACATTTAAGCTCTCAGGAAGAGGGAGCAGAGAGAGGAGGAAAGGAGAAAGAAGCAGGCGGAGGAGTTCCAGTTCCAGCTCTTGTTCTAGTTCCAGTTCCAGATACAGAGACAGGCTCACAGAGAGCAGGAGACACAGTCTCAGAGAAAGCCATGGCCAGAGCCAGTGCCAGGGCCAAGGCCAGAGTGGAGGAGAAGGGAACAGAACCAGCCAGAGTCTCAGAGACAGGAACAAAGCCAACCACCATAGCAGGCACAGGACTGGAGACAGAGCCAGTCTCGAGCCGTCCAGGAGAGAGGGGCTGAGGAAGCAGTTTACAGACAATGTGAAAAGGGAATATACACAGCAGACTAAGGAGAACTCAAACTTCAGGCGTCAAAGGCAGAGAGTGTCTAGGAACAGACACCGGAGAAGCTCTCAGAGCAGCTTTTGTTCAGAAGACTGCACTCCAGAGAGGAGCCCCTGCCATGAGAGGTCTACAGCCCGGTTTGAAGGTAGAAGGGATACTCCTGGGGAAACTGAAGGTTATAGCCCTGTTAGAGGAGCAGCACTAGAAGATTCCAAGAGAAAAGTTTTACCCCTCTTAAAAATATAAAGGCAGAGTGTTACCACAAGCAAGGTCAGACAGTCAGAGCCTTTGGATATTTTATTCAGAGACCGGAAGCCTTGCAGTCACCCTAGAAACCCAGAGGGGAGACAGAAGACTCAGTGGAACAAACTGTTTAAGCTTTTAAAAGAAGTCAAGCCTGCGTGCACAGAGCCCAGTTCCGAGCCCAGAGGAATGTAACTCTGTGAAAGTATGGACATGGAGCCCTGTGAGATGGAACAGGACTCGGTTGATAGTTTAATGGATTGCTCTCTTTGTCTAGCATCAGAGTAAAAGAAGGCCAAGAGTTTTAAGCTCAGAGAAAACCAGAACCGGTTTAGCTTAGAAAAAGCCTTGTTGTTCTGAGCACTGAAAACTCTGGAAAGAAAAGGGATTTGCCATTGCTAGAGCTAACTGAAGTGCCTAAGTGTAAACTGAATGTCTTAAGGAGCTGTTATTCTGTGGATAATAGAAACAGGAAGAAGGAACCTTGTTTAAGCTTGCACAGTTTAAAAGAAGCTGATACCTGGCACTAGGAACCAGTGAGCACTAAGTTTTAACTCTGGCATTTGAAGAAGCAAATACTGTTTGTTATACATGAAAAAAGTTTATTCTTGAGCACTACCAGGACATTGTTTTGTACGATAATTCTGATTGGAGAAAATATCCTTAAGCTGTCCTGTTCAAATGCTACACAACGAAAGTTGTTTGCAAAGTCTTGTAAAAAAAAAATAATACATAAATTTCCTGTGTTTGCCAAAACCCACTCGGACTGTCTTCTTGACCCACAACTACATCGTCAGAAGTCCTAGCTCTTAAGATGGAGTAAAATAATTATCATATTCATTTAATGTCCTTTTGGTCGTCCTTCTCTTTTTTTATGGCAATCTTTAGCCAGTTTATAACCTTGCAGTCATGACCCTCATTAGGATGGCATATGGAAGCTTCATTGACACAACATGTTTTAACTTGTCCAGCATAATATTTATTGTTCCATTTAACCCTGGAATTACCGAGATGTTTTGCACACACTGAATACCGTTGGGGTCATAAATGACCCCACAACGAATTTTAATTGTTAACCATGAAAATTTTAAACTAAACAGACAAAATATTATTCAAAATTAATTATTTATTATATGAAGGTTAAATGTTTTGAAATTTAATGCTTTATCATAAAATTACATGAAGAAGAGTTGCCATGAAAGCAGTTTTTGCATGCCCTTGATGAGCACAGTAAAGTACTACAGTCATTTGCATGAGACACAGACAATTTTTGAATGTTCTGTGGTGAGGAATGCCCTCCAGAAGAGATGGAGATAGGGGAAAATCCTGGTAGAAGTAATGAAACAGCACTAGCACACAGGATTTCCAATGCAGTGTTGAAAAAACCACAGCTCTCTGCTGAGCACAGGACACGCCCCAGCTCAGGGGAGGAGACAGGCTTCTGCACTGATTGGGCACGCTCAGGGGAAGGTCAGGGCGTGCCAGGAAATGAAGCCCTTTTAAATCCCCAAGCAGAGAGGGAAGAGGAGAGGAGAAAAAGAGAAAAGGAGGAAAGAGGAAAAGAGGGAAAAGGAAGGAGGAAAACGCTAGAACCCTGGAGCAAGGCAGAACCTTGGAGCAGTAAACCTTGGAGCCAAGCACACTCTAAGAAGGAACCTTACTACAAGGTAGAGCCTGGGCGTGGGAAGGCTAGCAAATTCAGCACATGGAAAGAAGGTATCTGGTCTGGTAGCAAACAAGGCTACAGAAGCAAGGAAGTGAAGCAGGAAGAAAGCTTGTCAAAGAGAAATTCACAGAGCAGAGGAAATAGCAATAAGGCTGATGAGTTTTTGAACCAGAGAGACTTCTGGAGGAAAGGTGCCAGTTCTTATTCAAACCCTGCTAAAGGTAAAGCTGACTTTTCTACTTTTAATGCTTTACTAGAGAAATCTTTTATTTGTGCTAACCTTCACAAGGTAAACCCAGCTGCAGAAGCCGATAGTAAGTGGGGGAAGGGTATTACCCTTACCAAAGACTTTCACACGGATAAAGAGCACTTACAGGCTAAATTGCTTTTAAAACAGTTTCAAGAGTTTTTGGAACTGAGGTCAGGAAAGCTTAGCAGGCCTGACAGAGACAGTGATAGCCTTAGCTCTGATGAATGCATGCAAGTGGATAATTACCTGCCTGCCTTAGAAGGGGACCCTTCTCCAATGGATTGCTCAATCTGCCTCAAAGAGGACAGCAATGTAAGAAACCCTTGAACAGGGGTTCTAGGCACAAATCTTTCTTGGGCCGCTATCCTCTTCCAAAGCCTTTTTGACATCATACTCTGGTCTGCCCCAGAGTCTAATAATGCATTTGTGATAATTCCCTGCACATCAACCATCAAAAGAAATCCTTCCTTGGGCTGTTTTAAATCCAGACCCATTAAACTAGTGTGTGTCTGGCATCTCTTCTCTAAATGTCCCACTTTTCCACACTTGAAACATTTCTTTCTATTCCACTGTGTCATCTGGTTTGATACAGTACATTCATTTTCAGAAACATTCTTAATTATTCTCTTTTCTGATACAGCACATTTAGCCTCAGCATCCATCTTTAGAGGGCCACCCATTCTATGGCAAGCCTGCCTGGCTTCCAAGAATCTCTCTGCTAGCATGGTTGCCTCTCCAAGATTTTGGCAATTTTGCTGTATAAGAAAAACATTCAAATCTTTAGGTACCCCAAGCATAAATTGTTCCAGCATTATAATATCTAATAACATTTCTACTGTCTTTTGCTCAGGCTCCAACCATTTTACAGCTAAACTTCTGATTCTCTGACTCAGAGCCCTGGGTGTCTCACCCACTTTCAATGTAACAGCTCTAAACATTCGCCTATACTCTGAAATAGACAACCCTAGGCGATCTCTAATAGCTGCCTTTACATCCTTATAAATCAAAGCCTGGGCTGCTGGCATTGCTCTGTAAGCTGCAAGTGCCTCTCCAGTTAATGAGGCTGCCAGCCTTACTGCCCACTGGGTCTCTGGCCATGCTAAAGCCTGTGCCACTCTTTCAAAAGACTCTAGAAAATCATCAACATTATCATCTGGAGTTAATTTCCCAAAATTAAATGCCCCAATCCCTTGATTGAGTCCCACACTGTTCACATGTGGTGTACCAGTACTAACTGCTGGTCTTGCATCTGTTCCACTTTGGCTCTGCAGCTGAACTAGAGCTTGCACCAGATCAAGCACTGGTTTCTGCTGTTCCATTAAGGCCTTCATAGCAGTGTCCTGGGCCTGCTGTGATAGCTCCTGCTGCTTGCAAAATTGGGCTGCCATCCACTGAGCCATCTCCCTCGGATCCATCTTGACCCCTGCAAGAAATAAAGAAAAAAAAAAAAACAAAGAGCAGCACCTTCCAACCAGGTGTGTTTTTTTTTTTCAACTTTTTTTTTTTTTCAATTACCCCCTGTGCTTACACACATCCACCACTAGACATGCCCAGGTACATATTACCTTGTCTCAGTGATGAATCCAGCTTTGCACAGGGTCTTTTCATCTGGGACAGCTTCCTGGAACAACCACTTCTCCTCCAAAGTGTAGATGAGGGAACAAATCTTCTTTCAGCTTCAAACTTGAATTTTATTTGTAATCCACAGCAAATAAATCCTCTTGGTGCAAAAGCAATCCTGCCAACTACGCCATTTGTCAGACGGCTGCCTAGGGTGAGAACTTACACAATCTTGACGATGCATATATTCATATGATTCTTGCAAGGTATTGTGGGTAATGTAGTTCTTTCACTCCAAACACAGCTGAAGACAATAATTGAGTTGTGAAACCAGTGGTTAAAGCCAATAAAATACTTCTTTTATTGATGGGGTTTAATTCACCCAGCACAAGTATGCTTGTTAGCAATATAAATGAGGTTACTTGCTTGCAGTGTTTAAATGGATAACATAAAGTCACAAAGCAAATCAGAAAACAACCTTCAGCTTGTCAGGCAATTAGCTAATGTTTTCTTAGCAAATAATTACCAAATGAAAAGGCACAAAGAAATGAATAAACTTTGCTTGTTAGGTTAACTTCTGCTTATTTTCCACGCAGATCCCAGCAGTGATTCTCCCTTGCTCACACACACAATCAGGTGCAGCTTTAATTACTATCAATTGACCAGCTGAAAGCCTTTAGCTGGCTGGCTGCTACTGTGTGAACCCAAATCCTGCTTTAAGAGCTGTTTTCAGTGGAAATAAGAACAAAGTTAGGTTTCTTTGTGATGGCTGAGGTGTTTGCTCACAGAAAGCTAGCAATAGCACTTAGATAGAGAACAGTCCATGTAATGAATAGTTTCATCTGCTGTATCTCCCCCTTCATCAATCAGCATAGGGTCACTATCATACATTGGCACAGACGAGTCTTTCATTAAGGCACTATCATGAGAATGCTTATTCCCTTGCTGCCATTCACTATTATGGATAGGGTCTGGATCAGTGTTCATACCTGAGCCTCTCCTGCTATCATAATTCCTCTCTGTATAGCCTGGCCAGTATGTAATCCAATTCTGATGTCCAGCCTTCCAATCTTGATCCCTGGACACTGGATCTTTTCTCACATACCTTCTGGCATAGGTCTGAAAGTCCCTTCCACTTGCAGTCTTCTCTCTCCTAGGTAGCCACTGGTGATTCCTATCTCTGCCATTCCATTCCTCTGGCTGACTCCAGTCCAATGGACTCTGCTGGCACTTGGAATACCTCCCAGTATGGGTACTGCCTTGGACTCTCCCAAACCTGCCAATGGCCTTTCTTCTCTTCCTTCCAGAGAGTTTCCTTCTCTCTCTATCCGCTTGGCTTGGCTTCTGCTTCTCCAGGTGATGCTGGTGCTTGTAGCCGTTGCTGTAGCTGTCTCCCTTCCTGAAGCTCTTCCTGAAGCTGTTATCTGAAGAATAAGCTCTATTCTTATTCTGTTCTAATGTGTGCTCCTCCCTAACACAGCGCAGCTGTGTTGAATCAGGCCCTGCCCTTTGAGATGAGTGCTTAGGGATTACCTCATAGCTCTCTTGATTGCACACACGTTTTCTCACTTCAGCCCCCCTCATGGCTGCTGGAAACCTGGTGCATTCTGGGACTGGTAGTCTTTTATATGAAAACTCTGTTTTCTTACTTCTACCAGAACTGACAGGTTGCTTGTTCAGAGTCACATCATCTTTTCTATAGCTCCTACCTGAGCTATGATAAGCTTCCTTATCACATACCCCCCTGCTTAAGTTATTACGGACTGGTTTTACTGGTGAAACTGCTTTCCTACAGTCCGTAATACCTACGAGAGTGTTATCTTCTTGAAGCTCACTTACTTCCTGACTGGGTTCAGGGTCATTATTTACAGGCCTCTCCTTCCAAGACTTAAGTACATTAATATGGTAGGTCTGCCTACGCCCTCTTGCATTTTCTACCATATAAGACACTGGGCTCACTTGTTCAACAACCTTCCATGGCCCTTTCCACTGTACCTCAAATTTTGGAGCAGTTCCTGCTACTTGAACCAAAACCTTTTCACCAATGCTTAATTGGCGGCTTTTTGCCTTTCTATCATACCACCCTTTCTGGCGAACTTGACTGTCCTGCAGGTTCCTCTCAGCAACCTGCGAAGTCCTTTTCAAACGTGCTCTCAAGTCACGTAGAAACAGTGGCACCTCCTGACTTCCTGGTTCAGGATCAATCCATTGTTCCCTCAAAATATCCAACAAACCCCGTGGAGCCTGTGATGCAGCAAGGGGTACACAGCCTATGCAAATTCAGGTAAAAGAAAGACTTACCTCAGAGTCAGCTTTAGAAAGCAGCACTAGGCACTCTGAGTCACCGGAGCAAGGGAAATTCTTGCTACGTAGCAAACAAAAATCCCATCAGGAACACCTGAGTGAAAATCCCCAGGTCACGTGCAGAGCTAGGGATTACTTAAGGCAAGGTTCCAGTCAGTGGAGTAGATTGGGAGTGGCCAGAGGAGGAGCAAGAACACGAACACCAAAGGGAACTGCAGAGAGTAGGACTGCAGGTCGGGTTGCAGAGAATAGCAGGAGGTGTGGCTCTCATCAGCTGAGCAGAAACCCCAGGGGATTGCTGGGAGGAAACTCTTCTCACGGAGAACCAGGAAGTGAGTCTGACTCCAGCTCTCGAGAAGAGAGGTTCAAGGCAAGCTGTTCCAAGAGTAGACCTGCTACCAGAAATAACCTGAAAGAGAAGCTAGGAAGATCCCACTACACTAGAGACCGGTATGTGCCAGTTCAGGGCAGAGGTCACTGTGAGAGGAAAGTGTTGGGGGATGGGAACTCCAAGCACGTCTGCAGCCTAAGAAGTAGGTGTAAAACTAAGTCTCATTATACTCCTGCACAACCAGCCTGGAAGGCAAAAGCCACAAGGTATAGGGAGCCAAGTATTAAGGCAGTCCCTGCAGAGAGAAGGAATCCTAGATATGATTATAGGGAAAAGTTTAAAACCCCTAAGTGCCAAGGGCGTGGTCCTGAATATAACTACAAGCAGCAAGGTGGTTCAGAGCTGTTATTCTGGGAGGAGAGCCCAGGCAGAAGATACCACAGGCCAGAGAGGTATAGCCCTGAAGGGAGAAGAGCCTCTTTTGATTATTACAGTGATTTATCACAGGACACTGTGTCTGAGCGCCATTTGTATGAGGAGTCTGACACAGGGAGTTTGGGCACTGCTGAGGAGAATATGATATGGGAAGACGCTAGCAATCTTCCGGAGCCCATTCCCATGGAATGCAGCATGTGTTACAAACGCAGCCTTGCTATGTGAATGAATGCAAAGAGAACTTTGTACAGGAAATAAGGATTATTTGTTTGCCATTAATTTGTTGCTCTGTTCATCTTTGAGTTTCTGTTTTCTTGACAAGTCCGAGCGGGACGGGGAATAAAACCCACTTTAAGTTTCATTCAAAAAAATTGCTCTGAAAGACTCTTTTGTTTATCAAGCCAGAGCAATTACTTGTTCATAGGCCCTAGGCAACCGCCTATACAGGGCGATAAGGGCTCTAACCACGGGCCCCATCACAAGTTGGCGTAGTTTTATCGGATCCAGTCCAGGAGACAAGAAACTACGGAGTGGAGCAACGACGCGGGAAGAGCGGAGTTGACACGCCCAGAGGAGGATCCAGGATTCCAAGAGTGCGACGGCAAGCACCTTCTCAAAATAAGAACCTCCACCTTGCTCAGGTAACGGGTATTTGGGCACAGATTGGGAGGATCGCTGGTGAGAAGGAGAAGGCTTGGGAGGAAGAAATTTTTCCTTGTATTATTGTGCCACACTTGGGTTTGCGTGTTTCTGATTTGTTTTCCAGAAAAAAAGACGACCACGATGGATGCACAGGAGGTTCTCAGGTGGATGAGCAGCCAGTTCGAGAAGCAGGGAGAGCTAGCTCGGCAGAACCAGGGGCAGGCCATCGCTGCCCTGGTGGAGCAACAGAAGCCCCTGACGGACTTAATGCTTACTCTCCTGAAGGAGCCAAAGAAGGAAGAGTCACCAGCAGCAGTACCTATCTGTGGGGTAGGCCCACAGAGTTGTGGGATTTGGACACTGGGACAAATGCATGCTAATGACAATTTCGATGACTTTGTGCAAACATTTGAGAGAATAGCTCTTAATGCAAAATGGCCACAAGAGCAATTAGCCGTTAGGCTGGCCTCAGCACTAACCGGTGAGGCTCAGGCAGCCTACAGGGCCATGCCAGCAGCTCTAGCAGCTGATTATCAAGAGGTTAAGAGAGCTGTGCGTGATAGGTTGGGCTTAACCCCTACCATGTACAGACGCATGCTACGGTCTACCCGGATTCAACCAAATGAAACCCCAAAGGCACTGTATCACAGAGTGCATGGGCTGGTTTTAAAGTGGCTTGAACCCGAGGGTAAACCGATGGAAGAGGTAATTGATCTAATCGTATTAGAGCAATTCTTTGATGCAGTACCAGAAGAGGTTAGAACATTTCTGACCCTACAGAACTGTAGAACCTCTGCTGAAGCAGCGCACCTAACTGAAAGGTTCTTTGAGGCTGAAGTAATGAAAGAAGCCAGCGCTAGCAGCAGGTCAGGGTTAGCCAATTCTGTAAGAGGTATAAATGTTTCTCCAAGGAACAGAGGGGATTCAAAGGAATCCAGGTGTATAAAAATGGATGGTAACAAAATGTTAAAGTGCTTTAAGTGTGGGAAAAGTGGGCACTTAAAGAGAGAATGTAGGTCTCGTACAGCACTTGTCACTGGCCGTGAGCACCACACAGCTGCAGGTTTCCGTGTAGATGTGGAGGTACAGGGAGTCCCAGCTAAGGCCTTGCTTGACTCGGGGGCCGACCAAAGTATGGTCTCCCGCCGTTTGTGGAAAACCATACAGGCCCAGAGGGGTTTTCCCCCGAGTCAGCAAGAAGGCACAGCGAAAATACAATGTGTGCATGGTGCAACAACTTCATATCCTTTGTATAGGGTAAAAGTTAAGGGCTTAGGCACACGAAGGGAAGTATTAGTAGCCATCATTCCCAGGCTACCATACGATATAGTGTTGGGAAGAGATTGGCCACCCTTCTATAAAGGCATAGAGAGCAATACATACATAAAGGGAGGATTAGTTTCCACCAGATCTCAGGCAAAGGGACTGAGACCCCCTAGTGAAACGCTAGTAGAGGAAAATCCTGTCCCAGTAATAGAAGAGGGTGAGATAGAACCCGAAGAGGGGGAAGAGGTGAGGGCAGATGAAGGCCTACACGAGCTTCCCAGACATGATGATTTAATTGCTACCCCTAGCGAAGGTAAAAAGAAAAGCAAGGGTGAAAAGCGCCGGGAGAGGCAACACCGAGCCCAGTTGAGAGCCGGAGTAGCCGACGGGCAAGGGTTACCCTGGGTACCGGCAGACTTGGTAAAAAAGTTTCCGTCCTTTGCTAAAGAACAGAAGGCAGACCCTGTATTAAAATACGCCTTCGAGTTTGCAAAGACGGATAGAGACGTGCTCCCTAGGTTCCTCTTGGAGGATGATATTTTATATAGGGAAAGTAGTAATCCCCAAAATGATGCCATTAGGAAACAGTTGGTAGTTCCTACCACATTTAAGGCAGTTGTCATGAGGCTCGCTCACGACCACCCCATTGGAGGGTATAAAGGGGTACAGGCCACACTCGACCAAATTCTCGAGCGTTTTTATTGGCTGGGAGTATTTCGAGAGACAAAGAAATTCTGCGAGGCTTGTCCGGCTTGTCAGCGAGTAAGCGCTGCAAAGCCTGCAGGAGTTCCCCTGATCCAAACACCTACCATAACGGAACCAGTTAAGAGAATGGCAATGGATATTGTAGGGCCCCTGATAAGAACCCCTAGGGGATTTCAATATATCCTAGTTATCATGGATGTAGCCACTAGGTTCCCCTGGGCAATTCCTTTACGGAACATTTCTGCCAGGTTCATAGCCACAGAATTAATAAAATTATTCTGTGAGGTAGGTTTCCCGAGGGAAATGCTCACAGACAGAGGAAGCAATTTTGTCTCAAGGTACTTAGCACAGGTATGGGATGCTTTTGGCATCACCCATATAAAAACAGCGGCTTATCATCCACAGACAAACGGTCTGGTGGAACGATTTAACCAAACCCTTAAGCAGTTGCTGAGGAGGGGGTTAGAAGGGCAAATGGCGGACTGGGATGTTATGCTCCCATTTGTCCTATATGCTAGCAGGGAACAGATGCAAACCTCCCTAGGAACATCTCCCTACGAACTTATGTTCGGACGGGCGCCACGAGGGGTCTTGGACATATTGAGAGACCAGTGGGTGGAACCGGGTGAGGAAGAAATAGGAGTTCCCCAGTTTCTTTGCGGGCTACGGAGTCGCCTCCAGAGGGCATCTCAAGACGCAGATAAGAATCTACAGGATAGTAGGAAAACACAGAAAAAATATTACGACAGGGGTAAAAAACCTAGACAGTTGGCCACAGGCGATAAGGTCGTGGTAATGGTCACTGATCCAGGGCCAAAATTTGAGGCCCGGTGGAAGGGTCCCTATACGGTAATGGACCGCAAGGGTCCGGTATCATATGTGGTCAAGAGTGACAGGGGACGCCTTCAGACGTACCACATAAATGTTTTGAAACCATGGCATGAAAGGATGGCCACTGTTAGCCGTTTTAAAATACTACCCCAGTACCGGGCAGAACACACATGTCCCCAAAAACCCTGGGAGGAGTGTGACCCATTGTACAGCAGGTATGGGGGATTCATGAGGCCAGGACAGATTCCGCGCTGTGTGCACATGAGTTCACCATCACGGAATATCTTAAGAGGGGGGATATGTGATGCAGCAAGGGGTACACAGCCTATGCAAATTCAGGTAAAAGAAAGACTTACCTCAGAGTCAGCTTTAGAAAGCAGCACTAGGCACTCTGAGTCACCGGAGCAAGGGAAATTCTTGCTACGTAGCAAACAAAAATCCCATCAGGAACACCTGAGTGAAAATCCCCAGGTCACGTGCAGAGCTAGGGATTACTTAAGGCAAGGTTCCAGTCAGTGGAGTAGATTGGGAGTGGCCAGAGGAGGAGCAAGAACACGAACACCAAAGGGAACTGCAGAGAGTAGGACTGCAGGTCGGGTTGCAGAGAATAGCAGGAGGTGTGGCTCTCATCAGCTGAGCAGAAACCCCAGGGGATTGCTGGGAGGAAACTCTTCTCACGGAGAACCAGGAAGTGAGTCTGACTCCAGCTCTCGAGAAGAGAGGTTCAAGGCAAGCTGTTCCAAGAGTAGACCTGCTACCAGAAATAACCTGAAAGAGAAGCTAGGAAGATCCCACTACACTAGAGACCGGTATGTGCCAGTTCAGGGCAGAGGTCACTGTGAGAGAAAAGTGTTGGGGGATGGGAACTCCAAGCACGTCTGCAGCCTAAGAAGTAGGTGTAAAACTAAGTCTCATTATACTCCTGCACAACCAGCCTGGAAGGCAAAAGCCACAAGGTATAGGGAGCCAAGTATTAAGGCAGTCCCTGCAGAGAGAAGGAATCCTCCATATGATTATAGGGAGAAGTTTAAAACCCCTAAGTGCCAAGGGCGTGGTCCTGAATATAACTACAAGCAGCAAGGTGGTTCAGAGCTGTTATTCTGGGAGGAGAGCCCAGGCAGAAGATACCACAGGCCAGAGAGGTATAGCCCTGAAGGGAGAAGAGCCTCTTTTGATTATTACAGTGATTTATCACAGGACACTGTGTCTGAGTGCCATTTGTATGAGGAGTCTGACACAGGGAGTTTGGGCACTGCTGAGGAGAATATGATATGGGAAGACGCTAGCAATCTTCCGGAGCCCATTCCCATGGAATGCAGCATGTGTTACAAACGCAGCCTTGCTATGTGAATGAATGCAAAGAGAACTTTGTACAGGAAATAA
The DNA here is from genome assembly GCA_033557465.1 of Ichthyophis bannanicus. Lineage (NCBI taxonomy): Eukaryota > Metazoa > Chordata > Amphibia > Gymnophiona > Ichthyophiidae > Ichthyophis > Ichthyophis bannanicus. Next base: position 1,081,407,398 of record CM066032.1, read on the forward strand.
GGATTATTTGTTTGCCATTAATTTGTTGCTCTGTTCATCTTTGAGTTTCTGTTTTCTTGACAAGTCCGAGCGGGACGGGGAATAAAACCCACTTTAAGTTTCATTCAAAAAAATTGCTCTGAAAGACTCTTTGTTTATCAAGCCAGAGCAATTACTTGTTCATAGGCCCTAGGCAACCGCCTATACAGGGCGATAAGGGCTCTAACCACGGGCCCCATCACAAGTTGGCGTAGTTTTATCGGATCCAGTCCAGGAGACAAGAAACTACGGAGTGGAGCAACGACGCGGGAAGAGCGGAGTTGACACGCCCAGAGGAGGATCCAGGATTCCAAGAGTGCGACGGCAAGCACCTTCTCAAAATAAGAACCTCCACCTTGCTCAGGTAACGGGTATTTGGGCACAGGTTGGGAGGATCGCTGGTGAGAAGGAGAAGGCTTGGGAGGAAGAAATTTTTCCTTGTATTATTGTGCCACACTTGGGTTTGCGTGTTTCTGATTTGTTTTCCAGAAAAAAAGACGACCACGATGGATGCACAGGAGGTTCTCAGGTGGATGAGCAGCCAGTTCGAGAAGCAGGGAGAGCTAGCTCGGCAGAACCAGGAGCAGGCCATCGCTGCCCTGGTGGAGCAACAGAAGCCCCTGACGGACTTAATGCTTACTCTCCTGAAGGAGCCAAAGAAGGAAGAGTCACCAGCAGCAGTACCTATCTGTGGGGTAGGCCCACAGAGTTGTGGGATTTGGACACTGGGACAAATGCATGCTAATGACAATTTCGATGACTTTGTGCAAACATTTGAGAGAATAGCTCTTAATGCAAAATGGCCACAAGAGCAATTAGCCGTTAGGCTGGCCTCAGCACTAACCGGTGAGGCTCAGGCAGCCTACAGGGCCATGCCAGCAGCTCTAGCAGCTGATTATCAAGAGGTTAAGAGAGCTGTGCGTGATAGGTTGGGCTTAACCCCTACCATGTACAGACGCATGCTACGGTCTACCCGGATTCAACCAAATGAAACCCCAAAGGCACTGTATCACAGAGTGCATGGGCTGGTTTTAAAGTGGCTTGAACCCGAGGGTAAACCGATGGAAGAGGTAATTGATCTAATCGTATTAGAGCAATTCTTTGATGCAGTACCAGAAGAGGTTAGAACATTTCTGACCCTACAGAACTGTAGAACCTCTGCTGAAGCAGCGCACCTAACTGAAAGGTTCTTTGAGGCTGAAGTAATGAAAGAAGCCAGCGCTAGCAGCAGGTCAGGGTTAGCCAATTCTGTAAGAGGTATAAATGTTTCTCCAAGGAACAGAGGGGATTCAAAGGAATCCAGGTGTATAAAAATGGATGGTAACAAAATGTTAAAGTGCTTTAAGTGTGGGAAAAGTGGGCACTTAAAGAGAGAATGTAGGTCTCGTACAGCACTTGTCACTGGCCGTGAGCACCACACAGCTGCAGGTTTCCGTGTAGATGTGGAGGTACAGGGAGTCCCAGCTAAGGCCTTGCTTGACTCGGGGGCCGACCAAAGTATGGTCTCCCGCCGTTTGTGGAAAACCATACAGGCCCAGAGGGGTTTTCCCCCGAGTCAGCAAGAAGGCACAGCGAAAATACAATGTGTGCATGGTGCAACAACTTCATATCCTTTGTATAGGGTAAAAGTTAAGGGCTTAGGCACACGAAGGGAAGTATTAGTAGCCATCATTCCCAGGCTACCATACGATATAGTGTTGGGAAGAGATTGGCCACCCTTCTATAAAGGCATAGAGAGCAATACATACATAAAGGGAGGATTAGTTTCCACCAGATCTCAGGCAAAGGGACTGAGACCCCCTAGTGAAACGCTAGTAGAGGAAAATCCTGTCCCAGTGATGATTGGCATGGGGATCAATGGCACCACCGGTGGGTGAGCCGCTGTAACTCGCTGACACGCTGGACATGCAGCACAAAACTGGGCAGTTTCTTTGAAGATACCTGGCCAGTAAAAACGCACAAGAATTTGATCCAGCGTTCCTTGCATACCTTTATGACCTCCCACGGGATGATCATGTGCTAGTCTAAGTACTAGCCCTTTGAAAGTTGTGGGTACCACCAATTGTTTACGTATGGCACCATTTCTGGGGTCCTGACTCTCTCTATATAATATGTCATTATCTAGTCTGAATCTGGGCAATTCCTCCCTGACCTCCTGAGCATACTTAAAAGCTCGGGTGAGAGCTTGATCAGCTCGCTGCTCTTGTGGAAAGTTAGGAAACTTTGCCACCAACTCAGCTGGCACCCAGGGTAAACTTTGACCACCTAACATCTCAGCCCTACCCTGTGCTCTGCAAAGTTTCTCACGCCTCTTTTGTGCTTTCAACTTTCTTACTTTACCAGATGATGGGGTTATTAAATCATCATGAGAGGGTAAATCTCCTAATAACTCTGCCTGCTCCCCCTCCTCCTTCTGCTGGCTCTCTAACTTAGCCTGCGAGCGGGTGGATACAAGGCCCCTCTTATTACCCATAGTTTGGCCTTCTGGAAGCTTAACCATCTTTTTAGCTAGGGACTGAGGACTTCCAAAGAAAGGCCCGGGAGCTATTTCCATTATTAAACCTTCTCCCTCCTTCTTTCCTAGCCCTTTCACTAGTTCCTGCTTAAATCTTGGCCAGTCCTTCCCTAGAACCAAATCAAAGGGTAGCCTAGGCACCACTGCTAATAGGACTTCCTCTTGTTCCCCCAGGCACTTAACCTTTAGCCTATAGGTGGGATATGATGTTGCAGCACCATGAATGCATCTGATGTGAACTTGGCTTTCAGGGGTTCTAGGCACAAATCTTTCTTGGGCCTCTATCCTCTTCCAAAGCCTTTTTGACATCATACTCTGGTCTGCCCCAGAGTCTAATAATGCATTTGTGATAATTCCCTGCACATCAACCATCAAAAGAAATCCTTCCTTGGGCTGTTTTAAATCCAGACCCATTAAACTAGTGTGTGTCTGGCATCTCTTCTCTAAATGTCCCACTTTTCCACACTTGAAACATTTCTTTCTATTCCACTGTGTCATCTGGTTTGATACAGTACATTCATTTTCAGAAACATTCTTAATTATTCTCTTTTCTGATACAGCACATTTAGCCTCAGCATCCATCTTTAGAGGGCCACCCATTCTATGGCAAGCCTGCCTGGCTTCCAAGAATCTCTCTGCTAGCATGGTTGCCTCTCCAAGATTTTGGCAATTTTGCTGTATAAGAAAAACATTCAAATCTTTAGGTACCCCAAGCATAAATTGTTCCAGCATTATAATATCTAATAACATTTCTACTGTCTTTTGCTCAGGCTCCAACCATTTTACAGCTAAACTTCTGATTCTCTGACTCAGAGCCCTGGGTGTCTCACCCACTTTCAATGTAACAGCTCTAAACATTCGCCTATACTCTGAAATAGACAACCCTAGGCGATCTCTAATAGCTGCCTTTACATCCTTATAAATCAAAGCCTGGGCTGCTGGCATTGCTCTGTAAGCTGCAAGTGCCTCTCCAGTTAATGAGGCTGCCAGCCTTACTGCCCACTGGGTCTCTGGCCATGCTAAAGCCTGTGCCACTCTTTCAAAAGACTCTAGAAAATCATCAACATTATCATCTGGAGTTAATTTCCCAAAATTAAATGCCCCAATCCCTTGATTGAGTCCCACACTGTTCACATGTGGTGTACCAGTACTAACTGCTGGTCTTGCATCTGTTCCACTTTGGCTCTGCAGCTGAACTAGAGCTTGCACCAGATCAAGCACTGGTTTCTGCTGTTCCATTAAGGCCTTCATAGCAGTGTCCTGGGCCTGCTGTGATAGCTCCTGCTGCTTGCAAAATTGGGCTGCCATCCACTGAGCCATCTCCCTCGGATCCATCTTGACCCCTGCAAGAAATAAAGAAAAAAAAAAAACAAAGAGCAGCACCTTCCAACCAGGTGTGTTTTTTTTTCAACTTTTTTTTTTTTTCAATTACCCCCTGTGCTTACACACATCCACCACTAGACATGCCCAGGTACATATTACCTTGTCTCAGTGATGAATCCAGCTTTGCACAGGGTCTTTTCATCTGGGACAGCTTCCTGGAACAACCACTTCTCCTCCAAAGTGTAGATGAGGGAACAAATCTTCTTTCAGCTTCAAACTTGAATTTTATTTGTAATCCACAGCAAATAAATCCTCTTGGTGCAAAAGCAATCCTGCCAACTACGCCATTTGTCAGACGGCTGCCTAGGGTGAGAACTTACACAATCTTGACGATGCATATATTCATATGATTCTTGCAAGGTATTGTGGGTAATGTAGTTCTTTCGCTCCAAACACAGCTGAAGACAATAATTGAGTTGTGAAACCAGTGGTTAAAGCCAGTAAAATACTTCTTTTATTGATGGGGTTTAATTCACCCAGCACAAGTATGCTTGTTAGCAATATAAATGAGGTTACTTGCTTGCAGTGTTTAAATGGATAACATAAAGTCACAAAGCAAATCAGAAAACAACCTTCAGCTTGTCAGGCAATTAGCTAATGTTTTCTTAGCAAATAATTACCAAATGAAAAGGCACAAAGAAATGAATAAACTTTGCTTGTTAGGTTAACTTCTGCTTATTTTCCACGCAGATCCCAGCAGTGATTCTCCCTTGCTCACACACACAATCAGGTGCAGCTTTAATTACTATCAATTGACCAGCTGAAAGCCTTTAGCTGGCTGGCTGCTACTGTGTGAACCCAAATCCTGCTTTAAGAGCTGTTTTCAGTGGAAATAAGAACAAAGTTAGGTTTCTTTGTGATGGCTGAGGTGTTTGCTCACAGAAAGCTAGCAATAGCACTTAGATAGAGAACAGTCCATGTAATGAATAGTTTCATCTGCTGTATCTCCCCCTTCATCAATCAGCATAGGGTCACTATCATACATTGGCACAGACGAGTCTTTCATTAAGGCACTATCATGAGAATGCTTATTCCCTTGCTGCCATTCACTATTATGGATAGGGTCTGGATCAGTGTTCATACCTGAGCCTCTCCTGCTATCATAATTCCTCTCTGTATAGCCTGGCCAGTATGTAATCCAATTCTGATGTCCAGCCTTCCAATCTTGATCCCTGGACACTGGATCTTTTCTCACATACCTTCTGGCATAGGTCTGAAAGTCCCTTCCACTTGCAGTCTTCTCTCTCCTAGGTAGCCACTGGTGATTCCTATCTCTGCCATTCCATTCCTCTGGCTGACTCCAGTCCAATGGACTCTGCTGGCACTTGGAATACCTCCCAGTATGGGTACTGCCTTGGACTCTCCCAAACCTGCCAATGGCCTTTCTTCTCTTCCTTCCAGAGAGTTTCCTTCTCTCTCTATCCGCTTGGCTTGGCTTCTGCTTCTCCAGGTGATGCTGGTGCTTGTAGCCGTTGCTGTAGCTGTCTCCCTTCCTGAAGCTTTTCCTGAAGCTCTTCCTGAAGCTGTTATCTGAAGAATAAGCTCTATTCTTATTCTGTTCTAATGTGTGCTCCTCCCTAACACAGCGCAGCTGTGTTGAATCAGGCCCTGCCCTTTGAGATGAGTGCTTAGGGATTACCTCATAGCTCTCTTGATTGCACACACGTTTTCTCACTTCAGCCCCCCTCATGGCTGCTGGAAACCTGGTGCATTCTGGGACTGGTAGTCTTTTATATGAAAACTCTGTTTTCTTACTTCTACCAGAACTGACAGGTTGCTTGTTCAGAGTCACATCATCTTTTCTATAGCTCCTACCTGAGCTATGATAAGCTTCCTTATCACACACCTTGCCCTTTTCTTTGGGATCCCGACATTGCAAACAGCATCAGTGGCTTCTTCAATGCTGGAAGAAGTCTCGCTGCAATTACTCTGAAGCAGCTGCTTTCCTAATTCGAAGAGGAATAGATGACGTCTGTGCTTTGACTTGGACTGCCATTCTGGATTTAGTGACATCCAAACAATGAAGGCGTTCAAAGCACTGATATCCAACATGTTGTAGAAGATTGTCACTGGCCAGCGTCTTGTCATTCGTTTTGTGGTATACATGCGCACCATTGGATCTGCCGTATCTACTCCACCTCTACTAGAATTATAGTCCAAGATCATGCATGTTTTTTTGTCTGGACGTGTGTTACCTACTTCTTCTTGATCATGCAACCTGCTCAGAAGAACAACCACTTTTCCTTTCTTTGGGCAATAGAAAACCAGAGTGGAGTCATCGCGAAAGGCAGACAGTGAAGTGAATACCTCTCAGCCCTTTGCTGTTACAAATTCTGGAGGCAATTATTTTCTGTTCTTTCGAATTGTTCCCAAAAGTGTCATTTGTTTTTCTAGCAATTTTCGTGACAGGGATAAACTGCAGAAGAAATTATCAACAGTAACATTTCTGCCATATCGTGTCAATCCTTCAGTGAGTTGCAGCACAAAACTTTCACCCTGATTCTGTTCCCTGTTTTATCCGAGTTCCCTTCTTGTATATACTTGAAGACACAGAACATATGACGTTGCACTGTCACACAACATTCATAGCTTTATGCCATATTTCCCAGGTTTGCTGGGAATATATTGTCTGAATGGAACACGGCCACGAAATGTAAGCAGTTGCTCATCCACAGTAACATTTTCACCAGGAACAAAGGGGTCACTTAGAGTTGCTTCCCAGGTATCAAAAACGTGTCTGATTGGAGCAAGCTTATCCACGCCTTGTTGTTCTCATCTGTTGGTTGCATCATCAAATCTGAGAGCATGGCTACGGGCCATATTTTTGCCAAAAACAGAACGACCATCTTCAAGGTTCCACAACTGAACTATGGATTCATTTTGTGACTTGTACACGCCTGAGAGGATCAGAAGTCCAAGAAAACGTTGAAATTCTCCATCTGTCAAATCTTTCCAGGTGTCATCATAAATGTGTCTTCCTTGTTTGCTCATCCACATCATGATTTCATTCAATAAGTTCTTCCTCATGAACAAGTGGAATGCTGCGAGAGGGCCATCAACATTTCGTACCGCATACCTTGTAGAAACTTGTTGTACGGGCATGACATTAGCTCTGGCATATCTTCCAGCAGCTTGCTTTATAGGTTTCCTGTTCTGTGATGTGGCATTCTTAGATACATAGGCTTCAATGGAAACATTTTTGCTTATAGTTGATGACCTCTTAGCTCCTCTAGGACCACAACTAAGATTCCTCACAGATGATACTGACACCGAGGACTCCTGCCTTCTTCCTCATCCAGCACAGCCTCGACCTTTGCCTCGACCTGTAACTTGACTCTTTGCTGCAGGCGATGTTACCGGCTCAACATCAGTCTCACATTCACTTGGCGACCAACTGCTGTCGCCATCTGAATCATGACTGTCATCATCAGATTTATCGCCCGAACTTAGCTGATATGCTTCTTCGCTTGCTGAATATGCTGCATCATCAGACGACTCAGAGCCGTCACTGTCAGCATCTCATTGCAATATTTCTCTTTCTTGGGCAGCTGAATACTTTCGTTTTGACATCATAAACAATAACCTAAAATAAATAAACAAAGAAAGTTGAATAAAACCCAAAGCAGTTTTACTATATATTTTAATAATCGTGATGAACGAGCTGAAAGCCTTTAGATTTCATCGGAAATAATGAGAGAATGTATGATATCAATTACAGAAAATGTGTAATTTTCATAAAATAAGAGTACAAAAAATAAATGATACATAATTAATGATAAATTCCTTTGTCAGATCAAAAAATTCACAAAACTGCAAATTGTATCACGATCCAAACTGGATGTAAGCAACTGGGGTCAAAAATGACCCCACTTCAGAATGCATTGTAACACAGTCCACCGGTAGCTGAAGAACCCATGGCAGAGGAACTATCAAGGGTTCAGAGCCACATTCCAATGGGGCGGAATGAGATAGAACACCCCCATTCCGCGATTGAACCGCTGCCATTGGAGAAGATGTCACTGGGTCAATGCATTCTGAAGGTATTCCTGGTAATGTGGACGTTCAAAATGTTTTGCTTGCTGATGTTTGGTCTGTTCTTTCTCGCATAGAGGCCTCCATTATGTCATTGGCTTCTGTAGCTTCTCAATTCTCTGAGTTTTCGAGAGGCTCTGTAGCTAAAATGGCTCAACATGATTTTCAAATTGCAGCTTTGGATACTAAATGCCAGAAATTAGAGAACCAATGTGTCACTTTGCAAAAATCCTCTTTGTCTTTTATTAATGATAGTATTACCTTGCATACCCAACAGGAATTGTTGGAAAATTCTTTAAGGATATTCGAATATTCGATGTTTAAACTTTCCTTATACTCGTCTACTGTCGCCTCAGATATTATTTAATAAATATTTAACTGAAGTTCTGGGATATGAAGATGATGCTAAACCGCTTATAAATAAGCTTTATTATCTTCCTGTGACTGGGACACCTTCTGGTGGGGTTTCCCCAGGAGCTGCCCCTAAGGTTTTAAAAGATTCACTGGATGTATCTGAGTATATAGAGTCTTCTCGTGACATAATTTCCTCTCGTGCTACTTTGCTCGTATCTTTTGTTTCTGAGACTGACAAAAATTCTGTCATGTGTTTGTTTTTTGTAAATAAGAATGCTGAATTTTGTGGGGGCAAGCACTGTTCCCTCTAAGCTGTGCGCGTGTGCGCGCGCACACACCTTGCCGAGCGAGCGCACATACTTTACAACAGAGCGCACAAAAATTACGGTTCTGATTCTGATAGAAAACAACACAGGTGTCTTAAAATTTAAAAGTTGTTGTGTATTTACGGTTTTCACAAGTTTTACAATATTTTCTAGTGCAATCAATGTGGTGTACATACTGTATTCTGACGTGTAGAAAACTTTTAAAGTATATAACTCAGAGTGTCATTATGTGCCACACAAAAATTTAACCTTCCTTCAAAAGCTGCACAGCTGATATTTTATGCGCACACAGCCTACAGAAAATTAGAGGGAACATTGGGGGCAAGGTAAATATTTTTCCTGACGTCTCTAGGCAAATGCAGCTCAGGCGTAGGGCTTTTTTGTCTTTAAAGCTTCGCATCTTAGCACTTGGTGCATCCTTTTTCTTAAAATTTCCTTGTAAATGTGTGGTTATTTTAGGTGGCACCAAGTATGTTTTCTCAGAGACTTCATCTTTAGAATCGTTCATTATAAACCAGGTTCCTGTGAAGTAAATTGTTGATCAATGTTTCAGTAAGTAAAGTATAATGAGTTTAGTATAGTTTGGGGGCAGTTCTCCCTCTCAATCCTTTTCTTTTTTCATTTTAATTATATTGTGTATTTTCTGTCTATATATTTTCCTACTAATGGCCGCTTCCCTGGATGTGGACTATGCTATTTTCTGTAAATTTCTTTATGATGTATAATCTTTTGTTGTATTTATTCCTTTTTAAATCATCAATAAAAATATTAATTAATAAAAATGACCCCACTGGTACTCTGTGCTGCAATTCATCACTAGCGTCACCTAGAGGATGAAAATTATTCCTCTCATGGCACAATATAAAGAGAATATTGACATGTGAAAAGTCATAAAAAGATTGCATTCGTGAACAACTAGTTTCCGAGATACGCATTGTGAAACTTGCAATGGGGTCACTTTTGACCCCATCGGTACTCCCAGGGTTAAAGCAGCACATTTGTTTTTATTATTTTGTTTTTATTATTTTAGTATCTATGTGTTTTTTGGGATGATTAAGCTTTGTTTTATATTATACTTTTGTTATAGGCGTATTAATTTATGTATGTATATTTTTACCTACTTATTTATGGTTTTATTTTACCTTTTTGAGGCTTCTCACCCCCTGAAGAAGGCCCTAGTGGCCAAAACACATCATGGCTTAATAAAGACCTGTTTTGACTGCCAGTTGTGGACCAGCTCCTTTGTTACTTTGGATATATGTACATACATTTGACACATAAAAGAATCAAATAAAACAAGATCAATTAAAAAAGGAAATCACAGAAAATAGTATAAAAACTAGAACATTGCCAGGACAACATTATTCTGTTCAAAAGAAGACCACTGTTCATCCCACAAATAATATTAACATTACCAAAAAGAGATAAACCCCCTGTGACCCATTTCTCCTATTTTTGTCTGAGAATTTACCTTGAGCAGAACAATCCGCTCTTGTAGTAAATCATCCTTTTATTCTTTTTAAGAATGGAACTCTCCCTCTGCTTTAAAATCCCTGGGATAATAAGTAAATCTTAAAGGATAATTGTGGTATTATCCCTGGGATTTTAAAGCAGAGGGAGAGTTCCCTTCTTAAAAAGAATAAAAGGATGATTTACTACAAGAGCGGATTGTTCTGCTCAAGGTAAATTCTCTGACAAAAATATGAGAACTGGGATACACGGGGTTTATCTGTTTTTGGTAATGTTAGGACAACATTATTGGCACCCTTATAAACAATTCAAATCACTTTGAACCACATTCCTATTACAGTAAAATTAGGCACACCTGTGATCAATTGTCATTACTCACATGACTTGAATCAACCAATGAATAATGGCTGTAATGTTTAAAATGGCCACATTAACTCCCTGTTCCAGTTTCACAATGGTGAAGACAAGAGAGCTGCCAGAAAAGCCATTATCGCCAAATATCAAACTTCAAAAGGGGTGCAAGGCCATCTCCAAAGATCTTGGGATTACTGGACCCCGCTACGGCACATAGCTGTGACTGCTGACCTCTAACCCCGGAATGTCGGGGTCATATGCAGCCACGGCATTGAATATCAAGGATCAGTGCACAGCCTCTAATGCCATAGAAGCTAAATGGGTAGCGTCAATCTTGCACCGCTACCCGGTTAACTCTCACATGTAAAACTAGGCCAGCTTTTGATTTGCCTAGATTTACCCACAGGTCGCTAACCAGATAGCAGTGCAATATCGCCATTACCCAGTTAGTTACTGTCTCTGCCCAGCACATGCCCCAAAACATCCATGACACATCCCAGTGCTAAGAAGGGCATAGTGCAGCATTAGTTGGGGATATTCAGCGGCACTAACCGTATTAGTGCTGTTGAATATCTCATTCAGCGGTTTTTACATGATTTGCAGGTCTGTAAACTGTGTAAATGCTTTTAAACTATTGGGCCCCCTGTGTCTACACAAACTCGAAAAGTCCCTTGACTTAATAATAACATTATCCTACAATGTTATTAATAGGTTTTCTGCTCATGGAACTGTCAAAAACCTCCCTGGACATTGTGGGAAGAGAAAAATTAATCCAACCTTCAAAGGTTAGTGTGAACTGTTGGAAAAACACCACATACTACATCCAAAGAGCTTAAGACTGACTTTGAGCAATCTGGAGTGGTGGTTTCAACCCACACCATATGCTGCACACTAAACAAAGGACTTCATAGGCAAAGGCCCCTGCTGCTCAAATATATACATAAAAAGGCATGCCTGATCTTTGCCCAAACACACCTTGAGAAACCATAATCCCTCTGGGAAAATGTTCTACGGACGGATGAAACCAAACTTGAGCTCTTTAGCAATGAAGACCAGCGATACATTTACAGGCAAAGAAATGAAGCTTTTAAGGTAAAAAGAAAACCACCCTTTTTACACTTAAATATGATGGAGGTTCCATAATGCCAGAGAAACCTATCTTTGCCTGAGTCATGTACATTCCATGGGTCATGATGTTACCGCAGGGATGCAAGACACAATACAGCAAATACACATGCTAAGATTTTATTAGATAATGCAGACTACTATGTCTACAACTGTCCTCACACAGAAAGAAGTTGAACACACACATGTTTTTTTTCAATCCTCCCCTCTTCCTCCCCCCCCCCCCCCACACTGCTCATACTTTTCCAGCAGTAGCTCAAGGGGAGTACCATTCACATATAATAGATTATTCCCTGTCCATAGAGGAATTGTGATCTAAGGGCCTGATATTCAGAAAAACTGAGTTCCTAAATTAGACTCCTAAATCTGTGCTCTATTTTCAAACAAATTTAGGATCCTAAATTTTCAGTTGAAACTTCATCGTAGTTTAGAAGCTTAAAAGTTACACTTCTAAATTTAGGCCTAGCATTAATTTGCTTAAATGTAGGAGCCTAATTTATGAGCTTAGTGTTGAAAATCAGTGCTAAGCTCGTAACATTTTCCCCACCTTAAATCCACCCACTGCCACCTGTTTTTTATGCTCTTAAATTTAGGAGTTTAGTGAAGTTTAGAGTATAAATTTCAGGTCTCGACCTAGTAAATTTTTCATAAAACCCAATTTAGGAGCATAACTCTCCAAGTTAGGCGCTTAAATCCATTGGATATTGAGACCTAGGTTTGTACCAGAGTTGATGGAGTGTTAAATGACTTGCTCAAATCACAAGGAGGGTCATTGAGATTTGAATCCCAGTCACTATGGTTCATAGCCCACTGTGCTAAGCACTAAGCTAATCCTCCAATCATCTGGGTTTCAACCCTGCTGCTACTGTTCTTAAGTTTCAAACTTCTGCTAATTCATCCCCTTTTTGGGTCTTACTATGTGTCTAATATATGCACATGCATCATACAGACTGGGACAGGCCCACTGTATCTTTCATACTCAAATCTAAAAGTAGATCTTTCTCCTCACCATTACATGTCAGTGCCTCCTTTAGCTCATAAAAGACAAAGTAAATTCCCTCCTGCTATTTCCTTGCTCTAGAAGTCTCTAAGTAGTCATTAGTGGATTACGTGCTTCCCAGGGACTGACTCCAATCACTTCTCCCTGTAAATTGCCGAACCTCTATGCAACAGCACAGAGCAGACTTTGTAACTGGGACCTTGTCCTCATTACAGTCAAGGGACTTTTCAGAGTTTGTTTATATGGCTGGAATATATGCCTCCTTGGGGGTTATCAGTACTTCTCTGGGGTTTCTGTAATGTGAATGCTTAAGGGCAATCACCAGTTAACTGCACTGGGAGTGTTTCAATGCAATTTTACCAAGTCAACTGACAACAGCTTGAAGTAATATTAGCTCTCTTTTTTGAAGACAAGTGCTCTTCACACAATGAAGCTGGCACCACTTAATAAATCACAGCAACAGTCTTGAAACCTCACCATCAGTTCTGAGCCATTAATTTTTTCCTGGGTTTTTGACATATCATTTTGAGAGCTCTATAAGCTGCCCTCGAGAAGTTAAATTACAATGAGCAAAGTCTCTTACACCACTGGCCTAGTAACATCTTTAAGTCTACGACAAGGCATATCAAATATATTACAGCTACTTAATTTTTTACTTGTCACTATTTTGAAACAATATGGATATAATTTTATGTATCATTTTATGTGCCAATAATAAAACAATCTACACATGGGAAACGTTTCTCGTAAGACTGCACATGGGCATCTGTGCATAAATGTTTGTGTGGTGATAATACTTTAATGCAGACCCTGAGTAGACATTCCCAGGGGAAGTATGTGGGTACGCACCTGCAAATGTTTATGTACACTAGTAACACCTGCCTTGGAACAGCTGTGATTTTAATCATGAATTCCTAGGAACTATCGGAGATAATTCCAGGAGCATATTTTACATATGGAGCAATATTAAGCCACCGTGATCCACAATTTTATTAAAATAAAATGTGTATAATGAGCCCCATTGTCTGGAGAGTCGCTGGCACTGAATATAGGTAGAGTGTGGTCAGCTCTAAAGCTATCCGGGTGGCGGAGACATTCAGTTCACCATCCAGATAAACTATCTGGATAAATTAGGGCAGCCTTGCTATGCTGAGCTACTTAGACTCAGGTATCTCGGCACAGCAAGGTGGAATGAACAGAGTCTGGAGCTGGTAGTAGAAGAGCACAGATAAGAGGGCTTTGCCCGCTGAGCAGAATTCCCGAGGAGGGGTGTAGGGAGAGATAACGGAGGACAGTAATGAGGACCCACAGAGTGAACGCACTTGTAGACCAATAGAAGACGTTTGAACTGTGTGCGGAAAAGGAGATGGGGAACATGAAGGGACTTGGGAAGAGGGATTATGTGAGCACAGCGACATTTGCGGAAGATTAGTCATGCAGCTGTGTTTTGAACAGATTGAAAGGGAGACATGATTCAATGGGAGATGTGCAAGGAGCAGGTTGCAGTAGTGTAAATGAGAGGTGACAAGAGTGGTAAGGGACTTGTTAGAATTTTGCTTATATTATAGAGAAAGAAATGACAGGATTTAGCTATCTGCTGGATATGTGCAGAAGAGGAGAGAGAAGAGTCAAAGATGGTTGCGAGTTAAGGAGGCAGGGAATATGACATTGTTATCTACAGAAAAAGAGAAAGGACGAAGGATGGAGTTGGGTTTCGGCAGAAAGATAAGAAGATGTTTGGGCATGTTCAGTGTCAGACAGGTCCTGGACATCTTGGCAGCAATGTCAGACGAGCAAACTGAGATCTTAGCCTGGATTCCTAGAGAAATTCCTGGTGCAGAGAGGTTAATCTGAGAGTCGTCAGCATAAAGATGGTACTGAAAACTAGTGGAGAAAATCAGGACACCAAGAGAGTGAGTATAGAGAGGAAAGAGAAGTCCCAAGACAGAGCACTGTGGTGCACTGACTGAAATCGGGATTGCAGCGGAAGAGGATCCAGTAGAGCATACAATAAAAGAGAGATAAGAAAAAAACTATGACAGAATAGAGCTCCGAAATCCAAGCAAGAACAGGGTATCAAGAAGAAGGTGGCTATCAACAGTGTCAAAAGCAGCAGATAGGTCATGAAGGAGGTGGAAGGGGAGGAAGGTGGGCTACCTACTGGCTAGCCTGGACTTTGATTAGTGGATCGAGGGGTGGGAAGGGAAGGGGCTTTCCCAGATTGGCTAGCCAGGATCTTTGTTTGCCTGGGAGTGCACCAATTCTCCCCTCCCAGACAGTTCCCAATAGGGGATCTGGAGTTGTCCAGGGGGGGAATCAGTGCTGCAGGCAGTGAGGTCAGTCTTGATTCATATTGTCAGTGTCACCAACAGTATGGTTGAGAGGGGGAGGTCCGATTGCTTTATTGGAGGACTGATTGCTTCCAGGGCAGTGGACGCACTGCCACACTATCGGGCCCTCAGGCAGATAATGTCACCCCTTGAGGTGGCATTATCTGCTGCCGCAATCATGCCAGATTTCGGCAGTCACCATGCAAAAATGTTTTGAGCATTGGCTGCCGACCATTGCCAGTCCAGATTTGTACTGATCCGCCCCTAAAACCCTGCACTGCTTGAAGATCAGATATCACAGAAAAGTGCCTGCCATATTTGTTTTTCTTGCATATTAGCTGCTACTGTAGGGCGATAAATCAGTGTTAGCCTCACAGTAGCAGCTAACATCCTTTAGTAGACATAAATCTATGTATCTTTAGTGCTAGAATCACTAAGGGGTGTAGGCAAAAATATTTGTTTTTGTTTCCTGTGTTGGAAGTTTGTTTTATTTGAATACATTTTTGTTGATTCATTTTTGTAAAATTTCATTTCAGGGCAATTTTTTCAATAAAAGAGGTAGCTATGGCTGCTGCTTAAATGAAAAACAGAGCTAAAAGGTTACTAGAGGTTTCAGGCAAATAAAAAACTCCATGATAGCGCACTGGTTGTCCTCTAACTGCCTTCACCTGAATCTACCTAAGACCTCTTTCACGTGGTTTACTTTCGGGAGTCCTTGTCCCTCTGTCACCCCTATGCTTGGTAATTCCCCTACTCCTATGGTTTATTCCTTTCGGTATTTGGGAGTGATCCTTGATTCTAGCCTAACCTTCAGGGATCATATTTCATATCTTGCCCAGAAGTCTTATTTTTTTCTCTGCCAGATACGATCCATCCGGCCATTCCTCTCTCCTTCTGCTTTGACTACCCTCACCCTCTCTACTGTTATATCACGTCTTGATTTTTGCAACTCGGCCCTTGCAGGTATCACCCACACCCAGCTTCACAGGCTACAACTTATTCAAAATACTGCAGCCAGGATATTAACTTACCTACATTGGCTCCCCATCGAACACCACTTACACTATAAGATTCTTACATGAGTACATCAGGTCATCAACACCCATACTCTGCAATACCTATCCGATCTCCTCCAGTTCTATATTCCTACACGCAATCTCCGATCACTACATATAAACCGTCTTCACCTTCCCTCCCCCTCACATGCCATGCAGCTTTCTTTTTTCTCAGACCCGCTCTTTGGAATTCTCTGCCCACACCTATCCGCCTAGAACAAAATTACTCCACTTTCAAAACTGCAATAAAAACACACCTATTTGCAATTGCTTATAATCTTCCAGACTCAAACTGCTCCCAATTTTCAAGACATTCCCTGAGATCTTAGTCTGGCATATGTGACCTGGTAATATCTCTGTTTATGTCTCTCTATTCTATGTCTTGTCCAACTGTCTGTTATCTCTCTTTCCTGTTACCATTGTATTTCTTTTCCTCTTCTGGCCTTGAGCCCACTCTAAGATGATTAACTCTTCAGTGTAAACCGCTTTGATGTAATAAATAGGCGGTATATCAAGTAAAATAAAAATGAAAATGAAAAAATGAAAACTGTCTTTCTTTTATTCCCACAGGCAGAAGCTACTCTTGAACCCGTGACCTTTGGGTTACAAAGCAGGTATCTTCCATGGGTGGGTCTCTAGTCAACCTGCTCCTGTATTGCTGATGATCTTCGTTCCCGTTTCCCGATTGGATGAAAATTTGTCTGGTCTGCAGCTCTATGGAAATTACTGACTGGATTTTTTGCTTTGTGAATCTATTGACTCCTGCAGTAGAGATTTACTCCAAAGATTTTTAATTTGCCATGTTCTTGTGCCAGAAATCCTGTGAAGCCATATCTAAGTATACTATCACAGACATTTTCAAAGATTATTACAAATCCTGTTTTATCATCACTTATTGAACAATCAGTATCTAGATTAAGCTTGGTAAATATTTCTGGTAGCATATGTAGAAAATGTTTCACAGAATTTCTGGCACAAGAACATGGCAAAAGAAAAACCATTGGATTAAATCTCTACAGCAGGAGTCAATAGATTCACAAGGAAAAACAATTCAGTTAACATTTTCCATAGAGCTGCAGACCAGATAAACTTTAAGCCAAACAGGAAACTGGAAGTAAGATAATCAACAGATTTAAGCGCAGGCTGGCTAGAACCACCCCAATGGAGATGTGATAGCTCTTCTGAAAGATGCCTACTTCCTACTCCAAGGTTACTGGTTTGACTGGAGGGGAATATGAATTTTGGATTTATGTGAGGCAGTTAGCGCAAGATGTGTATTCTGCACTAACTACACAGAGCTCACTACACCCACTCTCTGCCCCAACCCACCCACTTGTGCCCTGATGTAGGATGCACAGTTAGCGTGGGAATTGACCTATGCTGTCACGGCCTTGCACTAGCTAGCAATGCATGTCCAAGGTGCATTTTTAGCATGCTATATAAGCTCTACCAGCTACCATCCTTAGTAAGAGACCCCCTGAGATATCTACTGATCTGATGCTGAATTTAATAGCATCTAAAGAACTTAAATCTACCCTTCTACCACAAGATAAGGCATCCATAGGCTTGATGACCAATTTGTTACTCAGAAAAATCAAAGAGCTGTGAAGGTTCATAGAAAATATATTTAACAGACTGATTTTTAAATAACACTCTTACATGGGAAATTCAATTATAACAAGCCTCTTAATTTCAAACCTGAGGTCTTAACAATAACAACTAGGGATGTGCTTTCATTTTAAACCAAAGAAGTGATCTCTGAAAAAAAAGGAAATGACAACATTGTCATCATGTCCTGGTTCACATCAATAATGGCAACTATTGAGCAATAGTGTGCACTCTTTTGCAAGAGTTCAAAAACACAAAAAAATGAAAGGAAACAAAACATTTCTGGGCTGCACATTCTTAATAGAAACTGACTCCACTTATCTGTGGCTTTGGCCACATCAGGAATAGCTTTGATTTTACAATTAATAAACAAAGGACCATGCCTGCTAATGTGTGGTAAGTGTTTGTACTAGGCTTGTCCATTTCATAGTCATTTGACTATTCATTTGCATGCCTAAAATTTAAGCACGTGCACAAATTGCTTGTGTGTATGTATATCAGTAGTATGGGCATAAATTCAGAGCAGTATGCATGCACAAGCAATTCTCATGTACAGCTGAAACATAGAAACATGACGGCAGAAAAAGACCACATGGTCTATCAAGTCTGCCCTTCCATATCACCTACTACAATATAGAAACATAGGTGCACAATCATGATGGCAACAAAAAATATTTGGTTCATATGTAACAAAAACTGCAAAATATTTGGTAGTGCACATGCCTAGTTTGCACTTCCTGCAACCTAACTGCAAAGGTTAAGGTGCCATAAGTGCAAAGCCTTAATGGTAAATACATATATTGTGCAGGGCAGACAATAAGGGTTCAATTCCGAGAAAGGACATGTCGGGCGGATCTAAACACACAACACGTGTACGTGTACTAGTGCAGTAAGTAGGGCAAAACAGGAGGCAGGGGAAATGCACGTGGTGGGACAACAGTGCAAAGAGCCAGAAAGTAGCTGCAAAGTGAAAGGGCAAAAGGAGCAGGGGTTAGCTGGACCCACCACACCACCAAATGACTGTAAACACATAAAACAGGGCCCACACAGGAAACAAGCAAACAGAAACACAATGGCCAAGAGGAAAGCATAGTGGCAATAAATGCAAAATGGACAAAAGGGAAAGCACATATGGAAAGGAAACATGAACACAGTGAAAAAAAACAACTGTAACAGTGCAGCCACATGGCCCAATACTGTCAGCCAAAACACAGCACAGTAGAAACAGATACATGATGCCAGTAAACAAAACACATGCCTGAACGAGGCCACCCCCCACTACCAACCACCACACCAGTCCCCTGAGAGAACCCCGTGTCTGACCCATGCTCCATGAAGTCTGAAACTGTCCACAACAGAACCACCACCAATGGGAAACTACCCCATGCAGCCACCACTGTGTCTGCAAAGAAACATCCCTGCATACAACACCTGAGTATAACCCCTACCACCCCAATCCAATGACACTGCGCAGCAGAGCATGCTGACATTCAAAGGAGGCACTCAACCTGTGCATACAAATGCTGCATCACAGCACTGTCAACCTTCCAGCCTGCCAACATATATCTAAAAGATCATAGGTCCATCTGCAGATGGCCAAGATCCAGACCATCAACCATATTCGGAGCCACCCTCTGTAGTATCCCCAACCTGTGATCATCATCTGTCTGAAGGAGTGGGCACCGGAATTGCACAGAAAATCACAATTGTGGATGCATGGAAGACCCACAGTGGCATGTAAAAGTATCCATCCCCTCTGTGTCAGTCCATGTCTGTAGCAGGATATACATCTTGAAAAGAAGATGGGAGGGTCATGTGGACGTTAGGTAAGGGACCTAATAGTATATTGAAAACTGGTGATGTGAAAGGACAATACCATACCTTGTATACAGAAAGAAACACATAAAGCCAGAAAAGGTGTGAGCATATATGTCACCAACACTCCATCTATGAAACCCCTAACCAAGAGCAGGTCTAACCAAAGAACCACAGCTGACCCAAAACGAGGGCAGCAGGGCCCACCTGCAAACAAGCAGTGGCTCATGAACTGGCACATGACACCTCTACAAAGATACCTGTAACTAAAGGCCTGGATCCTGCAACACCACCAAGCAAGCAACAGAATGACCAAGGAGTACCCCAAACAGGTCTGAGACAAAGGTATGGAGACAGAGATCAGAACTGCAGCACAAATCACTATCCCAAAGATGGAGTATGCCATGAAGCACCAGGAACTGCACTAAAGCTAAATATAAAGAACATGACACCATGAGAAACCTGATAAGAGAAGGCTGCCCACCAAAACCCGCAGACTAAGCAAGGAGGGCATAAAGCAGAGATGCCACAAGGACACCAAGGAGCTGCAAAGATCCACAGTGGAGATGGGAATCTCTGTCCACAAGTAGGAATGTGACAAAACAGGACAGACACAGAGGGGATGAATACCTTTGCAATGTGCTATAGACAGAGGCATTCTCACTACCTGTCCTCCGTTGTCCATACTTCACCCAATGCACCCAGTCATCCCAGTACCATCTGCTGTTGCCCAGCCCACCTGACCAGCTATGGTAAGAGTAGCAGACACAATCATGGTCAGGTCCCACCCCTGAATTGTGTATTGAGGTACCACACCACACAAATGATAGTGCCCACCTGGATAGTGGCAGTCCAAATGCCTGCACTGCAACCATAAAAAAGGACATGTCAGCTGCCAGGTCTGACACCAGCATGCAAAGCCCATGATGTGCAGCACAGGGCAGGCAGCAAATGAAGCAGGGTCCCAGAGAAAAGTCGCAGGCAGTGCTGTCCTTGTGGCTCCCTCAGCCCATGGTCTGGCCAGTCAGCCATGCAGTCACACAGGACAGAGGAGGCCCGGGGGACCAAAGCAGGGTGAGGTAGCACTGCAGACATGATGTGACTGGGTCCAGTGTATGCAGATGGTGTTATGGCATGCAGGCAGCAGAAGTGACAGACTTGGGGAAAGAAAGAAACATGTATATCTAAAACACCTCCTTCCTGCCTCCACAGACGGTTTCGTGTCCTGCACGAAATCAAGGCATACTGGGTAAGGTATCGTGCCATACACCGCACATACCCACAGCTGTTGGCAAGACTCCCAAACCCAAACAAAACTACTCAATGGGGAACACCTGACCCCATTATTCAGACTTTTGAAAAACTGGTACTTAGAGATTTGGATATTTTGGAGAAATCAAAAAAGAGAAAACAATTTCATAATTTATCTAAGGAAGAGATGTCCAGGGCCGTACCGTCGGTGAAATGCGCCCTGTGCAAGTTGCACATCGGGCACGCGTCCCCCCTCCCGCACCTCCATCTAGCCACTTTATGGGGACGGGAGAGAAGAGGCGCGCACCCGATGTGCAACTCAGCGGCACACTCAGCAGGTCTGGACTCTCCCGGAGAGACCAGACCTGCTTAGTGTGCCGGCGAGAAGACTTAAGGGGCGTACTTTGGCTCTCTGCCGCTGCCTGCCGCCGCTAAAGTGGCGGTGGCAGGCAGCGGCAAAGAGTCGAAATGTGCCGCTTAAATCTTTGCGCCCTGTGCGGCCGCACCGCTCGCACAGGGCTTGCTACAGTCCTGCAGATGTCTGTCTGCTTTATGAGAATTGCAGTGTAGACAAGATATAGTGATTCGCAGGACAGACAAGGGGGGGGGGGGGGCCACTGTTCAACAATCTTTTCATCAATATAGGTCTCATCTACTGAGTCAGCTTTCTGATACTCATTATTATTAACAGTTGTTACCCAATGATCCAATTTTTGAATTGCAGTCCCAAATTAAGGATCTGATAGGAGGGTTTTTTTCAAAGGGATGGTTAATTAAGCATGAAATTAAATTTTTGACTCCAGCATACCCTATTACACCTATAATTTATACTGTTTCAAAGATATATAAATCTCTGGAATGTCCTCCTGGTAGACCTATTGTATCTTGTCGTGGTTCTGGATTAGAGCCCTTGTCTAAGTTTTGCGATATTTTCTTACAACCATCAGCACAGAGACTGGATTCTTTTATCAGAAATACTAATCATTTCATTACATGTTTAAGAACATAAGATATGCCATACTGGGACAGACCAAGGTCCATCAAGCCCAGTATCCTGTTTGCAACAGTGGCCAATCTAGGTCATACATACCTAGCAGTTTCCCCAAAAGACACAGGTTCCACAATGCTTGTATAGGGTCAAGCATTGATATCCTGGGTCTCTTTTTAATAATAGTTTATGGACCTTTCCTCCAGGAACTTGTCCAAACCTTTTTTAAACCCAGCTACACTAACAGCCTTTACTACATCCTCCGGTAACAAATTCCAGAGTTAGATTACACATTAAGAGAAAAAAATATTTTCTTATTTGTCTTAAATAGTTTCCCCTGTAGCTTTATTGCATGTCCTCTAGTCTTTCTATATTCTGATAACCTAAACAGTTGATCTATGTTTACCCGTCCCACTCCATTCATTAATTTATAGACTTCTATCATATCTCCCCTCAGCCATTTCTTTTCCAGGTTAAAGAGCCCTAAGCTTTTTTAGCCTCTCTTCATAGGGGTATCCTTCCATCCCCTTTACAATTTTGGTGGCTCTTCTCTCAACCTTTTCTAATAACGCTATATCCTTTTTAAGATACGGCGACCAGAATTGCACACAATATTCAAGGTGCGGTCGCACCATGGAACAATACAGAGGCAGTATAATATCCTTTGTTTTATGTTACATATTTTTCCTTATGATACCTAGCATTCTATTTGCTCTCTTGGCTGCCGCTGTACACTGGGCGGAGGGTTTTAACATGTTATCCACAATGACGCCTAAATCTTTTTCCTGGATGGTAGTTCCTAATGTAGAACCTTGCATCATGTAACCATAGTTTTGGTTGTTCTTCCCTAGGTGCGTAAGTTTGCACTTGCCCACATTGAATTTCATCTACCATTTTGATGCAGAGTCTTCCAATTTATCAAGATACTCTTGTAATTTTCCACAATCCTCATGGGTTTTAACAACTTTAAATAGTTTTGTGTCATCTGCAAATTTGATAACCTCACTCGTTATTCCCTTTTCCAGGTCATTTATGAATATGTCAAAAAGCAGCAGACCCAGCACAGATCCCTGGGGTACACCACTATTCACCTTTCTCCATTGGGAAAATTGGCCTTTTAGCCCTACCCTCTGCTTTCTATCTTTTAACCAGTTCCTGATCCACAATAGTACACTGCCTCCTATCCCATGACTCTTTAGTTTTGCCAAACGTCTCTGATGAGGGACCTTGTCAAGGGCTTTCTGAAAGTCCAAATACACTATATCAACCGGCTCACCTTCGTCTACTTGTTTATTCACACCTTCAAAAAAACATAACAGATTAGTAAGACAAGATCTTCCTTGTCTAAAGCCATGTTGGCTGTCTCCCATTAAGCCATGACTATCTATATGTTTAGCAATTGTGTTCTTTATGATGGTTTCTACCATTTTTCCCGGTACTGAAGTCAGGCTCACCGGTCTGTAGTTTCCCGGATCACCCCCGGAAACCCCTCTTAAAAATTGATGTTACGTTGGCCATTCTCCAATCTTCAGGTATTACAGATGATTTTAATGATAGTTCACAGATTACTAATAGCAGGTCTGCAATCTCATATTTCAATTCTTTCAACATCGTTGGATATATATAATCCGGTCCAGGTGATTTGCAATTCTTCAGTTTATCTAATGGTTGTAATACATCTTCCCGATGTACCGATATTTCCTTCAATTCTTCTGCACCTTTAAATACCACTTCAGTCATGGGTAACATCCCTACATCTTCCTCAGTAAAGACCGAAGCAAAGAATTCATTCAGTCTCTCCACTATTGCCTTGTCACCTCTTAGTGCCCTTTTAACCCCTCTATCATCTAATGTACCAACTGACTCTGACAAGTTTTTTCTACGAATGTACTTGAAAAAGTCTTTATTACGCGTTTTTGCTTCCGCAGCAAGCTTCTTCTCAAATTCTTCCTTTGCCTGCCTTATCAATGCCTTGCATTTAACTTGCCAGTGCTTGTGCTATTTCCAGTCTTCGTCATTTGGCTATTTTTCCATTTCCTGAAAGATGCTTTTTTTGGCAACAACAGCCTCTCTGACCTCACCTTTAAACCATGCTGGCAGTTTTTTGGACTTCCTTCCCCTTTTCTTAAAGCATGGAATACAGCTGTTCTGGGCTTCCAAAATAGTATTTTTCAACAACACCCAAGCTTGATGTAAGTCTTTAACCTTTGCAACTGCTCCTTTTAGTTTTTTCTTAACTATTTTCCTCATTTTATTATAGTCTCCCCTTCGAAAGTTAAAAGGTAGTACTGTGGATTTCCTCCACTAATTATATCAAACACGATCATGCTATGATCACTATTGCCAAGTGGCCCCAACACCCTTATCTCTTGCACCAGATCTGGTGTTCCACTAAGGACTAGGTACAATATGGCTTCCCCTTTGGTCAGTTCATGAACCAGCTGCTCCAAGAAGCAGTCATTTATTTCATCTAGGAACTTTATCTCCCTAGCATGTCCTGTTGTGACACTGACCCAGTCAATACCGGGGTAATTGAAATCACCCATTATTATTACTGTGCTGTAACTTTTATTAGCTTCCTTGTTTTCTTTGAGCATTTCATCATCCATTTGTTCATTCTGGCCAGGTGGTCTATAGTATACCCCCACTGCCATTGCCTTCCCCTTTTTACATGGAATTTCAATCCATAGATATTCTACAGCAAATTTTGTTTCCTGCAAAACTTTAATCCATTCTGACTCAATGCCCTCTCTAACAAAGAACTCAACCCCTCCACCAATTTGATCAGCTCTATCATTACAATATAGTTTGTACCCAGGTATCACAATGTTCCACTGGTTGTCCTCCTACCACTATGTCTCTGAGATTCCAATCATATCCAACCTCTCATTTAGTGCTATATATTCTAACTATCCTATCTTATTTTTTAGACTTCTAGCATTTGCATACAAGCATTTTCGAGACTGCATTTTATTCATATTAATCTGGCTATTGGTAGGCATGGGTAATGTGGAATCTTTAAGCTCTGTCTGCTCCATAGTTAAGGGCATTTGGGCTACTTTACTCTTTTTTGTAACCTCTCTGCTTTTGGTAGTATCCTTCAAGGATACATTCTTCCGAACCATGGGCTCTTGGGCGACTGTCGGCTTTCCCCTATTGTTGTTGTTAAGTGCCGTCGAGTCGGAGTCAACTCATGGCGACCCTCTGGATAGCTATCCTATATTGTGTTTGGTCTTCAGTCAGGCGGCTCATTGTTGACAGACTGGTACCCGTAACTGCTGTATCGATCCATCTCATTGCTGGCCTTCCTCTTTTGCGTTGACCTTCTATCTTGCCAAGCATGATGTCTTTCTCTAATGATCTCTCTCTTCGCATGATGTGTCCAAAGTATGAAAGTCAAAGTCTTGTCATCTGAGCTTCTAAAGAAAGTTTAGGTTTGATCTCCTCTAGTACCGACTGGTTTGTTCTTCGGGCATTCCATGGTATATACAGTATTCGTCGCTAGCACCATAATTCAAAGGCATCAATTTTCTTCCTGTCTATCTTTTTCACTGTCCAGCTTTCACATCCATATGATGTTATTGAAAATACCATAGCTTGAACAAGTCGAATATTTGTATGGAGAGAGACATCTCTGCTCTTGAGAATCTTATCTAGGTCTTTCATAGCCATTCTGCCAAGAGCAATGCGTCGTCTGATTTCTTGACTGCTCGTTGCTTCTTTATTGATAGTTGATCCAAGTAGGTTAAAGTTGTTCACGATTTCAATTTCTTCTCCTTCAATGATGAACCTGTTGATTATGCCAGTTGTCATGATCTTTGTCTCCTTTACATTAAGGTGCAGGCCCATTTTGAGACTATGTTCTTTGATTGTGAAAAGCAAATGTTTCAGATCATCTTCACTTTCAGCCAGTAATGTGGTATCATCAGCATAGTGAAGGTTTTTGATGAGTCTTCCACCAATCTTCACACCTCTGTTGTCTTCATACAATCCTGCTTCTCTGATGATTTGTTCTGCATATAAATTAAACAGGTAGGGGGAAAGTATGCAGCCTTGTCTTACACCTTTGCTTATTTTAAACCATTCTGTTTCTCCTTGTTCCATTCAAACTGTTGCTTCTTGATCAATGTACAGATTGTGCCTTTTGGGTCCTGCATGTGGAACAGGAAGCATTTCGGTGAACGCTACCCTGGAAGTTCTGGGTTTCAACTTCCTACCTTGAAGCCTAAATTTAGCCTCCAGAACCTCCCTACCACCTTTTCCTATGTCATTGGTACCGACATATATCAAGACAGCAGACTCCTCCACAGCACTATCTAAGACCTTATCTAGGTGGCGTTTGAGATCTGCTACCTTCGCACCAGGCAGGCATGTTACCAGGTGATCCTCACGTCCACCAGCCACCCAGCTGTCTACATGCCTAATGATTGAATCACCAACTACAACAGCTGTCCTAACCCTTCCCTCGTGGGCACACGGCCCTGGAGAAACTTCCTCGGTGCGAGAGGGTTTTACATCACCTGGTGGACAGGTCCTAGTTACAGGATCACTTCCTGCCACACCAGAGTGATGCTCTCCTGTCACATGACCTCTCTCCTCCATGGCAACAATTAATGATTCTATCTGGTTAGTTTCTTTAGATGTGAATGCATTATATACAAATATTGAATAAACTGAAGCTTTAAATGTCATAGCTCACATGAGCTTGGATTTACCTTCTAGGTTACCTCGCTCTTTTTTTCAGCAGCCTTTGCAACTGTTTTTGACTAAAAACTATTTTCAATTTGAATAAAAATATTATTTACAAGTTTATGGCATAGCAATGGGGGCAACAGTGGCCCCTTCAGTGGCCATATTATATTTGGCGGAATTTGAATCAACTTTGGTCTATAATTCAACTTGGTATTCTCATATGTTATTATAGGTAAGATTTTTGGATGATATATTTTTTCTCTGGCAAGGGATGGAACAAGCATTATATTCTTTTGTGGACTGGTTGAATGTTCAAAAGGTGAATATTAAATTTAGTATGCATCATCATTTGCAACAACTGGAATTTTTGGATGTACTGGTTTATAAATACGAAGGCAGTCTTTTTACAACTTTATATAGAAAGCCAGTCCAGAGAAACACTTTTTTTGTAATATTCTAGCCATCATCCTAGAGCGCTCAAAAAGGGTCTTCCATATTGACAATTCCTCTGTTTGAGGAGGATTTGTTCTACTCTAGATGAATATAAGTTTTATGCCAAAAATTTATTTCAGTGTTTACAACAAAGGGGATATCCGGTTCAATTATTGATTTTAGCCTATAAAAGAGCACGTTTTACACATTGAGAATGGTTATTAGATAATTTATCCTTATCATCATTTTCATCTAAACATACTGATGATCAGTTTGATAAATTCATTGGTATACTTCCATACATGATGTGTTCTCATCAAGTTATGCAGGTCCTGAAGAAACATTGGGATGTTTTGTCTTTTCATACATGTTTTCAAAAAACATTACAAATTGCCTATACCAGAGGATGTAATCTTCGTGACTTAGTGGGCCCCACAACATCATCATTGGATAGACCATCATTAGGTAAAACCTCTGATCTTTTGGGACATTTTGCCTGTGATGACTGCAGTTTTTATGCACAAACATTAAATGGAGCTGAATGGAACTTCTCTCTGCATCCCTTCCACAGCCATCCCAGTTGAAGACTCACCACCCCTGGACATGGAGGTGGAGGAGTGGGAGGAGCAGTGGCCAGCAACCAGCCCACACAGACCTGCCACTGCAGACAACAATCTATCCACAGCCAATCCTATAGTGCTATCCAGCACCTCCCCATCAGGGGAGAGTAGGGAAGAGGTTGTCACTCTCAGCCTCATGGAGGTGCCCCACTACCCTGAGGGGGAGGGACAGGATAGTACAATGGCATCTGGGTAGGGGAACCCCATGGTGGGAAGCCCAAGGCACAACAGTGGCTGAGGGCGGGGAGACAGGGTACCCCCTGGGTGAGTGGCCCAGAGGAGAAGGGGGAGAGGGAAGAGGAGTCACTGGAGGAGGGGGAACTCAGGGCCATGCCACACAGGGAGACCCGGTGGGTGGAGGAGGGGATGGGAGGGGCAGGGGGCAGAGGGAAGGGACAGGACAGGGCAGAGAGAGGGGATGGAAGGAGTATGGGGCAGCAGAGCAGGCACCTGCAGCAGTGGGGCCCCTGCAGCAGATAGCTGAGCACCTACGAGGCATCAGGGGTGACATCCAGGCCTTCACCCAGGCCGTACAAACTGACAGAGGCACTCCTGTCCCCACCTGGCCCAATGGAATGAGGCCCCCAGAACCAGGTGCATATCAGTGGGGTGGACCGGGATGGCACAGGGCCATAATGTCTGCTTCTGTACTGCAAATAAAGCCGGTAACTTTGGAACACTGTGTCTGTTTGTATATCCACATAGGTGGTCATTCCAAGGCTTGTATAGTGAGGATGGGGGTCCCCTGTGGACATCATCCCCACCATACGGCCCCCTCTGCTGACCCTGATGAACCTCTCGGTATGAGCATGGTGGATGTACTGGGAGACTAGCCAGGGTTGGTGGTGGGGAAAGAGGGCAGAAGGTGGTCTGGGCCCTGGATATAGAGGGCTGATATGCATGTTGGGCCAGGCCACTGGGACCAGAGGACATGTAATGGCAGATGTGAGGGGGGGATGTGGTGGGTGGGTGGTGACCACCTGCTTTTGCCAGAACAGCTCACTGCATGGTGGACCCAGATGTGTACACATGCAGGCTCAGTCTGTGCCACAGATAGCAAGGATGGATGTCCCATTGGGAAGTCCACCCTCGCTATTCATACCCCCTCCCGATCCAGTCTAACCTTCCCTCTTGTTGAATGGGTAAGTTAGACAGGGGCGGGAAAGGAGAGGATCGGGGGCAGCGCTAAGATGGGCAGACGTTGGCCCTGTACATCTGGAGCCAAGAGCTTAAACGGGGAATGTATTCCATCACAGAGATGGAAGAGGTTTCCCAATGCAGCAGTGGATGCAGGGCTGGGGCTGGAAAGTGGTGGGTGGGGGCAGAGAGCCTATCCTGCAGCCTGATCCTGGCCTTAGGAGACCAGACCGGGGGTTGGGCTGTGAGGAAAGCAGTTCAGAAGCCAGTGGCTGGGGATTACAGCCTCACAATGGAGCTGAGGTGCAATGGCAACCGGATGTCATGGTGCCGCAGTTACATTGTACAGCTAAGGCTGAGTTTGCCGGGGAAGGTCCGTACATGCAGGACAGGCTGAATTGTAGACACAGCCTTCACGTACAGCCCTGTTCATGATTCTAGTCCTGCAGGACTAGGCATGCCCCGTGGGATCAGAAATGCGACTCCCTCTGTGCGCCCGTTTCCGACTGGGCACACAGAGTGCCAGGACATCCAGGATGGAATCGGGATGATGCCAAGCCCTTCCACCCACCCCCCTGTTCCACCAGCACAGGCAGCTTACCTCACACAAAGTACGTCTCCACGAGGGATCTCCGAGTCACCACTGCACATTGGTGGAAGGTAGCATGAAATGGCTGGGGGGCTACCATCTCAATCTCCTTGCCATCGGAATCGCTGACTGCTGCTTTTGGCATGGGCTGCCTCCAATGCAGGGCATAATTTTACAGCATATAGCATGACAGGAATATCCTGCATACCTTGGCTGGGGCATAGAGCAGCTCCCTACCAGACCAGTCAAGGCAGCAGAAACCAAAATGTCCGCTCTATGATGGAGCATGTCAGCTGGTGTGACCGGTTGGAACTGACCTCCACTGGGGTGCATGGGTTGATGAGAGGGGGTCATGAGCCACTCCCTCAGTGGGTATCCCCTGTCACCTACAGAGAGGAACAGTGCAGGAATGTCAACATGTAGCACCATGGCCAGCTACACAGGTGTCATCATACCCATGCACCAGGTGCCACCCCACCAGGTCCAAGATGCATGTGCGCCTCACCCATGCCCTGTGGTGCCCCACCATCCATGCCTGAGGCCAGCCAGCCCTGACCCCTGTGCATCCCCAGTTGTTGAAGGCTATAGATATGCAACAAGTATATGCTGTGATTGTAACTGGCTCCCCCACCATGCAATGGTAGGGGTGTCTGTGGCCCCTTGCTACATATGGACAACCCACAGCCATGGTGTGGCTCCCCCGGGGCCATGCCCCTGTGCCTTTTTGGGTATGCATGCATGTACGTGTGATGCCAACCTGTGTCTACTCGCCAAGCAGCCAGCCACCGGTGGTGGTGCTTTTCTCAAAGTCAGCATGTATCCCTGACTGTCCCAGGATGTAGGCATCGAGCCAGGGAAGCATGTCACGATATCAAGGATCTCCATCCAGGCATTGAAGATAACCTGCATGTTCATGGAGTGGTACGCTTTCCAGTTCCTGAAATCTGCCTCATGCAGGCTCAGTGGATGGAGGGCCACATGGGTGTAGTCGATGGCCCCCGAGGATTGATGGGAACCCTGCAACTTCACTGAATGTGAGCATGGTCTGCTGATGCTGCTGTGTGGTGCATAGGAAGGAGATGTAATGGGCAGCATGTCCCATGAAGGCATCCAGGAAATGGGTGATGCGGCATGACACTGCCGCCTGGCTCAGCCCCAATATCTTTCTCACAACAGACTGGAATGTGCCGGTCCCCAGGAATGCCAGAGATGCCAGCACCTTCACATGGACAGGCACTGTGTCCCATCTGTGTGCCTGTGCAGCGAGCTGTGACTCCATCTCCAGACACAGCTCATGTATCGCCTCACGGACAAACCTGTACCGTATCCGGCATAGGTTGTCGCTGATGCCAAGGTACAGTGCGCGGGGCCTGTGGACCCTGGCATATGGGTGATGGTGTTCAGTATGTCTGCACTCGTGGTCAGTGACCAATAGAAGGGCATTGGCAAACAGTGCTCTGGCCCTCTCCTGTGCCATCTCCTCACACCTGGCTGCTGCCCCTGGAACCTGTAGGAGGGTGAAACAGGATGCTGGTCAGTCCAGGCCCAGGGGGGTACCACCTAATGTCCCCCCCAATTCCCTATGTGGGTGGCAGGAGGGCAAGAGATGTGCTAGGCCACTAGCCCTGCACCCTCACCTCCCCCCCCCCCCACATACACTAGCAGGGCACCCAGTGGGTGGCCCATCCACCATGCACTGCTGCATGGGCACATATATGCCTGTGGACATGCCCTTTAGGACTGGATGCACCCCCATATGTGCACTGCTATGGTGTCTTGCACTCCACACACACCATTGGATCTAGGTGAGCAGGTGCTGGTTACAACACACCTACAGGCATGTGCCTGTGGGTTCAGAACATACATATATACCCCTATACAGTGACCACAGTGCAGTTGTGTAGGCATGGGGCCGCAGATGTGGGGGTGGTCTAATGCACAAGGGTGCCATGTAATCAGGCTCTGCCACATTTTCATGCAAGCCTGCCCCAAGCCCCATGCCCACACTGACCTGCTCTGTGGTGGGTGGCTGAGCAGGGCACCTGGCCTCTGCACCCAGGTCCATGCATACCACTGTCTACCACAGGGCCACAGGCACCGCAAACATGTATCAGGGGAACAGACCCTAGCACACATACCATCGCAGTCATATCATAGACCCTTTCTACTTACCATGTCAGTGGCAGTGTTGCTGTAGAGTCTGATATGTTGCATAAAATCAGCTCCAATGATATCCTAGATGCATCGCACATGGGAAAGGAAAAATGTGTGGAGCCACATCCGTATTTATACATAGGACGCGGAACATGGATGTGCACATGCGTCAAGACGTACAGGCATGTTCCATATTCCACGCTGTTGGATGTATACATCACTGCAGATCTAACTTCTATAAAGCATGCATCCCCGGCATGGACATGCCCCTGCAAAATATCATTCTACTGATACCCTGAAGCAATGTTCCCTCTAACCTGCGCTGGTTCCGCCGCCAACATTCCAACGGTGGGGGGGTTCAGAGCAATCGATGCTCTGCCCCTCCCCCCACCAGCAGGAATGTGTCTAACACATGCCGCAGCACCCTCATAATGTTCTCTTTAATCTGCGCCGGGTCCTCCGCCGGCATTCCTGCCAGTGGGGTAAGGGGCAGAGAATCGATCGTTCTGCACCCCCCACCGGCAGGAATGTTGGCGGCGGACCCAGCGCAGGTTAGAGAGAACATTGCCCTGAAGGTACATTCAGGAATAGCTCTGACAGTGACCATGGCCTCCAAGGTTTCTACTTGAAAAATAAACCTCAGCGACAGGGAGAAGACCCTCCTGATTGAGGAGGTGCTTGCTAACCACGGGGTCCTCATGGGCACTGAGGAGACCAGTGTAGGTGCCTACAAGAGGCAACACAGCTGGCTTGCCATCTGCCGCAAATAATACCATCTAGCATAACAATCATGACATCGAAGATGTCAAGTGCAAGTGGCGGCAGGTGAGATGCGAGGTCTGCAGGAAGGCACATGCTGTGGGTCCAAATGGACAGGGATTGCACTTCATCGAGCTGGAGCAGTGTGTCCTTGCCACAGTGGATGTTGCCATATTGGAGGGCACTGGGGATGTAGACACCTCTCAGAGCTCACAGGTCCAAGGTACATGTTTGTGCTTACATTTGCATGCTGCATGTCCCCCACCTGCACCCATGGTATGGTGACCCATTGAACTACCCACTCCTCTTCTCACACATGTCCCCTCTGGTTTGGGGTGGGGCATGCATGCCCTTGTTGCACTGTCACATCTCCCACCGCTGGCTCACCAGGGGTCTCTGTGGTGGCAGGACCTCCCTGGCCTGCTTTACATTCTCTCAGCTGCAGCCTTAGTGCACTGGTGCAGCCCATGTGGGGGTCGGGGTGGGTTGCTGCATGTAGGGGTTCACATTAAGCTGGTCCTCCTTGCTTCTCTCAGCAGGTGCTGCGCCCACACATGCCTCACCACCGGCAACTCCATCACTGTCACTATCAGTGAATGGGGCTGTGGTGCCACCATAGGGGGTTGCATCACAGCCTGCAGCCCCTGTGGATGGGGGTGCAGAACTGGTCACCACTGTGGAGCCTGAGGGCACCAACTCTGCAGACACTGAGGACTAGCTTGCACCATTGCTATCACCCAAGCCCCAACCCCAGCCTGGTGGCAGTGGTCACCATGGGCAGCGCCACCGACACACCTATGGACAGCTGGCTGGGTGTGCTAAGCTCCTGATCATCCAGCAAGAGGGCCACGAGGTGCAGGCACAAGAGAAGCTGTGACTCCTCAAGCATACCATGCAACTGTGGGAACAGCAGCTGGCCCTCCAAGAGCCATGGTTGGGGTCCAGGAGAAGCAGCTGGCAACGATTAATCACCTCAATGCTTCCATGTGCCACCTTGGGGCCACATCGACCTACTAGTCACCCAGATGGCCGGATCTCAGGGCATGCCTCTGACACCAGCTGCTGCTACTGTGCCTCCTGCCACAGCTGGTGTGTCTCACCCCATCATCCACTGGCAGAGTGTCCACATAGGCCACTGTGCAGGCCGTATCTGTGGTGGGGTCCAGCAGCATAGGGCAGTCCTGCATCCTGGCCCCTGCTGGTCTTCCCACCCTTCCATGAAGCACATGGGGTGACCAGTGGGGAGAGCAGCAACACAGTATCAGGGGGGTGTGCAATTGCCCATGCCACCAGGTGGCCAACCACTGAGGCCCAGTGGTGGTGCCTCTGGGTGGGGAGGGGACAGGGGTGGGTCAGAGTATGTGTGGGCAGTGATAGGCCTGGGTAGAGTTTCCTGGCATTGGGGCAGGAGTGTGAGGTTGGGGGTGAGGGGGCATGTGCATCATGCTATGGGGGGGTCACCTGGGTGTGTGGGGTGGGTTCGCCTGGGTACTGGTAATGGTAGTGTAGGTGTTATATTCTTTGTCATGCACGCAATAAATGGTATTTCACGCAACCACTGGGCTCTGTGTTTCTCTCTGCCTCAGTAACTGTGGGCATATGTATCTTTTGCCCCTGTTTCCCTGTCATGGCCTGCTCTCTCTCATGTGCCTTGTACATGTCCCTCCTTTATGCATAACAGTATGTACATCTGCATCCTGTGGACCCTGCTACTGCAGGCACACAGGTAGTGTCACCTTAATACTTCTCATTGGGATGTGGTGGTGCACAGAGCAGTATGTCCAGTTCTATGCAGTAATGTTTCTTTTCCTTCCTTTGGTCCCTCCGTGTCTGTTATTCCACGTTTTAGCAGATATAACTTAGACATACACAGGTCTTAACGGAATACAGTTTGGATGTTTTCAGAGCTGGCTATGCCCACGCTCCTCCCACCCACGCCCACATTCCGCCGCTGCCCGCCCACAGACAGAAATGTCTGTTTTGTACATGTACTCAGGCTTCTGGCTGGAGTACCATCTAGACATCTTCGCAAGGCGCATGTCCACAGCATTTGTGCAAATGGCTTATTCGCGGTTCAGAATGACCCTTCTACTGTCCAGACTCTACATTACATAAAGTGGCAAATAGGGTAAGTGTACCTGCGTTATCTGTGGCTGCATGTAGTGTGTGGCCTAATGCTATCTCACCTCTCCTGGCAAAAGAATAGCACTAGCAGTAAGCACTACCGACAGTTTTTGGCCTTCCCACCTTCCTGATCCAACAGTGTTTGAAGTACTAGCCCTCCTATCATCCTGATTTGATCCTACCTCAATAGAAACCCCCCATTTGATCACCCTCCTGAGCCCCCCCCCCCCAGTCTGAGAGGTGTCTACATCCCCCTCCCAAAGTGAAAATAATGGTTTAGTGTGGTCACCATAAACACCCTCTTCCACAGTAGAAAACCAACCCCCTCTCCCTCCACCCCACCCCCACCCCTGGCATTTATTTGGTTGTAATCTCTGGTGTCTAGTTGATGGGGCAGGAACAATCCCCTTTCATGCCTGTCCCACTGCCACCTGGCAGATCTGATCCCTAGAGGTACACTCACAATCCGACCTAGTGGTAGCAATACAATAGTACCACTAGGGATGAGATCATCATTTTGCATCTGGGTGGCAATGAGGCAGGGGCAAAAAAGGTGGTTCCTGCCCCATCCACTAGATACCAGTTATTATGGCCTGGGGATAGGTCAGGGATGGGGATGTTCTTAACGTCATCTCTTTCACTGACATTAAGTGCAACTGTGCTATCAGCAGAAGTGACAGCTAACACATGGTGCCATCCCACACATTATCTGCCACCGGATGATATGCCCACTGTCACCCTGATCCCATCCTGTCATGCTCAAAGCAGTTAGCATGGGATTTTTATCATGCTGACTGCTTTTAGTGCTTGGTAGCAGTTATCACAGGGTTGAACCAATGGTTAGTGCTTGCTAAAATGTGCACGTCAGCTGTTAGTGCTAAAAATTAGCTGCACTACAAAGTATCTATCTAAATCCAAAACAAAACTAACTATATGAGTTGCTAAACCAGACTATTCCTCATCAGATTCCAAGAGTGGTGCCAGATAAGGAAAATCAACAGAAGAGGAAATCTGAGATGCACCACTCCCTTTTTTAAAGGGGAAGGCAGAGAGGCCCTGGCAATCAGGGCTGAGCCTGGTCTAGAATTTTTAATCTCTTGCCTAAATGCCTTAGGAACAGGTCAAAGGATTGGTCATCACCAATTTGGAAAAATTAATAAATCCTGAAGACTGTCACCAAATCACAATTCCTGACATTCTACTTTATGTATTTGGCCTTATCTACAATTCGATTTTCTAGATTTTGAATTCTCCTATTAGCAGATTGAATTTGCTTTGATAAATTGTTAGGAATGCAAAAAAATGCCGGACTTATGATTAAGTGTTTGGGAATGTTGTCAATGAAAGGCATCATACAAGTGGACTGTGTCGTACCACTTGTCCACTTGTATGATGGTCCAGTTTCAATGTTCCAGTATTTTTCAATAATAATTAAGGAATTTTGGAGGATGACCATACAGGTTAATGTTTTTTCCATCAGTCCTCAGGAAGCGATCAGAATTTGGCATCTTTATAAGACAGACATAAAATAAGTATCTTTTGAGATTCAACATAGTCCCCCTGTTCTAAAATTAAGTGGATAGAGGTATATACTGTACATATAGGGGTGATATTTGTGGCTATGCATATAACCGAGCAGTATAGTTTAGGACAGTGTTTTTTCTGGCCTAAATTAAAGCGCTTAGTTATACGGATAGCAGTGGAACATTGCTGATGACGTATGGCTAGGAGGAACACTCTCGCTGTACCCTGGCACTGTTTGTATAGAACTATTGCAAATTCACAGGTAGGAATTTATACGTTTAGCATTCCTGGATAGTTTAGCTTATTAAAATTTGATACGCTACCTACATGAGAGCATATCAATATGGTTTATAAAATGGCCATAAAATATTTTAAAAATAAATAAAATAAAGTAGAAAAAGGAAAACCGACTAAAAAAAATCAATCAATTAAGAGTAGAAATAGGAAAGTCTAAAAGATTTATTAAGGTAATATTAGGCTTTAGTTACCCAAATTTTTCTGTTCCAGTGCGCTCAGCTCAATTCCCATCTCCAAATGCCAGGCTGGAAAGCCGTTTTAAGACCTATTTTAAACTGAGGATATGATGATTCTAATGACAAGTAAAATGGTATGGCTTTCCAAAGGCAGGAAGCCAAAAAAAAAAGGCACTTCATCAGGTGATGTCGTCTCACTTTAGAGCAGGGGTCTCAAACTCAAATTGCTTTGAGGGCCAAATGAGGACTTGTAAAGTAACCCGGGGGCCGCATAAGACGCGGGGCCTCATTTGCATAAGGGGCCTCATTTACATAAATATTTGCATAATGTTACCATACACTAACTTTTAGTAAACATGCCTCTTTAATGAGTATGGATAAAGAAAGACTAAAAGATTTAGAAACAAGAAGACAATAATTAAACTGGGAACCCCAAAAGCCAAACTTGGAATGTACAACAACACTGTAGAAATAAAACTATAAATTAATTTCCTCTTGTACTAAACAAAGCGCAAACATTAATGATGCACATTTCCCAGAGCTGACATATTCCAGTTAATAAATTCAAAATAAAGAGATATTTTTCTACCTTTTGTGCATTTTTTTCAGTTGCAATTGTTCCAGCCACTTTCTTCTGGTTTCTTCATGTCTTCTGCTAACTCTCCATCGTCTGCTGTCCATTTGCCCTTTCTTCTCTCCTAGTTTTTTTTCCATTCTCTCTCTACATCTGCTTTAACATACTAATCTTTCTCCTTTTTCTCTTTCCTCATTCCTATTTCATCCACTCAAATTTTACCCCTCCATCCTCAATCCCCACTTACTCTCCCAATACCTGGCCAATTGTAGATTTGTCTTCTCTCCCAGACAAAATATTTTTCCCCTCTCCATTTCACTTTCCCAGCTCCATCCCATTCTAATCCTCCCCCAACATCAGCTCCCTTCTAGTTCCAGCCCCACCCAGCATCCGCTCCCTTCTAGTCCCCCCATTAGTCCATTTCCAGTCCTATCCTAGCCTCACCATCAGCCCATTTCCAATCCTAGCCCCCCATCAGCCCATTTCCAAGCCTAGCTCCCTCCCCTCACAGCCCATTTCCATTCCAAGCCCCCCTCCCCATCAGCCATTTGCAGTTCAAGCCCCCCTTCCACTCAGCCCATTTCCAGTCCTAGCAACCCCCCCCCCCCCAGCCCATTACCAGTCCTAGACACCCCATAGCCCATTACCAGTCCTAACCTCCCCATAGCGCACTTCCAGTTTTACCCCCCATCACCCCATTTTCAGTCTTACCCCCCCCCATAGCCCATTACCAGTCATAACCCCCCTGCCAATAGCCCACTTCCAGCCCTAACCCCCATTACCCCATTTCAGTCAGCCCTTCCATAGCTCATTACCAGTCCTAACTCCCCCCATCAGCCCACCTCCAGTCCTTCCTAACCCCCACCTGCCCATTTCCAGTCCTAGCCCCCACCATAGCCCATTACCAGTCATAACCCCCCTGCCAATAGCCCATCTCCAGTCATAACCCCCCCCCTGCCAATAGCCCATCTCCAGTCATAACCCCCCCTGCCAATAGCCCATCTCCAGTCATAACCCCCCCTGCCAATAGCCCATTTCCAGTCATACCCCCCCCCTGCCAATAGCCCATTTCCAGTCATACCCCCCCCCTGCCAATAGCCCATTTCCAGTCATACCCCCCCCTGCCAATAGCCCATTTCCAGTCCTACACCGCCCCCCAGGTAAATTAAAAAAAACCTGGCTTCTGCTGCTCAAGCAGCAAAATCAGCTGTCCTGCGGCCCCTTCCCCTGTGCCCGGAGATCCGAGTCTGCTCTATCAGCGGCGTGCTTTTCAAGCCGCGAGGAGAGTATTCCCCTCTCGCGCGGCTTGAAACCGCGCGAGAGGGGAATACTCTCTTCGCGGCTTGAAAAGCACGCCGCTGATAGAGCAGACTCGGATCTCCGGGCACAGGGGAAGGGGCCGCAGGACAGCTGATTTTGCTGCTTGAGCAGCAGAAGTCAGTTTTTTTAAAAATTTGACAATTGATTCTGCCGCTGCCACGGCGGCAACGGCAGAAGCCAGGGTTTGGGGTTTTTTTTGTTTTCCTCCGTCGCAGGCCGCACAAAGTTGTCTCGCGGGCCGCATGCGGCCCGCGGGCCGCGTGTTTGAGACCCCTGCTTTAGAGGTACACAGAAACTTCCTCTAGGCAACACAGATTCAGAACTATCCAGGCAAAGGTATCTGTCTGAGTCAGGCCACAAAAATAATGTAGCACACCTAAACCTACCCATATAAAAAACTTTAACTAGGTATATTTTGTGGCAGCTTTATCTGGATAAAGTTCCACTGAATAGTGTTATCTGCATAACTTTATTCAGTAGGACTTTACTGTGACTTTACAGGGTGGGGCTCACCACCTTGATGAATATTTCCTTCATGATGCTCAAGGACTACTACTAGTCTCATATTTTGGCCATTATTAGCACCCCAAAATGAAAGCGGAAACCGCTTTCATTTTGATTTGCCTGTGCGGATACCTTCTTCTCCTGCTGTTTGACATTATTAGCACCCCTCAATCACATTGTTCCCATTTGGGGTTAAAATCATGGAGTAACTTATTTGCAATCATTTAATTAAGTGACTATCGGACCAAGAAAAGTATTTAAACTTAGAAAAGAGAAATTCCTTACAGAACATGCAAGGTTTTGGTAGGGCAAACTCTCCACTTATACATCACATCAAATTACCTACGATATCAATGCAACTAATGATCTTTTGAGCATGGTTATGTAACTTTATTTCAGAACTAGAATGGTATCTCTGTGTAAAAATCTATATTTACTTTAATTTTGTCTTCAAAATAGATGTTAAGATCATAGCAATTGTGATCCCCTAGCCTGGGCCCAAGAGCTTACAGGCGTAGGGTCGCCTTTGTATGTCCTTAAATGAAGCTTTACTATTTGTTCCCAGCAAAGAACTCTGGGATTTGTAGTTTGGCTATTTGCATTCAAAGACAAAGTAGTTGTGCAACCGTTGTTTGAGGCAAACAAGAATATTTATTTTTTTGTGGGTTTCCAAAACGCATTAAAGTTCTGAACACAGGTAAAAGGATACTTCTCCAACACAAAGAAACAAGGATACTGGAACTGAGGAAAACTGAACTCAAAGCTTTCTGACACAAGCTGCTGTCTTCATTAAACAAATTAACATCTCACAGCACAGCTTTGTTTAAGCACGTTCAGCAGAGGTAAACTTCTTCTCTTAACAAAAACTTCTTTACTTTGGGGAAATGCTTATTAGATAGAAAAGTTGGTTAAACATTTCTTCTCAGCAACCGGTTCTTTCTTTAGCCCTGCTCTCAGGTTTTCAGACTTCCTTAAAACATGGAGAGCAGTCCATCGGAGACACCTCCAAGCTAGACTGTGACTCACAGAAATCAACCTGCATAGGTTCTTGGGCTATAGCTTGCTTGTCAGTTTCTCTGGCTTCAAAAGCTTGTTCAAACTTCTTCCCTTGTAAGAACTTACAGAATTCATTCCATAACTTTTCTTTCTGAGAGAGAACACTTACATTAGGAGAGGGAGCTTTCCTACCCTGGAACACTTCCCTTAAAGTCTCTATGGTGTTCAAATCCGCTTCCCTGCTTTCGGCTGGGCTCTGGCTCTTTCCATAAATAAGCGTATCCACCCACCTTCTAGCAGTTGAAGATTGCAACACGGGGTCTAGAACACTGGACGTTGGAACTTGTTCCACGTGGGCTGTAACCTTCCCAGCTAGGCGTCTGCTGGCTTCAGCTTTAGGAGTATTATTCAGAGACAGTGTGCTTCCCTTTTCACCGGTACCATCCAGCAGCTGGAAGACAGACTTCCCTTGTCCTTCTTTCCTTCTTCCCTGAGCTCTCCCCTTTCTCTGAGGTCTCTCTTCCTCCTGGGAACTCTCTTCCTCCTGGGAACTCCACTCCGTCAGAGATCTCCTCTTACTCAGGGACTTCTCGCCTTCCTTCAGGATTTCTCCTCTGCTCAGGAGTTTCTTCCTCCTCAGGTAATCCTCTCCCTTCAGGTAATTCTCCTCTCTCTGTTCCACCTCCTCCTCCTGCCACACCCTTCTGTTTGCACATGTGCCCATAATCAGCCTCCAAGCCTGGCTCTACGTCAGAGCTTGGGCATGGCTTAGCTTCAGCAGAGAGCTGTTTTTTTCTCATGCTTGCATTTCTAGCTCTGTGCAAACCTGGCTTGTCACTCATTTTAAAGGTACAAACAGCATTTTCTTCTGTTTCCATTTTCTCATGGCAGCTCTCATCACCACATATCCCCCCCCCCCTTAAGATATCACAGGCTGGCAAAATGTTACTTGCACAGCTCGGGATTCTAGCTGGGAGGTTGGTGTTTGCCTTCCACCTCTCCACTCTAGAGTCTACTGTGGCTAACTGAGCTAACGCCATTCTCTCATGCCAGGGTTTTAATACATTAGCATGATAGACCTGCTGGCGGCCTCTCCTGTTTTCGATCAAGTACAAGACTGGTCCTACGGCTCTTACTACCTTATAAGGCCCCTTCCATTGGCTCTCGAATTTTGGAGTGGCCCCTGCCACCATTACAATAACTTTTTCACCTGTCATCAGTTGGCGAGGCCTTGTACCCCGATCATAGTACTTTTTCTGCTTCAACTGGCTAGCCTTTAAATTCTCCCCCGCAACTTGGGAGGTTCGCTGCAACCTGCTCCTCAGGTCTCTCAAAAATTGAGGTACTCCCACTTCCTTCACTCCGGGCTCTACCCACTGTTCTCGCAGGATATCTAAAATACCTCGGGTAGATCGGCCGTACATTAATTCATATGGGGGGGTCCCTAAAGACGCTTGCTTTCGCTCTCTGCAAGCGTACAATACGAAAGGAAGCATGGTGTCCCAGTCGGCCATATTTCCCTCTAAACTTCACCTTAGCATGTTCTTTAGGGTCTGATTCTGCCTCTCCACCAGTCTGTTCAACTGTGGATGGTAGGCAGAAGTCTTTATAAGCCGAATCCCAAACGCGTCCCACACTTGGGCCAGATACTTAGACATGAAGTTGCTGCCTCTGTCCGTAAGCACCTCCCGGGGAAATCCCGTCTCACAGAATAGCTTTATAAGTTCTCCCGCTACTACTTTTGCCGATATACTCCAAAGGGGAATAGCCCAAGGAAATCTCGTGGCCTGATCTACCACTACTAACATGTATTGGAAGCCACGGGGTGTCTTTATTAGTGGTCCCACAATGTCTATGGCTATTCTGTGCACGGGCTCTGAGATCACTGGTAGGGGTAACATAGGTACCTCCCTTGGATGAACTGAGGAGACCCGCTGACAGGTGAGACAGGATTCGCAGAATTTTGAAGTTTCCTTAAAAACCCCTGGCCAGTAAAAGCGGGCTAAAATCTGGTCCAGGGTTCCCTGTACCCCTTTATGGCCCCCTACTGGGTGGTCATGTGCCAGCCTTAAAACTAAACCCTTAAATGTTGTGGGCACTACCAACTGTTGATGTTAATTCCCTGTTCGGGGATCCAGGCTCTCCCTATACAATATTCCTTCCTCCAAAAAGAACCTAGACAGGGTGTCCCTCTCATCCTGGGCATACCTAAAAGCTTTGGTCAACACGGGATCTGCCTGCTGCTCCTTAGGGAAAGAAGGGAATTTATCAACCAGTTCCACTGGGACCCAAGGTAGGCCTTGTCCGGCCTGTGCCTGCGCCTTATGTTGAGTCCGAGACTGTCTCTCCCTACGTTTTTCTCCTCTTCCTTTCCTGCTTTTATCTCCCGAGGAAGTTATTAGATCTTCATGGAAGGGAAGATCTTCTACCACTTCCTCTTTGGATTCCTCCCCTTTTCCTGGTGGCTTTGACTGGGCCCTCGTGGAAACCATGGCCACTTTTTGCTGCAACCCTTGTGCTATACCCTTTTGGAACCTTGGCCAATCCCTCCCCAACACCAAACTATGAGGTAATCTGGGTACCACAACTATGGGGATCTCCTTTTCCAGCCCTAATCCTTTCACTAGGACCCTGTAGACTGGATAAGCAGACACTGCACCATGAATGCACCTTATCTTCACCATCTCAACAGGTTGCTTAGGGACTTCCTCACTTTGTGTTTCAATTTGTTGCCAAACTGCCTTGGACATCATGCTTTGATCAGCACCAGAATCCAAGAGCGCGTCGGTAACAATACCGTGCACCTCTACCGACAACAGGAAGCCTTCCCTGACTTTCTGGGTGTTTGCAGTTATCAGTGTGGTTTTTAATTTACATTCTTTCTGTAAATGGTTCTCATTCCCACATTTGAAACATTTCCTTCTTACAAAATGAGGTTTCAACATAGGCATGGATGTTTTCATGGAATCCTCTCTCAGCCTGGTCCTCCTTTCTGATACCTCTTGCATTGTCAGCCTGGAAGCACTGCTACTTTCTCGGGCAGTTAATTCAGCTTCCATGAAGCGCTCAGTAAGCGTTATGGCTTCTTGAGGGTTCTGACAATTTTGGAGTATAAGGAAGGTGTGTATATCCTTTGGCACAGCAGCCATATACTGCTCTAGTACAATGCTGTCAATTATGGTTTCTACTGATTTCCCTTCTGGTACTAGCCACTTAGTTACCAAGCTTCTCACACGCTGGCATAATGCTTTAGGCGTCTCGCCAGGTTTTAACTTTACACTTCTCAACAGCCTATGGTATACTAAGGGAGTCAATCCTAACCTATCTCTGATTGCTTTTTTCAGCTCTTCATAGTTACTAGCGAGTACCGCAGGCATGGCTCGATACGCGGCTAAGGCCTCCAACGTAAGGGATGCGGCCAGGCGCATGGCCCATTGCTCTACAGGCCACCCACTGGTATGAGCTACCCATTCAAAAGCTTCTATAAAGTCGTCAATGTCATCTTTGTCTGTTAACTGTCCAAAGTTAAATGCTTCAGTAGCATATAAACCTAGTGCATGTGTCTGTACTAGTGCTGTAGAACCTGGTGGGGTCGTCGTTGTTTTGACCTGCTCCTTCTGGCTTGTCAGCCACGCCTCCATCAGTTCGAGCAGTGGTCTTTGCTGAGCCTGCATCTGTGCTGCAGCCTGGGCTTGAGCCTGCAACGACATCTCCCGCTGCCACTCGAATTGGCTCGCCATCCATTTGAGCACTTCTTGGTATTCCAAGGTCTTCTCCATTCTGCAATACAAGAACAAAAACACCACCCAAGTGCGACACCACAGCCTCTTCTTCACTGTTTCCTTTGGTTCTATTGACAGATAAATCTACACCCCCACTACTGGTATCCTATTCAACCCAGTTAGGTACCGGTTACCTGGCAAAGGTGTAGCTTCATGCTTTTACACCCTTTGAAGATCTCAGAAACCTTCCCACGGATCAGCTCCACCTCCATCAAGCTCCTCTCTGCAGGGCTCCGGAGTGAACTTGCTTCCCGGTGTAAATCCTGGAGTTGTAAATCCTTCTGCACATGTGTAAAAATCCACACTACTACACCACTTGTGATCCCCTAGCCTGGGCCCAAGAGCTTACAGGCGTAGGGTCACCTTTGTATGTCCTTAAATGAAGCTTTACTATTTGTTCCCAGCAAAGAACTCTGGGATTTGTAGTTTGGCTATTTGCATTCAAAGACAAAGTAGTTGTGCAACCGTTGGTTGAGGCAAACAAGAATATTTATTTTTTTGTGGGTTTCCAAAACGCATTAAAGTTCTGAACACAGGTAAAAGGATACTTCTCCAACACAAAGAAACAAGGATACTGGAAC
Organism: Ichthyophis bannanicus; assembly: GCA_033557465.1. Lineage (NCBI taxonomy): Eukaryota > Metazoa > Chordata > Amphibia > Gymnophiona > Ichthyophiidae > Ichthyophis > Ichthyophis bannanicus. The sequence goes on from CM066032.1 coordinate 1,081,451,283, forward strand.
TGAGGAAAACTGAACTCAAAGCTTTCTGACACAAGCTGCTGTCTTCATTAAACAAATTAACATCTCACAGCACAGCTTTGTTTAAGCACGTTCAGCAGAGGTAAACTTCTTCTCTTAACAAAAACTTCTTTACTTTGGGGAAATGCTTATTAGATACAAAAGTTGGTTAAACATTTCTTCTCAGCAACCAGTTCTTTCTTTAGCCCTGCTCTCAGGTTTTCAGACTTCCTTAAAACATGGAGAGCAGTCCATCGGAGACACCTCCAAGCTAGACTGTGACTCACAGAAATCAACCTGCATAGGTTCTTGGGCTATAGCTTGCTTGTCAGTTTCTCTGGCTTCAAAAGCTTGTTCAAACTTCTTCCCTTGTAAGAACTTACAGAATTCATTCCATAACGTTTTTTTTCTGAGAGGGAACACTTACATTAGGAGAGGGAGCTTTCCTACCCTGAAACATTTCCCTTAAAGTCTCTATGGTGTTCAAATCCACTTCCCTGCTTTCGGCTGGGCTCTGGCTCTTTCCATAAAGAAGCGTATCCACCCACCTTCTAGCAGTTGAGGATTGCAACACGGGGTCTAGAACACTGGACGTTGGAACTTGTTCCACGTGGGCTGTAACCTTCCCAGCTAGGCGTCTGCTGGCTTCAGCTTTAGGAGTATTATTCAGAGACAGTGTGCTTCCCTTTTCACCGGTACCATCCAGCAGCTGGAAGACAGACTTCCCTTGTCCTTCTCCTTTCCTTCTTCTCTGAGCTCTCCCCTTTCTCTGAGGTCTCCCTTCCTCCTGGGAACTCTCTTCCTCCTGGGAACTCCACTACGTCAGAGATCTCCTCTTACTCGGGGACTTCTTTCCTTCCTTCATGATTTCTCCTCTGCTCAGGAGTTTCTTCCTCCTCAGGTAATCCTCTCCCTTCAGATAATTCTCCTCTCTCTGTTCCACCTCCTCCTCCTCAGGTTTAAAAACGCTTTTCCTGACTGCCACACCCTTCTGTTTGCACATGTGTCCGTAATCAGCCTCCAATCCTGGCTCTACGTCAGAACTTGGGCGTGGCTTAGCTTCAGCTGAGAGCTGTTTTTTTCTCATGCTTGCTTTTCTAGCTCTGTGCAAACCTGGCTTGTCACTCGTTTTAAAGGTACAAACAGCATTTTCTTCTGTTTCCATTTTCTCATGACAGCTCTCATCACCACACAATACAGCTTCCCATTCTGATGTACTGTTTTAGCAGTTTCAAAGTTTGCACAATGGCTATGAAACATAAATTACATACTTATTAACTTACATTAAAAAGTATGACATACATTAAAAAGTATGTCAGGAGTAAACTGTATGAATAAGAGGCAAATTTTGCATCAAGAATATATTTTATTCTTGATTCTAATCCTGGTTCAGCAATTGTTATGGGCACATGATTTCTCTGCAACCAAAACACTAAATACAGGGAGATCTTGTATCAACATGATCAATTCTCCTCATTTCAGTGGAAAGGGAAAATGTTTTAACTGATGCACTAGTCAATCATTTATGGTATGAGACATTTTGCAATGTATGTGCTGTACGGTAGCCTATAAGGATTTGTCACATTTACTCTAGTGGAAAAATGAAACTTGGTACCACAAGGCTTTTGAACAACTTATGGATGTTTGTCTTTGAAACGCAAATGCAACATTTTAAAATTATCACTTCATTGTAAACATTACCAGATGGCCTTATCCCACTGATAATGGACCATGTTAAAAACAGATCTTTTGAACTGCTCCCATTTTTGCTGGAATGAGACACTGATGCTGTTTCCCCTGGTGACAAGAAAACATCATGGTATGTTGTTGCCAGAAGTACAAAGAATTCCGAGACTGGCCTGAAGCTATGTATTTCAGCAGAAGAGTGACATTTTATCCTAAGGCTTTCTTTGATATACATGTTGATTTTTCATACTGAATTGAGAACCCCCATTAAGCAGCTTATACTGCATATTGGGAGTCAGACATGTTTAGCTACCTTTATTTGCTTAATATGGTAGACATTCTTAACCTGGATTTTCTCACAAGAGTTGTTTAAAACTTTCCCTTTATGATATAACCCCAGCCTCACTAAGCTGAACAATGTTATAATATCTCAAGACATCATTACAATTGCTTAGCTTAGAACCAGTATTAAAAAATAGGACATATAGAAGGAATCAAAGCATATAGGGAATGCATTATTTATCTTTTATAGACCTATTGACTTCATAGCTGTAAGAAAATAATCTATCCAGAAGGCAGAGAAATATGATCAACACACATGCTAAAGTTGCACAATAAAATATCTCCCAAGATATCGATATTGATGTTAGAGACCAACAACTCAATCAAGGCCAAGGGATCAATGTCTTTACTGCCTGGAGGGCAGTAAAAGGAGATAGATTCCCCGGTCTTAAATAGTGTTAAACTTCACATCCCTCCACTGGAGAAATCTTTATGCAAGTCTAACTTAAACTCTGCCTAATTAACCCGCATTCTCAAAAACGTTTCACCTAGGATGAAATTCACAGGGTGGATTGACAATTACCTGGTTATACTAGATAAGCCAAGATTAGATTGCTTCAATCTTTGATTTAACTGAACATTTTTTTATTATGAGAAAGGAAACCACATCAAGTTTCTCTTATTTCTTAGAGGTCTTTGCTATTGAACGTGGAATGACACCCAATATGAAAAGATTTAGACAGCAGTCATGGTCCATAATGGCCATGTCCCACCATAACAAGTAAAGACAAGACATTTACTATGTTAATCTAATACCCATTTGGTGCAACACAGAAGGTTCAATGCCTCCAGCCAGTGCCAGCCTCTTCACCCTGAACCCAATGACTTCACTAGGTGGGTAGGGTGAGAACAGTCCAGTGGCATAGAAGCAAGGCAGTAACTTGGAAAAGCTGGAGAAGAGCAGTCTTCCAATAGGACAAGTTACATCACTTAAAATGAGAAATACAGCCAGCTCACTCAAAGGTGTGGCTTATTAAATGTGGAGTAACTTGAAAAAGCCGGAGCAGAAGAAATACACAGAAGACTCAACAGCTCTCAGTTCAGATTCCATATACTGAAGACAATAAACTTAAAATAGCAAGAGAAAAACATTCTTTCAGTAATTCAGGTCCCTTCAAATAAGGTGCACAAAACAAACAATCAACTTATTAAATGTTGTTTAATATAAGGAAGAAAAAATGACTTCCTGGTGAGAGTGGAGGCCATAACTCTATTGCCTTTTATCTCACTGTAATCTCTAACAGTGATGGTAGCCCTGCCATTATATATAGAAAGAATTGCAGGCCTATTGTTACCAGGTAGTCATCTTCTTATTAGTGGTTCTGTTATCCAGGTCAACATACCGACTGCATTCTTTCTTCCCTCAACAAAGACTAGGTTTGTTTTCCAAGGCTTGCTATACCGCCCTTCACAATAAGCACCAGAGCAGTTTACAAGTTTTGCAAATTCAAGACACAATATAAAACTTTAAAAACAATAGTCATTAGTCAACGATATTTCCCATTTTGTCGTCTTTTCCAAATGAAAACGATAGAGAAAAACAACATTTCTTCGCTTCTGGGCTTTTGTCAATAGTGTGCACTATTGGCAAAAATCAGGATGTGACAAAAAATACGGAGAAAGATAAAACAAGATGAAAGACTTAGCACTTTTCGTTGCGAAGCAAAATGATATGAAATGTTTGTGCCTGCATACCCCTAGTAAACATGAACATCAGTATCACAATCAATAAAGCAGTAAGAATAGATACCACTATCACAATGAACACAAAAATTCTGGGAACAGTAAAAATAGACATCAAAAGAGTACGAAGCATAGGAGATGTAAAAGGTCAAGCCTAGCCACATGTGCTTCCAGCCCTGCCATCTGAACCTATTAAGCTCCAAAAGCCCGCAAGAAAAAAAAAAGCTTTTGAAACTAGCCTTGAATCTAGCAAGCGATGGGTCAGTACATACATATAGTGTAGAGTTCCAAAGGCATGGAGCCAATACATATAATGACGTTCTGCATGTAATTCATCGGCATGCCAGAAGAGGAAGGAACTGGAAGGAGATTCTCAGACTTAGACCAGGAGAGTCCATGATGATACTTCTGCTAGAATTCTGCATACAAATTCAAAATTCTGCGTCCAAAGGTCTGAATTATGCACAATTTGTCATGCTTTGTTTGTCAAAATAACCAAGCATAGTTTTTGAGTGATAAATAAATAAATACAATTAAATTACCTATTTGGGTGACTTATGTATATACCAACTAATCTTGAAGCCAAGGCAGTTTACAGCAAAACTAAATAAGATGTGCATAAAACATTTGGGTATGAAGTTACAAAACTTAACTTAGGTTATACATGGAATGAGTATGTAACAGCGCTTAAATTATACATGGAGTAAATTATGTACTAGACAAACAGGAATAATGATCAGGGAGAGATATGAATTGGGCTTGAGCAACACAGTCAGTTGAGTGTGCATTACAAGGTGAGTACCACAGGTGTTGGCTGGGGAAGACTAATGGGTGGGGAGGGGAGTCTGGGGGTGAAGGGGGGAGAAGGGCTCCTGGTGGATCCGAGTTCAAGGGAGTCAGAGTTCAGGGGCAACATGTTTCATCTCCTGAAATGTTCATGGAAAAGATATGTTTTTAGATTTTCCTGAAGTCCATTAGGTCAGTTATTGCACGTTAGTGATTTGGTAGAGCATTCCAGATGAGCGGGGCATAAAGCGAGAAGGCTTTGTTGGCAATGGCTCCATTACTCTTTGTGCTAGTGGAGGGGATCTTGAGGGTGTTTTGTAGGTGTGTTTTTCTGTTCCTGTTGTTGGAGGTATTCTGTAGAAGTGACTGTAGGTAGACTGCTGAGAGGTCATGGGATATTTTGAAGGTAGCAAGTATGGCTTTGTATTTTGCATGGGCTTTGATAGGTAACCAGGGTAGTTGTTTTAGTATCAGGGTTATGTTCTCGGCTCGAGAATAGCCGGGTAGGATGCGGGCAGCTGTGTTCTGTGCTAGCTGCAAGGGATGGAGAGCGTAGTTTGGAAGGTCTTGAAAGAGGATGTTGCAATAGTTGAAGTGGGGTAAAACTAATGCTTGGAAGACTGTCTTTAGGGTCCAATAGAGATTGCAGGTGTTGCACTGTTTTTATTTTGTGGTATATGGTTCTGGTAATATTGCTGATGTGTGACTGTAATGGACTAAAATATGATCCAGAAAAAAATATCACCAAAAAGTGCAAAATGTTGAAATATTGCATGCAGAATTCCAGCAGGAGTAGTGGTTTATGCTTTTAGGCACTATATATATCGCCTTCACTGTGTGTATCAGAGTGGTTTACAGATATATTCTAACAGGCACTTTTCATTCCCTTGTCCACAAAGGGCTCACAATCTAAGAGTACCTGAGACAATGGAGGGTTAAAGTGGCTTGCCCAAGGTCACAAGGAGTGTCCATGGGACTAGAAACTCTGGTCTGAAGTCCCGATATGGGAAATGAACCCCCAGCCCTCTGGCCTGAGGTAACCTGTCCCAACCACTGGGTCACTGTTTCCTGTGATAAATACAAGAGATCAGAGTGTTAAAAAGAGGGGATGCTGGCCAGAATAGAGACCCTTATGAACCAATACAAGAATTTTGGATTTACTTTAAAAGGCAACTGATAGTGGTTTTCAGCTTGGAGAAGAAATGGATGAATGGCATGGAACAGGTAAACACAAATCAGTTATTTACTCTTTCAAAAAGTATGAAGGAGTAAGGGGCACACCATGAAATTATAAAGTAGTATATTTAAAACAAGTAGGAGAAAATGTTTTTTCTCTCAATGCATAATTAAGCTTTAAAATGCATTGTCGGAGGATGTGGTAAAAGTGGATAGTATAGCTGGCTTTAAAAAATATTCAGACAAATTCCTGGGAGGAAACAACCATAAACTGTTAAGGTATCTGGGAATCTGCCTACTTGTGTGATCCTGCCAAGTACTTGTGACCTGGATTGGCCACTATTGGAAACAGGAAACTGGGTTTGATGGACCTTAGGTCTGACCCAGTATGGCAATTCCTAGGCTCTTTAACAATTTCTCAGACAGCTACTAGGCTACCTTCAGTGTCCTTGTCAGGAGTTGCTAGTGACCACTAGTGTGTGCAACTGATGATGCAGACATCATGATCCAATGTAGTTTTGCTGTCAAGAATGAACATCTGTGCCCTCTATCCCCCAAATATTGATACTGGAGGAGTTCCCCTTCTTTTAAAGCTGAGAGCCCAGGTTTTACTATCTCTTCTGCTAATAAGGAGGATTTTTGGCTACCTTGTAATGTTCATGCAAGTGATTCTGCTGCAAGTCTTCCGAGTAATGCTATTCTAAATCTACAATCAGATAGTCATAACTATGATACTTTGTGTGCTAAGTAAGTTTTGAATTTAGATGCCTCGAATGTGTTTATTCATTCTATTGTTTAACAAGATCTTATTAATCAGATTTTGCAAGACTTTTCCAGGCTGCAGTTTGTAGTGTTAACTAAAATTGAATTGCAGCCCAATGTTGTAGATATGTTTGAGGAGAGAGTTCAATGCTGTGAGAAGGCTGTTATTATTAATGTTGAAAAAAAATGTCTTCACTGGAATCCACAGTTAGTTCCACTCCAGAAGCCTCTGCATCTGTTCTTAACATTAGAAGCCCCAAAGTGCGTCAATTGACGCACATGCATCTTCAAAGGTTTATACCAGCGCCACTGCTAGAACCATGTCAGTTATGTAATGATGTCACATGCTGCACGTAGTAAACAAATAAGTAACTTCAAATTAATTCACATCTGCAAAGTTATTCTATACTATCCCATAAGATTGAAAACAGAAAATGTTGTCAAGAAGCGTAACAGACTTCCTAACGTCTCTAATACATCTCCAACATATATGTTTAAGAGTGTGGGGCCCACAAGAGTTAATTGAAGGAGATTTTAGAGATTCCTGAATTTGCTTCTCCACCATTACTCTCTGCATATTATCTACCTAATAACAAAAGGTTCCGAATGAGAGTGTTAAGTCCCGTTAATGGTATCTGTAGTACTAGCTCAGATATTTCTGCTAATTTGTGCCCTCAAAATCAGGAATTGGCTATTTTGTTGGTCACCTTCTTGTTGGATTCTCACAGAAATTGGATTTTCAAAGCATTTTTTCTTAAAGAGAGTGGGCCTGATTTTTGAAGGCATGTACATGAGTAACTTCCCATGATACCTGTGTAAATGCATTAACCAGGATTTTCCAAAGGCACCTACATGGGTAGTGCCTTTGGAAAACCCCAGTTAAGTCCCTAATGCGCCCAGATGTTATGCGGTTAGCATTGGGGCATGTTGGGGGGCATTCTGGGACTGAGCGGGGGTGGATGAAGGGCTAAGCAGGTAGCAGCGATTTTCACTGCTACCCTGTTATTTATTTATTTTATTTATTTAACATTTCTTCTATACCGCGCTATTAAAATCAGCGCGGTGTACATCGAACAAGAATACTGCAATGTATACAAACAACATTGAGTTTACAAAGAACAGGGAATTGAACATGGGAGCGAAACCAGGGAAACTAAATACATATTAACTCAAACTATGTACAATACTCTAATGTAAATGGGTGTTGCATTGGTTTTGTGAGGTTGATAGGGTTTGAGGGGGGACTACCTATTGTCTGTGGTGTTGACGTGCAGGGGCGACTGGTGTATGGGGAAAGTTTGCAGGTTGTTGGTTGTGCTTCTATCGCTGGAGGTTTCTGAGTAACATTTTGTGAACAGGTGGAGTTTTAAGGCTTTTCTGAATAGGATGAGACTTTTTATTCCACGGATTTCATGGGGGAGTGCATTCCAGCTTAAAGGGGCGAATAAGGAGAAGGCTCTGTTGGAGGTAGCCTTTGTGCACTTAGTCATTAGCTTGGGGACTGCTAATGTGTTCCGTGCAGTAGATCTTCTGCTTCTATTTTCTAGAGTGCTATGGATTAGCTTGCTGATTGGCGTAGGGGGGTAGTTATTTAGGGCTTTGAAAGTGAGGACCAATGATTTGTACTGGAGCCTGGCATGTAGAGGTAGCCAGTGCAAACCCTTCATGATGGGCGTTATGTGGTCGGATCTTGACGATCTGGAGAGGACTCTTGCGGCTGCATTCAAGGCTAAGCGGAGCGGGTTTAAGGTCGATTGTGGGAGGCCATGAAGGATGATGTTCGCGAAATCGACATGTGGAAGGACTAGTGCCTGGAAGGTTGTTCGATAGTCTGTGAAGTCCAGTAGGTGTCGGAGGTGACGTAGAGTTCTGATCTTATGGTATATTGCCTTTGTGATGTTTTATATATGCGTTGTCATGTTCAGGTGCTGGTCCAGGGTGATGCCGAGGTAACGGATTGTGGATTTGGACTTTAACTCTACGTTGTTGACACGTAGTGATGAGGGAGGTGTGAATTTGAGGTTCCTCGTGACAAATAGGACATCTGTTTTGCCGTGATTGATCCGTAAGTTTTGTGATAATAGCCAATCGGCTACTGCTTCGAAGCAATTAATTATTGGGGAGAGCACTGGTTGGTCTATCAAGAACGGCATGTAAAGGAGGATGTCATCAGCATATGCAAGGCATTTTACGTTGAAGGATCGGATTAGGTCACATATCGGCTGCATATAAATGTTGAACATCAGTGATGATAAGGACGATCCTTGGGGAACTCCCTGTGTTTGCAGAAATGGTTCGGAGGATGAGTGGCCAGCCTTGACTTGTTGCCACCTATTGGATAGGTAGGATTCACACCATTTTAGAGCTGTATTTTGGATCCCCTTTTCTTTCAAGCGTTGTAGAAGTATGTCATGACTTACCGAGTCAAAGGCGGCAGAGATGTCCAGGAAAATAAGGACAAAGCCTTGTTGGATGCTGTTGATTCCTGTGATCAGATCGTTGAAAAGGGTTGTGAGGACAGTGTCTACTCCGTGTGCTTCTCTGAATCCGTGTTGGGCTGGATCCAGCGGTGCTTCGGTGTTGATATGTTGCTGGATTTGTTGTTGAGCGGCTTTTTCGATGATCTTGGCAAGCTGGGGGATGCTCGATATTGGTCTGAAGGATTCTACTTTAGGTGGGTCTAGTCTGCTGTTTTTTAGTAAGGGCTTGATAGAGGTGTTTTTGAGGCTCTGCGGGAATGATCCTGTGATAAAGGACTGGTTCAGTATTTTGGCCAGGATGTTGCTTATGTCATGGCGAAGCTCTTTGATCCGGCTGGCTGGGCACTGTTGACTCTCAGTGCCTTAAAAAAAGGCAAGGATTTCTCTCGTCTATCTTAAGGCACTGGGGCTAACCGGGTAGCAGCAAAACAAATCGCTGCTACCCGCTTAGCCTCGGAAGCTGCCAGCATGTCCAACCACACCCAGATTTTCACTTCCACTGCCACGGAAGTGAAGATCTGGGTTAAGGGGGGTCGGCAGGCAGGCTATGCTGTATGCCAATGCAGTGCACAGTCTGCCTAAATGAAAATCAGGTCCAGAGTGAATTTCTTGATCAGACTATAAGAATGCCTCTGTATAAGTCTCTGGTGCGACCTCATTTGGAGTATTGTGTGCAATTCTGGAGACCGCACCTTCAAAAGGATGTAAACAGGATGGAGTCAGTGCAAAGGGTGGCTACTAAAATGATTAATGGTCTTCGTTATGAAGCATATGAGAACAGACAAAGATCTTAATATGTACACCTTAGAGGAAAGGAGGGATAGAGATGATATGATTGAGAAGTTTAAATAGCTCCATGGCATAAATGCACAAGAAGAGAGTCTCTTTCAATTGAAAGCAGGTTCTGCTACGAGGGGACATAGGATGAGGGTGATAGACTCAGGAGTAATATACGGAAATATTTCTTTACGGAAAGAGTGGAATAGTCTCCCAGTGTAGGTGGAAGAGGACAGTATCTGAATTCAAGAAAGCATGGGACAAACACAGAGGCTCTCTAAAGGTAAAAAGAGGACTATTGTAGTTGATATATTAGGTCAGACTAGATAGGCCATATGGTCTTTTTCTACCATCATGTTTCTGTTTCTGTGTCTTCTGATATTACTGGGAAACAGAATCATTGTAAGAAATTTCTGGTTTTGAAAACTAATGTTCTCTATGGGTGCCTTATTTTTCTTGCATTGTCCTTGTAAGATATTGTGACATATCATCCAATATGTTTTGTTTTTTTATGAGACTTGTCAGACGGCTGCCTAGGGTGAGAACTTACACAATCTTGACGATGCATATATTCATATGATTCTTGCAAGGTATTGTGGGTATTGTAGTTCATTCACTCCCAAACACAGCTGATGACAATAATTTGAGTTGTGAAACCAAGTGGTAAGATCAATAAAATAGTTCTTTTATTGATGGGGTTTAATTCACCCAGCACATGTATGCTTGATAGCACTATAAATGAGGTTACTTGCTTGCAGTGTTTAAAAATGGATAACAAAAATCACAAAATAAACCAGAAAACAACCTTCAGCTTGTCAGGCAATTAGCTAATGTTTTCTTAGCAAATAATTACCAAATACCAAGGCACAAAGAAAAGAATAAACTTTGCTGGTTAGGTTAACTTCTGCTTATTTTTCACGCAGATCTCAGCAGTGATTCTCCCTTGCTCACACACACAATCAGGTGCAGCTTTAATTACTATCAACTGACCAGCTGTAAGCCTTTAGCTGGCTGGCTGCTACTGTGTGAGCCCAAATCCTGCTTTAAGAGCTGTTTGCAGTGGAAATAAAGAACAAAGTTAGGTTTCTTTGTGATGGCTGATGTGTTTGCTCAGAGAAAGCTAGCAATAGCATTTAGATAGAGAACAATCCATATAAACTGTACTTTCATCTGCTGTATCAATCAGCATAGGGTCATTATCATACATTGGCACAGACGAGTCTTTCATTAAGGCACTATCATGAGAATGCTCATTCCCTTGCTGCCATTCTCTATTATAGATAGGGTCTGGATCAGTGTTCATACCTGAGCCTCTCCTGCTATCATTATTCCTCTCTGTATAGCCTGGCCAATATGTAATCCAATTCTGATGTCCAGCCTTCCAATCTTGATCCCTGGACACTGGATCTCCTCTCACATACCTTCTGGCCTTGGTCTGAAAGTCCCTTCCACATGCAGTCTTCTTTCTTCCAGGTAGCCACTGGTGATTCCTATCTCTGCCACTCCATTCCTCTGGCTGAATCCAGTCCAATGGACTTTGCTGGCTTTTGGAATACCTCCCAGTATGAGTACTGCCTTGGAATCTCCCAGACCTTCCAATGGCCTTTCTTCTCTTCCTTCCAGAGAGTTTCCTTCTCTCTCTATCTGCTTGGCTTGGCTTCTGTTTCTCCAGGTGATACTGGTGCTTGAGCTTGTAGCCGTTGCTGTCTCTGTATCTCTTTCTGAAGCTGTTCTTGTAGCTCTCCCTGAAGCTGTTATCTGAAGAATAATCTCTATTCTTATCCTGTTCTAATGTGTGCTGCTCCCTAACACAGCGCAGCTCTCTTGAATCAGGCCCTGCCCTTTGAGATGAGTGCTTAGGGATTACCTCATAGCTCTCTTGATTGCACACACATTTTCTCACTTCAGCCCCTCTCATGGCTGCTGGAAACCTGGTGCATTCTGGGACTGGTAGTCTTTTATGTGAAAACTCTGTTTTCTTGCTTCTACCAGAACTGACAGGTTGCTTGTTCAGAGTCACATCATCTTTTCTATAGCTCCTACCTGAGCTATGATAAGCTTCCTTATCACATACCCCCCTGCTTAAGTTATTACGGACTGGTTTTACTGGTGAAACTTCTTCTCTACAGTTCGTAATACGGGAAAGTGCATCCGCATTCTTGTGTAACTTCCCGGCACGATGTTCAACTTGGAAATCAAACGCCTGTAAGGCCATGTACCAGCGTGTCAACCTGGCATTGTGGTTCTTCATTTGCTGCAACCACTTAAGTGGGGCATGGTCCGTGACCAACTGGAACTTTCTCCCTGTAAGGTAAAACCTTAACGCCTCCACTGACCACTTGATAGCCAAACACTCTTTTTCTATCGTGGAATACTTTTGTTCAGCCAGTGACAACTTCCTGCTCAGGTACATCACAGGATGCTCCTCCCCATCATGGCACTGGGATAGGACCGCTCCTAGCCCTACATCCGATGCATCGGTTTGAACCAGAAAGGGTTTCTTGAAGTCTACTCCTTTCAGTACCGGTCCTGTACACAATTTTTCTTTTAATACTGAAAACGCTTTTTCAGCTTCTGGTGTCCACTTTATCTGGTTTGGACAATTCTTTCGCAGCATATCCGTGAAAATGGCACTTTTCTCTGCAAATTGCGGTATAAACCGGCGGTAGTATCCAATAAGTCCTAAGAAACTTCTTAGTTGTTTCTTGGTTGTTGGAGGATGAAAATTCCTGATGCTATCTATTTTGCTTAATAGAGGTTTAATTTTTCCTCTTCCCACTAGGTGGCCTAGGTATTTTACCTCCCTATTTGCAAAGGCACACTTCTTCGGGTTTAAAGTGATTCCCGCTTGCTTCATAGAGCACAAGACTGCCCTGATCCTCTTCAAATGCTCCGCCCAGGTGTTACTATGGATTATGACATCATCCATGTATGCAAAAGCATAACTTTGGTGGGGTCGAAGTACCTGATCCACTAACCTTTGGCAGGTAGCCGCTGCTCCATGCAGTCCGAAAGGCATCCTCTTGAACTGGAAAAGGCCAACGGGGGTGCTGAACGCAGTCTTCGGCTTCGACTCCCTGGTGAGAGGGATTTGCCAATATCCTTTTGTCATATCAAGGGTGGTTAAGTATTGAGCCTGTCCCAGCTGGTCTAGCAGCTCCTCAATTCTTGGCATTGGATATGCATCAAAAACTGATATGGCGTTTACCTGCCGGAAGTCAATACAAAATCTTAAGGATCCATCAGGCTTCGGCACCAGGACTATGGGGCTATTCCAGGGACTCTTTGACTCCTCTATTACCCCTATGTCCAACATCTCCTGGACTTGTGCCACTACCTCCTGTCTTTTGGCTTCAGGCAAGCGGTATGGCCTTTGATGAACCAATTTCCCAGGTGGAGTTATTATTTCATGGGCCACCAAATGGGTCTCCCCAGGTATGGGTGTCAACACATCTGGGAATTCCTTAAGCAACTTCCTAATTTCTTCCTGTTGTACCATTGTCAGGTCCTCACCTATTTGGGGCTCTGATTTTTCTTTACAATCAGATACCTGGGGTCCCAAATCTTCCTCTTCACTCACCTCCCTCTCTCGGGCACAGGTGGCAGCTAAGCTTTTAACCCCTTTGACATCAGTAGAACCAAAGCCTTTGGCTCCACGTTCAGAATTCTCTAGGGATGTGACCTCCTCCACAGGTGGAAAACCCAGCCTCTCACAAATCAATTGGGCAATTTTGTCTCCTGTCTTCACATGATACTCATTCTGTCCAAAGTTAAACAACAGAACTTTAATATTGCCCCTGTAATCGGGATCAATTACTCCCGCACCCACATCGATGAAATATTTAAGGGCTAATCCGGACCTTGGGGCTACTCTCCCATAACATCCAATTGGTATTTCCACTTGGAGACCGGTGTCAACCAGGGCTCTCCCTTGGCTAGGTACAATCACATTTTCTATGCTGCACAGGTCAAACCCAGCAGACTGAGGGGTTGCCCGCTTAGGAGCTTGGGCCTTCTCAGAGACCTTATGGTACTTTAGGACGAATATCTGCTTTGGGGTAGCTTGGTCTTCTGGACGCTTAACCATCTTTTTAGCTGGGGTCTGAGGACTTCCAAATAAAGGCCCGGGAGCTACTACCATTAAACCTTCTCCCTCCTTTTTTCCTAGTCCTTCCACTAGACCCTGCTTAAATCTTGGCCAGTCTCTTCCTAGAACCAAATCAAAGGGTAGCCTAGGCACCACTGCTAATAGGACTTCCTCTTGTTTCCCTAGGCACTTAACCTTTAGCCTATAGGTGGGATATGATGATGCAGCACCATGAATGCATCTGATGTGAACTTGGCTTTCAGGGGTTCTAGGCACAAATCTTTCTTGGGCCTCTATCCTCTTCCAAAGCCTTTTTGACATCATACTCTGGTCTGCCCCAGAGTCCAATAATGCATTTGTGGTAATTCCTTGCACATCAACCATCAAAAGAAATCCTTCCTTGGGCTGTTTTAAATCCAGACCGATTAAACTAGTGTGTGTCTGGCATCTCTTCTCTAAGTGTCCCACTTTTCCACACTTGAAACATTTCCTTCTATTCCACTGTGTCATCTGGTTTGATACAGTACATTCATTTTCAGAAACATTCTTAATTATTCTCTTTTCTGATACAGCACATCTAGCCTCAGCATCCATCTTTAGAGGGCCACCCATTCTATGGCAAGCCTGCGTGGCTTCCAAGAATCTCTCTGCTAGCATGGTTGCCTCTCCAAGATTTTGGCAATTTTGCTGTATAAGAAAAACATTCAAATCTTTAGGTACCCCAAGCATAAATTGTTCCAGCATTATAATATCTAATAACATTTCTACTGTCTTTTGCTCAGGCTCCAACCATTTTACAGCTAAACTTCTGATTATCTGACTCAGAGCCCTGGGTGTCTCACCCACTTTCAATGTAACAGCTCTAAACATTCGCCTATACTCTGAAATAGACAACCCTAGGCGATCTCTAATAGCTGCCTTTACATCCTTATAAATCAAAGCCTGGGCTGCTGGCATTGCTCTGTAAGCTGCTAGTGCCTCACCAGTTAATGAGGCTGCCAGCCTTACTGCCCACTGGGTCTCTGGCCATGCTAAAGCCTGTGCCACTCTTTCAAAAGACTCTAGAAAATCATCAACATTATCTTCTGGAGTTAATTTCCCAAAATTAAATGCCCCAATCCCTTGATTGAGTCCCACAGTGTCCACATGTGGTGCACCAGTACTAACTGCTGGTCTTGCATCTGTTCCACTTTGGCTCTGCAGCTGAACTAGAGCTTGCACCAGATCAAGCACTGGTTTCTGCTGTTCCATTAAGGCCTTCATAGCAGTGTCCTGGGCCTGCTGTGATAGCTCCTGCTGCTTGCTGAATTGGGCTGCCATCCACTGAGCCATCTCCCTCGGATCCATCTTGACCCCTGCAAGAAAAGAGAAAAAAAAAAAAAACCAAAGAGCAGCACCTTCCAACCAGGTGTGGTTTTTTTTCAACTTCTTTTTTTTTTTTTTTTTTTCAATTACCCCCTGTGCTTACACACATCCACCACTAGACATGCCCAGGTACATATTACCTTGTCTCAGTGATGAATCCAGCTTTGCACAGGGTCTTTTCCTCTGGGACAGCTTCCTGGAACAACCACTTTTCCTCCAAAGTGCAGACGAGGGAAAAAATCTTCTTACAGCTTTAAACTTGACTTTTATTTGTAATCCACAACAAGTAAATCCTCTTGGTGCAAGAGCAATCCGAAAAACTACGCCATTTGTCAGACGGCTGCCTAGGGTGAGAACTTACACAATCTTGACGATGCATATATTCATATGATTCTTGCAAGGTATTGTGGGTATTGTAGTTCATTCACTCCCAAACACAGCTGATGACAATAATTTGAGTTGTGAAACCAAGTGGTAAGATCAATAAAATAGTTCTTTTATTGATGGGGTTTAATTCACCCAGCACATATATGCTTGATAGCACTATAAATGAGGTTACTTGCTTGCAGTGTTTAAAAATGGATAACAAAAATCACAAAATAAACCAGAAAACAACCTTTAGCTTGTCAGGCAATTAGCTAATGTTTTCTTAGCAAATAATTACCAAATACCAAGGCACAAAGAAAAGAATAAACTTTGCTGGTTAGGTTAACTTCTGCTTATTTTTCACGCAGATCTCAGCAGTGATTCTCCCTTGCTCACACACACAATCAGGTGCAGCTTTAATTACTATCAACTGACCAGCTGTAAGCCTTTAGCTGGCTGGCTGCTACTGTGTGAGCCCAAATCCTGCTTTAAGAGCTGTTTGCAGTGGAAATAAAGAACAAAGTTAGGTTTCTTTGTGATGGCTGATGTGTTTGCTCAGAGAAAGCTAGCAATAGCATTTAGATAGAGAACAATCCATATAAACTGTACTTTCATCTGCTGTATCAATCAGCATAGGGTCATTATCATACATTGGCACAGACGAGTCTTTCATTAAGGCACTATCATGAGAATGCTCATTCCCTTGCTGCCATTCTCTATTATAGATAGGGTCTGGATCAGTGTTCATACCTGAGCCTCTCCTGCTATCATTATTCCTCTCTGTATAGCCTGGCCAATATGTAATCCAATTCTGATGTCCAGCCTTCCAATCTTGATCCCTGGACACTGGATCTCCTCTCACATACCTTCTGGCCTTGGTTTGAAAGTCCCTTCCACATGCAGTCTTCTTTCTTCCAGGTAGCCACTGGTGATTCCTATCTCTGCCACTCCATTCCTCTGGCTGAATCCAGTCCAATGGACTTTGCTGGCTTTTGGAATACCTCCCAGTATGAGTACTGCCTTGGAATCTCCCAGACCTTCCAATGGCCTTTCTTCTCTTCCTTCCAGAGAGTTTCCTTCTCTCTCTATCTGCTTGGCTTGGCTTCTGTTTCTCCAGGTGATACTGGTGCTTGAGCTTGTAGCCGTTGCTGTCTCTGTATCTCTTTCTGAAGCTGTTCTTGTAGCTCTCCCTGAAGCTGTTATCTGAAGAATAATCTCTATTCTTATCCTGTTCTAATGTGTGCTGCTCCCTAACACAGCGCAGCTCTCTTGAATCAGGCCCTGCCCTTTGAGATGAGTGCTTAGGGATTACCTCATAGCTCTCTTGATTGCACACACATTTTCTCACTTCAGCCCCTCTCATGGCTGCTGGAAACCTGGTGCATTCTGGGACTGGTAGTCTTTTATGTGAAAACTCTGTTTTCTTGCTTCTACCAGAACTGACAGGTTGCTTGTTCAGAGTCACATCATCTTTTCTATAGCTCCTACCTGAGCTATGATAAGCTTCCTTATCACAGACTGAACAACTATTTGAATTTTTATTCTCTATAAGTCAAGAGCCAAGTCATGAGAAATTTGACCTCGATTTTTTTTTTTTTTTGGGGGGGTAGGGTGGAAGAGTAGCCTAGTGGTTAGAGAATTGAGACCAGGGTTTGATTTCCACTAGCACTCCATGTGGCCTTGGGCAAGTCACTTAATCCTCCATTGCCTTGGCCAAAAGGCCTGGTAATCTACATCCTGTTACACTACCAAGAAAACCCAGGAGCTTCTGGGTCATCAGGAGTCAAAATTGACTCAAAGGCACACTTTGCATTTTTTCAGTTACTTGAATATGATTAATTTTGAGTCTGTGTTATATAGGGGCTGATTTTCTCTCTTTACATTTCGTTTTTTGGTTAGAACTCTAATTCCCTAGTTTAGAGCTTACTAATTGTCTTTTATGTTTGTTTTCTCTATGTTATGAGGAGGAATGTACTTTTCTTTGCTAATTTGATTGCTGTACATAATTGTATTTATTTTGTTACTTCACAAAATTAATTAAAAAAAAGATTGAACTTTAAAAAAAAAACCAGGATGCTAGGCTTGGTGGACCTTTGATCTGACCCAGTTAAATCTTTTAGCATTATGGAGGTTTACAGCAGAATTTTGGACATATTGAAGATCTTTATTTATTTAACCAGTTTTCTATATCACCTTATCCTTCAATCAAAGCAGTTTACATTATGTAATCACTACAAACAGGTAATGGATACATTCCCTTGTCCCCAAAGGGTTCAAAATCTATGTGTACCTGAGGCAATGGAGGGTTAAGTGGCTTGCCCAAAACCACAAGGAGTGCCTATAGGACTAGAAACCCCAGTCCCTCCAGCTTGAGATTGCTGTCCCCAGGTGGAACAAACCCCTGGCCCTCCAGCCTGAGGTACCATGTCCTAACCACCAGGCCACTCCTCCAGATGATTGTATAGCACATTACAGGAGTCAAGACGACTAATCAGCAGGACAGGAGTCAACGTATGAAGGGCATTTTTATCCAAAACAACCTGATAGCTCTAGTACAATGCAAAACAAAGAAGCAAGATTTGACAGCTGCAGAAACCTTTAAATCCATTGCTAGATCCAAGTCTAATAAGACAGCCAAAACTGTGAGAAAATTTAATAGATGAATAGGCAGCCCAGATTGCTCTCTGTTAGCTCTCTGTCAGCTTTCTCGGGATATATTGCATAGCCATTTGACAGGTCAAGAAAAGTTGCCATATAAATTCATAGAATTGCTATGCAAGCTATGTTGTACTAACACTTATGTGGTCCAAATAGGGTGGGAATACTAGCTTGTGGTTTGCATGGCAGAATTCAAAAGCTCTATGTTGGTTTGGAAGTGCACTTCTCTGAAGCAGGCCCAGCCAAGGCTCGAGAAGAGCAGCAACATCCTCAGTACGGCTAAGAAGAGGAAGAGCAGGAAGAAAAGGAAGGTGAAGAGGAGGAGGAAAAAGAAGAACAGGAAGCTGAGGAAAAGAAACATTAGATGGAGCTGGCCTTGTGGGTCCTTCAGCTCCGATTGTGTCTCAGGCTCTGAAATCTATGCAGGAAATACTGGAGAACCAAAGGGAGTTCCAGGAAACTATTTCAATGTTCCCTCACTGTAATGATACTATATTGGGTGGCACATAGCTCTGCCCTCTGAGAGCCAGACTGCAATTGTTTTTCAATTTTTATATATAGTTATTTTTTGTGTATATATATATATATAAAAAAAAAAATATATATATATTTATTTATTTTATTTATTTAGACAGTTTTGTATACCGCCTTATCCTTCAATCAAAGCGGTCACAACACAATTGGGGGATACATTTAACACATGGGGATATGAGACACATACACTAATACTTACAGGGAACATGGGCAATGGAGGGTTAAGTGGCTTGCCCAAGACCACAAGGAGCATCTGTGGGACTAGAAACCCCAGTCCTTCCGGCCCAAGGTTGCTGTCCTCTAGTGGGATTTGAACCCCCGACCTTCCGGCCTGAAGTACCTTGCCCCAACCACTAGGCTACTCCTCCCTCCCAAATATATATATATGGTAGTTACTCACCTGTAACAGGTGTTCTTCGTGGGCAACAGGAATAAGCCCTCATGCATGGGGTGACGTCCCTGATGGAGCCCCTTGCAGGAATGCTCCTCAGTTTCTATTGGAAGCTTTGGGAGGCTCCACCACACCTGCGTGTCTCATTTCCGCCAGCTGCCATGGTGCCATCATCTTCAGTTTGATAATATAGCTGTAGCAGAAGACCACTCCTTGGGGAGGTGGGAAGGTTGTGAGGACTTATTCCTGCTGTTCCCAGAGAATACCTGTTACAGATGAGTTACTACCTTTCCTCCATGGACAAGCAGAAAGTAAGTCCTCTAGTATGGGACTTCCAAGCTACAGGCTACCACAAACCAAGGAGGTCGCTGAGAAGCCCAACATGGTCAACATGAACTTCAGAACACATAAAACCAACTATGTACAGAGAAGGTGAATCTCCCTTCATCTGTTCTACACTCAGTAGAATTTCTTTCTCTAACTCATCATTTACTTCTTTATTTTGCTTTTTTGGGGGGTAGCTGGACAGACAGAAGGGCAGTGGGGGGACAGAGTTGAATTCTAATCCCCAAATAGGTGCCAGAGTACAGATTGGCCAAAGTTACTGTCATATCAGGAATCCCCTTCTAGGCAGTAGTAAAATGTGAACACATGGAAAGAAGCCCACATTGCAGCCCTGCAGATTTCCTCCATGGAGACTGAGCACAAGTTGGCCATTGATGCAGCCATAGCGTGGACATTATGAGCTGTGTCATGGCCATCAAAGCTCAGTTCTGCCTTGGCATAAGTGAAGAGGATGCAGTCTGCTAGCCAAATTGAAAAAGAGCATTTGGAAATGGCTGCTCCCAGATTGCTGGTGTCAAAAGCAAACAAAAAGTTGGACACATTTCCTATGGTCCTTCATCCTCTCCAAGTAGACGACTAAGGCCTGCTTGCAGTCTAACAATTGCAAAGCCGCCTCCCCTCTGTGGGCATGAGGCCTAGGAAAAAAATTAAGTAGCACCATGGACAGGTTGATATGGAACTCCAAAACCGTCTTCAGAAGAAATTTAGGTTGCGTTCAAAAGAAGCATGCAATGCTGGTTGAATCTGGTATATGTTGGATGAACTACCAGAGCCTGAAACTCGCTCACTCAGTGCACTGAGGTGACAGCCACCAGAAACAAGACCTTCCAGGTCAAGAACTTCAGTGGGCATGAGTCAAGCAGCCCAAAGGGAGCTGTCATGAGCTGAGCCAATACCACCATTGAGGTCCCAAGCCACAGCAGAGGGCTTGTATGGAGACTTCAAAAGAAGCAGCCATCGCATGAAGTGGGCAATCAAAGGCTGTGCCTATATGCATTTCCCATCTACCCCAAGATGGTATGCCCCAATCATACTAAGGTGAACTCGGACAAATATGGACATCAGGCCTGAGTCAGAGAAGTGTAGAAGATATTCGAGCAGACTCCTCATAGGACAGATGAAAGGATCCAGGGCCCGGCCTTCATACCAGACAGCAAATCTCTGCCACTTACAGCCATAAGACCTCCTCTTCAAGACCTTCCTGGAGGCCGCCAGATCATCAGTTATGCTGTAAGGCAGATGAAGCTCTGACAGGACTAGCCTCTCAATATCCATGCCATGAGGGCCAAGAACCAGACATTGGGATGTAGCATCCTCCCATCATCCTGCGAAATGAGGTTTGGAGCATGGCTGAGCCAGAGGGGTTCCTGAGTGGACAAATGCAGCAGGAGTGGGAACCAGGGCTGTCTGGGCCAGTTCTGCACAATGAGTAACATCGTACCTCCGTCTATACTGAGCATCGTTAGGGTTTTCACTATGAGAGGTATTGGAGGGCAAGAATACAGAAAGCTCTCCCCCAGTGCAGTAGGAAAGTGCCTGATGCTGGTCCACTGTAGGATCCCACTCTGGAGCAGACCCGATCTACCTGGGCATTTTGTTAAGTGGCAAATAGGTATATCGAGGGAGGGCCTCGCTTCCGAAAGATGCGGGCCACTACATCTCTGTTCAGTATTCATTCATGTCTGTCCACTAGAGTATTTTGGTCTCCTGGCAGATATGTGACCCTCAGCTCCATTCTGTGAGTGATGGTGAACCTCCACAACCTGATAGGAGCTGGTGCCCCCCTTCTTGTTGATATAGAACATAGCGACTTGATTGCCAGTCTGAATGAGGACAATGGGATTAGCCAGCCCATCCCGGAAGGCTTTTAGAACATTTGCTATAGCTCTCAATTCCAGGAAGTTGATCTGGTGAAGACTCTTGGAAAGACCAGTTGCCATGAGTGTGGAAGCCATCAAGATGAGCTCACCATCCCAACTTGGATAAATCTGTTATCAAGATCTTCTGGGGCGAGGCCTTTTTAAAGGGGAGGCCTTTGAGCAAATTCTGAAGGACTGTCCACCGATGCAGAAATTGGACTAGGGGACTGGTGACATACACTCAATCCTGGAGGTGACCTGTGGCTTGGGTCCACAGAGTCCGCAGAATCCATCGAGTCTGTCACATCAGAAGATATGCCAGGGGTGTAAGATGCACTGTAGAGGCCATGTGACCTAAGACAGTCAGCATCCTGTGAGCTGTAACCCGGTGACAGTTGAATGTCCTGAACTAAGGTTGTTGGCCTTTGAAGCCAGTCCTGCAGGAGGAAAACCCTCTCCTAAGTCATATCGAGCAGGGCTCTTATGAACTCCAGCTATTGGATGGGCTGAAGGTGAGATGTGAGACTTGGGGTAGTTGATCACAAACCAAAACAGCTCCAACAGTCTTGAGGAGTTCCAAACTCCCTCTGGAGTAGTGCTTTTTCTGAGCCAGTTGTCCAGGTTAGGGAAGACAAACACCCCCAGAGTTCAGAGAAAGACTGCCACTACCACGAGACATTTTGTGAAGACTTGGGGGACCAAGGCTAGGCCAAAAGGCAGCACTTAATACTGAAAGTGTTGTCCTCCCAGTACAAATCAGAGATACTTCCTGTGAGTGGGATTAATCGGTATGCGGGTATACATATGCATCTTTTAGATCCAAGGAGCATAGTCATTCTCCTCTTTTAAGGTACGGGTGCAGGGTGCCCAGAGAAATTAACTTGAACTTTTCTCTCACCAAGCATTTAGGTCCAAGAGGTCCATGATGGGACAGAAACTCGGTCATCTTGGGAACAAGAAGGTACTTGGAGTAAAAGCCCTGCCCCATTTGCTCCTGCAGAATGAGCTCGACAGCCAGGTCGGCTAAGAGGGCTGAGATTTCTGTCGCAGGGGCCAAGGCGGGGCCAGCTTGGAGGTAGTTTGGAGAGGTGCAACCTGCATCCACTCCAGATTTTATTTATTTATTTGATTTTATATACTGCACTATTTCAAAATCAGCGTGGTTTACCGAGAACAATAAAACACGTTATATAGAACAGACATCAAAGAACATTACAATAAACATCAGGTATTACACTAAATGTTTATTAAAATTTTACATTAACAGGGGTGTCAACTTGGGTAGTAATAGGGAGAACTATCTACATGTTGGTAAGTGGGCCGTCAGAAGTAATAAGATCAGAGCAAGGCTGACAGACAAGGTTTATAACACAGTTATCTTATATGGTCATAATACAGTTGGAAAAGGTGAATCTTTATTTCTTTCCTGAAGGTTGATATGTCAGAAATAGAATGGATTGGGGCAGGGAGGGTGTTCCAGAGAGTTGGTGCGTATAATGAAAAGGCTCGGTTCTTAGCAGTTTGGGAACTCTTTCTTATTGCTGATGGGATGGTGAGTGTGTTTGTCATGTTTGTTCTTCTCATTCTATTGTTTGGTGCCCAATGTATGATTTCCGTAAGAGTTTGCAGTATTTTAAATGTCATCAAGAGGGCTTTGTAATTTAGGTGGCTAGTTATTGGGAGCCAATGCAATTGTCTCAGGATGGGTGTCACATGTTCAGATCTGGAGGCTCCATACAGGGTTTGGGCTGTAGTGTTCATGGCCATTTGCAGAGGATGAAGTGCGTAGTATAGCAGGCCATGGAGAATGATATTTGCATAGTCAAAGTGTGGAAAGATAAGTGCCTCGAATATGGTGTGGAAGTCGGCAGCTTCCGGCAGTGGATGTAGATGAGGGAGGGTCCTTATTTTGTGGTATAGTGCCTTGGTGATATTATTTGTCGGTAATCCATGATTTCATGACTAGGAACATGTCAAATTTATGACTTTCAACAGAGTCAACAAGTATTGGCCATTTGTTTCAGATAGAATGCATATTTATGAGAATACAGGTTAAGTTTTTTGACTGTGGAGACCGCACCTTGAATATTGTGTGCAATTCTGGTCGCCGTATCTTAAAAAGGATATAGCAATTTCAGAAAAGGTTCAGAGAAGAGCCACCAAAATGGTAAAGGGGATGGAAGGATACTGCTATGAAGAAAGGCTAAAAAGGTTGGGGCTCTTTAATCTGGAAAAGAGACGGCTGAGGGGAGATATGATAGAAGTCTATAAATTAATGAACGGAGTGGAACGGGTAAACATAGATCGATTGTTTACCTTATCAGAATATAGAAAGACTAGGGGACATGCAATGAAGCTACAGGGTAAACTATTTAAGACTAATAAAAGAAAATATTTTTTCACTCAACGTGTAATCAAACTCTGGAATTTGTTACCGGAGGATGTAGTGTTAGTGTAGCTGGGTTTAAAAAAGGTTTGGACAAGTTCCTGGAGGAAAGGTCTATAAACCATTATTAAGAAGGGACCCAGGATATCAATGCTTGAACCAATACAAGCATTGTGGAACCTATGTCCCTTGGGGAAACAGCTAGGTACGTATGACCTAGATTGGCCACTGTTGGAAAAAGAATACTGGGCTTGATGGACCTTGGTCTGACCCAGTATGGCATATCTTATCTCTTTTCTGGGGGCTGGCATACAATATGAATGAGACGATTATAGCTTGTGTGTGATGACCTTGAAGTGGTGAATACATCTTCATGACCTCTCTATCCATAGCCATGTATAGTGGAGATTAGGCCTTGCTGTTGAGAAAATGTTTCTCCCATATGATGGATTGAGCCAGGCAATATAGAAATAGATTATTTATAACACCCAGGAGTCCGAGGTTATGAGGGGCCAGCTCTGGGCAAAGAGAGTGAGCCTTCCCCCCAATGGAGGGTTCAGCCCTAATGTATTGGCTATGCTCTAGAGGATCCAATCAAAATCCCGCCCAGGCTTAGGCTGTGGGGCTGGTTAGGCCTTCTGGAGCTTTTCTCTGCACTGGTGCTGGAGGGGGCCTGCTGTTTCTGCTGAGAGGTTTGGGGTCCAGGCAAGTATAGATGCCTGTGGGAGTAATAGGTCTTCTTATGGCCTCTTCTTTGGTACCTCCTACAGTAAGCCGGTTCAGATGTGCACCTAGAGAGTCTGGTAAGTGTGATATGCTGCTTCTCTATAATGCCAGCTTTCTCCTTCATCTGTTCACCGAATAGATTCTCCCAATGGCATGGTACATCCGCCAACTTATTCTGAACTGACTGTTCCAAGTCAGAGGACTTTATCCAGGCAAGTCTCCAGGCTCCAATGCCTATGGCAGCCACTCTCGATGCTGTCTCAAAGGCGTCATAGGTCACCTGGACCAGGAACTTTGAACAGTCCTTGCTATGGCCCACTAGGGTGAGAAACTTCTCAAATTTCTCAGAAATAAGGAACTGAGACAGATCAGCTAGGTCCCGCATAATATCTTTGAGGAACATGCTCATGTAAAGCTAGTATGCTAATTGCCTGAGTGACCTCATCAAATCCTGGAAACACCTCCTCCTGAAAGAGTCCAAGGTCTGAGCCTCCCTTCCCAGGAGTGCTGAAGAATGAGTCTTGGTATTCTTAATTCTCTTCAGGGTGGCCTCTACCACCAAGGAATGGTGTGGCAGCTGAGGTTTCTCGAAACCAGGAGTTTTCTGCACTCTGTACATTGAGGCAAGTAGTCTACTCACTGGAGGTACAGTGAGGAGCCCCTCCTACATTCTCATCTGTACCCTCTGCAGGTTACGATGTTCAGGCATGGTCACTGCCTCCTAAGGTGCCAAGGAGTATTGTATTTATTTATTTATGTATTTTAAATGAAATGTTTTTCTATACCGTCCCTTCCAGAGATCAGGGGCAGTTTACATTGAAACACAACTTTTACAAGGAACGAATTTTAAAGCAATCAAACATTTACATGAAAATTGTAACTACGCTATAGAAATATTGATGACATTAAGCGATTAAACCATCAAGGGTTAACTATTTACATCAACTATGTACATTCCCATTAGGCTCATATGTTTGAGTGTTGAAGTGTTGAGTATGGCTTATATTAAATGGGATGTTATGGGGTTAGTTATGGGGGGCGATATGTATTGTGTGTGGTAGTAGTGAGTGGGTTGTTTTTGAAGGGTTGGGAGTCATAGTATTCAATGAAGAGGTGTGTTTTTAGTTCTTTGTGAAAAGCTTGAAGGTCCTTGATTGCCCTTACAGACTCAGGGAGGGAGTTCCAAAGTGTGGGGGCTGTATGAAGGCCCTATTGCTTGTGTTCTGTTTTGTTTTCCTGATTGTGTGAGGAACTGTTAGTGTATTCTGGTTACTACCTTGCCTTATTCTATTGTCTGATTGGGGATGAATTAGGGTTGAGAGTTATGAAGGGGCTATTTCATTAATTATCTTGAATGTGGTCATTATAATTTTGTATTTTACACTGCTAGCGATTGGAAGTCAATGAAGATCATAAAGAATGGGTGTGATGTGGTCTGATAGTCTTACTTTAAGTATGATTCTGGCTGTGATGTTTTGGGCCATTTGAAAAATAGTTAGATTCCTTTTGGGTATTCCAATAAGTATGTTGTTGCAGTAATCGAAGAGGGGTGTGATTAAGGCTTGTACAACTGTTCTGAAGTTCGCGTGGTCGATGAGTGGTCTAATGTGTTGGATGAGCCTCAACTTATAAAATATAGTTCTGGATATATGTTTTAGGTGTGGGATCATGCTAAGTTTTCTGTCTATGATGACACCTAACTATCTTACTTCTTGTTTTATTTGGATTGGAGTGTTATGTATATGAATTGCAAGATTTCCAACTACTCTGCCCTTGGTTCATCCTTGGTCTCCAGAGAGAATGTATGGCCTTGGCCATACCTCTCACAAGATCCTGTAAGGTCATGCCTTCAAGGGGAGACTTCCAAACTCATGAGGCGGAGAGCTCTGGGAACCTGCACTCCAAGAAGTCCTCTGATTCCCCATCAGTTAACTAGCCATCAGAGTCAGACTGAGAGGAAGTCAAAATACCTCTGATCCTGTGCCCAGAGATCCATTCTGCATCGAGGGGAATGCGAGCTTCTCCAAGAATGCCGATGCTCCAAAGCCCATCTGGGCTTCGAGGGTGCATCAGACTTAAGATGCTGGAAAGGGAAATTGGATGAGATGGAACCAGCATCCGATACCTTTGATATCCTTATGTCTATGCCTGTGATGGGCATAGGGCATGTGTCTCCAGAATCAGTTGTATGATGGTCAATGCTGATGCAGAGGACTCTGTCCACTGCATCAAAAGCAGGACTGCCATGCAATCCTCAAATGCCTTTAGGAGCCATTTCTCCAAGGCTGCTGATTCCAAAGGCTCAGAGGCCTGAGTAACTTTGACCGATGTACCCAGTAACTGTGCGAGGGTATCGGTGGTTTGGTTTGACTACCAGTAGACTGTCGGTGTCCCTCCAAACCCTTGGAGGTTGGGAAGTCTTCCCTGCATGACATCTTCAAGGGCTGCTGATGCAGCCTATCACTCTCAAAGAACTCAGATGCCGATGCACTCGGGCCTTTTCCCAGAGCAAGGTCCAAGCACCCTTCAATGTCAATGCGAGAAATGTCAATTATTTATTTATTTAACTAGTTTTGTATACCACCTTATCCTTCAGTCAAAGTGGTTAGGGATATAACGAGAGGTCTACATTCAACATAGATGACAAGACATTTATATATTTCTGAGGGTTGAGTCCCAGGTCTGAGTTGTTGGTGTTTGGTGGCTGTATCGGCAAGGCTGCGTGGATTGGGAGTTAAGGTACTTGTTCTAATGAGGCCATGAACAGGTGGGTTTTGAGGGATTTGCAGAAGTCCTTAAGGTCCTTTTGTGCTCTTAGTTCCTCAGGGAGAGAGTTCCATAGGTCTGGCGCCGAAAATGAAATGGCTCTTCTGGAAGTTGATTGCTTCGTTTTGTGGTATCCAGCTGAGGTGAGGAGTCTGTTGCTGCCTTGGGTTCGCCTGGGTCTGCTGCTTGTGTCTTTGGTTATTGTGGTCTGTAGAATTTCTGCTGAGCAGTGGTGTATGGTCTTGAAGATGATTAGTGTTGCCTTGAATTTTGCCCGTGCCATTATGGGTAGCCAGTGCAGCTGTCTGAGTACTGGTGTTATGTGTTCATATTTGGACGTGCCTGTGATTATGCGCGCTGCAGAGTTTTGAACCAATTGAAGTGGGTGTACAGAGTGTTTGGGTAACCCCTGATACAGTGAATTTCCGTAGTCCAGTATGGGGGTGATGACTGCCTGGCATACTGTGCGGAAATGTTCTTGGCTGGGGACTGGCTTGATTCATCTTTAAACGGTGGTATGCTTTTGCTGTAGTCTTGTTAATATGGGATTGGAGATTCAGGTTCTTGTCTATGGTGACACCGAGATACTTTACTTTGTCCTTTGTTGTGATTGTCCTGTGTAGTATGTTTATTTATTGGGGTGGGTTGAATGTTGTGCTCCTGGAAATAAACGTTGCTTCAGTCTTCTCAAAGTTTACCTTGAGGTTATTGTTGGCAAACCAGGTGTTCATATGTTCGAGGCACTTGATCATTGAGGTTATGTCAGGGGTGCTCAGGTCGATTGGAGTGTACACCCTTATATCATCTACGTACAGGTGATATTGTATGTTGTGTTGTCTGATGATGCTGCATATGGGCTGGATATAGATGTTGAATAGTATTGATGACAGGGTCGATCCCTGTGGTATTCCTTGCGTGGTGGGAAATTGAGCTAATTTCTTCTTCCTGCATTTTACTTGCTGTGTGTGGTTGTTTAGGTAGGAGGTGAACCATTTCAGGGTGTTGTTGCGTAGTCCAATTTCTTGGAAGCACCGTAGGAGTATGGGGTGTGATACCATGTCAAAGGCAGCTGAGATGTCGATGACAATTAGTAAGAAACCGTTCTTTATGTTGTCTATCCCTTTCAGTAGGTTGTCAAAGA
This sequence comes from Ichthyophis bannanicus, assembly GCA_033557465.1. Lineage (NCBI taxonomy): Eukaryota > Metazoa > Chordata > Amphibia > Gymnophiona > Ichthyophiidae > Ichthyophis > Ichthyophis bannanicus. Next base: position 1,081,479,596 of record CM066032.1, read on the forward strand.
GGGGGGTGAGCAGAGTCTCTATGTTGTGGTGTGGTTTGAAGCCATGTTGGTGCAAGTCTAGTGGAGCATGAAGATTCACGTGATCCTGTAGTTGTCTTTGTACTACTTTCTCAATGATTTTGGAGATAAATGGCAAGCTTGAGATCAGACGGTAAGATTTCAGGTCAGAGGTGTTTAGCGAGTTGCCTTTAAGGATTGGTCGCATGGTAGCTTGCTTTAGAATCTGTGGGAGGTGCCCTTGGAGGGACTGCTGTATGATTTTGTGTAGGTGGTGGCTTAGTTGGTTCTTGACAGCCTTGATCCACTCCACTGGGCATGGGTCCACTGGTGCGCTTGTCGTATTAAGGGAGCCCACAATGTTTTCTATTTGCTGTGTTGTCAGTATAGAGAAGTCATTCCAGGTTTGGTGAGATTCTTCGCAGGTCTGGTTGTGATCCATCAATGCTGGGGTGTGTTCTGCGGTAGGCGTGGTGTTTGTCGGATTTGTGTTCTTGCTCATCAGATAGTTTGCAAATTCTAGGGGGTCTATTTGATGTCCACTGGGTAGTGGGGTGTCTTTTGTGAGTTGTTGTGCTATGTTAAATAATTCTCTTGGTTTGCTGTCTGATTTAAGGATGAGGTAGGTGTAGTGTTGTTGCCTGTGGTTGTTGATCAGGTTGTTGTAGGCTTGTTGTTCAGTTCTGTATTGGAGTGCTGCCTCATGTGACTTGGTACGTCTCCATTTTCTCTCCAGCTTTCTAAGAGTATGTTTTGCTTCCCGGATCTCACCCAAGTACCAGGGGGTGTTGGTTTTCCTTTGGGTGTCTGTCTTTTCTTTGTTTGTTGCCGATGCAGCTTTGGATAGGTTTGAGTTCCATTTGGTTATGGTTTCATCTATGTCATTGCAATCGTGTTGTAGTTGTGGCATTATTTTCTGAAGGAAGGTCTCCTTGTGGTAGGCTTTGAATCTCCTTGCCGGGAGGCTGACTGATGACCAATGGTCTGGGGTGGTGTGAGTACTTGGCTGACAGAGTTCGAGAGGCCCTTGATGTCGATGCCCCTCCAAAGTCATGCTTCGAAGGCATGCAGGCCAATGACATCTATGTTGAAGGTGGCTGATCAGGCTGTGGAGTGCCAAACAGAGTTTCCTACTATTTTTCATGACCCTTGAGGCCCCTCTGTCATCGGCAGGCACAAATTACAAGAAGAGGACTGATAATCGGGACTTAGGTACTGGAGACACCAATTTTGCTTCTCCATGATGGAAAATGGTCCAGGCACACTTGGTGAACTTTTTAAACCCTCTGGTTGGTTTTGAGGCATGTTTGGAAAAACAGCCATGTCAAAATCAAATGGCTCCATGCTGGAGAGCCCAATCAGACAGAAACAGTGCCGCTGGAATACACAGTAGCTGAAGAATACAAAAAGAGAAAAGAGCAGTCAAAAAAGAACTGCGACGGCAGACAGAACAATTCAAAGCAAGAAAAATCAAAGCGATTAAACACCCCCAAAGGGGAGAAATGATTACTAATGGAGAGTGTACTGGAACACGTCCGTGGAGCTCTATGGAAAATGAAAGACTAAAGATGATGGTGCCGCGATGACAGGCAGGAAGGAAGCACAAGGCATGGTGGAGTCTTCCAAAAACTTCCAATAGAAGCTGGGGAGCGTTCCCACATGGGATTTCATCGGGGATGTCACCAATGCATGAGGACTTACTTTCTGCTTGTTTACATAGAAATATTTTTGCAATTTTATAATAAATTCCTTGATTTATATCTCTAAATCTGCTGAATTTGGACATGCTCACATTTTTGCTAGCACCTTTTCACAAGAGGTCAGTGACAAAAAAACTGCATTCATTGCCATAGTTCAACATTATACTATACTATGTGTGAAAACAATAACATTATACATTGCTTCCATGTAGACATTAAGGCAGGGCTCGACAAATCCCAGGTGTCAGGTCACCATGACACCTAGAAATTGGAACCTAGCACCTAGTATTTTGTGCTCCCCAATAATACAGCTTTAGTCATACCACAGGAGGAACGGGCTCTCATTGTCTACAGCAGTGTTTTTTAACCTTTTTTGTGCAAAGGCACACTTTTTTCATGAAAAAAATCACGAGGCACACCACCATTAGAAAATGTTAAAAAAATTTACCTCTGTGCCTATATTGACTATATATAAAGTAATTCTCTTGAATAGGAATCAAACACTCACTCCAACCCCCCTCCCCTGCTGTTTCACTCACACCCCCCCTCCACTGCTGGTTCACTCACCCACCCCCCTGTCACTTACTCACCCCTCCTGCTGGGTCACTCACTCACTCACTTACCCCCCCTCCCCTGCTGGTTCACTCACACCATCGCCCCCCCCCCCCCTTGCTGGTTCACTCACACCACCCCCCCCCCTCCACTGCTGGTTCACTCACACACTCACACACACACCCACACCCCTCTGCCCCAGCCGCTGCTTCTGCTTTGGCCCGAGCAGCGGCTGCACTACACTTCCATAGAACAGTAACGAGAAACTGTGTCAGGAGCCCTCCGGTCATCGCAGAGCCCGAGGAAGTGATGTCATGGGGGCGGGCTCCTCACAGGCTGTCTTTCCTTTTCAAATTAACTTTATTGCAGCTAAAGTTAATTTGAAAAGGAAAGACAGCCTGTGAGGAGCCCGCCCCCATGACATCACTTCCTCGGGCTCTGCATGATCGGAGGGCTCCTGACACAGTTTCTCTTTACTTTTCAATGTAAGTGTAGTGCAGCCGCTGCTCTGTACAAAGCAGAACCAGCGGCTGCACTGCTATAGGGAATCGCGATCGCGTTCGCGCCGCGGACTTCGGCACAAAAGCCAGTTTTTTGTTCTGGCCACTCCCGATCTTGCGGCCAGAGCAAAAAACCGGCTTTTCAATGGCCGGTTTTACAACTGTGCCGGCAGCCGGCCTGGCCATGGAAAAACCGGCCAGGCCGGCTGAAAACCGGCCGGTTGGCAACCCTAATTTGTGAGCCGAGGCCACATGTTACGGATGAAATTGGAATTTTTTCCACGGCACACCAGACAATATCTCACGGCACACTAGTGTGCCGCGGCACAGTGGTTGAAAAACGCTGGTCTACAGCATGCTACCTGGCTCTCAATGAGTTTGGAGACATGCAGTGCCTAAAGAGCTTATAGACCTCACTGTCTCAAGTCTCAGAAGATTTTAAATGATCAGAACAGTAGTCTCTTCCAGCACAGCACAACTCAACTCAAACTTGAAAGCTGAGCAACACGCTGCAGGCACCAGCAGTAGCAAAAGAAGCAGTGGCAAAGAGGTGTATAGAGAGTTGGATACTGAAACCATGGAAGAAGTAGCTTGGTGTGAGTTACAGATGAGCGGGCTGTCCATCCTGCTCCAATCATAAGTTGCTCCTCGACAGAGGGTTAATATATTTGGCTTTTGACTGTGGCATCCAGGGCTTGAATCCTCAGTGCCATAGCACCACAGTAGCTAGAAATCTGGCTGTGGTGCCCAGGATTTGCCTGCCCCAAACATCTTTCCTGTTTCGCCATAGTAGCCTAATAGCTCCTTCCTGTACCTGCACAGCTCTCAGCTGAGTCTGAGCTGTGCAGTGCCTGAATTCTCACACTGGCCTTGCAAAATCAGGCATTGTGGGTTTAAACTTACCGGTATTAAGAACTACATGGGTGCAGGAATGAAAATAGCTGGTAGCAGCAGCAGAGCAGGAAGGTTAGAATACCAGCACTGAATAATCAGAATATGGACCAGGAAGAGTATCAGAAGCCAGTAAGGTGAGGGAAGGAGTAACTGGTTGCCTGGCTGAGTGGTAAGATTGAGAGGATGACTTCCTTGGGGTGATGAGTGGGTGAATGGTTAGCTAGGGAGGAAGGAGGCACACAGGCATGGTGGAGTCTCCCAAAAACTTCCATTAGAAGCTGCAGAGCGTTCTCACATGGAATTCAGTCAGAGATGTCACCAATGCATGAAGACAGAGAGAGAAATGGCCAGGTGGAGAGTTTGAGAGAAAGGGGAGAATGATGGAAACAATGGTAGGGGAGGTTAGGTGGAAGACTGGTTAGCTGAGTGGTGACTACATTCATTGATCATTGGCGGGGGGGGGGGGGGAGGGGAGAGAGGAAGATAGCAGGGCTGAGACTAGTGGAGATAGAAACAGAAATATGACGACAGAAATAGACCACATGGCCTATCTAGTCTGTCCTTCCATATCAACAACTACAACAGTCCCCCTTTTTTCTTTTAGAGATCCTCTGTGTTTATCCCATGCTTTTTTGAATTCAGATACTGTCCTCATCTCTACCACCAGAAGACACAAGGAAGAGCACTGGCTCGCAGAGAGTCCAAAAACCACCAAGGGAGCAAGCAGAGTGTGGGTCACTTGCGCTTTATTAAATACCAAAACCCTGACGCGTTTCGGCAAAAGCCTATGTACAGGGTATATACACTTAGCATCTATTACCTGGTGGTATCTTTACAGTATTACATCAATATTTACAGCAGTAGGTCACTATGTACACATTCACTAGACTGGGGGTATTGTTGAACTAGGGGGTGGGGCAGCAATCGTGTGGCGTTGGTGTGCTGGAGGTGAGGGCCTGGTTGTCAAGTGTGTCTGGTTGAGATATGTTGTTTGTATGAGAGTAGTACTAAGGAAGAGGTGGTGCTTTAATGCCTTCCTAAATTGGGTGAGGTTGGTGATGGCCCGGAGGGCAGGCGGAAGCACGTTCTAGCATGTGGGTGCGTAGAGGGCAAAGGCTCTGTTTCTGGATGTTTCTAAACATTTTGTTATTGCCTTTGGGATTCTCAGGGTGTTGGCAGCAAATGATCTCACAGACCTCATCCACCCCACCCCCTTCGACCTCCCTCAACTCCCTCACAGACCTCATCCACCCCACCCCCTCCAACAGTAGTCCAGTATGGGGGTGATGACTGCCTGGAAGGAGGTGGGGGTGGGTTGGATGAGGTCTGTGAGGTCTGTGAGGGAGGTGGAAGAGCACTTGTTGATGGCCTTGAAGGCCATCAATAGTGTTTTGAAGAAGAGTCTGCAGTGGACCGGTGCTTTAGTATTGGGGTTACGTGTTCCCTCCTGGAGGCTCCGTGCAGTATTCTTGTCGCTGCATTCATTGCAAGCTGCAGTGGGTTCAGTGGGTTCTTCGGGAGCCATTGCAGAATTGCATTGGTGTAATCAAATACAGTTTCCTTTGTGACGAGTCTTTCTTCATTCAAACTGCGGTTGTATTTGGAACTCCTATAGTATATTTGAGCTCAAATATCAAAATGGCTTAAAGATGTGCACTATCAAATCCACAAACAACCCCCAATCGGTGATCAAAATTAGAAGTAGTAGAAAATAAGACACCGTATATCCCCTCAGTAAGTTTTAAATTTTTTTGTCGGACATAGATCGTGCAGGGTAGGCATTGCAAACCATTCCCCAATCACAATACATATCCCTTTTATTCAAACCAACAGGTCATTTAAAACATCTCAAAAAACAAAGATTCAAAGTTTAAAGATTTAAAGATGTGCACACCATAAAAAAAATACTTATCACTGTCCTTTCTGAAGAACGGTGGGCCCTTTAATTTCGTGGACTTTTCTTCTTTCTGGAAGAAACATACTTGAGGAACTCTGTCTCAGGAGTCTTGCCTCTTTGGCCCCGGAACATTTCGGACCAGGAATCTTCTCTGCTGGAGTCAGATGTTGATCAGGAACTGGTTCTCGTTTCCACCCTTACTCAAACTATCTTAACCTGTCCTTTAACCTCCTCCCAAAAATTGTATCCAAAAAAACTCCTTTACTATCTATACTATCCCTATAGTAAGGGATAAGAGGCTAGCCAAGGAAAAAAAAACTTGTCACCCTCAATTATCTCTCAATTCACTCTCAGACCACTCACTCTTCTCCTGCTCACACTCATCACACTTCCATTCAGCCTTTCATACACCTACCCTGTCATACTTCTCATCCCTGAGTAACTATTGTAATTCTCCAAAACCAACATCCCAGCTATCCCTTCTTCCCCAGTAAGACCGTTGTCCTATTTTAGTATTCTGTCTTTGAGGTCTATCAAGAGACCTCTCTCTTGACCCCCCTAGTAATTTGATTTATAAACCATTTTTTAATAGACAGATATGTTTCCCCATAAATATTTAATTTCTACTTATGGATGTTCAATAATTAACTTGATGATAGTATTCCCTTTTACAGGATCTTTCCTGCATAAACCCTCACTAGGCTACATAAAATCTAAAACCCCTCCAAAAAATGAGATGGGGTTAAGAACATAAGAACATAAGATATGCCATACTGGGTCAGACCAAGGTACATCAAGCACAGTATTCTGTTTCCAACAGTGGCCAATCTACGTCATATGTACCTAGCAGTTTCCCCAAGGGACACAGGTTCCACAATGCTTGTATTGGTTCAAGCATTGATATCCTGGGTCCCTTCTTAATAATGGTATATGGACATTTCCTCCAGGAACTTGTCCAAACCTTTTTTAAACCCAGCTTCATTAACAGCCTTTACTACATCCTCTGGTAACAAATTCCAGAGTTTGATTACACGTTGAGTGAAAAAATATTTTTTTTTATTAGTCTTAAATAGTTTACCCTGTAGCTTCATTGCATGTCCCCTAGTCTTTCTATATTCTGATAAGGTAAACAATTGATCTACGTTTACCCGTTCCACTCCGTTCATTAATTTATAGACTTCTATCATATCTCCCCTCAGCCGTCTCTTTTCCAGTTTAAAGAGCCCTAACCTTTTTAGCCTTTCTTCATAGGAGTATCCTTCCATCCCCTTTACCATTTTGGTGGCTCTTCTCTGAACCTTTTCTAAAATCACTATATCCTTTTTAAGATACAGCGACCAGAATTGCACACAATATTCAACGTGCGGTCTCACCATGGAACGATATAGAGGCATTATAATATCTTTTGTTTTATTTTCCATTCCTTTCCTTATCATACCTAGCATTCTATTTGCTCTCTTGGCTGCCGCTGCACACTGGGCCGAGGGTTTTAACATGGTATCCACAATGACGCCTAAATCTTTTTCCTGGGTGGTGGTTCCTAATGTGGAACCTTGCATCGTGTAACCATAGTTTGGGTTGTTCTTCCCTAGGTGCATAACCTTGCATTTGTCCACATTAAATTTCATCTGCCATTTTGATGCCCAGTCTTCCAATTTATCAAGATCCTGTTGCAATTTTCCACAATCCTCTTGGGTTTTAACAACTTTAAATAGTTTTGTGTCATCTGCAAATTTGATAACCTCACTCGTTATTCCACTTTCCAGGTCATTTATGAATATGTCAAAAAGCAGCAGACCCAACACAGATCCCTGGGGTACACCACTATTCACCTTTCTCCATTGGGAAAATTGGCCATTTAGCCCTACCCTCTGCTTTCTATCTTTTAACCAGTTCCTGATCCACAAGAGTACACTGCCTCCTATCCCATGACTCTTTAGTTTTGCCAAAAGTCTCTCATGAGGGACCTTGTCAAAGGCTTTCTGAAAGTCCAGATACACTATATCAACCGACTCACCTTTGTCCACCTGATTATTCACTCCTTCAAAAAAACATAACAGATTAGTAAGAAAAGATCTTCCTTGTCTAAAGCCATGTTGGCTGTCTCCCATTAGGTCATGACTATCTACATGCTGAGTAATTTTATTCTTTATGATGGTTTCTACCATTTTTCCTGGTACTGATGTCAGGCTCACCGGTCTGTAGTTTCCCGGATCACCCCTGGAACCTTTTTTAAAAATTGGTGTTACATTGGCGATCCTCCAATCTTCAGGTATTAGAGATGATTTTAAAGATAGTTCACAGATTACTAATAGCAGGTCTGCAATCTCGTATTTCAGTTCTTTCAACACCCTTGGATGTATACCATCCGGCCCAGGTTATTTGCTACTCTTCAGTTTATCTAATAGTTGTAATACATCTTCCCGATGTATTGATATTTCCTTCAATTCTTCCGCACCTTTAAATACCACTTCAGTCATGGATAACATCCCTACATCTTCCTCAGTAAAGACTGAAGCAAAGAATTCATTCAGTCTCTCCGCTATCGCCTTGTCGCCTCTTAGTGCTCCTTTAACCCTTTATCATCTAATGGACCAACTGACTCTCTCACAGGTTTTTTGCTACGAATGTACTTGAAAAGGTCTTTACTTCGCGTTTTTGCTTCCGCAGCAAGCTTCTTCTCAAATCCTCCCTTTGCCTGCCTTATCAATGCCTTGCATTTGACTTGCCAGTGCTTGTGCTGTTTCCAGGTTTCGTCATTTGGCTCTTTTTTCCATTTCCTGAAAGATGCTTTTTTGGCAACAACAGCCACTCTGACCTCACCTTTAAACCATGCTGGCAGTTTTTTGGACTTCCTTCCACTTTTCTTAAAGCGTGGAATACAGCTGGTCTGGGCTTCCAAGATAGTATTTTTCAACAACAGCCAAGCCTGATGTACGTCTTTAACCTTTGCAACTGCTCCTTTTAGTTTTTTCTTAACTGTTCTTTCCTAAATTAGTTTAGGTCCCTTAAAAGAACTTATTTCTCAGGGGCACCTATCTGGACTCATTTACTGTGCCCTATATTACTTTCCTACCACTTGGTGTTTTGCTATGTCAGTCCTCTTTGACAGTTACCATTGACCTGGTTGCAATAAAGTACCCTATATAAATTACTCCTCTTCCCTCCTTGACTGGAGCTTCTTCTTTTTTATAAAATCTAGTATTTTCTCTCCATAAAATACTTATTAGGACACATTTAATATAAAAAAACATTTATATGAGCTGTGCACATCTATTATGTACTTTTTATGGTTTCCAACAGTCAAATAAGACATTTTTCATGAGTTGAATTTTGACTTACAAATCAGCATAAAACCACTCCAAACCATTTCTTCTCAGTCCCTGGGGTTCCCTCACACCTTCCAGACCATTAAACTCATGTAAACCTTTAAAGAAATAAACTTTTATTTCTATTTAAATTACATCATGCTCTTTTAAAGCCAGCCCTAACAGTCACTTAGGACCCCATATAGGTCCCCACCTCCTCCATTGCTAACACTCTAACACCCTTTTCCCCTTCCACATTAAGCCCTCCTGAGTGCCTCCCCCAAGAGAATTAACCATTTTAATTTTAATTTCTGGTCACCAGCCATTAACATTTTTTAAATTTGGCCCCTGGACTGACCCACCATCACTTTGAGGTTTGTTTGTTTTTCCTGTTTTCCAAAGCCCTCTGCTTTTAAAACTTCATTTGGCCTTAACAACCATACTGAGTCCTCCGGCCCCTCCCCTTGCACTCCGGGCCTCCTCTACAGTCCATTATACCCCCAGGCCCCTCCCTTCCTAAAATCGGGAAAGCTTGCAGGCACTCCGGCTGCTTTTTATTATTATATACCTGATCACAAAAAGATGCATTGAAACATCTTTACAAGACCCTCTATGCAGATATTCATGTATAAATCTTACAAAACCATTCAAATGCATCCATTAAAATATGTATTACCCTCTCCTAATTTACTCCATACACATAAAATGCCATTTCAAAGCAAAAACTCCACAAAGCATCTTTATTCTACACAGCTCCTTTATCAATTAATTCATGAAAAGTGCAAAGGAGACAAGTACTGTAGCTCTTCTTCTATGCCAGATAATTAGGGAGAGCCCAGCAGTGATCTCCAAAGGAGCTGCAATCCATTAGGTCAATTAGGATCACCAGACCAACATCCATAGACATCTTTTCACCTTAATTCATCACTTGTATATAAAATGAGGTGTACTGCATAAAAATTAGTGTAATTTTACAAACTCTATGCCCCAAAAAAGCTGTGTCCAATTAGAGGCATGTTTACTAACCCGCATTAGGCTTTTACAGCTAACGCAGTGTGTTAGTATGAATAGAACCATGTTAGCTGCAAAAGCCATGTGGTATCTGTTGGGAGTGTGCACAGCATTCCCCCAGCAGATACAACAAAAATGCAGAGAGCACGGTTGGACAGGAGCTGGGAAGCAGCTAACTCCACCCATTGAGATAGCATTAGTTGCACTCCTGCTGTCTGCAAATCCCATTGTTATCATGCTCTGAATATGCCCCAAGGTAACCACGTGGTGCAGACACACCCACTCTCTGCTCTCGCCCTGTCCACGTGTGTTCTACAGATAGCATAGCAATTTTTTGCACCGTCCGCATTTGCCCTGTGTTAGCACTTACCAAGCACACCGTGTTAACAGCTATCTGTTGCAGAAACAGTTAATGTGCTTTAGTAAACATGCCACTTCCATGGACAAACAGCGGAATTTCCACATGTGAAAAACAATTCATCAACGTACATGCTCTAGGTTCTGCTTATATATATGGGAATAAATTTATCAAGTATTTTCCACACAAAGCTTGTTTTATATGCAGAAAAGGGCTCTTATAAAATAGGTGTATATAAATATGTATGCTGACAAGATAGCATATGGCATGCACAGGCATTTCCAGAGGCAGAATTTGGGTGAAACGGGTGGAATTATGATGTGCCTGCAAGTACGTAGGTACATGCACATTTATACCTTCTGAGCAGGTGTTAATTTGAACATGATGATTTGTGTGTTTTTGGGGATAGTGCTGGGTGCCTATTTTATAAAAGGCATCTATGTTGCCTTTATATAATAGATACCTTCTTGAATTTCTCACATGGGATCTCTGTTATACTGTAAATTACCCCATAATGGCCACAAAAAGGTCATCTTTGCTTTAAAAAGGCTAACTTGCTCTTGATTTTGTGCTCTGGATGAACTGAGAGGTCACTAAGCATGAAAAAAAAGAACCTGACAATTCAGTGTCTACAGCAATCTGTTACATGGTCGATACAGTTTACACGATAGAGATGCTGAGAAACTGAAGAAAAAATGAAGGGACATGAGAAGAAAAATCAAGGCAAAGTCAAGTATGAGAACACATCAGCAGTCATCCACTCAACAGTTTACGGGTATCAAGTGGAGTGCCAAGTGTTTGCCACAATCGATCAGGCTACCATCAGTGGAGCTAACCAGCTGGATACGACTCTGTCTACTGAAACAAGTGGTAAGTACATGTCAAAATCTAATACTTCACGTGCTCCTTCGTCTGGATGTGCTGCAACCTCTGATGCTTTAGCCTCAGCCTACTCTTGAGGCATTTCAAGCTGCTGCAAGTTTCTTTGCCTCCCTAGAAAAACTGGCAGAGTGCCTCATATATACAGAGGAGACCCAGGGTATGTGTATCTTCCTCTGCTACAATCTTCCAGAAGGTGGTTATCATTCCCCATCAGCTATGCTTTCTTGTCCTGGATGCCTCTTTCCCGTAGAAAGCCTATGCATCCCTCCATTCCAGAGCTATGCAATTTACATTTACCCATGGAAAACAGTGCTTCAGGTACCATAATGGATCTAAACAGGGTTACCAGAAGTCTAGGCCAGGCCTCCCTCTTGAAATTGGGTAGGTTGGTAGCTCTATCCTCTTGATCCTCTGCATTCGGCACCCTCACATCCTCTTATTACACAGGTCTACACGCTATTTGGCTTACTTGTGGCCTATACTCTTGTGAAAAGTGAGAACTAGGTGGCATTATGAGGATGGAACTGCTTATGCAGTCTATATAGAAGGCATGGCTGGTATAGCAGCAAGGTAGAGCCTACTTGGGACTCTCCTAAATCCTGTCACTGAAAGGGCTACAGTCTGATTGCCCCTATATAATAGGCACACCTGGAGCAATCCTCAGCAGCTCCTTAGGCAAGATAATCTCATAGGTAAAGAAGCCATGTTCATGACTGCACTACAATGTTTGTTTTTCTGTTGCCTGGGCCCAGAGCTGTGGATGAGCTTCTTGGCTCAAATTATGCCATTATGCAGGTATTTAAGGAGCTTGGTGGTACCAGTCATAACCCAACACTGGAAGGGCACAGTGTCAATGATCAGGGAAAGAGGAAGAGAAAGGCCATCCAGGAGCAGAGCCAGAGATACAGTCTGGCTAGGCTGCTATCTAAAAAGAAGCTCCAAAGTTCACATTGCCATTACCTTTACTAGTTACACCAGGTCCTGCATTCCACCGAGAGCCAAAGTAGTTCCACCTCTTGTTGGTTTCATGACCAGCCACTGTATTTGTAGCATCCAGAGAAACTTTATTTTCCAGGTGTATCCTGTTGGGACATTTAACTAATCATGCACAGCAATCCTCTACATGAAGGGACAATATTCAAAGGACAAAGGAGATCTCTGAGATATGTGCTGCTGTACTCACCGTTTTGTGTTTTCTATATTTTCTTTTAGATCTGACTGCTTTTGCTGTACTACCCTTAGACTGCCTTTTCCCAGTCCCAACTGGCCTGCGGTGACATCACATACCAGTGTAATATATTTGAGAGTAGCATGGTGTTTGCGCCGTGGCAGTGTGCAGCAGGTTGTGCTCTTTGGGTGACCTACTTGTGTCAGTTCTGTGGAGAAGAGACTTGAAGAACTAAATATGTACATTCTGGAGGAGAGGAGGGACAGGGGAGATATGATTCAGACCTTTAAATACTTAACCCTGGAATTACGAAATTATTTTGCACACACTGAATACCGTTGGGGTCATAAATGACCCCACGACGAATTTTAATTGTTAACCCTGAAAATTTAAAACTAAACAGACAAAATATTATTCCGAATTAATTATTTATTATATGAAGTTTAAATGTTTTGAAATTTAATGCTTTATCATAAAATTACATGAAGAAGAGTTGCCATGAAAACAGTTTTTGCATGCACTTGATGAACACAGTAAAGTACTACAGTCATTTGCATTAGACACAGACAATTTCTGAATGTTCTTGCAAACATTGCGCTTGCAGGACATGCAAACTATGTTGCTTTTCTTGTCTTTTTCTCTGTAACAGCAGTGACACCTTGCCCTTTTCTTTGGGATCCTGACATTACAAACAGCATCAGTGGCTTCTTCAATGCTGGAAGAAGTCTCGCTGCAATTACTCTGAAGCAGCTGCTTTCCTAATTCCAAGAAGAATAGACGACGTCTGTGCTTTGACTTGGACAGCCATTCTGGATTTAGTGACATCCAAACAATGAAGGCGTTCAAAGCACTGATGTCCAACATGTTGTAGAAGATTGTCACTGGCCAGCGTCTTGTCATTCGTTTTGTGGTATACGTGCGCAACATTTGATCTGCCGTATCTACTCCACATTTACTAGAATTATAGACCAAGATCATGTGTGTTTTTTTGTCTGGACGTGTGTTATCTACTTCTTCTTGATGATGAAAACTGCTCAGAAGAACAACCACTTTTCCTTTCTTCGGGCAATAGGAAACCAGAGTGGCGTCATCGCGAAAGGCAAACAGTGAAGTGAATACCTCTCAGCCCTTTGCTGTTACAAATTCTGGAGGTAATTCTTTTCTGTTCTTTTGAATTGTCCCCAAAAGTGTCATTTGTTTTTCTAGCAATTTCCGTGACAGGGATAAACTGCAGAAGAAATTGTCAACAGTAACATTTCTGCAATATCGCGTCAATCCTTCAGTGAGTTGCAGCACAACCCTTTCACCCTGATTCTGTTTCCTGTTTTGTCCTAGTTCCCTTCCTGTATATACTTGAAGACGCAGAACATATGACATTGCACTGTCGCACAACATCCATAGCTTTATGCCATATTTCCCAGGTTTGCTGGGAATATATTGTCTGAACGGAACACGGCCACGAAATGTAAGCAGTTGCTCATCCACGGTAACATTTTCACCAGGAACAAAGGCGTCACTTAGAGTTGCTTCCCAGGTATCAAAAACGTGTCTGATTGGAGCAAGTTTATCCACGCCTCGTTGTTCATGTCTGTTGGTTGCATCATCAAATCTGAGAGCACAAGAAATTTGCTGAAAACGGTTACAGGCCATATTTTTGCCGAAAACAGAACTCTATGGATTCATTTCATGACTTGTACACTTGTACTCTCACTTGGTTTGCAGCTTGTCGTTCTGTGAGGGCTTGCGTGCATCAGTGATGCTGAGAGCTAAACTATCGGTAGTTTAACTACTGGCAGGGTCTCCCAAGATGGACAGGTCTCAGCTGAGGTGCCAGACCAAGCCAAACCACCCATCTGGGCAGCAGCAGAATGGGACAGTGTTGACGGCGTAGGATCACATTTTTGTGACAACGGCAACAACACCAAACTTAAACTGCGCGGAAGAAAGGCCCGGCAATCTACTTCTGTATCTTGCCATGAAAACCCAATGGATAGTTACAACAAAACAAATTGTGCTATGGTGCTGGAAGATGAGACTCCCAGGTCGGAAGGCACTCAACTAGCTACTGGGGAAGAGCTGAAGACTTTTCAGAGTAAAGCCAGCATTTATGATGTGGTTGGATCAAAGCCCTCGGGAAGTCTGACTGCTGATGTAGCTGTGCATGAAATGAGAGTCAGAAGCTGTAAAGATGTCTTACAAATTGGAACATGGAACGTACGAAGCATGAACCAACAGAAGTTGGAGGTGGTCAAGAATGAAATGGAACGTGTACAACTTGATCAGTTGGGTGTCAGCGAACTGAAATGGACTGGCAGCGGGCACTTTGCATCAGATGATCACATGGTCTACTATGCTGGAAATGAAAGGCAAAGAAGAAATGGTGTTGCATTTATAATAAAGAAGAAACTTGCAAGAACTGTAATGAAATACAATGCAGTCAGCGAATGCTTAATCCCTATTCGTCTACGAGGATTGCCTATCAACACAACTATAATTCAAGTATATGCCCCAACAACAGCTGCAGAAGAGAATGAAATTGAAGAGTTCTATGAACAAGTACAAGCTGAAATTGACAGAACATGCAAACAGGATATCCTGATAGTCATGGGTGACTGGAACACAAAAGTTGGCAACAAAGAAGAAGACAAAGTAGTTGGAAAATATGGACTTGGCAAGAGAAATGAAGCTGGAGAAAGACTGATAGAATTCTGCAAGACCAATGATCTATTCATCTCAAACACCTTCTTCCAGCAACACAAGCGTTGACTGTACACATGGACTTCACCCAATTGATTGTATAAAAATCAAATTGACAACATCTGTGGAAGTCAACGATGGAAAAGCTCTGTAACATCAACAAAGACAAAACCTGGAGCTGACTGTGGTACAGATCATCAACTACTAGTATGCAAACTCAAGCTAAAGTTGAAAAAGAGCAAACCACTCATGAATGCAGCAAAATATGACCTTAAGAATATACCACTGGAATTTAAAGACTGCCTGCAAAATCAATTTGCTGCTTTAGATACAAATGACAGAGCTCCGGAAGAGTTATGGAATGACATCAAGAAGGTTGTGTTGGAAGAAAGCGAGAAGTCTCTACAAAAGGTGAAAAAGCAAAAATGGCCAAAATGGATGACGGAAGAAGCTCTGAAAATTGCCCAGAAATGCAGAGAAGCTAAAGCCAGAGGAGAAAGCAGGACAATCGCAGAACTCAACAGAGATTTCCAATGTGCAGCAAGACAGGACAAGGAAAAGTACTACAATGACACTTGCAAGGAAATAGAAGCAGAAACTATTAGAGGAAGAACAAGATCAGCTTTCCTAAAGCTACGAGAGTTAAAGAAAAAATTCCAGCCTCGAATTGGAATGTTACAAGATGCTCAAGGTTCTATGTTGAATGATGCTAAGAAGATCAAGAATAGGTGGAAGGAATATACAGAGTTTTTATATGATAAAGATCAAGTGGACCAACAGCCGTTTCAACCTGTACCTTATGATCGGGAACCATTGGTGATGAAAGAAGAAGTTGAAGCAGCATTGAAAGCCTTATCAAAGAACAAAGCACCAGGCATTGATAGCATTCCCATAGAGGTATTGCAGCAATCTGATGCAACTGTTACCGTTCTCACAAGGCTCTGCCAAGAAATATGGAAGACAACATCATGGCCAACTGACTGGAAAAGATCCGTGTTTATACCAATACTAAAGAAAGGTGATCCAACTGACTGTGGAAATTATCGCACAATCACTCTGATTCCACATGCCAGCAAGATTCTACTGAAGATTATTCAAAAGAGACTACAACCATACCTGGAACAAGAACTACCTGAAGTGCAAGCAGGTTTCAGGAAAGGGCGAGGAACGAGAGACATCATTGCGGATGTGAGATGGATCCGTGAAAAGACTAAAGAATACCAAAAGGATATCTATTTGTGCTTTATCGACTATAGCAAGGCTTTTGACTGTGTAAACCATGAGAAACTCTGGGCCACATTAAGAAGCATGGGTATACCAGAACACCTGATCGTTCTCTTGCGCAATCTGTACATTGATCAAGAAGCAACAGTTCGAACGGAACAAGGAGAAACAGAATGGTTTAAAATAAGCAAAGGTGTAAGACAAGGCTGCATACTTTCCCCCTACCTGTTTAATTTATTTGCAGAACAAATCATCAGAGAAGCAGGATTGTATGAAGACAACAGAGGTGTGAAGATTGGTGAAAGACTCATCAACAACCTTCGCTATGCTGATGATACCACATTACTGGCTGAAAGTGAAGATGATCTGAAACATTTGCTTCTCACAATCAAAGAACATAGTCTCAAAATGGGCCTGCACCTTAATGTAAAGAAGACAAAGATCATGACAACTGGCATAATCAACAGGTTCATCGCTGAAGGAGAAGAAATTGAAATTGTGAACAACTTTAATCTACTTGGATCAACTATCAATAAAGAAGCAACAAGCAGTCAAGAAATCAGATGACGCATTGCTCTTGGCAGAATGGCTATGAAAGACCTAGATAAGATTCTCAAGAGCAGAGATGTCTCTCTCCATACAAAGATTCGACTTGTTCAAGCCATGGTATTTTCAATAACATCATATGGATGTGAAAGCTGGACAGTGAAAAAGACAGATAGGAAGAAAATTGATGCCTTTGAATTATGGTGCTGGCGGCGAATACTGTGTATACCATGGACTGCCCAAAGAACAAACCAGTTGGTACTAGAGGAGATCAAACCTAAGCTTTCTTTAGAAGCTCAGATGACAAGACTTTGACTTTCATACTTTGGACACATCATGCGAAGAGAGAGATCATTAGAGAAAGACATTATGCTTGGCAAGATGGAAGGTCAACGCAAAAGAGGAAGGCCAGCAATGAGATGGATCAATACAATAACAGCAGCTACGGGTACCTGTCTGTCAACAATGAGCCGCCTGACTGAAGACCGAACACAATTTAGGATAGCTATCCAGAGGGTCGCCATTAGTCGACTCCGACTCGACGGCACTTAACAACAACACACGCGTGGGAGGATCAGAAGTCCAAGAAAACGTTGAAATTCTCCATCTGTCAAATCTTTCCAGGTGTCGTCATAAATGTGTCTTCCTTGTTTGCTCGTCCATATCATGATTTCATTCAATAAGTTCTTCCTCATGAACAAGTGGAATGCTGCGAGAGGGCCATCAACATTTTGTACAGCATACCTTGTAGAACCTTGTTGTATGGGCATGACATTAGCTCTGGCATATCTTCCAGCAGCTTGCTTTATAGGTTTCCTGTTCCATGATGTGGCATCCTTAGATACATAGGCTTCAATGGCAACATTTGTGCTTATAGTTGATGACCTCTTAGCTCCTCTCCAACCACAACTAAGATTCCTCACAGATGATATTGACACCAAGGACTCCTGCCTTCTTCACCGTCCAGCACAGCCTCAACCTTTGCCTCGACCTGTAACTTGACTCTTTGCTGCAGGCGATGTTACCGGCTCAACATCAGTCTCATATTCGCTTGGTGACCAACTGCTGTCGCCATCTGAATCATGACTGTCATCATCAGATTTATCACCCGAACATGGCTGATATGCTTCTTTGCTTGCTGAATATGCTGCATCATCAGACAACTCAGAGCCGTCACTGTCAGAATCTCGTTGCAATATTTCTCTTACTTGGGCAGCTGAATACTTTTGTTTTGACATCATAAACAATAACCTAAAATAAAGATAAATTTGAATAAAACGCAAAGCAGTTTTAATATAGGTGTACAACAATCGTGATGAACGAGCTGAAAGCCTTTAGATTTCATCGGAAATAATGAGAGAACGTATGATATCAATTACAGAAAATGTGTAATTTTCATAAAATAAGAGTACAAAAAATAAATGATACATAATTAATGATAAATACCTTTGTCAGATCAAAAAATTCGCAAAACTGCAAATTGTATCACGATCCAAACCGGATGTAAGCAACTGGGGTCAAAAATGACTCCACTGGTACTCTGTGCTGCAATTCATCACTAGCATCACCTAGTGGATGAAAATTATTCCTCTCATGGTGCAATATAAAGAGATTATTGACATGTGAAAAGTCATAAAAAGATTGCATTCTTGAATAACTAGTTTCCGAGATTGCAAGTTTCACAACGCATATGGGGTCACTTTTGACCCCATCGGTACTCCAAGGGTTAAAGAGAAATAATCAACAAACAAACCTCTTCCAAAGACGGGGAAGCTGTAAAACTAGAGGGCATAACATGAAGCTGCAAGGAAGTAAATTGAAAGGCAATGTCAGGAAATACTTTTTCACTGTAAGGTTGGTGGATGCTTGGAATGCCCTCCCGATGGAAGTGTTGGGGGCAAATACAGTGACAGAATTCAAAATGGCATGGGCCAGACACAGTGGATCCCTTTACAGCAACAGGATAAAATGAAAATAAACTTAATGAACTAATTTCTCAACAAACAGGGGTGTCCTACACGGAGTGGTGGGTTCACCCCTAAAACAAAGACATGGGGAGGGGTGGCCTGCATGGAGCAGCAGGTGCACCTACTCTTGCCATCTTACTGGGCAGAATAGATGGACCATACTGATATTTATCTGCTGTCATTTACTATGTTTGTCATGTGGTGATTTTGGTTGCTTTTTGTGTTATTCTGCCCTTTGCCAGTGGTGGCCAGGATGGGAACAGAGTCCTCTGTCAGTTGGCATGATTTCGCCTAATGCTGCCATCTACAATCCCAGTGCTATGAGGCAATTGCCCATTACCGCAGATTGGATGTCCACTGGTGTCACAGTTAAGACAATTGCTTTATCCTGCTCCATTTCATGGGGAGGGGAGCAATCATACTGGGCACTTAGTGTCCACGATGTTTAAATTAGCCTTCTTGAACCCTACTAAATTGGCTTTGATTATTAGACTCCCTAGTGGATTACCATCTGGACTTGTTTAATTGAAACATGGTTGCAGGAAGGGGAGGATCCGTATTTGATACAGTATCTACTGAATCTGTTGGTTATTCTTTTTTGTCCATTCCTAGTTGAGTGAGTATTGGAGGGGGGTGGTGGCATCAATTTTTTCTAATATCCTTATTCTTACAAGGTTTCCGGTTATTCCTCTGAAGAGGGTGGAAGTCCTCTTCTTGAAGTTGCACATTGTCTGCCAGCTCATTTTTTTATGTATTACTGCAAATGCCCACCTTCATTGAGTGCTATGGCTTGAAAGGCTCTTGTCCATTTGACAGCGATCTTTCCCTGCTTTTTTTTTAACCTTCATAGAGGCTTTGAATTTTATTCCATTTATCTTAGACTCCACTCATGTGGTAGAGCATATGCTGGATTTATTATTCACACCTCAGGATTCAATCATATTGCCTTTTGATGTGAGAATCTCTGCTCTGTTGAGGACTGGTCATTGCCTTATATACTTCTCATTGTTATTTCTGGGCTGTGGAGATTGGTCAGAGTGGGATGACTAAGGGTCTCTCCAGAGTCCCTAAGGAGTCAGTTTTTACACCGGGTGCACACTGGCCCTAGGACTTTGAAACTCTCTTTGGACAAGAAGTCCAAATTTGGAATTAGACACAGGGTAAGCTGTTGGGTAAAGTGACATCTGATACATTGCAGGTAGAGAGGCAGGCATCCTTGGTACCATGATGAATTGTGTCTCTTGAAAAGGCAAATGGGAAGAGAGGAGAGGATCTGGTGCCATGAATGATCATCAACTGCCAGGGCCCACTGCATGGAGAGATACTGCGATTGTAAATATAACCTGAAGCTTGCGAAGAAATTTTTCTATACAGACTTAGTTAAAAAACGGCAAGATTAAAAAGCACTTTGCTGTGGTTTCGGGTTTTTCTGCATCTTCAGAGTAATCCCCCTTTCAGCATTTATATGCCCACTGCAGATATGTTTACCGGTCATTATGTTTCTAAAATTTTGGAGGCCCAGAAATTGTTAAAGGTATAGAGTCCCTACTTTATCCCCAGCACTCAGGAGGTAGAGGAGTGGGAGTGGGGGGTTGGCCGGTGGACTCCTCTCCTGAACAGCAAATGACTGAGCAATGGGACTGTCATATGGCAGTGGAACCCTAGTTGATCTGCTGATATGTTAATTTCTGAGATAACTCTGCAAAAATTGTTTCCCGCGGTGAAACGTACAACATAGGAGTTTCACCTTTTTCCATCTCATTGAATAAAAGGACCTCACTTTAGGTCTTCAACATATATTGAGAGCAATTATTAAACAGCCTTCATACAAACTCAGTGGTGCAATCTTTGAAACAAACAATTGTCCTCTTGGTACTCAAGAATGTCATGTTGGATCCAATGCTGCCAAGTAATTACTGTCCAGTATCAGATCTCCCCTAACTGGCTAAACTGATGGAGAAGTTGGTATTTTTTCTGATTTTCAGCTTTTGAAGAGAAAGCCAGGAATCTTCATGAATGTCAAGCAGGGTTCTATGTAATGAAATACGTGGTACATTTGGAGGAAGGGAAAGTGGTACTTCTGGTGTCGATAGACCTTTCTTCAGCATTCTATTTAGTGAACCACCAGCTGTTACTAGGTAGGCTTCTGGAGATTGGGGTGCATAACCATGTCCTGACCTGGTTTTATATCTGGATATTCACACTTTCAGGTAGCTATAGCCCTGCTCACCTATCATGTTCTTACTCCCTTTTCTGTGGCATACCATCAGCTTCAGTGCTCTCTCTATTGCACTTTAATGCTTTTCTGCACCCCTTAAACTTTCTTATACAAGACTGTGCTCAGTGGATATCCTTATGCAGATGATACCTGCTAATGGTGTCTGCTGACCTTGTTTCACTAGATTTGTCCATTTTAAACTCTGGCTGGCAACCATTCCCAGGTGGCTGATGGAATCCCTCAAAATCTATGATGATTTGGGTTATATGCAGGCCCCCATTCCCCATGAACTAGCTGATTTTTTTGGGCAAATCAATTGCCCTTTCAGGGACCTTGTGGTATTTGAGAATCATTATTGATTTTTGCTCAACATTGGAGCCCCAAATATCAGCAGTAGTCAAGTCATCTGGTTTCCTCAGCTTTACATACTCTAGTCCAGGGCTTGACAAACCCCAGGCATCAGGTCTCCAGATGAGTGAAAATTCAGACCTGGCACCTATGGTAGTACATATGGGCAGAAGGGATGCAAAATGCAATGATCATGACCAAGACTGGCATTGTCTGCCCAAGAGGATCCCATCTCCTGCAAGCAGAAGGGATCCAAGACTGGAGCTGGAGGTTAGAGGCAGGGGGATTTTGCTGCACAGATGGATGAATACATTTAAAGGGGTAGCTGTTTAATTAAAGAATCGTTGGAGGGAGAAGAGGAGAGAGTATGGGTAGAGAAACAGAGTTGGGAGCTGGGGGAGGGACAGCAGGAGAGCGGTTGGAGTGGGATGAGGAAAGAGTGCAAGGAGTTTGAGGGTGAAAGATGAATGAACGTGAAACAAAAGGCAAAATGTGTATGTGCAAAAGGTGCACCTCTTTCCCACCACAGACACACAAGCACCACACACAGACACCCTGGTATCCCATCCTAGCACTAGACACATACACAGGTGTAGCTTAAAGGATCACTAGGGGTGGATGGAAAGGGAGAAGGTGGCGTGGAGCCACTGCCCTCTGTTAGCACTGTGCAGTGATCCATTAAGAGCCCGATTTGTTGAGCTTTTCCTATAGAAAATGGGAAAGCAGTCAGTAAATCAAGTCCAAAGATCTAAAAAAGTAATTGTGATACGCTTTTTTTTGGGGGGGGGGGGGCGGGGGCATGAACTATGACTTGGTTTTACAGTCAGCTCCTAGATTTTTAGACTGGCTTCTAGATTCCAAGAAAATATGTAGCCCCTGCATTATTCTCATATTCTCAGAATCATACAACCTTCTTCCACACAGGCTAACAAGGCTAAAGACACTGGTCTCTTAAACGTCTTTTTTCATAAACAAAAGGTATCCTGGATCTCCAACAGTCATGCCATAGTAAAGAATGTTCTACATTCCCTCCCTCCCTCCCTCCCTATTCCCACCCACCCCTGGGATAATCATAGCTTTATAGGCTCTTAAACCTCTTAAAGGGAAGGAGGTGCCCATATTCACTCTCAAGTGCAGCTGTTTATCCTCATCAAGCATACATTAAACGTATTAGATATAATTTTATTAGTAGAAGTATCCTCAGCAAATCTATATAAGCAAAAAACTTAAATACATAAACACAACCTTAAAACTAGGATGCAGACAGCAGTCTAGAAGATAGATGGGGGGTTTCCAGTCTTTTGTGTATGATTTTCTCCTAGTTGGTGAAGGATCTTACATGTGTACTACGTGCAAGGAGCTCTTTGCTCTCAGGGAACAAATTAAATCTCTGGAGGCTAGAGTAGCAGACTCTGAGAACAAAAGGAAGACAGAGAGGTTCATAGATGAGACCTACAGGGACATAGTACTGAAGTCCTACCTCCAGTCTGACAGCATCCTTGTTGCCATGGAGGAGAGCATCACCCTGGTGTGGCAGGAAATAATCCTATAGCTAGGACCTGTCCTCCAGGCGATGTAAAATGCTCTTGCACTGAGGAAGTTTCTCCAAGGCCATGTGCCTATGAGGGAAGGGTTAGGACAGCCATTATAGTTGGTGATTCAATCATTAGGCATGTAGATAGCTGGGTGGCTGCTGGACATGAGGATCGCCTGGTAACATGCCTGCCTGGTATGAAGGTAGCGGACCTCACGCACCACCTAAACAAGGTCTTAGATAGTGCTGGGGAGGAGTCTGCTGTCTTGGTCCATGTTGGTACCAATGACATAGGAAAATGTGGTAGGGAGATTCTGGAAGCCAAATTTAGCATTGCAGGTAGGAAGTTGAAATACAGAACTTCCAGGGTAGCATTCTCTGAAATGCTTCCCATTCCATGTACAGGACCTAAAAGGCAGGCAGAGCTCCGGAGTCTCCATGCATGGAGATGACCATGGTGTAAGGATGAGGGTTAAGGATTTGTTAGGAACTGGGCAACATTCTGGGGAACAGAGGGCCTTTTCCAAAGTGATGGGTTCCACCTTAACCGGAATGGAACCAGGGCTGCTGGCATTAACCTTTAAAAAGGAGATAGAGTAGCTTTTAAACTAGATAATAGGGGAAAGGAAACAGTTGCCCAAGAGTGCATGGTTCAGAAGGATGTATCCTTGAGAAATACTAGAAAAAAATTGAAGTTAGGGCATATTGATAGAGAGGTTCCAATAAAGACAAAAGCAACTCAAATGCCCTGAAGTACAGAGCAGACAGAACTTAAATATACCAAATTACCCCTGCTTACTGGTAACCAGATTAATATGAATAAAAATACAGCCTCTAAGATGCTTTTATGTAAATACTAGAAGTCTAAAAAATAAGATGGGAGAGTTAGAATATATAGCACTAAATGAGACGTTAGATATGATTTATTTAGACAGTTTTGTATACCACTTTATCCTTCAATTAAAGTGGTTACAACACAATTGGGGGATACATTTAACATGAGGGGATATGAGACACATACACTACACTTACAGGGAACATGGGCAATGGAGGATTAAGTGGATTGCCCAAGACCACAAGGAGCACTTGTGGGACTAGAAACCCCAGTCCTTCTGGCCCAAGGTTGCTGTCCTCTAGTGGGATTTGAACCACTGACCTTCTGGCCTGTGGTACCTTGCCCCAACCACTAGGCCACTCCTCCCTGATTGGTATCTCAGAGACATGGTGGAAGAAGGAGAACCAGTGAGACACTGTGATACAAGTAATATCTCAATCATAGAGTACATCAAATCAACCACCTGGCCAGAATGAACAAATGGATGATGAAATGCACAAAGAAATCAGGGAAGCTAACAATATTTACAGCACAGTAAGAACAATGGGTGATTTCAATTACCCCAGTATCGACTGGGTCAGTATCATGGCAGGACATCCTATGGAGATAAAGTTTCTAGATGAAATAAATGACACCTTCTTGGAGCAGCCGTTTCATGAACTTACAAGAGGGGAAGCCATTTTGGACCTAGTTCTTAGTGGAACACAAGATCTGGTGCAAGAGATAAGGCTGTTGGGGCCACTTGGCAATGGTGATCATAGCATGATTGCATTGATTTAATAAATGGAAGAAGGACAACAAGGAAATCCACAGTACTACCTTTTAACTTTCAAAAGGGAGACTGATAAAATGAGGAAAACAGTTAAGAAAAAACTAAAAGGAGCAGCTGCAAAGGTTAAAGATTTACATCAAGTATGGGTGTTTAAAAATACTATCATGGAAGCCCAGAACAGCGGTATTCCATGCTTTAAGAAAAGTGAAAGGAAGGCCCAAAAACGGCCAGCATGGTTTAAAGATGAGATCAGAGAGGCTGTTGTAACCAAAAAACATCTTTCAGGAAATGGAAAAAGGGACCAAATGAAAAAAACTGGAAACATAAGCACTGGCAATTTAGATGCAAGACATTGATAAGGCAGGCAAAGAGAGAATTTTAAAAAAAAGTTTGCTATGCAAGCAAAGATGCATAATAATAAAAACTTTTTCAAGTACATTCATAGCAAAAAACCTGTGAGAGAGTCAGTTGGACCATTGGATGATAGAGGGGTAAAAGGGGCACCAAGAGGGGACAGAGCCATAGCAGAGAGACTTTACGAATTCTTTGCTTTCAGTTTTTACTGAAGATGATGTAGGGAAATTACCCATGCCTGAAATAGTATTAAAGCTGATGCAGAAGAAGAATTGAAAGACATAATCGATAAACCGGGAAGCTATATTATAACTATTTGATAAACTGAAGAGTTGCAAATCACCTGGACCAGATGGTATACATCCAAGAGTGATGAAAGAACTGAAATACGAGATTGTAAACCTACCATTACTAATCCGTTAACTACCATTAAAATCATCAATAATACCAGAATATTGAAGGATGGCCAATTTAATGGCAATTTTTGAAAAGGGTTCCAGGGGTGATCCGGGAAATTATAGACCAGTAAGCCAGACATCCGTACTGGGGAAAATGTAGAAACCATTATTAAGAACAAAATTTCTGAACATATAGATAGTCATGGTTTAATGGGAGACAGCCAACATGGCTTTAGCCAGGGAAGGTCTTCTCTTACTAATCTGTTGTATTTTTTGAAGGTGTAAATAAACAGACAAAGGTGGGTCAGTCGATGTAGTATATCTGGATTTTCAGAAAGCCTTTGACAAAATCCCTCATGAGAGACTCTTTGCAAAATTAAAAAGTCATGGGATAGGAGGCAGTATACTATTTGTGGATCAGGAACTGGTTAAAAAATAGAAAGCAGAGGGTAGGGCTAAATGGCCAATTTTCCCAATGGAGAAAGGTGAATAGTGGAGTAGTGGACCCAGGGATTTGTGCTTGGTCCACTGCTTAACGTATTTGTAAATTACCTGGCAATGGGACTAACGAGTGAGGTAATCAAATTTGCAAATAACACAAAATTATTCAAAGCTGTTAAAACTCAAGTGGATTGTGAAAAATTGCAAGAGGACCTTAAGCAATTGGAAGACTGGATGTTCAAATGACAGATGAAATTTAATGTGGACAAGTGCAAAGTTATGCACCTAGGAAAGAACAACCCAAAATACGTTTACGCGTTTCAAGATTCCACTTTAGGAACCACCACCCAGGAAAAAGATTTAGGCGTCATCGTGGATAACATGTTGAAATCCTCTGCACAGTATGCAGTGGCAGCCAAGAAAACAAATAGAATGCTAGGAATCATAAGGAAAGGAATGGAAAAGAAAACAAAAGATATTATAATGCCTCTGTATTGTTCCATGGTCCAATCGCACCTCGAATATTGTGTGTAATTCTGGTCACCATATCTTAAAAAAAGATATGACCTTATTAGAAAAGGTACAGAGAAGAGCCACCAAAATGGTAAAGGGGATGGAAGGATACCCCTATGAGGAGAGGCTAAAAAGGTTAGGACTCTTCAACCTGGAAAAAAGAGATGGCTGAGGGGAGATATGATAGAGGTCTATAAATTAATGGAGTGGAATGGGTAAATGTAGATTGATTGTTTACACCATCAAAATGTAGAAAGACCAGGGGACATGTAATGAAGCTACAATGTAACCCATACAAGACTAATAAGAGAAATATTTTTTCATTCAACGCGTAATCAAACTCTGGAATTCATTGCTGGAGGAAGTAGGAAAAGCTGTTAGTATAGCTGGTTTAAAAAAAGGTTTGGATGGAGGATTACCTGCTGTACTTATTTCCTGCATTGTGAGTGATTTGCTCCACCCTGGAACTGTTTGCTGGCATCTGACATCAAGCTCTTGGAAGGGCTATATAAGAGCTTAACCCCACCACGGGATGATGGTCGCAGGTGCGTCTCCATTGGCGCATGCTCTGAAGGTGTGTGTTCTAAGGGGCAGGTTCTGCCCCTTTGGAGCCCCTTGTGAACACGTGAGGAGAAGGGAGGTGTCTGGTTTCCTTTCTGGTTATGGGGAAGCGTTGGAAAAAGAGTTCTTATCCAGAGGTCAACAAGTTGATTAAAGTGGTTGGCCCTATGGACTCTCATGTCAAGGTGTTGTCTGGGATGGATATGTCTCGACAACCACTTGAACACAATGCTTCTATTTTGACTGCGAGTACAGATCTGGACTCCCCCTCTCCTCCTGCACTGGGCTTAAGCCTGCCCTGCCTGTTACTGTCTATAGTTGCCAAGTCCTCCTCTTCTTTGTTAAGTTTAGAGGAGGTCTCTGGTGCATCTCTTCCCTCAGTTGTTCCTCGTAACGATAATGTTGAAGAGATTTCTTTTCACTTTGTTTTGTTACCTCGTCCCATTGAATATGTTGGAACTTCTGCTGAATCGCTTGCTCCCCCGCAGGATCTCTCTCTTCGGAACATTTGGGAAATATAGTAACATAGTAACATAGTAAATGATGGCAGATAAAGACCAGTGTGGTCCATCTAGTCTGCCCAGCAATATGGCAGGAGTAGGTGCACCCCTGAACTTTCTCTGCAATCTTCTTTAAAGCGTGTCTCTGATTTTTACAAAGAGGTTGTGGTTAAAATGTCAGAGTACGAGACCACTTTGTCCACTTTGGGATCTTGAACTAGGAAGATTGAATCCCAGGTTTCAAAGTTACAGTCAGCGTGTGTTACATCTGTGCAAGATTCTTTACTTTTACATAGGAAGTGTGAGATGTTAGAGAATGCTCATCGAGCCTTGAATTTGCGAATTTGAATTTCCCCAAGACCCACTACCTATCGCCACAGATTTTTTTTTAAATAAATATTTGAAAGAAGTTTTATTTCTCTCGAATCCAGAGTCGATTAAGTTTTGTAGGCTGTACTATGTTCCTTCAGGGAAGAAGTCTGCTGCGGTAGGTGGTATGGGTTCCGGTGGGGAAATGGATCAATTAAGTCCGGAGGCGAGTTTAGATCTTTCTGCTTATCTTGAGTCCTCCATGGAGGAGATTTCCTCTCGAGGAACATTGTTGATTACTTTTATTTCATATTCTGATAGAAAAATATAAATGAAGAATAGTATTTTTAAGAAAAAAAAAGAGAAATTTTGCAGGCAGCCAATACAAATTTTCCCGGATGTTTCAAAATAACACAGTTGTGTAGGAAGGCCCTTTTGTAGCTGAAACCTTGTGTTTTGGCAGTAGGGGCTTCTTTCTTTTTGAAATATGCATGTAAATGTTTGGTAGGATATCAAGGTGTCAATTATGTATTTTTTGACCCAAATCAATTAGAACAGTTGCTTTGAGGAAAACACTAGAGAGTAATGTTTGTTTCCTTTTTGTGCATAACTGTTTCTGGTACAAGCAATGCATTGAGGTTGTATATATATTTTCTGGGGTGCTTATTAGTTTCTGTTATAGTGTTATAGTGTGGGCTGGTTATGTGTTTGATATAATTTCGTCTTTCTTTTGTAATGGTCAAAATTAAAAAAATAAATTAAAGCTTTGGACAAGTTCCTGGAGGAAAGGTCCATAAACCATTATTAAAGGGGACCCGGGAAATCCATTGCTTGTCCCAATACAAGCATTGCAAACACATCTGGCACCCAAACAGTGACTCTTACTACTGACTCTTCTTACACCTCCTCTATAACTTGCTGTTTTGAATCACTCACATAGGATGCCTGTCAGCTGTGCACAAGATGTCTTTTAATGCTTTGTATACATATGCAGATATTCTGTGGTCATGCTCATTACCTGATTGAAATACAAAGCAGCCATTACCTTTAGCTATGATACCTAGATACTGCCTGGAACATATTCTTTCAGCTCTTCCTCTGTGATCAGTACCAAAATGATAAGATCTATGCAATCTTGTTGGTTATTATCCCAATTTTGGTAAGTCTAGTATCTTTAATAAAGTCAGTCAAGCAATGTTGTTGTTGTTGTTGTTAAGTGCCATCAAGTCGATGTCGACTCATGGCAACCCTCTGGATAGTTGTTCTAAACTGTGCTTGGTCTTCAGTCAGGTGGCTCATTGTTGATAGAGTGGCATTCATAGCTGCTGTTATTGTATCGATCCATCTCATTACTGGTCTTCCTCGTTTGCACTGACCTTCAACCTTGCCAAGCATGATGTCTTTCTCTAATGATCTCTCTCTTTACATGATGTGTCAAAAGTATGAAAGTTGAAGTCTTGTCATCTGAGCATCTAAATACAGCTTAAATTTGATATCCTTTAGTGCTGACTTACTTGTTCTATGGGCAGTCCATAGTATACACAGTATTCTTAACCAGCACCATAATTAAAAGGCATTGATTTTCTTCCTGTCTATCTTTTTCACTGTTCAACTTTCACATCCATATGATGCTAATGAAAATACCAAAGCTTGGAGAAGTCAAATCTTTACATGGAGAGAAACATCTCTGCTCTTAAGAATCTTGTCTAGGTCCTTAAGCAATAAGCTAATTTAAAAAGTGTTTTGTGTGTGCTTGAGTCCCATCCACCCCAGATAGAAGGGAATATTTTGCCATAGGGCTTATTTGTGGATTTATCAGCAAGTGATTAACCCTTTAGAACAGATGAATTCAAGGTATTTGTGATACATCGAGAAGCATGCATAAACTAATAGCATAAAATATATATAATAAACTAAAGGGACTTTACATTATTTTAGGTGTTTTAAGTCCCTTAGCAACTTTACATAACTAAACAACTCACCAATACTGACACACAGCAGACAGCAATCCAGTGAAATGGGGGCTATCCAGTCTTTTGCACTGAGTGCCATATGTAGAATCATCTCCCAGCTCGTAAGAGGTGATATGTTTGCTCTCTGTGCAAAGAGTTCCCAGCTTTCAGAGAATGAATCCAATCTCTGGAGGCTAGAGCTACAGATTTAAAGGAGCTGAGGCAGAGAAGTATACAGAGAAGGCCCACCTGCAATCTTACAACACTGTGTTTCCTAGAGGAAAAATAAAGTCACCTGGATGGAGAGCATCACCTTGCTGTGACATAAAATGGTCTTGTAGCTAGGATCTGCCCTCCAGGTAATGCAATATTCTCCCACACTAATCTTTAAAAAGAAGACAGAGCAGTTCTTAAACTAAAACCTCTGGGAGATTGACAGTCACTCAGGAGTGCATGGTTCAGAATCAAAAGATACTGGCAAAATGTGGAAGTTAGATTATCCCAACAGAGAGGCTATGAGAAAGGATGAAGTAGCCCAGGAGTGTTTAAATAGAGAACAAAGATCAAGATTCCAAATTAACATCATCAACTACTATGCAGTTTTTAAATGCAAATACAAAAACATTCTTTTAAGTGATATGTGCATGAATGCCAAAAGTCCAAAAAATAATATGAGATTGTTAGAATGTATAACAGTAAATGAAGAATTAGACATGTGGAGGGTAACTTTAGAACAGGCTGACTATGTGTGAAGGCGCTTATTTGTCTTTGTATCTTTATAAAATGCTAGGAGCAAAGTGTAAGGAATCATGCTAAGACTGAACTATGCACATTTATTCTTGCTCAGAAGCCATTGTAAAACATACGCTATTGAAGTATGTGAGTACACGCATACATATTTTATAAAACACATATAAATCATGACTCTGCTCAAACTCTACCCTAGAACATGTTTTACAGAGAGGTCACATAAAAGTAGACACCTTCTTAGTGCTGTGTGTACTTTTGCATATTTTATCCCTGGGCCTTTTAACACATAAAATGTCCTTTACATGCAAAAAAATCCTTTATAAAATTACTCACAATAAGCATTTCAGACATCTGGTAGAAAGAGAATAACCAATTATATCAAAATGACAGGGTGGATTGAATTGGTGCAGGGTTGGTGTTTATGCCATCCTTAACATTTAATAGCATACAGTTCTGCAGGAAAATGCAAAATGCGATGTGGAATCTATGGAAAGAAATTCCATGAAAGATGGGGAGGAGCACACTAGTGGATATGTACTACCACCCGGCTGGACAGTACGAAGAGACAAACAGTGAAATACTAACAAAAAACTAGGAAGATTAAGAAATTTGGCAACACAATATTAATGGGTGATTTCTATTTCCCCAGTCTTATCAGGGCATGCCAGGGAAGTAAAGCTTTCAGAGGTCATAAATGACTGCTTCATAGAGTAGTTGGTCCAAGAACCAAGACGAGTGGAAAACACTTTTGATCTAGTCCTTACTGCTGCATGAGACCTGGCACAAGGGATAATGGTGAAGGGGTCACTAAGCAGCAACTATCACAATGCAATCAAATTTGTCATCACTGGAAGAAAGACGTGAAAAGAAATTTCTGCTGTAGCACCAGTATTTAATTTTACAAAAGGAAGATTATGATAAAATGAGGAACTTGGAAAAAAATTAAAAGGAACAATCGCCAGAGGCAAAAGTTTGCATGAGATGTAAACATTGTTTAAGACCATACTAGAAGCCCAGTTAATATATATTTCTACTTCTAAAGTCAAAAGGAGGCAAAATGAAAGCCAGCATGGTATTTTACGTGTGTCAGTACAGAGCTGCGTTCGCCTTGCAGTGGTATACAAATGATTAGTAGTAGTAGTAATAGTAGTAGGATGGCAAACTAGAAGAGGGAAGTGAAAGCTCAGAGGGCATCTTCTAGAAAATGGAAAGCAGACCCTAATGAAGAAAATAGAGATGAGCACAAGTACTGATGTTAGATGTAAAAAAGCAAAAAAAAAAGGCAGGTACTTTGAAATAAGCTCACTGTAAAAGCAAGAACTAATACTATAAGCTTTATCAAGTATATCTGAAGCAAAAAAAAAAACTCCTAAGAAAGCCAGCTGGACTGCTGAATGGCCAAGGGATAAAAGGAGTGCTCAGGCGAGATAAGGTAATAGCAAAATGACTAAGGGGAGTAGATACTAACACGTATTAAGGGCATGTTAAAGGGCAAAACCATGAGTTAGCATAAAGCATGTTATTTTACCCTAACATGCATGACCTAACAATAAGATACACAATAATGAGATGTTTTGCTTGCATTTGCAAATTGAATAATGCAGCTTGCATAATTCCAACTCAAAACTGGTGGGATATTTTGTCAGGCTGGGAGCACTGGGCTGCTGACACATGGCCCAATGCTTCCTGCTGCCCTCCCAGTCCAGATCACCTAACCCCCAAAAGAAATAGTTGTCTAATACAGACCTCCCCATCCCCCAGAAGTCACACTATAGATCTCCCAAAGAAGATTGTGAAGACCCCTCCCCCCCCCACCACCACCTGTTCTGTAGGTCACCCTGAATCTACCTGAACTACTCAGTGGTGGTACTAGTGGTTGTGGAGCAGGAGAAATCCGCAGTTGCTCCTACCCCTATCAATGCTGGGCTTAAATAGTCTCACTTGAACCTTAGTGTTAGTCTCAACTACGGGTACAAAATGCTGGGTTCCAAGTTAGGACCCCCCCCCCTTGTGGACAGTATGTTGAAATTTTCAGCCCAGTGTGCCACAACTGCTAAAAAGCAAATAGATTGTTAGGAACTATTTGAAAAGGGATGGATGGAGAACAAAACTGAGAATATCATTATGTTTCTGTACAGGTCCCTTTAAATATTAGGTCACTAGTAAATAGAGCTCATTGGGCATTCATTCCTAAAATAAGTCAAAACTTTGAATCACTTGAGTATCCTGTTTAAATACCCCATGAATCTTGCTTTTTGTTTTCTTTTACTTTTTTTTTTTTTAAATTTCAAACAGGCTTCTTTGAAGGAAGGAACGGGTAGTGGCATTTTGTTCTTCCAGCGTGGCTGTTCTGAAAAATGTCAGCACCTCACAAGCACAGCAGCTGTATCTGGTAGTGGTGCATGGCGGTCTGAAATGCAACAACACCTGTCAAGCCTCAGAACCTGCCAAAAACTACAGACTGTCTTTAAAGCAGGGAATGGAGGGAGAGAAGGGAGCAAGCTAGGAATGAAGAAGCCTCTTCTTTTGTTCAGCGTTTGCAGCATCCACTTATGACTATGTTTCAGTGTTTCAATTTGTTTTTAAAGTTAAGTCCATGCATTATATTTCAAGAATCTGCCAATACTGTTATTATAGGACACCTGATTCTGTAGAAACAGCCTCTGGAAATATCATTCTTCAGCCTACTGTGAGTGTTTATTTTAAAATATATATACAATTTTATATGATATTTTTTAGTTGTCCCTTATCTTATTTGGATCTTTGTCTCTAAGTGCCTGTTATGCAGAATTCACACAGAAGTTTTGTCATTACAATGTTACTTGTCTCATCAGGACATTGTACACAAAGGAGAACAGTACAGATACCATTATTTCTTTACATTTATCATTACCTCCATATCAAAGAGGTTATTACTGCATATTCAGCAAAAATCTGCCATCATACGTATTTTCCCAGTATGTTAAACCTCCCTATTGCATCAGCAATTCCACGGGCATTACAGGAACAAAAACCTTCCACACTCACCATTTACTCCAGCTGGCTGGGAAAAAAAAAAAAAACAACTTAGGGGTATGTTTACTAAACCATCTTAACGTGCGCTCTCCCACGTTATCGCACAATAAGGCGCCTTATCGCGTGATAATGGCGCTTTACCGGGCGATAAGGCACCTTAGTGTGCGTTAACGCGCGCAGCGGCGCAAACAAGCGCTGAAGGCGGAGAAAGGCTCCCGGAGGGTGGAGAAAGAGGGTCAATGGGCGAAGAGTGGGAGGGAAGAGGCTCCCTGCACACTAACGATGTGAAATCCGAGGCTCAAAACTAACGCCAGTGAAACCCTGGCATTAGAGGTGATTTAAAGGGAAGAGAAACCATTTCTGTCAGCAATGTACAGCAAAACCAGGGAAACCTACAAAAAAGTGATAAGTGTGATACATGTGCACGGAACAAAAGGGCAAATAAACCATGAGAATGAACAGAAGAAAATGGAAAAATAAAATAACCAAACTGTGCAATAGTGATCTCAATGGGAAACATCAAAAAGCACGCCCAAGAGAGCACCAAAAAAAGGATATGAATTCTGGAAGGGTCCATGCTCTGTCCCCATACAAGGTGAATGATCCCACAGTGAAATTGCGCTGTGCAGGGTTTTCCTCTCCATTGGACAGGTTTCCTATGGCATGCACATGTGCGGCAAAAGCAGGGCAAGCATGTCGGAACGGCCAACTGGACAGATGCTTGAAAATGGGATACAGAGGACTGCAGGCGGCACATGCTGTGGTGCAGCTGGGGCACAGTGCAGACTAGACAGATGCCTAGGTGGCACTTAGGAATGCTGAAACTGTACAGCAGCCAGACAGCAACTGATGAGGGCCCAACATGGGCACAAGTGTGTTTATCACAGTGTCACAGGGGATAGTATCCAGCAGTTACCTATAAGGGCACAGAACATTGGCAGGCGGTGTTGGGGGGGAAGCGTGGACATCTATGCAGGCACCCCTACCCCAGAACACGCACCATAGGCAGCCACCTACCTGCACACTGGATGGCCTGAGACTGCGCACCACCAGCACTACCAGCAAAAGGACATGTCAGCATGGTGGCAGAGGGGTACTGGTGGTGGAGGGGGCAGGGGCAGCTGCCCAGAGCAGACCATGGCCTAGCCCTGTGTAGGTGGGTGCCATGCACTGCAACAGACAGGCTCTGTCTGACAAACAGTCATGGTATCTTCAGGGCATGCACAGTCTCTGTGGCAACATGGTGGTGCAGTGCACCCAGCCAGTGTGTTCATGAGCAAAAGGTCGCAGGTTCAAGTCCCAGCTGTGGTTCCTGCCAACCCAGCCCCCATATTTTACCCACTACTACAACATGCTAATACAGACAGAACCTGTACTGCAGATGACGTAGACATGCCCAAAACACCTACATTTTACCCTATAGAGCACAGACACCATAAACATGTGCATTACCTAGAGCAGAGTTTCCCAAATGTAGTCCTGGAGGGCCAAACACCATTCAGGTTCCATGCTGCCTCTAATAAATGTGGCTGTGCTGCATTGCTATGCACTGCCCCCATGGTATGCAGATATATCTCATGCATATTCATTAGGGACAGCATGAAAACCCGAACAGTGTTTGGCCCTCCAGGACTGGAGTTGGGAACCTCTGCCCTAGAGCAGCTGCCAACAGGGGCAGACACATCCACACTCACAGGCTCCATTATCCCAAGCCTCCTGGAGAGGCAGGATGTTGGGCCCTGCTTGCATCTCCCCATACTAGCACTTGCATACCTTAGCAATGCCACCCTAAACATGGGAATACTGTACACAGCTATCAAAAGGTTGCTATGTTAACTGGCAAATAGCAATTCCTACGTTAAGCACAATTGGCTGATTGAGCTGCATTGTAGCAACCTTTCTGATGTCTGTGGAGTGTGCCTCAGGTCTGTTGTCTGACAGAGTGACCCCAACAGTATTGCGTACCATAGCCATGCCTGCACTGTGCCCAGGACTGGTGTGGTGGCCAGGGCTGCCAAACACCTCTATAGTTGCACAATGCTGGCATAGGTGTGTGGAGTGTGTGTCTGTCTATCCAGTGTGTGGTGGCTGCCAACACCCTCCACAGTCCACACTGATAGCACTGTTGCCAGTATTGGCCTGCCAATGTACATAATGAGGAGCAAGGTGCTGTGGGAATAGCCTGGATAGTGTGGCCTGGCCTGGCCACATCTGCACAGGGCATAGGGCAATGGCTCGGACATTGTAGTGCCCGGCCACCACCTGCACGGACAGCGTGGCCACAGCATGTCCTGCTGGGAGGTCACTCTCACCCTGACTGAGCAGTGACCACGGCATGGCTAGGTTCCCCCATAGAGCTATACAACATTTTTCCCACGTGATATTTATGGGTCCCTTTTGGGATCCAATCACTGACTTATCTGCTTGGTGTGTATGCTGACATCCCAGTTCTGGGTACATGCATCTTCTCCAGGACCATGCACTATGGACTAGCTAGCAGACTGTCTGCAGCTAGTATGTGTCTTGCTGGAACACCTTGCAGGGTGCAGCGGCTGGAAGCTTGCTGCTGGAGAATGTCAGATAGTGGTGGGGGAAGCTGAGCATTTCCAGGGCTACTGTCTGTCTGCTATTGCTGTATGGATGTGTACAGCTCTGCATTGCCTGCCCTGTAGGGGGTCTGTTCCCCTCTACTGCTACCATTGTAGGGAGGTAGAATGTGGATCTATTGGTGGGTGATCCTGTTTCCCACCCTGGGTTGTGTGGTGGTACATAATCCGCCTATCGTTCCAAACTCCTCCTCCCCCTCCCCCTCCTCCCCCCATCATGTAACCATGGCACCAACACAGGATATGCACTACTCTGGGTGCATCATAGCCCATAAGGGCTATACATGGCTGAGAAATACAAAAGGACACAGATGTAACCTAGGTGTGTCTGCAGGAACTACCTATCACACACAGTAGCACTGACAGGGACCTGCAGCATGGCACATTTCAGCCATGAAAGGTGCTGTGGACCTGGTGCTGGGCGCCCCACCTCACCCTCAGGGTGAGCACTGTACAAGCACAATTTGACGGTCTGTGGCTACTCTGTGCCAGTACCACACACGGTCAGTTCCCCCTACCAGGCCGAGGTGCTGTGGGGGTGCATACCCCATCTTGTGCCCATCTGTCGACTGTTGATTTGCATGTGCAGTGCATCATGGGTACGGGTGGGTTAACCCTATCCTGGTAACCACAGCAGACTGTTTGTGTGGTAACATGCAGTCCTTCTGCAGCCAGTCAGGGGCTTGTTATCAGCTGTAGCCCTCTGGTTACTTCACTGCCTGTGAAACCAGAGGTCATGGGTTCAAACCCATGGTGGTCTTATATGATAAGGCTGTCTGAAGCATTGTCTATTTTTAATGTACAATAGTGCTTCCATCAAAAACACCCTCAGAGTACTGTAACCTTAAGGTGCCCCATAAGGCACCTTATAGGGCGCTCTATCAAGCGCCTTATAAGGTGTCCTATAGGGGATATTATAGGGTGACTTGGCGGACAGTGCACTTTATAATGTGCCCTATGGAGTGCCTTATGGGGTGCCTTATGCGGCACCTTAGGTTACGCCACCTTGAGGGTGTGTTTGCTGGCAGCACTAATTAAAATAAAAGTAAAATGCCTCACAAATCACTACCTAAAGGTAAAGGGTGATGCTTCAGCCAGCCTTATGCATTAGGCACACTGGGGGATCAACCTCATGACCCTGTATCATCAGTCAGTATATTAACCATTGTGCTACACCTCTGTTTCTATAGTTGCATGTCTGGGCGCCTACTTAAGATTACCGCGCATTAACGCGCTTAGCGGCGCTTTGCCCGATAATGTGCGCAGCAGCGCACGTTAGCACGCGATAATCCCGTTTTGCTACTTTAAGACCGACACGCCCACTCCTTTTATGGCAGCCTGCACACTAACGCCGGGCGCACATTAAGAAGGTTTAGTAAACATACCCCTTAGAAAGGGGATCATTTAATAATGGCCAATGCGTGTTATTAGTAGATGACGCCCTCTCCCCCTCCCCCCAAATGATAAAGAGACAAGAATAGTGGACATCCTGCAGACACCTCTTTGAACCTGGGCTCCATAGCTTCTCCTATAAACAGATAATCTTATAGCTTTGTATCTTTTAATAAACTTGCAGCTTGGTATCTTTTACCTATTTTCTTACCTATCCTGTTGGTTGTGTAGCTGATATATAATATTTAACTGCTGTTGGGTTTACCTATCCTGGTGGTTGTGTAGCTAAGTTAACTGCTGGTTTTACATTCACTTCTGGGAATAATCTGTCTGCTTACATTCCTTGTGTAGCCCTCCAATCAGAAATCTAAAGGTGCCCTTGGTTCGGGTAAGGCCTGCTGGCCAAGGACACTTAGGTTCCCTCCCACCCTACCCATCGCCCCACCCACCCCAGGGCTGCATTGCTTATATAGTGGTCATATACGTTGACATCTATCCTCTTAATTCGACCACAGCAACCTTGGGCCAGAGGGACTGGGGTTTCTAGTCCCATAAGTGGCCTTGGGCTAGCCATTTAACTCTCCATTGCCTCAGGTACAAAATGTAGATTGTGAGCCCTCTGGGGACAAGGGAAATATATACCGTACTTGAATGTACACTTGAATGTACACTTTAACCAGGTGAAAATCAGTATATAAGCATTGCTAAATAAATAAGAAATAGATGGCCTGCCTTGATCCCCTCTTTTTTCTATATTAAGGTCATGCAGCTACTTATGGTCCTCCACAGAAAAGAAATCATTAGATTAAGCAGATTTACAAAAAGTGATCAGATCAGCATATTTTTGAAGCTTTAGACCAGTCATGCTGATCATCAAAGCTTTAGCCCCAATACTGTGGGATATAATCCTAATTTGTATTTATTCAACCCCATCACTTATCATGTATCCAAATTAGGGGTAATTTTAAAAGATAGCACCTATGTCTAGGTGTTAATAAGGTGTGTAAATGCCCATTTTAGTCATTTACGTACACAGATGACCACCTACACCTGTAAATGATCTCTTAGAAAATACTGTGCAGAATAAAAAGTGTGCATGTTAATTTGATGGCGTATACTTTCACTGTGGATGTGCACATGGGTGGATCATAAGTGCAGCAATGTGCAGCACATTGATTATAAAATACAGTAATTTATGCTCCTATTTGCGAAATGTAAGGACAGTCATTTACTCTAGCTCTAGGGCACCCGCAAGTGATTGCGCCTTACTTTAAGGCACGATTTCTGCCACTACACCAATTTCATGCTGAAAGGAGGTCCCTCCTTTTAAAGTGACCCTCCACACCATGCCTGCACATATGTTTCATGGCATTAAGCACAATCCCTTTTAATTCAGTAAACAGTTGATCTCAGAACTTGTGAGCAGAATTTGCATTGCGTTAAAACCAAAACCAAAGCTAGTCACTGTCCGGTTTATAACCGGCATACTGCAGTAACCAATGGGGAAGATGCACCAAAACTTTCTCTGCTACAGACAGAATAAGTACAAGGCTTTCTCTGTCACTGTGCCAGCTATGAACATAATTTCACATGAAGTAAACAGACTGACCCACTGGCTAATCCGATGAGTGTTATGTGCTTGTATCAGTGCTGCCAATCAACTTCACTTCTTCTGATCCCTAAATATATGTCCAGATTCCATCCTTTCTGCATCTGCAAGTTTTGTGTTACCCTTGTTTGTCATTTTCCCAATGAAAATGATCTTAGCTCTGATCTCAATGTTAATGTATTCCTGCTTACATTTGACTTCTGAATATGTTACAGCTAATTATCATTATACAGGATGAAAGATCAGAGCCAGGAGTGGGGTGATTGGTGTGGAAACAGAAAGAAGCCATTTCTGCAGCTTGGCACCAGGCCCGAATTGTAATGGAACGTCTTGAAATTGGTGGAGTT
The DNA here is from genome assembly GCA_033557465.1 of Ichthyophis bannanicus. Taxonomy (NCBI): domain Eukaryota; kingdom Metazoa; phylum Chordata; class Amphibia; order Gymnophiona; family Ichthyophiidae; genus Ichthyophis; species Ichthyophis bannanicus. Next base: position 1,081,518,751 of record CM066032.1, read on the forward strand.
TCATTTATTTTATTTTGTTCTAGTTTTTGCAGGGGAAGGGTGAAGGGGGGGGGGGCAGCAGCTTAAGATTTCCCCTTGAACATGATGTCAATATGTTGGCATGTCTCCTTTTATTAAGATGCCATCCTACTGATAACAAGTCCTGCTGTGTTTTACCAACATAAAAAATTAGACTGGAGACCGATGAGCGGCAGGTGGCTTTTGGCACCAAGAAATAATCACACTTGATGTGGAAAGTAAAGTAAAAGGAGCCATCTGTTCACTGCAGGAGGACGTGAAAAATCACATTAACATATTGTCACTAACATCATGAAATACACAGTTAATAATTTAGTTATCATGGCAAGCCGCATTGGAAGCTTGCTCAGAAAATATAAAATATGAAAGATGAGCTTCTCTCTTGCCCTTTTGAAAAATCTATTTTTCTCTTCCCGCATTCCTGTCTAAACTGTCTTCTTTTCCCTGCATGTCCTAGACAATGAGAACAGATCCGTCTCTTTCCTCCACTGGGGAAATAAATGGTTTCTGACTCATGCTTATGTTTTCTTTTACCCTTAAAACTACTGTGAGTTTTTCATCCTTTCATAACTGGGAAAGATGCATAGATGGGACAGACAAATCATGTCTGAACTCTTTCCCTAATTGATCATATTCAAGATAGGAACTTCTCATCTTTTCAGTCAGAATGGAAAGAGTCTGATCTTTAGCTTCACCATCTTCCGTTCAGTGCTACATGAAAATAGATTTTTGAATAATATGGATCACTGAAAACATTGGATGGTAACATTATTGCTACTTTTTAACAATGTCCAGCAGCTCATTGTAGGAAAGCAAATTCATTTTTCACTCTGGTGGTTGGCATCTTAAGTTCCAATTTCAAGTGTTTGGTAGCAGAAAATTAACTAAATCCTTTTGAAAAGAGGACCATTTTAAACTGAGAAGGATTTTGTGAAAAACTGTGCCAGTTTTCCCATTAGGCAGATGTAGGCACAGTGCTTAGGGCCTATGAAAGAGGGAAAAAATTAAAAAAGCAAAAAAAATAAGGAAAAAGGAAAATTAAAAGATTGCAAAACAGAAATTTAATGCAACGTAAACTTCAAAGTTACATTTCAAAACAATGCCAGAATTTTTAGGAATTTCCTAAGAAAATTTCTTTGGCATCTCTTTTCAGCAAAGTCTTTAATAATGCCCTCATAGTCCATATTTTGAAGTGAAAGTGTCTAAGGCCTACGAACACCAAAATCTAGCCCTGGTTGAAAATGCACATGAATTTGCTATCTGTTACTAGAAAAATATTGAACACTAGTACAGTGAATTTATATAGACTGATAAAACTGTCGGTGCTGGTTTTAGCTTATAAGTGTTTTTGGTTTGGCTATCTCACTCTTAATAGATATCTAATAATACAAATTTATTTCTCAGTTTGTCATGACAGACAGTCTCTAGTCTTAAATTACAAGCCAGTTTTTCATAGGGCTTTCAGGTAGGAAATGGGATACTCAAGTAAGACACTCACAATTATCTATGCATTTTGCAAAAGACTTGCTAAATGTGGTGCCTCTTGTAATATTATATATATATATATATATATATATATATTGTGACAATGAGAGCTGTGCTGACTCAAGGGAAGCACAGAAAAATAGTGACTATGTCTTTAAGACAGGTGACAGGCAAGCTTTTCAGAAGGCTAAAGCTACAGCCAAGCAAAAGAAACACGTACTTGCTGAGGCTAAGCCACGCCCAAGCCCCAACGTGAGTGCAGGCTTGGACTCTAATGACAACCACCTGTGCAGAGAGAAAGGTGTGGTAGCTAGGAAGCAGCTTTTTAAACCTGCTTCAGTGCAGAGAGAGACAGCAAGAGCAGTAGCAATAGGAAGGACGAAGGAAGAATAGAGGAGCATCAACAGGAAGGAGCAAGGAGATGGGGGAAGTTTAACTCCACGTGGGAGAAACAGTCCCAACAGCAAAGGAAGCAACCCTTGGGTGGAAGGTTAGTCTGAGCCAGAGACCGGCATATGTATAGCTGGGGAGGTTGCTGAAGAGCTGGGACAGAGTGCAGTGCAGTATGCGCAAGAGACAGTTCAGAAAACCCAAGCTGCCAGAAGGGGGGTGAAAGCTGGTACAAACAAACGTAACGAAGACCCAGCCAAAGGCAGAGACGTAGGGCTGAACACAGCTGAAGCAGTTAAGCTTTTGCTCCAGGGAAAGAAGCCCCACGCTCCTAATACAGCCAATGCTTACCAGGGAGAGCAGTTCTGGAAAGGACTTTTGAACTTTCTACAGAATAGTAAGTTGGAAAACATTGTTGAAAATCCTGAAAGAGATAAGTAATTTGCAGAATAGGAAGGTATGCAAATTGACACTCTTGAGTCAGATTCAGTGTATGACGAATCACCAATGGATTGTTCTTTTTGCATGAGGGAAATTGAAAACTGCTAGAAAGGGCTGTAAAAAGAACCTTTTGAAGAACAATTTTTCCTTAGCCAGGAAAGTGCTAAGACCTTCTTTAAGCTAAAGAACTTTGCTAAGAACAGAAGTTTAATTAAAGCAGCATTATTGGAAAATGACCAGAATTTACCTATGCTGAGATGTGTACTGAAAATAGCTGCCATGTTTAAAAGAAGTATTTCAGTTCTTTAACTTCACATGTACTTTTGTTCCTGTAAGTTTTCTGTTTTGGAGAATAATCCTTTTGCCTGCGTTACCATTGAATTTAATGCGTGGAAAGAGCCCAAAAATAAATTTCTTGTTTTTGCCTTAAACAACCCCAGTGGTCACACACTACTTTGTCTTTAATGAAAAGAACTACAAGTCCCAGGATTCCTAGCTGGAGACAAAAATAGTTTTATTTAAGGACAAATATGGCAGCCCTTTGCCTGTGAGCCACCGGCCCAGGCAGGGTGTCACGACAATATATATATACACACACACACACACACACACACCAGGAAATACATATATAGATTACAGCACATGAGAACAGCCATTTTAGAAAGGAACATGGTCAAAGAAAGAGCATTATCACTCATATTTTAATGTGTATGTGCTGATACTTACCTATTTAAGTGCCTGTTTTACGGCCTATGCATGGAAGCATCAGCACTTAAGTGTGAATCAGATTTTATAAATCTGCATGTCCAGGAAAAGTACATTTAAGTGTCAAGCAAAGAAAACTCTGGAATAAATATTCAAAAGGACTTCGTAAATGAAGCATTACGCAGGGCAATGGTCCTGGGGCCGTTAGTATCCGGGGGCCTAGCACCTGTAGGCCTGAGGAGCTAGTGGAAAGAGGGAAGTGCAGCGATTCAAATTGCCCTGCCCAGTGACACAGGGCAATTTGATTGGTGGCAGGCTTGGAGTTAGGTGGGGGGGGGGGGGCTGGACAGGCTGAGCCATGAGGCCCCACTGGCCCAGACCCCTCTGTTGTCAGGCAAGGGGGGCTTCGGCTCCGTAGTAGCAGGTGTAGCTGCCTCTTGGGCCGTGGGGGTGGGGGGGGAATAATGTCAAATCAGGAATGTGAAGAAGTTAAACCTCCCCCATAGTGAAGGTATAATCCTCCCCCCCACATAGACATGTTATGACCTGTTCAATGTATCTCTTCTAATTTTTTGTTAAACGATTTGACCCAGTGAAAAGTGGTATATAAGCATAGCTAAATAAATAAAAATAGGGTCTTCATCCACAACATGGGATGGTGGGTGGGCGTTGACTGGGGCAGAGTGCCAGGTATGGGACCTGCCGGTTTTTGTTCTTTTTCTTCTCCGTAGTTTTCCTGAGAGCGAAGAACTGGGGTTGAAAACAAGGATCAGATACTGCACCTCAGACCTGGCAGCATGGAACAAGCTCATGTGCCCATTGACTTAGCCTCGGTGCAGAACATCCTGGTGCAGAGCAGCCAGCCACCCTCGGAAAATGTGGGTTCAGTGGCGGCACAGAACATACTGGCACAAATTGATCACTCTCCTTTGGCACACTTATCAGCAGCTCCAAAGACAGGTGAGCATGCAAACGTGGGTGGGCACGACTGAGGGGGATATGGTCTTTGCACTGGTGCAAGGTGAAGAGAGGAAGGCAAGGGCTAAGCAAAAACATGCCCACTGATGTCAGCATGATTCTACATCGTTGTCATCTTCCACGTCATCGAGTGGGTCATCAGGGGTGTCGAAGGGGGCGGCCAGACTGGACAAAGGGGGCAGCGCGCCTACATTGGTTGTGTATTCCGAACTATGGGAAGGGGTTCTGCAGACATTATGGTACAGGATCAAAAAGTGGTGCTATATGAATATTTTTAGGCTTCTTGAGGGGCGGAAGCATTCAGGTGAGAGTAGGAAGAAGAGGAAAGATGATGAAAAATCCAGTAAAGTGAAGAAAGTGTCTCGGAACATGCTTAATTGGAAAAGAGCCTTTGAGGCTGGCCAACATGTGGGGGCACTATTTCTTGGAGAGTACGGTGCGTTATTAGCTTACAGGGATGCCATCTTTGCAACTTCTCAAGCACATGAAGGATGGGCTTGGTTAAATTACAATGAGAATTTTAGGGACATGATGGAAGAAAATATCCTTTGTCCCCCAAGACAAGTGAGTGTCGATCTGTGGCTCATACAAATGTCTGTTAAGCGGGGGTCTGTGGGTGAGGGGAGGCGGGCTCAGGAGTGGGGCCTCTGGATCAGCATCAGGGTCCCAGGCCTTTTGGAGTATGGTGGCGAGCCTTATGTCTCCCAAAGGAGGAATAGGGGCAGGGACCTCTGTTAGAGCTTGAACAAATCGTCCTGTCCGTTCCCAGACTGCAAGTTGACTTGTCTGTTCCCTATGTGGGGGTTGTCATGCCGCAAGAAATGCAGCAAGAAAGACTTGGGGAGGCCCCCGCCTGCTGGCAAGTGACGACGCAATATCACAGCTGGCCCCGACACCAGTAAAGGTCAAGGCCTTGCGGCCCTGGCTCCTTTGGTATGGGGAGCAGAAAACAGGAGCAGTTGTTACGAGGGTTTGAGCAGGGGGTTTGTCATTCTGTTCCAAGGTAGCCTGAGGGATATGACTGCAAAGAATGTGGCCTCAGCAAAGCATCTGGATGAGGTAATGCATGGGAAGGTCGAGGTGGAGCGTGCACTTGGCCGAATTGCAGGGTCTTTTTCAGACCCTCCCTTTCGGCCCTTTATAATTTCCCCACTAGGGGTCATCTTCTAAAAGGAACCGGGAAATTTAGGTTGATACACAATTTATCTTTCCCACCAGGCGAGTCAGTTAATGACGATATCCCACCTGAGGTTTGTACCATCCAGTACACCAATGTGGGGCCAATGTGGGGCTGGGGCTTTGATGGCAAAGATCGACATTGAATCCACCTTCTTCCAGTACATCCCTCCGCTTTCTCGTTGCTGGGGTTTCAATTCAACGGCGGATACTACGTTGACAAGTGCATGCCCATGGGCTGTGCTATATCCTGTACCTATTTTGAGGCCTTCAGCACCATTTTGGATTGGGTTCTGGTGCAGAAGACAGGCTTAGACAGCATAGTGCACTATTTGGATGATTTCCTATTCATAGGACCTGACCAGTTGAATATCTGCACCATGCTGTTAACAGTTTTTGAAGGGATGGCTCAGGGGTTTGGTGTACAGTTAGCTGCCGGAAGGACTGGGGGTCTGACGATGCATCTCACCTTCCTGGGTACAGAGTAAGATTCTGTAGTACTAGTAGCACACCTGCCATGGGAGAAAGTAGTCAAGTTGAGAAGACTGATTTCAGTAGCATGGTCAGTTTCCAAAGTCACACTGCGGGACCTTCAGTCCTTGGTCAGTCATCTCAATTTTGCATGTCTGGCCATTCCTATGGGGCATCTCTCTTTGAGGCGACTAGCAAGGCCATATCACCAAATTTGCATTTCCCAAGGGATGTGGGAAGATTTATGAGACTGGGATGCTTTTTAATAGAGTACCATGGATGTTCGATTCTCCAGCTTCCTAAAGTTTCCAATTCTGATTTACAGCTCTATTCATTCAGACACAGCTGGCAGTTGAGGTTTTGGCCTATATTGCCAGGGGCATTGGTGCGCGGAGGCTTGGCCGATAGAGTGGCAAGCCTTGGGGCTGAGGCGCAACATCACCTTTTTGGAGCTTTTTCCTTATGTGGTCGCACTAGCAGTGTGGCCCAAGCATTTGCAGAAATGAAGGGTGGATTTTTGGTGCGACAATGTGGCAGTAGTAGAGACCATCAACCAGCATCTCCCAAGTGTCCGTGGGTGACAGAGCTAATGCGGATATTGGTGTTGGCGTGCTTGCACCTCAATGTGACAGCATGAGCTTGCCATATACCAGGTGTTCAAAATTGCATAGATGATTCATTGTCCCGTTTTCACTGGTCCCAGTTTCGTTTATTGGCTCCCGGTATGGAGGCGACAGCTACGGCAGTACCCGCGCATCTTTGGAGGATTGGAACCCAGAGCTGATGGCATTGCTGCAATCCTTGGTGGCACCAGCGACGTGGACAGCCTACACACAAGGTTATATCAGGTGGTGGGTGACTTCCTCAAAGGTAAGGGCTGGTCAGGTGGTGTGTGCCCAATGAGCTCTTGGGTTTAGTTATCATTTGAGCCAAGGCCGTGGGATGGTCCAGGACTTTGGTTTGGTCCACGCTGTCTGGGTTTTCCTTTTTCAGCAAAACGGCAGGTTGGGGCAAACCAAGGGCTACTTTTGTCATCCGGAAATTGCTTACAAGCTGGGAAAGGTGCTTACAGTTTAGGCCGGATTGGAGGTGTGTGAGAGATAGTGAGTGATAGCTACCTCATATAACCCTATTAGGCGGCTGCCTAGGGTGTTTAAGTTGCCTTTGATACAAAAAGAGTCTTGTAGTCAAGTGGTAAGGCAAAAATAATATTAGGGCTTTATTCCCTGCCCTGATGGGATATTCCTGAGATACAACAAACAATATGAAACAAAAGAACTGTTGCACAGAAAAATATCTTCTTTCCTTTAGGCCCCATCAGCTGGCTGCTTTGCACACGTTCAACATAAAGATACAATATCATCAGATAAACAAATTGTACAATCCATGGGCACAGGGTCAGAATTATAGCTGCTGTTCTCCCACTGCATTAACTCAGAGTCACTTACGACTGCATATGGGTCACACTCTTCACAGCTGCTGTCTTCCTTAAAACTCTCCTGTGAGTCATGGGCTAGCTTTTCTAGAAAGGGCTCTTTAAATCCAGGGCTCTGAATGCCTGGTATATTAAAAGCTTCCTTCTGGCTTTCCCTTCTTCTCCACGCTGGTGGAATTACTGTATAACTTTCAGTATTAAAGTTACTTCTGGTGTCACGCCCTTGCCTTTCAAACCAAACAGAACTTCTTGCCTTTTCTTTAGCAAAGCTAGGTTCCCACCTCTTAGCTGTGGTTCTGTCTCTTATCTCTGGGCTTCTGGTAGCTCTCTCCTGGGCTCTCCAACTATCAGGAATCCTAGCAGGGTCCTGGGCACGGTGCTGGCTGTTTCCTGCTCTGCTGCCACACCTACTGCTTCCTTCCCTCAGTGGATTTCCTCCAGCATGACGTGTGTTCACTGGATGCTGGCTTAGTCCTCCCAGGTCGCTGCCCCTACTGGCCTTCCCTGGTTCTACCCTGCAGCTTTTATCCTTGTTCTCTTTGCATGCTGCGTGGGTTTCTGAGAACAGGTGTTCCTGATTAGCCTTCCTGCTTCTAGCTACGTCAGGACTAGTGCAAGGACATTTTACTCTAATGCCTTTTTTTTGCTTTTCTTGTGCTGAGTTTGTTTGCTGCTCAGCTAATTCTACATGTGCTGAGTTTGTCTGCTGCTCAGCTAATTCTACATGAGCTGGGTTTGTTTGCTGCTCAGCTAATTCTACATGAGCTGAGTTTGTCTGCTGCCCAGCTGATTCTGAGGTAAGTTCCTTATTTTCCCCTAACTCCATGGGCTCTGTGCCAGCTGCTGTGTCACAGGTGTCGCGTTTCACATTTATTGTTGTCACATCTGGGCTGCCAGAAGTCACATTCTCCACATATGAGTCCCTTTTGTTTCTAGCAGTGTTCATAGTGGCCTTTTTTGGGGCATTCCGGGTTAGTGAATTGGTTCCACACTCTGATAAACCAGGAACAGTAGGGGATTTAGAGAGCCAGCATGCAGTACTGGGGCATGTGCAGTTATGTATTTTCCTTCCCCGGTCTAAGTCCTATCAAAAGGGGCGTGGAGATTACTGTAGGACATGTGGGTAACATCCCAACCTTATTGAGCACTGCACAGAGGGTTTGCTTTTTTGCATGAGAACGTGCATCCACTGACTCAGTTTCAATTTACGGCAGTGATACGCATGGTGCTGAGGCACTTGGGGTGTGTGATGCTCAGTGGTTCGCGTTTCATTCCTTTCGTATTGGGGCTGCTATGAATGCTGGGGCAGTGGGGCTTGGCGTGACAGTGATTCAACGGATTGGGATGTGGTGCTCCGGTACATATACAGGGTATGCATGCCCACAGGAAGCATAAAGGTTGTGGAATGGGTCGCCCATCCCATCTATGAAGGGGGGGGGAAGTGATTAATGTCTATGTTGTTTTTCAGGTGGCATCCGCTGTGTGTTCAGATGGCAGCCAGCTTTCTTATCATTACAGATGGCAGTACCTCTGGAACAGAATGGTGGATACTGGGCCATTTCTTTGTATATTGGGCTGAAGTCATGCCCCCACATGGCCATTGGGCACATATCTTGGGCTAGGGCCAGCTGGTGTGTACCTGGAATAGCTGGGACAATATGGAATGTGGTGGTGTCAGTTGCTGCCTTGTGTCCGCCATCATGTAAGCCAGCATCGATGGCTGGCAGGACTTATCATACACTTGGTCAGGAATGACCTTTCCAGGTGGACTTGTAAACAGCTCATTCGAGAAGTAGAAACATAGAAACATAGAAATATGACGACAGAAAAAGACCACATGGCCTATCTAGTCTGTCCTTCCATAACAACTACAGCAGTCCCCTTTTTACCTTTAGAGATCTTCTGTGTTTGTCCCATGCTTTTTTGAATTCAGTTACTGTCCTCATCTCTACCACCTCCAAGCAGTAACTTTAGGGTCCATCCCTAGTACCGCAGGACATGATAACAACACGTTCTATGTTGCCAGGGATGACTATTGGTTGGTCTGACATTATTCCATTGGCTTCTTGCCAGTTACAACGGAGGTGGTCCAGGGGCCTAATGAAGATTAACTGACAGATAGGGCGGTGGGTGATACAGTCGGGAGGGTTCCAAGTGCGACATTTGTGGCCAGAGGTCAGATGTGCGGGTTTATATCGTACAGAAGAGAGTTCATCTCTCGCTGGTAGGGCAGGATCTCCTCTTAAATGACTGGCAAGTGGCTCTGGAAGCGGCTACCCAGCTGTGGTGGTGTTGGTCACAGCACGTTTCATAAGGGGGGCAGCGCAAGGATGATAACACCATCAGACGCCAGTGGCGAGGTTCGAACCGAGCGTGGTGTCAGAAGGGCCTAACGGCAAGTGTGAAGGAATTTGGGGGTCAGCTCTTGGAGGGGAGGATGGGCAGAGATCCCAGTGGGGGGAGATGGGCCGACCTTTGCTAATGATATGGTAAGGTCTGTGGTGGGTGAGGGGGAAGAGAGGAGGATGCACCACTTTGCTAATATGGCCGGTGGGGGGCATTCTCCGGTAAGAAATTAGTTCAAATACAGTTCCTGTTTGAGTTGTTGGCTCAGGTCAAATTTGAGATGAAGGTATTAATAAAGCTGCGACCATGTTTGTACCAATTATGTGAGTTTGTTGTCATTTATGGGAAAAGGGGGAAGAGGGGACTAGAGGTGGGGACAGGGCAATGGGGGAGGGGGAACCCTCTGAGAGGCCAGGTGTCCAGGCTACCCAGGTTACTGGATAAGTCCCACAGAGAGCAATTCTGCAGCATTCTCGAGATAATAATGCTGGACATCCTCTGACCACCTCCAGCACTATTTGGATAGCTCTGTGGCAGTCAATGGGCATAACTAAGGCATCGGCAATACTCATCTGGATAGTGCTCATTTTCAGTGTTGCTATCCGGATAACAATTTGCATAACTCCAGACAGCATAAAAGCTGTCATACTTTCTATGCATATTGTCTATCCGGATAGCAGCTGAATATCGCTACTCTCTACTCTAGACAGTGATGGTGCTGATCACAGTATCTGGATATTTGCTGCCAGCCACTCTGGGGCTAAATATCCAGATACTGGGTAACCACGGTGGCCAGCATTTAAAAAAAACCTGACTGGCACAGTTTCAATATCATCATCACTGTTTTTATTTTTTGAGGTGGTTTTAAACACTACAGAGGGAAACACAATTGCCCCTCAATACGCCCAAATGAACAGTTTGCTGATATGCCTGCCTCCAAGCAGGTGTAAATGCTGATGTCCAGGTTTATTATTTTTAATGTGTGCATTACCATTGAAAAACAAGAAATACGTATGTATTTTTTTTGGCCTCCCACAATATGCCCCCTTGAAAAGTGTGAATGCTCTGCTTCTGCATCTACATATGGAAATAGCAGCTTTCTAAAAATAGCAATTTCCATTTGTTGGCTATTTACTTGTGTAAATATTGCCATGCAAGACTCTCACAATGACCTCCTAAGTGAGAGAGTGACCATTGGAGGATGAACAATTGCATGTCAGAATAAACTGGCAGACCTGCGTTTAAGTGCTCCTGTAAGCAGGGCCGGTGCATGGATTGGAGAAGCCCTAGGCATGCCCTCCATCCTGCTCTCCCCCCCCCCCCCCCTCGCTCTGCTGCCATTATAAAATGAAGAGTAAAGACTGGCACATTTAACTTAACTTTGTTAAGCTGCAGTCCTCATTAGTGAATGCCTCTTACTTACACTCAATTCTAGACAGGGACATTGCATTATATTTAGCAAAGTTTCTCGGATTATTTGGCCAGTATACTAAGCTGTGATAACACTGGCCTCTCTGCACCTTAATACATTGACCTCACAGAGCTGTATTTCTGTTATAGGCAAATGTTTCATTAAATAAAGCCCTACGGGAGTGATATACTAAACCAGCGTTTCTCAAGCTAAACTGGTGTACCCCCAGCAAGTCTGGTTTTCAGGATATCCCAAATGAATATGCATGAGGTAGACTTGCATATGCTGCCACCACTGTGTGAAAATCTCATGCATATTCTTTCTGGATATCCTGAAAACCTGACTGACTGTTCAGTACTCCAGGACTGGCTCCATATGATTAGCCATAGAGCTTTACAGAATGGTTATCCTCTTCATTCCCACACCTATTCCGTACTCTCCTCAGCGGCATTTAAGATTATCCCAGTCCCTTCAATTAATAATCCCCTCTGCCAGGAAAAATATGCATTAGGACAGATTTGGAACAGTGCTTTCTGTTGTGTGGCTCCGACTCTTTGCAACAGTCTTCATCCGCCAGATCTGTGGACCTGAGTCAGCTACTAACAAGTTTAAAAATGGTATAAAAACTTGGTAGTTTCAGCGTTGTCAATGCAAATTATATTAAAAACCATCAATATTATTCTTTAATTTAACTTTTTTTATGTTTGTATTCTGATGGATTATGTGGCCCTTTTTTGAAGGGGGGAGGGAGGATATTACTGTTCTACTTCATTACCCATCCTGTTGTGTTTTCTACAATTTATTATTGTTATAAATGTGATGACAGCATAATCATTTTGGGGTTGTGAACCACCATAATATCACAATCTGTATGTGAATGGCAGCATATCAAATATTCAATAATGAAATAAAAAAATACAAAGCCTTATCATGCAAAGTACAAAATCACCAGAGATGAACAGGGAGTCGATATTCAGATTTAGCCAAGTTTTTGCCAGTTAAAATATAACTGTTCAAAAAACGTGACCTCTTTGACTGGCTTTCTTTGTGCTGGTTAAATTGGAAGCCACAAATTTTGCTGAGAAAAGGGGGATGAGGTAGGAGGTGTTTCTGGAGCAGACTTACAGCACCATACTCAATGCTAACTGGTTAAATTTAGACTGGTGACTACAGCCACACGAATGACAGGCCTAAAATCCAATTGCTCAAAATTCAAAAGGGTAGATATAGCTGAATAATCAACAGCATAAATTAGCTGGGTAAAATCATCAAGTAAATTTATCTGGTTATCAATCCTGTTCTGTGCCTGAAATTTACAGCAGCTCGGAAATCTCAGTAAAAACATGTACTGCACCTGAACATTCAAACAAGGAAATGAACATGGCAATGAATAATGAACCGATTGCAAATTGAGCCTCTGTGGTAAGAAGTAAGGTATTTGCCCCCAGGTAAATTTTATAAACTTTTTCTGCGTGTACACAATTCCCTAGGGGCTGAGCAAGTCAAAGTGGAGGCATTGAGAAGAAGGCCCACATGCAGCCATGTTCTGGGGCGGAGATTGGATAGAGCATAGATGGAGTCACAATGTATTGTGATAAGGAAGCTTATCATAGCTCAGGAAGGAGCTATAGAAAAGGTGAAGTGACTCTGAACAAGCAACCTGTCAGTTCTGGTAGAAATAAGAAAACAGAATTTTCCCATAAAAGACTACCAGTCCCAGAATGCACCAGGTTTCCAACAGCCATTAGAGGAGCTGAAGTGGGGAAACGTGTGTTCAATCAGGAGGGCTATGAGGTAATCCCCAAGCACTCATCTCAAAGGGCAGGGCCTGATTCAGCACAGCTGCGCTGTGCTAGGGTGGAGCACTCATCTAGGCAGAATAAAGGTAGAGTTTATTCTACAGAGAATTATCCTCATCCTCAGAATCAGCTTGGAGATCCTCATCTTGGAGATCCTCAGCTTGGACATCTTCATCTGGAGGATCATCAGAAGCAGAAGCCAGAGCGGACGGACAGAGAGGGCAAGAAAACCTTTGGAAGAAAGAAGAGAAAAGCATAGGAAGGAGGAGTAGCCTAGTGGTTGGGGCAAGGTACTTCAGGCCGGAAGGTCAGAGGTTCAAATCCCACTAGAGGACAGCAACCTTGGGCCGGAAGGATTGGGGTTTCTAGTCCCACAGATGCTCCTTGTGGTCTTGGGCAAGCCACTAAACCCTCCATTGCCCATGTTCCCTGTAAGTATTAGTGTATGTGTCTCATATCCCCGCGTGTTAAATGTATCCCCCAATTGTGTTGTGACCGCTTTGATTGAAGGATAAGGCGGTATACAAAACTGTCTAAATAAATAAATAAATTTGGGAGGTCTAGAGGAGTCCAGAGCAGTATGTATACTGGGAGACATTCAAAAGGCCAGCATACACCATTGGACTGGGGAAAACCAGAGGAGTGGTGCTGCAGGGCTAGGAATCTCCAGACGGTACCTGTGAGGGAGACGGCTGCACGTGGAAGGGACCCTAAGACCCGTGCCAGAAGGTATGTGAAGAGAGATCCAGTGTCCAGGGATCTGGATTGGAAGGCTGGACATAAGAACTGGACTACATACTGGCCAGGCTATTTAGAGAGGAACTCTAACAGCAATGGAAGCTCAGGTATGAACACTGATCTATGCCCTAGCTATAACCTTGAAAGACAGCAGAGAAACAAGTATTCTCCTGAAAGTGCTCCATTGAGAAATTCCTCTGTGCCAATCCCTGATATTGAACCCATAATTGTTGAAGAAGGGGAAGGAGCGGTCTTAGATACAGGCTGTGAATATATGGATTGCTCTCTGTCTAAACTCCTTTGGTAATTTTCTGTTACAAAGTACAGCAACCATCACAAAGAAATACAAACTTGTTCTTTAATCTACTCAGAAAAGCTCCTGAGTAGGATTTTGGGCCACACAGTAGAAAGCAAGCCAGCTAAGGGGTTTCAGCTGGGTAACTGCTAGCAATTGAGCCTTACCTAATTGCTTGTGAGCTCTGAGGGAATCACTTCTGAATCTATGTGTGAAGATTATAAGAAGTTAACCCGAAAATAACAGTTTTTCCCTTCTTTGTGGGTTTTGCTTGTTGTTTGAAACACTGCTAAGAAAATATTAGCTAAAGCCTACAGAAAAGACCAGTTTGTTACCAACCAGGTCTTTATTCTTTTGATTTGATTGCCTGACAAGTTCAACTGTTGTTTTCCTGATTTTGTTTTTCTAACACTGAAAGCAAGTATCCTGTTTTATGTGCTACCAAGCATATCTGTGTTGGGAGAAATAACCCCATAAATAAATATCTTATTGGCTTTACACTCAAGCACAACTAATTATTGTGAGCAGCTGTGTCTGGTGTGAATGGACTGCATTTCCCACAATCCCTTGCAAATCATATTGATATATGCACTTGCCAAGACTGTGAACATTCTCACCCAGGCAGCCGTCTGACAGTATGCACATATTTTATGCCCAAGCAGAAACAAAGGTCTGCAGCTTCAATCCCGCCAGGATGTATGCCAGATTTCTACTAGTATTTTAGACATCTGATTTTATAAGATGGCTTCAAAACAGGTGTCTACTTATCCTCTCAACCTAGGTAGTCTATTATAAAATTTCCCCCTCAGAGAGTTGCAATAAGGTTATCTCACTTGACTAAGTTCAGTTCGAACAGTCAGGGCCACTGCATTCCTTAACTTGAGGCCTCTACCAGCATGCTGGATACAGCAGCAGTAGAGGCAAAGAGATGAAAGACAAAACATGGAGAGAGAGAAAGAGGAAAAATAGATGGAAGGAGGAAGTGACTGATAGGAAAAAAGTGACTATGAGAGAGCTTGAAAACATGCAAATTGAGGAAAATAAAAAGTAAGTAAAAAAGTGGAAAAGAAAGTGAGATCAGCATTCCCTCTATGCTGCATGAGAGTCTGTCAACCATACTCCTGCCAGCAGGGGTGATGCAGATATATTTTCAATTGTGAGGGTAGAGAGGATCTGTATTTCATTACAGTTCTTGCAAGTTTCTTCTTTATTATAAATGCAATACCATTTCTTCTTTGTCTTTCATTTCCAGCATAGTAGACCATGTGATCATCTGATGCAAAGTGCCCGATGCCAGTCCATTTCAGTTCGCTGACACACAACAGATCAAGTTATACACGTTCCATTTCATTCTTGACCACCTCCAACTTCCCTTGGTTCATGCTTCATATGTTCCATGTTCCAATGTGTAAGACATCTTTACAGCTTCTGACTCATTTCATGCACAGCTACATCAGCAGTCAGATGTCCCGAGGGCTTTGATCCAACCACATCATAAATGCTGGCTTTACTCTGAAAAGTCTTCAGCTCTTCCCCAGTAGCTAGTTGAGTGCGTTCCGACCTGGGTGTCTCATCTTCCAGCACTACAGCACAATTTGCTTTGTTGTAACTATCCATTGGGTTTTCATGGCAAGATACAGAAGTAGATTGCCAGGCCTTTCTTCCGCACAGTTGAAGTTTGGTGTTGTTGCCGTTGTCACAAAAATGTGATCCTCCGCCGTCAACACTATCCCATTCTGCTGCTGCCCAGATGGGTGGTTTGTCTTGGTCTGGCACCTCAGCTGAGACCTGTCCATCTTGGGAGACCCTGCCAGTAGTTAAACTACCGATAGTTTAGCTCTCAGCATCAATGATGCACGCAAGCCCTCACAGCACGACAAGCTGCAAACCAATCTCTATTCGTCTACGAGGAATGCCTATCTACACAACTATAATTCAAGTATATGCCCCAACAACAGCTGCAGAAGAGAATGAAATTGAAGAATTCTATGAACAAGTACATGCTGAAATTGACAGAACATGCAAACAGGATATCCTGATAGTCATGGGTGACTGGAACGCAAATGTGGGCAACAAAGAAGAAGACAAAGTAGTTGGAAAATATGGACTTGGCAATAGAAATGAAGCTGGAGAAAGACTGATAGAATTCTGCAAGACCAACGATCTTTTCATCTCAAACACCTTCTTCCAGCAACACAAGCGGTGACTGTACACATGGACTTCACCCAATGGATTGTATAAAAATCAAATTGACTACATCTGTGGAAGTCAACGATGGAAAAGCTCTATAACATCAACAAAGACAAAACCTGGAGCTGACTGTTGTACCGATCATCAAATACTAGTATGCAAACTCAAGCTGAAGTTGAAAAAGAGCAAACCACTCATGAATGCAGCAAAATATGACCTTGAGAATATACCACTGGAATTTAAAGACTGCCTGCAAAATAGATTTGCTGCTTTAGATACAAATGATAGAGCTCCAGAAGAGTTATGGAATGACATCAAGAAGGTTGTGTTGGAAGAAAGCGAGAAGTCTCTACAAAAGGTGAAAAAGAAAAAATGACCAAAATGGATGACGGAAGAAACTCTGAAAATTGCCCAGAAACGCAGAGAAGCTAAAGCCAGAGGAGAAAGAAAGACCATCACAGAACTCAACAGAGATTTCCAACGTGCAGCAAGACAGGACAAGGAAAAGTACTACAATGACACATGGCAAGGAAATAGAAGCAGAAACTATTAGAGGAAGAACAAATCGGTTTTCCTAAAGCTACGAGAGTTAAAGAAAAAGTTCCAGCCTCGAATTGGAATGTTACAAGATGCTCAAGGTTCTATGTTGAATGATGCTGAGAAGATCAAGAAAAGATGGAAGGAATATACAGAGTTTTTATATGATAAAGATCAAGTGGACCAACAGCCATTTCAACCTGGTCTGTTGTTATATTGTGAACCGCGCTGATGCTGAATAGAGCGGTATATAAGAACCTGTAATAAAATAAATAAATAAATAATAACCTGTACCTTATGATCGGGAACCATTGGTGATGAAAGAAGAAGTTGAAGAAGCATTGAAAGCCTTATCAAAGAACAAAGCACCAGGTATTGATAGCATTCCCATAGAAGTATTACAGCAATCTGATGCAGCTGTTACCATACTTACAAGGCTCTGCCAAGAAATATGGAAGACAATATCATGGCCAACTGACTGGAAAAGATCTGTGTTTATACCAATACTAAAGAAAGGTGATCCAACTGACTGTGGAAATTATCGCACAATCGCTCTGATCCCACATGCCAGCAAGATTCTACTGAAGATTATTCAAAAGAGACTACAACCATAACTGGAACAAGAACTACCTGAAGTGCAAGCAGGGTTCAGGAAAGGGCGAGGAACGAGAGACATCATTGCGGATGTGAGATGGATCCTTGAAAAGACTAAAGAATACCAAAAGGATATCTATTTGTGCTTTATCGACTATAGCAAAGCTTTTAACTGTGTAAACCATGAGAAACTCTGGGCCACATTAAGAAGCATGGGTATACCAGAACACCTGATCGTACTGTTGCACAATCTGTACATTGATCAAGAAGCAACAGTTCGAACGGAACAAGGAGAAACAGAATGGTTTAAAATAAGCAAAGGTGTAAGACAAGTCTGCATACTTTCCCCCTACCTGTTTAATTTATATGCAGAAGAAATCATCAGAGAAGCAGGATTGTATGAAGACAACAGAGGTGTGAAGATTGGTGGAAGACTCATCAACAACCTTCGCTATGCTGATGATACCACATTACTGGCTGAAAGTGAAGATGATCTGAAACATTTGCTTCTCACAATCAAAGAACATAGTCTCAAAATGGGCCTGCACCTTAATGTAAAGAAGACAAAGATCATGACAACTGGCATAATCAACAGGTTCATCGTTGAAGGAGAAGAAATTGAAATCGTGAACAAAGTTAACCTACTTGGATGAACTATCAATAAAGAAGCAACAAGCAGTCAAGAAATCAGACGACGCATTGCTCTTGGCAGAATGGCTATGAAAGACCTAGATAAGATTATCAAGAGCAGAGATGTCTCTCTCCATACAAAGATTTGACTTGTTCAAGCCATGGTATTTTCAATAACATCATATGGATGTGAAAGCTGGACAGTGAAAAAGATAGACAGGAAGAAAATTGATGCCTTTGAATTATGGTGCTGGCGGTGAATACTGTGTATACCATGGACTGCCCGAAGAACAAACCAGTCTGTACTAGAGGAGATCAAACCTAAGCTTTCTTTAGAAGCTCAGATGACAAGACTTTGACTTTCATACTTTGGACACATCATGCGGAGAGAGAGTTCATTAGAGAAAGACATCATGCTTGGCAAGATAGAAGGTCAACGCAAAAGAGGAAGGACAGCAATGAGATGGATCGATACAATAACAGCAGCTACGGGTACCAGTCTGTCAACAATGAGCCGCCTGACTGAAGACCGAACACAATTTAGGATAGCTATCCAGAGGGTTGCCATGAGTCGACTCCGACTCGACGGCACTTAACAACAACAACAACAGAGGTTCTGTAGGACTCCCAGAGATCCTGTCTGCTTCGCATGATTAAAAATGCAATGTTGATATACTACTTTCACCATGCACAACTTAGAGTGAATTCTGATATAGAGTGAGGGAAGGACAAAGCTCTGAAACAGGAAAAGGGAAGGGATGAGAGGCCTTAACATATATAAACAGGTTATAAAATCCAGGAAAGGCTGTCCACAGAACTCAAGAACAATCACATTATGCATTTTCTGGTGATCTTCATTCCTGTTTTCTGACCAAACCAAAATGTAATTGTTCTTGAGTTCTGTGGACAGCCTTTCCTGAATTTTGTAACTTGTGGATCTATTAACTCCTGCTCTACAGGCTTACTCCAAAGACTTTCTTTTACCATGTTCTTGTGCCAGTGACTATGTGTTGAGAAGTTAGAGGCATTGTGGTTGGGTAAGGTGGCATCCTGAAGCAGTAGTTTCTGGGAGGGGGGGGGGGGGGGTTGTCTCTGACTGTTTGTTGGAGACTTGTATTTCAAAGTTGGTTCAATTCAATTAGCATTCTGTTAATTGTGGCTGCTGAAGCAGCTTAAGCCTTTTTTGGAGCTATCGCAGCTATGACAGGTTGTTCATTCAGGCTCTTGTTTTGGCACACTTGGATTATACCAATGTGTTGCAGATGGAGTTGCCTAAGAAAACAATATGCCAACTTGTATAAAATATGGAAGCTCAATTGTTGGGGGTTTTGCAGTCTTGGGTACACGTTACTCCTGTGCTCATATCCCCCACCTTCCTTTCTTACAGGGCCCTTCTCATCCCAAAGAGTTAATGGTGCAGAGCATTTTTGTAGCCATTTGTAAACCACATCTGTTTTGTCTATGTTCTTTTGGAGATATTGCCTCAAGATGAGGATACACGGTATAAGTGGAAAGAAAGCTGTTCCTTTATCTGTGTGCATGCAATCTGAAACCACAGCTCACACAGATAGTAACAGTAAATGTAATCAATAATGCATTACAAATGTACTTGCTCTAAGAAGGTTGATTCAGAAGTAATATCAGATCATTCTCTGTCTAAACCAATCTCCCGTCGGAACTGGTGAAAGCCAAAGGCGTGTTAGAATTCAAGAAAATATGAGAAAACTAGAAAGGAATGAAGTAAAGGCATGGCCAGAGATCAAGTAGAGCCAGAGACACTGCAATAGAAAAGGAACAGGGAAACGACACCCCTGACCCCTAGCAGTAATCTCACAGAACTGCCACTAGGGGGGTCAATGCCAAATATTAGCAAGGTGCTACCAATTTGAAATGTGCATGGGCAAGCAGACCTGGCTGACTTTTTCTGTTTTCACTTTGCTATTACTGTAAATTTTGCTAAATACAAATAACTGAGTGTTTTCATCAGTTCAATAGCATTTGCAAAGCTCAAACCCCAGAACACTTGCCTAAGAATCATCTACAGTAGGTGAACCACAATTATATATTGGCCAAGTGTTATAGACAGTGGGGATGTGGTAAATGTGGCCAGCATGAGGCACGACACAGGACTCTACAGCCAATAGAGTTTTAAAGAAAATGTACTTTATTTGGGGACAAGCATCCAGGCAACTGCCCTGGCCCTCTTTGGATTTTAGACACACCAAGGGTTAAATCCTCTTTTGCCCTAGGCTTTTCCCCCAGCTGTGAAAAGTCCTTAATTGCTCTCAGCAGGGCTACTCTGCTGAAGAGTTGAACACTGCTCCAGCACAGACTGCACTTCCAGAACAAAAAAAGTGAATCCTCAGTTTCCTCACTTCAGGCAGCTCAACCCAGCAAAAGTCTCTTCAACAAAGTAGAACTTCAGCAGCAAGGCTGAGCAGACCATAATAAATTCAAAAATCCTACCTCCACAGTAAACACTCTTTTACAGGCAAGTAGTCTTCAGGCATGCTCCTGAACCCTGGGCTCCTCTCTCTCCCAGGTCTGCTTTCTGGTTTAAACCCCAAAACCTGGCCACACCCTCTCCTAGCCTAGTTTCTTAAAGGGGCAGGCGTTTGGGCTCTTACAGGGAAAATGCCTCACCAGTTCTGATAGGCTGTGGTGTGTCTCTGCGGGGGATGTGGAGTTTCCTATACACTATCACAGGGGGTTATTTTAGAAGCATCCCCATATGTAAATAGCAGCTTTTAAATATGCAGATCATCTACACATGCAAACAGCAATTTTAGAAAGCTGCTATTTATAGATGGTGGTCCACACCAAACAGATTGCAAAGAGGTCTTTCTATCTCCCCAAATATTTGATATCTTGACCCCTAGTGGTAGTACTATGAGATTACTGCTAGGGGTCATGGTTACCATTTTGGAAAACCAGGGTCGGCGTGAGTTGGAGCGACTTGGGATCCCCTCCTGCTCCAACTAGACTATCAGGGACCCTGGGAATGGGAATCAGAGGAGGGGCTCTTCCAGAGGAAGCAATTCAGGTATATAATGATGCCGGGGAGGGGGAGTTGGGTGGGGGGCACAAAGCCAGGATTGAGGGGCTTGATGCTGTGGATAAGGGAGGTCAGGTGACATCCACTCAGGGTACTTTCGATGTCGGGATGTGATAGGTGGGGGATCAAATGTCAGGGAGGGTGATGGGGGCTTGGCCTCAGCCTCGACACCTTCCCCTTCTAGCGTGGCACTTATGCCTGCTTCAGGACAGGTGTAAATGCCAACATCTAGAATTTTTAATATCAACTTGTATTCCTCTTATAAAGTGAGGAATACACATTGATTTTTTTAGGCTTGCCCATACTATTCCCTCTTTATGCCCTAATCATGCCTTCCTACACTCTACGGAGCCCTTTTACTAAAGGGCACTATACCATTGCACCTAACACACCAATTACATCAGAATGATGGAGTGTTAGGTGCAACACCAACATGTTAACTCTCGAGGACATGGAAAACATGTTCCCGGCAGTCACCGTGGAGCTCTGTGCTCTAATGCGGCTTACAAATAGCACAGATGCACTTAACTCCAGCTATCGAGGTTGTGTTAGGTGAACTTGCAGTAATTGCAAGAGTCAGTTAGTGCAAAGTGCTCACCCCCATGCTAACTGTGCAGTGCACACAATGCCCACTCTCCACCCCTTACCCACCCCCTTACTACCCCAATGCCTGATTTTCAATTAGCATGGGAATCAGCCTACTCTAACAGCCATGGCCCCATAGTAGTTGTCAACGCATGTCTCAGCGTGCCTTCAGCATGCACCAGAATATGCATTTACAGCGAGCGCCCTTTAGTAAAAGACCCCCTATGTGTGATGCGGGTCACCACATCAAATAACGGCTTTTGAAAATATCTATTTGCATGTGCAAGTGATCTACATATTTAAAAGCCACTATTTACATGTGGGATATGTCTTAAAATAACCCCCTTTGTCTATAGTCCTTCGCCAATATCAACTGTAGTTAACCTACTGTATATGATTTTTATGCAAGTTTTCCAAGGTTGCAGCTTTGCAAATACTAGAGAACTGGTGAAAGTTGAGTTTTGCATAAGTAATAGCAAAGTGAAAACAAAAATCTTCAGACTGGTCTACTTACCCATGAACATTTCAAACTGGAAGATATTAGTTTGCCCCGAAATAGGAGAAGCACTCAGTACATAATGTAGGTTAGCACATATCATGCATTTATCAATACATATTAATTGGACAAAACCAGGAAAATTATGTCTGAGCAATTTAAAAACAGATTGGGCAGGTTTCCTTGGTTCCAGAAGAGGAATTCTAACAGATCAAGTAAATGTGCCCAAAAATAATCCAAGAGGAAGCACACATTTTTTAAGCAATTTTAGGAGACAACAATGATTAAAAATACAGCCTTGAGAAGGATCAGCCTTGCTTAATCCCCGACTATCTGTTTGTGAATGATTTCTGATGTTTGCATTATCATTTTGAAATAAATACTCATAATCCCCAGGGAAACTATTGTTTGACTCACAGTAAGCCCTTCGTCCCCAGGCAGAAAGCTGAATGTTAAATCAAGCAATCCTCCATCTAGGCGGAACATTAGGCAGTCCCTGTACGGATGTTAGATATTGAAAATGTACTTTTTTGTAATCATCTGGATTAATAAAATGCTCAAGAATAATCTCCTAGCTTCGTCTGCAGTACACCGAGTACGATCACATCTCAGCCAGTCACCCACCTTAACCTCCCATTGAAAATTCAGCCTGCAATTTATTTTGATTGTCTCAATCACAACAAAATGAATACATTTTGCTCTGAGACTATTTATATCTCTACTAGAGTTTGCAGCAAAATCTCTGCAATGTGATTTATTAAGGCACTGGAGGGCCACCTGTGCTGCTTGGCCTCTATGTTTAGCATACATTAGAGTTCATTACGACTATTTCAGTCCCCTTCAAATAGCTCAATAAAGGGAAGAAAAGAAAGATGGAAATGAGAATTCTCACAAAGATGAAAAGGATACAATGGCTATATATATTGTCTTGCTCTTAAATTTTAAAATAAAGGTTCCGTTCATTTGAAAAATATTAGCTCCTTTATCCCTGGACATATACTTGATCCAGAAAGACAAAAGGAAGCATTGCGAAGATGTACAACTAATGCAACCTAGGGGCAAGAGCGGGTAGGGTTCAGTTATGCATTACCTTAAAAATACATGTAGTACTTTTTGTTAAATCGATAAGCTACTAATATTTATTCAGTTAGCATGAACTGAGCTCTGTGGCTGACATTTACAGGCACCTATGTGAAATGTCCAGAAAAGTGTCTATTTTGTAAAAACAACAGCTGCCTGTGCGCCTTTTTAAAATAGATTAATGTAATGAGACTACCCCCCGCCCACCAGTAATGCTCAAATTCTCACACAGATTTAAACCTGCTCCAAAAGGTGTCTCTCTGTGCATGTGCTCTATGTATGTGTACCTGTATTTTATAAACCTGTGTATACATTGCAGCTCCATCCAATGTACCTTGCAGTGTGCCTACTTCTTAGTAAACTTTTATACAAAGCCCACTGCACAGGCGTGTCTGTAAATGTATTTATTTTCATTTATTTAACATTTTTTCGATACTGCCTTTCTATGAGTCAACACTGAACAGGTAATGTGGACAAAGCGTGGGGTGTGTGTTCTGTCTTACATTGCAACATGACAAGAAAAGAATATCATATAGGGAGAAGCCGGAACCTTCTTTGGTGGGGGGGGGGGAGTTGGAACATAACTTATTTACAGGTTAGTTACTTATTTACAATTGACTAGTTACTGGGTGTTACTGGATGTTAGGAGCATTCTTATGGGCTGGTGATGAGCTACAAGACACCTATCGTTCTGAGTGGTTGGTGGGGCTCTTCTGTCCATGTAGTGAGTTAGGGCTGTAAGATTCTTGAAAGAGGTAGGTTTCCAGTCTCTTTGAAAGTCTGTTAGTTCTGCACATCCTCCTAGGTCTGGTGGTAGTGAGTTCCAGGTCATGAATGAACTGCTGTGCTGCAGATGCAGGTAAATCAGCTCATGAATATGTGAATTTATGAAAGACAGCATGCAGAAAAAGCTTTGAATGGCAATCTCTGCAAGACTACAGCTTAGGAGTAGTGGTTATTTTTTTAGCTGGCCCTGTGAAGCACAAAGCACGTTGTGCCAGCTGTAAATTAAAGGGGCCACTTGCCTCAATTGAAAAGACTCCCTCAAGGTCACATCCCCGGTGACCTCAATACCCCTTTAGCCGCAGCAATTGTTTGAGCCCTCTGCTGGAGGAGAGCCTCAATTCCCAAAAAGGCCTGATCGAAGAAGAGGGTGAAGGACAAAGCTTCAGAACAAGCTCAAAGTAGAAAAAATGCCAGCTCTGGGGCCCACTGCTTCCCCTCCCCCCACAAAGCCCCAAATTATCCCCAAAGAAGCAGTTCTTATGAGGAGCAGGCTCTATGCCTACTCTCTCGTACCTCACTGTGCCCATCTTACAAACTGATGGCACCTGCCCACTGGTGGTGTGTCTGAACATACCTTTGGGGGTTAGCATGCCAGGTGCCATCTATGGGGATCGTTTTTTTAAAAGATTTCAGGGAGGATATTCAGCAGCGGCAGTGACCAGCGACGTTAAAGCAACTGGTCATCATCACTGTACTTTAAAGCTGGATATTCCATGCTGGACCATATCCGACTTTTAGGCATTTTAGCTAGGTTAGCAGCTCAATTTCGCCTCCACTCTGCCACTGGATGTCCTGTCACTAACTGGGGTATTTAACCAAGTTAGGAGAGGATATTCAGTGGCAGAAGCCACGTTACTCCAGTGAGCAGGATTTACCTGGTTTGCAGGTCTGCAAACTGCATAAATCCCTTTGATTACGACCCTTTTAGATTTTGCCTCTGCTGGGCAGATGAAGCTCCTAGTCATGGAAATGGACAAAATCTCTCTGAAAATTAGCTGTAGCTTATAGATGGGCCAGGAGCTTGCCCCTCCCTTTCTGAACACACTACTGAGACCCTTAAGGGTATGTTTACTAAAACCCCGTTAGGGTGCGCGCCGCGCTAGTGTGCGGATGCCATATAAGGAGTGGGCGTTTCAGTCAGAAAAAAGCAAAACCGGGATTAATCATGCGCTAATGTGCGCTGCGCTCATGTGCGCCACGCACATTAGCGCATGAGAAACTTGCGCGGGAAGCATAAGTGGTGTGCTGATGTGCAAGCACAGGAACAAAGCCACAGTACATTGGTGAAGACACTGACTGATGGTGCAGGGATCATGGGTTCAATCCCCCACTGTGCCGAATGAAGAAGGCTGGCTGAGGCATTACCTATTATGGGGAAGATTGCTTTAGGAGGCATTTTATTTATATTTTAATTACTTCTACTAGCAAACGCACTCTCAAAGCGTGTTAACATAAGGCGCCCCATAAGGCACATTTTAAAGTGCACTGTCCGCCAAGGCACCCTAGAATGTTGCTTATAGGGTGCTTTATAGGGTGCTGTATGAGGTACCGCAAGGTCACAGCACTGTTTTTGATGGCAGCACTGTGCAGTTTAAGGAATGAAAATCATAAGTAGGTGCGCTGACATGCAAGGAGGAGCAGCAGTGTAGCACAATGGTTAAGACACTGACCAATGATGCAGGAGTCATGGGTTCAATCCCCCACTGTGCTTAATGAAGAAGGCTGGCTGAGGCAGTACCTGTTACAGGTAATAGTGCTGTAGGGGGCAGTTTGTTTTTATTTTAATTAGTGCTGCCAGCAAACACACCCTCAAAGTATTGTAACATAAGGTGCTGCATAAGGCTGTGGTACTCCAGAGGGTACTCCAGAGGGCACATTTTAAAGTGCACTGTCCGCCACGGCACCCTACAATGTTTCTGAAAGGGTGGCCTATAGGGCGCCATATAGGGTGCCCTATGAGGCACAGCAAGGTCATAGCACTGTGTTTGATGGCAGCACTGTGCATTTAAATGCATGGAAATCTGAAGTAGGTGCGCTGACATGCAAAGAGGAACAGCAGTGTAGCACAATGGTTAAGGCACTGACTGCTGATACAGGGGTCATGAGTTTGCTCCCCAGTGTACCTAATACGTAAGGCTGGCTGAGGCATCAGCTTTGCAATGTATGTATTGTTTCCTGCAGCACTTTATTTGTATTTTATTAATTGCTGCCAGCAAACACGCCCTCACATGCCGTAACTGAAGGTGCCGCATAAGGCACCCTATAAGGCACTCCATAGGGCACATTATAAATTGCACTGTCCGCCATGGCACCCTAAAATGTCCCCTATAGGGCACCCTATAAGTCGCTCCACAGGATAACATATAGTGCACCTTAAATGGACGGTAACCATAAGGTGCCCTATAGGGCGCCCTATAAAGCACCCTCTGAGGCACCTTATGGGTACAGTACGCAGAGAGTGTTTTTGCTGGCAGCAATAATGTACATTAAAAAGAGATAATGCTTTGGGCAGTCCTATCAAATAACCCAACTGTGGGTTTGAACCCTTGACCACTGGCTCTACAGGCAGTGAAGTAACCAGTGGGTTACAGCTCTTTACATAGAAACATAGAAACATGATGACAGAAAAAGACCACATGGCCTATCTAGTCTGTCCTTCCATAACAACAACTACAACAGTCCACTTTTTACCTTTAGAGATCCTCTGTGTTGGTCCCATGCTTTTTTGAATTCAGTTACTGTTCTCATCTCTACCACCTCCACTGGGAGACTATTCCATGGATCCACTACTCTTTCCGTAAAGAAATATTTCCGCATATCACTCCTGAATCTATCTCCCTTCACCCTCATCCCATGTCCCCTTGTAGCAGAACTTGCTTTCAATTGAAAGAGGCTCTCTCCCTGAACATTTATGCCACGGAGGTATTTAAACATCTCAATCATATCACCTCTATCCCGCCTTTCCTCTAAGGTGTACATATTAAGATCCTTAAGTCTGTCCTCATATGCTTTATAATGAAGCCCATTAATCATTTTAGTAGCAACCCTCTGCACCGACTCCATCCTGTTCACATCCTTTTGAAGGTGCGGTCTCCAGAATTGCACACCATACTCCAAATGAGGTTGCACCAAAGACTTATACAGAGGCATTATCATCTCCTTTTTTCTGCTAGCCATTCCTCTCCGTATGCACCCAAACATCCTTGTAGCTTTTGCCGTCGCCTTTTCTACCTGTTTAGCTACCTTAAGATCATCAGACACAACCACGCCTAGGTCCCGCTCTTCTTTAGTGGACAAAAGTACTTCACCTCCTATACTGTATTGCTCCCTTGGATTGCAGCAGCCCAAATGCATGACCTTACATTTTTTAACATTAAATCCCAGCTGCCAAATTCTAGACCATTCTTCAAGCTTAGCTAGATCCCTCCTCATGTTATCTACCCCTTCCTGGGTGTCTACTCTTTTGCAGATTTTGGTATTATCCGCAAAGAGGCAAACCTTACCAGACAGCCCTTCCGCTATATCACTAACAAAGATGTTAAAAAGAATCGGACCAAGGACAGATCCCTGGGGCACACCACTGGTAACATCCTTCTCCTCAGAGTGAGCTCCATTTACTTGTACTCTTTGTCGCCTCCCACCCAACCAATTTCTAACCCAAGCAGTAACTTTAGGGTCCATCCCTAGGGTGCTCAGTTTGTTTATAAGTCGCCTGTGAGGAACAGTGTCAAAGGCTTTACGGAAATCTAAATACACCACATCTAGAGCTCTCCCTCGGTCCAACTCCCTGGTCACCCAGTCAAAGAAATCAATCAGATTTGTCTGACAAGACCTGCCTCTGGTGAATCCATGCTGCCTCGGATCCTGTAATCCGCTGGACTCCAGAAACCTCACTATTTTCTCTTTCAGCAGCGTTTCCAATAATTTACTCACCACCAAAGTTAAACTAACCGGCCTGTAGTTTTCAAACACATTCTTACTTCCGCTTTTGTGTAAAGGCACCACATGAGCCTCTCTCCAGTCCTTTGGCACCACTCCCGACTCCAATGAGGCATTGAAAAGGTTAGTCAGTGGAGTTGCTAGAACGTCCCCAAGTTCCCTCAGTATTCTAGGGTGTATCCCATCCGGTCCCATCGCTTTGTCTACTTTAAGTTGAGCTAGTTTCTCACGAACACAGTCTTCTGAAAATAGTTCAAGATGTCCCTCGCTTCTGTTCTTATTTGTGGGTGTTTTCTGAGGTCCTGCTCCTGGTTCTTCATCTGTGAACACAGAACAAAAATATTTGTTAAGCAATTCCGCTTTATCCTTATCAGCTTCTATATATTCCCCCCCTGCACCCTTGAGTCTGACAATACCACTTTTGCCCTTCCTCTTCTCACTAATATATCTGAAAAATGTCTTATCCCCCCATTTTATTGTATTGGCTATTTCCTCCTCCTTTTGAATCTTTGCCTTCTTGACTACTTTGCTAGCTTCTCTAAGTTTTTCCAAATACAGATGCCTGTCTTCCTCTCTCTGTGATCTCTTGTATTTCATGAAGGCCTCCCTCTTTTTCTTCACTTCTTCAGCTACTTACTTCGAAAACCATAGTGGTCTCCTGTTCCTTTTGCCTTTATTTACCATTTTAACAAAAAGGTTGGTTGCCTTTAAAATACCCCCTTTCAGTTTTGCCCACTGTTTTTCTACATCCCCCAGCTGTTCCCATCCCACTAACGACTCCCTGAGGTATTGGCCCGTCTTCGCAAAGTTAGTCTTCCTAAAGTCTAAGATCCTCACCTTGGAATGGATTCTAACAGCCCTATTCCTAATACTGAACCACACCATCTGGTGATCACTGGATGCAAAATGATCTCCCACTACAACATCAGAAACACTTTCACCATTGGTAAGCACCAAGTCCAGTATGGCCCCTTCACGTGTGGGGTCTGTTACCAATTGCCTGAATAGTTCTCCCTGTAGAGAATAAAGGATCTCCTTACTTCTAGATGATACTGCAGCAGGAATGTGCCAATCAACATCTGGCATATTGAAATCTCCTATCAGTAGCACTTCCCCTTTCCTAGCAATGCTGCGTATGTCTTCAATTAACTCTCTGTCCACCTCTTCCTCTTGTGAGGGAGGTCTGTATATCACTCCAATGCAAATAGATTTCTCTTTCCCTCTTTCTAGTTTAACCCACAATGCCTCCTCTCTCCCTTTTAAGCTCTGTAATTCCAAAGCTTTAATAGTAGTTTTTACATATAGTGCCACTCCTCCTCCCCTTCTTCCTACCTTGTCCTTTCTGAATAAAGTATAGCCAGGTATAGTTACATCCCAGTCATGGTTTTCTGTGAACCACGTTTCTGTAACTGCCACTAAATCCAAGTCAGCCACTCACACCAAAGCTTCAACTTCAGGGATCTTATTTCCCATGCTACGGGCATTAATACACATTGCTTTCCATATGTTACCCCTGTTACCCATTTCCATAAAGGTATTTAATGTATCACCTACCTGGGGGCTTTCACCTACCTGGGGGCTTTCTTCACCCATCCCCAACGAATCTAGTTTAAAGCCCTCTTCAGTAGATTAGCTAGTCGACTACCAAAGATGCATTGACCTCTCTTGGACAGATGGATGCCATCTCTGCTTTGCAACCCTTGGAACAGCATCCCATGGTCTAGGAAACCAAAACGCTCTCGATGACACCATCCACGCAGCCATGCATTCATCTCCAGGATGCGAGCCTCTCTGCCTTGGCCTTTACCCTCAACAGGGAGGATTGAAGAGAACACCACCTGTGCACCTAACTGCTTCACCCTCTGTCCCAGAGCCATGAAGTCACTTTTGATACATTCCGAGGTATACCTGGCAGTATCATTTGTTCCAACATGGATTAGCAACATTGGGTAATAGTCAGTGGGCTTGATGAGTCTCGGCAAACTCTCCGTAACATCTTGGATTTTGGCACCAGGCAGACAGCATACCTCTCTGGACATCAAGTCTGGTCGGCAGATGGACGCCTCAGTACCCCTCAGAAGTAAGAGTCTCCAACCCCTTACTTTAGCTGCTAGCAAGCCCCTGGCTGGCTGTAGAGTGACTGCACGTCACCACACAGCCAGTCTGCTGTGGTCACCAGGATAGGGTTAGGCCACCCGTACCCATGATGCACTGCACATGCAAATCAGCTGTCCACAGATGAACACAAGATGGGGTATGCACCCCCACAGCACCTCGGCCTGGTAGGTGGAACTGACCATGTCCACCCCCACAGTACCTCGGCCTGGTAGGGGGTACTGACCGTGTGTGTTACTGGCACAGAGTAGCTACACACCGTCACATTGTGCGGGTACTGTGCTCACCCTGAGTGTGCGGTGGGGCGCCCAACACCAGGTCCACAGCACCTTCCATGGCAGAATTAGGCCATGCTGCAGGTCCCCTGCAGTACTAATGTGTGAGATAGGTAGTTTCTGCCGAAACATCCTTGGATCTGTCTGTCTCAGTCAGGTGTAGTCCCTATGGACCCCTAGGAGGATCATGTACCACCACCATCCTCCTCTTCCAGGGCTAAGGGTGGTAAACATGGTCTCCCATCAACAGATGCACATTCTACCTCCCGGCAATGAGTGGCAGTAGAGGGGACCATTAACCCCAGTCCTGCTGGGGTACAGACACCCTACAGAGCAGTCAATGCAGCTCTGTACGCATCCATAACAACACACTATCAGACAGACATTAGGCCTTGATATGCTAAGCTGCACCCCCCACCACCATCTGATGTTCTCCTGCAGCAAGCCTTCAGCTGCTGCACCCTGCAAGGCACACCATCAAGACACATACCAGCAGCAAACAGTCTGCTAGCTAGTCCATAGTGCATGTTCCTGGTGGAAATGCATGCACCCAGAACTGGGATGTCAGCATACACAACAAGCAGATACATCAGTGACTGGGCTCCAAAACAAAAACCATAAATATCACATTAGAGAAATACTATATAGCACTATGGGGGTGCCTAGCCATGCTGTGGTCACTGCACAGTCAGGGTGAGAGTGATCTCCCAGCAGGACATTCTGAGGCCACCCTGTCTGTGTAGGTGGTGGCCAGGCACTAAAATGTCCCAGCCAGTGCCCTATGCCCTGTGCAGATGCATCCTGGCCAGGCCACCCTGTTCGGGCTATACCCATGGTACCTTGCTCCTCATTATGCACATTGGCAGGCCAATACTGGCAACAGTGCTGGCAATGTGGGCTGTGGAGGGTGTTTGCAGCCACCACACACTGGATAGACAGACAGACACCCCCACACCTATGCCAGCATTGTGCTACTATAGAGGAGTTTAGCTGCCCTGGCCACCACACCAGTCCTGGGCACAGTTCAGGCATGGATATGGTACGCAATACTTTGGGGGTCACTCCCCATGGTGGTAAACACTGTCAGAGACCAGTCCTGCAGCACACACCACAGACATCAGAAAGATTGTTATGATGGGCCTGCCTCTCCAGGAGGCATTGGCTAATGGGGCCTGTGGGTGTGGGTGTGGGTGTGTCTGCCCCTGTTGGCTGCTGCTTTACGGCAGAGGTTCCCAACTCCAGTCCTGGTGTGCCAAACACTGTTCGGGTTTTCATGCTGTCCCTCATGACTATGCATGAGATACATCTGCATACCATGGGGTGGTGCATAGATATGCAGCACAGGCATCTTTATTAGAGGCAGCATGGAACCTGAATGGTGTTTGGCCCTCCAGGACTGCATTTGGGAGACTCTGCTCTAGGTAATGCGCATGTTTATGGTGTCTGTGCTCTGTAGGGTAAAATATAGGCGTATTAACCATGCGTATGTTCTCTGCAATAAAAGTTTGTCCTTCCTATCACGGTTTAGTTTGTGGGAAAAATATGTGGACTGGATTGGCAGTAGCCCCAGCTGGGCTATTAACCTGTGACCTTCTGTTCTTGCACACACTGTCTGTGTGCACTGCAGCACCGTGTTGCCACAGATATGTTGCATTCCCTGGGGAGTCCATGACTGTACATCCGACAGGGCCTGTTTGTTGCAGTGCACGGCACCCACTTGGACAGGGCTAGGCCATGGTCTGCTGTGGCCACCAGCTGCTGCCACCTCCACCACCAGTACCGCTCCATCCTTAGATTGGAGACAGCATAAACCCTGAAGGTTTTGTGGCCCTCCAGGACTGCATTTGGGGGAATCTGCTCTAGGTAACGTGCATGTTTCTGGTGTCTATGCTCTGTAGGGTAAAATAGAGGTGTTTGTGCCATGCTTATGTTCTCTGCAATAAAGGTTCGTCTTTACTATCACTAGTTAGTTGTGGGAAAAATATGGGGACTGGATTGGCAGGAGCCCCATCTGGGGCTTGAACCTGTGACCTTCTGTCTTCAAACATGCTGGTTGTGTGCACTGCACCACCGTGTTGCCACAAAGACAGTGCATTCCCTGATGATACCATGACTGTTTGTCCGGCAGGGCCTGTCTGTTGCAGTGCATTGCATCCACCTACACAGGGCTAGGCCATGGTCTGCTCTGGGCAGCTGCCACTGCCCCCTCCACCTCAAGTACCCCTGTGCCACCCTGCTGACATGCCCTTCTGCTGGTGGTTATGGTGGTACACAGTCTCAGGCCATCCTGTGTACGGGTAGGCGGCTGCCTATGTTGCGGGTTCTGCTGTAGTGGTGCCTGCAAATTTGTCCGCACATCCCCCAATCACCACCTGCCAATGTTCTGTGCCCTTGGGGGTACCTGCTGGGTACTATCCCCTGTGACACTGTGATAAACACTCTCGTGCCCATGTTGGGCCCTCATCAGTTGCTGTCTGGCTGCTGTTCAGTTTCAGCATTCCTATGTGCCATCTAGGCATCTGCCTAGTCCGCACTGTGCCCAGCTGCACCACAGCATGTGCCGCCTGCAGCCCTCTGTATCCCCTTTCCCAGCATCTGTCCAATTGCCCATTCTGACTTGCCCGCCCTGCTGTTGTGGAAATGTGCATGCCATAGGTAACCTGTCCAATGGAGAGGGAAACCCTGATCAGTGCTTTTTCACTGTGGGATCATTCACCTTGTATGGGGACGGAGCGTAGACCCTTCTAAAATTCATATTTATTTTTTGCGGCTTTCTTTGGAGGTTTTTTTTATGTTTCCCACTACTATCACTATTTCCCAGCTTGATTATAATTTTTTTAGATTTTGTTGGGGTCATTTTCAATGTTTATTTGCACTTTTGTACCGTGCACAGGTATCACACTTATCACTGTTTTGTAGGTTTCCCCGGTTTTGCTGTACATTGCTGACATAAATGGTTTCTCTTCCCTTTAAATCGGCTCTACCGCGAGGTTTTCACTCGCGGTATTTTTTTGCT
This sequence comes from Ichthyophis bannanicus, assembly GCA_033557465.1. NCBI lineage: Eukaryota > Metazoa > Chordata > Amphibia > Gymnophiona > Ichthyophiidae > Ichthyophis > Ichthyophis bannanicus. Next base: position 1,081,551,737 of record CM066032.1, read on the forward strand.
TGAATTTCAGCCCCGCTCGTGTGCGGGGAGCCTCTCCCCTCCCACTCTCCACCCATTGACCCCTTCTCTCCGTCCCTGGGGAGCCTTCCTCCGCCCTCCGGGAGCCTTTCCTCGCCTCTATCGCACATCAGCGCGCCGCACATGAGCGGGCACTTTAGTGCGGCGCGCATGTGTGCGGGGCACAAAAATGCATCATTAGCGTGCGCTAAGGTACCTTAGTGCATGCTAATGTGCGCCGCGCAGATGAGCGCGGTTTAGTAAACATACCCCTTAGCCACTCTTCATTCAGCTCCCATCTAGACTATTGCAACCTCCTCGATGATCTTCCCCTGAATCATCTCTCTCTCCTTCAATTTGCTCAAAATTCATCTGCATGGTTAATCTGACAGTCTCGCTATGCTCATGTAACCCCTCTTCGCAAGTTGCTTCATTGGCTCCCTATCCGCTTCCTTATCCAGTTCAAAACTCAAAATTCATTATGCTGCTCCTCACTACCTTTCCTATCTTATTTCTCCCTACACCGCCCCCCCCCCCTCTGGAATACCACTCTTCTGGCAGATGGCTTCTATCTGTGCCCTTCTCTTCCACTGCCAACTCCAGACTTTAATCTTTCCACCTTGCTGCTCCTTTTGCCTCGAGCAAACTACCCGAGTCATTACATTAGGGTTCATCTCTGGCCCTTTTCTAATCCAGGCTTTTGGATCCTGATCCACGTAGCCTCCTGCTCTCCAACTATGTGTTTCCTTACCATTATCCTAAAAAAGCTACCAAACAGTGGTGTGGAGAAAAATAAAAAATCCCACACCCCACACTCACAGACCACACCCCTTTCTATAACAAAAAAAAAATATATATATATATAAAATCACTTTCAACAGACTTAATCCCAACTATAAACAATCATAGAGAACAAAGTAGTGAATGAATAAACACACACTAAACCATGGGTAGGAGAAAAAGCCTCAGGTAACTTAACCTCCCTCTATGTGGCTACTCAAAGCCATAGGGGAACAAACAGCTCCACATCAAAGGCTTAAAAACTCCTCCCATCATAAAAACGTTCTTTGAATTGTTGGTTATTACAAGACATTTAAAAACATCTACAATGGAAGGTACACCAAGGTGCCCTGATGTTAACAACCACTCAAAATGATTGAAAACACCAAATCCATAAGCAGGAGCTATTGAATTGAGAATCCCAAACCAATGCAATGGCCACCTGAAAAGGAATAAATGAAGAAACAATCACAGACCTACAGCACAATTCCTGCCCACAGCCCCATACTTAGGGGTATGTTTACTAAAACCCCGTTAGGTGCGCGCCGTGTTAGTGTGCGGGATGCCATAAAAGGAGTGGGCGTGTCAGTCTGAAAAAGCAAACTGGGATTAATCAAGCGCTAATGTGCGCTGTGCGCTCATGTGCGCCGCGCACATTAGCGCATGAGAAACGCGCACGGGAAGCATAAGAAGGCGCGCTGATGGGGAAACACAGGAGCAGAACCACAGTACAATGGTTAAGACACTGACCAATGGTGCAGGGACCATGGGTTCAATCCCCCACTGTGCCCAATGAATAAGGCTGGGTGAGGCACTACCTGTTATGTGTAACATTGCATTCTGAGGCATATTAATTTTATTTTAATTGCTGCTACTAGCAAACGCACTCTCAAAGCACTGTAACATAAGGCGCCTCATAAGGTACCCCAGAGGGCACATTTTAAAGTGCACTGTCTGCCACGGCACCCTACAATGTTGCTGAAAGGGTGGCGTAAAGGGCGCCATATAGGGTGCCCTATGAGGCACAGCAAGGTCATAGCACTGTTTTTGATGGCAGCACTGTGCATTTCAACGCATGGAAATCTTAAGTAGGTGCGCTGAAAAGCAAAGAGGAACAGCAGTGTAGCACAATGGTTAAGGCACTGACTGATGATACAGGGGTCATGAGATAGATCCCCAGTGTGCCCAATACGTAAGGCTGGCTGAGGCGTCAGCTGTGACATGTAGGTATTGTTTCCTGAGGCATTTTATTTGTATTTTAATTATTGCTGCCAGCAAACACACCCTCACGTGCCGTAACCTAAGGTGCCGCATAAGGCACCCTATAAGGCACTCCATAGGGCACATTATAAAGTGCACTGTCTGCCACGGCACCCTATAATGTCCCCTATAGGGCACCCTATAAGGCGCTCCATAGGACACCTTATAAGGCACCTTATACGGACTGGCACCCTATCAGTCGCTCCATAGCATACTGTATAGTGCACCTTATATGGACGGTAACCATAAGGTGCCCTATAGGGCGCCCTATAAAGCACCCTCTGAGGCACCTTATGGGTACAGTACGCTGAGGGTGTTATTGCTGGCAGCACTAAGGTACTTTAAAAATAGATAATGCTGGAGAGGAGAGATGGTCCTGCTGGGGAAAGCGAGATCAGCTGCGATCGCTGAGTGAGAGCGTCTGACGTCATCATCCTGCCCTATAATAGTCTTGGCTGAACCGCGGGACTGTGGAGAGGAGAGATGGTCCTGCTGGGGAAAGCAAGATCAGCTGTGATCGCTGAGTGAGAGCGTCTGACGTCATCATCCTGCCCTATAATAGTCTGGGCTGAACTGCGGGACTGTGGAGAGGAGAGATGGTCCTGCTGGGGAAAGCGAGATCAGCTGCGATCGCTGAGTGAGAGCGTCTGACGTCATCATCCTGCCCTATAATAGTCTGGGCTGAACCGCGGGACGCGGTCGCGGCCGCGTCTTTGGGCGCGACCGAAGGGGCGTGACCAAAGGGGTAGGTCACGCCCCTTTGGAGCCCCTTCGGAGATTTTCGGAGAGTTTCGGAGGGGTGTGGAGGTGTGGATTTTAATATTCTTCAATGGGGAAACGTCGTAAGAAGAGCTTTCCAGCTGTGTCGACCATGAAGGCCCCAAAAAGCGAGGGCCCTATGGATAAACATCTAGTCAGGCGAACCCTGGAAGGTGGGAGTATGGAGTCATCTGCTGCTGTGAGTACCTCCTCGTTGTCCACCTCTTCTCCGATTGGGGGTGTTACCCTACCCCACTTGCCACAGAATCTCGGCGGGATTGTAGACGGAGGTGAGAAGGGAGTTTCCCCTCAGGCCTCCGACCTGGGGTCTGGCTTAGTTTTGGAGGATACTATCCCTAGTGTTAAATTATTGCCGTTACCTAAAGTTGTTCAGGTATCTTCAGTGAAGGGAGGATCGGAAATCTCCTTGATCCCTCCTTCGGATGTATCGCTTAAAGATATTTGGACTATTGTGACTCGGACTGAAGCAAGTCTGACTGGAACTTTGGGACAAATTGAAGAGTTCACAAAAGATGCTGTTGCTAAGTTTATAGATTATGATGAGCAATTAGGTGTGGTTGGGGAACGCCTGGGGCAATTAGAAACTAAAGTAAATACTATTAGAGCTGTTTCTGTAGCCTCTGTAACGGATAGCTTGTATGTTCGTAGACAGTTGGAAAATTTTGAGAATTCAATGAGGTCGAAGAACTTGCGGTGTTTAAATTTTCCTATCACGCACTACTTGTCTCCACTTATTCTCTTTTATAAGTATCTGAAAGAGGTGTTGCTTTTTGAGCAACCTGAAATCTTTAAAATTGCAAATATTTACTATATACCTAAATTTAAAAAAAAGATGTCTAGTGAGAGAGATGATGTGGTAGGAGCTCAGGCGGCCTCTCCCCCTAGTTTAGAACTTTTTGATTTTTTGGAATCCTCTTCAGATAATATAACCACTCGCGCTACGCTGGTGGTTACTTTTTATTCCGAGATGGATAAGAATTCTGTTATGAAAACGTATTTCTCTAAGAAACATGCTATTTTTTGTGGTTTTAGGGTCACTCTTTTCCCGGACGTCTCAAAATCAACCCAGATGCGCTGGAAGGCCTTTCTGGGGTTGAAGGACTGTACACTTGCATTGGGAGCTACTTTTTTCCTTAAGTTCCCATGCAAGTGTATAGTTGGACATGCTGGGAAAAGTTATGGTTTTATGGAATCTGACCAGTTATTGGCCTATCTTAAAGCACAGGAATCCCAGTCTGAGGAGACAAGTTAGTATTTAGGGTTTAGAATCGATTTATCTCCTTTCCCTGGATAATTATTTTCCTATATTGTTTTTCATTTGATATGGCCTGTGTCTCTTTTCTCCCATGATGTGGACTTGTAGTTGCAGATATGTGTTATGTTGGGCCTTAGGGTCTCATGTTTTCCTTTTTGTTTTTCTGATATTACCTGTATTGTTCAATTATGTACAATTTAAAAATGCTCAATAAAAAAAAAAATAGATAATGCTTTGGACAGCCCTATCAAATAACCCCACTGTGGGTTTGAACCCATGATCTCTGGCACCATTGGTAGTGAAATAGCCAGTGGGCTACAGCTGCTTGCAACCCCCTGGCTGGCTGCAGAAGGACTGCAAGTCACCACACAAACAGTCTGCTGTGGTCACCAGGATAGGGTTAACCCACCCATACCCATTATGCCCTGCAAATGCAAATCAGCAGTCTACAGATGATCACAAGATGGGGTATGCACCCCCACAGCACCTCGGCCTGGTAGGGGGAACTGACCGTGTGTGGTACTAGCACAGAGTAGCTACACACCATCACATTCTGCAGGTACTGCACTCACCCTGAGAGTGAGGTGGGGCGCCCAGCACCAAGTCCACAGCAGAGATAGGCCATGCTGCAGGTCCCCAGCAGTGCCAATGTGTGAAATAGGTAGTTTCTGCAGACACGCCTTGGATGTATCTCTATGTCTCAGTCAGGTGTAGCCCCTATGGACCCCAGGAGGATTATGTACCACCACCCTCCTCCTCCTCCAGGACTGAGAGTGGTAAACAGGGTCTCCCACCAACAGATCCACATTCTACCTCCCTGCAATGGTGGCAGTAGAGGGGACCATCAGCCCCAGTCCTGCTGGGGAACAAACACCCTACAGGGCAGTCAATGCAGCTCTGTACACATCCATAACACAACAGCAGATGGACATTGGGCCTGGATAGGCTAAGCTGCACCCCACCACTATCTGATATCCTCCTGCAGCAAGCCTTCAGCCGCTGCACCCTGCAAGGCACTCCATCAGGACACATACCAGCTGCAGACAGTCTGCTAGCTAGTCCATAGTGCATGTTCCTGGTGGAAATGCGTGCACCCAGAACTGGGATGTCAGCATACACACCAAGCAGACAAGTCAGTGACTGGGCCCCAAAAGAAAACCCATAAATATCACATGAGAAAAACACTATATAGCACTATGGGGGTGCCTAGCCATGCTGTGGTCACTGCACAGTCAGGGTGAGAGTGATCTCCCAGCAGGACATGCTGTGGCCACCCTGTCTGTGCAGGTGGTGGCCGGGCACTACAATGTCCCAGCCAGTGCCCTATGCCCTGTGCTGCTGCATCCTGGCCAGGCCACCCTGTCCGGGCTATACCCATGGTACCTTGCTCCTCATTATGCACATTGGCAGGCCAATACTGGCAACTGTGCTGGCAGTGTGGGATGTGGAGGGTGTTTGCAGCCACCACACACTGGATAGACAGACACACACTCCCACACCTATGCCAGCATTGTGCTACTCTAGAGGAGTTTAGCAGCCCTGGCCACCACACCAGTCCTGGGCACAGTGCAGGCATGGATATGGTACGCAATACTGTTGGGGGTCACTCCCCAGGGTGGTAAACACTGTCAGAGACCAGACCTGAAGCACACTCCACAGACAGCAGAAAGGTTGCTATGATGGAGCTCAATCAGCAAACTGTGCTTAACGTAGGAATTGGTATCTGCCAGTAATCATAGCAAACATTTGATAGCTGTGTACCGTATTCCCAGGTGTAGGGTGGCATTGCTAAGGTATGCAAGGGCTAGTATTGGGAGATGCACGCAGGGCCCAATGTCCTGCCTCTCCAGGAGGCATTGGCTAATGGAGCCTGTGGGTGTGGGTGTGTCTACCCCTGTTGGCTGCTGCTTTACGGCAGAGGTTCCCAACTCCAGTCCTGGTGTGCCAAACACTGTTCGGGTTTTCATGCTGTTCCTCATGAATATGCATGGATACATCTGCATACCATGGGGGTGGTGCATAGATATGCAGCACAGGCATCTTTATTAGAGGCAGCATGGAACCTGAATGGTGTTTGGCCCTCCAAGACTGCATTTGGGAGACTCTGCTCTAGGTAATGCTCCTGTTTATGGTGTCTTTGCTCTGTAGGGTAAAATGTAGGTGTTTTGGGCATGTTTACGTCATCTGCAATAAAAGTTCTGTCTGTATTAGCACGTTGTAGTAGTGGGTAAAATATGGGGACTGGGTTGGCAGGCACCATACCTGCTACTTTCTGCCTCCAAACACACTGGTTGTGTGCACTGCACCACCGTGTTGCTATAGAGACAGTGCATTCCCTGGTGATACCATGACTGTTTGTCCGGCAGGGCCTGTCTGTTGCAGTGCATGGCACCCACCTACACAGGGCTAGGCCATGGTCTGCTCTGGGCAGCTGCCACTGCCCCCTCCACCAACAGTACCCCTCCACTACCATGCTGACATGGCCTTATATTGGAGACAGCATAAAACCTGAATGATTTGTGGGCCTCCAGCACTGACTTTGGGGTACTCTGCTCTAGGTAATGGCATGTTTCTGGTGTCTGTGCTCGGTGGGGTAAAATATAGGCATTTGAACCATGCGTATGTTCTCTGCAATAAAGGTTTGTCCTTACTATCACGGTTTGGTAGCGGGTAAAATATGGGGACTGGATTGGCAGTAGCCCCAGCTGGGACTTGAACTTGTGACCTTCTGCTCCTGAACACACTGGCTGTGCTCACCACACCACACCACAGAGACAGTGCAGTCCCTGGAAATACCATGGTTGTTTGTCAGACACAGCCTGTCTGTTGCAGTGCATGGCACCCACCTACACAGGGCTAGGCCATGGTCGGCTCTGGGCAGCTGCCACTGCCCCCTCCACCACCAGTACCCCTCTGCCATCATGCTGACATGCCCTTCTGCTGGTGGTGCTGGTGGTGTGCAGTCTCATGCCATCCAGTGTGCAGGTAGGCGGCTGCCTATGGTGCGTGTTCTGGGGTAGGGGTGCCTGCATAGGCGTCCACGCTTCCCCCCAATACCGCCTGCCAATGTTCTGTGCCCTTAGGGGTACCTGCTGGGTACTATCCCCTGTGACACTGTGATAAACACTCTCGTGCCCATGTTGGGCCCTCATCAGTTGCTGTCTGGCTGCTGTTCAGTTTCAGCATTCCTATGTGCCACCTAGGCATCTGCCTGGTCCGCAATGTGCCCCAGCTGCACCACAGCATGTGCCGCCTGCAGCCCTCTGTGGCCTCTTTTCAGGCATCTGACCAGTTGCCCGTTCCAACATGCCCACCCTGCTGTTGCGGGACATGGGCACGCCATAGGACACCTGTCCGATGCAGAGGGAAACCCTGATCAGTGCTATTTCTGTGGGATCATTCACCTTGTATGGGGACGGAGCGTAGACCTTTCCATAATTCATATCTTTTTTTGGGTGCTTTATCGGGAGAGTTTTTTTATGTTTCCCATTAAAACCACTGTTGCCCAGCTTGGTTATGTTTTTTCTATATTTTGTTGGGGTCATTTTCAGTGTTTCTGTGCACATGTATCACACTTATCACTTTCTGTAGGTTTCCCTGGGTTTGCTGTACATTGCTGACAGAAATGGTTTCTCTTCCCTTTAAATCGGCTCTAACGCGAGGTTTTCACTTGCGGTATTTTTTGCCTCGGATTTCAGCCTCGCAAATGTGCGGGGAGCCTCTCCCTCCCACTCTCCACCCATTGACCCCTTCTCTCCGCCCCTGGGGAGCCTTCCTCCGCCCTCCGGGAGCCTTTCCCCGCCTTCATCGCACATTAGCACGCCGCGCACATGAGCGTGCATATTTGGGCCCCATACGCGACATTAGCGTGTGCTAAGGTACCTTAGCGCATGCTAACGTCGCGCTGCGCACATTAGCACACATTAGCGCACAGTAGCGCACATTAGCGCAGTTTAGTAAACATACCCCTTAGCTTCAGACAGCAGCTCAACAAAATTGTAGCACTTTCAACCAGTCATTCAAACATTCCCACACAGGACACCGATAGCACTATTGCTTCATTCACCACTTAGTTCTCCACTATACAATTTCTTGGAATAACCCTCAGAATAGCTCTACAAAGATCATTGTTTCACTATAATTAGCTTCTTCAGGGGTTAAACTAGAAGCCAAAATTCTCCATGTGATATTTTGATGATATTTTTTTGTTATGGAATGGGTCTTTTGACCTATTGCAAGACTTTTTGCACTATTTGAATGGATGTAATGTGGCCATTACCTTTGAGATGCACTGCCATCAAACCAAAATTCATTTTTTTGATGTACGTGTTATATGAGAGCTGGTGCAGTGTTTGAGACTTGTGATAAGGAAGCTTATCATAGCTCAGGAAGGAGCTATAGGAAAGGTGAAGTGACTCTGAATAAGCAACCTGTCAGTTCTGGTAGAAATAAGAAAACAAAATTTTCCCATAAAAGACTACCAGTCCCAGAATGCACCAGGTTTCCAACAGCCATTAGAGGAGCTGAAGTGGAGAAACGTGTGTTCAATCAGGAGGGCTATGAGGTAATCCCTAAGCACTCATCTCAAAGGGCAGGGCCTGATTCAGCACAGCTGCACTGTGTTAGGGAGGAGCACTCATCTAAGCAGAATAAAGGTAGAGTTTATTCTACAGAGAAGCAGCTTGAGCTTGATCATCTTCATCATCAGGATGATTATCAGAAGCAGAAGCCAAACCGGACGGACAGAGAGGGAAAGAAACCCTTTGGAAGAAAGAGGAGAAAAGCCTTTGAGAGGTCTAGAAGAGTCCAGAGCAGTACGTATACTGGGAGGCATTCCAAGGGCCAGCATACACCATTGGACTGGGGAAAGCCAGAGGAATGGTGCTGCAGAGCTAGGAATCTCCAGACGGTACCTGTGAGGGAGACGGCTGCACGTGGAAGGGACCCTAAGACCCGTGCCAGAAGGTATGTGAAGAGAGATCCAGTGTCCAGGGATCTGGATTGGAAGGCTGGACATAAGAACTGGACTACATACTGGCCAGGCTATATAGAGAGGAACTCTAACAGCAATGGAAGCTCAGGTATGAACACTGATCTATGCCCTCGCTATAACCCTGAAAGACAGCAGGGAAACAAGTATTCTCCTGAAAGTGCTCCATTGGGAGATTCATCTGTGCCAATCCATGATATTGAACCCATGCTTGTTGAAGAAGAGGGGGTGATAGCAGATGAAGAATCTGTTTACATGGACTGCTCTCTGTCTAAACTCCTTTGGTGATTTTCTGTTATAAAGTACAGCAACCATCACAAAGAAATACAAACTTGTTCTTTAATCTACTCAGAAAAGCTCATGAGTAGGATTTTTAGCCACGCAGTAGAAAGCAAGCCAGCTAAGGTGTTTCAGCTGGATAACTGCTAGCAATTGAGCCTTACCTAATTGCTTGTGAGCTCTAAGAGAATCACTTCTAAATCTATGTGGGAAGATATAAGAAGTTTACCTGAAAAGAACAGTTTTTTTCTTTCTTTGTGAATTCTGTTTGTTGTTTGATACATGGCTAAGAAAATATTAGCTAAAGCCTACAGAAAAGACCAGTTTGTTACCAACCAGGTCTTATTTCTTTTGCTTTGATTGCCTGACAAGTTCAAATGTTGTTTTCTTGATTTTGTTTTTCCAAGTTTAACACTGAAAGCAAGTAACCTGATTTATGTGCTACCAAGCATATCTGTGTTGGGAGAAATAACCCCATAAATAAATATCTTATTGGCTTTACACTTGAGCACAACTAAATTATTGTGAGCAGCTGTGTCGGGTGTGAATGGACTGCATTGCCCACAATCCCTTGCAAATCATATTGACATATGCACTTGCCAAGACTGTGAACATTCTCACCCAGGCAGCCGTCTGACAGACTACATTGAATACTAAACCAATGGACAGTAATATTTGTTGTAATATTGGAGTTTTCATCCTTAACATTGGAAGAATAGACTTCCATTTTTGCAATTATTTCAGAAGCTTTTATCTAAATTTTGTGACCGCGGTTACCCTACCTCTGTACTGTGTAAAGCTTACAAGGGTGCTTCTTCCAATCATTGTGAATGGTTACTTGCTCCAGCCTCTACTTCTGTAATGGATGATGATGCAATGAGGTCCATTACTTGTGTGCTTCCTTATTCAGGTGCTTCTAAAATTTTGGCATCTTCCATACGTCGACACTGGTCTGTACTTTCTGCCATTCCTTGCCGTGAGAGGAATCTTAGAGATCTTCTCTGCCCAGTAGTTCCAAGAAAATTTTCTGTTTGAGAATCAGTGGGACATTTTAAGTGTGGCTGTTGTATTTTTTGTGGGATTATGGAGGAGGAATTTACTTTTGTTATTAATAATCATACAGTGTACATTTGTGGGTATACAACATGCTCTTCTACATTTGTTATGTATGCCTTATGCTGTCCATGTAAAAATACTATGTAGGTGAAGACAGTGCATCAATTGAAGATGAGGCTATCTCAGTATAAGTCCAATATATTAAAAGTTCATGAGGACGCCCCTTTAGTATTTAATTGCCAGCAGTTTCATCACCAGTTTACAGATTTTCGATGTTTGGTCTTGGACTCTGTCCCGGATATCCTCCGCAGGGGTGATTGGGGTAGATTGTTAGTCCAGTGTGAACAATAATGGATATTTAAATTGAATACTCTTAAGCCAGTTGGGCTTAACAATAAAATCGATTGGAGTGTGTTTATATGACTGTGTTTTTAGCCTGGATTACTATGGGGTATGCTTACTAAGCAGTCTTAACGTGCGCTCTTCCACGTTATTGCCCGATAAGGTACCTTATCGCGCAATAATGGCGCTTTATCAGGCGCAGAGGAACCTTAGCGCACGATAACGTGCGCAGCAGCGCAAATGAGCGCTGAGGGCTGAGAAAGGTTCCCAGAGGGCGGAGGAAGGCTCCCCAGAGGCGGAGAGAGAGGGTCAATGGGCGGAGAGTGGGAGGGGAGAGGCTCCCTGCACACTAACGCTGTGAAATTCGAGGCTGAAAACTAACGCCAGTGAAACCCTGGCATTAGAGCTGATTTAAAGGGAAAATAAACCATTTCCGTCAGCAATGTACAGCAAAACCAGGGAAACCTACAAAAAGTGATAAGTGTGATACATGTGCACTGAACAAAAGGGCAAATAAACATTGAAAATGACCTGAACAAAATGGAAAAAAAAGATAACCAAGCTGGGCAATAGTGATATTAATGGGAAACATCATAAAACCCCCCGAGAAAGCTCCTTAAAAAAGATATGAATTTTGGAAGGGTCTATGCTCCGTCCTCATACAAGGTGAATGAGCCCACAGTGAAAGTGCGCTGAGTAGGGTTTTCCAACTCCATTGGGCAGGTGTCCTATGGCGTGCGCATGTTCTGCAACAGCAGGGCGGGCATGTCGGAATGGTCAACTGGACAGATGCTTGAAAAGGGGACACAGAGGGCTGCAGGAGGCACATGCTGTGGTGCAGCTGGGCCACAGTGCGGACTAGGGTGATGCCTAGGTGGCCCATAGGAATGCTGAAACAGTAGTGCAGCCAGACAGCAACAGTAGTGCAGCCAGCCAGACAGAGGGCCCAACATGGGCATGAGTGTGCTCCCCACAGTGTCACAGGCGATAGTACCTAGCAGGTACCCCCAAGGGCACAGAACATTGCCAGGCGGTGCTGGGGGGAAGCGTGGACAGCTATGCAGGCATCCCTACCCCAGAACCCGCACCATAGGCAGCCACCTACCTGCACACTGGATGGCCTGAGACTGCGCTCCACCAGCACCACCAGCAGAAGGGCATGTCAGCAGGGTGGCAGAGGGGTACTGGTGGTGGAGGGGGCAGTGGCAGCTGTCCAGAGCAGACCGTGGCCTAGCCCTGTGTAGGTGGGTGCCATGCACTGCAACAGACAGGCCCTGTCTGACGAATAGTCATGGTGTCCCCAGGGAATGCACTGCCTCTGTAGCAACACAGTGGTGCAGTGCACACAGCCAGTGTGTTCAGGAGCAGTGTGGGAATGTTTGAATGACTGCTTGGAAGTGCTGCAATTTTGAAGAGCTGCTGTCTGAAGCTAAGTATGGGGCTGTGGGCAGGTTCTTTGAAATGTGCTGTAGTAGTTCTGTGATCGTTTCTTCATTTATTCCTTTATGGATCCCTGTAGCCTGACCCTGGCCATGGGAGGTTGGATCGGGAGTCGGGCTGCGGGGAAAGGATGTTCTCTGGCAGCTGGGGATCACAGCTCCTGAATGGAGCCGCAGTGTCATGGTGACGGGATGCCATGGTACTGCATCTCCATTCAGGAGCCTGGCTGTGCTAGACAGGGATCGGCAGGACGTGCAGCCGATCAGAATCGGGGCACAGCCTGCACGTCCAGGTCGGTAGACCTGATTCTAATTCCGCAGGGGCTTGACGGCCAATACAGAATCGGCCTCTTAGTGCACATTGTTAGCACATGAATTAGCACGTGCTATCATACCAGCATACTAACTGTTATTGCAAGTGTGCTCTAACTACATGCTTCCTTTTTTGGGTAGGATTGGGATGGAGAGTGACGTGGCAGCTGGTGACAACTAGGGCATAGGATGGCAGGGGTTGTAACAATTGTTGATAGCATGGGTGCAGATAACGCCACCTCAAGAAGTGGTACTAGGTGCAGTCATGATATTGGCAGTCCAGTAGCAAAGCAGCTGACAGGACCATCATCTAAAAGCAGGCTGCAATGATGCCCAAACCCCCCCCCCCCCATCGCTTTTCGCCCTACTCCCCTCTCCAATCTGATCCCAAACTGAAACGCATGAAACCTCCCCCACCCTTGTTTTTCCACCTACATACAAACAACCCCATGCTCTGACAGCCTCTCTCCTTCCCATTCAGAATCCCCACCCTGGACAGCACACATAGCATAAAAAGGCCTCTCTCCTTATAGCTCCCACCTCCATGATCAGGCCCCTCCAATTAGCCCCCCAGCCCCCCATTGGCCATCCTCCTAGTCTCCCCGTCTCTTGTCGAATCCAACCCCAGGATTTATCTGGGGGATTTTGTGATGTCTAATGGAGCCAGAGCTGGAGCAGTCCCCCTTCACTCCTACCCTAGCTGCCTAAAAAATGCAGACACACAAATGAATACACAGTCCTATTGTATTTGAAATTTCTGAAGGAAAGCCAAGAGAGGATGAAACATCTGAGGGTAAATGAATATTATTCTACTTGTAAATTCGGTACTTAAAGTTTAGGATAAAGGAGAGACTGATCTGGAAAAGTCTGGCTTTGATGTCATAGAAAATTTTAAATTCATTCTCAGCTTGTTTTAGGGGTTAAAAATTAATTTCTGGTAGATTTAGGTATATCTCAAGCTTAGACAAAAGCAGATAGGTAATTATTTTTTTCACCACCCACTCCAGGCACACCCCTTAATTTATAATTAATTATCCCAATTAAGAGAGAGAGTGAAATTTGACACATCAGTCAGATCAGGAGCAGAGACTCCAGAATCTTCCTTTATCTGAGCTAAACAGAGCACATTATGGTGGCCTGCTAGATGTTTTATTTTTAGGAAAAAACACCTCAAGTACATAGGAATTATAATTTAATGTTATTCTGAAAAAACTATGGGGTATGTTTACTAGTTTCTTAACGTGCGCGCCGCAGTAGTCTGCAGGATGCCATATAAGGAGTGGGCGGTCCGGTCAAAAATAGCAAAATGGGATTAGCGTGTGCGCTCTTGTGCGCCGCGTGCTCTTGTGCGCCGTGCACATTAGCGCATGAGTTACGCGCGCAGGAAGCATAAGCAGGCGCGCTGATGTGCAAACAGAGAAACAGAGGAACAGGGCTGAGGTACAATGGTGAAGACACTGACAGATGGTGCAGAGTCATGGGTTCAATCCCCCACTGGGCCCAATGAATAAGGCTGGCTGAGGCACTGCCATTTATGTGTAATATTGCATTATGAGGCTTTTAATTTTATTTTAATTACTGCTGCTAGCAAACGCACTCTCAAAGCACTGTAACATAAGGTGCTGCATAAGGCACCCCATAAGGTACCCCAGAGGGCACATTTTAAAGTGCACTGTCTGCCACGGCACCCTACAATGTTGCTGAAAGGGTGGCATATAGGGCACCATATAGGGTGCCCTATGAGGCACAGCAAGGTCATAGCACTGTTTTTGATGGCAGCACTGTGCATTTCAATGCATGAAAATCTTAAGTAGGTGCGCTGAAATCCAAAAAGGAACAGCAGTGTAGCACAATGGTTAAGGCACTGACTGATGATACAGGGGTCATGAGTTCAATCCCCAGTGTGCCCAATACATAAGGCTGGCTGAGGCATCAGCTTTGACATGTAAGTATAGTTTCCTGAGGAATTTTAATTATTGCTGCCAGCAAACACATCCTCACGTGCTGTAACCTAAGGTGCCGCATAAGGCACCCTATAAGGCACTCCATAGGGCACATTATAAAGTGCACTGTCCTCCACGGCACCCTATAATGTCCCCTATAGGGCACCCTATAAGGCGCTCCATAGGACACCTTATAAGGCACCTTATACGGACTGGCACCATATCAGTCGCTCCATAGCATACTGTATAGTGCACCTTATATGGACGGTAACCATAAGGTGCCCTATAGGGCGCCCTACAAAGCACCCTCTGAGGCACCTTAAGGGTACAGTACGCTGAGGGTGTTATTGCTGGCAGCACTAATGTACTTTAAAAATAGATAATGCTTTGGAAAGCCCTATCAAATAACCCCACTGTGGGTTTGAACCCATGACCTCTGGCTCCACTGATAGTGAAGTAACCAGTGGTTTACAGCTCTATAGCTGCTAGCAAAACCCTGGCCGGCTGCAGAAGGACTGCAAGTCACCACACAAAGAGTCTGCTGTGGTCACCAAGATAGGGTTAACCCACCCATACCCATGATGTACTGCACATGCAAATCAGCAGTCTACAGATGATCACAAGATGGAGTACGCACCCCCACAGCACCTCGGCCTGGTAGGGGGAACTGACCGTGTGTGGTACTGGCAGAGAGTAGCTACACACCGTCACATTGTGCAGGTACTGCACTCACCTTGAGGATGAGGTGGGGCGCCCAGCACCAGGTCCACAGCAGAGATAGGCCATGCTGCAGGTCCCCAGCAGTGCTAATGTGTGAGATAGGTAGTTTCTGCAGACACACCTTGGATATATCTGTATGTCTCAGTCAGGTGTAGCCCCTATGGACCCCTAGGAGGATTATGTACCACCCTCCTCCTCCTCCTCCACGGCTGAGGGTGGTAAACAGGGTCTCCCACCAACAGATCCACATTCTACCTCCCTGCAATGGTGGCAGTAGAGGGGACCATCACCCCAGCCCTGCTGGGGAGTCAATGCAGCTCTGTACACCTCCATAAATCAATAGCAGACAGACATTAGGCCTAGATATGCTAAGCTGCACCCCACCACTATCTGATAGTCTCCTGCAGCAAGTCTTCAGCCGCTGCACCCTGCAAGGCACTCCACCAGGACACATACCAGCTGCAGACAGTCTGCTAGCTAGTCCATAGTACATGTTCCTGGTGGAAATGCATGCACCCAGAACTGGGATGTCAGCAAACACATCAAGCAGATAAGTCAGTGACTGGGCCCCAAAAGGAAACCCACAAATATCACATGAGAGAAACACTGTATAGCACTATGGGGGTGCCTAGCCATGCTGTGGTCACTGCACAGTCAGGGTGGGAGTGATCTCCCAGCAGGACATGCTGTGGCCACCCTGTCTGTGCAGGTGGTGGCCAGGCACTACAATGTCCCAGCCAGTGCCCTATGCCCTGTGCAGATGCATCCTGGCCAGGCCACCCTGTCCGGGCTATACCCATGGTACCTTGCTCCTCATTATGCACATTGGCAGGCCAATACTGGCAACAGTGCTGGCAGTGTGGGCTGTGGAGGGTGTTTGCAGCCACCACACACTGGATAGACAGACACACACTCCCACACCTATGCCAGCATTGTGCAACTCTAGAGGAGTTTAGCAACCCTGGCCACCACACCAGTCCTGGGCACAGTGCAGGCATGGATATGGTACGCAATACTGTTGGGGGTCACTCCCCAGGGTGGTAAACACTGTCAGAGATAAGACCTGAAGCACACTCCACAGACAGCAGAAAGGTTGCTATGATGGAGCTCAATCAGCAAACTGTGCTTAACGTAGGAATTGGTATCTGCCAGTAATCATAGCAAACGTTTGATAGCTGTGTACCGTATTCCCAGGTGTAGGGTGGCATTGCTAAGGTATGCAAGGGCTAGTATTGGGAGATGCACGCAGGGCCCAATGTCCTGCCTCTCCATATGCTTTTGAAGTGGTGCCATCGGTGGCCCTCATGTTTTTTAGGTATCATTATTATTATTATTCATTTTTTATAAGCTCTTGGAGCAATTTCATGGTCTGCGCACCGTATAGGTACAATATAGGTTCATTTGCCCTTTACTATAGACTGACTAAGACTTTGTTTCTAGCGCTGCCCATATTGCCGTGGGACATGGTGCCTTCGACATAGTCAATTAGTTAGATTGGTCTTTATCTTGTTTTTTAATATGGTTAAGTTTTATTTATTTTTTATACCTTCATATTTTATACTCTGGCTTTTGATTCATATTATTGTGTTATTTTATGATCCAATGGGCTGTGTTCTTCTGGCATCATTTGATATGCGCATGCGTTGGCGTCTTTTTAAACCTTTCATTTTCTTGGAGTGCTACACGTTTTTGAAGCAGCGCTTTCAGCGGCCTTTAAATTTTCAGGTATTACCATTATCCATTTCTTTTGCTTTATAAGTTCTTTGAGGTTCACATATCGTCTTAATTTTTCTCGATGTTTTTAAAGCATAAAATGTTTGTTTATCTCTGGCTCTGTCTTAGCTTGATTACGATTACCTGTCAGCCTTGAGGTTTCATTCTCTGGAGTATAATACGCCCGTGGAGCTGTGCTTCTGGCGTTCTTTACGTTTCAGGTACTTTTGTTTATCTGATTTACTTTTTGTGTCCTTCGGGAATTTTTTAAGCTTTGTACGTAACCTTCAGTTTAACTTGATATCTTTTTAATTGTATTTGGTGTTATTTATTTATTTATTTATTTATTTATATATTTAACGTTTTTATGGTATATAAGCCAGGTATTTCCATTTGTTTTTATCGCGTCCCTGTTTCCGATTTAAATAACATCATTCAGGTTTCCATCTGAAGTTAAGTATTTATCATCTTTTTTTAGCGTAGTGGTTTTTGGATTGCTCTATTTGTCCCTCGGGAATTTTTCAAAGTTTTGCATATAACCCTCAGTTTAATTTGATATCTTTTTAATTGGATCTGATGCCATTTACAATCTTAGCGTTTTATGGATATTGGTCAGTTTTATCGTTTCATTTAGTGGCATGTTTTTTAGGAGTGGTTTCCATACATGCCGTTCAAATTTTCATCGTTTTTAGACCACCTTTATATTAACATTACAATAATTTTTAATAATTTTTCCTCGTGGTTTTAAGCCTTTATTTAGGGTGATTCTATATCACTTAAATGGTAGTGATATGGACATTGTCTATTGGCAAATGGTTATTTCATATGCCATTCCAATTTTTTAAAAAACATTTTAAAGGTTAATCAGTGAAGCTATGTTCATGTTTTAGTTTCATTTTTTGGATATCCTTTTCCATTGTATTTGGTATGATATGTAGATCCCCCAATAAGAGTTTCCCTTTTACATACCAGTTTTTCCATTATTATAGATGTTATATTTTGTTTAGTATTGGCCATTTGTATTATAATCCTCATCCTTGTTTTTTCAGAGGTACTATTAGCCCTGATGCTAAGGGCTTCAATCACATTTTCAGTGCATATTTTGAAATTCATTGCTACCACACACCGATAAGGTAACATCCTCGACTCACTCCTGCTTCTTAGTAGTCTTTTTCATTTTCAGTGTCTATATGTTTTTTATATATTAACTATTTGTCCTCCTCATCCTCTTGGGTTCTCTTCTCAAGTTTCTTTTGTGTCAAATAAGTAGATTTTTATGAGCTTGCACTCTTTTTAAATGTATTTTAATGTATTCTCATACATATATATTTATTTGTTTTTGAGTCCTTTTTTTTGATTAACCCTGTTCATAGTATAGTGTATTGATATAGTTTTTAACGTATTTTGTTTTATTTTTACAACATGCTATGATGTTAAAGCCTTTTATACTTTTTTAGTACAATTGTTATAATTTCTTTATTTCTTTATTTATGGTTTTTAATGTTTTTTAGTGTGCCCTTATAACCCCTGATGAAGTACTACACGAAACACGGTCCTGTGTTGGGTTTTGGCCACCTTATGATTGTTTAATAAAGGTGTTGTGTGTGAACCTGCCACTTTTTGTGTTTGTTTTGGTACGTTTCTGCCTCTCCAGGAGGCATTGGCTAATGGAGCCTGTGGGTGTGGGTGTGTCTGCCCCTGTTGGCTGCTGCTTTACGGCAGAGGTTCCCAACTCCAGTCCTGGTGTGCCAAACACTGTTCGGGTTTTCATGCTGTCCCTCATGAATATGCATGAGATACATCTGCATACCATGGGGGTGGTGCATAGCTATGCAGCACAGGCATCTTTATTAGAGGCAGCATGGAGCCTGAATGGTGTTTGGCCCTCCAGGACTGCATTTGGGAGACTCTGCTCTAGGTAATGCGCCTGTTTATGGTGTCTTTGCTCTGTAGGGTAAAATGTAGGTGTTCTGGGCATGTTTACGTCATCTGCAATAAAGGTTCTGTCTGTATTAGCACGTTGTAGTAGTGGGTAAAATATGGGGCTGGGTTGGCAGGCACCATAGCTGGGACTTGAACCTGTGACCTTCTGCCTCCACACACACTGGTTGTGTGCACTGCACCACCATCTTGCCACAGAGACAGTGCATTCCCTGGTGATACCATGACTGTTTGTCTGGCAGGGCCTGTCTGTTGCAGTGCATGGCACCCACCTACACAGGGCTAGGCCATGGTCTGCTCTGGGCAGCTGCCACTGCCCCCTCCACCAACAGCACCCCTCCACCACCATGCTGTCATGGCCTTATATTGGAGACAGCATAAAACCTGAATGATTTGTGGGCCTCCAGGACTGAATTTGGGGGACTCTGCTCTAGGTAATGCGCATGTTTCTGGTGTCTGTGCTCGGTGGGGTAAAATATAGGTGTTTGAACCATGCGTATGTTCTCTGCAATAAAGGTTTGTCCTTACTATCACGGTTTGGTAGCGGGTAAAATATGGGGACTGGATTGGCAGTAGCCCCAGCTGGGACTTGAACTTCTGACCTTCTGCTCCTGAACAAACTGGCTGTATTCACTGCACCACACTGTGCTCACAAAGACAGTGCAGTCCCTGGAGATACCATGGTTGTTTGTCAGACAGAGCCTGTCTGTTGCAGTGCATGGCACCCACCTACACAGGGCTACGCCATGGTCGGCTCTGGGCAGCTGCCACTTCCCCCCTCCACCACCAATACCCCTCTGCCATCTGTAAGATGTGGTCAAGTTACTCTCCTGTAGGTCCTGGGTTCATTTCACTTCACAGAGCCAGTAGGGTTTGTAATAAAACAACCAAACAGGTGTGGCTTGGAGAAAGGTTTTTTATGTAGAAATAGGCTTATTACATAGGTATTGAACAGAGGTATATAGTGATTGTTACAGAGCTGTTTCAGTGTGCATCAATGAATCTGTGTGTGCATGTGCAGGTGTGAAATGTGAGAGAGAGAGAGAGGCCAGAACATGTGGGTCAGAGCCTCATGGCAAGAGAGAGGGGGAGGGGTGGAGAGAATTGATTATCAGAGCCTCCTGTCCTTCATTTCCAATGAATAGTGGAAGAGAGAGAGCAAGAGGAAGTGTTTCTGTCCTTTATAGTGAATTGAATCCTCTCCAGCACTTCCCCTTGAGGTCTGCTATTGTTTTTAGCCACTCCCTTTGAGGTCTGCCATTCTTGATTTAGCAAGTAGGGGCTGCAGACAGGCCCTGGAGACTGAAATCACCAGGGGGTCAGAGTTAATCTCATCTTGTAAACTGTCCTATTACCTTTGGAGACTGAAATCACCAGAGTACAAAGCTGCATGAAATGTATGCTGACATCTCCCACACCTTTTTTATTTTTCTTTATTATTTGTGCCTGGAAATGGTGGAAGCAAACCTGTGGTACCTGTCCCAGCTGCCATTACATGATAGTAGGCAGCTTGTCTAATACCTCCTGTATTAAATACCTTGCTACGTCTAGCAGGTCCCCTGTCCTGCACAGTACTGTCTCTAGTGTTCTAGAGATAAATAAGTCTCCTTATGAGTCCAAACCTCGTGTCTTAGGTAGAGCAGCCACTACTGGGGGGGGGGGGGCCCAATATGCTACCTCCGTGCCCGTCTTAGAGAGAGTGAACAGTGCATAAGGGCTGCAGGAATCTTTGAGGAGGCTAAAGCCAAAAGGTACCAGGATGCTATGAGTGAGGATAGGAAGCAATACTAGACTGCAGCTAACTCTGGTATTCAGTGTAATAGGAAATGCCAAATTAGCAGGCCAAATTAGCCTGGATGTAGGGGTGGATGCTGGAGAAGTTCAGTGTAACTACCTTAAAATGTTGTTGATGTTCTATAGGACATGCACTGCAAGGAAATGTACATTTGTTTCATCTTACAGCACAGGAAAATTACGATAATGCATAGCAATATTTGTACAGCAGTTAAAATAATAATCGGGTGAATAAAAACATTAAAGACATGATCAGCAGTAGGTGAGTAACCAAATAACAATTCCCACACAGACACATGAGCATCTTGTAGCAAGGGTCCTACAATTTTATTTTATTTATTTATTTACTACACACTTATATACCGCTACTTCCAGCGATCAGCAGCGGTTTGATTTATCTTTGGGGATAGCCAATCAAGACTTGGGGGGGGGGGGGGGTGGTATTTGTTGTAATGTGTCCATTCTCATAAGCGATGGTGTGATTCACTTCAGTGGATGTTGTTTTAAGGTGATCAATATAGGCATGGAGTTCTGTAAAGTTGAGCAGTTTATGTAGTGTCTCTTCTCCCATGCCAAGTGGTAAGGGATGCACAGCATATGAGATAAAGTCTGGAATGTCCATAGAGTCATTGGTAACCAGCGGTGTGGAATAAGTTGTCCCATTAATGGTGAGGGAGACCAGTGGTGTATAACTGTACCAGGTATTGTTTGGTAAATAGTTTGAACTGTACAACAAAGTGTTCTTGGAAAGGCGAATGTCATGCATTCTGGGAGCAATCGAAAAAGAAACATTCTGGGGAAAGAACAGATGAAAACAAAAGTGTCCAGCTCCAAGGTAATGCAAACTATGTGAGGTAGTCAGGGAATATGAGAGCTTAACAGTCAGGGAGCAAGAGGAGGAATTGTTCCAGCAGGAGGTGTCAGCCTCTTTAAACTGGTGAGGTTGACACTTGAACTGAAATGTAGTCTGCTCACACAAACTGGGGTCCATGGGCTTGAATGAAGTCCAGGTGTCGTCCAGTGGCTGCACCCATGTGAGATGGTCCACAGGATACATAAGCATATTATCAAACTGCACCCCAATATTAACAATAGGATAAATAACTGTGTGTTGTCCTGACCATGGGATCAAAGTACAGATAGAGCAGCCTTGTGGTGAACAAATGGGAACACTAACTGTCCACCTATCAAGGTGAGCTATAGCAAATTCCGGTATTTTGGTACTAGCCATATGAATGGGAGATGGTGGCCAGTGTCCTAACTTAGCAGTGATCAGAATTTCCTTTAGTATAGTAATAAGCTCGATCTGTACTTGATCACAGGCAAGAGCCCAGGAAATATTCTTTCCCAATCTATATTCTGCATGTGCTAAGGTAACAATTTTCTGTTCTATAATGGGAGATATAAGAGCAAAGGTATCTACAACTACATTGGACAGTTTAGAGGAAGCTTCATTAATAATATGTTGTGAGGTAAAACCATCAGCAGCATGCTGAGCAGTGGATCCCATTTTATTACGGAGCACCTCTATATCAATTATATTAAGGGCACCCAGTGCAGTCCCTGTGCCACCTAAAATTGTATCAATTAATTCACGCTTGTGTCGAAATTGCTTGGCTCAGGGTGTTACTGACTGCATATCAAACCAAGTATTGAGCATTTGTATGTGGTTGGCAACAAACTGAGAGCAATTTGGATATTTGTGAGTAACTAGAAACAATTTGGGAAATAGATGCCAAGTAAGAAAATGGTATTCCACATCATATAAAACATCGTGTGGTGCATCATATTTAATCTGAAAGGGATGTCCTTCCTGAAATGGGTGGATATCAGAAAGGTAGAGTACAGGAGGAGCAGAAGTGGTGGGAGGGGTGAGATGAGGGGTGGTAGGTAAACAAGATACATCCAAAAGGAATGAAGTCTCAGTGATGTGCTGTTGATCACTCACAACCCATGTATAAGTTATTTTCCAGGTACCTCTGTCCTGACAGGAAATATTGTAAAAAATCAAAGCAGGAGGACCTAGAAAGTAACGTTCTGGGCGTGCCCTCAATTCTTGTGTCCTTTCTAGAGAAGTGGAAACTGGTGGCTCCCACTGTACTTGAGTGATGTTTAATGAATAGAACACTGGCTTGTCCTGTACCGAACAGAAACTCAGGATGACCAGATCCTTTCCTTCCAGGAAAGGTGGGGGTATTTCTTGGTAGCGATACACTCCACCTGTGGAGTTAGCCCAGCCAATCGTGCATATTCGGATGATAGTTCCTGTAATGAGACTTGAGTAGAAGAGAGCAGATACAAGAACAACAGGAAACCGAGACATAATAAAAGCAAACTTGTTTCACTCTACTAGGGAGTAAACTAATGCTCTCCACTTATACTATGTAACAACAAAAACAAAAAAAAACCCATATAATAATTTTACTACTTATTTACATAACTATTAAACACATGTCAGCTATACAGCAGAAGTAAATAGTTACCGTCCTCAAGCGACTTTTGTTCAGAAAGCAGCTGTCCGTGCTGTCTTCAGATGGTATCTGAAAACAAAGACTGATAAAACACGTATTACCCATATGGTTTTAACTGGGTGATGTGTTTCCAGTACTGCTGGTTGTCAGGCATTAGGATCTGGTATAAGCTTGGGCCTAAGGTATCAGTAACTAAGTATGGTCCCTCCCACTGTGCAGTTCCAAAGGGGAGGTTTGGTCTAGGTCTCATCTCTGCAAGACACTAGTGACAGGGCTTCCTTCATGTATTCATGAAATATTGATGGGGAATCCTTATATCCCTGTGGAAGCACAGTCCATGCATATTGTTTATTCAGCCACTGAAAGGCAGTTTTGTACTGGCATTCAAGGGCCAGGGGCAGACTCCAAAACCCATTGGATATGTCTAAAACAGAAAAATTTACATTTGGGATTCAGTTTAGAGATCATTTCAGGGTTTGAGGCTACCACGGGCACTACAGATTTTGAAACTTGATTCAGGGCACGGAAGTCCATAGTGAGCCTGAAGGAACCCCCCGGTTTAACTATCGGCCAGGCTGGTGAATTGCATGTGGAAGAAATAGGTCTAATCAGACCCCTCTCCTCCAGTATCTTCACAATTTTAGTCACTGGTTCTATAGCCTGATGAGGTACTGGGTATTGTTTCTGTGGTGGAGGATCCTCGCCTTCCAACAGTATTTCTGTGTGCATTTTCCCACAATCTAAGTTGTCTTGAGCCCAGACTGGAATATCAGCCACTTCTGAGGGAATTACACACAGATCATACTGCTGAGCTGCCTTGGTGCACTGAGTTGCTAACTGCATGGGAATGATTTCATGCACTAAAGTTTTAGAAGCACTTGAAGTTCCTGAATACTGCCACAATTTAAGATTAGCCATATCCCCCACCAAATTTAACTGGTTGAGAACATCAATTCCAATTATTTCTTTTGGTGTGTTCACTATAGTGGAGGCAGTGGTTTCCAACATGTCCTTGTTTTGTTCACTGTGCACAGGGATACCCCATTTAACTGGGATAGCCACACACTTGGAAGCTGTTTCATTAATTCCTTGAATTTCATAAATTTCCATATTTTTCTGCTCTGCAGTGGGAGAAGCTCTGTTAGTAAAACTAATTCCAGCCCCTGTGTCAATCAAAGCTAATTTATCCTGACCCCCTATTCTGCTGATAACATTGGGGCGTGCACAAGAGTCCAATATCAAGGGTGTTACAAGCCTTAAATTTTGTCCTGGGCCTGTATCCATTTCATCATCCAGAGGCTCTGGAATTGAGTCCTCTGCTGAGATAAAGGAGGCAGGCTGGGCTATGAAGGCTTGAGACATTTTGATATCTGAACCCAGAAGGTCAGGACACCCCTATGCACTAGCCTTGTGTTTGTCCTGAGCTGCTTGTATGTCCTGTTTTAATTTATCTATTTCTATCTGCAGTATATGTTTGTCTTGTTCCCATTTAATTTTCTCCTTTTCTAGCCCATCTCTCTGTGCTTTGAGCTCTTGAAAGGGGATGTAACCTGAGGAGTTTCTAAAAGTACCTCTGCTTTGTCCTCTCCAAGGTGTGTCCTCTGTCTGTGTTTCTTGTGTACTGAGAGGATCCCTCGGCTTGCCACTTAGGTGTGTGTCCTCTGTCTGTGTTTCTTATGTACTGTGAGGATCCTTCGGCTTGCCACTTCCGTGCTTCTGATACTGTAATGACCTGCGAGGGCTGGGTCTTCCAAACAGACCCAATTCTGAGCATTAAAGTATCAAAAGGGGTTGCTTCAGGGTCTTCAGAAAATAACAGAAGGTGTTTTGTAATCTCAGGGGATAGCAATTCTAATAAAAATGCCTTATGCTTGTTCTCCCCATCATCTTCTGCACTGGGCCAGGACTCCTGCTCATTAAGAACTGCTTTTGAAATCCAGGCTCTATATGCAAACTGTTCCAGTGTATCATTTGGTAGAGGTGAAATAATGTTAAATACTTGCATTGGGGAACAGTGAAATAGTTTCTCAGTATCCCTTTTAACCAATATGTACCCCTTTTAACCAACTGGTATGGGTGAGTGAGAGAGCCAACTCTATAATAGTGTGGGCCCAGAGCCAAATGCATAAGTCTATCAAAGTCTGATTGTTTTCTTCTGTATTTCCCTAGACCCCAGTGAATCAGAATATCAGTCGCCCATTTACACCAATGATTTACATTAAGAGGCATAGGGCCAATTTTCTCAACTATCTTTTCTATATCTCTATCTTTTAAATTTTCCTGCAACATTACTTTAACTGGTGCTTTGAGTTCAGTACTCGGTGCCATGTCAAAGGGGTATGTTTACTAAACGGCGCACTTGTGCGGGGCGCACTTGAGCATGCTAAAATGATGCACTTAAGTGCTCTTAAGCGCCCCGCACAACTGCGCGTCACATTAACGGGCCCCGCACACGTGCGACGAAAACGCGCACGTGTGCGGGGTGTTGATGTGCGATAGAGGCGGGGAAAGGCTGACGGAGGGCGGAGGAAGGCCCCCGAGGGGCGGAGGGACGGGGTCAATGGGTGGAGAGTGGGAGGGGAGAGGCTCCCCGCACAGGAGCGGGGCCGAATTTCCAAGTAAAAACTACCGCATTTAAAGGGAAGAGAAACCATTTCCGTCAGCAATGTAAAGCCAAACCGGGGAAACCTAAAACACGTGAGCAGTGTGATACATGTGCACAGAACAAATTTCAAATAACAACTGCAAATGACCACAACAAAAAATGTAAAAAGTATAAGCCAGCTGGGCAACATTGATATCAATGGCCAACATTAAAAAACACTCCCAGGAAAGCTCCAAAAAAAAAGGAATGAGTTATGGAAGGGTCTACGGAGAGTAGACCCCTCCAAAACACATTTCGTTTTGGGGAGCCTACCTGGGAGTGTATATAATGTTGCCCATTGATATCAATGTTGCCCAGCTCGGTTATGTGTTTATTCCCCTTTCTTTGAGGTCATATGTGAGGGTTAATTGCCCGTTTGTCACCATACAAGGTGAATGAGCCCACAGTAACACTGTGCAGAGGTTTTCTGAGCCAATCCTGTCCACATATTTTTCCCACAACTAAACCGTGATAGTAAGGACAAAACTGTATAGCTGAGAACATATGCATGGTAATACGCCTATATTTTACCACACCAATCACAGACACCATAAACATCCGCATTACCTAGAGCAGAGTCTCCCAAATGCAGTCCTGGAGGGCCCCACACCATTCAGGTTCCATGCTGCCTCTAATAATGATGCCTGTGCTGCATATCTATGCACCACCCCCATGGTATGCAGATGTAGCTCATGCATATTTATGAGGGAGAGCATGAAAACCCAAACAGTGTTTGGAACACCAGGACTGGAGTTGGGAAACCCTGCCGTAAAGCAGCAGCCAACAGGGGCAGACACACCCACACCCACACCCAAAGGCCCCATTGGCCAAGGCCTCCTGGAGAGGCAGGACATTGGGCCCTGCCTGTATCTCCCAATAACAGCACCTGCATACCTTAGCAATGCCACCCTACACCTGGGTATACGGTTCACAGCTACCAAACGTTTCCTATGATAGCTGGCAGATAGAAATTCCTACGTTAAGCACATTTTGCTCATTGAGCTCCAACGTAACAATCCTTCAGATGTCTGTGGTGTGTGCTGCAGGTCTGGTCTCTGACAGTGTTTACCACCCTGGGGTGTGACCCCCAACAGTACTGCGTACCATATCCATGCATGTACTGTGCCCAGGACTGGTGTGGTGGGTATAGCTGCTGAACCCCTCTATAGTAGCACACTGCTGGCATAGGTGTGGCGGTGGCTGGCTGTCTATACAGTGTGTGGTGGCTGCAAACACCTTCCACAGCCCACACTGCCAGCAATGTTGCCAGTATTGGGATGCCAATGTGCATAATGAGGAGCAAGGTACCATGGGTATTGGACGGACAGGGTGGCCTGGCAAGGGTGCATC
Source organism: Ichthyophis bannanicus (assembly GCA_033557465.1). NCBI lineage: Eukaryota > Metazoa > Chordata > Amphibia > Gymnophiona > Ichthyophiidae > Ichthyophis > Ichthyophis bannanicus. The sequence continues at coordinate 1,081,578,803 of CM066032.1, forward strand.
TGCACAGGGCATAGAGCACTGACTGGGACATTGTAGTGCTCGGCCACCACCTACACAGACAGGGTGACCTCAGTATGTCCTGCTGAGAGATCACTCTCACCCTGACTGTGCAGTGACCACAGCATGGTGGGGCACCCCCATAGTGCTATATAGTATTTCTCTCATGTGATAGATATGGGTTTCTTTTTGGGGCCCAGTCACTGATCTATCTGCTTGCTGTGTATGCTGACATCCCAGTTCTGGGTGCATGCATCTCCATTGGGAACATGCACTATGGCCTAACTAGCAGGCTGTTTGTAGCTGGTGTGTGTCTTGATGGAGCAGCTTGCAGGGTGCTGATGACCTGCTGCAGGAGAATAGCAGATAGTGTTGGGGTGCAGCTTACCATATGTGGGCCTAATGTCTGAATGCTATTGTATTATGGATATGTGTAGAGCTGCATTGACTGCCCTGTGGGGTGTATGTCCCTCAGCAGGGCTGGGGTTGATAGTCCTCTCTACAGCCACCTTTGTAGGGAGGTAGAAGGTGGATATATTGATTGGAGACCCTGTTTGCCACCCTCAACCCCTGGGTGGTGCATGGGCCCATAGTGGCTACACCTGACTGACAGAGATATCCAAGCAGTTTGTGCAGAAACTACGTATCTGAAACATTAACACTGCTTTGGACCTCTGACATGGCCTCTTTCAGCCATGGAAGGTGTTGTGGACCTGGTTCTGGCCGCCTCATCGCACACTCAGTGTGAGCACAATACCCGCACAATGTGACGGTGTGTAGCTACTCTGTGCTAATAAAACACACGGTCAGTACCCCCTACCAGGCCGCGGTGCTGTGGGGTTGCACATGGTCACATCCCCCTACTAGGCCGAGGTGCTGTGGGGGTACATTCCCCATCTTGTGTTCATCTGTGGACAGCTGATTTGCATGTGCAGTGCATCATGGCTAACCCTATCCTAGTGACCACAGCAGACTGTCTGTGTGGTGACGTGCAGGCTCTCTGCAGCCAGCCAGGGGCTTGCTAGCAGCTGTAGAGCTGTAGCCCAATGGCTACTTCACTGCCTGTGAAGCTAGAGGTCATGGGTTCAAACCCACAGTGCGGTTATGTGATAGGGTTGTCCAAAGCATTGTTTTTATTTAATGTACATATTTTGATGCCCGCAAAAACACCCTCAGCGTACTGTACCCATAGGGTGCCTCTGAGGGCGCTTTATAGGGCACCCTATAGGGCTCCTTATGGTTCCCGTCCATATAAGGTGCACTGTACATTATCCTGTGATGCAACTTATAGGGTGCCCTATAGGGGACATATAAGGGTGCCGTGGCGGACAGTGCACTTGAAAATGTGCCTTATAGGGCGCCTTATGTTAACACGCCTTGAGGGTGCGTTTGCTAGTGATGGTAATTGAAGTAGAAATAAAATGCCCCTGAGACACTCTTCCCCATAATATGCAATGCCTCAGACAGCCATTTTCATTGTGCACAGTGGGGGATCGAACCCCTGATCCCTGCACCATTGGTAAGTGCCTTCACCATTGTGCTGTGGCTCTGCTCTTCTGTTTGCACATCAGCGCTCCACTTATACCTCCCAGTATTAGATTGCCGCAGCAACATCAGCGCGCCGCCTTATGCCGCCCAGTATTAATATGCCGCCAAAAACATCTGCGCGCCGCCTTATGCCGCCCAAAACATCAGCGTGCAGCTTTATGCCTCCCAGTATTTCTCTGCCTCCTAAATTAATGCATCAGCCAGCCGTCTTTAGTGGGCTCTGTGGGGGATTGAACCCCCGATCCCTGCACCATTGGCAGGTGCCTTAACCATTGTGCAAAAGGGCGCCGCGCACCTTAGCGCATATTTAAATTACGGCTTTTCTTTTTCAGGTCGGGACGCCCACTCCTTATATGGCATCCGCACTCTACCGCGGCCCGCACTTTACCGGGATCTTAGTAAACATACCCCTAAGTCATCTGAATTATCCTCCTGACAGAGATCCTGATTATTGCTGGGTTCTGGCTGAGATAAACTATCATGATTTTCTTCCTGTGATTCATTTGTATTCTTCCCATTCCTAAGTCCAACTATGCATACTTTAGTATTCTTTTGTTTGTCAGTAGCTTGTATGTATTGCTGATAGGGTGTGTCATAGGCATAGGGGGCTGAGGGAGAAGTAGGCGTATACTTATTTTTTTGTCTTTCAGATGCCAATTGATCCTTAACGTGCCTCAATTCAAGTTTAAGTGCTTCTAATTGCTCACTAACAGTTATGAAAGAATTTGTGGCTTGTATAACTTGAGTCCTTTGCATAGAGATGCAAATTTGTGCCTCCTCAAGGTCTTTGTTTAATTGTGTGCACTGAGAAGTCAGTTCAGAGTTGTCCTGTTTCATGCTAATGAGTCCCCTGCACATGCCTTGGATAAAAAGGCATTTTCTTTTATTTGTTTTCTTTTTGAATTCTTGATCTTGGTTTAACATTTGTCTTTGAATATTATACCATGATGACTCAGGGAATTCACCTTCAAAGGGACCCCCTTTCCTCTTACAGTATGAAATTATGATTTCTTTAAGTTCTTTAAAATCAAAGGCTTCCATATTTGATACTGCAGAAAGGCTGTAGTTGGACTATCTCAAATGTGTAACCTTAGAAGGAGGAATGCTCACTTTTATGAAGAAGTGAGACTTAGGGGTATGTTTACTAAGATCCCGGTAAAGTGCGGGCCGCGGTAGAGTGCGGATGCCATATAAGGAGTGGGCGTTCTGACCTGAAAAAGAAAAACCGTAATTTAAATATGCGCTAAGGTGCGCGGCGCCCTTGTGCGCCCCGCACCTTAGCGCATCGGATGGCTGCGCGGGAGGCATATGTGGCACGCTGATGGGCAAGCAGAAGAGCAGAGCCACAGCACAATGGTTATGGCACCTGCCAATGGTGCAGGGATTGGGGGTTCGATCCCCCACAGAGCCCAATAAAGACAGCTGGCTGATGCATTAATTTAGGAGGCAGAGAAATACTGGGAGGCATAAAGCTGCACGCTGATGTTTTTGGCGGCGTGCTGATGTTTTTGGCGGCATATTAATACTGGGCAGCATAAGGCGGCGCGCTGATGTTGCTGTGGCAATCTAATACTGGGAGGTATAAGTGGAGCGCTGATGTGCAAACCGAAGAGCAAAGCCACAGCACAATGGTGAAGGCACTTACCAATGGTGCAGGGATCAGGGGTTCAATCCCCCACTGTGCACAATGAAAATGGCTGGCTGAGGCATTGCATATTATGGGGAAGAGTGCCTCAGGGGGCATTTTATTTTTACTTCAAATACCATCACTAGCAAATGCACCCTCAAGGCGTGTTAAGATAAGGCGCCCTATAAGGCACATTTACAAGTGCACTGTCCGCCACGGCACCCTAATATGTCCCCTATAGGGCACCCTATAAGTTGCGTCACAGGATAATGTACAGTGCACCTTATATGGACGGGAACCATAAGGAGCCCTATAGGGTGCCCTATAAAGCACCCTCAGAGGCACCTATGGGTACAGTACGCTGAGGGCCTTTTTGCGGGCATCAAAATATGTACATTAAATAAAAACAATGCTTTGGACAACCCTATCACATAACCCCACTGTGGGTTTGAACCCAAGCCCTCTTGCTTCACAGGCAGTGAAGTAGCCATTGGGCTACATCTCTATAGCTGCTAGCAAGCCCCTGGTTGGCTGCAGAGAGCCTGCACGTCACCACACAGACAGTCTGCTGTGGTCACTAGGATAGGGTTAGCCCACCCGTACCCATGATGCACTGCACATGCAAATCAGCTGTCCACAGATGAACACAAGATGGGGAATGCACCCCCACAGCACCTCGGCCTAGTAGGGGGATGTGACCATGTGCACCCCCACAGCACCTCGGCCTAGTAGGGGGATGTGACCATGTGCACCCCCACAGCATCTCGGCCTGGTAGGGGGTACTGACCGTGTGTTTTATTAGCACAGAGTAGCTACACACCGTCACATTGTGCGGGTATTGTGCTCACCCTGAGTGTGCGATGAGGCGGCCAGGACCAGGTCCACAACACCTTCCATAGCTGAAAGAGGCCATGTCGGAGGTCCAAAGCAGTGTTAATGTTTCAGATATGTAGTTTCTGCACAAACACCTTGGATATCTCTGTCTGTGTCAGTCAGGTGTAGCCCCTATGGACCCCTAGGTGGCCCATGCACCACCACCACCCCCTTCCCCCCTCCATCAGGGCTGAGGGGGGCAAACAGGGTCTCCAATCAATACATCCACCCTCTACCTCCCTGCAAAAGTGGCTGTAGAGGGGATTATCAACCCCGGCACTGCTGAGGGACATACACCCCACAGGGCAGTCAATGCAGCTCTACACCTCTCCATAACACAATAGCAGACAGACATTAGGCCCACATATGGTAAGCTGAACCCACAACACTATCTGCTAATCTCCTGCAGCAGGTCATCAGCCGCTGCACCCTGCAAGCCGCTCCATTAAGACACACACCAGCAACAAACAGCCTGCTAGTTAGGCCATAGTGCATGTTCCCAGTGGAGATGCGTGCACCCAGAACTGGGATGTCAGCATACACAGCAAGCACAGATAGATCAGTGACTGGGCCCCAAAAGGAAACCCATATCTATCACATGAGAGAAATACTATATAGCACTATGGGGGTGCCCAGCCATGCTGTGGTCACTGCACAGTCAGGGTGAGAGTGATCTCTCAGCAGGACATACTGAGGTCACCCTGTCTGTGTAGGTGGTGCCCGGGCACTACAATGTCCCAGTCAGTGCCCTATGCCCTGTGCAGATGCACCCTTGCCAGGCCACCCTGTCCGTCCAATACCCATGGTACCTTGCTCCTCATTATGCACATTGGCAGCCCAATACTGGCAACATTGCTGGCAGTGTGGGCTGTGGAAGGTGTTTGCAGCCACCACACACTGGATAGACAGACAGCCACCGCCACACCTATGCCAGCAGTGTGCTACTATAGAGGAGTTCAGCAGCCATACCCACCACACCAGTCCTGGGCACAGTATATGCATGGATATGGTACGCAATACTGTTGGGGGTCACTCCCCAGGGTGGTAAACACTGTCAGAGACCAGACCTGCAGCACATACCACAGACATCTGAAGGATTGTTACGTTTGGAGCTCAATGAGCAAAATGTGCTTTACGTAGGAATTGCTATCTGCCAGCTATCATAGGAAACGTTTGGTAGCTGTGAACCGTATACCCAGGTGTAGGGTGGCATTGCTAAGGTATGCAGGTGCTGTTATTGGGAGATACAGGCATGGCCTAATGTCCTGCCTCTCCAGGAGGCCTTGGCCAATGGGGCCTGTGGGTGTGTGTGTGGGTGTGTCTGCCCCTGTTGGCTGCTGCTTTACGGCAGGGTTTCCCAACTCCAGTCCTGGTGTTCCAAACACTGTTCGGGTTTTCATGCTGTCCCTCATAAATATGCATAAGCTACATCTGCATACCATGGGGGTGGTGCATAGATATGCAGCACAGGCATCATCATTAGAGGCAGCATGGAACCTGAATGGTGTGGGGTCCTCCAGGACTGCATTTGGGAGACTCTGCTCTAGTTAATGAGGCTGTTTATGTTGTCTGTGGTAAAATATAGGCATATTACCATGCATATGTTCTCAGCTATACAGTTTTGTCCTTACTATCACGGTTTAGTTGTGGGAAAAATATGTGGATAGGATTGGCAGTAGCCCCAGCTGGGCTTTGAACCTGTGCTCTTCTGTTCTTGCACACACTGTTTGGGTGCACTGCACCACTGTGTTGCCACAGATGTGCTGCATTCCATGGGGAGGCCATGACTGTATATCCGACAGAGCCTGTGTGTTGCGGTGGACGGTGCCAGCCTGCACAGGCCTAGGCCACTGTGTGCTGTGGCTTGCGGCTACTGGCCCCTCCACCATCTGCACCCTTCCGCCAACATGCAGACATGTTCTTATCTTGGAAAAAGCATATGACCGGTTTGAGTTGTGGCACACCTGGATTGAATTTGGGGGACTCGGCTGTAGGCAATGGCATTTGGTATGGTTTGTGTAAAATATGGGTGTTTGCACCATGCTTATGTGCTCTGCAATACAGGGGTGTCCTGACTGTCACTGTTTAGTGGTGGGTAAAATTATGGGGACTGGGTTGTCAGGAGCCCCAGCTGGGATTTGAACCTGTGACCCTCTGGCCCTACAAGCACTGGCTGTGTCTGCTACACCACACTGTGGCCACAGAGACAATGCAGTCCCTGGAGATAGATAACCTGTCCGAATGGCTCAGAAACCTCTGCACAGTTTTACTGTGGGCTCATTCACCTTGTATGGTGACAAAGGGGCAAATAACCCTCAAATATGACCTCGAAGAAAGGGGAATAAACACATAACCGAGCTGGGCAACATTGATATCAATGGGCAACATTAGATACACTCCCAGGTAGGCTCCACAAAACGAAATGTGTTTTGGAGGGGTCTACGCTCCGTAGACCCTTCCATAAATCATTCCTTTTTTTTGGTGCTTTCCCGGGAGTGTTTTTTAATGTTGGCCATTGATATCAATGTTGCCCAGCTGGCTTATAGTTTTTACAGTTTTTGTTGTGGTCATTTTCAGTTGTTATTTGCAATTTTGTTCTGTGCACATGTATCACACTGCTCACGTGTTTTAGGTTTCCCCGGTTTGGCTTTACATTGCTGACGGAAATGGTTTCTCTTCCCTTTAAATGCATTCTACCGCGAGTGTTTCACTCGCGGTAGTTTTTACTTGGAAATTCGGCCCCGCTCCTGTGCGGGGACCCTCTCCCCTCCCACTCTCCACCCATTGACCCCGTCCCTCCGCCCCTCGGGGGCCTTCCTCCGCCCTCCGTCAGCCTTTCCCCGCCTCTATCGCACATCAACGCCCCGCACAAGTGCGCGTTTTCGTCGCACATGTGCGGGGCCCGTTAATGTGATGCGCACGCATGCGGGGCGCTTAAGAGCACTTAAGTGCATCATTTTAGCACGCTCAAGTGCGCCCCGCACAGGTGTGCCGTTTAGTAAACATACCCCTTAGAATCATAGTTGGAATGGTATAAATTTTATGGGTGTTCAGTAAAGAGTACTGGCATACAGACCACGCCTTAAAATTATACCTGAATAAAAAGTGCTTATCACCTTTTTAACAGGGTGGAAGTTTAGGGTGAAGTTATAGTAAGAAGGGTGTTAGGAGATTAACAGAATTGTTGTATCAATTGCAGCCAGCTTTAAGCCTGCTCTCACTAAGATAGTTACTGACAGGAGACAGAGAAATAAAAGTTAAAAGGGACAGGAGGTAATAGCTTTATCAGGAAATATGTATATTGTATTCAAGGAGGGACTGTTTACCTGTGTACCACTTCCAAACTAAATCTGGACTATCTCTCTGTCTTTTCTTAGCAGCTCAAATACTATAGCAAGCCTATACATCATAATAAGACAATTGCAAGCCACTCTGTGTGATGTCTTTAAAATTCTAGATGCTTACAGAGCTTTTTGACAATAAAAATCTCACCTTGTCTAACCCACAAAACAAATTTATCACTGGAACTGTTCACTAAATAATGTCTAAGGGGTCTGTTTACTAAATCGCGTTAGTGCAGTTCGCGGTAGGAGCCGCGGTAGTGAAAGAAACCCCAAATAAGGACATGGGCGGTACATCGTTACCACTACCGCGCGTTAGCAAAATTAACGAGCGTTACCGGGCGCCGTGCCACGTTACTGCGCGTTAATCATAAGAAGACGTACAGACACAAAGCACTGAAACAGAGCTGTAGCACAATGGTTACGGTACTGACCACTGTTACAGGCAGCATGGGTTCGAGCCCCCAGTGTGCCTAACACAGAAGGCTGTCTCAGGCATCACCCTGTACATTACAGAAGGAAAGAGGAGGCATGCTTTTCGTTACGCTGAGTATTGGTGTCAGAAAAACACCCTCGGAATGTGCCTAGCCACGTACGCTGGTACGTGCGTAGCTACGCGCGTACATTCGTGCGTGGGTACGTGTTTGTTTACGTGCGTGGGTACGTGTGTTTTTACCAGTGTGGGCATCTTATATTACAGACTTTGTAGGGTGTCCTGCACCTATGCATTATGCTAACAGATGTACGTGTGATGACCTATGGTTTATCAGAGCCTGTGAGCAGGTGCTGGTGTTTCACAGGGTTGGATTGGGCCAGTCACACCCATGATGCACTGCACATGCAAAGCAGCTGTCCACAGATACACACCATGGGGAATGCACCCCCACAGCACCTCGGCCTGGTAGGGGGTACCGACTGTGTGTTGTACTGGCACAGAGCAGCTACACACCGTCACATTGTGCGGGTACTGTGCTCACCCTGAGGGTGCAGTGAGGCGCCCAGCACTAGGTCCACAGCACCGGCCATGGCGCAGGTCCAAAGCAGTGTTACTGTGTGAGATAGGTAGTTTCTGCAGGAACACCTTGGACATCTCTGTCTGTTTCAGTCAGGTACAGCCCCCATGCACCACCACCACACCCCTCCCCCAGGGCTGAGGGAGGCAAACAGGGTCTCCTATCAAAAGATCCACAGTCTACCGTGCTGCAACGGTGGCAGTAGAGGGGAACATGAACCCTAGTCCTGCTGGGGAACAGACACCCCACAGGGCAGTCAATGCAGCTCTGTACACAACCATAACACAATAGCAGACAGACATTAGGCCTGGATATGGTATGCTGCACCCCACCACTATCTGATATTCCCCTGGTGCAAGCCATCAGCCACTGCACCCTGCAAGCCACTCCATCACAACACCTACCAGCTGCAAACAGTCTGCTAGTGCCCAGTGGAGATGCCTGCACCCAGAACTGGGATGTCAGCATACACAGCAAGCAGATACATCAGTGACTGGGCCCCAGACGGAAACCCATATGTATCACATGAGAGAAATACTAGATAGCACTATGGGAGTGCCTAGCCATGCTGTGGTCACTGCACAGTCAGGGTGAGAGTGATCTCTCCGCAGGATATACTGAGGTCACCCTGTCTGTGTAGTTGGTGGCCGGGCACTACAATGTGCCTGTCACTGCCCTATGCCCTGTGCAGATGCACCCTGGCCAGGCCACCCTGTCCGGCCTATACCCATGGTACCTTGCTCCTCATTATGCACATTGGCAGCCCAATACTGGCAACAGTGCTGGCAGTGTGGGCTGTTGAAGGTGTTTGCAGCCACCACACACTGGATAGACAGACAGCCACCCCCACACCTATGCCAGCATTGTGCTACTATAGAGGTGGTCAGCAGCCATACCCACCACACCAGTCCTGGGCATAGTACAGGCATGGATATGGTACACAAGACTGTCGGGGGGTCACTCCCCAGGGTGGTGAACACTGTCAGAGACCAGACCTGCAGCACACACCGCAGACATCAGAATGATTGTTATGGTGGAGCTCAATGAGCAAAATGTGCTTAACGTAGGAATTGATATCTGCCAGTTATCAGAGGAAACGTTTGATAGCTGTGTACCATATACCCAGGTGTAGGGTGGCATTGCTAAGGTATGCAACTGCTAGTATTGGGAGATACAGGCAGGGCCCAATGTCTTGCCTCTCCAGCTGGCATTGGCCAATGGGACCTGTGGGTGGGTGTGTGGCCCTGTTGGCTGCTGCTTTACGGCAGAGTTCCCCAACTCCAGTCCTGGTGTTCCACACACTGTTCGGGTTTTCATGCTGTCTCTCATAAATATGCATGAGCTACATCTGCATACCATGGGGGTGGTGCATAGCTATGCAGCACAGGCATCTTTATTAGAGGCAGCATGACACCGGAATGTTGTGGGGCCCTCCAGGACTGCATTTGCGGGACTCTGCTATAGGTAATGTGCCTGTTTCTGGTGTCTGTGTTTGGTGTGGTAAAATATAGGCCATGCGTATGTTCTCTGCACTACAGGAGTGTCTTTACTATCACTGTTTAGTGGTGGGTAAAACTATGGGGACTGGGTTGGCAGGAGCCCCAACTGGGATTTGAACCTGTGACCCTCTGGTCTTACAGGCACTGGCTGTGTCTGTTGCACCACACTGTGGCCACAGAAACAGTGCAGTCCCTGGAGTTAGTTAAACCGGCCTGACGAGTCAGAAACCCTGCTCTGCAACAGGTTTACTGTGGCCTCATTTACCTTGTATGCAGACAAAGGTGCACATAAACCGCAGAAATGACCTCACAAAAGGGGCACACACCCATAACCAAGCTGGGCAACAATGATATCATTGGGAAACATTACACCACACACCCAGGACAGCTCCTTTACAATGTAATGCTCTTTGCAAGGGTCTGCGGAGCGTAGACCCTTCCACACATCATTTCCTTTTATTTTGGTGCTTTCAAGGGAGTGTTGTTCCTTGTTGCCCATTGCTATCACTGTTGCCCAGCTGAATTCTGCTTTTTAAAATGTTTCTTGTGGTCATTTTTAACGTTTTATGTGATATTTTGTTCTGTGCACATGTATCACACTGCTCACGTTTTGTGGGTTTCCCCGGTTTTCTGTACATTGCTGACGTAAATGGTTTCTCTTCCCTTTAATGCCTTTAACGACAGGTTTTCATTTGCGTTGGAAGTGAGCTCTGACACTCCGCGCGTTAGTATGAGGGGAGCCTCTCTCCGCCCACTCTCCGCCCATTGACCCCTTCTCTCCGCCCACTCTCCACCTTCTGCGCTGTTTTAACGCGCCGCGGAGCTTTACGATCGTTAACTACGGTTAACGCGCGTAGTATGACGTTAACGGTCGTTAGCGCGTCGGTACGCGCGTTATACGGCACTTACGGTCGTTAACGTCATACTACGCGCGTTATTCACGTTTAGTAAACATAGCCCTAAGTGTCATCCAGTCTGTCAATTGTAAATGGTCACAAGGACTTTTGATTCTGTCTGAAATCTACTTAATGTATTATACAAAATTATTACTTACCCAACTGGTGATCTGCTGTGAAATCCAAGAAGGCGAGCCCCATAAAGTGTAAGATGTGGTCAAGTTACTCTCCTGTAGGTCCTGGGTTCATTTCACTTCACAGAGCCAGTAGGGTTTGTAATAAAACAACCAAACAGGTGTGGCTTGGAGAAAGTTTTTTTTATGTAGAAATAGGCTTATTACATAGGTATTGAACAGAGGTATATAGTGATTGTTACAGAGCTGTTTCAGTGTGCATCAATGAATCTGTGTGTGCATGTGCAAGTGTGAAGTGTGAGAGAGAGAGAGAGGCCAGAACATGTGGGTCAGAGCCTCATGGCAAGAGAGAGAGAGAGGGGGGAGGGGTGGAGAGAATTGATTATCAGAGCCTCCTGTCCTTCATTTCCAATGAATAGTGGAAGAGAGAGAGCAAGAGGAAGTGTTTCTGTCCTTTATAGTGAATTGAATCCTCTCCAGCACTTCCCCTTGAGGTCTGCTATTGTTTTTAGCCACTCCCTTTGAGGTCTGCCATTCTTGATTTAGCAAGGAGGGGCTGTAGACAGGCCCTGGAGACTGAAATCACCAGGGGGTCAGAGTTAATCTCATCTTGTAAACTGTCCTATTACCTTTGGAGACTGAAATCACCAGAGTACAAAGCTGCATGAAATGTATGCTGACACCATCATGCTGACATGCCCTTCTGCTGGTGGTGCTGGTGGTGTGCAGTCTCAAGCCATCCAGTGTGCAGGTAGGCGGCTGCCTATGGTGCATGTTCTGGGGTAGGGGTATCTGCATAGGCGTCCACGCTTCCCCCCAACACCGCCTACCAATGTTCTGTGCCCTTGGGGGTACCTGCTGGGTACTATCCCCTGTGACACTGTGATAAACACTCTCGTGCCCATGTTGGGCCCTCATCAGTTGCTGTCTGGCTGCTGTTCAGTTTCAGCATTCCTAAGTGCCATCTAGGCATCTGCCTAGTCCGCACTGTGCCCCAGCTGCACCACAGCATGTGCCGCCTGCAGCCCTCTGTATCCCCTTTCCCAGCATCTGTCCAGTTGCCCATTCCGACATGCCCGCCCTGCTGTTGTGGAACATGTGCATGCCATAGGTAACCTGTCCAATGGAGAGGGAAACCCTGATCAGTGCTATTTCACTGTGGGATCATTCACCTTGTATGGGGACGGAGCGTAGACCCTTCCAAAATTCATATTTATTTTTTGGGGCTTTCTTGGGAGTGTTTTTTGCTGTATCCCATTACTGTCACTATTGTCCAGCTTGATTATAATTTGTTTTAATTTTGTTGGGGTCCTTTTCAATGTTTATTTGTACTTTTGTTCGGTGCACATGTATCACACTTATCACTTTTTTGTAGGTTTCCCTGGTTTTGCTGTACATTGCTGACAGAAATGGTTTCTCTTCCCTTTAAATTGGCTCTATCGTGAGGTTTTCACTCGCGTTATTTTTAGCCTCAAATTTCACCTCGCTAGTGTGTGGGGAGCCTCTCCCCTCCCACTCTCCACCCATTGACCTCTTCTCTCCGCCCCTGGGGAGCCTTCCTCCGCCCTCCGGGAGCCTTTCCCCGCCTTCATCGCATATTAGCGCGCCGCGCACATGAGCGTACACATTTGTGCCCCGTACGCGACATTAGCGTGCGCTAAGGTACCTTAACGCATGCTAATTGCGGGGCGCGCACGTTAAGAAACTTTAGTAAACATACCCCTATATATATTAAAAAAAAAAACTTTTTAGGAATCATTGCGGAGCTGTGGTTATAACTTATGGCAGCGGTGTTAAATTGGCACTTGACTGTTGAAGATGTCATTGCCTTAACAATAGGTGAAAGGAGGCTATTTTAGAAGCGCCATTCATGATTTATGCCGCACTTTAAAAAATTTGAGGGATATACACGTGTAAAATCGCATCCACATATAAATCGCCATTTAGAAATGGTCCAGTTTACATGTGAATGTCAATTTGTGAAAGTTTTGAGGGGGGTGTGAGAGGCTTAGTCTGGGTGCGGCCTGAGTGGGAGAAATATCTAGATGTGTATTATCCATTTCTTACTGGAAATGCAGGTGTAAGCACAAAATTCTCCATCTCCAATTTACACCTACTTCCTGGCGCGTATAGGTTTTTTAAAAAGTGTGCATTTGGTCCAACTCTTTACAGCAGGGAATACGGGGGTTATCCTCTTTAATCCCTCCTAGTTTATCTCTTCCTCCAAAATTAAATAAATTCAAGATAGAGTCCTCTGTAGTTAACTAGCAGCAGCTACATGTCCAAATTTGTAAAATTGCTCCCATTTACAAGGGCAAGCTGTGAAGTGCCAGAACTGGCATGTGTATGTTGGCACCTTTCCTCCATTGACTTATCCCACGTGTAAAATTTGTAAAATGCTGGCTTCTGCTGCACGTGGATGTCAATACACATGCCTTCCTGCACTTCCTTCTAGGCAGGGGCAGCAAATGAGCCATATGGTTTTTTTTGGGGGGGGGGCAAGTTCCACCCCATCTCCGCCTTAACTCGGCCCCTAGCCCCTGCTGCCTGTGGATCTGATTTCCCACAGGCAGAAGAGAAGGGAATGGCCATGACAGCGGCAAAGACTCCTTCTGTTTGCCCACAGGAGGTCGGATCAGAAGGAATCTTCCCTTTCTCTTCTGCCCACAGGAGATAGGATCCCCACAGGCAGACAACCTGCATGGAGGCCACTTTCCCTTCTGGTTCTGCTCGCAGGGATTCACTGTCCGGTGGGCAGACTGAAGGAGTCTTTGCTGCGATCGTGGTTGCTCTCTTCTCTTCTGCCCACGGAAGATGGGATCCCTGAGGGCAAAACAGAGGGGAAGGCTGCAATCGCAGCTTCCATGCAGGTTGCGGCTTGCACCTGACAGGCAAAATTTATGGTGGTGCCAGAGCCCGCGTAACCCAACACCTATTCTTCTAAGTATTTTAGAAAAAACTCTACTTTTAGAAGAGATGTTTCTAAAATACTGTCAAAATTGAGTACATCCCAATATTGACGACTCAATTCCAATCTCCGCGTATTGTCTAAAATGTGCCTTCACATCTATGATCCAATGTGAGGTTTTCTGCTATCCTCAGTGACCTTTATAAGAAAAACAAGTACTTACCATTGCAAGCTTTCCGGGTTTCCAAAGTAAAAATAAATTTAAAAAGAGACTCACTAGCAGTTCATTAAGACAGCCCAGTTCTATTGCTAAAATTCACAATTCTTTGCTGCTGCTGATCTGTAATAATAAAGGTATTTCAGTCATTTTTACATTTATATTTTGCCAGCTTCAATTGAAGGGTTATAAAAAATAGCTCCAGAGGCAGATCACCACCAGCAGAACATAGCCAATGGGTTGGAGATTGTGTAAAAAATACAGAGATTCTAGAAGCAATCTGTGTTGTACTAATGAATATATTCATGCATCAGATAATCTTTCAAAATGTGTTTTGCCAGTTACAATGTTAAAAAAAAAGCTCCATATTGAAGTATATCACAGCAGAGTGTTTCTGTCTGACACAGTGGTCCCCATAGAATAGTGGTTCCGAACCTGTGGTTCATGACACCATTAAAGGGGAGTCCCAGAACACAGAAAAGAAAAAAAAAAAGAAGCTGATGGGGAACAGAGAAGGACTGAAGAGAACCTGGCTAGGGGGAGGGAGAGAGAAAAAATAGAAATTACACTTACCTGGTAATTGTTGTTCCTTTAGTGACTCCAGTTTAGTCCTCCACCTCTGGGTAGTGTACCTCTTCCTGCAGCTTGGAGACTGGGCATGTCAAAATCGTGACATCACTGGATATAGCCTGCTAGTCTCTCCCATCAGCCCACAGTGCACTACTGACATAGCAGACTCAAAGGAGCAACAAATAAGTAGCTTTTCCTTTTTTAAAAAATAACTTTAACCTTAAATTTAGCTGAACGCATAACCCATAACTTATTTAACTACTATCCCCCCCCCCCCCCTCCAGAGAGAAGGGGACTCCTTTCTGCATTCTCTCCTTTCCGTCCCATGCCTAGCCATAGACAAGAGAGAACAGGGATAGCGAGAAAGACAAAAACAAATCAAGACGACTGCAAACCAATTAAGGGTTATACCCACCTGCACCTTGCACTTCCCCCAACTGAAGGACCACCGCTAATGACACCATCCCCGGGTGGGAATGAGGACTAAACTGGAGTCACTAAAGGAACAACAATTACCAGGAAAATGTAATTTCTATTTCCTTATCATTCCTCCAGTTTAGTCCTCCACCTCTGGGATGTATCAGAAGAGTAATCATTAGGAGGGACCTTTCCATAAGAACATAAGATATGCCATACTGGGTCAGACTAAGGTCCATCAAGCCCAGTATCCTGTTTCCAACAGTGGCCAATCTAGGTCATACATACCTAGCAGTATCCCCAAGAGACACAGGTTCCACAATGCTTGTATAAGGTCAAGCATTGATATCCTGGGTCCCTTTTTAATAATGGTTTATGGACCTTTCCTCCAGGAACTTGTCCAAACCTTTTTTAAACCCAGCTACACTAACTGCTCTTACTACATCCTCCGGTAACAAATTCCAGAGTTTGATTACACGTTGAGTGAAAAAATATTTTCTCTTATTTGTCTTAAATAGTTTACCCTGTAGCTTCATTACATGTCCCCTAGTCTTTCTATATTCTGATAGCGTAAACAATCGATCTACGTTTACCCGTTCCACTCCATTCATTAATTTATAGACTTCTATCATATCTCCCCTCAGCCGTCTCTTTTCCAGGTTGAAGAGCCCTAACCTTTTTATCCTCTCTTCATAGGAGTAGCCTTCCATCCCCTTTACCATTTTGGTGGCTCTTCTATGTACCTTTTCTAATAACGCTATATCCTTGTTAAGATACGGTGACCAGAATTGCACACAATATTCAAGGTGCTGTCGTACCATGGAACAATACAGAGGCATTATAATATCCTTTGTTTTATTTTCCATTCCTTTCCTTATGATACCTAGCATTCTATTTGCTTTCTTGGCCACCGCTGCACACTGGGCAGAGGGTTTTAACATGTTATCCACAATGACGCCTAAATCTTTTTCCTGGGTAGTGGTTCCCAATGTGGAACCTTGCATTGTGTAACCATAGTGTGGGTTGTTCTTTCCTAGGTGCATAACTTTGCACCTATCCTCATTAAATTTCATCTGCTATTTGGATGCCCAGTCTTCCAATTTATCCAGATCCTCCTGCAGCTTTCCACAGTCCTCTTGGGTTTTAACAACTTTAAACAGTTTTGTGTCGTCTGCAAATTTGATAACCTCACCAGTTATTCCCTTTTTCAGGTCATTTATGAATATGTCAAAAAGTAGCGGACCCAGTACATATCCCTGGGATACTCCACTATTCACCTTTTTCCATTGGGAAAATTGGCCATTTAGCCCTACCCTCTGCTTTCTATCTTTTAACCAGTTCCCGATCCATAATAGTACACTGCCTCCTATCCCATGACTTTTTAGTTTTGCCAAAAGTCTCTGATGAGGGACCTTGTCAAAGGCTTTCTGAAAGCCCAGATACACTATATCAACCAACTCACCTTTGTCTACCTGTTTATTCACACCTTCAAAAAAACATATCAGATTAGTAAGACAAGATCTTCCTTGTCTAAAGCCATGTTGGCTGTCTCCTATTAGGCCATGACTATCTACATGCTGTGTAATTTTGTTCTTTATGATGGCTTCTACCATTTTCTCCAGTACTGATGTCAGGCTCACCGGTCTGTAATTTCCCGGATCACCCCTGGAACCCTTTTTAAAAATTGGCGTTACATTGGTGATCCTCCAATCTTCAGGTATTACAGATGATTTTAATGAAAGTTCAAAGATTACTAATAGCAGGTCTGCAATCTCATATTTCAGTTCTTTCAACACTCTTGGATGTATACCATCCGGTCCAAGTGATTTGCTACTCTTCAGTTTATCAAATAGTTGTAATACATCTTCCCGGTGTAGCAATATTTCTCTCAATTCCTCTGCAGTATCACCTTTAAATACCACTTCAGTCTTGGGTAACATCCCTGCATCTTCCTCAGTAAAGACCGAAGCAAAGAATTCATTCAGTCTTTCCGCCATAGCCTAGTCTCCTCTTACTGCCCCTTTAACCCCTCTATCATCTAAATGTCCAATTGACTCTCTCACAGGCCTTTTGCTATGAATGTACTTGAAAAAGTCTTTATTTCATGTTTTTGCTTCCATAGCAAGTTCCTTCTCAAATTCTCGCTTTGCCTGCCTTATCAATGCTTTGCATTTATCTT
Source organism: Ichthyophis bannanicus (assembly GCA_033557465.1). Taxonomy (NCBI): domain Eukaryota; kingdom Metazoa; phylum Chordata; class Amphibia; order Gymnophiona; family Ichthyophiidae; genus Ichthyophis; species Ichthyophis bannanicus. The sequence continues at coordinate 1,081,596,022 of CM066032.1, forward strand.
GCCAGTGCTTGTGCTTTTTCCAGTTTTCGTCATTTGGCTCTTTTTTCCATTTCCTGAAAGATGCTTTTTTTGGTAGCAACAGCCTCTCTGACCTCACCTTTAAACCATGCTGGCCGTTTTTTGGACTTTCTTCCACTTTTCTTAATGTGTGGAATACAGCTGGTCTGGGTTTCCAGGATAGTATTTTTAAACACCACACAAGCTTGATATAAGTCTTTAACCTTTGCAACCGCTCCTTTTAGTTTTTTCTTAACTATATTCCACATTTTATTATAGTCTCCCTTTCGAAAGTTAAAAGGTAGTACTGTGGATTTCTTTACTATCCCTCCTCCACTAATTAAATCAAACACAATCATGCTATGATCACTATTGCCAAGTGGTCCCAACACCCTTATTTCTTGCACCAGATCTGGTGTTCCACTAAGGACTAGGTCCAGTATGGCTTCCCCTTTGGTCAGTTCATGAACCAGCTGCTCCAAGAAGCAGTCAGAATGCAACACCACTGCCCCGAAGCAAGCATCATTTGCCACTAGGACATCCAGGCGGTAGTGCTTACTGAAAGTATGAAGAGACGACCAGGTGGCCACTCTACAGATTTCCACTGGTGGAACCAAACTGTGTTCCACCCATGAAGTCGCTTGTGCTCTGGTAGAGTTAGCTCGTAAGCCCGCTGGCACTGAACGCCCTTGCAAAAGATATGCTGACTGACTCAATCGCCTCTCTAATCCATCTAGAAATGGACGTCTTCGCCACCACTTCCCCTTTGCGGGGACCTCCGAACAACATGAAGAGGCGGTCGGACTTGCGAAAAGATTCTGAAACCTTTAAATATTGCTGCAGCACTCTCTTTATGTCCAAACGGCGTAAACTATGGTCCGATATGCTTCTCTCCGCCGAACCTAGAGCTGGAAGAGAAACCGTTTGATTTAGGTGAAATGGCAAAACCACCTTTGGCAAAAAAGGACGGAACTGGTCATGATACCACCTTTTCTCTAGAAAAAGACAAAAACGGCTCTCTACATGACAACGCCTGCAACTCTGAAATGAGCCTCGCTGAACAGATAGCTACCAAAAACACTGTCTTTAAAGTTAAATCCTTAACTGTCGCCTGGTGTAAAGGCTCAAATGGTTCTTTAGCTAACGCCCCTAAACCAAGTTGAGATCCCATGGCGGAACCATGATTCTATGAGAGGGCCACAGCCTGGTTACTGCTTTAAGGAAACGTAACACATCCACATGCAAACCTAGAGCCACTCCCTGGACTTTACCTCTATAGCAAGACAGGGCTGCTAACTGAACCCTCAAGGAACTGGCTGCTAGACCCTTATCAAACCCATCTTGCAGGAAACTCAACACTATGGGCATGGATACTGATGTCATGCGAACTTGCCTCCGCGAGCACCAGTCCTCAAAAATACACCATATACGCACATATGCAAGGGATGTGGACCTTTTCCTTGCTCCAAGTAAAGTTGCGATGACTGCTGCCGAGTACCCTTTTTTCCTTAACCCTGCTCTCTCAATGGCCATACCATAAGTGAGAACTGAGCCACCTGAGGCATTCAAGGAGGGCCCTGCAGCAACAGAATCTCCGACATCGGTAACCTCCAAGGATTCCCATCAAGCAATCGAATGAGATCGGCATACCACGGGCGCCTTGGCCAGTCCGGGGCCATGAACAGCACTTTTCACTGATGAGCTTCGATACACTGAACCACTCGCCCTATGAGCGCCCACGGAGGAAAAACAGAGGGGACCGGACGTCGGCCACTGTTGAATCAGTGTGTCGATTCCTTCCGACATCCTCTTGCACCATCTGCTGAAGAAATGACCCGTCTTTGCCGACTGAAATGTCACCATGAGACCCATTATCGGTGGTCCCCATTTGCAAATTATCTGTGTGAACATGTCCGGATGCAACTCCCAATCACCAGCATCTACTCGGATCCTGCTGAGAAAATCTGCCATCACTTTATCCTTTCCCGCAATGTGCACTGCTGAGATTGCTGGCAGTCGAGGCTCTACCCAAGAGAACAGAGCCTCTGCTTCTTCTTCCATGGCCACACTTCCTGTTCTGTCCTGCCGGTTGATGTAGGTCACCGTCGTGGAGTTGTCGGGCACCGCTCGACCTGTCACCATAGTTTCGAACGCTTGTAACACCAGGCAGACCGCTCTCAGTTCTAGCCGATTGATCGACCACTTGCTCTCCTGCACCGTCAAAGTGCCTTGTGTGAAGCGATCTCCTCAATGTGCTCCTCAACCCGCCAGGTTTGCGTCCTTCAACAACGGAAGCCACTCCAGCTGTTCCAGAGGCATTCCAGCCTTCAGGGAACCTGGAAGCAGCCATCACCAAAGGGACTGCCTGACTCGGAGAGGGCAGGGGAGCTGTTTGTTCAGCGAGTCGGACTGATGCGACCACCGGCGAAGCAACGTCCTCTGCAATGGCCGCATATGAAACCTGGCCCATGGTACTACTTCCAATGTCGCTGCCATAGTTCCCAGCACGCGAAGGTAAGTCCACGCAGAGGGCACCGGGGCGGCCCTGAACTTGCGTACCAACTACTGAGGGCTTGACATCGATGATTCGGAAGAAACACCGCCCCTTTCTGCATGTCGAACCGTATCCCAGATATTCGAGATCCTGGGACGGAACTAATCGGCTCTTGGTTCAATTGACCACCCAGCCCAGACTCTGTAGAAAACTCACCACCTTGTCTGTAACCTGAACACTCTCGACCTTTGACTTTGCCCAGATGAGCCAATCTTCAAGATAAGGGTGAACTAGAACTCCTTCCTTTCATTATGCCGCCGCTGCCGCCACAACCATGATCTTGGTGAAGGTTCGTGGGGCCATTGCCAGACCGAAGGGCAATGCTTGGAACTGATAATGTCCCCAAGGCAGAACGAACCTCAGAAACGTTTGATGAATCTCTTTTATTGGAATCTGTAAATACGCCTCCGTGAGATCGAGGGAAGTCAAGTTCTCTCCTTGGCGCACCGCCACAATGACCAACCTCAATGTTTCCATCCTGAAATGTGACACTCGATGGCAGCGATTCACCCCTTTTAAGTCCAGAATAGGACGTAAAGACCTGTCTTTCTTTGGCACCACGAAATAAATGGAGTAACGACCCACGCCATAATCCGCTATTGGAACCAGTGCAACTGCTTCCAACTGTAAAAGCCGGTCTAACGTACGATGAATCGCAAGAATTTTCTGTTGACCTTTGCAGGGAGACATCACAAAGGAGTCCAGCACTGGCCTTGCCAATTCCAACACGTAACCTTCGCGAATGATCTCCAACACCCTCTGGTCAGAAGTTATTTGGTTCCAGGCAGGAAGAAACCCCCGAAGCCAACAACCTATCAGTTGCTTTCCTACGGGGACCCGCCGCCCTTCATTGTGGTTTTTGAGAAGTCGAAGAGGACGCCACAGCAAAACCTCTATTTGCTCCACAAAACCCCTGGACCCTAGAAGCAAATCTCCCCCTTTGAAAACCACCCAAGCGAGAAGTACGAAACCTCCTGAAATCTTAAAACTGACCCCGAAAGGCTGGCAAAGCCTTCCTTTGTTTAGGCTTATCCTCCGGAAAGCCTTCCACATTTGGACTCTCCTAAGTCCTTGACCAACTTGTCAAGATCTTCTCCAAACAACAACTTTCCTTTGAAGGGAAGCTTACCGAGGCACGCCTTGGACGAGCCATCAGCCGCCCAATTCTTCAACCACATTGATCTCCGGGCGGTGACCAATGAAGCCATACTATTTGCTAGTGCTCTGATCAAGTTGTAGTGCACATCCACCAGACTCTAGATGATCCAGCACTCTCATACTTTCCTGCTCTAGTTGTGGAGACTTGCGTAAGCATTGACACCATCTGAGACATGCTTTCGCCACCCACGCCCCACAAATGGAAGCCTGCAAGGATAGGGCATTAGCCTCAAATGATTGCTTCAATAAACCATCCACTTTCCTATCTTGAGCATCCCTTAAGGCCGCGCTACCTTCCACCGGAATAGTGGTCTTTTTTGTGACCGCTGAAACTGCCGCATCAATTCGTGGAGACCGGAACTTTTCCTTGTCCTTATCTGCTAAGGGATAGAGTCTGTTCATGGTCCTGACCCCTCTTTGACCTGCCTCTGGCTGATCCCACTCATCCTGGATCATCCGATCTACCACCCGGTGGATGGGAAAGACCACCTGAGCCTGCCTTACCGCTTGAATGATAGGATCTTCCACCTCCTCTTCATCCACCGGTTGTGCCGTAGCGAGATTTAGGGTCTGAAGGGATTCCCTGATAAGCGCCGTCAGTTCATCCCTCCAGAATACCCGAATAATTTTCACCTGATCCTCAGGTTCAGGGATTTCACCTTCCTCCAATTCGTTCACCCCGGTTTCAAGATCCACCTCGGCCTCATCTGCCTCGTGCCATTCCACATCTGGGGGAGAAAGCTCACGAGTCCTTTACCTCTTAGGGGGCTTCGGAGAAGGGCTACCAGGCTCCCCTGAGTGGGATTGCTGCATAGGAACTGCCATCGGTAACGCCTCAGGCAACTCCCTGACGCCTCAAACAGAATGCCTGATGCATAATTAATACAAAATCCGGGCAGAAATCCCTGAGCTGCGGTCCTGAACCTACTGTAGGTAACGCACTTGAGGTACCCGACAAAGCCTCCTGAGAGACCCCAGACAGAGTGACTATAAGCGGTTCTTCCCCTGCCGCAGCCGAAGGGCCTGGGGTATCCAGAGCCCCAGTATTTTCCATCTGCTGTTCTACGGATGTAGAAACAGAGGGGCAGCCCTGACAGATACCGGTCTCAGCAACTGTGCCCCTGTGTGAACCGCGGACCACACACTGTGGACACGATGCCATTAACCAAAACTCCCCCAATAGTTTGCCAAGGAAGAAAACACAGATTGAAATAAACTGTCCCTCTCTTTTACTCTTTTTTTTTTTTTACAAAAATACAGAATATAACATTAAAGCACTGCCAGAATCCCCGCTAATAAAACAAAAAATATTGAAGGAATCAACTAAAAGTGCAATGAATAAGCTAAGGAATCGCTTAGCTGAAGGGCATGGAGACTGCTCTTAAGCACGGGTCCCTCCAACGCATGCCATGAGGCACCACTGTGCAAAGAAAATGGCGCTGATTCCCGCAAGACTAGTTTGGCGCCAAAATACACTCCTGACATAAGCAGCTCCAAACGCTCCGTCTGAGCCCGAAGGCCTTACCTGCACCGCAGATATAGCACTCCGCTCCTGCCAACGCAATGTCAGCAAGCCCTCAAGCCGCACAGCTGCTCGTCACTGCCGTGAGTGGCAGCCGCGGCAAGAGCTGCTCTGCTGGCCCTTGAAGGAACATATGAGGATCCTGGCTGAAGGAAAGCCGCCGCCGCTCACACAGCCAACGTGCTTGTACGGGGCATGGGGCTCTCTTTCGTAAAGGCAAGGGAGAGAGATCCAAACCAGCGAATGCCTGAGCAAATGAAATTGATAGGCAGAGGAGCTAGGCGCGAGGTCTTTTCTTTTTTATTCTTTTTTTTTTTTAATTTTAAAGATACAGTCCTCAAGTTAAACTAACTGCAATTAAATTAACCAAATGAAACTAAAATAAAGTAAACTGACTGAGGATCCTTTTTTTTTTTTTTACAGTAATGAAAGTAGCTATATTAACCAATCAAAGCAAATAAAGCCATTAAAAGGGAATTAAATTAATCATTGCAATTGAAATTAAAATGTATCCTAACTGCTCCTTATCTGTTCCTCAAGTGAGCCCAGCACCTAGGCTCACTAGGTCCTCCTGCTGCTTGGAGACTGGACACACTGGGGAATGATGGGAGAGACCAGCAGGCTACATCCAGTGATGTCACGATTTTGACATGCCCAGTCTCCAAGCTGCAGGAGGAGGTACATTACCCAGAGGTGGAGGACTAAACTGGAGGAACGATAAGGAACTGGTTGGGATAGGAAGGGGAAGGGGAAGGGAGATAAAGAGAGCTCGTGGGGACAGGCTTCGTGCTGAGGTGAGTAGCCTGGTGAAAGTGATAGGAAAGAACTGGGGGGGGGGGGGGGTCCTTGAACTTTAGAGGTTGATGAGCGTCCACACAACCAAAAAAGTTGGAAATGTCTGCCATAGTATATTCCATTTAAAGAAGGGGTCTATGTGCTCTCAAAAGCTCATACACTTCAACATCTTTTCTGTTGGTCAAATAAAAAAGTTTAAAAAAGGTACTTCCCCCTCCTCTTAATAAAAATCTTTTTATTCTGGTATGTACAGTAGCCTACACTTTAGCCTCATCAGTAAACATGCATTGGGTAACCAGGGCACAGCCACTTCTTGCTACAACATGAAACATAAAGACAGAAAATGATAGCAGATAAAAGATCATACGGCCCATCCATATGAACTGTTGTGTTCTTAAATTCCCTTCCTCTCCTTCAGAGATCCTCTGTACTTGTCCCATATTTCTTGAATTTAGATACAGTCCTCATCTCTATCACCTTCACTGGGAGGCTGTTCCATGCATCTACCACCCTTTCTGTAAAGAAGTATTTCCTCAGATTACTGCTGAGACTATCCCCTTTCACCTTTATCATATGCCCCTTGTTCCAAAGCTTTCTTACAACTCACCTCCTGTGAATTTATACTATGGAGGTATTTAAAATATCTCTATCATATCTCCCTTTTCTCACCTTTCCTTAGATCTTTAAGCCTATCCCCATATGCCTTATGATGAAGGCCACTGATAGGTTTAGCAGCTGCCCTCCGGACCAACACCATTTTATTTAAATCTTTTTAGTGCAGTCTCCAGAATTATACACATTACTCTATCAGGGGTGTCCAAACCTGTCCTGGAGGGCCGGAATCCTGGCAGGTTTTTGGGATAGCCCTAATGAATATGCATGAGATATATATGCATTAGAGATATCCTGCCAACCTGACTGGTTTGTGGCCCTCCAGGGCTGGATTTGGAGACCCCTGCCTTACACCTCTGTCATTTAAGATTGTGAGTGGGCAAGGTGCAGATGTCCAAGACATCAAAAAGGTATATAGAATGTGTCACATTCCTCCTCGATTCTCACCACCACCAAAAAGGTGGTTTTTAGGTGGTGGTGAGAAGTGAGGAGGACTGTGACAAATTCTATCTAACCTTTTTGATGTCTTGGACATCTGCACTTTGTCCACTCACGATCTTAAATGACAGAGGTGTAAGGCAGGAGTCTCCAAATCCAGCCCTGGAGGGCCACAAACCAGTCAGGTTGGCAGGATATCTCTAATGCATATATATCTCATGCATATTCATTAGGGCTATCCCAAAAACCTGCCAGGATTCCGGCCCTCCAGGACAGGTTTGGACACCCCTGCTCTAAATGATATCTTACTAGAAACTTATACAAAGTCATTATCAACTCATTTTTCTGCTGGCCATTCATCTCCCTATGCACCCAAGCATTCTTTTGGCTTTTGCCATCGTCTTTAATACCTGTTTGATTATATCAGATGATCTTAAGGTAGCCATCCTCAGATCCCACTCTTCTTTCATGCACTGAAACACTTCACCCCTATATTGTATTGATCCCTTAGGTTTCTGCAGCCCAAATGCATGACCTTTCATTTTTAAGCATTAAATCTTAGCTGCCAAATTCTCGACCATTCTTCAAACTTCACCAGATCCCTCCTCATGTTATCCACACCCTCGAGGGTGTCTACCCTTTTGCAGATTTAGGTATCATCCACAAAAAGGCATACCTTTCCCGACAGATCTTCCATAATATCACTGACAAAAACATTAAAAAGAAGAGGACCTGAGAAATTCCATTGTTAATAACCCATTTACTAGTACCCTCTGGCAGCAACCATGCAACCAGTTTCTAACTTAGTCACTTTAGGGTGCATCCCAAGGGCACTCAGTTTATTTCTAAGTCACCAATATGGAACGGAGTTAAAGGCCTTGCTGAAACTAAGTATACCGCATTTAATGCTGTCTTCTAATCCAATTCTCTGGTCATCTAGTCAAAGACAAATCAGATTCATCTGAGAACTACCTTTAGTAAAGCCACGCTGTCTTGGATCCTGTAATCTCTTGGATTCCAGAAACTACACCATCCTCTGCTTTAGCAGCATTTCCATTAATTTACTCACCACAGAGGTCAGACTAATCAGCCTATAATTAGCAACCTCTTCTTTAATTCCACTTTTGTGGACAGGAACCATATTTGCCCATCTCCAGTCTTTCTATGCATGTCAATGCCTAAATATTTTCCTGCTTGAAGGTAAAGTTCTCAATTAAGGTCTAAAACTTGCTTAGAGCTTCTCTCTGGGTCCACTACTAAACCATTTCATAACCTTCAATGATTCTAGATTTATCTAGGGCCAGTGCAGCTTTTGCAGAATCTTGATACAAAGGGGTTTTGAAGAACTCCTTTAAGATCTGGAACTTCACCACTATTAGAATCCAACAAAGTGAATCTGATTGCAGATAGACAAGCTGGGGGACGTGTGGGTTCTCTCCTATCTGTTTATATTTTTCAGTGAAAAATCATCAGTGAGAAGTCTAGTAACTTGCTAATGGCAGAGCGCCATCCTCATGATATGCAAATCATTTCTTAGCCAATACACAGTTTCCCATCTTTACTGCATGTAACCATTCCAAGAGCAGCAGACTGTGATATTTCAAAGTATTGGGTTATTATTATACTGAAAGAACCCATGGATAATGGGCATCTGCTTTTGGGACCAACAACAGCAATAGCTTATATTTCTAGGTATCTTAGGCATGCAAACAGAAACCGATTCTCAAAAAAAGTTGCCATTTATTGCAGGAGTGATTGTATGAAAATGTAATATGATACACATTTTAAAGAAGAGCAAAGGATAATTCAGGGCTCACGTGCAAGGGAATTTCCAGTGAATCCTTAGAGAGTCTTAACAGTTTGGGAAAAATTGCCGACCGTGCATTTCATGTGCCCTTTAGTAGCTTCAGTATATTTCTGTGTAAGTTTTTACCTTGGACAAATGCTTGCCTAAGAGAAAACCTGAACTACTCCAAAACCACACAAAATACATGAGCTGCAGCAATTTAATAGTTTTTATGGCTTTATGCGTTTATCAGTTTCATTACACCAGGCTTCACCCTCATTATCTCTTTACAACTATCTATAATAATGCTCCTCTTGCTCCCCTAGGACGTCATCACAAAATTAGTGCACAAAGCCATACTGCTTGCACGCATTCCAATCACCACACTTTCTCATTTAGAATTTACCAAAAACACTCATTGTTATACTCCACAAGAGGGTAATAACAGGTATTCACATTCCTTCCTCGGCTCACTCACTGCATCAAACTACGAACACTGCCATAGTGGCAAAAATTGGCCACAGCTTTATTGCTATCAATAGTAATCACTATTCTACCAAGATAGCCAAGATCTGTCCCTTCTGCTATTACTCCCATACTGGCCTTTCCTTGACCACCTTCTGAACATCTTCCCCACTATCTCCAAGAGGTTTTCCCTCATCTAGTTTCCGCAATCACACTCAGGTATTTGGCTAGTTTGGGCTGACCTAACCATAATGAGGTTCATGAGCCCTGTGGCATCGCTAGGCCATGCCCTCACAGCTCGTGGTGGTGATACCCACTGGCCAGTGAATCTTTTCAAATGCTTTAGTCCAGTGGTTCTCAACCCAGTCCTCTGCGACCCCTAGTCCAGTTAGGTTTTCAGGGTATCCACAATGAATAGGCATGAGATAGATCTGCATACAATGGAAGCAGTGCATGGAGACCTCTCATGCATATTTATTGTTGATATCCTGGAAACCTGACTGGCCTAGGGGTCCCAGAGGACTGGGTTGAGAACCACTGCTTTAGTCTATTAAGTCCATTACCCCTTCATCTTTGGCCAATTCTGGAGAGAAGGTTATGCCCCCATCTTGCCCCCAGCTGCAACCGCAAATCCTGACTATCACCCTTTACTCGGACCCCTTCCCCCTTAGGGCTTTCAGAAAACCAGAACCCAAAAATACTGGCGATAAGAAGAAGGGCCAGCACACTTATAACAACCCCACTCTCCTGGCCTGTTCCCCTATACATCTGACCTCCAACTCCCTAAATCTCACTCTCCAATCTCCAGATACCCCTCCCCAATGCCTGATTCCTCAGATTGCCCAATCAATCATTGTATCTTTCCCTCACCCTTCTTTTTCAAACTAAACACTGTCCCTTAGACTTGGACTCAGCCATATTAGAGGGCCCAAGATCCAAACTGTAGACTCTCTTAACATAGCACCCATACTTCTTCCTCAACTCACTCACTGAAATAAAGCTATGAACACTCTTGTGGTAGCAAAACTTGCTCACAGTATTATTGCAATCACTAGTAATCAATATTGCAATCACTAGTAATCAATATCCTCTCATCATATCCCAGATCAGCCTTCCTTTGGACCACCTCCAGCACATCTTCCCCACTATCTCCAACATGTTTTCCCTCATCCTGTTTCCACAACTGCACTTGGCCACTCGGCTAGTCTGTGCTGACTTAATCATAGTGAGGTCCATGAAGAACCCGGTGGAAGGCTACCACCCCTCTTAGCCCCATAGCTCCTGGCGATACCACAACATGCCTCCATAGCTCATGGCAGTGATACTCACTAACTAGTGAATCTTTTGAAATGCTTCAATCCATTCAGTCCAGTACCCCTTCATCTCTGTCTGGTTCTGGGGAGAATGCTACATCCCCACCCCACCACTAGCGGTGACAGCCTCCAGCTAGTCACCTCTCTCCCACCAAAAAGCAGTAGCTCTTTGTCACCCCAGCAAAACCTCCCAACATATCCCACCCTGAAGTCCATGCATGCTCTCACCCACCAGTTGCAAGGTAAAACATCCCTTTTAGGTGACGACCCTACCATGCCAGTTGATAGCATCACAAAAATACCAAACCCCTTAGAATACCACAACTTGCAAGTGTCACTGCATGCTTCCACCAACAGAGCTCCATGACTCCATGCATGAATGTAAATGCCCCCTCCATTTAACACAAAGATTGTTACCATGCACACAAATGGGGGATCACAAAGCCCTTTCTTGCAGCAGAGACAGAAAAAATGGTCAACTGCCAACCCCTGAAATTGCCCAGCCATTGAACATGGATGCCAATGTCCATTCCATCCCCAGGGAACAGCCCACTGGCAATCCACAAACTAGCTACACCAAGAAGAACAATTTGCCGCCCACCCTTAACTTCATATTCAAATGTTACAATCTTGGGAAGGGAAGTGATAGAGAACTGCCAGTCAAAGCACTCCACAGTGAGCACTCATACCGTGAATCTGCATAAAGTCAATGTCCCATACATAAAACTAATGCAAGTGCACCGCCCTTCTTGCACCATCATGCTGAACCATTCCCACTAATGTGTGCCGAGGGGATCTGAGGTCAAACTCCTCTGTGCCCACTTCTTCCACCTTCCTGTGAATTGAAATTTCCACAACCCTGGGTTGCTGCACTATCTGCCCTTGGTCCCTCACAACCAGCCCTTGGCCCCTCACTCCTACCACACCCCAACCCCACTTCCACTGATCTGATCACTAGGTAGGAGTCATCCTCATAGACTCCAAGGCAATTGCCACTTGCCCACCCACACATGCCAGGTGAAAGAAAATCTCCACTTGGTTGGCCACCTAACAAAACATAGAAACATGATGACAGAAAAAGACCACATGGCCTATCTAGTCTGTCCTTCCATATCAACAACTACAACAGTCCACAAAGTGAGAAACCATCACTGCCATGTCCCAAGCAATCTTGAGATGTACCATAACATAAGTCAGTTGTAGAGATCACAACAACACTCTCCTCCCATGGTAGTGTGTGCACTCCATGCACTGCTTATATAAAGTGACCTGGTTCCAAAGAAAGATAGAAACATGATGGCAGAAAAGACCACATGGCCTATCTAGTCTGCCCTTCCATATCAAGCACTACAACAGTCCCCTTTTTTCCTTTAGAGATCCTGTGTTTGTCCCATCCTTTTTTGAATTCAGATACTGTCCTCATCTCTACCACCTCCACTGGGAGACTATTCCATGCATCTACCACTCTTTCCGTAAAGAAATATTTCCACATATTACTCCCGAGTCTATATTCCTTCACCCTCATCCTGTGTCCCCTCATAGCAGAGCTTGTTTTCCATCAAAAGAGGCTCTCCTCCTGTGCATTTATGCCATGGAGGTATTCAAACATCTCAATCATATCACCTCTATCCTGCCTTTCCTCTAAAGTATACATATTAAGATCCTTAAGTCTGTCCTCATATGCTTTATAACAAAGACCACTAACCATTTTAGTAGCCACCCTCTTTTTATATCTTTTTGAAGGTGCAGTCTCCAGAATTGCACACAATACTCCAAATGAGGTCGCACCAAAGATTTATTCAGAGGCACTATCACCTCCTTTCTTCTGCTGGCCATTCCTCTCCCTATGCACCTAAGCATCCTTCTAGCTTTCACTGTAGCCTTTTCTACCTGTTTAGCTACTTTAAGATCAGATACAAGCATGCCTAGATCCCACTCTTCTTTTTGTGGACAGAAGTACTTCACCCCCTATACTATATTGCTCCCTTGGATTGCTGCAGCCAAAATACATGACCTGCATTTTTTAACATTAAGGGGGATGTTTACTAAAGTGCAGTAATCGTGATTAACGCGCGTAAAGTACGTTTAACAATCGTTAGCACGTCCGAACGCGTGTTCTGACGTGCTAACGATCGTTAAACGTACTTTACGCGCGTTAACCGCAGTTAACGATCGTAAACCTCCGCGGCGCGTTAAAACAGCGCAGAAGGTGGAGAGTGGGCGGAGAGAAGGGGTCAATGGGCGGAGAGTGGGCGGGGAGAGGCTCCCCTCATACTAACGCGCTGAATTTCTGAGCTCAATTCCAACGCGAATGAAAACCTGTCGTTAAAGGCATTTAAAGGGAAGAAAAACCATTTCCGTCAGCAATGTACAGAAAGACCGGGGAAACCCACAAAACGTGAGCAGTGTGATACATGTGCACAGAACAAAATTTCACATAAAACGTTAAAAATGACCACAAGAAACATTTTAAAAAGCATAATTCAGCTGGGCAACAGTGATAGCAATGGGCAACAAGGAACAACACTCCCTGGAAAGCACCAAATAAAAAAGAAATGATGTGTGGAAGGGTCTACGCTCCGCAGACCCTTTCAAAGATCAGTTCATTGTAATGGAGCTGTCCTGGGAGTGTTGTGTAATGTTGCCCAATGATATCATTGTTGCCCAGCTTGGTTATGGGTGTGTGCCCCTTTTCTGAGGTCTTTTCTGAGGTTTATGTGCACCTTTGTCTGCATACAAGGTAAATGAGGCCACAGTAAACCTGTTGCAGAGCAGGGTTTCTGACTCGTCAGGCCGGTTTAACTAACGCCAGGGACTGCACTGTCTCTGTGGCCACAGTGTGGTGCAACAGACACAGCCAGTGCCTGTAAGACCAGAGGGTCACAGGTTCAAATCCCAGCTGGGGCTCCTGCCAACCCAGTCCCCATAGTTTTACCCACCACTAAACAGTGATAGTAAAGACACTCCTTTATTGCAGAGAACATACGCATGGCCTATATTTTACTACACCAAACACAGACACCAGAAAGAGGCACATTACCTAAAGCAGAGTCCCGCAAATGCAGTCCTGGAGGGCCCCACACCATTCCGGCTTCATGCTGCCTCTAATAAAGATGCCTGTGCTGCATAGCTATGCACCACCCCCATGGTATGCAGATGTAGCTCATGCATATTTATGAGGGACAGCATGAAAACCCGAACAGTGTTTGGAACACCAGGACTGGAGTTGGGGAACTCTGCCATAAAGCAGCAGCCAACAGGGCCACACACCCACCCACAGGCCACATTGGCCAATGCCTCCTGGAGAGGCAAGACATTGGGCCATGCCTGTATCTCCCAATACTAGCAGTTGCATACCTTAGCAATGCCACCCTACACCTGGGTATATGGTACAGAGCTATCAAACGTTCCCTATGATAACTGGCAGATATCAATTCCTACGTTAAGCACATTTTGCTCATTGAGCTCCACCATAACAATCATTCTGATGTCTGACAGTGTTCACCACCCTGGGGAGTGACCCCCCAACAGCCTTGTGTACCATATCCATGCCTGTACTATGCCCATGACTGGTGTGGTGGGTATGGCTGCTGACCACCTCTATAGTAGCACAATGCTGGCATAGATGTGGGGGTGGCTGTCTGTCTATCCAGTGTGTGGTGGCTGCAAACACCTTCCACAGTCCACACTGCCAGCAATGTTGCCAGTATTGGGCTGCCAATGTGCATAATGAGGAGCAAGGTACTATGGGTATAGGCCGGACAGGGTGGCCTGGCCAGGGTGCATCTGCACAGGGCATAGGGCAGTGACAGGCACATTGTAGTGCCCGGCCACCACCTACACAGAAAGGGTGACCTCAGTATATCCTGCTGAGAGATCACTCTCACCCTGACTGTGCAGTGACCACAGCATGGCTAGGCACTCCCATGGTGCTATCTAGTATTTCTCTCATGTGATAAATATGGGTTTCCTTTTGGGGCCCAGTCACTGATGTATCTGCTTGCTGTGTATGCTGACATCCCAGTTCTGGGTGCAGGCATCTCCACTGGGCACTAGCAGACTGTTTGCAGCTGGTAGGTGTTGTGATGGAGTGGCTTGCAGGGTGCAGTGGCTGATGGCTTGCACCAGGGGAATATCAGATAGTGGTGGGGGTGCAGCATACCATATCCAGGCCTAATGTCTGTCTGCTATTGTGTTATGGATGTGTACAGAGCTGCGTTTGACTGCCCTGTGGGGTGTCTGTTCCTCAGCAGGACTGGGGTTGATGTTCCCCTCTACTGCCACCTTTGCAGGGAGGTAGACTGTGGATATTTTGATAGGAGACCCTGTTTGCCACCCTCAGTCCTGGGGGAGGGGGGTGGTGGTGCATGGGGGTTACACCTGACTGATACAGACAGAGATGTCCAAGGTGGTCCTGCAGAACCTACCTATCTCACACAGTAACACTGCTTTGGACCTGGTGCTGGGCACCTCACTGCACCCTCAGGGTGAGCACAGTACCCGCACAATGTGACGGTGTGTAGCTACTCTGTGCCAGTACAACACACGGTCAGTACCCCCTACCAGGCCGAGGTGCTGAGGGGTGCACATGGTCACTTCCCCCTACCAGGCCGAGGTGCTGTGGGGGTGCATTCCCCATGGTGTGTATCTGTGGACAGCTGATTTGCATGTGCAGTGCATCATGGGTGTGACTGGCACAATCCAACCCTGTGAAACCCCAGCACCTGCTCACAGGCTCTGATAAACCATAGGCCATCACACGTACATCTGCTAGCATAATGCATAGGTGCAAGACACCCTACAGAGTCTGTAAAATAAGATGCCCACACTGGTAAAAACACACGTACCCACGCACGTAACATCACACGTACCCACGCACGATTGTACGCGCGGGGCTACGCACGTACCAACGTACGTGGCTAGGCACACTCCGAGGGTGTTTTTCTGACACCAATACTCAGCGTAACGAAAAACATGCCTCCTCTTTCCCTCTGTAATGTACAGGGTGAAGCCTGGGACAGCCTTCTGTGTTAGGCACACTGGGGACTCAAACCCATGCTGCCTGTAACAGCAGTCAGTACCATAACCATTGTGCTACAGCTCTGTTTCAGTGCTTTGTGTCTGTACGTCTTCTTACGTTTAACGCGCAGTGACACGCCACGGCACCCGGTAACGCTCGTTAATTTTCTTAACGCGCGTTAGTGGTGACGATGTACCGCCCATGTCCTTATTTGGGGTTTCTGTTACTACCGCGGCTCCTAACGCGAATTGCACTAACGCAGTTTAGTAAACATACCCCTAAATCTCAGCTGCCAAATTCTCAACCATTCTTCAAGCTTAGCGAGTTCCCTCCTCATGTTATCTATACCTTCCTGGGTATCTACTGCAGATTTTCGTATCATCCACAAAGAGGCAAACCTTACCCGACAGCCCTTCGGCAATATCACTAACAAAGATGTTAAAAAGAATTGGACCTGTCTTAATGAAGAAATGGAAAAGTCTTATTGAGAAGACACTAGTGTCCCGATTAGCTCATTTTCCATTATGAATTGGGGACACCCACACTACACAAAGTCCCCTTTCAGAACTTCCAAAAGAGTTTACTCAATATTGGAATTCAGCCCCACTGTACCCACAGCACTAGCACCAAAGCTAATACGCCCATTGTTCCTGTGCATATAAAGGTTCAGAGACATCATATGAAACCCCTTTAACATCCAAAGTCATGCTGGCCCATTAACTAGTTTCTACATCCATGTTAATAAGGGTGTTAACTTCCTTTCAAACTGCAACCCCCCAACTGCTGAGAAAGCTGCATATGCTGTCAAAACCTGAGGGAGTTTTCCCCCACATAGACTCATATCCACAGTTCCCCATCCCCCAGTGGCTGCCAACCTGCCCTACCCAGCTAAGGCAGGGACCATCTCAGTCTTCCAGAAAATTACCAGCGCAATCATCTTCAACATCTTCCGAAACCTCAAGGCAAGGAAATGGCATATGAAATGGCTACTGGACAGCAAGTGCCCCCCCCAACTGTAAATATAAATTCCTTGAATCTCGTCCTTAGTTCCACTTTGAAAAAACCATGGCATCCCATTGTTGAGTCCCAGCTTGTCAGGATGGGAACGATCCCTGATCATCACATCCACATATGAGCTTAACAGCCTGTCAGCTGAAAGGACCCAGTCAACAGCCATATTACCAAATATACTGCCAATACCATACATAAAATCTAGATTATTGCAGGTAATGTAAGAAAGATGGATGGACGAGAAACCCATGCTGCACCCTCACTCTGAAGAGTTTTCCAAGGGACTGCAGAAGAGATCCTTGCTATAGCACCTAACTGGATTTGTGATTTTTTTGTCTTGATTAGATTGTGTACCGATGAGCAGGGTCTGTGTCTTACATCCACTGTTTATGTACAGCACTACACACACCTTGTGGCACTATAGAAATGCTAAGTAGCAGTGGTAGTAGACTGGTGACATGAGATTGAAATGTCAGAGCTGATGTGCACAGCAAGGGTAAATTCAAATGGAACAGCAGAAAAAAAGATGCCACCTCAACTCAAAGGCCTGAATGAATAGGTCCATCTTCCTGGTATATAAGACAAAAATCATTGATGTCTGACCCCTAGGTGGACTTCTCCCTAGAAGCCTGCAAGAGTAAGGGAGGAGTGGCCTAGTGGTTGGGACAAGTTACCTCAGGCCAGAAGGTTAGGGGTTCAAATCCCACTAGAGGACAGCAACCTTGGGCTGGAAGGACTGGGGTTTCTAGTCCCACAGGTGCTCCTTGTGGTCTTGGGCAAGCCACTTAACCCTCCATTGCCTATGTTCCCTGTAAGTATTAGTGTATGTGTCTCTTACCCCTCATGTTAAATGTATCCCCCAATTGTGTTGTGACCACTTTGATTGAAGGATAAGGTGGTATACAAAACTGTCTAAATAAATAAATAAAATAAAAATAACATGTTCACTGTTTCAACACTGACCAGAAAGTCCCATTTCCATGCTGTATATATGACCAGGAAGCCCTGGAATACCCACCTATCCTTTGGCAAGCTGTTTCAAAGGAAATGAATGACATACATGCTCATCGATAGTCACCAAAGTCCATGGGTGACAACCATGTGCAGAGCACAAGCATGGAGGAACAGAAGGACAATCCTCAAGCTATGTTATGGAGATCCAGACAACAGCGGGCAATCCCATACCTGTAAGAATACCCCTAATGACTAGACAAGTGAGCTACATAAGCTGCCAATGGACATCTGAAGATCTCTGACTAGTTCTCTACAAAATGCAGCAATTACCATAGACCTGCCTTATGGTGCATACCTAGGTACTATCTGAGGCAGGTCACCACCCTAAAGAATACAGTCCCTATGATGAGAAACTACCCCTTGTATGGCACCCAGACCCTCATGGAAGGCACCACCATAAGATGCATTAACCCAGAAGAACAAAGTTAAATACTGGTAGGCTAACTTAATAAGACCTACTGAAGCAACGTTCCATAAAGACAATCCAACAGTGATAAATGGGGGAACCATATTCCTCTAACCAGCATACCAACCACCAGTGTAACAGCCCCTGATATAGCCAACAAGCTATGTCCTACTGAAAAAGTGCAGTTTACTATCCTAGACCCTTGACACTTATTGCCATACCTCCAGGAAGAACAGTGTGCACTAGAGAGTGACAATAGTGTCCACTTATGACATTTTCTGATTAGAGTACAGCCTAGAAACCAAGAGACTAGTCTTCAATTCCCACTGGCAATCCTTGTGGCCTTTGGCAAGTTACTTTACCCTTCATTGCCTCAGAAAAAAGGCCTGGCAATCTACTTCTGGTCACATCTTGCCAAGAAAAGTGAGGAATCAGCACTGACTCAATGGCACACACTGCATTGCCCCTGAAACAAAATTTAAAGCAAAACAAAACCAAAAATCACACGATATGGGAAACTAAACAAAATGAAAGTTTTTGGCCTGTACAATCCTATAAACTATGGGCCCAATTTTTGAAGGCATATATGGGTACTTTCCTAGTTACCTGTGTAAATGCCTTATCTGGGATTTTCGAAGGGCACCTACATGGGTAGTGACCTTCAAAAATCCCAGATATATCCCTAAGACGCACAGATGCTATCGGCCCAATTCTGTTCTGGATGTCCCAGCCCTCTGTGCGCCTGTTGGAACCAGAAGCACAGAGTTAGACGGGATTCTGATCCCGCGGAGCAAGTCTAGCCCCACAGAATCAGAATCACGTCCTGGTCTGTACATGCAAGCCGGGAGCACGATTCTTGTCAGCCTGCACGTATAGGCCTTGCCCAGCTAACTCAGTCAGGGCTCCTGAATGGAGCTGTGTTGCCATGGCATCCAGTTGCCATGGCACCGTGGCTCCATTCAGGAGCCACGATCCCTGGCCGCTGAACAGATTCTTGCATTCCGCGCAGCCCGACCCCCGGTCTAGCCTCCCAAGGCCAGGGTCGGGCTGTGGGGAATCCCCTCTCCCCCCTCCTACCTCCTCTGATGCCTGGGCCTGCCATCCGCTGTCGACTAGGGGAACTTATTCCACCTCAGAAGTGGAATAAGTTCCCTGTTCAGTCTACAGGCCCCGGACATACAGGGCAGACATTGGAATCAGCCCTTTATGTCTGGGGCTGCAGACCGCCCACTGCCAGCCCTAACTCCGCACACGCAATGCCTCTTTTCCGCCCCATCTAACCTCCCTGTATGTGTGGGGAAGATAGTCGAGGTTGGCAGAGGGGCCGAATAGCGGAGATGGACGTCCCAATGGAATGACCCTGTAAGCAGTTAACATCAGGGTGTGATAGGGGTGTTCCAGGGTGGAGAGGGGCAAAGGAAAGGCTAACTGGATAGCACAGATTTTAAATGCTCCCTGCTTAGCCCTCTGTGCCTTAAAGATAGGCATGAAAAACTCTCGCCTATCTTTAAGGCGCAGGGGCTAAGCGGATAGCACTGAAAATTGGTGACACCAGCTAGCTTTTGCGGCTACCAGGTTGTGTGGCAATACCCAGATTTTCAATGCCGGGGCTGCATAAGACCCCGGCATTGAAAATCTGGGTTAGGAAGAAAGGGGGCAAGCTATGCACCGACGCAGCGCATAGCACTGCCAAGTTCAAAATTGGGCCCTACATGTGTAAATGATATTTGGCCACTGTCTGTCTAAACTTATATGTTCAACTCTAATTGCATGCTTGAAAGCACAGCCTGGCAGATAACCTGCATAAAATACTTTACACATTGGTCACACATCGGAAAATTAGCCTAAATTGGTGATTCCATTTAGACTCAGCACAAAAATTATATTTTCAAGTTCTACAATGACTCTGCCAACTAAGTCAATCATCAACTGTCATTTTGGTATGCTTAAAAAAAGAAGACATATTAGGCCTAACATATATTCCAGCTTCTGAGAAAATATTTGTGGAGAAAGAAGGAATGAAATCTTTATGGCTGGAATAAATAAATAAGACACAAGTAGTTTCTCTAAATAAACTCACCATTAGGGAAGAAAATGAAATACAATTCACTTGAACAGATGGGGAGGGTGACCATTTGATGTGATTTTGATTAGATTTATTATTTTTTTTAATCGCCTTTCCAACATATGATCAAAGTGATTTAGAAGAAAAAAAAACACATGTTGGAACAACTAATAATAGCTGGCTACTTTATCTAGAAATTGCCTGTATTAAACACACAAGTAGATCAACAAGACAAGATTTCTTAAGAGAGTCAAGACCAGATTAGGGGCCTCTCATGAATCTGATCCTTACAAATCAAGGAGGCCTTTATGCGGATGATGTGCTGCTTTACGTTCCCTTCTCTACAGTTAATCCAAACTACTCTAAAATCATTGACTGCTTCAATCCAGTATCTGACTGGCTGAATCTACATAACTTAAAAGTAAACTGCAAGAAATCCGAGGTTCTCTTTATTACTAAGGACCCTTCATTCATACCCCCTCCCACCTTACCAGTGAGAGATACTGAGATAAGCACCAAGGAAGAAGTATGATACCTGGGGGATCACCCTAGACCAACATTTGACAATGGAGCCATACAAACAACATTACCAGAGCAATATACCTAAAATTACAGACCCCTCGCCAACTCCGTCCCCTGCTTGAAGCTGCTGACTTCCGGATTAACCCACATTTTGATTATGCAAACATCGTTCTCTATTGTGTTCCAGATTATGCAATTCATCCCTTCAAATGGCTATGAATACCCTGGTTGAAGCCTCAAGATACGAACATGTTACCCCGATCCTGAAACAGCTCCATTAGCTCCCCATTGTTATTTGTCTCAACTATAAGGCTCTCATCATAACATTCAAAATTCTACACAACCTCTCAGCTACTGCCCTTAATGAGAGATACTCTGTTGTCAGCTGTCCATTGTAGTAAAAAGATCTACCATGTCAAACACTCTTTCAGCCCCTTCTATAGTAAGAAAAAGTTTCAAGTTTGTTAATGGTCAAATTATATGTACCACCTCTCTGGAACTCTCCACCCCCCCCCCCCTCCCCTCCCCTCCCCATCCGTGCCATTGCAGACCTATGTACTTTCAAAAAACATCTAAAGACACATCTGTTTCAGCCTATTATGAACAGGTAACTTAGAACACTGCACACTACCAAATCCCTTCAGCCAAACCCTCAAACCTTTAATGAAGCTCATTTGTATTTATTATACAACTACAATGTATATAGTTTCCCTGTTATGACCCAAGTTATACCTATTTACACTGTTAACCTCCAATCTAATTGGTTTGCAGTAATCATGTTCTATGTAATTGTTATTATTTCCCAAGATTGTTCTATGTAAGTTGTTGTGCTCTAAACCTGTTGTATGTAATTTCTGTTTTTGTTCCCTGTAAACCTCACTGAATGTGAAATAGCACGGTATATAAAACCAAATAAATAAATAAATAAAAAGGAGGCCTTTTAGGAAACACTAGTCATACCATAATATTTTACAGAAGGAAAAAAACTGAGGAGGTAAGAAGAAAGTCTAAGATAGTACATTAAGCAGTAAATTTATGAAGACATAGGCCCCAATATAGTAAAAAGCTCTCTTTCTCATTTTGTGTCCATGGTAAAAATTGTTAGTACATAAGTCATTACCTTCCTTTAACTTGGGTAAAATTAGTGCCCTTTGTATAGGAGAATCATATGCAGGTAAGTGGATCTTCAACTTCTTGAAAGCGTTCAAGCATTTTCGAAAAATGCTCAGACTTTACTGCATAAAAAGAGCATTCTGGGGGAGGGAACCTTTTTAGGGGGTATGTGCTTCCTGTCTGTGTGATGTTTTCAGATGTATGAGCGTACACAGTATGTCACTAATTTCTAAATTTATCTTCATTTCCAACAATTACCAAACAATCTTCAATTTAGGTTTGAAAATTCATTTATCTATGCAGACTTAAAAGTACAGTGCAATGCAGTACATCTTTAATTTTGCTTTTAGATGTCCCATTGAAAATTAGCCCAAGTTTTACACAGCCAGACGTAAAGCTAATGTACAATGGGCTGTTTAACGTATCCTGCAATGCAAAATTCATTTTAAAGAAGGCTGAATGTATAGAAGGCTAATTTTTCTTATGCAAAAAAATGACTTTAAAAGCTAAAAGCTTTAATACAATGTTATAAGGGTTTCAGTTATATTAAGTGCTCAAAGCTAATAAAGCCTTCTATGTAGGGATTTGCTATTGTGATTCAACACATGTGCACCTGTTAGAGAAATACATTTAGTGGAAAAGGAACACTGGGGATGATAGTGGTCAGTGTTTTTAAGCGTTTGGCTGCTGCCCCTGTAACTAAACACAGGTATTCAGCACTGGAGCCTATCCGACATCTGGCGCTGAATATCCAGTTGTGCCCTCCAGAAGTTTCTGGTTAGCAGCAGTATTGATCTCGATGTGGTTTTGCTGTCAGGTTTGGAGCTAAATACTGCCACTGTCTGGAGAGCTGCCAGGAATGCCCCAGCTCTAGCGACAGTCCACCCTGCAACTATTACGGTCTGTGGGGATTTTCAGAAGCACTACCCAATATTCAGTGGCACTAGATAGATTCGCCACAGTTTATGCGATTTGCAAGTACTTCAGATCACATAAGCCTATTGACCCCATTGTTTATTATCATGGTGCTTTGCTTACTATTAAAATATAAAATAATACTTTTTTTTTTATTTAACTGGTTTTATATACCGCTTTTCTACTAGGCAAAATGGTTTACATAGAACAACAAGAGAACGTTTACATAGAACAGTTGGAAATATATACAAGGAACTTTAAAAACGAGTAACTAAACATTGTAAAAAAAAACTCTTAACAAAAGGGGGATACCTAGATGGTATCAAGGGGGTGGGTGGGGAGGGTTGGGTGGGATATAAGAGGTGAGCAGAGGAGGTGAGTTGAGCTGAGTGACTTTGCTGGTTAAGGGGGGAGGGTAATGGGAGCAGTGAGAGGGGTAGGGGGATGGTCTTGCTGAGTGTTTGTTGACATGGGTGTGCTATAGTATTCTTCGAAAAGAAGCATCTTAAGGTGCTTTTTGAAGAAGGTGTGGGATTGGAGGCAACGTATTGTGGGGGGCGTAGAATTGGAAGGCTCTTGGGCAGGTGCGTTGTGATCTCTTGTGACTCTGTGCTGCTGGGAGGAGAAGATTTGTTGCATTCTGTTGATGGAGTCCATTGTTGCTCGGCAGTGGTGTTGAGGAGGGCTCTGTGGATGATGGCAAGTATCTTGAACTTGATACGGGATGCAACTGGGAGTCAATTTAGTGATTTTAGGATAGGGGTGATATCAGAGTGCCTGGGAGCTCCAGTTATGAGTCATGCAGCTGTGTTTTGGGCAAGCTGCAGGGGGGCGATGGTAGTGTTGGAAAGCCCATGGAAGATGGAATTACAATAGTTGATAAGAGGAGTGATGAAGGCTTGGCATACAGTGTGGAAGCTATCATGAGATAGAAGGGAACATAGGTTATGAACAATTCTGATTTTGAAGTAGATGTTTTTGGTGATATTCATAATATGTAGCTGGAAGTGCAGATGGTGGTCGAGGAATACGCCAAGGTATTTAACCTGAGGTTTAACTTGTATTTCAGTGTCACCAAGTTTGATGCTTTATGGAGTGATGAAGGTGGGATCTCTGGAGACATGAAGGATCTCTGCTTTGTTGAAATTGACTGTAAGGTTGTGAAGCTGTAGCCATGTGACGATTTCTGTGAAACAGGTGGCGAGGAAGGAGTAGTCAGGGGAAGTAGTGTTAGAAGAAGTGAAGATCATTTTTCATACATTTCATTTGAAACAATTCACAGCTTGATAGAGATTTCAGCAATACTGGTACATGCTGTTTGATGTTTCTAGAAACCTTATCACATAAGGATGCCTTAGTATAGTATGAAGGAAGGTCTAGATATGTAGTTGGTGGAGTGATGTATGTGATGAGCTGTTGTCAAAGGTGGAAAAGGATATTATATTGGAAGAGACCATGTATTGGATAATAAAAGGACTTTGATGGACAGTGAAACTAGTTCTGAAAGATGCCAAAGTGATAAGAGAAGTCAAAAGTGGCATGGAGTGCCAGCCTAATGAATATGCAAAGAAAATGTCATCAAGATAGATCTGCACATGCACAAGGACTGAGTGTGCTTGGCCATGGCTATGTGAAAAGGGAAACAAACTGTGATATATCATTGAACTTCTAAGGGCTAATTAATGGGAATGAAATTCAGAATGCTGAAAGGATTTTCTAATGCATATGCTAAAAGGTTTGTAACAAAGTATAAATGATATGAATTTTTGCTGCATGGTTGGTCAGGACTTCCTTATTCTAATCTCCACAGTGCTGTTGTAATTATTCAGCTTCATCTCACTGAATGTGCTTGTTTCTTTGACAAAGGGAAAACAATGTTATTTATAATAATCTTGCATAATTGCAAGAGAAACAAATGAGAATTTAAGATGTACCATAGTGCGCCGAACCAAAGGTCCATCAAGCCCAGCATCTTTTTTCCAACATGTGGCAGCAGTTAAATAGCAAATATAATATTAGGAATTATTTAGAAAGGGATGGAAAAAAAACACAGAATATTTTTATGCCCCTCTATTGATCCATGATGCAATCACACCTTGAGTACTGTGTGAAGTTTTGCTCACCTCCATCTCAAACATATACTACAACTAGAAAAGGTACAGAAAAAGGTAACCAAAATCATAAAGGGGATAGAACGATTCCCCTATGAGGAAGGGCTAAAGAGGTTAGGTCTCTTCAGCTTGGAGAAGAGACAGCTGAAAGAAGGAGTGATAGAGGTCTATAAAAATAATGAATTGGTTCATACAGGTAAACAGAGAACCACTGTTTACTCTTTCAAATAGTGCTAAGATAAGGGGACACTCCATGTAACTAATAGCTAGCACAAATACAGCCCCTGTTACTAAAGGTCACTAAGGATTTGCCATTAACGTGCCGGGAGGGACCTGACCTGCTTAGCGTGCCAGCGACTTGCACATTGGCTAGAAGGAGGTGCGGGGGGGCGGGCACACCCGATGTACAAGTCGCACAGGGCACATTTTACGATCGGTACGGCCCTGGCCTCATTTGCCCATCTCTACCACATCTCTGATTGTCACTACCAAGGCACACCAAGGACTTTCCCAAGGCTCACCAGTGTGCCCTGCTCTAGACATACAAACAAATGAGGATCTATTACAATAAATAACTGAGGCAAATTAAAAATTCAGGAGAAGAAACTGACCGGTGATCATTTGGACATAAGTACCATTCCAAAGAAGATGTTTTGGATGCCAACCCACCCTTCCCAAGCAAACATAATAAAGACAATTAGCTTTCTCTCTAGAAAATCCTATGCATGTTTGGATATATAAAAAAAAAAAAGAATATGCCCCTCGCCTGGTTTTGCGGCTTACCTTGCTGCAAGGGCTTGTGTGCATCAGTGATGCCGAGAGTTATGCTATTGGCAGCTTAACTACTGGCAGGGTCTCCCAAGATGGACAGTCCCAGCTGAGGTGGCAGGCTAAGACAGGCCACTCATGGCCAGCAGTAGCAGTATGGGATGGTGCTGGCTGTGGAAGATCACAATTGCACTAACTGAAGAAATGGAATTAGATTGCCAAGCCTATTTTGCCATGAAAACCCAGTGGATACTCACAAAAAAACAAATTGCAATATAGTGCTGGAAGATAAATGCTCCCAGGTTGGAAGGCACTCAACAGGCTACTGGGGAAGAGCTGAAGACCCTTCAGAATAAAGCCAGCATTTATGATGTGGTTGGAACAACATCCTTGGGACATCCGACTGCTGATGTAACTGTGCATAAAATGAGAGTCAAAAGATGCACAGTTGTCTTTAGAAATCTTGAAGGAGATTTCTCTAATGTTGCTTGCTATTTTTCAAAAAGCATAGCAATATGTAATAACAGAGTTCTTATTTAGAAGATACCAGTCGGCAGGAAGCTATGACAATAAAAACTATTTGGACAGTTGGTCAGTAATATAGATTCTAGCTTTTAAATCTTTTCAGAATTACAAAATAAGTTTCGCTTATATTTTTTGGTTCCACTTTTTTTTTTAAGTGCTGTCAAATCAATGCTGACTTCTGACAACCCAGCAACCCCAGGGTTTTCTTGTCAAGGTATGTTAGGAAGTAGATTGCCAGGCCTTTTTTTCCCCAAGGCAATAGAGGGTAAAGTGACTTGTCAAAGGTCACAAAGAGCGCCACTGGGAACAGAACACTGATACTCTAAGCATTAGGCTATTCCTCTACTCCATGTGGTCCCACTTACATGCTATTAAACATTATGGTGTTAATTTAGCAAACCTTATGGATAAGTGGTATTTAGAAGATGTTTCAGCCAAATTGTTTTATCACTTAAATCCCTTCTCTGTTTCATATTAAATCTTCATCATAGTTGTGGTGAGACAGAGAAGGTCTCAGAAGCATATCTAGGAGAATCACTATCAGAAAAACAATGAGAACAATTCTGGTATAAATCAGTTCACATCTTTGGGGCCCTTTTACTAAAGTCCGGTAAGGCCGTGCACTTAACATATGTAACTGACAAAGCATTATTGGCGCAAGGACAGAGCCCCTGTAATGGGGAAGAGAAAGAAGTGGTACCCATTAGCCATCCAGACAAAGGCGGTTAAGGTGGTGGATCCGATGGATGCCCATATTCGTGTGGGAGAGTTATCTACACCGGCTCAGTCTCCTGCTGTAGGTCTGGAGGATATTTCAACTGTGAGTACTGTTTCATCTATTACCTCTTCTATTGAAATGGGTTTAGTTCCACCCAGTCAAGAGGCTAGTCAGTCAGTTTTCTGGTTCCCATCCCCCACCAGGAGTAGTAGGGCAAGGGGAAACCAGACCTGTCTTGCTTCCTTGTTCGTTTTTATGAATAGATTCTCCTTCAGAGAAATTACCACCTCCTCTTCCTTCAGTGATAACTTTTGCTTCGGTTGGGGAAGCCCAAGTTCCTCCCATAGATGTGTCTTTGAAAGATATTTGGGCTGCTGTTTCTTGAATGGAGTTGGCTCTTGGGACTTCCCTTCAGAGAGTGTCTGATTTTTCTAAGGAAACAATGGTAAAACTATCTGATCATGAAATTAGATTGTTGTCATTGGAGAGATTGACTGAGACTCAGGAGATACAGAGTCGTTCTCAGCAAGGAGTGTTGGCTACTTTTGTGCAGGATTCTTGTTCACTTCATCGTCAAGATGAGTTATTGGAGAACTCTTTACGTTCTAAGAATTTGCGCTTATTGAACTTTCCCTGAACTCATTATCTTTCTCCTGTAATACTTTTTCAAAAGTATCTTAAAGAAGTGTTATTATTTACTGATGTGAAATCAATAGTTGTATCTAGAATTTATTATCTTCTTTTGGGGAGATTAGTTAAAGGATTGGAGGGGGAGGGGGAGAGGGGCACATTTAGCTTCCTCTACTCTGGATAAATCTGAGTTTTTGGAGTCTACTAGTGATGATATTTCCTTAAGAGCTACGTTGTTAGTTACTTTGGTATCAGAGATGGATAAAGATAGAATTTTGCGAGCTTATTTTCAAAAGAAAGCTTAGAAATTTTGTGGACAAGTTATTCACATTTTTCCTGATGTCTCTAGGGTCACACAAAGGCGTTGTAAGGCCTTTTTGGAGGTTCGCCCACGTGTTTTGACCCTAGGAGCTTTATTTTATTTGAAATTTCCTTGTAAATGTCACATAATTTTTCAGGGTAAACAATATGTTTTCTTTGAGGTAGAACAATTACTAGATTTTTTAAAAGGCAAGACTTAGTTAATTATAGTGATGACTTTATCTGCCATCATTTACTATGTTACTATGTTAATATTATTTTCTTTTGTAAGGGCTGTCAGGTAAGGTTTGCTTCTTTAAAGATGATACCAAAATCGCAATATGGTAGACACCCAAGAAGGAATAGATAACATGAGGAGGGATCAAGCTAAGCATGAAAAATGGTCAAGAATTTGGCATCTGAGATTTAATGTTAAAAAATGCAGGGCTATGAATTTGGGCTGCAAAAATCCAAGGGAGTGGTACAGTGTAGGGGGCAAAGTAGTTCTGTCCACAAAAGAGCGTGATTGTTTCTGATGATCTTAAGGTGGCTAGACAGGTAGAAAAGGTGATGGGAAAGCCAGAAAGATGCTTGGGTGCATAGGGAGAGGAATGGCCAGCAGAAAAAAAAGGAAGTGATAGTGCCTCATATACAGTCTCTGGTGCGACCTCATTAGGGATACTGTGAGCAATTCTGGAGACCCCACCTTCAAAAGAACATAAACAGAATAGTGCAGAGGGTGGCTACTAAAATGGTTAGTGGTCTTTGTTATAAAGCATATGAGGACAGACTTAAAGATCTTAATATGTATACATCAAAGGAAAGGTGGGATAGAGGAGTTATGATAGAGACATTTAAATACCTCCATGGCATAAATGCACAAGAGGAGAGCCTCTTTCAATTGAAGTAGTTATTTATGGCACCTAGAAACTCCATTTCCCTAGCATGTCCTGAGAAAACATTTACACAGGACCCAATATTCTTCTGGGACTGCTATGCACTGCTACGGTGCATAGCTGTTGCCGCCACTGACCTTTAACCCCAGATATACAATGCCAGGGTCTTATGCAGCCCCGGCATTGAATATCCGGGGTCTCCGCATAGATCAAAAGCTCGCAGAAGCCAACTGGGCATCAGTGATCTTGAGCCACTGTGCAGTTAGCTCCCTTGGCTAAAGATAGGCCAGCTTTTGCTGTGCCTACCTTTCACTCGCAGATGTTAACCGGGCAGTGGCACTGGTGCCAACTTGGAAACACCCCTGAAAGCCCACAACATGCCCTGATGCTAAGTGGTTAACATCAGGATGTGTAGGGGACATAATCAGGGATATTCAGCAGCACTAACCATGAATATCCCGTTCAGCGTCATTTACATGGTTTACAGCTCTGTAAACCATTTAAATACCTTTGAATATCAGGTCCATAGTTCATACTGGAGCAAATGAAATCTCCCATTATTCTTGTCTGGCCAATTTTCTTAGATTCCTATATTTCTATTAGCCCCTGAGTGGTTCAAGGTGTTGTTGCCCTAGGCAAACCTTAGATTTTGACAGCCAGGGGTGTAAAGTTTGTTGTTTAACTTTGAATGCCCTGCTTTTTGCTGCCTACCCTCCCCCAAAGTTACCATCCTAGGCGACCGCCTAGTTTGGTTGACACTTGGGCTGGCCCTGCTAGCTAAGCATCTGTACTGCTCTACTCATCCCCTTTATGTAAAAACAATTATCTTAATCATATGTCCCTCAATAAAGAGCTCAAGAAAACAGTGTGTAAATAAAGCAAGACCTGTAGAATGATAAACTGAATGAAACAGAAATTTTACAAAACTTCAAGAGCATGAGACAGACAGTCATCAGTCAAAAATGAAATGCAGGTTTTACACGTAGAAAACCCTTCTAAAGCTGCCTTCAATATCTGCAAAATATAAATAGGCTAATAGCATGCTGGAAATTATGGGGAAAGGAATGAAGGACTAAAGCTGAGAATATCATAATGCATTTCTATTGCTCCATGGTACGACTTCATCTTGAGTACTGTGTGCAGTTTTGGTTGCTGCATCTAATAGAATCTAGTAGAATTAGAAAAGAGAATGACAACCAAAATTCTAAATGGGATGGAATACTCCTCTCGGGAAAGGTTTAAAAGGTTAGGGCTCTTCAGCTTGGTGAAGAGACGGGTGATGGGAGTTATGATAGAGGTCTATAAAATAATACATGGAGAGGAATAGGTGAATCTGAATAGATCATTTACACCGTTAAAATGCACAAAGACTATAAAGCTACTTAATAGTACATTAAAGACTAATCAGAGAAAATATTTTTTAATTCAAGTGAAAATAAGCTGTGCAATTTGATGCTGGAGGATGTACTCAAAAAAAAAATTACTGTTGTGGGTTTAGAAAAGGTTTAGACAAGTTCCTAATGGAAAAGTTCATAAACCATTGCCGTTTATATGCCGATCTTTTGGGATCCTGACAAGTACTGGTGATTTGGATTAGCTACTATTGGAAACAGAATACTATGCTTGATAGATCTTTGGTCTGAGACAGTATAACAAATCTTAAGTTCTAAAACAGTCTCATTTTGCTAATTACTTCCAAACAAATTTATTTTAACAAAATTTGTATAAATGCATTGAAGCACAAAAAGTAACTTGTGCCTGGATAGACATGCAGATATTGAAATTAATATGTGCTTTTATGCATTATGAAATGCTTCTAAAAATGCAGCTCAGGGCCCACACTTTAAGTCCCAAGATACCTTACAAGCCTCATTTCAATTCGCAGAGGAAGTCTTATTCTCTTTCCAGTATGCATCTTATGAATAACATTGTGCTCAGATGGAAGCACAAGGATGAAACTGAGCATGTTCAGATTCTAATATCAACATTAAGGAACCATATAAATCTAAAGAAGGATACTCACACTCAAAACACAAACATATGAGGTCCATTAATGAAAGGCAATTATGCATTCTCTGGCAGCCAATGAACACATAAATGCTCTATATGTATATATTTTTTAAAACGTATACATCAATAGTATCAGGCTATTTGATTCACTGATTAACCCAATAATATCTATATAAATGTGAAATATTTATTTGGTTCTTGTACAATTTTTGATTTGTGATTTTATGATATGGATAAAATCAATATGTGAACACTACTTAATTGTGATGAGATTTGAATCACTTCCTAACTGTATCCAAAAAAAATATATGACTTTTCATACTTTAATATGGTTATAATTAAGAGCCCAAATGCAGTCATGCTATAGATTCTCCAAATGCCTTATAAAATTGTCTTCTTGTGGTCAGACTTGTATGTCACTCAGTAATGGCCATTGTTTCAGCAACTTCTGTTTAGAAGTCAGTTGAGAGAAGCCCCTGAAGCAGGTGCTGCCAAAACAATAGTCAGTGCTGGGTGACGTACACGTTTACTAAAAGAGGGCAATTCAAATAACAAGCCATTAGAGATCTCCCAATCAATGTTCCCTCTAATTTTCTGTAGGCTATGTGCACATAAAATATGAGCTGTGCAGCTTTTGAAGGAAGATTAAATTTTTGTGCGCCACATAACGACACTCGGAGTTACATACTTTAAAATTTGACTACACGTCAGAATATAGTATGTACACCACATTGATTTTAATCAAATTAAATGAAAATAGACGATTACTAAATGAAGCAGAAAATTTCTAGTAATTGCAATCACAACTTTTAAATTTTAAGACGTCTGTGTTTTCTATCAGAATCAGAACCGTAATTTTTGTGCGCTCTGTTGTAAAGTATGTGCGCTCACTTGGCAAGGTGTGTGCGCACGCACACGCGCACAGCTTAGAGGGAACAGTGATGCCAATAGGCATTCCTTTTGTAAGCCCTAAGGATCAATCTGGTTGCACAGGGACAAGGTTACAGGGTTTTGCCATAAATCCCACACAAACCCTCCAAGGCTTTCTCAACCAGCATCACCTAGTGACTTCAAGACAAAATGTCAGTCTCTTATTTCAACAGATGGACAATTCAAGGCCTGCTATATTAGTTTTGACCTTACATATGTAGAATACCATAACAGTTTCCACTCTTCCATGCAAAGTCCAGAGGTGTGCTTTACAACTTCCCTGGCAAAGAGCTGCATTACAGAGTTCCTATAAAGGTGCAGGAAAGGAACTCAAAATTAAAGACAATATCACCTACTACACACAGAGAAAAGGACAAAGAGTGCGTATTATATCAATGCCTAAGTAATTCTCTTAACATTCCTCTGACCCCTCTGGATAGGAAGGAGGTGATTTCTGCTAGTATAAAGTATGCAGACACCCCTGGGAGCAAGTAACTAGATCTTTCCCAAGGGAGATATATAGAAGCGAGTAAAATCTACTCAAACTAGTAGAGGAGTCTTGTCTAATGGATTATAAGGGAAGAAAGGATCTTAAGCATGTATTACTTTTGATAGTGGAATGTTCAGAGATATAAAGTCTTATGTGACGAAGGTCAGATAAATATGTCTCAAAAACAGCGAAGGAAAGGGTAGTAGCTCTTCTCTGCATCAGCATATCTGAGGAGCTCAGATGTTGTTGAGCTCAATCCAAAGTCAAATATATTAACTGACTTGTCCAGTTCAGGAATAGTTAAAATTAATGTAGAAAGTCAGATCTCCTGAGATCCTGTGGTAATACTTGCTTGAAAAGGGAATGAAAACTCTATGGAGTCAATATTGAAAAGCACATATCCACTGTAGAGACTGGATATTGCTTTGTGAACAGCAACACCATCAAGTGTCCCTACTAGATTAACGTGATGAAGGTTAGTGAAAGGCCTACCATTTCCAGAATAGGAGAGGTTCCTACTGCCAGTCACTTTATGCTGGAAGGAGACTCCTCTGTAAGGGAAAATCCAAGTTCATATATAAACCACTCCAAAAGAGAACTCTGTCTTTGACACAGAATCACTGCACCATGAGGAAGTGAGGAAGAAGGAAGGTGTCTGCCCTTGAGGAAGGTGTCTGCCCTTGAGGAAGGTGTCTTTTGGCATACAGCCATTCATATCATCCAGAGTGAGCAACAAGCATTGGAGGAGCAGCATAGGATAAGAGAACAGAGGGTTTATGTTTGTGTAAAATGGCCAGCACACCACTGTCTCAGAAGCAGAATAGCTCATGCCTGTGAGAGAGATTCTAAGAACTGTTCTGACAACTCAGCCCTCCAGTTCATAGGAGTCTGGAGCCTTGCAGAGCAGTTTTGGGAACCTGAATCTATAGAAGCCACCATCTCTCAGGAAGAAAAGGAACCCAAGAAATCATCATATACCAGTGACAGTAGATCCAGGAATGAGCCAGTGCAGTATCGTAGACTGGTGTTTACATCACCACCAGCTTCAGGTATATTGAGAAAGAATACTAGAAGTAGGAGAGAAGTATTCCCACTCAGAGAAACTAGTGTAGACTAAGTAGCAAGAAGGTGAAGTAGACTAAGGTGCAGAAGCGGTGAAGAGTGGAAAACTTGTTCAATTGAAGGGAAGTGGTAATATACCCAAATGAGAAGAGAAAGCAGTAATCTATTGGTAACTATTTTGACTAAGAAAAAGGAGTTAAATGCTTGCAACATAGCTCTTATTTGTTAAGTTTTGCTAAATATTATTATTGCTATTGCTCAGTGACCCTAAATAATTTTTGATCTGAACTTATTTGAGAAAGGAAAAAGTGTTAGAGTGTCAAGTGTCAAGAGCCTCCCGGTGTAAGCCACTCTCCACCAATGAACCCAGATAATTACTACTACTACTACTACTATTACTGATCATTTGTATAGTGTTACAAGGCATATTCAGCACTATACAGACATGGTCTCTGCTCATCAGAGATTACAGACTAATCAAGACAGACAACATAACAGATGGGAACTAGAATATGTCTAGTGAAATGGTAAGAAAACAAATAGTTGGAGAGCAGGAGACTACATGGATCAGGATCCAAAAGCAGCCTCAAAAAGGTGAGTTTTAGCCTGGATTTGAAAAGGGCCAGAGATGAAGCAGCAAGATGGAAAGGTCCAAATCTGGAATTGGCGTGGAAGAGAAGCAATCTGTCAGAAGAGTGGAGCTCCCAAGGAGGAGTGGAGAGAGAAATAAAAGAGGAAAGAGGAGCAGTTGAATGAAGGCCCTTATAGGTCAGCAGTAGATATTTGAAATAGATGTGGAAACGTATAGAGAGCCAATGAAGTAACTTGAGAAGAGAGTTTATATGAGCATAGCGAGACTGGCAGAAGATTAGCCTTGCAGCTGAATTTTGAAGGGGAGAGAGATGATTAAGAGAGGGACCAGCAAGGAGGAGGTTGCAAAAGTCTAGACAGTAAGTGACTAAAAGAGTGGATAAGGGTCTTAGAAGTGTGTTCATAAAGGAAGGGGTGAATTTTGCTGATATTATAGAGAAAGAAATGACAGCTTTAGCCATCAGTTGGATGTCTGTGAAGAAGGAATCAAAGATGACCCCCAAGGTTGCAAGCCAAGGAGACAGGGAGGAGTAGAATATTATCCACAGAAATAGAGAAAGGAGGAAGGGGAGAGGTGCGTTTAGGGGGAAAGATAAAACGCTTTGAAATTGAACCTGGCTAAAACAAACAGCAGTGAGACATACAGGCAGCAATGTCAGATAGGCAGGCAGAGATACAGGCCTGGATTCTCAGAGAGATTTCAGGTGTACAGAGATAGATCTGCAAGTCTTCACTGTAAAGATGGTACTGAAAACCATGGGAGATGGTGAGTGCACCAAGAGACTGGGCATAGAGAGAAAAAAAGTGATTCCAAGACAGACCCTTAATGTACACCAACTGAGAGCAGAATAGCAGAGGAGGATTGACTAGAACATACACTAAAAGTGTGGGGGAGAGATAAGAAGAGAACCAGGATACAACAGAGACCTTAAAACCAAGCAACAACAGGGTATTAAGGAGAAGGTGGTGATTATACTGTCAAATGCAGCAGAAAGGTCAAGAAAGATGAGGATTGAGTAAAGACCCTTGGATTTAGCCAGGTACAAGTCACTGGAGACTTTGTCAAAAGCCATTTCAGTAAAATGTAGAGGACGAAAGCCAGATTGCAATGGATCCAGAAGGGCTTGAGAGGAGAGAAAAATCAAGACAATGGCGGTGAACCACACATTCAAGGAGAGGAGAGAGATGGGTCAATAATTAGGACATGTAGGGCTCGATATTCAAAGGCATTTACACAGTTTACAGACCTGTAAATCATTTAAATGTTAATGAACAGAATATTCAACTAACGCAGCTATACTCCCCAATGTTAACCGCTTACCATCGAGATGTGCCATGGGCGTTCCGGAACATGTCGTGGGTGGCGACAGTCACTAACCGGGTAGTGATGATATTGCACCGCAGCCCAGTTAGCAACCTGTGGATAAAACTAGGCACAGCAAAAGCAGGGCTAGCTTTACCCACAGGAGTTAACTGGGTAGTAGTGCAATATTGCCGCTACCTGGCTAGCTTCTGCGGCTGCAGAGGCTGTGCAGTGACCCCAGATATTCAATGCCAGGGCTGCATATGAATATCTAGGGTTAAATATTGGTGGCAATTATGTGCCTAAGCAGCGCATAGCCATCCCAAATCAATATTAGGCCTTTAGGGTCTAGTGAGGGTTTCCTAAGGACAGGTGTAACCACAGCATGCTTGAAGTCTGCAGGAACAGTTCCAGTAGATAGATTGAGGATTTGACAAATGAAAGGAATGACAGCAGAGGAGATGGAGTTCGGTATATGGGTGAGAATAGGATCAGGGGAGCAGGTAGCGAGTTTGGAGGAGGAAAGAAGATGTGTGGTTTCCTCCTCAGTAGCCTTAGAAAAGGAAGAATGAGTGGCAGAGATTGAAGGGAAGAGTTGGGAGTGAAGAGGGGGAAAGGAGATGGAAATAACCTCGTGGAGAATTCAAGTGCAATCTTGTGGACTTTGTCATAGAAATAGTCAAATTCTGAGCAGAAAGAGAAGGAGGGGATGAAAGCAGAGGCACTGAGGAGAGAGGAGAGAGCAATAAAGACATAGGGAGGGTCAGAGGCAAGAGAGTTATTCCGTAGTCTTGTCTGGCGAGTCCAATGGCTGATTGGAAAAAGGCTATCATGAATTTGAAGTGTAAAAGGTCTGCAAGGGTGCAGGATTTGAGCCAAAATGTGCTCAGCTGAGCAGGCTCAGGAACATGGGTAGCAGGTTGTCGAGGACCAGGGATGAGGTATGGTACACCTCACAGGATGTAGCATGGAAGGAGCAAGAGCATCCAGAGCATAGGAGAGCACAGTGCTGGAGCAGAGGAGAGCACATGTGCATCAGACTAAAAAACTGCAAAAAGCTTCATAGGATTACTGTTACTCTTTGTCTGCCAAGTCGCTAGTAACACCTATCAGCAGGGTTTCTGCCATCCTAGGCAAAAGCCTCCGCCACACCGCCACTCTGCTGCTGCCAACACCACTCCCCACCCTGCATTCACTGCCCTCCTTGCAGCCGCCACCCCAAATCCATCTGCTCATCTTACGGCGGCAGTGGTGGTAGTGGCACAACTGTTTTGAAAGTGGCAGCTTTGTGCCACTGCTTTAATTCCCATGGTAGGCCATTTCCTTCGATGCCTGTGGGCACCAGAGCAGCAGCACAAAGCCGCTGCTTTCAAAACAGAGTCATGCCACCCACCAGGGCCTGTTGCTCTAGGCGACCGCCTAGTGGATGCCCCCTTCCCCCCCCCCCCCGGCTATCAGGACAACACAGAAAGAGTGGTTACACCATTTATGAGGCACCTCTTAACTCACCTGCCACAGATATTCAGCAGTGCCCTGTGAGGTATATCCAGAGCTGGCACTACCATTAGGTAAACGAGGCAGTTGCCTACAGTGCCAAACAATATAGGGAGGTTCATTCCCACTGCTTCTATCTCTCTGGCATCTGTAGTGCTGCAATGACAATAAAACTGGTAAGCACCATTTTGCTAAGCCTCTGAACCACTGTGTGCTGTGCTATGACCAGCTGGTTCCACCTCTATGCAAACAGGAAGTCTGCATTGGAGGCCGTGGGACTGGCTGGCCTTTCAGAGCACAGCACCAGCATGCATTGGTTTAGAGGCTCTGGTAAGCACTCCTTTGATTTTTTTGTTGTCACTGCCACTGCTGCAGATCCTGTAGAGGGACAGCAGGAATGAGGGGTCATCTAGGCTGCCTTATATCCTTCCACTGGCCCCGGGGTAGGGAGTTTGACATTGAGATGAGGGTATGTGTGTGTAGACAGACACACAAAAGAAAAAAGAAAAATGCAGTGGTGGCAAGGAATCAAGGTCTCAGAGAGAACTTACCTGGCTTTTTAGTGATGACATGAAGAATGAGTGCAGCGCAACTGCCAGTAGAGGCTCATGGACACGGTAAGGAGAATGAATTGCCTGCCTGTCCAGATGAAGCTGTAGGGAAGCCGAGTGAGTCAGGAACAGAAGAGACTCATATGGCAGGGATATTTCCACCTTCAGACCTGGATGAGGTTTCGTGGGAGGAGTTCCACATTGCTGGCGGCATCCTAGTGCAAGAAAAGTGGGATAATGGATGAGGAGGGGTGTGTGGTTTGCATCTGCCCCATTCATCTTGCCTGTGTGGATAGGAGTAGAAAGGGAAGAGCTATTGCAATGCAAGTTGAAAAACGGTCCAGCAATTTGTCAGTTGCATGGGTAGATCATGGTGCACTTCCAGAGATGGGAGCTACCAAGTGGTCAGCCAGGGCCTTAGGAAATGAGTATGGTCTAAGTCCAGGAAGAGTGTGGAGATATTGCAGCTCAAAGGAAAGAAGTGTCAGCAGTAGAAAGGATTGCAGGCACTAGGTGAGGTACTGACAATGTGCCAATGACTTTGCCTAGATCCATGACTCAACCAGGCTTTGCAGGTCCCTTTCGAGCCATGGAGAGATCATCAAGAGTAGTATGAGCAGAAGGGCAGAGGATTCCCATTGTTTCCAGTGAATCATCACAAGGGATAGGGAGTGGCTTGTGGAGACCTAATGGAGTGGAATTTCTGAGGAGGTAATAAGTGCTAAAGCTTGTGATAGGCAGGAGCCCATCAATGTCATTGATACAAAGGAATGAAGTGGGAGACAAAGGAGCCTTGACCTTGGTTGCTTTGACCAAGCTATGGGAAGTAATCTCTTATGCATTTCAGAAGATTAGAATGAGACCTATTTCATTTGATGGAAGGGAGACATAAGAATGGGAATAACAAAAAGGAGGAAGCACCAAGCAACGAAATATAGGTGTTCAGCAACATAGTGAACTAGATGAAGTCCTTCTTGCGGTTTGCCAGTGTATTAAGCTGGTATGAGCCATCCCAGTATTGAGTATTGCAAGTGTATGAAGATTCTTTCCTGGAGGCATACATGACTCACAAGGGTTAGGTTTTGTTAAATGACTAAGACAAAATTCAGAGACAAAATGGAAGAAAACAATCATATGTTATAGGATACTTGGTACATTAGCTTATGATTAACACAAATGAGGAGGTTGGGCAAGTCTTGGGTACAAGTAGGGGTTCTGGTAGTATAGCCTCCGCTGGGACAAATACTTTTCATCAGACTGAGATTCCAGGACAGTGGCATTCAGAAACAGGATATATCTCTGCTGGAGATATAGTCATTCCTCCTACAGTTTTCTCTGATGGTAGGGGGCCAATTTAAACTACTACTACTACTATTAAATATTTATAAAGAGCTACAGTGCTATACAGACATATATAAAAATCATCCCTGCTCATTAGAACTTACAATCTAATTAAGGCAGACAAGACAAAGGTAAGAATAAAGGGAGAAAGTGAAGGGTGAGGAGACATAAGGAATTAGGGGTCAGGATTCAAACGCAGCTTCAAAGAGGTGAGCCTTTAGCATGGACTTGAAAAGGGGGAGAGATGAAGTCTGACACACAGACGCAGGGAGCCTGTTTCAGGTATAAGGAGCAGCAAGATGAAAGGACCGAAGTCTGGAGATGTCAGTGGAAGAAAAGGGCAAAGAGAGAAGTAAGGCAGTAGAAGAGCAGAGTCCACGAGGAGGGGTGTAGGGAGAGAGGAGAGAGGAAAGGTAATGAGGAGAAGAGTGAATGCAGTTATAGGTCAGAAGAAGAAGCTTGAATTGGATACGGAAATGGAAAGGAAGCCATTGAAGTGATTTGAGAAGAGGGGTTATTCAAGTATATCAAGGTTGGTGAAAGATTAGTTGCACAGCAGAGTTCTAAATAGATTGAAGGGGAGAGAGGTGGCTAAGAGGGAGACTAGCAAGAAGGAAATTGAAATAGTCGAGACAGGAAGCAATTAAAGAGTGGATAAGTGTTTTAGTAGCATGTTCAGAAAGGAAGGGGTGAATTTTGTTAATGTTATAGAGAAAGAAATGACAGGTTTTAGCTATCTGTTGGATATGTGAGAGGAAAGGGAGGAGTCAAAGATGACCAAGGTTGCGGGCCAAGGAAACAAGAAGTAGAAGAGTGGTATCCACAGAGATAGAGAAAGGAGGGAGGGAAGAGGAAGAGGAAGGATTAGGGGGAAAATAAAAATTTTTTTGCCATGTTTAATTTCAAGTGGTGGTGAGACCTCCAGGTGGTGATGTCAGACAGGCAGGCAGAGATGTGGGTATGGTGTGTCCAAGAGATATCAGGTGTAGAAAGATAGATCTGAGAATCATTGGCATAAAAATTATACTGAAATCCATGGGAGGAGATGAGAGCACCAAGGGACTCTGTGTAAAGAAAGAAAAGGAGAGGGCTGAGAACATATCTCTGGGGTATACCAACTGAGAGAGGAATAGCAGTAGAGGAGGAACCACCAGAAGAAACACTAAAAGAGCAATGGGAGAAATAAGAAGAGAACCAGGACAGTAAAGTTTCTAAAATCGAGGACAATGTGTCAAGGAGAAGGTGGTGGTCAACAGTGTCAAAAACAGGAAAAAAGGTCAAGAAGGATGAGGATAGAGTAAAGGACCTTGGATTTAGCCAAAAACTAGTTGCTGGAAACTTTAGCAAGTGCTGTCTCAGTAGAATTTAAAGGACGAAAGCCAGATTGAAGTGGATTCAGCAGGGCTTGAGAGGAAAGAAATTCAAGACAATGGCGGAGGACTATAGAAGTCTATAAATTAATGAACGGAGTGGAACGGGTAAACGTAGATTGATTGTTTACATTATCAGAATATAGAAAGACTAGGGGGACATGCAATGAAGCTACAGGGTAAACTATTTAAGACTAATAAAAGAAAATATTTTTTCACTCAACGTGTAATCAAACTCTGGAATTTGTTACCGGAGGATGTAGTAAAGGCTGTTAGTGTAGCTGCGTTTAAAAAAGGTTTGGACAAGTTCCTGGAGGAAAGGTCCATAAACCATTATTAAGAAGGAACCCAGGATATCAATGCTTGACCCAGTACAAGCATTGTGGAACCTGCGTCTTTTGGGGAAACTGCTAGGTACGTATGACCTAGATTGGCCATTGTTGGAAACAGGATACTGGGCTTGATAGACCTTGGTCTGACCCACTATGGCATATCTTATGTTCTTATGTTCTTATGACTGCACATTCAAGAAGTTTAGAAATGAAGGGACGAAGGGAGATGGGTCAATAATTAGAAGGACAACTAGGGTCAAGAGAAGGTTTCTTAAGGAGAGGTGTGACCTTAGCATGCTTTAAGGTTACAGGAACCATGGCGGTGGAAAGCAAGAGGCTGAGAATATATGTGAGATTGCTCCATTTGTTCCTCTATCATCACTTCTAAGGAGATGGTGGGGATAGGATCAGAAGAGGAAGTAGTAAGTTTAGATGATGAAAGGAGATGAGAGGTTTCCTCAGAGATCATAGAAAATGAAGAAAGGGTAACTGAGATTGAAAGGGAAAAGGTGCTATTGAGGTGGGGAATTTATTTATTAATTTATTAATTTTATTTTATTTACAGTTTCTTATATACCGCACTATTCAGCATCAGGGCGGTTTACATGGAACAGAAAAGCTCAATACAGCTAACACGTATGAGTTTACAGATAACAGGGCAAAAAACTTGTATAACAGGGGAAAACTATTTACAAACTATTTGCAAAACTTGCTATATAGAGTCATATGGACAGGCGTTTCATAGAAACGTATGCATCACTAAGGGAAAGAGGGGATGAAGCTGATCTGTGGGGAGTTGGAATGTAATCTTGTGAATTTTGTCATGGAAATATTCGGCAAGGGTTTAGGCAGAAAGAGAAGAAGGAGGGGTCAGAGGGGGAAGAGACTTGAGGAGAATATTAAGAGTCGAGAAGAAACAGCGGGAGTCATTGGCAAGAGAGTTGGTCAGATGGACATAGTAGTTTTGCTTGGCAAGTGCTAAGACTGATTGGAAGGAGGTAAGCATGAATTTGAAGTGAAGAAAGTCAGAGGGAGCGATATTTGAACCAAATGCACTCAGCTGAGCGGGCACAGAAGCATAGATAGTGGGTAGTTGAAGACAACCAGGGCTAAGGTATAGTGCATTTCACAGAATGTGGGATGGGTGGAGCAAGAGTATCTAGAGTAGAGGAGAGGGCAGTATTACAGGAAACTACAGATTTAGAAGACAAGGTGGAGGAAAGAGATGATGTGACAATAGTAGAGAGAGCCAAAGGATCGATAACATGAAGATTCCTAAAAAGATAGGAGGAGACTGGGCAAGATTGAAATGTGGAGTGATGAAGGGTGAAGGTTTAGAGGTGATGATCAGATAAGGGAAGAACTGAGGTATGGAAATCGAAGGGTAAACAGAGAAGAAGAACAGGTCAAGGCAGTGACCGTGCAGATGAGTGGAAGCAGAAGAGCAAAGTTGGAGATTGAATGAGGAGGTAAGGGAAAGGAGTTTAGAAGCCATGAGCCATGAGAAGGGAAGAAATGGAGAGGAAGAATTAGAAGAAGAGATAGCACTATTAGTGATATTAATTATTAAATTAATAATTCTGTTATGTTAACAATGATTAATCATGCAACGCAATAAGGTTAAGTAGGAGCTTAAGGCCAACTCAGAGCAATCTGGAGTGGTGGTTTCAACCTGCACCATACACCATGCACTAAACTTCATGGCCAAAGGCCAAGGAGAACCCCACTACTCAAAGACAGACATAAAAAGACATTTCTGATCTTTGCTCAAACCTACGTTAGGCTTTTGCAGCTAATGCGCAAAAAAAGTGCAGATACCTCTGAGCTAGCTACAAAAGCTGTGCATTTTCTGTTGGGAGTGTGCACAGCATTTCCCCAGCAGGTAATGCACCAAAAGTGCAGTGAACGTGGTCGGGCAGCATCATGGATGTAGTTAATGCCATCCACTGAGATGCTATTAGCTGCCACTGCAAATGTGATGGTTACCATGCACTGTAGGGGCCTGCGGTAGCCACGCATTGCTGACATGCCATTATCCATCCTAATCCTGCCCACGCCTATAGATAACATACTTTCTGCAAATAGCACAGAAAATCACTGCATTATCTGCAGATGCCTCATGTCACCTTCTACCGTACCCAGATAGCATGTGCTATCTGCAATATTAGCAGCTAATGCAGTTAGTAAACCAACCCCTAAGTTTAGGTACATCTATGCTAATTGCACAGAACTAACCCTGCTACCAAGTACAGAAAGAGAGCTTCTATTCCTACTGGTGGGCAGGACAAGTGAAAAAATATTTGTCAGGGACTCCACAAATGTTAAAAGTACAAGAGATGACGCTGGAGTTGGACCAGTATGGTAAGAAGAAAGAGTTTTGTGTGATACTGAAAGTTAATGTCTTTGGTTTCCACATTCTTTATTATGGTACTATCCAGAACAATAGTGTGTATAGCATATCTACATAGCTGTAGTGAGGGCGGGAGACGTAGTTGACAAAAATATGAAGCCCAGAATCATATGGAAAAGGATAGTAGGCCCTTTTCATTGCTGATTGTGTTCCCTTTAGCAGTAATTCCTAAGAACTAGGCAGATTCAGGCAGCTTCATAATTTTTCTTACCCTTCCAAGTGGTCTGTGAATGATTTCTTGCTGAAGGACCTATGTGGCCAGGGGTGTTTCCAAGATGATGGTGGGCAGCTGAATGCCATGGCTGCATATGTTTTTCCTCTTACTCATTTCTTTTCTACAAGTCTTATGACACTAAAAAAGAAAGGAAAGGAGGGAGCTAAAGACTCCAGAGTCCCAGCTGATCAAAAGCAGCCACGGTGATTGAACAGCTATGGAAGATCCCTGCTGATATGAGAACCACGAGTGGATACTCTGCTACAGAGCTGCTGGGTGTAGGACAGTCTTCACCTGGAGGTAAGTCCATTTGGTCTCCATGGCAGCACTCTACACCACTAGAAAAGCAAGTGGTTCCAAGTGGGAGAGATGAGGCAGCCAACATCCTGGGCTCTCTGATCATGAGCAGGAGTGAAGTTTGGGCTGCCCCATTACAGACATCTACCCCCCACCCCACCCCGGTGAATTCGATGGTGGTGATGGATGGTGGGAATCAGAATGCCGATTCACCGGCCTCTTTGGTGACTAGATATGGGCAAGTGGATGTCTCTCCT
Source organism: Ichthyophis bannanicus (assembly GCA_033557465.1). Taxonomy (NCBI): domain Eukaryota; kingdom Metazoa; phylum Chordata; class Amphibia; order Gymnophiona; family Ichthyophiidae; genus Ichthyophis; species Ichthyophis bannanicus. The sequence continues at coordinate 1,081,639,328 of CM066032.1, forward strand.
GGCCCTACAGCACTCCCCTCTGATTGGGTAAAGGGCTTGGTGCCCGAGATATCTTTAGCTACTATTTGGAATATGTTACTTAAGCTGGAAACCACTGGCTCCAAGAGCATGGTGGACTTGAATTCACTTGTGCAGACAGTTGGGCAGATTCTTCAGAAGCAAGACAGTATCTATAAAGAAGTGAATGCTAAATTGATGGACTTGTAAAAGAAAAGAAAATGATTGGAATATAAGAACATAACATATGCCATACTGGGTCAGACCAAGGGTTCATCAAGTCCAGTATCCTGTTTCCAGCAATGGCCAATGTAGGTGACAAGTGCCTGTCAGATTCACAAAAGGTAGCCAGATTCCATGCTGCTTGTCCAATGGGTAAGCGGATTTTCTTGATCCTTTTTAATAATGGTTTGTAGACTTTTCCTACAGGTACTCATCCAAACTTCTATTAAATCCAGCTACACTAACAACTTTTACCACATCCTCTGGTAACAAATTCCAGAGTTTGATTATGCATTAAGGGGTCTGTTTACTAAATCGCGTTAGTGCAGTTCGCGGTAGGAGCCGCGTTAAGAAGACAAACCCACAAATAAGGAGATGGGCGGGACCGCGGAAGACCTAGCGCGCGTTACGAAACCAACGAGCGTTAACTGGCGCGTTACGAAACTAACGAGCGGGCCACCGCGCGTAAAGCATAAGTAGCCACCCAGACATACAAGACTAATACAGAGCTATAGCACAATGGTTACTGCAGTGACTGCTGATACGGGCAGCATGGGTTCGAGTCCCCAGGGTGGCATTAGCAGAAGGCTGGCTGATGTAGCACCCTGTACATGACACAATGAGGGAGGGGGCAGCGCCAATTATATTTTATTTCCTGGACGTGTCGGAGGTATGCAGGCAAACACACCCATATATCAGATAGTGAGTGAGGGGGCATGTCTATGTTTGCTGTCCGTATGGGGTGTAAGTAAACACACCCACACATTATTCACTGAGTGTGGGGGCATGTATATGTCTGTTATGTGTCAGAGGGTTGCCAGCAAACATCCCTGACCCATACAGAGCTATAGCACAATGGTTACTGCACTGACAGCTGATACGGGCAGCATGGGTTCGAGTCCCGGGCAATGGCCTGTATATTGGAAGGGGTATTGGCCTGTATATTGGAGGGGGATTGCTGAGGCTTTTGGACGGGACATTGCGTATGCGAGCCGAGCTACGTGCGTTGTTGCGTGTGCAGCGCCGCGCGTAGCGACGCGCGTACCATTGAGCCCGGGGATCTTTTCTTTTATGTGTGTGGGTACGTCGGGGTTTCAGCAGTGTGGGCATCTCATATATTACAGACTCTGTAGGGTGTCGTGCACCTATGCTTTCTGCTACCAGATGTACGTGTGCTGTCCCATGGTTTATCAATGGCTGCGAGCTCGTGCTGCGGTTTCAGAGGGATTGAATAATACAGTCACCCCCATGATGCACTGCACATGCTAATCAGCTCTCCACACAGGCACACCATATGGAATGCATCCCCACAGACTCTGGACATGGTAGGGGTAAATTGTCATGTGCACCCCCCACAGCCCCTTGCCCTTATAGGGGGTACTGACCATTTGTTGTACTGGCATTGAGGACCTGCCCAACACCACATTGTGCGGGTGCTCTGCTCACCCTGAGTGTGCAGTGGGGCATCCAGCCCTAGGTCCTCAGCACCGTCCATGGCGCAAGTCCACAGCAGTGTTACTGTGTGAGATAGATATTTTCTGCATGACCACCTTGGACATCTCTGTCTGTTTGGGGCAGGTATAGACCCATGCCCCACCGCCCCCCCTCACCCCTGGGTGGCAAACAGGGTCACCCATCATAATCTGCACATTCTACCTCCCTTGGAAGGTGCCAGTGGAGGGGGGACATTAACCCTAGTCCTACTGAGGTGCAGACACCCCACAGGTCAGTCACTGCAGATCCAGACACATGCATGCCACAGGAGCAATCTGACATTGGGACTTGGTAGAAAATGACAATCCCAACCACTATCTGTGATTCCCCTGGTGCAGGCCAACACACCCTGCAGGCCACTCCATCACATCACCTACCAGCTGCAAACAGGCTGCTAGTGACCAGCAGAGATGCCTGCACCCAGAACTGGGGTGCCAGCATACACAGCCAGCAGATACATCTGTGACTGGGCCCCAGGGGAACACCCATATTTATCACATGAGTGAACTACTATGTAGCACCATGGTGGAGCCTAGACATGCTGTGGTCACTGCACATTCAGGGTGACACTGAGCTTGCAGCGGCATCTACCGTGGTCACCCTGTCTGGGCAGGTGGTTGCCTGGCACTACAATGTACCTGTCACTGCCCTTTGCCCTGTGCATATACACCCTGGCCAGGCCGCCTTATCCGACCTCTACCCATGGTACTTTGCTACTCATTATGCACATTGGCAGCCCACTACTGGCAACATTGCTGGCAGTGTGGCCTGTCGACAGTGTTTGCAGCCACCACACACTGGCTGGACAAACAGCCACCCCCACACCTATGCCAGCATTGTGCTACTGTAGGGGGGTTCTGCAGCCATACACACAACCTGTCATGGGCACAGTACATGCATGGATGTGGTACGACATACTCTGGTGGATCACTCCCAAGGGTGTTGGACACTGTCAGGGGCCAGACCTGCGGCACACACCACAGACATCTGACTGCTTGTTGTGGCGCAGCTCAATGTGCACAATGTGCTTTACATAGGACATGAGTTCTACATTTTATCATTGGCAACTTTTAGTGCATGTGTACCATATACCCATGTGTAGGGTGCCATTGCTAAGGTATGCACCTGCTAGTATTGGGAGTTGACAGCAGGGCCAATTGTCTTACCTCTTCGGGTTTCATTGGCCAATGGGGCCTGTGGGTGGGTGGGTGGGTGTCACTGTTAGCTGCTGCTTTACGGCAGGGTTCCACAACTCCAGTCCTGTCATTCCAGGCACTGATCGGGTTTTCATGCTGTCCCTCATAAATATGCATGGGCTACATCTGCAGACAAGGGGGGGGCATAGTTATGCAGCACAGGTATCTTTATTGGGGGCAGCATGGTAACTGAATGGTGTGGGGCCCTCCAGGACTGCATTTGGGGGACTATGCTCTGGGTAATGCGCCTATATCTGGTGTGGTAAAATATTGGCGTTTTGTCCATGCGTATGTTCTCAGCAATAAGGGTGTGACCATTCCATCACAGTTTAGTCGTGGGGAGAATATGTGGGCAGGATTGGCATGGCCCCAGCTGGGATTTGAACCTGTGACATTCTGGTCTTAGAGGCACTGGCTGTGTCTGTTGCACCACACTGAGGCCACAGGGACAATGCGATCCCTGGAGATGGGATACCTGGCCTGACAGGTCAGAGACCCTGCTCTGCACCATTTTACTGTGGACTCATATAGCTTGTATGGAGGCAATTTGCACGTAACCTCACATACAACCTCGCATGAGGGGGCAATCCCCCATTACCAAGCTGGCCAACAATTATATCATTGGGCAACAATACACGACACTCCCGCGAATGCTCCAATAACAGGGGATGTGTTTTGAAAGGGTCTCCGTAGCGTGATCCCTTCCAAGTATCTTTTCTTTTTTTGGTTTCGCTTTCCAGGGAGTGTGTTTTTTATTGTGGCCCATTGCTATCACTGTTGCCCAGCTGACTTGTGATGTTTACAGTTTTCTTTCTGCTATTTTCCACGTTTTATCTGTGTTTTCATGCTGTCCCTCATACATATGCCTGACCTACATCTGCCTACCATGGGGGTGGGGCATAGCTATACAGCACAGGCATCTTTGATGTGACAGCATGGGACAGGAATGCTGTGGGGCCCTCTAGGGCTGCATTTGCGGGGCTCAGCTTTCGTTGCTGTGCCTGTTTCTGGTGTCTGTGTTTGGTGTGGTGTAAAAATAGACCATGCCTTTGTTCTCTGCATTAAAGGTGTGTCTTTACTTTCACTTTTTAGTGGTGGGTAGGACTATTGTGACTGGGTTGGTGGCAGTCGCAGCTGGTATTTGAACCTGTGACCCTCTGGTCTTACAGGCACTGGCTGTGTCCATTGCACCACACTGGGGCCACAGAGATGGTGCTGTCCCTGGTGTTAGTATGACCTGCCTGGCTGGTCAGGGACTCTGCTCTGCAAAAGGTTTACTGTGGCCTCATTTCCCTTGTATGCAGACAACGGTGCACATACACCTCAGGGGGACCTCACAGAAAGGACACACACCCATATCCGAGCTGGGCAACAATGATATCATTGGGAGACATTACACTACACTCCCAGGTCAGCTCCATTACAGTGACTTTCCCTTTTAGAGGGTCTGCGAAGCGTGAACCCTTCCACATATCATTAGGTTTTTATTTTGTGCTTTCCAGGGAGTTCTGTTCCTTGTTGTCCATTGCTATCACTGTTTAACTGCTGATTTATGCTTTTAAAGGGGTTTCCTCTGGTCATTTTTATTGTCTTCTGTGACATTTCATTCTGTGCACATGTATCACACTGCTCACGTTTTGTGTGTTACCCAGGTTTCTCTGTACATTGCTGACGGAAATGGTTTCTCTTACCTTTAAAGATGCCTTCAACGGCAGGTTTTCATTCGCGTTGGAATTGAGCTCAGAATTACAGCGCGTTAGTGAGGGGGAGCCTCTCCCCGCCCCCTCTCCGCCCATTGACCCCTTCTCTCCGCCCACTCTCCACCTTCTGCGCTGTTTTAACGCGCCGCGGGGCTTTACGATCGTTAAGCGCGGTCAACGCGCGTAGTATGACGTTACCGGTCGTTGGCGCGTGTTTACGCGCGTTATACTGCACTTGCGGTCGTTAACGTCATACAACGCGCGTTATTCACGTTTACCGCGATTTAGTAAACAGACCCCTAAGTGAAAAATATTTTCTCAGATTAGTCTTAAATGTGATACATTGTAGCTTCATTGCACGTCCCCTAGTCTTTCTACTTTTTGTAGGAGTAAACAACTAATCTACGTTAACCCGTTCCACACCATTCATTATTTTATAGACTTCAATCATATCTCCCCTCAGTCATCTCTTTTCCAAGTTGAAGAGCCCTAACCTTTCAAGTCTTTCCTCATAGGGATATCCGTCCATCCCCTTTATCATTCTGATAAAACGATTGAATCACTAGTTAAGGATAGGCTTCTTCTTCATATGAAGTTGGAATCTTGTGAAAACAAAATGTGACATTTCAGTCTATGGATTTTAAATTTCCCTAAAGTTCTACATATGTTGCCTGCTGAACTTTTTAAGAAATATTTGATGGAGGTTTTGAAAGTTCTGGAGCCAGCTATTCCTCTATTGAACAAGGTGTACTATTTGCCATTTGGGAAATTCTATGAGTTTGAAAGCAGTCAGTCATTGATTGTCTCAGCTTTACTAGAAACTTCAATTCTAAATGTTCAAGAGAGAGCTATGTTATTGGTATCATTTGTTTTTGAGCAGAATCTTGTGGCTGCGGAGAAGTGTATGTTGATTTTCTAATGGCGCACACCGAACTGCAGGAGATTGTAAGAGATTGCCTGATTCTTCGGGAAATAACTACAAGACTACAGTGACAACTGACCTACAGCTAAGTACAGTGCTTTGCTTTTCTGGCTATTACAGCCAATATCAATTGATCTACATATGATGTACACTACCCTGTTCTGAAATGAACTTTATATTGGTTGAAGGATGGGTGTCCATCTGTTATTTGGTTTGTAAGGCTGTTAATAATATTAGGGCAACATTTTGTAACATTTGACATGGATTGCAGTACATGAGTGGGATTATTGCTGTGTGGCTTTTCCTTGATTATAATTATTATTATTATTATTTAGTAAGCCTGTTATGTATTCTGTGGGGTGGATGACTTGTTGTTATATGCACTGGTCTTTTTTAAAAGGGACTATTTATTCAATTAATGTAGTATTGGATGTGCCATTGTAATATTGTGATTTAAAAGAGAATTGAGCCTATGATTGATTTTGTTTTATTTGGTACCAAATAAAACAAAACTGCAGAGAGATCATTCAGACCTCCAGAACTGAAGTGTGCTATAGCTTTCTGTTATGTTACAAGGCCAAAGACTTATCAGCCTCCTCTCGTATTGCCCCCCCCCCCAAACAATTCAAATCAGTTTGGACAGAAGAACCATATTCCTACTACAGTAAAATTAGATGCACCTGTGAACAACTGTCAGTATTCATATGATTTCAATCAACCAATGAATGATGACTCTAATGTTTAAAATGGTCACAGTCACTCCCTGTTCCATTTTCACAATGGTGAAGACAAGAGAGCTGCCTGAAACTATCAGAAAAAGCCATTATCACCAAACATTAAATTTCAAAGGGGTTACAAGACCATCTCCAAAGACCTCGGTATTCCTGTGTCTACAGTTCTCAGTGGTATTAAGATGTTTTCTGCTTATAGAACTGTCAGGTGGGAAGAGAACCATTAATCCAAGGAGTCTTTGAAGGCTAGTGTGAATTATTAGAAAATCACCACGTACAACATCCAAAGAGCTTAAGGTTGACCTGGAGTAATCTGGAGTGGTGGTTTTTAACCCACACCATATGCTGTGCACTAAACAAAGAAGGATTTCATGAGCGAAGGCCAAGGAGAACCCCACTGCTCAAAAACAGACATAAAATGACACAGCTGATCTTTGCCCAAACCCACCTTGAGAAACCACAGTCCTTCTGGGAAAATGATCTGTGGACAAATAAAACCAAACTTGAGCTCTTTGGCAATACAGAGCAGCGATATATGTACAGGTGAAGAAATGAAGCTTATAAGGAAAAGAAACACCCTTCCTACAGTTAAATATTGTGGAGGTTCCATAACGTTGTAGGGCTGGTTTGCTGCCTTAGGAACTGGAAGCCTGGAATGTATTAAAGGAATTGTGAAGTCAGAGGACTACCAAGGTATTTTGGAGCAAAATGTGCTATCTAGTGTTAGAAAGCTAGATCTGGTTCAAAAGTCATAGGTCCTGAGCAGGACAATGACCCAAAACATACATCCAAAAGTACAAAAGAATGGTTAAAAAGGAACAAATGGACTGTTTTCAACTGGCCAGCAATTAGTCCTGATCTCAATCCAATCGAGAACCTTTGGAAAGAGCTGAAATCTGCCACTAGTAAAAGGAATCCTGGAAACATTCATGAGCTGAAACAAATCACAGTTGAAGAGTTGGAGAAACTACCAGTAGACAGATGTACGAAACGTATAGATGGCTACAAGAAATATTTGGAGGCTGTCATCACTGCCAAGGGTTAAGCAACCAAATATTAGTGAAGGGTGCCATTAATCTTGTCTAGGTCATATTTTATTCTTTTCTCAGAAATTACTACATCTAAGTTACACAGACATCTTTTTTTTTGGCAGAGGTGCTTTGAACATAGCATTAAAATATTGGAAATAGTCCAACTGCTTGTCATATCTCAAGATATTGTACACAACATACCTAAAATGCAAGGGTGCCAATAATGCTGACCACAACTATATTCTCGGCCATTATTTGTTTGCCCCCCACCTCTTTGATTGTGATCTAAAGGAAGAAGGACGGTGAGTTAATTATCTGTTGTGTTGTTTCTTTAATGTTTTCATGTGTACCCTATATGTTTCTTATGCAAGTGGAGGCTTGTACATTTTTTGGCTAATAAATTATAAATATATAGTTCCTTTTTTTAAAAAAAAAAGTCTTTATTGTCCAGTATACATCTTTTGACATTGTGATTGCTTTTGTGGTACGGGATGGATACTGATTTGTTGCCATCTTTTTTTTCCTCTGCTAGACTTCAGATTCCCAATACCACTTTGATGAGTGCATATGCCTTACCCACTGGGTGACAGAGCGCATTTGGAGATTTAGAACATCATACATTATCTCTATGCTTTCTGTTTGTTGGTCCAGATAACGAAAACACGTCAAAGACTCTGAGGGCTTTTTGGCAGCAGCAGAGCAACCTAGAGGACCTATGGAAGTGTTTACCTTGCTTGGAATAGAGTTGGGCACAGTGGCAATGGCACCTCATTTACCTGAACATAAAGTGATTAAACTAAGAAATTTGGTCCTGTAGTTCATACTTCCAAAAGTGTTATTTTGTTCCACAAACTATCTTTAGTGGGCAGTCTCAATGTAAGATTCTGCTGAGAGACATAGTTGTTAATTTCCATGTCAGGTGTAACCAAGTTGCACCATTTTCTTAAGGTTACATCAGCCATGAGTTATTTATTGGTAATGGAAACTTTCCTGAATGATTTTAATGGAGTGCTGGTTTAGCAGGTAGAGCTGGTAGAGCTGGTTTCCAATAGTGGCTTGAAGTTTTTTTCTCATGCAGCAGGGACATGGGGTTTAGCTTATTTTGCCAGGGGGTGTGGTTTGCTGCCACTTGGCCATATTTCTGAGTGCAGCTGGGAGTCACATGGAATATTACATTTTTGAGCTATTTCCTTTAGTTGCTCACATTGGCGGTTTGGCCTAAAAAAATGCAAAGGCAGATGTATTCTCTTTTGGTATGACAACAAGTTTTTGGTGAGGTCATCATCCGGGAGTCATCCAGATGTTTGATAGTATCTTCCTTGCTAAAGGAGTTTGTTTTGCATTGCTTGCAGTTGAATACCACATCTAAAACCCGATATGTACAAGGCTGTGATTATCTTTTTTCATTTCAAATGGTCCCTATTCACAGGTTTGGCACTGTGAGCAGACAAAAACGGTTCCAAGTTTCTTTGGAGTTTGTGAATCCCAAAGGCTTCCATTTAGCTGACAAAATGGGGAAACTAATCGGAAAAAACTCCTCATACAGAGCAGGCAACTTCAGTAGTCAAAAGATAACAAAAAAGAGGAAGCTTTTGTTATTTTTTGACAGAATGGGGAGGCATGGAAATACGTAGACCACTCAAGATCAGCCTGGGTGGTTGACAGAGGGATGATACAAAAACGGATAAATGACTAATCAAATGGCAAGAACCCTAGATTAAATTGCTATGGCATTTAAGGCCGAAGTGGACAGCTGGGAAAGTGCAGGAGCATTCAGTTCATAATATGGCGAGTGGCTCAGGTTGTGGTTCAATTCTATTGTTAATGGCTTGGGTATCTGGTGGGTTGAGTCTCATCATATATTGTTAAAAAAGATGCAGCTGACTTGAACTCTAACATATTGTCTGTTCATTCAAAGATGTGGGTTTGGTAATAAGGGTGGAGGTGGCCTTTTACCAGTTTTCCTGTTATTCGCTTTGTAGCAATGTCTGCAGGTGGTACAGAAACAATATTAATATTTGCCACATTTGTAATCCTTTCTGGTTTGAAAACCTTATCTGATGTAATTACCAATTAATATTTGCATTGATTTAGCAAATTCTTCCATGTTCTACGAGGATAATTAACTCCACTAACATTTTACATGTTTTCAATTATAAATATTGTTTCTCCAATTACAAGCCATTCTTTTGAGATACTCTTCTTAATATACACAAAGGGGCTGAAACAATCTTTCATTACAGATTGAACACTTCCAGTCAAAAAATATTCACTTAAAGATATATCTGTCTAGCATCTAACTTGGTCTGTATCTCAGTGTCCAGTGCACTCCAATACTCTGGCAATCAGTCTATTATCTCTATATTTATGCAAACATGTATGCTTCTGTTAGGCATGTAATTAGTTTTCATATGAATTGTAAAAATAAACAAAAATCAAAATTTTCAATTCATCCAAGTGTAGCAGCAGATAAGCATGCAATAAACAAATCCAGGAGTCTTTTCAAGGATCCAAGCCAGTTTAATGTGCACATGGCTCAAGCAATAAGCAATTTCAAAATGGCTGAGCAATGGCTTCTAGTAAAACAACAACTTTTATAGCTTTCTTGTCCATTCTAAGCATAGGCAAACTTTTCATTGGTCCCAGTACCCCTCTCACCCATCTATTGGTCCCGGTACTGATATGGCTACCCAATCGGGACTCTGGTCTGGGCCCAGCACCTGGTTGCCCCCCTTCTAGTCCCAATTACAATGGTCAGTGTCTCCAACTTGTTACTTCTCTCCTCCAAGGTCGCTGAGCTTGTTAAAACATATGGGAAGCAGAGGCACTGTGACCTTGCTCTCTGCAGAGTTAATTAATTCCATAGAAGCATAGCACACCTTATCAGTACCAATTAAACTTGTTTTTCTTTATTTTCTAAGTTTCGTTTCTGCTTAGCTATGTTCAGTTAAACTGAGTTAAGTTTCAATTCTATGGTGTCATCATTCAGGGGGGTTTTCATTCCTCTGGGCCTAACTACAGGCTTCAGTTACAGGTCAAGCTGCTCAGGCCTGTCTGCTTAGTTCAATTAGCATGGATCATAGGCCGTCGCCTACCACATTCCCCCCTTTGATTATTCTCACCCGCATGTTAATAAGGTGTGAGAATCAAATCACATCATACTAGGTAAAGGTATCACTCTGTGGTATAGGGTAGTAAGTTCACATAGCTAGCATCTTTGTAGCTGTCTTACGCTCTACAGTGTTATTAATAACTGAAGTTATCATTTGCAAGCAAAATGGCAAGAAACAAGGGAGCAACAGGCAGATAGTCAAAGTCCATAGTTTGGCAAGAGTGGGAAAAAGAACTAAAGGATTAGAAGGTTCGGTTGCATCTTTGTTGTGCTGTCGTAAAGCTTCTGATTTAGACAGACCAGCTGTCCATCCTTCGTAGTAGATTGTGGTCCAGTCCGAACAAAACACAAACTGTCAACAATGGGGTGGGCCAATACCCACTCACTAGTAGTATTATGTAAATCAGTCTGATTGTATAGGATAGAATAGTTCAGTTCTTGCGTCTCCCAGGGCCACTGATCTCCCATCTTAGTTCCTCCACAATAGAAACAGTCAGAAGTGTGGAGACTAGATGCTATTGCTCCAGTAAGTTCAAGAAACAAGTTCTGGTGGTGGTATGAGGAATTGCAACGGTGGCTTGCATAGCCTTGTAGAAAGTCAAGATCTAGAACAACTTTTGGATTGGAGAGTATACCAATGCAAGTATAGGGAGAATGATAAAACAAGGTCTGAGTGACCTTCGGTCCAGTTCATGTTGTACTTATACAGGCTGCCCAGGGAGATAAGGCAAAAGTCATTTCAAAGCACTCCAAGGCTGCTATCACGATGAAACAGTAGAGAATCATGATGAAAGTTCTCTGAAGAATTAGTGCAAGTCTTTGAAAAACCAGTGCAATCTGTTGATAATTCTTGACCACGAAGTCTTCTTCTTCTTTACTGTACGTTGACCTGTTTTGCTCTCAGTAGCATGCAACAGGTGTAGCGTTGATTGTAGATCCTCAAGCTTCCGCTGTACATGACCTTACCAATTTCATTGGTAGGAGTGTAGAGCTGTAGATTCCAGCGTATTTCAATAAACACAGTCCTTTTAGTTTGCACTGTCCTTGATCAAAATGGCACAAAGATTTTCAAATAATATAGTTCATAATACAGTCTCTTTCTGTTGATGATAATCTCTTCAGAATAAACAAATAGTCTCTTGAGATTCAGGAGTTCTATATTAGCACAGTCTCTCTTTTTTTTTTTTTAAAACTTCCTGAATTTTTTTTCAATTTGCTTGTCTTTGCAAAGTTAGCTGCAATGGAACTTCTGGATCTGTTCTGATGTTCACTGGTCTGGCTCTGGAGCTGCTGCTGATTTCACTCTGCTGTGATGAATCCAGGGTTCGAGTTCTGCAATTTTTCACTGCTGTAGGGTTAACAAGATAACAACATAAGGTCCCTTCTAATGCGGTGTCAACGGTGTCTTTCTCAACTCTTTGATTCACACCGAGACTCCAGGCTTGAAAGGGTGCAGGCAAATTGATGGGTAATCGATTTTGTACCCAGGTATGAAGACTCTGCAAAACAGAACTTAAAACCAATAGTTTATGTCTAATAATTTCAGATCCTATCTGTCTCATATCTCCTTTTATTTCCTATACAATAGGCAGGGGTTGCGCATACAGAATTTCAAAAGGGAAAACTCCTAAAGACTTAGCAGGGGCTAAGTATATCCTAAGAAGGGCTATGGGAAGAACCTGGGGCCACTTCAGGTAAACCTCTTGGCAAAGTTTAGACAACTGAGATTTCAGGGTTCTATTCATACATTCTACTTTTCCTAAATTCTGAGATCTATAGGCAGTATGTATCTATTAATATCGATATCTTGGGGCTATACTTAATGGACTTGCTTCCTAAGGTTATCCACCCTCATTCTTTGTACAGGGGCCCATATGCATGCAAGGTTGTAAGGGTATACTTGAAATCTGGGTACACATTTAGACAGGGCTCTTTTCCTATTGTTAGTGCTCTAGTGAGGACTATCAGTTCAGCTTTCTGTGGTGAAGTTTCTGGGGCCAGGGCTGAGGACTCAACTACCAAATCAGGGGTCACCACTGCATATCTAGCACAACAATGTCCATTGATGATGAAACTGCCTTCAGCCACAAAGAAAGTCTGTTCAGGGTTCTCCAGAGGGACATCAGTCAAATCCAGGTGGCTTGAGAATACAGTGTCCATAATTTCTAAACAGTCATGATCAGGGGATCAAGACTAACTGATAACATAGCAGGATTGAAAGCTTGACTGACCCTTCAGTTGTATCTGGGGTTTTCACACAACATACTCTAATATTTCAACATTCATAGATTTGTTAGCTAGTAATTTCCTTTGTGTTTCATAATGGTTAGAACAGAGTGTGGTACAGTAACTTGAAGATTCTATCTCAAAGGGATTTTTCTTTTAGTTTTTGCTTACTAGGAAGGCTGTAGCTGTAACAGCTTCTCAAATAAGGTCCAAGAGATTGAGTCAACACTCCCAGAACATTTCCTTGCGACTCATGAACATAGAGACTGCAAGGTTTTCTGGACATCGGGTAGACCCAGAACTGGTGATAACATCAGAGCGGTTTTCAAAGATCAAAAGACTGCATTCCTATTCAAGTCCCCATTCCAATGGAGACTTTTTCATTCCTTTGGTAGCTTGATACAATGTGATACAATGGTTTTGCTAGCAGCGCAAAATTGGGGATCCATATACAACAGTACCCTGTGGCACCCAAGAAGGCTCTCACTTGCCTCCTGGTGGTTGGAGTAGGAATACTGCATACAGCTGCTTTGCGTTCTGGTAAGGGTTCCAGGCGTCGAATTCCGCTGGACAACTGGAATCCTAGGTATTTAACTTGTTTGACATAATTATGCTTTGGCTCTTGAGACTTTGTATCCAGCCTCATTAAAAAGGTGCAAGAGTTCACTGGTGGCTGGTGGACATTCACTTTCTGAGTTGGTGGTTATGAGCAAGTTGTCCACATATTGAAGTAGAATTTTTTCTTTTTTTTTCTTGAGTTTCTGGATAACTTGTCAAATATTTTGCTGAGTGAGGCGAGTTCTTGAATTCTTGAGGTAATCTTGTCCAGATGAGTTGGCCCCGCCTCCTTGTAGTGGGGTCTTGGGCTAAGCGTATGCAGAAAAAAAACATCTTTTTAAGTCCAGAATGATGAAATGTATAGCTTCAGCAGAGATCAGTTCCAAGAGAATATAAGGATTTTGGTACCACTGGTTGTATAGTTTCAGCTGCATCATTCATTCTTCTTAGATCCTGCACTGGGCGGTAATCACCTGTCCCAGGCTTCTTGACTGGCTTGAGGGTGACAATGGCAGGGGCTATGTTCTTCGCTAGGCCAGGTGGATTATCTTCTGCCCATCCTCCAGGTGGGGCTATGAGGTTGGTAAGTGTACAGCTTGTTGCTTTGGATGCAGGTGAATAGAACCGCCATTCTTCTTCTTGGGGACAGTTAACACCATCAGGCCAGCAGATTTTGAGTTTCATTTTTTTCTTCCTTCAACAGAGGATATCTGTGCTTGAAGCTTTGCAAGCAGGTCTCGGCCCAAAAATGGAATAGGGCATTCAGGCATATACAGGAACTGGTACATTATTATTATTTTTTTTTTCTAGTTCACACATGTGGTTCTGCAGAAAAGGCTTTGCGAGAAAAACACAGGGGCTACTGGCTTTAGTATTCTGCTCCTGTATCCCCCATAAAAGTCCATATATTGGTCCCCTATTTCTCAGACTGACTCCTGGGGACCCAGGGAAACTGGAGAGTCCGGTCTGGCCTAGTCTTCATCCATGCTGTAGCCCTCTTCGGCTGCCACTCACGCTATAGCTGCTTCACTCTCGTGCTGAAACACTGTGCTTGGTTTTATTCTGTCTATGATTCTACAATCAAGTACTCCCTCCTGGGGTGGAGTCAAGATACGGGCATTCACTTCTCTAATGTCCTTCTTTTTCTATAATGGGCGTACTCACACCCAGTTTTTCACTTCCTCTGTTCCTTCGATTAAGATAACCTCCTCACATCATTCAACTAAAATATCATTCACTTTCTCTGTTACATTTATTTTCACAATTCACACACCCTCTGATTAACTTTCATTTAACCATTATGCCCGCAAATTCATCCAGTTCTTTGCAATTTCCGTTCATTAGTTCAATCAAGTCCTAAAACTTCTCAGTGTATAATGCAGTTTTTTTTTGTTTTTTTTTTCAGTTCTAAACAAGTCTGGTCAGCTGACTTTCACTTCTAGTCCGGAGGGGGTGGACATTCCCCTGTTGCAGAGGTGGCTAGCAAACTACTTGGGAATCTGTAGTCCCCCCCCCCCCCCCCTCTCCTGGATTCTGTTTCTCCTAGCAATGCTCTATCCAGGAGGTTGATTTTTTTTTTTTTTTAAGGATCCACTTCTCTGCTGTGGGCACATTAGTTCACGCCCACGGGGGGGGGGGGGGGGTTGACATCATCGGTGGACTGGGCTCCATCCCCCCCTTAAGCACTCTGAACTGAACTACTTACAGAGAGAGAGAGAGAGAGAGAGACGAGACAGGATATCTAGAAATTCTGGGGCAAAATCCTGATTGGGACAGAGACATTTCATAATCTTCAGTAAATCCCTTACTGAAATTCTTGATCATACTTGAAAAGACACTTATTATTTCTGTAAACATAGGGCAGGCAGGAAACACTTAGATTGAGCACATACATCCATTATGCTTCTTATAGAGAGAACTATAGCTATCTGTCAGCATGTCTCTGCAAAAGAAATTATTTTTTTAGTTCAGGAAGCAAATATTTAAAAGACATTCCGGATATTTTTCATAAAATACAGTACACCTTTCCTTTTTTTTTTTTAAATACAGAAAAGCTAACTGATTTGTTCATTAGTAACCAGCACAGAGGGGAAGCATGCATTCAAATGACTTATACTCATTCATAAAAAGATAAACTTTGTTTTTAAAACTTTTGGTTAAACAGAGCTAGTGAAATAAGCACAAACTACCAGCATTGAGGTTTAAGCCTGCACAAGATTAGAAAGACGACACTAGACATTCTTTCCTTCAGACACGCCCCCTGTCAGTTTTTCACACTGCAGTAGAAAAACTAACTGGGTCAGACCAGCTTTTTGATTTCTAAAAATGACTGTAGGTGTTTTGGGTCTTCATTCTGCTCTATTAATACAATTTCTTAATCAGTGAACTGTCACAAATTACTCAACAGAATAATCTCACATATATAACAAAAGGGAAACTCGCAGTTTCAACAGATAGCAAAAATCAAATACACAGGACGGACAATACACCAAACGCTTCATCCGTTTCGTGACCTAGACACAGTCACCCGACTAGGAACTGCGCTAGTCCAGAGTCCACTCTCGCTTGGTCCGTGCTGCCAGACCTCTCATTCACACTTCATTCACACAATCATGCTAGCAACGTATCTCAGAATGCATTCCTTTCTATCTATTCTGACTAGTCTTTTTCCCAATTACAAAAAGGATGAGGGTTTCACCCGGCGAATTCCCATGCGGGGTTACTCGGCCCTTCCTTGAGAGCTCTCTAACCAATTCCCAATATCTCGAGATTACAAATTCCAAGTTCCACTGGCAGTACTGCTCTTTCTATTTCTGTCTAGACATACCAAAAACCCAGTCCTGTCTGCTCTGACCAGGCTGAATCATGATCCTCTATAACAGCTGTACCTAGCGAATACTCATGCAAGGATTTTCAAACAAAGACTTAAGTCTTACCAAAGTTTGCAAACTGCAGTTCTAACTCATCTGTCTAGACAGGTTTTCAAAACTATACTTACCAGATCTGGTTCCCAAGCTTCTGAGTTGGATCCTGGACTCCCCCGGGTCGGAAGTGTTGGCCAGCTGGACTCAGTGCCTGCCGAGGCCAGGCAGAACTCCCTCCGATACAAGAGGATCGGTGGGCCCAGGGAAATTCCCCTGCGTCGGATTGGCATGGTTCCAACTGGACCAAACCTCAAGGCGAATTACGTGGATTTATTCACTTGAACACTATCCACCACTCGCACTTCTCGGCCAACGCACCAAGAATGTAGCAGCAGATAAGCATGCAATAAACAAATCCAGGAGTCTTTTCAAGGATCCAAGCCAGTTTAATGTGCACATGGCTCAAGCAATAAGCAATTTCAAAATGGCTGAGCAATGGCTTCTAGTAAAACAACAACTTTTATAGCTTTCTTGTCCATTCTAAGCATAGGCAAACTTTTCATTGGTCCCAGTACCCCTCTCACCCATCTATTGGTCCCGGTACTGATATGGCTACCCAATCGGGACTCTGGTCTGGGCCCAGCACCTGGTTGCCCCCCTTCTAGTCCCAATTACAATGGTCAGTGTCTCCAACTTGTTACTTCTCTCCTCCAAGGTCGCTGAGCTTGTTAAAACATATGGGAAGCAGAGGCACTGTGACCTTGCTCTCTGCAGAGTTAATTAATTCCATAGAAGCATAGCACACCTTATCAGTACCAATTAAACTTGTTTTTCTTTATTTTCTAAGTTTCGTTTCTGCTTAGCTATGTTCAGTTAAACTGAGTTAAGTTTCAATTCTATGGTGTCATCATTCAGGGGGGTTTTCATTCCTCTGGGCCTAACTACAGGCTTCAGTTACAGGTCAAGCTGCTCAGGCCTGTCTGCTTAGTTCAATTAGCATGGATCATAGGCCGTCGCCTACCACACAAGTGTCACATAACTGAGCTCACAGATATTAACAAATTACCATTCCTGAAATTCATTTCTCTCATGAGCATATGCACGCACAGACCCACTGGAGCCAATCTGGGAGGGGAGAAGGTTGAAGAGAGGTCACCAACAGCCAGCATAATGCAATTCAGCCCATCCTGCTTGACAGGAAGCCACCCATCTGACTTCTGCAAATCCCATGATTGATTGATGGCATCACAACAGAGCTGCAAGACACAAACAGCACAATGGATAGGCAAGCATTTTGGCTCTGATTGACAGAGGGTGGGGAAGGAGTGTTGGTCCTAAAACCTTCACCAACACTTCCTTTCAAGCATTCGAAGCAGGATTGGCAGAGGTGCTTTGTGCTGGCTGTTGGTGACCACTCCTTGACCTCCTCCCTTCCCAGATTGGCTCCAGTGAATCTCTGTACATACATATTCACAGTGAAAAAAGCTCACGAACAGCAATTCTTGAACATTTTTGGAGTATATGTAGTCAGTTACGTGACATCAAGATTAGAAAATCACAATTTTCATTGGTTTTTACCATTTGTATGAAAACTACTGCACATGCCTAGTATTCACTATTGCTCAATAATGCAAACTGTTGAAGAAGAGTGCACACATATAGGACACAGCACAAATTTGAGCAATAGGGTTCAGTATTTGAGCAATACATAGAAACAGAGAAAATGATGACAGATATAGAACCATAAGGCCTAACCATCCACTTCAACTTTTAACCTCTATAATCATGTCATCATGCCCTATCCCTTAGATATCCTCTAGGCTTGCCCCATGCTTTCTTGAATTCAAATACATTGTCTCCACCATCTCTGCTAGGAGGCAATTTTTTTTTTTGTATCCCCCACCCTTCCTGTAAAGAAATATTTCTTCTGAGTACCCCTTGTGCCTTAAACCTATGCCCCCTTCTTCATAGCTTCATTTCAATTGAAAGAGTTCTGCCCCCTGTGCATTTATGCCAGGGAGGTATTTAAATGTGCCTATCATATCTCCCCTCTCCCTCCTTTATTCCAAAGTATGCATATTGAGATCTATAAATCTGTCCCCACGTGCTTTATGATGAAGATCCCTGAGCAGTTTCGAAGCTGTCCTCTGGACGGACTCATCACATTTATATCTTTTTGAAGATGCAGTCTTCAGAATTGCCCACTGTACTTCAAACAACTTCTCACCAGAGATTTATATAGAGGCATTATCACCCCCATCCCCCACCCCACCCACTTTATTCTGTTGGCCATTTCTCCTCTCCTTACACATCCGAACATCCTTCAGATAGAAAAAAAAAACAGGTGGACAAGGTGATAGCAAAAGCCTGATCAGATATGATTACCCCTAGGCCCTGTTCTGGGTGTACGCTGACTGCTTAAGTTGGTGGTGCACCATAGATGAATTGTTTTCTACAATATAGATACACATATATTGCCTAGGCAACTCTTATGTCCCAAATCCTCTTAAATAGGATGTACTTAATACAGTCCCAGTACATTCAGCAGAAAGTCATGCTTATGAAAATGAAGCAGTTTGTAATAGATTGGACTTACCCTGCCAAGTTAAGCAAGCGGGAGTCAGTCTTCCAGTTAATTAGCATTTTTTTCACTTTCTTTGTTATCCAGTATTTGAGTAAACCATGCTGGCTTTACAAATTAAATCAACAACTGGTAGTCTTTTTGCCACTTCTCTCCCTCACATTAACAGATAGTTACTACTAATGGTGGGCCACCTCCTTTGGTGGTGCTTACTACACACTCATGCTACCAACCAGACACTTGGCCCCCTAAGAGTCTTTCCTTAAACAAACAGTGGCATTACTATAAATGTCTTTAATTATATGAGCCCAGTAGCGCCTTACTGCATATATTAGGATTGTAGCCTCTCCAGTGTCCATGTGCAAAGTACCTCAACCAGCACCCAATGTCATAAAAACATAAGAACATAAGATATGCCATACTGGGTCAGACCAAGGTCCATCAAGCCCAGTATCCTGTTTCCAACAGTGGCCAGTCTAGGCCATACCTACCTAGCAGTTTCTCCAAAAGACACAGGTTCCACAATGCTTGTACTGGGTCAAGCATTGATATCCTGGGTCCCTTCTTAATAATGGTTTATGGACCTTTCCTCCAGGAACTTGTCCAAACCTTTTTTAAACCCAGATACACTAACAGCCTTTACTACATCCTCCGATAACAAATTCCAGAGTTTGATTACACGCTGAGTGAAAAAATATTTTCTTTTATTAGTCTTAAATAGTTTACCCTGTAGCTTCATTGCATGTTCCCTAGTCTTCCTATATTCTGATAACGTAAACAGTCGATCTACGTTTATCCGTTCCACTCCGTTCATTAATTTATAGACTTCTATCATATCTCCCCTCAGCCGTCTCTTTTCCAGTTTAAAGAGCCCTAACCTTTTTAGCCTTTCTTCATAGGAGTATCCTTCCATCCCCTTTACCATTTTGGTGGCTCTTCTCTGAACCTTTTCTAATAACGCTATATCCTTTTTAAGATACGGTAACCAGAACTGCACACAATATTCAAGTTGCAGTCTCACCATGGAATGATATAGAGGCATTATAATATCTTTTGTTTTATTTTCCATTCCTTTTCTTATGATACCTAGCATTCTATTTGCCCTCTTGGCTGCCGCTGCACACTGGGCCGAGGGTTTTAACATGTTTGGGTTGTTCTTCCCTAGGTGCATAACTTTGCACTTGTCCACATTAAATTTCATCTGCCATGGATTTGAACATAACACATTTAAATATTAACCTTTGGTTCATAAATATCTATATAACGAGGGAGATTCAAAAAGCCAATTATAAGGGTAAGGGTTCTTTGCATTTTGCTCATTCTCCCTGTAGGCCAGGATCCATTGCTTTGCTTTGACTGTAACTGCTCTTTGATGCCCACCCCCTCAAGAAGCTGTTGCCCTAGGCAGCCACCTGCTTAGCCCAGTGATTCGGCCAGCCTCGGCCTTTCCTCATTCTTAAATCCAGTGTCATTCCCTCTGTTCCTCCATCTCTACCTTATGCTGCACGTGCCCTTGATTTGCACCTCTTAGCATGGCTGACCTCCTCTTCCTGCCTTCCTTCTCACTTTTCCCTTCTCCCACTGCCGTCTGCCAGCATCTTTCCCCTTCTCCCAGCCTTATCTCTGTTCTCCCAGTACTAGCATCAGATTCTTCTCCCAACTCAACCCCAGACCTGCTCCTTCTTTCATCCCCAATATCTGCCATCCTCTTCTCCCAGCCCCAATCCTCTTTGCCCAGTCTCTGCATCAGATTCTCCCTTCTCAACCTCAAGACCTGCCATCTGCCCCTTCTCCCATCCCCAGCATCTGCCATCATCCTCCCCTTCTCCCATCCCTAATCCCCTTCTCCTAGCCCAAGCATCAGACCCTTTTCCCATCCTATCATTTGCCAGTATCAGCCTCCTTGTATCTTCCCTCTCCCCTTACATTATCTCACCTCTGTCTTCCTATTCCCCCCTCCACTGTGTTCCCCTCTCTCCTCCTTCTTCCCTAATCCCCAAAATGATCCAGAATCTTTCCTCTCCTCTCTTCCTAGGTGGGTCCAAGCATATAATCCTGTCACTCCCCTCCATCCCTATCCAGCATCTCCCCCTATGCCTCCCCAACCTCTTGTTTTTGTCACAGCAGTGCTAAAAGGAAAAAAGCAATATGGCACCAAGCCTCATGCTAAAGTGATGTGCAAGAGTCTTCCAATCCTGCCCCCTCTGATGCAATCTTCCTGCTGCTGTGGGGCAGGACCAGCAGAGCCTCACATAGTGCTTCAGCATGAACCTCAGCATTCAGAGTTGACCCAACCACTAGATAAACTAGGTGGTCGCCTAGGACAGCAACCTCTGGAGGGCAGAAAAAGCAGGCCACTCAAAGCTAAATGATAGATTTTGACAGCCAGAGGGGATGTAAAAAGTTGAGGTTCGCCTAAGGCTCCAACACTTTGGACCAGCTCTAGGGTCGGCCCTGTCAGCATTGCACTGCTTTTTTAGTGCTATCATGATGGGAAGAAGAGGTTTGGTGAGGCACCTTGGGAGAGGTGAGAGAAAGGGTGAACTACAGCATTTTGGGAGGCAATGCCTCCCTTGCCCCTCCCCAAACTGCACCCAGGGTGTCTTCCCTATTGCAGTTTGGTATCATCTATAAAGAAGCAAACCTTACCCATCACCCCTTCCACAATATAGTTTCTAAAAGAGTTACAAAGTACCAGACCAAGGACAAATACTTGTGGCACAGCACTTGTAGTGTCCTTCTCCTCCGAGTGAACTCTATGTACTATTACCCTTTCTCACCCTCTCCCCCAGCCATTTTCTAACTCAGGGCTCGGTGCAGCAATAGTGCAGTGTTTCTGTGGAATTTTCTACACTAGCGTGGGCACAGAATGCAGGAAGGGATCAAACACGAGCATAATTAATGCGTAAATGCCTCCACTAATGGCAGCACAGTGCATATTTACAATGATTTAAATGAATGATAATGAATCAATTAGCTATGCAGCACAAAGTTAGAAAAATGAGTAGACCAGATGGCTGAGCTCAATGCTAGGATTTTTAACATGAGGCCTGAGGAGACTTTCAGGGGTTAACTCATAGGTCTGTGGTCCATGTGGGTAAAGAATTGATGCCTATTACTTCAGCGTATAGCAAACGCAATGTTTTCCTGCCTTTGCTAAAGAGAGTGATGAAAAAAGAGCAGGGGAGATGCGCTGGAACAATGTGTTATGCGCATGTGCTGAAATGCTATCTGGTGCATAAACAGCAACATTATTCTGTGCAGAAGTTCTGCTCAGAATAATATCTGTCTTTATGAACACTTATTATTCAGAGCAGAACTCCGGTGCAGAATAATATTGCTGTTTATGTGCCAGACAGTAATCCAGTACATGCGCACAAGGGCCATACAATTTTTCTGTGTGTGCAGGATGTAAGTGCTGCTATATCCTTCACATGTGGCAATGTGCATGCACGTGGCATGTTCTCCTTTTTTTTAGCCCAGATGTTTTGTGCACAGCTTATTTGCATGATGTTAACTTTCAGCATTGCCAAGAAAAACCTCTGCACTAAACGAGCATTGGGAAACCCTACTGGTGAATGCAGAGCTGTACATATGCAAGTAAGAGACAATCTCTGCTCATCAGATCTTACAATCTAATCAAGACAGACTACATAAACATTGGGAGCTAGTGTAAATATAGAGGCATGGCAAAGAACCTGAGCTAGAATTTTAGCACTGGACTTTAGTGCAGGGTTTCTGCATCAGTCAGTCACTTTAGGGCCCATCTGTATCAAAGGTTTTGCTAAAATCTAAGTATATCGCATCTAGCACCTTGTCTTGAACCAACTCTTGAGTCACCCAGTCAAAGAAATTGATCAGATCTATCTCTAGTAAAACCATGCTACTTTGATCCTGCAGTCCACTGAATTACAGAAACTGTACTATCCTCTTTTGTGGCAGCATTGCCATTTCTTTACACACCACAGAGATAAATAATCTGTAGTTCTCGACCTCCTTCATGTCCACTTTTGTAGAAAGGGACCACATCTGTCCTTCTCCAGTCCTCCAGAGCCACGCCTGACTCTAAAGAAACATTGAAAAAGGTGACACAGTGGTGCTGCTAGAACCTCCCTAAGTTGCTTCAATACTTTCCGATGTATCCCATCCAGCCTCATTGCCTTATCTACTTTTAGTTTAGCTAGCTCCTCATGGACACATGGGCCAGTGTTCAAAAGGTTTGTCTGGTTAGCAGAACTAAGCACAATATTCAGAGGCACTATCTAGATCAGTGGTTCTCAACCCAGTCCTCAGGGACTCCAGGCCAGTCAGGTTTTCAGGATATCCACAATGAATATGCATGAGATAGATCTGCATTCACCCATCCCTGAAGAAACTACTTTAAAGTCCTCTTCAGACTGCTGTATAAGACACTTCATTCCTATTTAGAGAGGTGGACAGTATCTCTGCTCAGCAGCCTTTGGAAAATAATCCTATGGTCCAGGAAACTGAAACACCATCCATATAGCTACTGTATGCATTCATTTGCAAGATGCGAGCTTCTCTGCCTTGGCTTTTACCCTGGACAAGGAGGATAAAGGAGAACACCATCTGCTTCTCCCAGAGCCAAGAAGTCACTTTTGATATATTCAGAGGGATATCTAAGAGTATCATTTATGCAGGCATGGATGAGAAGCACTGGGTAGTAGTCCGTAGCCTTGCTGAGTCTCTGTAAACTCTCCTTAACAGCTCAGATTTTTGCACTTGGCAACCTGCACATATTCCAAGATCTCATGTCTGGTTGGCAGATGGATGCCTCTGCAACCCTCAGAGGGGAGTCACCAACCACCACTACCCATTGCTTCCTGGTAATTACTGATTCGGCAACTTTGGGGGTTTTCAGTTCTGGTTTCTCCTCCTCCTAGAATGTTCTTTCCTACTTCATGTCCAGGGCTACATACTGATTCTTCGGTTTGAGAGAAGATAGAGACAGGGTGTTGATTCTTCAGACTCTGGTGAACTGTGTCAAGCTGTCCTCTATCAATATCTTTTCGGAGATCTTTCACATCTCAATGCAGCTCTTGCTGTCATGGATGTATCTCAATCTTGCCACCTCCTTTCTCATTTCCTGTACTTGTTCCATGAAGAATTCAACCTGCTGGCATCTTGAATATGAAACCAGTCCCTTGCCTGAGATCACGTTATCTATCTGGACAGAGAAAGAAGCTGTAATGGTGGCAATAGTTTTGGCTGCAAAACATTTTCCAGAAATACTTTGGTTGTAAAAGCTCTAGTACTTGAGTTGCAATAAGTTCCTTTTAGGATGGCAGAGGTTTCTGAGGTCTGTGGGGTGCACTATTGACGATACTGCCCCTGAAATGAATAAATATATTTTTAAAAAATTATGCAAATGATATGGAAAACTATGCAAAACAAAAATGTTTAGCTTGTATACCCCTATTGGGCAGAAGGGAGAGAGACAAGAGAGGAGAGGCTAGAGGAGGGGGGTGAGATTAAGGGGAACAGTTTAGGGATCCATAAAACTTGATTGCTGAAAAAGGGTCCCCACATGAAAAATAAGATTAGAACCTCCAAATTAGGGGACAATGCACTAAGCTTTGAAGGGCTTGGCAAAGGCAATAACGAAGGTAAAGACAGCAAAATATGCATAATCACGCCTGTACTGCTGTGGACCCACTTGACAGCAAATAATATGCATAATCACGCTTGCAAATTTTAGTGCACATTTATTTGTTATTTTTATTTATATAATTTTGCATTTGTGAAACATAAAATTTCTGATAAACTGAAGCATAATGTGAATTAGCTCATTAGCAATTAGCATATAACAAAATTACATATAAAAGTCAAGCAATTCAATGATATTTCATGAAATATAATTACGCCTTCAATAGTGTGCTTAAGATCTTTGCAATGAAATTCCCAATTTTACACAAATTATACTGCAAAATAAATGCTGCTAATCCTAGTTCAGGAGTAGAGAAGTAGCCTAGTTGTTAAGAGCGCTGGTTTAATAAACAAGAGACCAGCGTTTGATTCCCACTAGCCCTCCTTGCGGCCTTGGGCAAGTCACTTAACCCTCCATTATCTCAGAAGAAAGGCCTGGCAATTTACTTCTGGTCACACTGCCAAGAAAACCCAGGAGCTGCTGAGTCACCAGGAGTCAGCATTGACTTGAAGGCACACATTGGATTTCAATGCCATTTGAATAATATTTAAATTAAATGGTATTTCAAAAAAAATTCCTCATACCACTAGGCTACTCCTCCACTCCTGAACTAAGATTAGCAGCATTATTTTGCAGTGCAATTTGTATAAAATCAATACTGTGCTGGGTGGCAATCCTAGAATCCGGATATTCAGCACAGGTCACTATTCAAATACTGGTGCTAAGTCTCTGGATTTTATTTAATGCCATGGCCATTATTTAAAAAGCACCGACTATGGCGTTTAAGGGGCCGTAACAGTTAACATTAATTGTACATCCCGCATTATTTTTTTATTTATTATTAATACTTAACTCGTGCCTTTCCAGTACTAGTTTAAGGCGAGTTATAACCAGATACTGTAGGTATTCCCCTCTACATGTAAATAGTTCATTCCCCTGACATAATTCATCTCCTACTTATCTCCAAGTTGTACTCCCTTGTTTAATGTAAAACAATTCCTCTGTGATTGTTATGTTGTTCGATGTAAACCACCTTGGATAAAGACGGTATAGAAAAACTGTTAAATAAATAAAATAAAATAAATAAATAAGGAGTGCCAATGGGATGGTCACAAGTGAGCAGGTTAGGGGCAGAGAGTGGACGTGATGAGCTCAGTGCAGTTAGCAAAAGGTTTGCACTGTGCGTTAACTGCATTAGCACAAGTTCACCTAACGCCATCTCAGTAGGTGGAGTCAAGTGCACCCATGCTAAGCAGCTCACGTTAGGAGAAAGTGTTCCACGTTAACTGCCAGGAAAATGCTTTCCACGCCCCCAACAGTTAACATGGCGGTGCTGCACCTAGTGCTCCACAGTTTCAGCACTATTGGGACGTTGGGTACAACATCTTACTACCCTTTAGTAAAAGGCCCCCTAAATATTATCTCAGTAGCTAATCAGTAGCTAACATTGAATAACATCCTGGAAGACATTCTCAAAGAGAAACTGTATTGCATTGTTTGAGAATAATAACAGCAAATTTGATGTGAGGAATACAATTGCTAATCTATATCTAAATGTCTAATGTACCACAAAAAATATTCATTTAATAATGAAAGAGAATGAGTTTTAAAGACATTTGTGATTGGATAAGTAACTAGCTGTGAAGTTGTAATTAAGACCGGATATTCCAGTTAACACGTAGGATCATAGGAGCATCTTTGCTTAGGCCCAGATGTTATTTAAAAATGTTTAGCAATGATATAGAAGAATAATGTGAAGCAATATTACTATTGGTGAAAAGAACACCAATATTTTCACACTGTAAATACA
The DNA here is from genome assembly GCA_033557465.1 of Ichthyophis bannanicus. Lineage (NCBI taxonomy): Eukaryota > Metazoa > Chordata > Amphibia > Gymnophiona > Ichthyophiidae > Ichthyophis > Ichthyophis bannanicus. The sequence goes on from CM066032.1 coordinate 1,081,665,440, forward strand.
CCATGAAACACTCAACCTTTACAGGTTTTATTAAAAAAACAAAAAGCTGAAGTTCAACCATATCCTATGCTCTTTGGGTTTATGAATTGTATCTAGGCTTTTTTGTTTATAATAAGAAATGCATAGTATGTGAATGCTCCTGCTTTACGATTCATGTTGGTTTTCCTTCTGCACTCTTTTCAGTTCTAGTTTTGAAACTAGAAAACTGTGTCGTTATACGATGATCCCACATAGGACTCAGTTGAGGCACATTTCACAATAATCAAAGTGTCTGCTCAGCAGGCCCAGTTACAATTATGATTCTGAAGAGGGCAAATTCACTTTAAGATGCTTACTGACCTCCTCCTTGTCCTTATCTGTCTTGGCAGACTTCAGTGACATCACCTTTTTAGTTTTTGTTTTACATTTCAACTGTAAAATAGAAAATGTCGTTCTTCTGCTGAGAAAAAACCCCCAACACTGTTACCCTCATTAATGACTCAGCATAAGGTCATTGGGCAGATATCAACCATGCTGCTGTAAGGTCCTTTTCAATCAGGCAAAGCTGTAGACAGCCTCTGTCAGATTTAACCGCCAGCAGGGTTTATGACAAATGAGAAGCCAGGCTTCCAGCTGAATTTCAGTTTAGTTATTTTTGTTTTAATGTATGTGTGAATCAATTAATCCTGTCATAGAAGGGCATCGTTAAGTGTGTGCTAGAGTTAATGAGTCAGACATTATCACATCATTACACCAGCTGGCATAATGTAGCATGTGTTGTTTGTCATAATATACACTGCCATGCTTAACAACCATTAATTGTTTACACGAGCAATCATATTTTTCTTCAAAAAACCTTCAGTGACTGGTTAATACATTGAAAGCTTCTTAAATGAATAACCCATATAAGAACAATAGAAAAAAAGTACCCGCATAAGATAATAAACCATAGTAACCAAACTATTGTTCTTCGAAGCATTAGATCCCCACTGGACACATTCACACAAGGTATTTTTGAATGGTTAAGCATTGTGAGCTTTTCCAGCTTAGGGAATGTACTTTTTACACATCAAAATCAAAGTGTTGTGGAGAAGAAATATGTCAGAAGGCAATGCACTCTTTTGGTACTGGAAAATTACAGTATCTAGCTCACTTGTTTTAATATTGTATATCTGTCATCTTAGTAGTTTCTGGAACCGGTCTGGTGGTTAAATGGCAGTATATGCACTGTTATGCAGAGGGCTCTGGGTCTTATTTTTCAGATCACATTCATTCCGCTGTCGGGCGAGGCTAGGGATGCTGTGGAAACAACATGCACAGCTCCTGAGTAGAGGAGGGAATCATGATCATTGCACTATGGCGACATCTAAAGGCCAGATTGAGGACTTGTGATTCTGAGATTCCAGAAACAGTGCTGTTGCATGGCCCCCAACCAAAGACTATCAAGCAATGACTGGACCATAGTTAAGCTGAGACGGGAAATGAAACAGGAAGAATCACCAAGTAGTTGCAAATGAAGTTTAAGGAGCCAGTCTTGGTTCTAAATGAGTTGGAGGCCTAAGCATACACTAGGTCAAAACATGCAATGATTAATTTAAATCTATCACTAATTTGTATCAGTGAGAAATATTCAGCTTTTTCTGGATAACAACTGTAGAAGTCTTTTGTTTTCAGCTAAGAAAATTAATAAATAATCCTCATCACTGAAATTTATTTATGAAATGGAGGTATATTCAAATCCATTTAAGCGATTAGGCATCTAAAAGGCTCACCTAACCTTAGCCACTTTAGCTAACCGGCCAGTGGCTGAATATTACTGTTACCAGTTAGGTAACGCACTATCCAGCCAAACCATGTATTCAATGCCATGGTCAAATATAGCACCGGCATTGAATATCCAGCTTCTGGGTTCAGGGGCAATGGCTAGTTGCTATATCAACTCTAGCCACCGCTGCTGAATATCCCTCTTCCCCCAAAATGCATAGACAGAAGCAACTACCAAAAGCACTTTACTTCTACTTTGTCCACAAACATACTTTCTGCCTGATTCACTTATTCTTTACTCTTCTGCCTGACTCCAAGCACTTTCTGAGTTGAAAATATTTATTCAACTAAAGATGCCTACGACACCACTGCCGTGAAGTTCCAGTCATTTCAATGAGCAAATGTTTGAGCATTCTATTTTCTTTTTTTGCTTTTTTTCAGAAAATTTCTCTTGGTATTGCCCTGCTTCTCTTATTTTAGTTTTATTTTAAACAATGTCTCTTTCTCTGCTTCTTTGAGTACTTTTCCGAGGAGAAATGATGCTAATAGGCTTACATTTGAGGAATTTGCCATTTAAAAAATAGATATCTTCTTTCCTTCCTTACGTGTTATGATTTCAGCTATAACTAATAGTTTTTTAATAATATATTGCTGTTGTTAAGTGCTGTTAAGTTAATGTCAACTCCTAGTGAATCTGTGGATAGTTATCCATATTGTGATTATACTCTGTGTTTTCTTGGGTGACCACCAGGCCTGTCTGCAGTAAGTCTACAGCACCTGGTCTAGTACCATCCTAGTACTAACCAGCTTAGCTTCCGAGATCAGATGAGATTGGGTGGACTCCGGGTGGTTTTACAATATATATACTCCATTTAATAAACAAGCCTTTATTAAATCATTACTTTCACCCAGCAAAACAATTCATCTAAATGTTGCCTTCACACATTCTTACATAGTAGATCAGGTAAAAAGAAGAATGAAGTTCCCTTAAGTCCAACCTTCTGGTTTCTTAATAGCTCTTTCTCTTTAAGGTAATCAATAGGAAAATTTGAATTCTTTTATAGTGAAAAATAAACCTAAGTATGGTGATCAGCTAGGATTTTCGGCATTAGTACTAGCATGTAGCTGTATCATCATCTTCACCAAAATCTTTTATCTCTAAAAACATGCTCAGATTACTTCACAATTGATTTAAGTACTTCACTTAGGCCCCTATGCAGAGATGCAAATAGAGGGGTTGGATTAAAGCTTTGGAATTACAGAGCTTAAAAGGGAGAGAGGAGGCATTGTGGGTTAAACTAGAAAGAGGGAAAGAGAAATCTATTTGCATTGGTGTAATATACAGACCTCCCTCACAAGAGGAAGAGGTGGACAGAGAGTTAATTGAAGACATACGCAGCATTGCTAGGAAAGGGGAAGTGCTACTGCTAGGAGATTTCAATATGCCAGATGTTGATTGGCACTTTCCTGCTGCAGTATCATCTAGGAGTAAGGAGATCCTGGATTCTCTACAGGGAGAACTATTCAGGCAATTGGTAACAGACCCCACACGTGAAGGGGCCATACTGGACTTGGTGCTTACCAATGGTGAAAGTGTTTCTGATGTTGTAGTGGGAGATCATTTTGCATCCAGTGATCACCAGATGGTGTGGTTCAGTATTAGGACTAGGGCTGTTAGAATCCATTCCAAGGTGAAGATCTTAGACTTTAGGAAGACTAACTTTGCGAAGATGGGCCAATACCTCAGGGAGTCATTAGTGGGATGGGAACAGCTGGGGGATGTAGAACAACAGTGGGCAAAACTGAAAGGGGGTATTTTAAAGGCAACCAACCTTTTTGTTAAAATGGTAAATAAAGGCAAAAGGAACAGGAGACCGCTATGGTTTTCGAAGGAAGTAGCTGAAAAAGTGAAGAAAAAGAGGGAGGCCTTCATGAAATACAAGAGATCACAGAGAAAGGAAGACAGGCATCTGTATTTGGAAAAACTTAGAGAAGCTAGCAAAGTAGTCAAGAAGGCAAAGATTCAAAAGGAGGAGGAAATAGCCAATGCAATAAAATGGGGAGATAAGACATTTTTCAGATATATTAGTGAGAAGAGGAAGGGCAAAAGTGGTATTGTCAGACTCAAGGGTACAGGGGGGGAATATGTAGAAACTGATAAGGATAAAGCGGAATTGCTTAACAAATATTTTTGTTCTGTGTTCACAGATGAAGAACCAGGAGCAGGACCTCAGAAAACACCCACAAATAAGAACAGAAGCGAGGGACATCTTGAACAATTTTCAGAAGACTGTGTTCGTGAGAAACTAGCTCAACTTAAAGTAGACAAAGCGATGGGACCGGATGGGATACACCCTAGAATACTGAGGGAACTTGGGGACGTTCTAGCAACTCCACTGACTGACCTTTTCAATGCCTCGTTGGAGTCGGGAGTGGTGCCAAAGGACTGGAGAGAGGCTCATGTGGTGCCTTTACACAAAAGCGGAAGTAAGGATGTGGTTGAAAACTACAGGCTGGTTAGTTTAACTTCAGTGGTGAGTAAATTAATGGAAACGCTGTTGAAAGAGAAAATAGTGAGGTTTCTGGAGTCCAGCGGATTACAGGATCCGAGGCAGCGTGGATTCACCAGAGGCAGGTCTTGTCAGACAAATCTGATTGATTTCTTTGACTGAGTGACCAGGGAGTTGGACCGAGGGAGAGCTCTAGATGTGGTGTATTTAGATTTCAGTAAAGCCTTTGACACTGTTCCTCACAGGCGACTTATAAACAAACTGAGCACCCTAGGGATGGACCCTAAAGTTACTGCTTGGGTTAGAAATTGGTTGGGTGGGAGGCGACAAAGAGTACAAGTAAATGGAGCTCACTCTGAGGAGAAGGATGTTACCAGTGGTGTGCCCCAGGGATCTGTCCTTGGTCCGATTCTTTTTAACATCTTTGTTAATGATATAGCGGAAGGGCTGTCGGGTAAGGTTTGCCTCTTTGTGGATGATACCAAAATCTGCAATAAAGTAGACACCCAGGAAGGTGTAGATAACATGAGGAGGGATCTAGCTAAGCTTGAAGAATGGTCTAGAATTTGGCAGCTGGGATTTAATGTTAAAAAATGTAAGGTCATGCATTTGGGCTGCAGCAATCCAAGGGAGCGATACAGCATAGGAGGTGAAGTACTTTTGTCCACTAAAGAAGAGCGGGACCTAGGCATAGTTGTGTCCGATGATCTTAAAGTAGCTAAACAGGTAGAAAAGGCGACGGCAAAAGCTAGAAGGATGCTTGGGTGCATACGGAGAGGAATGGCTAGCAGAAAAAAGGAGGTGATAATGCCTCTGTATAAGTCTTTGGTGCGACCTCATTTGGAGTATGGTGTGCAATTCTGGAGACCGCACCTTCAAAAGGATGTGAACAGGATGGAGTCGGTGCAGAGGGTTGCTACTAAGATGATTAGTAGTCTTCATTATAAAGCATATGAGGACAGACTTAAGGATCTTAATATGTACACCTTAGAGGAAAGGCGGGATAGAGGTGATATGATTGAGATGTTTAAATACCTCCGTGGCATAAATGTTCAGGGAGAGAGCCTCTTTCAATTGAAAGCAAGTTCTGCGACGAGGGGACATGGGATGAGGGTGAAGGGAGATAGATTCAGGAGTGATATGCGGAAATATTTCTTTACGGAAAGAGTAGTGGATCCGTGGAATAGTCTCCCAGTGGAGGTGGTAGAGATGAGGACAGTAACTGAATTCAAAAAAGCATGGGACCAACACAGAGGATCTCTAAAGGTAAAAAGTGGACTGTTGTAGTTGTTGTTATGGAAGGACAGACTAGATGGGCCTTGTGGTCTTTTTCTGTCATCATGTTTCTATGTTTCTATATTTCTATCTTGTTGGATGTCCAGCCCCACTATTCGCCTGGACCGCATGCTGCCTCCAAATCTCCCCGCACGCACAGAGACACAGTGCAGGGAGAGCTTGACGGGGGCAGGAGGGGGCAGTGACTGGGCGGAGGGTGGGTGGAGCGGAGTCGGGCCTACAACCCTGGATATACAGAGCCAATTCAGATCATGGCCCTGTACATCTGGCTTGCAGGAGATGGATGGGGGACAAGTCCCCCCATTTGCGGAGATCGGGTCTAGCAGTCACCGGCGCAGAGGTGAGCGGCAACAGGGGGATCCATTCCACCCAATCCCAGCCCTGGAAATCACATTATTAGCTTCTAAAGCTGAAGTCACTTGACATCTCCTTTAATTTATCACTTTCATAGAACATACATTTCCTTTACAAGGGTATTATTTTCCCCAAACATAAATATTCTTCTGCCTTCTCATAGTCCCTTAAATTCTTCTTTACAATTACTTTTTTTATCACCACTTCCTGAATCCTAAGCTGAATTAAAAAGTTGTTTTCACTTTTATAGCAAGCATATGTTCCATACAGTCAGTATCCCTTGGAAATCTAAAAGTGCCCTTAGATCAGTGATCCCCAACCTCTGGACTTAAAATCCCAGGGGGTCCATGAGATCATTATAGGGGGATCTGCAGGACACAGAAGAGGAACTCTTTTCATCAGTTTATATTTCTACGCTGATGATATTCAATTCATCATAGCCCATGAAACCTGAGACCCCCAATTCCAATCAGAACTCAACTCTAAACTGCAGTATATGGTGGACTGGCTCCTGTCACACAAAATGGTTCTCAACCCTAATAAAACAGAAGCGCTCTGGATCTCACACAACTCCAATCCTCTCCCTTACACTCCACAAATCTCTTCAACCCCATCTCAATTAAATCCTCTGTTCATTCACATGGAGTCCTTCTAGATGAACATCTGACTTTCTGTCCCTTCATTTCAAAAACTGCCCAAAGCTGTTCGCTCTCCCTTCCTCCCTCTCCTTCACTGAGCATATTTCTTCCATCACACGCCATTCCTTCTACCTCCAGAACCGCACTATCCATCCATTCCTTTCCCCAGCTGTTCTGTCCATGCTCCTTCTTGCTCTCATTGTCTCCAGAATTGACTTTTGCAACATCGTGCCGGCCGGCCTTCCACAATATCAACTCCACAGACTACAATTGCTTCAGAGTACAGCCGCCCATATCCTTGCTCACTCATCTCACTTTGATCATGTCTCTCCTCTTCTTGCTCGCCTTCACTTTCATATTCAGTATAAAATTCTTATCTTTGCTTCTACTCCCCACTACTTGGCTGATCTCCATTTCCATCATCCCCATCGTCTGCTCCATCCCATTCATACTCACCACTTAGCCCTTCCCTCCGTCTCTCAAGAACACCTTGAGCACACATGAGGTGCTGCTTTCTTCTTCCTAGGTCCCATGCTATGGAATTCTCTCCTGCCCACCCTCCGCTCTGAGCTGTCTTTCCCTAGGTTTAAGCTGTCTTAAAACCACATCTCTTCCAGCTAGCATTTAATGTACTTCCCCACCCTACACAGTTGCCTGACAATTTGAGTGTCCACCACTGTGACTGTTTTATCTGTATTTCTGTCTGCTTTTCTATCCTGTTATTTCTCCACTTTTCTATCCTTTGCTACTCTGTCCTTTCAATTGATTGGCATTCCTTTCTTTAGTAGTCCTTATATTGTAAACCGCTTTTATGCTCCGGACCCTAGTGGTATATCGAGAGCATGTATAAATAAATATAAATAAATAAATAAGATCAATAAGATCAATGAAACCTTATCTGGACAAGAAGGCTCTACAAATAGCCATTCACTCATTGGTTAGAAATTATTATAATTCTCTTCTCTCAAGCACAAGCAAAGCACCTGCAACTCTTACAGTACACAGCTGTAAGGTTTCTCTACAATGCAAAACTAAATGATCACATCATTCCTCTGCTCCGTGAGCAGTATTGGCTTCTCATTGCTTTCCAGATTAAGTTTAAACTTCTTCTGTTTACACATCGGGCTTACTATACTGAACAACCTTTCTACTTACACTTTCATCTTACTCCTTGTTGCCCCTCCCGTACTTTTCACTCATCAAATACCAACCTTCTGGTTACCACCTCCAAATGTACATTATGCCTAGAGGTCTATCTCTGCTTTTACATGATACCATATGTGCCAATTTGGTCCCTTCGTTCTCTGCATGCAAGCCACCTCCACCTACTATCTCCATCACAGGTCGATCTTGATAATACTCGGAATTCCGCCCTCTATTTTTTGGAACCATCGTTATGGAACTCGCTCTCCTCGACTCTACAGCTTGAATCGTCTTTCTAAAATTTAAAGCAGCACTCAAAACTCATCTTTTTCAACAAGTGTTTAATCTTGCTTCCTAGATTGCCTTGATAGCCTAACACACACAACCCCTGATATCTCACATACTTCTTACCTGGATCATGTTGAAATCTCTGCACCTTCCCCAGCCTATTGTTTATCTAACTCTTTAATCGTTTACTTGATGTTCGTTTTCTTATTCTTGCTGTTTTTATTGTAAACCGCTCTGACACATTGTAGAAGGGCAGTATATCAAGTTTTTAAATAAACCGTAAATCATAAGTCTGTCAATCCGTTGCCTTTTCTTTCTAAGCCCCTCATCTTTAGAACACTTTGCCCGCAGCACTCTGGATGGAACCCTCTTATGTACAGTTCAAAATTGGCCTGAAGACCTGGCTTTTTAGTCAGGCTTTTGAATAGATTCTTCTTTCCTCATCACTTGAAGCTCCAGGCTCTGAGACTTGTTACTACTTCCCCACCTCTTGTCTCCATTGCAGCCTTGTCTTATGGGATTGATGTTGTTGTGCTACTCCTCTCCCCCACCCTCCTGTCGCTCTGTTGTTCCTTGTCGGTATTGTATCTGTTTTTGCAATTAAGAAACAATTTTCTTTTCTGTAAATCGCTATGATGTACCAAACCTTTAGTGGTATACAAAATCTTTGCAAATAAATAAGTAAACACTGCTATAATCTATGCAAGCAGAATACAGAGGGTTATGCAGAGAGAGGGGCTGGTGGGACTGCTTATAGGGGAATGAGAGAGAGCGAGAAAGACCGAGACTGTTGGAGACTGACTGGGGGAGGAAAGAAAGATTGATAGAGACAGGAAGGGGAAGGGAGATAAGCAGGGTTTTTAGAAGTGGGTTTGGCACTGAGGGAAGCATTTTAAGAAGAATGGTGGGGATGGACAGGGGTCTCTAAATATTTTGAAGGTTAATAAAAGATCCACACAACCAAAAAGTCTGGGAACCTCTGATTAGACTGTTTTTTACATTGCCAGTCATTTTTTTCTCTTCAATTATGCACTTTCTTTTCAGGTGGCGTTTTCCAAATAATCAGTAAATGTTAAGTTTTCTGAGCATGATAAAGTCGAGGACAAGAAAAGAGTGATCTCTACTTACCCTTGCCACCAGGGCTGGCCCGTCCATTGAGCGAGAATGTTTTTTGCAAAGGGCCCCGCGCTTTAGGGGGCCCCGCGCAAAGAACATTCCACTTTAAAAGTAAATTAAAAAAAAGAAAAGCTGGCTGCTGCCGCTGTCGCTGCCGCCACCGCAGCAGAATCGAGTGTCCCATGGGCCCCCCCCTGCCCGCAGAGAATTCCCCCCCTTCCTCCCTGCCTGCTTGCTTGCCTCAGTCCCTCTCCACTTCGGCTTTCAGAACCGCGAAGGGAGAGCTTCTCCCTCGCGACTCTGTTAAGCCCGCCGGGGCAGATGGGAAATTTCCCATAAGCCCCAGCGAACTTAACAGAGCCGTGAGGGAGAAACTCTCCCTTCGCGGCTCTAAGCCGAAGTGGAGAGGGACTGAGGCAAGCAGGCAGGCAGGGAGGGAGTGCTCTGCCAGGCAGGGGGGGGGGGGGCCCGCAGGACACTCGATTCTGCTGCTGCTATGGCGGCGACAGCAGCCAACTTTTTTTAAGTTTTAATTTTCCCTGGGCTGATGGGAGGGAGAGGGTTAGGACTGGTAATGGGCTGGAGGGGGGTTTAGGACTTCAGGTGGGCTGATGGGGTTAGGACTGGTAATGTGCTGTGGGCTGATGGGGGGGTTAGGACTCGTAATGTGCTGTGGGCTGATGGGGGGTTTAGGTCTGGTAATGGGCTATGTGGGGGCTAGGACTGGAAATGGGCTGATGGGGGAGGGTTAGGACTTGAGGTGGGCTGATGGGGTTAGTACTGGTAATGTGCTGTGGGCTGATGGGGGGGTTAGGATTGGTAATGGGTTAGGGGGGTTGCTAGGGCTGGAAATGGGCTGAGTGGAAGGGGAGGATAGAACAAATAGCTGATGGGGATGGGGGCTTGGAATGGAAATGGGCTGAGTGGAAGGGGGCTTGAACTGCAAATAGCTGATGGGAGGGGGCTTGGAATGGAAACGGGCTGAGTGGAAGGGGGGCTTGTACTGCAGATAGCTGATGGGAATGGGGGCTTGGAATGGAAATGGGCTGAGTGGAAGGGGGGCTTGAACTGCAAATAGCTGATGGGGAGGGGGGCTTGGAATGGAAATGGGCTGAGTGGAAGGGGGCTTGAACTGAAAATAGCTAATGTGGAGGGGGCTTAGAATGGAAATGGGCTGTGAGGGGAGGGAGCTAGGACTGGAAATGGGCTGAGTGGGGGGAGCTAGGACAGGAAATGGGCTGATGGAGGGGCTAGGATAGGACTGAAAATGGGCTGTTGGGGGGAGCTAAGATTGGAAATGGGCTGTGGTGGGGGCTTGGATTGAAATGGACTCATGGAGGGGCTAGAACCGGAAGTAGGCTCATAGGGGGCTTGGATTGAAATGGGCTGAGAGAAGGGGAGCTAGGATTTGACATGGGCTGATGATGGGGCTAGAAAAGGACTAGAAATGGGCTGATGGGGGGTTGGGATTGGAAATGAGCTGATGGAGGGACTCGGATAGGAATGGAAATGGACAGGGGAGCTAGGACTGGAAATGGGCTGATGGGGGGCTAGGACTGGAAATGGGCTGATGCGGGGACTAGAAGGGAGCGGATGCTGGGTGAGGCTGGAACTAGAAGGGAGCTGATTTTGGGGGAGGATTAGAATGGGATGGGGCTGGGAGAGTGAAATGGAGAGGGGAAAAATATTTTATGTGGGAGGGAAGAAAAATCTACAATTGGCCGGGTATTGGAAGAGTATGTGGGGATTGAGGATATAGGGGTAAAATCTGAGTGGATGAAATAGGAATGAGGAAAGAGCAAAAGGAGAAAGATTAGTATGTTAAAGCAGATTTAGAGAGAGAATGGAAAAAAACTAGAAGAGAGAAGAAAGGACAAATGGACAGCAGATGATAGAGAGTTAGCAGAAGGCACGAAGAAACCAGAAGAAAGTGGCTGGAGCGATTGCAACTGAAAAAAAAATGCACAAAAGGAAGAAAGATATCTCTTTATTTTGAATTTATTAACAGGAATATGTCAGCTCTGGGAAATGTGCATCATTAACGTCTGCGCTTTGTTTACTAGAAGAGGAAATTAATTTATAGTTTTATTTCTACAATGTTCTTGTACATTCCAAGTTTGGCTTTTGGGGTTCCCAGTTTAATTATTGTCTTCCTTTTTCTAAATTGTGATTCCTTGTTTGGTGATGGTCTATGTTCTGCATGTGTAACTGAGCTGAGGTATTCTGTTTATGTAGTTGCTATTTGACATTGCCCTTGTTCTCTTTCCCCAGTAGGTCATGTATTGTTGTTCTCTGAAATGTATTGGTTTAATATTTGCAGTATTGCCTTTTGATAGGTAGGGTCTGGTGCTTTGTGAGTCCTGGTAGTGCTGTTACAATACGGTGGGTTTGCTGTGGGTTCTATATGGTCAGTGTTTGTAGTAGTTCCTAAAGTGCCTGGCGGTTGGCACTGGATTATAGTAATGTAGAAATCTTTTATCCATATACTCATTAAGAGGCATGTTTACTAAAAGTTAGTGTATGGTAACATTATGCAAATATTTATGCAAATGAGGCCCCTTATGCAAATGAGGCCCCGTACGAGTCTCCGCGTATGGCCCCGCACCCTCCTTGGGCCGCCCCTGCTTGCCACGGCATCTTCAGGTTTGGCTACCTGAGAGATATGCAGTAAACAGTAGAATAAGCAAGAACAGACCAATGTGGTGAAATCCTTTTGTGCACAAAAGAACAGGATTTGCGGATGATTGTATGTGATAATCTTAAGGTATCCAAACAGGTAAATAAGGTGATAGGAGAAACCAGAAGGATATGTGACTGAATTAGGAGAGAAATAATCAACAGGAAAAAAGAGGTGATAATGCCTCTCTGTAAGTCTCTGGTGAGACCTCATTTAGAGTATTGTCTGCAATTCTGGAGACCACACCTTCAAAAAATCAGAAGACGGCTACTAAAATGGTTTATAATCTTCATCATAAAGCATATGGACACACTTAAATATCTAAAAGTGTATACCCTGCAGAAGAGATGGGAAATGGGAGGTATGACAGACATTAAAATGCCCCCTAAGTTATAAATATATAGGAGTCAGACCTTTTTCAACAGCAAGGAAGCTGAAGAATGAGGGTCATAAGGTCAGGGCAAAAGGGTGCAGACTCAGCAGTAATCTAAGGAAATATTTAACAGTATGGTAGTAGATGCATAGAACAGCATCCCAGTACTGTAGAAATTGGGCTGATGAGAACAATATCAGAATTCAAGAAAGTATGGGACAATCACTGATGATCTCTGAAAGAGAGGAACAGACTGTACAGACTGGGTTCTTGGTTTGGATGGGCAGATTGGATAAGTTGTATGATCTTTTTTTACATCATTGCCTATCTGTTTTGAAAAATAGAACAACGACAGGACTGGTGGTATAAAAGTTATATGTAGGGAGATCAATGAAGAATTGCAATGTTTACTCTGAAGTAATTTATTAATTCATAAATTCATGTAATTCATTAATTCATAAAGAAGCATGATTTACGCACCTAAATGGTGCATAAATTTATGTGTCGTCTTACAGAATTACCCTCTACACATGTAATTTTCCATGGTAAAAGTACCCACCCAAAAGTAGGTGTCTGCAGGATCTCTGTTCCCATGTGTATATGCTTTCTCTTTGAACACTGATGCAAAGGTCACAGATGAAGAAATATACCCTCAGACTTTTATTCCAATATGAACAGTTTGAAAATGCTCCCCTAGAGAAAAAACAATTTTTTAAAGATAAGTGGTATTATCACAGTTGTTGTTGTTGTTAAGTGCCGTCAAGTCGGAGTCGACTCATGGCGACCCTCTGGATAGCTATCCTAAATTGTGTTCGGTCTTCAGTCAGGCGGCTCATTGTTGACAGACTGGTACCCGTAGCTGCTGTTATTGTATCGATCCATCTCATTGCTGGCCTTCCTCTTTTGCGTTGACCTTCTATCTTGCCAAGCATGATGTCTTTCTCTAATGATCTCTCTCTTCGCATGATGTGTCCAAAGTATGAAAGTCGAAGTCTTGTCATCTGAGCTTCTAAAGAAAGCTTAGGTTTGATCTCCTCTAGTACCGACTGGTTTGTTCTTCGGGCAGTCCATAGTATACACAGTATTCGCCGCCAGCACCATAATTCAAAGGCATCAATTTTCTTCCTGTCTGTCTTTTTCACTGTCCAGCTTTCACATCCATATGATGTTATTGAAAATACCATGGCCTGAACAAGTCAAATCTTTGTATGGAGAAAGACATCTCTGCTCTTGAGAATCTTATCTAGGTCTTTCATAGCCATTCTGCCAAGAGCAATGCGTCGTCTGATTTCTTGACTGCTTGTTGCTTCTTTATTGATAGTTGATCCAAGTAGGTTAAAGTTGTTCACAATTTCAATTTCTTCTCCTTCAACGATGAACCTGTTGATTATGCCAGTTGTCATGATCTTTGTCTTCTTTACATTAAGGTGCAGGCCCATTTTGAGACTATGTTCTTTGATTGTGAGAAGCAAATGTTTCAGATCATCTTCACTTTCAGCCAGTAATGTGGTATCATCAGCATAGTGAAGGTTGTTGATGAGTCTTCCACCAATCTTCACACCTCTGTTGTCTTCATACAATCCTGCTTCTCTGATGATTTGTTCTGCATATAAATTAAACAGGTAGGGGGAAAGTATGCAGCCTTGTCTTACACCTTTGCTTATTTGAAACCATTCTGTTTCTCCTTGTTCCGTTCGAACTGTTGCTTCTTGATCAATGTACAGATTGCGCAAGAGAACGAACAGGTGTTCTGGTATACCCATGTTTCTTAATGTGGCCCAAAGTTTCTCATGGTTTACACTGTCAAAAGCCTTGCTATAGTCGATAAAGCACAAATAGATATCCTTTTGGTATTCTTTAGTCTTTTCAAGGATCCATCTCACATCTGCAATGATGTGTCTCGTTCCTCGCCCTTTCCTGAACCCTGCTTGCACTTCAGGTAGTTCTTGTTCCAGGTATGGTTGTAGTCTCTTTTGAATAATCTTCAGCAGAATCTTGCTGGCATGTGGGATCAGAGCGATTGTGCGATAATTTCCACAGTCAGTTGGATCAGCTTTCTTTAGTATTGGTATAAACACAGATCTTTTCCAGTCAGTTGGCCATGATGTTGTCTTCCATATTTCTTGGCAGAGCCTTGTAAGTACGGTAACAGCTGCATCAGATTGCTGCAATACCTCTATGGGAATGCTATCAATGCCTGGTGCTTTGTTCTTTGATAAGGCTTTCAATGCAGCTTCAACTTCTTCTTTCATCACCAATGGTTCCCGATCATAAGGTACAGGTTGAAACGGCTGTTGGTCCACTTGATCTTTATCATATAAAAACTCTGTATATTCCTTCCACCTTTTCTTGATCTTCTCAGCATCATTCAACATAGAACCTTGAGCATCTTGTAACATTCCAATTCGAGGATATGAACTTTTTCTTTAACTCTCGTAGCTTTAGGAAAGCCGATCTTGTTCTTCCTCTAATAGTTTCTGCTTCTATTTCCTTGCAAGTGTCATTTATTTTTTTCTTATATACCGCGCTCTTAAATCAGTGCGGTTTACACATGAACAAATAGTACTTTTCCTTGTCCTGTCTTGCTGCACGTTGGAAATCTATGTTGAGTTCTGCGATTGTCTTTCTTTTTCCTCTGGCTTTAGCTTCTCTGCATTTCTGGGCAATTTTCAGAGTTTCTTCCGTCATCCATTTTGGCTGTTTTTGCTTTTTCACCTTTTGTAGAGACTTCTCGCTTTCTTCCAACACAGCTTTCTTGATGTCATTCCATAACTCTTCCGGAGCTCTGCCATTTGTATCTAAAACAGCAAACCGATTTTGCAGGCAGTCTTTAAATTCCGGTGGTAAATTCTCAAGGTCATATTTTGTTGCATTCATGAGTGGTTTGCTCTTTTTTAACTTTAGCTTGAGTTTGCATACTAGTAGTTGATCTGTACCACAGTCAGCTCCAGGTTTTGTCTTTGTTGATGTTACAGAGCTTTTCCATCGTTGACTTCCACAGATGTAGTCAATTTGATTTTTATACAATCCATTGGGTGAGGTCCATCTGTACAGTCACCGCTTGTGTTGCTAGAAGAAGGTGTTTGAGATGAATAGATCATTGGTCTTGCAGAATTCTATCAGTCTTTCTCCAGCTTCATTTCTGTTGCCAAGTCCATATTTTACAACTACTTTGCCTTCTTCTCTGTTGCCAACTTTTGCGTTCCAGTCACCCATGACTATCAGGATATCCTGTTTGCATGTTCTGGCAATTTCAGCTTGTACTTGTTCATAGAACTCTTCAATTTTGTTCTCTTCTGCAGCTGTTGTTGGGGCATATACTTGAATTATAGTTGTGTTGATAGGCAATCCTCGTAGACAAAAAGAGATTAAGCGTTCGCCGACTGCATTGTATTTCATTACAGTTCTTGCAAGTGTCTTCTTTATTATAAATGCAACACCATTTCTTCTTTGTCTTTCATTTCCAGCATAGTAGACCTTGTGATCATCTGATGCAAAGTGCCCGTTGCCAGTCCATTTCAGTTCGCTGACACCCAACAGATCAAGTTGTACACGTTCCATTTCATTCTTGACCACCTCCAACTTCCCTTGGTTCATGCTTCGTACGTTCCATGTTCCAATGTGTAAGACATTTTTACAGCTTCTGACTCTCATTTCATGCGCAGCTACATCAGCAGTCAGACTTCCCGAAGGCTTTGATCCAACCACATCATAAATGCTGGCTTTACTCTGAAAAGTCTTCAGCTCTTCCCCAGTAGCTAGTTGAGTGCCTTCCGACCTGGGGGTCTCATCTTCTAGCACCATAGCACAATTTGTTTTGTGTAACTATCCATTGGTTTTCATGGCAAGATATAGAAGTAGATTGCTGGGCCTTTCTTCCGCGCAGTTTAAGTTTGGTGTTGTTGCCATTGTCACAGAAATGTGATCCTCTGCCATCAACACTATCCCATTCTGCTTCTGTCCAGATGGGTGGTTTGTCTTGGTCTGGCACCTCAGCACCTCAGCTGAGACCTGTCCATCTTGGGAGACCCTGCCAGTAGTTAAACTACCGATAGTTTAGCTCTCAGCATCACTGATGCACGCAAGCCCTCACAGCACGACAAGCTGCAAACCAAGTGAGAGTTTCACAGTTATGCTACTGTAAATGTAAGGGACCCAATATTTCTATAGCAAATGCTAAGAAAAATGGCTTTTCACAATGGCAGCTCCGCAGAGGTGAGCAGGGGCCTCGTGCAGGCCTCCCTGGCTCACTTCTGAAGCAGCTTAGACAGCCGTGGGGCTCTTTGGGGGGGGTGGGGAGGAAGGTCTAGGATAGGACAGATAATGGCCAATGGGGGCTAGTATTGGAAATGGGCTGATGGGGATAGGGGCTTGGACTGGAAATGGGGAGCTGGGCTAGGACTGGAAATGGGCTGATGGGGGGGGGTGGAATAGGACTGGAATTGGGCTGATGGGGGGAGCTTGGACTGGAACCGGGCTGATAGGAGGCTGAAATAGGACTGGAAACGGCTGATGGGGGCCTAGGATTGGAAATGGGCTGATGGGGGGATCTTGGACTGGAAATGGGCTGATGGGGGCTGGAATAGGACTGGAAATGGCTGATGGGGGCCTAGGATTGGAAATGGGCTTATGGGGGGTGCTAGGACAGGAAATGGGCCAATGCAGGGGGATGGAAGAATGGGACTAGAAGGGAGTGGATGCTGGGTGGGGCTGGAACTAGAAGGGAGCTGATGCTGGGGAAGGAGTAGAAGTGGATGGGGAGGGGGGGTGAGGATGGAGAGGGGAAAAGAAATTTTGTGTGGGAGGGAAGAATAATCTACGATTGGCTGGGTAGCGAGAGAGTAAGTGGGGATTGAGGATGGAAGGGTGAAATTTGAGTGGATGAAAAAGAAATAAAGAAAGAAATGGTGGAATGAGCAAAAGGGGAAGATCAGTATGTTAAAGCAGATGCAGAGAGAGAATGGGAAAAAACTAGAAGAGAGAAAAAAGGAGTTAGCCGAAGACACGAAGAAACCAGAAGAAAGTGACTGGAGCAATTGCAACTGAAAAATAAAATGCCCAAACAACAATACACCCCAATACATACTGATCACCAAGATATATCCCGGTTATCCTCATGCTTCAACGCAGTCACAGACTGGCTACACTCTCAGAAGCTTAAAATAAACCTTAAAAAGACTGAGGTACTCTTCATCAGCAGAGACCAAGCATTCACCCCGCCCCCTTCACTGAAAGTACATGATGCCGAGCTTCTCACGAAGACAACGATTCGATACCTTGGAGTAACGCTCGACCAACATCTCAACTTAAATGCCCAGATAGGCAACATGTCAAAGGCAATTTACCACAAATTCCGGATGCTACGTCACATTAGACCGCTACTTGAGCCAGAAGACTTTCGAACAGTCTTTCAGTCACTAGTGATGCCCCACTTCGACTACGCGAACTCCATACTCCACGGCCTTCTGAAGTGCACACTACAACCTTTGCAACTAGCAATGAACACGGCAGCCAGAACCCTTCACCAAGCCTCTAGAAGAGATCATATCACCCCAATCCTGAAAACACTACATTGGCTCCCGGTACGCTACAGGATCACCTTCAAAATCTTAACAATAACATTCAAAGCCATCAACAAATGCACGGCCAACGCCCTCTCTGAACTTATCCAACTCACCCCCCCCCCCAACAGACTGAGAAGATCTGCCGCCACCAACTCCCTTCTACTCCCAAAAACCATCACCAAATGCACCAAAGCCTCTAGAGACCGCGCCTTTGCTCTATCCTCACCTTCATGTTGGAACAACTTACCAACCAACATCCGTGCCATAAACAACCTTCACCAATTCAGAAAGACACTGAAGCACTACCTCTTCCTTCAATGCTTTGCCAACTCAGACGACATCACGTAACCACATCTCAACCCTACCCAACACCCATAGAGCAGACACCCCATTCACCCCTCTGATCCTCCAACCCACCCTCCCCTGTTAACCCCCCGATTGACCTTGATTCTACACATCCCAGTGACCTGTAAATACTGTGCATAGATATATTGAGAAGTTATGTATATAGTTTTACTTGTTCACCAAGTTTAAATTCCTTGTTCTACTGTAAGTCCAATGTTGACCCCCCACACTGGATATTTGTGTTATTTGTGAACCGCGCTGATGTTGAATAGTGCGGTATAGAAAAATGCTAAATAAATAAATAAAATAAATAAAAATAAATAAAAGGTAGAAAAATACTTTTTTATTTTGAATTTATTAATTGGAATATGTCAGCTCTGGGAAATGTGCATTGCTAACGTCTTTGCGTTTTTGTTTAGTACAAGAGGAAATTAATTTATAGCTTTATTTCTCCAGTGTTGTGCATTCAAACTGTGATCCCTTGTTCTTTGTTTAGTGATGCTCTATGGGGCATGTTTACTAAAAACCGCTAATTAGCGCGCCGCAAAATAGTGCACTAAAAGCGGTACTTAAGAGCGCTTAAACGCCCCGCAAACGTGCGATGAAGCCCCGCACATTTGCGCGTCACAGTAACGGGTGCCGCACAAGTAAGTGCCCGCAAATGTCCGATAGAGGCGTGGAAAGGCTAACGGAGGGCGGAGGAAGGCCCCGGAGGGGCGGAGAGAAGGGGTTAATGGGCGGGGAAGGGGAGGGGAGAGGCGCCCCGCACATTATCGGGGCTGAATTTCCAAAAAAAAATAGCGCGAGTGAATCACTCGCGTTAGAATGCATTTAAAGGGAAGAGAAACCATTTCCGTCAGCAATGTACAGCAAAACCGGGGAAACCTGAAAAACGTGAGCAGTGTGATACATGTGCACAGCACAAAAGTGCAATTATAAATAGAAAATGACCACCACAAAAATATGAAAAATAGTAATTCAGTTGGGGAACAGTTATAGTGATGGGCAAAACTAGATAACACACCCAGGAAAGCTCCAAAAAAAAGGAAATGATTTATGGAAAGGTGTACGGAGCGGAGACTCGTCCAAAAAACATTTCCCTTTTTCTGGAGCTGTCCTGGGAGTGTTATCTAGGGTTGCCCATTAATATCACTGTTGCCCAGCTTGGGTATATGTTTTCCCCCTTTGTTCCGTGGTCATTCCCGGGTTTTATTTGCACGTTTGTCACCACACAGGGTGAAGGAGCCCACAGTAAAAATGCATACAGCAGGGTTTGTGACTCCATCCTGCCAGGTTTACTACCTCCAGGGGCTGCACTATCTCTGTGGCCATAGTGTGGTACAGAGGACATAGCCATGACTTCTAGAACTAGTAAAGCCAGAGGTTCAAATCCCATCTGGGGCACTTGCCAGCCCTGTCCATATATTTTACCCACCACTAAACAAAGATAGAGCAGACACCCCTGTATTGCAGGGAACATAAGCATGGGGGAAACACCCATATGTTACCCAACACCGCACACACACCACAACAATGGGCATACCTACAGCCAAGTCCCCCAAATACAGTCCCGTACTGCCACATTGCAATCAGGTCATCTGCTTTTTCTGAGAGAAGCTCATGCCAGCATGTTGGCGCACGAGTACATGTGGTGCAGGGGGCAGTGGCAGCTAGCCACAGAAGACAGAGGCCAAGCCATGTGCAGGCTGGCACAGTCCACTGCAACACACAGGCCCTGCCAGATCCACAGGCATGGACATTCCAGGGAATCCAGCCAATCTGTGGCTACAAGGTGGTGCAGTGCACACAGACAGCGCATACAAGAACAGAAGGTCACAAGTTCAAAGCCCAGCTGGGGCTACCACCAATCCTTCCCACATATTTTTCCCACAGCTACACAGTGATAGTAAGGACAAACCTTTCGTGGCGAGGACATATGCAATGGTACTACGTCTATCTTTTACCCCACAGACACCATGTACAGGGGCAGTACCTAGAGCAGAATCTCCCAAATGCAGTCCTGGTGGGCCACACACCAGTCAGGGTCCATGCTGCCACTCATACAAATGCCTGTGCTGTATATCTATGCACCACCCCCATGGCATGTAGATGTAGCTCATGCATATTCATGAGGAACAGCAGGTAAACCCGATCAGTGTGATGCACACCTGGACTGGAGTTGGGAATCTCTGCCGCAAAGCAGCAGCCAACAGGGGCAGACACACCCACACCCACACCCACAGGCCCCATTGGCCAATGTCTCCTGGAGAGGCAGAACATTGGACCCTGCGTGCATCTCCCAATACTAGCACCTGCATACCCTAGCAATGGAACCCTACACCTGAGGTATACGGTACACAGCTCTGAGACGCTTGCTAGGAGTACTGGCAGATAGATATCCATACGTTACGCACATACTGCTAGTTGACCCCATCCGAACAATCTGTTTGGTGTTTGCGGTGCGTGCTCCAGCCCTTGCCTCTGACGGTATTTACCACCCTGGGGAGTGACCCCCAGCAGTACTGCGTAGCATATCCATGCCTTGCCGTGCCCAGCACCGGTTTGGTGGGCAAGGCTAATTACCTCCTCAATAGTAGCACCATGATGGCATAGGTGTGGAATTGTGTGTCTGTCTATACAGTGGGTGTTGGCTGCATGCCCCTTCCACAGCCCACACTGCCAACACTGTTGCCAGTATTGGCCTGCCAATGTGCATAATGAGTAGCAAGGGACCATGGGTATATCTCAGACAGAGTGGACTGACCAGGATGCAGCTGCACAGGGCATAGGGCACTGGCAGGGGCATGGTAGTGCCCGGCCACCACCTACACAGACAGGGTGACCTCTGTATGTGCTGCTGGGGGATCACTCTCACCCTGAGTGTGCAGTGATGGCAGCATGGCTAGGCACCCCCATAGTGCTATATTGTTATTCTCCCATGTGATATATATGGGTGTCCTGTGGGGGGCCTCTTCATGGACGTATCTGTCTGTGTGTGCTGCTACCCCAGTTTTGGGTGCATGCATGTCCATCAGGACCAGCCAGCAGACTGTTCACAGCTGATATGTGTTGTGATGGAGTGCCTTGCAGGGTGCAGTGGCTGATGGCTTGCTGCAGGTGAATATCAGATAGTGGTGGGGTGCATCTTTGAATATCCAGGCCAAATGTCTGTCTGATATTGTGTTATGGATGTGTGTGGAGCTGCTTGGACTGCCCTGTAGGGTGTCTGTTCCCTAGCAGGACTGGGGTTGATGGTCCACTCTACTGCCATCGGGGTGGGGATCTGTTGAGGGGAAGCCCTGTTTTATCCACGTGGGGGTCCCCACTAACTGAGCCAGACAGAGATCTCCAAGATGTTTATGCAGCACCTACCTATTCCACAGGTTATTGCTGCTTTGGAGCTCTGACATGTCCGCATTCGGCCATGCCTGGTGTTGTGGACCTGGTCCTGGGCGCAACATCTCACACTCAGGGTGTGCACAGTAACCGCACAATGTGATGGTGTTTAGCTACTCTTTGCCGTTTGTCCACCCACTCAGGACACCCTACCAGGCCGAGGTGCTGTGTGGGTGCACACGGACACTTCCCCCTACCAGGCCGGGGAGCTTTAGGGGTGCATTTCCCATCCTGTGTTCAATCGTGGACAGCTGATTTGCATGTGCAGTGTATCATGGGTACGGGTGGTTCACAACAGCAGACTGTCAGTGAGGTGACGTACAGGCTATCTGCAGCCAGCGAGGGGCTGCTTACAGCTATAGAGCTGTAGCCCAATGGTTACGTCACTGCCTGTGCAGCCAGATGTCATTGGTTCAAACCCACAGTGGGCTTATGTGATAGGGGTGTCCACAGATTTATTTTAATTTACTGTACATATGTTGCTGCCAGCAATACCACCCTCAGCGTACTGTACCCATAAGGTGCCTCTGAGGGTGCTTTATGGGGCACCCTATAGGGCACGTTACGGTTGCCAGCCATATAGGGTGCACTATACATTATCCTGTGTCGCAACATACATGCTGCCCTATAGGGGACATTCTAGGGTGCCTTGGCGGACGGTGCACTGTAACATGTGCCTTATGGGCCGCCTTATATTAATATGCTGTGAGAGTGCGTTTGCTAGTAGTTATCACAAAATAAAATTAGAAAGCCTCCTACAGCACTCCACAACATATAACATACTGCCTCAGCTAGCCTTTTTCACTGGGCATTGTGAGGGATCGAACCCCTGGTCCCTGCACCATTGGTCAGTGTCTTAACCATTGTGCTGTGGCTGTGTTCCTTTGCTTTGGCATCAGCGCGCCGCCTTATGCCCTTCAGCACGCCACCTCCTGCTGCCCACAATTAGTGTGCCGCCTTGTGCCGCCCAAAATGAACAGTGCGCCGCATTGTGCCACCCAAAAAGAACAGTGCGCCGCCTTGTGCCGCCCAGATAGTACAGTGCGCCGCCTTATGCCGTACAAAACGAACAGTGTGCCGCCTTATGCCGTCCAAAAGTACTTTGCCTCCTGAACCACTTTTACACATTCAAGGTGTTGCCTCAGCTGGCCTTTTTGTTGCGCACAATGGGGGATTGAACCTGTGGCCCCTGCATCATTGGTTAGTGTGTTCACCGTTGCGCTACAGCTCTGTTCTGATATGTGCTCAGCAGCGCCCCACTTAGCCTTCCCACGCGCTAATGTGGGCCCCGCAAATTAGCGCGACGCACACACGTACGGTCGGGTTTTTTTCTTCTTTCTGCCTGAACCGCCCACTCCTTATATGGCACACGCACACTAACGGGGCCACGCACAATTTCGGAGTTTAGTAAACATGCCCCTATGTTCTGCATATGTAACTTAGCTGAGGTATTCTTTTTATCTTGTTTCTATTTGACAGCGCCACTTGTTCTCTTTCCCCAGCAGGAGATATATCGGTATTCTCTGAGATCTATTGATTTAATATTCGCAGTGTTGCCTTTTGATAGGTAGGGTTTGGTGCTTTTTGAGTCCTGGTAGTGCTGTTATGATATGGAGGGTTTGCTATGGGTTCTAAATGGACAGTGTTTATAGTACTTCCTAATGGGCCTGGCGGTTGGCATTGGAGTATAGTAATGTGGAAATCTGGTAGTCCTTCTTTACCCAGACACTCATTAAGAGGCATATTTATTAAAAGTTAATGCATGTTAATATTATGCAAATATTTATGCAAATAAGACCCCGCAATGAGTCTCCGCATATGGCCCCACACCCCTCTTGGGCCGCCCCTGCACAGAATCTACATATTAAAAGAATCCCTCACTGTGGTTATACAAGGAAAACAAAGACTGTCACACAGTAAAAAATTAGACTATAGATTAGAAACATCTAAATAAAATATGAAGGGCGCAATATTCGGTGCTGGCAGCTAGCCACCAGTGCTGAACTTTAACCCCAGATAATCAATGCCAGGGTCATATCTGACCACCAACATGGAATATTTGGCTTGGCTGCAGAACCCAGAAGCTAACTGGGCAACGGTGATATTCAGCCGCTCCCCAGTTAGCTTCTGTGCTTAAAGTAAGGCCAGCATTTACTGCACCTTACTCTAACCACGTGGCACTAACAGCGCAGCGGCTCAATATCACCACTACCCCATTAGCGATGGGTGCCGCCCCAGGACGCCCCTATGCTAACCGGTTAGCATCGGAGCATGTAATGGCAGCATCCATGGATATTCAGCGGCATTAACGTGTAAATATCTTGGAATATCCCCTCTCCCTTCCCCCCTCCCCGACATGTAAAACCCAAGAAACCAGACTGTGAGCAGCCTAACAGGGAAGAAAGAGAAAAAGAAATGCATTTGCTCTTCTACGAACAAAATTCAAGAAATCAAATTTTCAAAGCTGGCATATTTCATTCTCTAACAACTGACAATAAAATTAATTTATACCTTTGTTGTCTGACAATTTTGTTTTTCCAATTGGGTTGGTCCAGGTCTCTCTTTGCTAGTTCCTCTTGTTGGTTTTCTCTGAAGTCTTCTTCCGGGATCTCATTTCTATTTTCTGTTTCTTCACTCACCCTGCCCTCTTCCATTCCTCCCTTATATCTGTCTCTGACACTGATCTTTCTGTTTCATCTTTTTTGTCCATTTCTCCATCTGCCTTCTTACCTACCTGTAGCTAGATTTCATTCATCATCCCCACCCCACCCTCTGTCTTCCTCTTTCCACCTTTTATCTACTTACCAGACTTTCACTTCCTACGCTTACTTCCCTAGGCCTCTCACTCCCCCTATCTTTCAGCCACTTTCTAGCCCCCCATTTCCACCCTCTGTACTCTTTTCCTCCCAAGCATCATCTATCTCTGCCTCTCATCACCTCAGCAACCTTAGCTCCTTCCCTGTCACTCATCCCCTCTACCCCTCCAGTCATAAGTGGCAACTTCTCAGAATGATTGAGGGTGTTAAACACAACACAAATTATCCTTCCTTTTACCTAATGAAGGAACTTGCTCAATACTGGGGATGCTCAGCAGCCACTGTACCCGCAGAGCTGGCACCTACTCTTCTAGTCCCTTTGTTATGTTGCAGTCCTTTATTTAGCCTCCCATTCTCTCTCTTAGCTCCCTTATTGTCACCTTCCCTCTCTTTCTCACCACCTTCAAAAGACCTGTTCCTGTCCTTTGTTTCCCATCCTCTTCATCACCCTCTGTCTCTTTTCCTCTTTCCCCAGCATTTATTGCCCCTGCCTCAGTCATCCCCAGCATTCATTCCTCTGCCTCTTCTCCCCTCCCAGTATCCACCCATCTACTTCATCCTCTAGTGTTTATTTACTCTGCCTCCCTTTCACCTTAACATCAGTATCCATTCCTCTGTCCCTCTATCTACACTTTTCCCTGCATATACCCTTGCTTCTCCCTCTCCTACAGTATATGTCCTCCCTCTGCCATCTCCAGTCCCACATCAGTCCCCCAGCCCACTTCTACCAGTCTCGGCCACTGTGTTAGTTCCTAACCTCAATATCCAACTTAAACCCTGGTTCCCTTCTCCTAGTCTTAGCATCCGACTCTTTTTCCTATCTCCACCCCTTAGTCTCTTCCCTCGTCTCTTGTCTCCAGCCCTCAACCCCCTTCTCCTAGTGCCAGCCCCTGTGTCATACCCCAGTCCCCTTCTCCCAGCATTATCCTCCCAGCCTCACCTACCAGTCCTTGTGGTAGCTACAAGCCCCTTTCTTCCAACCTCTTGTTCGCCCTCAGCCCCCTATTCCCAACTCCTGCATTAGCTCTCAGCCCCCATATTGGCCCCAAACTCCAGCCCCAGCATTAGTGGTAGCCCTCATGTTGGCCTCCAGCTCCAGCCCTCTCTGTCCCAGCCCCAGTTCCTTTGTCAGTCTTGACCCTATTCCAAACTACCAGGCCCCTTTTTCTACATTCCCAGCACATCTGAATTTCCTGCAGAGCAGCAGGAACTTGTTCTTTCATTCCTGCTGCTCTGCTTGTTCTCTTCTGGCTATGACCACCGGCACCTTCAAAATCAAAGGGAAACGAATTCCTATTTTTTACAGAACACTGTAAACAGTTTCCCTTTTATTTCAGTTGTGTTGGTGGCCAGAACCAGTCCTGAACATGCAAAGTGGTGGAATTAAGAAAAAAAAAGGGCAAGTTCCACTGTTTCAGCATGTGGGGCATGGCTTTGGTAGGTGGGAGGAACAAGAGAGAAGATGCGGGTGTGAGGAAAGGATGGAATGAGACTGAGCTAGAGCAGCTTGAGGCTGGAGTGGAGTCTCCTACCGAGCGGGGTCTTGTGCAAAAAACAAGCCAGCACATGGCTAGGGCCAGCACTGCAAGAGTAGAAAAGAGATGCACCTGTATGTCAGGTCTCTTCCAAATGCTTTGAGTATAATCTTTTTTCTCTAAGCCTACAGAAAGTCTCTGCCTTATGGCTTATTTTTCTTTCCACAGACCTCCTAAGCCTGTGATGCCCCTTTCTTTCTTGTTGCAGTCCACTGCTGTTCAAACCTGACCAGGTGGAGGTGTCTACTATCTACAGATTGCAGTCCATTTGGCTGCACAGAGATGCAGCATCAAGGCTGTGCTAAGCACCAACCTTGGGCTCAGTCAGCCTTTTCTCAGTCCTTCTCCTTGGACTTATGGCTGGAAGAAGACATTTTGCATGAGCTTGCCCTGCCCTTTATGCTTCTTTCCAAATTGTGAAAGGAGACACCTCTGCCCCTTAAGTGACAGGAAGGTCCTCCCCCATTACATCATCTGGCTAGAGTTCTAATCAGGAGCAAGCACTCCAGAATATTCCACCTTTGAACTAGAGGAAGGACAGTTTTGAGGCCTTTGCTATACATGTATAACTTAAATAGATACTAATCCATTTAAAATTAGATCTGTTACTTATCTGTCTCCACTTGGGTAGATAACTGGTATGTTTAGTGGAAACGACGTTTCAGCCATCATGATGTGGCTTTCTTCAGGGTGGTTACGCAGTTTTCCCACTTCAAACCCAGCAATCTGATTGATTTGAGAACCACTATATATAAGACCAGGCATTGACTGCATAACCACTTCACCCTGAAGAAAGCCACAGTATGATGGCTGAAACATCGGTTCCACTGACTAAGAGCTGGCATGACCTGGAAAACAGCAAAGAATATGGTACTAGCCATGGAATTTGAGAACATCTTGTATGTTCAGTGTCTGAATTTTGCCACTGAATGTACAGATGTTTTTGCCACCTTCATCCAGCCCCCAACTATGCCTATTTTTAAACATATCACTTTAGACATTTTGCAGTTAGAATGGCCAAAATGATATGTTTAGCTTTCGGGAATTTTAAAGAAGAAAACACGTTTGTGACTGGCTCCATCACTGACTACATTTGAATATCGACCTGTATATATTTTTAAATAACGAAATGACTACACATATAATTAGTGGCAGAAAGCTTTTTAAAAGTGAAAAGACATGCTCACTGAAGTTGTTTTGTATTGCAAAAGCAGATGGAACTATTGGCTTACAACTGATCATTGCTTGCCAAACAGTTCTTCTGTGCCCAATGAAATGGTTTTTCAATATACTTTTCCTAATTAGTAATAACTTTTCAAAGTCTCTAATAGATAAACATGTAAATAACTTTCTCCTTTAAGATGTGAAAATAGGAAAGATCTTGTCAATCATCATGCTATGTGGGGGGGGGGGGGAAACATGTACTTCCCTTACAACAGCTTCTGATAAGCTGCCTGTCAAAAAACTGTTAAGGTTACAAAGGCAAGGGATGCGTTAACCCTAAATGCTTGGTTGGAGGAGTATCGCGTTGTCTGTAGAACCATCACTTGAAATTAAATTTGAAGAAATGTGGCTTGTTATAGTGTAATAGGGGAGTGTGTGTATAGTTTGTGTACCCTGAGGTTGAGGGGGTACGATTACACCCTAAGAACATGAGTTGTATCCTTCATGTCAGGAAAGTTGGTCAATTAAGGTTGGACTCTCATAAGGTGGGTGTAGTGTAAGAGGCTTTTTGGACACTGAGTCATCTTGGGAGATTAGGAA
Organism: Ichthyophis bannanicus; assembly: GCA_033557465.1. NCBI lineage: Eukaryota > Metazoa > Chordata > Amphibia > Gymnophiona > Ichthyophiidae > Ichthyophis > Ichthyophis bannanicus. Next base: position 1,081,692,998 of record CM066032.1, read on the forward strand.
GGATCTACTAATGGTTCCCCATACTTTCATTACATTCCACATTGATTACTGTAATACGATATATCAGGAGCTCCTGGAGTACCAAGTTAGGAGGCTTCAATATGTGCAGAACTCTGCAGTAAAATTGATCTTTGTGAAAGGGAAATATGAGCATGTTCCTCCTTTATTGCAAGAGTTGCATTGGTTGACCATTTTGCAAATAATAAAGCTTAATGTTTTGTGTGCTATTTTAAAATTGTTACACATAGGTCGGCCTGGGTATCTTGAAGATTTACTTTGCCCCTGTTCCTGATTGCACTTTACCCTTATCACAATGAAGTATGGAAGTGCCATGATTTTTTCCAAGTTCAGTTGTGTGCTACCCAAAGTAACCGCTTTTGCAGTTTTGCGCCTGATTTGTGGAATGCTTTGCCATCGGATGATAAGGAGAAATTGCATTTTTTGTGATTTCAAAAAAGGGTGAAGGCTGGCTTATATTTGGAGACATTTGGGGAAGAAGGATGAATGGGGAGTGATTGTTGCTGTTGAACTGCATTTGATGTATCTGCATTTATTTTGTAAGACACATTTAGTCCTTGATTGGTGATGAACAATAAAGTGCCTGTGACTACTGTCTTTGCACCTGCTTTTTTTGTGGTTTCTGCTCCCGTGTGGCTGTTTTTTGCTCTCCGTTGGACTTCTCTCTTCTGAGAGGCACACAGGCATTCATCTGCCATCCAGACATGATGTCCTTGGAGGTATGCTGTATGCCTGGTGCCAAGATCCAGACATTATAGATAGTTTGCCAAGACCCCTTAAGCCTACTGACTTGTTATTCAAAGCTACTAATTTATGTTGGCCCAAATGATACTGCTAGAGTCCCACCTAAGTGTATCAAAAGTGATTTGAGGCTCTGAGAAAAAGGTGAAGCAGCTAGGTATGCAGATAGTATTCTCCTCAATCCACCCTGTAGAGTGTCAATGTTGAGGATGAGAGGTTCACATCTTAGAGATGAATGCCTGGCTGTGTGGATGATGCTGTCAAGAGTGTTTTGGCTCCCTGGAACATGGCATGATTTTCAAAGAGCTGCTAAATATAGATGGCATCCACCTATCATAGAATAGAAACATAGAAAATGGTGGCAGAAAAAGACCACATGGCCTATCTAATCTGCCCTTCCATATCAACTACAATAATCCCCTTTTTCCTTTGGAGATCGTCTGTGTTTGTCCCATGCTTTTTTGAATTCAGATACTGTTCTCGTCTCTACTACCTCCACTGGAAGACTATTCCACGCATCTACCACTCTTTACATAAAGAAATATTTCCACATATTACTCCTGAGTCTATCCACTTTCACCCTCATAAGACCATAAGAACATAAGACATGCCATACTGGGTCAAACCAGTATCCTGTCTGACTAATATCCTGTCAAGCAAAATCCTGTTTCGAACAGTGGCCAATACAGGTCACAAGAACCTGGCAGGTTCCCGCACACAGGTTTGATAATGCTTGTCCCGGAGCAAACAGTGGATTTCCTGGGTCCTCTCTAATAATGGTCTATGGACCTTTCTTCCAGCAAACCTTTTTTAAACCCACCTACACTAACAGCTTTTACTACATCCTCCGGTAGTGAATTCCAGAGTTTGATTACACGTCAAGTGAAAAAAATATTTTCTCTTATTATCCTTAAATGGGTTACATTGTAGCTTCATTGTGTGTCCCCTAGTCTTTCTACTTTTTGATGGTGTAAACAATTGATCTATGTTTACCCAGTCGACTCCATTCATTAATTTATAGAACTTTATCATATTTCCCCTCAGCCATCTCTTTTCCATTTTGAAGAGCCCTAACATTTTAAGCCTTTCTTCATAGGGGTATCCTTCCATCCCCTTTATCATTTTGGTGGCTCTTCTCTGTACCTTTTTTAATTCTGCTATATTCTTTTTAAGATACGGCGACCAGAATTGCACACAATATTCAAGGTGCGGTCTCACCATGGAATGATACAGAGGCATTACAATATCTTTTATTTTATTCTCCTTTCTTTCCTTATGATTCCTAGTATTCTATTTGCTTTCTTGGCCACCGCTGCACACTGGGTGGAGGGTTTCAATTACCTATCCACGATGATGCCTAAATCTTTTTCCTGGGTGGGTAGTTCCTAATGTGGAATCTTGCATCATGTAACCAGTTTGGGTTGTTCTTTCCTAGGTACATAACTTTGCACTTGTCCACATTAAATTTCATCTAACTCATTCTATGCCCCCTCATAGCAGAGCTTGCTTTCAATTGAAAAAGGTTCTCCTCTTGTACATTTATGCCACAGAGGTCTTTAAACATTTCTATCATATCTCTATCCCACCTTTCCTCTAACATATACATATTAAGATCTTTAAGTCTGCTCTTAAATATTTTTTAATGAAAACCACTAACCATTTTAGTAGCCACTCCATCCTGTTGATATCCTTTTGAAGGTGTAGTCTCCAGAATTGCACTGAATACTCCAAATAAGGTCGCATCAGAGACTTATATCACCTCCTTTTTTCTGCGGGCCATTCTTCTCCCTATGCACCCAAGCATCTTTCTGGCTTTTACCATTGTCTTTTCTACCTGTTTAGCTACTTTAAGATTGTCAGAAACAATCATGCCCAGGTCCTGCTCTTCTTTTCTAGACAGAAGTACTTCACTCCCTACATTGTACTGCTCCCTTGAATTTTTGCAGCCCAAATGCAATCTCATTATTCTCTGTTTTATTAGCATTTCCAATAATTTACTCACCACAGAGGTTAGACTAACTGGCCTGTAGATTTCAACTTCATCCTTACTTCTGCTTTTGTGTAAAGGGATCACATATGCCTTTCTCCATTCCTCTGGGACCGCTCCCAACTCCAAAGAAGCATTGAAAAGGTCAGTCAGTGGAGCTGCTAGAACGTCTTCAAGTTCCTTCACTATTCTCAGATGTATTCCATCCAATCCCATCACTTTGTCTACTTTTAGTTTAGCTAGTTCCTCATGAACAGTCTTCTGAGAATCATTCAAGATCCACGTCATCTCTGTTCCTATCTGTGGGTGTTTTCTGAGGTCCTGCTCCTGGCCCTTCATCTGTGAACACAGAACAGAAATATTTGTTAAGCAATTCTGCTTTATCCTAATCAGATTCTACATATTCCTCCCCTGCACCCTTAAGTCTGACAGTACCATTTTTGCCTTTCTTCTTCTCACTAACATATCTGAAAAATTTCTTATCCCCCCCCCCCATTTTATTGCATTGGCTATTTCTTCTTCTTTTGGTATTTTTACTTTCATGACTACTTTGCTAGCTTCTCTAAGTTTTTCCAAATATAGATGTGTCTTCCTCTCTCTGTGATCTCTTGTATTTTATGAAAGCCACCCTCTTTTTCTTCACCTTTTCAGCTACTTCTTTTGAGACCCAAGGTAGCTTCCTTTTCCTTTTACATTTATTTACCTTTCTAACAAAAAGGTTTGTTGTCCTTAAAATATCCCCTTTCAGTTTTGCTCATTGCTTTTCTACATCCCCCAGCTATTCCCATCCCGCTAACAACTCCCTGAGCTAGACTCCCTGAGGTATTGTCCCATCTTGGCAAAGTTAGTTTTCCTAAAGTCTGAGACCCCCACTTTTGAATGGATTTTATCAGTCTTAGTCCTAATACTGAACCACACCTTCTGGTGATCACTGGATGCGAGATGATCTCCCACTATGGCAGCAGAAACGCTTTCCCCATTGGTGAACACCCACTCCAGTATGGCCTCATCATGTGTGGGTTCTGTTACCAGTTGCCAGAATAGTTTTCCCTGTAGAGAATCTAGGATCTCCTTACTTCTAGATGACACCGCAGCAGGCATGTGCCAATTAACATCTGGCATATCAGGCAATTAACATCAGTAGCACTTCTTCTTTCATAGAAATACTGCATATGGCTTCTATTAAATCCCTGTCCACTTCTTTTCCCTGTGATGGAGATCTGTATAGCATACCAAAGCAAATGAATTTCCCTTTTCCTCTTTCTAGTGTAACACACAGTGCCTCCTCATTCCCTTTTAAGCCCTGTAATTCTATAGCTTTTATATTATTTTTTACATATAGTGCCACTCCTCCTTCCCTTTTTCCTACCCTGTCCTTCCTGAATAAAGTATAGCCCAGTATAGTTACATTTAGTGTCTGTGTCCTGAACACACCAATGGCCCCCTCTGTGTAACCCATGCATGGTCAGGGTGAATGAGAGCTGCAGCTGCAAAGAACTAGTATGGGGGATGGCCTGACACAGCACATGGCTGACCAGAACCAACCACAAAATATACACAATATGCTCTTAATCCAAAGAATAACTCAAAATACCACTAGTGTCAATATTTCAAAATTAACCTTACAAAATTTCCAAGGCAAATTGACCTCAGGATGGCTGAAACCCTACATTTAGTGAATTACTCACTATAGGGAATAGCTGACGCTCACATCATAGGTCAAATAGCCACCAGTCTCTCCAAAACTCAATGCTTACTATTAATTTCAAAACCACAACATTACTACTGGGAACACCACACACTATACTATCTACCACATACATACATCATCCACATTCATGACATACAAACCATACAAAAGCGTCATTACACTGTAAAAGCTGGACAGAGCGAAACAGGAACAGGCTTAAAACTCCTATACAGAAGGAAGAAAAGAAACAGATAAGTCTCTTGTGAATTGTAAATGCCCAATATAGGTCAACCAGTACTTATCTCATCAACTCCTCAAGCCATCAGTTCCGTGAACGCTCTACCGCAAAAGAGCAGATACTCAGAAACAGGAAACCGACATCGAAAATTTCTTATCGTAAACCCAACGAAAGCTCTCATTTTGCCAAAAAAAAGGCTTCTTCAGGGGATAAAGATTCCGCTAATCAATACGGCTTCACATTCTACGCCATCACTAGTGGCCAGAGGTATGGGACCGGATGCTGGGCAAGGCACTACAACACCCACCTACCTGTCCATGAGGGACCAAACCTGCCAACTATGATCAGAGTGTGATGCCATCAATGCAGGCTATAGTTACAGGCAGTTATGAACACCACATAGTGGATGTGTAGTGCACTGGAAACAGCACTACCTGGGAATCTGAAGAGCATGGATCCGTGACCCACCACAACGAAATATGGCAATGTAACATCCACAGCAGCATCTGAGGCACATGTGCCTTGCCACAGAAGTGAACCACATGCAGCCACCACACCATGTGTGTCAGATGAGGCCCAGAAAGACATCTTCATGGCACAGCCAAAAACAAGCAAATGTGTGCAAGACAGCCACCACTGGTCACCAAGCAGGACAGGAGGCCCCAGAATGGGTCACAGTGCCACCAGTGTTCCAAGGGTTGAAAGCACACATGCCCTGAGCACATGCAGTAGTCCCATCACCCTGTGGTGATGGGCAGGTAAAGGGCCCTCCAACACCCTAGCAAGATCAGTTGTGGAGGGTGCCCCAGGGCAAGCACCAAATATTATGGCAGTCCCTAAGCAGACTGAGATGGGAGGAGGGCATGACAAATGTGACAGTGGGCACAGCACGGACAGGTGCTGTGCATTAATGCTGGCAATTCCCCCCCCCCCCACAGTGTCTGCCTGAGGTGGCACAGAGGGGCAGTGGCCAGCAGACCGATGCCACACACACCAGAATCCTGGGCTGGGCAGTGTGTGGATGTTGCAGACATATGATTCACACAGCAACACAAGAACATAGGTGTCCATGTCATGCAGAGTGGTATGTCCCCTGCACACACACACTGCCAGACCTATGAGGCAGTATCACCCTGTGGATCCTCCCCAACCATCCATGCCCACCCACATGGCACAATGTCAGACATATAGCTTCGGAATGTGATTGACACCCACCCCTGCACAAGCCCATACCACCTGCACATCCCCTTGGGATCCAAGCCTACACACCAAGCATTCCGCACCCCAATCCTGGTGCTAGACAACATCCTGGCAACCCCTTCCCCATGCCTGGCTCTTGCCTCTCCCCTTCCCAGAGGGCACATGCTCCTGTGCCTCGGTCACCATAGTCACAGATGTGCATGGTGGAATTTCCTCAGACCCCAAGGTGTCACAGCTCATGCTATCTGACTCCATGATACTCTCATGGAATGGGAGAAACACCATCTGGGGTCCAGTGCCCCTTGGAACTAGCCTAAGGAGAGGGGGTGTCTGTGTAGCAGACCAACAGTGGTACGTGCTGAGGCCCACATTGTGATACCACCGGTGTCTGACTGTGGATGTGCAGGTGCACATGCTGTTGAAAATGGTGCAGCTGTGGGAGCTGCCCCACCATGCCCCTGTCCAGACACCATGGGAGGCACATTGGAGTGTGCACAGGGCATTGCAGGGATGTACCGGCCAGAGATACACCACAACTCCATCAGGATCTCTACCATGGTTGCCTGAAGGGTGCTGGTAGCTACAGTCAGCTGCTCTATGGTCATTACATGTCTTTCTTGCAATGTCGTGGACAGTCACAGCAGCTCCAGCTGTTGCCCGGATCCCTGTGGGCATGCCCATCCTGGTTATCACCGTCATCAATAGTACGCTGTGGCGGAGGCAATGGGGAGGGGACATGGAGCTCCAGATCATCCAGCCCTGGGACATTGTGTAGCTGCTGTAGTGTGGCATCAGCAGCAGTGCATGGCAGTGGGGCATCATCCGGAGCCTTCCCACCCTGCCCTGTGATATCCTCCATGGACATTGTCAGCAGAGCAGGCACCGCTGCCTGTGGAGCTACAGCAAGAACACCTGTGAAGACACAGACAACATTGCGGGTCATACCTACATCTGACAATGCCGGCACTGATGGGGTGGTAGTGTCACAGCCATGCAGGTCGGGCCTGAGGCTACACAGGCTGAGGGGCCACCACCATGGTATGCAACACACCCTGTCGCCCTGTGTGGAGTCTGATCGGCACAGAGGCCTGTGTACAGATACACAACCTGATGGCCTGTGCACACACACATGGTACTCAGGCACACCTCCAACAGAGATCCCACTGCCTTTGGGGGCAACCAGGCACATGTGGTGGGCTACAGACACACAGTGGGCCACTGTTACCCCTGGGTCCCTCCAGATAGTGTCCTCAGACTCAGATCTGCACAGTCAGCTGTCCACAGCCCACTATGTGCCTGGCACACATGGCCCCCTCACCGGCACACCAGATGATTAATGGTTTGCTGTTCTGTCTCCCCCTGCATGTGACCAGGGCTACCCCCTTCGCAACTGGCTGATGACCTCCATATTCAACCCCAGCAGTCCAGCACAGCACTGGTACAACTGTGAGCAGTGGACCACAAAGGGTATCATAGAGAGGACCTTTGGCAAGCTGAAATACCGGTTCCACTGCCTGGACTTGTCCAGGGGGGAGCTGCTGTACAGGTCTTGCAAGGTGTGTGAGATTGCCATGGCATGATGCATGCTCCATAACTTTGCCTGCAGCACAGGCAGCTCCTGCCTGATGAGCCAGAGCAGCCATGGATTACAGGGATGAGCCCGATGCTGGCACAGATGCGCAGGTGGGTGCACTGTCCAGATGGGGTGTGTTGGCATGTGCTAGCCTTGTTCAGGCATACTTTGCCTGATAGCCTGGTATATATGTAACCCACCCATAACAATCAAAGCACATGCCATTGAATGGGGAGGGGATGGAGTATGTGCCGCAGCCAGCATGGGCCTGTGCATATTCACACCATCCAGACATGGTCTATGTGTCCAGGCCATGCCCCTGTGCATTGTACATTGCCTGCCTGTGACATCATTCACAGCAGTGGCCCAATGGTATGTGAGCTGCCCCTTTGTCCAGAGGTGGTAGGTTCAGGACTCACCCCGCAACTATTTTTGCTGACGTGTACTGTGACTGCCCAACCACATAATGTGCCCTCCCTGAACCCATATATAGAATGACATGTGGTTGTGGGCATTTACTGATGTTGCCCTGTGTGGGTGCCCCTATGTCTGGACATGGGCATCCATTGCATGGCACCCATGGCTGATGCACCAGGGATGTACACATCACATAGTCCACCTGTCTCTTGGCCATCTGGCACCCACCCATTGCCCGCTGCAGGTGGCACACACCTTTGGGCTAGCATGGGGGATGCAGGACAGGTGCATGGTATGCCATATACACAAGGTACCCCTAGAACAGCACCATCTATCCTCCCTGGTCTGCGCCACCCCTATGGGCCACTGACTGTGCTGTTGTCACATGTCCATGGCTCCCCCACCTCTGTGGCTATTCCCCCTGGGCATTTGTATGTCTCCTGCTACTGTGGTAGCCAGTCTACCAGGCTATATGCCTCAGACATGCATTGGCAACCATTTACATGTGGCATGTAGCACAGCGTCCCCCCTGTGGTGTGATGCATATGTCCAGGGCCATTGGTGGCCAGGGTCTCTTTAGCTGACAGATACATGGGCACATAAGGCACACATGTTGAAATGCATAACATTTTATTTTCCCAGCCAATATGCATGGGACAGAGAATATGGGCAAACAGTGCTCACACACACTGGCCAACTGGTGTGCCCTCTGGCACCCAGCCCCACTCTTGCCACACCTACAGGACTATTAACCATGGTGGCCAGTCTACCCTGGTGGCTGTCACTGCACCCGCAGCCACTGGTGCTGACCATGCTGCTTAGTGTTACTGCTGCCCCTGGGCACCTCCCAGATGGTGTGCCTGCTGCATGACTCGGAGGTGGTGTGTGGGGCTGCAGATGGGCTTACCCTGCAGGATGCATCTCACCCCTGAGACATCCACATGGGTGTGAGAGGTGTGAGAGGGGCCTGCGCAGCCATACAAGGCTGCGTGCCAGTACATGCTCCAGATGGGCCAGGTCTGGTGTGTCATTGTGGCCTCCGACTACCTCCTGGGTCTGCTTATCAGGTCCCACTTCAGATAGAGGTGGGCTATGTGGCCCACCAACATGGGCATGCTGCTCCCACGTGGACATGGATAATGGCACCTCCACAGCATCACCGCCCTCATCAGTAATGTGACCTGGCACCGCCACTGCCTCCTGGCAACCCCAGCTTCCATAATCTGGACCCTCTACTGCCTCCTCACCATCTGCATTCCTCTCCAGCTGTACTATCATATCCCTCTTCACATCTCCGCTCATATCCCACATCCACTCTGCCCACCCACCCTTGCCCACACTCAAACCTTGCCTCCCCTCTGTCCACACACTCTTGCTCCCCCTCCTCCTACTCATACACCTCCACATGCTCCTCTGCATGCACTCTGAGCCCTCTCCTTCACCACCCCTTCCTGCCACTCACACACCCTCACATGCTCCCCCTGCATGCACACAGACACCTCATCCTCATTCATGCATTCAGCTACAACACCCTCTTCTCCCCATCCCTGTCTGGCCCCTCAGTCTGTGCCACTACAGCTTCATCAAACACACTCCAAGGGGCATCCCCAGCCACATGCCCTGCCATGCCACTTGTACCCTCCACCAAGGGCTGGAAGATAAGGATCTAGAGGTCATCCCCTGTCTCCAGGGCTTCTGCACATGGCACCTATGGGACTTGACCACCACCCTGCTGCACACTATCCCCCGGGTGTGCTGTGGGACATAGAACCCCTTGCCCACTACCATTGGCTCTGCCCCCTTCAGGGGGAGGTGGAAGGGGAGAATGCTGCCTCCCTTGCCGGCCCTTCATCATCCTCCTCTTCAACTGCAGATGGTGTTGGGCTGGAAAGAAGGATGGGGCTTTGCTGTGCACTGCTGCTGCCCCCAATGCTCTTCATGCTGCTGCTCCCACTGGGGTTGGGGGATGTATCTGTGCCGGCATCCTCCATGGTGTCAGGAGTGGAGCCATCTGGGGATGTGGGGTGGGAGTCCTCCTTCCACTTCACTGTTGCTGTGGGGGAAGGAGGTCATGTTAGCTTCATGACTGTGGATGCTGGGGGGCCAGCCATACACACAAGGTGTTCCAGCACATCCCATCTCTGCAATGAGTGGGGCAGTGTGGGCCAGAACTATGTGTTGTGGGACCCTGGGGTGGGGGCATGCTGTTTCTGTGGAATCCATGTCACAGTGGTGTTTGCTTTTGCATGTGTTGGCCTGCTTCAGTGCTGGGGGGCCTGTTGGCCTGCTGCTCGGACAGGCTATCTGCATGGCTATTCGCAGTGCTCCTCCTGCAGCTGTTGCTGGATACGCCATATCAGCCATGGGTGTGTGTGGCGGATTGAGCGGTACTGCACATGGTAGGCCTGCATGTCACGTAAGATCCGGAAACATCTGTGGGGTACAGACACACCTCATCATTCACTTGTGCCAGAGCATAGACCTGCCTAATCTATGGGGTAATCTCTCAGGGGCACTCACCCTTGTCATGTGTGCTGCGGAGGGGGTGGGAACAACAGCTGGTCAGTGCATTTATAGTACATGCACAAGGACATTTTCCCTCACTTCCAAGAGGTTGGGAGCACTGACAGCTGTAGCCTGATGGTTCTGGCTCTGGCTCTGGCTCTGAACTACAGTGCTTGGGGTCCTGGGTTTGCCTCTCACCTGGACTGTTTAATTTTGCACCTCTACCATTCACACTGGGCCTCCCCTCTGACTTGCCATGCTCTCTTACTACCACCTGGGAGCACTGACAGCAGTAGCCTGATGATTCTGGCCCTGAACCATGGTGTTGGGGGTCCTGGGTTTGCCTCCTGCCTGGACTGCTTCATTTTGCACCTCTACCATTCACAGTGGGCCTTCCCTCTGACTTGCCCTGCTCTCTCTTTTCCTACCACCTGGGAGCATTGACAGCTGTAGCCTCATGGTTCTGGCCTTTAACCATAATGCTCGGGGTCCTCACCTTAGGGCATGTACAGGGCCCTTTTATTTTACCTCCTCAGGGGTCATCTGTGTGACCTGTTGATGTGGCTGACATTCTGGGACTGCTCTCTGCTATGTATATCCCTTCCATATGTCTCTGTGTGCCTTCACTGTGGGCCTGCATGCATCGTGTTCTCACTTATTTCCTGGGCCCCTGCAGTTGGGCTGCTCTGTCTGTGCTGCACTGTCCTGTCACTGTGCAGTCTGCCAGGTTTCTTCCTGGGCCTGATCCTGACTTCCCCTGCCCTTCCTCTCAACTTTGGTGCATGCCTCTGTGCCAAATTGGGTGCTGCTCCAACCTACCCACTTCTCTCTGCTTCCATGTTTGTCTGCCTCTGTTGTGCTGTACTTACTGGGCAAGGGTGGTCCTTATATGTCCCCAGCCCCTGAGTTCTGCTATGTGGGCTGGCCACCTCTGCCCAGTGGAGAGGAGAATCTCCTCCTGCTCAATGACCATGGTCACCAGAAACCTTGTCTCCACCTTGCTGAAGTTGGACTGCCTGGTAGCCATATTGATGTGTGCATTATGTTAGTGGGGGCCTTCTTCCTAGATCTGGTTGCAGGTGGGCTGCAGGACAAGGGGTTGGGGACATTTTCAGGGATACAGATGCACGGAGTGACTAGGCAGTGTGCACAGCCCACACGTGCACGTGGCGCAAGGCAGGCCAAGAGGCCACCAGTAGGATGTGTTTTGCTGGCCACAGCCACAGCCTGATTCTACAATATCCTGTACGTGTCTAGGCAGGGTTGTAGAATCGAGCCTCTCCATAAATGTCCTAGATGGAGACATGCACAGGGCACAGATATGCCCCTTTCAAAATTTGGCTCCACCTGTCTGAGGAATACAGATTAAAGTATTCCCTATATAAAATTGCCAAATCAAAGCACCTTGAAGAATGGCAAATTCTTTGTCAACAAGCTAATTGGGGAGTTGCCCTATAGAGCAGGAATTTTCACATGGGGTGGGTGGCAGCTGGGGTGGATAAAGAGGGATCTAACACCTGATATGGTTGTTGAGTTAAAAGAGCTTGTTTTGAATGGAAAGCTGGGAAAAACAATGAACTCTAATAGCAGAGCTTTATCCAGCACCACAAAAAAATCCCCTTTTGCAAAACAGCACCAGAAAAAGAAATTAGCTATTAAAAATGAAGACCCCTTTAAAAGCTTTCAGGCAGAGAGCTAGTATTTAAAAGCCACATCGTATTACCTTGCTTGCAATGGAGACCCTGTTAAGAATGCGTTCCTCAAAAGAGTAGCTAATCGACTGAGGAGGGCATTAAACTAAGACTGTTGGGGACTGGTGAACACAGCCTCCAGGTAAGTAAAAGCCCTCAGCTAAATAAAAAATTTAAAAACAGTATGAAAAAAAGAAAAAGGGCAACATCTGCAGAGCCAAATGGTCTAATGTCCATAGTATGCAAAGTAATGTTCCAGATTTAGAAGCTGTAAAGGAAGAGGCTGACTTGCATATAGTGGTAGTCATGGAGACATGGTAATCAGAAAATAATAACCAGGACGTAGTTATAGTAGACAGAAGGAGTGGTGATAGACCATGAAATGACAACAAAGCTACTTCATGGGGCAAAGGTTATTTATTAAAGAATGCCAGATTCGGTCAACTTTCTCCTCAAATCCTTCCTCAGGGGGTCTAAAAATAAAATAAAAATCATAAATATATTTGCATCAGAGGCAAAGTCTAAAAAGAAATCCATAATTAAGGTAACATACCTGACTGCAACCAATAGTTACATATGAATGGCCAATAGTGCAAAGGCACTATATCATCTAGTGTATGTAGAGAGAAGCGAGAGAATACATATAAGGGACAACAGTGAGATTAGTACCAAACATTAAAGTGCTGCATTGTATTTTATAAAATATAAATACATTTACAATAAATATCCAATATGTAACAAAAGAAGCACTTAAAAATGAAACAAATTACAATGATGACAATGAGGTATAAGACGGAAGTATTGAAATAAATAACAAAAAAATATAAAATCTATTCACAGAAATAATATTTATCTAGCAGTGCAGCAATAACCGGATAGTATTTTATGAAGACAGATCTGCATACTCTATAGCAGGCATGTCCAACAGGTAGTTCGCGATCTACCTATAGATCGTGGAGGGGTCAGAGGTAGATCGCCAGCCCCACTTGGCTCCATCTCTCCAGCAGCTCACCCCGTCGGTAGGAGAGAGCTCGTGCCAGCAGGTCATCTGCCGAGGGCTTGCCACCACTGCTGATCTTTTGCCTGTCTTTTTTCCCTGCCTGCGGGAATCTTGCCTGTGGGTGTATTGGGGGCGCTTGTTGTTTTCGTGCCAATAGCTGATAGGTACCCCAGGGGGCCGCAGCCAGCACCCCGCGATGAGATGCCACAGGCCCGGCATCATACTTGGTCTCCTGCCTCTCAGAATCACCCATTCCTGCACCCACCCCAACACCCCTTAGAAGTGTGTTATATACTTGGCGATATCCATTCTCCCGGGCTTTACCCTAATAGACTTACCGTATTAATTGTGTCGTGTGCTGGTCGTTGGTCGCTTTATAGTTCACTTTCATTAAACGTTTTTGGGCAGACACAACAAAGTGTCAAGAATTTGGTGATTTTGGCGGGCTTTTCCTATTTTTTTCTAACTTGCCTATGCCTTGCCTTCAAATTGGTTCAAACCACTGTGACCTTTGCTTGCCTCTGCAATTTTATTTTGCCTTGCCTTTGCGTTGATTCTACACTGCAATTTTACTTCGCCTTGCCTTTGCATTGATTCTACACTGTGTGCAGAATTTATTAAATCACGTGTGGTGGTATTTGAACTTGTTTGGCGGTATTTGATTATATCTGGTTTGCAAGGTGTTTTGACGTTTTTTTGATGATTGTTTGGTGGTATTTGATTAATTTTTTTTTGAGAACTGTTTTGGTTATTCTACCTAATCTTTATGTTTTTTGGTGCGCTGAATCCGAAAATGACCTCCATTTTGTCATAGGACATCACGTTTCCTGACAATTTAGGTAACTATGTTAAATAAGGCAATACCTCAAAATAAATGGAAATAGACTTATAAAATTAAAGTTTTATTACAATATTTTCATGAAAATCCTTTTTTGAACTGAAATGAGCTCACCTACACACACTAAACTCGATTCTTCTTCCTTGTGAGGCTCCTCTTGGTGCATTTACGCTTGTGAGTAGCATCTGGAATGTCTCTCTGAAGCATCCAACAGTAGTCTGCCATCATTGTATGCTCCATTTTCCCTGGTATCTCCTTTCCATCTCTTTAATGTCTTGGTGGAATCGTTCACCTTGTTCCTCACTCACAGCTCCCAAATTTTCAGGAAAGTAGTCAAGGTGGGACTGGAGGAAATGCACTTTCAAACTCATCAGGCAACCTAAATCTTGAAATGCTTTCAGCATTCGTCCGACGATCTTTTTGTAGTGAGGATCTTTGTTTTTGCCTAAAAATTTCTGTACGACTTCTTTAAATGCAATCCACCCTTTTTTTTGAGGATCCGTCATGTTATTGACAAACTCTTGATCAACTATAAGCCTTCTAATGTCTGGTCCGACGAACACACCTTCCTTAAATTTTGCCTCCGACAGGCCTGGAAACTTGGTGACCAAGTATTTGAAGCATTCTCCATCTCTTGGAAGTGATTTTATGAATTGCTTCATCAATCACAATTTTATGTGGAGAGGTGGTAGAAGAACTTTATGGGAAGGTACCAAAATTTCTCGGAGGACATTTTTTTCACCGACTGTTAGCACCCTCGGCTGCCAACTCTTCTTGGTCCAGTGATTTTGTCGGTCTCGACTGTCCCATAGACATAGAAAACAAGGATATTTGGTATACCTAGCTTGTTGCCTGAGCAGCATGCACAAGACCTTCAAGTCCCCACACACTTGCCAACCATGGTCTTCATATTTAAGTTTATGAAAAACCAATTCCAAGTTCTCGTAGGTTTCCTTCAAGTGTACGGAATGACCTACAGGTATGGAAGCATAAAAACCGTTGTGGAGTAAAACTGTTTGAGACTTCTTTTTGAAGAATCTAAAAAGACGCCATTGCTCTGAATCATATTGGATTTTAAATTGACCCATCAGACCTTCGACATCGATGCAATAAACCAATTTGTCTTCCTGGGCGAAGTAAGGAACGAACTCCTTTTCATGATGTCTGAACCATGAAGATGACACTCCTGGCAACAATAAATTCCTGCTTTTCAGCCTTGATCTGAGTAACTCAGTGGCATCTTTGGGAAGATTCAAGTCTCTTACCAAATCATTCATCTCCTCCTGAGAAAACAATTTTGGTCTTGTATCATCTTCAAAGTCAGAACGTGATTCGTCATCTGGTTCAGGTATGACTTCACCTTCATCGGAGCTAGGTATCTCTTCCAAGGTAGCAGGGGGCTTGGGTACTGGTATATCTGTGCCATGGGGAATGGGACGAATTGCTGAGTGAAGATTGGGGTATGAAATGGAATGCTTCCATTTGGAATTAAACCCTTTCCCATCGCATGAAATAAAGTAACAGTCATCACTATGGTTCTTTTGCTCTCGCCATACCATAGGAATCCCATAACGGAAAGATTTTTTCTTACCCTTGAACCAGTTTCAGAGGTCCTCAACACACCGTTTGCACACTTTATGAGGCGCACAGACTTTATCTTGATCTCCAATTTTTAGTCCAAAGTATGCAAAGTATACTTTTTTCACAAAGTCTGTAATATTCTGCTGTTGCTTCAACACTGTATATTCACCACAGATGAAACAGAAACTGTCTGGCGAATTAATACACTTTCGCGGAGCCATAACATAACGGTTGAAGAATGACGAGCTAACACGAATTGCAATGAAAAAGTGTGAACAGCCTAGAACCAAGAACCTGATAATGATTTGTGCACAAGTGTGGCATGCAGGAGAGAGCAGCTCTGTGTCTGTACACAAGATGTCACAGTGCTGGCCACGCCCCCTGCACTGACCGGAGCTGCTGCTATCTGCCCTGTGTCTCTCCCCCACTGGATTCTTCAGGAAAGATTAACCCCTTCTACCATTAGAAGCACGGACTTAAAACTTGCTTAGCTTATGTATATATTGCTGACCATCACATTTACAGTGCTATATTTTTTTTACATAACTCGGACAACCCCTTTAAGGTTTTTTTGGCATTTTATATCTTAAATGCACTTATGTGAATTAATTAATAGTAATTTTAATTAATTAATAGTAATTTGAAAAAATTTGATAAATTTGAAGACAATTTTGCATGTTGTGGCAAATCATGACGTCTAGGAGTTTTTTCAATATTTTATTTGTTTTCAGCACACCAAAATACATGGAAATTAGATGAAAATAATCAAACAGCTTTTTAGTCGCAGACCTGTGTTATTGGGGCCAATATGATGAATTATTATTATTACTTTTAGAATTGCATGTGTGGTTTTGGCATCTCCTAGTCCTTGTATTGCACATCATCCAGAGGTCTTCAGTTCCTGTTGATCTTTAATACTTTGGGACAGTGACAGTTTTGGACCAGATTCAGCCAGTGTTTATACTAACTTAACAGATTTGGCCTTCTTACATCCAGCCACCCCAGTATAACAAAGATAAGTGTTCCAAAGTAGATCAAAACCTACCACTTTCATAATGAATGGGAAATGGACTACTTCTTCATCATGGTGAAAGACAAGTGTTGTTGCCCTTGCCCAAAAAGGATAATCTGGAACGTCGTCATAAGGCTCTGCATAGCAATAAGTTTGATGCTGATTTTCCACCCAAAAGTGAAATTTGTAAACTGAAGCTCAAAGAACTTAAATCAAAACTGGCTACTCAGCAACAGTTGATGGCGAAGCCAAGGTCACATTCGGTCAATGCAACCATAGCACCTTCAAGGTCAGCAACCTGATCGCAAAGAAATGCAAACCTTTCACTGAAGGGGAATTTGTCAAGAAACACCATCGTGTGGCGAATAGAAAAGATGTGTGGAGACACAAGTGAACAATTGTTGGAGGATGTTTCAAATTGTGTTGCTTTTTCACTCCAACTGGATGAATCTACAAACATAAGAGACATAGCCCAGTTACTAGTCTTTATCCAGATGGTTTTTGAAGACTTCAGTGTTAAAGAAGAACTACTTGGAATGATTTCTTTAAAAGGGAGAACTACCGGTCAGGAAATATTCAGTTCTTTCCATTCTTTTGTGACAAAGTGTAATCTTTCATTGCATAGACTTGTTTCCATCACTACTGATGGAGCAAGAGCAATGATAGGTGAAGTTAATGGTTTCATAGCCCTCTGTAGACAGCATGACAACTTCCTAGATTTCCTTTCTTACCACTGCATCATTCACCAGCAAGTTTTGGCAAGCAAGAGACTCAGTACAACGACTGTCATGGACATCACTTTCAAAATTGTAAATTCATTTCGTGGAAGATCACTTCAAAGACGGCTTTTCAATCTTGCTCTTAATGAAGGGGCAGTGGAAATCATTTTGCACACAGATGTAAGGTGGCTAAGTAGACACAAATTTCTGCAAAGATTTCGTTATTTGCTGAATGAAATAAGATTTTTGAAGGAGAGTGGAGATGACCAAGCTGAGTTGGAAGATGAGGAGTGGTTATGTGATCTGGCATTTCTCGCTGACTTTACAGGCGAACTAAGTGATACGTATTCAACACAAGAAAACGGAGGTGCTCTTTATCACGAGAGACCAGAGTTTCACCTCGCCACCCCATATAAAAGTGAAAGAAGCCGAACTCCAAACTAAATCCACAATTCGATATTTAGGGGTCACCTTGGATCAACGTCTGGACATGAAGCTACACATATCCAACACAGTTAAAGCCATTTACTTCAAAATCCGGTCGCTCAGACACCTTCGCTCCTTATTAGACCCAGACGACTATCGGACCGTATACCAAGCCCTTATTTTACCTCATTTCGACTTTGCCAATGCCATTCTTCAAGGCCTCCCACAGTCTACGTTGAATCCTCTGCAACTTGCCATGAACGCCGCCGCTAGAGTCCTAGTTGGAGCATCAAGATGCGACCACGTAACGCCCATCTTAATGCAACTCCACTGGCTACCCACACATGGAAGACTTCTGTTCAAAACCTTGTTACTCACATTCAAAGCCATCAATGGCCTCACTGCCTCTTCATTAATTGACCTCATTCAGTCCACCCCGCCTAACAGAATTAGAAGACCTACAACATCTAACACTCTAGTAATCCCAAGGGGCTCAACAAAGTGCACACTAGCAACATCAAACAGAGCCTTCAGCCTTTATGCCCCTAAATGTTGGAACACTTTA
The DNA here is from genome assembly GCA_033557465.1 of Ichthyophis bannanicus. Lineage (NCBI taxonomy): Eukaryota > Metazoa > Chordata > Amphibia > Gymnophiona > Ichthyophiidae > Ichthyophis > Ichthyophis bannanicus. The sequence continues at coordinate 1,081,711,199 of CM066032.1, forward strand.
CCACCAGATATTCGTGCTGTTACCGATCTAGTGCAATTCAAGAAAGCACTCAAATACCACCTATTCCTTCATTACTACCAGGATAGTCTGACCCCAACATAATTGCCTCTCCTCCAGACTAGCCTACCATTTAGATCGTACCTAATCTGTAGCACAAGCTCACTGTACATATGTAAATAGCTGTTTTCATACTTCCCTATGTTATCCAAGTTGTCATTTCCTGTTCTATGTAAAACCATATAGTTTGTTGTTATGGTACTTTGTTTTATGTAAACCGCGCTGATGATAAATAGTGCGGTATATAAGAGACTGTAATAAATAAATAAATAAATAAATAAAATATGAAACTTGAACTACAAGGTAAAAACAAATGCATTGGCGAGATGATGAGTACAGTTTCATCCTACAACAGCAAATTTGAGCTAATGATAACTGACCTTGCAAACAACACTTTTGATCATTTTCCTAATATGCAGGACCATCTGGGACAATATCCAAATTTTGTTTTTCAAAACGAGAAGTATGTGACAGAAATCTGTTCTGTTATCCAGGAATTCGAAAATAGATTCTGTGACTTCCAAAAAATTGGAACAGTTGTGGAGTACTTGTCATACCCATTCAAAGTAGATGTGAACATTAAAGAAACTGCAGCTGCTATCAGTAAACATTACTCATTGAACAAGCCATCTCTTGAAAAAGAAATATTAACCCTTAAAAATTACATTTTTCTCAAGACCCGTGCTGAGCAAGAATTGTTTGGAAGCTAGTGCCTAGAGGCAAATTTCCCAACGAGAAGATGCAGTGAAGCTGAACATTCCTGTTTCGGTTCAACTTATTTGTGTGAATCTGCGTTTTCCCATCTGAAAATGACAAAGAGTACACAACGTTCCAACATGACAGATGAACATCTCCAGGATTCCCTGAGACTGGTCTTCACGCAATATTCACCCAACTTCAAAAAGCTGGTGGATGAAATGCAGGCTCCGATGTCTCACTAATGAGCAAGAGCGAAATATTAAAGATTGTGCAAGATCAGCCTAGACTAATACTCGACCTAAATTTAACACAAATTACTCAATAAAAGTTAAAGAAAGTTATTAAGACAGTTAAAGAAAATTATTACTCAATAAAACTTTAAGAAAAAATATACTTTCCATTTCCCCTCGCAGTTCTTACTGGATCTTCGTCTCTCTGTTTTGTTTTTGCTTAATTTGCTTAACAGCTGATCACATCCAAGTAAATGACAGAAGGTTCATTAAAAATGGGGGGGGGGGGGAAATCCAACTTTATTGGGTTAAAATTTAATTTGAAACTAATTAGAAACTTAGGGGTATGTTTACTAAACCATCCTAATGTGCGCCCGGTGATAGTGTGCAGGTTGCCATAAAAGGAGTGGGCGTTTCAGTCTTAAAGCAGCAAAACGGGAGTATCGCGCGATAATGCGCGCTGCTGCGCACATTATCGGGCGAAGCGCTGCTAAGCGTGTTAATGCGCGGTAAGCTTAAGTAGGCGCCCAGATATTCAAGCATAGAAGCAGAGGTGTAGCACAATGGTTAATACACTGACTGATGATACAGGGCTCATGAGTTTAATCCCCCAGTGTGCCTAATGCATAAGGCTGGCTGAGGTATCAGCTTTGACATGTAAACATTGTTTCTTGAGGCAGTTTATTTGTATTTTAATTATTGCTGCCAGCAAACACACCCTCACGTGCCGTAACCTAAGGTGCAGCATAAGGCATCCTATAGAATACCTTATAAGGCACCTTATATGGACGGTAACAATAAGGTGCCTCAGAAGGCGCTTCTATAAAGCGCCTCCTGAGGCACCTTATGGTTACAGTACGCTGAGGGTGTTTTTGCTGGCAGCACTAATGTACATTAAAATTGATAATGCTTTGGACAGCCCTATTAAATAACCCCACAGTGGGTTTGAACCTATGACCTCTGGCTCCACAGGCAGTGAAGTAACCAGTGGGCTACAGCTGCTAACAAGCCCCTGACTGGCTGCAGAAGGACTGCATGTCATCACACAAACAGTCTGCTGTTATCACAGGATAGGGTTAACCCACCCGTACCCATGATACACTGCACATGCAAATCAGCAGTCTACAGATGAACACAAGATGGGGTATGCACCCCCACAGCACCTCGACCTGGTAGGGGTAACTGACCGTGTGTGTTACTGGCACAGAGTAGCTACACACCGTCACATTGTGCGGGTACTGTGCTCACCCTGAGGGTGAGGTGGGGCGCCCAGCACCAGGTCCACAGCACCTTCCAAGGCAGAAATAGGCCATACTGCAGGTCCCCAGCAATGCTAGTGTGTGAGATAGGTAGTTCCTGCAGACACACCTTGGATACATCTGTATGTCTCAGTCAGGTTTAGCCCTTATGGACCCATAGGCAGATTATATAACACCACCCCACCCTCTGGGGCTGAGGGTGGGAAACAGGGTCTCCCATCAACAGATCCACATTTTACCTCCTTGCAATGGCAGCAGTAGAGGGGACCATCAACCACTATCCTGCTGGGTAATAGACACCCTACAGGGCAGTCAATGGAGCTCTGTACACATCTATAAAGCAAGAGCAGACAGACATTAGGCCCAGAAACACTCAGCTACAACCCACCACTATCTGATATTCTCCTGCAGCAAGCCTACAGCTGCTGCACCCTGCAAGGTGTTCCAGCAAGACACATACTAGCTGCAGACAGTCTGCTAGCTAGTCCATAGTGCATGTTCCTGGATGAGATGCATGCACCCAGAACTGGGATGTCATCATACACACCAAGCAGATAAGTCAGTGATTGGGCCCCAAAAGAGAACCCATACATATCACATGAGAAAAATATTATATAGCACTATGGGGGAACCTAGCCATGCCGTGGTCACTGCCCAGTCAGGGTGAGAGTGATCTCCCAGCAGGACATGCTGTAGCCACCCTGTCTGTGCAGGTGGTGGCCAGGCACTACAATGTCCCAGCCATTGCCCTATGCCCTGTGCAGATGCATCCTGGCCAGGCCACCCTGTCCGGGCTATACCCATGGTACCTTGCTCCTCATTATGCACATTGGCAGGCCAATACTGGCAACAGTGCTGGCAGTGTGGGCTGTGGAGGGTGTTTGCAGCCACCACACACTGGATAGACAGACACACTCCAACATCTATGCCAGCATTGTACAACTATAGAGGTGTCTTGCAGCCCTGGCCACCGCTCCAGTCCTGGGCACAGTGCAGGCATGGCTATGGTACGCAATACTGTTGGGGTCACTCCTCAGGGTGGTAAACACTGTCAGACACAAGACCTGTAGCACATTCCACAGACATCAGAAACTTTGCCATGATGCAGCTCAATCAGAAAATTGTACTTAACATCAGAATTGCTATCTGCCAGTAATCATAGCAACCTTTTGATAGCTGTGTACTGTATTCCCGGATTTAGGGTGGCATTGCTAAGGTATGCAAGTGCTAGTATTGGGAGATGCACGCAGGGCCCAATATCCTGCCTCTCCAGGAGGCATTGGATAATGGAGTCTGTGGGTGCGGGTGTGTCTGCCCCTGTTTGCTGCTGCTTTACGGCAGAGGTTCCCAACTCCAGTCCTGGTGTGCCAAACACTGTTCGGGTTTTCATGCTGTCCCTCATGAATATGCATGAGAGACATCTGCATACCATGGGGGCGGCGCATGAAATGCAGCACAGGCATCTTTATTAGAGGCAGCATGGAACCTGAATGGTGTTTGGCCCTCCAGGACTGCATTTGGGAGACTCTGCTCTAGGGTATGCGCATGTTTATGGTGTCTGTGCTCTGTAGGGTAAAATGTAGGTGTTTTGGGCATGTTTACGTCATCTGCAATAAAGGTTCTGTCTGTATTGGCATGTTTTAGTAGTGGGTTAAATATGGGGACTGGGTTGGCAGGAACCACAGCTGGGACTTGAACCTGTGACCTTCTGAACACACTGGCTGTGTGCACTGCACCACTGTGCTGCCACAGAGACAGTGCATTCCCTGCTGATGCCATGACTGTTTGTCAGACAGGGCCTGTCTGTTGCAGTGCATGGCACCCACCTACACAGGGCTAGGCCACGGTCTGCTCTGGGCAGCTGCCACTGCCCCCTCCACCACCAGTATCCCTCTGCCACCATGCTGACATGCCCTTCTGCTGGTGGTGCTGGTGGAGCGCAGTCTCAGGCCATCCATTGTGCGGGTAGGCGGCTGCCTATGGTGCGGGTTCTGTTGTAGGGGTGCCTGCATAGCTGTCCACGCTTCCCCCCAGCACCGCATGCCAATGTTCCGTGCCCTTCGGGGTACCTGCTGGGTACTATCCCCTGTGACACTGTGGGAAGCACACTTGTGCCCGTGTTGGGCCCTCAGAAGTTGCTGTCTGGCTGCTCTGCTGTTTCAGCATTCCTATGGGCCAGCTAGGCATCACCCTAGTCCGCACTGTGGGCCAGCTGCACCGCAGCATGTGCCGCCTGCAGCCCTCTGTGTCCCCTTTCCCAGCATCTGTCCAGTTGCCCATTCCGACATGCCCGCCCTGCTGTTGTGGAACATGTGCATGCCATAGGAAACCTGGCCGATGGAGTCGGAAACCCTGCTCAGCGCAATTACACTGTGGGCTCATTCACCTTGTATGCGGACGGAGCATAGACCCTTCCAAAATTCATATCTTTTTTTTGGAGCTTTCTTGGGAGTGTTTTTTTATGTTTCCCATTGATATTTATTTATTTACATTCTCTTATATACCGTGCTATTCTGCATCAGTGCGGTTTACATTGAACAAACTGAAATTACATTGAACAGGGTATTATAACTTGGAGATAACTAATTTACAGGGAACATGGGCTATGGAGGGTTAAATGGCTTGCCCAAGACCACAAGGAGCAACTGTGGGACTAGAAACCCTAGTCCTTCCAGCCCAAGATTGCTGTCCTCTAGTGGGATTTGAACCCACGACCTTCCGGCCTGAAGTACCTTGCCCCAACCACTAGGCTACTCCTCCACTCACTATTGGCCGGCTTGGTTATTTTATTTTTACATTTTCTGCTGTACATTTTCAAGGTTTATTTGCCCTTTTGTTCCGTGCACATGTATCACACTTATCACTTTTTTGTAGGTTTCCCTGGTTTTGCTGTACATTGCTGACGGAAATGGTTTCTTTTCCCTTTAAATCTCCTCTAACGCCAGGGTTTCACTGGCGTTAGTTTTGAGCCTCGGATTTCACAGCGTTAGTGTGCAGGGAGCTTCTCCCCTCCCACTCTCCACCCATTGACCCCTTCTCTCCGCCCCTGGGGAGCCTTCCTCCGCCCTCCGGGAGCCTTTCCCCACCTTCAGCGCTCGTTTGTGCCACCGCACGCGTTATCGCGCGATAAGGTACCTGTACGCCTTGTAAAGCACCATTATCGTGCGATAAGGTACCTTATCACACGATAACGTTACAGAGCACACGTTAAGACGGTTTAGTAAACATACCCCTTAATTTTCATGGTGGTAGATCACCGGCACTTTTGGCTGGAAAAAGTAGATCACGACATGTTCTAAGTTGGACATGCCTGCTCTATAGAGTTAAATTATTTTTTTAAGATACCAAAAATCCATTGAGATCATTTCAAAAATCTATAGAAAAATTAGATAATCATATGTCCCTGTACATGTAATTCATCTAACACTATAGTATCAAATAACATCAAATAGAGCTCTTGTACTGCAGCATGCACTGACCACAATTTAAAAAAAAAAATTAACTATGGGTCCGATAATCAACACCAGCAGCTAGTGCTGCTAACGCGGCTAGCCATCAGTGCTGAAAGATAAACCCAGATATTCAATGCCAGGAGTCATATCCAGCCCTGGCATTGAATATCCAAGTAGGCTGCATTTGCCACTCACCACTGGGCAGCATCAATATTGGGCCGTTGCCCAGTCAGCGATACATGGCAAAAGTTAGGCCAGGGTTTCCTGCGCCTGGCTTTTGCTGCTTATCGTTAACCATGTCGTGACTCAGTATCGCCGCTGCCCAGTTAGTGAGTGGCAAATGCAGCCTCCGTTCTGCCCCAGAATGCTGGGACACACCCTGATGCTAACCAATTAGCAACCGTGTTAGTGCTGCTGAATATCTCATTCACTGCGATTAACATGGTTAGCAGCTCTGCTAACCGCATTCATCACTTTGAATATTGGGTTCTATATAAATAATAATAGGCTATATAAATTGTGTCACAAGCACAACGCCCGAAACCACTTGCCTCTAGTGGTCGAGGGGCATGGTGGTTGAGAATTCCTTCTTCTATCAGCTCCTAGCAGCCTATTTCTTCGTGTTGGCTTCTGGGAAGTGTAGTACTGCTAAAATATGTTGGTGCTTTAAGTAGAAGGTTTGTAGTTGAGGTAACCAAGGGGAAGGCTCGTAACAGAAAGTTTATTTCCATAGCACAAAACACAGCAGGTTCAAGGTATCATTTACAGGATTATAACTGTAGGATTTGCTTAAGGTACAGCAAATACTGGCAAACAAACCAAAAGAACTCAGAAATGGCTTTTTAAAGTCCTCTTACTTGCAGAAGCAATTGCCTTTAGAAACTAGGCTGCCTCTTTCCTTTTTAGTCCTTGTTAATCAGAGCATAAAGAAAAATTCAAGCTTAATTCTTCTACAGCAGTTTGGTTTCTGCCAGCCTCAAAAACCTCTCTAGGCTGCATTTCTACGTGAAACCAAACTTAGAACAAAACAAACATTCCAAGCTGTTATCAAACCTCTTAGCAGGCTTTTCATATAGGAGAGGAGCAAGCAAAAACTCTTATAGCAGCTAACTTGGCTTTTCTTGCCATTGCACAGTTCAAACACAGGTGACAAACAAGCATGAATCAGAGCTTCCTGATCAGGCTTACGTTGCAGTAAATTTCCCTTTTAAAACAGACAGGAATTTACCTCCACACTGCTTCTGCCATATGGTTAACTTCCAAGGAGAATTACTTCTTTCAGGCTAGCTTTTCCTCAAGACCTCCTGTCTAGAGCTTGGCATAGAGAGCAATCCATAAAGCAATCTTCTTCCCCCAACTCTGACACTGGTTCTCCCAACTGCATGGGTTCTGACTCACCGACCTGGTCAGACTGCTCAGCTGACAACCTCTCTGGTGGTCTGAAAGCTTCTCCACTTCCTGGTCCCCACCTCTGTTGCCAACCTGTTGCAGGGAATTCAGCTCTCTCAGCTCTGGGTAGCTCAGCTCTTCTCCAAGAATCCACTCCTTCTCTCTGCTTCTGTCTCAGCTGCTCTCCTTCTTGTCTTTCTCCCTCTGCATAATCTAACCCAGGTTTATACCTCCAGGGTCTTAACCCCACCTCTTTCTTTCCCAGGTGTTGGTAATCCCCCTGCCTTCTGATATTAGAATAATCAGTGCACTTGTTAAAGTAAGGGCTTTGGTCCTCGTGCTTGCAATCCCTCTTTCTTACTTTATCAGTCATTGGCTGAAACCTGTTCCAGCTGGGGTTTTTCTGTCTTTAAAACCTGGCTGTGGCTTTCTCTCCCTGCGCTCCTAGAAGGGGACCCTTAACTAGGGTGACTTTGTTATGCTTCTCACCTCCCCCACTCTCAGGATAGCTGACCTTGCCACAATTGATATAAAGTAAGTGCTATGTACCATAATTGTCTTAGGAGTTTTTTCAGAGTCTTTGCTATGAACAGGATGGAGGGATAAATCCCAGGAATAGCTAGGGCATTTCTTGCTAGTGGATGTGATGATGGGAATACTGAGCAATAGAAAAAGGGGAGCTTTGCATGTGCACTGCTGATAAAGAGATCTACTTGGCTGCTCCCTATGTTTTTGTTTCGTTTTTTTTAGTTATGAAATTTTGAATATATAATCCAAACAAAATATAAGGAAAAACATCCAAACACCAGCAAGTAACAATACTAAACAATAACCACTATAAATTAATTATAAAATTATGGCAAAGACAACATCTAGGGAGTACACACCTGATACTATAACAAAATTATAAAATTCAAAAAGAAAAGAAAACAAGCAAAATTATGTACTACAATTGGAGAGATTTACTTCTTTATCTTATATCCATCCCAATTTCTTAACCCTGCGTCTCCCTGTCCATAACAAATTTCTGTAAATGAGATACATCAATAAATACAAATGTATGTTCCTGCAATGCAACAAGGCATTTACAAGGGAATTTCAGAAAATAAGCAGCTCCCAGGACTAAAACCTGCGACTTCAGCTCTAAAAACTGTAGCCGCCGGGCCTGCGTAACACAGGCAACGTCAGGAAAATGTGTATCTTCTGCCCACAAAGCAAAGATTCCTTCTGTTTGAGAAACAACCTTAGAATCTTAGGTTTAACAGACTCAGAACCAAACATCACCAATAATGTGTTATGCTTGGTAATGATGTCCGTGAAATCCTCCAGGAAAGCCGTTAGATCCTGGCTGGCTGTAGGGCAAAGAGAATCAAAGTTTCCTTCCCCCAAAACCACAACCCTGACCTTATGAGATATATAATAAACTTGAACCACATCAATTTCTTCCACAAGTTTCAAAACTTCTACAAAATACATTTAAGAAGAATTTGAGGAGATAGCAAATGAGTTACAGGTAAATTAAGAAAGCAAAGTTTCATTACTCGAGTATGATTCTCAAAGGCTTCATGCCTCCCATGAATAAGTAAAGAATCATTAATATGAGAAACATTAGAGGCAAAACATGGTTTAACCTGAGAGTCCACTTGAGCAACCACCTTAACTAATATTGCCACTTTTTATCCAAATCATTCAGCTTATCTATCACCCCCACAGTAAATGTACACAGAGAAGTCACTGTTGCAGATAAACGCACATCAATGTTCTGTACTGCACCCCATAGATCTTTTAAAGTAATATCCCCCACAGGAGGAGAAGAAACATTCAAACCAGATTCTACCGGAACAACTGGCACAAGTAATGGAACTAAAGCTTCAGAGGATATGAATGTTTCTTCAATTCCCATCGAGGACAAGGCAGGCACAGACAGGGGGGTGGAGTCCGAGAGCCGGAGCTTAATGAAGCTCCATCCAGAGATGGAGGACAAGATATCATACCCTAGAGCAGAGTCTCCCAAATGCAGTCCTGGAGGGCCAAACACCATTCAGGTTCCATGCTGCCTCTAATAAAGATGCCTGTGCTGCATTTCTATGCGCCGCCCCCATGGTATGCAGATGTCTCTCATGCATATTCATGAGGGACAGCATGAAAACCCGAACAGTGTTTGGCACACCAGGACTGGAGTTGGGAACCTCTGCCGTAAAGCAGCAGCAAACAGGGGCAGACACACCCGCACCCACAGACTCCATTATGGTGTCTTTATTATCGAGAGAACTCAGGAATCTATGGCAAACTATTCCCATTGTGGAAGAAAGGCATGAACCCAAGCACCCCCCCCCCCCCACACACACACACACAAAGGTGGGGCAGAGTGGATGTTTTCTAAGGGCACTAGCTATGACTGTTGGAGACCTTCAAAAAGAAATGAGTTATATCTGTTGCATCATGTTTTTATGATCCTATGTATTGATCCTTGTGAGAAGCATGGATCTTCTGAGAATACCTCAGAAAAATAAAGAAGGTGCTCAATGGCAGTAGAAGCCTCTTTTTATATTGAGAAGTGCTTGTTTATCTAAAAGATAATGCAAAAAATGTTTGCTCATCTAGAGGGTAATGTAGAAATTAATAGAACAATGAAGAGATGCTGTACAATGGAGCAGTGACCCTTAATGGTATTGACATTGATTCTCACACAGAGGATGCTCGCCATATGGAGAATATTGAAGTCCTGTATGAAGGTGATCTCTTAGGCCAGAAACACAGAACTATACAAAGCATTGTGCTGCAATGCTAGAAGTTGAGATCCTTACAGAAATGCTGAGCACATCAAAAACTGTACATACAAGACGGGTTCCATTCACATCTGCTGTTGGCCAATGGCCGTTAGAACAGACCGTGCCTTTGGAAACAAGGTGAGTGAGAAACAAGATATAGTGTTGTATGCAGAGTTGAACAACTGTTATAGGATCAATAATGGCACACCTTTGGAATATCTTGTTGCCCTAGGGAGCATCTTTAAAGAAAACAAATGTTTCTGCTATCTCACTGTTAACTAAGCTGACTTTGACATGGAGCCCGATTCAGAAAGGGGCATGTCTGGGCCATCCAGACAGCCCCGAGCAGGACGTGCCCATTAAGACCTGATTCTGTAATGCAGAAGCAAAATGGTCCCACGGCATACAGAATTGGGCCCGAGGACGGCCTGGCATGCCCCTGCATACAGGCAGGGACATCCTCCCCACAGGCTGGTGTGTTCCCCACAGCACCGACCCCCTGCTACCCCATTGTCTGATCCCAACCTGGACAGCCGGGGCCTGGATTGGGCAGCGGGATCCTACCTGGGTCTTGTCCTGGCCTTGGGGGTGTGTTCTGGCCCCGAATACCTCCGAGGTGGAATAAGCAGTGTGTCTACCCCTGACCCACAGGATGTACCGGGCCATGACCTGAATAGGTCCTATATGTCCTGCTGTCTTGGCCCGTCCCCACTCCACCCACACTCTCCCCCCTCCGGCCATGCGGGGAGAGCCTATGGGAGAATACAGTCAGGATGGTTTGCAGGGCTGAACATCCTTCCAGGACATGCAGCCTTGCAAGTCACCTCTCAGAATCAGGCCCATAGTGAAAGGAGTGAATAGTGAGCGATGCGTTTTCATCTATTTAATTTAGTTTATTGATTTACACTACAACAACCTTTATAAAAAAAATTGAAGAGAATTAGAATCACAATTACAATTATGAATCACAACAATAAAATATACCCTACCCCTAAATTTGCTAATGCAATCAACACACTAATTAACTGCAAGGGTCAACAGCTAAACATCATATTAGCCACAAGCTTGCATCCATAACCAGGCGTTCACTGCTTTCTCATAGGCCAAATAATTGTTTTTCTTGACATATCAAGCTATAGCCCTCAAACTGCAACCAGACTTCTTTTAAATTGGAAAAAGTAACAAATTCCCTTGAACATATCAAATCTGGGAGATAACAAGGACCCATCCCATGCCAAGCCTTGGACAAACATTAACAATAAAAAAAAACACATGCAGCTGGTCAAATACCACTTTTTCACCACTTTGTACAAAAATGGTAAGTTAGATACTGGCCTGTAACTACTGGCTACACTAAGATTTACAGATGACTCCAAAATAGGTTTTATAATTGCTTTCTTCAGCAACTCTGGGAAAACACTGATCTAATGAAGCATTTACAATTGACATCAATCACTCAGCCGTCGGAGCCCTCACTACCTTTACTAAAGAGAATTGACAAGTGCCACAACAACACAAAGTAGACCACCATTTAGAAACAATCTGCATTGACTCTTTTAAATGCCAACTAAGCTTCAAAATTTTGAAAATGCTGAATACCCAGGCCAAAGAGGAGCCTACTTCCATTTACTTCAGGACTATGTGCATGTGTGTTGCTTCAAAAGGATGCCAGCACTATGGCCTTCCTCTGCTCCTCTTTTGACTCTCCATTCTTTGGATTCATGAATCTCCTCCCCTCTTTGCTCCCCCCCCCCCCCAAAGTCTCTGTGATCTGCTGTCTGGCTTTGCCTATGGGCACCAAAATTTTAAATCTTGCTCCGGATCTTAATGCTACCACTCCTCCTTCATCAACCAAAGCCATTAAACCTGCTTTTGCAGAATCACCCAGGGCCAGATTGTCTGTTATATGCAAAGTCGTGAATCGGTACAGACACTGTAGATTTTAAGCCTAATGGTATTTCAGAACTGGAATAATTCTGGACATCGTGCTTTTGCCTGTGAAGAGGGAAGGGTAACCCCTTAGCAAGCAATGAAAAAAAATCTCAGGTATGAAATCTCATTTGCTTTTAGAAAGGATTCATGCTGAATACAAGCTAGGTCTATAGTGTTCTACAGAGACAGTTTGTGAGATTACAAAGCATAGAGAAGAGTATTGCAGCAGATGGTCTCAGTGAGACTCTGATCAGAAATTGAAAGAAGAGAGATTGTGAGATCTTAATGAGGACATTCATCTCTCTGTGCAGGAGTTACACTTGTACGAGTATGTTGAAAAGATGATGCAGTGGGACATTAATGCTAAAATGTTGATGCATCTTTGCAGTACCCCCTACCAAACTCGTAGACCATTTGTTATAGGAACAGATAAGGATGTTCTGGAAGGGACTACGAAGCAGACAAAGGTGGGTCATTCAGGTCTGATAGTGGACCAGCAGTTGGAAGCCTTGGGGAATGGCCCACTAGCTGTTCCACAAGAGAAAACTGAGGTTGAATTTGCAAACCAAAGCCTTGCAGTATATTTGCACAACTAGAAACAAAGAGTTTGCACTGAACCAATGTTTGCTGATGGTGTGCAGTGAAGACTGTGCTGACAGAGGTTCCCATCTGTGTGCACTGATGGAGCAGGAGGATGACAACACTGGCAGAGGTGGGAACATGTCAGAAATGTCCCTGCACTTGCCAGGAGATAAAGCTGACCACACAAATCTGCACAAACAGTGCAACACATGGAAGCCTCAGCGCAGATTGGATTGTGACTGTCATGCACTTCTAAGGGGAGGGGAGGGAAGGGGGGTGGTTTGCAGAGGATGCCCTGAGCTGAATAGGGACAAACACAGAGTATCTCTAAAGGTAAAAAGGGGACTGCTGTAGTTGTTATGGAAGGACAGACTAGATAGACGAACACAAGGAGCAGGAGATGTTTAGAAGAGAAGGGTCTTTATTGTGCACAGGACACCCCAACGCGTTTCGGCAACGCCTTCCTCAGGGGGAGGAACACTAACAAATACAATCAAAGTGTGTACATTAAAAAACAATGTGTACATTAAAAAACAGTTAAGAAATTTAAAAACATATTCACAAAATGAAAGCACCGGCAGGATATGAAACATAGATTATAATGATAATAATACAATAAAAAGTACGATAAAAAACACAAAGCACAAAGCAGGGCTGAGGGAACAAAATTATATCTAGAACAGTGTATAAGGAAAGAAGAGCATAACATAAAAATATATAAAAATAATGTGGAAGCATGTAAACTGGAACTGATATGCTAATAAAATTGACAAAGAACAATGAGACCAGCGTACATCTCTTATAACAACTGGTGAAGCACAAAAGACGAAGGACCTGAGTGGGCCAAGTAAATTACATGTAATTATAAACAATGAATGAATAAGTAATGGATACTATCCAAATAAAACTTCGTACACAAGGACAAACAAACACCAAAGTGATTAAAACAGTAAGTATGTAGTAAGCAGTATAAAAAGAGAAGGAAATAAAACAAATTAACCATCTAAAAAGAATAAAAATAAATTAAAAATAAGATATTAAAAAGTTAAGTTAAAAATAACAATATAAGAAAAGTATTGTAAAATTATAAATAAAATAAAATGTATGAAGATGATGCAATAAGACAATAAAAAGGTGAAGGGTTAAAATTAATTAGAATCGCAGATTTAAGTTGAACTAAACCACTGAGACTGAGACAATGGACATCAATAAATATGGCATAAATTATACAAAAAAGTCCACTAGAAACAAATCATGTTAAATACATGTTGAGGATAAAAACTGAACTTCAAATTAAAACAAATAAAAGGGAACAAGATGAGTGCATATATAACAATTAAAATTGGAAGACATGCACCATTCTATGAGCTCACTCAAAATTGCAGCTGTGTACGAGGATATGAACCAGGGGGACCATGGAGTACCATTGCAAACCAAGTATGAAAACATATAATGAAAACTAGGAACCTCTAAAAAATGTGTTAAAAACAAGAATAAATGTGTATGCAATAAATGATAAAACAATAAATAATGCTAAAATACTATACAAATATGAATAAATAATGATATTAAAATTTGAAATTTGTATGTGATAATAGTAAATATATTGTAAATCCTGTGGAAAAGTTTTGTGAAAATGGTGATAGTATTTATTCCCAGGCAACTCATCGCGGTGTAACAAAAAACTTATATGAAAAACCAACTGAGGCAACAAGAGTGTAACGCTATTCGGAAAAATGCCGTTTGAGCAAAACTTGTGTGCAATGGTGGCAAACCTACAGAGGTGGAAAGAACAGGAGAAATTACAAGTGTGTCCCAAAGAGTATCTGGACCGTGTGAGCAAATTGCAGAAGAGAGAGGCATTGAGTGCCGTGATTGCACGGCGAACTGAAAAGTGTTGAGTGAATTACAGCAAACTTAACCTTATGAGGCCATATCGCAAGGTGCAAAGCACAAACACCAATTAAATTACATCACCACAATAGGGAAGCCGGGAATGTGACCACAGAGAGAACTTACAGAGAGTCAAAAACGGCTTAGTACTCCAGCAGAATCACATGTCCAAGAGGGAGAGCCGGGAAAGATAAAAGCCATGGGGGAAGTGCGCCCACTTAGATCACAGGATCCCAAGGAAAGTCATAGGCATAACCGACAAGTGGAGACGTAAAAACAGTGGTAAAAGGCAGGCTGACGCCGCAGTGTATGCTAATGCATGAAGGAAGGCCACACCGGCTCCAATAAAGTAAAGGTATAGCTGAAGGAAATTAATAGTGCTAATATAAAGGAGGGACGAGAACTCACCCGTATGCACTTTGGTAGAAATCCCACCAACCAGAGTAAAAATGAATCACAATGTTGCTAAAGGAAAATGATAAGCAGTCAAACCAAAAGAGAACTCAAATAAAAGTAGAAGTCTCATAAAAAAGGCACCAACTGATGTACTCACGATCTGGCAGAACCTCAAACTGCAAAGTCAGCCGTATCAAATGAAGAATGCAGCGCTAAAGTCGCGTTCAAACCAACTGAAGAGATTAGGTGGCTGAACTGCAGTACTATTTAAATAACGATGTTGGCGCCAACTTTAAAACAACGTGACGTTTGGGGGAGGAGTCTCCAGCATGTTGGATTTTAAAAGTGATTGAAAGCAAAAGGGGCGGAGTTACTTAAATTATGAAACACTCAGGTGTTAGAGGAGATCCTCAAACGTACTACATTATGATGAGAAAAAGACGGAGAAGATAATGATTATATGTAAATACTCAAAGAGTAACAGGAATAAGGTTATGAAAAAATAAGGAAATGTGCTACAAGGGAAGGGTGGTCAGCCCAAAACAACTGATGAATCTACCTCTTGATTTAAACCTCCAAAATAATGAATGCATAATTGAACAGTTGCTCAAAACTTAACAATACAATAGAAGATATTGACACAAAGAGTGACAGGAATAAGGTGATGAAAAAAATGAGGAAAAATGTGCTACAAGAGAAGGGTGGTCAGCCCAAAAAAAACGGATAAATCTACCTCTTGATTTAAACCAAATGGTTCCAGAGTATTAAATTCATAAATGAACCGTTGTTCAAATCTTAACAAAGTTTTCTCTATGTTACCTCCCCTCCAGTGGGGAATAATGGTTTTAAGCACCATGAATTTGATGTCACTGATATGATGATTCATATCCACCCAATGGGAGACCAAAGGTTTATCCGGGTGTTTCCTAGAGATATTGCTGCGGTGTTCGATTATGCGGGTGCGAACCTGTCTCAAAGTTTTTCCAATATATAATTTCTGACATGGGCATTGTATTAAATAGATTACGTTGGCCGTCTTACAGTTAGAGTAATGATGTAAGAAACATTTACGGCCAGTATTGTTGTCCAAGAAAAAATCTTTAACTATGATGGCATGCGTGCACACCGAGCAGTTGCCGCAGCTGTAATGACCCTTGATGGTTGGAGAGGGCCTATACCCAGTCAGAGCAGATGGAACAAGTGAATCAGACAAATTAGAGGTACGCTTATAAGCGATCATTAATCTTTTAGTAGCAAAGGCCGGAATGGTAGAAAGAAGATGCCACTCTTGTTTTAAGATGTTGACTATGTCTTTAGAACAACCTGAAAATGATAAGGGACAAACAATCTTATCAGAATATGTACGTGTGGTCTTCTCAAGAAGGGAGGAACGGTCGGTGGTACATGCTCTCTGATAGGCTGCCTTAATGCAGGGGGCCGGATACCCACGTTGTGCAAACCTACTCATCATGTCTGCAGCATGATGTTCAAAATCCTTGTTGTCTGTACATAATCTTTTAATCCTT
This sequence comes from Ichthyophis bannanicus, assembly GCA_033557465.1. Lineage (NCBI taxonomy): Eukaryota > Metazoa > Chordata > Amphibia > Gymnophiona > Ichthyophiidae > Ichthyophis > Ichthyophis bannanicus. The sequence continues at coordinate 1,081,727,385 of CM066032.1, forward strand.
AAAAACTGGCTAACCGGAAGGTTATTCTTAAAAGATGGATTGTGGCTGCTGTCATATTTGAGAAATGTATTACGATCCGTGGGTTTACGGAAAAGTGTTGTTGAAAAACCTGAGTCGGACTTTTTGATAAGAATATCAAGATAGGAAATCTCTTTGCTATCGTAGTTGCCTTCAAATTGTAAGTTTGAGTCTAGTGTGTTGAGCCACGTATGAAAAGTCTGTAACAGTGTCTCCGTACCATACCATATCATAAAAACGTCATCAATGTAGCGCTTCCAAAGAAGCACGTTAGATTGATATGGATGACATGTCAAGAAGGTGGTCTCAAAATTAGTAACGTACAGATTTGCTATGTCGGGCGCCATGGGGGAGCCCATGGCCACCCCTTTGATCTGCTTATAGAAGATACCTCTAAAACAGAAAAAATTTTCGGTCATGGCCAATTCTGCTAACTGTGTGAGGAAGAAGGTCGGAGTACGTACGGGTTTGGGTCTTCTAATTAAAGTATTGGCTAATACCTCCAAGGCAGCCTGTTGTGGGATGTTGGTGTATAATGAGCGGATGTCGTAAGTGACCAGAAGCACATCTTCCAAAGGACCTTGAAATGACTGTAGAATCTGTATGATATGTGTGGAGTCCCTAACATAAGAGGATGCTTGTGTAACAAAGGGTCTCAAATGTACATCAAGAAGTTTCGATAAGGGCTCAAAAAGTGATCCAATCGCCGATACTATAGGCCGTCCCGGTGGATTCTGTAGGGATTTATGTATCTTGGGGAGCATATATATAGTGGGTGTGATGGGGTGTGAAACTGTGAGATATGAAATTTCTTTTGTAGTAAGGTACCCCGCTTCTTTGCCAATGTACAGCAAAGTTTCAACCTTCTGTCGCAGTCGATCAGTAGGGTCATTAAAAATCTTTAAATAGTATTCCGTGTCATTCAATTGGCGCAGGACTTCTGTTATATATGTGTCTTTATCTTGTATGACTATGGCCCCACCCTTGTCGGCCGGCTTGATGATAATGTCATGGTTAGACTTTAAACTCTGAAGGGCTGCCTTTTGAGGACATGTCAGATTATAAAAAGGTTTCTTGGTGTGTGACTTATACAGATGGTTAATCCTGCTAAGGACGACCGACTCATAAGCCGCAATCATAACATTGGGTTTGCACGGTGGCATCCATGTGGATGGTTTTTTAACAACCGAAGGATCAGCTGCATCATTGCTAGGTACGTCAAAGAAATGATCTATAATTTTTAATTTTCGAAAGAATTTAAATAACTCAACATGAGTGGCAAACCTATCATGAGACTTGGTGGGTACAAAGGAAAGGCCCTTGTTAAGAACTTCAAGCTCCGCCTCTGATGGTGAATATTTAGAAAGATTAATAACTGCATCTAGAGGTCCCAGTCGAGTTGCCTCTTGGACATAAGGCCCTGACTGTGCGTTCTCATTCGTTGTGGGTATTGTCTATTCGGTGAATGCCTGGGCTTGTATGGACGATGTTGTGGCGACTTTGGGGACAGGTTTCTTTTTCCTTTTTCCCATAATCTGTCCATCATAAAATCCCGTTTCTTACCATAATTATTATCTTTCGGCGGGGGTCGTTCAGTGGAGAATAGAGAAGCAGAAGGGTTGACCTGTTCTCGTGAGTGGTGTCTTGTTCTTTTAGTGTGTCTTTCGACTTCAGGAGTAATGGATGGGGATCTGGATCTATTCCTTACATTCCCCCTGGGGTTGTTTCTATGGATAGGAAGAGAAATTTTTCCTACAGAAGAAGGGAGTCACCTAGACAGATCTATAGAAACAACCCCAGGGGGAATGTAAGGAATAGATCCAGATCCCCATCCATTACTCCTGAAGTCGAAAGACACACTAAAAGAACAAGACACCACTCACGAGAACAGGTCAACCCTTCTGCTTCTCTATTCTCCACTGAACGACCCCCGCCGAAAGATAATAATTATGGTAAGAAACGGGATTTTATGATGGACAGATTATGGGAAAAAGGAAAAAGAAACCTGTCCCCAAAGTCGCCACAACATCGTCCATACAAGCCCAGGCATTCACCGAATAGACAATACCCACAACGAATGAGAACGCACAGTCAGGGCCTTATGTCCAAGAGGCAACTCGACTGGGACCTCTGGATGCAGTTATTAATCTTTCTAAATATTCACCATCAGAGGCGGAGCTTGAAGTTCTTAACAAGGGCCTTTCCTTTGTACCCACCAAGTCTCATGATAGGTTTGCCACTCATGTTGAGTTATTTAAATTCTTTCGAAAATTAAAAATTATAGATCATTTCTTTGACGTACCTAGCAATGATGCAGCTGATCCTTCGGTTGTTAAAAAACCATCCACATGGATGCCACCGTGCAAACCCAATGTTATGATTGCGGCTTATGAGTCGGTCGTCCTTAGCAGGATTAACCATCTGTATAAGTCACACACCAAGAAACCTTTTTATAATCTGACATGTCCTCAAAAGGCAGCCCTTCAGAGTTTAAAGTCTAACCATGACATTATCATCAAGCCGGCCGACAAGGGTGGGGCCATAGTCATACAAGATAAAGACACATATATAACAGAAGTCCTGCGCCAATTGAATGACACGGAATACTATTTAAAGATTTTTAATGACCCTACTGATCGACTGCGACAGAAGGTTGAAACTTTGCTGTACATTGGCAAAGAAGCGGGGTACCTTACTACAAAAGAAATTTCATATCTCACAGTTTCACACCCCATCACACCCACTATATATATGCTCCCCAAGATACATAAATCCCTACAGAATCCACCGGGACGGCCTATAGTATCGGCGATTGGATCACTTTTTGAGCCCTTATCGAAACTTCTTGATGTACATTTGAGACCCTTTGTTACACAAGCATCCTCTTATGTTAGGGACTCCACACATATCATACAGATTCTACAGTCATTTCAAGGTCCTTTGGAAGATGTGCTTCTGGTCACTTACGACATCCGCTCATTATACACCAACATCCCACAACAGGCTGCCTTGGAGGTATTAGCCAATACTTTAATTAGAAGACCCAAACCCGTACGTACTCCGACCTTCTTCCTCACACAGTTAGCAGAATTGGCCATGACCGAAAATTTTTTCTGTTTTAGAGGTATCTTCTATAAGCAGATCAAAGGGGTGGCCATGGGCTCCCCCATGGCGCCCGACATAGCAAATCTGTAAGTTACTAATTTTTGAGACCACCTTCTTGACATGTCATCCATATCAATCTAACGTGCTTCTTTGGAAGCGCTACATTGATGACGTTTTTATGATATGGTATGGTACGGAGACACTGTTACAGACTTTTCATACGTGGCTCAACACACTAGACTCAAACTTACAATTTGAAGGCAACTACGATAGCAAAGAGATTTCCTATCTTGATATTCTTATCAAAAGTCCGACTCAGGTTTTTCAACAACACTTTTCCGTAAACCCACGGATCGTAATACATTTCTCAAATATGACAGCAGCCACAATCCATCTTTTAAGAATAACCTTCCGGTTAGCCAGTTTTTAAGGATTAAAAGATTATGTACAGACAACAAGGATTTTGAACATCATGCTGCAGACATGATGAGTAGGTTTGCACAACGTGGGTATCCGGCCCCCTGCATTAAGGCAGCCTATCAGAGAGCATGTACCACCGACCGTTCCTCCCTTCTTGAGAAGACCACACGTACATATTCTGATAAGATTGTTTGTCCCTTATCATTTTCAGGTTGTTCTAAAGACATAGTCAACATCTTAAAACAAGAGTGGCATCTTCTTTCTACCATTCCGGCCTTTGCTACTAAAAGATTAATGATCGCTTATAAGCGTACCTCTAATTTGTCTGATTCACTTGTTCCATCTGCTCTGACTGGGTATAGGCCCTCTCCAACCATCAAGGGTCATTACAGCTGCGGCAACTGCTCGGTGTGCACGCATGCCATCATAGTTAAAGATTTTTTCTTGGACAACAATACTGGCCGTAAATGTTTCTTACATCATTACTCTAACTGTAAGACGGCCAACGTAATCTATTTAATACAATGCCCATGTCAGAAATTATATATTGGAAAAACTTTGAGACAGGTTCGCACCCGCATAATCGAACACCGCAGCAATATCTCTAGGAAACACCCGGATAAACCTTTGGTCTCCCATTGGGTGGATATGAATCATCATATCAGTGACATCAAATTCATGGTGCTTAAAACCATTATTCCCCACTGGAGGGGAGGTAACATAGAGAAAACTTTGTTAAGATTTGAACAACGGTTCATTTATGAATTTAATACTCTGGAACCATTTGGTTTAAATCAAGAGGTAGATTTATCCGTTTTTTTGGGCTGACCACCCTTCTCTTGTAGCACATTTTTCCTCATTTTTTTCATCACCTTATTCCTGTCACTCTTTGTGTCAATATCTTCTATTGTATTGTTAAGTTTTGAGCAACTGTTCAATTATGCATTCATTATTTTGGAGGTTTAAATCAAGAGGTAGATTCATCAGTTGTTTTGGGCTGACCACCCTTCCCTTGTAGCACATTTCCTTATTTTTTCATAACCTTATTCCTGTTACTCTTTGAGTATTTACATATAATCATTATCTTCTCCGTCTTTTTCTCATCATAATGTAGTACGTTTGAGGATCTCCTCTAACACCTGAGTGTTTCATAATTTAAGTAACTCCGCCCCTTTTGCTTTCAATCACTTTTAAAATCCAACATGCTGGAGACTCCTCCCCCAAACGTCACGTTGTTTTAAAGTTGGCGCCAACATCGTTATTTAAATAGTACTGCAGTTCAGCCACCTAATCTCTTCAGTTGGTTTGAACGCGACTTTAGCGCTGCATTCTTCATTTGATACGGCTGACTTTGCAGTTTGAGGTTCTGCCAGATCGTGAGTACATCAGTTGGTGCCTTTTTTATGAGACTTCTACTTTTATTTGAGTTCTCTTTTGGTTTGACTGCTTATCATTTTCCTTTAGCAACATTGTGATTCATTTTTACTCTGGTTGGTGGGATTTCTACCAAAGTGCATACGGGTGAGTTCTCGTCCCTCCTTTATATTAGCACTATTAATTTCCTTCAGCTATACCTTTACTTTATTGGAGCCGGTGTGGCCTTCCTTCATGCATTAGCATACACTGCGGCGTCAGCCTGCCTTTTACCACTGTTTTTACGTCTCCACTTGTCGGTTATGCCTATGACTTTCCTTGGGATCCTGTGATCTAAGTGGGCGCACTTCCCCCATGGCTTTTATCTTTCCCGGCTCTCCCTCTTGGACATGTGATTCTGCTGGAGTACTAAGCCGTTTTTGACTCTCTGTAAGTTCTCTCTGTGGTCACATTCCCGGCTTCCCTATTGTGGTGATGTAATTTAATTGGTGTTTGTGCTTTGCACCTTGCGATATGGCCTCATAAGGTTAAGTTTGCTGTAATTCACTCAACACTTTTCAGTTCGCCGTGCAATCACGGCACTCAATGCCTCTCTCTTCTGCAATTTGCTCACACGGTCCAGATACTCTTTGGGACACACTTGTAATTTCTCCTGTTCTTTCCACCTCTGTAGGTTTGCCACCATTGCACACAAGTTTTGCTCAAACGGCATTTTTCCGAATAGCGTTACACTCTTGTTGCCTCAGTTGGTTTTTCATATAAGTTTTTTGTTACACCGCGATGAGTTGCCTGGGGAATAAATACTATCACCATTTTCACAAAACTTTTCCACAGGATTTACAATATATTTACTATTATCACATACAAATTTCAAATTTTAATATCATTATTTATTCATATTTGTATAGTATTTTAGCATTATTTATTGTTTTATCATTTATTGCATACACATTTATTCTTGTTTTTAACACATTTTTTAGAGGTTCCTAGTTTTCATTATATGTTTTCATACTTGGTTTGCAATGGTACTCCATGGTCCCCCTGGTTCATATCCTCGTACACAGCTGCAATTTTGAGTGAGCTCATAGAATGGTGCATGTCTTCCAATTTTAATTGTTATATATGCACTCATCTTGTTCCCTTTTATTTGTTTTAATTTGAAGTTCAGTTTTTATCCTCAACATGTATTTAACATGATTTGTTTCTAGTGGACTTTTTTGTATAATTTATGCCATATTTATTGATGTCCATTGTCTCAGTCTCAGTGGTTTAGTTCAACTTAAATCTGCGATTCTAATTAATTTTAACCCTTCACCTTTTTATTGTCTTATTGCATCATCTTCATACATTTTATTTTTATTTATAATTTTACAATACTTTTCTTATATTGTTATTTTTAACTTAACTTTTTAATATCTTATTTTTAATTTATTTTTATTCTTTTTAGATGGTTAATTTGTTTTATTTCCTTCTCTTTTTATACTGCTTACTACATACTTACTGTTTTAATCACTTTGGTGTTTGTTTGTCCTTGTGTACGAAGTTTTATTTGGATAGTATCCATTACTTATTCATTCATTGTTTATAATTACATGTAATTTACTTGGCCCACTCAGGTCCTTCGTCTTTTGTGCTTCACCAGTTGTTATAAGAGATGTACGCTGGTCTCATTGTTCTTTGTCAATTTTATTAGCATATCAGTTCCAGTTTACATGCTTCCACATTATTTTTATATTTTTATGTTATGCTCTTCTTTCCTTATACACTGTTCTAGATATAATTTTGTTCCCTCAGCCCTGCTTTGTGCTTTGTGTTTTTTATCGTACTTTTTATTGTATTATTATCATTATAATCTATGTTTCATATCCTGCCGGTGCTTTCATTTTGTGAATATGTTTTTAAATTTTCTTAACTGTTTTTTAATGTACACATTGTTTTTTAATGTACACACTTTGATTGTATTTGTTAGTGTTCCTCCCCCTGAGGAAGGCGTTGCCGAAACGCGTTGGGGTGTCCTGTGCACAATAAAGACCCTTCTCTTCTAAACATCTCCTGCTCCTTGTGTTCGTTTGGACTCTCTGCGGGAGATAGCTCCTCCTTGTGTCCCAGGACAGACTAGATAGGCCATATGGTCTTTTTCTGTCGTCATGTTTCTATAGGGTATGTTTACTAAACTGTCTTAATGTGCGCCTGGCGATAGTGTGCAGGCTGCCATAAAAGGAGTGGGTGTTTCAGTCTTAAAGCAGCAAAATGGGAGTATCGCGCGATAACGCGCGCTGCTGCGCACATTATCGTGCTAAGCGCGTTAACGCGCGGTAATCTTAAGTAGGTGCCCAGACATGCAAACATTGAAACAGAGGTGTAGCACAATGGTTAATACACTGACTGATAATACAGGGGTCATGAGTTCAATCCCCCAGTGTGCCTAATACTTAAGGCTGGCTGAGGCATCAGCCTTGACATGGAAGTGTTGTTTCCTGTGGCACTTTATTTGTATTTTATTAATTGCTGCCCAGCAAACACACCCTCATGTGCCGTAACCTAAGGTGCCGCATAAAGCAACCCTATAAGGCACTCCATAGGGCACATTATAAAGTGCACTGTCTGCCACGGCACCCTATAATGTCCCCTATAGGGCACCCTATAAGTCGCTCCATAGGATACCGTATAGTGCACCTTATATGGATGGTAACCATAAGGTGCCTCAGAAGGCGCCTTATAGGGCGCCCTATAAAGCGCCCTCTGAGGCACCCTATGGGTACAGTATGCAGAGGGTGTTTTTTCTGGCAGCACTAATGTACATTAAAAATATATACTGCTTTGGACAGCCCTATCAAATAACCCCACTGTGGGTTTGAACCCATGACCTCTGGCTTCATAGGCAGTGAAATAACCAGTGGGCTACAGCTGCTAGTAAGCCCCTGGCTGGCTGCATAAGGACTGCACGTCACCACACAAACAGTCTGCTGTGGTCACCAGGATAGGGTTAGCCCACCCGTACCCATGATGCACTGCACATGCAAATCAGCCGTCTACAGACAAACACAAGATGGGGTATGCACCCCCACAGCACCGCGGCCTGGTAGGGGGAACTGACCGTGTGTCTTACTGGCACAGAGTAGCTACACACCGTCACATTGTGCGGGTACTGTGCTCACCCTGAGGGTGCAGTGGGGCGCCCAGCACCAGGTCCACAGCACCTTCCATGGCAGAAATAGGCAATTCTGTATGTCCCCAGCAGTGCTAGTGTGTGAGATAGGTAGTTTCTGCAGACACACTTTGGATACGTCTGTATTTCTCAGGCAGGTTTAACCCTTAAGGACCCATAGGCAGATTATGTACCACCACCCAACCCACCGTCTGGGGCTGAGAGTGGGAAACAGGGTCTCCCACCAACAGATCCACATTTTACATCCCTGCAATGGCAGCAGTAGAGGGGACCACCAACCGCAGTCCTGCTGGGGAACAGACACCCTACAGGGCAGTCAATGCAGCTCTGTGCACATCTATAAGACAATAGCAGACAGACATTAGGCCTGGAAATACTCAGCTGCACCCCACCACTATCTGATATTCTCCTGCAGCCACTGCACCCTGCAAGGTGCTCCAGCAAGACACATACTAGCTACAGACAGTCTGCTAGCTAGTCCATAGGGCATGTTCCTGGAGGAGATACATGGACCCAGAACTAGGATGTCAGCATACACACCAAGCAGATAAATCAGTGATTGGACCCCAAAAGGGAACCCATAAATATCCCAGGACAGAAAAATTATAGGGCACTATGGGGGAACCTAGCCATGCCTTGGTCACTGCTCAGTCAGGGTGAGAGTGAACTCCCAGCAGGACATGCTATGGCCACCCTGTATGTGCAGGTGGTGGCCGGGCACTACAATGTCCCAGCCATTGCCCTATGCCCTGTGCAGATGCATCCTAGCCAGGCCACCCTGTCCGGGCTATACCCATGGTACCTTGCTCCTCATTATGAACATTGGCAGGCCAATACTGGCAACAGTGCTGGCAGTGTGGGCTGTGGAGGGTGTTTGTAGCCACCACACACTGGATAGACAGACACACACTCCTACACCTATGCCAGCATTGTACAACTCTGGAGGTGTTTGGCAGCCCTGGCCACCGCTCCAGTCCTGGGCACAGTGCAGGCATGGCTATGGTACGCAATACTGTTGGGGTCACGCCTCAGGGTGGTAAACACTGTCAGACACAAGACCTGTAGCACACTCCACAGACATCAGAAAGTTTGCCATGATGCAGCTCAATCAGAAAATTGTACTTAACATCAGAATTGCTATCTGCCAGTATTCATAGCAACCTTTTGATAGCTGTGTACCATATTCCCAGGTTTAGGATGGCATTGCTAAGGTATGCAAGTGCTAGTATTGGGAGATGCACGCAGGGCCCAATATCCTGCCTCTCCAGGAGGCATTGGATAATGGAGTCTGTGGGTGCGGCTGTGTCTGCCCTTGTTGGCTGCTGCTTTACGGCAGAGGTTCCCAACTCCAGTCCTGGTGTGCCAAACACTGTTCGGGTTTTCATGCTGTCCCTCATTAATATGCATGAAATACATCTGCATACCATGGGGGCGGCGCATAGAAATGCAGCACAGGCATCTTTATTAGAGGCAGCATGGAACCTGAATGGTGTTTGGCCCTCCAGGACTGTATTTGGTAGACTCTGCTCTAAGGTATGCGCATGTTTATGGTGTCTGTGTTCTGTAGGGTAAAATGTAGGTGTCTTGGGCATGTTTACATCATCTGCAATAAAGGTTCTGTCTGTATTAGCACGTTTTGGTAGTGGGTAAAATATGGGGACTGGGTTGGCCGGAACCACAGCTGGGACTTGAACCTGTGACCTTCTGCTTCTGAACACACTGGCTGTGTGCACTGCACCACTGTGCTGCTGCAGAGACAGTGCATTCCCTGATGATGCCATGACTGTTCATCAGACAGGGCCTGTCTGTTGCAGTGCATGGCACCCACCTACACAGGGCTAGGCCACGATCTGTTCTGGGCAGCTGCCACTGCCCCCTCCACCACCAGTATCCCTCTGCCACCATGCTGACATGCCCTTCTGCTGGTGGTGCTGGTGGAGCGCAGTCTCAGGCCATCCAGTGTGCGGGTAGGCGGCTGCCTATGGTGCGGGTTCTGGGGTAGGGGTGCCTGCATAGCTGTCCACGCTTTCCCCCAGCACCGCCTGCCAATGTCCCGTGCCATTGGGGGGACCTGCTGGGTACTAACCCCTGTGACACCATGGGAAACACACTTGTACCCATGTTGGGCCCTCAGCAGTTGCTGTCTGGCTTCTCTACTGTTTCAGCATTCCTATGGGCCAGCTAGGTATCTCCCTAGTCTGCACTGTGGGCCAGCTGCACCGCCGCATGTGCCACCTGAGGCCCTCTGTGTCCCCTTTTCCAGCATCTGTCCAGTTTCCCATTATGACATGCCTGCCCTACTGTTGCAGAACATGTGCACGCCATAGGACACCTGGCCAATGGGGTCGGAAACCCTGCGCAGCGCAATTTCACTGTGGGCTCATTCACCTTGTATGGGGACGGAGCATAGACTCTTCCAAAATTCATATCTTTGTTTTGGAGCTTTCTTGGGAGTGTTTTTTGATGTTTCCCATTGCTATCACTATTGCCCAGCTTGGTTATGGTTTTTTTACATTTACTTCTGTTCATTTTCAATGTTTATTTGCCTTTTTGTTCCGTGCACATGTATCACACTTATCACTTTTTGTAGCTTTCCCTGGTTTTGCTGTACATTGCTGACGGAAATGGTTTCTTTTCCCTTTAAATCAGCTCTAACGCCAGGGTTTCACTGGCGTTAGTTTTGAGCCTCGGATTTCACAGCGTTGGTGTGCAGGGAGCCTCTCCCCTCCCACTCTCCACCCATTGACCCCTTCTCTCCGCCCCCGGGGAGCCTTCCTCCGCCCTCTGGGAGCCTTTCCCCGCCTTCAGTGCTCGTTTGCACCGCAGCGCGCGTTATCGCGCGATATGGTACCTGTGCGCCTTAAAAAGCGCCATCATTGTGCGATAAGGTACCTTATCACGCGATAACATTGCAGAGCGTACATTAAGACGGTTTAGTAAACATACCCCTATGTTTCTATGAGCTCAGGCCTATGCAAGCATTCTGAAGACGTCTTCACTTTTGGCCTGAAAACTTCTAAGGAGCTTTCAGGGCTCAGAACTGATTTCCAGCCCTGCTCCTTTGCAACTGACCTTTGAAGCCACTGCGTAGTGACATACATTTCCAAAAAATAATTAGGCTCATGCATAATATAATGAGGCAGCAAATGCATTTTGAGGATAAAATTCAAAGCACTTTGTACATTAAAAAGCTGTAACTTGCCGTGAGCTACTAATGAAAAAGGCATGTGTTAAATCCAACAGTTTGCATGCAGTAATCGACTACTTGTTCTACACTTCCTTAGTGTGGCTAAAATAGCATGCACCATATTCAGTGAAATAAATGCTTTTAGACAATGGCAGGTGCAAATGAAAGTATACATCAGCTTTCACTTTGAAAACTGGTATAATCCAGGTTTTGTCCTAATGGTGGCAGTTTGAAAATTGTTCTTTTCGTGGTTAGCAGCAGACAGGTCTGAAATGCTTTCTTATAGGAGTATTATCATCAAATTCCCTGCCGTTTGGCCTCCTGCATAGCCTCTGCTCCTGCTATCAATATGAGTCTCTTATCCACAGGCCATTCTCAATAGCAATTCACCAGACCTTTTTTCCATCTGCAAACACAGTAAATCAGCCCCTAAGTGAAAATGATTTTTAACCTTGAACTTCGTAGCAGAGCGTTGTGGCATCTTCTAAGTCAAAGACAATGAAATGCATTGACAAAAGCTGGGTTTATTGAGATAGGCCTGGAACAAGCCAGGAAGTCACCTTAATATTTGTCCAGAACTCAAGAAGAGCTCAGTGAAGATAACAGAAACCATCTATAAGAAATCAAAATAATATTCAGAAAAGTAGTATCTGTACTGGGAATTGCCCATACAAAATTCTTCTGCGCTTGAATAAATATGTCATTTTGTAAATGCTTTACCCCTCTGGCTGATAGCTGGGATCCTTGGATTAGTTTTCTGGAATTATGAACTTGAAGAGGTATCTTGAGCTTTGATAAGCTAAGTAATTGAAATTAAGGTAAGAACGCTAGTGGAAGTACAACCGAGAAAGGATCTAATGCAAAGTTATTAATGCTGATACATTTAGCAGTAATAAGCAAGGCATCATGCTTAAATCAAACTATCATATTTGCATATATAAACAGAGAGTTATAATATTTTTGCTTCTAAAAATTCCTTGAGGAGTCACATGTTTATCTGGTGTCACAGTAGCATCGGCTTGCTGAAGATTATTTGAAGGATCAGCATGTTCGGCTGTCACTGATTTCTCTAACATCTGTCCCACAGAGAGACAAGCTGCACCATGAATTAGTGAAGACATACACATGCAGATCACTGTCATGATTATGGCAAACAATGCAGTTTGCCACCCTCCTGAGAGATGAAGAGAGCCATGGCGGACAGCTGCTTTAACCCTTTTTGACAATCTGTTTTCATTTCTCAGACACAGAAACCTGCCATTGGTTTCTGAATTCACAAGGTCTTTTTACGCTGCATGTTGCTCAGAGCATTGTTTTATAGGATTCTTGGCTGACTACTACATATTTGAAATGTTCTAAATGACAAGATTTTTTTTTTTTTTTTACATAAAATGTTGATACTACAGCATGCCTGAAAAGGTAGTTACTCACCTGTAGCAGGTGTTCTCTGTGGACAACAGAGCCCTCACATATATATGGGGTGATGTCCCCAACGGAGCCCTGTGCAGGAATAATACCAAGCTTCTAGTGGAAGCTTTTGGAAGGCTCTATTGCACCTGCGCACCTGTCTTTCTGCCTGCTGTGGCACCATCTTTTCCAGTATGACAATAAAGCTGTAGCAGAAGAATCTCTTCAGGGAGGTAGGAGAATTGTGAGGACTTAGTCCTACAGTCCACAGAGAACACCTGCTACAGCTGAGTAACTACTTTTTCTCCATGGACAAGCAGGAATAAAGGCCTCACATATGGGACTCCCGAGCTACAGGCTACCAAAAACCGAGGAGGCCGAAAAGTCCAACAGGGGGAAAGTGAACAAGGAACTGGAGAATCAACTATGTCAAGCATTGGAAGTCCCCAAAGGGGAACTCATCTGATTCGGCTTCTGCACCATACAGTATCTTACATTATCATTCATGCTCTTTTTGGGTTTTTGGTTTTTTTTAGTAGCCTACATAGGGTAGTAGGGCTTTGGGGGGATGGAGTTGGATTCTAATCGCCAAACAGATGCCAGAGTACAGATTGGCTGAAGTTGCTGTTGCATCGGCAATTCCCATACAGACAGTAGCAAGATGTGAATGTGTGAATAGAAGACCACATTGCAGCCCTACAGATCTCTTTCATGGGGACTTGGCAAAAGTTGGCCAATGATGCACCATGGCTCTGAAACTGTAAGCTGTGACATGAACCTCAAGGCTCAGGCTAGCCTAGGCATAAGCAAAAATGCTGCAGTCTGCCAGCCAAATCGAAAGAGTGTGTTTGTAGATGGCGGCTCATAGCTTGCTGGGGTCAAAAGAGTCAAAATGCTGGATGGACTTTCTGTAGACCTTCATCATCTCTAGGTAGAAGGCCAAGGCTCGCCTGCAGTCCAGCATGTGCAGTGCCATCTTCCCTCTTTGTGTGTGAGGCCCCGGAAAGTCGGCAGAACAACTGACTGATTAAGATGGAAAGCCGATAGCACCTTTGGGAGGAATCAAGGATGAGCGCACCTGATCCCTCTATTATGATGGAACTTGATGTACAGTGGATGAGCCACTAGAGCCTGGAGCTCACTAACATAGCATGCTGAGGTAACTGCCACCAGGAACAAGACCTTCCAGGGCAAGAACTTCAAAGGGCAGGAATTGAGCAGCTCAGAGGGAGTTAACATGAGCTGCGCCAGGACCACATTGAGATCCTAAGTCACTGCCAGAGGCTTGAAGGAAGATTTCGAGAGGAGCAAGCCTCGCATGAAATTAACCATTAAGGACTGAGTCAATATGGACTTTCCCTCCAAACCATAATGGTAAGCCCCAATTGTGCTGAGGCGAACCCTGACAGAGTTGGATTTGAGACCTGACTCCGAGAGGTGTAGAAGGTACCCGAGTAGCCTGTCAACAGAACAATTAAAGGAATCCAGCACCTGTTCCGTGCACCAGGAAGCAAATTTCTTCCATTTGAAAACATAAGACCTTCTCGTCGAGGCCCTCCAAGAGGCCAACAGAACATCTGTTACTCTGTAGGGCAGTTTAAGCTCCAACAGGACTAGTCTCTCAACATCCACACAATGAGGGCCAAGTGGGGTGCAGCATCCGCCTGTTCTCTTGTGATATAAGGTCTGGGAGAGTTGAAGCAGAAGGGAAAACCATGACTGTCTGGGCCAATACGGAGTGATAAGGATCATTGTACTCCTATCTGTCTGGAGTTTGAGCAGGGTCTTCGCTATGAGTGATATGGGAGGATACGTGTATAACAGGCCCTTCCCCCAGTGCAGGAGGAAGGCATCCAGAGCCAGCCAGCTGCACGAGGTGACCCCGGAGTAGAACTGATCCACTTGGGCATTGTGCTGAGTGACAAACAGATCTATCGAAGGGGTACCCCACCTCTGAAAGATCCAGGCCGTGACTTCCCTCTCCAGAGTCCACTCATGAGTCTGGAGGACATAGCTCAGATGGTCTGCTGGGGTCACACCAAAGACTTATGCAGAGGCACTATCACCTCCTTTTTTCTGCTAGCCATTCCTCTCTGTATGCACCCAAGCATCCTTCTAGCATTTGCCATCGCCTTTTCTACCTGTTTAGCCACTTTAAGATCATCAGACACAACCACGCCTAGGTTCCGCTCTTCTTTAGTGGACAAAAGTACTTCACCCCCTATACCAGTGGTTCTCAACCTTTTTTGTACCGTGACCCCTTTTACCATTGGTCAACTTGTGGTGACCCCCAATGATAAAATCAAATGTGTCTTTCTTCCTTTACCATTAACGCATTGTCGCTGTAATCATTTGTTGAATTATTAATATATTATAGGCCTTTGCAATATGTTTTTATTTATAAAATTTACTTATTTAAACCACAATAATTAATCACAATAACAACTAACAATATTTGATTTCAAAATTATGATGATTTTGTAGTCAAATCACTAATATGAAATAAAATTATTTTTTCTACCTTTGTCGTCTGACCAATTTATTCTCTGATCATGCTGGTCCCGATCTGAGGCTTCTGCTTTCCTGTCTTCTCTTAGCTCTTTCTGTGGTCCATGGTCCATCTGCCATTTCTTATCTCTTCTTTCGCTTTCTTCACCTATTTCCAGTCCTAGTAACCCTCCCCAGCATCAGCCCCTTTCCAGTCCTCACTCTCAGTACCTTCCATTGTCAACTTGCATTCCCATGACTGCCACTGGTGTCCATTCCCTTCCAGTCCCCCTCCTTCCCCATTGACCAGTCCCTTCTAGTACAAATACCATAGCAGCCCCTCTCAGATCCACTCCCTTCCAGTTCCATTCTCCCATCCCCTCGTATCAGCCCATTTGTAACCTTAGCCCCCAGTTTCCTTCCAGGGCCAGCAGCTCTATCCTCCCCTCCCCTCAATCAGCCCATTCCCAATCAAAGCCGCCCAATCAGCTCGCTTCCAGTGCTAGTCCCCCCTCAACCCCATTACCAGTCCTAGCCTCCCCTAATCAGCCCAATACCAGTCTTACCCCCCCCCATCAGCTCATTACCAGTCCTAGCCTCCCCTAATCAGCTCATTTCCAGTGCTAGTCCCTCCTCAACCCCATTACCAGTGCTAGGTTCCCCTAATCAGCCGATTACCAGTCCTAGCCTCCTCTAATCAGACCATTTTCAGTCCTACCTCCCTATCAGCACATTACCAGTCCCAACCCCCTCTTGATCAGTCCATTCCCAGTCCTAGCCTTTCCTAATCAACCCATTACCAGTCCTAGCCCCCCCATCTTCCCATTATAACCCTAACCTGCACTGTCTTTCCCTTCTGTCCAGCATTTATCCCCCATCTGTCCAGTATGTCCCCCTGTCTCTTCCCATTGTCCATGTCAGCCCCTTCCTTCCCTCCATGTCAGCCCCCTCCCTCCATCTCTCCATGTCAGCCCTCCCCTCCCTTCCCACCCTTCCTCCCTCCATCCATGTCAGCCCCCCTCTCTCCATTTCAGCCCCCTCTGTCCATGTCAGCCCTCCCTCCCTCCCTCAATGTCAGCCCCCCTCTGTCCATGTCAGCCCCCCTCCCTCCATCCATATCAGCCCCCCTCTCTCCATGTCAGCCCCCCGTCCATGTCAGCCCCCTCCCTCCCTCCATCCATCCCTCCATGTCAGTCCCCCCTCTGTCCATGTCAGCCCTCCCTCCCTCCATGTCAGCCCCCCTCTGTCCATGTCAGCCCCCTCTCTTTCTGTCAGCCCCCCTGTCCTTGTTTTCACCCTCGCTCCCTCCCTCCATCCTTCCCTCCATGTCAGCCCCCCTCTGTCCATGTCAGCCTCCATCCATCCATCAATGTCAGCCCCCCTCCCTCCCTCCTTCCCTCCCTCAATGTCAGCCCTTCCCTCCCTCCCTCCATGTCAGCCCCCCTCCCTCCCTCCCTCATGTCTGCCCCATTGCAGGTTCCCTGCCCCCTCCTCCCCTCTCCCTGTCTGCCTGCTACTGCCCTGTTCTTCTGCAGCCATGGCTCCCTGTCTCTTAGGGAACCGCGGCTGTGCCTGCGAAACCACTGTGGAACCTTCCCGTCTCCCAATGGACTCCATGCAGCATTGTCCCGCCTCCAAAGGAAGTGGTAAACAACTTCATTCGGAGGCAGGACAATGTTGCACAGAGCCCATCGAGAGGCAGGTAGGCTGCGCAATGGTTTTATAGGCATAGCCGCGGTTCCCTAAGAGACAAGGGAGCCGCGGGTGCATTAGAAGGGAGGCGGTGAGTTTGCCACTGCCGAGAAGCAGACTCGGCAGCAGCAACTTGGGTGCTTTTTTTTTTTTTTTTTAATGGCGGAGGGAGGCGACCCCCACTAAATCCTATGGCGACCCCCATGGGGGTCCTGACCCACAGGTTGAGAACCGCTGCCCTATACTATATTGCTCCCTTGGATTGCCACAGCCAAAATACATGACCTTACATTTTTTAACATTAAATCCCAGCTGCCAAATTCTAGACCATTCTTCAAGCTTAGCTAGATCCCTCCTCATGTTATCTACGCCTTCCTGGGTGTCTACTCTATTGCAGATTTTGGTATCATCCACAAAGAGGCAAACCTTACCCGACAGCCCTTCCGCTATATCTCTAACAAAGATGTTAAAAAGAATCAGACCAAGGACAGATCCCTGGGGCACACCACTGGTAACATCCTTCTCCTCAGAGTGAGCTCCATTTACCTGTACTCTTTGTCGCCTCCCACCCAACCAATTTCTAACCCAAGTAGTAACTTTAGGGTCCATCCCTAGGGTGCTCAGTTTGTTTATAAGTCGCCTGTGAGGAACAGTGTCAAAGGCTATACTGAAATCTAAATACACCACATCTAGGGATCTGCCTCGGTCCAACTCCCTAGTCACCCAGTCAAAGAAATCAATCAGATTTGTCTGACAAGACCTGCCTCTGGTGAATCCATGCTTCCTCGGATCCTGTAATCTGCTGGACTCCAGTAACCTCACTATTTTCTCTTTCAGAAGCGTTTCCAATAATTTACTCACCACCGAAGTTAAACTAACCGGCCTGTAGTTTTCAACCACATCCTTACTTCTGCTTTTGTGTAAAGGCACCACATGAGCCTCTCTACAGTCCTTTGGCACCACTCCTGACTCCAATGAGGCATTGAATAGGTCAGTCAGTGGAGCTGCTAGAATGTCCCCAAGTTCCTTCAGTATTCTAGGGTGTATCCCATCCGGTCCCATTGCTTTGTCTACTTTAAGTTGAGCTAGTTTCTCATGAACACAGTCTTCTGAAAATTGTTCAAGATGTCCCTCACTTCTGTTCCTGTTTGTGGGTGTTTTCTGAGGTCCTTCTCCTGGTTCTTCATCTGTGAACACAGAACAGAAATATTTGTTAAGCAATTCCGCTTTATCCTCATCAGCTTCTACATATTCCTCCCCTGCACCCTTGAGTCTGACAATACCACTTTTGCCCTTCCTCTTCTCACTAACATATCTGAAAAATGTCTTATCCCCCCATTTTATTGCATTAGCTGTTTCCTCCTCTTTTTAAATTTTTGCTTTCCCGACTACTTTGCTAGCTTCTCTAAGATTTTCCAAATGTAGATGCCTGTCTTCCTCTCTCTGTGATCTCTTGTATTTCATGAAGGCCTCCCTCTTTTTCTTCACTTTTTCAGCTACTTCTTTCGAAAGCCATAGCGGTCTCCTTTTCCTTTTACCTTTATTTACCATTTTAACAAAAAGGTTTGTTGCCCTTAAAATATTCCCTTTCAGTTTTGCTCACTGTTTTTCTACATCCCTCAGCTGTTCCCATCCCGCTAATGACTCCCTGAGGTATTGGCCCATCCTGGCAAAGTTAGTCTTCTTAAAGTCTAAGACCCTCACCTCTGAATGGATTCTAACAGCCCTAGACCTAATACTGAACCACACCATCTGGTGATAACTGGATGCAAAATGATCTCCCACTACAACATCAGAAACACTTTCACCATTGGTAAGAACCAAGTCCAGTATGGCCCCTTCACATGTGGGGTCTGTTACCAATTGCTTGAATAGTTCTCCCTGTAGAGAATCCAGGATCTCTTTACTTCTTGATGATACTGCAGCAGGAATGTGCCAATCAACATCTGGCATATTGAAATCCCCTATCAGTAGCACTTCCCCTTTCCTAGCAATTCTGCGTATGTCTTCAATTAACTCTCTGTCCACCTCTTCCTCTTGTGAGGGAGGTCTGTATATCATGCCAATGCAAATAGATTTCTCTTTCCCTCTTTCTAGTTTAATCCACAATGCCTCCTCTTTCCCTTTTAAGCTCTGTAATTCCAAAGCTTTAATAGTATTTTTTACATATAGTGCCACTCCTCCTCCCCTTCTTCCTACCCTGTCCTTTCTGAATAAAGTATAGCCAGGTATAGTTGCATCTCAGTCATGGTTTTCTGTGAACCATGTTTCTGTAACTGCCACTAAATCCAAGTTGGCGACTCCCACCAAGAGCTTCAACATCAGGGATATTATTTCCCATGCTACGGGCATTTATACACACTGCTTTCCATATGTTACCCCCGTTACCCATTTCCATAAAGGTATTTAATGTATCACTTACCTGGGAGCTTTCACTAACCTGGGGGCTTTCTTCACCCATCCCCAATGAATCTAGTTTAAAGCCCTCTTCAGTAGATTAGCCAGTCTACTACTGAAGATGCATTGACTTTTCTTAGACAGATGGATGCCATCTCTGTTCTGCAACCCTTGGAACAGCATTCCATGGTCTAGGAAACCAAAACGCTCTCAATGACGCCATCCACGCAGCCATGCATTCATCTCCAGGATGCGAGCCTCTCTGCCTTGGCCTTTACCCTCAACAGGGAGGATTGAAGAGAACACCACCTGTGCACCTAACTGCTTCACCCTCTGTCCTAGAGCCATGAAGTCACTTTTGATATGCTCAGAGGGATACCTGGCAGTATCATTTGTTCCGACATGGATTAGCAACATTGAGTAATAGTCGGTGGGCTTGATGAATCTCGGCAAACTCTCCATAACATTTTGGATTCTGGCACCAGGCAGACAGCATACCTCTCTGGACATCAAGTGTGGTCAGCAGATGGATGCCTCAGTACCCCTCAGAAGAGAGTCTCCAACCACCACTACCCTTTGTTTCCTTGTGGTCACTGATTCTTGCAAATTTGGGGTACTTGAGCTCTGGTTCTTCCCTTTCCAGGGATGCTTTCACCTCCTCCACTTCCAGGGCTGCATAATGGTTCTCCAATTCAAGGGCTGGAGAAGTTGGATTGGTGATTCTGCAGGCCTTAGTGACTTGTGTCCAACCTTTGTCATTCTGTTGGCACCCATCTTCTCCTCTGCTGAAGAGCTTGGTTGCTGAAAGAAGCATCTCATCAGTGTACTTCTCACTGTCTTGAAGGCTCCTCAGCCTCGCCAACTCCTCTCTGAGTTTCTCCACTTGTTTCCTCAGAGCTTCAGCATGTAGGCACCCTGCACATGGAACCGGTCCTTCAACTGGCATTGGGACCTTTGTCTGGACAGAGGCAGAAGCTGTAACGGGGGTAGGAGCTTTAGCAATATGATTTTTCTCAGCCATTGTTCTGTTCGTGGAGCTTAGGTATCTTCCCAGCTGTCCTTTCAGAGAAACAGCAGTTAAATCTCCTTAATTATATTCAAAATGTGCTGTTCCAAGTCCCTGTGCTTTGTTAAATGGGGAGGTGCCCTATAAAGCAAAAACTGCTCACTAGGGGTGGGTGGGAGTTGGGGTGGGTAGGGAGGGAACTAACCCTTGATTTGGTGTCAGCAGTTCCCAAAGGCTGAGAACGTTGCTAGAGTTTAAAACCTAGTCCAGCAAAGAAAATATTTTTACTAAAGCACCACAAAGAATGTAAGTTTGCTTTAAAAATATACCAAAACCCTTTTAAGAGTTCCCAGTGAGAGAGCTAGCAATTTAATAAAAATAAACCCTCAAATCCTTAGCGTTGTTTGACCTGTAGAGCCCCTGTTAGGAATGCCTCAACAGGGCAGAGCTCTGAAGCCTTTTATGCAGGTCTCAGCTGCTCTCAGGTAATCAGGCCCACTAACTCCTGATTAGGTGTCAGCAGTTTCACAAAAGCTGAAAAGGTTACTAGAGTTTAAAACCTAGTCCAGCAAAGAAAATATTTCTACTAAAGCACCACAAAGAATGTAACTTTGCTTTAAAAATATACCTAAACCCTTTTAAGAGCTCCCAGTCAGAGAGCTAGCAATTTAATAAAAAATAAACCCTCAAATCCTTACCATTGCTTGACCTGTAGAGCCCCTGTTCAAGAGAGGCCATCTTGAACTTTTCTTGCACCAAAAAGGTGTTGAGGTTTCTGAGGTCCAGAAGGGGCCAATCCCCCCCCCCCTCCGTCTTTCTGGGGGCCAGAAAGTACCTGGAATAAAATCCCTGCCCTATATGCTCTTTAGGTATGAGCTTGATGGTGAGATCAGTCAGAAGGGTGGAGATTTCCCTTTGAAGTAGCTCCAAATGTAGAGGGTCTAGAAGATATGCCCTTGACGGGCAATGAGGCAGCAGCTCTGCAAGGTTCAACGTATTTATTTATTTTTGTGATTTTTATACCGCCATTTTGGGTGATCATAGCAGTTTACATCCAGAACTACTGAGATACACATATCAATCATATGTATTTACATGATTCTTACAAGTTCAACTTATTTACAATTCAAGTGGTTAAAGAAGTCTTTGGAATAGTTTTAGGAAATATTCCTGGGTGGTTGTGTGTGAAGAGTGGTATCTAAAGAGTATGTGGTGGTTGATTTGTAGAACATGTAATCACTTTGGACTAAATGTAGCACCCACGAGTCTGAAGTTATATGGGGCCACCTGTGGGCAAAAAGAGTGAGCCGACCTCCAACCGTTGGGTTCCCCTCTGTGGTCACTGGCAGATTAGCTATGTTCCAGAGGAACCCAGTAAAAAAACTCGCTCCCCGCTTGGGTTGCAGGGCAGGCTAAGTCTTTTGAGGCTTCTCCTGATGCTGCAGGCAAGGAGCCTATGTCTTTTGCTAGGAGGTTTGAGGACCAGGAAAGTACCTACATTGGCATGGGTAGTTGGCCTTCTTCTGGTCTCCATCTTGATAACTCCTGTAATAGGCAGCAAAATCAGACGTGCATCCCAAAAGCCTGGTGAGGGTAATGTGCTGCTTCTCTATGTTGCCAGTTTTCTCCTCCACCAGTTCTCTGAAGAGATTCTCTCCCTGGAATGGCACATCTGCAAGCTTATTTTGCACCAACTGTTCCCAGTCAGAAGACTGAAGACAGATGAGCCTGCAGGCTCCAATACCCACTGCCACCACTCTGGAGACTGTCTCAAGGGTGTCATATGTTGTTATGACCAGGAATTTTCAGCAGTCCTTGCTATGGCCCACCAGGACATGATAATGCTCTGGGGCCCCGGAGGGAGGAATGGGCACAAGTCAGTGAGATCACACATGATGTCCTTCAGAAACATGCTCATGTAGAGCTGGTAACAGTATACTCTAACCACAAGCATGGAGCTCTGGAAGCACCTCCTTCCACAGGAGTCCAACGTCTGAGCCTTCCAGGGGTGTTGAAGAATGAGTCTTGGTGCACTTAATCCTTTTTAGGGCAGACTCCACCACTGAGGAGTGGTGTGGAAGCTAAGGTTTCTCAAATCCAGGGGCCTTTTGAACCCAGTACATCGAGTCCAGCCTCCTACTGACTGATGGCATAGTGATGGGGGTTCTCCCACATTCTCATTTGCAGCCTTTGTAGAATTCAGTGTACCAGCACCATCACTGCTTCCTTAGGAGCTGAGGAGTATTGGAAGACCTCCAACTCCTCTGCCCTGGACTCATCCTTCCTCTTCATATCCCTCACAAAGTCCCGGAAGGAGACTTCCGCCATTCATGTGAAGAGGACGAGTCTCATGGAAGCTCAGGAGGTCTGCTCTCTGACAAGTACTCCTATTATACATCATTCAGACAGTCATCAGACTCAGAATCCGAAAGGAAATTGAAGTACCTCTGATCTTCTGCCTCACAGCTCCCTCCGGCCTCAAGGGAAGTGGGAGCATTGACAGGATCAATGATGCATCGAGGGCTTCTGGAGTTTCATCAGGACATCAGAACCTTTCACACTCAAGAGAGAGAGGACCCTGCCAGGAACCAGCATCAGATCTCTTTGATGCCCTGATGTTGATGGCTCCATAGGCAGAGCAGGCATCTTGAGAATAGGCTGCACAATGCTCAGTGATGAAACCCTGGAAACCAAAGTATTAGTCAGCTGTGTTTCTAGCACTGATACAATGCGAGACTTGAGCACCTGAAGGGGTTCCTCCATGGCTGCCGATTCCAAAGACCTTGAGGCCTGAGCAGCTTCGACCAATGTCTCTAGTATCCCTATAGGGGTATCAGCATAGCCTCAGTTGTCAGAAGATGATAGGTGCCCCTCCAAAACTCTGGAGGTTGATTCCTCTCTCCAGGGCACCCTAGCAGGCTGTTCATGGCCATCGCTCTTGACATTGCATCGGGAAGGGTTGCAATGCAAAAGCACATGGGACTTAGCCCGGTGCTCAGAAGGTTCCCCTTCTACACTGGTGAGTCGAGGGCGAGTCCTTCTTCAATTCAAGGTGGAGACTGACCAATGACCAATGCTCCGGGGCACAGCAGGTGCTTGGATCTGATTGAGCCTGGGAACCTCTTGATGTCTATGCACCTTTGGAGGATCCTAGGGGAGTAATAGAGACCAATGCTGGTGCTGAAGATGCTGAATCAGACTTCTGTCCAAAGAGGTATTTTCTCTGCTTCTCTCAACCCCTCAGGCCTCTCCTTGTCATCTGCAAGCACAAATTGCAAGAAGAAGGCTGGTGATCCAAACCCAGACACTAGAGGCACCAACTGTGCTTGTCAGTGACTAAGGTAGTCCTGGCACATTTGGTGCATTTTTTTAAACCACTGGCCAGTTTCTGGGACATTTCTGAGAAGATGGCCATGATGATAACCAGAGACCCAGGAAACAAGAAAATAAGTTACCGAAAAAGCACCAGAACTGAAGACAGAATTATGATTGACAGACCCAACTCTACCAACGGCAAGCAGAAAAGCAAAACAAAAACAAAAATGACCCCTGAAGGGGAGAAAACAAAATGTTTACCAGCGGACAACCGACTCACATCTGTGGGGCTCCGCAGAAAATGAAGACTGGAGAAGATGGCACCATGGCAGGAGGGAAGGCCGGCACACTGGTGCAGTGGAGACTTCCAAAAGCTTCCAATAGAAGCTGGGGAGCATTCCCATGTGGGCTCCATCAATGACATCACCCATACGTGAGGATTTCATTCCTGCTTGTCCACAGAGAATATAAGGTGCACAACAGAACTAGAATGCTTCACTTTACAGCCCAACATATGAAAACCTTATATTCAACTTCTAATGTCACCTCCGTAACAGCAACACAAGCTCCACTGCTAGGCACTCTGTGAAGTAAAACAGATTCCTGCAAAAAGAGACACTCAGAACTTCACTGTATCATAAAAATACTCACCCCCCAAGGCTCCAACAGCATCAATCCTACCTACTTAAAAGCAGCATTGTAAAATTTCCCCAGGTCCAAGAACACCAACACTTCATCTTAAAAAAAAAAACAGAACAAGTGGATTGCTACCAGTTCCCATACAGAAACCAGAAGTTAGCAGAATACCTCCAGTACAGAACATAGGCAGACCTTCACCACATAAAAAGAAAAGAATACAAATTAGAAATAGAAGCACACATACTAAAACTGAAACCAGATTCCTCAGCAGTGGAACACGGAAGAAGGAAGGAAATGTATATTGTCCTACACTGAGCAAACTACAAAGACATAAGGAATGCATAGTCCCAAAGTGATATATTTCAATCACTGAAAACTTGAAATAAAAATATTTTTTTAGTGTCTGTTTTCTGTTCTGTTTATTTTTCAACTGAAATTGGCCCTGGCCTCTTTCCACTTTCTCCTTGTGGTCTTTCCCTAAATTCTTTTTTCTAGGTCTCTGTTCCATTTTCCTTTTCTTCTCCCTTTGTCTTCTTTCCTTCCTCCAATTTTCTCTGACAGCGATCTTCCATTTTTTGTTCCATTTTGTCCAGTCTGCTTCTCTATCTATCCAGAGGTAGATATGACTCACCCTCTATCTTCAATTTCCCTATTTTTACTTCTCACCTACCTAGCAGCTTTCTGTCTTCCACTCTGTTTCCCTATTCCTAATGCTTTCACCAGTCTACAGTTTAGCCTCTTTCAATTGCTCTCAAGTCCTTGCTTTTTACTTACTGCACTCATCTTCTCTCTAGTTCTCGTCTACCTTCCTATCCCTCTCTCATCTTCTCAACAGTCCCCAGCTCTTTCTCTGTTCCTCACCCCGCCCATCTTCAATTCATTTCTTCTGTTTCTTACCTCTAAGCCACTCTCCCATTCCTCCTTTCACTTTCTCCACTTCCACCTCTCTCACTCCTTCAAAGACCCATCCCATTCCTCTTTGTCTCTGACTCCCTTCACTGCCTCCTATTCCTTTCTATTGCCTCCTGACCCCCTCCTTAGCATTTCCTGGTCCTTCCCACCATCTTTCCATCTTTATTCACACTGTCATGCACGTCAAAGCTGCGCGCACACAACCATCCAATTTCTTAATCCCCAAGTCCCCACATTCACACCTAATCCAATCAATCACCACCTAAGCCCTGAGACTCAATTTTCTTCCTAATACCCAATTTTTGAATCTGTCATCTTTCAGCTCTTCTACCAATCTTTTAGTCCCACCTAACTCTGAATCCCTCCCTGCTCTGCCCTCATCCTTATATCCCCCTGCTTCCCCCAGTCTCTCTCATCATCATGACTCCCCCGCTTCCCCCCACTCTCTCTCATCATTAAGGTGCTTCCCCCGCGAAACACACTTGCCTGAAGAAATGGCTTTGATTATCACCTATCCTATTTAGGGGTATGTTTACTAAACTGCGTTAGTGCAATTCGCGTTAGGAGCCGCGGTAGTGACAGAAACCCCAAATAAGGACATGGGCGGTACATCGTCACCACTAACGCGCGTTCAAAACATTAACGAGCGTTACCGGGCACGGTGGCGCGTTACTGCGCGTTAATCGTAAGAAGACGTACAGACACAAAGCACTGAAACAGAGCTGTAGCACAATGGTTACGGTACTGACTGCTGTTACAGGCAGCATGGGTTCAAGTCCCCAGTGTGCCTAACATGGAAGGCTGTCCCAGGCATCACCCTGTACATTATAGAGGGAATGAGGAGGCATGTTTTTCGTTACGTTGAGTATTGGTGTCAGAAACACACCCTCGGAGTGTGCCAGTCACGTACGTCGGTGCGTGCAAGGCTGCGTGCGTGGGTACGTGTGTTTTTACCAGTGGGGGCATCTTATATTACAGACTCTGTAGGGTGTCTTGCACCTATGCATTATGCTAGCAGACGTACGTGTGATGGCCTATGGTTTATCAGAGCCTGTGAGCAGGTGCTGGAGTTTCACAGGGTTGGATTGTGCCAGTCACACCCATGATGCACTGCACATGCAAATCAGCTGTCCACAGATACACACCATGGGGAATGCACCCCCACAGCACCTCGGCCTGATAGGGGGTACTGACCGTGTGTTGTACTGGCACAGAGTAGCTACACACCGTCACATTGTGCGGGTACTGTGCTCACCCTGAGGGTGCAGTGAGGCACCCAGCACTAGGTCCACAGCACCATCCATGGCACAGGTCCAAAGCAGTGTTACAGTGTGAGATAGGTAGTTTCTGCAGGACCACCTTGGACATCTCTGTCTGCTTCAGTCAGGTGTAGCCCCATGCACCACCACCCCCCCTCCCCCAGGGTGGCAAACAGGGCCTCCCATCAAAGGTGGCAGTAGAGGGGAACATTAACCCTAGTCCTGCTGAGGAACAGACATCCCACAGGGCAATCAATGCAGCTCTGTACACAGCCATAACACAATAGCAAACAGACATTAGGCCTGGATATGGTATGCTGCACCCCACCACTATCTGATATTCCCCTGGTGCAAGCCATCAGCCACTGCACCCTGCAAGCCACTCCATCACAACACCTACCAGCTGCAAACAGTCTGCTAGTGCCCAGTGGAGATGCCTGCACCCAGAACTGGGATGTCAGCATACACAGCAAGCAGATACATCAGTGACTGGGCCCCAAAAGGAAACCCATATTTATTACATGAGAGAAATACTAGATAGCACCATGGGAGTGCCTAGCCATGCTCTGGTCACTGCACAGTCAGGGTGAGAGTGATCTCTCAGCAGGATATACTGAGGTCACCCTGTCTGTGTAGGTGGTGGCCGGGCACTACAATGTGCCTGTCACTGCCCTATGCCCTGTGCAGATGCACCCTGGCCAGGCCACCCTGTCCGGCCTATACCCATGGTACCTTGCTCCTCATTATGCACATTGGCAGCCCAATACTGGCAACATTGCTGGCAGTGTGGACTGTGGAAGGTGTGTGCAGCCACCACACACTGGATAGACAGACAGCCACCCCCACACCTATGCCAGCATTGTGCTACTATAGAGGTGGTCAGCAGCCATACCCACCACACCAGTCATGGGCATAGTACAGGCATGGATATGGTACACAAGGCTGTTGGGGGGTCACTCCCCAGGGTGGCGAACACTGTCAGAGACCAGACCTGCAGCAAACACCGCAGACATCAGAATGATTGTTATGGTGGAGCTCAATGAGCAATATGTGCTTAACGTAGGAATTGATATCTGCCAGTTATCATAGGGAACGTTTGATAGCTCTGTACCATATACCCAGGTGTAGGGTGGCATTGCTAAGGTATGCAACTGCTAGTATTGGGAGATACAGGCAGGGCCCAATGTCTTGCCTCTCCAAGAGGCATTGGCCAATGGGGCCTGTGGGTGGGTGTGTGGCCCTGTTGGCTGCTGCTTTACGGCAGAGTTCCCCGACTCCAGTCCTGGTGTTTCAAACACTGTTCGGGTTTTCATGCTGTCCCTCATAAATATGCATGAGCTACATCTGCATACCATGGGGGTGGTGCATAGCTATGCAGCACAGGCATCTTTATTAGAGGCAGCATGAAGCCGGAAAGGTGTGGGGCCCTCCAGGACTGCATTTGTGGGACTCTGCTTTAGGTAATGTGCCTGTTTCTGGTGTCTGTGTTTGGTGTGGTAAAATATAGGCCATGCGTATGTTCTCTGCAATGAAGGAGTGTCTTAACTATCACTGTTTAGTGGTGGGTAAAACTGTGGGGACTGGGTTGGCAGGAGCCTCAGCTAGGATTTGAACCTGTGTCCCTCTGGTCTTACAGGTACTGGCTGTGTCTGTTGCACCACACTGTGGCCACAGGGACAGTGCAGTCCCTGGAGTTAGTTAAACCGGCCTGACGAGTCAGATACCCTGCTCTGCAACAGGTTTACTGTGGCCTCATTTACCTTGTATGCAGACAAAGGTGCACATAATCCTCACAGGAGACCTCAGAAAAGGGGCACACACCCATAACCAAGCTGGGCAACAATGATATCATTGGGCAATATTACACAACACTCCCAGGACAGCTCCATTACAATGACATGATTTTGAAAGGGTCTGTGGAGCGTAGACCCTTCCACACATCATTCCTTTGTTATTTGGTGCTTTCCAGGGAGTGTTGTTCCTTGTTGCCCATTGCTATCACTGTTGCCCAGCTGAATTATGCTTTTTAAAATGTTTCTTGTGGTCATTTTTAACGTTTTATGTGAAATTTTGTTCTGTGCACATGTATCACACTGCTCACGTTTGTGGGTTTCCCCGGTTTTTCTGTACATTGCTGACGGAAATGGTTTCTCTTCCCTTTAAATGCCTTTAACGACAGGTTTTCATTCGCGTTGGAATTGAGCTCAGAAATTCAGCGCGTTAGTAGGAGGGGAGCCTCTCCCCGCCCACTCTCCGCCCATTGACCCCTTCTCTCCACCCACTCTCCACCTTCTGCGCTGTTTTAACGCGCCGCGGAGGTCTACGATCGTTGACTGCAGTTAACGCGCGTAAAGTACGTTTAACGATCGTTAGCACGTCAGAACGTGCGTTCGGACATGCTAACGATCGTTAAGCATACTTTACGCGCGTTAATCACAATTACCGCACTTCAGTAAACATCCCCCTTAGTGTTCCAAATGCACAATAAAAATCAAACCATTACAAAAAGTAAGTAAAATATTCAATAATTCTCCTAAATCACTAGGAGCAAGATGACAGATTAACTTACATTCATTCATATGGCTGATCTATATTGGCCGAGATATCGTAAATGAAATCACACACTGCATAACACTGCATAAGCCAATCAGACCTTTTTCCATCGGAGGTCATATATAAAACTGTTCTGAATATGACTCAACTTAGGAAACTGCAGAAAAATGGAAAGAGCTTTATAAATAAAAGTTTAAAAGGAGCATTTTTTTAGCTGATAGATTATGGCTGTTGCTATCAGCTATGCATACTCTTTTCATTGGCTGAACCCTGTTTTTACAAAATAACCACAGAGTGAGGGTATTTTATAAAGACATACATGCCATTATGGGAGTCATTTTAGAAGTTCTAATTGTGATTTCCACATCTGAAAATGCTATTTTAGAAAGGCCTGAATATACACATGTCCAGTGCAAAACATCCAAGTCACATGGGAGTGTGTCAGAAGCGTGCCCTGGGGGGATCGATACATGTGTGCACGTCTCAATTTGCCAGAGGTGTCTATGATTATACCTGCCCCAGAGCACAAACAGGACTCTGAAAAGTGTTCATTTCTGCAAACCAACAACTAAAGGGTGAAGAGGGAAATGTCCTCTCAGTCCCCCCCCCCCACCAGATATTTTTGGCTCCTTCAAAAATTCCTGCAAGTAAATAGGCATTTCACCTGTCTCCCATGCTGCTGCACGTCTCCATCTTCAAAATAGCAGGCGGGGCCGTGTATGTGGGGAGAAATACGTACATGGGCACGTTCAGAAACAGGGCCGCGGGCAAGTCTATGGTTCCAGAACAGTGAAAATCTGCACCTGCTTGACCCATTACTCTGCACATTCCCGTTTTTCACTTTTCTGCATTGCAGACACGTATCTTTCAGGGTGGGGAAAGCGATTTTGCAAGGTACTTGCACATACTCCCTTCTCTGCTGCCCCTCTCGCTGAATAGAGAACATGGATGTGGACATTCCAACTTTCACCTAAACAGCCTATGTAAAATGTGCCTTCATGTACCTTTATAAAATAGCCAAAAAAATAGGGACCTACGTGGACTTCCCTACCTAGTTGACTTGTTATGAAATTACCCTATGGAAAGGTTAACTATTACTGAGAGATTATGTCTTTTTTGCAAATGTTTTTCTATTCTCTTCCTCTTTTTCTGCACTGTCCTTTGCAATGTTCATTACATATTCCATAACAAAAACCAATCCTTTCTTGGTGATAATAGCAGCTATCCATGCATTTGAAAAAAGGACATTACGTTCTCATTATACTGGGATCAGATTGTTTTCAAGACAACACTCTGACTGAGTCAAAGTATCTCATTAGAGCTGCCATACGCATTGTTGTATAACATCCCATGCCATTTTTCTCCTTGGACACATTTACATAAACATTTCTAATCACTGTACTGCAAGAGACTCGTTGAAATAATTTATGACTTTTAGGTAATATGTCATGTGAACCATAGCATATGGCATGATAGTGCAAGATAGCAATCTTGATTTCTGGAGGGGCCTGAAATAATCCTCTGGGATGTATGTAAGTATACTAAGATATAAAGACCATCGGGATATGTACACTGGTTTACACCTTTCATCTGGGACTGACAGATGGTTTAGTGCAGAAGCTTAAATACTGGTAAAATGTTACATTTATTTTGTTCATGCTGGGTACTTCTGAATTCTTGGTTATTTTAGATCTATTCATTATCAAAAGAATATTAAAAAAGAATAAAATAATCTTAAGTTAGCAAACTTGCAGGGCACTATATTTTCTTCCTATCTTGGTTCGCCTTTCTCCTTAATGTAAGCACAAAAAGAGACATATCAGCCACAACTGTAAGAGGCAAGCAAAGACAGTAGTGGTAAAGAGAACATAAACAACAAAGAGTTGGACAAAGATATATTTTTAAAAAGTTTTAAAATGTAAAAGATCACAGTAGATTATGAAAACGTTATAAATAAACAAAACATATACAAATATAACATGGCCATATTTCAATGTATCACCTATTTCAGGAGTAAATTCACCTGAAAACAATTTAACCAGTCACCGGGCTTTAGACAGATCAGGTGGAGCCTTATGTTATATGCATCAACACATGTGGCAGAGACAGCGCTTACCTGCTGCATCCTCCATAATGACACTGACAGATAGCACCTCTCTGCCAACATTAATTGAGGATTGCCCAAATATCATCCTTGCCCCCTTGCACACATCTAGGATGATACAGTACGGGAGAGATGGGTCTGAAGGTGAGGGCTTGCTAAATGTCTTAGCTAACTTGCATATTTTGGGAGTTTTCCTTGTACAAACCAGCTATCCTGTTGTAAACAAAGTCATACCAGAATACTCTCTTCAGCCTGGATTGAATGTATGATGCAGGCAGGGTGTCCTTAGAGGAGATCCAACAGGGGTTGCAATTTCAAACCACATGCTCTAAGAGTGGGGGAAGGGGGGCAGTATGTTGCCATAGCACAGCCACCCCCAACAATAGAAATTTGTCTGAGTAAAAGATTGAAGTACATACAACAGCGAACTAGTGCCCCACTGTGGCTGCTTCACCCTGGGCCCCCATTATCCCCAATGATCAGTCATGAGAGTGTGGGATACATGTTTTAGACCTGTATCCATCACTAAACTCATATCCTGGAAATTTAGAAGTGTGCATAGCAGTTCACATGCCAAAGAAAAAAGCTTCTACTTACACACAAATAGATGTACAGTGATTTCATGCCGGAAGCACATGTGCAACGGGGGCTTTTGCATCAGCGTAATCCGGACAAGAACTGATTGGCACCTGGCTTGGTTCAACTTCCAAGACAGATTGATCCACATTGGGTTTGACCCATCTTTCTGAAGAGTCTTGCACTCTTGCTTTTAACAAAGAAATTGATAGGAACAGCCAAACTATCCAGTAAGATTAAACCCTGTCTGTTCCTGACTCTCATGTCGCATCTCTGTGATATGTGATGGTTAATGTGTCATGTGTAGGAACCCTGCAAAGGGTGCATAGGGTAATATCTTTCTGGCACACCTGAGATGATATCCTGAATAACCTTGTACTCATTCTCCCAGTTCTTCCATTCTAGGCCCATAGCCTCTAAGTGAGCATGTCCAGAGGAAGATTTGTCCTTGCAAAGTCAGCATCACTACTAAGAGCTACAGTGTGGAACAGGCATTGACACATATTAAGATGCAGTGAGGAGAGGGGAGGGCAGGGAAAGCCTTCATAGAAAGGTTATATATAGAGTTAGTGAAATGATCATGGATCCAGGACTCAGCCCTAGGAAGTATGATATTGAGCTGCGTGTGGGATGGGAAGGTGACAGAGGACTATGTGCATGTGTGTATGTGTGTGTGTGTGTGTGTGTATGTCCGAGGTGATGACAGAGGGGTGCATGCATCTTTGTCACAGGGCTCTCAAGGCGTGGGGGGAGATGTGATAAACACATATGATTTTTTCCTTGGTTCTGCATAAACTCCCTGTCCCAACCTCTTGCAAGTTTCCTCCCTTTCTTGCCACTGACCCTAACATTCTCTTCCACCCTTCTCTGTCACCCCTTGCATGCTTTCTCTTCCCCCCACTTCTTCCTCTTTCCCTCACTCACTTTAGCTATGCAGGCTGCAGTGTAGCCATGACAGAGGCTCCACACTGCCTACTCCTCCAACACTTCTGGATAGGGGAGATGCCTGCTCTCAACATCAGCTATGATTACTTCAGGTTTCCCCTGCAAATTCAAGCTCTCTCTCTCTCTCTCTCTCTCTCTCTCTCTCCCTCTCCATGGCGCAGGCGGTGAGAAGGCATCTGGGGCTCCTTCAGAGTTTCCCCTTCCAGCTTTCTCTCTTATGGTGGTGGGTGGGAACGAGACCTTCTTTCCTCAATGAAAAAGAAAGCAGGCAGAGGAAGCCCCAGAGAGGATCTGGGGGTATCACAGCTCCAGAGCTGCTGCTACCCCTCTGCTGGTGGAGGAGTGGAATCCCCAACAAACAGATATATACGGCCTGACAGAGAAACAGACACTGCCAGCCACAACCTCCCCAATAGGCACTATCACTTATAGAAAACATGCCTAAAAATTTCTGAACCATAGGAGTAATATTGGCATTGGTGACACATGTGGTCACAGTAGCCTTTACTGGATGTTTAGTGTGCCCTGTTTTATTTGTCTAGAATATTCACGGCATGCAACTCTTATACTGCAAAGAGAAAATGTACACACCTTTTCATATTTCTTTGTTTATGCCATTGAGAAGAGAGACGGAAAAAAGGAGAAGGAACTTAAGTCCTCACATCACAACTTGTACTAGATATGACTTCATCAGGCACAGTGCCTTCAAACACATTACTCAGGACGAGGGCTTTGAATATTCAGTGACGCTTCAGGCTAGTGATTCTGCTTTAGTTAAGTTTCTTGTCTTCAGGAAGCCCTTGACAAAGGTCACAAACAATTTGCCTGTTCCTCTTATTAAAATTAAGATAGAAAGCATTTATGATGGCTCTGCCCAGCAGCTACCTTCCTCGTCTGTAGCAGCTCCAACATATGCTTGTGAGATAATGAAAAATGGAGCATTAAATACAGTAGCAGATTGAATCTCGTTCCAAGGTAAATATAGTATGCCAAGAATTTTTCTCCCTTCATTTCCTCAGAGTCTGCTTAGCGTTAAGGTGTTAATATAATCACTAATACATGGTAAAATTTGCAAATATACTATACATTAGATCAATTTGTCCTTGGAACCCTATATAATTGTTAAACAGACATCTGAACATTATTTGAGTATTCATAATACTAATGGACTGTATTCCAAGCTTGTGGGGAGGGGGCACTAGAGAGCTTGCTGCTCGATGGATGCATGAGAAATCTGCTATCTGGGGAACAAGTTAGAAAAACAGCAAACCCTGCAAGTCAAATTGCTGTCTCTTCCAAATACTTAACCTAAGAGATAACTGTCATGGCCAGTGGTACAGTAAATCAGGCACAATAAAAGCACCTTTCTGAGCATCATCCTGAACAACAAGGGAAAGGGATTTAGCTCATTCCTTTTCTCAGAGGTTCAAGGCAAGTTACATTCAGGCACAGTAGCTATGTTCCTGTCCCCTGAAGTTTTGCAAGCTATATTTGGATTTGAGGCAATGGAAGGGTAAGTAATCTGATCACAAGGAGCACTAGTGGGATTCAAACCCTGGATTCCCTGGTTCTAGCCTGCTACTCTAACCATTAGGCTCCTCCTCCGCTCCATACCAGACAGGATCCTTCACCATCTCTATAAATGACTGCTGGCAAGGAAACAAACTGAAACCTCCCATGCCATGATCTGGAAGGAAATGCCCTTCCTAAAGACACTAAGGGAGTCATTCTGAACCATGAATAAGCCGCCTGTATGTGTGAGATAGACATTTATCTCAGAAAAACGTACAGAACTGTATTCTGAACCTCTGCATCCCCCGCACATACACAGCATTTAAATGGGGATCACAGAACATGGGCAGGAAGGGGTGGAACGGGAGCATGGTCAGTCACGGAGACATATACAGCATATTCTGGTCACACCCATGTATGTCTGCAGTCAGCCCCCCAGATGTCCATGTTATATCCGCAAAATCGTGCAATAAAGGTACGACTTAGAACTATTACTGCTCCTCATCCCAATGTAGCCAATAGTGGTGACTGGATGTCTAACCTACGCTGTGTACTGGCGTGACTACAGTTCGGAAAACCACAGCATGCCGTGTTACAGAACAGATAGCAGAGGAGTGGGAGGATGTAAATCAAAGCAGCAGAAATGAACACCCCCACAAATGTTTGCAGTAGACCACAGGTGCTCAATACGGCTATGCTGGCAGTTGCTGTGTGAGCTAGAGGGGCACAGCTAGTGCTACCTAACAATGCCCATGTCCTGGCAATGATACTGGTGATGGAGTCCTAGCACCCCATGTGAAAATGTAAGCCCAGTCATCGATGCTATGTGCAGCACCCAGCCAACTAGAGTGTTGCACTCCACACAGCAGATTACTACAATATGCTCTATGCAAGTGTACAGTCCCCTGATGTAGATAAGGTCATATGTAAATCCTATCGGGACACTATATTGGGGGTATTTTACGCCAGCAGTGATATGACACATATCTTGTGCACAGGTCACTGCTGTGGTTGTTTACATATGTGGGCCTGTAATGTGCAATGCGCATACGTGATTTGGCCCTTGAGGCTGATATGCTAGAAGGGCTGTATGGGCCTTCTGCAGCTCTGTATATGTTAGAGGTCCACTGTTGTAGTTATCATGTATGTACATAGCCACATAGAAATGCAGTGAGCAGGTATGATGCTGGGTTGGAAGTATCGATTGCTATTGTTTCCTTTCCATCAGCTAAGACATGCAGTGCAGGGCAGTGTTTTGGCAGACGGCTGTTTCTGTGGGACTGCAAGTGAGAGTGTGTGTAGGTGCATTGTTAGAGGGATGCACAGGAGGGGAGGGGGCAAGATTGCTCATCCACATATCCAGGGGGAACAGATATGCCTGGCAGGTACCTGGACCATAGGACTGTCTGCAGCACCACCAGGTGTCAGTGCATGCAGGCAGGAGTGAGAAGGATGCTTCCACAATCACTTCCCTGTCCAGACACTTCCCTGTCACTACTCAGGAGACCTCAGAGGGAGGTCGTACGACACTGCAAAGCACAGTATGCCATTCTCAGGTGCACCAGCATTGGTCTCTACAATGTACACAGTTGTAGGGAGCGGCGATGGTGTCTCTGGGCATGTCTGTGTGGTGCTTACACTGCTTACTGCTGTAATTCCAATGGCTCTTTAGTAGTGCAGGGGAAATGTTTTGGTAGTTCACTCCGGAGTGTCTGTTCTGCTGGGATCATGTCCTTATTTGCATTGTAGAGTCGTGTTCCTGTGATGTTCACAATGTGCATACCTCAGGAGGTCATCTACTCAGTGCTGCGTACGACTTGTAGCGCTATACAAATGCTCAGTAGTAGTAGTGGTAATGTATGTGGTACTGCACTGCATCTTGTGCCAGTAGGTTCACTCTCTCCCTGTTTTCCTGCTACATTACTGTGCACGGCAATTGCTTTGTAGTTAGGGTTGGCAACCTTTTGGAAGAGAAAAATCCACCACCTATGTCTAGTTATGCTCCGCCCATGCCCACTCCCACTCCCACCCCCACCCTATCCTTTCCCCACCCCCTGTCAGCTCCCTCCAGTCCCACCCTCCTGGTGTCAGCTCCCTTCCATTCTTCCTCCAGTACCATCCCCAGGTGTCAGCTCCCTTTGAGCCCCCTCCTTCCCCCCTCTGTCAGCTCCCTTCCTGCCACTTCCTTCCTCCCCCTATGTCAGCTCCCTTCCAGCCCCTACCTTCCCCCCATGTCAGCTCCCATCCAGCCCCCAATTTCCTCCCTCTTTCAGCTGCCTTCCTACCTCCACCTTCCCCAGGTTTCAGTCCATTCCAGCCA
This sequence comes from Ichthyophis bannanicus, assembly GCA_033557465.1. Lineage (NCBI taxonomy): Eukaryota > Metazoa > Chordata > Amphibia > Gymnophiona > Ichthyophiidae > Ichthyophis > Ichthyophis bannanicus. The sequence goes on from CM066032.1 coordinate 1,081,763,782, forward strand.
CCTCCTTCCCCCCTCTTTCAGTTCCCTTCCAGCTACCTCCTTCCTCCCTCTTTCAGCTGCCTTCCTGCCTCCACCTTCCCCCATGTCAGGCCCTTCCTGCTACCTCCTTCACCCTTCTTTCAGCTGCCTTCCAGCCCTCACCTTCCCTCACCTTTCAGATCCCTTGCAGCCACTTCCTTCCATCCTCTTTCAGCTGTCTTCCTGCCTCCACCTTCCCCATGTCAGTTCCTTCCTGCCACCTCCTTCCCCTTGCAGCTTGAGCTCTTGCTTCTTACAGAGCAGCAGCTGCAATAATGCTCATTTAAAAACAAAAGGAAACTGGTGCGGAGTCTTCTGGCACTATGGAACCCCTGTTGCAGCGTCCCGCGCTCAAAAGGAAGTGCCGCTACAGTGAGCGGGATGTTGCAGCAGGGGTTCCATAGGACTAGAGGCCTCCGCACTGGCCAGGCCGGCTGAAAACTGGCTGGTTGGCAACCTTATTTGTAGTGGTCTGGGCATGCCACAGACTAGTTTCTATTGTCTAATTTGCATTCACCTATCAATATTGCCAACTTTCATTGTCATTCAGCCTCATTACAGCACTGTTCATGTCCACAGCAGCTTCATAGCTGCACATTTTAAAGGGGGGCGTGGTCATCCGTGGGTATATGGTGGAGACGGGCAGAGTCACAGATGTACATCTTTTCAGAATATGGTGAGCACAGGGATATAAAAAGCCATTGTCGGGCCGATATACCCATCTTTGTACAATGTTGCGCTGTGTACATGTGAGCCTAGCATGTCTATGTGGTCGATTCTGTGCACGTGGGGGTGGAATCAGTTCTATTCTTGCACGTTTCCATTTGGACATGCCCGCTGCCCAGATGTGCACATTTTCAGAACTGGCCTCTAATGGCATAAAATCAATAAATGTGTATCTAAAGAAATTAAAATGTCAAAACAGAGAATGAGAATGAATTGAAAGAAAGGACTTCCTTATTGGAAGATGCTGTGATGCTGCTGTTGTTGTTAAGTGCCATTGAGTTGGTGTCGACTCTTGGCGACCCTCTAAATAGTTGTCCTAAACTGCATTCAATCTTCAATCAGGCAGCTCATTGTTGACAGAGTGGCACCCATAGCTGCTGTTATTGTATCAATCCATCTCATTGCTGGCCTTCCTCACTTGCGTTGACCTTCTACCTTACCAAGCATGATCATAAGAACATAAGAACATAAGAAATGCCATACTGGGTCAGACCGAGGTCCATCAAGCCCAGTATCCTGTTTCCAACAGTGGCCAATCTAGGTCATACGTACCTAGCAGTTTCCCCAAAAGACACAGGTTCTGCAGTGCTTGTACTAGGCCAAGCATTGATATCCTGGGTCCCTTTTTAATAGTGGTTTATGGACCTTTCCTCCAGGAACTTGTCCAAACCTTTTTTAAACCCAGCTATACTAACAGCCCTTACTACATCCTCCGGTAACAGATTCCAGAGTTTGATTACACGTTGAGAGAAGAAATATTTTCTCCTATTTGTCTTAAATAGTTTACCCTGTAGCTTCATTACATGCCCCCTAGTCCTTCTATATTCTGATAGCGTAAACAATTTATCCACGTTTATCCGTTCCACTCCATTCATTAATTTATACACCTCTATCATATCTCCCCTCAGCCGCCTCTTTTCTAGGTTAAAGAGCCCTAACCTTTTTAGCCTCTCTTCATAGGAGTAGCCTTCCATCCCCTTCACCAATTTGGTGGCTCTTCTCTGTACTTTTTCTAATAACTCTATGTCCTTTTTAAGATACGGTGACCAGAATTGCACACAATATTCAAGGTGCGGTCGTACCATGGAGCGATACAGAGGCATTATAATATCCTTTGTTTTATTCTCCATCCCTTTCCTTATGATACCTAGCATTCTATTTGCTTTCTTGGCCGCCGCTGCACACTGGGCGGAGGGTTTTAACATGTTATCCACGATGACTCCTAAATCTTTTTCCTGGGTGGTGGTTTCTAATGTGGAGCCTTGCATCTTGTAACTATAGTGTGGGTTGTTCTTTCCTAGGTGCATAACTTTGCACTTGTCCACATTAAATTTCATCTGCCATTTGGATGCCCAGTCTTCCAATTTATCCAGATCCTCCTGCAGTTTTCCACAATCCTCTTGGGTTTTAACAACTTTAAACAGTTTTGTGTCATCTGCAAATTTGATTACCTCACTAGTTATTCCCTTTTCCAGGTCATTTATGAATATGTCAAAAAGTAGCGGACCCAGTACAGATCCCTGGGGTACTCCACTATTCACCTTTTTCCATTGGGAATATTGGCCATTTAGCCCTACCCTCTGCTTTCTATCTTTTAACCAGTTCCCGATCCACAATAGTACACTGCCTCCTATCCCATGACTTTTTAGCTTCGCCAAAAGTCTCTGATGGGGGACCTTGTCAAAAGCTTTCTGAAAGTCCAGATACACTATATCAACCGACTCACCTTTGTCTACCTGTTTATGCACACCTTCAAAAAAACAGATCAGATTAGTAAGACAAGATCTTCCTTGTCTAAAGCCATGTTGGCTGTCTCCCATTAGGCCATGACTATCTACATGCTGTGTAATTTTGTTCTTTATGATGGCTTCTACCATTTTCCCTGGTACTGACGTCAGGCTCACCGGTCTGTAATTTCCCGGGTCACCCCTGGAACCCTTTTTAAAAATTGGTGTTACGTTGGCGACCCTCCAATCTTCAGGTATTACAGATGATTTTAATGAAAGTTCACAGATTACCAATAACAGGTCTGCAAGATTGGCTTTCCTAAAGCTACGAGAGTTGAAGAAAAAATTCCAGCCTCGACTTGGATTGTTACAAGATGCTCAAGGATCCATGTTGAAGGATGCTGAGAAGATCAAGAAAAGGTGGAAAGAATATACAGAGTCATTATACGATAAAGATCAATAGCTCTTTCAACCTTTATCTTATGATCATGAATCTGATGCAGCTGTTACCATACTTACAAGGCTCTGCCAGGAAATTTGGAAGACGACATCGTGGCCAACTGACTGGAAAAGATCTGTGTTTATACCAAAACTAAAAAAGGTGATCCAACTGACTGTAGATCTCTTTCTGTAGACTGTAGATCCAACTGACTGTGTGATCTCTTTCTCTAATGATCTTTCTCTTTGCATGACGTGCCCAAAGTATGAAAATTGAAGTCTTGTCATCTGAGCTCCTAAGGAAAGCTTAGATTTGATCTCCTCTAGTACTGACTGGTTTGGGCAGTCCATGGTATAGGCAGTATTCGCCACCAGCACCATAATTCAAAGGCATTAATTTTCTTCCTGTCTATCTTTTTCACTGTCCAGATTTCACTTCCATATGATGTTATTGAAAATACCATGGCCTGAATGAGTCGAATCTTTGCATGGAGAGAGACATCTCTGCTCTTGAGAATCTTGTCTAGGTCTTTCATAGCCATTCTGCAAAGAGCAGTGCGTCATCGGATTTCTTGACTGCTTGTTGCTTCTTTATTGATAGTTGATCCAAGTAGGTTAAAGTTGTCCAGAGTTCAATTTCTTATCCTTCAATGATGAACTTGTTGATTTTACCAGTTGTCATGATCTTTGTCTTCTTTACAGGTATGGTTGTAGTCTCTGCTGAATAATCTTGAGTAGAATTTTGCTGGCATGTGGGATCAGAGCAATTGTGCGATAATTTCTACAGTCAGTTGGATCACCTTTTTTAGTTTTGGTATAAACACAGATCTTTTCCAGTCAGTTGGCCACGATGTCGTCTTCCAAATTTCCTGGCAGAGCCTTGTAAGTATGGTAACAGCTGCATCAGATTCATGATCATAAGATAAAGGTTGAAAGAGCTATTGATCTTTATCGTATAATGACTCTGTATATTCTTTCCACCTTTTCTTGATCTTCTCAGCATCCTTCAACATGGATCCTTGAGCATCTTGTAACAATCCAAGTCGAGGCTGGAATTTTTTCTTCAACTCTCGTAGCTTTAGGAAAGCCAATCTTGTTCTTCTTCTAATAGTTTCTGCTTCTATTTCCTTGCATGCTTCATTGTGGTACTTCTCCTTGTCTTGTCTTGCTGCATGTTGGAAATCTATTGAGTTCTGTGATTGCCTCTCTTTTTCCTCTGGCTTTCGCTTCTCTGCATTTTTGGGCAATTTTCAGAGTTTCTTCGGTCATCAATTTTGGCCATTTTTGCTTTTTCACCTTTTGTAGAGATTTCTCACTTTCTTCCCACACAACCTTTTTGATGTCATCCCATAACTCTTCTGGAGCTCTGTCATTTGTATTTAAAGCAGCAAATCAATTTTACAGGCAGTCTTTAAATTCCAGTGGTATATCCTCAAGGTCATATTTTTGCTGCATTCATGAGTGCTTTGCTCTTTTTCAACTTTAGCTTGAGTTTGCATACTAGTAGTTGGTGATCTGTACCACAGTCAGCTCCAGGTTTTATCTTTGTTGTGTTATAGAGCTTTCCATCGTTGACTTCCACAGATGTAGTCAATTCGATTTTTGTACAATCCATTGGGTGAAGTCCATGTGCACAGTCACCTCTTGTGTTTCTGGAAGAAGGTGTTTGAGATGAATAGATCATTGGTCTTGCAGAATTCTATCAGTCTCTTTTCAGCTTCATTTCTGTTGCCATGTCCATATTTTCCAACCACGTTGCCTTCTTCTTTGTTGCCAACTTTTGCATTCCAGTCATCCATGACTATCAGAATATCCTGTTTACATGTTCTGTCAATTTCAGCTTGTACTTGTTCATAGAACTCATCAGCTTAATCCTCTTCTGCTGATGTTGTTGGGGCATATACTTGAATTATAGTTGTGTTGATGGGCATTCCTAGTAGACTAATAGAAATTAAGCGTTCACTGATTGCATTGTATTTCCTTACAGTTCTTGCAAGTTTCTTTTTAATTATAAATGCAACACCATTTCTTCTTTGTCTTTCATTTCCAGCATAGTAGACCATGTGATTATCAGATGCAAAGTGCCCGCTGCCAGTCCATTTCAGTTCGCTGACAACCAAGAGATCAAGTTGTACACTTTCCATTTCATTCTTGACCACCTCCAACTTCACTTGGTTCATGCTTCGTATGTTCCATGTCCCACTATGTAAGACATATTTGCAGCTTCTGACTCTCATTTCATGCGCAGCTACATCAGCAGTCAGACGTCCCTAGGGCTTTGATCCAACCAGATCATAAATGTTGGCTTTACTCTGAAAAGTCTTTGGCTCCTTCCCAGTAGCTGTTTGAGTGCCTTCTGACCTGAGGGTCTCATCTTCCAGCACTATAGTGCAATTTGTTTTGTTGTGACTATCCATTGGGTTTTCATGACAACTTACGGAAGTAGATTGCCAGGCCTTTCTTCCACACAGTTAATTCTAGTGTTGTTACCGTTGTCACAGAAATGTGATCCTCTGCCGTCAACACCGTCCCATTCTGCTGCTGCCCAGATGGGTGTTTTGTCTTGGTCTGGCACCTCAGCTGAGGCCTGTCCTTCTTGGAAGACCCTGCCAGTAGTTAAGCTACTAATAGCTTAGCCCTCAGCATTACTAAGGCACACAAGCCCTCACTGCGTGACAAACTGCAAACCAAGTGAGGGGTGAGGCTGCTACAGGACAAATTTAAAATCATTGCTGAACTGAAAAGGTACTTTGAAGACACACATTACAGAACTAAAAAAACCAACAGACTCTGAAGAGAATGGAAGATTAATCCGGTGGCACTTCTGGAGACATTTCCACCAAATCTAATACAAATTCCATTCATGAAGGTCATCGAAATTATAAGAATGGTGCCGCCATAATATCAGCAACCAAAAATGCTCTTATTCTGAGATGTTCTCATTTATTGGAAATCTAGAGAAAAGATCAAAGTGTGTGCACCTGTACTCTCTAACAAAAAAAGAACATTTTGATTCTCAAGCATCTACTCACAACATAGATAAAATTTAAAAGCAAGGTTTAGATTATTCTATCCAGCAAGGGCAAAATTCACTGAAAATGATAAGGCCAAAATATTTGAGGCTCCTGAAATATGACAATGTAAACTGGGGGCTCCCCAGGGGCGTTACCCAACTTTAGGTTATGAGTGTCATGGAGTGGCTGGGTTACCTCAAGTAAGTCACCAATGGAAAATCCCAGCTTGCAGAGAAAATCGCTTTTATTTTTTCTATGTTGCACTTTACAGCTTCTTGAACCTCAAATTCAAATCAAAGGATGAGAACTCTCCCACAATGAACCACTTGAACAAGTTTAACTTTAGGAAAATTTTCTAATTTTAATTTGAAAAGTAGTAGAAATTCAGTTTGTATATATAAACAATAACAGTCTTTAAAAAGCTTGCAAATAGATTCATTTTCTACAACAATCAGTCTTCACCAACATATTAACACATTGCACTATAACATAATATAGTCAACTATATTCTATGAACAATTCTTAAAATGTTTCTATTATTCAAGTGGTACAATATGAGCTCTTAACAACAGGGAAGTGTGAGTTAACCTGTTAAAAGTTGAAATTTCTTTACTCTTTAGTAGTAAAAAAGTTCTAACACTGGCTTTATGTATACCCTTGCAGGTTAATGGGTGTTACCCTTCAAATATGGAATCAATTTGTTTAAAAAAATACTCATGCACTAGTGTGTTTCAAAAAATAGTCACTGTGGTATATAAGTAACGTATCTTAATTTTTTTTCAAGGTTTTGCTTCTTTCTTGAACTTTAGGCACCTTAGGATCCTCTCTGCTCCAGAGATGTCCAGCTATAGTCAGGATATCTACTACCTATCTTTAAAAATCAATTACAAAAAAACTATCTCCGTAGATATGTGTACAAAACTAGGAAAGTGTTCCTGTCCTTTTTTCTCCTATATCTATTACTTGGGAGACCTGCTACTGCCCCCCTCCCCAAAAAAATATATTAAAGATAAGCAAGATCCCTATCTTTCCCTCCCACAGAACTCTCTGTGCCAAAACCAGGTTTTTTTCTTTGTTGTGTGTCAGAACCAGCCTTTTAGAACTACCAATCAGTTCTGAAGAACTATACCAATTACCAATCAAATTTAATTCTTTAAAATATAGCAATGGGTTTTTTCACACATATGGTGACATTTTACTGACCAGTTAATGGCCTTTCCTTGAGTCCTGCTAGACCAGTCCAGAAAAGTGGGTTGTGTTCCCCTACCAGCAGATCGGTGGAGACAAAGAACCAATGAAATGCCCAAGTTTCAATGACATCACTCCTATGCCTCCATTTGCTTCAGCCAAAGCACATAGGAGATGCATAGCAATCCTCACACAACCCCAATTGTAGGCAACAGAGAGTAAACAACAATAGAGATCAATGTACAGGAAAGCATCAACAGAAGGCTGTCACCAGAAGATGAACCTGCAGAGCCAAGGATAAAAATCATAGCAGTCCCGTGGTACCACAGCAGAAGAGTAGAGAAAACACAGTTTCAGAGGTGAGCCCTAGACTGGCCTAGATGGACTCAAGGAAAAAATATTAACTGGTAAGTACATAAGGACATAAGAAATGCCATACTGTGTCAGACCAAGGTCCATCAAGCCCAGTATCCTGTTTCCAACAGTGGCCAATCCAGGTCACAAGTACCTGTCAGGTTCCGAGAAAGGTACACAGATTCCACAGTGCTTATCCCAGTGTAAGCAGTGGATTTTTCTGGTCCTATTTAATAATGGTTTATGGACTTTTCCTCCAGGAACTTGTCCAAACCTTTTTAAATCCAGCTATACTAACAGCTTTTACTACATCTTCCGATAATGAATTCTAGAGTTTGATTATTCGTTGAGTGAAACAATATTTTCTCTTCTTAGTCCTAAGTGGGCTACTTTGTAGCTTCATTGAGTGTCTCCTAGTCTTTCCACTTTTTGAAGGAGTAAATAACTGCTCTACATTTACCCATTCCACTCCATTCATTAATTTATAAACCTCAATCATAATCTCCCTTCAGCCATCTCTTTTCCGAGTTGAAGAGCCCTAACCTTTTAAACCTTCCTCATAGGGGTATCCTTCCATCACCTTTATCATTTTGGTGGCTCTTTTCTGTACTTTTTCTAATTCTGCTATATCCTTTTTAAGATTTGGTGACTAGAATTGCACACAATATTCATGGTCCAGTTGCACCATGGAGTGATACAGAAACATTATAATATCCTTTGTTTTGTTCTCCATTCCTTTCCTTATGATTCCTAGTATTCTATTTGTTTTCTTGGCCACTACTGCACACTGGACAGAGAGTTTCAACATAATATCCATGATGATGCCTAAATCCTTTTCCTGGATGGTGCTTCTTAATGTGAAACCTTGTATCATATAACCATAGTTTGGGTTGTTCCTCCCTGAGTGCATAACTTTGCACTTGTCCACATTAAATTTCATCTGCCACCTTCCATATCATCTTGCTAGATCAGTCCAGACAAGTGGGATGTACCAAAGCTACAACACCACTGAGTGGAAAAAAGACACAATAGCTTGCAAAACCCTTGAGCAGAAGGCCATGTTCGCCCACACACAAGTGGTAAAGCTGGACAAAAGTGGAAAATGATGCCCATGTCATTGCTCGACAAATGTCTCCAATCCACCCCCAAGAATGCTTGTACTTGGGTAGAATGAGCGCACAAACCCTCTGGTACTGGCCAGCTCTGCAGCAGATATGCTGAGGCAACAGCCTCCTTAATTAGTGCCCCAAAGTCAACATGGTCACTGCTTCAACCTTGCACGAGCCAGCAAACAGTACAAAAAGATGGTCAGACTTACAAAAGAGAGGACCACTGGAGCAATCGCTTGTGAGCATGTGCCCACAGCACTATCTCTATGGTCACCACCATCAATCTGAGGAATTGAAGATAACCCCAGATTCAGGGGACCTGCTGTGCACAGAACAGCTCCAGGCAATTCAACAGTCTTCTGAGTTTGTCCTCTAACAGGAAATCACTGCCCACTTGAGTGTCAAAACATGCTCCCTGAAGCTCCAAGGACTGGGAAGGCAAAATCCGGCTTTTTCCATGATTGATCATTCAGCTGAGGCTTTCCAAAAAGGATACCACTTGGAACGCCATCTGAGATGCTTCTGACAGCGAATGGGCTTGGATGAGACAGTCATCCAGATAGGGGTGGACGGGCACAGATCCCTTGGTGCTGCAGCTCCACAGCCACCACCACCATGACCTTGGAGAACATCCTTGTGGCAATGGATAGCCCGAAAGGAAGGGCAATGAACTGATAGTGAGAGCCAAACATGGTAAAATGCAGATACGTCTGCTGACCTGTCTGTTTTGGGATATGAAAATATGCCTCGGCCAGATCCAAAGAAGCCAAGAACTCCCCTTGATGCACGGATTGAATCACAGAGTGCAAGTGCTGATTGACCCTCTTGACATCCAGAATGAGGTCCAAAGAAGGAACCATCCTTCTTTGGTACCACAAAATAGATGGCATATCTGCCCCTGCCCCACTCATCTGGGGGAACAGGCACCACTGCCTTTAAGCGCAGTAACATATCCAAAGTGTTATACACAGTGGCACCTTTGATCACAGACTCACAAGGGAAAATGACAAAGGCATTGTGAATCGACTCTTTATATTCCGTGACATAGCCAAACTGAATGGTGTCTAGCACCAGGCAATCCTTGCTAATTCAGGCCCATTCCTGAAAGAAAAGGCGAAGCCTGCAGCTTACCGAAGGAACCAGGGAATGGGCCCCCAAACCTTCGTTGTGTAGCCCAGAAGGATCCTCCTTTGGAGGGGACCAAGTACCTGGGCCCACATTCTTCATAAAAGGACTGAGAACAAGCCCGAGGCCCTGAAGTAGAAGGGAAGAAAGGTTTTCCAGGTCAGTGATGACGATAGTCCCAAGACCCTGGGAATCCGGCCAGCGTGCCCTTGGTGGTCGGGCAGAGGCTGATGAGAAAGGAGCACCTCCCTGCTTTATAGGCTCCTTGGACCTGTCTTCTGGTAGGTTGTAAGATTTTGACTTGCCTATGTCCTTCATCAGCTTCTCCAAATCAGTTCCAAACAGAAGCTTTCCCTTAAAGGCTAGTTGAGCCAAACGGGCCTTGGAGGAGGTGTCCATTACCCAGTGCTGGAGCCAAATCCAATGCTGTGACAATGTTATCAGGGCACCATCTCTGGCCACCAAACATACCAAGCCATACATGGCTTCAGAAAGGAAGGCCATAGCTAACACCAAAAGAGGGGCAGTATCATCAGGCTGAAGAGACTGAATCCACTGGAGCAGGGCTCTAGAAATCAGACTGGTAGATAGAATAGCTGCCACCATGGTGAACTGGTTCCTCAGCAAGGAATCCACCTTGTGGTTAAGGACGTCCTTTAAGGCCGATCCATCTTCCACAGGAACGGTGGCCCATCTGGTAACTGCCATGACCTGTGCATCAACCTTGGGAATGGGAATGTGAAACCACTCAATGTGCTCCTCCTCAGGGAGAGCGTAGATATTCTTATACAACCTTAACCCTTTAGGTAGGGAATCAGGGAAGTCCCACTCTGACTGGATCATATCCTTGATCACCTCTGGAAATGGGAAGACAGCAGCAGAATTCCACACCCTTGAAAAAACAGGTGTATCTTTGGCTTCTGCTCTATGCTGGAAGCATCTGTCAAGTTTCAGGCAGATGAGACCCTGGTAATCAACACCCCCAGCTACTCCTTCCAGAACAGCAGCAGAATCTTCTGAAGGTGAGAGCATTTCCTCATCTACATCAGAGCCCAGTACTGAGCCATCTGAATCCGAGGCATAGTCAACATCTCAGATAGCTCCTAGCTGTTCCCCATCTCCAGGGAGTATCCCTTGGGAACACTTAGTCAGAGGTAATTGAACAGGGCTATGACTTTTAGCCTGCCCGGCATGAGACTGCATCCAGGGGCATCTAGAGGCTGTAGGGTCTGAATTGCCATGGCAGAAGGACCATGCCTTTTGCAAAAAGGAAAATAATTCTGGGGAGGACAAATCAGAGTCCAGAAGCTCTCCTCTCAGTTAAGGCTCCCCAACACTAGGGCGCACAGCCTCCAAAGACCCCCTAGAGAATGAACAGTGGCTCACAGCATGGTTATTGGAGCCTCCAGCCAGCTAAATATCCTTACCCATATCGCCATCCGACACCTCCTGCCCTGAGGCGGATAAGGGAGGACTATCCACAACCCCCAGCTGAGAGAGGGAAAGCACGCCCTCTAGGAGTGACTCAGAAGCTGCTATGCAGGAAGGGCAGAGTCCAGAATATAGGGATGAGGCTCCTTATTTGCCAAAGGTCAAACAACGTTTCCTGGAAGAAGACAAAGAGTTAGGGTAAGAATCACAAGAGCGCGTGCTAAGACTGTGTCAGCCTGCAAGCGTGTGTTAACTGAACTTTTACAGAACCTGCATTAAAGACACTAGGGAAGGAGTGCTCATTGGAGCCACTTGGGTGGAACACTATTAGGCAAAAATGGCAAAAATATTACTAACTTGTGCAGAAAATGGTGTGAAACCTTCACACAGCACCAGCGGTCGCTAGCAGTCCACCCCAAATTGCGCTCCTCAAAGACTTCCCCAACAAAGACAATGATGAGGTCAAACCTTGGTAATCACCCCCTGAGAGCGCCAGGCAGAGGATCTGTGCTGGGATCAGCTCTACTCCCCTGAAAACTGCTTCCCTGGCTGGCTTTGCAGCACTGGGTGTAAGGTGGCTGGCAGGCAGACCCCTGGAGAAAGCAAGGGGGACAGAGAAGGGAGGAGGAGCTGAGGCTGCATGAGCCTGCTGTACTCTTCCAGATCCTTCCAATTTGTTGCTACTCAACAGGCTCTTATCACGTTAAAGGCATGGAGCTAAAACAATTTTAACTCTTTTTATGGCTACCAAAAAGTCCACAGTCTAGTGGAGCTTGTCGCACTCAAATGAGAGAGTCACCTTTCTGTAATCAAGGTGGTCATTCACAAGCAATCATTATCTTTTTCTCTCAATGTTCAGATATTCAACAGAGAGGCGATAATCCATCCACCATCTGCTGGAGACAAAGAAATACTGAAGGGAGCTTGGACTTTCTGGACTGTTCTAGCAGGACGATATGGAAACACTCTTTCTCACTGAAACAGTTAGGCTGTATCAGGACCACACAATTCCCGTGAGCAGTAGTCAGTTTTAAAATAGCTCACTTTCAAGGTTTCTCTCACTTCATTGGGAGTTTTATACTTTCAGCCCTACTTCTTCAGTGCTTGAAGGACTCCAGTGTGTACATCTCACACACTATAGTACTTTTAATCAGAACAGTACTCAAATCAATTTAGTTTCTAATTCAGCTTGGTTTTAAAACTGCTTGAATGAGTTACAGGACTCACTCAGCCCTGTTCCAGTCACCAAGGAAGAGTAAATTCTCACATTTACATTTAAGTTTTCTCTTCATCTGTCATTCAGGTTTCTACACTCTTCTCCTGTAAGTAATTCACAATTACTTATAATTCTGATTCCAATCAAATTCTTTCACAGCTCTTCCATACAGAGATTCATTCTGACCAGTAGTGGCATGAGGGTTTCTGCTGCCCTAGGCAGACCCTCCATGTCGCCATCCCCCCCCCCAAAAGACTGCTCCGTCTAACCTGCCATGCTGCCCCCCCCTCCCGTGCTGAAGCAGCAGTGGCTAAACTGCTGCTTCAGTGCTGCATTGGGCCTTAAAGTGCCCATACACATGCGCCCCCATTCCTGCCTCCCCCCCCCCCCCGATGCAACTTTCTTGGAGGATGGGCAGGAGCGCCAGGCTGGAACTATTCACATGTGTGCATGTGTGAAGCCCACCATGGTGCTGAAATAGGGCAGCCCCTTCCATGGGGTTGGGGTACTGATACCACCCACCAGTGTCTGCACCCCTAGGCGACCCCCTAGGTTCACCTAGTGGACGTGCCGGCCCTGACTCTGACACACTTTACCCCATCAGAATCTTCTTCCCCAACCTCTAGCTAAACTTCCTGCACCAGGATTATATCTTCACTGTAAAAATGTTTTTCCATCCAGCTCTGTTTGAAAATAGTTCCATTACTAGCTTTAATTCCAATTCACACAGCACTCTGGTAGTGTATCAAAGCCCCTAATAGAAATGTGTGCACATAAAATAAATTTTACAATCCATTTTCTTTAAAATTTTCTGAGTATCTCTATTATTTATTTAAAATATGTCAGGGTTTTTAGTCTTCTGTGCTTTTCCCGCGTGCCTACAATTTCAGCTGATTCCTGCCTTCCTCCGCAGCCAGCAACACCGTGCAGGTGGACATCGTAATCTATACGCACGATATGAACACTCACATACTTGCCCACACACTGGCATTTAAGTCTTTTTACTCTTATTTCCTTTATTTAACACTTTTCTGGCGCTCTTCAGTTATTTTTATCGTTGCTTTCACTCCATTTTTATTTTAGTTTCATTTTCTTTCATTTTTGCCCCCCGAGGGTAAAGCTTACTATCTTGACCTGATTTGGATCAATTTCAGCCCTTTTAAAGCCTTTATTTTTATTTCTAGTTTTTTCTTTTTTTTCTGTGCTTGCTTACTCCTTGCCGGCCCCACACCTGGAGTGTTAAAGTGCATGCGCGGGCAGTTTAAGGTTTCAGGCCGGCAGCTTAAAACTTTTAAATTCAGCTGCAACCGGCTCTGGGGCATCATGGGGACCCTCAGGCTCATGTCCATGCTCCTGTCCAATGCCCTTGGTCATTTCAGGGCTCCTGGGTGTATCATCGCAATCGCCATGGCCGCACCCCGTAGCCATCCTCCGGTGCCACAGGAGACCCGGGAAACATACTCCCATGGCCTTCCCACGGCACCAGTCTGCTTTTAAAAATAAATTGTAGCAGCCAGGACAGGTACTTTTATTATTTTTCTCTGCTATGACAATAAGGTTTTGTTGATTCTTCTTTAGACAACAAAAATGATTTACATTTGCAAAAGTGATTCAGAACACAAGTGATATAGTGAACTTATCTGCTGTTTTCCTAATAGGCCAATTTATGAAAGGGCAGTGTGAGACCCTCCTGCACATATTGATACAGATCTGGCACTCTGATGCTATTTTGATGTGTTAGTGCTTATTGATTCTGTAATCAGAATGGTCACTTCTGGGTGATGATGGATCTAGCAGTCCTCAGTGCTGTGGCAGTGTCTATGACTTCCCACTCAATACTGATGTCTTTTTGAATGTAATATTATGGCACAATTCATCCAATATTAGTCTTTGGTTTTCAGGGTGGTCTCCCTCATGTTCTGCCTAGTCAGACCTGCTTCTCTACTTCCTAACCTTGTTCCCTCCACCACAAACACTGCAGACTTAGCAATTCAGGTTCTGATCCATGCAAGCTATGCTGACTCCTCTGCATGGGAAGTTTTGTTTCTTCCAAAAGCAGAACAAACAAAATGCAGTTTTCAGCTTCTATGCATTTCTGGCATGCCAGTGGTGCCCTACCCAGCCACTGCCCAGTGTACCTTCTCTTCACAGATTCACTAAATGAACCTTAGTGCCTCACCCGTTCTCATGTTCGATGCTCTAATTGTAACAGTTCAGAAAAATAAAAAACACTTTTGGCCTACCTTATAGATTGGTAGTCTATTTTCAAGTCCATATCCATTCCATATCATCCCTTCAGTCCAGTCTCGATGAATGGGTTCTCCACCACCTTTAGAAGCTGAGAACTGAGCATGTCAGAATCTTGATCGCCCACATACGAGCTCCTTCTTAAGCTCAAAGATCCAGTATCCTCAGTTCTCAGCAGCTGAAGACACATCTCTAGGTTAGGGAATTTTACTGGGCGATATTCCCATGTGTTTTGCCTTCAGGCTGTCAGCTAGCGCCTCTACTCAATAAGTTTTCTTGTTCGGGAGTTGTTGGTGGCCGTTTCTCTCCTTTGCTTGGGGAGTTTGACAGCAGGTCCCTGGGGAATAGTGTTTGTGTTCGGCTTTCGTGGCTTATGTCGGCTGTGGGGGAAACCATGGTTCATCAGCAGATAGTGTTTGCAGGGCTTGTTTCAAGTAGGGGAGAGCTCTAGAGCAGGAATTTGCCAGGAGACATGGATCACGCAGAGGAGCAGCCAGGTTCTGATCTGGCAAGGCCAGAGTTCCCCTTAGTTTTGGCTGGAGCAGCAGCCATTTAGATGCAACATCCATTTCCTCAGCACAGGAGAAGGCTCTGCATTCAAAAGCAAAATACAATGCAATATGTGCCTTTGAGTCAGTCCTGACTCCTGGCAACCCAGAAGCAGGAGTCAAAAGCAAAACAGTGTTCTATATACAGTTCAGCACCATGGACAGCATCTATGCTGGCTAGTGAGCAGGGAGCTTTTCTGCTGATATCATTCTCTCTTACATAAGACGTACTTGCTAAAGAAGCAGCAGGTTTCCACCCCTGTTCAGCCTTCTTTGCCTTTCCATGAGCCGGTGGCAGTGCTACTAGTCTCCCCTATCTGGTCAGGAGCCTCCTGCCAAGAAGGCTAGGGCTGATCTCGATCTGTTGGGAACACCGTACTCTCCCCACTCTCAGGCTTCAGAGGATGCTGGTGAAGGTCCCTCGGACCCCAGGGAGGACCTGGCTGGTGCGGACATGGAGGAGGGGGAGATCCCTGTAGGGGATGGCCCTAAGCTGTTCAGGTTGTTTCAGAAGGACAGCTTGGCAGCTCTCATCACACACT
The DNA here is from genome assembly GCA_033557465.1 of Ichthyophis bannanicus. Lineage (NCBI taxonomy): Eukaryota > Metazoa > Chordata > Amphibia > Gymnophiona > Ichthyophiidae > Ichthyophis > Ichthyophis bannanicus. Next base: position 1,081,779,465 of record CM066032.1, read on the forward strand.
CCCAGCAGCCTTGCATATTATGTACAAGCAAAATTGTTAAACCCAGCAAACTCGGTGTTCCAAGCAACAGAATCAAAATAATAAGAACACCTAAATCCCCTTAGACAATACCTTTAACTTTTTGTCGGGCATAAACCGCAGGAGGAAAGGGGAAAGTCCTTTTACTCCCACGCAGTACATGCCCCTTTTATTTGTTTTTATTCAAAATGATTTATTCATTCCTTGTTCACAAATTTGTATAAAAACCACACTTATCTGATCGATCATACACGACGTGCACGTTTCGAAGCTGATGCTTCTGTATCAAGTGCCCACGATATAAAGAAGTGCGTCCATCCTTGCCATATAACTGACAAAAAACGCCATGATGAGTGGCCAATGACGTCAGGGATAACTTTTCCAAAAAGAGGCCAAATATAGGAACGCCCATAATGAGAAGACCAATAGCGTAGGGAAACCCCACAAAACACGGGATCCCCTACGTCAAAGGTAAAAGAACAGATTTAAAAGTCCAGCCATTCAATTTCATGGTTTAACCCATTAGGAGAAATAGTGTGTAATTTGTAAATCCAGCGATGTTCCAAGCGCCGAAGGTGAGATTGGCGATCACCACCCCGCGGGTCTAACGGGACATGGTCTATCACAGTCCAACGCAATTGATCAAACTCATGGTGAAAATCCTGACAGTGTGAAACTAAGGGAGCAGTCAGAACTAATTGGCGAATACGTGAGGCATGTTCGCCCAAACGAATACGAACTGTCCGCGTGGTGCACCCAACATACCACTTTGGGCAGGGACAGATCAATATATATATCACAAAGCTCGAAGCACATGTTGTCTGCCATCTCCGATAAAAAGTTCGAGCCTCCAAATCAGTCCACTCAGAACCGAAAAGGGTGGTTGAGCAATATTTGCACTTCATACAAGGAGAATGTGATCCCGAACGATTTTCAGGTAACAGTGGTCGATCAGAAAGAACAGCAGACTTAACCAAACGATCACGTAAATTGCGACCCCGAGAGTAGGCAATACGTAAAGGTTTATTCAAAACAGGACACAAAGATAACACTGGCCAATGCTTCTTTAAAATAGAAGTGACCTCTCTTGCATGAGCCATATAAGGTAAAACACCCATCACACAATCTGGAGAAGAGGTAGAAGATTTTAAGGAATGTGAGGAAGCCCAATCAGTATCCAAATACCACTCACGATGGGCATATAGGGCACGCTGATAGGCTCGAGAGATGACTGACGTAGGGTATCCCTTCAGAACAAGTCTCTGCCATAACTCACGCGCATGATAGCGATATTGATCAATCGAAGTACATAAGCGTCGAATCCGGAGGAATTGGCCAAAAGGGAGGCCCTTTCGTAAAGGTTCAGGATGAAAACTGCCATAATTTAACAAACTGTTCTGTTGCACCGGTTTCCGGTATAAGGTGGTCACCAAAGTAGTACCCTCACGACAGACAACCATATCCAAAAATTCTACTTTATCCAAAGCTATATGTGCAGTGTATTGGATACGGGTCTTAATGGTATTTAACCAGCTAATAAAAGCAGTCAGAGAGGCTCGGTCCGATGTCCAAACAAAAAAGATGTCATCAAGAAACCTCTTACAAATGGCCACATGCTCAAAATGTGCCGAAGTAAATATGTAGCGCTCCTCCAAATCAGCCATATATAAAGTGGCGATTGAAGGGGCCACAGTGGCACCCATAGCTATACCCAGTTTCTGCTGAAAAAATTCCCCTGCAAACAGAAAATAATTACGGGTAAGCACTAGAGTGACCAAAGTCAACAGGAATTCTTTTGGAAGACGCGCTGGAATCCGTGCAAATTTTGAATGAAGTAGCTGAATTGCCTCATCCTGGGCCATGCATATTATGTAGCCATAGTGGAGGAACCGTTAGAGGATCCCCTCTTGCAGGGGTTCAGGGATGAATAGGTATGCTTCCCAGCACACAGAGTGATTAAAAAGATGATTGAGGCAGAATGGTAGGTCCCAGAGGTAGGCCTCAAGGGAAGCAGGGTGATGGGTCGCCTACATCCCATTCCGGAGAATAAGAAGGAGCTTCTGCACCACTGTTCCCTCTAAGCTGTGCGCGTGTGCGCGCGCACACACCTTGTCGAGCGAGCGCACATACTTTAAAACAGAGCGCACAAAAATTACGGTTCTGATTCTGATAGAAAACAACACAGACATCTTAAAATGTAAAAGTTGTGTTTGTAATTACTAGAAAATTTCTGCTTCATTTAGTAATCGTCTATTTTCATTTAATTTGATTAAAATTAATGTGGTTGTACATACTGTATTCTGACGTGTAGTCAAATTTTAAAGTATATAACTCCAAGTGTCGTTATGTGGCGCACAAAAATTTAACCTTCCTTCAAAAGCTGCACAGCTGATATTTTATGTGCACACAGCCTACAGAAAATTAGAGGGAACATTGTTCTGCAGTAACGAAGTAGACCATGATTCTTCTGGAGAGGACGGCGGCTCTGAAGGACCTGCAGGACCACAAAATGGAGTCCTTCCTTAAACAGGCTTTTGACACTTGTGTCCTGACATTGCAAGTGCCCATTTGTGGAGCTTATGTCACCAGAGTGTCCATTTATTGGCGTCAAGTGTTCATGGTGACACATGAGCCTGAAGCCTTGGTTATGGAACAGGAGGGGGCCCAGCTTGAAGCAGTGTCCACAAATCTTCCAGATGCCTTCTATAATTTAGTGTGAACTTCCTCAGAAACAGAACTATTTCTCTAATCTGATTCTCACATCCTCCAACTCATCCCGGCAACTCTACACTCTCTACTGATCTTTTTCATCCCCCAATACTTCCTTTTGCAGCCCCTAGTGCCAGATTCTTCCAGCATCATGGATTTTTTCTCCAACAAAGTTCTCTCTCTTCGTTCTGCCTTCCCTTCATGTCCCTCTCCACTCTCACTGAATCCCCTGTCACCTCTCTCGCCACAGCCACCAGCCTCATCTCTCTCAAATGTCTGGTCATCCTTCCGCCGGCTCACTTCTTCTGAATTGTGCAATGCTGTCACCTCTCCCTGGAAGACAACATGCCCTCTTGATCTAGTCCCATCCAAATGGCTACTTGAACCCTCTATATAAAAAATAATATTAAAGCTTTGGAACTAAAGAGCTTAAAAGGGAGAGAGGAGGCACTGTGGGTTAAACTAGAAAGAGGGAAAGAGAAATCTATTTGCATTGGTGTGATATACAGACCTCTATCATAGGAGTGAGAGGTGGACAAAGAGTTAGTTGAAGACATACACAACATTGCCAGGAAAGGGGACGTGCTACTGATAAGGGATTTAAATATATAATATATGTTGATTGGCACATTCCTGCTGCACTATCATCTAGAAGTAAGGAGATCCTGGATTCTCTACAGGAAGAACTAGTCAGGCAACTGGTAACAGAACCCACACGTGAAGGGGCTATACTGAACTTGGTGCTTACCAATGGTGAAAGTGTTTCTGATGTTATAGTGGGAGATCATTTTGCATCCAGTGATCACCAGATAGTGTGGTTCAGTATTAGGATCAGGGCTATTAAAATCTATTCAAAAGTGAGGGTCTTAGACTTTAGGAAAACTAACTTTGCCAAGATGGGCCAATACCTCAGGGAATCGTTAGCGGGATGGGAACAGCTGGGAGATGTAGAAAAAAAAGTGGGCAAAACTGAAAAGGGATATTTTAAGGGCAACCAACCTTTTTGTTAAAATGGTAAATAAAGGTAAAAGGAAAAGGAGACCACTATGGTTTTTGAAAGAAGTAGCTAAAAATGTGAAGAAAAAGAGGGAGCCCTTCATGAAATACAAGAGATCACAGAGAGAGGAAGAAAGGCATCTGTATTTGGAAAAACTTAGAGAAGCTAGCAAAGTAGTCAGGAAAGCAAAGATTCAAAAAGAGGAGGAAATAGCCAATGCAATAAAATGGGGGGATAAGACATTTTTCAGATATGTTAGTGAGAAGAGAAAGGGCAAAAGTACTATTGTCAGACTCAAGGGTGAAGGGAGGAATATGTAGAAGTTGATGAGGATAAAGCATAATTGCTTAACAAATATTTCTGGTGTTTCACAACATTATGAGGCATTGGGGCACACTGGTTACGTATCTTATGGTGTCTTTTGCCAATGCCAAGATAGCTCGGTTCTTCAACTGATGCCGGAAGCACATGTCCAAGGGGTTCAACAGCTTGACCCAACCTTGACCGATAGATGGACTGCTGTACATGTTTCCATCTTAGCCACTGATCAGTTACTGAAAATAATGCAGGTACAAAAATTTTTATTAGGGCTCCTGCCACATGCTCCTAGGATGATTAGCAGATTCCAAGGAAACTATCCTACCATACCCAAGCCTGTTCTCTCTCCAGCACTCAGGTAGAGGGGTGGGTAAAGCTCTGTGCTGCACATATATTTTACATGTAGACATGTTCAAGAATCAAGGGAGCTTTCATATTGAACATAAGAAAGGATCACATAAAAGACCACAGCTGCAGCCAAGACAGTCACCACACATATTAACCACAGAATCAACAGCACCCCTCACACCAGGATCCTAGGGTTTTAGTATATGGTCAGGCAGAGCCAAAATAGCCATCCCACAAGGGGGACATTACCACCAGTTGGTAGTCACCTACTGCTAATGCTCAAATGGCATGATCCTGTACACAAAGCATGCTGAAATGGTGAGTGTTCTGAAGGGATCTTTACACTTAATACAACTGTGAAATTTGTTGCCAGAAGGCATGGTCAAAGTGTGCTCAAGGCCTGGTGCTTCCTGCCCCTCTCCCCCTAAACAGGAAGTTCAGTGGGGGTGAGATATGGCCTGCCTTGATAATGTACATCAGCTCAAGGACCTGCACCAGTTGCTTTTGCTTTGTTTTAGGGTTGCATCAGGCTGGAGAGTAGTGGAAACAGCAGTAGCAGCAGCAAGAGGGCACCAAGTAAGAACCAGTGGATACACCGGACACCTGAAAGGGACAGCTGTGTAGAGAAGGCAAGAGGTCAGACTCCCGAATGGGATTAGGGAAGACAAGATGTTGGACATCTGAAGGGGTGGGGGGATAGGCAGGGGAAAATTCTGAACGTCGGGGTGGGATAGGGGAAGGGAGGGGATGTGCTAGACACTTGAAAAGGGGGAAGGGGTGAAGAGATGTTGGACACCTGAATGGTGGGATAGGGATGGAGAGATACTGGACACTTGAGAGGTAGATTATGGAAGGGGAGATGCTGGACATAGTGGATATGGAAAGAGAGGGGAGAAGCTAGATTATGTAGGGTACAGGTTTTGAGCCATGCCTGGGGGAAGGGGTTCAGGGTCTTAAACCACCCCTAGGGGGTTGCAGGACTATGAGCTGCCTAAGAGGGAGGTTCAGGACCCTGAGCCATCACTGCAGGGGGGGGGGGGCATTCCTGAGATTTTACCTAGGGCGCCATATAACTTTGGGCTGGCCCTGTTTGCCCTGCGATTTGAGGGAACCTTCAACAGATGCATTTTATATAGAAATACTTTCTACTCCATGTACATCAAAACATTTTGTGTTGATTAGTATTCGTCCATGAACCCAATTCTATTCATCTTCAAAAAACAAATCATTTGTAATGTTATCTGGTTTATCCCCATTGAAGTCTAAGGTACAAGCAGCTTTAAAATGCAACAGTGGGGCTTTCCATCCATTTTCATTGAAACTTGCTGGCAAGCATGCATTACAGAGGCAACAGTACTACAAGACATCAAGAATGTCATAAATACTCTACAGCATGAAAAGAGGGGTAAAGGGCACTTACCGCGGCAAGAAGACTACAAGCCACCATCAGAAAAGCAAAGCAGCATAAAGTTGGAATGAACATCCCAGGATAGTGTTAGAGGGGAAAGCAGAACCAAACTAGTGTGAGAGCACTAAGGCACCTTTGAGTAATGAAATAATACCAGTATTGGCAGGAAGACTCCAAAGCATTGGCATAACAGTAAAGCAGCAATACCTCTGACTGGATGACCCCATAGCAGTGCAAGTGTGTTAAAACAGTAATAGTATTGACTGGAATGTGCAGAAACATTGGAAGAGAGTCAATATGGCACCCAGTTGGCTGGAAGCCCTAAAACACCAGAAACATGCAACCACAGCACCAAGATATGCTGGAAGTCCATAAAACACCAGAAGAAGATCACAACAAAATAGTTTTCTCAGGCAGTGAGAATAGCATGAGGTCAGTTAAAGTGTGTGGCTGCAAATTACAGTCCTGGCCTGAGAACTTTTCTCCTAGCATAGGGCTGAGGGAAATATTCACAGACTGCTGTAAATGAATAGCTATGGTATTTACAGTACATGGACAGCATAAAATGCACTGCGATAAAGGCCCCAAAAGCAGTGGCAGTGGGTCACGGGCACCGTGAGAGCCCAGGAGGGCCAACACAATAACAGCAAGATAGGCTGTATGAGCTCAGGTAGCCTGAGTGCAGTGAGGTCAGCCAAGCTGTGTGCATGCAAGCTACAGAACTGGCACTGAGAACTTTTGTCCCAGCATACAAACCTGAGATGACTAAATCTTTCATGGTACAATTCCAAACAGTTCATGACATTTTCCAACAAGTTAGGGGGATAAACCTAGAGCAAAAAACAAAAATAGTGTGAGTGGATCAAAGGGACACCTGCAACAATGGCTGCAGGAACTCTGAATACAGTGCCTTAGCTGGATCTGCACAGCAGCAATTAAGCTAGTGGGAGCTAGGTGATGTCAGTTAAACTATGTGCTTCCAAGTCACTTCCTGGAGCTGAAGATATTTGTCCTTGCATAGGAACCTGAAGTACAGAAGATATCCTTGGGAAGGGGGATGAATTCAATGACTCTTTGGAATGAGATACTCTTGGATTCAGATAGGAAGCAAAGAATGTACTCTGATGAAGGCCACAGAAGCAATGGAAATGTGTTGAAGGAGTGGCAACACTGCTTGAGAGCCCAGAATAGCAGAGGAGAACCAACACAGTAGTAGCAAGATAAGATAGATGAGCCCAAAAAATAAAGGCAGTTAACACGTACAGCAATGGAAATTTGAAAATAACTTTGAATGGTTCAAGACTTGTTGATGGTGATAAGTCAGTAGCTCCTTTCCCTCCCCCCCCCCATCACTACCATGCTGGGTTCTAGCTTTTTTGGGGAGGAGTGAAGTTCTTTGGAATGACAGTTCAAGGCAGGTGATAAAATACCCAAAAAGAACCAACACAGCATCTGGATCTGCTGTAAGGCAATACCTAGCTAGGCTGAAGGTCACATAATACCAGAGGAGGGCCAACACAATAAAGATAGACTGGAAGAGCACAGGCAGTGGGAGTAGGGGTGAGGTCAGGCAAGCTATGTGCCTGCAACTTAGAGTCCTGGTATTAAGGAATTTTGTCCTGGGATTGGAATCTAAAATACAGAAAATCCTCTTAGGATGGGGGACAAATTCAATCACTGGAATGAGAAGCTATGGGATCCAGAGAGAAAACAGAGCATGCACTGTATGAAGGACCTAAAAGCAGTGGGAGTGTGTTGTAGGAGTAGCAGCACTGCCTCTGAGAGGAGAGTCAACAGAGCAGCAGCAAGCAAGATAAGCCAGATGAGCCGTACAATGAAAGGCTAAATAGTAGCAGGTGACCAACAGTAAACACGTACGGTAATTTATTTATGTAACAGTATTTCTATACCGTCTTATCCTACAATCAAGGCGGTGTGGAAATAACTTTCAAGAGTCAGTTCAGGGCTCAGTGACAGTGATAGGCAAGCGTTATGTTTATGCAATTTCTTGATATGCCACTCAGGCTAAAGGGCATCAGAGCAGTTTACAATCACTATGAGCAAGGATTGAATACATTCCCTTGACCCCAAAGGGCTCACAAACTATGTGTACCTGAAGCAACAGAGAGTTAAGTGGCTTGTCCAAGGCCACAAGGAGTGCCTATAGGACTAGAAACCCCAGTACCACCAGCCTGAGAATGCTGTCCCCTGGCGAGAATTGAGCCCCCAGCCAGCAACCACTAGGCCACTCCTCACAACAAGTTTGGTTTTATTGAAATCAAGCTTTTTGGAACTGCAGCCTAAAATGGGTCAGAGATCACCCAAGGACGACCCACACAGGACAGAGATCGTCTGCAAGGCACTAAATACCTGAAAACCAACACAGCACCAAGTCAGGCTGCATGGCCTTAAAGCACTTAACGAGAGCCAGTACATCACCAAGATAGAATGAAAGACCCTAAAACAACTGAGGAGAGCCAGCACAGCAGCAAGATAGACTGAAAGACCCTAAAACAACTGAGGAGAGCCAGCACAGCACCAAGATAGGCTGGAAGAGCACAGGGAGTGGGAATGGGAATGGGGGAGAACTCAGCCAAACTGTGTGCCTGCAAGTTAGAGCCCCAGCACTGAGGATTTTTGTCCTTGCATAGGAACCTGAAGATCAGATATAAACCCCTCTGGTCTAGAGGAAATATTCACGGACTGCTTGAAATGAGATCCTGAGAGATTTCGATTAGAAGGAGAGGATTTGCTGTGAAGAAGGGCCTAAAGGCAGTGGAAGTAGGTAGAAAAGGTGGAAGCTTTGTTTGCAAGAGCCCAGTACACCAGAGAAGATGCAATGCAGTAGAAAAATAGGCCAGATGAGTCCAGACAGCAGGAGAGGGGAATGAGGTCAGCCAAGTTGTGGGCCTGAAGTTGGAGTCCTGGCACAAAGGATTATTGCCCCAGCATGGAAACCTTCACGGTGAAATACTTCACGAACTGCTTGGAGTGAGATCCTGAGGGATTTAGACAAAGAACAGAGGATGCTTGTGATGAGGGCCCCAAAAGATGCAATACAGCAGAGCAACGGATGATGAGAGCAGGCCGGGCACTGACAGGGCAGGCAGTGACAGAAGTGGCATCAGTGAGTGACAGAGGCAGCAGCTGCAGAGCAGAACCAAAAGAAAACAAGGCTTTTTAATGAATTTCGGGGGGGGGGGGGTCAACGTTTTGCATGTTTTTAACTTTTTGCAGAAGTGACTGCAGTGGAAACGGGCCAAAACACAGCAAGACATTGAGCGGGTAAGTTTATAACAGGGTGTCTAGGTTAATAAGGTGAGCAGGTGCCTAGGCACCTTTTTGTCTTCGCAGAAAAATATACAAAAATGTATATACTGTTTATCGTAAAAATGTAAAGATGTTTACAAGTTCATAATTAGAAAGAACATCTCCACTTATCAATCTGCCACCCCCCTACACCACGTCTCTTCCCTAATAAACAAAGGTCAGCAGCAAATCTCATGGACCATCCTATGTCTCAGTAAATAAATATGTTTTTAAGCTTCTTTCTAAATTTGCTCATATCTACTATTGTCTATGGCAACTATGGCAAAGCATTCCATAAACTGGGACCAATACTAGAGCAGGCACAATTTCTCGTGCCTACCCTTCTTGCTATGTGTAGTGAAGGCACTGTGAACAGACCAGTTCCCTGTGGGCATAAAACAGACCTAGGCCAATACTCAGCTAGAGACAGACACTGGTAATGGCTACAAAAGCCTAATTGTCTTGCATTTCATACAGGCTCTTATAAGCAACCAATGTAAATCTTCAGTCCTGGAAGCACTCAGGGTGTGGTTTCTAGCAGACACACTAATTAGGAATTATAATGATCAAATGATGCTGCTAATTGAAAATTGTCTGATGACGCATAATTGCGTATTCTGTGCAATAATCTCAATTTAACAAATAGGGTTTTTTAGTACTTGCTATGCATGTTGCAACAACTTTAACTTACTGTCCAATGCCATACCAGGACATTTCAAAGTAAAACATACATGTATCTGCTCATCCCCTAGAGATTTGATTAGGTCTGCCAATTGGTTATTTGGATTATTATATGTGGCTTATCAATATGTATTTACAAATCACTGGCTCTCAGCCAGTCAGCCAACTCATGAGTGGCCAGTAATGACAATGTTTTGAGCAGTTAATCTATATATCATTATATTGTCTGCATATACATTGATAAAAAGACCCATACCAGACACCAGATCACAAAATAGTTGCACGTACTGTATATGTTTAACAACATGACTAGTCCTCTTTGGGTATTTTAGAGTCTTACGGCCGATCTTGATGCTGTTCTGATCATCTTTGGGTATGTTAGGGCCTAGCAGCTGACCTTGGGGCTGTGCTGGTCCTCTTGACACGTTTTAGGGCCTTGTAGCTGATCTTGGGGCTGTGCTGATCATCTTGGTATGTTTTAGGGTGTTACAGCTAATCGAGGTGCTCTTCTGCTCCTCTTTGGTTGTTTTAGGGCATTGTAGTTGATCTAGGTGCTGTGCTGGTCCTCTTTGAATATTTCAGTTACTTGCAGTTGATCTTGCTGCTCTCCTCAGATGTTTTGGGGCTTTATGGCCTGTCTTACTGCTCTCTTGCCCTCTTTAGGTGTTTGTGGGCCTGACAGCCACTCTTGATGTAGTATTAGTCCTGTTACAGTGTTCTTGTGTCTTCAAGCTCATGCTGCCTTGAGGTTGTCCAAACAGTATGGTTGCCATTGCCTATGTCTTAGAGTCTTCCTGCCAATGCTGGTACCATTATACTCCTCTGAAAGTGCTTTGATGTGTTTCTACTAACTGTGGTTCTGCTTTGCTATCTTCCACTATTTTGAGGTTTTCCGATGATGGCTTGCTGGCTTCTGGTACTCTTCCTGCTACTGTAAGTGCCCTTTGCTTCTTTTCTGGATCCGTGGGGTGTTTGTGGGGAGTTAATGGCTCTGTTACCGATGCCTGACAGCAAGTTTCAAGCAAGTTTGATTGACAATGGATGGGAAGTCTCAATGGATGACAAGTCTCACTGTTCCATTGTAAAAATAGTTTCCACATAGATCCGAAGGGGGACAAATGGAATAAATGCATGAATGATTTAGTTTCTAAACACTAACTTAATGACAATGTTTGGATAAAAATATATGAGCACGAACATTTTTGATGTGCACGTCCCTACTGAAAACCATAGGCCACTGTAGGTCCCACTGTTAGTGGTCTACCAAACCAAGCAATAAGAGTCATTGCAGTCTGTTAGAGTGACAGAATGCAGATGATGTCAAAGAGTAGATTCAAGCTGAACAATCTTTGCTACGAAACACCACTTAAAATAATGGGGATTATTATAAACAGGGATGTTGGGAGGGGTGGCCTGCACGGAGTGGCAGGTACACCTACTCTTACCATCTTGCTGGGCAGACTAGATGGACCATGCTGGTCTTTATCTGCCATCATTTACTATGTTACTATGTTACTATATTTTATAGATTTCCTTCTTATGTTCATCCATCAAAGTCATATTTCTTTTCACCAATGACCACATAGAAATGTTGGTGAGTTGGCCTCAGCAAAAGTTCTTCCACCACACTTGGCCCATCTTCTAGCAAGGAGCAAACCAAAAGGCATTGCCTGATCTGCCACTCACCACAATTCAAGATATCAGGTCTGGTCCAATATCAGTATTTTGCCACGTTGGCTCTTGAAAGCTGCTGCTGAATTTCCAGGTGGTTCACGCCTAACTTCCTGCAGATAGCTGCAGACACAATGCAAGCATCAATAGAACGCCACCACTCTCCCAGTCTCCTACCCACAATAGAAGCAATACTTGTATCTCTGCAGCAACTGGGGGGGGGGGGGGGGGGGAGGGGGGAGCAAGTCAGCACTGCCTGCAGCTAAGAGCCTTGCCAAATATATATCCCTGAAAAGAACATAAGACACTAGTTTCAAAGAAAATGAGTACATAAACAGAAAGTGCTTAATATCAATTGAAAAATTTCAATAAAGATATAAAAATTGTAACCAAAGAAAAAATATCCAAAGCAAACTTAATGGATAGAGATCTCACAGCTGCTAGCTTTAACTAATCTCATAGGATTCAGTATAAATATCATTATCATATATCACCTCATTCTCAAACCATTAAACAATTAAAAAGCATTTGTAAATAATATTTGAAAATGCATAGTCCAGCATGGCCATATTTTGATTTTAATAATTGTATCATGCTTTTGCCTTGTCTTCAGTACAGATATGTGGAGGCTGATGTTGACCTCTTGAATTTTTCAAATCAGACCACCAAGTCCAGTATGCAAAATTTTATATCAGCTAAATTTTATTTTACATGATATCCTACTTTATAAAGCCTTGGGTGCAGATTTTTAAAAAAGTAAAACATATTTGTACCGGGTGCTACGGTTTTCCATATACTAGGGCAGGTTTGCTAAAGTGAGCTTAGCGTGCATTAAAAGGCAAATATTGCAAGTACACGGGGCTTTAATGCCCCGCGTACTTGCATTAGGAGCCACGTTTTTTCTGAGATTTCCTTGTAAATGTGTCGTCAATCTTGATGGCACCTCTTTTATTTTTGTGGATGTGATGCATTTGGAGAAATTTCTGATGGATCGACAGGGTGTTGTTGAGGATCATGTAGTCTGATTAATAATTATCCCTTCAATGAGTGGTCCAGATTGGCCCTGATTTCTTGATTTGTTTCTATATTGTTATCCAATCCTGCTCCCATGATGTGGACTGTATCATATTTTGTATTTCTTTTTTTTTTTGCTGTAATTTCTTTCTATGTTTCTGATTTCCTTCTGAATTGTAATTGATCTTTACATTTGGTGAGAAAATAATAAATATATTTTCACTAAAAAAAAAAAAAAAAGGCAAATATTAGTGAGGAAGATGAAACGGACCCAACCTAACTGTTGGGTATGTGCCCAGCACGTCCCCCTCCAGTTACCACAGTGATAAGCACCTTGCGATGGTAAAACTGCAATTTGCAATGAACACGGCTGCACTAACGTCCCCCATTGAGATGGCAGTAGGTGCACCCATCCTAAGAGCATGATAGTCACCCCTACTCTCTACTCCTAATCCTCCCAGACCCCACCTCCTCACACGCTAAGCACTTAGCACAGGATATCTAATACACTGCTGCTTTAGCGCACGGTCGCAATTACCACAGTCCTGCGCTAACTGCTTAGCGCGGTAAACATTAGCGCACTTTTGTAAACAGGCCACTTTATTTTTGAACCTTTTTTGTGGAACCTTTGCACCTATAATTACTTGAGTTCTAAGGGATTCACTCAAACAAATGCAATGATGATTTTTTCATAGTTTCAATAACAAATCCCAGCTCCTCTCTACCTCTGCTAGTGAGCTGAATGTATTCTAAAGAAGTCTCCCTTATTTAAGTACAACAACAGATTCCTGCTAGCCCTTTAAAAGAGGGTGAGGCTTGGCTGGGCTTCCCTGACTTAAACAAGAATATCTCTGTTTTATCTGACAAGCAAAAAGATTGCTGAATGTGCCTTTATTTTTCATTCTTAACAGAGCTGCCTTTGTTGCATCCAGGAGGAAAAAAAAAACATTAAGCTATAATCCCTGAGAAATCATCCTGGCCAGCATTTAATGATCAGTTTGGTAGTTAACAACCCGAGGCAAAGCCTAAGGCCATTAAAGCTAGACCAAAACAGTCATTTTCCATGCTCGGCTGAATCAAAGATTTCACTGAAAAATGGCCAAATCAGGATCAGCAGATTCTGCTTCTTATTGTGCCTACAAACGTTTCAATATTGATAGCCAGTCATAAACTATGGTTGGGTCAACGCTGATTGCAAAAGGCCAGAAAGAACACAACTCATCTCACCTCCTCCCTCCCACTCAAACCAGCGTAACTTCACTATAACTAAAATCTAACTCATAAGCCAAGTGGAGGGTAATTTTAGAACAGGGTTCCTAGGTTTGGAGGTGGAGAAGGGGCCCACTTTTAGCATATTTTATAAAGACACATAGGAGCCTTTTACTAAATGCTGCTAAGTTTTCACAATTGATGAGCACTACCAACACACTTTAGTGCAAAGTTTTCACGTTAACTGTTGGGGGCGTGATTGGTATGTTTCTGGCAGTTAAGGTATGACTGAGTACCGTAATGAGCGGCAAAGTAACAAAGGTGCACCTAACGGTACTCAAAGAGGTGTCATTAGGTGAACTGACAGTTTCTTGTCTGGACTGTTTCATAGCTTGAATCACCCTATGCTAAGTGCTTAGTTGGTCTGGAAGAGCTGAACTGCTCCTGGTGAGGCTCAGACTGATGGGTAAAATTGCATTTAAAAAAAAAAAAACTAAAGCAAGATAAAGGTATCTGGCTAATTGTTGTGAGTTGGCAGTCAACTCCGGAGCCCTTTGATGGGTGGGAGGAGACCTCTGCAGGAACACTGTGAGCCATTCAGTCAGCATCGGTGTTTCCCGACAGCAGCAACAGTCCTGCGGGGAACCAAGGAGTCTGGCTGCCATCTGCCCCTTGCCTCTGCAGTACGTCTGTGATGGTTTTGGTTTTTCTCAGTTTCTTCTCGGTCGGCTTCACTGGAGCAGAACGGTTAGCATTTTCTCTTTCGCTTTGGGGCCTGCCAGTGCGGAGCATGCCAAGCTCTAAATTAACCTGTGTTGGCTGCAGCGTGTGCCGCAGCTTTCTCTCTCAGGCCGGATGCTGTAAGGCATGTGAGACAGAGAGCCGGGTGCTTAAGGAATACTAAGGGAGGCCTAGCTCATACCCCAGAGGGTCATGAGACTGCAGCAGGTCAGGAATAGGCCACTGGCCCTTCACCATAAAGGCGGGAATTTTCCCATGTGTCATCTCTAGTGGCCATCTTGTCAGACAGCTCCTGTTAAACCGCAGCCATTTCGGGTGGGGGGACAGATGGCAGTACCAGTAAGGGGAGAAACCCGGGCTTCTCAAGACTCTGGAGAAACCTCAAAGGAGACTTCCTTGCTCCCCTTGGAATTTATCCTATTGCTGAACAGGGCCTATAAGCTAGAAAGGGGGCAAGGCCTGGAGAAGACTCTGACATCTGCAAAGGCAGCAGTGGGAAAAGCGAACCTTGCTGCCTGCAGGGGAGCACACCCAGTCTAAGCACCTGAGACTCACCAAGGAGGATTTGGGCTCTGAGGCCTCGGTGGGATTGGAGGACCCTGGAGAGGGCCCCTCTGTTTCAGAGGAGGACCTGGAAGCTCTCAGTCAGGAGGAGGGGGAGCTTCCCCCTGGAGAGGACTCTGCCATAGTCCACGTCTTCCAAAAGGAGGAACTTAAGGCAGTCATTTCAAAGTCCTTGGCTACCTTAAACATCCCTTTTTGACTTCTGAGGAGACGGTACTGCTGGAGGACCCATTTCTGCAGGGTATGCGCATGCCACAGAATTCCTTCCCTGTCACAAGGCCATCATGCAGATAATTGAGACGGAGTGGGAGGTGCCTGAAGTGGGGCTGCAAGGAGGTTGGGTGATGGCCTGCTTGTACCTCGTGCCCCCAGCAGAGAAGGAGCTGTTTAGGATGGCCATTCCAGAAGGAGCTGTTTAGGATCACCATTCCAGTGGAGGGCGGTGCAGCCCTCAAGAACCCGCAAGATCAGCAATTAGAGTCTCTCTTGAAGCAGGCATTTGAGGTCAATGCACTGTGCCTGCAGGCTTCTATCTGTGGGGTGTATGTGGCAAGGGCCTGCATGTACTGGGTTCAAGTGCTGCTCGATCTCCTTCATGGAGAGGGCTTGAAATTGGTGGAGATGACCAAGCTGGAGTTGCCGCCGCCTACTTGTCAGATTTTTGTTATAATTTAGTGCACTCTTCTTCCAAGAGTATGGCATTGGTCGTAGCAGTTCAGCGGTTTCTGTGATTGCATAACTGGTCGGCTGATGTGCCTTCCAATAACGGGCTAAGAGGAAGCTACTGTTTGGCGAGCCCCTAAAGAGTTGGCCAAGGATCTTGGTGAGCCAAAGAAGACACACTTCTAGAGAATAAGCCTCTGGGAAGAAATAAACAGTGTCTGCAGACTCAGGGGGGAGCACGAGATTACTGCTGGTTTCGGGCAGCTCGCTTTGCCCCTCGGCAAAGGGCACAGTTTCCTTACTGTGGGCAGAGAAGTCCCAATGAAGCGAGGGGGACCCAGGGGTTTGAGGAGCATATAGGAGATGTCTCCAGTGCATCTTCCACTCCTCTGTCCAAGTAACATTGGACCAGTGGGTTTTGGAGATCCTTCGCAACTGTTATGCCCTAGAGTTCTAATGACCTCTA
This sequence comes from Ichthyophis bannanicus, assembly GCA_033557465.1. Lineage (NCBI taxonomy): Eukaryota > Metazoa > Chordata > Amphibia > Gymnophiona > Ichthyophiidae > Ichthyophis > Ichthyophis bannanicus. The sequence goes on from CM066032.1 coordinate 1,081,795,581, forward strand.
GCAGATGCCTTTATGATCTCCCCCTGCAATGCACCAGGCAAAATCCAGACAATAAAGATGACTCTGGAATAACTTCTGGCATTGGATGCGGTAGTTCTGGTACCATCAAGCCAGTGCGGATCCGGTCGATACTCCATTTATTTTATGGTACCCAGAAGGAAGGCTTGTTTTGGCCTATCCTTGATCTAAAGCACAAGGCCTTAAAAGTCCCACAGTTCCACATGGAGACCTTGTGCTCCATCATGCTAGCCATACAGAAGAAAGAATTCCTCAAAGCGCTGGATCTCTCCAAAGCGTATCTGCACATTCCGATATGTCCAGAGCATCAGCAGTTCCTGCAGTTTGCAATGTCACTGGATCATTTCCAGTTTCAGCCAAAGCCCTTTGGCTTTGCACTGGTGCCCAGGGCATTCACCAAGGTGATGGTCGTGGTAACTGCGTTACTTAGAAAGCAGGGCATCATGGTTCATCCATATAAGGACGACTGGCTCATTCAGGCAAAGTCAAAGCCTGAGAGTCAGATGGTGACTCAGAAAGTGATATCCTTCCTGCAGGAGCTGGGTTGGGTGATCAACTCAGTCAAGAGCCAGTTGATCCAATCACAGCAATTGGTATACCTGGGAGCAAGGTTTGACACAGAGAAGGGCTTGGTGTCAATGCCAGAGGAGAGAATAGACATGCTGCAGAGAATGCTTTGTCAGTTCTTATGGATGTTATGACTCTCGGCCTGGCATTATCTACAGGTGTTTAGTTTGATGCTTCCATAGGCCAAGACTGTGTTACAATGGTGGCTAAGCAGACCATATGGGGAAAGCAGCTGGTTGTCTACTTAACGCAGCAAAAGAATCTCCACTGCATTTTTATATGTGCATCTAAGCCATACTTGCCTTAGTCCACAGAACCATGTAGTAAGAAGTTGTGGCCAAAAAGCACTAGAGATTTAAAGCAAAGGAGTTTCAAGCCAAAAAGGGTTAAAGAGCATGGAGTGCCGCTGTCAAACTTAAGGAGGATAACTGCATATCCTAATGTTAAAAACAGAATTTCTAATGCAAAACCCAAGGTTTAATAAATATTAGCTGTATCTATTTCAATGTTGTATTAAAAATATGTTCAAAGCAACAGGTTCAAACAGAACTATTACCGGGATACCCTTGTATTCCAACATGATCACTTCTATAAAAACCCACACATAGGGAAAAGGTAAGTGTAACTCATGGCTGATGCCAAATATAATATATAAAAAGGGGGGCTAATAGAGCTACAGAGGTTACCTTTAATGTTACCAATATCATTGTTGGACTATAAAATTGCCAGGGTTAAAGAGTGCTAATGCAAATTATAATGTAATTGGCCGATAAAAGTACACTGTTAAAACAACTCCTGATTGTGTCACAGAAACTGCCTGCCGAACTAAAAGAGTTAAAAAATAAATAAAAAGATGGATGAACCATAAAGCCTTGCTAAAACACTATGAGGCTGATTCTAACAGGGGCACGTCCGGGCCAATTGGATGTCCAAAAAAATGGACAGGCCCAAAATGTACCTAATTCTGCAACCGCAGGAGTTAGACGTTCCTGCAGTTGTAGGATCGGGCACTTAGACAGTCTGGAATGTCCCTGATTCTGCCCCAGGAGCGTCCTCCATTCTGCCCAGCCAGTCCGCCCTATACTCCTGCTGGTGTGTCAGTGCCATGGTGTTCCATTGCCATGGCACCAGGATGCCCAACAAGAATGCCAAAAACCTGACAGTGTTTAAATTATCTTTTCCCTGCTGCCCGACCCTTGGTGGGGTCAGCCAGGGCTGGGTCTGGGCGTCAGGGGCTCACCTGCCATAGCATGGTTTATGGGGTGCCGAATGCCCCAATTGCAAGGGCGCCCAGCGCTTTTTCCGCCTCTGAGGTGGTTTAAACTGGACATCTAAAGTGCAGCCACTGGACGTACAGGGCCCGACCGGAATAGGCCATGTATTTGCGGGTGCTTCAGCCCATCCCTGATCCGTCCACTCTCTGCCTCCAGCCCTCCCCCTCCCGTCCCCATCCAGTGCTCTCCACATTAATCCTCTGTGCATGCGGGGAGAGCTGGACTCAGAATAATGTGCTGGGCCAAAACGGGGGTTGGATGTCCAACCAGAATGTCGAATCCTGCTATTCGCATCTCTGCATCAGGCCCTATATGTGTAAAAAAAGAAACTGCCAGCATGGTGTAAATTAAATGGTCGCAGAACTATATCTGAAGTAAAAACCATAGAAATTGCAATGGTGTAATACAAAAATTAAAAACATAACATCCAATTGGTATAACAAGAGGGATCATAAAAAGGGATAAGATGCCATGGGCCAAATATCTTTTGCTCACTATATAAGAAGGCTAATATTCGTGAGGCAAGGACTGTAGAATAGATATTTATGGATTTATGTTTAATAAAGGATCATAACATATATCCCTTAACTGCAAAGATAATAGGTCTATAAATCAATAAAAAGAGAAAAATGAAGCAAGTCATTCTTAAAAAGGGAGGTCATACTTGAAAACATAAGGAATAATGACTGTATCCGCATCAATGATATGTTTAAAATATATTATCCTTGTAAAAGCGGTATAAAAGAACTTTTAAATAGATAAAATAAATAAATATATTATAATTAGCAGGTACAAATAAAGGTGTATTGCAGGATAATCCTTGCTTACTGACAAAAGGGCTCCCGTGAAAGTTAAAAACCCACACGTGAAGTGAGGGCGACTAAAACTCATGGCTAATGTCTACCTTAATAAAAAGAACTAATGGGGCTGCAAAAGTTGTTTTGAATATTATCAATATCACTGGTGGGCTGTAAAATAGCCAGTGTTAAATAGTGCTAATACGAAGTTATTGTGTGATCAGCTGATAGACCCTCGCTATAATGAAATAAATAAAGAAGCCATAGATTACATGCTAAAATACTATGGGGGTCATTCTGATTCGCGTTTAGCGTGGATATACGTCCAAGTTGGATATATATCCCTGCTAAATGCCAGGGTGCCAATTCCAGTTAAGGAGCTCCCCACACATACTGTAGGGGAGCGGGAGGAGGTAGGCTAGAGGAAGAGCGAGGACAGGCAATACCCTGACCCTGGACGTACAGGGTCAGTTCCGGTGTCAGCCCTGTACGTCTGGGGTTGGCGATCTAGAAAGGGGACTTATTCCACCTCTGAGGTGGAAAAAGTCATCAGCCCCACGCAGGTGACCAGCCCATGTAGGTGACCGGGACCCAAAATGCAGGTGAGCAGAGCAGGGAGTTCCCCACTGCCCGATACCAGCCTCGAAAGGCCCAATCGGTGGCTAGGCAGCAGGGAACAGGACTTTTGTTGTGGTGCAGGAGATAGGGGCTCCAGCATGGAGCAATGGTACCATGGCGATGGGACACCATGGCTCCGTGCAGAAACCTGCCTGGGCTAGCCAGGGAGACATCTAGACATCTGGCAGGCCAGAATCAGGGCACGTCTGGGACGTCCAGACCTTATACCCCAATTCTGCTCCCATGGGGCCATCTAGCTCCTGCAGGAGCAGAATCTGGTGTATATCTGGGCTGTCCAGATTTTGGACGTCCGGAGAACCTGGACGTGCCCCAATCAGAATTGGCCTCTTTATGTATAAAAAGTGCTGCCATGGCATAAAATGATAAATAGAAAGTCACAGAGCTGTATCTAAGCTAAAAACAATAAAATAATACAGTAGTATAAAAAACAATGTATCAAAATGATAAAAAGCAAAACAAAACATTCTTAAGAGACCATTTGTAAGGGCCATAAAGGAAAAAGTGATTGATAAAGGCACAGAAGGGAGGGGGAAGGGAAGGGGAGGGGAAGGGAGGGAGAAGGTGGAGGGGAAAGAAAGGAAAAAGAAGAGAACAACCGGAGGATATTGAATCAGCCAGTACTAGACAAAGGAAGCAAGAGAAGTAAAGAAATCATAAAAGGATTGAAAAATCCTGCTCTAAATTCAAACCTTGAGGATGTAACAACTTCAAATTAAAAATGAATTTCTGCTCTAATATTTCCTCCTCTCCAATGTGAGCATAACACCTTGATGACCAGAAATTTAAGATCTGATAGGCTATGGTGTTGTCCCTCCCAATGGTTTACCAATGGCTTGTCTGCTATTTTCCTTCTCGGACAGCTTTTATACTCTGTTATATGCATCTCAATACAATGTTTAACTTTGCCCACAGAGAGCAATTTACAAAGGTACATTATCAGGCAGATAACCTGCTGGGACTCACAACTGGAAAAGTCTTCCAAAACATCTTTTGATTGGTGACAGGATGTATGAAGACATCTTTAATGACAAGAGAATTTTCACAGACAGAACATTGTCCACAACGATAGTCCCTCTTGTTTATACCAAATGGATGTTATGTTTTTAATTTTTTTTTACATCATTGCAGTTTCTATGTTTTTTATTTTAGATATAGTTCTGTGACTATTTAGTTTACGCCATGCTAGCAGTTTCTTTGTTTACACATGTGGAGCCCAATTCCATAACATACACATCTGAGCCACGGGCATGTCTAGAGCAAAGACGTACTGCACTGAACCCGATTCTGCAACCACCTGTGCAGACACATACATGTTTCTGTAATCAGGATGGAGAAGTTAACGGCGCTACATGTGCTACTTGTGACTCTGCCAGATGTCTGGCGCATGTGCATTTGCGAGATTTCCAAATCGTGCCCTCGTAGTCCCCAGCTGTCATCTGTCCACATGTATCTCCAAAAACAGCTCCACCCCCCTACAGCTCAGTTCACATGCAACAGGAAACAAGATGGAGTGCTCCCCTCCCTGCTGAAAGTCATTATGCACACATCAACATGATGACAAGGCTGCCCAACTTTAGTGAGGCACAGATTAGGCTCCTAGTCAAACCGCAGTCTGATTGGTGCCAGGTAGGCACAGCAACCATGACACCACTACCCTACTATGCTTGTCAGCACTCCCATAAATAGGAGACAGTAGAGGGTATGGAATGAAACCACAGGGAAACCAATTAAGGACCAAAAATATTCCACATATGTGTAGCCAGTGTGGAACTGAAATGGGGAAGCAGGTCCTGGATGCTGTAGCACAAGCTGTCAGTGTAGCAGGCCAGCTAAATGGATATGATATGTCAGGAGAAGGCCGAATATATTTATTTATTTATTTATTTTATTCACATTTATATACCGCATCTTCCAAGAGTTCAGTTGCGGTTTACAGTTAACAATAATTAACAAATCAAGTTTGTTTTACATGGAACATTGCAATAAAACAGAACTTATTTACAAGGAACATCATATAAAGTATAAAACAGACAATGTGGTATAATTCCAAACAGTGTGGAAACTATATACAAGTTATATATGAATATATATACATGGATTACATGGGGGAGGTCAGAGGATCATCATTGGAGAGTGCTATCTGTATAGGTTAAAGGTTTATTGCATAGAGCAACCGAATTGTCTATTTAACCTTTGTCTAGTGTAGATATTGAGTTATTTATGTTATAATGTTTGGTGAACAGATAGGTTTTCAGTTTCTTGCGTAGTTCTGTGATCTCTGTTAGCTTTCGTAGCTCCTCTGGAAGGGAATTCCAGATAGTAGGGGCTATGTGCGAAAATGCTCTATTGTTTGTTGATTTGTGGGCTTTTGTGAAATCTTTCGGGATTTTTAATCTGCATAGTTGTCCATTTCTGTGTGTAGGCTTAGCTGGTTCTTTGTTCTTATATCACAGTACCATCTCAGTCTAAGCTGATAAAAGCATTAACTATACCTTGCAATGGACAAAAAACTGGGATGTGATAATATAGAGATGCCTGAGACAATGTAAGGTAAAGAGACATGTTCAAGAGCACAAGTGGGAATCAAACTCAGATCGTATGATGGCCAAACCAGTACCCCAACCATTATACCACACCATCTTCTTGATGATGTCCCTCAAGTATGGCAACTACTTGAGGGCCAGGGTTGAAACCCAAACCGCACAGCATACATCCAACCCCACCCCCTCACTCCCACGCCAAGCAAACAAAGCTGCCAGAGACATATGTCCTAGAATGGCCACATTTGGCAACATGAAACTGTGCCAGCTGTACCTTGGTCTGACCCTATATAGGTTGGCACATATACTAAGGAATGATAAGCTTGTCTCTCCTTCCCAGACGTTTCCGCATCCTGTGTGACATGGAGGCATACCAGGTGTGATTCAACACCATCAGATGGACCAGGCCGTGCCTCATGCGCTGCATCCAGCAGCAGCTGCAGCAGGAGCAAGGTGAGTATTTAGGCACAGACCCAGGCCAGGTGAGAGGCTGACATGCACCCTCCACAGAGGCAGACTCCCACAAGCAAAGCACAAATAGCAACAACATGAGCACAACCTAATCTACATATTCCCTTCTGTGATGTCACACAGTATCATTGTTTAAACAATCTCTCCTCCAATAGAGCAGGTAAAGACAATTATTACAATGAAACATCCCTTACTCTCTGAAATTACCCAATTTAGAGACCCGCAATACTAATATGAGAAGAACATGAGAAATGGTGTTCTCAAGTGGAAAAAGAGAGGAGTATTTTCCCTGAGTTAAATAACTCAAAGGGAACACTGTCTCATGACAATATCAATATCAATATGACAGCCAAGAGGTCAGCACATACATCAATGGTCTGGAAAAAACCTCTCGGAATGATGAAAACAAAAAAAAGATAATTTCTCAAGCAGGGAACAATGTTGAAAACTATAGCAACAGTCCTAACTGGGTAACCAGTGACCTCGGCTGGGTTGCACAATACTCAATTTCAATACTCAAATCATTCTGTAATCTTGTTCACACACATTGCTGGAATCCACTGTGGCCAATGTACAGATAAGGGGCACAGCCAACCTCACCAGGAAACTAAGTGGGAATCACACCTGTGACACTATGATGCAGCATCTGGGCTCATATCAGTTTGTCCCTCCACCACACCCAGCCACCAGCAACCCAATGTAGAGCTGACATACAGCCATCACACATACTATGGAGTGCAGCTAACCACAACCTCTTTGCCTCCATTTACAGCTGTTCCCGAGGAGGACTCCCTGCCACCCTCCCCTAATAGATCTGATGTAGACATGGCAGAGGACACAAGGGAATCTCCTCTCCCCCCCCCCCCGAGCCCCAACGGGAGCAGCGGCAGCAGCAGTGACACCAAGCACACCAGTCACATAATGGGCAGCCCCACTGTACTGTAAAGTCCCACCCCCTCGGAGGAGGGAGGTGATGAAGGGGAGGGTACAACTGATGTGGCAGTGGTGTCCACCTCCTCTGAGGGGGGAAGAGCCACACATTAGTTGGCAAGAGGAACCAGGTCCCCTGGCACAGTGGAGATGCAGGGCATGAGCCTGGGGTCTTCAGAGGCCCATGATGAGGGGATGTTCAGAAGGAGCATGTGTGGACCTTCATCCTGGAGTAACAAGAGTAGGGGGAGTGTCACAGGGAGGGCAGCAAAGAGGGGGTGGAAGCATTAGTGGTGCAGGGGAATGAGAGTGGGGATGGGCAGGAAGCATCGGCAGCACATAGGGAGGAGAGTAGGGAGGGGAAGGAGGAAGTGGTGGGGCAGGGGGATGAAAGTGGGGGTGGGGAAGAGGCTGTGGTGGCGCTGGGGGATGAGAGTGAGGACTGGGAGGAGCCAATGCAGGTGCAGGTGGATGGTAGTGTGAATGGGGATAGAGGGCATTTCAATTACCTCTCTGTCCACCTCTTCCTCTTGTGAGGGAGGTCTGTATATCACGCCAATGCAAATAGATTTCTCTTTCCCTCTTTCTAGTTTAACCAACAATGCCTCCTCTCTCCCTTTTAAGCTCTGTAATTCCAAAGCTTTAATAGTAGTTTTTACATATAGTGCCACTCCTCCTCCCCTTCTTCCTACCCTGTCCTTTCTGAATAAAGTATAGCCAGGTATAGTTACATCCCAGTCATGTTTTTTGTGAGCCATGTTTCTGTAACTGCCACTAAATCCAAGTCAGCCACTCCCACCAAAGCTTCAACATCAGGGATCTTATTTCCCATGCTACGGGCATTTATACACACTGCTTTCCATATGTTACCCCTGTTACCCATTTCCATAAAGGTATTTAATGTATCACCTACCTGGGGGCTTTCACTTACCTGGGGGCTTTCTTCACCCATCCCCAACAAATCTAGTTTAAAACCCTCTTCAGTAGATTAGCCAGTCTACTACTGAAGACGCGTCGACCTTTCTTGGACAGATGGATGCCATCTCTGCTCTGCAACCCTTGGAACAGCATCCCATGGTCTAGGAAACCAAAACGCTCTCGATGACACCATCCATGCAGCCATGCATTTATCTCCAGGATGTGAGCCTCTCTGCCTTGGCTTTTACCCTCCAGTGAGGATTGAAGAGAACACCACCTGTGCACCTAACTGCTTCACCCTCTGTCCCAGAGCCATGAAGTCATTTTTGATATGCTCAGAGGGATACCTGGAAGTATCATTTGTTCCAACATGGATTAGCAACATTGGGTAATAGTCGGTGGGCTTGATGAGTTTCAGCAAACTCTCCATACCATCTTGGATTTTGACACCAGGCAGACAGCATACCTCTCTGGACATCAAGTCTGGTCAGCAGATGGACGCCTCAGTATCTCTCAGAAGAGAGTCACCAACCACCACTACCCTTTGCTTCCTTGTGGTCACTGATTCTGCAACTTTGGGGTACTTGAGCTTTGGTTCTTCCCTTTCCAGGGATGCTTTCACCTCCTCCACTTTCAGGGCTGCATAATGGTTCTCCATTTCAAGGGCTGGAGAAGTTGGATTGGTGATTCTGCAGGCCTTCGTGACTTGTATCCAACTTTCGTCATTCTGTTGGCACTTTTCCTCTGCTGGAGAGCTTGGTTGCTGCAAGAAGCATCTCATCAATGTACTTTATGATTATGATGTTATTTTTTTATTTCAAGAAAGGTGCCTGGAGATCTTTTAGAGCAGGGATGGGGTTTAGCTGCAAGGACAAAGTAATCTGTAGGGGATTACATGCAGAAGCTTCACTACATTTTTATTGGATGACCTGATGAACTGGAAAACTTCAGGATAGCCTGGCTTTCGTTTGTAATCTTAAAAATCATTTAAATTGATACAATTGTGAAGGGGGGGAGGGGAGGTTGTGGAGGGATTTTTACATTTGCAATTGCTGAGCTGAAATAAAACCCCCAAAATATGGTTAATCCTATCTCTTGCAAGAAAATCAAAAAGGTTGAGACTTAGAGCCCACAAAGATAATTGTTCACTACTTTGAGTGTGTGCCCATAAATAGCCATCCTATTGTTTTAAGGACCATGAACAGTCAACCACACATCACTCTTCATCAGTCACTGCAATTTGCAATGTTTGCCAGTTTTTCTTCATCATCTGGTCCACTCTTTTTGTAAATTATTTTGTAAAGATGCTTATAAAAGCAGCATCCACAATAAGAAACTCAGCATGTTTCACACACAGAAAATACCTCATAAAATTGCAAGGTTGATTACATGTATAAGCAGACAAGATGCACACTGCACATATGCATTCCCAGGGGCATAGTTTGGGAAGGTCCATACAGGACCGTACCTAGCCCTGTGCAACCGGTGTGGCCGCACAGGGCGCAAAGGCTTAAGGGGTGCATTTTAGCTGTCTTCCGTTGCCTGCCGCCGCCACTTTTTCTTCTCTCAGCAGCGGCAGGCAATGGCAGGACAGCTAAAATGCGCCCCTTAAGCCTTCTCGCCGGCATGATAAGCAGATCTTTGACAGATCTGCTTAGCATGCCGGTGACTTGCACATCGGGTGCACCTCTTCTCTCCTGGGGGGGGGGGGGCACGCGCCTGATGTGCAAGTCGCCCAGGGCGCGATCTTCACTCGGTACAGCCCTGGGTCCATATATAGAACGCAGATGCAAATTTACACCTTCTCTGAAGCAGATATACAGCTGCATATTGTCACCCACCTACTCACTCTTATAGGCGGAAGCCTAGGGAGCTTCAGTGGGGCCTCTTCTTAATGCAGCTGGGACTTTACAATGCCCCCTGGGATCTGTAGTCCCACTAGCTAATCAAAAAGGTAGTTGTGAACGAGTAGCCAGGCTTTTCAAAAAGAGGTATTTTATTATCCCTTCCGGGTGAACTTTTGCACATAAGAATCAAAAGAAACAAACCATATTTTCTGGTACAAAAGAAAATGAACTACTGTGAACAAAAAGGTGCTTATCTTCAGCCAATCAAAAAAAAAAATAATCCCTAAACGGATTTCTGTCTTTAAACAGATTAGCATAGAGAGGAATTGTTATCAGAGAACATTAATGCACAATCCATTTGGAAATCCTCAGGACTTTCCCCACAAAAGTCACATTCCATATCTTCATAGCTTTCCCCGTAGCTATCTTCAGAATGGCTGCATCTCATATCATTGTTGCAAAAACCCTCCTCTTCTTTCCAAAGGCTTCTCTCCCCCTCTCTACCAAGGAGAATTGGGAGGTTACCGTAAATAGCAGAATTTTCCCTTAGAGGGCCACACACCCCTGGCTGTGTGTATGGGAAACTCTCTTTTTGAAAGTTCCCTCTATTATAGGGAATTAGCCTGTCCTTTGGCTCGGTTCCCCTGGAGCTTTCTGAGCAAAGAAACTTAGCGTGGCTTTTCCTACAAACAAGCCTTCTACTCTCCGTTACTGCACCCTTCTCCTTGGACAAGTAAGTATCCCTTTGATAACAGTTCTTGCCCTCCCGGTACCTGTTCTCAGGGAGACTTCCTCTTACAGGTTCCTTCCGTCTGCCAGCCTGAATACCTTCGTGGCCCCAACCACCTAGTTCTTGTTCAGTGCTGCCCAGCACCTTGTAACCAGACTCTGGTATTCTCTTAGCTCTCTCCTCTGGAACTCTGTTTAAACCTCTTTGTGAAGTTTTTTCTTTAGTTTCCAAAACAGCTCTGCCGTACTCCTGCTTAGCTACACTAAGCTCCTGGTTAGCTGCCTTAAGCTCCTGTTTAGCTCTTCTAGAATCCTGGTTAGCTCTCCTAGGATCCTGGTTAGCTCTACTACTGACAAACTCTGAGTGATTTTTATCTGCGTCACTCCTAGAGTTCCGGTGAGCTTGGCCTGCCCTCAGCTGCCTCTCATCACCTAATATGCTATGATGTAATCCCCTACTAGGGCGTGCTCCTACACCTGGTTGTAAGAGGCGGTATTTATTTATTTAAAATTATTGACCGCACAACTGATTGGCACCCATTCTATGCAGAATAGGAATGGTTGTCTCTGATGGTTGTCCTCATACAGAATACTATGGCCATTATGTAAACAGGTGCTTACAAGTTTAAGAAAATAAAAAACAAAGACTTAATGTTATGAGAAATACATCTAAATGAGCAAGAGTGTGAAAACATAAAGAGGGTGTGGGTAGGAAAGGTGTTTGATTCTTCTGGGCAGTGACCAAGGCATTCTGGAGTTGCAATTCTTAGTCATAAAAATGTTGGTTTGCAAAACTACAAGTGATTAAAAATCCAGGTGGGAGGTACATAATTGTTCTAGGAGAGATCTTTGATGAGCTGATACATTTTGCATCTGTCTGTTTGCCAAATGTATTTGACTTTATCTCCTTTCAAACCCTGTTAATTCATTAATCATAGGAGGAGACTTTAGTAGCAATGCCCTCATCACACATTGCATGGTTGGCATCTGTTTGGCAATGGTTATTTTCTGTAACGGCACCTACCAACTGCAACAAGCTGCCAAATGAGCTGCAGGGTCTTACAGATATTTGTCTTTTCAGGAAAATATTGAAGGCATGGTTATTTTCTTAGTTGTTATCCTTAGGACAAATTTGTTCTATTTTATATTAATATTATTAATATTATTGTTTTATGTTGCTGTGCTTTTTCAAATTTTGTTTTTTAAATTATTATTACATATATTAACTGTTCCCTGACTAGAACTCTGTTGAAATACGTGGAACCTAAACCACTTCAAATACATAAAGGGTGAGCCAGTCAAACTTGCATTTTTGAAAAGGGCGGGAGAGCCGTGAAAGTGGGTGGAGCGAGTTAGCAAGGTTACCATTGTGTCCCCCACAATTAAGCATTTCAGTCGCCATGGAGCAGTGGTCTAAACAACAACGTTCATTCGCTGTGAAAGCGTTTTACCAAAGTGGTAGTTATGCAGCCGCTCAGCGTCGTTTCCGGACGAATTTTCAAATTAATCGAAATAAGCCAGTGCCGTCTGTTAATTCAATCAAATTGTGGGTGACAAACTTTGAAGCAATTGATGAAACGAGAAGCATAAGGGGTGGCAGTGCAAGATCAGTGCGAACTCCCGCGAATATTGACCGCGTGAGAGTTGCTGTGGAAAGAAGCCCTCGGAGATCGGCGCGTCGACAGAGTGCTGCGCTTGGCATGGCAAACACGAGCGTCCGAAGAATCTTGAGGTTAGATTTACACCATCACCCGTACAAAATTCAGGTTGTTCAGGCTATGAATGAAAACGATTTTGCAGCTCGACGGCGTTTTTGTCAAACGTTGTTGGACATGTTTGATGAAAACGAGGACCTTGTTCACAACCTGTGGATGAGCGATGAGGCACATTTCCATCTCTCCGGTTTTGTGAATAAACAAAATTTCCGATATTGGAGTGATGAAAACCCTCAACAACTCCATCAAAAACCACTCCATTCAAGCAAGGTAACAGTTTGGTGCGCAATGTCCTCATTGGGAATCATAGGCCCGTATGTTTTTGAAAATGACAGGGAGCAAGCAGTTACTGTGAATGCACAACGCTATTCGGAAATGTTGCATTCGTTCTTCATTCCTCAGCTTCGTCAACATGGAATGAACAATGAAACCTTATTCCAGTAAGACGGTGCCACAAGTCATACAGCCCGTGTGAGCATGAATGTTCTCAACAATGTTTTTCCAAATCGGGTGATATCCCGAAATGGAGCAATTTCTTGGCCTCCCCGATCGCCCGACCTCACAGTGTGCGATTTTTTCTTGTGGGGGTACCTGAAGAGTAAAGTCTTTGAACAACGACCTCCAACGCTTGGGGAACTCAAGAGGAGAATCCGGTTGGAAATCGAGAGAATTCCTCAGCGTATGCTCCGTGATGTGATGGGCAGTTTCAGAAATCGCCTACAAGAATGTCTCAATCGGGAAGGACACCATCTTACTAGCGTTATTTTTAAACAGTGAATGTTGTTTCTTAAATGCTTTTTAATGTACATTAAGATAGTAACAATAAAATTTTGAAATATCCATCCGTTTATTTTTTACAGTCATTTCAAAAATGCAGGTTTGACTGGCTCACCCTGTACATGCATACATACTGTAGGGTATTTTTTTTTCTTTTATGATTATATCTTAATAAGGAGCAACATCCAGTTGTTCCAAATAGAAAAATCCAGTTGTTCCAAAGGAACACATTGGCCAACACGTGCCCCTTGACCAGCATCAGCTTGGGTTTCACCTACATCATAGCGCCAAAACTTTACTGACCTCACTACTATCAGCGCCCATAGAAGATATCGAAAGGTTTTATACTGCTTTTTCTGGATATCTCGGCAGCCTTCAATATGGTGTCCCATCAGATACTGCTAGATATCGGGGTACAAAGAAAGCCTCTCCAATGGATTCACTCATACCTCTCCCAGTGCAGCCAGTGGGTGAAAGTAGGACACAACACATCATACACCTACACATTGCCGCAAGGAGTGCCTCAGGGCTCTGCACTCTCCTCTCTGTTTTTCAGCATCTACATCTGACCGCTATGTGTGATCATCCAAGAGCTTAATGTCAACTACCAGATCTACACTGATGACATAATTCTTTACACCCCATTTATGACAGCTACACCCGATTACTCCACCCTCTCAGCATGCTTTATAAAAATAGTTAAATGGCTTCAACTGCACAAACTAGCAGTTAACTTTAACAAAATGGAAATTCTCCACGTCACCAGAGACCCCACCTTCATGACTCCAACAACCATCAGAAACAACAACATAGATCTCCAGGTCAAAACCCAAGTCAGATACCTTGGAGTTACCCTGGCTCAGCAATTGAACTTCCAGTCTCACGCCTAAACCATGACCAAGGCAATCTATTATAAACTCAGAACTCTGTGCAATCTACACCCCCTTCCTTTCCTCCGACAATTTCCGTACAATATGTCAAGCTACCATCACCCCTCTCTTCGACTACTGCAACTCTATATACCAAGGTCTTCCCAAGCACACTATCCTACTACTTCAACTCATACAAACCACCACAGCACGCACCATCTTTGGAGCACCCAAACACCTCCACATCACTCCCATACTGAAGTCCCTTCACTGGCTGCCCATCGCCTTTTGAATTAAATTCAAAGTCCTCACCATCATTCACAAAGCCCTGAGTGGCCTTAGCGCCCAGTTCCTCCAGACATCACTCAACATGCTTCACACTGCTAGACCACGCAGACAAAGCACTATGAACCTTCTCAGTCTGCCACTTCAGATCTATAGGAGCAGCCAATATGCTCGTCTAAGATCATTCACACTCTATGCCCCTACCCTATAGAATATGCTACCCCCCACCCTGCATAACATCCAGTCAACTCAAGACTTCAGAAAGTACCTGAAAACATACCTGTTTCAAGAGCACTATGGCACACAGCTGCACGACCACACATTGCCAGAGCACCCCGCCTACTCCACCACCATAGATTAATAGTAAATCTTTACCTCCCTACTCTCCTTCACCTTATTTCTAAACGTCACTTCTAAAAGGTTGCTATTGTTACTCAGTCATTACTTATTGTAATCTACTACTACTGTTAACATGTCTACACCTTGTTGACTGTTCACCATTTTGACTGGCAGGAAAACGATATGCCAAAAATCAGTTAAATAAAAAAATACTAAGCCTCGCACAGGTAATATGACTGTGGGTCATAATAGCTAACTGTAAGGGGACATGTACATCCTCTTCCCCTGCAGTTAGCACAGACAAGCTGTGGTTAACGGGCCATGGTTACAATTAGCGCCACCCACTGAGTTGGCGTTAGCTGTACCAATGCTGTGGCATCAAAGCGGGTAGTGCAGGTGACTAATGCCCATGTTAGCTGCTCCACACTGGGAATGCCCTGCCCCGCCCCGCCCAGTTCCTGCTCCAACGTGTGTTACCAGGGTAGCGCAAGGTTTTTAGCATGGGAGCTCGTGCTCCTTTTTAGGGCAGTACAAAAAGCATTCACTATCCTGGTAGACACCATAGACGGCATGCAGTACTCTACTACATGCTAACCATCAAGACTGCCAGTAGTGCAGGTGCACCTACTTGTCAGACGGCTGCCTAGGGTGAGAACTTACACAATCTTGACGATGCATATATTCATATGATTCTTGCAAGGTATTGTGGGTAATGTAGTTCATTCACTCCCAAACACAGCTGAAGACAATAATTGAGTTGTGAAACCAGTGGTAAGGCCAATAAAATACTTCTTTTATTGATGGGGTTTAATTCACCCAGCACAAATATGCTTGGTAGCAATATAAATGAGGTTACTTGCTTGCAGTGTTTAAATGGATAACATAAAGTCACAAAGCAAACCAGAAAACAACCTTCAGCTTGTCAGGCAATTAGCTAATGTTTTCTTAGCAAATAATTACCAAATAAAAAGGCACAAAGAAATGAATAAACTTTGCTTGTTAGGTTAACTTCTGCTTATTTTCCACGCAGATCCCAGCAGTGATTCTCCCTTGCTCACACACACAATCAGGTGCAGCTTTAATTACTATCAATTGACCAGCTGAAACCCTTTAGCTGGCTGGCTACTACTGTGTGAACCCAAATCCTGCTTTAAGAGCTGTTTGCAGTGGAAATAAAGAACAAAGTTAGGTTTCTTTGTGATGGCTGAGGTGTTTGCTCACAGAAAGCTAGCAATAGCATTTAGATAGAGAACAGTCCATGTAATGAATAGTTTCATCTGCTGTATCTCCCCCTTCATCAATCAGCATAGGGTCACTATCATACATTGGCACAGACGAGTCTTTGCATAAGGCACTATCATGAGAATGCTTATTCCCTTGCTGCCATTCACTATTATAGATAGGGTCTGGATCAGTGTTCATACCTGAGCCTCTCCTGCTATCATAATTCCTCTCTGTATAGCCTGGCCAGTATGTAATCCAGTTCTGATGTCCAGCCTTCCAATCTTGATCCCTGGACACTGGATCTTTCCTCACATACCTTCTGGCATAGGTCTGAAAGTCCTTTCCACGTGCAGCCTTCTCTCTTCCAGGTAGCCACTGGTGATTCTTATCTCTGCCATTCCATTCCTCTGGCTGACTCCAGTCCAATGGACTCTGCTGGCATTTGGAATACCTCCCAGTATGGGTACTGCCTTGGACTCTCCCAGACCTTCCAATGGGCTTTCTTCTCTTCCTTCCAGAGAATTTCCTTCTTTCTCTATCCGCTTGGCTTGGCTTCTGTTTCTCCAGGTGATACTGGTGCTTGAGCTTGTAGCCGTTGCTGTATCTGTGTCTGAAGCTCTTTCTGTAGCTGTTATCTGAAGAATAAGCTCTATTCTTATTCTGTCCTAATGTGTGCTCCTCCCTAACACAGCGCAGCTGTGTTGAATCAGGCCCTGCCCTTTGAGATGAGTGCTTAGGGATTACCTCATAGCTCTCTTGATTGCACACACATTTTCTCACTTCAGCCCCTCTCATGGCTGCTGGAAACCTGGTGCATTCTGGGACTGGTAGTCTTTTATGTGAAAACTCTGTTTTCTTGCTTCTACCAGAACTGACAGGTTGCTTGTTCAGAGTCACATCATCTTTTCTATAGCTCCTACCTGAGCTATGATAAGCTTCCTTATCACACTACTACTATATCAAAAAGTGGCAAGTGTAGCTGCACTACTAGCAGTATTTAGGGACATGTTTACTAAAGTGCATTGCCAGGTAGCACGGGGTTAGCACATGGTTCCAGTACCTTGCTAAAAGGTAGCGCAGGGTACTGTGCTAAAAACCCCAAGTTACCCTGGCAGCGTATGTTGGGGCAAGGGCTGGTTGGGACAGGGGTTTTCCTGGCATAACGCAGCTAGTGTGGGTGTTAGCCGCTTGCACTAACCATGCTTCATGCAGATAGCGCTGGTGGGTGGCGTTAGTTGCACCCGCAGCCCCATTCGCCACTTTAAAACACAGCTTGTCTGCGCTAACTGCAGGGAGATGGATGGAAATACCCCTTAGAGTTAGGTAGAAGCATTGCACTGGTAATGCAGCCCACATGTGTGTTACCAGTCCAGAGCTTAGTGTGTCTGTGGCCAAAGAACAATTAACAGCCCTTATTGGTGGAATGACCTATAGTGGTAGTAATGCAAGACTACTGCTGGGGTCAGATCTGCCATTTTGAACCCAGGCGGCAATGGGGCAGGAGCAAAGGGAAATTGCTCCTGCTGCAATACTAGACCACCAGAGATATGCCTGGTAAGTGACAGAGGAACTGGGAGGGTACCCAGAGGATTACGGGATGCTGTTGAGGGGTTAGAGATGGGTTAGGGTGTTTATGAGAAATAGAGGATTATTGAGAGGGTCCTCTTGGAGGGGTTGGTTAAGGGAAGGGCTATGCTGACAGGGGTTTATGAGGGACATGGGAATTATTATCGGGAGTAATGAGGATGCTATGGAAGGAAGGAAGGGCATTATCATTCAGGTATCTGCCAAAGCATTTAACGTAGACCCCTGCTCTTGGGGTCTGCCCTGTGTGATAAATGTTGGGTAGATATTAACCATGCTCCTGATATTTACCACACAAGCTGTGCACTTACAGCAAATTAATTTTTGCCCCGAATGTGCAGTAAGTGCAAAAATATAGCACACTTTAGTAAACATATTCCCTAGTCAATTAAAGGTCAGTTGATCTATCCAGATAACTACAGAGCAAGCTATATATCGCTGGGTAAAAGTTGCACTTCATGAAACATCCTAAAAACATGTATATATCTCCACAAAACAATACTTTCAAATGCATTAAAAAGGGGCATTCCGGGAAGTGAATTCAGTTCACAGGGCGACAAAACACGGAAAAAAATTCATTTTCAAATGTACCTTCCTAATTTTGCTCTCATTTTGCACTCATACTAGGAGCAGGTGAAAAGTACATAGGCCTTTTTCTATTTATGTAGGTGTAGAGACTACTTGGGTTTTCTGACTTGTATCAGTAGCACCATTCAGTGTCTCTACTAATTATTGCTAAAAATAGATGGAAGTGGACTGGTATTTTCCATACTATGAAAGATCTCTTCTGCCATTCATTTTAGGATTAGAGGAAATTCCTTTGAGAAGGGAAAGCCCACTCAGTATAAGAACCTCACCCGAGAGGGAGTAGCTTGTCTTTGGTTTTTGCCACTGCACCAAACTGGTCTAAGTGAGTCATAGCCCTTCCAGCAGAGGTAGCAGAGACGAGGACGGAATATGAAATCAAGAAAACATGGGACAAGAATAGAGGATCTCTAAAAGAAAGGAGAGTTGTAGAGCTTAGCAGTTAGTATAGATGGGCAGACTGGAAATGGTCTTTATGTGCCATTATTTCTCAATATTTCTATGCTCCTATGTGATTTGAAAGTATTTTTATTGCAAAATGGCTGCTCCCTGATGTATGTGCTTCTATAATACATTTATTCTTTCCACACCCTTATGGGGGTTATTTTAGAAGCCCTATTCCATGCTTTGGAACGTCTGGAAACAGGCACAGAGACGTCTCCAGAGCCATTTTAGAAGCAGGGTCTGTGGACATTCCCAGCCCAAGGACATCCATATCTGAATGAGGGCATGGCAGAGGCATGGCCAGGACGTCCCCAAGAACGGATGCCACCGCCTGATCTCAGAAATGTCTTGAATGTTCAAAGTCGCATCTATGGTTATACCTGCTGAATGCATGAACAGACACCTGAAAAGTGATTGCTTTGTCAGGCAAATGTCTGAAAGGTTTGGATAAGGAGCTCCAGTAATACCCCCTTTATTTTACAATATATCAATGAACACTGATGGGGAATGGGGGCTCATGTCTTCATTTCGCTACGTTGCTGGACATGTCCTTATGCTAGCTTGCAGGATATGGGCCTCCTCACCCCATGCTTTCCTAAGGGTGATGTCTATGTGGCCACCGGTGTGAATATCCATTTCAGGGACATCTATGTTACTAAAATTGGCTGAACACAGAGACGTCCTTAGCCTATTTCTGAATGTTCCGCCCTGAACATCACTGATTTGTCTTGGACATCCTTTCTAAAATGCCACTTAAAATGTATTTTAAAAATGGCTGTACATTCAAGGAATTGTTTGTAAAATACAGTGCAGATGGGGAGGAAGTAGTAAGATGGCGGAAGCTCTGACTGGTGAGCTGCATCCTTCTTGGTTGCTGTGGGTTCATGGCCTGCTCCTGAATTTTTTTCAATGGGGCGGAAGAAGCGGAAGCAGGCTGCCCTTCCTCCTGGGACAGCTCTGCCGGTGCCTTTGACCCAGCGTACCTTGCAGGAATGTGGATTCATGGCCGGAAGTAGAGCAGTGTCTTTGGCAGCGGCGAAGGGAGAGGTGCCGTTGCTGAGTGCATCGGGGATCTGGCTTTCGCCGGAGGAGCGTACCCCCCCACACCACATCCCAGAAGTATTACCTTGCCAGAAGTTGCTTTTCCTGCCAGTGTGCGGGTGAGCACGCCGGTGGATGGAGCGGTAGGAGGTGCTTCGGCTCAGAGCTTTTCCCCTACAGAGGCCGGGGGCCAGTAGAGGGCTGTGCTGAGAGGAACCTCCTCGGAGAGATGAGTTGAGGTGATACCTGGTCGTGTAGAGGGCCTTTCGGGGTTGCCAGTGCTGGAAAGACCTGAGGTGATAACAATGGAAGCACTGTGGGACGGTCTAGCAACGCTGAATGCTTCCCTCAAGAATGTTTTGAGCTTTGTGAGTACTGAGAATTTTGGGGTTCAATCTTTATATAGAACTCTTTCTGGTGTGCAGGAAGAGCAAGTGGAGAGACTTTCCAAGGTGGAGCAAGATGTTGGGCAGTTGAGGGAGTTGGTGACTGCCCAGGTTAAGGACAAAACTGTATCCTCCAGGAAAATGGAATATTTAGAGAACCAGGTTCGGCAGTGCAATTTGCGCTTTCAGAACTTTCCACGGTCTCCTTTATTGTCACCATTGGAGATGGTGAAAAAGTATTTTGGAGAGGTTTTGAAGATCTCCCCAGATCAGTTTCCACCCCTGGTGCGGGTGCAGTATTTGTCCTTGGGGCAAAGGGATCTTGGTTCCATTGCCCCTTCTGCTTCCCCTAACGTGGGTGACCTCACGGGGTTTTTAGAATCTTCCCTGTAGGTCATTACCAATAAGTCTACCCTTCTTGTTACCCTAGCATTGGAATCTGATAAATTTTTTATCCTCAGATTGTACTTTAGGAATTTTAATGAAGTTTTCCTAGGGTCTAAAGTATGCATATTTCCTGATATATCTTGTATTACGCAGCTGAGAAGGAAGGACTTTTTGGTTCTTTGCCCCAGGGTTGTAGCACTGGGGGCTACCTTCCAGCTTAAATTTCTTGCAAAATGTTGTGTGGTTTTCAAACAAAAAGTATACTTGTTTTTTGATCCTAGGCAACTATTAGAGTTCCTTGAGGCGAGGGAAGTTGTAATGGTTGATGTTGCTGGACCCTCTCAATCGGCTGATGCTTAAGTCTTCACCTGTTACATTAATAATGATGATTAGATAGTTTAGGACTGTGTAGGCCCTTTACTGTCTGTTTAGGTTATTTTTTTTCCTAGTACTTCCTTATATTACCTATTGTTTGAGGTCTACATTTAAATGGGTGTTGACTATTTGTTTTTATTTTCTTAATCTCCGTCTTGGAGGGAGGAGTTTTTATTTTCCTCTTTAGAATTATCTGTACAAGTATGCCCATTTTTGTATCATTCATTGATTTGTTTCTTGGATGTAAATTTGTTATAATTGATAAATAAAAAAAAAATACAGTGCAGATTCTGAATGTCTCCACTCTGGCATCCCTTTCTCGACTTAGAGCCTCTTTTACTCAAGCCCGTTAGCCAGTTAACATGCATTTTAACATTTGCCAATTAGCAGCCGGGAACAGTAACGTGGCACATGACAGGCACCATACAATAAAACGCACATTAAGCTACCATCCTGAGTGGAGTGTAGCTGTGGAGAATGCATTACCGCTAGCGCCAAGGCAAATGCCGCACACTCAGCAGCAATGTCGCTCTTAATGCTAGTTTACCTAGCGACTCCTCTATGGGTGTCATTAAGTGAACTCACCTTAAGGAAGCACACGTTCAAGTGGCCCATCATGCATTAGCGGCCGGAACATACAGATAATGCCCCCGACAGCTAAGGCAGCGACTTTGCACTTAACATGCATTGGTAACGTAAAACATTTGCAGACTTTAGTAAAAGGGCTCCCTAGATGACCTTTATGCAACTGGACTTATTATGGGAGAAAATGCTTAGTAAATAAGCTCCAAGAGCGAAGGCGCTGCTTCACTAGAAACTACAAGCTATTGATTTATGCAATGCAGGGTTATTGCTGTTCTGGCTAGATTGCAAATCAAATGTATTGAAAGCCAGCCCACCTCTGGCTTTCACAAACATCTGAAAATGTCTGCTTTAAAATGCAGATTTCTAATTGGTGTTAAGAGCATGCTTCAGCAATTACACACTACAGCTTTCCCAGTTTGATTATGTTGCTACAGACTGCCTGCATTACCTCATTAATGAGAGAGCAGGAGAAAGCTGATTCCATATACAAGGCATTTAAATGACTTGTAATGCTTCAGTACACTATACCTTTTAGCAAAAACCATAAGTTAATCCTATCTATTGAAATGCAATAATAGCAGACTATTTTATCTACTTGGTCCATCCAGACACTGGTCACCGGCAAATAATCCTGTGAGATCACATTCATTTCTGACTGAAATGTGACACGTAAATCAAACCTGGGTTCACACACATCGTTACTGTAATATTATTTGAAAACACAGAAGTAGATTTTCCAAGGAAAGTTGCTTTTTTAATGCCCATCTGGAAAAGCCATTACTATTCGAACAACTTCAGAGCGATGCCTTTTTAACATTTAAAACATTATAAAGCAATATATGTTTCTGAGTTTCTATGCATTTCGAATAATGGATACCTTTTACATACCTGATAATTTACAAGGGGGGGGGGAGAAAGAATATTCAAAGGTGGTTTGCAGTCCTGAATGCTGCATAAATGCCCCTCACCAAGATATCCCTAGTTTGGGCCACTAAATGCCCCGTTGCTAAGCGCTTGGTGTTGGGGCATTTCAGAGGCAGGTTAACCAGGCTGCGACGATATTCAGTCACTGCCCAGTTAACCCCAACCAGCTAAAGTTAGGAACACTGAATGGCAATCTGCTTTCTGGGGCAAATTTAAAGCGGTAACAGCCAGCTGTTTTAAGTGTGCTGGCTGCCATAGCTGAAAATCACCCCTCTGATGTTAGTGCCAAAATTGAGCTCCTTATCTTTCCCCCTAAACCCACATCCCCCTTCCTCCTTTCTGTGGATAACACTCTGCTCCTCCCTGTTTCCTCAGCTCACAACCTTGGGGTCATCTTTGACACCTCCCTCTTTCTCCAAACACACACCCAACAGATACCTAAAGCCCATCACTTCTTTCTCTACAATACTGGCAAAATCCATCCCTTTCTTTCTGAACACACTACTAAGACCCTTATCCATTCTCTAATCACCTCCCGTCTCGACTATTGCAACCTCCTCTTCGCTGGTCTTCCTCTGAATCATCTCTCCCCACTTCAATCTGTTCCAAACTCAGCTGCACAGCTAATCTTCCGCCAGTGTTGCTATGCTCATGCCACCTTCTTCTCAAGTCACTGCATTGGCTCCCTATCTGTCTCCACATTCAGTTCAAACTTCTACTACTGACCTATAAGTACCTTCATTCAGCAGCTCCTCACTACCCTTCCTCTCTTCTCTCTCCCTCTGCCCTTCCTCTGATCCCTTCTATCTGTTCCTTTCTCTTCCACTGCCAACTCCAGACTTTGATCTTTCTACCTTGCTACTCCTTATGCCTGGAACAAATTATTTATTTATTTATTTAATTAGCTGTATTTATATCCCGCTTTTCACCAGGTCAAAGCGGTCAATTGGGGGATACATTTAACATGAGGGGATATGACACACACACACACTAATACATACAGGGAACATGGGCATTGGAGGGTTAAGTGGCTTGCCCAAGACCACAAGGAGTGCCTATAGGACTAGAAATCCCAATCCCTCCTGCCTGAGATTGCTGTCCCCAGGTGGGACTTGAACCCCCGACCCTCTGGCCTGAAGTACCTTGTCCTAACCACTAGACCACGCCTCCCTCCTCAAATTACCTGAGTTGGTGCATCAGGCTCCATCTGTGGTCCTGTTTGAATCCAGGCTAAAAGCTCACTTCTTTGAGACTGCTTTTGCATCCTGATCCCTCTAGTCTCCTGTTCACCTCCTATGTGTTTCCTTACCATTCCTCTACATATATCCTAGTCCCGAGTTGTGTTGTCTGTCTTCACTAGACTGTAAGCTCTTATGCTCAGGGACTGCCTTTTTCATGTCTCTGTACAGTGCTGCATATGCCTTGTAGTGCTATATAAACGATAAGTAATACTAGTAGTAATAGTAGTAGTAGTAGTAGTAGACTTGGATCCTGCTAGACCAATCCAGACGAGTGGGCTATGCTCCCTTTCCAGCAGGTGGAGGCTGACATGAGCAACTTTCAGTTAAATCGTCACTTGGCATATTCTCTGTTGCAGCACTGACAAAAGCCAGTAGGACATTTTCCAAGCAGCAAGCACAACTGAAAAACGCAGAAAACATTATTAAACACAAAGAACTTTGCCACAAAAAATGTGAGCAAGTATTTGGCTCTTTTTGCACTATTGGGACTGGTTCTATTTTATAAAGGCACATAGAGACTTATTTCATAAAGGCAGCATATCAATGATCCAACATACAAGGATGGGCCTTTCAGGATATATCCTAACACCACTGATAATCCTGATCGCTTAACGTGTGCCTTAATAAAGGTTATACGTAGCCTAGTGGTTAGAACAACAGCCTGATAACAAAAAGACCAATGTACTATTTGTGTCCTTGAGCAAGTCACTTTACTCTCTACTGCCTTAGGAGAAAGGCCTGGCAATTTACTTAGGCACTCCTTGCCAAGAAAACACAGGGGCTGCTGGGTTGCCAGGAGTCAGCATTGACTTAATGGCACACATTGTATTTAGCATGATAAAATTTGAGTCTGAACATGGGATAGACTAGGCCTTATACAGCAGTCAGACTCCCAGCTTGCAGAAAGAGTCTTCCGGACAGTGATATCGACAATACAAAAAAAAGGCAGCAGACTTTGCAACCTGCAATAGGAGCCTTCCAAGATGGTTCGTGGACTGGTCTAGCAGGATTGAAGAAAAGTAAATGACCGGGTGTGTAAAATGTATCCTTTGTTATCCTGTTAGACCAGTCCAGAAGAGTAGAATATACCCAAGCAGTGAAGACCCAAGGTGGGAGGAAAATGACCCTTAGGACAGACTAACCTGCCAGAGGTGCCATTTGAACAACTCCTACAACCACCCTGTAGGGCTTCACAAAGGCAATCAACAAAGACCAGGTAGCCTCCTTACAGATACTCTCTTTAAACACCAGCGCAGACTTTGTCAAAGTCTGTACTCCATGGGGAGAGTGCTGACTCACTCATGCAGATGTTTACCAGCCAGAATGTAACTCCCCTAAAAGGCATCTAAATGAAAAACACAAAGAACTCACAGGTAACAAGGAAACAGAACAAAGAATAAGGTGAAGAAATCCCAACAGACGAGAATGTGTAAATATCAAAAACTTTAATAGTCAAGACCCTACACTGCCGTGTTTCGGTGTGCACTTTCTTCAGGGGTGAATCCTCAAAATAAAAACAAATATACATAAAAATATTGATGGTGAGCTCATATCAAAACATATAGTTGAAAAACAATAAAAAATACAAAAACTAATTAGACAAAGAAAACAATTAACAATGAAACACAGATATAAAAGAATGTACCAAAAGGAGGTGATAATTGAACAGTTAAAACCAATCATAAAATGATTGCAATAAGACGTACAGTTGTGGTCAACATTATTGGTACCCTTGCAGTTCAACCCCTTAATGTCCAATATCTCCTAAATAAAAGTGGCCAGTGAAATAGATTTGGACTATATATGCACACATAATTGAAACAGAAAAGAATCAAATAAAACAAGCCCAATTAGTAAAGGGATATATCAAAAGGAAGATTATGTAGACCACATATCAAACATGATTACATGTAATCATGCCTGAGACTCACAAGAGAACACAAATGCAATAGAGACATCATAGATCTAGAAATTGATAGTATAATGATAAAAGGCAGAAAGCCCAACTGTTCAAGGAGCATGGAAACGTAAACAAAATGTATAAAAGAACCAACTTACAACGTTCAAGAGGTAGAATCTCACACAGATACTCGTACAACTATAGTGCAGGTAATCAAGGCACCCTAGAATGCAAAATGGGAGGTAAATAAAACAAAATACCTGAACAGACAAGAAATTAAAAAACATTATGAGGTAGATTCTGATCCTTGTATAGCAGGTCTGGACATCTGAACCGGACTCCAGACCCGCTAAATGTCCAGATCGCACTGGTGGTCACAAAGCTCCCCGCATGTATAGACAACTTGTGCAGGGAACTCTGTTCGTGGGCAGGAGGGGGTGGGCTGGGGGAGGAGAGAGGGTGGGCGGTGAGAGGAGAAGCGACCCCGGGCATACAGGGCTGATTCTGAGGTCAGCCCTGTATATCCAGGGTCAGCAGGTTAGATGGGGGACTTACTCTACCTCGAAGGTGGACTAAGTCCCCCCTGAACATCGGGGGATGGCAGAGCAGGGCCAGACCGAATTGGTGAGGGGTGCAGGAGGTTCCCCGCAGCCCAATCCTGGCCATGGAAGGCCTGATCAGGGCTTGGGCTGTGGAGGAAGAATGTTGTGGGGGGCGGCCAGTGATCGCAGCTCCTTCATGATGCCACGGTGGCATTGCAACAGGATGCCATGCCACTTCTGCTCCATGGAGGAGCCTGGCTGAGTTAGCCAGGGAAGTGGCTGGATATCCGGGGTGCCTGAATCGGGGCACCTCCCGGGCATCCAGCCACTGTGCTATGATGATGCTTCCACAGGGACATCTAGACTCCATGGGAGCAGAATCAGGTATATCCCTGGGCCATCCGGATATATAGACATCCAGACGGCCCAAGGACGCACATGTCTGAATGTGCCTCCACATGGATTAAATAGAGGGAAATAGTAAAAATAATAAAAAACACAATCAGTAGATAAGGAGAAAACTGATCTTATGTATCCTAATAAAAAGGAAACCCAAAATTATAAATTGAAGCCTGTACAAACAGGAGGTATCCAATGAATATTATCAAAAGTGAACCCCTTGGTAATTAACACCAGTCATATTTAATTGTGACTCTAGTGTCAAAAGACAATGAACCATAATTATATTAAAGACTGATACCAAGTGCTGAGTGTGAAATACCTTTTGGGTCCCACAGAGTGCTGACATGCCAGTGTTGTTTATAGGAAGGTTTGTCTCAAGCAGGCATCCATATTTAAATGTGCTTTGGCGCCAAAAATGTGTACTAGTTGTCAGGACAACAGACATGGATGTCATGTCGAGAACTAAAACTAAATGGGTTTTGTCTATGGGGATTAAGGTGTTCTTGATAATTTTGACTGTGTTTTGTTGGAATACCGATACTGCTGGGTTTTGTATTTTGCATGTCGAGAACTAATAGCAAAAGAGAGGAAAATAATATATTAATGCACACCTGAGGCTACCTGAGGCTACCTGAGGTCACCGCCCACCCACGGCCCCTCGCCAACGTTCGCGATGCTATTCCAACCTTCGACCTTGCGTTCTCTCCACCTCCACCCCTTCACAACCTTCTGCCACCTCTGCTCCCTCTCATATGCCTCTTAAAGTCGGTCTTCTCAACTGCCGCTCCCTCAGGTCCAAGTCTCTCCTTATCCAAGACCTCATTTCTCAGGCATCCTTCGATCTTACCCTCCTCACTGAGACGTGGTTGAAGGAAGGGGAGGACGCCCTTCTTGCTCGCTGCCTTCCCGCAGGCTTCTCGGCAGTTTCTGTTCCCTGCACTGGCCGTTCAGGTGGCGGTGTGGCAGCTATTCTCTCCCCCTCTCTCCCCTTCACCCAGATCTCTTCACCATCTCTCTCTTATCCTGAGGCCCTTCTCCTCCATCTTCACACTTCTCCTCCGACTCATATTCTCCTAGTCTATGCACCTCCTGCCCTCCGCCCCGACCTCTGGGACTCTCTTCTTCGATCTCTTTCTGACCTTTCCTTGCTCTTTCCTCACCTTCTTATCGCCGGTGACTTCAATCTTCACCTTGACTCCCCTTTGTCCCCCAGGGATCATGCTTTCCTCGCTCTCCTGCAGGATCTATCTCTCCAGCAGCACATCCCTTTTCCCACTCACTCTGCTGGTCATACCCTTGATCTCTTTCTGACCCTCTCCTCCTCCACACTCTCACTCCACAACCTGTCTTCTCTTTCTCTCCCCTGGTCCGACCACCTCTGCCTGGCGGTCTCCTGTTCCCACTATGTAGCCTCAACTCCAAACCCTCCACCAGTATCTCCCCCCGCTCTACGTCTCTCACGTTCCATCACCCCTTCCACAGCTCAGCAATTCCCCTCAGCTGCAGAACTGCTCCCCTCCAATTTCTCTTCTTTATCCCCCAACTCTCAAGCATCTGCTTGGTTCTCCTGCCTCTCAGCTGCTCTTGACCATGTTGCCCCTCTTCGTCCGCGCTCAGCCACTCGTCAGCCATCGCATCCCTGGTATCACCCCGGTCTCCTCCTACTCCGGTCTCAACTCGTAGAGCCGAAAGGCGCTGGCGCAAATCCCCCTCACCAGCCACCCTGTCCTTTTTCAAAGCCCAACATTCTCATTACCGATCTCAGGTTCACCTTGCCAAGTCCACTTACTTTTCCACTGCTATCACCAGTGCCCCCAACCAGACCCACCACCTTTATTCTACACTGAGGTTTCTTACCTCCCTTCATCCTACCACTTCTACTGCACCCGCTCATCCTGTCCCTGCCCCTTCTCTCCTAGCCTCGGCCTTCAGCAATAAAATCTCTACCTTGAGGGCCTCCCTGCCCTCCCACCCTCCGCCTATTCTCTCCCCCCCTCCAGTTGCTTCCCCTCCCCCTATTTCCCAACTATCCCATACCTGGTCATCTTTCTCTCTGACCACCACCAGTGAGCTTCACCACCTCATTTCTTCATCCAACAAAACCTTCTGCCCCCTCGACCCCATCCCCTCCTCTTGGCTGCTTATCCCTTCATTGTCCCTCCTTCCCTACCTTCAAACCATGCTGAATTCTAGTCTTTCCACAGGAACCTTTCCTTCTTCCTGGAAACACGCCCTGATTCGTCCGATTCTTAAGAAACCTTATCTTGACCCTCTGGACCCCAACACCTATTGCCCAGTCTCCAACCTTTCATTCCTCTCCAAACTCCTTGAGAAAATCATCTTTGCCCAACTATCTCACCACTTGGACTCTACTAATCTCCTTCACCCCTGTCAGTCAGGCTTCCGCACCAGGCACAGTGTTGAAACCATTCTTCTCGCCTTCACTAATTCACTACACGTAGCTCACGATCGTGGTGATATTTTGGTGGCTGTAGCCCTCGATCTTTCCGCTGCATTTGACCTGGTCGATCACTCCCTTCTCCTCTCCCGACTATGTGATGCTGGTCTCTGCAGCACTGTCTTTCGGTGGTTTCACTCCTTCCTCTCTTCCCGATCCGGCACTGTTCTTTCATCCTCCCCATCCGTCTCCTCCTCTGACTCCTTTCCCCTATCCTGTGGGGTTCCCCAAGGTTCTGTCCTGGCCCCTTTGCTTTTCAATCTCTTCTTAACCCCTCTCACACTGCTAATTCAACAATTCAGGATCTCGGCATTCTACTATGCAGATGACATTCTTCTTCTTTATCACACCTCCCCTATATGTCCCGACCTTGCCCCGCTCAACTCCTGTCTCGCTGCTATCTCCAACTGGATGACCCTAAACTGCCTACACCTCAACCTATCGAAAACTACTGCTATCTGGTTTCCTCATGGCCACCCTTCCCCGTCTCTGACACCTTCTTTCCCTGGTACACCCATCTCTCTGGTTCCCACCCTTCAGTATCTCGGGGTGCTCTTTGATCCTGATCTCTCCTTTTCCGCCCACGTTTCACATGTCTCCAAGACCTCCTTCTTCTATCTTCGTCAAATTCGCGCAATTCGCCCCTTCCTCTCTCCCTCTGCTCTTGCCACCCTGCTGCTATCTCTTCTCATTTCCCGTATTGACTTCTCCAACTCTGTTCTCTCTGGCATTTCCAAACTACAGCTGACACATTTGCAAAGAATCCAAAACACCGCTGCCCGACTTGTGTCCCATTCCTCCCCTAGAGACCATGTTACCCCCCTCCTGCTTCGTCTTCACTGGCTTCCCATATCCTTTCGTATCCAGTTTAAACTTCTTACACTTGTTCATAAGGCGCTTTATACCACTACCCCGCAATATCTTGATGACCTAATCCGCTTTCATACCCCCAGGCACCCCCCGATCCTTCCATCTTAACCGCCTCGCACTACCCCCCCCCCTTCACAGGCTCACCTCCACTCCACCCGTTCCTCAGCCTTTTTTTTCATAGGTCCCGCCCTCTGGAATTCCCTTTCCACTGCCCTCCGTCTTGAACCACCATCACCCAACCTTCAAACATGCTCTGAAGACCCACCTATTTTCCCTTGCCTTTGACCTTCCCTCCTCCCAGCCTTAGCCTCCTCCCTTCTGTCTGCTGCTCTCTACCCGCTCTTTTCTCTCTGTCCTATTTTTAATTTGTAACTTCCTCTTCATCTTCTGGCCTTGTGCCTCGCTGTACTGAAGTTTTTATTGTAAACCGCTCTGCTTACCTCTGAAGGGCGGTCAAGCAAATGAATAAACATAAACATAAACATTAAAAAGGGGAGTTGGTTCTTTCACACATTATGATTACGTTTCCATGCTCCTTGAACAGTTGGGCTTTCTACCCTTTCTATTGCATTTGCACTCCCATGTGAGTCTCAGGCATGATTGCATGCAGTCCTGTTTGATATGTGGTCTACTTTGTCATCCTTTTGATTTATCCCTTTATATTTACGTCTCATTGCTATTCTTTTATGATTGGTTTTAACTGTTCAATTATCACCTCCTTTTGGTACATACTTTTATATCTGTGTTTTATTGTTAATGTTTTATAATTGATTTTAATTGTTCTCTTTGTCTAATTAATTTTTGTATTTTTTATTGTTTCTCAACTATATGATTTGATATGACCTCACCATTGATGTTTTTATGTAGATTTGTTTTTATTTTGATGTTTCATCTCTGAAGAAGGCATATGCCAAAACACAGTCATGTAGGGTCTTGATCATTAAAGGATTCGATATTCACACATTCTTGTCTGGGGGGATTTCTTCACCTCACTCCTTGTACTGTTCACCCCCCAATAGCCTCCTGAAGCCTAAAGGCAATTGAGGAAGATATAAGAAGATCCGTCCAGTGGAAGGAATTAGCAATGGCAATGAATCCAAGTAATGCCCTCCACACATCCAGCAGATGCAGTGAGGAGTCCTTTTGAAGATGCTACTCTGAGAAAGAAGGCAGAACCACATTCTGGTCAAGATGAAAAAAGGGGGGGGGGCAGAACCCTTGAAGGAAGGATGGCATAAACCACAAAGCAAAAGAAGCCTTCAAAAAGACCAGAATGGTTATCTGCAAGACAAGGGTTTCCAAATGGACACCCACCAGCGGACATTAGAGTCCCAAGGAAGCTACTATAAGGAACCATCCCTCTATGCCCAGGGTTCCTGTCAGTCACTTCAACCTCAGAGATCCATTGAGACTGAACAGAACACACAAGCAGACAGAGCTGCTTCATTGCTGAGATACACTGCCAAGATCTAGTGTAAGAGATAAGGTTGTTGGGGCCACTTGGCAATAGTGATCATAGCATGATCGCCTTTGATTTAATTAGTGGAGGAGGGATAGTAAGGAAATCCACAGTACTACCTTTTAACTTTCGAAAGGGAGACTATGATAAAATGAGGAAAACAGTTAAGAAAAAACTAAAAGGAACAGTTGCAAAGGTTAAAGACGTACATAAGGCTTGGCTATTGTTGAAAAATACTATCTTGGAAGCCCAGACCAGCTGTATTCCACACTTTAAGAAAAGTGGAAGGAAGTCCAAAAAACTGCCAGCATGGTTTAAAGGTGAGGTCAGAGAGGCTGTTGTTGCCAAAAAAGCATCTTTCAGGAAATGGAAAAAAGAGCCAAACGACGAAACCTGGAAACAGCACAAGCACTGTCAAGTCAAATGCAAGGCATTAATAAGGCAGAGGGAAGGGAGAATTTGAGAAGAAGCTTACTGCGGAAGCAAAAACGCGAAGTAAAGACCTTTTCAAGTACATTCGTAGCAAAAAACCTGTGAGAGAGTCAGTTGGTCCATTAGATGATAAAGGGGTTAAAGGAGCACTAAGAGGCAACAAGGCAATAGCGGAGAGACTGAATGAATTCTTTGCTTCGGTCTTTACTGAGGAAGATGTAGGGATGTTACCCATGACTGAAGTGGTATTTAAAGGTGCAGAAGAATTGAAGGAAATATCGATATATCGGGAAGATGTATTACAACTATTAGATAAACTGAAGAGTAGCAAATCACCTGGGCCGGATGGTATACATCCAAGGGTGTTGAAAGAACTGAAATATGAGATTGCAGACCTGCTATTAGTAATCTGTGAACTATCACTAAAATCATCTCTAATACCTGAAGATTGGAGGATCGCCAATGTAACACCAATTTTTAAAAAGGGTTCCAGGGGTGATCTGGGAAACTACAGACCGGTGAGCCTTACGTCAGTATCGGGAAAAATGGTAGAAACCATCATAAAGAATAAAATTGCTCAGCATGTAGATAGTCATGACCTAATGGGAGACAGTCAACATGGCTTTAGACAAGGAAGATCTTGTCTTACTAATCTGTTATGTTTTTTTGAAGGAGTGAATAATCAGGTGGACAAAGGTGAGTCGGTTGATATTGTGTATCTGGACTTTCAGAAAGCCTTTGACAAGGTCCCTCATCAGAGACTTTTGGCAAAACTAAAGAGTCATGGGATAGGAGGCAGTGTACTATTGTGGATCAGGAACTGGTTAAAAGATAGAAAGCAGAGGGTAGGGCTAAATGGCCAATTTTCCCAATGGAGAAAGGTGAATAGTGGTGTACCCCAGGGATCTGTGCTGGGTCCGCTGCTTTTTGACATATTCATAAATGACCTGGAAAGTGGAATAACGAGTGAGGTTATCAAATTTGCAGATGACACAAAACTATTTAAAGTTGTTAAAACCCAAGAGGATTGTGGAAAATTGCAAGAGGATCTTGATAAATTGGAAGACTGGGCATCAAAATGGCAGATGAAATTTAATGTGGACAAGTGCAAGGTTATGCACCTAGGGAAGAACAACCCAAACTATGGTTACACGATGCAAGGTTCCACATTAGGAACCACCACCCAGGAAAAAGATTTAGGTGTCATTTTGGATACCATGTTAAAACCCTTGGCCCAGTGTGCAGCAGCGGCCAAGAGAGCAAATAGAATGCTAGGTATGATAAGGAAAGGAATGGAAAATAAAACAAAAGATATTATAATGCCTCTATATCGCTCCATGGTGAGACCGCACCTTGAATATTGTGTGCAATTCTGGTCGCCGAATCTTAAAAAGGATATAGCGATTTTAGAAAAGGTTCAGAGAAGAGCCACCAAAATGGTAAAGGGGATGGAAGGATACTCCTATGAAGAAAGGCTAAAAAGGTTAGGGCTCTTTAACCTGGAAAAGAGACGGCTGAGGGGAGATATGATAGAAGTCTATAAATTAATGAATGGAGTGGAACGGGTAAACATAGATCGATTGTTTACCTTATCAGAATATAGAAAGACTAGGGGACATGCAATGAAGCTACAGGGTAAACTATTTAAGACTCATAAAAGAAAATATTTTTTCACTCAACGTGTAATCAAACTCTGGAATTTGTTACCGGAGGATGTAGTAAAGGCTGTTAGTGTAGCTGGGTTTAAAAAAGGTTTGGACAAGTTCCTGGAGGAAAGATCCATAAACCATTATTAAGAAGGGACCCAGGATATCAATGCTTGAACCAATACAAGCATTGTGGAACCTGTGTCCCTTGGGGAAACTGCTAGGTACTTATGACCTAGATTGGCCACTGTTGGAAACAGAATATTGGGCTTGATGGACCTTGGTCTGACCCAGTATGGCATATCTTATGTTCTTATGTTCTTATGAAATCTTCTGGAAGCAAAACCTGTAGCACAATAGGCCCATCACCTGAACCTTGAGAGTTTAGGTCCAATTCTCAGTCCAAATTGAACTGCTAAAGAGCTCTAACCTAAGCTAAGAACATAAAGACCTACCAGGCCATAATCAGGGAGGCTATTCCCACTCATAAGAAGCCGTTAATGAAAGGTTTATGCCCAAAAGGGCCAGGCCATAAGCAGAAGAGATTAGGAATCTCCATTACCTAAAGCCCCCACCATGTTCCTTATTATAGGCCCATATCTTGAGTTGGCAAGAGAGAGGCTACACCCCTTGGATCATGAATCCATGTAACATGGTCTGCAAGGGCAATCCAAGGTCCCTAGTATTACCAGGCCCAAATTAGCCTGCAACTTGTGCGGTAGATGGTTCAACAGAGACCAGGGAGGCAGACATACAACCTCCCTTCCAAAGGCCACAAAGCCTGCTATCCATGCAACCTTCCTGCATCTGAAATAGCTACTCATGGAACCTTCCTGCATCTGAAATAGCTATTCATATTAGCATTCTCCTGAGTGGCCATCAAGTAGAACACTAGAAGGCCCCAACTTTGCAGTATAAGGTCAGATGTGGGAGAACTGAACTCTCACTTTGCCTGGACTCCCAGAATTCCAACACAGAAAACCAAGCTGCATGCTGTTGAGGGTTGCGATGTGCATAGCATGCTTCTCTGCCCAACAATACTGTTCTGTGATGTTGAGTTCTGCTTCAGTAGTGCACACATGTCACCACCAGGGCAGTGTCCAAGGACACACAGCCCACTTTGTCCACTAGGAGAGGCCTGAACCTCTCCAAGGTCAAAGTGATCATTCTGGCTCCTGAAGGGGCTAGAGTCCCTGGACAAACTGGACCAGACCTCGCACTCCCAGCCCTTCAGGTTGGCAATTGAGATGAGAAGCACTCCATCTGGTGCTTCCAATGGCACCCAGGCCATCAGATGGTGGAACTGCAGTCACTATCACAACTGATCCTTGATCTCCCAGGGTAGAGGAGGGGCCTGATTGAAAGAAGAGGGAACAGAGAGACCAGAAGATTAGCCGAGACCTCTGCAATGAGTCTATATACACCGTGGTCCAAGGATCCATTTCCAAAGTCAATATCATAGACTTGAAAGCCTGAGGAGTCCCAGGCCTGTGGAGATGACCGAACATCACATGCTCTGATTCGACTGGGACTTGAGTGGACTCTCCATAGTGAGGAAGCTTGTCTCGAGCTATATGGAACCAACACTCAGGCACTCAAAATCTTGGAAGAAAATCAGACTGCTTTTAGGACAGACAATCAGTGATCTTAGCCTTCCCAGCCAGAGGTCACCAGGCTTGTATCTAATCTGGCCGTCACTAAAGAGATTGGTGGGTCAGCCCAACACCCAGATATGGGCATCTCAGGCTCTCTGTATGCAGAAAAGTGCCACTCCCACTATTATTACCTTGGAAAAGGTATGGGGAGCAGCATCTAGGTCAAAGACAAGGCCCGGAAATGAAGAGTCAGCTTAGAACAAAGAAGTGAAACAGCTATTGCTTTTTGCAATGGGAAAGCATCAAACGTGATGGCGAGGTCCAGGAGGTGAGGAGCACCTCTTACCTGACCAATGCAATGGCAGACTCGAAGGACCTCAGATGAAGATGAAAGTCTTGGATCTAGGACCAGTACATGCTGAAAGGAGCCTTCTTTTCTGGGTATTCATGTATCAGGGGAAAAGTCCCTGGCCCTGCAGCAGAAGGCATGGGAAAAATAACACTGGTCAACAAATTTTTACAAAAGTCATGTTACTGAAATAAAAATAGTAATTTCTTATCAATTTTTATATGCTGAATACGAATATGACAGTGAAATTGCAAAGTTGGCTCTAGGTTTTTTTGTAATCTACAAGAATTAATGTTTACATCACGAAATGCATGTCAATAATAAATATAATAGGCCTTCGGTTAATACCTGTAAAAAAACAAGTCATAGACTACTTCTTAGATTTTTTCGCCTCTCTCTTGTACAACTTTTCGGGAGCTTCTCTGGGGAGTGTCCAGCAGTAATCAGCCAGCATTGTAGTGGACCATTTTCCCTGGTATTTTTGCTCCATCGTTGCGATATCCTGGTGAAAACATTCGCCCTGTTCATCACTAACCATACCACAGTTGTCAGGAAAGGAAACGAGATGGGAATTAAGGAAATGGATTTTTAGAGACATATTGCAGCCAAGTTTCTGATACTGCATCAGCATGTCTTCTACTAGTTCCTTGTAGTTTTCTGCCCTAACATTCCCGAGAAAGTTTGTTGACAATAGGCGAAAAGCATTCCATGCTTGTTTTGCATCACCCTGCAGCAAGTTGTTGAACCGGTCATCTTTGAAGAGCTCTCGAATCTGAGGATCCAGAAAAACTCCCTCTTTAATCTTTGCTTCGCTGAGTTGAGGGAATTTTTCATGCAGGTATCTGAAAGCTGGTGAAGTGCAGTCCATGGCTTTCACAAAGTTTTTCATCAAACCTAGTTTGATGTGAAGGAGTGGTAGCAGGATTTTGTGAGCCTCAACCAGAGCTGGGTGCTGGATATTCTTCTCGCCAACTGTTACATTTTGTCTGCGATTCCATTCCTTCCGCAAGTAGTGCCAATCCCTTGCTCGGCTATCCCACTCACATAAGAAACACATGTATTTTATATATCCCTGCTGCAGTCCCATTAAAAGGGCGACTACCTTCAAGTCACCACAGAGGTGCCAGCTGTACTTGTTATAGTTAATGGAAGTCAGTAGATGCTTTAAGTTATCATATGTCTCTTTCATGTGGACGGCATGCGCTACTGAAATAGATGGAAGACGGTTTCCATTGTTCAAAAGCACAGTCTTCAGACTCAGTTTCGAAGAGTCTATAAATAGTCTCCAGTCTTGTAGGTCATGAGTGATTTTAAGGCATTCATGAGGCTTTCAATATCGGAACAGAATACCAGATTACTTTCCTTTCTGAAGAAAGGCTCCAACTGCCAGTGGCGCTTTCGATATGAAGTAATATTGGCATCTTCTTCTAGAAGATTCCATTGTTGGAGTCTTGATCCTAGCAATTCTGCCTTGTTTTTGGATAAGTCCAAATCACGAACCAGGTCATTTATTTCTTCCTGTGTTATTCTGTGTGGAGCTGATATGCATCCCAGTGAAAATCTGGGTCACTGCATGCTGACGGACCAGGAGAAGAACAGGTCGGCTCACCCTTGTCCTCATCAGATGAATCAAGAGAATATTCTGATGGAGGTTCTGGAATAGGAAGTCCCTCACAATGTGGAACTGGTCTCAATGCAGACGGAATGTTTGGGTAGACTATGCTCGACTTCTTTTGCTTCGTTATTCCGCTGGAAAGAGGAGGAACCAAGCAGAAGTAACAGTCATTTATGTGGTTGCTTGGCTCTCTCCACACCATGGCGACTGCAAACGGCATTGCTGGTCTTTTGCAAGTCAACCACTGTGAAAGCTGTGTTGTACATGTAGCGCAGCATATATGCAGGGCCCAAGGCTTGTCTTGGTCACCAATCTTGCATCCAAAGTAAAGATGATATGCCTTTTTCAGTTGAGAAGTGATACTTTTCTTCTGGTTGGCAAATGTCACTTCCCCACAAATGTAACAGAAATTGTCAATGGTATTAACGCACTTTTGCGGTATTACTGCTCTGTATTGTACCTAAATAGCTAAAATTATATGATTAATAAAAGTTACATGTAACAGTAGCTTAAACTGTCTCGCACACAGTCTGAAATATTTTAAATGCTCAACCTTTCCAACTGTGTATAGTACACTGCTGACGTTAGATGGTTTCAGCAGCCGTCTGGCAGTAATATTGCATTGCATCAGAAAATGATGCAATCAACTGGATGATGTGTGCATGCTGGTATTATGCAATGTGATGCAATATTACATCATTCAAGGCTTATTTGGGATGTTGCTGATGTCCTACTGGATAAATTTACACGGTGAAATGTCAAAAATGAACTACATGCAATATCTTCAAAACGAGAGCCAATAAAATTTGTTTAATGTTATATTCATGTTCAGCTCACCAAGATACTACAGATTAGGGCCTTTTAAAGTCAGTAACTATTTCAATGTTGACCAGTGTAACCTACCATTGCAGGAGATGCTGAAGAGCTTTCACAAATGTTACGCACATGCGTGGAGAGCCTCAGGGAGACTCTACCAGGGAGACCTTTATAAGCACTGCCACAACTCAAATATTACACATCAGAACTTTCAGGTTGGCCTGAACCAGAAACTTTAGGAATAGAAGGCTGCCAGCTTATAGAAGGAGCTAACACATCTCCAACCTTGCCTAAGGATTCCAAATACCCACTACCCTAACATGATGCCTAATATTGCAAATGCTCCACAAAGACTGCCTCTAGTGAAACTCAGGCTCCAAAGGACTCACAGTAGTCCTAGAGCATCTTTAGGCTCTATGCACAGGCTTAGTTCCTTAGTCCTTCTAGGCCTTCCTTCCAGGAGTCTGTGGGCAAGCTTCTCTATCCAGAGAGAAAGCGACCCATAAGGGAAACTGCTCCACCACAGATTGGAGCCAACATTTGTTGACTATGGGCAATGTCAGCACTACTAACTGGCCAACATCACTGGCATTATGGAGCTGGAAGAGACTCTGAATCAGTCATGAACAGCAGCCACCACCTAGGTGGTCTGCTGCAAATCTCAGAGTATCTGGAAAGACTGTGGTCTTGATCATTTGGCCCCACTAATTTTAGATGTTTCATGGAACAAACCTGCAACCTTAGGAACAAAGGGCCTTAGCCATATAGTGGGAGCCACAAGATATCAGCAGAGGATGTGTTCTCTTCCAAAGGCTAGCCTCCAGGTATGCACAAAGCACTTCCAAAGAGCATAAAGCAGTTATTCCCGAGGCATTCTTAACTACCTTGACCCTCCAACCAAGAATCCCCAAACTCAGCACCTTCTTTTACCGGGATGATCATTTGCTCTGTCATAGCCGTGAGCAGGACTCCCACCCGAGGGGGCCCAAAGAACTGATCCTTTTCACCTTGGCACTGAGGGAATAGTCGAGACAGGATCTTAGGACCCCGAGAACCAAGTTCTCCCTAAAATCCTATGTGCAGCTGCATAGGATCGGGAGAAGTATGAATGCAGCAGACCACCAAATCCACTAGGTATAAAGGGGACTCATCTGTTAAACTTGCCCAAAAGCTGGCTCTGCAACCTACAGAGCTACCATAATGTCCTGAAAGGGCATAAACAGGGCACAACAGAGAAAAGGCGGATCACAGAGATTATAACTGGACCCTCGAGAAACCACCAATCTGTCCTCCTCAGACTTTCCTTCAAGCAATAGGAATTTCATTTGAGTCTTTAAACAAGTCCCCATAGGGAAAAAGATTGGGCTCCTGGAAGAATGTAGGAGCACAAGGGCAAAGTGGGAGCTGTGACCTCTCTACCTGCCCATGACAGAAGCTCTCTTAGGCCCCCGGTCTCCAGAGGGGAAGCCTGGATCTCAGGCTCCCTCATAAAGGAGGCTGCTAAGAAGGTAGTCAGACTGAACATAGCCCATGAGCTATTTCAGGAGCTGCAGTGCAAGCCGGTGGACAAGTAGGGCTCTGGGGGACCACAGGGATCTCTGGACATGAAGCTAGGGCCATCCCACCACACTCCATCTCCACCGGGCCCAAGCCACCACTTGAAGTGGCTGCAGTGATCCTCTAGAGTTGCCAACTTTTTGAAAGAGAAAAACCCGCTACTTGTGGCTAGACATGCTCTGTCATGCCTACCCCTGCCCTGCCTTCTGCCCCACCCCTGTCCTCTCTCTGTCCTGCCCTCTGCCCCAAAAAATAATTGCAGAGAGGGCAATGTGCAAGCTAAACAATCCAGATTGCTACACATTCTTAAAAAGAAATTCCATACAAACAGAATACCCAGCATTGGTCATACACACACACACACACACACACACACACACACACACACACACACACAATACAGATGACTCTTCATCAATAAAAGAGAAATATACAGATAAAAATTAAACTAAAACCTCAGAAATCCAGATGCTGCACGTAGTGCAACACAAGAGAAATAAAATGCATTTCCCCCAGTATTGTACAATATAAAAGACATCAGGTCTCAGGATTGGCATTAGGAGGGATGCAACCTGGCAATTGCTCTGGACCTCTAAGCCAGAGAGGGCCTCAGATCTGTCTGAGACTGAAAAAGGAACAGTTTGCTAGTAGGCTTTAGGTAATGCAATGTGTGCCTTGGAGTCAATGCCAACTCCTGGTGACCCAGCAGCTCCTGGGTTTTCTTGGCAGTGTGACCGGAAGTACATTGCCAGGCCCCCTCCAGTCTTGCTTCCTTCTTTGGAACCAAGATTTCTGATCTCCGCGCTGCTCTTCCTTCCTGTCCTCCCCTGCTGTCTTCTCCCCCTCCTCTATCTCCTCCTTCCTCTCCCCCTTCTTCCTTTTGTCATTGTTGGTCATCCTTTTATGCTGTCACATCACCAGAACTCTTAACTCTTATTTCCTCAGTACGCAAGACCACCTGCTCTCTTGATCCCATTCCTTCTACCTGGTTTACTGAACCTTCTCTCGCTTTTCTACCCTTTATTCTTACTATAATCAATAACTCTCTCTCCTCTGTATCTTTCCCCTCCCTCTGGTTCGCCACATTTTGAAAAAATCCACTCTAGATCCTCTTATTCCTGCCAACTAGCGCCCTGTTTCAAACTTACCTTTCCTCGCTAAATTTTTAGAAAGATTTGTCTTCTCCCAGCTTTCTGAATACCTGAACTCCATAAACTTTCTACATCCTCGACAGTCAGGTTTTCGTCAAGGCCACAGCACAGACATGGCTCTAGTAGCAGTTCTCAATGATCTCCATTCTTCACATGACAAAGTTGATATTTCGGTGGTGGTCTCACTAGATCTCTCTACTGCTTTTGACTTAGTTGATCATTCCCTCCTCTCAGATCTCTGGGTTACGGGGAACAGTCTATTGTTGGTTTCACTCTTTCTTATCCTCCCGGTCTTTCTCTGTGGTCTCACCCTCTGGTCACCATTGCTCTTCTTCTCCCATTTCCCTTCCCTGTGGTGTGCCACAAGGCTCAGTCCTCACACCTCTTCTATTTAATCTTTTCCTTGCACCCCTTGCCCTCTGCATTCAGCAAACTGGTCTTTCTGCCTTCTTTTACGCTGATGATATCATTATTCTACATCACACCAGTCCTCTTCGACCTGACCTTTCTCCCCTAAATCCCTGTCTCTCTCTTGTATCTAACTGGCTCTCTTCTAATTGTTTGCATCTCAATTTAACCAAAACTTCATGCACTTGGTTCACTTTTGGCGGCTCTTGTCCTTCACTTACACCCTCCATTGACGGTTCCCCAATTCCTGTGGTTTCTTCCTTTCGGCATCTTGGTGTTCTGCTTGATTCTAATCTTTCCTTCAACAGCCAACTTTTCGCACCTTTCAAAAACCTCTTACTTCTTCCTGCGCCAAATTTGTTCCATTCATCCCTTTCTTTCTGCTTCTGCCCTGACCACCATTACCACAGCTACTGTGCTTTCTCGTATCGACTATTGCAATTCAGTTCTCACGGGTCTCACTCGTACTCAGCTATGCCGTCTACAATTACTACAAAACACTGCAGCCAGGATTATTACCTATTCTTCCCGAAGAGATCATGTCACACCGCTTCTCTATCAACTACACTGGTTACCTATCGAGTTTCGTATTCATTTTAAAATTCTTATTCTAGTTCACCAAGCCATTTATACCCAAACACCTCAGTACCTCACTCACCTCCTTCAGTTCCACACTCCCTCCCGTTCCCTTCGTTCAATTCATGTCAACCGTCTTCATCTCCCTTCACCCTCACGTGCACACTTACAATCAACTCGGCACTCCGCTTTTTTCTTTTTTGGCTCAGCCCTGTGGAATTCCTTACCAACTTCACTCCGCCTAGAAACCAACTTTCCTGCCTTTAAGTCTCAGCTGAAAACTCACCTCTTTACCACAGCTTACAACCTCCCAGCCTCTCAGTCTTGACCTGGTTTATCAATGTTTGTCTAAGTTTGTCTCCTGTGTATTCTCTCTTTACGCTTTATAATTTTTAAACTTTCCTGTCTAAGATTGTAGTTCTTTTCCTTTTCCTGGTCTCTTGCCTCTTTACAATTGTTTTGGCTTATTGTGAACCGCCCAGATGTCATATAGGGCGGTATATCAAATCTGAATAAACTAAACTAAACTAAACTTTCTTCTGAGGCACTGGAGAGTTAAGTGACTTGCCCAAGACTATAAGAAGAGTTAGTGGGAAATAAACTCTGGTTGCTTGGTTATCAAGCCAGTGCTCTAACCACTAGGCTACACCTTTAGTTCCAGCCCCTCCCAGCATCATCTCCCTTCCAGTCCTAGCACCAA
This sequence comes from Ichthyophis bannanicus, assembly GCA_033557465.1. NCBI lineage: Eukaryota > Metazoa > Chordata > Amphibia > Gymnophiona > Ichthyophiidae > Ichthyophis > Ichthyophis bannanicus. Next base: position 1,081,837,548 of record CM066032.1, read on the forward strand.
CCAGCATGAACTCCCTTCTAGTCCCAGTCCTTCCCAGCAGCAGCTCTCTTCAACTCCCTGTCCCTCCCAGCATCATCACTACTAGTTCCAGCCCCCTCTTCAACATCAGTTATCTTCCAGTATCATTTCCCTTCCAGTCCCCCCATCCTCCAGCATCAGTCCATTTCCAGTCTTATTCCACTGCTAAAAAAAAAAGGTGTAAAAAAAAATTAAATAAATATTTACCAGGGTCCACCAGCAGAAGAGGGAGTACAGGCAGCATTTGGACCGCCCTGGAGAGCTGTGAGAGAATTTTTTTTTTTAAAGAAAATGCCATCGTGTTTTTCCATGGATGTCAAGACAGTGCAGTAGGATAGCTTCGGGCTGTGACTGGGGCTATCATTGGCTGTGGTGGGCCCGACTACAGCCCTGGACAGTGGCAAAAGAATTTACAAAACAAAGTGAAGCCACAGGCCTGGGCTTAGGCAGCATGTGGGATCATAGCAGGTGTCAGGGAGAGCTGCAATCCTGCGGCTGCTCCTGTTTAAGGCCCGCAATGCCTGTGGCTGCTCTAGAGTATCAGACTGCTGTGAGGATTGCGACGGCAGTGCCCGGGAGCAGCTCAGGTACTATGAACTTTAAGCAGGAACACTCACGGTGATCGCTGCTCTCCCAGATGCCTGCCATGACTCCACATTCTGCCTGAGCCCAGCATCGCAGCTCCAATCAGCAATAATAATTTAAAATAAAACTAAAATCAATGCACAGCTGCTGAGGAGCCTTCCGGCCTCTGCTATGGAATCCCTGCTGCTGCATTTTTCCCCCTTAAGTGTAACTTCCTTTTGGGGTGGGACGCAGCAGCAGGGGTTCTATAGAAATGGCTAGAAGGCTCTGCAGTTGCTGCGCACCGGTTTTATTTTATTTATTTATTTAGACAGTTTTTTTATACCACCTTATCCTTCAATCTAAGTGGTCACAACACAATTGGGGGATACATTTAACATGAGGGGATATGAGACACATACACTAATACTTACAGGGAACATGGGCAATGGAGGGTTAAGTGGCTTGCCCAAAACCACAAGGAGCGCCTGTGGGACTAGAACCCCCAGTCCTTTGAGGGGATAATTGGCTAATGCAGGGATAATTGGTTTAGCTCTCTTTTATATGGCTGCTTTATATAACTGCACTTCTGCTTGCTGGTACTGCACACAGCATATGGATGGCACAGAAGACAAGCTTGTGGGCTACAAGAGAGAGAGTATATGCGGCCTTCTATGAAAGAGTCTGGGTAACCATACTTTGTGCAGAAGTGTTCAGAGTCTTTTTGGGCCCAGTAGCAAGAGAAAATACAGGCCAGGCAGGAAACAAAGAACACACATACTCTCAGCCTTGAAGATTACAAATTGTGCCAAGAAATGGAAAGCATGTACAGAGCACAGGAAGGAGGCAGTGGGCGGTGGAAGGTAGCAAAAGATAAGACAGACCTTGGAAAACAGCAGCTGTAAGACCTGATAAACACGGGAGGGTCCTGGGAGGGTCCCGAGAAAGAAGTTTGTGCAGAAAGCTGCAGATGACATCAGAATTTATGCAGACCTTTCTGGCAATTTGGGACAGAAGGTTATATAACAAAGCCCCTATAGAGCTCTGCGAGCAATCTGCTCTCTAACTCCGGTACAGAGAGGAGGTTGCCTGCCACCTTTTCAGACAGACGCTTGCTATCTACATTTGTGATTTGTTTATCTTTGGAATACCGAATAAAGAACTTTTTGTAGCTAAGCAATTGTTGTCTGAGCAATTCGTTGGTAATTGGTAATATTTGAAATCAATGGGGGAAAAGGAACAGAAAATAAAATCAGAAAAATACATGGCATGCGGATAAGGACAGAAAGACAGAAGGGGGGCCAGGGCTCAATTTTCCTGCCCTCTCTCAGATCCCCCTGCTCCTCTTAGGCCCACCGAGCACTAGTAACCCACAGGAGAGGGTGCTGGATCCTGGATGGCTGTCAGCTTGAGGAATCAAGGGTGCATTCTCACTTTGAGCACCATTGGGCCTTTCAGGACACAGTCCTAAGTCCACTGCATCGTAGTGTGGGCCAGGAGAGTCAGACCTATCTGCACTGCTGCACCAGTCCACACACCTTGCCACCTGCTGGAGGCAGAAACTACTGGCTTCTCTCAGTGTTGCACCAGAAGATATATCAAGTGATGACACCATTGAAAGTTGTTCAAGTCTGCCTCCACCTTCTGGCTTTGATCTAAATTTCTAACCCCTGAGTTAAGATGAAAGCTGCATTCAAAGCTTATTATCTATGGGGATGTGTTGTCATTTTAAAACAACCCAAAAATTGAGGACAACAGTTATGTCATTTTAAAGAGGACAAGATTCAAAAGATTTACACAGGTAACTTCAAGAGTTACACGAGCAAATCTTTCTTTTTTAAATTTGCAACCGCAGATTAGTTTTGTTTGAGAGTGGAGAGAGGAATGCTTTGGGCAAAGTTACACTTCAACTGGACAACACTGGTAAATGAGCTAGTCAGAGAGGGAGGGAGAAGGGGTCAGGACCAATAATTAGTGAGCATGGATTAGGACTGCAAATTTTGGGAAAAACGTGTCAGGAGTCCCTCTTTAGGCAGGCTCTGTCTGTCCCTGAAAGCCTCCACCTGAGGAAGAAGTGTGTTAGTGGGTGGCATTAGTTGCACCCATGCTAGTTGCGCTGAGCCATTATGTTAGTTTCTGCTGACAATGCAGATGCCTGCATGTGAGAGTGCTTTCCATCGCCTCATTCTGGAGTAAAGTATAATTTTAGGAAACAAATCCTGTAAACCTAAAGAGTAATGGGCATTTTTTGCCTACATATGTCTGTCTGTTTTTAGCTTGTATTAATATATTCCCTACTTGGTGAAGATCTACCTCTGTTCTGCATATGTGTGATTGAAGCTACATGTTCTGTTAGTATAGAGCTTCTATGTAGGGATCTGCAGTAATCTAGCTTGCTCAGTTTTCTAAATAGGAATATGGATTTTCTAGGGCCCACTGCAATATTTATGGTGCTGCCCTTTTCTGGGTACACTCCATGTTATGTGAGTTTTGGAAGTTAGTGCTGTTATGGAATTGCTCTATGGATCCTGTACTCTGGGTTCTTGGTGTAGTCAACTGTAGGGTATTGGTTGGTTGGGGGAGGGGGTATTGGAATATGGATTGTCTTTGAGATTTGCAGTTTTGTGTTCTTTATGCTTCCAGATTGAAATTTAAAATATTTTGTCAGTTTAGATTCAAGGACATTTCAAAGTTTAAGGAAATGTCTCAGTTTAATTTTGTTTAGTAGCCTGATAGCTTCACCGCTGCTGAATTCCGGACTTTTCCAGCTCTAGCACAATCTAATCCAGCCTTTGAATTCATGGTTACCAGGATTAGTTTTTTTCATTTTATATCTTCCCTCCTCATCAATAATCTGGTCTGATGTGCAAATACTTATAATGGTTTAATGGGGGGATGGACTATGTAAGTGGCTTTTCATTAATCAAATTTAATGTTTTATTATTATGTTTGTTTTACTGTAACATCGGTTTTACTAAATTGCATGTCTATGTTTGGAAGCCAGCTAGGATTTTAGATGGGTGGCATATACATTTTAAAATAAAGTATACTAAATGTATGCAATTATGCCGCTATGCGTCTCCGCACATGGCCCTGCATCACTCTCATGCAGTACCTCGGGGGAAGTAGGAGGGGGGGTCACTGGGAGGTAGAGGAAAGCAGAAACCTCAGATTGGGACTAGCATGATCAGAAAATGAAATGGTCAGATAACAAAGGTAGAAGAGAATTGTACTTTCAATTTAATGATCGGACTTGGTGCTATCTTTATATTTTATACAGTACAGGGAAATGCATCTCTTTTTATTTCTCTGGTGTTGCATTGTATACAGAATCTGGCTTCTTAGGGTTGCAGTTTAATTTTTATCTGTTGTTGTTGTTAAGTGCCGTCGAGTCGGGGTCGACTCATGGCGACCCTCTGGATAGCAATCCTAAATTGTGTTCGGTCTTGAGTCAGGCGGTTCATTGTTGACAGACTGGTACCCGTAGCTGCTGTTATTGTATCGATACATCTCATTACTGGCCTTCCTCTTTTGAATTTACCTTCTATCTTGCCAAGCATGATGTCTTTCTCTAATGATCTCTCTCTTTGCATGATGTGTCCAAAGTATGAAAGTCAAAGTCTTGTCATCTGAGCTTCTAAAGAAAGCTTAGGTTTGATCTCCTCTAGTACCGACTGGTTTGTTCTTCGGGCAGTCCATGGTATACACAGTATTCGCCGCCAGCACCATAATTCAAAGGCATCAATTTTCTTCCTGTCTATCTTTTTCACTGTCCAGCTTTCACATCCATATGACGTTATTGAAAATACCATGGCTTGAACAAGTCGAATCTTTGTATGGAGAGAGACATCTCTGCTCTTGAGAATCTTATCTAGGTCTTTCATAGCCATTCTGCTAAGAGCAATGCGTCGTCTGAGTTCTTGACTGCTTGTTGCTTCTTTATTGATTGTTGATCCAAGTAGGTTAAAGTTGTTCACGATTTCAATTTCTTCTCCTTCAACGATGAACCTGTTGATTATGCCAGTTGTCATGATCTTTGTCTTCTTTACATTAAGGTGCAGGCCCATTTTGAGACTATGTTCTTTGATTGTGAGAAGCAAATATTTCAGATCATCTTCACTTTCAGCCAGTAATGTAGTATCATCAGCATAGCGAAGGTTGTTGATGAGTCTTCCACCAATCTTCACACCTCTGTTGTCTTCATACAATCCTGCTTCTCTGATGATTTGTTCTGCATATAAATTAAACAGGTAGGGGGAAAGTATGCAGTCTTGTCTTACACCTTTGCTTCTTTTAAACCATTCTGTTTCTCCTTGATCCGTTCGAACAGTTGCTTCTTGATCAATGTACAGATTGTGCAAGAGTACGATCAGGTGTTCTAGTATACCCATGCTTCTTAATATGGCCCAGAGTTTCTCATGGTTTACACAGTCAAAAGCCTTGCTATAGTCGATAAAGCACAAATAGATATCCTTTTGGTATTCTTTAGTCTTTTCAAAGATTCATCTCACATCCGCAATTATGTCTCTCGTTCCTCGCCCTTTCCTGAACCCTGCTTGCACTTCAGGTAGTTCTTGTTCCAGGTATGGTTGTAGTCTCTTTTGAATAATCTTCAGTAGAATCTTGCAGGCATGTGGTATCAGAGCGATTGTGCGATAATTTCCACAGTCAGTTGGATCACCTTTCTTTAGTATTGGTATAAACAGATCTTTTCCAGTCAGTTGGCCATGATGTTGTCTTCCATATTTCTTGGGAGAGCCTTGTAAGTATGGTAACAGCTGCATCAGATTGCTGTAATACTTCTATGGGAATGCTATCAATGCCTGGTGCTTTGTTCTTTGATAATCAATAATTTCAAATAATACCGTGACACTTCCCCTCAACTCTTCACCATATTTTTGTTGGGTATAAACCGCAAGAGGAGGAGAACACTTTCGACCTCACACGCAGTACATGCCCCTTTTTTTTATTCTTTTTAAGAAGTTCTCGTATCTTAATCGGAATCAGTCAAAACTAACATAAAAGAAAAAGCACACTTATCTAGTCCTTCGCACGACGTGCACGTTTCAAAGCACTACAGCCTCTGTATCAAGTGCTCTCAATAAATTGAAGTGTGTCCAGACTTTCTTCAACCTCCAAAAAATGCCGAACAAGCAGCTGTTGAAAAGGGGAAAGCTTGCTCAGGATAGGCTGCTCTCGAAAACGCCCACTAACTTGAGAACACCAAACACGTCAAGGATCTTCCCCACTCAACCGGGGATCCCTATAGTGATAGGCAAATCAAGACGAACTGAAGAGAGAACTTTAAAGCCCCAACCAATCAATTTCACGGTTTAGGCCAGCAGGGGAAACAGTCTGTAAGGTAAAGATCCATCGCTGTTCCAGTCTCCGCAACCTGACCACGCGATCCCCACCTCTAGGATTCAACGGGACATAATCGATCACTGTCCAATTCAAATGTTCAAAGGAATGATGTTGATCAAGACAGTGTTGCACCACTGGAGCTGTCAAAACAGATTGACGGAGCCTTGAGGCATGTTCGCCCAAATGAATCTTCACTGCTCATGTGTGCTCCCCACGTAACTTAATACACAGGGGCATTCCAGCAAATACATAACAAAAGTAGAAATGCATGTGGTATGCCATCTCCCATAGAATTTTCGCCCTGACCCCGGATCAGGCCAAACAGACCCAGTAATGGTAGTATGGCAATAAGCACAATTAGTACATGGGGAGTGGGTCCCCGATCTCCCTATCGGACAAATGGGTCGATCCACAGAAACCGCAGATTTTACCAGAACATCACACAAATTTGGTCCCCGGGAGTAGGTAATCCATAGGAACTTATTGAAACAGGGATGTACCGATAACACAGGCCAATATTTCTTCAGAATAGCGGCCACTTGGTGCGAATGGCTCATATATGGCAAAATGCCGGTCAAAAAATCCTCCAATCTATTATCAGACTGGGCCCGAGCAAAATCGGGATCAAAAAAACCATTCTCTATGAGAGTACAGTGCCCTGCAATACGCCCAGGAAATTACTCCCTGGGGATAACCCTTATAAAGAAGTCACTTCTTTAGATCAACCGCATGAAATTTAAATTGATCTACGGACGTACACAATCTCCGGTTCCTCAAAAATTGCCCATACGGTAATCCTTTCCGAAGTGGTTCTGGATGAAAACTCCTATGACTCAATAAACAATTTCGCTGAACCGGTTTTCTGAACAGAGTAGTAGATAAGGAAGTTCCCTCCCAAAAAATGGTCATATCCAAAAACTCCAGTCGTTCCGTTGACATCTGGGCTGTAAACGTTATATGGACCTTAATAGTATCAAGCCATGTAATAAAAACTTTTAATGAAGACAAATCAGAGGTCCATATAAAAAATATATCATCAAGAAATCTTTTCCACAAGATGACATTCACAAAATAAGGAGACTGATAGATATAACGTTTCTCTATGTCAGCCATGTAGAGAGTGGCAATTGAAGGGGCCACCGTGGCACCCATAGCTATCCCAAAAATTTGCTGGAAAAAATCCCCTTCAAAAAGAAAATAATTACGGGACAACACTAAAGTAATCAATTCCATCAAAAACTCCTTAGGTAAACGTGACGGAGCATTCACAAACTTTGATTGAAGCAAACATACGGCTTCCTCCTGATCTACATTCGTGTATAAAGCCACGACATCCAAGGTCACAAGATAAAACCCCGTAGCGGGCAATTGCAATTGCTGTAGAAAACCCAAAAAATGCATGGAATCACGAATAAAAGACCGAACCTGAGTGGCCTCTTCCTTAAGAAAGACATTACAGAATTTGTATAAGGGTTCAAGGACCGACCCCCGACAAGAAACTATGGGGCGGCCTGGTGGATCCACTATAGATTTATGTATTTTAGGTACTAAATATATAATCGGTACTATGGGAGAGGCCACATTAAGGAAACTATATTCCCTTGAAGTGAGCCAACCTCTCGAATATGCCAAGGTAAGAAGACCCCGAATTTCACTACACAGGGCTTCAGTCGGGTCAGCCTCCAATTTCTTATATACTTGGGGATCCAAGACCTGAGAACGTAATTTGGTCAAATATACCTCAGTGTCCCACAACACTATAGCCCCCCCTTTGTCCGCACTGCGAATTGTAATTGAACTGTCATGGGACAAAGTCTCCAAAGCCTTATACTCATCTCGTGAAAGATTGCAACCCCATCGCACAAATTGCTGTTCAATAGATTCCAAATCTCTCAAAACCAAGGATTGAAACGCAATTATAATTGGATCAGGCACCCCAGGAGGCATCTATTTTGAAACTGGCTTTATTATTGATGAGTCCGGTGCCACAGATTGATTGTTATCAAAAAACCGCAGAATATGTAATCTCCGGAAAAACTTGTGCAAAGCTTCCCTCATCGCAAAAGAGTCATAATCCACCGTGGGTATAAAAGACAGGCCCAAATTCAAAACCCGTTCACAAACTGGATCCAAAGGATGGGTTGTAAGGTTTACCACTAATGATTGTTGAACTGTTTCGCCCTCTGCCGGGTGAATGGAGGGTCGCCCTCCCGATGGCTCTCGCCTCCAATCCGCGAGCGATAACCTCGAGTTCCGGCCCCCCGAAAAACCTGCTGGTTTTTTTACTTCGACTTTCCAGATGACGTGTCCTCCTCATTATCGTCAGATGACATCTCAAAAGACACCCTCTTAGGGCCGGTGCTCCCCTCAGTTTCAGTGTCGGAGTCATACATCCATCAATAAACATGACCCAAATCATAATCCGACTTATCGCGCAAAAACTTACGCGTCTTTAAGGCTTTTAGGTATTCAGAGAAACCCTTCAATTGTCGGTTGATTTCCTCCTCCTTAAGCTGAAAAACTGAGGTTTCCACTGAAGCTGTTAAAGCTACTTTCGATTCATCCACCAAAGCGCTCAACGATATTTCTTCCTGACTCGTGCGTTCCATAATTAGAGCAATCAAATCAAAACTGCATTTGTTGCAAATGTGATTCCATTTAGATACAAAATCCGAATCCGAAAGGAACATCTTCGGTGCCCTAGTCATCCTCAACCCCCGAGGGATAATACGAGATTTTAAATATCGAGACATTGAAGCACCATGATATTGAGCACAAATCAAACATTTCCGAAGCGCTTTAAACTCCATCCAAGAGGGGCCCGTAGAAATAGCAGCCGAAGCCTCTTCATCAAATAAATTGGGACGTTGACACAAACGTTCCAACTGCTCCTCCATGTAGGCAAAAATGTCTGCAGCCATGAATCCAGGAAAATGTGATACAAATCAAATACAATAGTCCCAGAGAAATGGTATTCAAATGTAAATAATCAATAATTTCAAATAATACCGTGACGCTTCCCCTCAACTCTTCACCATACTTTTGTTGGGTATAAACCGCAAGAGGAGGAGAACACTCTCGACCTCACACGCAGCACATGCCCCTTTTTTTTATTCTTTTTAAGAAGTTCTCGTATCTTAATCGGAATCAGTCAAAACTAACATAAAAGAAAAAGCACACTTATCTAGTCCATCGCACGACATGCACATTTCGAAGCACTACAGCCTCTGTATCAAGTGCTCTCAATGAATTGAAGTGTGTCCAGACTTTCTTCAACCTCCAAAAAACGCCGAACAAGCAGCTGTTGAAAAGGGGAAAGCTTGCTCAAGATAGGCTGCTCTCGAAAACGCCCACTAACTTGAGAACACCAATCACGTCAAGGGTCTTCCCCACTCAACCGGGAATCCCTATAGTGAAAGGCAAATCAAGACGAACTGAAGAGAGAATTTTAAAGCCTCAACCAATCAATTTCACGGTTTAGGCCAGCAGGGGAAACAGTCTGTAAGGTAAAGATCCATCGCTGTTCTAGTCTGCGCAACCTGACCACACGATCCCCACCTCTAGGATTCAACGGGACATAATCGATCACTGTCCAATTCAAATGTTCAAAGGAATGATGTTGATCAAGACAGTGTTGCACCACCGGAGCCGTCAAAACAGATTAATGGAGCCTTGAGGCATGTTCGCCCAAACAAATCTTCACTGCCCAGAAAACCGGTTCAGCGTAATTGTTTATTGATTTATAGGAGGTTTCATCCTGAACCGCTTCGGAAAGGATTACAGTATGGGCAATTTTTGAGGATCCGGAGATTGTGTACGTCGGTAGATCAATTTAAATTTCATGCGGTTGATCTAAAGAAGCGACTTCTTTATAAGGGTTATCCCCAGGGAGTAATTTCCCGGGCGTATCGCAGGGCACTGTACTCTCATAGAGAATGGTTTTTTGATCCCGATTTTGCTCGGGCCCGGTCTGATAATAGATCGGAGGATTTTTTGACCGGCATTTTGCCATATATGAGCCATTCGCACCAAGTGGCCACTATTCTGAGGAAATATTGGCCTGTGTTATTGGTACATCCCTGTTTCAGTAAGTTCCTACGGATTACCTACTCCCGGGGACGAAATTTGCGTGATGTTCTGGTAAAATCTGCGGTTTCTGTGGATCGACCCGTTTGTCCGATAGGGAGATCGGGGCCCCACTCCCCATGTACTAATTGTGCTTATTGCCATACTACCATTACTGGGTCTGTTTGGTCTGATCTGGGGTCGGGGCGAAAATTCTATCGGAGATGGCATACCACATGCATTTCTACTTTTGTTGTGTATTTGCTGGAATGCCCCTGTGTATTACGTTACGTGGGGAGCACTACACGGCGCAGTGAAGGCTCCGTCAATCTGTTTTGATGGCTCTGGTGGTACAACACTGTCTTGATCAACATCATTCCTTTGAACATTTGACTTGGACAGTGATCGATTATGTCCCGTTGAATCCTAGAAGTGGGGATCGCGTGATCAGGTTGCGCAGACTGGAACAGCGATGGATCTTTACCTTACAGACTGTTTCCCCTGCTGGCCTAAACCGTGAAATTGATTGGTTGGGGCTTTAAAGTTCTCTCTTCAGTTCGTCTTGATTTGCCTTTCACTATAGTGATCCCTGATTGAGTGGGGAAGACCCTTGACGTGACAGGTGTTCTCAAGTTAGTGGGCGTTTTCGAGAGCAGCCTATCCTGAGCAAGCTTTCCCCTTTTCAACAACTGCTTGTTCGGCGTTTTTTGGAGGTTGAAGAAAGTCTGGACACACTTCAATTCATTGAGAGCAGAGGCTGTAGTGTTTCGAAACGTGCACGTCGTGCGATGGACTAGATAAGTGTGCTTTTTCTTTTATGTTAGTTTTGACTGATTCCGATTAAGATACGAGAACTTCTTAAAAAGAATAAAAAAAAGGGGCATGTACTGCGTGTGAGGTCGAGAGTGTTCTCCTCCTCTTGCGGTTTATACCCAACAAAAATATGATGAAGAGTTGAGGGGAAGTGTCACGGTATTATTTGAAATTATTGATTATTTACGTTTGAATACCGTTTTTCTGGGACTATTCTATTTGATTTCTTCTTTGATAAGGCTTTCAATGCTGCTTTAACTTCTTCTTTCATCACCAATGGTTCCCGATCATAAGGTACAGGTCGAAACAGCTGTTGGTCCACTTGATCTTTATCATATAAAAACTCTGTATATTCCTTCCACCTTTTCTTTATCTTCTCAGCATCATTCAACATAGAACCTTGAGCATCTTGTAACATTCCAATTCGAGGCTGGAACTTTTTCTTTAATTCTCGTAACTTTAGGAAAGCCAATCTTGTTCTTCTTCTAATAGTTTCTGCTTCTATTTCCTTGCATGCGTCGTTGTAGAACTTTTCCTTGTCCTGTCTTGCTGCACGTTGGAAATCTCTGTTGAGTTCTGTTATTGTCTTTCTTTCTCCTCTGGCTTTAGCTTCTCTGCGTTTCTGGGCAATTTTCAGAGTTTCTACCGTCATCCATTTTGGCCGTTTTTGCTTTTTCACCTTTTGTAGAGACTTCTCACTTTCTTCCAACACAACCTTCTTGATGTCATTCCATAACTCTTCTGGAGCTCTGTCATTTGTATCTAAAGCAGCAAATCGATTTTGCAGGCAGTCTTTAAATTCCATTGGTATATTCTCAAGGTTATATTTTGCTGCATTCATGAGTGGTTTGCTCTTTTTCAACTTTAGCTTGAGTTTGCATACTAGTAGTTGATGTTCTGTACCACAGTCAGCTCCAGGTTTTGTCTTTGTTGATGTTATAGAACTTTTCCATCATTGACTTCGACAGATGTAGTCAATTTGATTTTTATACAATCCATTGGGTGAAGTCCATGTGTACAGTCTCCGTTTGTGTTGATGGAAGAAGGTGTTTGAGATGAAAAGATCGTTGGTCTTGCAGAATTCTATCAGTCTTTCTCCAGCTTCATTTCTGTTGCCAAGTCCATATTTTCCAACTACTTTGCCTTCTTCTTTGTTGCCAACCTTTGCGTTCCAGTCACCCATGACCATCAGGATATCCTGTTTGCATGTTCTGTCAATTTAAGCTTGTACTTGTTCATAGAATTCTTCAATTTCATTCTCTTCTGCAGCTGTTGTTGGGGCATATACTTGAATTATAGTTGTGTTGATAGGCATTCCTCATAGATGAATAGAGATTAAGCGTTCGCTGACTGCATTGTATTTCATTACAGTTCTTGCAAGTTTCTTCTTTATTATAAATGCAACACCATTTCTTCTTTGTCTTTCATTTCCAGCATAGTAGACAATGTGATCATCTGATGCAAAGTGCCCAATGCCAGTCCATTTCAGTTCGCTGACAGCCAATAGATCAAGTTGTAGACGGTCCATTTCATTCTTGACCACCTCCAACTTCCCTTGGTTCATGCTTCGTACGTTCCATGTTCCAATGCGTAAGACATCTTTACAGCTTCTGACTCTCATTTCATGCGCAGCTGCATCAGCAGTCAGACGTCCCAAGGGCTTTGATCCAACCACATCATAAATGCTGGCTTTACTCTGAAAAGTCTTCAGCTCTTCCCCAGTAGCTAGTTGAGTGCCTTCCGACCTGGGGGTCTCATCTTCCAGCACTATAGCACAATTTGTTTTGTTGTAACTATCCATTGGGTTTTCATGGCAAGATACAGAAGTAGATTGCTGGGCCTTTCTTCCGCGCAGTTTAAGTTTGGTGTTGTTGCCACTGTCACAGAAATGTGATCCTCCGCCTTCAACACTATCCCATTCTGCTGCTGCCCAGATGGGTGGTTTGTCTTGGTCTGGCACCTCAGCTGAGACCTGTCCATCTTGTGAGACCCTGCCAGTAGTTAAACTACCGATAGTTTAGCTTTCAGAATCACTGATGCACACAAGCCCTCACAGCACGACAAGCTGCAAACCAAGTGAGGGAATTTTTATCTACATGTGTTTATTTTTAGGTTATGGTCACTTATTCAGTACTTGGTAAGGGTTTGTGTTCTCAGTGTGTAACCAAGACTGTTGTTGTTGTGGTGGCAGAGTTTTCTCTTTCAAAAAGTTGGTAACCCTACTTTTGCTGCCCCCCGACACTCTCTTTTCCCCTTCTCAGCCTCTATCCCTTTCTTCCTCTCCCTTGCACTCTCACCCCTCCCATCCATTTTCTCCCCCATCTCCCTTTCTCAAACCCATATAAAAATTCTGTGGGCACACAATATTACCATACCCAGCTCTGCACTCCCTGCAATGGGGGAGAAAGAAAACGCCAAGATTCATCTCCGCCTGTGCATCTTTAGGCCTGCAGGAGCCTTAGGATCATTTTGATGGATAGTAATGATAGTGTGGTTTCAGGCTATCAGAAGGTGCATTTTCTTTATCTCCCTGTTTTTGGTTGAAGCTTGATGCACCCAAAACTCCCCTACTGCCATCCCTTGTGTCAGTATTGCCCTTTTGTGTATGATTTTATTAGTGATTGGATCTTTTTCTCAGAGGTCGATTAATCATGTTAGCTGTATATAATGCTCATTGGTGTCTTATCGTTGTTTTCAAAGATATAATATTATTTTTGTAGGTTTATTTATTTATTTAAAGTTTCTTATATACCGCACTATTCAGCATCAGCGCGGTTTACATTGAACAATACAATCTCAGTACATTTGAAACACGTATGAGTTACAGATAACAGGGCAAAAAACTTGGGTAACAGGGGTAACTATTTACAATACATAACAATTGACTATTTACATAAAATCAACTGACAGCGAGAATAGAATGTACAGATGTAATTACATCAAAATTTCTTAGTTCTAGGGGTGTGTCTTATGGAGTGCTTATGCTTATGCCTATGAGTGTGTCTTATGACATATTAAATAGCATTACGGTGGCTGGACGTACTCAGTGAATAGGTAGTGCTTGATAACCTTTCTGAACTGCTTCATGTCTCGTATTGCTCTAATATCTGGATGGAGTTTATTCCAACATCTAGGCGCATAAGATTTAAATGCTCTGTTAATCGTTGATTGGGACCACTGTTCCCTCTAAGCTGTGCGCGTGTGCGCGCGCACACACCTCATGGAGCGAGCGCACATACTTTACAACAGAGCGCACAAAAATTACGGCTCTGATTCTGATAGAAAACAACACAGATGTCTTAAAATTTTAAAGTTATGATTGCAATTACTAGGAATTTCCCGCTTTCTTTAGTAATCGTCTATTTTCATTTAATTTGATTAAAATCAATGTGGTGTACATACTGTATTCTGACGTGTAGTCAAATTTTAAAGTATATAACTCCGAGTGTCGTTACGTGGTGCACAAAAATTTAACCTTCCTTCAAAAGCTGCACACAGCTGATATTTTATGCGCACACAGCCTACAGAAAATTAGAGGGAACATTGATTGGGACCAATTTGTGGATTCACTCGGAATGACTAGGGTGTTTTCAGCGAGTGGTCTCCTGGATCTTGTCCTAGGAGTTTGACTGATGAGGTCTGAAGTCGTTGCTGGCGATATTTTATTTAAGGCCTTGAATGTGATGAGGAGAGCTTTATAGCTAATTCTACATTCTATAGGGAGCCAGTGAAGGTCCCTAAGGATTGGCTTGATATGGTCTCTCTTTGATGCTTCAACTAGGATGCGGGCCGCAGCATTCATTGCTAGTTGCAGGGGGTTAATGGTGTTCTTTGGAAGACCATATAATACAATATTCGCATAGTCAAAGTGTGGAGTGACTATTGCTTGGAATATTGAACGGAAGTCGTTGTATTCTAGCATGGGTCTTAGGTGGCATAAGGTTTTTATCTTGAAGTAAATCGTTTTTACCGTACTTTTTATGTGGGCGGTAAAATCCAGTCGTTGATCAAGGATCACACCTAGGTAACGAATTGTATTCTTGATTGGGAGCTCAGCGTCCCGTACCTTGAGATATGCAGGGGGGAGAAGAACTTGTTTCTTGTGACCACTAAAACTTCAGTCTTTTTGAAGTTGGTTCGCATGTTTTGATCTAAAAGCCAATCTGCTATTGCATTGAAACAGTTGGTTAAGTTAGTGTAATTTGGACTCGTTGTATCAATCGGGGTGAAGATAAGCACGTCATCAGCGTAAATGAGGCAGGAAACATTAAAGGATTTGGTGATTTGGCAAATTGGCTGCATATATATATTGAAGAGGAGCGCCGATAGGGAGGAGCCTTGTGGAACCCCTTGCGTTTGGAGGAATGGTTCTGATGTTTTGGAGTCGATGCGAACATGTTGCCAACGATCTTCGAGGTATGATTTACACCAGTTCCATGCTAGGCCTTGTATACCCTTTTCGTAGAGTCGCGAAAGTAGTATCTTATGGTCTACTGAATCAAACGCCGCGGATATATCGAGGAAGATCATTGCGACGCCAGACTTTATGTTGTTGATCCCACAGATGAGCGTGTTGATTAAGGAGGTCATGAGAGTCTCGACTCCATGCATTTCCCTAAATCCATGTTGTCACGGATCCAGAGGGGAGGATGTGTCAATATATTGCTGAATTTGGCGTTGTGTCTCTTTCTCTAGTATTTTGGCAAGAAGCGGGATGCTGGAGATTGGACGGTATGATTCTTCCTTCTTCGGGTCAATCTGGTTGTTCTTTAATAGGGGACGTATTGAAGTCTGCTTGAGTGCAGCTGGGAAAGTTGCAGAGGAGTAGGAGAGGTTTGCAATTTTGGCTATGTATGGACTGAGCTCCGAGCGCATTGATTTGATCCAGTGCGCTGGGCATGGGTCGTTGGCTGCGGTAGTGGTATTCAAGGTAGCAATTAGTTCTTTAATGGTTTTAGATGATGGAGGTGAGATACTGAGGAGTGGTGCTTGAGACTGCGTGGATTGAGGGGATGCTTGTGATGAGTCCGAAATTGTTCTGGTTAATTTGGATTGGATGTAATTCGCATACTGTTGTGGATGGATATATTCTTGCTGCTGCGGTGAAGGCTCCTTGGATAGTGATTTAACTAAATTGAATAGCTCGCGTGGTTTGTTTAGTGAATGACTAAGCAATTTTGCATGATGTTCCTTCCTTTTGGACCACATTAGTTCACGGTGACTTTTGAGGTGCGCCAAGTATTCATCATGGATGATGTTTTCATGAGAGCGTCTCCACTTTCTTTCCAGTCTTCTCAGTTGGAGCAGCGACGCTCGAATATCGAGAGAGAACCAGGGGGCGTTATGCCTTATGTTAGGATCCTTGTTAGGAGCAATCGCATTGTGCATTGTAGGTAGTTGTGCATATTGTTGGAGTGTATCGTTTCAGTTATCAACCAATTTATTGACGTCGGTCGTTGAAATTGACAATTTAGGTAGTGCTTGTGCATTGAACACTTCGATATCCAGTGATTTAAAACGTCTATGATGCGGAGGAGGCACATTTTTTGGTAAATTTGGCAGATTCGAATTTGAAGGTATCTGGAAGGTTATTAGGCTATGATCTGACCAAGGGACCGGGGTGATGGTGAGGTCAAGCTGACTATTATGGCCTGTTACTGCAGGAGGGACAAAAATGAGGTCGAGGATGTTGCCACGTTGGTGCGTCTGGAAATCAACAATTTGCTTGTAGTCGAGATTTTACATGGCATAAATATTATCGCTCAAAAAATATATATATATATATTTTTTTTGAGCGATAATATTTATGAGTTGACATACGCTCTGTAAATTTACCCAAATACTACGTCTAGAGATTTTACATGGCGTCAAGTAAGGCGTTGGCAGAGGCAGGTTGCAAAGAGGCAAGATTAAAATCGCCTAACAACCAATTTGGCTTGTTGGGGTTATCAGGGTTACATGCAAGGCTAATTACATCTGAGATGTCCTCAGAGCGTGCATTTGGAGAAGCATAGATAAGATTAATTGAGTTATTCATATTGGATATGGTTAATGTGTCGAGATACTGAGTGCTTCTAGCAAGACTTACTCGGTATTGTAAGGAGGATTTAGCGAGGATGAATACTCCACCACCTCTTCTGTTCTCTCTGTTACATGCATAGATGGAGAAGTTCGGGGGAGTCATTTGATTTACTATCACTGAGTCTGATTCTGATAACGAAGTCTCGGTGACCATTAATATATCTAAGTTTCGGGTAGATATTAAATCTGTTATGATAGGCCATTTGTTGCGAACAGAGCGTGCGTTAATAAGAGCGCACCTCAGGTCACATTTCGGTTCTGTTTTATTGATTGTTGTGGTGGTAGATAGGTCTAAGTTTATGTAGAGTAGGTGAGACTGCCTCTTATGAGGGACATACGGCGGATGTTGGCGATGATTGCCGTAGTGTATTCTGCTTGTTCCATGTAGTATAGGTATGGGATTGAAGTCAAGCAAAAGTGCTTCGGCGAAGTGGATGAGAATGGTGATGAAGATGGTGTATAGAAGGGTACGAGATATGTTGGTAATGCACATGCTGGGCATGATGGTGAGTTAGTTCAGATAGGTTCTGTTGAAGAGGTGCTTGTGGAGTATAGGGGCACCTATAGAAGACGCTATATAGGAAATAGCTTAAAGTTACTAGGCAGGCTGACACTATAACCTCTTTGTTACAGATTTGTGTATGATTGAGTAGCTACACGGACAATTAACCGTGTTGATTAATGTAGCGAGGGCTTAAGTTGCAACAGTGGTACATAACAGGTAAATAACCATTTGCTATACTTAGTAAAAGGTTGGTGTCAAGACCCAGTTCTGGATTATCAAAAAACTAAAATAGACACACTTTATAATTTTGTATATTGTGGCTGATAGAGATACGTCTGTTGACACAAGTATAGTGAATTAGAAGCAGACTCTACTGACAACAGTATAGTAGTATATGAGCAGAAAAAAGTTGCTGGGGACAGTACGATGGTAAGTGGTACTAATAGTAAAGCAACTGGCAACAGTGTGGTAGTTAGGAATCAGTATGGCTACTGGCAACAGTAAAGTTACAATAGAAAGGCTACTGGCAAAAGTACAGTTACAATAGAAAGGCTACTGGCAACAGTAATTAGGAATCAGTATGGCTACTGGCAACAGTAAAGTGACACTAGAAAAGCTACTGGCAACAGTAAGGTAACAATAGTAAGGCTACTGGCAACTTAAGTAATAATTATGTATCAGTCTGGCTACTGACGACAGTATAATAGAGATTGCAATATGGCTACTGGCTACAAAACAGAGGTGGATATTACTAGTAAGTCTACAGCTAGTAGTGTGGTAATTATATAGCAATGATGTTTGATAGAATATACTTGCGAAGAAGCGGGGGAGAACAATCGTCTGTAGAGAGTTGTTGGTTCAGGTCCTTGTAGCGTGATGTCTTCTTGCAGGCGTTGGGCTGGTCGTGGGATAATTAACATCGGAGGATGGCCGACGCCTAAGGGCCACGCCAAAGGGCCCTCTGGCGAGGCCCTCAGGCGCGGGCCCGCCAGGCGCGGGCACGCCTGGTGGAAGGACCTTTTTGTAGGCCCCGCCGGCTGCCCCGATTGGGCAGTGGGGCTTGAAGAGGCGGTCTGGTTGCTCCCGGCGCTCTCGATCCCTGCCGGGAGTGAAGAACGTGGGTCGGTGGTGCAGGAGTGAAGAGGCTGCACGCCTGGTGGAAGGCCCTTTTTGTAGGCCCCGCCAGCTAACCAGATTGGGCAGTGGGGCTTGAAGAGGCGGTCTGGTTGCTCCCGGCGCTCTCGATCCCTGCCGGGAGTGAATAACGTGGGCCGGTGGTGCAGGAGTGAAGAGGCTGCACACCTGGTGGAAGGCCCTTTTTGTAGGCTCCGCCGGCTCTCCAATTGAGCAGTGGGGCTTGAAGAGGCGCTCTGGTTGCTCCCGGCGCTCTCGATCCATGCGGGAGTGAAGAACGTGGGCCGGTGGTGCAGGAGTGAAGAGGCTGCACGCCTGGTGGAAGGCCCTTTTTGTAGGCCCCGCTGGCTGCCCCGATTGGGCAGTGGGGCTTGAAGAGGCGGTCTGGTTGCTCCCGGCGCTCTCGATCCCTGCCGGGAGTGAAGAACGTGGGCCGGTGGTGCAGGAGTGAAGAGGCTGCACGCCTGGTGGAAGGCCCTTTTTGTAGGCCCTGCCGGCTGCCCCGATTGGGCAGTGGGGCTTGAAGAGGCGGTCTGGTTGCTCCCGGCGCTCTCGATCCCTGCCGGGAGTGAAGAGCGTGGGCCGGTGGTGCAGGAGTGAAGAGGCTGCACGCCTGGTGGAAGGCCCTTTTTGTAGGCCCCGCCAGCTGCCCCGATTGGGCAGTGGGGCTTGAAGAGGCAGTCTGGTTGCTCCCGGCGCTCTCGATCCCTGCTGGGAGTGAAGAACGTGGGCCGGTGGTGCAGGAGTGAAGGTTGTTAAATGATCGATGTGTAAACTTATTTTTACTGTTTTTTATGACCTTGTTTCTTACTGTAGATTTCTACACCACTTTGCTGTTTTTAAGAATGAAAGATGGTCAGTCAAATATAATAAATCATTAACCTTTTTTACAGTTGATTATTACCTAACATCCTGCTCCTTTTAGCCTATCTTATTCTAGACAGAAGTACTAACAGAATGAGTTTACACTCAAAATGAGCCTTTCCTTTTCTTTCAAACAAGTATTATATAAAAATATAATTGAAATCTATGAAAAATAAAAATAGAAAAACATCTTTAATAAGATAATGGAAACTGAATACTTTGGGAAGGAGACATCTTTCTTTATGGGTATGGTGAACTACACCTGCTTGCATAATAATATTTACAGTACTGAGTGGTACTACAGTAATTCATGGACAAATCTATATGCTGTAGGAAACAGAATCAGCAGTTCCAAACGAGAATATATGCACAAGATGTTTCTTGTTCTTGGCAAAAACATCAGCTATTTGGTTTACAAATGGGAGCACTTGTCCCCCAATAGCCCTAATTCTTGCCGATTCTCCTGTTCTTTTAGAATCCTCCTTTCGCTATCTAGGGATTTCTCTTTACTCTGATCTCTCATTCAAGGATCACATCTCCCAGCTCACAAAGAGATCCTTCGATTATCTCCGTCGAATTTGGGCTATCCACCCTTCCCTCACCACCACCACCCCTCCTCCCCCCCAAGAACTAGCCACTCTTCTTCAGGGGCGGCCCAAGGGGGGTGCGGGACCATTTGTGGAGACTCGGTGTGGGGCCTCATTTGCATAAGATGCCTCATTTGCATAAATATTTGCATAGTGTTACCATACACTAACTTTTAGTAAACATGCCTCTTAATGAGTAAATGGATAAAGGAAGACTAAAAGATTTCTACATTACTATAATCCAGTACCAACCGCCAGGCACATTAGGAACTACTACAAACACTGCCCATTTAGAACCCATAGCAAACCCGCCGTATCCTAACAGCACTACCAGAACTCACAAAGCACCATAACCTACCTATCAAAAGGCAACACTGCAAATATTAAACCAATACATTTCAGAGAATAACAATACATGACCTACTGGGGGACGAGAACAAGTGGCAATGTCAAATAGGAATTATATAAACAGAATACCTCAGCTCAGTTACACATGCAGAACATAGACCATCACCAAACAAGGAATCACAATTTAGAAACAGGAAGACAATAATTAAACTGAGAACCCCAAAAGCCAAACTTGGAATGTACAACACTGTAGAAATAAAACCAGAAATTAATTTCCTCTTGTACTAAACAAAGCGCAGACGTTAATGGTGCACATTTCCAAGAGCTGACATATTCCAGTTAAAAAATTCAAAATAAAGAGATATTTTTCTACCTTTTGTGCATTTTTTTCAGTGGCAATTGCTCCAGCCACTTTCTTCTTTGTGTCTTCTGCTAACTCTCCATCGTCTGCTGTCCATTTGTCCTTTCTTCTCTCTTCTAGTTTTTTTCAATTCTCTCTCTACATCTGCTTTAACATACTAATCTTTCTCCTTTTGCTCTTTCCTCATTCCTATTTCATCCACTCAAATTTTACTCCTCCATCCTCATTCCCCACTTACTCTCCCAATATCCGGCCAATTGTAGATTTGTCTTCCCTCCCACACAAAATATTTTTCCCTCTCCATTTCACTATCCCAGCTCCAACCCATTCTAATCCTCCCCCAACATCAGCTCCCTTCTAGTTCCAGCACCACCCAGCATCCGCTCCCTTCTAGTCCCTGCATCAGCCCATTTCCAGTCCTAGCACCCCATCAGCCCATTTCCAATCCTATCCTAGCCCCACCATCAGCCCATTTCCAGTCCTAGCTCCCCCATCCATTTCCAGTCCTAACCGAGTCCCTCCATCAGCTCATTTCCAATCCCAGCCCCCCCATCAGCTCATTTCTAGTCCTTTCCTAGCCCCACCATCAGCCCATGTCAAATCCTAGCTCCCCTCTACTCAGCCCATTTCCAATCCAAGCCCACCATGAGCCTACTTCCAGTTCTAGCCCCTCCATGAGTCCATTTCAATTCAAGCCCCCACCACCACCCATTTCCAATCTTAGCACCCCCAACAGCCAATTTCCAGTCCTATCCTAGCCCCTCCATCAGCCCATTTCCTGTCCTAGCCCCCCCCCCACTCAGACCATTTCCAGTCCTAACTCCCTCCCCTCACAGCCCATTTCCATTCCAAGCCCCCCTCCTCATCAGCTATTTGCAGTTCAAGCCCCCTTCCACTCAGCCCATTTCCATTCCAAGCCCCTGTCCCCATCAGCCATTTGCAGTTCACGCCCCCGGTCCACTCAGCCCATTTCCAGTCCTAGCAACCCCCCCCCCCCGCCCATTACCAGTCCTATCCCCCATAGCCCATTACCAGTCCTAAGCCAACCATCAGCCCACTTCCAGTCCTAACCCCCCATCACCCCATTTTCAGTCTTAGCACCCCATCACCCCATTACCAGTCCTAACCCCCCCATAGCCCATTACTAGTCCTAACCCCCCATCAGCCCAGTTCCACTCCTAGCAACCCCATAACCCATTACCAGTCCTAAGCCCCCCATCAGCCCACTTCCAGTCCTAATCCCCCATCACCCCATTTTCAGTCTTAGGCCCCCCCCTTAGCCCATTACCAGTCCTAACACCCCCATCAGCCTACTTGTAGTCTTAACCCCCTCATAGCCCATTACCTGTCCTAACCACCCCATCAGCCCATTTCCAGTCTTAGCCCCCCATAGCCCATTACCAGTCCTAACCCCCCATCAGCCCATTTGTAGTCTTAGCCCCCCCATTGCCCATTACCTGTCCTAACCCCCCCATCAGCCCACTTCCAGTCTTAGCCCCCTCCATAGCCCATTACCTGTCCTAACCCCCTCCCCCCCATCAGCCCACTTCCCGTCTTAGCCCCCGCATAGCCCATTACCAGTCCTAAACCCCTCCCCCCCATCAGTCCAGCTAGGTTACAAAAAAACAAAAAACGGCTGCTGCTGCTGCTGCTGCTGCCGCTGTGGCAGCAGCAGAATTGAGCATCCCGCGGGGCCCCCCCCTGCTCTGCAGAGTCCTCCATGCGGCCTCAGCGCGGGCTTTTCAGAGCCGTGCAAAGGGAGAGTTTCCCTTTCTCGCGGCTCTGTTAATCCCGCCGTGGGGCTGATTGATACTGGTGATGGGCTGGAACTGGGGTGACTTTGGTCAGGCCAGGTCCTTTTGATTACACAGGTACACTACCAAAAAACTGCCTCCAGTTTTGCAACTGATTCCTATAGATTTTGGGGTGCTGAAGCCAGGAAAAATAGCCAAAATGTTCCATCACGTCACGTTTTCTTGCAAAATTAGATTTCTTACCCATATAAGGAATGTTCACATAATTTCTTTTTAGCCAACTGCAGTTTATTTTCTTGGCCCAAAATAGAGGTTGTAATGGTTAACTAACTAGAAACACTCCCATCATGATATTTTAGAGTGTTTTGTATTCATTTTATACATTAACAGGACAATTGGGAGGCGGGGGGCTAAATCCAGTACTCGCGCTGGCGCATGTTCTTTCCTGTTCGCCTCGCCTCATTCGCTCGCTCAAACACGGTGGTTGCGACATGAACGTTCCTGTCAAATTTCAGTTTCTTGCAAGTTCATTATTACCTTTTGTTTGCTCAGTCGTAATCCAGCTTTATTCCGAAGTGGTTCACTACAGTTGTAGTTTGCAGTGCTGTGTATTTGTGATGGCTCACAGAGCCAGAGGTTGCGTCAACTCTCCGGACAGTTTTTGTTTTATTTGTGGGGAATATACCGTGAAAAAGCGGCAGAGGAACATTTCTGCATTTATTAAAAAAGTATATTTCAATTGTGTAAGAAGATATAAGTACTGATTGTTTTCAGAATTGGGTTATAATTTTATGTCTTAATTTGTATTCTGCTTACAGTATTTTAATATGTTTGTAATGTTTCAACATGTAAGCTGCTTTTATGTTATAATATGTTCAATAATTAATAAAAAGATTTATAATAAAAAAGTATATTTCGCCTATTTCGGTTTGAAGTTAGGCGATCAAGACAAACCGTGGGCTCCTCACAAAGTGTGCAAGACATGTGAGGAAGATCTACGCTTATGGATGAAAGGTAAAAAACAAGCATTTCATTTCGGAATACCTATGATGTGGCGTGAACAAAGAGACCACAGCAGTGACTGCTATTTTTGCTCTTGCATTGTGAAGGGATACAACTTAAAAAATAAGAACGTAATAAGTTACCCCAACCTTCCCTCAGCAATTAGGCCTATGCCTCATAGCAACGAAGTACCTGTGCCTGAACCACCAAAATCTTTGGATCATATTTGTGTGGACGGTTCTGATCATGATGAGACTCATCAGATGGCTTTTCCCGATGAGTCCAGTACTTCCGAGTTTGAAACTGAACCAGATCCGAAACCTGAACTTTTCTCTCAAGCTGAATTGAATGATTTAGTCCGGGATTTAGGACTCCCAAAAGATGCTGCCCAACTGCTAGGTTCTCGGCTTAAACAGAAAAATCTATTGTCACCAGGAACAACTTTTTATTGGTACCGCAACCGCGAGACACAGTTTTTGAAGTATTTCAGCAAAGAGGAAGATTTGGTATTTTGCAACGATATATACGGAGTGATGGAAAAGTTTAAACTCAAGTATGATCCTGCTGAATGGCGGCTGTTCATTGATTCGTCAAAAGTCAGCATAAAAGGTGTTCTTCTTCATAATGGCAACACATTCGCTTCAGTTCCTATTGCTCACTCTGTTATTCTCCAAGAAAAATACGAGAATTTGGCCCTGATTCTTCAGAAGATTCGTTATGATGAGCATAAGTGGATGATTTGTGGAGACTTTAAAATTCTATCCATGCTATTAGGGCAGCAATCCGGTTTCACCAAATATCCCTGCTTCCTTTGCTTGTGGGATAGCCGGGCCCGCGACCTACACTGGGGGAAAAAAGACTGGCCAATTCGGGAGTATTTGAGACCCGGTGAGAAAAATGTTCTTCATGAGAGCTTGGTACCTCGTGATAAAATTCTATTACCACCTCTCCACATTAAGTTGGGTCTCATTAAGCAATTCATCAAGTCTCTTCCAAAAGATGGTGAGTGCTTTCGGTACCTTTGCTCAAAGTTCCCCCGACTTTCTGAAACAAAGCTAAAGGAAGGAGTGTTTGTTGGCCCTGATATAAGGAAACTCATTTCAGATGGAGCATTCGCTGAAACGATGTCTGAGAAGGAAAAAGAAGTCTGGGATTCCTTCAAGGATGTTGTTCTCAAATTCTTGGGGAACAGGCGGGATGAGAACTATAAGGATATTGTTGCCAGGATTCTCAATGCCTTCAAAGAACAAGGCTGTAACATGAGCCTGAAAGTCCATTTCTTGCACTCCCATGTGAACTACTTTCCCGAAAACATGGGGGCGTACAGTGAAGAACAAGGTGAAAGGTTTCACCAGGACATCAAGGACGCAGAGAGAAGGTACCAAGGAAGATGGACCACCACTATGATGGCTGATTTCTGCTGGTTGTTGCTGCGGGAAACCCCAGATGAAAAATACGCCAAGCAGCGCACCAAGAGAAGCATTCGGGGGAAGAAGAAACGGGCCCACCAGGAGATTGATTGACCCAAGAATGACTTTAAAATCTAAACTGTGTTGACAAATATCGTGTTTTTACTAAACTTTGAAATAAAAATTTGCTAGTTATTACCACAGTGTCGGATCTCATTTATTAAAATTTTATTTTCACACCATCGGGTGTTTGTCTTCATGTATTGCAATGGTGCGGTTTGCGTTTTCTATTCTTACATACATACCTGTACAACATTTTTTGCACATTTCTTTGCTTTGCTTTGTGTCTAACCTCGCTCTTATATGCTCAATGTTTGTGCACATGTATGTGGCTGTTTTAAGTGCAGACAATTTTGCTACCATCACAGTGTGTTTTGTTGACATTATTCTTATGTGCTGCCTTGTTACAATTTTCTTTATTCTTATTTGAATAACTACTAAACAATTAGTATAAAGAATTCATCTAAGAAACTTTTATCTCGATCGCACTCAATCTGAAACGTTCACCTCAAACTGCTAACCCAATGTAGCAAAAAATCTGTACGTGATGGAGCAAATTGGTTACCAGATTTGGATTCAGCGCACAAAAAAACGTAAAAATCAATCGAAACATTAGAGGCAGTTTAAAAAAAATTTTTTTTAGTGTACCTGTGTTATCACTCTTAACAGCAAAGTAAAGCTACAATACTATGCAATAGCGGTTATAAAATACATTTATTAAAAAAAAATATATGCATATAGTCTATGGATACGTCACTGAACTGGGCATTCTCTTCATAGTCTGTTCTCTTCAGCTGGGAAAGCCCCACAGTGCAGTCTGGAGCCAAGTTCAAGATACGTCACGCTCTTTAGCGGAGAAAGGTGGCTTCCAGTTTGTTCAGGACTCTCTAGACATCTTTATACACCTTGACAAACAAGTGACTCAAGGTTGGCCAACCAGACTCAGTACCTGATATCTCCATATACAGTCATATGCAAATATCTTCCTGATCAGGTTCCCTGCCTGTCTCATCTCATACAGCTAGCTGCCTGTCCTCATCGACAAACCTCCTTCCCATGCAGCTCTACACTGACAGCATGCCCGTTACACAAGGACCCAATTCAATGTCTAGTTCAGATATAGTTCAATGTCTAGTTCAAATATAGTTTACTGTCTCGTTCAGATATAGTTTAATTGGATAGAGTTCAATCTCTTCTTCTGATTTTCTCATACATCAACATTAACCATCCCTGTAACATGGGGCTAGGGTGACTGGAAATGGGCTGATATAAGACTGGGGGCTGATACTGGAAATGAACTGATACTGGGGCTAGAGGACTGGTATTGGAAATGGACTGATGCAATGGCTGGGGAGACTGGAAATGGGTTGATTCTAGGTCTGGGGAGATGGGACTGGAAAGAGTTGAGATTGGAAGGAAGCTAATTCTAGGGCTAGGGTCCTGGGATTGAAAGGGGGTTAATGCTGGCAAATGCTAGGGTCAGCATAAGAAAAAGAGGGAGATGCTGGGGGAGTGAGAAGGGAGAGGAAGAAAGATAATGTGGTGAGTGGGGAAGAAGCAAAGTCAACCAAGGGAAGGTTGAGAGGGAGGGGTATAAGAATGCATGCTGGGTAAGGAGAAAAAACAAGGTTAATGAATATTGGAGAAGAAAGTAAATGAGTGGGTGCTAGGGAAGGGGCGTAGGAGGCAGGTACTAGGGATATAGGATGTGGGAAAACTGGGATTCTGTCAGGCGGAGACTCTAAGATTGTGTGAGAAAACAGAAGAAAGACTAAGATAGGCTGAATACTGGGATTTTAAGTGCGGACTCAGGGCTGTGAGTGGGAACTTGGAGCTGCTTGGGGGGGGGGGGGGATAGCGAGGACTAAGAAATTGACCAGAGATTAAAAGAACAGTTGGAACAAAGTGATTTGGTGAGCAGTATGAGTAAGGCTGTGAAACCAAGTGCAGAAATATGGGGAGAGGAGAATGTTTGAAAGACATGGAAGGTTTGGGAAGGGGTTGGGGCCATTCGAAAAGAACAGAGTCAGAGTCTTGTAGAGTGGATGAGAACCAAAGGAAGGGACAAGTCTTCCTTGAAGCAGATGAAAGAGGTTAGAGATGGGAGAAGTGAAAGGAGAAATGAAAGCATGGATGGGGTAAGACATAAGAAAGGGCCTGGAGGTGGAGAGATGCTAGGTGTTGGAGAATGAGCAGGGGTTGGTAAAGGGATGAGAAGCAGAAGGTGGTAAATGAGACTGGGGAGTAGATGAGTACCGAGGGGAGAAATGGCAGACTAGAAAATGGGTGAAAGACGGGGGATGGGGGTGTAGGATGCTGGCAAAGAAATGAGACAGATGTGGAATAGAAGGACTAAGGAGGTAAGATTAGGAAATGGAAAGTTGGTAAGTAGGTGAATGGTGAAAAGAGGAACATTGAAGATTGTAGGAAGGACAAAGAGGAATGGAATGAAGCTGTAGTTAGGTAAAAGGCAAATGAGAGAAATAGAAGAATCAATGTCAGATATAGCCAAGGAAAGGACGAAGAAGACAGGGAGTGTGAAGAAACAGAAAATGGAAATGGGATCTTGGAAAAGGACATAGAAGAAAATCTACAAGAGAAAGTAGAAAAGAGAGACTGGGACCAACCCAAATGGAAAAATAAGATGATCATACAAGAAAGGTACAAAAAAGTGTCAGTGTTTAGAAAATAAACTATGCCAGCTTTGAAAATGTACATTTCTTATAGTTCATTACAGGAAAACATGCATTTCTGTTTCTCCTTCTTCCATGTTTCACAGCTTGGTGTCAGATTTGGGGGTTTTCCACTTCAATATTTGTCTTTTGTAGTTTCTTATTCTTTAATTGGTGATAGTCTGGTTTTCCTTGTGCAGCTAAGATAAGGGATTCTGTTAACATGTAGGTTCTTTCTAGGAATCTAGTAGTTCAGCTTGTTCTCTTTTTCAACTGGGGGTTACTGGTGTTCTAGACCAGTGCTCCCCAACCTTTTTATCGCCGCGGACCGGTAAACGTTTGATAATTTTTCCGTGGCCCGCTTGTTTTAATTTAATAATTTTAATTTAATTGTATTTAAACATGCCTTCAAAATAAAATACAGCTACACCAAAAAATGAATATAAAGTGATTTATTTTATTTAACTCACTAGAATTCCAAATCAATGAGAACCTTTTTTCACTCAACGTGTAATCAAACTCTGGAATTTGTTACCGGAGGATGTAGTAAAGGCTGTTAGTGTAGCTGGGTTTAAAAAAGGTTTGGACAAGTTCCTGGAGGAAAGGTCCATAAACCATTATTAAGAAGGGACCCAGGATATCAATGCTTGAACCAATACAAGCATTGTGGAACCTGTGTCCCTTGGGGAAACTGCTAGGTACGTATGACCTAGATTGGCCACTGTTGGAAACAGAATACTGGGCTTGATGGACCTTGGTCTGACCCAGTATGGCATATCTTATGTTCTTATGTTCTTATGTTCTTGTTTCTTTGCAACGAGACGGTTCCATCTGGGGGTAATAGGAGACAATGACACCCGAAGTGTGTTGCTTATGTCCAGTTTATTCCGTTGTTTTGTTTTGGTTGCTGTCACTGCAGAAAACCCCGCTTCACACAGATAGGTTGTCGGAAATGGTAATAGGGATTTAAGTGCTGTGGTGGCAATCTCAGGATATTCCGCCATGACTTTAATCCAGAACACCGGTAGAGTTGTTGTCTCGAATGTAGTTTTAAGGCCACCGTCATTTGCAATCTCCAGCAGTTGTTCTTCTTCTTGCATAGACATGCTAGATTCGCCTGATTTGTTGGCAAATGGGTCACGGATCCATTCCTTACCAGTTCGTGGGTCTTTTGTGGTTGGGAAGTAGCGCTCAAACTCTTTTAAAAGCAAAGACAGGTGATCGTGCACCAACTGGCAGAATGAATGTTCAAGCTCAGCCTCGCCTAAAATCCCCGCTAATGTCTGAAACATGTCCAAAATGCCTCTGTTCACGCGCCGTCCCCACAACTCCAGTTTGGCTTTAAATGCAGCTACTTTGTCTGACAACTTGAAAACAGTTGTCATTTTCCCCTGAAGGCCCAGATTGAGTTCATTGAGCAGGCTGAATATGTCACACAGGTAAGCCAGTTTTGCGACCCATACCTTGTCACTGAAATGTGCTGCCAGCGGTGACTTCTTTTCTGAGAGAAATCTTTGCAATGGCACTCGTAATTCAAATACTCTGGTTAGTGATTTTCTTCTGGATAACCATCTTATTTCTGTGTATAAGAGAAGGCATCTGTACTCTGCGTCCATCTCCTCACAAAGCTGCTCAAACAGGCGCGAGTTAAGTGCGTGTGCTTTAATGTGGTTAATAACTTTAACGACATCACTCAATACGCTGTTAAATTCCAGTGACATTTTTCGGCTTGCCAGCATTTCCCTGTGAATGATACAATGCGTAGATTCACTCTCAGGTGCAACCTCCTTAATCCGAGCAGTTAAACCAGACAGTCGTCCGGTCATGGCAGCAGCTCCGTCTGTGCATATGCTGACACAAAAGGACCATTTCAGTTTTCCTGATATATAACCATCCAGTGACTTGAACAGTTCTGCTCCTGTGGTGTTGGTTGGCAAAGATAGTGCACATAACAAATTCTCATGCACATCCTCCTGATATAGATATCGCACATAAACAAGTAGTAGTGCCTTGTTGTCGATATCTGTAGATTCATCAACCTGGAGTGCATACCACGGTGATGTATTAATCCTCTCCAACAATTGTGCCTCAATGTCTCCGGCTATTTCCTCAATGCGCCTAGTCACAGTGCTAGCTGACAAAGGCACATGTGCTACCTTTTCCACAGCAGCCTCTCCTAGAAGTTCACGGCAAATGTCTTTAGTGGAGGGCAAGATCAATTCTTCACCGATAGTAAATGGCTTTTTAGCCTTAGCAATGCGGTTAGCCACCAAATATGATGCTCTCAGTGCATTCTCCTTTATTGATGTGGTAGCCCTCATAAATTTCTTCTGTGCTTTGTGCTCCCGTTTTTTTCTTTCAAAATACTCCAGGGGCTTGTCTTTTATGCCAGGGTGCTTGGCGGTCAAGTGGCGAAGCAGTTTTGAAGGTTTCATTGCCTCATTAGAGAGCTTCTCGCCGCAAACTATGCAGATCGGTTTTGGTGCGTGGGAATCACCTGTCCCGATAAATCCATACTTCAAATAGGACTCATGGTATTGTCTGTTAGGTTTAGGTTTATTAAAACTTGTTATACCACTCGGTACCATAGGCGTCTGAGCGGTTTACAATAAATAAAATCAGGCAAGTTAGTTAAAACAAGCACTCGGCTGCAGAAAAAGAAAGGGAACGCCATCAAATCAAAGAAAAGTAGAGGAGAAAGGAAAGAGGAGATAAGAACAGAAGTAAGCTAAAATCAGGAAATAATAATGCATGTGTACAAACAAGGGAGGAGGGGAAGGAGAAGACAAACATTCTGTGAAAGGACATGGTAACGAGAAGGGGGGAGGAATGGGCTAGGGAGGAGGATCTAACGCAAGGCAGAAAAGATGGGTTTTGAGTTGGGATTTGAATGTTTGGTATGAGCTTTCTGCACGGAGGGGGGGGGGGAGTGAGTTCCAAAGACTTGGAACCAAGAAATAGAAAGCAGAGGAGCGGGTTTGTTCTAGACGAGCATGTGCAGGGGAGGGAAGGACCATGCGATTTATGTGTACAGAGCGGAGGAGGCGGTGAGGGGTACGGAATTGTATCTGATTTGCCAGGTAGAGGGGAGTGCCGGTATGGATTATTCGATGTGCAAAGATTAGAAGTTTATACCGAATACGGAAAGAAATGGGTAACCAGTGATATTGATAAAGAAGGGGTGTGTGACATGATCGAAACGTGATGCATGGGATAACAGACGGATGGCAGCATTTTGAACGCGTTGGAGACGAGACAGTTGGGACTTGGGTAAACCAGCAAAAGAGACATTACAATAATCGAGACGGGACAACACAATGGTGAGCAGAAGGGTGGTCAGAGCAGGGGTAGAAAGGAAGGGGCGAACTGCTCTAAGTTGACGAAGAGAGAAGAAAGAGCGTTGAACAATTGAAGAAATGTGGTCTTTGAAAGTAAGGGCAGAGTCAAGAACAACACCTAAGTATCGGAGTGATGAGACCAGGGGGATAAAAAAGTTAAAAAAGGTTGCATATTTCTTTGATGTTGAAGGCTCTTCTTCTGTCTGTTCACTGGGCCTTTTTTTCTTCCCAAGAGAACTTTCTAACGATGTCTGTTTCATACTCATTTTTACTAATTTGTGGGTTAAAGCAGACACAATAACACGTCAGTACACACATGAGTACCGGTGAACAGATAGAAGAGCTAGAAGAGTGATACCTTCTCTTTCTCTTCACTCCACTGCTGCTTGCAACCGCTCAGCTCCAGACGTCACCTAAATCCGAATGTAAATCCAAAAACTATCAGCGCAAAAATGTGATCAGTGTTATAAATATATGACCAGTGTATCAAAAAAGCATATAAATATTAATATAAAGTGAAAAAATCAGATAAAGTGCACAAATCCGGCAGCATACACTTAACTGTGCTCACACCTCACAATCGGAAACAATAAAAACATAAAATAGTGTTGCGCCAGATAAAATAACTGTGAAATATATATAAATCACAAAAGATGACTGTGCCCCCTTTCAATGCCAAGATGCCAGCGTTCCCCCTTTCAATACAGAGATCATCGTGCCTCTTTCAATACAGAGATGCCAGCGTGGACTCTAGAGCCACCTTTACCATTAAAGTAACTCCTTACTTCATGTTGGCATTACACTTTGTGGACTCCCTCTTCACCTGTGCCCCACACACTCACCCACAAAATGGCCGCATCCCACTTCTTCAGCTGTTGGCTTCAATCACTGTGATTCCCTTCACCCACCACTGTCACCCACTTCCTCTGTGCACTTACCTCACGGGAGCTTCTCTTCAGTCCCCGCATCTCCGACCTCAAGTCCTCAGTCCTCCCGCGGCACCTCCTCCTCGACCAATGGCATGGGGTTTGCCTTTCGGCCAATCAGGAGGCGGGAGGACCCACAGTGAAATTATTTAAAGTTCCTCGGGCGGCCCAGTACCGTTTGATCCACGGACCAGTACCGGTCCACGGCCCGGGGAACACTGTTCTAGACTATTCGCCACCTTGATTGAAGGATAAGGCAGGATAGAAATAATCTTTAAATAAATAAATAAAAATAAAATTTGCAGTGCTGATTTTCCATAGGTACAGTTGGTGCAATTTTGAGTTCTTGATGCTGGTGTCGAGTGTCCATTTGCAGGGTCTTGTATTTTGATGCTCATTGTCTAGCTGTGGAGGAAGTTAGTGGTGTTGTCATTGATATGAGACTAGAATTTGAACAAAATTTTTTGTATGTTGAGATATAAAGTGAAACACCCTAGTTCTGCTCTGCATCTGTTGCTCAGAGAATTTTATTGTTTAATTTGGGAATGTTCCATTTTTTTAAGTGCATTCAAGTGAATGCTGACTCCTGGCAACCCAGCAGCTTCTTGGTTCTCTTGGAAAGGTATGACAAGAAGTCGATTACCAGGCCTTTTCTTCTAAGGCAATGGAGGGTAAAATGACTCACCCAAGGAGTAACAGTGGGTATCAAACCCAGAACTCCTGGGTAGTATGCTGTTGCTCTAGCCACTAGGCTACTTCTTCATGTCAGAAGGGTGCCATATGAATGAATAATTATGACCTATCTGATTCACTTGGTTTGCAGTTTGTTGTGCTGTGAGGGCTTGTGTGCTTCAGTGAAGCTGAGAGCTAAGCTATCGGTAGCTTAACTACTGGCAGGGTCTCACAAGATGGACAGGTCTTAGCTGAGGTGCCAGACTAAGACAAACTACCCATCTGGGCAGCAGCAGAATGGGATACTGTTGGCAGCAGAGGATCACATTTCTCTGATAACAACAACAACACTAGTATTACCTGCGTGGAAAAAAGGCCTAGCAATCTACTTCTGTATCTTGCCACAAAAACCCAATGGACAGTCACACCAAAACAAATTGCACTATAGTGCTGGAAGATGAGACCCCCAGGTCAGAAGGCACTCAACTGGCTACAGGGGAGGAGCTGAAAACTTTTCAGAGTAAAGCCAGCATTTATGATCTGGTTGGATCAAAGCCCTCGGGACATCTGACTGCTGATGTAGCTGTGCATGAAATGAGAGTCTGAATCTGCAAATATGTCTTACATATTGGGACATGGAATGTACGAAGCATGAACCACAGAAAGTTGGAGGTAGTAAAAAATGAAATGAAACGTGTACAATGCAATCTGTTCAGTGTCAGCAAACTGAAATGGACTGACATTGAGTGCTTTGCATCTGATGATCACATGGTATACTATGCAGGAAATGAAAGACAAAGAAGAAATGGTGTTGCATTTATAATTAAAAAGAAACGTGCAAGAAACATAATGAAAAGCAATGCAATCAGTGAATGCTTAACTTCTATTCCTCTATGAGGAATGCCCATCAACACAATTATTCAGGTATATGCCTCCAACAACAGCTGCAGACGAGAAAGAAATGGATTTGTTCTATAAGCAAGTACAAGCTGAAATTGACAGAACATGCAAATAGGATATTCTGATAGCCATGGGTGATTGGAATGCAAAAGTTGGCAACAAAGAAAAAGGCAAAGTGATTGGAAAATATAGACTTGACAAAAGAAATGAAGATGGAGAAAGACTGATAGACTTCTGCAAGATCAATGATCTATTCATCTCAAACACCTTCTTCCAGCCACACAAGCAGTGACTGTACACATGGACTTCACACAATGCATTGTACAAAAATCAAACTGACTACATCTGTGGAAGTCAACACTGGAAAACCTCAATAAAATCAATAGACAAAACTTGGAAATGACTGTGGTACAGATCAGTAGCTAAATCGATTTGCTGCTTTGGATACAAATGACAGAGTACCAGAAGAGTTATGGGATGATATCAAGAAAGTTGTGATTGAAGAAAGTGAGAAGTCTCTGCACAAGGTGAAAAAGCAAAAACAGCCAAAGTGAATGACCAAAGAAACTCTGAAAATTGCCCAGAGACACAAAGAAGCTAAATCCAGAGAAACATTGGCAATCATAGAACTCAACAGAGATTTCCAATGTGCAGCAAAATGAGACAACGAGAAGTACTACAATGACACATGCAAGGAAATAGAATCAGAAACTGTTAGAGGAAGAAAAAGATTGACTTTCCTAAACTGAAAGTAAAGAGAAAATTCTAGTCTCTAATTAGAATGTTACAAGATGCCCAATGATCCATGTTGAATGATGCTCAGAAGATCAAGAAAATGTGGAAAGAATATACTGAGTCATTATACCATAAAGATCAAGTGGACCAACAGCCATTTCAACCTGTACCTTATGATCAAGAACCATTGGTGATGAAAGAAGTTGAAGCAGTATTGAAATCATTATTAAAGAACAAAATACTTGGTTTGCTGGTATTCTCAATGAGGTATTACAACAATAAAATGCAGCTGTTACCAAACTTACAAGGCTTTCCCAGGACATTTGGAAGACAATATCATGACCAATTGACTAGAAAAGAACTGTATGTATACCAATACTGAAGAAAGGTGATCCAACTAACTGTTTAAATTATTGCACGATCACTCCAATCCCACATGCCAGCAAGATTCTACTCATGATCATTTTGCAGAGACTACAACCATACCTGGAACAAGAACTGCCTGAAGTGCAAGCAGGGTTCAGGAAAGGGCAAGGAACAAGAGATATCATTGCAGATGTGAGATAGATCCTTGAAAAGACAGAATACCAAGGATATATATATGTGTTTTTATTGACTACAACAAGGCTTTTGACTGTGTAAACCATGAGAAACCCGGGGCCACATTAAGAAGTATGGGTATACCAGAACACCTAATAGTTCTCTTGAGGAAGATCAAGAAGCAACAGTTCAAATGGAACAAGGAGAAACAGAATGGTTTAAAATCAGCAAGATGTACAACAAGGCTGCATAATTTCCCCCTACCTGTTTAATTTATGTGCAGAATAAATCATCAGAGAAACAGGATTGTATGAAGACAGCCGAATGTGTGAAGATTGGTGGAAGACTCATTAACAACCTTCGCTATGTTGATGACACTACAATACTGGCTGAAAGTGAAGATGATCTGAAACATTTGCTTCTCAAAATCAAGGAACATAGTCTTAAAATGGGTCTGCACCTTAATGTAAAGAAGACAAAGATCTTGACAACTGGAAAAATCAATAATTTCATCGCTGATGGAGAAGAAATTGAAATAGTAGAAAATTTTAACCTGCTTGGATCAATAATCAATACAGAAATGACAAGCAGTCAAGAAATCTGATGATGCATTGCTCCCTGGCAGAATGGCTGTGAGGGACCTAGACAAGATCCTCAAAAGCAGAGATATCTCTCTCCATACAAAGATTCAACTTACCCAAGCCATGGAATTTGCTAGAATGTCATATGGATGTGAAAGATGGATAGTAAAAAAGATAGGATGAAAATCAATGCCTTTGAATTATGGTGCTGACAAAGAATATTGTGTATACCATGGACTACCCGAAGGACAAATCATTTGCTACTAGAGGAGATCAAACCTAAGTTTTCTTTAGAAGCTCAGATGACAAGACTTCGACTTTCATACTTTGGTCAAATCATGCAAAGAGAGAGATCATAGGGAAAGACATCCTGCTTGGCAAGGTTGAAGGTCAACTTAAAAGCAATGAGATACAGTGATACAATAACAGCAGCTATGGATGCAACTTTATGAACTATGAGCTGCCTGACTGAAGACCGAACACAGTTTAGGACAACTATCCAGAGGAGTCGCTACGAGTCGACACCAACTTGACGGCACTTAACAACAACATCAGACTGATATTCAAAGGCAATTAGGTGCTTGCTAGCAAATGTATAATTATTTTAACCATGCATTTTCAAAAAATATGCAGATAATATCAGGCTTTTAAATTGCAGAATGGCCAGATATTATCTGTATCCTTGTAGAGCATGTTAGAGGAGGAACAAGGGTAGGCCAGAAAATTATCCAGATAATTGCAATATTTAGTCATTATTCAGGTAAGTTATACATTTAGGTTAAGTCTGTGGAATATCAGGCCTAGTCTAAGCAGATAATACACTAATATTCTCTGTATATTCAGTGCATAATCTATATGGATAGTGACACAGAATACACAGATTAAGTTAAATGGGAGAGTGGCATTTAACAAGCCAGTGGGCTGAAAATGTACCCCTGTTTGCACAGCTTACACTGAAAGATTGAACCCAAGGAGGGGGCACAAAAGCAAAAGCTAGCTCTGGGTGCTACATCTCCTTGAGCCAGCCCTGGTAGCCAGCATCTCCCTTCCAGCCATTCCCCCCCCCCCCCCCGCAGCCAGCATCTCCCTTCCAGCCATTAATGCCCCCCCCCCACGACAGCATCTCCCTTCCAACTATTAACACCCCCCACCACCACCACTTTTCCTGTGTTTGTAGTGGTGGCAGGCATCAGACTTTAATAGACCGCCCCCCCCCCCAATAAAGCCATGGGTCTTCATGACTCTGCGCTTGGAAGGTCTGCAAATGCCCACCCCTTCTGATGCATCACATCGCGTCAGAGGGGGGTGAGCATTTACAGGCTTTCCAAGTGTGGAGTTGCAAAGACCCATGGCTTTTTTTGGGATCATTTAAAGGCTGATGTGCGCCGTCACTGCCAATAAAGGAAAAGTGGCAGCGGCAGGGGGGGGAGCGAATTGCTGAGTGTTTGGTTTTTTTTAAGTAGCATGAGGTAATTGCCACTGGCCTGTTGATGCCGCCCTCCAGAAAAAGGTGCCAGTACACAGTACCATTGAGTACCAGTTACAAAAAAGCCCTGGGAACAGGATTATGTACTTTTAGGAGAAATTTGAAGACATGGTTATTCCTTGCTTAATGATTTGAGCCTTATTTAGGTTGTAGCTGGATTACCTTAGGGTAGGTAAGTTTAGGGCAAAGAATCCCTAACTCAGGAAGTTTCCATTTTGAATTGAATTGAGTTTGAATTTAGATGGTCCTGGTTTGAAAGTCTTTGTTGTCTTTCCCTTATTTTATGTTTTGGGATTTTATCTGTTTGTTTATTTTGGTATGATTTATGTATTTATGATTATATTTTATTTATTTTTTATGTAAACCGCTTTGGATTAAGTATATCTATATGATGGTATATAAGTTTTTTAAATAGATAAAAATAATTGTGCATGCCACTGAAGCATTTTAGGGTACCATTCAGTGTGATGATTATCAGGAACATGCTGGATGCACCCCAGGTAGTTAAAGCACAATGATTGTAACTACCGCATGTTTGTTTTTGCACTAATTGCGCATTAGTTGCAAAACCCCAGAGCACTTTAATTGGGATCTTTGTCTTCTTCACATTAAGGTGCAGGCCCATTTTAAGACTATTTTTCTTGATGCTTCAGATTGTCTTCACTTTCAGTCAGTAACATGGTATCAGCATAGTGAAGGTTATTGATGAGTCTTCCGCCAATTTCACACCTTGCTTGTCTTCATACAGTCCTGCTTCTCTGATGATTTGTTCTGCATATAATTAAACATGTATAAGAAAGTATGCAGCCTTGCCATACACCTTTGCTGATATTAAACCATTCTGTTTCTCCTTGATGCATTTGAACTGTTACTTTTTGATCAATGTAAAGATTGTGTATGAGAACTATCAGATGTTCTAGTATACCCAAACTTCTAAATGTGGCCTTGCTGTAGTCAGTGTTTTCAATGAATGACATATAGATATCCTTTTGGTATTCTTTTGTCTTTTCAAGGATCCATTTCACATCCACAATAATGTTTCTTATTCCTCCTCCTCTCCTGAACCCTGATTGCACTTCGAGCGGTTCTTGTTCCATATATGGTTGTAGTCTCCAGTGAATCATCTTGAGTAACATTCTTGTTGGCATGTGGGATCAGAGCGATCAATAATTTTCACAGTTGGATAGATCACCTTTTATCAATATTATTATGAACACAGATCTTTTCCAGTCAGTCAGCCATGGTGTTGTCTTCCAAATTTCCTGATAGAGCCATATAAGTATTGTAACAGCTTCATCTGATTGCTGTAATACTTCAGTGGGAATGCTATCAATGCCTAGTGCTTTGTTCTTTGATAATGCTTTCAGCGCTGCTTCAACTTCTTTCATCACCAACGTCCCTGACCATAAGATACAGGTTGAAACAGATGTGGATCCACTTGAT
This sequence comes from Ichthyophis bannanicus, assembly GCA_033557465.1. Classification (NCBI taxonomy): domain Eukaryota; kingdom Metazoa; phylum Chordata; class Amphibia; order Gymnophiona; family Ichthyophiidae; genus Ichthyophis; species Ichthyophis bannanicus. The sequence continues at coordinate 1,081,875,770 of CM066032.1, forward strand.
TTTTATGGTATAATGACTCTGTGTATTCTTTCCACTTTTTATTGATCTTCTCAGCATCATTCAGCATGGATTCTTGAGCATCCTTTAGCATTCCAATTTGAGACTGAAATTTTCTCTTTAGCGCATGTAGCTTTAGGCAGCCAATTTTGTTCTTTCTCTGTTTCTGATTCTATTTCCATGCATGCATCATTGAAGTACATTATTTCTCTTTGTCTCATCTTGATGCATCTCTTACATTCCATGATGGCCTTTCTTTCTTCTCTGGATTTAGCTTCTCTTGGTTCTAAGCAATTTTCAGAGTTTTTTCAATCATTCTTGTTGGCCATTTTTTTTCACCTTTTATAAAGACTTCTCACTTTCTTCAAACACAACTTTCTTGATGTCATCCCATAATTCTGGTGCTCTATGAAAGTTGTATCCACAGCAGTGAATCAATTTCATAAGCAGTCTTTAAATTCCGGTGGTATATTCTCAAGGTCATATTAGCTACATTCATGCGTAGTTTGCTCTTTTTCAGCTTTAGCTTGAGTTTGCATACTAGTAACTGATGATCTGTACCACAGGCATTTCCAAGTTTTGTCTATTGATTTTATTGACTTTCCATTGTGGACTTCCACAGATGTAGTTAATTTGATTTTTGTAAAATTCAGTGGGTGAAGTCCATTTGCACAGTTGCTGTTTGTGTTGCTTGAAGAAGGTGCTTGAAATGAATAGATTGCTGGTCTTGCAGAATTCTATCAGTCTTTCTCCTGTTTCTGTTGCCAAGCCTATATTTCCAACCACTCTGCCTTCTTCTTTGTTTCCAACTTTTGCATTCCAGTCATCCATGACTATCATCAGTATATCTTGTTTGCATGTACTTGTTCATTGAACTGATCAACTTCATCCACTTCTGCATTTGTTGTTAGTGCATATACCTAAATAATGGTTGTGTTGATAGGCATTCTTTGTACACGAACAGAAATTAAGCATTCACTGACTGTATTGTATTTCATTACAGTTCTTAATTATAAATTTAACACCATTTCTTCTTTGTCTTTCATTTCTGGTCTAGTATACCATGCAATCATCAAATTTTAAATGCCGATGCCTAGTTCACTGACACCCAACACATGCAGTTGTGCATATTCCATTTCGTTATTGACCACCTCCAGCTTTCTTTAGTTCAGCCTTTGTATGTTCTATGTCCCAATATGTAAGACATCTTTTCAGCTTCTGACTCTCCTTTCATGCACAATCATATCAGCAGTCAGATGTACCAAGGCCATTGTCCCAACCATATCATAAAGAGCCTTCAGTTCATCCCCACTAGCCCATTGAGTGCATTTTGATCTGAGGAACTCATCTTCTACCACTATATCACAATTTGTTCTGTTGTGACTATTCATTGGATTTTCATGGCAAGATATGGAAGCAGGTTGCCAGGTCTTTCTTCTGCACAAATACTATAATGCCAGTATTGTTGCTATTGTCACAGAAATGTGATCTTCCATCGCCAATAATGTCCCATATTGCTGCTAGCCAGATGGGTGGTTCATCTTAGACTGGCACCTCACCTGAGACCTGTCCATCTTGGTGATCATATCAGTAGTTAGGGAGTGGAAGAATAGCCTAATGCGTAGGGCAGCAGCTTGGAAGAAGAAAGGCCAGGGTTACTGATGCTCCTTATAGCCTTGGGCAAACCCTTAACCCTCCATTGCATCAGGTACAAACTCAGATTGTAAGTCCTCTGGGAACAGAGAAATAGCTGCTGTACTTGAATGTAACCTGCCTTGAACTGCTACTGGAAAGGTGTGAGCTAAATACATTAAAATAAATAATTACTGATAGTATAGCTCTAAACATCTTTGATGCATGCAAGCCCTCCAGGTACGAAAAAAGGGAACTAGGTTTGTGCATTTATTAAACAAACCTTGACTCCTCTACCCCTGAGAACATAAAACTCATAATTCCCCCCATGTAGAAGTCAACTTTCTTCATTCCTCACCCAATGATGTGGTGCCTTTACATAAAAGCGGAAGTAAGGATGTGGTTGAAAACTACAGGCCAGTTAGTTTAACTTAGGTGGTGAATAAATTATTGGAAACGCTGCTGAAAGAGAAAATAGTGAGGTTTCTGGAGTCCAGCGGATTACAGGATCCAAGGCAGCATGGATTCACCAGAGGCAGGCCTTGTCAGACAAATCTGATTGATTTCTTTGACTGGGTGACCAGGGAGTTGGACCGAGGGAGAGCCCTAGATGTGGTGTATTTAGATTTCAGTAAAACCTTTGACATCGTTTCTCACAGGCGACTTATAAACAAACTGAGCACCCTAGGGATGGACCCTAAAGTTACTGCTTGGGTTAGAAATTGGTTGAGTGGGAGGCGACAAAGAGTACAGGTAAATGGAGCTCACTCTGAGGAGAAGGAAGTTACCAGTGGTGTGCCCCAGGGATCTGTCCTTGGTCCGATTCTTTTTAACATCTTAGTTAGTGATATAGCGGAAGGGCTGTCGGGTAAGGTTTGCCTCTTTGCGGATGATACCAAAATCTGCAATACAGTAGACACCCAGGAAGGTGTAGATAACATGAGGAGGGATCAAGCTAAGTTTGAAGAATGGTCTAGAATTTGGCAGCTGGGATTTAATGTTAAAAAATACAAGGTCATGCATTTGGGCTGCAGCAATCCAAGGGAGTAATATAGTATAGAGCAGGGGTCTCAAACTCAAATTGCTTTGAGGGCCAAATGAGGACTTGTAGAGTAACCCGGGGGCCGCACGAGACGCAGGCCTCATTTGCATAAGGGAATCATTTGCATAAGGGCATCATTTGCATAAATATTTGCATAATGTTACCATACACTAACTTTTAGTAAACATGCAGAACATACACATCACCAAACAAGGAATCACAATTTAGAAACAGGTAACTGAAATACACAAATCAGTATTTTCTGAATATATCTAAGAGCAAACATTTTTTTTCTTAGCTAAGCTCACAGTGTCTTAAGGAATGACAGTGTTAAATTCCCCCATGTTCATGATTTTCCTTCCAAAATTTTATTTTATTTTTTCACTTATTTACTTAGTAGATGCCTGTAGGACCTTACTTTTGTCTGCTACAGTAAAATCTTACTTTCTCATAACAACTTGAAAACATAGATACAGATAAAAATGATGGCAGATAAGCACCATGTAGTATTGCCGGTCTGCCCATCCACACAGAGTTCTGAGCTCTGCAATCATTCCCTCTCCTGCAAAGATCTTCTGTGCGTGCCCCGTGCTTTCTTAAATTCAGATGCCGCCCTCGTCTCCATCATCTCCACTGGGAGGCTGCTCCACCCGTTCTGTAAAGAGATGTTTCCTTAAGGGCTGATATTCAGCAGTGGCTGACTGACTGTCGCCACTTAACTAAGACCCGGATATTCAATGCCGGCGTCGTATCAGGCTACTAGAGCTGAATATCCTGGATGGCTGGATAGCAGTTCAGCTAATCAGGCAGTGGCGAGACTCAGCAGCTGCCCGCGTAGCTAAAGCAGCTAAAGTTTGGGCGGCCTTTTTTCTGCCTAAGTTTAGCCACTTTAAGATAACTGGCCAGCAGCTGAGCATTGCTGCTGATGAAATAGCTTCATTTTTGCCCCCGGAACGCTCCCATGCTATGTGATCAGCATTGGGGCATTAGCGAGGCTAGGAGGGGATATTCAGTGGCACAATTGGCTAGACCTGAGCTTACTGGGTCTTGCTGACCAATCAGTAATATCTCCTCACGTGCTGGCTGGATGTAGGCTTTGCCGGGCAGATGGGAAAGGGGCCGCGGGACAGTTGATTCTGCCGCTGCCACGTAGCGGCAGCAGCAGCAGAAGCCGGGTTTTTTTTTTTTGGCCTCTGCATCGCGGGCCGCACAAAGGTCTCTCGCGGGCCGCATGCGGCCCGCGGGCCGCGTGTTTGAGACCCCTGGTATAGAGGGTGAAGTACTTTTGTCCACTAAAGAAGAGCGGGACCTAGGCATGGTTGTGTCTGATGATCTTAAAGTAGTTAAACAGGTAGAAAAGGCGACAGCAAAAGCTAGAAGGACGCTTGGGTGCATACGGAGAAGAATGGCTAGCAAAAAAAAGGAGGTAATAGTGCTTCTGTATAAGTCTTTGGTGCGAACTCATTTGGAGTATTGTGTGCAATTCTGGAGACCGCACCTTCAAAAGGATATAAAAAGGATGGAGTCAGTACAGAGAGTGGCTACTAAAATGGTTAGTGGTTTTCATTATAAAGCATATGAGGACAAACTTAAGGATCTTAATATGTACACCTTAGAGGAAAGGCGGGATAGAGGTGATATGATTGAGATGTTTAAATACCTCCGTGGCATAAATGTTCAGGGAGAGAGCCTCTTTTGGTTGAAAGCAAGTTCTTCCACGAGAGGACATGGGATGAGGTTGAAGGGGGATAGATTCAGGAGTGATATGAGGAAATATTTCTTTACGGAAAGAGTGTTGGATCCATGGAATAGTCTCCCAGTGGAGGTGGTAGAGATGAGGACAGTATCTGAATTCAAAAAAGTATGGGACCAACACAGAGGATCTCTAAAGGTAAAAAGGGGACTGTTGTAGTTGTTGATAAGGAAGGACAAATTAGATAGGCCATGCGGTCTTTTTCTGTCATCATTTTTCTATGTTTCTATAATCTGGTGGAAGCACTGCTAACTTGAGAATTAATGATGCTTTAAACCCAACTGTCAGGTTCCTCCAACAACAAATATAATCCAAAGTCTTCTCTATACCAGTGCACCAACTAACAGAAAGTTCAATGGAAGCCTGATAAGAAGCATGCCTTTTCTCTTCACCATTTTAAGTTAATACAAGTTTGAGAAATTTCAAAGAAATTAGTAAAGTCTCAGGCAGCAAAACTGGAAATTGAAGTAGAGACAACTAATAGAACAATTCTGTCTTATATCCTCTAATCTAATATATCTGAAAAAACCCTGCTTTGCACAGGTTTTAGACTAGTCTTGCCCTCCAGAACATAATATATTATTGATTTCATTACAGTCAGGGCTGGGCAGGGCTACCCTAGGCGAACCTCCAGCCATGCGCCCACTATTCGACTTCCCAGGGCAGCTCAGAGTCCCACCTCCCTCCCCCATCAGTCAAGCACTTCCCCTTCCCTTTCCTCTCCTGTAGTCCAACATCTCTCCTTCCCTACTCCCACCCAAGGTTTCCATCATCTCCTCTTCTTTCCCTATCCACCCCAAGATGTCCAGCATCTCCTTTCCCTACCTGCCTCCAAGTGTCCCTCTCCCCACCCCTCATGGTGTTCAGTATCTCCCCTTGTTAATGACGAAAGCTTAAACCGTCTACACATCTCTCCCTCTCTAGTTCCATCTTCCCCCACCCCATTTCTGTCACCCACTGATTCTTCCTCTCTTCTTCCCCCTCTCTCTCTCTAGTTCCAGTGCTGCTTCACTCTGTTCTAATGTAGCCCTTCCCCTGAGATGAGGCAATCAGACTCTTACTGTTGTACCAGTGATGCTATTAAGTAGTCAGAGCCAAGTAGTTACCTCTGAGTCTGATGTCCTCTCAGATATGAGCATACTGAATTCCATAACCACTACTCAACCATCTTCACCATAAAGGGAAGAAAGGATGAGAGGAAAGTAAATTAAATAGGATTCAGCCCTACCGATGCGATGTTACATATATTTAGAAATGATAGTATAAACAAGAAAGAAATCAGATAAACACATTTGAAAGGTATTTACATGGTTTACAGCCAAGTAATCCAACTATAACAAAACCTGCTGAAAACCTTACAAGGTACAAAATTCACAACACACAAATACCAAATAATTTGTGTGTTGTGAATTTTGTACCTTGTAAGGTTTTCAGCAGGTTTTGTTATAGTTGGATTACTCTTCTCCTGCTTTTGGCTATTGTTTTTGTTTTGTTACAGCCAAGTAAACCATGTAAATGCCATAAATGGGGATATTCAACAGCACTTACGTGGTTAGTACCATTGAATATCCCCATCTAAGTCCTCTATATGCCTCGATGCTATCTGATTAGCATCAGGGCATGTTGGAGGAGTTCCGGGGTGGAGCAGAAGAGGAGAATGAAGCTAACCGGGCAGCAGCAATATTGGATGCTGCCCAGTTAGCGCTCTGTGCCTTAAAGATAGGTGAGGAAAGGGGGGATCACGTGATGTGTTGAAGACAGCCGTCATATGTTGCTCTTGCTCCGAGTACTCTCTCCTCCCTGCCTGAACCCGCCCAAGGAACCCATAGCTTCTACATCTCTGATGCAGCAGTAAGTTGACTATAATCCTGGCAGCGAAAGTATTAGGGCGAGCGGAACACCATGGCAGCAAAAACAGCTTGGAGGGAGCAAGAGAAGCCATTAGCGGTAGCACCTAAAAGGGCAGACATTCCTGCTCAGCCAGGTTCCATACAAAGTTTGGAATTAGTGGCAAGGTTACGACGACAGTGGTCAGTGCTCTAGCTGTGAAATTTGATCTTGTGACTGGGAAACTAGATAACTTACAGCAAGCAGTCGGAACACTGGGGGTTAGACTTACCAAAGCAGAAAGTTGAATCGGAAACACAGAAGAAACGGTGGAATGCATGGAGGTAGAATTATGGGCACTCCATGAAACTGTGACTCACCATGTAGAAAAACTTGATAATATGGAAAATCGTAGCAGACGGAATAATCTCCAGTTTATGGGAGTCTCGGAAAATGTGAAAGAAGGTGAAATTCTGAGCTTTTTGGAAATGCTACTTCCCCACTCCCTGGTCCTTGGAGATGAGATAGGCCCCTTGGTGATAGAGCAAGCTCATTGGCTGGGACTGCAGCAAGGCTCAGACCGCTGACCAGGTGTCATTCTGGCCAAGTTCTTTACTATGCCCAAAAAGACTGTATACTGCATGCAGCGAGGGAACATGGACCATTGCAATGTGATGGACAGAAAATAACTATCTATCCGGATTATTCAGCAGCATTAAGTGCCCAGCGATGGGCCTTTGCGGGGCTTTGTCAACTCTTGAAGGACTTGGGGATTAAATTTTCTGTGTTGTATACGGCGAAACTGAGGATCCAGCACAATGGCACTACCAAGTTTTTTGAGACAGCAGAACAAGCGGATCAATTTCTGCAAGAACGCCAACATCTTGTGCAGAATCCACATCTACAAGCGAACACTCATAGGGATAACATGTAGGCTTTCGGTGTATTTTCAGTCTCTTGCTGCACGCCTTCGGGGTAAGCATAGGGGCAGTATTCTGGATTGTTTAAGCTTGCTGAATCAATCAGACACTTTGAAAGCCCCCTTTAAAGTGGATTCCTGTGGACCTACTTTCCCTTTCAAAGATACCTGAGAGGGCCTGATCTGAACTATCCCCTGGACTTGAATGGCTATTTCTGATGAGTGCTAGGAGATTAGCCTTGGACCAGAGAACACAAGAAGAGATTTGAACCCTCCGTAGTAACATAGCAGGAGGATAAAAACACTGGTACACAGGAAATGTTTGTTGAATTAACCTGCTTTGCCTTTGTTTTAGCTAATTTAATATTATTACTACTGTATGTATAGCTTGAAGGGGTGGTAGTTATAAAGGTAGAGAAGGAGAGCCCTTGAGAGAGGGGATACCCAAAGGGTAAACTGAATGGATTTGGAGGATTCGCGAGGGGAGGTAAAGATAGATAAAGAGTGAATGTGTCGGGTTGACAATGTTGAAACTAACATAAGGGGGAGCTGGGGGGAGCAGGGCTCGTTACATCAAACATGATCTATTTACAGACGTTAGGAGTTAATGTGGGGGGGGTGAGGGAAGATGGGGTATTGGAAGGGAGTAGGAGGGGGAGGGATGGGCAAGGAGACTGGGAAGTGGTCCTGGTTCCACCACCTTTCGCACTGGCCACTAAAGGGTGGGGACGCTAGGCTGGGGGGCCTCTTCACCACTCAAGAAATAGTGTATCAAAATAAGCCCAAAACAATACTAAATACCGGCTGTGAATTCTGTCGTGGAACGTCTGTGGGCTAGGCACTCCCATTAAATGCTCATAGGTTTTGAGAGCCCTGGCACGCCAACACTGTGACATAGCCTTTATGCAGGAGACCCATCAAAACCAACATGAACATGCTAAATTATGTCGCAAATAGGTGGGGTACCAGTACAATGCCGCAAAGGTGGGGTAGTAATTCTATTTCATAAGAAAATACGGTCTGTCTGTACCACACAATATTCAGACTCCAAAGGGTGATATATCATTCTGAAGGGGGATTTGGAGGGCTGACCCATGAAATTATGCAATCTTTATAGCCCTAGCAGTCAAGAGGGATCTTTCTATGCAATGGTGGCGCCCTGTTAGAACAACTACCCAGTAACATAGTAGTTGTGGGGAGAGACCTAAATGGCATCTTAGACCACATGATGAACATCTCTCACCAGGATTGGGGAGGCCCTCATGTATCCTACAATGCTTTCGCAAGTGACTCCACTTAATTGACCCCTGGCACCTGTTACACCCAGATGATAGGGATTACACACACATGTCGCGAGCCCATGGTACTAACGCCCTGATTGATTATCTGCTGACTTCTGGCTCTATGTTCACACATGTTGATGATGCTAAGATACGCTCTGGCAAAATCTTGGATCATACTCCAATTTGGCTTAATATCACCTGGCAAACCCAAACATCGGTTCCGCATATCTGGCATTTTCTGCTAGATCTTTATAACCTTTTCAGATATATATTAGGAAATGTTGGTTAGATTATGCGCAAAATAATGCCCAACACCAAAAGAACCGGGCCGAATTATTCTGGGAAGCAGCAAAAACAGTGCTAAGAGGAGACATTATTGCTTATTATGCCTGAAGGCAACAGATGCTGAATGCAAGAGTCCTGTGCCTTGAGCGTCAGGTAGTTAAGCTGCAAAGGGAGCAGGCTCGTCACCCCACCATGCAAACAGGGACCAAATTATTGGAAACACAGGTGGCCCTTAATGGGGTACTTCATCAAAGAGCTAAGAAGTTGTGGGCTTACTATAAATATCAACTTTTCCAATATGGTGATAAAACAGGGCGACTGCTTGCGCTGTGCCTATGGGGATCCCAGGGCCCAAGGACGGTATCGCTGATCGCGATAAGACAGGAGTATTACATACGAATACCCCAAGCACAGCATGGTTATTTCGGACATTTTACTAGGCTCTTTATCGGGACAGTGTCTCTGACTCATTAAGTGCCTACCTGAAGCACTTCTCCTTGCCAAGGCTCACAGCACAATAGTCAACCCTGCTTGATGCCCCTGTCACAACAGAGGAGATGAACCAGGGGATCCCTAGATCCCACTGTTGTAAGACTCCAGGTCCTGATGGGTTTACAGCAGAGTTTTATAAGATTGCATCAGACCTAGTTATTTCCTCCTTGGTGGAGCTGTATTGTGCCCCAGCCCAGAGAGAGGAGTTTCAGTGGGGTGATAATAGGGCCTATCTAACCCTAATTCCTAAGCCTGGGAAAGACCTGGAACAGACAGGCTCATACCAACCCATCTCATTTATAAATTACAATCTGAAACTTTGGGCAAAACATTTAGCGGATTGACTGGCGCCTCTTCTTCCAGTGCGAGTTGAGGAGTATCAAGTGGGCATCATACAAGGCCAACATGTGCGCGCAACATAAAAAAAATTATAGCCACCTTAGAATGGGTCCGAGAAGGACGGGTTCCCTCCCTTCTGAACAGTTTGATGCAGAAAAGGCTTTTGATCAGGTGGTATGAGATTACCTTTTCCAACTACTACCACACTATGGACTGGGGGACTCCTTTATCGGCATGATTCAGGTGCTTTATTATTGCCCAGTAGCAGCAGTGCTGGTATCTGTCTGAGGCCTTTGCGTTGACACGGGGGAACCAGGCAGGGCTGTCCTCTCTCACCTTTGCTATTTGTACTAATGTTGGATCAATTTATCCGCACACTGGTGGGTAGTTCAAGAGTGACAGGCATGCATGTCGGGCAATCAAAATTCATAGTGTTGGCTTTTGTAGATGATTTGCTAACCCACATAACTAAACCACAAACCTCCCTCCCCCAGCTATTAGATGAATTTGAGCGTTTTGAGCAGGTTTCTGGTCTGCGAATTAACAAGGAAAAATCAGAAGTGTTGGATGTCCTGGGACAGCAAAGGGCAAGCTGGGGAAATCTTTCCCCTTGAAATGGACAGTTCATGCATTCAGATTAGGGAGTTCAACTCCCAAGTGATCCTCACCTGCTGATCGATTGAATTGCACAGCTATATTGACGCAAATCAGTGTCAAGATGAGAGACTAGAAGCTGTTGTCACTTTCATTGCTGGGGCGAGTAGCAGCCATTCAGATGTCTCTGTTCCCTAAACTACTTTATATTTTATGAATGTTGCCCAGTCATCTATTACAGAAAGATTTGGCACAATTGGAAAGGGATATATGTTGCTTTATTTGGCATGGGAAACCCGCACATATCCCGTTGGCTACACTACGGGGCCCCTGGCAGCAGGGAGAGGTGGAGCTCCCTGATGTCTGTTGCTATGCTCACACCTGCCAGCTGAGACATTTGCGAGATTGGATGGGGAGCACAGAGGTGTTCACCCCGCGATCACTAGAAGAAGACTTAGTTGCACCATATACACTTTTGGTGGTATTGCAGGTTGATGGACAGTTGTTGCCCTCCCGAATCCTCAGCAGTACCCTTGTGGGACCACTAAGGGTGGCTTGGTGCTTTTTGTGCTCAAAATGGGGTATGTCACCAGGGGAGACTACCTTTTTGCCGCTTTGGAGCAACCTGCTTTTTCTGTCAGGTATGTAGAATTGGGCTTTTCAGAAGTGAAGGGATGGGGGCGCTCGTGAGCCCAAGCAACATGGCCACGTTTCTGTAAGGCTCCTTAGCCCTCTGCCACCATCCTCTCAATTTGTCTGTGAAAACTCAGCCATGTGAGTCTTCCAACGGGCTTCGTGTAATACTTTGAAGTAGCGGTAGTGGCTGGTGCTATTTGATTGCTCCCTCGCCGTTTCGACTGCATACAAATTGGCTCTCAAATTTCTCTTCAGTGCTACGGAGCCCTACCCGGCAGAAGTGATAGCTATGCCTCAATCAAATCACCCCGGGATCGTGGAACACCTACTTTACTTCCGATCAGCTTTTCAGAAGTGGATCAGTTGTGATGGTTGCCTAAGTACCCTGTGAGGACAGAATCCTGGAGCGTCGGCCTCCCCTGACACAGCTGATATGTTGGCGATCTAAATCCACGTTCAGGTACTTGTATGAAGGAAGTGAGCTGCCTGCCACCTCTGCCTATGTTTAATTACTGAATCAAATGTTGCCTGTGTGGCAGTGGATGTGGGTCCCTATCTTCTAAAGCGCCACCATTATTCACTTACCGGTGGAACGCAGAAGAGGGCTCTTAAATTGGCGGGAACATTGTGGAACGCAGAGAGAGGGAAACGTCATCAGTGCAGCCCTTCTGTTGTTTGTAGCTGGAACGCAAGCAGGGGTACTTTAAAATGGCTACCGAATGTTGGAGGATGTCCGGGACAGCGTGAGACGTCCACAAGATGGCCGACTACAAGAAAACTAAGAATTCTGTGATACTCCCAATTGCATGCCGATTGATGTCGCTGTGCTGAATTTGGCTCTGCTTACAACCCGGTACACAGTATTGTGGAAATCCAGCGTCAGGGAGCAGTTCTCAGCGTCTTATCTGTCCCGTATGTTTAGATGCATTCTCTGCGGCTTCTCCGCCTGTGAATCATCGGCTTCTCTGTGCCCTGAACTGGCAGCTTAGGCTTATGCTTTGGCCTGGAGCTCCTCCATGTGGTCAGTACCCGAATTGCAGGCTAGTTTTTTTTTTTTTTTTTCTGCTGCTCTGATTTCCTGCACTTGCTATAAGGCTCGTGTACTGTTCCCAGATCCCAAGTGGCTGAATCTGGAGGTTCCTGTCCTGGTCGCTCTGAAGGTGAGGGGCTTTGGGATGATTTAATTGGGACTGAAATGTATACTAAATAAAGAAGATTAATTGCAATACACTACTTCTTCCCTGCTTACTGCTACAGACATAGAATCCTGCAACACGCTTTTTGTCAGCTTTGGGAATTTAGGTGTAGAACATCAGAGCTGCTGTCTCCAAGGTGTAGGCCCTGACCATTCTCCATCGTTGGGTCTCTCTTGTTTGGAGCTGTTTAGAGGAGGAAGACAGAACCGGGCTGCAGGGCTTGGTACCCTCTTTTCTTCAGATGCGATGCCCATTGCATTAATGTCTTTCTCCCATGGATCTTCGGTGAGCTCAGACAATCATTGTGGCTCCTGTGTTTTCTGAGAAAACTGCCCAGCACACACGACTCAGAGTGGCCACCAGTGGAATCAGAGCTCACTGCGCTGTCTTTGTGGTCATTTGTTTTTCATCTGGCACTATTAGTTATTAGAGCCCTCACTGCATACTGTCTAAGGCAAGATTTGTGGGCAAAGTAATCGTGGATTGCTGTGGCATCACAGGGGGCCGACGCTGTTGGTTTTTCTAATGGGATTATAGTGTGCCCATTGTGGAACTGCTCTTGTGGAGGAGAGCGGTAGAGTCCCAGGATGGCAACACCAAAATCATACGCTTCCTCTCTCTCTAAATTTGCCCAGGCTGTGGAGTCTCCATCATCGAGCCCTTCTTCGGCATCCGACAGTATCACAGCTTCAAAATCCGCTGTCTCTGGAGCACAATCTCCGGTTACAAAAGCTGATTTTCTGGAAATTATGAAGGAACTTAAGCTCTTCCGGCAAGATTTCACTAAGGCAGTGAGTGATTTACGGATGGATATTAAATCCTTGGATGATCGTGTCACGCAAACTGAGATCAATATCGGGGAGCAGATGGATTCTACGGTGGCTTTTCAGTCTAAAATGCACAAGCTAGACCTTCTTACCAAAGATCTTAAAGAGCGACAAGACGATTTGAAAAATCGCCAAAGATGTAATAATATTAGAGTGTTCGGGATTCCGGAACTGGATGCAGAGCACGAAAATACCACGGCTCTGATTCAGGAGCTCTTTGCCTTTTGCGTTCCGAACACCTCTACTCCGGTATGGGTAGAGAGGGCGCATAGGAGTTCTGGAGCTCGGAGGTCCTCTGGATTGCAGCCTAGGGCAATAATAGCCTGTTTTAGTTTCTTTGAAGACAAGGTCGCCTTAATGAGAAGTTTAAGAGGAAAGCGTTCGGTGGTGTTTCAAGGCCAGGAAATCCAGATCTACCAAGACCTCTCTCAATACACTCTGGAGCGGCGTCGGAGTTTTAAACCTCTAACTCAAGCATTGCAGAAAGCCGCCATCCCATACCGGTGGGGGTTTCCTTTTGCCCTTTTGTTTGAGTGGCACAATGGTGCACAAAAAATTTCTGAGTTGGCGACTGCATTGGAGTTCTTGGACATGATGCAACACAAAGCTCGGAATTCGCATTCGAAGAGTAAGAATGGGGACTGGGAGACATCTTTGCCAAAGAGATGTAAAGTTCCCAGCTCCCATAAGACGACCAGCTTAGCTCCAGAATCATCGCGTCAGAATGAGATGGACACGTCTTCGCCTTCTTGAGTATCACATTGTTGTATGTTTGCTATAGTAGGCTTTACTGTAAATGTAGGATGCACCTTTTAGTACTGGGTTAGGATTCAACCCCCCCATTACTGAACCGGAGTTAGTTGAGTCTTTTTCTTTAGAATTGGGGGTTGTGGCCAGGTGGGTGACTTTACAGGGGAGGCGGGTGGGGTTCCTAGTTTCAGGGTGTAGAGGGGGAGGCTGGAAGGAGGTGTTACATTGATGCTGAGTATTACATAATTGTGTTGCTTTTCTTAGGAAGGCTTATATTGTGCTTGGGGGGATGGGGGGTATGTCTGTGGTCCTTTGCATAGCGCTTTCTCATCCGACACCGATAGTGTCGCGCTTAGGGGAGTGTTTTTATGACTGGTTTACATCTTGTTGCTATAGGAGGGTGGGGGTGGAGGGGGAGGAGGGAGGGGTGGGTGGGGGGTTACATGACTCCTGCTGTATACAGCTAATCTTGATCTTTGGGGTTCGTTTTTTGGTTCTATGGTTTTTATTGCGATTGGGGGAGAGAAGTTGGTGGGAGAGGGAGGTTGCTCAGTCCGGGCTGGGGTGTAACATCAAGTGGCTTTCTTCAATGCTTGGGAATGGTTAGGGCACTGTCTTGGAATGTACGTGGGTTAAATCCATGTAAGCGCAGGAGGGTTCTAGATCAGCTATGTCGGGAGAAAGCTGAGATAGTTTTTCTTCAGGAAACGCATTTGTCCCTGCAGGATCACTTCAATTCGGCTAGACATAGATTTCCACAGATCTTTTTGGCTAACCTCTCCTCTAGAAAGAGAGGGGTAGCTATTCTTCTCTCCTCTAATTGCTCCTTTCAGCTTATAGATCAATTTATTGACCCAGAGGGTCGTTTTCTTCTGGTGGTGGGCTCCATGCATGGGATCACTGTGACACTGGTAAATGTCTATCTGCCTCCGGCTTCGGTGGGGAGTGCGTTGTTGGAGCTGTCTGCGGTGCTTCGGAGGGTACGTCAAGGGGTCTTGCTGGTGGGTGGGGATTTTAACTGTGTATGTTCTGAATTGGATCGTTCTGGGTCCAGAGTCTCGCAGCTTCCTTGGTTGCAATTGTTGGAAGATTGGATTTCTGATTTTGATCTTCGGGATGCTTGGCGAAACCTTCATACATTGGAACGAGATTACACTTTTTTTCCCAGGGTTCACAATTGTCACTCTCGTATTGATATGTGGTTGGTGTCAGGTTCTGTGCTTGATCAGGTTATGCAGGCTGCCATCGGAACATTGGGTCCTTCGGATCATGCGATTATAACTCTTACGATTACATTGGGGAATACGGAGTCCCCTCCACCTTGTTGGTCTCTTCCCCGTGGTTTGTTGCATAATCAGGAGTTCGTTTCTGAAGTACAGAAAGGGTGGAAGGAATTTTTGATATTTAATGATTCTTCTTAGATCTCTAGAGCTCTGTTGTGGGAGGCAGGGAAGGCTGTCTTACGGGGGCAGCTTATTTCGTTATCCAGTGCCTTCAAAAAGAAAAAGGAAGCTAAGCAGAATGAACTGCGGCGAGAGATTGCTGATTTGGAGAAACTACATAGACGCACAGGGGAAGCGAAGGTGTTGAGGATGTTGACTGATCGTAGAGGAGAGTTGGAGGGGCTTGAATCTGATCTTATTGCTTCGTTGCTTTTGAGGACTAGGCAGAGATTCTATGAACAGGGCAATAAGGCAGGGAAGGTGTTGTTGTGGCAGTTGCAGCGCCAACGGCAACGTCATAAAATAGCGGCGATCCATTCCCCTCAAGGTTCGGTCTTACGAAAGTCTAAAGATATAGCTGCCACTTTTGCGAACTTTTATGAGCAGTTATACAAGAGCGAGTCCACGGTAGGGGTTAAAGATATCAATGAATGGTTGCGAGAGGCGAATCTTCCCCAGCTCTCTCTTGAAGGCAGAGAGCATTTGGACCGTCCCTTTAATCTTCCAGAGATCCTGCAGGTGATGAGGAACCTAAAGTCTGCAAAAGTGGCAGGGCCTGATCTATTACCAGCTGAACTCTATAAGGTTTTTCCGGATTTATTTGCTCCGACTTTGCTGATGGTGTTTAATGAGATTTTATCCACAGAGACACTCCCAGCTTCCTTTTTTCAGGCGTCTATTGTAGTATTTCTAAGGCAGATAAGGATCCTTTGCAATGTTCTAACTATCGACCGATCTCTCTATTGAACTTGGATTATAAAATTTTTTCCACAGTTTTAACTAATCGTTTGGCTACTTACATCCCGGATCTAGTGCACCCCAATCAGACCGGGTTTATAAAAAATAGATATGGCTTTGAAAATGTGCGCCGGCTGGTGAATGTGTTGCAGGGGTTGAGGTCTAAGGTTGGCTCGTACGGTATTCTTTCTCTCAATGCCAAAAAAGCGTTTGATAAGCTACAATGGGTCTATCTTTTCCGGGTCCTCAGGGAGTTTGGTTTCGGAAGTTTTTTCTGCAAGTGGATTACTGCTTTATATGCTAAACCTCAAGCTTCGGTATCCATTAATGGTTTTCGGTCTGCACCTTTTTTATTGGGCAGAGGCACTAGGCAGGGTTGCCCTCTCTCACCTTTGTTATTTGCCCTGGCAATGGAGCCATTGGCGGTGCATATCCGACTACGAGCAGCAGAATTTGGTATTTCCCTTGGTTCTGAGTAGCACTCCATTTCACTGTATGCGGATGATACCCTAATATATCTTTGTAATCCTTCGGATTCCCTACCAGTTGTGGTTTTTTATTTTAGAACATTTCTCACACCTTTCTGGCTTCATGGTAAATATGCAAAAGTCGACTCTGCTTAGCTGTATATCACGATCCTCGAATAGCGCTCTGTCTAGGGGGGGTGGGTTTCCTGTGGTGGATTGCTTCCGTTATTTAGGGGTTCTAATCCATCGAGACATTTCACGGCTGTATAAGTTGAATTATCTGCCTCTCCTTCAGTCCATTACACACGATATGGAGTGGTGGGGATCATGTTCAGTCTCTTGGTTAGGAAGAATAAATACATATAAGATGCTGGTACTACCCAAACTACTTTTTCTTTTTATGCAACTACCAATTTCTCTTCCTAGAACTTTCTTTAAAAAGTTAAGGCGGGCAGTGTCTTGTTTTCTGTGGCATGGGAGTCATCCGTTAATTAGCTGGCAGATACTTACGCTGCCCAAGTGGTCTGGGGGGCTTCCTGATCCAGAGTTGTATTACTCTTGCATTTATTTACGATCTCTGTTGCTCTGGAGAATTAATGCGGAGACCGATTGGGTACATTTGGCAAGGGCTTGGTTGATGCCCATTCCATTAGAAGCTGTGCCGTTCCTTAGTGAAGCACGGGTGGTGGCTAAGATAAGGGCACACCCTTTCATTGACCCATGTTGGGGGGCTTGGAGGCGAATCTGTCGTCAATTTGGAATACAGGCATCTCAATCTCCCTTTTTGATTTTAGGAGCTCTGGGGTTTGTCAGAGACATGAAAAGGAGCCCTGACTCAACAATTCTCTCTGCCAGACTCTCTTCTCTGTTCGAAGGTTCCCTTCCTCTGTCTATGAGGGGTCTGGGGGGGTGCCTTGGTATTCCTCTTACTCAGTTTCAGTATCTTCAGTTTTGTCATTGTCTAGCGGCTCCGCAGCTTGTAAGGTCAGAGGTGTTCCGGTGTCCACGTCGTTGGGAATTTGAGCTCTTTGAATCCCAGCATCTTCCAGCTTTTATTGCCAGGCTGCATCGGAGTATGGCAGAAGATTTACCTACGCTCCTGACTTTGCGGCTCCCGCAGGACAGATGGGCACTGGCACTGCCAGGAAAGGACCAGGATTTTTGGTTAGAAATTTATCAATACTCGCACACTTGTTCTATTTCGCTTGGGTTAATGCACACTCAATTGCGAATTCTCTATCGGTTATATATTACTCCGCAACAGCTATTTCGTTGGCATCATGCTGATGATCCGTTATGTTGGCGGCTGTGTGGTCGCCTAGGAGATTTCAATCACATGTGTTGGTATTGTCCATATATTCGGCAATTTTGGAGGAAGGTTTGGGAATATATCATAGGCAGTCTTCAGTTAACCTTACCTTGTGACATGGAGCTTTGTCTGTTGGGGGTACTCCCGATTACAATTGGTGATGCTCCTCTTCGAAAGGTGGTTCAGTCACTCTTGTTGGCTAGGTCGACTATTGCACGGTTCTTGAAGCGTAGTAGTGCACCTTCACTCGTTGAGTGGAGAGCTAAATGTTGGGACGTTTTCCGGCTGGAGAAAATTACGGCGTCTGTTCGTGGTGTTCCCTTTCCTGGAGAAGCTATCTGGTCTTTGGTACTGAGTGTTGAACCTGGTAATTGAGGTCTAGGAAGGCCATCTTGGCATTTTGATTGTTGTGGTCTAAGGTTCCTTTTTCATTCTCCATTCTCCTTGTGGTCGGAGGGATTACTTCCTTCTCCTTTTCTCTCTTTTCTCTTCTTCTCTTCTTTATTGGCTTTATTGGCTTGTTCCCATTCAGATTTTGCGGGGTCGGTTGGGTGGGTTGGGGGGGAGGTGGGGTTGGGTGGGGATTGGGGGGGGGTTGGAAGGGCTAAGGGGTGGGAGAATAGGGGAGGGGTAAACTAGAGTAGTGTTGTTTGAGCTAACCTCCTTGAGGATTTTTTTCCCCCGCATTTGAGGCATAGGCAGCGGGGGTAGAAGGGGGGGGGGTACTTAGTGGAGTCCGGTTTTTGTCTACCCTCATTTTTCGTAATCATACAGAATAGTCGTAGGTCAATTCGTAGAGTAATGAGAGTGACCAAAAGAAAAATAATTACTCTATTAGCAACAGCATCTATTGAAGAACGATATTATAGGAGCAAGTATAATTCTTCATCTATAAAAATAGCGCAGGGATGTCTCAGACCATCGGCTTAAAACAAAGACACAAAAGTGTCTAAGAGTGCCATAATAGCATCAAGGACTATCCACTGGGCATTGAATTAACCTAAGTGTACATCTTCAGAGTGACTTAGATACACGCACCCCAATCAATGGCTGCATTAAGCCCACCGGGAAATACAGATTGTAATGTAAAAATCCACCATTGTGGATTCCTATCTGCGACCTCTGCTGAAGGATATTCCTTCTTATATCCGAGACACCTCTCATTTTTTGGATGTGCTGTCCCATCATTCACAGTTGGCTATAGAACCTGATACACTTTTGGTGACCCTAGATATCACTGCTTTATATACAAGCATTCCTCAGGCACAAGCTTTATCTACGGTAAAACACGCCTTGGAACAAAGAGGAGACTTATCAGAAGAACAACTTTTGTTTTTGTTGCAATTAACTGAATTGGTTATTCATCATAATTATTTTTGTTTTGAACAAGTGATTTATCATCAAATTTCCGGAGTTGCTATGGGGGCCTCATGCGCCCCCTCTATTGCCAATCTTTTTATGGGGATTTTTGAACAACGTTGGATAGTTACTTCCCCTTATCAGAACCATATTAAATTGTGGCTACGGTTTATCGACGATGTTTTTTTGATTTGGGCAGGGTCTGAAGATTCTTTAGTCACTTTTTTGGCCTGGCTCAATGGACTTGACCATCACATTCAGTTTACACATACGTTCAATGAGTCTACTTTAGCCTTTTTAGATGTCCTAGTGTCAAAGGGTCCTTCAGGGTGGCAGACGTCTTTGTACAGAAAACCAGTGGACAGAAACACCTTCTTGCATTACACCAGCGCTCATCCTTTGCGTTTGAAGGATGGTTTGCCTATTTCTCAATTTTTAAGATATCGCAGAAATTGTTCAGATGTACGAGATTATAAGATACAAGCTACTAAGCTAGCAAAAGATTTTACTGCTCGAGGTTATCCCATAAGGGTTGTAAATCAAGTATACCAATGTGCCTTGTACAATGATCGATCACAATTGTTACATTCTCGTGCAGCTAGTGAGACTCAGATTACTGATCCTGATTGTATTAATTTAATTACTGGCTACTCGCCTTTGAGTTTTAGGATCCAGAAGATTATATCAAAACATACGAATGTACTGAGCTCTATTCCAGGGCTGGCTACTAAGAGGATTCGATGCGTATGGAAACGAGGCCGAAATCTCAAAGAGCGATTGAGCCCTACTGTTTTGCGAATTACAGATTCTCCTGTTGTGTCCGGTCAATCGATTGGCCATAAGAAGTGTGGGCGATGTACTATTTGTGCCATTACTTGGGAAACAGATCATTTCACTTACAATGGACATACATACCTGTTGAAAGGACATACCTCCTATGCAACTAGTTATGTTGTTTATGCTATTCGTTGTATTCGTTGTGCCTGTAACCTTTTATACATCGGGAAAACGACTCGACCTTTAAAGGTCAGAATACAAGAACATAAAAGCCGTCTGAAACATGAAGTATTGACAGCGCCGATTGTTCATCATTGTAAATTGCAGGGACACGTTTTTGAGAGCCTACAATGCTTTTGCATAGAAGAGGTAGTGAAAAGTGTGAACGGAAAATCGCGAGAAGAATCTTTACTGTATCGTGAACAATGGTGGATTTTTACATTACAATCTGTATTTCCCGGTGGGCTTAATGCAGCCATTGATTGGGGTGCGTGTATCTAAGTCACTCTGAAGATGTAAACTTAGGTTCATTTTTGCATCATTGGTTTTTGCCAAATTCTGGTTGCTAATTTTTTCGAAACATCCCTGGTAAATTTTTATATTCCTAATGAGGATTTTAGTGACGGGCTCCAATAGTGACGTTGCTGGTTCACGTCACGTTCAATATTTAAAGGGTGCACTTAGTTTTTAGTCCGCATGCACGGTGTTTTTGTGAGCACTGATATCACTCAAGTTAAGCTCTTTGCTGTAAAACGTGGGCAGCAGCGGTTTATACTTTCAGGTATGCTATTTGGCTGGTTGAGGGGTTATAAATGATTTCTTGCATCAATATGAAGATTTTACTGGAACGGTGTTTTTATACTTAACTTTTGTTTTTCAGTTCTAAATCCCCCTGAAGAAACTCAGTCTCATTGAGTGAAACACATTGAATAGCGCTATGATAGCTGGCGTTGGGGTGTCTGAAGTTAAGTACTGTTTTTCAATATTGTTGCTATTTTGACACTGTTTTTGAATATCTTTAAAAGGAGTTTTTGAACACGTTAATTCAATGCCCAGTGGATAGTCCTTGATGCTATTACGGCACTCTTAGACACTTTTGTGTCTTTGTTTTAAGCCAATGGTCTGAGACATCTCTGCGCTATTTTTATAGATGAAGAATTATACTTGCTCCTATAATATCGTTCTTCAATAGATGCTGTTGCTAATAGAGTAATTATTTTTATTTTGGTACCCTCCTTTTTCGTCAAGGGTGGGTTTTCCACACTGGCTTGCTGCTACCTTTATGATGGAGTGGCTGGATACTGTCAGGGCACAGTATGGGGTGAAACTGGTATCACTAAGGTATCCTTTTGTTCTCATGTTACTTTTGTATTAATGGGAGGGTTTGTTAGGGGGAAGTCCCTCTTTTGCCATATACAGTACCGTCACAACATTTAGGCATGTGTTCTTGGGGTCAGGGAGGTAGAATTTCATGCAATACACTGTTGTTGTTTACTATTTGAGACAACTGTTGTATCCAGTCTTGTCCACTTCTCTCTTTCTTTCTTTCTCTCTCCTTTTATCCCCTGTTCTATTATCCTGTCTGTCATGTTTGCAGTAATAGGCAGGTATGTTTTGTTAGATGCAGGACCCTTATTGCCATTTAATATATATCTTCTCATTGTACTATCTATTCAATCATCTGACTGTGTTGGTTCACCGGATATGTTATGTTATGTTTTCTGTTGCAGGGCTATGACCTTTGCATTTCAATTGTGATTCAATGAGTATGTATGTTTATTTTTGATACTGCTCAATAAAATTTATTACACAAAAAAAGAAGTGAAGGGATAAAGGGATACAAAGTATAGGACACGTTGTAGTCTTGGAGGAGTATATTAAACCCTTTTCCCTTTTACAGACTGAGTTTGATCTGAGTAGGGACCAAGTGTTTGCTTATCTTCAGATCCGACACTATATACAATCTCTTCCCAGAAAAGGGCTGATGGGAGAGAACACCACACGAATACTCCAATTCTTTGAATTTGAGGATCGAGGTAGCCTTAGCATATCACAGCTCTCACGTAAACTGGACCCATGGATAACAAGACTAGCCTTTTCAAACGTGGAACAGAGATAGGCAGAGGAAATGGATGCCTCGATGGAGTCGGGGGTAGTGAGGAGGGCCATGGCGCAGATCCCAGGCTTGGTCAAGTCAGCCAGATTACAAGAAATTCAGTATCGCACACAATGCCGGGCACAATTTTCTCCTCGTTGGGCCTTTCGTAGTGGAGTGGCATAGACTAGTAACTGTTAATGGCGCGGTGAGCCATGGGCAGGCTTAGGGCATTTATAGTGGAACTGTAGGAAGATCCAACAATACTAGCATCAAATTGAAACCTATATGAGTTCATTGGTAGGGCAGCAAGTGGCATAGACAGGGTGGTTACTGACTCTGGACGTACTATGCCCAAATTGCCCTAAGGGTCGTTGGATGAAATTGTTGGTGCATAAGGCTTCTCTGATCAGAAAGCAAGTGAACTTTCACCTCTGGTGAGAGGTGTCCATACCCTCCTACTGGGACTGGCAAAATTATTTTCATCACTTAATGCTAATGGAACGTAAAGCCAGCAGGGGAAATGCACGGTGAAGGGACAGTTTCCTAGCTTTGTGGAGTGTCTATATTGACCAGCTTGGGCCCATGGTTCGTAATGAGGTGTTGACCTTTCAGTAATGAGGAAAAAAAAGGTGGCTAATGTGGGAGGGAGTGGAACTGGGAGGGGGAGGAAAGATGAAGGCCTGGGGAGGATAGGGGCATAGAGAGGGAAAGTAGTTGGGGTAGGACATAAAGAACCATCCACGATTTCGACTATTGCATTGCATAGTCGAGGCGCAGTGTAAGAGCACCCACAGTGCCTCGACAATTCCATGTGATGCAAAAGGGAGATGGGAGAGGAATGGGAAGGGGTGAGGGAAGGGGATTGGGGGGGAGGGGAATAAAGGAAAAAATAACCACAATAAGCTTGAAGCCTTCTGTAAGCATCCATTATTGTAAGCTATTATGTTTGTTATTGGCTGATGTTATATATTGGAGGTTATAAATAAACATATAAAAAAATAGGCGAGGAAACCCCGCTCCTATCTTTACAGCGCAAGAGCTAACCAGGCAATATCCAATATCGCTGCTGCCTGGTTAGCCCTGGTGTCTTCCTGTCACTGCGGCTATCACTGGCTATTCAATGCCATCGCAGTGACATTGAATATCCAGTTTAGAGGTCAGTGGGAAGGGCTATGCGCCAACAAGGTGCACAGCCCTTCCACAATCCAGGGAACTGAAAATGTGCTCCTTACTTTCTTGAATAGGATTTTGAATAAAATGTATTAAAGCTAGATAAATTATTAAATAGTTGCTAAAAGGGTCCTAATTGTCACAGCTAATTAAAACCAATTCAATAAATAAGTGTTTTCGCACTACTGCACTTCAAAAGTTAAAAAAACGAACTTCCAATTACAGTGTTCTTTAGAAATAATATATTCAAGTGTTACCGATTAATTCTTGCTTAAGGTACTTTCACAACCGTTCAGGTAAGTAAAATTCTTTAAAATTACTTCTCTTTCCTTCTCTTCTAATTCTCTTAATTTGTGTCTCACTGTCCATTTATTCTCTTTCTACAGGAACTTTTACCTTTTTAAACAGGTAAGTTCTTTCAAAGTATGCAGTGTTGTTTAACCTAATTGTTATGAGCCCCTTAATATTTTTTTATATGTCCTTCCAGGTGTATGTGCACAGAGGTACCTCTCTCTTCCTTGCCACTTTCTTCAGATGAGGCCCAGTTCTGATCCAGTTGCTCCTGGTCTGGTTCTGCTCCTCCAGTCCAGCAGTGTTCGGACTGCCTTAAAGGGACAGTAGCCCCATTGAAAAGTGCCGATTTTGGCGATTTTAAAGTAAAGAATTTAAAAGTTTTGGTCGTGCAGAAGGTCTCCAAAAATGTATTTATTTTAATTTTTAAACGTTTATTTTGGCTGTAAAATGATCCATTTTCCTCGAGGGGGGGGTTGCACCCCAAAGTTTAAAAACCGCGTTGGAGGCTTGAAATTGTTCTAAAAAGATAAACCCGGTGTTTTTAGGCTTTAATAAGCCTGTTTTAATGTGAAAAAGTTCATTTTAACTGAAAACCAGTTCCGGCTTCATATACTTACATTAAAAATGATCAGGGGAGTGTAGGGATTTTTATTAAAGCTATAATTTAGGTGAGAATTCCACTGTTCCTGACACAGTGAGGTAATTTTGATTTTAACTGCAGTCTAAAGTTAAAGAAACACTACAGGAAAATCAATATTGGTCCACCCTTATTGTGAAAAGTATTTTGAAGTTGGGATATTGAATGGTATTCAAAATCCAAGCATTACATTAGGCTGCACCTGACCACCTCCGCCGACCTCCCACAGCTCTCCAATCCTCGGGCTAGGATCCTGAGCCCGTCGTAGGAGTGTGGCCTGCTCAGACCCATGCCCGCGGCCTCCCTAGCTCCTCTTCTCTTCTTTGTTTTCTTTTTTTTTTTTAAACCTGCATTACTTTCGGGATGCAGATCAGCCACATTTGAAAAAACACTGAGCTGTATAAGGTAGCCTCCAGGACACCCATAGATTCCTGGAGAAAAAAACTCGGGCAGGCTGCCAATGGCAGCCCCGAGCAGCATCGGACCCTCCACCCAGGTATATTTTATTATTTTAATTTGTTTTTTATCCCACTGGTTACAATAATACAATAGGTTCTCACTGTTGTCTCTAATTGCCCCTGCCCACTACCCTCTGCTTCTCCCCTGTTCCAATGCTCCTTCTCTCTTCCTTACTTCAGTAGTCCACCCTCCCTGATTCTAGCACCCCCTCCCAATTCCATTAGCCATTTTTCAGTAACCCTATCCTTAGTTGTAGTGCCTCTTTCCTCTACACATGCGCCATTGCCTCTTGTCCCGTTCCTCCTCTGCACCTTCTTCTTACTGTTCCTTCAGTCATCCCTTCCTTAGTTTCATTGTATGTACATGTCTTCAATCACCTTCTGCCCTCTACCCACTCCATAACTGTTACACTCCCTCTTTCCTTAGATTTCTGGGCCTGTACCTCGTGCTGTGGCGATGACCTTCTTTTCTCTCACACCTCATGTGCTTCTGCCTGTTGCAGCCTGGCTCCACTTACTGTAGCTGTTTCAGGCCGCATCTGCCACACTTGCTGGCTAGGCCACCATGGCTTTGCAACTTCTTTTTTTTCTCCTCCTTGCTAGAGGGCTAGGCCAGAATTCCCTCTCTCAAGTGACAAGAGAGAGATGAGGAGGGCTGTGAAATGCGTACAGAAAAATGTGTATCAATTACTCAAGACTTTATCAAATTACCCTCTATACACATAGCCGTCGGTGGTCACCATATTCCACACATATTCAGCTTCACTGCCTATCTGTGCAGCAGCACTGAATAATCATATTTTTAATGCCACAGCTAGTGTTTATAAAATATGGTGACCACCAGGTTAAAATGCTGACTTTATAATGTATACCTCATGCCACAATAAGAAACCAAATTCGAAATCCCCATTATCTTCAATTCAGCAAGTTCAGACACCAAGTGTAAAATATAGCATCAGAAGAAAAGTATTATTTATTAAACAAGCCATGCACACATACTGTATAAATTTTAATACACCTCCCAAAATCGAATATTGTTTGGAAATGCATGACAGATTTACATCCAATTATTTTCTCATTAAAACAAAGGATTGTAGCATAGAGCAGAAGGATTTCCCATATTTTTTTTTTTTTTACATACACACAAAGTATGAAATGAGTGACATGGAAACAAAATACAACTAACTCATTAGGACCTGAATTAAGGAAAATTACTATTAGAAAAAAGAAAGGAAAGCACATAGTTATAATATCAAATGGTCATGTCAGAGGCAGGTGGGCAAATTAATAAGATGCATTAAATTCAAGTATCTCTTTAAACACCCATACAGCTGAAACACAGTTAAACAATACATTTTTTAAATGTTGTATAGATGGTATTGTGGCAGGTGCAGGCCTGTGACCCACAGTGTCAGAACATAAGCAGGCCAGCATGGCTAGCTTGACCTGTAAATGAGGCCTGTGGAGAGGCATATAGGATTGCACATCCCCCAATATGCTGCTATTGTAAGATAGAACTCAGTAGAAGTATTGAATTAGCTTAGGTAAGCAGAACTGCAGTATTGAAAGATGGAAAAATACAGAAAAACATGTTTAAAAGTTACTGATAAGAAAAAGTACATCTGCAAAGAAATAATTAGGAGTGCTGACAGATGAGTTGCAGAGCCCAGCTCCTCTGCACGTACAAATTAGTTCCATAACCTTGAGAGTGTGAAAGTAACAAGTTGATGAACTGACCATTGTAATTGGGACTAGAAGGGGGGTATGCAGGTGTCATGCCCACTGGAGGAACATAACTGGATAAACTTATCAGTACCGGGACCAATAGAAGAGGTACGGGAGGTACGGGAGATTACCGGGACCAATGAAATGTTTTTCTATACCTAGAATGGAACAGAAGTCTATAAAAGTTGTTGTAATGCTTGAAAACTTTGCTCAGCCATTTTGAAATTGATTGGTTCGAGACTTGTGCACAAATAAATGATTTGGACCTTCTGAACAGACTCCTGGTATCATTGGTTTGTCTGCGCTTTGCTGCTACAT
The DNA here is from genome assembly GCA_033557465.1 of Ichthyophis bannanicus. Classification (NCBI taxonomy): domain Eukaryota; kingdom Metazoa; phylum Chordata; class Amphibia; order Gymnophiona; family Ichthyophiidae; genus Ichthyophis; species Ichthyophis bannanicus. The sequence continues at coordinate 1,081,902,134 of CM066032.1, forward strand.
ATTCCTTGGTGCGTTGGCCGGGAAGTTGTGGAATCAAAGTGTATATAGGGCAATATACCACGACTTTCCGCCTCTATAGGCTTGGTCCTGCCGGGATCGCGCCCTTCCGACGAGGGCTGCTCCCTGGCGCCACCGGTCCCTTGTATCGGAGGGAGCTGGTCGGACCTCGGCGGGTGACGAGCCCGGCTGGAGTCAACGCCTCGAACCCGAGTGAGGGGAGTCCGAGGTCCAACTCATGCGCCTGCTTGGGAAGTTTGAGGACCGGATCCGGTGAGTATAGTTTTGATTTTGGGTCTAGACAGAAATAGAAAGCGCAGTACTGCCATTGGAACTTGGAACTTTGGAATTTGTAATCTCGAGATATTGGGAATTGGTAAGAGAGCATGATCACCTCTCAAGGAAGAGCCGAGTAGCCTGGCATGGGAATTCGCTGGGTGAAACCCTCATCCTTTTTGTAATTGGGAAATTGGAAAAGACTAGTCAGAACAGATAGAAACGAATGCATTCTGGGAATACGTTGCTAGCATGATTGTGTGAACGAAGTGTGACTGAGAGGTCTGGCAGCACGGACCAAGTGAAAGCTGACCCCTGATAAGCGCATTTCCTGACCGGGCGACCGCGCTCAGGTCGCGAAAAGGGGGAAGCGATTGTCGTCTTGTTTTGTTATTTGTACTCCTTATACGTTTCCAGGGCCGTGAGGACCCCTTACCCACGGTCCGCCCACCTTTTCCCTTCTGTCTGTTGTTGCGCGCACACATCGAAATGGGAGGGGCGGGGTCTACTAGAAACACTCCATTAGAATGTATGATCGCACATTTTAAATAGGGATATTCAGGAGATTATGGTATTAAAATGACAGCAGCCCGTTTGCAAATTTTGTGTACTAGGGAGTGGCCCGATCTAGACCCCATCTGGCCCCGAGAGGGAACGTTCAAAGTAGAGATTATTCAGTCAATACACCGTAGAGTGCGGGTAGCGCACCCTGATCAGTACCCTTATATAGATTCCTGGTTAAGTATTTGTGAAGATCCGCCCCCCTGGGCGCAGCGCTGTTATGAGGAACAGTGCAGAATAATGTTAGCTAAAGCAGATTCTAGACAGAAAACGGAACAGCCTAGAATGAAAGAGCAGGATAAGAAAGCCAGACAGAAGCCCATCCTGGCAGATCCTGATTCCCCAGAAATAACTCTCAGGCAGCCCCGAACCCCAGGTCCAGTAAGAGTAGCCCGGCGTCCTGCCCCAGAACCCCAGAGACGGCTAGAGCCGAGGCGGGACCCAACCCCTGATCCCCCTCCTGGAGAAGAGAAAAAGGAAGAATTAGCAAGAAAAGAAGAGGAGGACCTAGAAAGCGAGTCAGAAGTGGAGACAGAAGAAGGAGAAAGAGAGAATCCCCCAGATGAGGAGGAAAGTGTACAAATAATTGAGAAGGCTAGTGTTAGCACTAGCACGCTAGTGACAGCGAAACCCAAAGCGAAACCTGTTGAGAAAAAGAAAGTGACTCCTGCAAAGGCAACGACAATAACCCTTAGATCCCAAAAGACACCCATAGCAGCTAAACTGTTTCCCTTACGGCAAGTCCCGGGAGTGCCCGTAAAGAATGATAATGATGAAGTGGTAGCGGGACCCCTAACTTATGTGTATCTCCCTTTTTCTACAACTGATTTATTAAATTGGAGGTCGCATTACGCCTCCTATACTAGTAAGCCCCAGGAGCTGACAGAATTAGTAACTAGTATTATGGAAACTCACCAACCCACTTGGCCAGATTGCCGTCAGCTCCTGACCACCCTATTCACTACAGAAGAACGAGCAAGAATTAGAAAAGCAGCTATTGAATGGATGGCAGAAAACCCTGCAGCTCCGGCACAGGGGCAGAATATAATAGATCGTAGGGAAGCAGCTCAGAGAGAATTCCCGAATGAAGACCCCCAATGGGATCCAAATACAGATGAAGGATCCACAGCCCTAGCCCGTTTTCGCCAAGGCTTTTTACAAAGCCTGAAAAGGGGGGGCCAGAAAGCTATGAACCTTTCCAAAGTTGCAGGAGTTATCCAAGGGATAGATGAGAGCCCAGCAGATTTTTATGAGAGATTAACTGAAGCTTACAGAATGTATACTCCCTATGATCCCGAGGCACCAGGAAGTTTATGTATGGTGAATTCTGCTTTTGTAAACCAGTCTCAACCAGACATTAGACGCAAATTACAGAAGTTAGAAGGGTTTGCGGGCATGAATGCAACACAGTTATTGGAAGTCGCTCATAAGGTGTATGTGAATCGTGATACTGAAAGACAGAGAGAATGTGATAGAAAGATGAAGAAGAAAGCTGATTTTTTGGCTGCGGCCATAGTGGAACAGAAAAGGGGAGGTGTCCCTAGTCGAAGGAGCAGAGGAAGAGGGCGGGGTCAAGGCGGAGGCCGGACCCAGAGACTAGGCGTGAACCAATGCGCCTATTGCAGAGAGGAAGGACATTGGAGAGATATGTGCCCGCAACTCGAAGACGCCCAGCATGATGACGACAGCAGCCATCAGTGGCGAGAAGAAAGACGAAGCTATCCCCGAAGCCGAGGAGGAGCCAATCGAGAACAATTCCAGCGAGAGAGAGGAGGAACCATTCAAGCATTGGCCACACCAGCCCATGATGAGAATGACGTGGATTAGGACAGACCGGGCTCCAAGTTTGCTTTAGGTCTCCAGGAGCCTATGGTCGGAATACAAATAGGGGACCAAATTATGGACTTTATGGTTGATACTGGAGCACAACATTCAGTAATAGACAAAAAGATAGCCCCATTCACTACAAAAGCAGTCACCATTATAGGAGCAACTGGTGCCAAAGCCACAAAGTCTTTTCTTCAAAACCGAATATGCAGTCTGGGAGGACAGCAAGTAACTCATCAATTCCTTTACATGCCCGAATGTCCAGTGCCACTACTGGGACGAGATATGTTAGCCAAGCTTCAAGCACAAATATCTTTCTCTGAGCAAGGAGAAATGCAAATGACAGTAAATTCCCAAACCAAACCAGCAGGAGTGATGCTGCTGACAGTTCCCCGAGAAGAAGAATGGAGATACTACATTGATGATTCGATACAAGATACCTATTTTGAACAAACTTTGAAAAGTATTGATGCACCACCTGGAGTATGGGCAGAAGGCAGCCCCCCAGGCCTAGCCAAACATATAGCTCCAGTAATTGTAACCCTCAAGCCTAGTGCTACACCAGTGCACGTCAAACAGTACCCTCTCCCAAGAGCCGCAATTGAAGGCATCCATCGCCACCTACAAAGATTGCTCGAGTATGGCCTACTGAAAGTATGCCAATCCCCATGGAACACTCCACTTTTGCCAGTAAAGAAGCCTGGGACAGATGATTATCGCCCAGTGCAAGATTTGAGAAGAGTAAATGATGCAGCTGAGACCATACATCCAGTCGTACCCAATCCTTACACCCTCTTAGGACTGATACCTGCTGAAGCTACCCATTTCACTGTACTGGATTTAAAAGACGCATTCTTTTGCATAAGATTAGCCCCTGTAAGCCAAATATTGTTTGCATTCGAATGGCAGGACCCCATCTCTGGAAGAGGGGGCCAACTTACCTGGACAAGATTACCCCAAGGATTCAAGAATTCGCCTACCATCTTTAGTGCCGCACTGAATCAAGACCTTTCAAGCTATCCAGTAGCCCCGGGGAAGAGAGTGCTTCTCCAATACGTGGATGATCTGTTGATAGCTGCCGTATCAGAAAGTGAATGTATACTGGCCACCAAAGATCTCTTGCAGTTACTAGAGGAAGCTGGATATAAAGTTTCCAGAGCCAAAGCACAGCTATGCCAAAAAGAAGTGAAATACTTGGGTTTTCGTATCACCCAAGGAAGCAGAAGATTAGGCAGAGAAAGAAAAGAAGCAGTATGCAGAATTCCAACTCCAACAACCAGAAAACAAGTCAGAGCCTTTCTGGGAGCGGCAGGATATTGCCGAATTTGGATACCCAACTTTGCCCAAATTGCCAAACCACTGTATGAAGCCACAAAAGGAGAAGAAAAGTCGCCACTGGAGTGGGGACTTGAGCAGGATACAGCCTTCCAGAAGTTAAAAGAAGAATTGATGTCATCACCAGCACTTGGACTACCAGATGTCCACAAACCTTTCCACTTGTTTGTACATGAAGCACAGGGAAATGCCTTAGGCATGTTGACTCAGAAATTGGGAAATTGGGAGCGACCTGTAGCCTACCTATCGAAACAATTGGACCCTGTGGCCAAAGGATGGCCACCTTGCTTGAGAGCAGTTGCAGCTACAGCACTACTAGTGAGTGAAGCAGACAAACTCACACTAGGACAGAACATACGAGTCACTGTGCCACATGCAGTCCTTGCCCTTATGGAACAAAAAGCAAATTATTGGCTCACCAATTCCCGAATGTTGAAGTACCAGAGCATGTTATGTGAAAACCCACAGATACAACTTGAAGTGAGCCATGCCCTGAATCCAGCCACCTTGATACCTATCAGTGAAGAACTCCCAGAACATGACTGTATCGAAGTCATGGAGACTGTGTTCTCCAGCCGACCCGACTTGACAGATGTGCCCATAGACAATCCTGACCAAACCTATTATGTTGATGGGAGCAGTCTCATCCTTGATGGACGACGCTGTGCCGGATATGCAGTCGTCACTCAACACGAAGTAGTTGAATCATCAGCCCTAGCCTCAGGCACATCAGCCCAGAAAGCCGAATTGATAGCACTCACCAGAGCATTATTGTTAGGAGAAAAACTTATACTGAATGTATATACAGATTCCAAATATGCCTTCACTACCCTGCATGCCCATGGAGCTCTCTATAAAGAAAGAGGACTCATCACATCCGGAGGAAAATCAGTCAAATATGGTCCCGAAATATTGATGTTACTTGATGCCGTTTGGGCCCCAACACGTGTAGCTGTCATGCATTGCAGAGGACATCAAGCAGGAAAAGGAGAAGTTGCCCGAGGAAATAGGTTCGCAGATGCCTCAGCACGACAAGCAGCTATGACAGGACAAATTGCCCCACAAGCTATGCCAATGCAAGCAGCATTGTTTCCAGTACCTTTGAATCTATGGACCCCACGATATACCACCAAAGAATTGGACTACTATTGTGACAAAGAAAATGGAGTATTGAAAGACGGATGGATTGAGCTGCCACCAGAAGAGGGCAGTCAACCTCCAGGACGAATAGTAATTCCTGAACTGTTAGGACCATCCTTTGTCAAAGCTTTCCACGAAGCCACCCACTATGGGAAGAGTGCTATGGAAAAAGCACTCAGACCACATTTCTACATCCCTCTGATGACAACCATATCAGCTTCAGTAGCACGACAATGTCAAACTTGTGCCAAGAATAATGCCAAGCAAGGCCTTATTACAGCACCCCGAGTTCAGTCAAGAGGTGTGACCCCCATGCACAACCTCCAAGTTGATTTCACCGAAATGCCAAAAGCCAATGGGTACCATTACCTATTAGTATTAGTATGTACTTTCTCTGGGTGGGTAGAAGCATTCCCAACCAGAACTGAGAAAGCCCGAGAAGTTACCAAAGTCTTAATGAGAGAGATTGTTCCCAGATTTGGAATTCCAGCAGTAATAGGGTCAGACAATGGACCCTCATTTGTCTCCCAAGTTACTCAGCAGTTAGCAAAAGCCTTGCAGATACAATGGAAACTCCACACTGCATACAGACCCCAGAGTTCAGGGAAAGTTGAGCGCATGAATCGTACCTTGAAAGCCCAAATGTCTAAGCTTTGTCAGGAGACACAATTGAAGTGGCCCCAAGTGCTCCCCATAGCTTTATTCAGAATACGCTCAGCTCCTGTAAAGTCAACAGGATTTTCCCCTTTTGAAGTTTTGTATGGTAAACCCCCACCAATAGTGCAGGGAATCAAAGGAAGTCTAGCCCAAATTGGTTCGGAAATAACCAGACAAGAACTTCTAGCTCTTAGTTTTGTTCTGCAGACTCTCCATACGTGGATCCAAGACCAGTTGCCTATCAACTTGACGGAACCCTTGCATCCCTACCAGCCTGGTACCTCGGTGTGGATCAAAGACTGGAAGAAGACACCGTTGGAACCCCATTGGAAGGGACCGTACACCGTCATCCTGTCTACCCCAACTGCAGTAAAGGTAGCCGAGATCGACGCCTGGATCCACCACAGCAGAGTCAAGCCCGCCGCCGATCCTGAACCAGAGCGGTGGACAGCAGAACAGCACCCTGATGTACCCTTGCGAGTTACTCTGAGACGGCAACCAGCGGCATAGACACTTCATCACAAGTGCTTTGCAGCAGCCAAGTCTTTCGAAGAGGATTGCTGTTTTCCATGCAGCAACAGCTTTGTTTCAACGAACCCAATTTATGTGTGATTTGACACACTACTTTGAGACTACACTGACTAAGCCAGACTCCACAAGCCAACTGAATTGCTAAGTTGGTCAATGTGTACTGGACAACTTGAGGATCTTCAATCAACACTCAGCACCCGTTAAATTGCTTCATTAGCAAACGGGACGAAGAATAATAGATCGTCGTGATCAAGATCAGCAAGCTGAGGATTCAGAAGAACTCCAATCAACATCGACATGCATCTCTACTTTTGCTTTGCTTTGGTTGCCTTCTTTGGAGGTTTTGAACAGACTCATGCTTTACCTCCATGTACTGCCTGCATTACTTCTACTAGAATTGGACTGAAAGTAACTCAGACTTTGCTTTATCATTCTTACTATACCTGCGAGGGAACAGTAACTCGGTGTATCTATAACACCACTGAACTAAATGTTTGCACTCATGGGAAAATTAAAACATGCTATAATCCGCATCAGAATCCATCCTATTACACGATGGAAATAAGATGGAAGGATGCAGATGGACCTATATTAGCTGCAACGCCACCACTTAAGGACATTACTAAACCTGCTGTTTGAATTTTGATGCATGCAATGCTATTAATAGAGATAGTTATTCCACCTGTGGTACATGGGAGAAAGCGTATCGAAATGACCATAAGTATATGTGTCCAGAAGGTGCCACGGGATGGAGAAAGTGTACCGGTAAAAAGGAACCAGGCTATAGTACTGCCCCAGCAGCAGACTACTATTGCCCGTATTGGGGATGTGTTTTTTATGCTACCTGGAATACTGGTATAACTGATGAGAAAATAGATAAACGAATGGCTACTTTAACCAAGCCAACCACAAATGATAAATGTCAGAAAGATGCTTGTAACCCCTTACACTTACGTATACACAATCCCCATGCATGGAAACAAGGATATAAGTTTGGTTTACGTATTGCTGGAGGAGCAATAGATCCAGGGACCATTGTGCATATCAGATTGAATACCCAAGCCCACAAGTCATCTAAATATCATATTCATAATACTTTTTATGAAGCCATGCATGTAAATAAGTTTGAGATCCCTCACCCCTCACAGAATTTATTTCTAGAATTAGCCGGAGCAGTAGTATCTAGTCTTAAGATCACAGATTGTTATTTCTGTGGCGGAACCCAAATGGGAGATCAGTGGCCATGGGAAGCCCAAGAATTGAATTATTCCATGATTTATAATCAGACTGAATTACACAAGACTACCAGTGAATGGGTGTTAGCGCACTCAATCGTTGGACGTCTTTGCTATGCCAGAACTGGACCCCAGTTCACCCAAAAGGTAGGACAGCTGGTCTGTCTTAGCCAAAAGTACTATAATGCCACAACCAAGAAGATAGCATGGTGGTCAGGAATTGGACATCCTGAACCTCCTAACCCATTAGCCAGATTTCCTGAACTTGCAGGTCTATGGACTAACCTTGCTGAAATCCAAGCCTGGCAAGCCCCACCTGGCCTATATTGGATCTGTGGAAACCGAGCATATGCACAACTCCCACCACACTGGGGAGGAGCATGTGTCTTAGGAACCATCAGACCTTCTTTCTTCCTTTTAAACACTGAGCATGGAGAACAATTAGGATATCCAGTATACACTACCCACCGACACAAAAGAGCACTAAGACAGAAGAGAGAGGCCTTACAGATAGGCAAGTGGGAGAAATGGCAAGGTGATGATTGGCCACCAGAGAGAATCATTGAATATTATGGACCCGCCACTTGGAATGATGATGGTATGTATGGTTATCGTACCCCAATTTATATGATTAATCGTATTATTCGCTTACAAGCAGTAGTTGAAATAATAACCAATGAAACTAGTCATGCTCTCACGCTTTTAGCTAGACAAAGTACACAGATGCGCACTGCAATATATCAGAACCGCTTAGCACTTGATTATTTGTTAGCAGCTGAAGGAGGAGTATGTGGTAAGCTGAACTTAACCAATTGCTGTTTGAAAATAGATGATAAAGGTCAAGTAGTTGAAGAAATTGCTAAAGATATGCAAAGACATGCTTATGTGCCAGTACAGACGTGGCACTCATTGAAGCTTCCTAATTGGTTTGCTAACCTCTTTTCATGGGTGGGAGGATTTAAGACTTTCATCGTATTGGTACTAATCCTTGTTGCTGTTATCTTCTTATTACCATGTTTAATCCCATGTTGTATGCGTTCCATTCATAACACTATTGATAATACAGTAGAGCGGAAGACTGCAACAAAAATCATGGCTTTATATACAGCCAGTCCTGGTAGAAATCCTTTAGCCAGGATGTGATTCTTCAGAAAGTGATTTAATTCTCACACCTTATTAAGTAATAGGGTGAGATTAATCAAAGGGGGGAATGTGGCAGGTGCAGGCCTGTGACCCACAGTGTCAGAACATAAGCAGGCCAGCATGGCTAGCTTGACCTGTAAATGAGGCCTGTGGAGAGGCATATAGGATTGCACATCCCCCAATATGCTGCTATTGTAAGATAGAACTCAGTAGAAGTATTGAATTAGCTTAGGTAAGCAGAACTGCAGTATTGAAAGATGGAAAAATACAGAAAAACATGTTTAAAAGTTACTGATAAGAAAAAAGTACATCTGCAAAGAAATAATTAGGAGTGCTGACAGATGAGTTGCAGAGCCCAGCTCCTCTGCACGTACAAATTAGTTCCATAACCTTGAGAGTGTGAAAGTAACAAGTTGATGAACTGACCATTGTAATTGGGACTAGAAGGGGGGTATGCAGGTGTCATGCCCACTGGAGGAACATAACTGGATAAACTTATCAGTACCGGGACCAATAGAAGAGGTACGGGAGGTACGGGAGATTACCGGGACCAATGAAATGTTTTTCTATACCTAGAATGGAACAGAAGTCTATAAAAGTTGTTGTAATGCTTGAAAACTTTGCTCAGCCATTTTGAAATTGATTGGTTCGAGACTTGTGCACAAATAAATGATTTGGACCTTCTGAACAGACTCCTGGTATCATTGGTTTGTCTGCGCTTTGCTGCTACAGTATCAGGCTGAAAATCCCTTGAATTGTCCTGAAACTATTCTTATAGTGAAGGGTTTGAGGGACGAGCAGAGTGGATTTGGGAGATATTCAATTGCTATATGGATGAGCTGTATGTTTAGGCTTTCCAAATAACTCATTAATAGGGAAATTACCAGCACAGATGTTGAAGGATTGAAGATATTATCACACTTTGTTATATTGAGCGCAATTCCTTTTACTAAGTTTCCAAATAACAAGCCTAAACTAAACCAATAGAAACATAAAAACATGGCAGCAGAAAAAGATCACATGGCCCATCTAGTTTGGCCTTCCATCATCTACAATAGTGCCCATTTTTCCTTTAGAGATCCTCTATGTTTGTCCCATGTTTTTTTTAATTCAGTTACTGTCCTCATCTCTACCACCTCCACGGGAAACGTTCCCACGCATCTACCACTCTTTCTGTAAAGAAATATCTCCGCATATTACTCCTGAGTCTATCCCCTTTCACCCTCATCCTTCAATCAGAAGAGACTCTCCTCTTGTGCATTTATGCCATAGAGGTATTTAAACATCTTTGTCATATCTCCCCTATCCTGCCTTTCTTCTAAAGTATACATAGTAAGATCTTTAAGTCTGTCCTCATATGCTTCATAACGAAGATCACTAACCATTTTAGTATCCACCTTCTGCACTGATTCCAATCTGTTTATATCCTTTTGAAGGTGCGGTCTCCAGAATTGCACACAATACTCCAAATGAGGTCGCACCAGAGATTTATACAGAGGTATTATCACCTCCTTTTTTCAGCTGGCCATTCGTCTCCCTATATACCCAAAGATCCTTCTGGCTTTCACAGTTGCTTTTTCTACCTGTTTAGCTACTTTAACATTCTCAGACACAATTACGCCCTGGCCCCGCTCTTCTTTTGTGGACAGAAGTACCTCACCCCTTATACTATACTGCTCCTTTGGATTTTTGCAGCCCAAAGAAATGACCCTTCATTTTTTAGCATTATATTTCAGCTGCCAAATTCTAGACCATCCTTTAAGCTTAGCTAGATCCCTCCTCATGTTATCTATTCCTTTCTGGGTGTCTACCCTTTTGAAGATTTTGGTATCATCCGCAAACAAGGCCGTAAACTCAACGGCCTTTTCACAATATCACTAACAAAGATGTTTTAAAAAATAAGACCAAGGACAGATCCCTGCAGCACACCACTGGTAACCTCCTTTTCCTTAGAGTGAGCTCCATTTACCTGTAGCATTTGTCATCTCCCACACAACCGATTTCTAACCCAGTCACTTTAGGATCCATCCCTAAGGTGCTCAGTTTGTTTATAAGTCGCCTGTGCAGAATGGTGTCAAAGGCTTTACTGAAATCTAAGTACATCACATTTGGGGCTCTCCCTTGGTCCAACTTCCTGGTCACCCAGTCAAAGAAATACAGTAGCAGTAGCATCAGTCACTACATCAAGTTTTATAGCAGGGCGCTGAAGTTAAGTCAGCAGAAAAGTGCCTATTGTGGTGCTATTCCATAAAGACACATAGTTGTCTTTATAACTTTATGAAATACTAGCGCAATTCCAGCATCAATAGCCAGGGCTGGTACAACCAAATGTGCAATCAGTGCACTTGCACAAAGCGGCAGCTCTGAGGGAGTGGTGAGAGCTTACAGTAGGGATTCTCAGCCTGTGAGTCATGGGGCCCAGCAGCCTACTGAATTTTCCAATCTGCTGGGTCCTGCAGGATGCAGCTGACTGTTCTTCCTCGGCTGGTTAAACTGTGGGAGCAAGGCATGTCAATTTTGGGGGTAGATTTTTATTTTTCCAAAATTTACAAACTACTAGTGACCAAATTATGCGGTTTTGCATGCTGAATCTAAAGCTGTCTTCAGAAGCTGCTTAAAGTGAGTCTTACCTATAGGGGTGACCTACACAGAGCGGTGGGTACACCCCTAAATAAAGGCATGGGGAGAAGTGACCTGCACAGAGCGAAAGTGAACCTACTCTTGCCGCCTTGCTGGGCAGACTAGATGGACCATTCTGGTTTTTATCTGCCGTCATACCTATCAAATCACAGTTGAAATATGTGGAAATTAAGTAATATTTATTTGAATGTACAAATAGTCTAAACACCACCAGTAGCCACATAATTGCCTTTAAAATGTCATTTATGCAGTCAATTTAATATTATTTAACAAAATCCAAGCAAAGAAGCCATATCTTGTTTGCTTCTGTTTCGGCTCATGAGCTTCCTGCTGACCATCTGATCCTAATAATGTTCCTTCCTCTCCTGATTGTGCACATGACCAGCAGCCTCAGTTGTCATTTTTACACACCTTTCTATGGGCTGGATGTGTGAGGGCCAGTCTGGAACCACCATGGGCTTGCTCAGAAATTCCTTGATCTCTGCTGTTGTCATGGAACAGGTAAGATGAGGCTCAGAGACTCCGGAGCTCCAGTCAAGTAATTGGGTGACTGTAGTTGCCTCAGTGTTGATGGATGGTGTTTTCCTGGGACTCACACTGCTGTCTCCAAGCTGAATCTTCTCATCTTTTTCACCTCTGATCCTCAATATCTTCTCCATTGCATCTCCTCTCTCCTGTTCATCTTCACTGCACAACATAGCTTGCAGAACAGACTCGCTGTAACCATACCAAGCTGACCTTCTCACTGTGGGCATGACTATCTTCATTATCTCTTCACACTGTTCTTTCAACAGTTGCAGCTGGAAAAGGAGATGCCTGGGACCTTGTATCCAGTTGATATTTATTTTTATATTGAACTAGTTCACCTTGTAAACCCCAACACAGAATTCTACAATCATTCTTAACTTTTTCAGATTATTTCCTTTCAGATTATGCTTGGAAATCCATATTCTCATGAAACTTAGAGCTGTCATAAGCCATCTGCTGTGTGACACAGGTCCTATTTCCAGCAGAGCCAGATCCTTTGGCAAGACACCTGTTCTAATGGCAGTTACAGTTCTATAGCCGTAGCTTTGATCTGTGCTTAAGTCTTTGATCACTTCATCGCTGAGCTGAGGAAGATCAGGGCCAACAGAGATCTTAGTGAAATCAGGATTTAATTCCAGTTCAGAAGCAGAATCCAGCATTTTTCCAAAAAGGACCTGCCCATTTGTTGTTGCTTAATGTCTTGCCATCTAAAGCAGTTACGGAGTGTCTCAATGGTAGTTCGCTTGTGTGTAGCTTACAGACTATCCACACCAACTTTCTTTGTAGCTTCTCCTCAACATAATGTATCACTTCTCCCTCCCAATCAGCATTACTTCCAATAGTCTTCTCTTTAGTTTCTCTTGCAGGAACAAAATGCCACAGATATCTGCCTCCTGGCTCCATACAAACTGTGTAATGTTCCTCTTTCACCTGGATACATTTTGGCATTCTTTTCTGCCTTTAACATGAGCCTGGAATCATCACAACGACCATCAAAGAAAATGCAACTGATGCCATTCTGCTGCAGTTCCTCCTCAAACTGTACCTCCAATTTTTTCATGATTCTCACCTGAGCCCTCTTCACCTTGTGATCAATCACCAAAGCACTGTCCAAGTGAATGAAGAGTCCTGCATCAATCCAGGCAGCAGTAGCAATCCTTGCTGTCTGTCTCAGTCCAGTATGGTGTTTTAAATTGGCAAGGGTTATGTTGGCTATATCCTCAATATTATATTTTAGCCTTTTCCTAGCTTTCTCTAGAGTAATAGGAGCTTCCTCCATTGGTTCTTCCACCACATCATCCAAATCTCCCTGTTATACTTCAAGCAGAGATCTTTCCATCATCTCTTGGTCTTCTGCTGTTCTTTTTTCACTCTTCATTCTCCATCCTTCTGGCATGCCTTTCCTTCTGTAGTTTGTCATGATGTGGGCACTGATAAAGTTGTTTTGAAGAAAAGAAATCCTGTTTCTTTAGAGGAACTAGATGTGCAGTTACCCCCAGGCACAGCTAGAGGGAGCAGGAACAGACATACCGCACTTAATGAACCTAGGCTCTCTGATGACCTGCAGCTGAAAGGGAACCAGGAAGTCATCAGTAACCGTTCACTTTATAAGCCAGAGCAGAATGCTTCTGGACAGGAAGAGAAAGAGGATAGGAAGAGAGGAGTAGAGCTGGTAGTAGAAGAAGGAGAAGGAGAAACAGCAGAGAAGCCTGGAGGCTACCAAGGAGATAAGCCTGATTGCTGTGAAGGAAGCAAAGCTGGGAGCTGGAGGAGAAACAGACCTCACAAGGTGGGAAGCCAGAAGGCCCAAACTGATCCTGTTGTACAAGGGCAGTTTGGTGGAAGTTACCCCAAGGTGAGAGCGTCTGCCACGCCTAGTTCCTATACTTTGCCTGGAGATAAAATAGAGAGAAGAAAGCCAAGAACCAGAGAGAAAGGTTCTGACAGAAGCTTATTATCTCTAGAGGATCATTACCCAGTTTCACCTGTTCAGAGGGAAAAGCACTTTTATAGGCAACAGGAGCTTTTACCCAGAGTGAGAGGAGAATCCAACAGCAGTTTTATTCCACTGCCTAGAAGCACACCTCGGTATCCGGTTGGCAGGCAGAAGTGCAGCTACCAAGGGAGAGGTGCAGGAAAAAGAAGCACTGTGGATTTTATCTCACCAAAACCAAGGTATGAGGCATTAAATATTGACTGTGATAATTGTGCTACTAAAAGCTCTACTAAAACAAGTATTCCTTCTATGAGAAACAAGAATCAAGACTGGTTTAGTAAACTACCACCAGCCCTGAGAATCCCTGGCTATAGGAAGCCAGACTCCCAAGTTTTAAACTACCATGCTGAGATAGACAGGGACAGTGAACGCTCCTTGAATGAGTACAGGGGAGAAGAATCTATGGAAGTGGATTATCCCAGCACTGTTCCCTCACCTATGCCAGAGTTAATGGAATGTGATTGGTGCACTGCCTATGCTCCAAAGTCTGTATGCTCCACATACCATAGAAGAATAAATGAAATAATTTAATGTTTCTTATATTGAATGCTACTATGGAAAAACTTGCCTTAACTGTGAAGTAACAGTTAAGTCCTCAGTGAATATAGGTACCTTTTAAGACAAAGGACTGTTTCTGTTATCTGGAATTATCTCTTAGTTGAACCTTGCTTTAAACAGGGAATAAAAGCCTTTATTTCCCTCCACCTGGTCTCTTTGATCATTAACGTCTCTACATAGTGGCGTAAAATCTTTGTGTCACCGGGAACCCTGTGACAAGTTCTTGTCTTCTGGTCTCAGGGAGGTTGACTGGTCCATTCTGATAAGGTCCAACACCCCCCAACTTTCTCTCTTTGACTTTTTATAAAGGCTAACTCAATCACAGGGATCTTTTTCTCTCTGCTGCAGTCACAAAGTATGTGTATTGCATGCAAGTATTTATTTAAGCAATGCTTATTTACCACTTTTCACCAGGTCAAAGCAGTGTACATTCAGGTATGGTATATATTTCCCTTGTCCCAGAAGGGCTCACAATCTATGTTTTGTACCTGAGGCAACAGAGGGTTAAGTGGCTTGCCCAAGGCCACAAGGAACACCTGTGGTACTAGAAACCCCAGTCCCTCTGGCCCAACATTGCTATCCTCCAGTGGGATTTGAACCCCTGGCCTTCTGGCCCAAGACAACTTGTCCCAACCACTAGGCCATTCCTCCCTCTGTCCATCACCCCTGTCGAGCTTCTCCATAAATCTGTCTTTCTCCTCCAGTTTTGCTCTGCTTGTTCCCACATGGATTTCAACTTTGCTTTAATCCTAATGTGGTTGTTTATAACAGGACTACTGAATTTTGGATTTGCTTTGTACCACTGAGCAAGTAATCTAGTCATTAGGTCATTGACCAGTTTATCAGTGCCATAATTCCATCTGTCCTGATCACTGAGGTCTCTCAAATACAACCCATAGCCAATGAAATCCCTGACAGTTGGTAGTTCAGCTAAAGGTAGTTCTCTGCCTGATCCCATCAAATGATGTAAATGAGTCCAAACTTGCAGTCTTGTTTTTCTAATGGACATTTTCAATATAAGATTATTGCTATGACGATGCTATGTTGAAAACCTGTGAATGAGAAAATAACTAATGTGTTAGAACATAAGACATGCCATACTGGGTCAGACCAAGGTCCATCAAGCCCAGTGTTAGTGTCAATATGAGTATATAAGATAAATTGATAATTGAAGAACAAAAGGCGTTAATATGCAATGCAAACACATAAGAACTATTATCAGAGCACTTAAACAAATTTCAATAATTTGTGTATTTTTGCATAATTTCTTAGAAATTACAGGTAGGTAAATAACATATTACACAAAATTTAAAGCTAGTTGTTGATTTGGCACATGAAATTGTACCATTTTTTCACTAGTGCTTTTTATAATTATGGCATCTCCAAAATTGACACATCCTACTGGGGAGTCTACATTATGTTGCTCTACTGACCTTTCAAGACAACTACAGTTTCCTCTACCTGGTGTACATGATTGCACAATTGCACATGCATATGTGATCACACAGGACCCACAGAAATTCTTCCTTCTGCTGCATCCGCCATTTCCCCCTGCCTGTACACGAGTATGCTGAAAATGTGCAAGCCAGCTTGGCTCTGATGCAGATCTTGTTCATCACAAGATCTGCATCAGAGCTATGTCTAATTGTGCATTTTCAGTGTGCTCAGAAGTAGGTAGAGAATGAGAACGACTGATGACCAGACAGCTGCAGAAATCCCACAAAGGCAAGATACCTGTTCTTATATTTGTTGGAGAGAGGGAGTGAGTTAGAGAAGCAGGAGGCATGTATCAGTAGTAGTATTGGAGGAGGGAAGGGGGAAATTAAGAGAAAGGCAGGAGGCGCTTGTTGAACGATGATTGAGCAGGGATTGGGAAGTCTAATAGGAAAGCTGGAATTTGAGGAGTGGGTGGCAAAAGAAGCGCAACCTAGGAGGGAGAGAAGGAACTTGTTGAGGGGATAAGTATTGAAAAGGATGAAAGAATTATGAGGGCGAAGGAAATGGTGGGAAGAAAATGTTTCCTGAAGAGCAGGGGCTCAGGAAATCAGAAGAAAGCATGGGAGGGAAGGGGGGGGGGGGGAAGAGGGGAAGAGAAATCGGGTGGCGAAGGGTATGGGGAATAGGTGATTTTGGGGGAGGGCAAGAGGAAAAGAGCAGACCTAGGTAATGAGGTGAGAAAATGGACTGGTGGAAGAAAGCCTGGTTATGAGAGGGTTGTGTGTATGAAGGACCTGAGTGGTAGAGCAAGAATATGGAGAGTAAAAGGAAGGGGAGAGTGGAGAGGAAAAATAAAGATGGTGGATAAAGATATACCCGGTGAGGAAAAAGCAGGGACACAAACTGGACTTGGTAAGGATGAGTAAATGAGGAATGTGGAGCCAAGTCTAAGAAAAAACTTAGAGGGAAGAGCAGGGCTTGTAGGGTTGAGTGGAGAGAAAGACCTTGGGTGGGGAGGGAAAAGCAAGGGCTCAGATTAGGTAGTGGAGGTTCAGCATGGACAGGGGAATTAAATTGAAGGAGAAAGGCCAACAAGAGAAACGTGAGAAACACAACACAACCATGTCTCACATCCCAACTCAATCAGGCCGTACCCAACTCACCTACAATTGACTCAGGTTAGCCAAACATCTTATTCATTAACTTGTACCTAATAATCGGCTGTTAACCCACAATGTTGACTTTACTATCTGTTAAGACTCAACCCTACTATCCTGTTTGTGCTTAATGTATAACCTGTAAATAGTTACCCTACCACAACTCGAGTGGTTGGTTATGTAAATAGTTCACTAGTTACAGCTCCAAGTTGTATGATCCTGTTCTCTGTATGTGCAAAGCTGTTCCCTCAGTCTTTGCAGAATTTGTTATTTGTAAACCGCACTGATATTGAAAAGTGCAGTATAGAAAAACTGTTAAATAAATAAAAATAAATAAATAAATGTATCTGCACCCGATGTAGGCTGAATGCAAAAAATGTCCATATTTGGTTTTTAGGTTGATTAGTTAGTTTATGCTATTTAGTTTATTTGAAAGAATACATATTTTTTTTAATTTTTTTATATTAAAGTGTCTTAGTCATTGGCTTGGTGGGCTTTTTGCTATTTTGTTTAGGTTATTTCACAATGTGCCTGGTAATGAAGGGATCTTGTAATTGTGTTACTGAGATTTATTTATTTATTTAGACAGATTTTTATACAGTACCACCTTATCCTACAATCAAAGTGGTCACATCACAATTGGAGGGTTACATTTAACATGAGGGTACTTAACAACATTATACAATGAACTCATATGTCTAGTTGGGATGGGTGGATTTCGAGTTGGTGGAGATAGTTGCATTACCGTTCGGGTGGAAACTATTGTCTGTTTGCTCATAGGTTTCTGTGAAGTGCAGGGTTTTAAGGGCTTTGCGGAAGTCTTTGGTGTCATTCAAGGCCTTCAGGCCCATTGGGAGGGAGTTCCAAAGTGTGGACGCCAGTAGCGAAGGAGCTCTTCTTGAGGTTGTTTGTTTAGTCTTGTGATATTCTGCAGGTGTGCCGATCATAGAAACATAGAAACATGATGACAGAAAAAGACCACATGGCCTATCTAGTCTGTCCTTCCATATCAACAACTACAACAGTCCACTTTTTACCTTTAGAGATCCTCTGTGTTCGTCCCATGCTTTTTTGAAATCAGTTACTGTCCTCATCTCTACCACCTCCACTGGGAGACTATTCCATGGATCCACTACTCTTTCCGTAAAGAAATATTTCCGCATATCACTCCTGAATCTATCTCCCTTCACCCTCATTCCATGTCCCCTCGTAGCAGAACTTGCTTTCAATTGAAAGAGGCTCTCTCCCTGAACATTTATGCCACGGAGGTATTTAAACATCTCAATCATATCACCTCTATCCCGCCTTTCCTCTAAGGTGTACATATTAAGATCCTTAAGTCTGTCCTCATATGCTTTATAATGAAGCCCACTAATCATTTTAGTAGCCACCCTCTGCACCGACTCCATCCTTTTCAAGGTGCGGTCTCCAGAATTGCACACTATACTCCAACTGAGGTCGCACCAAAGACTTATACAGAGGCATTATCACCTCCTTTTTTCTGCTAGCCATTCCTCTCCGTATGCACCCAAGCATCCTTCTAGCTTTTGCCGTCGCCTTTTCTACCTGTTTAGCTACTTTAAGATCATCAGAAACAACCACGCCTAGGTCCCGCTCTTCTTTAGTGGACAAAAGTACTTCACCTCCTATACTGTATTGCTCCCTTGGATTGCTGCAGCCCAAATGCATGACCTTACATTTTTTAACATTAAATCCCAGCTGCCAAATTCTAGACCATTCTTCAAGCTTAGCTAGATCCCTCCTCATGTTATCTACACCTTCCTGGGTGTCTACTCTATTGCAGATTTTGGTATCATCCGCAAAGAGGCAAACCTTACCTGACAGCCCTTCTGCTATATCACTAACAAAGATGTTAAAAAGAATCGGACCAAGGACAGATCCCTGGGGCACACCACTGGTAACATCCTTCTCCTCAGAGTGAGCTCCATTTACTTGTACTCCTTGTCGCCTCCCACCCAACCAATTTCTAACCCAAGCAGTAACTTTAGGGTCCATCCCTAGGGTGCTCAGTTTGTTTATAAGTCGCCTGTGAGGAACAGTGTCAAAGGCTTTACTGAAATCTAAATACACCACATCTAAAGCTCTCCCTTGGTCCAACTCCCTGGTCTCCCAGTCAAAGAAATCAATCAGATTTGTCTGACAAGACCTGTCTCTGGTGAATCCATGCTGCCTCGGATCCTGTAATCCGCTGGACTCCAGAAACCTCACTATTTTCTCTTTCAGCAGCGTTTCCAATAATTTACTCACCACCGAAGTTAAACTAACCGGCCTGTAGTTTTTAACCACATCTTTACTTCCGCTTTTGTGTAAAGGCACCACATGAGCCTCTCTCCAGTCCTTTGGCACCACTCCTGTCTCCAACGAGGCATTGAAAAGGTCAGTCAGTGGAGTTGCTAGAATGTCCCCAAGTTCCCTCGGTATTCTAGGGTGTATCCCATCCGGTCCCATCGCTTTGTCTACTTTAAGTTGAGCTAGTTTCTCATGAACACAGTCTTCTGAAAATTGTTCAAGATGTCCCTCGCTTCTGTTCTTATTTGTGGGTGTTTTCTGAGGTCCTGCTCCTGGTTCTTCATCTGTGAACACAGAACAAAAATATTTGTTAAGCAATTCCGCTTTATCCTTATCAGCTTCTACATATTCCCCCCCCCCTGCACCCTTTTGCCCTTCCTCTTCTCACTAATATATCTGAAAAATGTCTTATCCCCCCATTTTATTGCATTGGCTATTTCCTCCTCTTTTTGAATCTTTGCCTTCTTGACTACTTTGCTAGCTTCTCTAAGTTTTTCCAAATACAGATGCCTGTCTTCCTCTCTCTGTAATCTCTTGTATTTCATGAAGGCCTCCCTCTTTTTCTTCACTTTTTCAGCTACTTCCTTCGAAAACCATAGCGGTCTCCTTTTCCTTTTGCCTATATATACCATTTTAACAAAAAGGTTGGTTGCCCTTAAAATATCCCCTTTCAATTTTGCCCACTGTTTTTCTACATCCCCCAGCTGTTCCCATCCCACTAACGACTCCCTGAGGTATTGGCCCATCTTCGCAAAGTTAGTCTTCCTAAACTCTAAGATCCTTACCTTGGAATGGATTCTAACAGCCCTAGTCCTAATACTGAACCACACCATCCGGTGATCACTGGATGCAAAATGATCTCCCACTACAACATCAGAAACACTTTCACCATTGGTAAGCACCAAGTTCAGTATGGCCCCTTCATGTGTCAGGTCTGTTACCAATTGCCTGAATAGTTTTCCCTGTAGAGAATCCAGGATCTCCTTACTTCTAGATGATACTGCAGCAGGAATGTGCCAGTCAACATCTGGCATATTGAAATCTCCTATCAGTAGCACTTCCCCTTTCCTACCAATGCTGCGTATGTCTTCAATTAACTCTCTGTCCACCTCTTCCTCTTGTGAGGGAGGTCTGTATATCACACCAATGCAAATAGATTTCTCTTTCCCTCTTTCTAGTTAAACCCACAATGCCTCCTCACTCCCTTTTAAGCTCTGTAATTCCAAAGCTTTAATAGTAGTTTTTACATATAGTGCCACTCCTCCTCCCCTTCTTCCTACCCTGTCCTTTCTGAATAAAGTATAGCCAGGTATAGTTACATCCCAATCATGGTTTTCTGTGAACCATGTTTCTGTAACTGCCACTAAATCCAAGTCAGCCACTCCCACCAAAGCTTCAACATCAGGGATCTTATTTCCCATGCTACGGGCATTTATGCACACTGCTTTCCATATGTTACCCCTGTTACATTAAATACCTTTATGGAAATGGGTATCACCTACCTGGGGGCTTTCACTTACCTGGGGGCTTTCTTCACCCATCCCCAACGAATCTAGTTTAAAGCCCTCTTCAGTAGATTAGCCATTCTACTACCGAAGATGCGTTGACCTTTCTTGGACAGATGGATGCCATCTCTGCTCTGAAACCCTTGGAACAGCATCCCATGGTCTAGGAAATCAAAACGCTCTCGATGACACCATCCATGCATTCATCTCCAGGATGCGAGCCTCTCTGCCTTGGCCTTTACCCTCAACAGGGAGGATTGAAGAGAACACCACCTGTGCAGCTAACTGCTTCACCCTCTGTCCCAGAGCCATGAAGTCACTTTTGATACGTTCCGAGGTATACCTGGCAGTATCATTTGTTCCAACATGGATTAGAAACATTGGGTAATAGTCAGTGGGCTTGATGAGTCTCGGCAATCTCTCCGTAACATCTTGGATTTTGGCACCAGGCAGACAGCATACCTCTCTGGACATCAAGTCAGGTCGGCAGATGGATGCCTCAGTACCCCTCAGAAGAGAGTCTCCAACCAGCACTACCCTTCTTTTCCTTCTGGTCACTGATTCTGCAACTTTGGGGTACTTGAACTCTGGTTCTTCCCTTTCCAGGAATGCTTTCACCTCCTCCACTTCCAGGGTTGCATAATGGTTCTTCAATTCAAGGGCTGGAGAAGTTGGATTGGTGATTTTGCAGGCCCTGGTGACTTGTGTCCAACCATCGACATTCTGTTGGCACCCATCTTCTCCTGTGCTGGAGAGCTTGGTTGCTGCAAGAAGCATCTCATCAATGTACTTCTCACTGTCTTGAATGCTCCTCAGCCTCGCCACCTCCTCTCTGAGTTCCTCCACTTGTTTCCTCAGAGCTTCAGCATGCAGGCACCCTGTACATGGAAATGGTCCTTCAACTGGCATTAGGACCTCTGTCTGGACCGAGGCAGAAGCTGTAATGGAGGCAACAGCTTTAGCAATACGATTTTTCCCAGCCATTGTTCTGTTCGTGGAGCTTAGGTATCTGTTAAAGCAGAAGAGAGAGATCTACCAAGTACCAGCCGGATTCCCAGCTGTCCTTTCAGAGAAAAAGCAGTTAAATCTCTTTAATTATATTCAAAATGTGCTGGTCCAATTCTATGTGATGTGTTAAAGGGGGAGGTGCCCTATAAAGCAAGACTGCTCACTAGGGGTGGGTGGGAGTCGGGGTGGGTAGGGAGGGAACTAACACCTGATTAGGTGTTAGCAGTTTCCAAACCTGAGGAGGTTACTAGAGTTCAGCAACCTACTGTGCTCAAGGAAAGTTCCACTAAAGCACCAAAAAGAAAGTAACCTTGCTTTAAAAAATATACAAAAAAACCTTTTAAGAGCTCCCAGTCAGAGAGCTAGCAATGTAATATAATAAAAACAAACAAACAAACCCTCAAATCCTTACTGTTTGTTGATCTGTAGAGCCCTGGTTAGGAAAGCCTCATGTTGTCATTATTGGTCCTTCTTGGTCTATTGCTGATATCCCTTGTTATGATATCTTGGAGTACATCTGCCGAGAGATGGAGAATGATTTTAAAGATGATCAGGACGGTTTGGAATTTTGCCCTGGCCATCATTGGGAGCCACTTCAGTTGCTGTAAGATGGGGGTGATGTGCTCCATTCTTGCAGTGTCCGTAATGATGCGTGCTGCAGTGTCTTGCACCATTTGGGGAAGGCCTTGATATAGCGAGTTTCCATAATCAAGCAGAGGTGTGATGAGTGCTTGGCACACTGTGCGGAAGTGGTCCTGTTGGAGTATTGGCTTGAGCTTTCTGATGGTCCTCAAACATAGATAGGCCTTGTTTGCGGTTTTGGTGACGTGGGATATCAGGTTTGGAGCTCTGTCCATTGTGATGCCCAGGTACTTAACTTCATCTTTGACTGCTATTGGTTTGTCTAAAATGCTGATAGTTTGTGGCGGAGTGAAAGTGGGGTTCCTGGTGACAAACATTGCCTCAGTTTTATCATAGTTGACCGTCAGGTTATCAGCTACAAGCCAGGCATTCATGTCTTCAAGGCATCTGGTTATTGCTGTGGTGTCGAGTGCTTGTAGGTTGATTGGAGCATACACCATGATGTCGTCAGCTTAGAGGTGATAGTGAAGTTTGTGGCGTTTGATGTTACATATGGGTTGGATGTATATATTAAAGAGCATTGATGACAGGGCTGAACCTTGTGGTATTCCCTGCGTGACAGAGAACTGGAGATATTTCTTTTGGACGCATTTGACTTGCTGCCTTGAAGCTTCCAAGTAGGAGGTAAACCATTTCAGGGCATTCTTGCATATTCCTATCTGCTGCAGGCGTTGCAGTAACCTGGTGTGGGACACGGTGTCAAAGGCTGCCATGATGTCCATGAACACTAGCAGGAATCCGTTCTTTATGTTATGTATGCCTCTTAGGAGATTGTCAAAGAGGGAGGTGAGTAGCATTTCCACACCGTGCTGGGGTTTAAAGCCATGCTGGTGGATGTCCAGTGGGGCATTCATGTCAATGTGGTCCTGAAGTTGCCTTTGCACTGTCTTTGCAATGATTTTCACAAGGAATGGTAGGCTGGAGATGGGATGGTATGATTTTGGTTCAGAGGGGCTTAGGGTGATGACATCAGAATCAGAACTTAAGAACTCTTTTACTAAAGGGTGCTATGATATTGCACTTAACATAGAGACATGATGGCAGAAAAAGACCACATGGCCTGTTTAGTCTGCCTTTCCCTTTTTTCCTTTAGAGATCCTCTGTTCTTGTCCCATGCTTTTTTGAATTCAGATACCATCCTCATCTCTACCACCTCCACTGGGAGACTATTCCACGCATCCACCACGCTTTCCGTAAAGAAATATTTCCGCATATTACTCCAGAATCTATCCCCTTTCACTCTCAGAGTCTGTCTCCTCGTAGTAGATCTTATTTTCAATCAAAAGAGGCTTTCTTCCTGTGCATTTACGCCATGGAGTTATTTAAATATCTCTATCATATCTCCTCATAAGATATGCCATACTGGGTCAGACCAAGGTCCATCAAGCCCAGTATCCTGTTTCCAACAGTGGCCAATCTAGGTCATACATACCTAGCAGTTTCTCCAAAAGACACAGGTTCCCCAATGCTTGTACTGGGTCAAGCACTGATATCCTGGGTCCCTTCTTTATAATGGTTCATGGATCTTTCCTCCAGGAACTTGTCCAAACACTTTTAAACCCAGCTACACTAACAGCCTTTACTACATCCTCCGGTAACAAATTCCAGAGTTCCATTACACGTTAAAAGAAAATATTTTTTCACTCATTAGTCTTAAATAGTTTACCCTGTAGCTTCATTGCATGTCACCTAATCTTTCTATATTCTATTAACGTAAACAATCGATTTACGTTTACCCGTTCCACCCTGTTCATTAATTTATAGACTTCTGTCATATCTCCCCACAGCCATCTCTTTTCCAGGTTAAAGAGCTCTAATCTTTTTAGCCTTTCTTCATTGGAGTATCCTTCCATCCCCTTTACCATTTTGGTGGCTCTTCTCTGAACCTTTTCTAATAACGCTATATCCTTTTTAAGATACAGCGACCAGAATTGCACACAATATTCAAGGTGCGGTCTCACCATGGAACGATATAGAGGCATTATAATATCTTTTGTTTTATTTTCCATTCCTTTACTTATGATACCTAGCATTCTATTTGCTCTCTTGGCTGTTGCTGCACACTGGGCTGAGGGTTTTAACATGTTATCCACAATGACGCCTAAATCTTTTTCCTGTGTGGTGGTTCCTAATGCGGAACCTTGCATCGTGTAACCATAGTTTGGGTTGTTCTTCCCTAGGTTCATAACTTTGCACTTGTCCACATTAAATTTCATCTACCATTTTGATGCCCAGTCTTCCAATTTATCAAGACCCTCTTGCAATTTTCCACAATCCTCTTGGGTTTTAACAACATTAAATAGTTTTGTGTCATCTGCAAATTTGATAACCTCACTCGTTGTTCCACTTTCCAGGTCGTTTATGAATATGTCAAAAAGCAGCGGACCCAGCACAGATCCCTGGGATACACCACTATTCACCTTTCTCCATTGGGAAAATTGGCCATTTAGCCCTACCCTCTGCTTTCTATCTTTTAACCAGTTCCTGATCCACAGTAGTACACTGCCTCCTATCCCATGACTCTTTAGTTTTGCCAAAAGTCTCTGATGAGGGACCTTGTCAAAGGCTTTCTGAAAGTCCAGATACACTATATCAACCGACTCACCTTTGTCCACCTGTTTATTCACACCTTCAAAAAAACATAACAGATTAGTAAGACAAGATCTTCCTTGTCTAAAGCCATGTTGGCTGTCTCCCATTAGGCCATGACTATCTACATGCTGAGTAATTTTATTCTTTATGATGGTTTCTACCATTTTTCCCGGTACTGACATCAGGCTCACCGGTCTGTAGTTTCCCAGATCACCCCTGGAACCCTTTTTAAAAATTGGTGTTACATTGGCGATCCTCCAATCTTCAGGTATTAGAGATGATTTTAATGATAGTTCACAGATTACTAATAGCAGGTCTGCAATCTCATATTTCAGTTCTTTCAACACCCTTGGATGTATACCATCCGGCCCAGGTGATTTGCTACTCTTCAGTTTATCTAATAGTTGTAATACATCTTCCCGATGTATCGATATTTCCTTCAATTCTTCCATACCTTTAAATACCACTTCAGTCATGGGTAACATCCCTACATCTTCCTCAGTAAAGACCGAAGCAAAGAATTCATTCAGTGTCTCCGCTATTGCCTTGTCGCCTCTTAGTGCCCCTTTAACCCCTCTATCATCTAATGGACCAACTGACTCTCTCACAGGGTTTTTTTTACGAATGTACTTGAAAAATTCTTTAT
Source organism: Ichthyophis bannanicus (assembly GCA_033557465.1). NCBI lineage: Eukaryota > Metazoa > Chordata > Amphibia > Gymnophiona > Ichthyophiidae > Ichthyophis > Ichthyophis bannanicus. The sequence goes on from CM066032.1 coordinate 1,081,927,855, forward strand.
TTCACATTTTAGCTTCCGCAGCAAGCTTCTTCTCAAATTCTCCCTTTGCCTGCCTTATCAATGCCTTGCATTTGACCTGCCAGTGCTTGTGCTGTTTCCAGGTTTCGTCGTTTGGCTCTTTTTTCCATTTCCTAACAGATGCTTTTTGGCAACAGCCTCTCTGACCTCACCTTTAAACCATGCTGGCAGTTTTTTGGACTTCCTTCCACTTTTCTTAAAGCGTGGAATTCAGCTGGTCTGGGCTTCCAAGATAGTATTTTTCAACAGCACCCAAGCTTGATGTAAGTCTTTTACCTTTGCAACTGCTCCTTTTAGTTTTTTCTTAACTATTTTCCTCATTTTATCATAGTCAGTCTACCTTTCGAAAGTTAAAAGGTATTACTATGGATTTCCTTACTATCTCTCCTCCACTAATTAAATCAAATGCGATCATGCTATGATCACTATTGCCAAGTGGCCTCAACACCCTTATCTCTTCACGGCTCTGAAAAGCCCATGCTGAGGGAACTGATTCAGGGAGAGCTCTACCAGGCAGGCGGGGGGAGGCTGTGGCTATGGGACATTTGATTCTGCTGCTGCCATGATGGCAGCGGCAGCAGCAGCAGCCAGGTTGTTTTTCTTTCTTTTTTTTTAAATTTCCCTGGGCTGATGGGGGAGGGGTGTTAGGACTGGTAATGGGCTATGGGGGGCTAAGACTGGAAATGGGCTGATGGGGGGTTAGGACTGGTAATGGGCTGGGGGGGGTTAGGACTGGTAATGGGCTGGGGGGGGCTAGGACTGGAAATGGGCTTTGAGCAGGGCCGGCCCGTCCATTGAGCAAGAATGTTGTTTGCACAGGGCCCCACATTTCAGGGTGCCCCGCACAAACAACATTCTGCATTAAAAGGCCAGTGCCAAGGCAGCAGCAGGAATCAAGTGTCCTTCAGCCCCCCCGCCTGCCCGGCAGAGCCCTCCATGAATTATTTCCCTCAGCTTGTGCTTTTCAGAGCCGCGAAGGGAGAGTTTCTCTTCCTCGCGGCTCTGTTAAGCCCACCGACACTGATGGGAAACAGACATTTCCTGATTCCCATCAGCCCCGGCAGGCTTAACAGAGCCGTGAGAAAGGGAAACTCTCCCTTCGCGGCTCTGAAAAGCCCGCACTGAGAGAACTGATTCAGGGAGGGATCTGCCGGGCAGGCGGGGAGGTCGCGGCTGTGGGACACTTGATTCTGCCGCTGCCATGGTGACAGCAGCAGCAGCCAGGGTTTTTTTTAAAATTTCCCTGGGCTGATGGGGAGAGGGGGGTTAGGACTGGTAATGTGCTATGGGGAGGGGAGCTAAGACTGGAAATGGGCTGATGGGGGGATTAGGACTGGTAATAGGCTATGGGGGGGATAAGACTGAAAATGGGCTGATGGGGGGTTAGGACTGGAATTGAGCTTTTGGGGGTTAGGACTGGTAATGGACTATGGGGGGATTAGGATTGATAATGGGCTATCGGAGGGCTAAGACTGGAAATGGGCTGATGGGAGGTTAGGACTGTAAGTGGGTTGATGGGGGGTTAGGACTGGTAATGGGCTATGGGGGGACTAGGACTGGAAATGGGGTGATGGGGGTTAGACTGGAAGTGGGCTGATGGGGGGGGTTAGGACTGGTAATGGGCAATGGGGGGCTAGGACTGGAGGTGGGCTGATGGGGGTTAGGACTGGTAATGGGCTATGGGGGGCTAAGACTTAAAATGGGGTGATGGGGGTTAGAACTGGAAGTGGGCTGATGGGAGTTAGGACTGGAAATGGGGTGATGGGGTTAGGACTGGAAGTAAGCTTTTGGGGGTTAGGACTGGTAATGGACTATGGGGGGATTAGGATTGGTAATGGGCTATGGGAGGGCTAAGACTGGAAATGGGGGGGATGGGGAGGTTAGGACTGGCAGTGGGCTGAAGGGGGGTTAGGACTGGTAATGGGCTTTGGGGGGCTAGGACAGGAAATGGGCTGGGGGGGTTTCTAGGAATGGAAATGGGCTGAGTGGAAGGGGGGCTTGAACAGCAAATAGCTGATAAGGAGGGGGCTTGGAATGGAAATGGGCTGAGTGGAAGGGGGGCTTGAACTGCAAATAGCTGATGGGGAAGGGGGCTTGGAATGGAAATGGGCTGAGTGGGGGGGAGTTAGGACAGGAAATGGGCTGATGAGGGGCTAGGATAGGACTGGAAATGGGCTATTGGGAGGGGTGCTTGGATTGAAATGGACTCATGGAGGGGCTAGAACTCAAAGTAGGCTCATGGGGGGGGCTTGTAATGGAAATGGGCTGAGTGGAGTGGAGCTAGGATTTGACATGGGCTGATGGTGGGGCTAGGAAAGGACTAGAAATGGGCTGATGGGGGGCTGGGATTGGAAATGATCTGATTTAAGGACTCGGATAGGACTGGAAATGGATGGGGGAGCTAGAACTGGAAATGGGCTGATGGTGGGGCTAGGATAGGATTGGAAATAGGCTGATGGGGGGCTAGGACTGGAAATGGGCTGATGCGGGGACTAGAAGGGAGCGGATGCTGGGTGGGGCTGGAACTAGAAGCGAGCTGATGTTGGGGGAGGGTTAGAATAGGATGGGGCTGGGAAAGTGAAATGGAGAGGGTTAAAATATTTTGTGTGGGAGGGAAGAAAAATCTACAATTGGCCAGGTATTGGGAGAGTAAGTGGGGATTGAGGATGGAGAGGTAAAATTTGAGTGGATAAAAAAGGATTGAGGAAAGAGCAAAAGGAGAAAGATTAGTATGTTAAAGCAGATGAAGAGAGAGAATGGAAAAAAAATCTAGGAGAGAGAAGAAAGGACTAATGGACAGCAGACGATGGAGAGTTAGCAGAAGATACGAAGAAACCAGAAGAAAGTGGCTGGAGCAATTGCAACTGAAAAAAAATGCACAAAAGGTAGAAAAATATCTCTTTATTTTGAATTTATTAACTAGAATATGTCAGCTCTGGGAAATGTGTATCATTAGCATCTGCGGTTTGTTTAGTACAAGAGGAAATTAATTTATAGTTTTATTTTTACAGTGTTGTTGTACATTCCAAGTTTGGCTTTTGGGGTGTCCAGTTTAATTATTGTCTTCCGGTTTCTAAATTGTGATTCATTGTTTGATGATGGTCTATGTTCTGCATGTGTAACTGAGCTAAGGTATTCTGTTTATATAATTCCTATTTGACATTGCTACTTGTTCTCTTTCCCCAGTAGGTCATGTATTGCTATTCTTTGAAATGTATTGTTTTAATATTTGCAGTGTTGCCTTTTGATAGATAGAGTATGGTGCTTTGTGAGTCCTGGTAGTGCTGTTATGATACGGCGGGTTTGCCATGGGTTCTAAATGGGCAGTGTTCGTAGTAGTTCCTAATGTGCCTGGCTGTTGGCACTGGATTATAGTAATGTAGAAATCTTTTAATCTTTCTTTATCCATACACTCATTAAGAGGCATGTTTACTAAAGGTTAGTGTATGGTAACATTATGCAAAAAGTTATGCAAATGAGGCCCCTTATGCTAATGAGACCCTGCACCGAGTCTCCGCACATGGCCCCGCACCCCCCTTGGGCCGCCCCTGGGTGGCATAAGAAGGTCACATATATTATAATTCATAAAACAATTAGAGGTCTCTAACCTCCAAACGTAGAAGCTTAGAGTTCACTACACAGTGAAAGTCCCAATCTAGAGCCACAGATCATCTCTGTTCATAACCTGGTAAGAGCACAGACTGAATTCCACTCATAGGAATCATTGTGGCAAAATGGCAGGGATTTCCTTTCTTCATGGACTGTGACTGTTGCCCCTGCTGTATTCCCAGTCCAGGACAACCAGAGAGCTAAAACCAGGTCTGGAAATCTAACCCACATGTCCCTCATGGCAGTGCACCCATCTGGAGAAATTGCCCTGTGCACAGTATTATTACTTGGCAATTGCGAGAGCTCTAGGTTGTATATTTTCAAAGTTTTAGTGGTCTTCTTCATCAGATATTTTTTCTATTGCTCTGGAATTTTCAGGAACTAGACTTTTGCATATATCTCTTGTTGTAATGCACCAGTAATGTCGTTATCTCATCATTTTGTAAAGTCCAGGTAGCACATTATTCTGCACTTCACCCCTTGTACTTCACAGCTCAGTACTAATCATCAGTCCATAATGCAGTGTAGAATTGCCAACCTCATCCTGATGATCTAGTTATTTCCAATTGGCACTTGGGAGCAGTGAAGATAGGAAACATTACTCATAGCCAAGAGTACAGATGTTTCTAATTGCTTTCCATTACCAAGAATAACAGCTGTTAACATCTATCAGCAAATAATTCACAAGAGCTCCAGGCTGTTAAGATAACACACCCCCACCTGGTCACCATCACAAGTTGTCAAGGCCAAGCTACTGACTGCCAGAATTCCCTTCTGCGCGTCTCCTCATCAAATGAGAGCATGTGTCACCTTCAGATATCCTTATGCTACCCCACAAGCATTGGCTTCTTGGTGGCCTGACACATCAAATGGGCATATGGATTTCTCATGGCTTTGCCATAAGCATTCTATGGATTGTATCAGGGCAGTTTTTACACCAGAGACAGGGACTGTAATGCAACCTATTAAATTATTTTCCCCATTCTTAAATATTAAGCTGACAAAACTAAATACACATTAATGCATTTTGTAGAATCATTAACAGTTCCATGTAGACCAAGAAGAAACTGTCTATTACTCACAAGATTCAGTAACTCAGTTGTGCTCCTATGCTGTACAGTACATTTGATAAAGAGATACATTTGAGCATTAATAGGACTATTTTCAGCAGTGGTAATCACTGTTTTGTTTTTTTTTATATACCAGTTGTGGGATTTTAAAAGAATATGCATATTCAGCACCATTATTTGGGTGGGTGATAGTGCTGAATATACCTATAAAGTGGTGACCTCAATACAAATAGCAGCAATATTTAGCCATTTAACGTGTAGCCTATATGCATTTTAGCGTGCCTATAGTAAATTTATAAACTATCTTTATGTAATGCCTACCAGTCTGGGAGCCCCGTAAGGTGACTTTTAGCAGATATTTAGCAGACTAGGGGCACACCTTCCAAGAGCCTCTACTGTTCTTTCAGATTTAACTCTCAGAAAATATTAGGGTTCCTGGATGGGACCAGTATACACTGGGAGGTCTATGGCAACCTTATTTCCATTCACTCCACTTCTCACTCAATGCAGTAATTCCATACAGGCTGGCGGTTGTGTTCTGAACCAAGGGTTTACTAGAAAGTATTGAGGAGTCATGAAAAGTAATAATAGTTGAGGCAGAGGCAAAATATACAACAAGGAGTTACAGTCTCTCTCCTCATGCTCTGGCTCTCCCAGAGATGAGAAACCTCTCTCCTGTATGGCTTCTTCCAGAATACCTTATGAGCTGCAGTTTGATGTAGATGCGGTCAGAAGTGCAATAACTTGGTAGCTTCTGGCCCTCTGTGTCTGTTGGCTCCTGGAATGCCATCTGGATCCTTGCCTTCTTTCCTGGATCAGTGTCTCCCTGCTGCTTTGTTGGTATACCACGACTCTCCTCTCTTTCTTGGTTGTGCTGGTTTTATTACCAAACACTAAAGATAATAGGTGCAGAAACCTAAGCAACCTTTGTCACATTCCAGGCCCATTGCTTCCTAAAATGCTAAAGCTTAGCCAGCTATAAACACTTGGATGGCATAATGGATAAACCTGCCAAAGAAAGGAAACTGCCTTTGGAACAGGTTTTTATATTGGTACCGTGAACTAGGAAATTGCACCTAAGATGGCTTCCAGTACCATGTGACCAGGAATTGTGTACATGATTTGAGTATGATTATGAGATGGCTGCCTTCGTGCGCCTACGTGCCACTAGCAGGGGGCATGAGATTGCTGCCCATACCCGGGTGTGTCATAGAATGGGGGACTAAGCTTAGCTAAGGATATGACAAGAAGGATTGTGTAAGGTACTATACTTAAGACGACTGGTGGACATTTGTTTGTTTGTACCACATTATAAAAGCAGCTGTACTTCCTGTAACTGGCAGACTAAAGCCTGACACTGGAAAGTAAGGCCTCAGTGGTATGGTCTCCCTGCATTTGCTTGAATTCTGAAATAAAATAAAGCCCACTAAGTGGAAACTGTTGTCGGTTCAGTTTCTTGATATTCAGGGACAAAGAAAGAGTGACAGTTTTCTGGTGCCCCACCCAAGGAAAGGAAGTGAGTGTTTCCTGTGGCAGATTGCTTCTGAACTGAAGTAAACTGTTTCCTTTTCTGTCTTACTCAGTCCAGTTGCCTGTAAAAACAATTATTTTCTGCCTTTAGTTTGGAAACTTCACTGCCCTGTGTGAACTTGTCCCTGAGGCAAATTGGGGAAGTAGTACTTTTGAACTTGAGGAGAATTGGGGAAGTAGTAATTCTGAGTTCGAGGGGGGCACACCACCAAGTTAATTAATTAATTGATTAGTGTTTGGGTCATCATGCGCAGTCACTGTATTGGCATGGGCGGCTGCGATGCTGATCCTCCAGATCCACTGTGCTTCGGCAACGCTGGTGGGGCTTTTGAGTTATCATGCGATCCTCGCAGAATTGGCATAGTGAGGAAGATGCTGGCTCCTCCTCTAGCCATCATGCATCCAGGGAAATTGGCTCTGTAATATTTGAGGCCATAGACTGACAGCCATCCGTAAGCAATGCAGCTGCGGCCCCTGGAATAAATTTGTGGGTTAAGGGTACCTGCCGTTTAAAGATTTGACTGGACCACTACCCTGTGAGAGTTAGGAGTCGCTGTGTGTCCACTATTAAGAGTATAATTGGATCCCAGAATTCCAAGGATAGGAAAATTGGAAAGCTGGAACAGGAAAGTGCATGCCCTTATCTGCCTGAAGTCTGTGCGTACCTCCCAAAATAGAATTTTTATACCAGAGACTGCACCAATAAGCAGTTCCCACTTGATGGGTCATGGGGTATAAGTAAACTAGTCTATTTGAGAGAATGTATATCTAGTAAGAAAAAGAAAGGGAAATTGCAAACAGTATCAAGATTTAACAGATGTGAAAAATGTTTTAAGAGTGTGCAATGTGATAAAAAAAAAACAGAAATAGGAAGTCAAGACTGAGTTACAATTCAGGGAAATAGTCTGTATTGTGTTTTTGTTTTTTGGGGGGTTTTTTTAGTGCCATTAAGTCAGTGCTGACTCCTAGCGACCCAACTGCCTCTGGGTTTTCTTGGCAATGTGTCACTGGAAGTAGATTGCCAGGCCGCGGCTGTGAATTGCCCTCTACATCCGGGTGCCTGGCCCGCCCACGCTCTGCCCTCATTCTGATCTTCTCACACAGAGCTTCTGTGCATGTGGGGAGATTGTGTCTCTGAATTTGAGCAGGACAGCTAGCGGGGCTGCATGTCCCACTGGGATATACAGCACCGCTAGTCGCCTTACAGAATCGGGCCCTATATGTTTTAAAGGGCAAAAACAAAAGGGTTTCAAGTTTTGAGATTTTGAGATGTGCAGCCCCTCATAGGCTGATATGCTGATATTTGTAATTAGAAATGTGGGCACTAGGTATGTACAGTACCGATTCTGTCTCCTAATTAATATCTTATCCAGACGTGTTTAGAATTCCACTACACTGTAGCAGTCGAAATGCAAAGCACTTGAAAGCACAAAAGTACCAGGAAAAAACAGAAATGCTCCAAACAAGAACAATTACTCCATCTCGAGTGACCTCCCCAAGGCCTGAAGTGACTGAAACCATGCATATTTTCATGACTCTGAAGAGGCATGATTAGGCAGGGGAAATGTTAGCCAGGAAAAACCCGGGGAGGTCTCTCCAACTTGCAACCTCTTATTCCTCTTGCCCCAGAGATATCCTTTGACATTCCAGTTAATGGATAACCTACACAGATCCCAGTAGATGCCTGAGCCATGAGGTCATTAATACTCAAGTTGTGGAATAGATTGCCCACTTACTAGAGCCTCCAAATCTCTATTAGAGGCCATATTTCTTCCTCCTGAGATTGTTGTTGTAAACTGTTGTAAAGGAAAACCTAGTTCACTTTAAAAAAAAGAGAGAGACTTTGACAGTAAACTGGTTTTGGATGGTTCTAATGAGCAAAGGAGAAGGTAGAAGTGACTGAAAGTCACCTAATGATGTGAAGTGCTATATTGGATTTTGGACTTTGCTGTAATCGCTGCTCTGCTTGCTGACTTCTTGAAGGGAGAGATAGTAACATAGTATATGACGGCAGATAAAGACCAGTATGGTCCATCTAGTTTGCCCAGCAAGGCAGCAAAAGTAGGTGTACCTGCCGCTCCATGCAGGTCACCCCTCCCCATGTCTTTGTTTAGGGGTGATACTGGAAATTGAGTTATCTGAAAGGAGCAGGCAGAGCAAGCTCCCTCCTCTTCCCCTTCCAAATGCAGATTTTGAATTCTATGTGGATGGCTCTTGCCTGAGGGATGGGGGGGGTGGGGGGGGGGTCTTAATCTCGGGTTATGCTATGTGTACTTTGTATGAAATTGTTGAACATGGACATTTGGATGATATTTTGAGTGCCCAAGCGGCTGAACTTGTTGCCCTCACGCGGGCTTGCCAATTGGGCCAAGGTAAAAGTTTGATTATTTTCACTGACTCTAGATAAGCTTATGGCGTCATCTGGGACTTAGGCATGATATGGAAAGTTCGAGAGTTTCTTACCTCCTCCAACAAACCCATCACCTATGCTGATCTTATCTTCAAGTTCCCTGAGTCTTCCCTGTTACCTTCTGCACTGGCCGCTGTGAAATGCAAGGGCCATGACTCCTCCAACACTGATATTGCCAAGGGCAATGCTAGGGCAGATGCTGCACCCAAAGCTGCCGCTCTTCATCATATTCATGCTTGCTATGTGACTAACCTTCTTGTTTTTCAGGTGCCGACCACAAGGTTTATCCAAGACTTTCCCACCCCTGAGGAGCTTCAATTATGGCAGTTCTCAGGATGTCAAAAAGGGGGAATATGGACTGATCAGGCCGGTAGGCCCTTTGCCCCTAAAATTTTTATTACATCCATTATGATCATGAGGTTATACATGAAGGGAAATCTGCTATATTGCATGCCATGGCTTTACACTGGGGAAATGAAGAGTGACCTTGATAAGGTCATAGGCGGGTGTGCTGGAAATTGCCACATTTGCATGCCTTATAACTTTACCTTGCCAAACCTTTAAGCCTTCACATAGTTAATGTGCAGACCACCCATGACCCTCGTTCCCACTGCTTGGTAGAGTTAGATAGGGCCAAGTCAGCCCCAGATAAAGTGGAGCTCATTTTAGCAGCAGAGATCGCTCATCTTCAAGCCATATAGCTCGCTGATTCCTCATGTTAAATTGGTTGGTCATGACAATATTAAAAAGTACTGTGGTGCCCCCCCCCCCCCCAGCACTGATCCCCCATTGGGAGCAGCCCAGGGGGATCAGTGAACCCTTGATTCTATAATGTTCCCAACTAGCTAGTCAGCTAAGCCCCCCCCCCCCATAAATAATTGTAACCAGGGCACCCCCCCCCCCCCGGTCCAGCACATACCTTAAATCCGAGGCGGTCTAATGGAGAACATGACAAGAGTGATTCTGCCCTTCTCAGGCTGAAACAAAGATGGCCATGATCTCGCAGTGCTGCCCCCTATCAAGAGGCTAGAGGGCAACACCTTATGATAGTGGCCATTTTGTACTGGCTGCAAGAAGGGGCAGAAGCAAGGAGGATTGCTCCTGCCCCGTTCTCCACTAGACCACTATTGATTTATGGTATTTGCCCGGGGGGGGGGGGGTTCATGGAGCTGCAGGCTCTCCCTTTGACAGCTGGCTAGCCAGGAGTTTTTTTGGAAGGTATGGTGGATGACCACAGGGCCCCTCAGCCTTGTTAATGTTTATGTAATTTTTTGATATAACCACCCAAGCTGGAGGGCATCAGAGCAGTTTACAAACATGTACTAGATACATTCCCTCATCCCCAAAGCGCTCACAATCTACATGTGCACCTGAGGCAATTAATGGTTAAGTAGCTTGCCCAAGGCTACAAGGAGTGCCTATAGGAGTAGACACCCCAGTCCCTCTGGCCTGAGATTGCTGTCCCTAAGCAATTGAACTCCTGGCCCAAGGGACCTTGACCCAACCACTAGGCCACTCCATGCAATTATGTTTTGGTGGAGGGAGAGGGGAGGAGGCAGTGGGGCTTAGCTGACTGGCTAGCTGGGAGAGTTTTAATGGGGGGGGGGGGCACTAATTCCCCTGGGCAGCTCCTGATCACGAGCTGTCTAGGATTGATGCTGAGGGGTAGGGTCAGTGCAAGGACTGGAGGTGCCCTAGGTGGGCCCTCCATTCTGCCACTTCCCACTGCTCTCTGCACACCCATTTTTGCCACTGCTCACCCCTCTTTGGGGCCAGCAGCAGCAGCAATGGGCCTAAAACCACGGTGCAGCACTTACCCACTGTCTCTGGTGCTGCTTCACGGTTTCTCTGTTGCCAAATCTGCTACTTCCTCCCCTTCCAATGGTGGGTAAGTGCTGTATCGTGGTTTCAGGCCCATTGCCACCACTGTCGGCCCTGAAGAGAGGCATGTAGCGGCAGCAATGGGCACCCCTGGAGGGCTGTTGCTCTCCTCATTCTGATCTCAAGCCCCCACTCCTTAACACTCCCCACTTACCATCCTCACCTCTACTTCCATCTTGTCTTCCTGTCATGTGCTCTTCAGCTTCACCATCTTCTTCCTCTCATTCAGCCATCTCCCCTCTCTCTGAAAGAACCTCACTCTCGTTACCGTCGTGCCCACCTCATCTCTCCCCTGCACTCTCCTGCTCCTTCTCAGTCTCTCATCAGCAGATATCAATCCTAACCCTGACCCTCCTAGACTTTTTCAATCTCCCAGGGCAGATCCACATGAAACTCCTCAAATCTTATGCCTATTCCTCTCCTTTCTCTGTCCTCTCCCCCTTTCTCATGCACCTTGTGGAATGCACACTCCATCTCTAATAAACTCGCTTTCATTCATGACCTCTTTATTTCTAATACTCTGCATCTTCTTGCTCTAACTGAGACCTAGCTCTTCCCTGAAGACTTTGCTTGATCTTCTGCCAATTGTCAAGGGGAATACCAATTTTCCCATATGCCTCGCTCCTTTGGGCATGGCAGTGGTGTTGGGTTTCTACTCTCATTCCTGCCAATATCAACTCCTTAGTCTCACTCCTTTCTTTCCTTGGAAGTCCTCTCCATCTGCCTCTTTACTCCTCTACCTGTAAAGATTGCTTTCATATAAACCCCCCCTGATTCTCCCACTACCCTTCTCATTGACCTTGACTCATGCTTGTCCCTCTTTATGGATGCACCTTCCCCCTCACTTATCCTTCGGGATTTTAACAAAAGTGGAAGGAAGTCCAAAAACCTAACAGTGTGGTTTAAAGGTGAGGTCAGAGAGGCTGTTGCCAAAAAAGCATCTTTCAGGAAATGGAAAAAAGAGCCAAACGACGAAACCTGGAAATAGCACGAGCACTGGCAAGTCAAATGCAAGGCATTGATAAGGCAGGCAAAGAGAGAATTTGAGAAGAAGCTTGCTGCGGAAGCAAAAACGCGAAATAAAGACCTTTTCAAGTACATTCGTAGCAAAAAACCTGTGAGAGAGTCAGTTGGTCCATTAGATGATAAAGGGGTTAAAGGAGCACTAAGAGGCGACAAGGCGATAGCGGAGAGACTGAATGAATTCTTTGCTTCGGTCTTTACTGAGGAAGATGTAGGGATGTTACCCATGACTGAAGTGGTATTTAAAGGTGTGGAAGAATTGAAGGAAATATCGATACATCGAGAAGATGTCTTACAACTATTAGATAAACTGAAGAGTAGCAAATCACCTGGGCCGGATGGTATACATCCAAGGGTGTTGAAAGAACTGAAATATGAGATTGCAGACCTGCTATCAGTAATCTGTGAACTATCATTAAAATCATCTCTAATACCTGAAGATTGGAGGATCGCCAATGTAACACCAATTTTTAAAAAGGGTTCCAGGGGTGATCCGGGAAACTACAGACCGGTGAGCCTGACGTCAGTACCAGGAAAAATGGTAGAAACCATCATAAAGAATAAAATTACTCAGCATGTAGATAGTCACAACCTAATGGGAGACAGCCAACATGGCTTTAGACAAGGAAGATCTTGTCTTACTAATCTGTTATGTTTTTTTGAAGGAGTGAATAAACAGGTGGACAAAGGTGAGTCAGTTGATATTGTGTATCTGGACTTTCAGAAAGCCTTTGACAAGGTCCCTCATCAGAGACTTTTGGCAAAACTAAAGAGTCATGGGATAGGAGGCAGTATACTATTGTGGATCAGGAATTGGTTAAAAGATAGAAAGCAGAGGGTAGGGCTAAATGGCCAATTTTCCCAATGGAGAAAGGTGAATAGTGGTGTACCCCAGGGATCTGTGCTGGGTACGCTGCTTTTTGACATATTCATAAATGACCTGGAAAGTGGAATAACGAGTGAGGTTATCAAATTTGCAGATGATACATAACTATTTAAAGTTGTTAAAACCCAAGAGGATTGTGAAAAATTGCAAGAGGATCTTGATAAATTGGAAGACTGGGCATCAAAATGGCAGATGAAATTTAATGTGGACAAGTGCAAGGTTATGCACCTAGGGAAGAACAACCCAAACTATGGTTACATGATGCAAGGTTCCACATTAGGATCCACCACCCAGGAAAAAGATTTAGGCCTCATTGTGGATACCATGTTAAAACCCTCGGCCCAGTGTGCAGCGGCGGCCAAGAGAGCAAATAGAATGCTAGGTATGATAAGTAAAGGAATGGAAAATAAAACAAAAGATATTATAATGCCTCTATATCGTTCCATGGTGAGACCGCACCTTGAATATTGTGTGCAATTCTGGTCGCCGTATCTTAAAAAGGATATAGCGATTTTAGAAAAGGTTCAGAGAAGAGCCACCAAAATGGTAAAGGGGATGGAAGGATACTCCTATGAAAGGCTAAAAAGGTTAGGGCTCTTTAACCTGAAAAAGAGACGGCTGAGGGGAGATATGATAGAAGTCTATAAATTAATGAACGGAGTGGAACGGGTAAACGTAGATCGATTGTTTACCTTATCAGAATATAGAAAGACTAGGGGACATGCAATGAAGCTACAGGGTAAACTATTTAAGACTAATAAAAAAAAATATTTTTTCACTCAACGTGTAATCAAACTCTGGAATTTGTTACCGGAGGATGTAGTAAAGGCTGTTAGTGTAGCTGGGTTTAAAAAAGGTTTGGACAAGTTCCTGGAGGAAAGGTCCATAAAGCATTATTAAGAAGTGACCGAAGATATCAATGCTTGACCCAGTACAAGCATTGTGGAACTTGTGTCTCTTGGGGAAACTGCTAGGTACATATGACCTAGATTGGCCACTGTTGGAAACAGAATACTGGGCTTGATGGACCTTGGTCTGACCCAGTATGGCATATCTTATGTTCTTATGTTCTTATGCAAGTGTATTAAAATCAATACGAACTGTGGTCGTTGATGCAAAGATAGTACAACGGGGAGCCAATCCCGTAATATGTACTGATAAAAGTCTGAGACCCAGTTCCAAGTAACCTTTCAGCTCAGATGTGAGATGCGTCGAAAAGAGTGGTTTGGGAAATCTACAACTAATTAAGTAAATAGCCTTGAACATATTGGAGGAGTAGATAATACATATAGCAATACATGCCAGGTGGGCATCCTGAATGATATGCCTTCTCTCCAGTGGCTTAAGAAACACTATAACAATCTCCCTGGTAACCTCAGGTGGTGCTCCTAATTCTTCTTTTTGCACTGCATTATGTGTTTCCCTAATTTGCAGCTTTCTAATGTATTAACATATACTAAATAAATAAATATATATATATTTTTATATATACAGGGTGGCCCAAAATAGTGAGAACATCTCGTAAATTAAAAGCTTAAATAGTTTACTTCTTTAGCTATATAACGTCTTCATTTTGACAATTTTCGGTCGCCATCTTTTTTTTAAAATTTGTCAATCATTTACATCTGTCTTTTTGATTTTTTAAATAACTTATATGCTACAAGATGTTCTCACCTTTTTGTCTTCCATTAAAAGTAAATACATAATGGAAGTTTAGGGAAAGTTTGGATGTGATCAATACTGCCAGTTTGGTGCCAAAAGGAGCCCTTTAAATGCACTGAACTGTTACTTTCAGTTTCTTCATTGCCGTTTTAGAGGAGCTTGTTGCGGTGAGTCCTGGTTATCTTTTGGTGCCTGTTCCCCTCACACATACAGTACACGTTCATAAGTTGAATTTTACTGAATATGTCATTATAGAAACATAGAACCATGATGACAGAAAAAGACCACATGGCCTATCTAGTCTGTCCTTCCATAACAACAACTACAACAGTCCACTTTTTACCTTTAGAGATCCTCTGTGTTGGTCCCATGCTTTTTTGAATTCAGTTACTGTCCTCATCTCTACAACCTCCACTGGGAGACTATTCCATGGATCCACTACTCTTTCTGTAAAGAAATATTTCCGCATATCACTCCTAAATTTATCTCCCTTCACCCTCATCCCATGTCCCCTCGTAGCAGAACTTGCTTTCAATTGAAAGAGGCTCTCTCCCTGAACATTTATGCCACGGAGGTATTTAAACATCTCAATCACCTCTATCCCGCCTTTCCTCTAAGGTGTACATATTAAGATCCTTAAGTCTGTCCTCATATGCTTTATAATGAAGCCCACTAATCATTTTAGTAGCCACCCTCTGCACCGACTCCATCCTGTTCACATCCTTTTGAAGGTGCGGTCTCCAGAATTGCACACCATACTCCAAATGAGGTTGCACCAAAGACTTATACAGAGGCATTATCACCTCCTTTTTTCTGCTAGCCATTCCTCTCCGTATGCACCCAAGCATCCTTCTAGCTTTTGCCGTTGCCTTTTCTACCTGTTTAGCTACTTTAAGATCATCAGACACAACCACGCCTAGGTCCCGCTCTTCTTTAGTGGACAAAAGTACTTCACCTCCTATACTGTATTGCTCCCTTGGATTGCTGCAGCCCAAATGCATGACCTTTCATTTTTTAACATTAAATCCCAGCTGCCAAATTCTAGATCATTCTTCAAGCTTAGCTAGATCCCTCCTCATGTTATCTACAC
Source organism: Ichthyophis bannanicus (assembly GCA_033557465.1). Taxonomy (NCBI): domain Eukaryota; kingdom Metazoa; phylum Chordata; class Amphibia; order Gymnophiona; family Ichthyophiidae; genus Ichthyophis; species Ichthyophis bannanicus. Next base: position 1,081,943,034 of record CM066032.1, read on the forward strand.
CTTCCTGGGTGTCTACTCTATTGCAGATTTTGGTATCATCTGCAAAGAGGCAAACCTTACCCAACAGCCCTTCCACTATATCACTAACAAAGATGTTAAAAAGAATCGGACCAAGGACAGATCCCTGGGGCACACCACTGGTAACATCCTTCTCCTCAGAGTGAGCTCCATTTACTTGTACTCTTTGTCACCTCCCACCCAACCAATTTCTAACCCAAGCAGTAACCTTAGGGTCCATCCCTAGGGTGCTCAGTTTGTTTATAAGTCGCCTGTGAGGAACAGTGTCAAAGGCTTTACTGAAATCTAAATACACCACATCTAGAGCTCTCCCTCGGTCCAACTCCCTGGTCACCCAGTCAAAGAAATCAATCAGATTTGTCTGACAAGACCTGCCTCTGGTGAATCCATGCTGCCTCGGATCCTGTAATCCGCTGGACTCCAGAAACCTTACTATTTTCTCTTTCAGCAGCGTTTCCAATAATTTACCCACCACCGAAGTTAAACTAACCGGCCTGTAGTTTTCAACCACATCCTTACTTCCGCTTTTGTGTAAAGGCACCACATGAGCCTCTCTCCAGTCCTTTGGCACCACTCCCGACTCCAACGAGGCATTGAAAAGGTCAGTCAGTGGAGTTGCTAGAACGTCCCCAAGTTCCCTCAGTATTCTAGAGTGTATCCCATCCAGTCCTATCGCTTTGTCTACTTTAAGTTGAGCTAGTTTCTCACGAACACAGTCTTCTGAAAATTGTTCAAGATGTCCCTCACTTCTGTTCTTATTTGTAGGTGTTTTCTGAAGTCCTGCTCCTGGTTCTTCATCTGTGAACACAGAACAAAAATATTTGTTAAGCAATTCCGCTTTATCCTTATCAGCTTCTACATATTCCCCCCCCCCCTGCACCCTTGAGTCTGACAATACCACTTTTGCCCTTCCTCTTCTCACTAATATATCTTGAAAATGTCTTATCCCCCCATTTTATTGTATTGGCTATTTCCTCCTCCTTTTGAATCTTTGCCTTCTTGACTACTTTGCTAGCTTCTCTAAGTTTTTCCAAATACAGATGCCTGTCTTCCTCTCTCTGTGATCTCTTGTATTTCATGAAGGCCTCCCTCTTTTTCTTCACTTTTTCAGCTACTTCCTTCGAAAACCATAGCGGTCTCCTTTTCCTTTTGCCTTTATTTACCATTTTAACAAAAAGGTTGGTTGCCCTTAAAATACTCCCTTTCAGTTTTGCCCACTGTTTTTCTACATCCCCCAGCTGTTCCCATCCCACTAACGACTCCCTGAGGTATTGGCCCATCTTCGCAAAGTTAGTCTTCCTAAAGTCTAAGATCCTCACCTTGGAATGGATTCTAACAGCCCTAGTCCTAATACTGAACCACACCATCTGGTGATCACTGGATGCAAAGTGATCTCCCACTACAACATCAGAAACACTTTCACCATTGGTAAGCACCAAGTCCAGTATGGCCCCTTCACGTGTGGGGTCTGTTACCAATTGCCTGAATAGTTCTCCCTGTAGAGAATCCAGGATCTCCTTACTTCTAGATGATACTGCAGCAGGAATGTGCCAATCAACATCTGGCATATTGAAATCTCCTATCAGTAGCACTTCTCCTTTCCTAGCAATGCTGCGTATGTCTTCAATTAACTCTCTGTCTACCTCTTCCTCTTGTGAGGGAGGTCTGTATATCACACCAATGCAAATAGATTTCTCTTTCCCTCTTTCTAGTTTAACCCACAATGCCTCCTCTCTCCCTTTTAAGCTCTGTAATTCCAAAGCTTTAATAGTAGTTTTTACATATAGTGCCACTCCTCCTCCCCTTCTTCCTACCCTGTCCTTTCTGAATAAATTATAGCCAGGTATAGTTACATCCCAGTCATGGTTTTCTGTGAACCATGTTTCTGTAACTGCCACTAAATCCAAGTCAGCCACTCCCACCAAAGCTTCAACTTCAGGGATCTTATTTCCCATGCTACGGGCATTAATACACACTGCTTTCCATATGTTACCCCTGTTACCTATTTCCATAAAGGTATTTAATGTATCACCTACCTGGGGGCTTTCACTTACCTGGGGGCTTTCTTCACCCATCCCCATCTAATCTAGTTTAAATTATATTTCTGTTTTGCTCATTGTCATTGGTTCCTTCTATGTCCTGTTGCAGCAAGAGTATAAATGCTTTGGATTTTCTTGTCAAGCACGCGTTTGTGCTAACAAAGGAATAGACAGTGAGTTATCTACATGAGTTGGTCCTTTTATATTATTAGGAGTTACATTCTATCATTCATCATTCCATGGTTTTTTTTTAAACTATATGGTGACATTTTAATTTTAATAGGATTTCTATTTGAACTTTTGTTCTTTTTATAATCTCTTTGGAGTATTTTGTGTCATTTGCAACTATGTTTTATTGGTTGGTTGCATATTCTCAATACTTTTTTATCAAGCATATGTTAAGGTTTCTCTTTTATGTGTTTACTAGAATGGTTTTTTTAGTGTATTAATATATTTATTAATTAATTAATTAATTAAAAAAAGATATATTTGTTTGTTTGTGTTGGAGGATAAATTATACCCCCTGATGAAGGCATGATGTTGCCGAAACACTGCTGGTGTTGGGGATTACCAAATTTGAGAGAGTGTTCTGGCCAGTTTTGCAAGGTTAGGTGCTTTTTTTGGACTCCTCCAGGACAGCTCTGCTCCAGCTGCACTAGAGAGTGAGTAGGCCCGATTTACCGCTTATATCTTTCCCAACCCCAACCCCCCCTACAGCACAACCCCCTGGGCCAGCAGTAGGTTGGTGTTACACTTCTTTCCTTGTGTATTCCCTCTTCCCTGCAAACAACCTGCTCCCAATGTATAGCCTTTCACAGTGTCCAGTCCACAGGCTGCTCACCCTTGAATCTTCCTGTGTCCCTTGCAATGTTCCCATGCTGCTCTGCCTCCCAGCACCACCGCCATGCCTGACCACATATGGTACAGGCCATGGCAAATGGACCAAGGGAAAGGTAGGCACCACATTATTCAGTTGTGTTTCCATATTGTCACATTGTCAATTTAACAATGTCCTGGTTAGGCAGATGTCCCCCTTCTCCCTGTGCCATGCATCCACAGGTTCTATACAGTCACAGCAGTCCAATAATGAGGAATGGTGACCCTTGTGAGGCAAGTGGGGAATTACAGTTAGGGTACAAAGCACATGTTAGAGGCACTAACAACTTCCTAATTATCAACCACACATTTGTGCACTCAGTGGTGTTCCAGCATTAGCAATATATGCACTCCTAACACATTGCCATTCTGCTAGCGTGGGCTTTCTTATTCCACTATGCCATGGCCTACATTCACTTCCCATCTGCTCTATTGGGGGGGGGGGGGAATCCATATGTGTCAGCCCATATATCCCCTACCTCCTTATATAGGCAGCTGACCTCCTCTCACTCTAAACCTTTGCATACTGCATCTCCCACAGATGGGCCCCCAACCAGACCTTTAGCTGAGAACCCAGGTCCTTCTGGGGTGCACACCAGCTATGTCCTGGTATCCCTGAGCAACTCAGCCACATCACTGCACCCGCCATGCTCCATGCTGCAACAACAACTCAACCTTCCCAGCCATAAGATCATTCCCAGGATCTGCTGGTGCTGGAGTTCCCCATCCCTGAGCAATCCATGGATAGCTGTTCTGATGCTGCTGAACAGTAGATGCTGCAAGATGGGGCAGAGATGGTCAGCCTGACTAAGGGCATCCTCACAAGCATTGAGAGGATAAGCCAGGAGTTCTGTGATGCACCTCAGTTGATGCATGAAATGGCAGAGTAGCAGGAGAGGCACCAGGAGGCAGTACGCCACCTTTCCAGGGAGACAGCTGCCTACATGGTCTCCATCTCATGTTTTCTACATGATATTACAGCTGTGAGGCGGGCATCTCAAGCAGATGCCCCCCTGGGGAGCAATGGCATAACATCAGGGATCTTGAGGCTACAGCCTGATAAGGCCTCAAACCTTGGGGAGGAGGATGAGACAGCTAGAAATATGCCTCAGCGGTGCTGCCTCTGGGATAGTACCCAGGTTGGGAAGAGGATTGGAGGGTCACAGGAGGAGATTCAGGATGGGAAGAGGGCATGTCAGTAATGATGATGATCTGTACTGCATGTTCTGTGAATAAATGGGTGTACTCACACTAGAAGCTCTCCCGGATCAATCTATCTCTTGCTGCTTGCACTGCTGCTGTCACATACTGGCTGCCAATGTGGTAATCGACCTCCGGCCCCTTGTTAAAGTGTTCCACTCAACAGACACCTCCTCCTGAGGCAGCTCGATCCCCCACTCTATGGCAGTATTGTAGAGAATACAACATGCTGTAAAGAGGCAGCAGACTTGTTGAGGGCTGTATAGCAGCTCTCCCCCACTCTAGTGAAGGCATCAGAATCTGCTTCTCAGGAGCCCAAATGCCCCCTCCACCACTGCCCTTGTATGCGCCAGTGCTCTGCTGTAGTTCTCCTCCTGGGCAGTTTGTGGGTTGCGTATTGGTGTCATGAGCCAGGTCTTCAGCAGGTATCCCCTATCACATGTGGAATCACGGAGGGAGGGGGGGACGCGTGCATGTAGCGCCATTAGTAGGGGATTTTGGTCTTTGAAACAGTCATTCTAACAACTACGTGACACAAGATACATGTGTGACATCTTCTACAATCATGCTTTGCAACTCTGGCATCCCAGCATCCTGCTACAGTTCTGGAGGGACTGTCTGGTGCCATCCACCATTGTTTGCTTACCCCCTCTACACAGTCATCAGCACTGGGGCAAATCCTGGTAACTCTGCTCAATAAGTGCTGCCCCTCCCCCCATCAGTTGGGCTGCCAGGACATGTGAGAAAAAAACAACAATTTTGTGAATCCAACCCTTTTCTAATATCTTAAAAATATCTACAAGGTAGCCAAGAGGAAAGTTATTAAAGTGGCATCTTTGCCATTGTGGCTGCCCAATTGAAGAAACCTTCCTGAGACAAATAACCATACCTGAGGTCAGAATCTATGGTGACCCCCTGAGATCTTCATCTAATTGCTGTTCTGAAACTTCTTTCCCTCTAAAGATATGCAGGATCCTGTATGGGTAAAGATACAAAAAGCTTAATAGACAGGGTGACTGATGATTTAACCTTAAAACTTTGGTGTGGTAGGCTCATCTCTCCCTAAACTCTTTGCTCCCTGCAGTTTGGAAACTGTGTTACCTGAATACAAATTTGATTGTAATGATAGGGTAGATCAAATTGGTGGAGGGGTTGTGCTATATGTTAGAGAGGGCATTGAGTCAAACATGATAAGCATTTTACAGAAAGCAAAATACACTGTAGAATCTGTATGGATAGAAATTCCATATAAAAAAGGGGAAGGTAATGGCAGTAGGGGTGTACTATCATCCACCTGGCCAGAATGAACAGATAGATGATAAAATGCTAAAAGAAATTAGGGAAGCTAACAAAAGTTACAATACAGTAATAACAGGTGATTTCAATTATCTTGGTATTTACTGGATCAACGTCATGCTAGGGAGATACAACAGGGCATGCTAGGGAGATACAATTTCTAGATGAAATAATGCTTCATGGAGCAGCTGGTTCATAAACTGACATGAGAGGAACCTATTTTAGATCTATCCTCAGTCAATCACAGGATCTGGTGCAAGAAAAATGGTGTCGGGGCTACTTGGCAATAGTGATCATAATACGATCACATTTGATTTCATAAATGGAGGGACAACAGCAAGGAAATCCAGAGTGCTATCATTCAACTTTCAAAAGAAGGAGGAAAATGTTTAAGAAAAAAGCTAAAAGGAGCAGCTGCAAAGGTTAAAGGTTTCTATCAAGCATTGGCATTGTTTAAAAATACTATCTTGGAAGCACAGACCAGATGTATTCCATGCGTTAAGAAAGGTGGAAGGAAGGCCAAATGATTGCTGGCATGGTTTAAAGGTGAGGTCAAAGAGACCATTATAGCCAGAAAAGCAGCCTTCAGAAAATGAAAAAAAGAGCCAAATGATAAAATCAGGAGCATAAGAACATAAGAAAATGCCATACTGGGTCAAGTCAAGGTCCATCAAGCCCAATATCCTGTTTTCAACAGTGGCCAATCCAGGACACAAGTACCTAGCAGTTTCCCAAAAAGACACACAGTTTCCATAATGCTTATATTGGAGCAAGCAGTGGATTTACCTAGTTCTTCTTTAATAATGGTTTATGGACCTTTCCTCCAGGAACTTGTGCAAACCTTTTTTAAAACCAGCTACAGTAACAGCTTCTACTACATCCTCCGGTAACGAATTCCAGAGTTTGATTACGCTTTGAGTGAAAACATATTTTCTCTTAATAGTCTTAAACAGGTTATACTGTAGCTTCATTGCATGTCCCCTAGTCTTTCTACTTTTTCATGGTGTAAACAAATAATCTTCATTTACCCGTTCCACTCCATTCATTAGTTTAAAGACCTCTAACATATCTCCCCTCAGCCATCTCTTTTTCAGATTGAAAAGCCCTAACCTTTTAAGCCTCTCCTCATAGGGGTATTCTTCAATCCCTTTTACCATTTTGGTGGCTCTTCTCTGTACCTTTTCTAATAACGCTATTAACTGTGGTAGGTCGGACCCAATGCTCTATCCTTTCCAACACATGAACCACCCACCTCACACTCTTCCTCCCACTTTTCAACAAATTTCACAACAAACCGTTCATGGAAAACCAACTGGTCGCAGCTTTATTAAGTTTAAAATCAATTGAACATTACAAACCAGAATAATCCTCTTAACAATCCCCAAACAGCGGAACAATGCCTCACCAGCCATACAATTAGCAAAGTGACCTTGCCTCCGCTTCAGCCATGGTCATGCCACTGGCCAACTTCCTACTGCCCCTTCCCTGACCTCGCCATGTAATTAGCAAAGACCAGCCAGGGCTTGTCCGGGTCGGGGGCACCCTGCCCCCGCCCAATTATGTCCTAAAGGCTCCGGACCCCGGAATCCTCCGAGATCCCGCCACCGGCTCAGGCGACATTAATGTCCCTGCAGCACCCCCCCCCCCCCCACTTCAAGCTGCGACCAGCAAGCATCCCGTTGAACGACACATTCCAAGGCCTCTTGCCAGTCATTCAAAAGCAAATCGACACCTACCGGGGATAAGTGGACACCATCTCGCCTGTACAACCCTGCACAAGCAATCTCAACCCAGGAATGCAGAACCTGATAGCCTCCCTGCTCACATACCCAGCGATCTATCTGTCAATTTATTTTTGTGAGTCCACGCGACCATCGCCGCTGGTCCCAGCATGCGGGTCTCGGAATGATATTTGACCATATTAACACTACACCTGGGAACATGCGCTGCACTATGGCCAGATCCTTCTTCACCACACTTATTAGTTGCTTGCATGTCCAAGCCACCAAGTCATTGCCCCCCAAATGTAACAGTATAAATGCCAGCTTGTTCTGTAATCGCTCATGGTGCCGGAGCAAAGGCATTAGCTGTGTCCATCGAAGACCGCGCTCGCCCAGCCATAAAACCGACACACGAGCCGGATCGAGTCCCAAGTTAGGCCCGATCGGCTGCACTGCTGCTCACCGACCAGCCCAAAACACGAAGGAATGCCCAATCAGCCAACAGCCCCGAGCATCCTGTCCCTCATCTGCAAAAGAAAATATCAATCAATAACAGAGGATAAGGTAGTCTTTTGAGCATGTCACATTTGAACATAGCCCCAGAAAGCCCAAGACCGCCATCTACCAATGCTTTGTATCTCTTGCTCTGACAATCCAGCCACAGCCGCACTGGTTGCGGCACCAATGCCAAAGAAATGCGCTAAACGTATTAGCTGTAAAAGGCTATTTAATACAAAAGCATTTGTATATTTTTTAAAAGGATATACATGAGAGGTATGCAAAAAGAATCTCTTTTTTGTGCACATTTGTTTATAGTTTATATATTATGTTTTGGCATTCCAACATTTATCGTTTTTATTGTGTTTAATTATTTGCATTCATTAATGCATTAATATTTGGTTTTATAGTTTGTATTTATATTTTTTTATGACTATGGATTACCATTCTTACTATTATCATTTAACTATTTATTTAAACGATTTTTTAATGTAATATGTTTTATTGTATTTATTGTTTGTTCATGTACCCATGGATACAGTGTGCCTGAATCCCCCTGATGAAGAAGGATTCGAAACACGGCCTGTGTCGGGCGTTTGGGCTTGATTTGTGAGAAATAAAGTTTTCCTTCCTTCATACCACCCATTAGTACTGGGTGTGTTCTTCCATTCACGTGGTATCGTGCTTCTGTGGTGGACCTATTAAATGCTCGGACACTGTCCTGGACTGCCACCCACAGGCTGCCAAGAATGCCACTACTTTCTCGCTTCCTCGTAGATACGCAGACCATGTCCCCTTAGACACAGAACTCTGCAGCAAATTCCTCATCTCGTTTGGCCAATGCTCCATAAATTCCACGGGACCACGCATCCTTCTGCATCCGCTTCTGGTGCCAGCCTCCAAAATCGATCCAACTTGAAACGGGAAAGAGCATCAGCAATCTCGTTAGTGTGTCCCGGTATATGTCGGGCCTTCAGTGACACATTCAAATGCAAACATGCTAATACCACTTCCCTCATTAAATTCGCTACCTGCACACATCGCAGCGTGTAATGATTCACCACACTGACCACATTATCACATTATCACATCACCAGACCACCCTGCGGTTGCGAACAGGCCACAACTCTAATGCAACTAACATGGGAAAAAGTTCCAAAAAAGTTATGTTGCTGGAAGGTCTCGATTCATGCCACTCTTGCAGCCATCTATCAGCACACCACGCTCCTCCAAAATAAATTCCCAGACCTACCCACGCAGCATCCGTGTACAGCTGCAAATCTACACTAGAGATCTCAGCTTCCATCAACACTGTAGTCCCATTAAAGTCTTTCAAAAAGAGATCCCAGACCCGCAAATCTGCCCGCATCGCTTTTGAGACTCTAATGTGGTGATGTGGTTTACGCACCCCAGCAGTTGACGCCGCTAGCCGTCGTAGGAATACCCTACCCATTGGGATCACCCTGCAGGCGAAATTCAGAGATCCTATCAAAGCCTGCATTTCTTTTAACGTCAATTTTGTTGAAGCCAATACATTAGCAACCAAAACCCGCACTCCTAACCTTCTCATGTGGAAGACGAGCCACCATTAATTCCGAGTCCAACTCAACTCCTAAAAAGGTGATCCTTGTGGACGGGCCTTCCGTCTTGCCCACCGCTAGAGGCACACCCAATTCATGCGACAATTTGACAAAACCCTCCAACAACTTGAGGCACTGCTCTGATTGAGCAGAACCTACAAACAGAAAATCATCTAGGTAATGAACCACTTTCACACTGCCTACCTTCCGCTCTAACGCCCACTGCAGGAAAGTACTAAATTTCTCAAAATAGGCGCAAGAAACTGCATAGCCAATCGGCATGCTTTTATCAAAATACATCCTATCCTCAAAACAAAAACCTAGCAACTGAAACAAACGGAAAGCACTGGCAACAAACGGAAAGCAGATTCAATATCCACTTTTGCCATCAAAGCCCTGTGGCCAGCTTTAATGACCAAATCCACCGCTCTATCAAATGACGCATAGTGAACGGTACACAACTCCTGGGGGATTCGGTCATTTACCGATGCTCCCAGCGGAAAGGACAAGTTATGTATCATCCAGAACTTCCCTGGTTCTTTTTTAGGTATTATTCCTAATGGTGACACCACAAACTTCAGGAACGGCTGCTTCATAAACGGGCCCGCAATTCTGCCTAATTTCAACTCAACCTTCAACTTCTCCTTAACAATGGGCGCAAAGCGAAGGCGAGTTCCGTGCCATCGACACCTCCACATTTCCATGAACCGGAATAACAAAACCTGACTGAAACCCAAAACGCAAAACATCCTTATCCACTTGCTTCGGGTATTGGCGAAGCCAAGTGCTTAAAACCTCAACCCGAATCGGAGTTGGGGCCAGGCCGAGCCACCTATTACTGCTTAGGGGCTGGCAAAGGGGCCAAAGAGTCCCCTTTTCTAATGCATTTCGCCACCGAGTGTGTTCCGCTACAGACGGAACACACATGTCTGAATTTGCTGTCCGGAAAAGGGCAAGAGGACTTATTGAACCTCCAGCACACATCCCCCGCTCCGCTTCCCACTGCTTGCTGTTGCAACGTGGTTCCTCCTGGACAAAAGGAACGCCCCGTGCCTGCATTGGCCCCTGTCGCCCCTTTACCCCCACCCCCTCCCCCTACACTTACCCTGGCAGACATCTGGGTCAACCACATGTTAATGTCCTCCGTGCCCCAAGATAATAATTTGTTTTCTTCCATCTTGTCCCTAAACTTCTCGTTATAATTTAATCATGCCCACCCTTCATGTGTCTGTGATGCTTCCAAAATCGAATCAGCATAGGACAGCATCATCCCATACTGCTCCGGATTGTGCTGGCCCCATACACTTGCCAGATGCAAAAAAGCTCTGGTCCAGTTCACTACATTGCGAGAGACCTTCTCGACTTGTCCTACTTTTTCATCCTCCTTCCACTTTTTCTTACTTTCCCCTGAACACTTCAGACCCTCTAACAGTCGGAAAATATCAATATATTGACGCTTCTTAATCTTACGTCGCAAATTCTTCGGAACTCCCTCCCACAACTCAGAGAAAAACACTACCGTAGAAGCTCTGCCCTCTAACCTACCCACTGCTGCCCCACTACCGCTCCCTCCTTGCCGCCCGCACTCGGCTCCAGATGACGATGACAAATCAGAGGATGACAATGAAGACGATTCCAATCCGTGATGCGGCCTACAGGAATGCTTCCTTTTCTTGTGCGCTTTTCCCCCTCTTTTCTCACGCGAGCTACTCCTCTCTAACACTTCCTCACGTGCCGCTTGCAACTCACTCGTCACCCCTAAGTCTGCTGCCACTGCCGCCGAAGGACGAACAGAAGACCGGCTGAGATCCTCATTCTGCCAATGCCACTCCTCTTCTCCTGCGGCATTCGCCTCTACCGCCTCACTCCTCGCTGCCGATATTCCAGAATCCAAGTGTGCCGCTCGCGATTGTCCTCCTACTCCTTGCACAGCCGCAGGTGGATGCATTACTGGAACCTGTGGAGAAAGAAATGGAAAAGGAGGGGGGGAATAGCCGAGGACCACACAGGTTGCCACGTCCCCTACCATTCGGCTGTGGAGGGACCTTGTCCACCCCCAATCCAATGTGCCCATGCTGGATGCCCTCCCATTGACCCATAACCCCCTTGCCCTGCTGGCCAGCCTATTAGGGAAGCCACACCTCGCCCTCTGAAACTGTATGCCCCAGGAACATACACTTCGCTATCACCAATACTCCCTGCTCCCCCCAAACCGAACTGTGTAGCATCCTACAGCCCTCACTCCGGGCCATTCCCACCTGAGTAATCAGCTGTTCCCTCAACACTGTTAGTGCCCTGCTCCCCTCGACGTGTGTGATCAAACTCTTCCACCACCCCACAACTCCTTGTCCGCGACTGCCCACATATTCTCGGTCCTCGCAACCTAGGCCCCGTCTTACCCCTCCCCCGTGAAGCTTATGATCCCCCTCGGCCTCATGGGGGCCCCCTTGCTCTTGGATATCCCCAACGTGAAGACACCAAGCCCCTCTGACCCCTAACTCCCCTTGCACTCTCCCCTTCTGCCCCCGCACTTTCAGGGTGTTCAACAGCCGTCCCTTGGGCATGGATGACACGCCCCCCTATGTCCCTCCTCGCCCGGCCAGGTCCACGAACTCCGACCTGCCTTCCTCTGCAGTCAGGCATCGTCTATACTTTATAACCCGCCTTCCAAAGGCAGTGACTGGCCTGCTTTCCTGGGAATATTTTTACCTCATCTCCTGTATGCTGACTTGTTAAGTACCCAAGCCAATATTGCCTTCTTACTCAAACCCAGGAACAGCCTCTTTTTTTTTTTTTTTTTTTTTTTTTTTTTACTTTTAGATTCACTGCCCTCTCCCCAACCCCAGGGAATGCCAAATGCTAAGTAACCATGGACTCTGGGCTCCTTCTCCAGCCCTCTAACCCAAGGCTACTCCTCCACTCCCTTTTCCGTTCTTTATATTATTTTATTTATTTACTATTCAGATTTCTTTAAATCCCCCGGACCACAACACTTGCCTTCAGCCGCAACCTCACTGTTGTGCTCTGCTCACCACTGCTTCACGTTGCCCGTAAGTCTGATCCAGCGTGGTATCGTTCACTCGGGCACCTGCAGTCTCCTCACCGCTCCGCCTCCATTCTTCTCTCCCACCAGAGCACCCACTCAGTAGCCTGTCATTCCCGATGACACCACACCTGGAGTCCCCTCGCCGCTCAGCCTCCGCTGCTCCCCCAACCACACCCGCGGCTGCTCCGTCCTCCGTTGATCCCATCACTGCCGACTCACAGCAGCCCGAGCAGAAGCCAGCCAGCCGAAAACCTGCCACTGCATGGGGAGCAGGCGAAACTGTTGGCATCCACACTCCTCCCACCTCTTCTGTCGGCATGCTCCCTGCCCATTGGCTCCCCGTGCTACACACGCCGCGGAGCCAATGATTTTGAAGGATGCCAAGAGCGTCCACGGTGCCACAGACCTCCACCCCCACGGACGCGCGCAGGGTCCTAGCACCGGGCTGAGCACCTGGTTACATGCATCTGCCGGGACCCTGCCCACATCCTTTCAAATCCTTTTTTATTTTTTTTAATTTCATAATTTTTAACCATACCTACAAAGCAAGTATACAAGAAACATGACTGAAATCAAATACAAGAAAAGATCAAGTACCAAAAGATATCATAACAATCCAATAGCCCACAAAATTGGGGAGGAGAAGAATCTTTTTTAAGATACGGTGACCCAGAATTGCACACAATATTCAAGGTACGGTCGCTCCATAGAATGATACAGAGGCATTATAATATCCTTTGTTTTATCTCCATTCCTTTCCTTATGATTCCTAGCATTTTATTTGCCTTCTTGGTGCTGCTGCACACTGGGCGGAGGGTTTCAATGTATTATCCATGATGATGCCTTAATCTTTTTCCTGGGTGGTGGTTCCTAATGTGGAACCTTGCATCGTGTAACCATAATTTGGGTTGTTCTTTCCTAGGTGCATAACTTTCAACTTGTCCACTTGTTTCCAGTTTTCATCATTTGGCTCCTTTTTCAATTTCCTGATAGATGCTTTTTTGACTACCACAGCCTCTCTGACCTCCCCTTTAAACCATGCTGGCAGTTTTTTGTACTTATTTCCAATTTTCTTAAAGTGTGGAATACAGCTGGTCTGGGCTTCAAGATAGTATTTTTAAACAACGCCCATGCTTGATGTAAATCTTTAATCTTTGCAGCTGCTCCTCTTTAGTTTTTTCTTAACGGTTTTCCTCATTTTATCATAGTCTCTGTTTTGAAAGTTAAAAGGCAGCATTGTAGATTTCCTTGCCATCTTTCCTCCATTTAGAAAATCAAACGCGATCATGCTATGATCACAATTGCCAAGTGCCCCAACACCTTTATCTTGCACTAGATCTTGTGTACCACTAAGGACTAGATCCAAAATGGCTTCCCCTCTTGTTGGTTCATGAACCAGCTGCTCCAAGAAGCAGTCATTTATTTCATCTTGAAACTTTATCTCCCTAGCATGTACTGCCGTGATGCTGACACAGTAGATACCAGGGTAATTGAAAGCACCCATTATTATCACTGTAATGTAACTTTTTGTTAGCTTCCCTGATTTCTTTGAGCATTTCATCATCCTTTTATTCATTCTGGCCAGGCGGTCAATAGTACACCCCCACTGCCATTGCCTTCGCCTTTTTACAAGGAACTTCAATCCATAGAAATTCTACCATGTATTTTGTTTCCTGCAACATTTTAATCCTGTGTGACTCAATGCCCTCTCTAACATAAAGCGCAACCCCTTCACCAATTTGATTTACTCTATCATTGCAATATAATTTGTACCCAAGTATCAGTGTCCCACTGGTTGTCCTCCTTCCACCAGGTCTCTGAGATACCAATCATATCTAACATCTCATTTAGTGCTATATATTCTAACTCTTCCATCTTATTTTTTAGACTTCTAGCATTTGCATACAAGCATTTTAGAGGTTGTATTTTATTCATATTAATCTGGTTATCGGTAGGCAGGAGTAATTTTGAATCTTTAAGTTCTCTCTATTATATACTTAAGGGCATTTGGGTGACTTTTATTTTTATTGGAACCTCTCTGTTGATATGCCCTAACTTCAATCTTTTGCTAGTATCCTTCAAAAATACATTGTTCCGAAGCATGTGCTCTTGGGCGACTGTTGGCTTTCCCCTATTATCTAGTTTAAAAGCTGTTCCATCTCCTTTTTAAAGATTAATGCTAACAGCCTGGTTCCATCCAGGTTTAGGTGGAGCCCATCCCTTCAGAAAAGCCCCTCCTTTCTCCAAAATGTTCCCCAATTCCTAACAAATCCAAACCCCTTTTCTTTGCACCATTGTTTCACCCATGCATTGAGACTCCGGAGCTCTGCCTGCCTTTTGGGTCCAGCGCATGGAACAGGAAGCATTTCTGAGAATGCTACCCTGGAAATTCTGGATTTCAACTTCCTACCTCAAAGCCTAAATTTGGCCTCCAGAACCTCCCTACCACAACATAAATACTGGCAAATTAGATGCAATGCACTGATAGGCAAAGAGAAAATTTGAAAAGAAGCATGCTCGGAAGTTAAAACCCATAATAAAAACATTTTCAAGTACATTTGTAGCAAAAACCCTGTGGGAGAATCAGTTGGACCATTACATGATAAAGGAGTAAACAGGGCACTAAGGGAGGACATGGCCATAACGGAGAGACTGAATGAATTTGTTGCTTTGGTCTTTACTGAAGAAGATGTAGGAATGTTACCTGTGCCAAAAATGATATTTATAGGTGATGTGCCAGAGGAATTGAAATAAATCTTGATAAACTAAGAAGAACTATTACAGCAATTTAATAAACTAAAAGCAGCCATTCACTTGGACCAGATGATATACATCCCAGAATGCAACTATGAGATTGCAAACATAATATTAGTAATCTGTGAACTATCATTAAAATCATCTGTAGTACTAGAAGAACAGAGAGTGACCAACATAGCATCAAGTTTTAAAAAGATTTCCAAGGGTGATCCACGAAACTTAGTGAGCCTGATGTAAATACCGGGCAAAATGGTAGAAACCAATAAAAAGAATAAAGTTACTGAGCATATAGATAGTCATGGTTTAATGGTAGAAAGCCAACATCGATTTATCCAAGGAAAGTCTTGTTTTACTTATCTGTTATACTTTTTTGAAGGTACGAATAAACAGGTAGATAAAGGTCAGCTGGTTGATATAAGGCAGTGGTTCTCAACCCAGTCCTCTGGGACCCCCATTCAGGTTTTCAGGATATCCACAATGAATATGCATGAGATAGATCTGTATGCACTACTTACATTGTATGCAGATCTATCTCATGCACATTCATCCCCGTGGGAGCAGAATCGCAGCACAGTGGCTGAGCATCAGGAACGTGCCCCTATTCAGGCACCCCAGACGTCCAGCCATTTACCCGGTTACCTCAGTCAGTCTCCTCAATGAAGCTGCGGTGAATGGCTGCTGCCAAAAAGTTCCTTTCCCCACAGCTGGACCCCGATCCAGCCTTCCATGGCGAGGGTCTGGCTGCAGGGAACTTCCTGAGCACCTGCCTACCTTTTTCCCTGCTGGCCACCACCAAAACGCCACGTCCAGCCGACATACAGGGTCGACCTCAGAATAGGCCTTGTACATCCGGGGAGATGACCTACCCTCACTCCTCCCTCATTCCGCCCCATCTAAGGCTCCCCAAACAACGCCGATGTTCATATGGGGAGCCATTTGCCGGCAGCCGCATTTGCACAAATAGCGGAGATGTATATCCAGGCTTGACTTACATTTCTGTTATTCATGCCACAGAATGACTCCCATTGTGGATACCCTGAAAACCTGACTGGACTAGGGATCCTAGAGGACTGGGTTGAGAACCACTGATATAGTGTGTCTGGATTTTCAGAAAGCTTTTGACAAGGTCCTTCATGAGAGACTTTAGCAGAAATTAAAAAGTCATGGGATAGGAGGCAGTGCACTATTGTGGATCAGGAACTGGTTAAAAGATAGAAAACAGAGAGTAGGGTTAAATGGAAAAAATTCTCACTGGAGAAAGGTGAATAGTGGAGTATCCCAGTGATCTCTACTAGGCCTGCAGCATTTTAACATATTCATAAATGACCTTGAAAATGGAATAATAAGTGAGGTGATCAAATTTGGAGATTACACAAAATTATTCAAAGTTGTTAAGACACAGGAGGATTGTGAAAAATTGCAGAAGGACCTTAAGAAATTTGGAGACTGGGCATCTAAATGACAGAAGAAATTTAATGTGGATAAATACAGAGGTATGCTTTTAGGGAAGAACAACCCAAACTATGGTTACATGATGCAAGGTTCCACATTGGGAATTGCCATCCTGTGAAAAGATGTAGGCAACATCGTGGATAATATGTTGAAACCTTCTACCCAGTGTGCAACTGTGGCCAAGAAAGCAAATAGAATGTTAGGACTCATAAGGAAAGGAATGGAGAATAAAACAAAGGATATTATAATGCCTCTGAATCGTTCCATGACTTAATCCCACCTTGAATATTATGTGCTCTTCTGGTCACCATATCTTAAAAAGGATATAGTGGAATTAGAAAATGTACAGAGAAAAGTGACCAAAATGATAAAGGGATGGAAGGATACACCTATGAGGAAAGGCTTAAAAGATTAGGGCTCTTCAACTTGGAAAAGAGAAGGCTGAGGGGAATTATGATGGAAATCTAATGAACGAAGTAGAATGGATAAATGTAGATTAGTTGTTTACTCCTTCAAAAAAATAGAAAGACTAGAGGAAATGCACATTTAAGACTAATTGTAGAAAATATTTTTTCACTCAACGCTTAATCAAACTCTGGAATTTATTACTGGAGAACATAGTAAAAGCTGTTAGTGTTTCTGGGTTTAAGACAGATTTGGGCAAGTTCCTGGAGGAAACACCATAAGCCATTTTTAAAGTGGACTGTGGAAATCCACTGCTTAACCCTGGAACAAGCAGCATGGAATCTGTCTACCTTTTGGGATCCTAACAAGTGCTTGTGACCTGGATTGGCCATTGTTTGAAATAGGATACTGGACTGCATGGGCCTTTGGTCTGATCCAGTATGACATATCTTATGTTCTTATGTTCACCTTCCCCACCATGGCAGGTATAGAGGTGACCACTTTTGTATCAGTTGTTACCTGTGCCTGAAGTCTGGAGGCTTTCTAAGCTAGATTCCTCCAGAGTATCAAAAAAATCACTCAAGTATTTGAAATCTATTGGATCCCAATGAGTTGGTATATAGGAGAAGTCCTCCTTAACAACAGACTGCCAAAAACATCAGAATGTCATCTATGTACAAGTATATCTTACTTCCAACATTTCATTTCATTATTGGTTCTCATGCCACAAGCTAATGCTTCTATGGCAATATAGAAGCGTAAGGGACAGAGGAGGTAGCCCTGACGCATACCCCTTACTAACACAAACCTTTCCGAAAAAGCATTATTAACTCAGAGGAATGCATGGAGAGGAGTGATACAGCATTTAACCCCAATAAATGAACTGCTCTCCTAATCCCACTCATTTCAGGGCATAGAACAGGTACTCTCACTCTAACCTGTTGAAAACCTTTTTCTGCATCAAGTGAAAGCGCTGCCAACGCAAATGCTACCTGCCGAGCATAAGAAGATAAGCTACATAAAATTCTTATGTTGTTGAATGAGAGCCTTTATTTTATGAGCCCAGTCTAATCTTTCTGGACAATTTTTGCAATCACCAAATAGTCTAGTTGCCAGAAGCTTCGCAAAAATCTTTCAATCAGTATTAAGTAGGGATATGAGTTTTTAATTTTGACATACAAAGGATCTCTGTTAGGCTTTTCAAGAACAATGAGCATCGCTTCCAAGAAGGTATCCTCCGCTTCACCTCTTAATGTAAAGTCTTGATATATCTGCAAACGTAGGAGAAAGAAATCCTCATTAAAAAGCTGTCAAAATTCCACCATAGTAATACTGATGGCCGCTTGATTCTCTCTCTCCCGGGAATCCTGTCATAAATCCTGCCTCACCCAAGTTAAAACGACTCCAGTGACCGTCCCAAGAAGGGGAAAGTGTGAAATGGCTACTGGTAAGCCTACCCGTCTGGAATTTAATGCTGCTACGAATACCGGCGTAAAGAGGCCAAAGCCTGATCCCCTTTCACCACAGAAGGCTGTCAGCCCGTGGGAGAATGCGGATGGCATGCAAGAGCTCCTGGCAGAGAACAGAGTGGTGAGAGAAATGGTAGCGGCAAATTGAGAAATGCTGAGTGGGGTGCAGGCCAACATTGCAGAGCTGAAAGACTTAAAAGAGCAAATAAACGAGCTGTCGAAAGGATGAGGGGGCTCAAAACTAAAGTGGATATACATGAAGAACGCCTAAAGATGACTGTGGCAAACAATAAAAGAATCGCCACACTGGAGCAGAGTCTTGAGGACCTCAACAGAATGCGCAGAAACAACATTCATCTGGTCGGTGTGCCGGAGGGCACAGAAGGAAGAGATATGATGGAATTTCTACAGAAAAATATCCCAAAGCTGTTGCGGCTAGAATTTGAGCTGCCATTCGAGATTGAACGAGCGCATCGTGTACCTGCGCAGGCTGGCCCTCAAATGCGGCACCCAAGACCAATTATCAAACGCCTTCTGAGACATCAAGTCATCAAAATCATGGCCACGGCAAGAACTCTGGCACCGATGCAGTTCGAAGGTCATAACATAGCTTTCTTCCCGGATTTCAACAAGCCTACCGTGGAGAGGCAGAAATAACTGCTGGCCCTTCAACGTCTCCAGGCCCGGTATGAGTTGTTCTCCCAAGCAAGGCTCAGAGTGACTGTGCACAACCAGATGAGAACATTCAAGGACCCGCAGGCCCTGCTTGCATTCATTGAGGAACAAGAAGCTACGGTGATGCGATAGATGTCTGTAATCGCGAGGAGGAATAGCGAAACTGATGGAGGAAGTTCATCCTTGGAACGGAGCCTGATAATGGACTTTCTGGAGGCCCAAAGAGTGGTATTTGGCTCTGATAAAGTGTGCAGTACAAATTCTGTATATACACCGCAGAGGCCGGAAGGAAGAACAGATAAGAGTAATGTTCTGTGGAAGGGACATACTATCAGAGATTTTCATATGTATAATGAATAGGGGAAAGGGGAGGTGGGGAAAAAAAAAGAGAAGAAAAAAGAAAAAAAAAGTACAAGGGGGATGGAAAAGAGTCTACGGGGTTACATGGAGATCAGGGAGGAATATAATGAGTAAAAGGAGCAGGGGTTGAATGGTAGCCTTGCATCCAATGGCTCACCCAGGGTGTGTCTTGAGTTTAAGAAGGGGGTTGTCTCCATGGTGGTGTAATGGGAATATGAAGCAATGTATGATGTATAAAATCAATACTAAAAGCCCTAAATGGGTCATCGGTATGGCAACTCTGTGCTATGGGGACGATTAAGGTGCTTTCTCTGAACATAAAGGGAATCAATAATCCGATTAAGTGGAAAAGAATCCTATTGTAAGAAGGAGGGGCAGACGTTGTTCTACTTCAGGAAACCCAGTTGTCCTCTGAGGAAGCAAAGAAGCTGGGAAAGGGGAATTATGTCCTTGCAAGGCATTCCACGGCACACCAGAAGAAGAACGGAGTAATAATTCTGGTGCGGAAGGCCTTGCAACTGTTGATTGAGCAACACCGAGCAGACCCAGGTGGGAGATGGGCAAAGGTCCTGGTTCAGATCGGGGAAAAAAAGCTTGTCATAGTAAATGTGTATGGTACAAACTGTGACGTTCTTTTCTATCAGAAGATCGCAGAGGAGATACACGAGATGAGTTCCCATGAGATCATTCTGGGGGGAGATTTCAACTTGGTTTTCGACCCTCTGATGGATCGGCAGCCGTATAGGTCCCAAAGGCCAAGTAGGGCTGCTGCAGTGCTTCTCTCCTTAGCACAAGAGGTGGGTCTATCAGATATATGGCGCATAATGCATCCCACGGAAAAGGAGTTCACCTTTTACTCCCTGCCACACGGGTCACACTCCCGGATCGACTTTTTTTTAATCTCTAAGTCCTTAGTAGCTTCAGTGGGAGAAGCGAGAATATGTAGCACCACTGTATCTGATCATGCTGCAGTAGCTTTAACCCTGGCAGCAGGGGAGGGGCCTTCGCATAGCTTGGGCTGGTTCTTTCATAGAACAATACTAGAAGATTCGGCCTTTTATGAAGAAATTAAGGTGGCAATTAAAGATTATTTTTCTATAAACCTTCCAGCAGATACAGCAGGGTGGGCCTGGTGGGAGGCCTTTAAAGCCTCTATGCGGGCTAAGATAACTAGTTATTCTATAAAAGAGGCCAGACAAAGGAAGGCAAAACTGGCTGGACTTGAAGCCCAAATACTGTCTGGCAAGAGACTCTTGTGGGCCAGATCGGATCCCTGCATTCTGGTCCGTCTACAAAAATTAAGATATCAGTACAATAATATACTAAGCTCAGAGGCTGGAAAAATAAAACACGGGCAGAATGCGAGATACTATTTAGAACAAAATAAGACAGGTGGTTTATTGGCCTCAACATTAAAACCCCGAGCTGAGAAAGCAAGGATTGAAGCACTTAGGAATAATTAACATGGCCTTCTTACCAAGGCCACTGATATAGTTGATACATTTAGGTCCTTTTACTCTGATCTGTATTCCACTGCAGGAGAGGAAAATGAAGCGGCCTGTCAGGAATTCTTAGAAAATATACCGCACCCTGTTCTTACAATTCAGCAAGTTGAGGATCTCGATAAGCAGTTCACAGAAAGTGAAATACGAGCCGTACTTAAGAAGGGAAAAAAGGGTAAAGCGGCAGGCCCGAATAGTATTCCTATAGAGTTCTACCAAGCTTTTCAGGTTGATATGGCTCTTGAAAAGATGGTATACATCCAAGGGTGTTGAAGGAACTGAAATATGAGATTGCAGACCTGCTATTAGTAATCTGTGAATTTTCTTTAAAATCATCTGTAATACCTGAAAATTGGAGGATCGCCAATGTAACGCCAATTTTTAAAAAGGGTTCCAGGGGTGATCCGGGAAACTACAGACCGGTGAGCCTGACGTCAGTACCGGAAAAAATGGTAGAAACCATCATAAAGAAGAAAATTGTTCAGCATGTACATAGTCATGACCTAATGGGAGACAGCCAACATGGCTTTAGACAAGGAAGATCTTGTCTTACTAATCTGTTATGTTTTTTTGAAGGTGTGAATAAACAGGTGGACAAAGGTGAGTCGGTTGATATAGTGTATCTGGACTTTCAGAAAGCCTTTGACAAGGTCCCTCATCAGAGACGTTTGGCAAAACTAAAGAGTCATGAGATAGGAGGCAGTGTACTATTGTGGATCAGGAACTGGTTAAAAGATAGAAAGCAGAGGGTAGGGCTAAATGGCCAATTTTCCCAATGGAGAAAGGTGAATAGTGGTGTACCCCAGGTATATGTGTTGGCTCCGCTGCTTTTTGACATATTCATAAATGACCTGGAAAGTGGAATAACGAGTGAGGTTATCAAATTTGCAGATGACACAAAACTATTTAAAGTTGTTAAAACCCAAGAGGATTGTGGAAAATTGCAAGAGGGTCTTGATAAATTGGAAGACTGGGCATCAAAATGGCAGATGAAATTTAATGTGGACAACTGCAAAGTTATGCACCTAGGGAAGAACAACCCAAACTATGGTTACACAATGCAAGGTTCCACATTAGGAACCACCACCCAGGAAAAAGATTTAGGCGTCATTGTGGATAACATATTTAAATCCTCGGCCCAGTGTGCAGCGGCAGCCAAGAGAGCAAATAGAATGCTAGGTATCATAAGGAAAGAAATGGAAAATAAAACAAAAGATATTATAATGCCTCTATATCGTTCCATGGTGAGACCGCACCTTGAATATTGTGTGCAATTCTGGTCACTGTATCTTAAAAAGGATATAGTGTTATTAGAAAAGGTTCAGAGAAGAGCCACCAAAATGGTAAAG
Organism: Ichthyophis bannanicus; assembly: GCA_033557465.1. Lineage (NCBI taxonomy): Eukaryota > Metazoa > Chordata > Amphibia > Gymnophiona > Ichthyophiidae > Ichthyophis > Ichthyophis bannanicus. Next base: position 1,081,965,277 of record CM066032.1, read on the forward strand.
GGGATGGAAGGATACTCCTATGAAGAAAGGCTAAAAAGATTAGGGCTCTTTAACCTGGAAAAGAGACGGCTGAGGGGAGACATGATTGAAGTCTATAAATTAATGAATGGAGTGGAATGGGTAAACGTAGATCGATTGTTTACGTTATCAGAATATAGAAAGACTAGGGGACATGCAATGAAGCTACAGGGTAAACTATTTAAGACTAATAAAAGAAAATATTTTTTCACTCAACGTGTAATCAAACTCTGGAATTTGTTACCGGAGGATGTAGTAAAGGCTGTTAGTGTAGCTGGGTTTAAAAAAGGTTTGGACAAGTTCTTGGAGGAAAGGTCCATAAACCATTATTAAGAAGGGACCCAGGATATCAATGCTTGACCCAATACAAGCACTGTGGAACCTGTGTCTTTTGGGGAAACTGCTAGGTACGTATGACCTAGATTGGCCACTGTTGGAAACAGGATACTGGGCTTGATGGACCTTGGTCTGACCCAGTATGGCATATCTTATGTTCTTATTTAGCAAGATACGTTTTGCTTAAACAAGGTGCGCTCTGGTGCACAGAGGTGGTCAAAGGGTGGAGGCCAATCTGGGTAGAATTGGAGGCTAGAGTGACTTGGCCGATCCCCCTGCCCTTACCCCTTACTAATAGGTATGAGGTATTCTGACTCCTCCAAGGTTTCCAACACGGTAGTAGCAACACAAGAAGCTTTTAAATTCCTAGCAGGTATATTGGGGGAAGAAAACCCGCCCTCTTTTTCAATGCCTGTATGGAACAACCCCATGTACAAAATCGGTAATAGTATAGTTTCCTGGAAAGGGTGGCAGAGGAAAGGGATCTGGACGCTGGGGCAGCTTGTCTGGACTGGAGGCTGAAAGACTTTCACAGAACTTCAGGCGGAGTTTGAATTGCCCGCCAGCTGCCAGTTTCAGTGTCTCCAGCTAATGAACTGCTTAGTAAAATCTAAGATTGATGTTAGCAACCTTTTGAAGGACTGGGGCCTACAGAAGACGGTAGTCTCTTGTACAAGGAAAGTTGGCGCGATTTCAAAACTATATGCGCTGCTAAGAGATGGCTGTTTAATCTGGTACCGAGACCAGGGAAAAAATGGGAGGAAGAGTTGGGTATATCTATCTCTCCACAGCAATGGTCCCTACTATGGACCAAAGTGAATAGAGCTTTTAGAGCAGCGGCCTTAATCCAAATACTATATTTCATGACTCACCGAGCATATGTCACTCCCAGCCGACTTTCTAGATGGGCCCCCGAGGTAGGAAACAAATGTTGGTTATGTGAGGCACACTTGGGCACATTAAAATATATGGTCTTTGATTGCATTTACATTCAGAGTTTTTGGATATTGGTATGGGAGAAGATCCAGTGTATTCTTCACTTTCAGGCACCTCTGTCATGGCAATTTGTGATTCTACGCTCTGAATGTGACAACCTTCCACTAGAGAAAAGGAATCACTTTTTGTACAGCTTCATGGTTGCCATTGCGTTGAAGTTGATCATAATTTTTTGGAAAGATTCCAGTAAATTGGATGAGCATTATTGGTGGAACCTGGTCTGCCTATACACCAGTTATGAAAAAGCACAGGACACAGTGTGCAGACAGAGGTGTTTGAAAAGATGGATTGATTCTCTGCAAGAAAATTCGCAGAACAGCACCTTGGGGCTAGTAGATCACAAGTGGAAATGTCTAGACGATTATGTGGCAAAAGCAAGAACAAATGTGTGATAAGTATACTCTGTATCCAGGGCTTGAAAACCAAAGGTTGTATCATACTGTCAATTGAAGATATTGACCACATGGAGATGGGATGGATGGGGGGAAGGGAGTGTTTTGTTCGTGTAACATTATGTGTGAAGTGTTGATGTTGGTTGTAGTTGAAATTATTAAATAAAAATTAAAAAAAAAATTGTGCAGAAATCCTGGATAGGACCAATCCTCCAGTTGTCCATCTTTCCTAGTTCCATAGTGATTCTGCATCCTGTGCTTGGTCTGGGAGCATACGATCTTCAGTGGAATTACTAAAGTCATACGGATAGGGAGGGCTGTCCAAGTATCTATACTCATCTGACTTGTTGAAAGGTATGGTGGCATAATCAAGTGCAGATTTCAGCCACTTTGTGGAGGGATTGGAGAGTCCTTTAGGTAGTATACATTTAACAGTTTCCAGTGGTCCAACAATGATGTCCTGTGATCTAGATAGATCTTGGGTGGGTGTCACAGGGATACTGGTGACATTTAGAAGCAGAGTAGAGTTGTTCATTAGAAACTTCGGCAATAGTTGAAGTAGCAGAGCTTTGGACGATCCCTATGCTTGTCGCAGACAGAGGTTATCTTCAGGGCACAGAACTGAAAAGGAAAGGTATAAGGATCTATGTCTGGTATGTTATCCTGTGTCCTCTGAGATGAGGTTAATATGTCTGGTAACTAGGGAAGCCTTTTTCTGAAAGTCGTGGTTGCTGTGTGAATGCTTTTGGATAAATATTTAAATAAGGAGTTTTTTACTCTCTTGCCAAGGCGCAGTATATCTAATAAGGGTTCTTGGTCTGCCTGACACTGGAGATTTGGAGATAGATGCAGCCGAAGGGGGACAGTCTGTCTCAGCCTATAGCAGAAGTGGGCTGATAACTAGTGAGAGAGCTTGATTTTTTTAATTGAAACTATAGCCATAGTTTTCTTGAGGATCTATGTCAGGATGGCTGTCACACTTCAGTTCACTGAGTTGGAGGAGAGCTCTCTGGAAGGCCATAAGGAACAGTCAGAACTTCCTCCAGAACCTACGCATTTCAATTTTCCTGATGCTTTTTGCTTTGCCTCTGAGGAAGAGGAGGAGTTCTCACCCAAGTGTCTAGCAGTGGTTCTCAACCCAGTCCTCTGGTACCCCAGGCCAGTCAGATTTTCAGGATTTCCACAATGAATAGGCATGAGATAGATCTGCATGCACTGCTTTCATTTTATGCAGATCTCTCTCATACATATTCATTGTGGATACCCTGAAACCCCAACTGGACTAGGGGTCCCAGACGACTGGGTTGAGAACCACTGGGCTAGAGGCTTTCATCTTGGTGGTGCTCTTTCCCACAGGTGCCTGCAGAGCCTGCAGGTCCCCCTTTCTCTTGAACAGCTCAGTAATATCCCTTTCCTTACCATCTTCCTTCCAGTGACTACAGCAGTCTTCCAGTGCCTTCCCATTGGATGGTTCCTAACACTGTCTTGTTGCTAGACAGGAAGGTTTACAGTTCATTTAGGAAGGGCTGAGGAGAGAGATTTACAGATACATTTTAAATTCTGAAAATATTCTAACGCTATAGCCATCCTTCTGGCTTTCAGTCATGAATGCAAAAGTCTGTAGAATGCTGAAAAAAGCCAGACATCTGACAAGCCTAACCTCCTAAATCCTAAGCACGTCTGTCAGTGCCCTTCTAAATATTTGTGCCCAAAGCACATGTATAGTTTGCCTATGCTTTAATCCAACCCTGGCTCCAATATTTTGATAATTTCCACTATTGAGAATAATCCAGTAGTGCAGCATTCATGATGGCTTGTACTCTGGAAAAAATCATGATTGCCCCTACTTACTAAACCATGTTAAGTGTTTAACGTGGGTTTTAACATGCATTAACAGTTCATACAAAGCTCCAAAGACCATTAATGCACCACATTAATTTTAGGGAGATTTTAGAAAGGACATCCAAGTGCAATCTGAACAAAAAGGAGGCAGAACCAGGTGCAGACATGATCTCACAAACATGGACATGCCCGATGTGGATGTCTGCAGGGGCATCTGCATAGACATCCCCAGATTAGTATTCCACAACCTGGACCTCTAGACATAGCTTAATGGTTAGAGTAGTGTGTTAAGAACAGGTAAGCCAAAGGTCAAATCCTGCTACCACTATCAATAAGATTGTGCTGAGTACTGGGGATGGTGGAGTGCTTTCTCCTCTACGCCTCTCTGGATGTTTTTCAGCCAATATAAGCACTTTTCAGATGCTTGCACAACAACGGACATTTCTGAGATGAGGCAGAAACATCCAGGTTCCTGGGAACTCCTCTGTTCACACGGACGTCCCCAGAGTCGGCTTCTAAAATGGCTCCGAAGACATCACTATGCCCATTTCCAGATGCCCAAAGCATGAATATGGCTTCTAAAATGACCCCTTAGCGAATATTAACTGACATATAAAATTCCTAACATGGAATTTCATATTAGGGGGCAAGGTCAGGATGGGAAAGTGGCAGGGAGCACACCTTACAGTTAATGCAAGTGTCAAAGTGTGTTAATTGTTAGCATGGCAGATAACACCAAAGAGTCAACTATACATCCAGATGGGTAGCTACTGTCACTTAACCCTTCATTGCCTCGAATACAAACTTAGATTGTTAACCCTCTGGGGACAGAAAAATGCCTTCTGTACCTGACTGTAACTCACCTTGAACTTCGGAAAAAGGCAAGAACTAAATCCATTTCCCCCCTTAGATAGCTGCATTCTGTATTCATGGCCGCACCATTAACACATGATATGTTATCTTCAAATCCTTAAAGTGGCTTAGTAAATGGGGGCCAATACAAAATACATTTTAAATGACGCACCGTGGTTGACTCAGCTAATACTGCATCACAACTGAACGCTGCTCTACAGTAGCATTATGTAATATACTGTAGATACAGCATAGCTACACTAGTCTCACTGGACCTTCAGCATCATTGAACAGATGATAGCAGCTAAATGCTGTAACCTAAAATTAATTTACTTTTGGAAATGCTACTGTTGTTGCTATTTAGCTCTAAATGAGAAAAAAAATGAGCAGTCATCAGTCAGCGTCCTTAAAGATAAAATAAATATATAGCACCAGAATGGCAGGGTGAATCTGCTTGATGTGCTGCCGTCAACCCTCTACAATATCAGAAAAATATTCACCATTCTGCAAAATCTGAAGTCTCATGAATGGAAAAATATCTGGGGATCGTCAACTTGTGGTTTTTTATCCCTTGTTGCAAAAAGATGTGCCCATATATTTCTGACTGATTATAGCATCCTGAATTTAATATGAGAAAGAGAGATACATATGTATGTAAACTTAACTATTAAGTGCTGACAGTTGCCTATAAAATCCAAAATAATTAATCTTTTGGAAGTGAAAATGCTCTAATGGCACTCCATAGCACAGATCATTCATCAAACCGCATCCATCCATCATACAGGAGCGGATAATGAGGTTGACTGAGCTGCCATGAACACTGGATGACAGGCCTTGAAATCTGCATAAGCTAGCTATCGAAGTAATTATTTATGTTTGTCCTCAAAGAAAAGAACCAGCTTCTTTAATAAATGCTATTGATTTCCTATTAAGATGTCAACAAGAGAATGTCACCTCTTTTGACACAAAATATGTCAGTTGTGATGGATAGCAGAAAGGCCTTATGCTGCTAGATTGACAATATGCTTCTTGCATTGCACAGTATGCATCAGGAGCAATGCTATTCTCTTAATGGTAAACAGATTCTAACCATTATGTTGATCCTACGTGTACACCAGTTACAGTACATGATTTGCATGCATGAATGGTACTCACTGTGGTTTTCTGGTAGCTCACTACTATATCCAGACATTGCTTTCTGGTGCTAATAGAGTAAGTAACTGAGCTGTGAAAATTGCTGGAACATATTTGCTCTTGTTTGATTGTACTGGATTTTTCAAATAAGACCTATGAGTGCAGGTTGTCAGATAAAACTCTTGATCTTCTGTGACCAGCTAATTGGTAATAGGTCTTTCTCCATGGACAAGCAGGATATTATCAGCCACACCTATGGGTGACATCAGCCCTGATGGCACAAAGTCAGACTTCCTCTCCCAAAGCCCTGCAGAGTTTAGTTAAACTATCTGGGTATGTGTGTGTCTTCCCTCCCTTCTTAGCCATTGACCTTTCCCCTTCAGTCTTTATTCATCTGCAGCTAAGTGCGGACATAGCTCTCCCTTCTCGATATTTTATTTGTGCTTTCTTTTCCACCAAATATTACTTTCTTTTTAGAAATCCCTCCCTTACTCCTCCAGAATAGCGCAACAGCTCCTAATTACTTCTCGGCCCCGACCAGAGTAGCTGTGCTCCAGCAGTGACTAGTCTGGTATGCCCGGATTTGACTGACAACTTCAGCAAAATAGTGTGATTCTTAGCCCAACCCATCCCAGACCAGACTTCCTCCAGCCACCCCAGGCAGGGGCAGCACACAGCTCTGGATAGTCGCTGTCCGCGGGGCTGATCTGGCAACTTTTACTTTTCATTTTTTGCTGGTGGTGAGGTGCAGCCATTGAAGGAGTCCTGAGGTGTTTGTTTCTGTGCAACTTATTGGGCCATGTTCCTCCACTGTTGGGTGGAGGACGGGTGTCTCAGGTCTACGCATTTTAGCTTCAGCAGAGGTGTCAAAAAAAAAAAAAAGAGATACAATAATGACTAAAGGCATGAGTAAATGGAGATGAGGATTCCGCTTACTGCAATCTCACTGTGGGACAGATGCGCTGAGCTCGATTTGGCATTTGTGGCTAGTGTCTTGTGGGGTAAAAGAATTTAACTGCTTCACCTTACCAAGCAGTCTCTCAGGGATCTCAGATTGTGCCGGACCAGCAACCCACAGGGTCTGCTGCACATTAGGTAATGCATTCCCCAACCACATGCATGGCGATTAACTTTCCTATATGGGATGTATTGTCCTCTCTCCAGTAAAATAAGACAGCCAAGAAGATTGGATTCTGAGGGCAAGATTTCCCAATTGTATATTTGAATTCTGCCTAATCTTGCGCTGTGGCCTTCAGGGTAAATATAAGACCAGTCTGTCACGTTATAGTGCATTGGTCCTCTTTTTCTTGCCTAACTTTAAAAAAGCCATAATTTAAGCAGGATGGTGCTCTAGTCACATCTTTTCTTCCTAACATGTGGATTCTGCATTGCAAGTGTTTCTGGGGTACAGTACGCGATCAGAGCAACCTGTCCGTTTTAAATAAATATATATACAGGGCTTAATTTGTAGACAAAACTAAAGTGGAACTCTGGGAAGGGCTGGAAGTGACCTATATGGCAGGGCTGGAAGTGTTTGCATACTTTGGTGAATAAACTATCTGCTTAGGCTAGGCCTGCTGTTTGGCAGGCCTAAACTAAGCCTATAGCTTACATGAAGAGTGGATGAATATTGCCACTCTCTGGATAATTTTCTGGCCTACCCTTACTCCTCCCCTAGCATGGCCCACAAATGGCCATTTAGCCCAATATTATCTGTATATTTTTTGAAAATACATAGGCTAAATAATGCATTTTCCAGCAAATACATAATTGCCTTGGATTGGGGCATATTGAATCATTCGTCTGATGTGCTGCTGTTGTTAAGAGCTGCAAGTCAGTGTCGACTCATGGCGACCCTCTGGATAGTTGTCCTAAATTGTGTTCCGTCTTCAATCAGGCAGCTCATTGTTGACAGACTGGTACCCGTATCTGCTGTTATTGTATCGATCCATCTCATTGCTGGCCTTCCTCTTTTGCTTTGACCTTCTATCTTGCCAAGCATGATGTCTTTTTCTAATGATCTCTCTCTCTTCTCATGATGTGTCCAAAGTATGAAAGTCAAAGTCTTGTCATCTGAGCTTCTAAAGAAAGCTTAGGTTTGATGCCCTCTAGTACTGACTGGTTTGTTCTTCGGCAGTCCATGGTATACGCAATATTCGCCACCAGAACCATAATTCAAAGGCATCAATTTTCTTCTTGTCTATCTTTTTCACTGTCCAGCTTTCCCATCCATATGATATTATTGAAAATACCATGGCTTGAAAGAGTCAAATCTTTCTATGGAGAGAGACATATCTGCTCTTGAGAATCTTGTCTAGGTCTTTCATAGCCATTCTGCCAAAGAGCAATGTGTCGTCAGATTTCTTGACTGCTTGTTGCTTCTTTATTGATATTTGATCCAAGTAAGTTAAAGTTGTTCATGATTTCAACTTCTTCTTCAACAATGAACTTATTGATTTTGCCAGTTGTCATGATCTTTGTCTTCTTTACATTAAGGTGCAGGCCCATTTTAAGACTATGTTCCTGGATCGTTAGAAGCAAATGTTTCAGATCATCTTCATTTCCAGACGGTAATGTGGTATCATCAGCATAGCGAAAGTTGTTAAGTCTTCCACTAATCTTCACATCTCTGTTGTCGTCATACAATCCTGCTTCTCTGATGATTTGTTAGAAACATAGAAACATGATGACAGAAAAAGACCAAATGGCCTATCTAGTCTGTCCTTCCATATCAAGAACTACAACAGTCCCCTTTTTTCCTTTAGAGATCCTCTGTATTTGTCCCATGCTTTTTTGAATTCAGTTACTGTCCTCATCTCTACCACCTCCATTGGGAGACTATTCCACGGATCCACCACTCTTTCCGTAAAGAAATATTTCTGCAAATCGCTCCTGAATCTATCCCCCTTCACCCTCATCCCATGTCCCCTCGTAGCAGAACTTGCTTTCAATTGAAAGAGGCTCCTCCCCTGAACATTTATGCCAAGGAGGTATTTAACCATCTCAATCATATCACCTCTATCCCGCCTTTCCTCTAAGGTGTACATATTAAGATCCTGAAGTCTGTCCTCATATGCTTTATAATGAAGACCACTAACAATTTTAGTAGCCACTTTCTGCACCGACTCCATCCTGTTCACATCCTTTTGAAGGTGTGGTCTCCAGAATTGCACACTATACTCCAAATGAGGCCGCACCAAAGGGGCACTATCACCTCCTCTTTTCTGTATATAAATTAAACAGGTATGGGAAAGTATGCAGCCTTGTCATACACCTTTGCTGATTTTAAACAATTCTGTTTCTCCTTCTTCAGTTCAAACTGTTGCTTCTTGATCAATGTACAGATTGTGCAAGAGAACGATCAGGTGTTCTGGTATACCCATGCTTCTTAATGTGGCCCAGAGTTTTTTATGGTTTACACTGTCAAAAGCCTTGCTGTAGTTGATAAAGCATAAATAGATATCCTTTTGGTATTCTTTAGTCTTTTCAAGGATCCATTTCACATCCGCGATGATGTCTCTCGTTCCTTGCCCTTTCCTGAACCCTGCTTGCACTTCAGGTAGTTCTTGTTCTAGGTATGGTTGTAGCCTCTGTTGAATAATCTTCAGTAGAATCTTGCCGGCATGTGGGATCAGAGCAATTGTGCAATAATTTCCATAGTCATTTGGATCACTTTTCTTTAGTATTGGTTGAAACACAGATATTTTCCAGTCAGTTGGCCATGATGTTGTCTTCCAAATTTCTTGGCAGAGCCTTGTAAGTATGGTAACAGCTGCATCAGATTGCTTTAATACTTCTATGGGAATGCCATCAATACCTGGTGCTTTGTTCTTTGATACGTCTTTCAATGCTGCTTCAACTTCTTCTTTCATCACCAATGGTTCCAGATCATAAGGTACAGGTTGAAACAACTGTTGGTCCACTTGATCTTTAGCATATAAAAATTCTTTCCACCTTTTCCTGATCTTCTCAGCATCATTCAACATAGAATCCTGAGCATCTTGTAACATTCCAATTCGAGGCTGGTATTTTTTCTTTAACTCTCGTAACTTTAGGAAAGCCAAACTTGTTCTTCCTTTAATAGTTTCTGCTTCTATTTCCTTGCATGTGTCATTGTAGTACTTTTCCTTGTCCTGTCTTGCTGCACATTGGAAATCTCTGTTGAGTTCCCGATGCCAGTCCATTTCATTTCGCTGACACCCAACAGATCAAGTTGTACATGTTCCATTTCATTCTTGATAACCTCCAACTTCCCTTGGTTCATGCTTTGTATGTTCCATGTCCCAATATGTAAGACATCTTTACAGCTTCTGACTCTCATTTCATGCGCAACTACATCAGCAGTCAGATGTCCCGAGGACTTTGATCCAACCACATCATAAATGCTGGCTTTACTCTGAAAAGTCTTCAGCTCCTCCCCAGTAGCTAGTTGAGTGCATTTCGACCTGGGGATCTCATCTTCCAGCACAATGGGTATAATTACAGAGGTACACTAAAAAAAATTTTTTTTAAACTGCCTCTAATGTTTCGATTGATTTTTACGTTTTTTGGTGCGCTGAATCCAAATCTGGTAACCAATTTGCTCCATCACGTACAGATTTTTTGCTACATTGGGTTAGCAGTTTGAGGTGAACGTTTCAGATTGAGTGCGATCGAGATAAAGGTTTCTTGGATGAATTCTTTATACTAATTGTTTAGTAGTTATTCAAATAAGAATAAAGAAAATTGTAACAAGGCAGCACATAAGAATAGAGTAATGTCAACAAAACACACTGTGATGGTAGCAAAATTGTCTGCACTTAAAACAGCCACATACATGTGCACAAACATTGAGCATATAAGAGCGAGGTTAGACACAAAGCAAAGCAAAGAAATGTGCAAAAAATGTTGTACAGGTATGTATGTAAGAATAGAAAACGCAAACCGCACCATTGCAATACATGAAGACAAACACCCGATGGTGTGAAAATAAAATTCTAATAAATGAGATCCGACACTGTGGTAATAACTAGCAAATTTTTATTTCAAAGTTTAGTAAAAATACGATATTTGTCAACACAGTTTAGATTTTAAAGTCATTCTTGGGTCAATCAATCTCCTGGTGGGCCCGTTTCTTCTTCCCCCGAATGCTTCTCTTGGTGCGCTGCTTGGCGTATTTTTCATCTGGGGTTTCCCGCAGCAGCAACCAGCAGAAATCAGCCATCATAGTGGTGTTCCATCTTCCTTGGTACCTTCTCTCTGCGTCCTTGATGTCCTGGTGAAACCTTTCACCTTGTTCTTCACTGTACGCCCCCAAGTTTTTGGGAATGTAGTTCACATGGGAGTGCAAGAAATGGACTTTCAGGCTCATGTTACAGCCTTGTTCTTTGAAGGCATTGAGCATCCTGGCAACAATATCCTTATAGTTCTCATCCCGCCTGTTCCCCAAGAATTTGAGAACAACATCCTTGAAGGAATCCCAGGCTTCTTTTTCCTTCTCAGACATCGTTTCAGCGAATGCTCCATCTGAAATGAGTTTCCTTATATCAGGGCCAACAAACACTCCTTCCTTTAGCTTTGCTTCAGAAAGTCGGGGGAACTTTGAGCAAAGGTACCGAAAGCACTCACCATCTTTTGGAAGGGACTTGATGAATTGCTTAATGAGACCCAACTTAATGTGGAGAGGTGGTAATAGAATTTTATCACGAGGTACCAAGCTCTCATGAAGAACATTTTTCTCACCGGGTCTCAAATACTCCCGAATTGGCCAGTCTTTTTTCCCCCAGTGTAGGTCGCGGGCCCGGCTATCCCACAAGCAAAGGAAGCAGGGATATTTGGTGAAACCGGATTGCTGCCCTAATAGCATGGATAGAATTTTAAAGTCTCCACAAATCATCCACTTATGCTCATCATAACGAATCTTCTGAAGAATCAGGGCCAAATTCTCGTATTTTTCTTGGAGAATAACAGAGTGAGCAATAGGAACTGAAGCGAATGTGTTGCCATTATGAAGAAGAACACCTTTTATGCTGTCTTTTGATGAATCAATGAACAGCCGCCATTCAGCAGGATCATACTTGAGTTTAAACTTTTCCATCACTCCGTATATATCGTTGCAAAATACCAAATCTTCCTCTTTGCTGAAATACTTCAAAAATTGTGTCTCGCGGTTGCGGTACCAATAAAAAGTTGTTCCTGGTGACAATAGATTTTTCTGTTTAAGCCGAGAACCTAGCAGTTGGGCAGCATCTTTTGGGAGTCCTAAATCCCGGACTAAATCATTCAATTCAGCTTGAGAGAAAAGTTCAGGTTTCGGATCTGGTTCAGTTTCAAACTCGGAAGTACTGGACTCATCGGGAAAAGCCATCTGATGAGTCTCATCATGATCAGAACCGTCCACACAAATATGATCCAAAGATTTTGGTGGTTCAGGCACAGGTACTTCGTTGCTATGAGGCATAGGCCTAATTGCTGAGGGAAGGTTGGGGTAACTTATTACGTTCTTATTTTTTAAGTTGTATCCCTTCACAATGCAAGAGCAAAAATAGCAGTCACTGCTGTGGTCTCTTTGTTCATGCCACATCATAGGTATTCCGAAACGAAATGCTTGTTTTTTACCTTTCATCCATAAGCGTAGATCTTCCTCACATGTCTTGCACACTTTGTGAGGAGCCCACGGTTTGTCTTGATCGCCTAACTTCAAACCGAAATAGGCGAAATATACTTTTTTAATAAATAAGATACATTATACATTACATTATACAAAAAGCAAGTTCTGCGACGAGGGGACATGGGATGAGGGTGAAGGGAGATAGATTCAGGAGTGATATGCGGAAATATTTCTTTACGGAAAGAGTAGTGGATCCGTGGAATAGTCTCCCAGTGGAGGTGGTAGAGATGAGGACAGTAACTGAATTCAAAAAAGCATGGGACCAACACAGAGGATCTCTAAAGGTAAAAAGTGGACTGTTGTAGTTGTTGTTATGGAAGGACAGACTAGATGGGCCTTGTGGTCTTTTTCTGTCATCATGTTTCTATGTTTCTATGTTTATAGCCTGTCCTCTCAACCTTCCCCTGGTAATGACTTTGCTTCTTCCCTAGCCTCTACAATATCTGTCCTCCTCTCCCTTCTCACTCCCCCAGCATCTTGTTCTTTTTCACACCCTGACCCCAGCATTATCAACACTAGCCCCCTTTCAGTATCATGCTCCACAACCCTAAAATTAGCCCCTTTCCTGCACCAGTCCCCTTCCATGCCTAACCTCAGTAACAGCCCATTTCTAGTCCCAGTCCCCTCCATCCCTACAATCAGCCCATTTCCAGTCTCAGTGCTCCCCAGCCCATTTCCCGCCCTAGTTTCCTTGCCCCCAGGTCCAATATCAGCCCATTTCTACCCTCCCAGCCCCAATATTAGCCAATTTCCATTCTCAGTCATCCCCCAACCCCAGTATCAGCCCATTTCCAGTCTGCCATCCCCCAATACCAATATCAGCCCATTTCCACTCTCAGTTTCCCCAGCCCCATATCAATATATTTCTAGTCCCAGTTTCCCTCAGCCCCAGTATCAGCCCATTTCCAGTCCTCCCCCAAATCCAGTATCAGTCCATTTTCAGTCACAGACCCCCCCCCCTCCCCTCAGTATTGGCCCTCTTCCACTCCCAGCCATTACATCACTTGCAACCAACTACCTCCTCTCTACCTCTTCCAGCCTGTTCTAAGTCAACACATCCATGGGAATATTTTTGTTTGCTTCCGTGGCTGTGCTGTACTGAAGCAGCCTGGCCATGACCTTTACAGTAAAACAAAATCACACTTCCTGCTTTACTAAAAGTGCCACAGCTGGGCTGCATCACTATAGCACAGCCGTGGGAGCAAACAAAAGTGTTCCCGTGGCTGTGTTAATATGGCCACAGATACCTTCTCTCTTCCTCTGCCTGCTCTGTGCCATAGCGGCCATATTAACACTTAACACAGTCGTAGGAGCACTTTCGTTTGCTCTTGCGACTGTGCTATAGTGAAGCAGCCTGGCCATGGTGCTTTTAGTAAAACATGAAGTGCTGATTCTGTTTTATTGTAAATGACACGGTCAGTCTGTTTCAGTATAGCACAGCCATGGGAGCAAACGAAAGTGCTCCTGCAGCTGTGTTAACCTTTTAGGCGCCAACGTTCCACATGTGGAACATATTTTTGCAATGATATAGCTTTATCAATTTTCAAGCAAATTAGATGAAACTTTGTCAATGAGTTTATAGACATTGACCCTCTTGAGCAAAAACAATTTTTTTTTCCAATTGGCGATATACCCCCTTCTACAGTATGCCAAAGTAGACCAAAGTTGGCACTTTATGGTTTATGTAATATATCCCTCTACAATTTTGTTCTCACATGTCCGTCTGTCTTATTAGGGTGAGATTCATACTCTGGAATGTTTTATGAGTGTGTTGGTCAGGTTTTATGCATGTCGGTAACCTATTCATGTTTTTGTGATTACTTCTTTCCGTGTGTTCCACTTGTGGAACGTTGGGACTTCCGGGTGTCATTTTTTTCATTTTACAATTTCTGCCATATTTTTTGCAGGATTGTTATTCAACTAATTCTATATAGTTATAATGCCTAAATACCGTTGCCTGACTCTTCAAGAAGCAGTAACACGCATTGCGGAAGATTCAGATGTAGAAGAAGCCGACATTTTGATTTTGCCACCCAATGATGAAATGGCTGCTTCAGACATTGAAGAAATTGATGAAGAAAATGTGGAGTCTATTGAGCCTGGCGAAGTGTGTGGTGAATTAGATCTGGATATTCAAAAAGTTGCTAATGTGGAATCCGAGGGAAGTGATCAGCTGGTAGAAAGTGACAGTGACAGTGAGCTCTTATCTAATTATCAGTCAGCTCAACCAGCAAAAAGCGTAAGTGGATAAAATCAACCCCAAAATGGATGAAGAGGGATGACTTTTTGACTCCAATGCCAGAAGCATCTCCCGAAAAATTAGCCGATCTTCGCACTGATTTGATTGATAAATCTCCCTTTCACCTCTTTATGCAAATTTTTGGTGATGATTACGTTGATCATCTTGCCAGTATGACCAATATTTATGCTCATCAGAAATTGGCAAATATCGATACAAATGGGGACGAGTTGATTCGTTTCTTTGCATTTTGCTCCTCAGTGGATACCACCAGTTGCCCAAAGAAAGTCACTATTGGTCGACCGCCGAGGATTTGAGCAATAATATTGTCCCAAAGATAATGAGTCGCAAACGTTTCCAGGATTTGAAAACTTACTTCCACATTGTTGATAATTTCAATTTGCAACCTGGAAAAGTAGCAAAAATTGAGCCATTTTACGATCACCTCACAGCACAGTTTGTGAAAGTCGGTGGAGTGTTCAGTGAAAACTTGAGTATTGATGAATCAATGGTGCCATATTACGGGCACCACAGTTGCAAAATGTTTATTCGAGGTAAGCCAATTTGATTTGGTTACAAAGTGTGGATGTTGTGCTGCCCTGCTGGGTATCCATTTTCGATGCAAATTTACACTGGTGCCAAGGAAAAAGATGGTCCTCAGTACAATGTTCCACTTGGCACTAGAGTTGTTCTTGATTTGATATCAGTTGTTGAAAATCCAAATCATCACAGCTTGTTTTTTGACAACTATTTCACTTCATATGATCTCATGATTGATCTGAAAGCAAAAGATTTTCGTGCTGTTGGAACTGTTTGTGAAAACCGTACCAGCAAGTGCCCCTTGGTTTCTTCAAAGGAGCTTGCCAAAAAGCCTCGTGGTGAATATGATTACCGTGGTGATGGTAATGTGGTGTGTGTCCGTTGGAATGACAACAGTGTGGTTACAGTCATGTCAAATTGGATGCAGCCAAAACCTCTTCAAAATGCCAATCAATATTCTGTCAAACAAAAGCAAAAAATCATTATCAAGCAGCCAAAATTGATTGGAGCTTATAACCAAAGTATGGGTGGTGTCGACTTGTTAGATCGTTTGCTAGGTAGCTACCGTCCTAAATTACGAAGCAAAAAATGGTGGTGGAATTTGTTTGCCAATGGTCTAAATATGGCCGTTGTTGCTGCCTGGCATTTGCAATGTCATCTTTTGGGCAAACA
This sequence comes from Ichthyophis bannanicus, assembly GCA_033557465.1. NCBI lineage: Eukaryota > Metazoa > Chordata > Amphibia > Gymnophiona > Ichthyophiidae > Ichthyophis > Ichthyophis bannanicus. Next base: position 1,081,980,947 of record CM066032.1, read on the forward strand.
AGCCCCGAGTCACTTGGATTTCCGCCGCGAGGTTGCTTTGGTGTCTATGAAAGTTGGACTCGAGGGCTATCGTTCTCGAAAAGGTGGCCCAACAGCTTCGATTCCCTCTGCTACTACAGCTTCAGCTAACACCAGTCACTATTTGTCTTCTACAAGCCAAGGTCATTGCATTGTCTGCTCGAAGAATACAAAAAAATGGTGCCAGTTTTGTGGCAAGCGCCTGCACGAGAAGTGTTTTCCGGATTTTCACTCTCGCTGAAATTTTCCCTTCAAGCTTTATTCTGTACAGTCATCTCCGTTTGTGTCTAATTACTTTTAAAAATTGCTTAATTGAAGTATTTGTTTGTTTCCAGTTTACGATATTCAATAAAAAAAGCAATTAAAAATTTTGAAAAAACGACGCTTGGAGGGGCCAACGTTCCACAAATGGAACATGCTTTTTCCTAGGAAGTACATATCCAATTAGCTGAAAATTTATATTTGACATATTTACATGTAGTGTACTAAAATACATAACAATTAAGTATTAGAAGCAATTGCTTCTATGAGCGGCCTCTCAAAGGTTAATATGGCCACGACACCACAGATCAAGTGGAATGATGGAACTTATACTTTTGCCTCCTCAAGAAGTACCAGAACACTGTTCTGGCACAAATTAAGCCATATATATATAGGTGAAGGGACAAATTCAAAGGCGTTAACATGGTTTCAAGCTGAAAACCACATAAATGCTGCTCACTGGTTAGTGCTGCTGGATATCCCCTCCTAGGCCAACTAGCACCCTGACGCTAATTGCCCTGAAAGAAACCATGTTTTTCCACAGTCACGAATCCTTTGATCACTGTTAAGCTCACTGAAGCCTTATTACAACCATCTTCCAAATGACGATATCAACTGTAAGTCTCAGACTGTGTTAACTTACGTTCTCTACAGGCCAATATGCAGTCCCCAGAAACAGAGGAGGCCCCCATCATGACAAACACTACTTCAACAGCACCAGGAAAGTCTCTCTTATCTGTGCTTTTCTCATCCAATGCCAATTCCAGAATTCACATGCTCTATGTTGCTGTACTTCTATCTGAAAGAAAGAAGTGGATTCAGCTCAGGCCTTTTCTCAGAAACTCAAGGCAAGTTACATTAGGGTGCATAGTTCTTTCCCTCCCTTTGTGGGCTTACTATCTAAGTTTGTATTTAAGGTAATGGAGAGTTGAGTGACTTAAGCAAGATCACAAGAAGCCATAGTGGGATTCAAACACTAGTTGCTGTGGTTCTAGGCCCCAGCTCTAACCATTAGGCTACTCCTCCATTCAAACTAGCTGAGTCAGTACATCAGATTCCATCCCTGGCTATATTCAAATCCATGCTAAAGACCCACCTCTTTGAAGCTGCTTTCAGATCCTGACTCCCTGATTCTCCTGTATAAGTCTTTGGATGGGTCCCAAGATAGTAAACTGGATTAGAAATTGGTTGACTGACAGACAACAGAGGGTGATGGTACATGGAGCTCACTCGGATGAGAGGAAGGTGATTAGCGGGGTACCTCAGGGTTCGGTCCTGGGCCCGGCACTGTTCAATATATTTGTGAGTGATATTGCTGAAGGACTGAATGGAAAGGTCTGTCTTTTTGCAGATGACACAAAAATTTGCAACAGAGTGGACTCCCCAGAGGGAGTGGATAACATGAGGAAAGATCTACAAAAGCTGGAAGACTGGTCTAATGCTTGGCAACTACGATTTAATGTGAAAAAGTGCAGTGTCATGCACTTGGGTAGCAGAAATCCAAGGGAAAAGTACACAATAGGGGGTGAGAGGTTGGTATGCACGGTTCAGGAGAAAGACCTTGGTGTGATTATCTCTGATGATCTCAAGGTGGCAAAACAGTGCGACAAGGCGGTGGCAAAAGCCAGGAGGATGTTGGGCTGCATTCAAAGAGGGATTACCAGCAGAAAGGAAGAGGTACTTATGCCACTGTACAAGTCACTGGTGAGGCCTCACTTGGAATACTGTGTTCAGTTTTGGAGGCCATATCTTGCAAAAGATGTAAAAAGACTGGAAACTGTTCAGAGAAAGGCGACCAAAATGATTTGGAGCCTGCGTCAGAAGCCTTATGAGGAGAGACTTAAAGACCTAAATATGTACACTTTGGAGGAGAGGAGGGACAGGGGAGATATGATTCAGACCTTTAAATACTTAAAGAGAAATGATGAACAAACAAACCTCTTCCAAAGACGGGGAAGCTGTAAAACTAGAGGGCATAACATGAAGCTGCAAGGTGGTAAATTGAAAGGCAATGTCAGGAAATATTTCTTCACTGAAAGGGTGGTGGATGCTTGGAATGCCCTCCCGATGGAAGTGGTGAGGGCAAACACGGTGATGGAATTCAAAACGGCATGGAACAAACACAGTGGATCCCTTTACAGCAACAGGATAAAAGCAAAATAAACAGTACCCTCTAACTTCTGAACTATCTAGCATCTGAACAAATAAGGGTGTCCTACATGGAGTGGTGGGTTCACCCCTAAACAGAAACAAAAACATGGGGAGGGGTGGCCTGCACAGAGCGACAGGTGCACCTACCCTTGCCATCTTGCTGGGCAGACTAGATGGACCATGCTGGTCTTTATCTGCCGTCACTTACTATGTTACTATGTTACTATGGTGAGACCTCATTTGGAGTATTGTGGGCAATTTATGGAGACCACACCTTCAAAAAGATATAAACAGGATGGAGTTGGTGAAGACAGTGGCACCAAAATCGTCAGTGATCTGCATTATAAAGCATATGGGGACAGACTTAAAGATCTTAATATATATACGTTAGAGGAAAGGCAGGATAGAGGAGATATGATAGAGAGATTTAAATTCCTCCGTGTCATAAATGCACAGGAGGAGAGCCTCTTTCAATTGAATGAAAGTTCTGCAACAAGGGGGCATAGGATGAGGGTGAAAGGGGATAGACTCAGGAATAATTTACGGAAATATTTCTTTATGGAAAGAGTAGTAGATGTGTGGAATAGTCTCCCAGTGAAGGTAGTAGAGACAAGGACAGTATCTGAATTCAAGAACGCATGGGACAAGCACAGAAGATCTCTAAAGGAAAAAAAGGGACTATAGTAGTTGATATGGAAGGGCAGACTAGATAGGCCATATGGGGCAGCATTTTGAAGGCATTTACATGGGTAACTGCCTTATCCGGGATTTTCAAAAGACACCTACATGGGTAGTGCCTTTCAAAAATCCCGGATAAGTCCCTAACACACCTAGATGCTATACAGTTAGCATCAGGGTGTGTTGGGGGTGTTCCGAAGGCGGAGGAAAGAGCTAAGCAAGTAGCAGTGATTTTCGATGTAACCTGCTTAGTCCGCTGCGTCTCAAAGATAGGTAAGGTTTTTCCTTGCCTATCTTTAAGGCACAGGAGCTAAGCGGGTAGCATCAAAAATCGTTGCTACCCGCTTAGCCTCAGTGTCTGCCGACACATCCAACATAACCTGGATTTTTACTTCCGTCACCACGGAAACGAAAATCTGGGTTAAGGGGTTTGGCGGGCAGGCTATGTGCTGATGCTGTGCATAGCCTGCCTAAATCAAAATCGGATCCATGGTCTTTTCTGCCATCATGTTTCTGGGTTTACCACCAATGTATGCTATAACCATTTCTCCTTTCTTCTGCCCTAATCCCCTGTTTGTTGTGTGTGTCTGTCTTGGATAGATTGTGAGGTGTTTTGAGCAGGGCCTGTCTCTTACATGTACGTGTACAGGGCTGCATATGCCTTGTAGCACTATGCAAATAATAATTATTAGTAGTAGTATCATATCTTCTCTATCCTGCCTTTCCTCTAAAGTATGCGTATTGAGTTCTTTAAATCTATCCCCATATGGTTTATAATAAAGACACTGACCATTTTGGTAGCCACCTTCTGCACCAACTCCATCCTGTAGCTCTATTCAAATAATAAATAGTAATAGTAATAGCATATTTAAAGGCTATATTTTTACATGAAATGTGTAAAGCAGCTGCATGGAGTAAACTCCTTGATTTTCTCCAACCTGAATTTCCACTGTGCATTTCACAATATTTTTTCCTCATCCATTCAGGCTTCTGGTCACAGCTTCACAGGACATCCCCACATCACCCATAGTATGGTGTCACATAGCACACAATCCATCGTGGAACACCCACCTAAGAGCCTCATTTTCAGCTCGCCCAACCAGTTTGGCAGTTGGGGTTATTACTCCCATTCCTTTTTTCTTAAAGCATCATCATACTGGGAATCCCCTTTTTTTCCTACAGTCAGGCACAGGAGTTGGTTCAACTAGCCTTGCTTCTTGAACGTCTCAGACATCCCAGTCCAACTCTTAAAGCACCCAACTTTGGTATCTAACTTCATAAATCTAATAGCTCATTTTATGTATTTATTTATTTGTGGGTCTTGCATACTGTGTTATCAAGCAATCAAAGAGGTTTACATACAACAGAATATTGTTACAATAAAAAGAGCTTAAAAATGAAGCAAGCATAGGTTAGATTAACATCTACATAAAAAACAATAACCAATATCAAATTGAGATTAACAAGAATGTTAGAATCTTATTACTTATGTACGGAGGGTGGTTATACATAGGGGGTTGGGTATCACTGCAGTAACAAGACAAATTATGTCTGTATTTATGTGTCTATCATGATATGCCTGTAGATGGGTATATATGTGTGTATATGAATAAATAACTAAATAATCAGCATGGGTACATATATATGTATGTAATTTCTAGGAAACTCCAGGTAGCATCAATTTCTTTAAAGAAGGAAGACACCAAACTCATCCTCTTTTTAAAGCGCCCTTCCTAGGAATATGCATACCCACAGGAATATACGTCTTCCAAACCATCTCACTGTAATATCCATCCTCCGTGCACCCATTTTTTCCTGGGTTACCATGCTTGCGCTCTAATCCACGAGACATAAACAATCACATATGTGTTCTTCTTTTTTCAGTGACCATGTCTTCTCTCACCGTACATGCTGTACCCAGTTGATTAGTTCTTTATTACCATCCCAGAAGTTTAACATGTGAGAAGTCAATGAAGTGCGTCAAAAGAACTCAGCTTCTAGCTGTTCAGCAGACAAGGGGAAACACTAATCCAATGAGCCCAGTTTTTTAATCTTGATCTCAAGGGTGTTAATTATCAGGGTTCTTGGGTAGAACCAGCATACGCCTGGAGGCCCTTGACACTTGACACTCTCACACCTCTTTCCTTCTCAAATAAATGAGTCCAGGCCAGAAAATGTATTCTGAAACAAGGATTTACTTAAACATTAGGACCACTGAGCAACAACAACATTAACAATCAGCAGAAGCAACAAACAAGAACTATGTCATTGTTATCATTATCGTTTATTAGGATTTGATAGACCACCCTTGGCAGAGCAGAGTGGTTTACAAACAAATAAATATCGTACATAAAACAAAGACAGGAAAAGAAAGGCACTCCATTTCAACATAGGACAGAAGAAGCAAAAAGCAAGGTTTAGGTAGAAAGTACAGAGTAACAAACCCAGACATATAGGGAGGACTGGTTATCAAGGGTGTGAGTCTCAGGTGGCATCTACTCCAAACACCTGAATGAACAGGAAAATTTTAAGAAGCTTCTTAAACTTAGGGAGTGAAGGTTCCCAATGAAGCTGGGAGGGAAGGCAGCTTCAGAGATAAGGGGCAACTTAGAAAAAGGCAGAATAGCGAGTAGATTCATATTTGGTACATGCAGGGGGTGGGAGGACCAGGCATTTATCTTGGAGGGAGCAGACAGCATTGAGGCACATAAGAGATAATTGAGGAAGAAAGATAAGGTGGGGAACAGCGGTTAAGGGCCATGTGGGTGAGAGTGAGGAGTTTAAACTGGATCCTCTGAAGGAAAGGTAACCAGTGATGATGTATGAGCAGGGATGTGACATGATCGAACTTCCGAGTATGAGTAAGAGTGCCGATGATAATATTCTGGATATTTTAGACACCATGGTTTAACTGCTTTTGGGGAAGTCCAGTAAAGATGGTGTTACAATAGTCGAGGCGGGTGATTACTGTGCTGAGGAGAAGGGTAGCAAGGGCAGTCTGGTCAAAGAAAGTGTGGAGAGCATGAGATGTGCAGAGAGCTGAAAACACAAGAGAGTACATAAGATGGGAAATGTGGGTAGAAAACAGAGAGTTCAGTATCAAGGTGTACACCGAGGTATTTGAAGGAAGGTAGCAAAGTAATGGTGGTGGTGCCAAGGGAGGGAGCAAGAGAATCCAGGTCACAGTGGTCTTAAAAAGGTTGAGTTTTAGTGCATTACTGTGCAGCCATGCTGAGATGGAGTCAAGGGCGGAGTTAATAATGGAGAAATCAGGCGGCACACTATCAAGATGAGCAGGAAGTAAAATGTTATCTGTGTACATACAGAATGCGACGCCTAAGGATTGAATGAGGGTAGCAAGGGGACTGAGAAAAACGTTAAGCAGGAGGGGTGGAAGTGAGGACCCTTGGAGAACACCACAAGGGAGGGGAAAGGGAGCAGAGGAGGAACAGTGACCACAGACTTGGTAAAAACGAGTATGAAAGATGGAGAAAACTACGAGTGAACAGAATCCCAAAGACCTACCTTGTGAAGGCGTGTTACAAGAAGTTAACTTCTTCTTCTTAGTCAAAAATAGTTACAGGTAAATTACTCCTTTCTTATTTCAGTTAGTTATGTTAACACACTCCCTTCAATTGCTCTTTATCTGAAGCTGAACAGTTACTCCACTCTTCACCACTCCTTCACCTTTATTACTTAGTCTAGTTTCCTTGCATGGGGACCCCTCTCTCTTGTTTCTAGTAATTTTCCAGTGAACCTCAAGCTGGTAGTCATGCAAACATAGGTTACTGATACTGGGCTGGGCTCACTCTTGGATGTGGGGTCACTGGTGAATGATGCGTGCTTGGGTTCCTCTCTTCCTGAGAGCTGATGTATTTTGTAGATGCAGGTCCCTAAAACCATTCTAAAAGACTCCGGGCTCTGAAGGACTGGAAGACCGAGTTGCTGATTCAGTTCTTGGAAGCTCTCTTACAGGCAGAGCTACTGTCCTCCTGAGACTGTGAGGTGCTGGCATATTTTGCAAAGACATCAACCCTCCACTTTCTCCTCTTAGCTGCTGTGGAGATGGAGGAGTAACCTAATGGTTAGAGCAATGGCTCGATAACTAAGAGACCAACATTCAATTCCCACTAGCACTCCTTGTGGCTTTGGGCAAATCACTTAACCCTCCATTGCCTCAGAAGAAAATCCTGGCAATCAACTTCTGGTCACACCACCAAGAAACCCAAGGAGCTGCTGGGTCACCAGGGGTCAGCATTGACTCAAAGTCATGCATTGCAGCTGCTCTGATGCCTGTTTCTCACTGTGAGTGGCTGTGTGGACAAGATACCTGCCCAAAGGGAAGAAGACCTTTTTCCTGTCTGGTGAGAGAGGTGACTTACAAAAGACAGATTTCTGTCTTTGGAAGTGGTTTATATACAGTATGTAGTTGGATTTTCCCTCCAAGAGGAGTCTTCTCCCAGCATGAAGTGACTGACAGCAAGAATCTCTCCTGTTTTGAAAAATGTCACAGTAATCTAGTAAGGAAACTGGATGGTGGTGTTGCTCACACCAAGTAGTCTAGGGGGGGAGCAAGGAGGGAGGAAATTCCCCCACCACCACCCGCCTGGCATAAGACTTGGTTCCTTGCTGCTTCAGGTCTGACACTTTTCAAGCTTTCTTCCTCCCCAGCTCTCTTTCCCCCCAACTTAAACTTTATCTTCCTGCCCATGCAAGTTCAACACCTAAATTTCTCTGCTACTCTCTAGGCTCGTTACCCCCAACTTTCTCTCACTGTCTGCTCTATATTTCTTTCTCCTGCCTCTGCTCACCATTCTCTCCCCCCCCCCCCCCACTCCTAGTTTTCACTTTCTTTTTACTACCTTTTTCTCTGTCCACAAGCAAGATTCCATCTCATCCCTCTTCGCCAAGTATTCCCCAGTTCTTTCTCCACCCCATAAAGACTCCCCCTCTTTCATGCTCCTACAACTTGCTCTGCCTCTCTCAATTTCAATCGCTGTAGATGTTGTAGCCTTTTCCCCTTAACCCAGCCTCTTTTTGTTTCTGTTCACAAATTTTAGTTGGATTTTGCAATCATTGTATCCTACTTCAACTTCCTCTACTCAGTCTTCTTCTATATCGTTCTTCCTTTCCCCTCCCTCCATGCTACTCACACTGCAAGAGGAGGAGATGAGGAGGAGAGCAACTGCACAATGGACCTGGTCCTCCTTTTCTGCTGCTTATCCATGACTGATTTGAACCATGTTGTGGTATGGTTTCTGGCACCGTTCAAATCTGTAGACAGTCCCCAGATGGCAGCATTGTCCAAATATCATCTTTCTTTTTTATTCACAAATGAAGCATTGTTTATGTTTGCGAGTGAGGACATTTTTGGCCCTGTTCCCACTCATACAAGTCCCTTCTGGTTCTGGCCCCCAGGGCTAGAGTTATTAAAGTGCACAAAAGCTAACACATGCTTAATAACTCTAGCACATACACTCTTCGAGGTGATAGAGATGGATCTTGCTGTAACATTTTTCTCAAGTTGATGAAGTAGACATTATGGTCTAATCTAATATTTCAATAACCCTGGGACCTTGAATATTGTGTGCAATTCTGGTTGCCATATCTTAAAAAGGATATAGCAGAATTAGAAAAGGTACAGAGAAGAGCCAAAATGGTAAAGGTGATGGAAGGATACCCCTATGAAGAGAGGCTAAAAAAGGTTAGGGCTGTTCAACTTGGAAAAGAAACAGCTGAGGGGAGATATGAAAGAGGTCTATAAATTAGTAATGGAGTGCAACGGGTAATATAGACTGATTGTTTACACCATCAAAAAGTAGAAAGACCAGGGGACATGCAATGAAGCTACAATGTAACCCATTTAAGACTAATAAGAGAAAATATTTTTTCCCTCAAGATGTAATCAAACTCTGGAATTCGTTACCAGATGATGTAGTAAAAACTGTTAATGTAGCTGGATTTAAAAAGGTTTAGACAAGTTCCTGGAGGAAAGGTCCATAAATCATTAAAGAGGACCAGGGAATCCACTGCTTACCCCTGGGTTAAGCATCGTGGAATCTGTGTACTTTTTCGGAAACCGACAGGTACTGGTGCCCTGGACTGGCCACTGTTGAAAACAGGATATTGGGCGTGATGAACCTTGGTCTGACCAAGTATGGCATTTCTTATGTTGTTATGTTCAAATGGAGTTCTACATTTACTAGTGTCAGGGGACTGTATAATTCCACTGTTTATGGATTTTCAACCACTATATGGCAAGTATCAAGCCATAAATCCCTCTAACTAGCCGAGAACTAGCCATATAGTGACAGGGCAGAGGGAGAGCAGAACAAGAAGCCACAAATTGAATTTAATTTGACCATTTATAGCCTGCCTATACAATTATTCTAAGCAGGTATTGGAAAAGTTTCCAGCACTATTATAGTGTTATTACATCTCAACTTTAGTCAGAATTCCTATCTAACAAAAATCTTCTAAAGTGATTATTGAAATAATGTATTTAGAAGCTGACTCTAGAGATGTCTCTACTGCAAGTATATCCAAGAGGTGAAGGAATGTGACGGAGGCGTTTTCAGGGCATTTTCAGGAACTTGGATGTCCTTGCCCAATATCAAAAATTCCCTGCATGTCTTGAGTCATGTCAAAGGTTGTACTTCCTCCAAACATGAAAAGGCATTGGAAAAGTGCTTGTTTTGCCAGCCAAACATCCAGAGAGTGTGGAGAAGGAGGTACACTCATATCCTCTATATTTTCCATGTTGACAATGAACAGTGACGGGGAATGAGGACACTTGTTTTGCCAAGCCGATGGATGTCCCCATATGCAAACTAGCATGTGATAGACATCTCCACCCCAAGTTTTTATAGTGGGAATGTCTACAGTATGTAAATGCCGGCATGGGCGTCCATGCTGGAGACGTCTATGTTTCTATAATCAAGCCGAAACACAGATGAGCCCAATGTTTTTCTGCACCTTTTGCTCTGGACATCCCAGGTTGCACTTTTACGCCCTTTCTAAAATGTCACTTCACATGTTATCTACATAGCAGCAATATTTAGTCACTATCTAGATAAAGGTAGAGTGGCAGCAGTCACTGCATTACATGTATAATCGTTGCCGTTGAATATACGTGCAGTGATACTGAGTATACATTTTCATTTAAACTCCGCTGAAAATTAGCTTATTTGTATTAGGTGGATTCAATGGACAGTTTGCAAATAAGCTTTGAAGACCTTTGAAAATATGAAGACCTAAAGAGAATGTAACTTGCCTTGAACTGCAACTGGAAAGAAGTGAACTAAAATAAAGATTTAAGGGTAAACATCATTAAAATTCTGTAATGCAATTACTATGGACAAAGACAGATTTAAGGGTAAACATCATTAAAATTCTGTAATGCAATCACTATGGACAAAGACAAAAGAGAGGCATGGTTTTACAAACAATATAAAAGTGCAGTAATGTTCACTGCAGGATTTCACGCGCACTAAGTGGTTAGCGCAGGCCCATGGTAACTGCTACTGCATGCTAAAAACAGCCTATGCGGTAGAATTTCCGTGCGGATTGCTTAGCGAACGATGGGACAGGGACTGGGTGGGTTGGGATGGAGAGTGGGCATTGATTGCACATTGCAGTTAGCTTGGGGGTAATTATCGTGCGCAAATTGTCAGTGTTACAGTTAACATGGGTGCACTTAATGCCACCTTAATGGATGGTGTTAAGAGCATCCACATTAACTGCAAGTACAGCTATGGCACAGTGAGGTAACTGCAGTGGGACATGCACAGGGCTGATCTCCAGGAACAAGCAGGAATAAGTCCTCACATATGGGTACGTCGGTACCGACGGAGCCCGTGCGGGAAAGCTCCCCAGCTTCTTAGAATAGAAGCTTTTGGGACCTCCCACTGCACATGCGCACTGCCTTCCCGCCTTCCTGAACAGCTCTCCTCAGTTTCTCTTTTTCCGCGGAGCCAGCAGGTCGTGTTCCTGTCACCGCTGAAGAAATTGTTATTTTATTTGTTTCTTTAGACCGCGTACCTGCCTTCCCCATACCGATACCGGTATCGCCGGTCTTTTCTTTCTTTCTTTAAAAAATTATAATTCTTTTTTCTTATTTTTTAGCTTTTTGGTCACTTCAGAGAGGCCTCTCGGCCTACTCAATTTCTCCTCATGGAGAAGCCAGCCCCTGGATTTAAGAAGTGTTCCAAATGTAATGCTGTTATTTCAGTCACAGACACCCATGACTGGTGTCTGAAATGTTTGGGGCCTGACCATTCCATACCGGACTGCCCATCTTGCTCCCACATGTCTAAACGTGGGCTGCAGAACCGGGCCAACAAATTCCATGTGCTGTTTGCTTCAGAGAATACAGCATCACAGTCATCCAGGTCTTCTTCTCCGGATGGATCTCAGGTAACCAAACCTTCTGTGGGTAAGTCCTCAAAGAGCAAATCTCCTTCAAAGCATCGAGAGGCTCTTAGCTTAGAACTTGAGGACCCTGCCCCAGCCAAACAACCCCGGCGGGAAGTCCAACTTCCAAAAACGCCAATTCAGGGGTCTCAGGTTGATATCGATGCTACGGCCTCGACAGATCACCTGTTAGCCTGCTCTGGGGTACCGGGTCACTCCGGTACCGACATCCAGGCAGCTATGGCGTCCATGGGCGATACTGTACAGTCCATGCAGCAAGCCGTCATGGCTTTCATTAAAGCTGCAACGCCATCGGTTCCGCTTTCAGCGGTTCCGGGCCCGATACCGGTATCGTCCGCCATGCCGGTATCGAGGCCGTCCACCTCTAAACGCAAGTCGGTACCGTATGGGCTTTCGCTCCATACCGGTTCCATACCCGATACGCCCGATATCGATACCGATCGGTACGCGTATCGTGCGTTAGAGGAAAGCACCGATTCCTCTGAGGATTTTCACTCCTCTGATGATTCTGCTGAGTTTTCACTCAACTTACCTGAGGAGCCCTCTTCTCCTAAAAGGAGAATGTCCCCTCCAGAGGATTTGTCCTTCCAGGACTTTGTTTTAGATATGGCTACAGCCCTTTCTATTACCACATCCTCTGAAAAGGAACCCAGATCCAAAAAACTGGATATTTTGGGATACTCAAAGGCCCCTAAGGAGGCAGTTACCCTGCCTATCCATGAAATCCTTCAAGAACAACTGATGGATTTCTGGGAAAATCCTTTGACTTTGTCTCCTTATTCCCGTAGGTTGGACACCATGTATAGGGTCCCTCCTTCTCCTGGTTTCCAAAAGACTCAATTGCCCCACCACTCTATTGTGGTGAAGTCTGCAATGAAGAAGATTAGGAGTACCAAAAGGCACTCTTCCACCCCTCCAGGACGGGAATGTAAGACTTTGGACTCTTTTGGTAGGAAAATTTTCCAGGCTAGTATGCTTATAGCCAGGATTAATTCCTACAGTCTCTATATGGGCATGTTCCTGGAGGAACTTGCCAAAAAGGTGCGGCATTTTGCCCCCTTTATCCCTGAGGATAAAAAGCAGGGATTCCTTTCCCTAGTGAAACAACTCTTAGAGGTTTCTAAGTTCTCTAATAGGGCAGCATATGATTCCTTTGAGGGAGCCAGTAGGGCTTCGGGCATTGCTATTGCAGCCCGACGTCTTGCTTGGCTCCAGGCCTCTGATCTGGAACCTTGGGTTCTAGATGGCTTACGGAATCTGCCCTGTACAGGTGAGAACTTATTTGGGGAAGAGTGGCAAATCAAAGCCACCCAGATGGATGCTGAAAATGCCACCTTGGAAAGACTTTCAAAGTCCACTTCAATTCCTACTAAGAAAAAGTCTTTTAAAAGGCCTTACTATAAGAAGGCCAGAGTTGCTTCAAATACTGGCCAGCAGTCTTCTCAACCTCGCTATACTGCTAAGCGTCAGCAATCCAAACAAGCACGAGCTAAGCCTGCAGCAGCTACTGTAGCTCAGCAGGCTCCAACCCCTCAGGGGTTTTGACTTGCTCCTAGGGAACTTGCCACTTCTGGTTCTAACACAACCAGAACCTCTCACCATACCCGGAAGGTTGGTTCACTTTGCTCCCAGATGGGAACAAATCACAACAGAACAATGGACCCTCTCTATCATTCGAGAGGGTTACAAACTTCATTTCTCCAGCCTTCCTCCCCATCATATGGTGAGACCATTCAATTCTCCTAACCCTGTTGGGTCAAGAGGTTTCCTCTCTTCTTGCCCAAGGGGCCATAGAAGAGGTTCCTCTTCCTCAACAAGGGTCCGGTTTCTACTCCCCTTATTTTCTCATTCCAAAGAAGACAGGGGGATTCAGACCAATCCTAGATCTGAGAGAATTGAACAAATTTCTCTTCAAGGAGAAATTCAAAATGCTGTCTCTCGGCATTCTCCTTCCTTACCTCCAGGGTCAGGACTGGCTTTGTTCTCTAGACCTACAGGATGCGTATACACATATACTCATCCATCCATCCCACAGAAAGTATCTTCGCTTTCTGTTTCAGGGAAAACATTTCCAATACAGAGTACTCCCCTTCGGTCTAGCCTCTGCTCCAAGAGTATTCACAAAATGCATGGCAGTCGTAGCCGCATTTCTAAGAGGCATGGGAATCTTTGTCTTCCCATATCTGGACGACTGGCTCATCCGAGCTCCAACTCAGTCACAGGCCCAGATTTCCCTGGACCACACAAGGAGCCTTTTGCAGTATCTGGGACTGGTAGTAAACCTTCCCAAGTCCCAACTCATCCCTACTCAATCTCTAGAATTCATAGGGGCCCAGTTGGACACCATCACTGCAAGGGCCTACCTTCCACATGTTCGAGGCCAGCGCCTCCTGAGTTTGGCCTCCCAAGCTCAGTCCAGCACTCACTTGACAGCCAGGGAAATGCTACGCCTACTGGGTCATATGGCCTCCACAGTGCATGTGGTGCCCTATGCTCGTCTTCATATGAGAGCAGCTCAATGGACCCTGGCCACTCAGTGGACTCAGGCTTCAGGAGCGCTCTCAGACCAAATACAAACCTCCGATCGTCTGTTTTGGTCCCTCCACTGGTGGACTTCCACCAAGAATCTGTTGTTGGGGGCTCCATTTCAACCATTGCTACCCCAAGCAACCCTCACAACAGATGCCTCCCAAACAGGGTGGGGAGCTCATCTGCAAACTCTCTCCACTCAGGGCACTTGGTCTCTACAGGAGACCACCCTTCATATCAATCTTCTGGAACTGCGAGCAATTTACCTTGCCCTCAAGGTCTTCCACTCCCTCCTAGCCAACCTCACTGTCCTAGTTCAGACGGACAATCAGGTGGCCATGTTTTACATAAACAAACAAGGAGGGACGGGCTCTCTGTCGCTTTGCAACGAAGCTCTAAGACTATGGGCCTTCGCCAGAGAGCATCAGATTCACCTGCTAGCAGTGTATCTCCCAGGAGTTCAAAACTCTCGGGCAGACAGGCTCAGTCGAGTTCTGCTGCCACACGAATGGTCCCTACATTTGGACCAAATAAACCGAATCTTTCAGGAATGGGGGACCCCGGACATAGACCTCTTTGCAAGTCCGTGGAATGCCAAACTTCCCCGGTTCTGTTCCAGAACTCCGTGTCAGGGAGCTCAGGCTACGGACGCCTTTCTCCTGAATTGGAATCAGGCATTCCTATATGCCTTTCCACCCATTCCTTTGATTCCCAAGACTCTGTTCAAACTCCAGAGGGATCATGGAACTATGATCCTCATAGCTCCACGCTGGCCACGCCAAGTGTGGTTCCCTCTACTTCTACAGCTCTCCCAGGGATCCTACTTGGATCTGGGAGCTGCGCCAGACCTCCTGTCTCAGGAGGAGGGGACTTTGTGGCACCCAAACCCCAAATCCCTTCACCTCAGTGCTTGGTTACTGAAGGCTTAAGCCTTCAAGACTTTCATCTTTCCCAACCAGTGAAAGATATCCTTTCTGCCTCTAGGAAACCCTCTACCAGGCGTTCCTATGCTTTCAAATGGAAACGTTTTTCCATTTGGTGTGCTCAGCAGGGTCTTGACCCTCTGGCACTTCCTTTGAATTCTCTTCTTGATTATCTCCTGCATCTATCCAATGCAGGCCTCAAGACGAATTCGGTAAGAGTCCATTTAAGTGCTATTGCAGCATCCTTGAAACATATAAATGGACAACCTATCTCCTCTCATCCTCTTGTTGCAAGATTCATGAGAGGCCTGACTCTCACTAAACCTCCCATCAGACCACCCCCGGTCGCATGGGATTTGAATCTAGTGCTCGGTCAACTTATGAAGCCACCTTTTGAGCCAATGTTTTCCACCTCCTTGAAATTTCTTTCCTGGAAGGTCATCTTCCTCATTGCAGTCACTTCGGCTCGCCGCATCAGTGAGCTGCAGGCTTTAGTGGCTAATCCACCTTACACAAGATTTCATCATGATAAGGTGGTCCTTAGGACGAATCCCCACTTTATGCCTAAAGTGGTCTCGCCTTTTCATCTTAATCAAGAGGTATATCTACCTGTCTTTTTTCCAGCTCCTCATGCATCCAATGCAGAGAGGAACCTTCATACTCTGGATTGTAAAAGAGCTCTCGCTTTTTACCTTAATAGGACTCAGCCACATCGAAAGTCTTCTCAACTTTTTGTGGCCTTTGATCCTTCCCATTTGGGACTTCCAGTCTCCAAGCGTACACTTTCCAATTGGATTGCTCAGTGTATTTCTTTTGCTTACCAGAGCAAAAACATTTCTCTGGAAGGCCATGTCACTGCTCACAATGTGAGGGCCATGGCAACTTCTATGGCTCATCTGCACTCTGTTTCCATAGATCAGATCTGTCGAGCCGCTACCTGGGCCTCGGTTCATACCTTCACAGCCCATTACTGTTTGGACAAGGACTCCCGCCGGGATGCCTTGTTTGGCCAGGCTGTCCTCAAGCACCTGTTCCATTCCTAAACAACTCCTGCCCACCTTCCCAGAATGGATGCCTGAGATCCATACGAAGATGGCGAACCTTTACAGGGGATCCCATGCATCTAAGCTAGGGAGTCCCCATATGTGAGGACTTATTCCTGCTTGTTCCTGGAGATAGCACAGTTACTTACCTGTAACAGGTGATCTCTGGGAACAGCAGGAATTAGTCCTCACAACCCACCCACCTCCCCTAGGAGTTGTATCTTTTATCTATCTATCTTCCTGTCCTCTCTCTGTTGACTCAGCTATAAACTCGAAACTGAGGAGAGCTGTTCAGGAAGGCGGGAAGGCAGTGCGCATGTGCAGTGGGAGGTCCCAAAAGCTTCTATTCTAAGAAGCTGGGGAGCTTTCCCGCACGGGCTCCGTCGGTACCGACGTACCCATATGTGAGGACTAATTCCTGCTGTTCCCAGAGATCACCTGTTACAGGTAAGTAACTGTGCTTTACACTTACCACACATTATTTTTGGCTCCAAAGATGCTTTAAATGTAAACCCTTAGTGCAGTTTAATATATATGCTCCTTAACCATTAACTCTCCACCTATATTGCCACCTGCCCACTGCAGTCTCCACCCTATGAAGCTCCTTAATTTCCCAGAATATCTGGTCTTCTCCATTGCAGTGCCTGACCTCTGAAACTACCTCGCCATCCTTATCCACTGAGTATCTCATGTTTCGGTGCATATGACCCCTACTCTGGATGGAGCTTTATAAATGATAACAACAATCGCAGTGGTTGAATTAAGACAGTCACTATTACAAGAGACTCAGTATCAGACAGATTTTCCTTCTGAGTCATCAAGCGAAATATCTCCTAATGACAATCTTTCTAATATGTTTGTTTCCCTTATTAAATATGAGTTCCCTTGGAACAAATACTTAACAATTAGAGAACATATGCTTGTGATGCATTTTGATATTTTATCTTACAGAAACCTGGCTTATCGCCAGGGATGTTCACTATGAATACATTTACTCCTACTTGTTCCTTTTTTAGCCAACGTTGCTTGTCTAGTAAGAATAGTACACCGACTTTGCTTAAAAAATTATTCTCTACAGCTCAAGACTATGGTAGATCCAGTAAGAAATAACAATTCTTCGTATTTCTTCTCTGTTTCATATTTTTTTGGTCTGCTTTTCATCTACTCTAAAACACCTTTACAATTTAAGCAAAAGGCTGACCCCCCCCCCCCCTCCACTTTAATGATACTGAAATAAAAATTAGTTTGTCGCATATACCCTCCTGTCTTTCCCATCCTAGAGGTCCTGGTATTATGTTTCTATTGTACGTGACATATGACAATTTTACTAACAATGTATGAGCAGGAGCCAATATGGTTACATGATGCAAGGTTCCACATTAGGAACCACCACCCAGAAAAAGGATCTGGGCATCATCGTGAATAATACATTCAAACCCTCCACCCAGTGTGCAGCAGCAGCTAAGAAAGCAAATAGAATGCTAGGTATCATAAAGAAAGGAATGAAGAATAAAACCAAGGATGTTATAATGCCTCTGCATTGCTCCATGGTGCGACTACACCTTGAATATTGTGTGCAATTCTGGTTCATATCTTAAAAAGGATATAGCAGAATTAGAAAAGGTACAGAGAACAGCCACCAAAATGATAAAGGGGATGGAAGGATATCCCTACGAGGAAAGGCTTAAAAGGTTAGGGCTCTTCAACTTGGAAAAAAAGACAGCCAAGGGGAGATGCAGTATGACAGAGGTCTATAAATTAATGAAAGGAGTAGAACGATTAAATGTAGATCAGTTGTTTAGGCCATCAAAATATAGAAAGACTAGGGAACATACAATGAAGTTACAATATACCGACAATCTGAAATGAACGCCCAAAGTCCGAGAGTGCCAATAGTCCATAGCAACATTTTTGGCATACCTTGCCGACAAATAGCCCAAATGTATATAGTTATTTATAATTGTATATAGTTACCCCTGTTAAAATCCACATTGTAAAAACCTGTTATCTGTAATGTACACTGCATTGTTCTGCTGTGTTGTGCAATCTATTGTTACCTGTAAACCGTGCTGATTGTAAAAAGCGCGGTATAGAAATAATATAAGTAAATAAAAAATAAACAATATAATCCATTTAAGACCAATACGAGAAAATATTTTTCACTCAACACATGTAGGAAAAACTATTAGTTTAGCTGAGTTTAAAAGAGATTTAGGAAAGTTCCTGGAGGAAAAGTCCATAAACCACTATTAAAGAGGACCAGGGAAATCCACTTCTTACACCAGGACAAGCATTGTAGAATCTGTGTACCTTTTTGGAACCTGACAGGTACTTCTGACTTGGATTGGCCACTGTTCGAAACAGGATACTGGGCTTGATGGACCCTTGGTCTGACCCAGTATGGCATATCTTATGTTCGTATTTTCTTATGTTCTTATAATAAATTGGTCATTTAATAAAGCATTTTCCAGGTGTAAAGAATGTTTCACACATAGAAAGTGTAGTTACTCATCTGTAACAGTGATCTCCGGGAATAGCAGGCTTTAGCCTCACATATGAGTATCATCGGTACTGATGAAGCCTGCGTGGGAATGCTCCCCAGCATCCAATAGGAAAGCTTTTGGGAGCATTCCACTGTGCCTGCACGTCTGCCTTCCCACCTTCCAACTCCTCTCCTCGATTGATTTTGTAGCTAAGAACAGAGGAAAACAATACCCAACAACTCCTAGGGAGGAGGATGGGTTGTGAAGACTGATTCCTGCTGTTCCCTGAAATCACCTCTTACAGGTGAGTACTGACACTATCTCCAGAAATAATCAGCAATGCAGTCTTCACATATGGGACTCCCTAGTTCCCAGACACCAGACAGAAAAGACATCTTTGAGGCTAAGGGATGGAGCCAAGAAGGTATGGACACAAAGTGGGCACAGCGGACTCGAGTGCAGCAAGCAAGAGCATGAAGCAAGGAGTCAGGTGCCAAGGAAGTGTAATGGTAGGAGTTGTGATTGAGTCCCAAAATGATGCTGAAGGACAGCCTAGCCAAAGACAGTGTCCCAGCGGGAGTCCCTGTCAAAGCAGTAGTGAGCAGCAAAGGTGTGAACAGAGGACCAGGTAGCTGCCCAGCAGATTCTCCTCTATGGAGACAGAATGGAGGTTGGCGAGTGAGGTTGCATGGCCCTCACGCTGTGAGCGGTAACGTGACCCTCAAGAGGGAGTCACGCTTGAGCATAGGCAAAAGAAATGCAGTCTGCAATATAATCGGATAGGGTGTGTTTCGATACGGGAAGACCTAAGTGGCTTGAGTCAAAGGAAGTAAATAATTGAGAGGATTCTTAAAAGTCTTGGTCCTGTCCAAGTAGTAAGCAAGAGCATGCTTGAAATCCAAGGTATGCAATACTGCCTCAGCTCTTGAGGCATGCGGCCGGGGAAAGAAGACTTATGCCAAAAATATTAAACACTCACTCCAATTTTATCAAAAATTTGTTATGTTCAAATCTTAAAAGGTATGTGCATTCTTCTTTGTTCTATATGCACTCATAACAAAATATATAAAGGAGGTCTCGGGGGGCGGAGCCTGATGTCCAGAGGGATGGTCGCATAACGCTGAGGCTCCCGAGAGGCCTACTCAGAATCCTGAATTAACACCTCATATACTTGGAACTTCTACTCTGATCTTGACGGGGCGCATTGGTGAGATGGCGGGGACCAAACCAACGCGCCTGGAATTTGGATCTCCAGCGGCTTCTCACGGCAAACGTTCCAAAACTGAACCTCCGTCCCCGCAGAAGGGGCCGGCCTTGTGCGAGGGCCCCGAAATGCAGCAGGAAATCCTCGTAGAGATTAGAGGGGTCAAAAACCTTGTGCGGGCAAACGGTGAAGCACTCCGAGCGCTGCGGGAAGATTTTGGTGTGCTGCAAAGCAAGCTAGAAGGGCTTTCTTCGCGTCAGGACAAAATGGAGAGCATATTGGACTCCCATGCGGCCCGGTTGTCTAAACTCGACAAAGTTGAACGACAGGTGCGGGCCTTGCAGAAAGAGGTGGAAGATGGCAATAATAGAGCGCGCCGCAACAACATACGACTCGTGGGCATACCGGAGGGAGCGGAATCGGGAGACATGAAAGAGTTTTTATGCAAAATCCTCCCTTCCCTGCTCCAAATCACCTTTACCAAAGATTTGGAGATTGATCGCGCTCATCGTGTACCCACAAGCATAACGCTCAACAGGAAGACCCCGCGGCCTATCATTTTTCGACTATTGAGATATCAACACGTGGAGCAAATTCTAAGTGCCTCTCGGGCAAAGGGCCATATGGAGTTTGAGAGCCACAAGATCTCCTTCTATCCCGACTTGGCTAAACCCACGGTCGACCGCCGAAAGCGCTTTCTGGAATTCCGGCCGAGGCTTCAACAACTACAAGCACGCTATGGCCTGATGTACCCGGCCAAGCTCCGAGTCACGCTTCACAATCAGACAAGAACATTTGAGGACCCTGATCTACTAGCGGAGTTTTTGGATTCCAAAGAAGCCGACTTGATGCGCTGACTTCCAGAATATTCCTGCAAGTCTCCTCATATCCGCTGTACCTGCCATATTGGATCTGCCGCAGCCTAGCAAAGAGTCTGGCGTGGGCAGTCTGTTGCCTTACTCTTGATGGTATCTGTGACCCGACTCCATCTACCCACAGTAGCCTCGATGAGTATCAGAGACAGTGTTATTATGGACTCTGGTGTTTCTTTTCTTTTTTTTACATGTCTTTCTATTTCCTCTCTAGGGCCTCCTCCCGCAGACATATGGTCGCCATATTCTTTGGGGGTTTTGCTTCTTCTCTAAGATACGTTGGTACATACTTTTCAATATGGGGTGTATTAGCCAGAATACTCGGTGATTATGACATTGTTGTACAGATTCTGCTTATGTTATATGCTATCAAGCGCCCTTACCTAAAATGTCTATTACCGATTGATGGCACCATGTAAGATTTTCTCATTGAACGTAAAAGGAATCAATAATCCGATAAAACGGAAGAAAATCCTAAGCTACCTCAGTCAGGAAGCAGCGGATCTGATTTTTCTCCAAGAAACGCATTTAACTTCGAAGGAAACTCTTAAACTCTATTAAACCTTACATGGTGGCCGCCTATTCCCCAGCCGTTTCTAAGAAATGTGGGGTTGCCATACTGGTTAGGAAATCTTTGCATGCTATCTCCAAGTCATGTATACTCAACCCGTCGCCAGTATTTGTGTAAACGCCATCAAATCTCAGCCATTTAACCTCCAAAGAGGCACGCGTCAAGGTTGCCCCCTATCACCAATGCTTTTTGATCTCGCTCTTGAACCCCTAGCCCTCCTTATTAGACAGTCTGCACGTATTCGAGGTGTCCCCTTTAGTCATAGGGAGATTAAACTCTCTGCATATGCAGATGACCTTATGCTCTTCGTATCCCTCGATTCGGTTCCAGCTGTCTTGGATCTGATTGACGGATACTCACAATTATCGGGCTATAAAATTAACTGGACCAAATCTGTAGCATTCCCACTGAACCGCTGGGTACATGAGGCTGACATGCAGGCCTTTCCCTTCCTTTGGCAATCCCGCATGGTGAAGTATCTCGGGGTCCATTACTGTTCTCCTTTAGAAGACACTATCAGTTTTAATGCCAAAGAGGTAGTCTCCAAAGTCCGTGAACTCACAAATCGTTGGTCTCCCTTATCTCTCACATGGTGGGGCCGCTTAGAAACTGTGAAAATGATGATAGTCCCCAAAGTGAACTACATTTTAGAAATGCTGCCATGCTTACTTCCGTTACATACTTATAAAGATATTGAGGGCCTTCTCGTCCGTTATCTTTGGCAGGGCAAGCCACCAAGGATAGCTAAACATAAACTGCAGTCTGCAAAGGAACGAGGGGGTACCAGATTTCATGATTTTCTTAGATATCATCAAGCCTTTCTACTTAAGCAAGGTGCCCGATGGCTAGATGCCTCAACAGACAGCAGACCAGTTTGGCTTGACATAGAAGAGGAGCTTAGTAGCCCAATTCCGTTGACCCATCTCCCCGGTATGTCCTATCAAGTAGACACCCGCCATCCACCAATGATTGTCGATACTCTTGCGGCCTTTAACACTCTCATTCTATCACTGGGCCCGAATGTATGTCCTCAGGACGGACTCCCGCTATGGAATAACCCCAGAATTCAAGTCCTAAATAGAACAATAGCCTGGAAACCCTGGTACTCCAGGGGGATCTGGACACCCCAACAGCTTTTCTCTGCAGCTCGTTGGAAAACCTTTTCTGATTTACAAAAGGAATTTGCGTTACCAGCGAAACACTACTTTCAATTGATGCAGCTTCAACACTGCCTCAAAAGTGCTCGAATCATGCCGCCCTCTGCCCCTACTGAGGATGGGCTATTAGAGATAGTTCACTCCATTAGTAGTACACATGGGGTAGCCTCTAACTTTTATAAAATAATATGTCAGGGTACAGACACGGACACTTTTAGAGCCCAACAAGCCTGGGAGCGCGAACTGCAAACCACTTTAACCCCTGTGCAATGGAGCGTTTTCTGGAGTAAAGTAGTGCGGGTTTCCCGGTCTGCCTCTGTTACCCAAACTCTCTTCTTCTTTGCACACAGATGCTTTTATACCCCAGAAAAAATAGCCAAATGGAACCCAAATGCTAGGGACCTGTGTTGGTCTTGCCATACTGCTGTGGGAACCTTCGCTCATGTTATTTATGAATGTCCTCAACTGCAGGTCTATTGGGGGCGGGTCTGGGGTCGTATTCAATTTATCTTACACTTTCACGAACCTCTCTCTTGGAAGGTCGTGGGACTCCGCTCTGTGGCGGAGGTCCCCTCTCTTCCTAAGAAGGGTCGCTTTCTCCTTGATTTCATGCTGGGTATAGCCATATGCTTAATCACGAGGAATTGGAAGGATAGCTCTCGACTTACTGTCAATGAATGGTGGAACCTCGTCTGCTTATATAGTAAATATGAGCAGATACCTCGGAGAGCTATTCCCCATGTCCAAACTCACTCTCGCTTGTCTAAATGGCAGATGCTTAATGATTATGTACAATCTGCTCATTGCTCCAACATGCCTGTATAATGTGCACTCATCATGTTTTAGATCACCGTTAGGTTTTGTAACACAATAATGTAAGTACACGCCCGCTTCGGGAATGCTTAGTTTTCTAGAGAAGAAGCAGGGGGGAGGGGGGTGGTAGGGGTTTACTTTGGTGTATGTATTACACGTTATGTATCTGTCTTTTAGCTGCATGTCTTCCTTTTCCTTTGTTGTTATAAAACGAAAATAAAGAATTTAAAAAAAAAATAAAGGAGGTCTCAGGCTTATTCGGCATTTAACTTCAGACAAACATATGTCTATGTATTGGTGCCTTCTTGCATCAATGACCTTCCTTTATATAAAAAAACAGCTTATTAAATGCAACAAACTTAGACAGAAAATGCTCAACTTATCTGTCTGTTCTTTTCCCCAACGCCTCACCACAGCGCCCTTCCTGTATTTCGCTTAATAAGCTTCATCAGGGGTACAGAAAAAGTTTAACCTTATCATTTTGTTACACTTATTCTTTATATGTTTATATATATCTTCTGCCAGTGCTGCAAATGTTCAACATAATCACATCTTCCTTCAATATGGCTGAACGGCTCCCTAAAAAACGCCGCGTGTCAGTAGAGATGAACAGGGTGAGAATCACTGGGGCTGCCTCTGAATGCAACATACCATGTGATGCAAGGTATATCCTGACGTACATGTTGACAGGTACATTCTAGAACCCCATATAGGTGTACACTGAACCTAGCTAGTGCCCCACAGGGCATGAGGGGACTGAGATATGGCCAGGCTGCTGCAACTGTAATATCACATTGGTAGTAATGTCCCCTGCTGTCTGTGATGGGCGACCTGAGAGATGCATATTCTACCTGAGAGGTGTGGTGTCAGCGCATACAGCATGAGGATGGGCAGGATCGGAAATGTCTACATCACAGAATACGGTGTGTGTGTGTGGATGTCCAAAACCATTCCCTTTTTCCAAGGCATAGGGGTGGCTGAACAGCACCTACATGAGCCCCACAAAACACAGTCCCTGGTCCTGCAGGCACATACAGACCCTGTTAGCCAAGTTGATTATCCTGTTCATATGTAAACACAAAGTACTATTGGAAATGTGTATGTTCACTGTTTATTGTAAACCGCGCTGATGCTGAATAGCGCGGTATAAAAGAGACTTTAAATAAATAAATAAATAAATAAATGGATGCGTAATTGGGTGCAAACAGTGCCTGTGTCTGATATAGACATGTCTGCAGGCTGGACGTGCATATAATGCAATCGTAGCATGATATGTAACCAGGGGAACCCATGTCCATACCGTGGGCCTGCCCAAGACCCCCTCCCTCGGACTGCCCACACCACTTCTCTGGGGAATGTTAAGGTGGTATGCCGCTTGACAGCAGTGAGACACCTAAGAGGGCATTTCCATGTGAAAGACAGTCCACACATGTTACTGCTGCTGTCATGATATGGGAATACCTCTGAAACAGCCCCCCATATCTGTCTGCGAAGATGTATATTACCAACCATATATGACTATGTAACAAATAAATGGACAAAGAGGATGCACATAGATTGAGGTGTGCCCCATAACTATGAATGGTGCCACCATAATCATGTTATCAAGTAAATTATTCCCCAGGGGTAGGCCACAGAATATGCGTGCCAATGGTAGAGACAGCTATATGGGGATAGGTCATCCGAAAGCTACAGTAGAGTCATCTGCCCTAGAATAAAAGAGGATATAATGTCTGTAGTTCCCCCTATTGAGATATGTTAGTATCAAAAACAAATGTGTCCCCCAGTCACCCAGGCCATCCTAGGAAAGGCATGAAATACGTGGATGTCAACTGCCAGCAGTGAAAGGACGTCCAATGTTGAAAATCCTAGCCATATTTCCAGAGACCGATGCATTCCAGAGCTGTGATGTAGACAAGCGGTACTGCTGGAGAGATGTCCAAGGTGTGACTACAGTGAGCCAAATGTAGAGTGGCAGTATCCAACTGCCATATGTAGAGCCTCACAGAAGTAGAAGCAAATTTCACCCATGCGCTATCCAGAAGGGTTGTCAGCCAGATATGTAAGTTTAAGATATGTATTGTATGTGTCCTGAACACAACAGTGGCCCCCTATGTGTAACCCATGCAGGCCAGGGTGAATGAGAGATGTGTATGCAAAGAGCTAGCACAGGGGCTGGCCTGACACAGCACATGCCTGACCAGACCCAACACCGTTGGCCCATGGAAATGCCAATGGCTAGAGGTATGGGACTGGATGCTGGACAAGGCACCACAACACCCAAATACCTGTCCATGAGGGGTGATACCTGCCAACTATGAGCAGAGTGTGATGCCAGAAATGCAGGCTATAGTTAAAGGCAGCCATGCATATTGCACAGTGGATGTGTAGTGCACTGGAAACAGCACTACCTGACAACCAAACAGCCATGGGTTTGTGACCCACCACCACCCAATGTGGCAATGTAACAATGTAACATCCACAGCACCAAACTGTGCAGCATATGAAGCGCATGTGTCTGTCCACAGGAGTGCACTACATGCAGCAACCACACCATGCTTGTCAAAACAGGTCCAGGAAAACATTTGCATGGCACAGCCAATGACAAGCAAATGTGTGCAGGACAGTTGTCACTGGCCAGCAAGCAAGACAGGGAACCTCAAATGTGTCACAGTACCACCAGTGTTCCAAGGCCCATGGGAGCCCCAGAGCACATGTGCCCTGAGCACCTGAGATGTGGTGAGAGGGCCTGTACCCCTTGAGGTGGCAGGGTCAATTGTAGCAAGGATGTTTGAGTTTGGATAGCTGTTCACCCTCAGCCCCTTGCTGTGCATTCTGGGCAGTGTTGTGGTGCACCTGCTGCCATTGTGCTTCACATCCTTGATGTTACATTTCTGGTGATATATGGCAGCACACATCAAGCCACTGCCACTTCTTATAGACCCTCACAAGTGTGGATGTATCACCCACCAATTGTGGCAGCTGCTGGAGGATCTCCTCCAGCATGAGGATCACCTCATGTTCAGAGAACTTTACCTTCCTGGTAGAGACCTTAGGTGCCATTACATGGACTTTCTGTGACATACAGGCAATGCTCGGAGGCCTAGGTCAGGCCTATCGTGCCAATGTGTATATTTCTATGTTGATGTGCACACATATCTGTGCCTTCACCCCCCCCCCCACCCCCTACAGTAATGAAGCTGTACAGACTCATGGGGATGGCATCTCCATGGGATGCAGAAGGTCAGTGGTTTGCCTCCCGTAGCCTGTGCAATGGAGGGAAAGGCCAAAGGATGAGCAGCAGTCCTCAGAGAAGAAGCAGCCACAACACATATGAAGGGGATACATGGTGGGGCCAGGTACATGCAGACAACCTTTATACTACGGCTACGTGCCTGCACATGCACGGCTCCACGGCACCAAGCGTGCATCTGCCTGTGAACATGCACCTCTGTGCATGTGCTA
Source organism: Ichthyophis bannanicus (assembly GCA_033557465.1). Classification (NCBI taxonomy): domain Eukaryota; kingdom Metazoa; phylum Chordata; class Amphibia; order Gymnophiona; family Ichthyophiidae; genus Ichthyophis; species Ichthyophis bannanicus. The sequence goes on from CM066032.1 coordinate 1,082,007,548, forward strand.
TGGATACATCAGTGCACACTCAGGCCTGAATGGTTTTATGGCAGGACTGACACACTGTGAGACAGTGACGGTGCCACCTGCAGCTCACTGAGATACACAACAATGTGTGCAATGGATGTCCATCATTGCACAGCCAACTGGCAGGAATGGGACAACATTCAGGACATCCAGGGATTGTACGCCCTGGCCCTGCTGCACAGCTGTGACTATGGTGGGCAGGACATGGAGAGGTGCTCCCACATACGTGTCCCATGGCAGAGGATCCAGTACATGGACATGAGTGATGCAGCATATGTGGCAAGGTACCGGTTCGACGGGGCTGCCATATATGACCTCTACCAGCAGCTGGAGCCATGGCTTGAAAGTCCACACAGAGGGGCCATCTGATACTGGTAGACCTGAAGGGGATGACAGTGCTGGCCTTCCTGGCGACAGGCTCATTCCAGACAGTCGGCTGTTGGGGGACTCAGCCAGCACGCACTATCCCAGTGCTTTATACCGTTCCTGGGCATCTACTTGTGGTCCAGGGTGCAGACCATCTCCTTCCCAGCAACTCAGCAGGACCAGCACCAAACAATGCAGGACTTCTACACTATGGCAGGGTTCCCATTGGTCCTAAGTGTGGTGGATTGTACACATGTCACCCTCCAGCCCCTGCAACGGAGTGAGGCTGCATATTGGAACCACAAGGCCTTCCACTCTGTCAACATACAGATAGTGTGCAACACGCACAGGGAGATAACAGACCTCTGTGCAAAGTAGCCAGGATCCTGTCATGACGCCTATATCCTGAGCTGGTCAGGAATCCATGCATGGTTCGAGAGGCACCACATTAGTGGCGGGTGGCTATTAGGTGGGAATATTCACAGATACCCTGTGACTTGGATGCATGGGGCACCACCCGGTGGTGTGTGCACTGGGCAGGTGGTGGTGGCCTACCCTCCATGACCCTGAGGCCCTGTGTGTGGGCCCCCTGGTCCTGGGAGGGCTGTTGGGCATGTATGAGGCACCCTGTCCAACTGCCACCACAGTTCGGGTATGAACAGGGCACCCTCATGGCGACTCTCCAACATACATGGGCATGGAATACCCTAGACCTGTATGTCCGGGGGTCAGTCCCACTCATCCCATACCCACCCACTGCATCTGTTCCGCCCCATCCCCTGCAGCACGCACAGTGGCACCATGCATGCAAAGGGGGATGGAGGCAGGTGACCAGCATTGCAGCAGCGGGCCTGCACATACTGGCGTGTCATGCAGCCCCATCTACCACCACCCAGGGGTATTCCATATGTGGGCCAGGCACAGAGCAGAGGCAACATACATTCCCACAATGCCCAGGCCCCCCCCCCCCCGCAGGGACCTCTGCGCCTTTGGGGGCCCCCATGCACATGTGGTGGGCTGCAGACACACACAATGCCCCACTGGCACCCCTGGTACTATCCATACAGCAGACACAGTCACGCATATACACAGTCAGCTGTCCACAGCCCACAACATGTTGGTAACACATGACCCCCTCGCTGGCACACCAGATAATCGACTGTTTGCTCTTCTGTCTCTACTACATGCTCAACAACACAATGTGCATCATGGGCATGCATTAGTGCTGTTTGCACTGTTGGGTGCCCCTATTATGGGCGTCCCTTATTTTTGCCGGGCATATGATAAGAACATAAGATATGCCATACTGGGTCAGACCAAGGTCCATCAAGCCCAGTATCCTGTTTCCAACAGTGGCCAATCTAGGTCATATGTACCAAGCAGTTTCCCCAAAAGACACAGGTTCCGCAATGCTTGTACTGGGTCAAGCATTGATATCCTGGGTCCCTTCTTAATGTTTGGACATTTGGCTATGGAAGGCCCTCTCTGTCTTTGCCTGCCTCATCACACTGCTACCTGGTGACACTGTGGTCATCCATGGTCCAGGTACTGGCCAGGCTTTCATGTCCCCCCTGCACTGCTGCTGCCCACATCAGCTTCCCCTCATGCTACAGAGTCTCTCACTTTCTGTGACAGCAGCATGATTCTGCAAGAGGGCTGCTCTGCACCTGTACATATCAGCTAGGACATAACATACGCGCATGGAGTACCAGGGCTATATATCTGCAGATTGCAAGGACTACTGGCAAATGAATAGCCAAGTACAGAAAGGAAAGAAAAACCGACAAGCCTAATTTTCATCCCAGGTTTTAGTGCTTGAAGTTTATTTATTTATTTAGCTTTGCTTATATGCCACTTTTCACCAGGTCTGGTTTACATTGAGCAAGATTACATATTAAATTAGAATGATTTTAACAAAGCACATACAATTTTAAACTTAAATACAATAGTTGTTGAGTTCCCTCAAGTGCAGAACTTATGTATAGTATATACAGTGGGACCTGTTTTGTTTTTTTTGTAGGTAAGTCAGGTGTGGTTGAACGTCCTTTTTCTGATAGGGGGGGAGGATTAGGTGGAGATGCCGAAGTATTCAGTGAATAGGTAGGTCTTTAGGAATTTATGGAAGGTGAGCAGATACATGATGTTTCTTATGGTGTCTGGGGGTGTGTTTCATGTGGATGGGGTATATAGTTCAAATGAGCGCGCACATGCCTGTTGCATAGATTTTCTTCTTGCGTGGGGGATGATGAGGGTGTTCTTGCTGAATTGTCTTCTGGTTCTATTGTGTTGTGGTTTTTTGAGTAGGGTGTGTAGTGCGACGCCTCCAGCTGGGCCCAGGGGCTTACAGCCTGGAGGACGGCCTTGTATGTCCTTTTGGAATAAAGTTCTTTTAAAGACACCAGAGGATTCTGGGTCTTGTAGTACTCTTTATTCCTCGAGGGAAATAATGTAGTTGAGTCGGTGGTAAGGCATGCAAGAAAATTTATTTGTGGGGATTTCCAAAATACGCTAGGGCTCATACACAACTAAGGCAGTAGGATACATCTCCAACGAAAAAGATGAAATCAGGATTTAAACCAGAGGAAGAATAACAAACAAAAACCTTTTCACTTCTCAGCTGTTCTGATTTCCTACACATTCACCGGGGACTGCCCCGTGTGGTCAATTAGCAGAATTCCAACAAACTTTGTCCCAGCTGGGTTTCCTTTTCAAGCACACAGTTCCTCACTGCTTCTTTACTTCAGCCAGTGATACAATAAACACAGAATTAGCTTTCTTCAAATAAAGGTAAGAACTGCCCCTATTTTCCTATAGGGTTTTCAGACTCTCTGTTCTTGCTCACAACTGTAGAACTCTTTGTGCCAAAGAACAATCCATGGGCATGGGTAAATATTCAGAGCTAGGCACACACGCATCTATTTGCATTCCCTCACTATCATTAGGGTAAACAGAGTCTCTCTCACAATTAGGAGCTTCCTCAAACTTCCTTTCTTTTAGGAATTCCAGAAACTGGCTCCACAGCAACTCAGCCCTTGTTGGCACTTTTAACTTAGGGGAGTGAAACTTCTCTTCAGAGAATAGCTTCCTTAATGCCTCTAGCTTAGAGGTCTCACAGGCTTCACTGTTATCAGAGCTACGCCTTTAACATCAGATAAGCTTTCTATCCACTTCTTAATCGTGGGAGGTGAGGGCTCAACTTCCTGCCCTTTAAAACTAGCACATTGTCTTTCTGCTATATTATCAGAAATGAAAGTGTTGGCTTTACCTTGAGGCTGTTTCTTCACATAAGCACTGCTTTCTTTCCTCCTGGGTTTCTCCAGGCTTTGAAATGCAGGCTCCTTCTGTCCTACTCCAGTCCCTCTGAGGTAGCAGCTTTCTGGAGAGATTTTCTCTGACCTTCTCTTCCAGCCTAGCACTGCTTCAGCCTCTTTCCTTTCTCTCCTACCTTTCCAGCTCTCACAGCTGTTCCTGTTCCTTGCCTGACGTCCAGCTCTCCTCCATTCACTCGTGCCTCTGCCTTCAGTTGCTGGCTCTGTCTCTTCCTCCTCCTGGTCTGTATCTGTGTCCGGGCTCCAGCCTGAGACTGCCACTGCCTCTGCCTCTCCGTGTGCTTCTCTGCAGCTAGCTTCTCCTTGTGCTTCTCTGCGTGGTTCGCTCCATGCTTCCCTGGGTGCTTCTCTCCACGCTCCCCTGGGTGGTTCTTCCTTGCTTTGCTTTGCACGTGTTTTTAACCACTGCTGCCTGCTGGGCCTTCCCTGCTCTCTGTCCCCTTGTGACCAATCAGCAGGGAATCCTGTCTCCACCCCTGAGCTAGGGCATGGTCTGACTCTTGCAGGGAGCTGACTTTGCTTCTGACCTGGGCTGTAATTCCCCTGCACCTGTGCACTGCCATCCACTTCCTTGGGGAATTCAGGATCTTCATCCAGTTCCATGTTTTCCAAAGGGCTTTCATCACCACAGTAGGTGAGATGCAGGGTCAGAGTTGATGGCTTTGTGGGTTAGGGGGAGGGTCTTATATTTGATTTGACTGTTTAGAAGTAACCAGTGTAGATGTTTAAGTGTGACTGTAAAATGGTTATATTTTGTTGCTCCTGTTAAGCTACTTGCTGCGGTGTGCAGAGCAGTACATAAGGGAAACATGATGGATTGCAAGAGGCCTTGGCAAATGGAGTTGCAGTAGTCTATATGTGGGATGATTATGGCTTGGAATATAGATTGAAAGTCCGTAGGTTCCAGGAGTGGGTGTAGGTGTTTAAAGTAGATTAGAATGCTAGGTATCAAAGTAGAATAGAATGCTAGGTATCATAAGGAAAGGGATGGAGAATAAAACAAAGGATATTATAATGCCTCTGTATCGCTCCATGGTACAACCGCACCTTGAATATTGTGTGCAATTCTGGTCACCGTATCTTTAAAAGGACATAGCGTTATTAGAAAAAGTACAGAGAAGAGCCACCAAATTGGTGAAGGGGATGGAAGGCTACTCCTATGAAGAGAGGCTAAAAAGGTTAGGGCTCTTTAACCTGGAAAAGAGACGGCTGAGGGGAGATATGATAGAGGTCTATAAATTAATGAATGGAGTGGAACGGATAAACGTGGATCAATTGTTTACGCTATCAGAATATAGAAAGACTAGGGGACATGTAATGAAGCTACAGGGTAAACTATTTAAGACAAATAAGAGAAAATATTTTTTCACTCAACGTGTAATCAAACTCTGGAATCTGTTACCGGAGGATGTAGTAAAGGCTGTTAGTATAGCTGCGTTTAAAAAAGGTTTGGACAAGTTCCTGGAGGAAAGGTCCATAAACCACTATTAAAAAGGGACCCAGGATATCAATGCTTGACCCAGTACAAGCATTGTGGAACCTGTGTCTTTTGGGGATATTGCTAGGTATGTATGACCTAGATTGGCCACTGTTGGAAACAGGATACTGGGCTTGATGGACCTCGGTCTGACCCAGTATGGCATGTCTTATGTTCTTATGTTCTTAGATTGCTTTGGTGGTCTTCTATACTTGTGGTTTGAAGGAGAGATGCTGATCCAATGTGATTCCCAGGTATTTGATTTCTGGTTGTACCTTTATTTGGGTGTTGTAAAGGTGAGAAAGGTTGGGGGCTTGAAGGTCTTGTCCTTTGTGATATATAGGGCTTCTGTCTTCTTGTAATTTATTGCCACATTGTTTATTAGCCATTGTGTGACTTTTGTAAATCATCTGGGGAGATTTGTGTATGTAGGGTGCTTTGGGTTGAATGGTCCGTAGAGCATGATGTCATTGGCATATATGTGAAAGTTGATGTTGTGAGCTCTGATGATTTTGCAGAGGTGTTGAAAGTAGATGTTGAAGAAGAGAGAGGATAGGGTGTATTATTGTGGTACTCCTTAGGTTTGATGGTAGGGATTGGATATGGTAGTTCCCATTTTTATTGTTTCCTGTTGGTCGGGTAGGATTGGAACCATGATAGTACTGTGTTCTGAATGCTGGTGGACTGTAGGCATTGCAAGAAAATGTCATGGTAAACTGTATCAAACGCGACAGATTTATTTAACAGGGTTTTTTAAAACCGCTTTATCATTAAGTCAAAGCGGTTTACATTGTAACAAACTTGGTAATGTACATTAAACAGAGACATTGAGAACTTGGATTCTTCTGAGGCAATGGAGGGATATATTCAGGAATATCATGATGTATCCTTGTGACTTGTCTTGGATCCATTTATTAGGTTGTTGATGAGGATGATCATTAGGATTTCTATGCCGTGGAGGGGGCAGAACCCATATTGCTGAGGGCTGAAGAGGGAGTTCTTGTCAATATGTTCTTGAAGCTGTTGTTGGAAGGTTTTTTTGATGATTTTTGTAAGGAATGGAAGGCTGGTGATGGGTCTATAGGAGGCTGAGTCTGTCGGGTCGAGGTTTGGTTTTTTTGAGGGTGGGACAAATTGAGGAGAGTTTCAGGTCTTTGAGCATTTTTCCTTTCTGTAGTTTGGACTGAGTCAGTTTTGTGAGTATTGGACTGAGATCCTGTTTGGTAGATTTGATCCAGGTGATTGGACATGGATCAAAGGGGGATGTCATGGTACTGAGTGAAGTAATGATGGTTTCGATGTCCTTGCTGATGGGATCAAAACTGCACCGTGGTGTGGTGTGGGGGGGTTGATCAGGAGGGTATCTGGTGAGGGTGGTGGTAGGCTGTGAGTGGCGTTGTTTGTAATGGCTTGCTAGTTGCTGAGGTCTTATGTTAAGGTCCATGGGGGCGCTGGAGGGGAGTTTGGTTAGCTTTTTGATGATATCGAATAGTTCTCTTGGTCTATTCAGGGAGTTAATGATAAGCTTTGTGCAGTATGCCCGCTTGGCATCATCCATTTCTCTATAATAGTTGTCCATCAGGTCTATATACTGGTCTTTGTCGGTTTTGAGGTGGATTTGCACCATTTCCATTCTAGTTTTCTGAGTTCTGTTTTGATTCTTCTGAGGTTGGCAGTGTAGCACGGTGTCTTCTATTGCTTGTTTGTTGTATAAATTGTTGTTGTTATTGCAGGTCTTCCAATGGTGGTATTCTAGTTGGTTATTAGTATGTTTGGGGCCTTTGTTTCAGTTTCCAATTGAGGGAGTATTTCTTTAAGGAAGGTTTCTTTGTGAAAACGCTTGAATCTTCTGTTTGTGGTTGGGTGATAGGGTTGTTTGGGATGTTGATGAGTAGGGAGAATATGATTAGGTTGTGGTCTGACCAATTGTCTCACCTTTCCCACAATTTTTATGTAGAGCAGTGTAGAAACACTGACAATATACAGCAAACAGCAAATCCGGATGCAGATCTTGACTGATGTTAATACGCTGCTTGGACATCTTTCCAGGTTGCCAAGAATATCCATGATAAGATGTTTACAAGGCAATTTCAGAAGGCTTATGTATGGTAGCATTAAGGCAAAGGCAAACTAGGCACATGCCTAGGGCCCAAATATTTAAGAGGGTGCCTTCTCAGATGTTTAATTCAATGGCTCCCAAGGGAAATATTTCACCTGTTAAGTCAGCTGCTGGCAGGAATAAGAGTGTGGGAGTAGTCACCACTGCCCTTACAGATCTATCCCTGCTGCCAGCTCCCTGTTTATTGTCCTCTAGTCTGTAGGAAGAATCAGCAAGGAGCATTTCTAACCTACTTTGTCATTTTTTTGCTAGTTTTTCTCTGCAGTCAGAACCATGTGTGGGCCCTGTTTGTGGGAGTTTTTAAATGTACCAATATTATGATGGAGAGACCAACATGCTTGTTTGCTTAGGACCCACTGAAGGACTAATACTTTCCTGAACGTAGATGCTGTTAGAACATAACAGCATAAGATATGCCATATTGGGTCAGACCAAGGTCCATCAAGCCCCATATCCTGTTTCCAACAGTGGTCAATCCAGGTCACAAGTACCTAGCAATTTCCCAAAAAAGGCATCAGCACAAGCAAGGCAAAGAACAACTCAACCCTTTGGTGATGGCACAAGTTCTCTTAAATGATACCTTCTAAAAACTTTTTTGACTTTTGGTTTCCATAGTGACTGCTAATATATTTTGGTGCCAAAACTTTTGCTTTAAATGGCGGTCAGGCATTGCCGGTATCTTTACTCTTAACACTGATGATAGCGTTTGCACGCACCAGGTAAAGTGATTCCAGTTCTCCAATTGGTTTAATCTATGTTTAATTCTCTCCTCTTCCCTCCCCACAATTGGGGTATCCTACACATTTTTTTATAAACTACTCTTGTCAGGTTTTGATGTCACTTAATTACTGGGTTTATCTTCCCTCTCCCTTGTTTCAAACCTGACTAGCCGGCACATAATTTTACTTCAAATGTTCCCTCATTCCTGATAGTGTTTTAAATGAGTTAATGATCTGATTATGCTACACTAGCTACCCAATACTGTAACTACATTGTACTCTTGTTGCAGCTCACATCTGTCCTGTGTGGTCTTACTTTGACAGTATTTTCATACATCTCGTGAACACTTGGCCGTATAGCAAAGTAAGTGCCTTTCTTCTCTCCCCCATCCCCTCTAGTCCAACTTCCTGCCTGATCATTTTGCCCATGTGGAGGCCAATTCTGAAGACTGCATGTGTGAGCCATCCGGATGACAAGAAATGGATGGGGCCGAGATATACCTGATTCTGCAACTACGAGAGCTCTACATTCCTGTGGTTGCAGAATCTGGGCACTTGAACAGCCCAGTGTGCAGCCTATTCAGCAGTGGGGGACATCCAGGGATTTGCCCAGCCAGCCCGCTCAGTGCTCCAGCTGGTGTGCTGGTGCTGTGGCATCCCATTGCCATGGCATCTGAACATCTAGCCGGGGGGACGGAATCACCGGACCTCAAGCTGCCCCATCAACCACTGCCCGACCCCGCCGTGGGTCCCCATGGTTGGGATCAGGCGGTCGATGCTCTCCCACAGCAGCGCAATGGGGCTGTAGGGGCTGCGGGCTGCAATTGGAGGGATGCCTGGCACTTATACCACCTTTGAGGTGCTATATACCGGGCATCCAAAGGGCTGATGGTGTACGTACAGGGCCCTTACCTGTGCAACCCCATCCTGTCCCCATCCAGTGCTACCTGCACATCGGTCCTGTACATGGGGGGAGTATAATGTGCGGAATACAGTCCCGGGCCTAAATGGGGGTTGGATGTCCAACCCAGACATCCAACCCTGCTATTTGTGGCTCAGAATCAGGCCCTTAGGGTTTATATTATAAACACACTCTATACCTGCTATATTTATTTATGCACTTTAAGTTTTATTCATTTAATTATTTATTAGTTATTTTAATTGTAAGCACTTCATATGTTGTTAATAGAAAAAGACTCTTTAGTTCTATCATATATGCATTTGTGTAACCAGTTGTCCAGTAATGTCCTATTTATATCTTATTTATTTATTAATTCGCTTAGAGGGTTATTCCGAGGCACGAATAGCGGGGATGGATGTCCCGTTGGGATGTCCATCCCTGCTATTCATGCCTTTTCCCGGTCCCATCTACCTTCCCTGCATCTTGTACAGGTAAGGTAGACTGGGATGGGAAAGGGATGGATCGGGAGCAGCGTTAGGGCAGGCAGTGGGCGGTCATCATCCCCGGACATACAGGGTCAATTCTAATGTCATCCCTGTATGTCCAGCTCCGGTGACTTGCATGGGGAACATTTCATCTCTGAGGTGGAATAAGTTCCCCTAGTCGCCAGAGACCAGCGGGCCCGGGGCACGGATGGGGCAGGGGGGGTGGGGCGAGGACATTTCCCGCAGCCCGACCCTGGCCTTAGGAGGCTAGATCTGGGATTGGGCTGCAGGGAAATCACTGCTGGAGGTGGCGGCCGGTGATCGCGGCTCTTCAATGGAGCCGTGGTGCCATGGCAACCAGATGCCATGCACTGTGGCTCCATTGAAGTGCCCTGACTGAGTTAGCTGGGGCTAGACATGCCTCATGGGATCAGAATCGCGGCTCCCTCTGTGCGTCCAGTTCTGGCCGGATGCACATAGGGCCTGGACATGCGGGATGGAATAGGGCCTTTAAGGTTTATGAATTTGATTTTAATACTTTTTATGTTCTTATTTATTGGAAGTTTTACCCCCTGAGGAAGGCAGTCCTTGCTGAAACACTGCTAATATAGGGGTGTTCACCATCATGAAAGGGTTGAGTTGTTCTTCGCCTTGCTCCTGCTGCTGTCTCGTGTCGTGAGTGCCCTGTTTTGGACACTCTAGGTTCCCAAAAAGCTACATAGGATCCACAATGCTTGTCCTGGGGTAAGAAGTGGATTTCTCTGGTCCTCTTTAATAATGGTGATGGACCTTTACTCCAGGAACTTGTCCAAATCATTTTTAAACCCAGCTACACTAACAACTTTTACTATGTTCTCCAGTAACGAATTCCAGAGTTTGATTATGCGTTCAGAGAAAAAATATTTTCTCTTATTACTCTTGAATGGGCTAAATTGTAGTTTTCTGGCGTGTCCCCTACTCTTTCTACTTTTTGATGGAGTAAACAACCTATCTACGTTTATCCGTTCTACTCTATTCATTAATTTATAGACCTCTACCATATCTCTCCTCAGCTGACTCTTTTCCTTTTAAGCCTTTCCTCCTAGAGATATCCTTCAATCAGCTTTACTATTTTGGTGGTTCTTCTCTGTACCTTTTCTAATTTTGCTATATACCTTTTAGGATATGGTGACCAGAACTGCACACAATATTCAAAATGTGGTTGCACCATGGAATAACATAGAGGCATTATAATGTTGTTGTTGTTAAGTGCCGTGAAGTCAGTGTTGACTCATGGCGACCCTCCGGATAGTTGTTCTAAATTGTGTTCGGTCTTCAGTCAGGTGTCTCATTGTTGACAGACTGGCACCCATAGCTGCTGTTATTGTATCGATCCATCTCGTTGCTGGCCTTCCTCTTTTGCGTTGACCTTCTATCTTGCCAAGCATGATGTCTTTCTCTAATGATCTCTCTCTTCACATGATGTGTCCAAAACATAAAAGTCAAAGTCTTGTCATCTGAGCTTCTAAAGAACTTTAGGTTTGACCTCCTCTAGTACTGACTGGTTTGTTCTTCAGGCAGTCCATGGTATAAGCAGTATTTGCAGCCAACGCCATAATTCATATATTTTTCACTGTCCAACTTTTGCATCCATATGATATTATTGAAAATTCCATGGCTTGAATGAGTTGAATCTTTGTATGGAGAGAGACATCTTTTCTCTTGAGAATCTTGTCTAGGTCTTTTATAGCCATTCTGCCAAGAGCATTGCGTCGTCGGATTTCTTGACTCCTTGTTGCTTCTTTATTGATAGTTGATCCAAGTAGGTTAAAGTTGTCCACGATTTCAATTTCTTCTCCTTCAACAATGAACGTATTGATTTTGCCAGTTGTCATGATCTTTGTCTTTTTTACATTAAGGTGTAGGCCCATTTTAAGACTATGTCCCTTGACCGTGAGAAGCCAATGTTCAGATCATCTTCACTTTCAGCCAATAATGTGGTATCATCAGCATAGTGAAGGTTGTTGATGAGCCTTCCACCAATCTTCACACCTCTGTTGTCTTCATACAATCCTGCTTCTCTGATTTGTTCTGCATATAAATTAAACAGGTAGGGGGAAAGTATGCAGCCTTTTCAAACAGCTTTGTTTTTTTTAAACCATTCTGTTTCTCCTTTTTCCGTTCAAACTGTTGCTTCTTGATCAATTTACAGATTGTGCAAGAGAACGATCAGGTGTTCTGGTATACCCATGCTTCTTAATGTGGCCCAGAGTTTCTCATGGTTTACACAGTCAAAAGCTTTGCTGTAGTCAATAAAGCATAAATAGATATCCTTTTGGTATTCTTTACTCTTTTCAAGGATCCATCCCACATCAGCGATGATGTCTCTCATTCCTCACCCTTTCCTGAACCCTGCTTGCACGTCAGCTAGTTCTTGTTGCAGGTATGGTTGTAGTCTCTGTAGAATCTTGCTGGCATGTGGGATCAGAGCGATTGTGTGATAATTTCCACAGTCAGTTGGATCACCTTTCTTTAGTATTGGTATAAATACAGATCTTTTCCAGTCAGTTGGCCATGATGTTGTCTTCCAAATTTCCTGGCAGAGTCTTGTAAGTATGATAACAGCTGCATCAGATTGCTGTAATACTTTTATGGGAATGCCATCAATGCTTGGTTCTTTGTTCTTTGATAAGGCTTTCAATGCTGCTTCGACTTCTTCTTTCATCACCAATGGTTCCGGATCATAATGTACAGATTGAAACGGCTGTTGGTCCACTTGATCTTTATTATATAAAAGCTCTGTATATTCTTCCCACCTTTTCTTGATCTTCTCAGTATCATTCAACATATTTGAGCATCTTGTAACATTCCAGTTCGAGGCTGGAATTTTTTCTTTAACTCTCATTAGGAAAGCCGATCTTTTTCTTCCTCTAATAGTTTCTGCTTCTATTTCCTTGCATGCGTCATTGTAGTACTTTTCCTCATCCTGTCTTGCTGCACATTGGAAATCTCTGTTGAGTTCTGTGATTGTCTTTCTTTTTCCTCTAGCTTTAGCTTCTCTGTGTTTCTGGGCAATTTTCAGAGTTTCTTCTGTCATCCATTTTGGCCGTTTTTGCTTTTTCACCTTATGTAGAGACTTATCGCTTTCTTCCACACAACCTTTTTGATGTCATTCCATAAATCTTCTGGAGCTCTGTCATTTGTATCTAAAGCAGCAAATCAATTTTGCAGACAGTCTTTAAATTCCATTGGTATATTCTCAAGGTCATATTTTGCTACATTCATGAGTTTGCATACTAGTAGTTAGAAATCTGTCAGATCCAGGTTTTGTCTTTTTTTATGTTATATAGTTTTTCAATCGTTGACTTCCACAAATGTAGTCAGTTTGATTTTTGTACAATCCATTGTGTGAAGTCCATGTGTACAGTTGCCGCTTGTGTTGCTGGAAGGTGTTTGAAAATACCATGGCAGAATTCTATCAGTCTTTCTCCAGCTTCATTTCTGTTGCCAAGTCCATATTTTCCAACCATTTTGCCTTCTTCTTTGTTGTCGACCGTTGCATTCCAGTCACCCATGACTATCAGGATATCCTGTTTGCATGTTCTGTCAATTTCATCTTGTACTTGTTCATAGAGCACATCAATTTCATCCTCTTCTGCAGCTGTTGTTGGGGCATATACTTGAATTATAGTTGTATTGATAGGCATTCCTTGTAGATGAATAGAGATTAAGTGTTCACTGACTGCATTGTATTTCATTACAGTTCTTGCAAGTTTCTTCTTTATTATAAATGCAACACAATTTCTTCCTTGTTTTTCATTTCCAGTATAGTAGACCATGTGATCATCTGATGCAAAGTGCCCGATGCCAGTCCATTTCAGTTCACTGACACCCAACAGATGAAGTTGTACATGTTCCATTTCATTCTTGACCACTTCCAACTTCCCTTGGTTCATGCTTCATATGTTCCATGTTCCAATATGCAAGACATCTTTACAGTTTCTGACTCTCATTTTATGCGCAGCTATATCAGCAGTCAGACATCCTGAGGGCTTTGATCCAACAATATCATAAATGCTGGCTTTACTCTGAAAAGTCTTCTGCTCCTCCACAGTAGCTAGTTGAATGCCTTCCAATCTGTGGGTCTCATCTTCCAGCACTATAGTGCAATTTGTTTTGTTGTGACTTTCCATTGGGTTTTCATGGCAAGATACAGAAGTAGATTGCCAGGCCTTTCCTCCGTGCAATTTAAGTTTAGAGTTGTTGCCATTTTCACAGAAATGTGATCTTCCGCCGCCAACACTGTCCCATTCTGCTGTTGCCCAGATGGGTGGTTTGTCTTGGTTTGGCACCTCAGCTGAGACCTGTCCATCTTGGGAGACTCTGCCAGTAGTTAAACTAGGCTTTCCTAACCAGGGCTCCACAGATCAAACAAACAGTAAGGATTTGAGGGTTTGTTTGTTTGTTTTATTTTATTACATTGCTAGCTCTCTGACTGGGAGCTCTTAAAAGAGTTTTTTGTATATATTTTTAATGCAAGGTTACTTTCTTTTTGCTGCTTTAGGGGAACTTTCCTTGAGCACAGTAGGTTGCTGAACTCCAGTAACCTCCTGAGGTTTAGAAACTGCTAACACCTAATCAGGAGTTAGTGGGACTGTTTCCTGAGTTCAGTTGAAGCCTGTATAAAAGGCTCCAGTGCCCTGCCCTTTTGAGGCTTTCCTAACCAGGGCTCCACAGATCAAACAAACAGTAAGGATTTGAGGGTTTGTTTGTTTGTTTTATTATATTACATTGCTAGCTCTCTGACTGGGAGCGATTAAAAGGGTTTTTTGTATATTTTTTAAAGCAAGGTTACTTTCTTTTTGCTGCTTTAGGGGAACTTTCCTTGAGCACAGTAGGTTGCTGAACTCCAGTAACCTCCTCAGGTTTAGAAACTGCTAACACCTAATCAGGTGTTAGTTCCCTCCCTACCCACCTCGACTCCCACCCACCCCTAGTGAGCAGTCTTGCTTTATAGGGCACCTCCCCCTTTAACAAATCACAGAGAATTGGACCAGCACATTTTGAATATAATTAAAGAGATTTAACTGCTTTTTCTCTGAAAGGACAGCTGTGAAACCGGCTGGTACTTGGTAGATCTCTCTCTTTTGCTTTAACAGATACCTAAGCTCCACGAACAGAACAATGGCTGGGAAAAATCATATTGCTAAAGCTGTTGCCCCCGTTACAGCTTCTGCCTCGGTCCAGACAGAGGTCCTAATGCCAGTTGAAGGACCAGTTCCATGTGCAGGGTGCCTGCATGCTGAAGCTCTGAGGAAACAAGTGGAGGAACTCAGAGAGGAGGTGGCGAGGCTGAGGAGCATTCAAGACAGTGAGAAGTACATTGATGAGATGCTTCTTGCAGCAACCAAGCTCTCCAGCACAGGAGAAGATGGGTGCCAACAGAATGTCGATGGTTGGACACAAGTCACCAGGGCCTGCAAAATCACCAATCCAACTTCTTCAGCCCTTGAATTGAAGAACCATTATGCAGCCCTGGAATTGGAGGAGGTGAAAGCATCCCTGGAAAGGGAAGAACCAGAGTTCAAGTACCCCAAAGTTGCAGAATCAGTGACCAGAAGGAAACGAAGGGTAGTGGTGGTTGGAGACTCTCTTCTGAGGGGTACTGAGGCGTCCATCTGCCGACCAGACTTGATGTCCAGAGAGGTATGCCGTCTGCCTGGTGCCAAAATCCAAGATGTTACGGAGAGTTTGCCGAGACTCATCAAGCCCACTGACTATTACCCAATGTTGCTAATCCATGTTGGAACAAATGATACTGCCAGGTATACCTCGGAACGTATCAAAAGTGACTTCATGGCTCTGGGACAGAGGGTGAAGCAGTTAGGTGCACAGGTGGTGTTCTCTTCAATCCTCCCTGTTGAGGGTAGAGGCCAAGGCATAGAGGCTCGCATCCTGGAGATGAATGCATGGCTGCGTGGATGGTGTCATCGAGAGCGTTTTGGTTTCCTAGATGATGGGATGCTGTTCCAAGGGTTGCAGAGCAGAGATGGCATCCATCTGTCCAAGAAAGGTCAACGCATCTTCGGTAGTAGAATGGCTAATCTACTGAAGAGGGCTTTAAACTAGATTTGTTGGGGATGGGTGAAGAAAGCCCCCAGGTAAGTGAAAGCCCCAGGTAGGTGATACATTAAATACCTTTATGGAAATGGGTAACAGGGGTAACATATGGAAAGCAGTGTGTATTAATGCCCGTAGCATGGGAAATAAGATCCCTGAAGTTGAAGCTTTGGTGGGAGTGGCTGACTTGGATTTAGTGGCAGATACAGAAACATGGTTCACAGAAAACCATGACTGGGATGTAACTATACCTGGCTATACTTTTTTCAGAAAGGACAGGGTAGGAAGAAGGGGAGGAGGAGTGGCACTATATGTAAAAACTACTATTAAAGCTTTGGAATTACAGAGTTTAAAAGGGAGAGAGGAGGCATTGTGGGTTAAACTAGAAAGAGGGAAAGAGAAATCTATTTGCATTGGTGTGACATACAGACCTCCCTCACAAGAGGAAGAGTTGGACAGAGAGTTAATTGAAGACATACGCAGCATTGCTAGGAAAGGGGAAGTGCTACTGATAGGAGATTTCAATATGCCAGATGTTGATTGGCACATACCTGCTGCAGTATCATCTAGAAGTAAGGAGATCCTGGATTCTCTACAGGGAGAACTATTCAGGCAGTTGGTAACAGACCCCACACGTGAAGGGGCCATACTGGACTTGGTGCTTACCAATGATGAAAGTGTTTCTGATGTTGTAGTGGGAGATCATTTTGCATCCAGTGATCACCAGATGGTGTGGTTCAGTATTAGGACTAGGGCTGTTAGAATCCATTCCAAGGTGAGGATCTTAGACTTTAGGAAGACTAACTTTGCGAAGATGGGCCAATACCTCAGGGAGTCGTTAGTGGGATGGGAACAGCTGGGGGATGTAGAAAAACAGTAGGCAAAACTGAAAGGGGGTATTTTAAGGGCAACCAACCTTTTTGTTAAAATGGTAAATAAAGGCACAAGGAACAGGAGACCGCTATGGTTTTCGAAGGAAGTAGCTGAAAAAGTGAAGAAAAAGAGGGAGGCCTTCATGAAATACAAGAGATCACAGAGAGAGGAAGACAGGCATCTGTATTTGGAAAAACTTAGAGAAGCTAGCAAAGTAGTCAAGAAGGCAAAGATTCAAAAGGAGGAGGAAATAGCCAATGCAATAAAATGGGGGGATAAGACATTTTTCAGATATATTAGTGAGAAGAGGAAGGGCAAAAGTGGTATTGTCAGACTCAAGGGTGCAGGGGGGGAATATGTAGAAGCTGATAAGGATAAAGCGGAATTGCTTAACAAATATTTTTGTTCTGTGTTCACAGATGAAGAACCAGGAGCAGGACCTCAGAAAACACCCACAAATAAGAACAGAAGCGAGGGACATCTTGAACAATTTTCAGAAGACTGTGTTCGTGAGAAACTAGCTCAACTTAAAGTAGACAAAGCGATGGGACCGGATGGGATACACCCTAGAATACTGAGGGAACTTGGGGACGTTCTAGCAACTCCACTAACTGACCTTTTCAATGCCTCGTTCGAGTCGGGAGTGGTGCCAAAGGACTGGAGAGAGGCTCATGTGGTGCCTTTACACAAAAGCGGAAGTAAGGATGTGGTTGAAAACAACAGGCCGGTTAGTTTAACTTCGGTGGTGAGTAAATTATTGGAAACGCTTCTGAAAGAGAAAATAGTGAGGTTTCTGGAGTCCAGCGGATTACAGGATCCGAGGCAGCATGGATTCACCAGAGGTAGGTCTTGTCAGACAAATCTGATTTCTTTGACTGGCTGACCAGGGAGTTGGACCGAGGGAGAGCTCTAGATGTGGTGTATTTAGATTTCAGTAAAGCCTTTGACACTGTTCCTCACAGGCGACTTATAAACAAACTGAGCACCCTAGGGATGGACCCTAAAGTTACTGCTTGGGTTAGAAATTGGTTGGGTGGGAGGCGACAAAGAGTACAAGTAAATGGAGATCATTCTGAGGAGAAGGATGTTACCAGTGGTGTGCCCCAGGGATCTGTCCTTGGTCCGATTCTTTTTAACATCTTTGTTAGTGATATAGCGGAAGGGCTGTCGGGTAAGGTTTGCCTCTTTGCAGATGATACCTAAATTTGCAATAGAGTAGACACCCAGGAAGGTGTAGATAACATGAGGAGGTATCTAGCTAAGCTTGAAGAATGGTCTAGAATTTGGCAGCTGGGATTTAATGTTAAAAAATGTAAGGTCATGCATTTGGGCTGCAGCAATCCAAGGGAGCAATACAGTATAGGAGGTGAAGTACTTTTGTCCACTAAAGAAGAGCGGGACCTAGGCATGGTTGTGTCTGATGATCTTAAAGTAGCTAAACAGGTAGAAAAGGCGACGGCAAAAGCTAGAAGGATGCTTGGGTGCATACGGAGAGGAATGGCTAGCAGAAAAAAGGAGGTGATAATGCCTCTGTATAAGTCTTTGGTGCGACCTCAGTTGGAGTATGGTGTGCAATTCTGGAGACCGCACCTTCAAAAGGATGTGAACAGGATGGAGTCGGTGCAGAGGATTGCTACTAAAATGATTAATGGGCTTCATTATAAAGCATATGAGGACAGACTTAAGGATCGTAATATGTACACCTTAGAGGAAAGGAGGGATAGAGGTGATATGATTGAGATGTTTAAATACCTCCGTGGCATAAATGTTCAGGGAGAGAGCCTCTTTCAATTGAAAGCAAGTTCTGCTACGAGGGGACATGGGATGAGGGTGAAGGGAGATAGATTCAGGAGTGATATGCGGAAATATTTCTTTACGGAAAGAGTAGTGGATCCATGGAATAGTCTCCCAGTGGAGGTGGTAGAGATGAGGACAGTAACTGAATTCAAAAAAGCATGGGACCAACACAGAGGATCTGTAAAGGTAAAAAGTGGACTGTTGTAGTTGTTGTTATGGAAGGACAGACTAGATAGGCCATTTGGTTTTTTTCTGTCATCATGTTTCTATGTTTCTATGTAATAACTTAGCCCTCAGCATCACTGATGCATACAAGCGTTCACAGCACGACAAGATGCAAACTAAGTGAGGGGGCTTTATAATATCCTTGGTTTTATCTCCATTCTTTTCCTTATGATTTCTAGCATTCCATTTGCTTTCTTGGCCACCGCTGCACACTAGGAAGAGGGTTTCAAGGTATTATCCACGATGATACCTAAAACCTTTCCTGGGTGGTGGTTCCTAAAGTGGAATCTTACATTGCGTAAATGTATTTTGGGTTGTTCTTACCTAGATGCATAACTTTGCACTTGTCCACATTAAATTTCATCTGCCATTTGGACATCTAGTCTTCCAATTTATCAAGGTCATCTTGCAATTTTTCACACTCCTCTTGTGTTTTTTTTTAACTCTGTTTATTGAACCACAGCAGTGCATCACACAACACAACGTATATACATTTATACATATACAGATGCAGAGCGCTTCCAGGCAGGGTTGTCTCTTATCCGCTCCCCAGAAGGCTACACAAATGGCCAACTGGAAACAAAATCTAACCGACCCCTCCCTATCCCCCCTCCCCTTCGCAGCCTCCCCTGTTTGCATTCCCTCCCTCTCAGGGACTACCCAAGATCTCACCCACCTGTTGTTAACCCGTACCAACCTTTTACCAATGACCCCCCTATCTATCCACTGCACCCCCACCCAATCCCACTCGCAGCACTTCATTACGGGCGTATGGTCCCAGCTTTTGAATATAGGGTCCCAAATTAGTAAAAAGGAGGTCCAATGTTGAATCCTCCCTCTAGCTGCCCTTCTCTCAAAAAGCATCAGCTGGTGAAAGCTGTTACGCCATTCCCAAAAGGTAGGAGCAACAGGCTCCCTCCACCTCCGAAGTAATGGGCCCTTACCCACCAGACATGTCTTCCTCACTAATAATCTCTCCAACCTCCCCTTCAGATGGAGTGGTCCAAGTTGATCCAACACTACCCCTGCCCCCGTCCAACAAATTTGTTGCTGAAGCAAACTACTCAAGTAGCTCCCAATCCGCTTCCAATATGAGCAAACAGCACAACACCCCCACCACATATAACCCAAATCTGCCAGGGCGCAGTCACACTTTGGACATCCACTATCCACCACAAGGCGGCTCCGCAGAGCCTGTCGTGGGGAAAAATGTGCATGCAGAATACACTTAAACTGGACCTCCCGCCATCTAGCCCCTTCTACCAACCCTACTATCTGACCCAGAGCAGCCCGAACAGAACTGGGCACCATCTCCTGTCCCAATTCCCACGCCCATGCAGCCTCCTCCCTCGAATAATCCTGTGGCTCAATAAATCCCTCTAACCTGCGTTTCAACTCCGCAATGATGGGAGGGGCTTCCGCCCCAACGCAAAATATTCTAAGATCTGCACCGATCTCTCCACCATCAGCGCAGTTTGTGGGAGGGAGGCAACATAATGACGCAATTGAGCATATGCGAAGTAGTGGCACCCCTCCAACTCATATTCCTCATGAAGGGCCTCGAACAACTTACACTTCCCTGAGGGATCCACCACATGCCCAAGATTACGAATTCCTAGCTTCCCCCACTCCCAAAACATGGCCGTTTCAGATCCCGGGGTAAATTGGATGTTTCCCTGGAGTGGCAACCAGCTCGAAACCCCTGGCGACCTGCCCCAGTACTTATTCAAAGCCTGCCATATATACCTTGCTGAGCTCACCAAAACACTGCGAATCACCCGCCTTGGTATATTTGAACTCTCCAAGTACAATACCGCCGTCAAAGTTTGCAGGGCTACCAAGGTCTCCTCCAATGCTCTGAGAGTATACACCTCGGTATTCCCCAACCAATCCCCTAAATGACGTGCCTAGCGGGCCAAGGCATACAACCGTATATCTGGGACTCCTATCCCACTGTTTTTCCATCTCCCTCTCAGATGATACAATGGAATACGCGCCCTGGCCCCTTTCCATAAAAACCCCCGTATCTCTTGATCAATACACTTCAAGTCTCTCTGTAGGAGCCACACCGGGAGGGTCTGTAACCAATATAGCACTCGGGGCAGGATTACCATCCCTAACGCCGCCGCTCTCCCCGACAGAGACAGCGGGAGCGGGTTCCATGCCCGCAACTGCGCCCTAAGTTTAAGGAGAATCCTCTCAAAGTTCTTCCTATATAGCTCCTTCGGGTCCCTTGTCAACAGAATACCCAGGTAGATGAATGAATCACCTGCCCACTTAAGCGGGTAAGTACCATCCCAGCTCCCCAGAAGCGTTCCAGCCACATCCAACGCCTCTGATTTATCCATATTAATACAGAGCCCTGCGAAACTGCCATATAGAGAAAATTCCTCTAACAATCTGGGCAGCGACTGTTGCAGCGAAATCAAGTACACCAACATGTCATCGGCAAAGGCCGCCATCTTGAATCCCTGCCCTCTAATACGCACCCCTCGTATCACCATGGCCGCCTCTATCTGTTGCACCTGGGGGTTTAATGACATCACAAATAGCAAGGGGGAGAGCGGGCATCCTTGTCGCATACCTCTCTCCAAGGCAAAGCTCTCAGACAGCACGCCATTACACAGCACTCCTGCAGTCGGGTTCGCATAGAGGAGACCTACCGTCCTGCAGAAAGAGGCCCCTAAGCCATAACATGGCAAAAGAAATTGTAGATATTGCCAATTCACCTGATCGAATGCTTTCTCGGCATCGAAGCTGATCAAAAGTGACTGCAGTTCATGTTCCCGCACCCACTCCAAGGACACAAGAATTTTACGCAAATTGTGCACTGTATAGCGTTCTTTCACAAAGCCCACTTGCAACTCATGCACCAAGTCGCCCAACACCCCAGCCAGCCTATCCGCTAAGATCTTAGACAGCACCTTCAATTCAAATTTCAATAACGAAATGGGCCCATAAGAGGCCGCCTGCGTGTGCTCTTTACCCGGCTTAGGTATTAGTATGATATGTGCATGATTCTCTCCCCAATTGAACGAGCCCTTCTCCACCCTTCTATGGTACATCGCCACCAATGCAGGGGGTATCAAATCTCCCAACAACTTATAAAATTCTGACCCAAAACCATCTGGGCCCGGGGCCTTTATTTATTTATTTAGCGTACATTTGTATACCACTACTTCCAGCGATCAGTAGCGGATTAGATTACATGTTGGAAACTGTCAAATCAGGACAGAAAAATTTGTAGTATATATAAGGTGATTCGTAGAGTGAGCACAACACACAGTAATTAGGTAATTGGGTTTCTTTTCGTAAGGAGGGAGGAGTTATTTACATATGTACATTTTTACATATATACATCTTTGGCTCTCTGGGTAGCACAGCTTAGGCCACGTTGGCTAAATGAAGTTGTACTGAATCTGAAATAGGTGAGTCTTGAGTTTTTTCTTAAAGTCCATCAGGTCTTTGCTAGCTCGTAGCTCAGGCGGCAGTTGGTTCCAGAGTGTCGGAGCTGTGTATGAGTATGCTCTGTTACTTGTACCGGTTTTAACAGATCTTATATCTGGCCTTGTAACAACTCGCTTTCTGGATGACCTGCTGCACCTCTTCAACCGTTACCGGCTTGTCCAACTGTGCGGTTTGCTCTGCCTCCAACCTTGGGAGCTGTAACCCCTGTAGATAACTCTCCATATTCTGCTAACACCCTTCTCTCCTCGAGTACAGCTGCTGGTAAAAGGAACGAAACACTTGGGCAATCTCCCTGTTCCCTTTGTGCAATCTACCCATTTCATCCCGCAGCGCCGCCACCAAGCGGGTACCTCTACTGCCCTGTAAGCAACGAGCCAATAATTTCCCAGGCTTATCTCCGAACCGATATAGCTGATACCGGTAATATATGAAAGATTTTCGAGCCCGCCGATGAAGCAGCTCATTGAGGGAAGTTTGAGCCTCCCACAGCCTCCTCTTATTAGCCACACTTGGGTGACTCACACCCCGTCGTCTCTTTCACCACCTGCTTTTCCAATCTAATAATCTGTTCTGATAATAATCTCTTTTTCCGTGCCACATACCCAATAACATCTCCCCGCAGGACCACCTTCGCCGCTTCCCAAAACAACTCCGGGGCCTCCTGGTGTCTCTCATTGTGATACACATACTCTTGCCATTTCTGCTTGATATAAGCCTGGAACTCAGTGTCCTTATATAGATGCATTGGATAGCGCCAAATCCTGTTCTGGGGAGTAGCATCCTGCCACTCTAATTCTACCCAAATCAACGCGTGATCTGAGATCTCCATTGGTCCAATTTCTGCCCCTACCACCTGAGCAAAGAGTCTCTCGGATACCAAAATATAGTCAATCCAAGCACTAGAACCATGCGCTCGCGAGATGAGTAAAGTCCCGCTCCGTCGGGTGTAGCAAACGCCACGGTTCTACCACCCCCAACCTACACCTCAGGCTCTGTAATGCTCTTGTAGTCTGTGCCCTTGCTCGGTCTCCTGCCCCTCTAGTTGTATCCATCACAATGTCTAATACCGCATTAAAGTCTCCAGCCAAGATTAGGGGGATATCCAGCATTTGCTCCACTTGTGAAGCCACCCGCGCATACAAGTCCCGGTCTAAAACATTTGGATTATAAATATTACCCAACACCACTGAATTCCCCTCCAGAGCACCATAGAGCAACACATACCGTCCCTCAGGGTCTTCGTATTGACGTTCCAAAACAAATCTTACCGTCTTATGTATCAAGATGACCACTCCACCCTTCCTTCCTTTCGCAGGGGCTCCCCATGCCTGTCCCACCCAATCTCTCTTCAGTTTAAGATGTTCCTCAGCTGTCTGGTGGGTTTCCTGCAGCATGGCAATATCACAACACTGCCACTCCAGAGCACGCAACAGCTTATACCACTTGATTGGGCTACCGACGCCACACACATTCCATGAAACAATCTTCAGGTTGGTAAGCACTGTTCTCTGTTATATCTCACAGGACCTAAACTTTCTCTAGAGGGAACCCCCCCAGCCTGGGATCCCCCCCCCATACCCTTTACCATGTCCCTGTCCTAACTCTATTATCCAATCTTGGCTGCTACCCTCCCCTCCCCCTCTCCCCCCTTCTACCCCCTCCCCCTTTTCCCCCCTCCCCCTCCTCTTGTGTTTTAACAACTTTGAATAATTTTGTGTCATCTGCATATTTGATCACCTCATTTGTTATTCCTATTTCCAGGTCATTTATGAATATGTTAAAAAGCAGCAGGCCCAGCACAGATCCTTGAGTACTCCACTATTCACCTTTCCCTATTGAGAAAATTGGCCATTTAGCCCTACTCTTTGCTTCCTATCTTTTAACCAGTTCCTGATCCATAATAGTGCACTGCCTCCTATCCCATGACTTTTTAATTTCGCAAAAAGTCTCTCATGAGGGACCTTGTCAAAGGCTTTCTGAATATCCAGATATACTATATAGACTGGCTCACCATTGTCTATCTGCTTATTTACACCTTCAACAAAATATAACAGATTAGTAAGACAAGACCTTCCCTAGCTAAAGCCATGTTGGCTGTCTCCCATTAAACCATGCCTATCTACATGTTCAGAAATTTAGTTTTTAATAATGGTTTCTACCATTTTTCCTGGTACTGATGTGATGCTCACCGATCTGTAGTTTCCTGGATCACCCCTGAAACTCTTTTTAAAAATTGGCGTTACATTGGCTATTCTCCAATCTTCAGGTTTTACTGATAATTTTAATGATAGTTCACAGGTTAGTAATAGTAGGTCTGTGATTTCATATTTCAGTTCTTGAATACCCTTGAATGTATACCATCCGATCCAGGTGATTTGCTATTCTTCAGTTTATCAAATAGTTGTAATGCATCTTCCCAGTTTATCAATATTTCTTTCAATTCTTCTGATACATCACCTTTAAATACCATTTCAGGCATGGGTAACTTCCCTACATCTTCTTCAGTAAAGAACAAAGCAAAGAATTCATTCAGTCTCTCCGCTATGGCCTTCACCTCCCTTAGCGACCCTTTTACCTCTCTGTCATCTAATGTCCCAATTGACTGGAGGTTTTTTGCTACAAATGTACTTGAAAAAGTTTTTATTATATGTTTTTGCATCAACGGCAAGCTTTTTTTTCAAATTCTCTCTTTCCCTGCCTTATCAATGTCTTGCATCTGACTTTCCAGTGCTTACATTGTTTCCCTTTTTCGTCATTTGGCTCCTTTCTTCATTTCCTCAAAGATGCTTTTTTGGCAACAGCAGCCTCTCTGACTTCATCTTTAAACCGTGCTGGCAGTTTTCTGGCCTTCCTTCCAGTTTTCATAAAGTGTCGAATACATCTAGGCTGGGCTTCCAAGATAGTAATTTTTTGATTTAAATCTTCAATCTTTGCAGCTGCTCCTTTTAATTTCTTCTTAACTTTCTTCTTAACTATTTTCTTCATTTTATCATAGCCTCCGTTTTGAAAGTTAAAAGGTAATACTGTGTGTTTCCTTGCCGTCCTTCTTCCAGTCGATACCAAGGTAACTGAAATCACCCATTATTACTGTGTTGTAACTGTTAGTTTTCCTAATTTCTTTTAGCATTTCATCATCCATCTGTTCATTCTGGCCAGGCAGTTGGTAGTACACCCCAATGCCATCACCTTCCCCTTTATACATGGAATTTCTATCCATAGAGATTCTAGTGTATTTTGTTTCCTTCAAAACTTTAATCCTGTGTGACTCAATGCCCTCTCTAACATAGAGTGCAACCCCACCATCAATTTGATCTAGTCTATCATTGCAATATAGTTTGTACCCAGGTATCACAGCGTCCCATTGGTTGTCCTCCTTCCACCATCTCATTTTTTAGACTTCTAGCATTTGCATACAGGCAGTTTAGAGGTTGTATTTTATTCATATTAATCTGGTTATCAGTTGATAGGGGTAGTTTGGAATCTTTCAGCTCTGTACTTAAGGGCATCTGGGTTACTTATATCTTTACTGGAACCTCTCTGTTGGAATGCCCTAACTTCCCTCAAGTGTACATCTTCATGGAGAAATCTCCTCATGTGAGATCACCCGGAGGACAGTTCCTAGCTACAGGATCACTTTCTGCCACACCAAGGTGACGCTGGCCTTTCACATGTCCTCTCTCCTCCATGGCAACAGAGAAGCTGCCAGACTGGAGGTGGGACTGCAGTACTACATCTCTGTAGGTCTCATCTATATACCTCTCACTGTCTTCCAAGGTCCTCCAAGTCTGCTACTCTAGCCTCCAGAGACTGGACTCATTCCCTGAGAGCAAAGCGGTCCTTGCACCTAGGTCACATGTAAGACCCCTCATCAACTGGGAGAAAATCGTAAATGTGACACTCAGTGCAAAAGACTGGATAGCTCCCATCTCGCTACTGCACTGCTGTCAGCATCTCAGTTTTAAGGTTTTGTTTAGCTATTTAACTTATTTACTTACTTAAAGTTGCTAGGGATACTAGTACTAATACAACTATACCTAATACGTTTAAGGGACTTTGTTCACCTCAAGATTAATTCATTTCAGGGCCTTAATTAATCTACATATAAGTAGCAGATTTCCATGCATAAATTACCATATACATGTAAGCGACAGTCAGAAACAGTGGTACATATACAGAGAGATGACACGATACGGAGTTTTTCACATCCAGGGCTTGTTTGAGGCTTATACATGGTTCATAGATTTTGTAAGGGCCATATACTGTATGTGCAAGGCATCCAATTTAAATGTTGACATTTACACCTGCTATAAATCAAGTGCAAACCCAAATGAAATCGTCTTTTATGTCCTGCTGCTTGGTAAGGTATTTGCTGGAGGAGATTTGCTTGCACTTGCTGTTCCCTGATTATCACTCTCTTATCCTTGATTCCAGCTTTCCCGTTACCATCTTCAGTCATTTAAATCCCTTTGTCACCCTCTCCTCTTATCTTGCTCTCTCTGTTTCCCTCCCCCACTTCCTTTTCTCTGCCTGCTCTTGCTTTCCGTTTGTCTTTTTCAGCTAAGAATCGTTCTGTGGTTGTGTCAGTGGGTAGCTGTGTCTCATATGTGGCTGGGTACTGGCAGTGGGGACTGATTAGGATGTGCTGGTAGTTAGTCTGCGTCTACTGATGGTGAATAGTTGGTATAGGATGGTGCCTGGCATCATGGCATCAATGTGTAGTTTTTGTGGGAATTCATTTATATGACGCAGAAGCCACAAGAGAACCAGAAAGAAGCATCCTTACCTGAGATTTACAAGCTTAGGATGCAGTTTCTATACTTCTCTAATGAATTATGCATTAGGAGGTTCTGCTTTAGCAAGCAGACCATTTTCTACCTCTGCTAGCAGACTCTTATGCAGGTGGCCGCACAAAACGGACAGTGCACCTAAAGGTCACCACAGCCCTTGGATTTTCCACCACAGAGAGATTCCAGTCCACTCTGGCAGCCTCAGTCAACATAAGCCAGGTGGTTGCCTCACTGCATCCATCAGTTTCTAAGGGCCTTTCTTGGCAAAATTGCTGAGTATATTGCCTTCCCTCAGGATACGCTGCAGGAACAGCAAAACTATGACAGAGTTCCATAAGATGACTTATTTCCCATCAGTGTTAGGAGCAACTAATTGCCTACATATTGACCACTGCAAGGGAGTAAGGACAGCTACTGCAACAAAAAGGCCTTTCATTACCTTAAAATGCAGCTGGCTGCATGTCAAAGGTTTAATCAGTGATGTTTTTCCCAGCTTCCTTGGCTCCCATCATAAATCTATATTCTCACCCAGTTTGGAATGCATGACAAACTGGAGACTGGCTACATCACTGGGGAATGGCTTCTGGGTGAATTGGCAACCCAAAACACCAGTTCATTGCTGGTTTGTGTTTTTTAAAACTCCAAAGAGGCTTCTCATGAGGTACAACATGTGACTAACCAGTGGGAAGTCCCAGCAATCAGGGCCGGCATGACCCCTGTTTAAACTGTGTGCTCTCACAGGGCAGCAGTCACGGGGGGGGGGGGGCAGTACAGTCGGCACAGTGAGCGAGCCAAGTCAGCCGTAGGATGAGTGGCGGGAAGCAATGGACAGCAGAGAGTCAGAACAAAAAGCAGTTTTGGGGCTTTGGAGCAGCATGTATGATGCGTGCCTGCCCCTAAGTAACAGGAGTTGTATCATGGATGCACATTAGTGCTGCTGAATATACCAGTCACTGCAATTAATGCAATTATCAGGTTTGCTAACTGTGCTGCCAACCATGTTAGTCATTTTCAATACCAGGTTTATTGTAGTTAACACCACAGACAACATTGATTGTGGATTGAAAACATCAACCCATCTATAAGTAGTCAAGACAGATCTCAAATGAATGAGACGCTACAAGTATGAGACAAACAATGAAGACAGCTGTGTGCATGAAATCTGTTGGAGACTCTGTGTCCCAAAGCATGATAGCTACTGACTTTGAACCTGTTGTGAACCATCTGCATTCTGTACTCAGTTGCTGTAGGGCGACTGCTAGGTGTGCTGATACTTAGGAGGTAGGGTCGGCTTAACAGGTGAGTCAGCGAGGCACTGGCTCTGGTCATACAGCATTTAAGGGTGCTAGAAGCTTACCTCACTGACTCACCAATTAAAGCAGCTGATTTAAACTGCCATGAGAGCACTTTCTTTGATCCCGTGGCTGTGCTGTCTTACAAGTCACTGAACCACGGCATTTCTAAGGCAATAAGCAGTACTTCCTATTTCTCACAAAGAAACAGGAAGTGCTTGTTATCAGCTTTAGAAAGGCAGCACAACTGTGGGAGCACAGAAAAGTGCAGCTGTTAAAATTGATTGCTAGAGGATGCTGGGAATGCGGCTAATGCCGGGGGTGGGGGGGGAGGTGGGAAGTGTGGAGACCAGAAGGGACCTGACACCTGGGGATGAGGATGGTGTTGTGACTGGGACTGGAAGGGGGCTGGTCAGTGGGCCAGGGGGGGGGGGGAAGGACTGGATGAGAGATGACATGGTGGACTGGGAATGCAAAGGGCTGACAATGGAAGGTACTGGAAGTGTTTTGACATTGGAGGGGGTTATTGGGACTTTAAGGGGACTGATGCTGGAGCTGGAATAGGAATTGAGCTGATGCAGGAAGGAACTGGAAAGGAGCTGGGACTGGAAGGGAACTGATGATGGTAGATACTGGGGTAAGGGTGGCGAAAAGAGGCAGAAACTGAGGGAGAAAAAAGGAAAAGGGGCAGATATTGTGTTTGAAGAGGGGGAAACAAGGTAATATATGGGGGAAGATTGGAGTGGAGGAGTGGCCTAGTGGTTGGGGCAAGGTACTTCAAGCCAGAAGGTCAGGGGTTCAAATCCCACTAGAGGACAGCAACCTTGGGCCAGAAGGACTGGGCTTTCTAGTCCCACAGGTGCTCCTTGTGGTCTTGGACAAGCCACTTAAACCTCCATAGCCCATGTTCCCTGTGAAATAGTTATCTCCAAGTTATGATGCCCTGTTCAATGTAATTTCAGTTTGTTCAATGTAAACCACCTTGATATCATGAAAGGCAGTATATAAGAAATGTTAAATGAGAGGGAGGGGCACAAGAATGGATGCTGGTATATGGAGGAAGAAAGGCAGGGTTAATTTATTTTGTAGATGGATGAGTGCTGTAAAGAGGGATTAGAAGGTAGCAGGCAGATACTGGGAATATGGGGATGCAGGAGAGAAGGGACTCAGATTAGGTGGAGACTCTAAAATTGGGTGGGAGAACAGAAAAAGATAGACTCTAATATTGGCTGAGTACTAGAAGTATACGAGTGAGGACTGAGGGACTGGGTAAAGTAGAAGAGTGTGGACTTGAGTATAACTGGGGGGAGAGAGGTGACTAAAATCTGACCAGAGATTAGGAGGTCAATGGGATTATGTGGTGTTGGGTATGCCTTAGGCTGTGAAAATATGGGTAGGGGGAGAGGGTTTGAAGGACCTTGAAGGTTTGGGGAGGGGATGAGAGGCAGTTGTAAAGGGATGAGAGACAAAGGAAGAGGACAGATCTTTGAAAGTAAGAGAGGGTAGAAATTGGGGAGTTGAAAGGAGAAATGGAAGCCTAGATAGGGAGTAAGATGTAAGAAATGAATTAGAGGTAAAGAGGGGATGAGTGATAGGGAAGGGACTGGGGCTCATTAGGAGATGAGAAACTTAAGAAAGTAGATGAGGCTGGATGTATTAGAATATTTGCATCACTGTATTCAAATATTTGGAGTGGAGGAGTAGCCTAGTGGTTAGATCAACCACCTAGTACCCAGAAGATCAAGAGTTCAATTCCCACTGGCACTCCTTGTGACTTTGGGCAAGTCACTTTACCCTCCATTGCCTCAGAAGAAAAGGCCTGGCAATCTACTTCCAATGATATATTGTCAAGAAAGCCCAGAGGTAGCTGGGTCACTATGAGTCAACACTGACTTGATGGCACTAAAAAAAAATTAGAATATTTGCATCACTGACTTTTCAAAGGTAGGATTGGTGCAATTTGAATTTTTGGACTGGGTGCTGGTGTGGTGTAGTCAGCTTTTGAGTATTTATTTGCAAGGTTTTATGTGAAGGGAATTTGTGTTATTGTCACTCATGTGACACCAGAATTTGAACAGAATCTACGTTGAGTTGTAAAGTGAAACACCCTACTTCTGCACTACATCTGTTGTTGGGAGTTTTATTGGTGAATAATGAATAATTATAATCTAATGGAATGATATTCAATGGTAATTATGCGTTTACCTATCTGTTCATTATCAAAAAAATATATAGATAATATCAGGCCATTTAAAATAGCTAAACAGTTAGATATTATCTGTATATTTGTGGATCATGGAAGGGGAAGAATGAGGGCAGGACAGAAAATTATCCAGACAGTAGTGATATTCAGCCACTATTCGGATAAGTTATACGTTTAGGCCTACCGAATAGCAGATGTAAACTAAACAGTGCCAGGGTCACTCTACCCTCCATACTTCTGCACTGCTACCTGCATGGATAGTGGGGCTGAATACCTGATTCAGTTAAATGGCAGCACAGTGACAGTGCCGGCTGAAAATTTACCTCTATTTGTCTAGTTTATACTGCAAGATTGGCCCGGGGGAGGTGCAAAAGCTAAAGGTTGGCTCAAGGTACTGCAACCCTTTGATCCAGCCCTTTTATGGGGCTAGTTAACTTGGATTAATTCTCTGTAAAATGCTTTATTTTAACACAGGTCCCATATTCAATGGAACTTAGTTACTAATAATATGCATTAATGTTAGTGCATCTTAGTAACTAGCTGCATTAATGAGTAAGGATATCAGTCCTCTTCCTGTAAGTGAAGGCGGCTATCCACCCAGGAATCTAAGCTGTGGAGCAGTTGGGCAATGGAACCATGTAAGGTGAAGAAGAGGAAAGCTGACTTCCTAGTTCTTCTTCTATTTGACCTTGCTGTGTGCCTTTCATTTGAGCAGGTGAGATATGTAGAAACCACAGACTGTGTGGCAAGGAAATGTAGTAGCACCATAGGCTATATCATATGCAAATGAACCCAAGAACAAGTGTCCTGGAGTGAATGGAAAAAACTATCTTACTTAAATGAATTTACATAATACTTAACTAAAAGAAAAAATGCGGAGAAAATGAGGGAAAACAGAGTCGGGGACATTCTGCCCTGTGAATAGCGGGGATGGATGCCCTGTTGGGACATCCATCCCCGCTATTCGGCCCCCCTGCTGATCCCGACTAACCTCCTGTATGAACAGGAGTTTGTACGGGGAAGCTAGACGGGGCGGGAATGTGGCAGCGCGGAAGCGGAGACAGAGTGGTCTGTGGGCTGTCTGTGGCCCTGGATGTACAGGGCCGATTCTGATGTTGGCCCTGTAAGTCTGGAGCCGGCAGAATAGATGGGAGGAGATGGCAGGCCCAGGGTGCGTCAAAGCCAGGAGGGGGTACAGGAGAATCCTAGCAGTCTGACTCTGGCCGTGGGAGGCTGGATCAGGGGTTGGGCTGCGGGGAAAGCACCAAGTTGTCAGCGGCCATGGATCACGGCTCCCCAGTGGAGCCGTGCTGCCATGGCAACCGGATGCCATGGCCCCCTGGCTCCATTCAGGAGCCCTGACTGAGTTAACCGGGTGGAGGCCTGTATGTGCAGGCTAACCAAGGTCGGGTCCCAGACCTGCACATACAGACCTAGTCGAAATTCTGATCCCGCGGGGCTAGACGTGCCCCATGGGATCAGAATTGCATCTGCCCCTGTGCATCCGATTTTGATCGGGCACAGAGGGGCATGGAGACATCCTGGACAGAATACCACCCAGTGTGTTCAAAAAATGGAACATATTTATAGAGAGCCATCCAATATGAAGGTCATTCCATAACGCAAATAGGCTGTTTGGATGTGTGTGGGAAACGTTTTTCTCGTGAAAATCACTATGACTGTATTCCGAAACCCTGCGCCCATGCACGTCCATGACACTAGAACAGGGATCTCAGAGAGTGCCTGGGAGGAATGGAACATGGGCGCGGTTTGCCACGGAGACATATAAAGTGTATTCAGGAAAGGCCCGTGTATGTTTTCTGTGTTCCCTGCAAACAAGTTCATTATTCCCGTGGAAAAATGGAATAAGGCCAGTACTTAGAAATATTTCTGCTGTGCTTATATAGAGGTTGAGACAAGTATGCTTCACACTAGTGTGACTGCAGTCCGAAAGACACAGTTAGATGCATGTATAATGGACAGAAATCAGGGGTGAGAGAATCTTGTAAGCTAAGGGGCATTAATAACTAACCCTAAAGATAGTTGAAAACCAACAATAGGGCATATGGTGGCTATGTTGACAGCTGCTGTTTGTGCTACATGAGCTAATCTAGGGGACTGACAAGTTCTGTGTACTGTAAAATGGGACTGTTGATGTTAGAAGTGTGAGTGAGTCTACCACAGGAGTTTGAGTGAGAGAGGGGGATCAGATATGTACAGTATGCTTTCATGGTATACCAATTTTTATCTATAGGTATTGAGCATCTGTTTCCCAGAATTATGTCTTCTGTGACAGCAAGTGAATGTGTGTGTGTGTGTCTCTCTGTGTGAGTGGTTTGAGGGTTGCATGGGAGGATCTGGTGTGCTGATCTGCATATCAGGCAAGAGGGCCAGGCACTGGGAGACATGACTGATATAGTGCCAAAAGTCCCTAGATTGTGCCATGCAGCATGCCATACCCAGGGCATACATTTGTGGCTCAGCAATCATATGCATCCCTTGGGGAATTGTTATGTTAATGTTGGTTTTTATGCCCATGATGAGGGTCCATCCTGAGCATTTTTAAGGGTGTATGTAGAGCTGACCAATGCAGGGCTCACTGAAGCCTTTTTATGATGTCAAGTACCATATGATGTAAGGTATATTCTGTCTTACATGTTCATATTTACCTTCTCTTATATTGTCTTAGAGTGTGCTGGGACTACCTACCTCTGAGATGGGCAAGTTCAAAACCTGATCACAGATTACCCGTATCTCCCACTATTGCCGGAGTCGTGTTTCTCTGCTCTGCTCTATGGCCCATGCCTGTATCCATGCATGGGCCTTGCGCTGGATATGTGCATGGGCCTGCTGAACAGCATGATCGATGTGCCGTGCCAGACACGTCTATGATCCCGATGACAGAAACGCAGGTATTTCTAAACCTATGTTTTCGGAATCGGGTGGGAATCGCGCCCATGTCCGAGTTAAAAGTTTCCGCATTTGCTAGCTGGCCTATATGGAATTGGCCTCTACATGACCATTAGTTGGTATTTAATTATAGTACAGCCCAAAACAGTCTTCATATATTATTAACCATTTAGTCACAATTGCACTATAATCCACCACCAGTTAGTTGAAAGACGTTTCACTAAATCTACCTAACAATTGAGGTATGCGGCTCCAAAAAGCCTCCCACATAGGATCTGTTTCACCCACATAAGGGCTGCATCAAGGAGGATTATCCTGCAATCATGTACAACACCATATTTTCTCAGAAATATGGAATTGGTACCTAAAAATATTCATAGATGTATAAATGAAATAACAGAGACATAGCTATAATCTATTCTATTTCCCATAACACATACACATTCCCGAATGCTAAGACTACATATTAACCAGTTCTTTTACTACAAAGTTGAAAGACATTTAACAAAGATGCCAGTGAAGAGATTTGATTTTCATTCTTTCTTTTAACATCCTCATCATTCCAAGACCCTTGTTCTAAAGAATATTTGAATAATATTCCTGGCAATTGGTGTATCCCAGTTCTAGTTGCACTGATATTTTATGACGTGCCTGAGGTATGCTTTGCTGTGTACTGTGCCTCAATCAGTACTGGCTTTAGGTGTCATACACTGAAAAGCACATACCAGTACTTAATAAAAATTCACACCAAATCTAGCACTCCTTATCTTTCATTACAAACTGTGCCCGTGCTTCCCCTGAACTCTGGGCTTTTTGGTGATGGGCTGTGGAAGCTTCAGGTCCTGATCACCTTCTCCATGACAAATTTCTGCTGTAGTTCTTTGAGTATAGTGATAACGTGCAGTTTTCTGCTCACTAACCTCTTTTGAAAATATGTGGTCAAAAATGGTTGCATGTCTAGAATTATCACAGTTGGAGATTAAAAATAGGATAGGCCACAAGATGGCATGTCAAGAGCAAAAAGGTGGAGAACCAGGGAAGCCAGGGTTTGAATCCCACTAACGCTCCTTGTGATCTTGGGTAGGTCACTTAACCCTCCATTACCTCAGGTACAGACTTAGATTGACAAACCTTCTGGGGATGGGAAAATACTTACAGTACCTGAATATACAGTAACTCACCTTGAAGTAATACTGGAAAGTCATGAGCTAAAGCCAAATAAAAGAAAAATATAAAATCATTCAAGACTATGTACAAAAAAAAAAGAAACATGCATACAAAAGAAAATAAACAAAAAATCAAGTCCTGTTTCTCAAGAAGCAGAGATATATGCCCCCACTGCAAAGAGGACAATAGCTCTGCCCTTACACTTGTGGCTCCAGCACAACCATAGCTAGGGTACCCTGGTACTCTCTCAGGCCTTGAAGGATGCCTACATTAGTTGATAGGCCTCCTCCTCCTCCTCTGAGGGCCTCCTAGTTCTCCTCCTCCCTTTCCTCCTTACTCTCCTATTCCTCGCCCTTCTCCTCTTCCTCCTCCTGCTGACTGTTGATGGTGACTGAGCAGCAGGAGTCTGGGTCAAGCTAGTTGACAGAGAAGAACTCAAACAATTGTGAGTCATCTCGACTAATTTAGAGTTTCTGAGCACTAGTAGAGGGTCCCTGGCATACAAAGGCAACGTGCAAGCTATGAGATATATAAGGCAAAGGTATGGTTATATTAGAGGATCTAAACATGGCCATCATACATAGCTTATAGGCCAACACAATACAATATAGAGAGCCTAGCATTCCTGCAGACTTATATGATACATTTCCTTGGCCTTCCTAATGGCTATATAATGTATCTCAGACAGTGATATAGAAAACTTCAGGGAGTCACATTTTTGCAGTCCATGTGCAGAGAGTAAAGGATGGCGTCACTATCTTGGTACTGATAATTGTGTTAGTATAAGGTTTTGTCACTAGCCTAAAGGTGGCTCAATTTACAGAACCTTGCTTGGATGAACCTTTGACATCCATCCAGCAGATGTCGGTAGGACCTACTTGGCTGGCTAGCTGCCTTAAACCCGCTTTCTGCCTATTGCGGCCTTTTGGAGACCATCTTTTTCCTGTCTGGGATCCATATATAAATCCAGTCCTTGCTAGCCTTCTGGTTAAGTGCTGCCATGGCTCTTTTATTTCTTTGAATCATGGCAGCATTTAACATACTTTAACTTTCATTAATGTGCATTAATCTTTAGTGAACATACCCCATAAAGTCAGAATATATATACAGTAACTAGCACATATCACTGTAGGTGACACATTCAACAGTACCCTTTAAATGTGTACGTTTTCATGACATCTTTTTTTTTTTTTTCATTTTGTTTTGGGGGGAGAAGGGCAGAGCTTGTCAAATATGTTTTATGAAAGGCTCAATATTCATCCAGCCTTCCATAAAATACTTGACTACTTTTAGACTGCTGTATTTGCTTCATCTGTCTAATCCTGGCTTAAAGGCTAATTCTGTTCATCTCCATCTTTCAGCCACTGCTGCTTGCCATGATTATATGGTGATGAGCTATATCAGTGTGGTAGGCGACGGCCTATGATCCATGCTAATTGAACTAAGCAGACAGGCCTAAGCAGCTTGACCTGTAACTGAAGCCTGTAGTTAGGCCCAGAGGAATGAAAACCCCCCTGAATGATGACACCATAGAATTGAAACTTAACTCAGTTTAACTGAACATAGCTAAGCAGAAACGAAACTTAGAAAATATAGAAAACAAGTTTAATTGGTACTGATAAGGTGTGCTATGCTTCTATGGAATTAATTAACTCTGCAAAAAGCAAGGTTACAGTGCCCTGCTTCCCATATGTTTTAACAAGCTAAGCGACCTTGGAGGAGAGATGTAACAAGTTAGAGACACTGACCATTGTAATTGGGACTAGAAGGGGGGCAACCAGGTGCTGAGCCCAGACCAGAGTCCCGATTGGGTAGCCATATCAGTACCGGGACCAATAGATGGGTGAGAGGGGTACTGGGACCAATGAAAAGTTTGCCTATGCTTAGAATGGACAAGAAAGCTATAAAAGCTGTTGTTTTGCTAGAAACCATTGCTCAGCCATTTTGAAATTGCTTATTGCTTGAGCCATGTGCACATTAAACTGGCTTGGATCCTTGAAACGACTCCTGGTTTTATTTATTGCATGCTTATCTGCTGCTACATTTCTTGGTGCGTTTGGCCTGGAAGTGCGAGTGGTGGATGGTGTTCAAGTGAATAAATCCACGTAATTCGCCTTGAGGTTTGGTCCAGTTGGAGCCATGCCAATCCGACGCAGGGGAATTTCCCTGGGCCCACCGATCCCCTTGTATCGGAGGGGGTTCTGCCTGGCCTCGGCAGGCACTGGGTCCAGCTGGCCAACACTTCCGACCCGGGGGAGTCCAGGATCCAACTCAGAAGCTTGGGAACCAGATCTGGTAAGTATAGTTTTGAAAACCTGTCTAGACAGATGAGTTAGAACTGCAGTTTGCAACTTGTAAAACTTTGGTAAGAATTTGAAACTTGTAACTTGTAATCTCGAGAACTTGGAACTTGGAATTTGGAATTTGGTAATGAGAGCACTGATCCCCTCTCAAGGACGGTCCTATTACCCTTGCATGAGTATGCGCAAGGCGAAGCCATCGTCCTTTTGTTTGGTAAGACTTAAGTCTTTGTTTGAAAATCCTTGCATGAGTATTCGCGAGGTACAGCTGTTAAAAAAAAAAAATCATGATTTAGCCTAGTCAGAACAGACAGGAACTTGGAATTTGTAATCTCGAGATATTGGGAATTGGTAAGAGAGCATGATCACCTCTCAAGGAAGGGCCGAGTAACCCCGCATGGGTATTCGCCGGGTGAAACCCCCATCCTTTTTGTAATTGGGAAATTGGATAAGACTAGTCAGAATAGATAGAAAGGAATGCATTCTGAGATACGTTGCTAGCATGACTGTGTGAATGAAGTGTGAATGAGAGGTCTGGCAGCACGGACCAAGCGAGAGTGGACTCTGGACTAGCGCAGTTCCTAGCCGGGTGACTGCGTCTAGGTCGCGAAACGGAGGAAGCGTTTGGTGTATTGTCCGTCCTACTGTGTATCTGTTTTTTGTTCTCTGTTGAAACCACGAGTTTCCCTTCTGTTATAAATGTGAGATTATTCTGTTGGGTAATTTGTGACAGTTTACCGGTTAAGAAAATAGTATTAAGAAAGGAAGAAAGAAGACGTAAAATGCTACTTTAAAATCAAGGACTTCTCTCCCTCATTCTGTTTTCCTAGAGCACAGACAGTGTGAAAGCTGACAGGGGGCGTGTCTGAAGGAAAGAATGTACAGTGTCGTCTTTCTAAACCTGTGCAGGTTTAAATCTCAATGCTGTTAGTTTGTGCTTATTTCAGGATAATTGTACCTGTTCTGCTATGGTTATGTAATATATATATCATTTATATATCATTTAATAAGAATGTTTAGTCAGGATTGTGGGTCCCGATAGTTTTTGGTACTTAGCCTAGAAAGGGTTAAGTTCTTATTCGAATGCCGGCATGTCTCTGTCTGTGTCTCTGTGTGTGTGTGTGTGAAACTGTGATTATTTCATTTCCAGTGAGCGGAGAGGTGTGGCTCACACAGCTTACTAGGGAATGAGACAGCCGTTCCCGATTGAGCGAGCAGTCTCTTTTGCTTGTTTAAAATAAAGGATTCATTCAATCAAAGTTTAAAAAAAAAAAAAAAAAAGTTTATCTTGCGGAGTGTTTGCACTAACCTTTTTATGAACAAGTATAAGTCATTTGAAACTCTGTACTAGTTACTAATGAACAAATCAGTTAGCTACACTGACCTTTACAATATTGGCTTTTAAGATAAATTAATCTGTTTTTCTGTATTTGAAAAAAAAGGGAAAGGTGTGCTGTACTTTATGAAAAATATCCGGAATGTCTTTTGAATATTTGCTTTCTGAACTAAAAAAAAGTAATAATTTCTTTTGCAGAGACATGCTGATTACGGCTGGCAGATAGTTATTTTTATTCTAACTGTATCTAAATTGTTCCTGTTTGGAATAAGTTGCAATAAGCATAATGGATGTATGTGCTCAATCTAAGTGTTTCCTGCCTGCCCTATGTTTACAGAAATAATAAGTGTCTTTTCAAGTATGATCAAGAATTTCAGTAAGGGATTTACTGAAGACTATGAAATGTCTCTGTCCCAATCAGGAATTCTATGTGAAAGGGAGTGACTTCTGCTAGTTATATTTCCTTAGTTCACTATATTTTGCCCCAGAATCTCTAGATATCCTGTCTCTCTCTCTCTCTCTCTCTCTCTGTAAGTAGCTCTGTTTAGAGTGCTTAAGGGGGGGATGGAGCCCATTCCACCGATGATGTCACCCCCCGGTAGGCGTGAACTAATGTGCCCACAGCAGAGAAGTAGATCATTTAAAAAAAAAAAAAAACAACCTCCTGGATAGAGCGTTGCTAGGAGAAATAGAACCCAGGAGAGGGGGGGGGGAATCCACCCTGCAGATTCCCTAGTTTGCCAGCCACCTCCGCAGGAGGGGGATGTGCACCCCCTCTGAACCAGAAGTGAAAGTCAGCTGACCAGACTTGTTTAGAACTGAAAAAAAAACTGCATTATACACTGAGAAGCTTTAGGACTTGATTGAACTAATAAAACAAAAATTACAGACAATGGATGGATTTGCGGGCATAATACAGCACAGTCAATGGAAGTTGATTTGAAAGTGTGTGGATTGTTGAAGAAGGACAGAGAATGTAAAAATTGTAAGATGGAAAAAGAGAACAGATATTTTAGTCGAATGATGTGGAGGAGATTCTCCTAATCAAAGGACCAGAGAACGTGTAAGAGGCCGCAGAAGTAGCAGGCCTCCACTGGGTGCAAATCAGTGCACCCATTATAGAAAAAGAAGGACATTAGAGAAGTGAATGCCCGTATCTTGACTCCACCCCAGGAGGGGAGGAGGGAGTACTTGATTGCAGAGTCATAGAATAAAACCAAGCACAGTGTTTCAGCACGAGAGTGAAGCAGCTATGGCGTGAGTGGCAGCCGAAGAGGGCTACAGCATGGATGAAGACTAGGCCAGACCGGACTCTCCAGTTTCCCTGGGTCCCCAGGAGTCAGTCTGAAAAATAGGGGACCAATATATGGACTTTTATGGGGGATACAGGAGCAGAATACTAAAGCCAGTAGCCCCTGTGTTTTTCTAGATGCACCACCATTATCAGAGCTACTGGGACTAAGGCCACAAAGCCTTTTCTGCAGAACCGCATGTGTGAACTAGAAAAAAAAAAATATATAATAATAATAATGTACCAGTTCCTGTATATGCCTGAATGCCCTATTCCATTTTTGGAGCCGAGACCTGCTTGCAAAGCTTCAAGCACAGATATCCTTTGTTGAAGGGGAAAAAAAATGAAACTCAAAATCTGCTGGCCTGATGGTGTTAACTGTCCCCCAAGAAGAAGAATGGCGGTTCTATTCACCTGCATCCAAAGCAACAAGCTGTACACTTACCAACCTCATAGCCCCACCTGGAGGATGGGCAGAAGATAATCCACCTGGCCTAGCGAAGAACATAGCCCCTGTCATTGTCACCCTCAAGCCAGTCAAGAAGCCTGGGACAGGTGATTACCGCCCAGTGCAGGATCTAAGAAAGAATGAATGATGCAGCTGAAACTATACAACCAGTGGTACCAAAATCCTTATATTCTCTTGGAACTGATCTCTGCTGAAGCTATACATTTCATCATTCTGGACTTAAAAAGATGCCTTTTTCTGTATACGCTTAGCCCAAGACCCCACTACAAGGAGGTAGGGCCAACTCACCTAGACAAGATTACCTCAAGAATTCAAGAACTCGCCTTACTCAGCAAAAAGATTTGACAAGTTATCCAGTAATTCCAGGAGAAAGAATTCTACTGCAATATGTGGACAACTTGCTTATAGCCACCAACTCAGAAAGTGAATGTCCACAAGCCACCAGTGAACTCTTGCACCTTTTTAATGAGGCTGGATACAAAGTCTCAAGAGCCAAAGCATAATTATGTCAAACAAGTTAAATACCTAGGATTCCAGTTGTCCAGCGGAATTCGACACCTGGAACCCTTACCAGAACGCAAAGCAGCTGTATGCAGTATTCCTACTCCAACCACCAGGAGGCAAGTGAGAGCCTTCTTGGGTGCCACAGGGTACTGTTGTATATGGATCCCCAATTTCGCGCTGCTAGCAAAACCATTGTATCACATTGTATCAAGCTACTAAAGGAATGAAAAAGTCTCCATTGGAATGGGGACTTGAATAGGAATGCAGTCTTTTGATCTTTGAAAACCACGCTGATGTTATCACCAGCTCTGGGTCTACCAGATGTCCAGAAAACCTTAGTCTCTATGTTCATGAGTCACAAGGAAATGTTCTAGGAGTGTTGACTCAATCTCTTGGACCTTATTTGAGAAGCTGTTACAGCTACAGCCTTCCTAGTAAGCAAAAACTAAAAGAAAAATCCCTTTGAGACAGAATCTTCAAGTTACTGTACCACACTCTGTTCTAACCAATATGAAATACAAAGGAAATTACTAGCTA
Source organism: Ichthyophis bannanicus (assembly GCA_033557465.1). Lineage (NCBI taxonomy): Eukaryota > Metazoa > Chordata > Amphibia > Gymnophiona > Ichthyophiidae > Ichthyophis > Ichthyophis bannanicus. The sequence goes on from CM066032.1 coordinate 1,082,048,220, forward strand.
ACAAATCTATGAATGTTGAAGTATTAGAGTATGTTGTGTGAAAACCCCAGATACAACTGAAGGGTCAGTCAAGCTTTCAATCCTGCTATGTTGTTATCAGTTGGTCTTGATCCCCTGATCATGACTGTTTAGAAATTATGGACACTGTATTCTCAAGCCGCCTGGATTTGACTGATGTCCCTCTGGAGAACCCTGAACAGACTTTCTTTGTGGCTGAAGGCAGTTTCATCATCAATGGACATTGTTGTGCTAGATATGCAGTGGTGACCCCTGATTTGGTAGTTGAGTCCTCAGCCCTGGCCCCAGAAACTTCACCACAGAAAGCTGAACTGATAGTCCTCACTAGAGCACTAACAATAGGAAAAGAGCCCTGTCTAAATGTGTACCCAGATTCCAAGTATGCCCTTACAACCTTGCATGCCTATGGGGCCCTGTACAAAGAATGAGGGTGGATAACCTTAGGAAGCAAGTCCATTAAGTATAGCCCCAAGATATTGATATTAACAGATACATACTGCCTATAGATCTCAGAATTTAGGAAAAGTAGAATGTATGAATTGAACCCTGAAATCTCAGTTGTCCAAACTTTGCCAAGAGGTTTACCTGAAGTGGCCCCAGGTTCTTCCCATAGCCCTTCTTAGGATATACTTAGCCCCTGCTAAGTCTTTAGGAGTTTCCCTTTTTGAGATTCTGTATGGGCAACCCCTGCCTATTGTATAGGAAATAAAAGGAGATATGAGACAGATAGGATCTGAAATTATTAGACATGAACTATTGGTTTTAAGTTCTGTTTTGCAGGAGTCTTCATACCTGAGTACAAAATCGATTACCCATCAATTTGCCTGCACCCCTGCATCCTTTCAAGCCTGGAGTCTCGGTGTGGATCAAAGAGTGGAGAAAGATACTGTTAGCCCTGCATTGGAGGGGACCCTATGTTGTCATCTTGTCAACTCCAACTGCAGTAAAAGTCGCAGAATTTGAACCTTGGATCCATCATAATCAAGGGAAGCCAGCAGCTGCTCTTGAACCTGATCACTGGACTACTGTACAGCATCCTGAGACTCCATTGCACCTCACCCTACGACAACAACCACGGACCTAAGACTTATTGGTCCCTCAGAAACTGCACTGTTTCAAGACTGTTTGTTTATCTGAAGGTAAGATAACACAGATAACACATACATATGATAACCTCACAACTTATATCCGTTCACCTCCTTGTATATATATATACATAAAACTGTATATAGTTAACCTGTTCTATTTTATCTCACAATGTTTAGACCATATATACTATATATAAATTTGATGTTCCTTGTAGATATGTTCTGTTATAATATGACGTTCCCTGTAAAACAAACTTGTTTTGTTAAGTGTTGTTCAACTGTAAACCGCAACTGAACCTTGGAAGATGCGGTATATAAATGTATGTATAAATAAATAAATAAAAGCCTCGCATCTGGAGAAAAAAACCTGCAATCATCAGAAAGAGACTGTGTTGTGTTAAGAAATTGAATCTTCTAAGAGACTGTGTTTAAATACTCTGAAAAGACTGTTTTGATCTTCTAAAGAGTGAACTGCTCTAAGGAAGCAATAATAGCCTAAGAGACTATGCTATGATATCTTAAGAAATTGAGACATCCCAGAGGACAGTGATACTTTGGAATCTACAGCCCTACTCCTGCCAAAACGCTGGTAGGTCTACGTACGGCAGAAGCTTGAGGATCTACAATCAACCCTACATCTGTTATCTGTTGTGGAAGTCGACAGTTCCACCAATTTTCCAGAGACTATGCCCATTATGAATTATTATTATTGCTTTATTCTGGCAACAGTTTTGGAGTGCTTTGAAATGACTTTTGCCTTATCTCCCTGGGCAGCCTGTATAAGTACAACATGAACTGGACCGAAGGTCACTCAGACCTTGTTTTATCATTCTTCCTATACTTGCATTGGTATACTCTCCAATCCAAAAGTTGTTCTAGATCTTGACTTTCTACAAGGCTATGCAAGCCACTGTTGCAATTCCTCATACCACCACCAGAACTTGTTTCTTGAACTTGCTGGAGCAATAGCATCTAGTCTCCACACTTCTGACTGTTTCTATTGTGGAGGAACTAAGATGGGAGATCAGTGGCCCTGGGAGACGCAAGAACTGAACTATTCTATCCTATACAATCAGACTGATTTACATAATACTACTAGTGAGTGGGTATTGGCCCACCCCATTGTTGACAGTTTGTGTTTTGTTTGGACTAGACCACAATCTACTATGAAGGATGGACAGCTGGTCTGTCTAAATCAGAAGCTTTACGACAGCACAACAAAGATGCAACTGAACCTTCTAATCCTTTAGTTCTTTTTCCCACTCTTGCCAAACTATGGACTTTGACTATCTGCCTGTTGCTCCCTTGTTTCTTGCCACTTTGCTTGCGAATGATAACTTCAGTTATTAATAACACTGTAGAGCATAAGGCAGCTACAAAGATACTAGCTATGTGAACTTACTACCCTATACCACAGAGTGATACCTTTACCTAGTATTATGTGATTTGATTCTCACACCTTATTAACATGCGGGTGAGAATAATCAAAGGGGGGAATGTGGTAGGCGACGGCCTATGATCCATGCTAATTGAACTAAGCAGACAGGCCTAAGCAGCTTGACCTGTAACTGAAGCCTGTAGTTAGGCCCAGAGGAATGAAAACCCCCCTGAATGATGACACCATAGAATTGAAACTTAACTCAGTTTAACTGAACATAGCTAAGCAGAAACGAAACTTAGAAAATATAGAAAAACAAGTTTAATTGGTACTGATAAGGTGTGCTATGCTTCTATGGAATTAATTAACTCTGCAAAAAGCAAGGTTACAGTGCCCTGCTTCCCATATGTTTTAACAAGCTAAGCGACCTTGGAGGAGAGATGTAACAAGTTAGAGACACTGACCATTGTAATTGGGACTAGAAGGGGGGCAACCAGGTGCTGAGCCCAGACCAGAGTCCCGATTGGGTAGCCATATCAGTACCGGGACCAATAGATGGGTGAGAGGGGTACTGGGACCAATGAAAAGTTTGCCTATGCTTAGAATGGACAAGAAAGCTATAAAAGCTGTTGTTTTGCTAAAAACCATTGCTCAGCCATTTTGAAATTGCTTATTGCTTGAGCCATGTGCACATTAAACTGGCTTGGATCCTTGAAACGACTCCTGGTTTTATTTATTGCATGCTTATCTGCTGCTACATCAGTGCTCCTTCCAGTCTCACACTTTAGGTCTCAATCGTTTCTTTCATGGGACCTTAATATTCTATTGGCATGACTTATTGAAGCGCCTTTTGAACCACTGTGTCACACTTCATTAAAGACGCTCACCTAGAAAACACTGGGAGGGATATTCACAGACCTGCAAACTGTGTAAAAGTCGCTCTGTGGGATATACAGTACAGTGGCACTCATGTGGCTAGTGCCACTGAATATTCGCAGGTGCCACCGTTACCCATCCTGGTGCTAACTAGTTAGCATCGTGGCATGCGGCGGGCATTCTGGGGTGGCACCCATTGCTAACTGGGTAGCGGCGATATTGAGCCACTGCCCGATTTGTGGTTAATGGTGAAAGTCAGGCACAGGAAACCCTGGTCTAGGTTTTGCTGCAGAAGCTAAATATCGCCACTGCCTGGTTAGCTTTGCAGTAATCCATGGAGCCCGGATATTCCATGCCAGAGCTTGGATATGGCCCCAGCATTGACTATCTGGGTTTTAAGTTCAGGGTCGGCGGCTAGCTGCTTTAGCAGCACTAGCCACCACTGCTGAATATCGGGCCCACTATTCCTAATAGCTGTTACTTCTTTCACACCAGTAAGCAAAATCCAAGCCCTTGTACACTGTCCTTTTTATATATGATTTTTCCCTAATAGAGTACTAGCTCATACTCCTCCCAAATGTTTAGTCAAGGAGATATCAGAATTCCATTTGAATAAATAATCATTCCTCCAGTATTTTTTCCAAAAACCTCACTCTTATCCAGTGGATAGCCTTCTATGCATATTGGGCCATCAGCGTGCATTAATATATTACTTGCATGCAACACAGCAAATATTCACACTGTTTGCCTCCTTCAATCTGAACAATCCAGGCCCAATATTCAAAAGGCATTTACACGGTTTACAGCCCTCTAAACCATGTAAATGCCTTAGATGGGAATATTCAATGGCACCTACACGGTTAATGCCACTGAATATTCCCGTCTATGTCTCCTACATGCCCCAATGCTATCTGGTTAGCACTGGGGCGTGTTGGGGGCATTCTGGGGCATAGTGGAGGTGGGGAGTCCCAATAACCATGTAGCAGAGATATTGGACCGTTACCTGGTTAGCCACCAGCAGCTAAATATTTTGCTGCTACAGTATATTATGAGCTAACTAATAGAGGACGGTTATCAGCGCTGGAGCAGTTACGCTTGCTTGGGAGGCCCTCTGTGTGAGCTTTCCTGAGGAGTGATCTAACAGGAGAGTCATCCTTGATGATGCCGCCTATGTGTGTGTCTGCATTCCCTTGCTGTCTCCTTTAAAGGTAAGCCATTTTGCTTTCCCAGATCTGCTATGTCAGGTCAATATTGTGTTTTAGGAGAAAATCCTCAGTCCTGCTGTGGGGGAGAGAGTGTATGGAACTTTGTGCAAAGTGAGCCCAGCTAGGTGGTCACCACATCACTTGTTCACAGTCCCATAGAGACCTCCTGTCCTAAATTTCTCTTCTATTATACTTATCCCTGCATAGATTTCTGTTTTGCAGTACAGTTTGTCATTTCTGCCCACCCCACATGTTTTTCCTTTGCTCAGGATGGACTATATAAATTTGTGTACCTGTGGAATATGACAGTTTTCTCTTAAGACTGATCAGGTGCGTGCTACATCAACTGTAGTAAATCGATTAACTTGCACCTTCCCTCTCCCCCCACTCTCCCGAACCAGACCACCCAATGTATTGTCCCTCAACTTATTTATTTATTTATAAAATTTGTATAACATCTTTATGAACCAAATATCAGTTAAAATGGTTTGTAGAATAAATGAAACAAATACAGATTGAGAAAATAAGAGGAGAATCAAAGTTCCTCATAATGTGTTATACATACAATAGCAGTTCAAAGATACTTATGATAATATGAGCCACAGAGGATCCAATGGCTTATGATGTAACACTAAGAGAGTCCCTTTTTCATCAGCTTTGCTTGATGACTATTTTGATGCTGGACCATTGTCAGGAGTTCTGCATGGAATCTATATCTCCTCTTTTCACCAGTATCTAACTCTTTCTTAATTATGGCTTTAAACAATTGCAGCAGTTCTGCTGTTGGCTCACCCTCAAGATGCATATAAAATTTAGGAACAGTAAGCTGCCAAATGTGCACTGTGAATGGCTCTTGGAATACCACCAAAAAGAAGAAATGAATCGTATGGTATGTATTTTGCTAATACTACTTTATTAAATGTGATAAAGGAGATCACGTGATGCATGAGTGAGTAATGAGGTTTCTTGCTTGCTCCGGGGCTGCCTCAAGAATTGTTGTTGTTGTTAAATGCCGTCGAGTTGGAGTCGACTCATGGCGACCCTCTGGATAGCCATCATAAATTGTGTTCGGTCTTGAGTCAGGCGGCTCATTGTTGACAGACTGGTACCCGTAGCTGCTGTTATTGTATCGATCCATCTCATTGCTGGCCTTCCTCTTTTGCGTTGACCTTCTATCTTGCCAAGTATGATGTCTTTCTCTAATGATCTCTCTCTTCGCATGATGTGTCCAAAGTATGAAAGTCGAAGTCTTGTCATCTGAACTTCTAAAGAAAGCTTAGGTTTGATCTCCTCTAGTACCGACTGGTTTGTTCTTTGGGCAGTCCATGGTATACACAGTATTCGCCGCCAGCACCATAATTCAAAGGCATCAATTTTCTTCCTGTCTATCTTTTTCACTGTCCAGCTTTCACATCCATATGATGTTATTGAAAATACCATAGCTTGAACAAGTCGAATATTTGTATGGAGAGAGACATCTCTGCTCTTTAGAATCTTTTCTAGGTCTTTCATAGCCATTCTGCCAAGAGCAATCCGTCGTCTGATTTCTTGACTTCTTGTTGCTTCTTTATTGATAGTTGATCCAAGTAGGTTAAAGTTGTTCACGATTTCAATTTCTTCTCCTTCAGCGATAAACCTGTTCATTATGCCAGTTGTCATGATCTTTGTCTTCTTTACATTAAGGTGCAAGCCCATTTTGAGACTATGTTCTTTGATTGTGAGAAGCAAATGTTTCAGATCATCTTCACTTTCATCCATTAATGTGGTATCATCAGCATAGTGAAGGTTGTTGATGAGTCTTCCACCAATCTTCACACTCTGTTATCTTCATACAGTCCTGCTTCTCTAATGATTTGTTCTGCATATAAACTAAAAAGGTAGGGGAAATGTATGCAGCCTTGTCATACACCTTTGCTTGTTTTAAACCATTCTGTTTCTCCTTGTTCCGTTCGAACTGTTGCTTCTTGATCAATGTACAGATTGTGCAAGAGTACGATCAGGTGTTCTGGTATACCCATGCTTCTTAATGTGGCCCTGAGTTTCTCATGGTTTACACAGTCAAAAGCCTTGCTATAGTCGATAAAGCACAAATAGATATCCTTTTGGTATTCTTTAGTCTTTTCAAGGATCCATCTCACATCTGCAATGATGTCTCTCGTTCCTCGCCCTTTCCTGAACCCTGCTTGCACTTCAGGTAGTTCTTGTTCCAGGTATGGTTGTAGTCTCCTTTGAATAATCTTCAGTAGAATCTTGTTGGCATGTGGGATCAGAGCGATTGTGCGATAATTTCCACAGTCAGTTGGATCACCTTTCTTTAGTATTGGTATAAACACAGATCTTTTCCAGTCAGTTGGCCATGATGTTGCCTTCCATATTTTTTGGCAGAGCCTTGCAAATACAGTAACAGCTGCATCAGATTGCTGTAATATGTCTATGGGAATGCTATCAATGCCTGGTGCTTTGTTCTTTGATAAGGCTTTCAATGCTGCTTCAACTTCTTCTTTCATCACCAATGGTTCCCAATCATAAGGTACAGGTTGAAATGGCTGTTGGTCCACTTGATCTTTGTCATATAAAAACTCTGTATATTCCTTCCACCTTTTCTTGATCTTCTGAGCATCATTCAATATAGAACCTTGAGCATCTTGTAACATTCCAATTCGAGGTTGGAACTTTTTCTTTAACTCTCGTAGCTTTAGGAAAGCCGATCTTGTTCTTCCTCTAATAGTTTCTGCTTCTATTTCCTTGCATGCGTCATTGTAGTACTTTTCCTTGTCCTGTCTTGAACGCAGGAGAGCAGAAGAGAGTATACTTTCAAAGGTGAAGGAAAGTAGGCATCGTTGGAGAGGAAAGTCTGAAGAACCGATGCCTCCGCCGGTGAGAAAAGACCGGAAGAAACCCAGCAAGCCTGGGGCCTCCACATCCTCGGCCCTGCAGCAGGCGTCCCCTGGCATGGATAGCGTGGAATCTGCGATGGAAGATATAGCGAGAGAGATGGTAAAACTCCTCAATCCTAAATTTGACCAGATTTTGAAGAAGTTGGAAGCCGTGGGAGAGGCGATGACAGAGATGGGTCATAGTGTAGAGGAATTGGAACACTGCGTGTCAGCGACCGAGGATGAAGAAGGACAATTGGCGCGAGAGAACACAGCACAGCAAGCACAGATTGAAACCTTCTTGGCTAAGGTTGATGATCTGGAAAATAGACCGAGGAGAAACAACCTGAGATTAGTGTGACTGTTGGAGGCGACGACGGACCATATGTTAGTGGCTCTAATTGAATAATGGCTTTGAAAGGAGTTGGGCCTCAGTACACTGGTGGGAGAATTGAAAGTTGAGTGGGCGCATCGGATTGGAGCAAGAATGGAGCCACGGCAGAGGCCACGGTTAGTTATCGCAAAGATTCTGAATTTCCAACATAAAATGCAATTGCTCCAAGCATTTCGGAAGAAAGGAGAGCTGGTGTTAGAAAATCAAAAAATCTTGATTTTCCAGGACTATTCGGCGGCAGTAGCAGCCAGAAGAAAGGAGTTTTCCCCCATCTGTTCAGAACTGTTTAAAAAGAAGCTGCGCTTTACGTTGGCGTTCCCTGCCACGCTCCGGATTACCAATCAGGGGAAAAACTATATGTTTACCAGTGTGAGCGAGGCTAAGCATTTTGTATCGGATATGCAGAAGGAGGCGACTGGAGAACCGGGTTTATCATCGGAGTGAAGACTCTATGGCGAGTTGATGGAAAAGATATGGAAGGAACAACAATGAAGAACCAAAAGGAATAAATGTGAACTTTGGTAGAGCTGTATACTTAGATTGGTAAGAATGTGATGTTGTAAGGGGTGGGCAGAGCAAATGTTAATGTTGGGGTGTGAAAATATTATAATATTAACATATAATATTTAGCTGCAAAGGAAGGAGATAGGGGGAAGGGTAGGATTCTATAGCCTGGAAACTGGAAAAGAATACTGCTGAACATGGTCAAGGTACAGACAGTAACTCGAGGCAGCCCTGTGGCATTTCACACGGAATCGGACCTCAGTAAGCTTGGCTGAGGGTGGTGATGGTTTATTTTATTTAGGTAGAGGGGGGAGGGGAGGGGGAGGGGGAAGGGGGAGGGGAGAGGGGGAGGGGGAAGGGAGGGGGATGGGGGAGGGAATGGGATTTGAGGGGCTGAACGGTTGGGAAGGAGGGGATAGGTGCTGTAATGGGCAGCGAAAAGACAAGGGGGTTAGAGTGCCTAACAAAAAGTTTATCGATGGCATGGAAGGTGGGGAACTAGTAAAGGTAGGGCGGGTGCAGTCTGTAGCAAAGAGGAGAAGTGGGGAATGCTTGGCGTTGAGGCTGGGCAACTATGAGCAAAATGGAAAGTGGAAAAGAGACATAGTGTTACATCCAGGAGGGAGGAGGGTGATGGGACATGACATGCGCATAGTCACTTGGAATGTGGGGGGAGTGAGCTCATCAGTAAAGCGCACTAAGATCCTGCAGGTGTTAAAAAGAGAGAGTTCACATAGCGCTCTTGCAAGAAACTCATTTAAGTGCGAAAGAACATCAGAAACTGAAGAGAGATTGGATAGGACAGATGTATGCGGCTACCTCGAGAGGGCGAAAAGGGTGGTGTAGCGATCTTGATTAAAAAGGGGATTCCGGTGGAACTGATCAAGGAAGAGGCAGATACATTGGGGAGATTCATATTTTTACACATCCGGATACAGGGAGAGGAGCTATTTCTGGGCAATATATATGCTCCAAATGTATATAACCACCAGTTTATTCAGAACATTGCAAGGAAAATAGTGGCTGCCCCGAAAGTGCCAGTAATACTGGCAGGTGATTTCAATTGCCCACATGACCCCAAATTAGATAGGTCGCAATCAAAGTGGGGAGGAGGATGGAAGAGGAAAGGAGTAGGCTACATTTATAGAGTGGGAGGGTTAGTAGATGCAGGGAGAGTGCTGCACGAAGGAGAGAGAGATTACACGCATCTGTCGAGAGCCCATCAGTCGTGGTCTCGGATAGATTATGCTGGTTTCTAGAGGACACTTTGGGAAAGTTATAAAAATTGAGATTGAACCAATTGTTATATCTGACCATGCGATATTTAAGATGGATTGGAAAGAGTGGAGAGGTGGGCGGAGTAAGTGGTCCTTCCCAAGGCATTTATGGAAAAACAAAGAATTTCAGATATATTTGTTAAAACACTGGGAAGAGTATTTACGATTCAATGATTCCCCAACAAACACAGCAGCTGTTATATGGGAGGCAGGGAAAGCAGTGATGCAGGGGGCATATTACTGCATTTGTGGCAAGAGAACGGAAAAAGATTAATGAGAAGGTATTGCGACTAGCACAAGAACTTCAAGACCTCAAGCGAACAGCCTCGGTAAGACGGAACCCAAAAACCTAGCAACCTACTTGGAGCTGCAGAAAAGTTTAAATAATATACTTCAGGAAAGAGCAGTGTACTCTATGCAGTACTACAGACATCAGGTTTTTCGATATGGAGATCGCAAGGGTAGTCTGCTGGCGCACCTGGTGAGGGAAGGGATTGGGAATAAAGCAGTAGCGGTAATTCGGGATAGAGCAGGGGTAAGGCATCAAGACATACAGCAAATTATGCAGATCTTTAGGCAGTTCTATCAAGATCTGTACACCCCAGATATAGAGGATAGGGAGCAGGAGAGGGTTTTTCTGGATGCAGTGGAACTACCGAAACTAACGGAACAGGAAGTAGAGGAGTTGAACAAGCTGATTTCAGGACGGGAAATACAGCGAGTTATCAAAGCAGGGACTCCCCACAAAGCTTTAAGACCAGATGGATTTGGGATAGAATTTTACAAAATGCTGGAGCATAATGTGACCCCTACCCTAGCAGCGCTCTACGAGGAGGTTTTGGAGACAGGGAATTTCCCGAGAGAGATGAGGACGGCGTCCATCACGATAATACCCAAACAGGGCAAGGACCGGGAAGATCCAGCATCATATAGGCCGATTTTGTTAATCAATTGCGATATGAAGCTGTTAGCATCAATACTGGCGACAAGACTGCAGGAAATATTGCCGAGATTAATCGGTACCCACCAGTCAGGTTTTGTAAAGGGCAGAGAGGTGTTTTTGAATATAAGTAAGATCTTGTTGAGTATGGACTTCTGCCTCTTCCAAGAGACTCCATTAATATTAGTGAGTCTAGATGCCAAAAAGGCGTTTGACAGGGTCTCTTGGTCATATATGTTTGAGGTGATGCAGCGGTTTGGTTTTGGTGGAACATACTTGAAGTGGGTCAGGGCTTTATACACGGAACCGCTAGCCAGCATCTCAATTGAAGGAGACTACACGCAGCCATTTGTGCTGTGGAGAGGGACGCAGCAGGGTTACCCTCTCTCCCCCCTTTTGTTTGTTCTACAACTAGAACCTTTACTGCTGACCTTAAATAGGTTAGAGGAGATAAGGGGAATGGAATGGAAAGGGGGGGCATCAAAGTAAGTGCTTTCGCGGATGATATGTTGCTCTGCTTAAGAGACCCGCAGAGATCATTAGGCTTAGCACTACAGCAGATTGAGTGGTTTGGGTCCTTTTCAGGATTGAAGATAAATAAAACTAAGTCACTGGTGTTAGATGTGGGAGGAGTAGTTAAGTCAATGTGGCAAGAGTAATTCCCACTAATTTGGGCGGAGGGGCAAATTCGGTATTTGGGAATTCAGATACCTGAGAAGATGTCACAATTGTACAACATCAATGTCAAGCCAATGTTAGACAGGACAATAGCGAGCTTGATGAAGTGGCAAAATCTACCTATTTCTCTGATGGGCAGAGTAGCACTATTTAAGATGGTAGAACTGCCCAGGTGGGTGTACTTGTTACGCCATGTGCCAGTCTGTATATTAAAGAAAGATATATTGGTGGTGCAGAAGCACATCAACAAATTTTTGTGGAAAGGGCAGAAACCCCGTATAGCCATCTCAGTCTTGATGAGACCCAAAGATGAGGGAGGGTTGGGATTACTGCCAATCAGAATATATAATTTGACATACCTGGTTAGACCACTAAAGGATCTTATACTAGGCACTGAAAATAGTATACCACTTGGTTTAGTGGATGAGATGTCGGGATCTGATCATAGGGCATGTATGCTGCACAAGCCAAAGGGGGAGGTGGGGCCGGCCTGGAAAGCCTCAGTATATCTACAAACATTACGCCAGGCATGGAGGGTTATGTGTCAGTATCGAAAGAACTGCTGGAGAGGCACGGACTGTTTACACTTAGTTGGCAATGAGGAGTTTAATCCGGGATCTCAAGATAAAGTGGGGAAGGAATGGGCAAAGCGGGGAGTTGTGTGCGTAGGACATCTGCGAATGGAAGAGGAGTCAGACTTTTTTAGTGTTGCAGCGGAGATATAACCTAGAATCAAGACAATTCTATTTTTATTTGCAGGTAAGGCACTATGTCCGGCAGCTACAAATTAATTTTGGCCTAGTACTCAAAACAGGGGGAATGTTTGACCTGTTGAACACACTGGAAGGTAAAATAACAGTGTCACAAGTGAGTGGGGAGATTTGTCCAGATAGGGATCTAAGACCGCTGCAGAAGCTAGTGATGCGATGGCAACAGGATCGGATGGCTCACATCACAGTGGAGATATTGCAACAGGCTTTTGGAGCAATAAAAGATTTGTCTGAATCGGTCAAACTACAGGAAATACAGTATAGGTTCTTATGGCGCGCATATGTTCATGATGTGTGGGTGGCTTGAGCGGGCATAACCCTGACAGATGTGTGTAAGCTCTGTGGGACAGAAACAGGAACATATACACATAAATTCTGGTCGTGTGCAAAGATACAGAGGTTTTGGGGGGAAGTGTGGAAGGAGATTAGAGGCAAGAGTCAACAATACCGGGTCCCTCCATCGGAGTGGTGTCTGTTTGGAATATTATGGAATGAAAGAAGTTTTATAAAGCATTTTAAGCAGCTCTGTCAGAGGGCCTTTATAATGACAAAGCTCTGTATACTGAGAAAATGGATATCGGGGACCCCCCAGAGATTCAAGAGTGGACATGTGCAATATTAGAACTAAGAAACATGGAGAGGAAAACAGCCCAGTTGCTAGGAGAAAAGGAAAAGGAGTGGTTTGCACAAGTGTGGGAGCAGTTTGAAGTACAGGATCCTCACCTAACTTAAGTATAACTTAAGCACAGCTTAAACTTAAGGGGGCTTTAAGAAGAGGGCTGGCGGAGCAAAGGGTAGGGGAGAGAGACATATCGCGAAGAGTATAGGTTTGCAGGGTAAGGGGAGAGAAGCTACAGTGGTGATTCTGTGAAATAGGGAGGGTTGGAGGGGAGGGAGGGGAGGGGAAGGGGGGGTGGGAAGGGAGAGGGGGAAGGGGAGGAGGAGGGGGGAGAGAGGATTTAGAAGATAAATATGAACTATATTGGAGAAAGAAACAAAGAAAGAAGGTATAGAGTATAGTGGCATATGTCACAGTAATAAGCAAGTGACGTATATGTCCTGCACGAGGTTATGTTGTGAAATACCAAGCTACGACTTTAGGGTATGGTGGCTGGGGAAAAAAATGGGGGGGATGTAAAAGAAGATAATGTTATAAGTAAGAGATTCTGAAAAGTTCTGTGTGGTGATTATGTTGTTTACTAGCTTCTGCTTGGATTGGTGCTAAGGAGGATGCAGGAGACGAAGCATAATGTTGTATTTAGTTATGTACTATGTATTTGCTGGTATATTACATTTTCAGTGCCAGCAATAAAAGTGATTTAAATTAAATATGATGAAGTCTATCCTGCAATATTGACATGTCCTACGACCTCAAATGATTGCCTATGCCAGAGAGAATACTTTAGGGAATGGATCACAGATTGGGATGTTTTTCGACAGATATAACACCTATCCTGGAGCATAAAGCCCGTGGACACTGTGGTTAGTGTCCACAGACAATTGAAGGTACTGAATAGACTCATCCTTCGAATGGCAAAAGATTTATACGTCATTACTCTTCTACCTGGATCACAAGGTTGATTTGATTGTATGTCCCTGCCTAAGGATATATCGTGAAATTAAATTACACCTTAGTAGACTCCAAGCACTGAGTCAGTATCAGCACCCGGGTTTATCATTTTTTGTACAAACTGCACCAGCCCAATGAGATGAGATGGAAAATAATGATTTTTTTAAATTGTGATTTTAATACTTTTTACAAAAAGTAAAAAGAAGGAAACATACAGAAAATAAACCTACTTTGGGCACACAGGAAATAAAAAGAAAGCACAGCTCTTAATCCATCATCCAGGTTAAGGAGATAAGATTTGATAACTAGCCTAGAGACACTATTTATTTATTTAATAGTTTTTTTATACCGCTTTATCATTTCAGTCAAAGCAATTTACATTGTAACTTTAACCTTGGAAATGTACATTAAACAGGGACATTGATAAATTGGATTTTTCTGAGGCAATGGAGGGTTAAGTGACTTGCCCAAGGCCACAAGGAGTGCTAGTGGGAATCGAACCCTGATCTCTTGGCTTCCCAAGCCAGTGCTCTAACCATGGTAAAGAAAACAACAAACAATAAGCACATGAAAGATACTTTCAAAGCAATACAGGAGGAGATAAGTAATGGCAAAATTAAGAAATCTTAAATCTTTATTCTGCAAAGAAATTTCTGAAAGCTCAATCTGTTTATGCAGATTATACCTGCCACATCAGCAGATTAAACATTTAACAATTGATGCTCAAATATCCCAAGTTTGGAATCAATCTGAAAAAAATTATTTTATCCTGTTGGTCAGAAACTTAACAACCACCTTTTTAGAAAAAGAGGTGGTTTGATCAATAATCCCGCTGAGGTTAGAATTGAGCAAGCATTTTCTAAATATCTAGCAAAGAGACTGATTCAGAAACCACATGGGGAGCTAAATCAGGCACAGAAAAATCCAGACCGTTAGGCATAAAATCAGAAGAGACATCGGGGGAGATACCACAGAGGGAGAAGCAAACTATCCATATCAATGGGCAAATGCAAACTCCCTCCCAACTGATCAGAAGCAGCCATTGGCTGAGTTGGAGGAATCATAACTATGGGGTTCAAACGAAGCCCAGAAACAGAGAACGATGTTGACAAACTGGGAGTATTGATTGTAGATGCATCTATCCATTGGACTAGAAGTTTTTACTGACGTCAGTGGAGTGGAATTTATCTTCTGACTGTTCTTCTTCTTGTTGGCTTCCTCTTGTTTGGGGCCTGGAGACATGTCTACACAATTTCCTCCAGACTCCAAATTGAACTGGCAAAGAAGGGACAACAAAGGGGCATGCCGTTTTGTTCATGTTCTCCTTCGGCCACGTGCCTGCAGCCGCACGGCCAAATGCTGACTTTTAAGAGAGCAGTGGTGAAGTGATAATGCAGGCCGTGGAGGTGGAGTGAGTCTCAGCAAGCGTGATCCCAAACGCTCCTTTCTGCATCGGGATACATGCTGGAAGGTGCAGAGTTTTCTGGGACTCTCAGGCAGGCAAATCCTCCTCTCTCCTGAGATGAAGAATTATTGATTATGTAGTTACCTATGTGTGGGAAGGTGATGGTGATCATATGCTTAATAGGAGAGAACAATTTTAAATCTTTCTTCTTAATTCTATTGTCCCTGCTGGATTGAATGCTGAGGTTGAGTGGCCAATGCAAAGGTTGTGCATGAGAAATATCAGGTATTCTGGTATACCTATGCTTATTAATTGTGGCGCAGAGGTTCTGATGATTTATGCAATTAGAGGCCTTGTTGTAGTCAATGAAATACACGTAAATATACTTTTGGCATTCTTTTGTCTTTTCAAGGATCCATCGCACATCTGCAATGAAGTCTCTTGTTTCTTGAAGTGCCGGGGATTCTGATCCCACGGGGCACATCCAGCCCCACGGGATCAGAATCGCGTCCAGGCCTGTATGTGCAAGCTAGGACCCTGATTCTGGTCAGCCTGTAGGTACAGGCTTTCCCTGGCTTACTCAGTCAGGGCTCCTCTGCCTCCTCCCACCTTTTCTGCGCCCTGGGCCCACCATCCCCTGCTGACTAGGGGAATGTATTCCACCTTAGAGGTGGAATAAGTTCCCCATTCAGGCTGCCAGCCTCGGACATCCAGGGCCAACATTGGAATCGGCCCTGTACATCCGGGACTGCTGACTGCCCACCGCCCGCCCTAACTCCGCCCCCGCAACACCCCTTTCTCACCCCCATCTAACCTACCTGTACAATGTGCGGGGAAGTTAGTCGGGATTGACAAAGGGGCCAAATAGCAGGGATGGACATCCCAATGGGACATCCATTCACGCTATTCACGCCTCAAAATGACCCTGTAAATTATCTTGAGTAGAATTTTGCTTGCAAGTGGGATCAGAGCAATTGTTCAATAATTCCCCAAGTCATTTGAATCACCTTTCTTCGGTATTGGTATGAAACCATATCTTTCCAGTCAGTCAGCCATGATGTTGTCTTCAAAATTTCCTGGCAAAGCCTTGTAAGTATTCTAACAGCTGCATCTGATTGCTGTAATATTTCTGTGGGAATGCTATCAGTGCCCAGTGCTTTTTTTATAGTGCTTTCAGTGCTGTTATGATTTCTTCTTTCAGCACCAATGGCTCCTAATCATAAGGTACAGATTGGAATGGCTGTTGATCCACTTCTTTCCACCTTTTCTTGATCTTCTCTGCATCATTCAACATGGATCTTGGAGTTATTTGGCATTCCACTTCGAGGCTGGAATTTTCTTTTTAGCTCTCATAGCTTTAGGAAAGCCTATGTTATTCTTCTTTTAATATTTTCTTTTGTTATTTTTAAATATCTTTATTGTTGACCAAGGGTACAGCATTTATATGAATATCACAATATCACTTAGAATATATGCATTAGTGGTACATTCCAAGGGAAATATTATATGTATACTCAATCCCCCTCAGATGATTGTAAGCATAGTTACAAACCTCTACTGTACTCATCCAGGTCAGTTTATTAAATATCTTCCCCCCCCCCCCACACACACACACGTTCTCCCTCTCCAGTCATATACCTCTATGGCACCTTGGGACCTTACAATACCCCCTACTGACACACCTCAGTAAATTGTTTACCATACTTTGCTTCACTCTATTCCTGGGTTGTTTCTCTGTTTTTCCTCCCATTCTACGATTTCTTTCATATAATTAACCCAATGCAATACCATTGACTCAGCCTCTGCCATCCACTGAGACAAAATAATTTTCCTTGCCAACATTGATGCTACCCAGATATATCTTATCTTTGCCACCCCTAATTGCACCTTGCTCAAGGTCGCATCTCCTAACAGCAGAGTGTTATATGTCCACTAAGTACTGACCAGTCATCATATTTTCCAGGACTCCCATCCAAAAGGTTCACTAGCCTAAACATTCCAAAAATAAATGCATTAAAGTACCCCTCATCACTTTGCACTTCGTACACTCCCCCTGTTCTCATAACTTCAAATGAGCTCCCTTCTATCTTGTAATCTTGGATCTGTGAGCTATTTTAAAGTGCCTGTGGTCCAGGAGTGTGTTGGATTGTTTACCAATAAAACAGACTGAAACATAAACAGCATTTCCTGTAGGTATACATTCATAGTCAGTCTAGTAATTTCCCCAACAAAGCTCATCTTTTTACCGTTTATTTCTTTCTCTACCTCTCTGGACCAAATCTCCGCCAATGACTCCACAAAAGCAGCTTTTCTCCCCTCTCTTCCCATTCTGTATGAAACCAATACGTCATTTACTCAGTAGCATTTGCAAGAAAGCTTTGTCTAGCTGCATAAAAACTGCATCTCCCTTTCCCCTTTTTGTAGAGAAATTATATAATGATGTGCTTGCAAGTAGGCTGTTAAGTGCTTGTTGGGCAACTCCCATTGCTCCTTCACCTGGTTAAAGTTAGGAAATCCCTCTCCGCCCATTTCCATCAATTTCCCCACATATTTGCAACCTTCTTATCCCAGGTAAGAAAATATGAACCCTCCAGTCCCAGCAAGAATTCTGGGTTGCCCAGTAGTGTACAAAATAAGAAGTTCCTTACTGCTTCTCCCATTTCCCTTGCCATCAGTTCCATTCTTTCCTACAGTAAATGGGCATACATTAAACCTGTGGTCCACCCTCTGCTAATAAGTCTTCTTTGTCGGTAGCTTGCTAAAGAAGTCATAGGGTTGACTCCTCCCATCCAGCAGTGCTGCTGGTGCAAACTGTATGTGCCCTGAATGTGCTTCATGAATCCAACGCATGAGTGTGGCTACATTATATATTCTTATATCTGGAAGTCCCGTTTCTTCATTCTCTTTCCCAAACCTAAGTTTTGCATAGCTAATCCTAGTCACTCGTCCTCTCCAAAGAAACACTCTGAGAATCTCCTTCTAAAGCTTGTCTTCCATCCCCCTAAGCCATATTGAAGGGGATATAGCAGCTTAGGGAGCAGCCACATCTTTACCAGTGCTATCTGCCCAAACAACTAGAGAGGTAAATCTTTTCACTTAGTACTTCAATTCCTCAATTGCTCCAATTTCTCACCGATGTTTCTTGTGTATGCCCTATGTGGGTCTGCACTTAGATAAATTCCTAGGTATTTCAGAAGGGGACACCCGCCTAGCCAGCTTGATAGCCAAATCAACCCTAGCTGTCATGGAGTGACAGATTGTCCTCACATCCACCATCCTCCATTACTTTACTTGCCAACCAAGAAACTGTACTTGTCAAGTCGACCAAGAAATCTTTAAATCTGAATGACTGGAGTGCAACCCATGAGTGCTTCGTCCACCTTGGGGGATCTTCCTCTGAACTTAATGTTCCAATGCTGGGACCAAAGTCCTTAGAGCTAGGACTCTACTCCGTGGGCACACAGTTTAGTTGAATTCACCCCGCTCCTATGCCTGGGCTCATGCCACCTGTTCTGCTGTTGCATTGGATCTCCTCTGCTATTTTAGGGCCTTCCAGCTAATCTGCATGCTTTGCTGTATTGGTTCTCCTGGCATCATTGAGGGCAGTGCAGCTCATCTGGGTGCTATGCTGGTCTCCTTGCCATTTTATTCTTCTCAAAGTGCCTTGCTGTGCTTCTACCTATTGTGTTGCTGCATTAACCTTTTCCCCTATCTGAGGTGTTCACTGTTCTCTCTATACTACTTTCCCCTCTTCAGATGCTCCTAGGTGGTTTGTGACATGCTTGATGGCTTGGTAGTGCTGTTACAGATGCCTGCCATCAAGTTTGAAGCTTTGCTTGAAGTAGAGGAGTAGCCTAGTAGATTGAGCAGTGGCTTAATAATCAAAGACTAAGGTTCAAACCCCACTGACACTGCTTGTGATCTTGTGTAAGACATTTAACTCTCCATTGCCTGGGGTACAAGTTTAGATTGTAAGCTCTGTGGGGACAGGGGGAAATATCTACTGTACCCAATTATAACTTATCTTGAACAACTATTGGAGGGAGGGAGCTAAACAAAAAATAATAAATGGCAAACATGACTGTTGCATTGTACATAAAGTCCTTCAAGCCCAGTAACCTGTTTCCAACAGTGGCCAATCCAGTTCACAAGTACCTGGCATTTTCCCAAAAAGGCAAACAGGTTCCACAATGCTTATATTGGGGCAAACAGTGGATTTCCCAAATCCTCTTTAATGATGGTTTATGGACCTTTCCTCTAGGAACTTGTCCAAACTTTTTTAAACCCAGCTATACTAACAACTTTTACTACATCCTCTGGTAACAAATTCAAGTTTGGCTGACAAAATATTTCCCATTAAACAGGTTACACTGTAGCTTTATTGCATGACCACTAGTCTTTCTGGTTTTTGATGGCGTAAATCAGGCATGTCCAACAGGTAGATCACGATCTACCTGTAGATCGCAGAGGGGTCAGAGGTAGATCACCAGCCCCACTTGGCTCCATCTCTCCAGCAGCTCACCCCATTGCTAGGAGAGAGCTTATGTTGGCAGGTCATCTGCTGAGGGCTTGCTGCCGCTGCTGATCCTTTGCCTGTCTTTTTTCCCTGCCTGCGGGAATCTTGCTTGCGGGTGTATTGGGGGCGCTTGTTGTTTTCGTGCCAATAGTTTATGGGTACCCCAGGGGGCCACCGCCCCACGACGGGACGCCACAGGCCCGGCGTCATACCTGGTCTCCTGCCTCTCAGAATCACCCATTACTGCCCCCGCCCCAACACCTCTTAGAAGTGTGTTATATACTAGGCGATATCCATTCACCTAGGCTTTACCTGAATAAACTTACCGTATTAGTTGTGTCGTGTGCTGGTCATTGGTCGCTTTATAGTTCGCTTTCATTAAACGTTTTCGGGCAGACACAACAAAGTGTCAAGAACTTGGTGATTTTGGCGGGCTTTTCCAATTTTGTTCTAACTTGCCTATGCCTTCCCTTCAAATTGGTTCAAACCACTGTGACTTTTGCTTGCCTCTGCAATTTTATTTTGCCTAGCCTTTGCGTTGATTCTACACTGCAATTTTATTTCGCCTTGCCTTTGCGTTGATTCTTCACTGTGTGCAGAATTTATTAAATTGCATGTGGTGGTATTTGAACTTGTTTGGCGGTATTTGATTTTATCTGGTTTGCTGGACAGGTGTTTGAGGTTTTTTTATGATTGTTTGGTGGTATTTGATTATTGGTGCCAGTATGATGAATTCTTATTTTTACTTTTCAAACTGCATGTGTGGTTTTGGCATCTCCAGTCCTTGTATTGCACATCATCCAGAGGTCTTCAGTTCCTGTTGATCTTTAATACTTTGGGACAGTGACAGTTTTGGACCAGATTCAGCCAGTGTTTATACTAACTTAGCAGATTTGGCATTCTTACATCCAGCCACCCCAGTATAACGAAGATGAGTGTTCCAAAGAAGAGCAAAACCTACTACTTTCATGATGAATGGGAAATGGACTACTTCATCATGGTGAAAGGCAAATGTTGTTGTCTAATTTGTAACGCCCCAGTATCTTTGCCCAAAAAGGGTAATCTGGAACATCATTATTAGGCTCTGCAAAGCAAAAGGTTTGATGCTGATTTTCCACCCAAAAGTGAAATTTGTAAAACTGAAGCTCAAAGAACTTAAATCGAAATTAGCTACTCAGCAACAGTTGATGGCGAAGCCAAGGTCACATTCTGTCAATGCAACCATAGCATCCTTCAAGGTCAGCAACCTGATCGCAAAGAAATGCAAACCTTTCACTGAAGGGGAATTTGTAAAAGATTGTTTTCTTGAAGAAGCTGACAGTTTTTTAAAGGATTTAAAAATAAGAAAGAGATCATAGCTGCTATTCAAGATGTACAATTGTCAAGAAACACCGTCGTGCGGCGAATAGAAAAGATGTGTGGAGACACAACTGAACAATTGTTGGAGGATGTTTCAAATTGTATTGCTTTCTCACTCCAACTGGATGAATCTACAGAGATAAGAGACATAGCCCAGTTACTAGTCTTTATCCGGATGGTTTTTGAAGACTTCAGTGTTAAAAAAGAACTACTTGGAATGATTTTTTTAAAAGGGAGAACTACCGGTCAGGAAATATTCAGTTCTTTCCATTCTTTTGTGACAAAGTGTAATCTTCCATTGCATAGACTTGTTTCCATCACTACTGATGGAGCAAGAGCAATGACAGGTGAGGTTAACGGTTTCATAGCCCTCTGTAGACAGCATGACGACTTCCCAGATTTCCTTTCTTACCACTGCATCATTCACCAGCAAGTTTTGGCAAGCAAGAGACTCAATACAAAGACTGTCATGGACATCAGTTTCAAAATTGTAAATTCAGTTCGTGAAAGATCACTTCAAAGACGTTTTTTCAATCTTGATGAAGGGGTAGTGGAAATCATTTTGCACACAGATGTAAAGTGGCTAAGTAGGCACAAACGTCTGCAAAGATTTTGTGATTTGCTGAAAGAAATCAGAAGTTTTTTGAAGGAAAGGGGAGATGACCAAGCAGAGTTGGAAGATGAGGAGTGGTTATGTGATGTGGCATTTCTCACTGACTTTACAGGCGAACTAATTGATATGAACCTTGAACTACAAGGTAAAAACAAATGCATTTGCAAGATGATAAGTACAGTTTCATCCTACAAGAGCAAATTTGAACTAATGATGACTGACCTTGCAAACAACACTTTTGATCATTTTCCTAATAAGCAGGACTATCTGGGACAATGTCCAAATTTTGTTTTTCAGAATGAGAAGTATGTGACAGAAATCTGTTCTTTTATCCAGGAATTCGAAAATAGATTCTGTGACTTCCAAAAAATTGGAACAGTTGTGGCGTACTTGTCATACCCATTCAAAGTAGATGTGGACATTAAAGAAACTGCAGCTGCTATCAGTAAAAATTACTCATTGAACAAGCCATCTCTTAAAAACGAAATATTAACCCTTAAAAATTACATTTTTCTCAAGACCCATGCTGAGCAAGAATCGTTTTGGAAGCTAGTGCCTAGAGACAAATTTTCCAACTTGAGAAGATGCAGTGAAGCTTGTCGTGACCCTCGCCTGGGCCAAAGGCTTACAGGCATAGGGCTGCCAATGTTTGTCCTTAAATAAAGAGTTACTATCCTTGTCTCCAGAAGGGAACTCTGGGACTTGTAGTTGATTCTTTTACTCAAAGACAAAGTAGTGTGAGACCGTTGGTTTTTAAGGCAAAACAAGAATTTTTATTTAGGTTCCCATAAGCACTAAGGTTCAATGCAGACATAAGGATTATTCTCCAAGTAAATAATAACAGGAAACATATGCAACTTGTCAGACGGCTGCCTGGGTGAGAATGTTCACAGTCTTGGCAAATGCATATATCAATATGATTTGCAAGGGATTGTGGGAAATGCAGTCCATTCACACCAGACACAGCCACTCACAATAATTAGTTGTGCTTGAGTGTAAAGCCAATAAGATATTTATTTATGGGGTTATTTCTCCCAACACAGATATGCTTGGTAGCACATAAAACAGGATACTTGCTTGCAGTGTTAAACTTGGAAAAACAAAATCAGGAAAACAACAGTTGAACTTTGTCAGGCAATCAAAGCAAAAGAATAAAGACCTGGTTGGTAACAAACTGGTCTTTTCTGTAGGCTTTAGCTAATATTTTCTTAGCAGTGTATCAAACAACAAGCAAAACCCACAAAGAAGGGAAAAACTGTTCTTTTCAGGTTAACTTCTTATATCTTCACACATAGATTCAGAAGTGATTCCCTCAGAGCTCACAAGCAATTAGGTAAGGCTCAATTGCTAGCAGTTACCCAGCTGAAACCCCTTAGCTGGCTGGCTTTCTACTGCGTGGCTCAAATCCTACTTCAGGAGCTTTTCTGAGTAGATTAAAGAACAAGTTTGTATTTCTTTGTGATGGTTGTTGTACTTTGTAACAGAAAATTACCAAAGGAGTTTAGACAGAGAGCAATCCATATATTCACAGCCTGTATCTAAGACCGCTCCCCCTTCTTCAACAATCATGGGTTCAATATCATGGATTGGCACAGAGGAATTTCTCAATGTAGCACTCTCAGGAGAATACTTGTTTCCCTGCTGTCTTTCAAGGTTATAGCTAGGGCATAGATCAGTGTTCATACCTGAGCTTCCATTGCTGTTAGAGTTCCTCTCTAAATAGCCTGGCCAGTATGTAGTCCAGTTCTTATGTCCAGCCTTCCAATCCAGATCCCTGGACACTGGATCTCTCTTTACATACCTTCTGGCACGGGTCCTAGGGTCCCTTCCAAGTGCAGCCGTCTCCCTCACAGGTACCCTCTGGAGATTCCTAGCTCTGCAGCACCATTCCTCTGGTTTTCCCCAGTCCAATGGTGTACGCTGGCCTTTTCAATGTCTCCCAGTATACGTACTGCTCTGGACTCCTTTAGACCTCCCAAATGCTTTTCTCTTCTTTCTTCCAAAGGGTTTCTTGCCCTCTCTGTCCGTCCGCACTGGCTTCTGCTTCTGATGATCCTCCAGATGAAACTGAGGATAATTCTGAGGATGAGGATCTCCCAGATGAAACTGAGGATGAGGATAATTCTCTGTAGAATAAACTCTACCTTTATTCTGCTTTGATGAGTGCTCCACCCTAGCACAGCGCAGCTGTGCTGAATCAGGCCCTGCCCTTTGAGATGAGTGCTTGGGGATTACCTCATAGCCCTCCTGATTGAACACACGTTTCCCCACTTCAGCTCCTCTAATGGCTGTTGGAAACCTGGTGCATTCTGGGACTGGTAGTCTTTTATAGAAAAATTCTGTTTTCTTATTTCTACCAGAACTGACAGGTTGCTTGTTCAGAGTCACTTCACCTTTACTATAGCTCCTTCCTGAGCTATGATAAGCTTCCTTATCACAAACTGGAACTGAAGAAACTGAAAGAACCTTTAAACATGTGCAGCTGTTTTCAGCAAAAACATTTCAGCAAGTAAATCACAGCTTCCTTTGTTCATCCAGCACAGCTAAATTTCTTCATTTGCTGCTTTGGTTATCAAACTCTAGGTTAAGCAAGGGTTCTTTACCTTAGAAGAAGTTCCTGACATTCAAATGGTTAGGTAAAACCCTGCTTCTCAAAAGCTTCTTCTCTTAACACTTTTTATCACCAACTTTCAAACTTCCTTCTTACAGAAAGAACAGTCCATAGGAGACTCCTCAGTAACAGAATCCTGCCCAAAAGAGTCAATTTGCAATTCTTCCTGTGCTACAAAATGCTTGTCTGTCTCTGGGTTTTCATTAACTCCTTCAAGCTTACTGTTCTGTAGGAACTTCTGAATTTCCTTCCACAGCTGCCCTCCCTGATATGGAATATTTGTACCTTGAGAGTGGGGCTTCTTTCCCTGGATCAATTGCCTCAATGCTTCAATCGTGTTCCACTCTGGTTCTCTGCCCTCATCTGGGTTCTGGTCACTTCCAGTTGTAACCGTATTCACCCACCTTCTGGCAGCTTGAATTCTCTGAGCTGGTTCACGAACACTCTGCACTGCAATCTGTTCCTCATTGTCAGCAACTCTCCCAGCCACCCATCTGCTGGTTTCTGAATTAAGAGTACCTCTCTTACAAGGACTGCTTCCTCTGTTGCTGCTTCCTTTCCTGCTGGAGCCGTTCTCCAAGTCGAAGTCAAACTTCCCACTTCTCCTCTTCCTCTCCTCTGAACAGGGCTTATAAAGCTGTTTCCTAACTAACACTCCCCTGTCTCTGCACAGGTGATTATCATTACCCTCCAAGCCTGCACTTACGTTAGAGCTTGGGTGTGGCTTGGCTTCAGCAACTACGTGTTTCTTTCCTTTGCCTGCATTCTGAACCCTGTGAATACCTTGCCTGTCTCTCACCTTAAAGGCATAATAACTGTTTTCTTCTGTTTCCATCGGCTCACCACAGCTCTCATCATCACAAGCTGTACACTCCTGTTTTGGTTCAACTTATTTTTGTGAATCTGCGTTTTCCCATCTGAAAATGACAAAGAGTACACAACGTTCCAACATGACAGATGAACATCTCCAGGATTCCCTGAGACTGGCCCTCATGCAATATTCACCCAACTTCAAAAAGCTGGTGGATGAAATGCAGGCTCAGATGTCTCACTAATGAGCAAGAGTGAAATATTAAAGATTGTGCAAGATCAGCCTGGATCAATATTCAACCTAAATTTAAAACAAATTACTCAATAAAAGTTAAAGAAAGTTATTAAGACAGTTAAAGAAAGTTATTACTCAATAAAACTTGAAGAAAAAAATGTACTTTCCATTTCCCTTCGCAGTTTTTACTGGATCTTCATCTCTGTTTTGTTTTTGCTTAATTTGCTTAACAGCTGATCACATCCAAGTAAATGACAGAAGGTTCATTAAAAATGGGGGGGGGGGGAATCCTCCAACTTTATTGGGTTAAAATTTACTTTGAAACTAATTTTTAACTTAATTTTTATGGTGGTAGATCACCGGCACTTTTGGCCGGAAAAAGTAGATCACGACCTGTTTGAAGTTGAACATGCCTGGTGTAAACAATCGATCTACGTTTACCTGTTGCACTTCATTCATTAATTTATAGACCTCTTATCATATCACCCATTAGACGTCTCTTTTCCAGGTTGAAAAACCCCAACCTTTTAAGTCTCTCCTCATAGGGGTATCTTTCCATCCCCTTTACCATTTTTGTTACTCTTCTCTGTATCTTTTCTAATTCTGCTATATCCTTTTTAAGATATGGCAGCCAGAAATGCACACAATATTCAAGGTGCAGTCGCACCATGGAACAATACAGAGGCATTTTAATATCCTTGGTTTTATTCTTCATTCCTTTCCTTATGATTCCTAGCATTCTATTTGCTACCTTGGCCACCACTGCACATTGGGCGGAGGGTTTCAAGGTATTATTCATGATGGTACCTAAAACCTTTTCCTGCATGGTGGTTTCTAAGATGGTACCTTGAATCGTGTAACCAAAGTTTGGTTATGCACCTTTCCTAGGTGCATAACTTTGTACTTGTCCACATTAAATTTCATTTACCATTTGGACATCAAGCCTTCCAATTTATATAGGCCCCCTTGCAATTTTCCACAATCCTCTCATGTTTTAACAACTTTGAATAATTTTGTGCCATCTGCAACTTCGATTTTTTTCACGCGTTATACCCATTTCCAGGACATTTATGAATGTTAAAAAGCAACGGGCCCAGTACAGACCCCTGGGGCACTCCACTATTCACCTTTCTCCACTGAATAAATTGGCCATGTAGCCCTACTCTCTGCTTTCTATCTTTTAACCAATTCCTGATCCACAATACTACACTGCCTCCAATCCCATCACTTTTTAATTTCGCCAAGAGTCTCTCATGAGGGAACTTATCAAAGGCTTTCTGAAAATCCAGATACACTTTAACTAATGGCTCACCTTGGTCTGCCCGTTTATTCACACTTTCAGAAAAATATAACACATTAGTAAGACAAGACTTTCCTTGGCTAAATCCATGTTGTCTTTCTCCCATTAAACCATAACTATCTATATGTTCAGTAATTTTATTCTTTATAATGGTTTCTACCATTTTGCCCAGTACTGATGTTGGGCTCACCGGTCTGTAGTTTCCCAGATTACCCCTGGAACCCTTTTTAAAAATTGGCATTACATTGGCCATTCTCCAGTCTTCTGGTACTACAGATGATTTTAAAGATAGTTCACAGATTACTAACAGTAGATCTGCAATCTCATATTTCAGTTCTTTCAGCACCTTCTGATGTATACCATCCAGTCCAGGTGATTTGCCACTCTTCAGTTTATCAACTAGTTGTAATACATCTTCCCAGTTTATCAATATTTCTTTCAATTCTTCCAATACATCACCTTTATATACCACTTCAGGCACAGGTAACTTCCCTGCATCTCCTTCAGTAAAGACCAAAGCCAAGAATTGATTCAGTCTCACCGCTATAGCCTCATTTTCACTTTGCACCCTTTTACCCCTCCATCATCCAATGGTCCAACTGACTCTCTCGCAGGCTCTTTGCTATGAATGTACTTGAAAAAGTTTTTATTATGCGTTGTTTCAAATTCTCTTTGTTTGCCTTATCATTGCTTTCCATCTAACTTGCCAATGCTTATGTTTCCTATTTTCATCATTTGGATCCTATTTGGATCCTTATTTTAGCTATAGCAGCCTCTCTGATCTCGCCTTTAAACCATTCTGGCAGTTTTTGGGCCTTCCTTTTATTTTTCAAAATGTGGAATACATCTGTTCTGGGCTTCCAAGATTGTATTTTTAAACATCGCCGATGCTT
Organism: Ichthyophis bannanicus; assembly: GCA_033557465.1. Classification (NCBI taxonomy): domain Eukaryota; kingdom Metazoa; phylum Chordata; class Amphibia; order Gymnophiona; family Ichthyophiidae; genus Ichthyophis; species Ichthyophis bannanicus. Next base: position 1,082,075,536 of record CM066032.1, read on the forward strand.
GATATAAATCTTTAACCTTTGCAGCTGTCCTTTTAGTTTTTTCTTAACTATATTCCTCACTTTATCAGTTTCCCTTTTTAAAGTTAAAAGGTAGTATGATGGATTTCCTTGCCATCCTTCTTCCATTTATTAAATCAATTGCGATCATACTATGATCACTTTTGCCAAGTGACCCCAAAACCCTTATCTCTTGCATCAGATCCTGTGTTTCACTGAGGACTAGGTCCAAAATAGCTTTCCCTCCTGTCAGTTAATGAACCAGCTGCTCCAAAAAGCAGTCATTTATTTCATCTAAATATTTTATCTCCTTAGCATGTCCAGATGTGACATTGACCCTGTCAATACCAGGGTAATTGAAATCACCCATTATTACTGTGTAGTAACTTTTGTTAGTTTCCCTGATTTCTTTCAATATTTCATCATCAGTTTGTTCATCCTGGCCAGGAGGTCTGTAGTACACCCCCACAGGGGCCGCTCAAGGCAATCTGCTGCCTGAGGCGAAGGATGAGATGGCACCCCCATCACCCCCCTCCATAGAGTGGGGGGGGGGCGCCTTCTCAAATCTCAGTCAGGGACTGAACCAAACCAAAAAGCTAATTATATAATATGGAGGAAATGCAAGATGTTTGCACACCAAGGGACTAAAAGAATGAGCGAGAACCACAGCACACTTTATAAAACTAAATTATAACTCATTTTTATTTTGTTATAAACCGCGTTATGGTTCTTCCTTTTTCTTTTTGAACATATATTTTGCACCCACAGAATCCCTTCCATCAACAGTGGGTGCAGAGCAGAACTAGAACATTCATCCACAGAATTCAATATCTTAAAAAAAAAAATCAGTTTCTGGTCATCTCACTAACAAATATTCTCCACTACCAGGAATATTGGAAGCTAATATAAAACCCTGCAAAAGTCACCAAAGATCTACAAGGCCAAATCTACCATACCATTAACAGCATAAACCTCCAAAACTCATACAAAAAAAGCAGCAATATAAATACTGCAGGAGGCCCTATAACATCTAATACCTATTTGAAAAGCTGAACAAGGCAAATTGCTACAGTACAGATCCCTACGAACAGATTTCATGTTAACAGAACACTGTCATGATGCGGGCACTAATAAAGTTGGTTTTAAGAAAAGAAATCCTGTTTTAGAAGAACTAGATGTGCAGTTACCTTCAGGCACAGCTAGAGGGAGCAGGAACAGACATACTGGTCTTAATGAACCTAATCTCACTGATGACCTGCAGCTGAAAGGGAACCAGGAAGTCAGCAGTAACGGTTCACTTTATAAGCCAGAGCAGAATGCTTCTGGACAGCAGAGAGAGCAGTGGCATAAGGAGAGAGAGGAGTGCCATAAGCAGCAGAGGAAGCAGTGGACACAGCAGGAGCTGAGGAAGGAGGAGAAAGAGGAAGAAGGAACTGGAGCTGGACTAGAAGGAGAAACAGCAGAGAAGTCTGGAGGCTATCAAGGACATAAGCCTGATTGCTGTGGAAGAAGCCAAGCTGGAAGCTGGAGGAGAAACAGACCTCACAAGGTGGGAAACCAGAAAGCCCAAACTGGACCTGTTGTGCAAGGGGAGTTTGGTGGAAATTGCTCCAAGGTGAGAGGCTCTGCCACGCCTAGTTCCTATACTCTACCTGTTTGTAACCTAGAGAGAAGAAAGCTAAGAACCAGAGAGGGAGGTTCTGACAGAAGCTTATCTCTAGAGGATCATTGCCCAGTTTTACCTATTCAGAGGGAAAAGCAGTTTTATAAGCAACGGAAGTTTTTACTCAGTGAGCCAAGGTATGAGGCATTGAAGATTAACTGTAATGATTGTACTGCTAAAAGCTATGCTAAAAGAAGGATTCCTCCTAAGGGAAACAAGAGTGCAGACTGGTTCACTAAACTACCGCCAGCCTTAAGAGTCCCTGGTTATGTGAAGCCAAACTCCCAAGCTGGAGATTACCATGCTGAAATAGACAGGGATAGTGAAAACCCTTTGAATCAGTATAGGGGAGAGGATTTGATGGAAGTGGATTCTCCCAGCACTATTCCCACACCTTTGCCTGAGGAAATGGAATGTGATTGGTGCACTGCCTATGCTCCAAAGTGTGTATGCTCCACAGAAGAATAAATGAAGTATAAGTTGATGTTTATTATACTGAATATTACTTTGAAGAAAACCTGCTTTAAACTGTGAAGTAACAGTTAACTAACCAGTGAATATTGGTACCTTTTGAAACAAAGGACTGTTTCTGTTATCTAAAATATCTCTTAGTTGAACCTTGCTTTAAACGGGGAATAAAAGCCTTTATTACCCTACACTCGGACTCTTTGTTCTTTAACAGCGCTACCTAGTGGCGTATATTCTTTGTGTCACCGGCAACCGCGTGACAACACACAGCCTTGGTTCACACACTAGGCACACAGATTCTCACCAAGTACAGAATAAGTGATCACAACCGAAAGTACAAATAAAATATTTAGAGAAAAATTAAACTGAAACTCCAAGAAGCCAGACTGCATGCAGTGCAACACCAGATAAGAGATGCAGTATTCCATACTGTGTAAACTATAAAAATAGCACAAAGTACAATCACTAAATTAAAAATAAAATTATTTTTTTTCTACCTTTGTTGTCTGACAATTTTATTCTCTGGTCATGATGGTCCTGTTCTGAGTCTTCTGCTTTCCTGTCTTCCTCTTAGCGCTCTAGCTGCCATTTCTTGTCTTTTCTTTTGTTTTCTTCACTTCCTTTCTTCAGCCTATTTCTAGTCCCAATGACCCTCCCCACGTGTCAGTGCCCCCTCCCTGCCAGTCCCAGTGCCCCCTCCCTGCCAGCCTCGTTCTTATTACCCAGCCACCTACCAGACCCATCCCCAAATGTCAGCTCCCCCTCTTTCCCCCCCCATGTCAGTTCCCTTCCAGCCATCTCAGTTCCCTTCAGCCATCTCCTTCCCTTCTCTCAGTTCCCTTCAGCCATCCCCTTCCCCTCTCTCAGTTCCCTTTTAGCCATCTCTTTTCCCTGTTTCAGTTCCCTTTCAGCCATTTTTTCCCCTCTCTCAGTTGCCTTTCAGCCATCTCTTTCCCCTCTCAGTTCCCTTTCAGCCATCTCCTTTCCCTCTCTCAGTTCCCTTTCAGCCATTTCCTTCCCCGCTCTCAGTTCCCTTTCTGCCATCTCTTTCCCCTCTCTCAGTTCCCTTAAGCCAAAAACTCCATTGACTCAACAAGAGTAGCATCTCGAAAATTCAAAACCCTCAACAAAGAACATATACTCACTGAAACCCTCCCTCTCCTACATGACACCTCTCTCAATCTAGAAAACATGATCACATCCTGGAACAACACTATCAGTACCATTGCTCTGCAACCAGTCCAGGGTAACAACCCAAAGAAAAGAAAATCTTCCCCTTGGTTCTCCCCTGACCTACGAGCTTCCCTCTCACACCTAAGAAGACTGGAGAAACGATGGCGTCGCTCACACTCTTCAGAAGACCAGGCAGCCTACAAAGCACATCTAGCTGTGCACAGAGAATCAGTAATGGCCAAGATGAAACAATTCCATACTGATACGCTGAAAAGATCACTGAATAAACCACGCGAACTTTTCAACTTAGTCAAAACCTTATCTAAAGAACCTTCACCAAAACATCCTGAACCCATTCATCCCCAAGCTTTCGCCGATTTCCTGCAATCCAAGCTGCTTCAAACCAGCAACATTGCGACAATCTCTTCTCAATGCACCACATGCATATCAAACCTATCCATGTTCTCCACACCATCTAGAAAACATGTTGAGAACACCATCGCTGCTCTTAACACGACTACTGCACAAACTGACCCTTGTCCAGCCCACTGGATAAAGGAACTACGACAAGATCTCAGCCCCATCATCACTAAAATGATGAATCTATCCTTTCAAACTGGCTCCTTCCCACCAGCACTCAAGAGAACATCCATAAGACCCCTCTTGAAAAACCATAAACTCGACCCACAAAAGGTTGAATCTTATAGACCCATAGCTAGCATACCCCTACTAGCGAAAATAATTGAAAAGGAAGCTCAAAGACAGTTACAGGACCACATTGACACCGTCTCCCCTCTGGACCACTGCCAACATGGCTTCAGAGAGTTCCACGGTGTTGAAACCCTCCTTACCACTCTCTGCAACAACATCATCACAGGCATTGATAACATCCGCCAAGGCTTTGCTCTTATCTTCTTAGACATTGCTGCAGCCTTTGACTCTGTACATCATGATCTGTTAATGGGGCGACTAAAAGAAAAAGGCATCAATAACACTGCCCTGGAGTGGTGCAAATCATACCTTGATCAGAGATGGCAGTACGTTACCTCAGGGACCGCAACTTCCACACCTTACCACCAAAAGCAAGGCGTACCGCAAGGATCATCCCTATCCTCACTCTTTTTCAATATATACATACAGCCGGTTTGCAACATCATCAAGTCTTTCAAGGTTGAATGCTTGATATACGCAGATGACATCCTCCTATACATGCCTTTCTCCACAGTTCATATGGACCTTTCCCCGCTAACTAAATGTTTTGATGCAGTATCCGAATGGCTTCAATCCCAGAACCTCCGAATTCAACACAAAAAGACCGAAGTTCTCTTCATTTCCAGGGACCCACTCTTCACCCCTCCATCCCATATAAAGGTGAAAGAAGCCGAGCTCCAATCAAAACCTTCCATTCGTTACCTTGGAGTCACTTTTGATCAACGCATGGATCTGAAACTACACATATCCAACGTAGTCAGAGCAATCTACCTCAAGATCCGGACTCTTCGACATATTCGCCCCCTGCTTGATCCCGATGACTTCAGAACTATATTTCAAGCCTTAACCTTACCACACCTCGACTAAGCCAATGCCATTCTCCAAGGCCTCCCACACTCCACATTAAAACCTTTGCAACTCGCCATGAATACCGCTGCTAGAGTCCTCTACGGAATATCAAGAAGAGACCATGTAACACCCATCCTACAGCAACTCCACTGGCTCCCGATACATGGCAGAATATTGTTCAAAACCCTATTACTAACTTTTAAGGCCACTAAATGCATCACCTCCTCCTCTCTAATAGACCTCATTCAGACCGTTCCACCCAACAGATCCAGGAGAACGACATCAACAAATAATCTAATCATCCCTAAAGCAGCGACAAAATGCCTATCAGTGACATCTAACAGGGCTTTCAGATTCTATGCCCCTAAGTGCTGGAATGCTCTACCCCCAGAGATTCGGGCTATCACTGATTTATCCCTTTTTAGAAAGGCTCTCAAATCCCACCTCTTCCCCCAATATTACTTGACCAGCTAATCATTCCTAATCACTACCCAAAATAAGAACAAATCCTGTTATGTATACATGTATATATCCTTGTAAATAGTTGCATTAATGATGTCCCATGTTTTATCCAAGTTCTCTGACCTTGTTCTATGTAAAAACCAAACAATGTGTTGTTATGGTATGTTGTTTTATTGTGAACCGCGCTGATGCTGAATAGAGCGGTATATAAGAGCCTGTAATAAATAATAAATAATAAATAAATAAATAAATCTCCTTCACCTCTCTCAGTTCCCTTCAGCCATCTCCTTCCCCTCTTTCAGTTCCCTTCAGCCATCTCTTTCCCCTCTCTTAGTTCCCTTCAACCATCTCCTTCCCCTCTCTCAGTTCCCTTTCAACCATCTCCTTCCCCTCTCTCAGTGCCCTTTGAGCCATCTTTTTCCTCCTCTGTCAGTTCTCTTCCAACCCTCTTTTCCCCCGTGTTAGCTTTCTTCCAGCCCCCGTCAGCTCCCTCTCCTTCTCCCCCCCCCCCCCGGTGCAGCTCCTATCTCTTGTCTCCTACCCCCTCCCATGCAGCTCGTATCTCTTCTCTCCATCCCCCCCCCCACAGCTCATATCTCTTCTCTCCACCCCCCCCCCACAGCCAGGGGCGGCCCAAGGGGGGTGCAGGGCCTGCGGAGACTCAGTGCGGGGCCTCATTTGCATAAGGTGCCTCATTTGCATAACTATTTGCATAATGTTACCATACACTAACTTTTAGTAAACATGCCTCTTAATGAGTGTATGGATAAAGAAAGACTAAAAGATTTCTACATTACTATAATCCAGTGCCAACCGCCAGGCACATTAAGAACTACTACAAACACTGCCCATTTAGAACCCATAGCAAACCCGCCGTATCCTAACAGCACTACCAGGTCTCACAAAGCACCAGACCCTACCTATCAAAAGGCAACACTGCAAATATTAAACCAATATTTCAGAGAATAACAATACATGACCTACTGGGGAAAGAGAACAAGTCAAATAGGAATTAAATAAACAGAATACCTCAGCTCAGTTACACATGCAGAACATAGACCATCACCAAACAAAGAATCACAAATTAGAAACAGGAAGACAATAATTAAACTGGGAACCCCAAAAGCCAAACTTGGAATGTACAACACTGTAGAAATAAAACTATAAATTAATTTCCTCTTGTACTAAACAAAGCGCAGATGTTATTGATGCACATTTCCTAGAGCTGACATATTCCAGTTAATAAATTCAAAATAAAGAGATATTTTTCTACCTTTTGTGCATTTTTTTTCAGTTGCAATTGCTTCAGCTACTTTCTTCTGGTTTATTCGTGTCTTCTGCTAACTCTCCAACATCTGCTGTACATTTGTCCTTTCTTCTCACTTCTAGTTTTTTTCCATCCTCTCTCTACATCTGCTTTAACATACTAATCTTTCTCCTTTTGCTCTTTCCTCATTCCTGTTTCATCCACTCAAATGTTACCCCTCCATCCTCAATCCCCACTTACTCTCCCAATATCCGGCCAATTGTAGATTTGTCTTCCCTCCCACATAAAACATTTTTTCCCTCTCCATTTCACTCTCCAAACTCCATCCCATTCTAATCCTCCCCCAACATCAGCTCCCTTCTAGTTCCAGCCCAACCCAGCATCCGCTCCCTTCTAGTCCCTGCATCAGCCCATTTCCAGTCCTAGACCCCCATCAGCCCATTTCCAATCCTATCCTAGCCCCACCATCAGCCCATTTCCAGTCCTAGCTCCCCCATCCATTTCCAGTCCTATCTGAGTCCCTCCATCAGCTCATTTCCAATCCCAGCCCCCCATCTGCCCATTTCTAGTCCTTTTCTAGCCCCACCATCAGCCCATGTCAAATCCTAGCTCCCCTCCACTCATCCCATTTTATAAACAAATTTGATACGAGAGGATCAGCATCTTAGCATGAAAAACTCCCAATTTTGAACAAAACGAGCATATCATAACCCGATGCTCGCTGGAACGTTCCTCCTGCATTTCGCTTCTGCTGCTTCAGGGGAAAGTGATTCTAAAATGAAAACATACCACAACAATGCTTTAGATTCTTACTACCACCATCGGAAATTACCACTTCAAAACCTTCAAACAATTCAAAACAGAAACACCCCTACCTGGCCATCTTCAATAAATATCGCAGCCCAAAGATGCCGTTTCCAACAAACCAACTCACGACCTCCACTATCACTTTGGTATACCATCCAAAATACCTACACCACGCACCATTAAAACACCACTCAAGCACCTCCCACTTCTCATCCCTTCCAATCATCATACTAGCTTCAAACACAAATTATAAGAGAGCGTTGCATAATGATAGGAGTTGGCTGTTATCTCCAAGACCAAGGGAATGGCAGGATGATGACTGTGTTAATTTAATCTCTAGATTTTCTTCATTTAGTAACTATATCCATTTAGTAACTTTTTTCATGGGTATTGTGCGGCGACATGCTAATGTGTTACACACGGTACCTGGACTTGAATCTAAACGACTTTGTTGTGTTTGGCAGCGTAATTTGAATCTTAAGGAGATTTTGAGTCCTTCATCTTTGCGCACTGTTGGACCGGTTGTTGCGAACCAACCATGGCATGTTAAGTGTGGACATTGTCTTGGGTGTGTAGTAGCATGGGAAATGGATCAGTTCACTTATAAGGACAAGATGTATTTTTTAAGATCAGTGACTTCTTGCGACTCGGATTATGTGGTGTATAGGATTTTCTGCCCATGTAGATTGTTATACATTGGTAAGACGATCCGTCCCTTCCGGGTTCGGATCAGTGAACATAAGAGCCGCTTGCAATGCAAACGGTGTGAGGCTCCTTTGGTTGAGCATTGTCTCATGAAGGGACATGCCTTTTTGAATTTGCACTGCTTTTGTCTGGAACGGATCTGCGCAGGATCGAGGGGTAAAACACGTGAACAACATTTACTCTACAGGGAACAGCGTTGGATTTTCCAACTTTGGACTGTGACACCTGAAGGATTGAATTCAGGTGTGGATTGGGGAGTTTGTGTTTGAAGCTAGTATGATGATTGGAAGGGATGAGAAGTGGGAAGTGCTTGAGTGGTGTTTTAATGTAGGTGCATGGCGTAGGTAGTTTGGATGGTATACCGAAGTGATAGTGGCGGTCGTGAGTTGGTTTGTTGGAAACGGCATCTTTAGGCTGCGATATTTATTGAAGATGGCCAGGTAGGGGTGTTTCTGTTTTGACTTGTTTTAAGGATTTGAAGTGGTACTTTCCGATGGTGATAGTAAGAATCTAAAGCATTGTTGTGGTATGTTTTCATTTTAGAATCACTTTCCCCTGAAGCAGCAGAAGCGAAACGCAGGAGGAACGTTCCAGCGAGCGTCGGGTTATGATATGCTCGTTTTGTTCAAAATTGGGAGTTTTTCATGCTAAGATGCTGATCCTCTCGTATCACATGTGTTTATAAAATCTCATGATAGTTTATGTGAAGACCATGTATTCAGCTATGGGAATGTACATTGAGAGTTTTGTGAATATCAGTGTCTTATGGATACATGCATGACGTCCATTAGTTTGATAAATAGTGTCAATCAGAGAACTATTGATGTACTTAACCTCGTTTGTACACCTGAGCTCACTTTGTGTGAACTGTGGGAGGTGTCGGAGGGTTCTGAGGTTTGCTTTTCCATTTTAAAGATATACTTTAATGCAGATGATGTTGTTACTATGGCGGGTTAGTTGGTAGAGCTGTTTTAATTGTTTGTTTGCTGTAGTAGATTGCAGCTCAATTAATGACCATAGAGTTTATTGTTCAATGCCCTCTCTAACATAGAGTGCAATCCCTCCACCAATTTGATCTACCCTATCATTGCAATATAGTTTCTACCCAGGTATCACAGTGGTCTATGATATGCCAATCATATCTAACCTTTCATTTAGTGCTATATATTCTAGTTCTCCCATCTTATTTTTCAGACTTCTAGCATTTGCATATAGGCATTTTAGAGGTTGTATTTTATTCATATTAATCTGGTTATCAGTTGATAGGTGTAATTTGGAATCTTTCATCTCTGTACTTAAGGTCATTTGGGTTACTTTTATCATTACTAGAACCTCGCTGTTGTCCTAACTTCCCTCTTTTGTTAGTATCCTTCAAGGATACATCCTTCTGAACCATGCATTCTTTGGAAGCTGTCATCTTTCCCTTATTATCTAGTTTAAAAGCTGCTCTATCTCCTTTCTAAAGGTTAATGCCAGCAGCCTGGTTCCATACCAGTTAAGGTGGAGCCCATCATTTCAGAAAAGCCCCTCCCTTTCGCAGAATGTTGCCCATTTCCTAACATATCCAAAACCCTCTTCTTTGTACCATTGCCTCATCCATGCATTGAGACTCTGGAGCTCTGCCTGCTTTTTGGATCCTGTGCATGGAATGGAAAGCATTTTGGAGAATGCTACCCTGGAAGTTCTGGATTTTAACTTCCTACCTAAAATCCTAAATTTGGCCTCCAGAACCTCACTCCCACACATTCCTATGTCATTGGTACCAACATGTACCAAGACATACCCCAGTACTATCTAAAACCTTGTCTAGGTGGCGCATGAGGTCCACTATCTTCACACCAGGCAGGCATGTTGCCATTTTATCCTCACATCCATCAGCCACCCATCTATCCACGTGCCTAATGATCGAATCACCAACTATAATAGCTGTCCTAACCCTTTCTTCATTGGCACATGTCCTGAAGAAACCTCCTCAGTGTGAGAGGGTGTTACATCTCCTGGTGGACAGGTCCTAGCTACAGGATCATTTCCTGCCACACCAAAGTGATGCTCTCCTTTAACATTACCTCTCTCTTCCATGGCAATTGAGAGACTGCCAGACTGGAGGTGGGACTTCAGTATTACATCCCTGTAGGTTTCGTCTATATACTTCTGTCTTCCTTATGTCCTCCAAGTCTGCTACTCTAGCCTCAGGAGATTGAATTTTTTCTCTGAGGGCAAAGAGCTCCTTGCACTTAATGCACATGTAAGACCCCTCACCAAATGGGAGAAAATTGTAAATGTGACGCTCAATGCAAAAGACTGGATAGCCCCCATTTTGCTGCTGGACTGCTGTCTGCATCTTAGTTTTAAGTTTTTGTGTAGCTATTTAAGTTTAAATTTACTAGGGATACTTAAACTAATACGTAATAAGTTTAAAACACTTTGTTCACCTCAAGATTAATGAATTTCAGGGCCTTTATTAATCTATTTCTGGTGAGGATAACCAGCTGAACCTGAAAGTTAATTTGACCCTTCACCCCCTTTTATAGTTCTGTGCTTATAAAGCTAAGACTTTGCCTGGGGTGAGTGGGAGACAGGATAAGTGCGAGGAAATTAACACTTAGTAAAGGCTGGTTGCTACACAGGTCTCAGACCTATGTTTCTAAGGTAATCTGTTAACAATTTCCTGGGTGATTCACACAGTCTTTGGTTTAATAGAGGGGGCCTTTCAAATTGCTCCTTTTATCTTTATCTTTATTTTAAAATTTGATATGCCACCCTTTATGTAAACAATAGGGCAGTTTGCAATAAAATGTAGCTGCTAGGAGCAAAGAAGGAAAGGAACACCAAATTCAAGCCAGGACAGGAAAGAATAAAGCACAATGCAAGAGTGAATAGTAGAAATGAGGGAGAGGAGGGGAGGATTATGCATGGGTGGTGGGAGGTCAAAGACAAGGGAGAACAGATAGGTCTTTAACAGGGATTTAAATCTGTGGAAGGTGGAGGTTGGGGGAAGAACATTCCAGAGGGCAGGACCCAGGAAAAGAAAGTGGAGATATGAGTGAATTGCAGGTGTGCTTGTGAGACAGAGGGAAGGTATGACCTGCTGACATGTAGGGATCAGAGGGTATGACAGGAGCAATGAAGATGGATAAGGTCAGAAAGGTACTGAAGGGAGATGTTGTGAATGATTTTGTGGACCAAAGTGTAAATCTTGTACTGAATATGAAACCGAATGGGGAGCCAGTAAAGGTAAACTGGTGTGGGCATGATGTGATCTGTACGTGAGGCCTGTACAGGCAGTGATATTCTGGAGGAGCTGAAGGCAGTGGATTTGATAGAGTGGAAGTACAACTAAGGCATGATTACAATAATCTTGGTATGTGATGAGAGAGAGAACTAGAGTGGTAAGAGAGGAGGTGGGCAGGAATGGTCGGATGGCTAGGATTTGATGCAAAGCAGAGAAGGAATGACAGATGAGTGAGGAGAGGTGATCCTGGAAAGACATGGAAGAATCTAGGGTAACATCTAGGTAATGAAGAATGGATATCAGGGGGATGGGGGCATCGGGGAGCAGGGGACAGGGATGGACAGGGGACACTGAACATGAACCAGATAGCTGCGGACTTTACAGATTAAGATGCAGGAAATTGGAAGATAACCAAGAGCTAATGACGGCAAGACAAGAATTAATGGGGGAGAGATCTGGAGCTGAAGGGGTGGTGTGATGCAAAAGGATATCATTGGCATATAAATAAGCTGAGATTCCATGCTGTTGGATGAGGAGCAGCAGGGGTCCAAGAAAACATTGAAGGGAAGGGAGGCTAAGACAAAGCCCTGGGGGACACCACAGGGAAGGGGGACAGGGGCAGAACAAGTGAAGCCGGATAGAACAGAAAAGGATCTGGAAAAGAGAAAGGAGTGGAACTAGTGCAGGACTGTCCCTTGAACACCAGAATCATAAAGTCAAGAGAGTAGAATGAAATGGTCGACCAAGTTAAAAGCAGAAGAGAGGCCCAAGGAGATGGCTAGGAAGATCTCACCAGAGTTGTGGGAAACATGCACCTCATTAAGAAAGGACAGAAGAACAGTTTCAGTACTATGACCAGAATGAAAGACAGACTGATGTGGATGGACAGTGAGAGTAGCGGAAAAGTGCGAGGAAAGCTGACAGAACACCAGTTTTTTCAAGACCTTAGAAAGGAATGGAAGGTTAGAGATCAGGCGCCAATGTGCTAAGGTAGAGAGAGGGAAGGTATTTTGAGAAGGGGGCAAAGAAGAGCATGCATCCATAGGGAAGGGAAGGTATCTGAAGAAAGACTGGTATTAAACATGGTAAGGATGAAGGGAAGAAGAGCCAGAGCGGGTTCGGTCAGCCAGTAGGAGGGGAAGGGATCAGAGCGGCAAATGTTTATTTGAGAGGAGGAGAGGGCTTTAGACAGTTTGGAAGAAGTAATGGGATAAAATTAAGTCCAGCTGTGGGAAAGGGATGGTGAAGGAATGGTTGGAGAGCTAGGAGGGCTTAACAGAAGTGGGCAATATGGAAAAGTGGATTGGAGGGAATGAATCTTGTTGGAGAAGAAAACTGAAAGCTGTGCTGGATCTGGGAAGGGGGAACTGGAAGGTACAGAGGTCAGGGTGCGAGGTTCTGATAGGGTATGAATTACAGAGTAAAGCTGGCAGAACAAGTTGCATGAGGACGAGATAAGGTCTGCACAATAGGATTTCCTGATGTTGCCTTTCATTTTACCCCCTTGCAGCTTCATGTTATGCCCTCTAATTTCACAGCTTCCCCGTCTTTGAAAGAGATTTATTTGTTCATTAATACTCTAAGGAGCATGTTTACTAAAAACCGCTAATTTGCGCGCCGCAAAATAGCGCACTAAAAGCGGTACTTAAGAGCGCTTAAACGCCCCGCAATCGTGCGTGTCACCCCCGCACAGGTGCGCGGCACAATAACAGGCCCTGCACAAGTACGGGCCCGCAAATGTCCGATAGAGGCGTGGAACGGCTAACGGAGGGCGGAGGAAGGTTCCTGAGGGGCGGAGAGACGGGTTTAATGGGCGGGGAAGGGAAGGGGAGGGGAGAGGCTCCCCGCACATTATCAGGGGCGAATCCCAAAGCAAAACTACCACGAGTGAAACACTCGCGGTAGAGGGCATTTAAAGGGAAGAGAAACCATTTCCGTCAGCAATGTACAGCAAAATCGGGGAAACCTGAAAAACGTGAGCAGTGTGATACATGTGCACAGCACAAAAGTGAAAATAAAAATAGAAAGTGACCACAACAAAAATATCACAAATAGTAATGCAGCTGGGGAACAGTTATAGTAATGGGCAAATATAGAAAACACACCCAGGAAAGCTCCAGAAAGAAGAAATGAATATTGGAAGGGTCTACGGAGCGGAGACTCATCCAAAACAAATGTCCTTTTTGGAGCTTTCCTGGGAGTGTTTGCTATGGCTGCCCATTAATATCACTTTTGCCCAGCGTGGTGATATATTGTCCCCCAGTGTCTGTGGTCATTTCCGGGGTTTATGTGCATGTTTGTCACCAGACAGAGTGCATGTGCCCACAGTAAAAATGCGTAGAGCAGGGTTTGTGACTCCATCCTGCCAGGTATACTACCTCCAGGGGCTGCATTGTCTCTGTGGCCATAGTGTGGTGCAGCGGACAGAGCCAGTACCTCTAGGACCAGAGGGTCAGAGGTTCAAATCCCAGCTGGGGCACATGCCAGCCCAGCCCCTATATTTTACCCACCACTAAACAAAGATAGCGCAGACACCCCTGTATTGCAGGGAACATAAGCATGGGGAAAACACCCATATTTTACACAACACTGCAAAAACACAACAACAGTGGGCATTACCTACAGCCAAATCCCCCAAATGCAGTCCCGTACTGCCACATTGCAATCTGGTCATCTGCTGTTTCTGAGAGAAGCTCATGCCAGCATGTTGGCAGACGAGTACATGTGGTGCAGGGGGAAGTGGCTGCTAGCCACAGAGGACAGAGGCCAAGCCATGTGCAGGCTGGCACAGTCCATTGCAACAGACAGGCCCTGCCGGATCCACAGTCATGGACGTTCCAGGGAAACCATCCAGTCTGTGGCTACATGGTGGTGCAGTGCACACAGACGGTACATGCAAGAACAGAAGATCACAGGTTCAAAGCCCAGCTGGGGCTTCTGCCAATCCTAGCCACATATTTTTCCCACACCTACACAGTGATAGTAAGGACACACCTTTCGTGTCGAGGACATATGCAATGGTAATACGTCTATCTTTTACCCCACTGAGCACAGACACCATGAACAGGGGCAGTACCTAGAGCAGACTCTCCCAAATGCATTCCTGGTGTGCCACACATCAGTCAGGTTCCATGCTGCCACTCATACAAATGCCTGTGCTGTATATCTATGCACCACCCCCATGGCATGTAGATGTAGCTCATGCATATTCATGAGGGACAGCAGGAAAACACGAACAGTGTGATGCAGACCTGGACTGGGGTTGGGAATCTCTGCCATAAAGCAGCAGCCAACAGGGGCAGACACACCCACACCCACAGGCCCCATTGGCCAATGTCTCCTGGAGAGGCAGAACAGTGGACCCTGCGTGCATCTCCCAATACTAGCACCTGCATACCTTAGCAATGTCACCCTACACCTGAGGTATATGGTACACAGCTCTGAGACGTTTGCTAGGAGTACTGGCAGATAGATATCCATACGTTACGCACATACTGCTAGTTGACCCCATCAGAACAATCTGTTAGGTGTTTGCGGGGCGTGCTCCAGGACTGGCCTCTGACGGTGTTTACCACCCTGGGGAGTGACCCCCAGCAGTACTGCGTACCATATCCATGCCTTGCGGTGCCTAGGACAGGTTTGGTGGCCAAGGCTAATTACCTCCTCAATAGTAGCACCATGCTGGCATAGGTGTGGAAGTGTGTGTCTGTCTATACAGTGGGTGCTGGCTGCAAGCCCCTTCCACAGCCCACACTGCCAGCACTGTTGCCAGTATTGGCCTGCTAATGTGCATAATGAGTAGCAAGGGACCATGGGTATATCTCAGACAGGGTGGGCTGACCAGGATGCAGCTGCACAGGGCATAGGGCACTGGCAGGGACATGGTAGTGCCCAGCCACCACCTACACAGACAGGGGGACCTCTGTATGTGCTGCTGGGGGATCACTCTCACCCTGAGTGTGCAGTGATGGCAGCATGGCTAGGCACACCCATAGTGCTATATTGTGTTTCTCTCATGTGATATATATGGGTTTCCTGTTGGGGCCTTTTCACTGACTTATTTGCTTGTGTGTGCATGCATTTCCATCAGGACCAACCAGCAGACTGAGCACAGATGGTACGTGTCTTGATGGAGTGCCTTGCAGTGGCTGATGGCTTGCTGCAGGAGAATATCAGATAGTGGTGGGGTGCATCTATAAATATCCAGGCCTAATGTCTGTCTGATATTGTGTTATGGATGTGTGTGGAGCTGCTTGGACTGCCCTGTGTGGTGGGGTGTCTACTTCCCCAGCAGGACTGGGGTTGATGGTTGACTCTGCTGCCATGGGGGGGGTGTTCCACTAACTGTGGCAGACAGCGATCTCCAAGATGTTTATGCAGCACCTACCTATTTCACAGGTTATTGCTGCTTTGGAGCTCTGGCATAGCCACATTCAGCCAAGCAAGGTGTTGTGCACCTGGTCCTGGGCGCATCATCACACACTCAGGGTGGGCATAGTAACCGCACAATGTGATGGTGTTTAGCTACTCTTTGCCGTTTGTCCACCCACTCAGGACACCCTACCAGGCCAAGGTGCTGTGTGGGTGCACATGGACACCTCCCCCTACCAGGCCGGGTAGCTTTAGGGGTGCAGTTCCCATCTTGTGTGCATCTGTGGACAGCTGATTTGCATGTGCAGTGCATCATGGGTACGGGTGGCCTAAGCCTATGCTGTTTACACCAGCAGACTGTCTGTGATGTGACGTGCAGGCTATCTGCAGCCAGGCAGGAGCTTGTTTGCAGCTATAGAGGTGTAGCCCAATGGTTATGCCACTGCCTGTACAGCCAGAGGTCATGGGTTCATACCCACAGTGGGGTTCTGTGATAGGGTTTTCCAAAGCATTTTTTACATTTACTGTACATATGTTGATGCCTGCAATAACACCCTCAGCGTACTGTACCCATAAGGTGCCTCTGAGGGTGCTTTATTGGGCGCCCTATAGGGCACTTTATGGTTGGCATCCATATAGGGTGCACTATACATTATCCTGTGTCGCAACATACATGCTGCCCTATAGGGGACATTCTAGGGTGCCTTGGCGGACGGTGCACTGTAACATGTGCCTTATGGTCCGCCTTATGTTAACATGCTGTGAGAGTGCGTTTGCTAGTAGTTATCACAAAATAGAATTAAAAAGCCTCCTAAAGCACTCCACAACATAAAACATACTGCCTCAGCTAGCCTTTTTCAATGGGCATTGTGAGGGATTGAACCCCTGGTCCCTGCACCATTGGTCAGTGTCTTAACCATTGTGCTGTGGCTGTGTTCCTTTGCTTTAGCATCAGCGCGCTGCCTTGTGGCCATCAGCGCGCTGCATCCTGCTGCCCACAATGAACAGTGCGCCGCCTTATGCAGCCCCAAAATGAACAGTGCGCCGCCTTATGCCGCCCCACAATGAACAGTGCGCCGCCTTATGCCGCCCCAAAATGAACAGTGCGCCGCCTTATGCCGCCCCAAAATGAACAGTGCGCCGCCTTATGCCGCCCCAAAATTATTTTGCCTCCTGACACACATTTCCACATTCAAGGTGGTGCCTCAGCCAGCCTTTTTGGGCTGCACACACACTGGGGGATTGAACCCGTGGCCCCTGCACCATTGGTTATTGTCTTCACTGTTGTGCTACGGCTCTGTTCCTATATGTGCCCAGCTGCGCCCCACTTAGCCTTCCCACGCGCTAATGTGGGCCCCGCACATTAACGCGACGCGCACACATACGGTCTTTTTTTTTTCCTTTTTCGGCCTGAACCGCCCACTCCTTATATGGCACAGGCACACTACCGCGGCCCCGCAAGTTAGGAATGTTTAGTAAACATGCCCCTAAGTATTTAAAGGTCTGGATCATATCTCCCCTGTCCCTCCTCTCCTTCAGAGTATACATATCTAGGTCTTCAAGTCTCTTCTCATACGTCTTTTGACGCAGGCTCCATATCATTTTGGTCGCCTTCCTCTGAACTGCTTCCAGTCTTTTTATATCCTTTGCGAGATATGGTCTCCAAAACTGAACACAATATTCCAAATGAGGCCTCACCAGCAACTTATACAGTGGCATTAGTACCTCTTCCTTTCTGCTGGTAATTCCTCTCTGTATGTAACCCAGCATCCTTCTGGCTTTTGCCACCACCTTGTCATACTGTTTCGCCACCTTGAGATCCTCAGAAACAATCACTCCAAGGTCTTTCTCCTGGTCCGTGCACATCAACCTCTTGCCCCCTATCGCATGCAATTCCCTTGGATTTCTGCTTCCCAAGTGCATGACACTGCAGTTCTTCACATTCTTCACAAGCTCTTTTGCCATCCCGGGGCTGCGATCACAAGAGGAGCCTCCAAGGGAGACAAGCAAGGCACACTCACCCTTCCTCCAGCCAGCTCCTGAACCACCCGAGAGCACCAACGACTGCCACCAATGAGAGAAGGAGGTGAGACTGTTTCAATCTATCTACCATCTGCCTGCTACTGCATCTCTCCTGGGTACGGGGTTTCCCCCCCTGCTGCATGTGCTACTAAACTCCGGCCATGAAAACACTTCTACAAGCAGCTACTCCTCTCCCTTTAAAAGCCAGCGTGCAGAAGGCATACCTGCACCTGGTGGGCACACGCTTGAGGGCCTCGCCAGAGGACCCTTTGGCATGGCCCTTAGGTGGGGAACATCGGCGGGGAACAGAAAGACAACCACTGTTCACTGAACAACCCATATGAACTTCTCCTTCTGAAAAAGATGCTCAAAGGTCTCAGAACAAGGTAACCCTCTCCTATAATGATTAAAACCCCAAAAGACTGTAGAATCGCTGTAAAGCATTATACCTTCAAATTTTCACATTGCACACCTACAAAACAGTTCAAGTCTCATATGTATAAGTTTGACCAAGCTTTAGCAATGCTCCACAGAACTTTATCCTTCATATTGTTACCCATTAAAATCCCTACAGTGTCTTGAATGCTCCGGGGGTTGTATCAAATACCACTCAAGATTAAATCTTTCATCCAGCTCTTCTACTCTTAAGTAAGCCATTGTACACTGCATAAGGCTACTTGTGAAAACTCCCACATTGTATTATGATGATCCCAGTGTTATAATATATGCCTCCACCAAGGTTAAAATTCTGAAACAGAAATTATTCAACCATCCTTTAAACCAGTGCACAACTGTATAACATTGCATATTAAGTATACTGTATCATCCTGTGTTTCTCCTTAGGTTATAACAGTTTGAGGACCTTGCTGGGTTCTTACCATTTTGCTTTTCACTCAGTATCAACCTAAATACCAAATGACTCAAAACACTCAAACCACACAAAGTCTATACTTCCACGAGGACTCCAGAAAAATCTGTGTTTGCTTACTTCACCTCATCCTCCTATCGACTCTGATAACAAATGCTCTCATTCACAATCATGATACAAACCCCTACAACCCAATCCCCATCATACATAACCCTATAAGATACAATTCAAACTACCAAATAAACTACTATCAACCCAATAATAAGACACATCAGAAAAAAATCAAATACCGAAACAGGTTAATACAGATCCAACCTATACAGATACAACAAAAGACAAACCTACACAGTCCCCCCACCCAATTAAAATGCATACTTATCCACGTACGATATATCAGAAATAAGATACTAATAATTACTTATCTACTCAAGGACAAAAAAAACACACATCCTTTGTGCCACTGAAACATGGCTCTCACCTGCTGACAACATTTTAATAAACTAATTACAAATTCAGCGTTATGACCTATTTAATTGCCACCGGGAATCAAAAAGAGGAGGGGGGTACTCATACTAAGCAAAAAAGAAATCAAACTTATCCCTACAACATCAAACAACTTAGATGGAATGGATTTCCTTGAAATAGGGAACAAGAACATATCGCTTTGTCTCATATACAGACCACCATCACCCGACCACAACAACCTGACCCGCATACTAGAGTCAGTATGCGCAGCCTCACTGAGGAAACCCCATATCATCCTAGGAAACCTTAATCTCCCATCCCTCAACCCGACTAACACCTCCACCTTCTTAGAATCAATGACAAACATGGGATTCCACCAAATTATACACTCTCCAAAACACACAAAGGGGAACTCACTCGACCTTATCTTCCTACCACACCAAACCATAAACCACTACATGTATACTCCCCCCGTAATAACTGAGGTCCCATGGTCTGACCATCATCTGTTAACCTTTCATATGGCATTAAACACCTCTCACCACAACGATGGGCATAAAACCACTAACTAGGCGTTTTACCCACTTCAATAGAGACACCTTTCTAGACAACATCCTGCCCTAGCTTATAATTGATTCAACTGACTCCCCTGACATCGACACCGCTCTAAACATATGGAACAGCTCTATTCAAAAAGCTACTCCCCCCCCCATCACACTCCCTAAGAAAACCTCTAAAAGCAATGAAAAATGGTACACACATGAGCTAACTAAACTAAAGAGGCAATTAAGAAAACAAGAAAAAAGTGGAGGCTAACCAAAACTCAAGAAAACAAACAACACTACCTTAATATACTCGCTATCTACAAAGACACAATTAACAAAACAAAAAGAGATTATAACACAAGAATCCTAAACTACTTTCTCAACCATCCTAGAGAGCTCTTTGCCATCATTAGATCTCTAACCAAGACAAGCCATACTGAATCAGAAGTATATAACATAAACCCACAAACACTAGCTAACTATTTTGCATCCAAGCTTAAAAATAAAAACGCTAGCCATACCACCCCTTTCCTAGACCACCCAATAAACCTCATCACATGAGATAGCTTCTATCTAGTAGACCAAAAATATCTACTAAACATTATAACAAACATCAACAACCACAACCTCTCCATTAGTTCCATGTCCAGTATCATGGATGAAATCCACAAAAAAAGAACTCACCCAACATTTCCTCCATATTGTTAATCAATCACTCTCCCAAGGAATCATGCCCGCTGACCTTAAGTATAGGACGTATAGATGTAGTTTTAAGAACAAGACACTTGATGAAAAACACCCATGAGCATACAGATCTATAGGTAGTATACCATTTGTTGCCAAACAGTATAGAAAAAGTCATTCAATTACAACTCCAAGATTACATTGACCTCAATGCACCATTAGACACCCACCAGTTTGGTTTTCGACCATTCCATGGAGTCAAAACCTTGCTGTTAACACTAATGGACCACCTCATCAGAGGCACAGACAATCCTAATTGTGCATTCATTCTCCTCTTTATTGACATTGTGACAGCATTTGACAACCTTAGCCATGACACCCTCATCTCGAGATTAGCACAAATAGGTTTCGGAGGCACAGTATTAAACTGGTTGAAATCATACATATCAAACCGTAAACTTCGCATCCCAATAGGCCAAAACTCATCAGAGACATTCTCCCAAGAACAAGGACTACCCCAAGGTTCCACCCTCTCAGTCCTCCTTTTCAACCTATACCTGCAACCAATTACCTACATCTTCAGAAAATTCAACAATGGCCTTGTCCACTTTCAGTTTTGCAAGCTGTTCTAACGCATCATCTTCTGTGAATGGTGTGATATCTACTCCATTCCCATTTGTATATTTGTCAATCACAGGTGGTCCTTCTCCAGGATTTTCTTTAGCAAAAACAGAACAGAAGTATTTGTTTAGCATTTTTGCTTTTTTAATGTCACTTTCCACAAATCCATTCCAGAAACAATATATTTCTTTCTACTCAAAGAATATTCACCCTATTCTTCCTTCTATGCTAAGCTATACTCTGATTTGATTTAAATTGAAAGATCTCTGCTGATACTAGACCCTGGCTGAGTTTTAAACTTAAACTAAAAGCTCTCTGCTGCTGAGTTTTACATTTAAACTAAAATGTCTTTGCTGATACTAGGCCCTGACTGAGTTTTAAATTTAAATTTCAATTAAAAGCTCTGTACTGATATTAGGCCCTCACTGAGTTACCAAATACACTGGATTCTACAGATTAATCAGTTTTAACCCAAAGAATTCTCTTTTCCTCAAGATTAAGAGAATTTCCCAGAAGTAAATACTTACAAGTGCAGATTTTTTTGCCAGTAGGAGCCGTCCTTTTGGTAGTCCTCCATAGACTTTAATGGGGATGAATGGTTTCGTTTCTGAAAATTAGCTGAATAGGTTCTCTACAATAATGAGCACAAAAATGTGAGGCACACATCTGCTATGTGGAAAAGTGCTTTTGAATATTGAGCCCAAAGATAATTGTTTCTGGAAAGAGAAAGAACAAGATCAAATAAGTTTGTACCAAATAAAAAAAAAATAAAAGAGAAATAAAAGGGTGAACCTAGGGCAGATGGTTTCAAAGGGGGAGGCACTAACTCCAATCCAGATCTCAACTCCTGGGGTCACAGAGGCACAGTACACCACATGAAGTATTGAGATGCCAGGGCAGCTCTTCTTTGAGAGGTTTTATTCAGCAAAAACTGAATTTCTCAAACTATTCATCCTTCAGAGTCTAAAAATATCAGGGGCAAACTGACCTGTCTATAATTAAACTTGTGCACATGTTCAGCAAAAAAGTTGCAAGCTAAGCTCTGTTGCGATGGGGACGACTTTTAAATTTAGACAAACTATGAACTGAGTTGAGAACATCAAATTCATTTCAGATGTGACCTGAGTCAGATTTAAATTCAGGGCTTCACAAGTAGAAGACTAATTCATTAAAACATTTCATTATCTGAAGCCTCCTCAATAGAGATACTGCATTAGGAGACAATTACCACCATTCTCTATTCAGCTTCCATGCCTTCAATTCTGCAAAGTTTATGAGCCACGTAAATGAAAGAATATCTGGAGGGATTTAGCTCATGGCAATTTTTGCCTCATGCTGGAAAAAAGACGTCCAGGCAGGCTTGCAGGACATTTGGTTTGGTCCCACTGAGCATTTCTCCTGCACAAAATTTTTTGTGAACTTTTAAATTTTATAGAATATAGGCTGTTATGAATATGAACAAAATAGCAAATTAGTTCTGTGTCAGATTCAATTTATAATACTTTAACTGCTATTCAAACTAAGCAAGGTCTGAGGATGTGGAAACAGGATGCATAAACAGGATGGAGTCAGCCCAGAGGATGGCCACTAAAATGGTCAGTAAAGTAGCTTTGTGATTAGGGCAGCAGCCTGGGACTAGAAATCACACCGATCCTCCTTGTGACCTTGAGGAAGTCACTTAACCCTCCATTCCTTCAGGTACAAATTAACTGGCCGATGCAGAAAAGCTTAGTGTGGCAATTTTCTGGCACTTTTCCTGTGCTAGAATTGCACTCCGATGCAGAAAATAAGTTAGTGCCAGAAAAAGGCCAGGGAAACAACCTCACTAAACTACAGCACACTGGGCATGCAGATCGTTGCATAATCATGCCTGAGGAAAAAACTGCACTGAAACTTAGTGCGGTGTTTTACGCAGGTTCTTTTAACACTGAATCTTCATGTCAGCTTTGGGTAGGTGTAAAGATCCAGCCAGTAGCAAAAATATTTTCTGAGGTGAAGTTTGGCACTTCACCTCAGATGGTGCAGGCATCGAGGAAAGCCCCTATGGCACTAGCATACTGTCAGGGGGCCGGTGTCCCCCCTGGACAATGACCCCCTACGACAAGAAAAAAAACCTGGTGGCCCCAATCCACCCCAATAAAATAAATCCCAGGTAGCCCTGTGGCCCAGATCCCCCCACCCACCCAAACAAAAAAATCCCTGGTGGCCCAGTGGCCCCTGAACCACTCCACCCACCTTCCAGTACCTTCAATCATGGGGTGGGAGCATTGCCAACATGCTCCCGCACCTGCGCCGCCATCTTGAAAAATGGTGGCACCTGCCCCCACACGGTGCATCCTGGGATGCACCAAACGGGGTCAGAATGCCCTATAAAGCAAAAATATGACAGAGTGACCCCCTGTTGCATCCTGGGCACCATCATGGGCCACCGAGCATTATTTTGATTGGGTGGAAGGGGGGATCGTGGCCACTAGGCCACCAGTGATTTGTTTGATTGGGGGTGAATCAGAGCTACTGGGCCACCAGGGTTTTTGTTTCTGTTGTGGGTCAGTGTCCGGATGCTTTGAAGCCTGCCAGTGCTACTGCAGCAGTGACACAGCCTGTAGGCGCCAGTTTGGCAAATGAGGGAAATGCTAGGAACCGTTTTGTGTGACAGGAATTGAATCCCACCACTGTGTAGACTTCACTCTATATACTATCGGGGAGAGGCAATAGAGACTTTTAAATACCTCCATGATATAACTCGCTGTGGCTTTGCTGCCCTGAATGGGGCTGATTGCAGAAGCTATGCAGGATTGGGCCTGGCTAGGACTGAGTATGAGACCAGCTTGGAATATCAGGTGCTGTAGACTTACTGCATAGAAGAAAGGCCTGGCAATCTACTTCCAGTCACACCTTGCCAAGAAACCCCAGGAGTCACCACTGGCTTGATAGCTTTCACTTTCACAAGATATAAACTCACAGGATGCGGACTTCTTTCTTTCCTTTTTCTTTTTTTGTTTATTTATATATTCAGCATACACTTATACAGAAATCATAACATTATACAATACAGCAGGTATTGGCGAAGAAGAGGAAAGAAAAAATAGTGGGGGAAGGGGGTAGAGACCAATGTACAGATTAAATAGGTATCAATCACATATACATCAAGGGCTCTCCATATCCTCTCAATCTTGTCAATACAATTGGAAGAAATAGAGGCAGCCCAATCTAATTTACAGGTTTGACATATAGCATGCCACCAAAAAGTCACGTTTAGCGATGAAGTCTCTTTCCAACAGAGCATAATATGCTGAAGTGCAACAGACAACAGTATATCAAACAACATTTTATCGTACTTTGATAGCTCACCCTTAAAACACAATGGACGAAATATTACAATCTGTAATGATAAAGGATGATCAAGATGGAATATATCTTTAACATATCTCCACACACCAAGCCAGAATGGCTTGACAAGGAGGCAGTCAAATAACATGTGGGTTAGAGTATCGATGTCAGTGGAACAGCATCAGCATTGACTATATGGCAGACATCCTGCTATAAACATTTGAAGTGGAGACTAAAGTGCGTGTGATAAAAAAAGTGTTTGCGCCAAACTACTGGACATCATAGGATGCACTACATGACACCAAAAAGTATTCCACTTAATTAGATCTTGTGGTAGCTCAAGGCCCGTTTCACAAATTGAAAGGAAGTTCTGGAATATTTATTTATTTAGACAGTTTTGTATACTGCCTTATCCTTCAATCAAAGCAGTCACAACACAATTGGGGGATACATTTAACATGCAGGGATATGAGATACATACACTAATACAGGAAACATGGGCAATGGAGGGTTAAGTGGCTTGCCCAAGACCACAAGGAGCACCTGTGGAACTAGAAACCCCAGTCCTTCTGGCCCAAGGATGCTGTCCTCTAGTGGGATTTGAACCTCTGACCTTCTGGCCTGAAGTACCTTGTCCCAACCACTAGGCTACTCCTCCCTCTGAATATGGGTTCTCAACTGACTCCAGATGCACCCAACAGGATTGATCCATTCCTGGGTTTGCACCATTGCATGCAGGGACATGTAATTCTGATTTCTCCATTGCATTCCATCAGAAAAGAAAGACTACATGTCCCTGCAATGGGATAAACCCAGGACTGGATCAAGCCTATCGGGTACATCTGTCAAAAGTGGAATGAAATGGACATAAGATGAAGGTGAAAAGGGAAAAACTCAGGAATAATCTAAGGAAATGTTTATTTATGGAAAGGATTGTGGATGTGTGGATTAGCTTCCCCAAAGAAAACGGCTGTATATGAATTCAGGAAAGCATGAGACAAGCATAGAGAATCTTTAGGGAGAGGAAAGGTTTGTAGAATTTAGTACCTGGTATGCATGGGCAGATTAGTCAGACAATGTTGTCTTTATCTGTTGTCATTTTATATGTTTCTATGGAAGTGGCAATAAATTCAGAGAAGCAGAATCTGTAAAGAAAGTCAGCAGTATGGATGAGACTTAGGGCCTCATGCAGAGACGCGGGTTGCGGGGCCCAATTCCCCCTCCAGCTCTCTCCGTACATCCTGATGCTCAGGATGGGGAGAGCTGGCGGGGGACAGTAGGGGGCGGGATCGGGGCGGAGTGTGGGGTGGGCCAGCCCGGCAGCACATAAAGGACTAATTCAGATCATGGCCCTGCATGTCCTGCTGGATCTGTGGGGATGTGCTTCTTATTCCATTTCAAAGGTGGAATAAGCAGCACTTGTGGCACGATCAGGGCTGGGGATCCTCCCCCCGGAGCTGGGTATCGGGGGGTCCCCGCCACCCAATCCAGGCTATGGCAGGCCAGCCTTGGATCGGGTGGCAGGGAAGAGGGGGGCTGGAGCCACAGGCGTTGGGTGCTGATGCATACTAAGAGCAAAGCATTGGTTGTAAATGTGCAGCTGTGATATCTGCTGATGCATTTACCATGGCCCATGTGTCATATGTCTCCAATACCCTGCTCAGCATCCCCACCTCTACAATCCCCCTCCCATATGTCAAGAATCCCCCCACCACCCAAACAGGCAACTGATCCTCCACACTCCTCTAATCTCACCCAGCATTTACCAGGGGTTTCTATGGTGGTATAGTGGCAGGGCAGGAGCAATCCCCATAGCCTCATAGGTTCAAAATGATGGCTCTGACACCCACTAGTAGCCTCATGGTAGCACTGTGAGACTACCAATAGGAATCAGAGTCCTGCCACTATACTACCATGAAAACCCCAAGTAAGAGCCAGCAAGATCAGGGGCATGAGAGGGAAGTGTCAGCTACCACTTTGGAGATAGGGGAAAGGAGTGATACTGGATTATTGGGATGGGCCCAACATGGACATCTCAGGGGATGTCAACTTCGACATGCTCGGAATAGTATTCAAGACTGAGGACATCTAAGAATGGCCTAATGGTTAGAGTAGTGGTCTAGGACCAGGGAGGAGTACCGGAGATGATAGAGCGCCATTTTCTCTACACATTCCCATTGCTTGTTAGTGCCCGGAGAAGATCTAACTTTGAACAGGTTCATAGACGTCCCCTGCATTTCTGAAATTGAGCGGGGACCTTTAAGTCCATTGCACCACCCCAGATGCGCCTCTACCATGCTCCCTGCCTACTTGGCCATCCCTTCACCAGAGACATCTTTAAAAGCCATTTGTAAAATGGCTCCAGGTATGTCTCCATGATTTGGATGTCTACATGCACATTTTTGACTTCCAAATCACAACTAACGCTTTTTAATGATCCCCCATAAGCTCCTAAATTAAGATGCATTTTCAGCTGAAAGACTCCTAAATTTGGCTGAAAATTGGGCACAGATTTAGGAGCCTAGCTTTAGAAGCTGAGCTGTTTTGTGAATTTTGGGCCCTATATGTGTAATTCAACTGTAATGAAATACAATGCAGTCAGCGAACGCTTAATCTCTATTCGTCTACGAGGATTGCCTATCAACACAACTATAATTCAAGTATATGCCCCAACAACAGCTGCAGAAGAGAATGAAATTGAAGAGTTCTATGAACAAGTACAAGCTGAAATTGACAGAACATGCAAACAGGATATCCTGATAGTCATGGGTGACTGGAATACAAAAGTTGGCAACAAAAAAGAAGGCAAAGTAGTTGGAAAATATGGACTTGGCAACAGAAATGAAGCTGGAGAAAGACTGATAGAATTCTGCAAGACCAATGATCTATTCATCTCAAACACCTTCTTCCAGCAACACAAGCGGCGACTGTACACATGGACTTCACCCAATGGATTGTATAAAAATCAAATTGACTACATCTGTGGAAGTCAACGATGGAAAAGCTCTGTAACATCAACAAAGACAAAACCTGGAGCTGACTGTGCTACAGATCATCAACTACTAGTATGCAAACTCAAGCTAAAGTTGAAAAAGAGCAAACCACTCATGAATGCAGCAAAATATGACCTTGAGAATATACCACTGGAATTTAAAGACTGCCTGCAAAATCGATTTGCTGCTTTAGATACAAATGACAGAGCTCCGGAAGAGTTATGGAATGACATCAAGAAGGTTGTGTTGGAAGAAAGCAAGAAGTCTCTACAAAAGGTGAAAAAGCAAAAACGGCCAAAATGGATGACGGAAGAAACTCTGAAAATTGCCCAGAAACGCAGAGAAGCTAAAGCCAGAGGAGAAAGAAAGACAGTCGCAGAACTCAACAGAGATTTCCAACGTGCAGCAAGACAGGACAAGAAAAGTACTACAATGACACTTGCAAGGAAATAGAAGCAGAAACTATTAGAGGAAGAACAAGATTGGCTTTCCTAAAGCTACGAGAGTTAAAGAAAAAGTTCCAGCCTCGAATTGGAATGTTACAAGATGCTCAAGGTTCTATGTTGAATGATGCTGAGAAGATCAAGAAAAGGTAGAAGGAATATACAGAGTTTTTATATGATAAAGATCAAGTGGACCAACAGCCGTTTCAACCTGTACCTTATGATCGGGAACCATTGGTGATGAAAGAAGAAGTTGAAGCAGCATTGAAAGCCTTATCAAAGAATAAAGCACCAGGCATTGATAGCATAACCGGGTAAGGCGGACACGTCGCCTCTCGCCCCTCCCCCCCCCCCACTCCCACTTTCATTTCCTCGAAAGACTAATTCAGAACAAACACATGACAACCATTTGGGACTTAAACTGGTCGCAGCTTTAATAACCTTTTAAACAACCACACAATACAAATCAACACATTTTAACTCCCCCCCCCCAAGCAGAGCGAGCCCTCACCCGCCATGTTAGTAGCAAGGTGACGCCGCATCCGCTTCCCCCAGGCACAGGCCCAACATTTTCCACGCCTTCCCTCTTCCGGCTTCACCATGCTATTAGCAAAAGCCTGAGGGATTAACCGGGTCGGGGTACCCCACCCCCGCCCTCATGCTTGCCACCGGCTCCGGACCCCGGAAACCTCCGGGATCCCGCCAAAGCCCCCCCCCCGCCAGCGGCAACGACCCCCAACCCCCCAACCAAAAACGTCCCCAAGCCAGGGTGGGCGGGCGGGACGTCAGGCGCCTCCAGCCTCGACCCAGCAACTGCCGGAGCAGTGCTGTGTCCCCGCACTACCCACCCCCCCGTTGCCGAGTCCTAGCCCTCTCATTGGCTCCCGGGCGTTTAAAAGGCCGAGGGAGCCAATGAGGGTGCCAGACCGTGCGGGGCACTGCCGGGCCGCGCGCCGCCGCATCACCGAGGGGGGGGGCAAATGGCCCGCCGCCCCCCCCGGTTAGAAGCGGCCAGCGGACGGGGCCCGCGGCCTTACTATAACCGGGTAAGGCGGACACGTCACCTCTCGCCCCCCCCCCACCCCCACTTTCATTTCCTCAAAAGACTAATTCAGAACAAACACATGACAACCATTTGGGACTTAAACTGGTCGCAGCTTTAATAACCTTTTAAACAACCACACAATACAAATCAACACATTTTAACTCCCCCCCCCCCCCAAGCAGAGCGAGCCCTCACCCGCCATGTTAGTAGCAAGGTGACACCGCATCCGCTTCCCCCGGGCACAGGCCCGACATTTTCCACGCCCTCCCTCTTCCGGCTTCGCCATGCTATTAGCAAAAGCCTGAGGGATTAACCGGGTCGGGGGTACCCCACCCCCGCCCTCATGCTTGCCACCGGCTCCGGACCCCGGAAACCTCCGGGATCCCGCCACCGGCTCAGGTCAGCCACGACCAGAGCCGCCCCCCAAAGGTAAGCTGCGACCAGCCCTCGCCCCCAACGGAATACCTTCCAAGGCCTCCTGCCAATCGTTAAGCAGTAAATCTAGCCCTACTGGGGACAAGTGCACCCCATCAGACCTGTAGAGGCCCGGGCAGTCCATGTCCACCCAAGGGTGGAAAATTTGACAGCCCCCTTGCTGACCCACCCACCGGCCAATTTGACGGTTAATTTTTGTCACACCCCGTGACCACCGTCGCTGAGCCCTACAGGACGGCCTTGGAATGATATCCGACCATAGTAATAATACATCTGGGAACATCCCCAACACCACCCCAAAGTCCTTGATAGCCGCTCGAATCAACTGCCGGCAAGTCCAAGAAGCGAGATCGTTGCCACCTAAGTGGAGCAGCAACACGTCCGGTGCGCCTCTGGTACGCTGGAGGTGCCGAAGCAAAGGCAAGAGTTGGATCCTCCGTAGTCCGTGCTCGCCCAGCCATGTGACAGTCACCGCCTGCTCGGAAATTCCCAAATTCAGCCCCATTGGGCGCGCCGCTGCTCGCCGACCAGCCCAGAAGACAAAGGAGTGGCCAAGAATCCAACAGCATCTATGCCCCGCATCTGCAACAAAAAGAATAGGACCGTTAGTGCCCCCCCCCCACTCCCCTACAAACGCACGTAGCTGTGGAAGGCTCCCGACCGCCATCGCCCAATGCGCTGTATCTCCTGATCGGGCAGCCCAGCCACCGCTGCACTGGTCGCCGCCCCAATCCGGAAGGAATGAGGGGCGAACGCACCAGGGTCCTCACCTATCAGCCTTAAGGACAGCCGTAGCACTGCGGTAAATTGGAAACGCGTAAGAACCCGCACGTCCTGATGGATAAAAAGGCTACCGCCGACCTCCGGACGAACGCGTAAGTACGCTTGCAGTAACGCGACAGGACACGTGGGAGAACCCTGCACCGCTGCCAATTCCACCCACATACCTTTTCCCGCCTGATCCGTCTTTGAACGGGCAAGGCGGATACGAACCCCACCCCCGAGCAAGTGCACTTGATGCACTTGCACCTCCCTCCCATTGCGAATCCGACCCGACTCCGAAACCAGCTCACCCACCCGAAACGCGCCGAAAAAGGCTAATGAAAAAACAGCCCGAAAGAGCGCCCCCTCGTAGGAGGAGGAAACCACCTGCGGCAAAGCACCGCATAACCGTCGCAGTAAGTCATGTGTAATAGGGCGCCGCCAATCCCCAGGCGAGGGACAGGACCGCTCCCAACCCCGCAACAATGTACGCGTTAAAAATCCACCGCCCGCCCCCCCCCCCACCCGAGAGCCCGTGCAAAAAAGGAGAATCCTGTCAAGTTCCTTCGGACCGTGGTCCGTGACAGTCCCGCATCCTTAGCCGCCGCCACATACTGACCCAGAAGCAGATCCGATGCTGACCCAGCTCGCCAGCCATGGAGTACCAAGAAGGATACCACACTGCAGCAGCCACGTTGATACGTGACCCATGTCGCCGAAGAGACGGAATTCCGCAACAGCTCAATCATGGCTGGAGGCCAATCCGCCATAAATGCTCCGGGACCGCTGATCCCACGTCGTCCGCATCCGGCGCCAAGGTCCGAAACAGCTCCCACTTGAAACGGGAAAGAGCATCAGCAATCTGGTTATGACTCCCAGGAATATGACGAGCCTTAATCACTAAATTCAACTGCAAGCAGGCGAACACCACCTGCCGCATCAGGTCAGCTACCGGCTGACATCTTGGGGAATAGTTATTGATCACAGACACTACAGCTTCATTGTTGCACCACCAGCGCACCCTGCGATTGCGGAGTCTATCCGGCCACAACGACATGACCACCAAAATGGGAAACAACTCGAGGAAGGTAATATTCTTCGTAAGCCCCACATCCCGCCAGGATTGAGGTCAGCCTTCTGCGCACCATGAGCCCCCAAAATAAATCCCCAAACCCAAACCCCCCGCTGCATCAGTATACAACTGCAGATCCGCAGAAGTCACCTCCGGATCTCTCAGCACCGTGGTACCATTAAAGTCACGAAGAAAATCGTCCCAAATCCGCAGGTCTGCCAGCAAGCTGCGTGACATCCGAATCCGATGATGCGGTCTAGAGACGCCCGAAGTAGCCGCTGCCAACCGGCGCAAGAACACTCTCCCCATCGGGATAACCCGACACGCAAAATTCAGGGACCCCACCAAAGACTGCATCTCCCGAAGCGTAAGCTTGCGGGAGCCCAGCGCGTTGGCGACCAACACCCGCAGCCTCGTAACTTTCTCTTCCGGCAGGCGGGCTACCAAAGCCACGGAATCCAACTCAACTCCCAAAAAGGTAAGAGTAGTCGCCGGACCCGCCGTCTTTTCGGATGCTAATGGAACACCCCACACCTGGGCCAACTGGACAAACCCATCCAACAAAGCCTTGCACTGCCCCTTATGCGCCGGTCCTACGAAGAGGAAGTCATCTAAGTAATGCACCACCGAGCCGCACCCCACCCAGTCCACGAATGCCCAGTGTAAAAAGGAGCTAAACTGTTCGAAATACGCACAGGAAATCGTACAGCCCATAGGCATGCTTTTATCGAAGTAAAAGTGACCTTCGAAGCAAAACCCCAACAAATGGAAAGCGGAAGGGTGCACCGGCAATAAACAGAAAGCGGATTCAATATCCACTTTCGCCAGCAAGCACCCCGGCCCACAGGCACATACAAGTTCAACAGCCTCATCAAAGGATGCGTACCGTACGGCACACAAAACCCTAGGAATGTGATCATTAACCGAGGAACCAATGGGAAAAGAAAGATTATGTATTAGGCGATACTTCCCCGGCTCCTTCTTTGGAATGATACCCAAAGGAGATACCACCAAATCTGCAAACGGTTGTGCTCTGAAAGGACCCGCCACCCTACCTAACGCTAGCTCAGTTGCCAACTTATCCCATACCAGTTGCGCAAAACGCCGCACAGAAGGCGAATTCCGCGCCTTGTGGACCCCTACACTACCTACCACCGGTATGGGAAACCCCTCCTTAAACCCATACTCCAATAGACAGCTGACCTGTCACTTCGGATACTTCCTAAGCCACGGACCTAACACATCAATCGCAACCGGGGTGGGGGCCAAACTCCACAAGTCCCTATTACTTGTGGTTGGGGGCTGACATGCCCCCGCCACTCTTTTTGACACACTTGAGTGCTGAGTGACCCCCATTACAGATGGAGCAGGCGTGCCGGAATTTGCAATCCGGAAAGGGGCAGGAAGACTTGTTGAAGCGCCAGCACAAGTCGCCAGCTCCCCCCCCCCCTGGAGTTCTCTGCAAAACAGGGGGCACGCCCGAGCGAAAGGGCCGATCCGCCCGCGCGGGGGCGGCGACCCCACCTCTTTGCCCTCCCATACTTCTACCGCCAGGTCTGATCGCCATCTGCGTCAGCCAAAGATTAATGTCCTGCGTTCCCCACGACAACATGCGATTCTCCTCCATCTTATCACGGAATTTCTCATCATAGTTGAGCCAAGCCCAACCCTCATGAGTCTGTGAGGCCTCCAGTATGGAATCCGCGTAAGCCAAAAGCATACAGTAGTGCTCCGGATGCGAATGACCCCATACACTAGCCAAGCGCAGGAAAGACCGAGTCCAATTAACCACATTCCGGGCCACTCTCTTGACCCTACCCGCCTTCTCGTCCTCCTTACGCTTCCGTCGACTATCCCCCGACCGTTTACGACCTTCAAGTAAGCGGAAAATATCTAAATAGCGACGTTTTACAATCTTTTTCCGCAGTCTTTGGCACCCCCTCCCATAACTCCGAGAAAAACGCCACCGAGGGCACCGAACCCACCTGTCCCGCGCCGACCTCCCCACCAGTTGTCCGCAGACTCCGGGACAAGTCGTCAGAAACCGAGCCGGACGAAGACTCAGAGGTTGAAGAAGAGGAGGACTCCAAACGCCGCCGCCGGTGACATGAACGCCGCCTGCGCTTGGTCGCTCGCGTCTTACCCCCCTCTCCAGCCCCCGCGCTAGCAGCCAACTCACCTGCCGCTGGTGCTACTACATCGGGAGACACGCCCGTCTCTGGTGGCGTCGACGCTGACGCTTCCGCTCCTCCCCCGCTTCCGACAGACACGGGGCCACCACTCGTGCCCATGTTTATTTATTTTATTTATTTATTTAACGCTCTTATATACCGCTCTTTTTATCATCAGCGCGGTTTACAGTAAACATAAAGTACTCGCAGATAGCAACAGGCTGTCATGAGTTTACATGTAACAGGAAGTCCAACAGGATACAGCATAGGGGAAAACTTTGTACATATAAATTATTTAACTATATACAACGGTATTCTTTTTGTTATACGGGGAATGAATATAGCATTTCAACATTGGATTGTAATGAGGTTTAGGATGAGTTGGGATCAGTTATTAAGAGAAGTATGAAAGGAAAAGGTGGTGTTTTATGGCTTTTCTAAATTGTTTGAGGTCTTTAATTTCTCTTATGGTGGGTGGAAGATCATTCCAACATTTGGAAGCGAAGTAAGCAAATGCTCTTGCTGTGGTTGAGTGTGTACATTTTGTTGGGCCCTCATCAGTTGCTGTCTGGCTGCTGTTCAGTTTCAGCATTCCTAAGTGCCATCTAGGCATTTGCCTAGTCCGCACTGTGCCCCAGCTGCACCACAGCATGTGCCGCCTGCAGCCCTCTGTATCCCCTTTCCAAGCATCTGTCCAGTTGCCCATTCCGGCATGCCCGCCCTGCTGTTGTGGAACATGTGCATGCCATAGGTAACCTGTCCAATGGAGAGAGAAACCCTGATCAGTGCTATTTCACTGTGGGATCATTCACCTTGTATGGGGACGGAGCGTAGACCCTTCCAAAATTCATATTTATTTTTTGGGGCTTTCTTGGGAGTGTTTTTTGATGTTTCCCATTACTATCACTATTGCCCAGCTTGATTATAATTTTTTAAAATTTTGTTGGGGTCCTTTTCAATGTTTATTTGTACTTTTGTACCATGCACATGTATCACACTTATCACTTTTTTATAGGTTTCCCTGGTTTTGCTGTACATTGCTGACAGAAATGGTTTCTCTTCCCTTTAAATCGGCTCTAACGCGAGGTTTTCACTCGCGGTATTTTTTGCCTCGGATTTCAGCCTCGTTAATGTGCGGGGAGCCTCTCCCCTCCCACTCTCCACCCATTGACCCCTTCTCTCTGCCCCTGGGGAGCCTTCCTCCGCCCTCCGTGAGCCTTTCCCCGCCTTCATCGCACATTAGCGCGCCGCGCACATGAGCATGCACATTTGTGCCCCGTACGCGACATTAGCGTGCGCTAAGGTACCTTAGCGCACGCTAACGTCGCGCAGTGCACATTAGCGCACATTAGCGCAGTTTAGTAAACATACCCCATAGTCTCCAAATGGGCCTGCACCTTAATGTAAAGAAGACAAAGATCATGACAACTGGCATAATCAACAGGTTCATCATTGAAGGAGAAGAAATTGAAATTGTGAACAACTTTAACCTACTTGGATCAACTATCAATAAAGAAGCAACAAGCAGTCAAGAAATCAGACGACGCATTGCTCTTGGCAGAATGGCTATGAAAGACCTAGATAAGATTCTCAAGAGCAGAGATGTCTCTCTCCATACAAAGATTCGACTTGTTCAGGCCATGGTATTTTCAATAACATCATATGGATGTGAAAGCTGGACAGTGAAAAAGACAGATAGGAAGAAAATTGATGCCTTTGAATTATGGTGCTGGCGGCGAATACTGTGTATACCATGGACTGCCCGAAGAACAAACCAGTCGGTACTAGAGGAGATCAAACCTAAGCTTTCTTTAGAAGCTCAGATGACAAGACTTCGACTTTCATACTTTGGACACATCATGCGAAGAGAAAGATCATTAGAGAAAGATATTATGCTTGGCAAGATAGAAGGTCAACGCAAAAGAGGAAGGCCAGCAATGAGATGGATCGATACAATAACAGCAGCTACAGGTACCAGTCTGTCAACAATGAGCCGCCTGACTGAAGAACAAACACAATTTTGGATAACTATCCAGAGGGTCGCCATGAGTCGACTCCGACTCGACGGCACTTAACAACAACAACATGTGTAATTTTCCTTTTACAATGGGAATACAAGAATATTTTTAAAATTTTCTGTGCCGGCTTTTGTACCTGCCGTGTAGCACACATGAGTGCCAGCTACCTGCTCATTTGGACCTGGGGTCTCTTCTAGTGATTTAGGGGAAACGTATGCTAATCTCTGTGATATCTAGCACCACCTCAAAAATTCATAAGAATTATTTCGCCAGGCTATTCTTGCACACGCAACTTTTTATAATCCGGTACCTGCACATGTAAGGGAAATGAATACATACTCATGTTGCAAAATTGGTGCCTTCACCTGCAGTTGCTGGCACTTACAAGTGTAAAGTTCTGAGTAATGCCACTCGCTTTCCACACATGTAGGTTTTTAAAATTGATACTCTAGCACTTATAGTGGCTACAAGGTGGGCAAGGAGACTGGGACTTCTAGTTTCTTAACATCTAAAAAAGCCCATAACTGTTAAGGGCAAAAGAAAAACATATTTCACATTCAAATACTTTACTAGACATTTACATGGGTAGCCAAGAGCAAAAGTGTCAACCAAGCTACTTTCT
The DNA here is from genome assembly GCA_033557465.1 of Ichthyophis bannanicus. Classification (NCBI taxonomy): domain Eukaryota; kingdom Metazoa; phylum Chordata; class Amphibia; order Gymnophiona; family Ichthyophiidae; genus Ichthyophis; species Ichthyophis bannanicus. The sequence goes on from CM066032.1 coordinate 1,082,111,337, forward strand.
CTTCTCTCATGCAAGAAAGCTCTCTTCTCTCCTGCATAGCCCGAACCACATAAGGAAAAATCCTAATTGCTTGTCCATAAAAAAGCTCAGATCTTGCTCAAAAATAAAGGAAACTAAGGGTTATGTTTACTAAACTGCGGTAATCGTGAATAACGCGTGTTATGTAACATTAACGATCGTAAGCGCAGCATAACGCGCGTTATGCTGCGCTTACGATCGTTAACATCATATAAAGCGCGTTATGATGCGCTAATGATCGTAAAGCCCCGCGGCGCGGTAAAACAACGCAGAAGGTAGAGAGAGGGCGGAGAGAAGGGGTCAGTGGGCGGAGAGTGGGCGTGGAGAGGCTCCCCTCACAATAACGCGCTGATTTTCAGGGCTGAATTCCAACGCGAATGAAAACCTGCCGTTAAAGGCACATTACAGGGGAGAGAAACCATTTCAGTGTCAGCATTGTACAGCCCCGGCAGGGAAACCAAAACAAAGTGAGTAGTGTGATACATGTGCACAAAACAAAAGGGCACAGAAACACTAAAAATGACCCCAACAAACTGGAAAAAAACAATAACCAAGCTGGCCAATAGTGGTATCAATGAGAAACATCAACCCCTCCCCCCCCCCCCCCCCGGGTAAGCTCCATAGAACAGATATAAATCGTGGAAGGGTCTATATTCCGTCCCCATACAAGGTGAATGGGCCCACAGTGAAATAGCGCTGCTCAGGGTTTTCCCCACCATCGGACAGGGTTCCTATGGCGTGCACATGTCCCGCAACATCAGGGCAGGCATGTCAGAACGGCAACTGGACAGATGCCGGAGAAGGGGATACAGAGGGCCACAGGCGGCACATGCTGTGGTGGAGCTGGGCCACAGTGCGGACTAGGGTGATGCCTAGGTGGCCCATACGAATGCTGAAACAGCAGAGCAGCCAGACAGCAACTGCTGAAGGCCCAACATGGGCATGATTGTGTTTCGCAAAGTGTCACAGGGGATAGTACCCAACAGCTACCCCCAAGGGCACGGAACATTGGTAGGCGGGGCTGGGGGGGAGAGTGGACGTCGATGCAGGCACCCCTACCCCAGAACCCGCACCATAGGCAGCCACCTACCTACACACTGGATGGCCTGAGACTGCGCACCACCAGCTCCACCAGCAGAAAGGCATGTCAGCATGGTGGCTGAGGGATACTGGTGGTGGATGGGGCAGTGGCAGCTGGCCAGAGCAGACCGTGGCCTAGCCCTGTGTAGGTGGGTGCCATGCACTGCAACAGACAGGCCCTGTCTGACCAACAGTCATGGCATCACCAGGGAAGGCACCTTCTCTGTGATAACATGGTGGTGCAGTGCCCAAAACCACTGTATTCAGAAGCAGAAGGTCACAGTTTCAAGTCCCAGCTGTGGTTTCCACCAACCCACTCCTCATATTTTACCCACTACTATAACGTGCTAATACAGACAGAACCTATCTTGCAGATGACATAAACATGCCCAAAACACCTACATTTTACCCTACAGAGCACAGACACCATAAACATGCCCATTACCTAGAGCAGAGCCTCCCAAATGCAGTCCTGGAGGGCCAAACACCATTCAGATTCCATGCTGCCTCTGATAAAGATGCCTGTGCTGCATTTCTATGCGCCACCCCCATGGTATGCAGATGTATCTCATGCATATTCATGAGGGACAGCATGAAAACCCGAACAGTGTTTTGCACCGCAGGACTGGAGTTGGGAACCTCTGCCGTAAAGCAGTAGCCAACAGGGGCAGACACACCTGCACCCACAGGCCCCATTATCCAAAGCCTCCTGGAGAGGCAGGACTTTGGCCTCTGCGTGCATCTCCCAATACTAGCACTTGCATACCTTAGTAATGCCACCCTAAACCTGGGAATATGGTACACATCTATCAAAAGGTTGCTATGATTACTGGCAGATAGCAATTCCTAGGTTAAGTACAATTTTCGGAGTGAGCTGCATCATAGCAACCTTTCTGATGTCTGTGGAGTGTGCTACAGGTCTTGTGTCTGACAGTGTTTACCAATCTGGGGAGTGACTCCTACAGTATTGCGTACCATAGCCATGCCTGCACTATGCCCAGGACTGGTGTGGTGGCCTGGGCTGCCCAACACCTCTATAGTTGCACAATGCTGGCATAGGTGTGGGGAGTGTGTGCCTGTCTATCCAGTGTGTGGTTGCTGCCAACACCCTCCACAGCCCACACTGCTAGCACTGTTGCCAGTATTGGCCTGCCAATGTGCATAATGAGGATCAAGGTACCGTGGGAATAGCCTGGATAGGGTGGCCTGGCCTGGCTGCATCTGCACAGGGCATAGGGCAATGGCTCGGACATTGTAGTGCCCGGTACCACCTGCACGGACAGGGTGGCCATAGCATGTCCTGCTGGGAGGTCACTCTCACCCTGACTGAGCAGTGACCATGGCATGGCTAGGTTCCCCCATAGTGCTATATAAGCATTTCTCTCATGTGATGTTTATGGGTTTTCTTTTGGGGTCCAGTCACTGACCTATCTGCTTGGTGTGTATGCTGTTATCCCCGTTCTGTGTACATGCATCTCCTCCAGGCCTATGGACTAGCTGGTGGACTGTCTGCAGCTAGTTTGTGTCTTGCTGGAACACCTTGCAGGGTGCAGCGGCTGTAGGCTTGCTGCTGGAGAATGTCAGATAATGGTGGGGGGCAGCTGAGCATTTCCAGACCTGCCATCTGTCTGATATTGCTTATGGATGTGTACTGCTCTGCTCTGCACTGCCTGCCCTGTAGGGTGTTTGATCCCTAGCAGAACTGGGGTGATGGTCCCCTCTACTGCCACCATTGCAGGGGGGTAGAAAGTTGATCTGTTGGCAGGAGATCTTCTCCCCCACCCTGAGCCCCAGAGGGTGCGTTGGGTGGTGGTATGTAATCTCCCTGTGGGTCCCAACACCCCCCTTCACTTACATCATGTGACCATACAGATGAACACAGGCATATCCTAGGGGTGTTTGCAAGGACTACACATTGGCATTGATGGGGACCTGCAGCATAGCCTATCTCAGCACAGCCAGGTGCTGTGCGAATGATGCTGGGCACCATACCTCTCCCTCAGGATGAGCACAGGACCCGCACACTGTGACGGTCTGTAGCTACTCTGTGCCACTAACACACACCGTCGGCACCCCCTACCAGGCTGAGGTGCTGTGGGGTGCATACCCCATCTTGTGATCATCTGTAGACTGCTGATTTACATGTGCTGTGCATCCTGGGTACGGATGGGTTGACCCTATCCTGGTAACCACAGCAGAATGTGGGTGTGGTGCCGTGCAGTCCTCCTGTAGCCAGCCAGGTGTTTATTAGCAGCTCTAGCCCACTGATTACTTCACTGCCCATGGAGCCAGAGGTCATGAGTTCAAAACCCACAGTGGGGTTCATCGATAGGGCTGTCTTAGGCATGGTCTATTTTTATTGTATATTAGTGCTGCCAGCAGAACCACCCTCAGGGTACTGTCACCTTAGGGTGGCTCATAAGGCGCCCTATAGGGCGCCTTATACGGTGCCCTATAAAGCGCCTTATAAGGTGCCTTATATGGTGTCCTATAGGGGACATTATAGGGTGCCTTGGCAGACAGCGCACTTTATAATGTGCCCTATGGAGTGCCTTCTAGGGTGCCTTATGTGGCACCTCTGGTTATGCCACTGTGAGGGTGTGTTTGCTGGCAGCGCTATTAAAGTACAACTAAACTTCCTCACAGCCCAATACTTAACCCTTTCCAGGCCAAGCCCAACACTTTCGGGATCCAAACGCCTGCCTAAATATTCCTATCAAATGTTATATAATACATGACCATGGCAGAGGGAACGTCACTATTGGAACATATTGAATAAGACGGGCACAATTTTCCTGACATATGCAAACTTTAACCCGGCTGCAGAATGTGGAATAAAATGTTATAGTAGGCCTTCAAAGGGTTACACATGACGCCTCAGCCAGCCTTATTCATTTGGCACACTGGGGAATCAAACCCATGACCCTTGTACCATCAGTCTGTGTAGTAACCATTGTGCTACAGCTCTGTTTTCTGTATTTGAGTGTCAGCACGCCTTCTTAAGCTTAACGCGCCCTGTAACGATCGTTGCTGCGCGGCGCCTTATAACGTGCCTTAACGCGCGTTATTGGTAACGATGTACCGCCCATGTCCTTTTTTGGCATTTCTTCTACTAATGCGGCTCCTAACGCGGATCACACTAACGCAGTTTAGTAAACATACCCCTAAGTGTTGCCCTCTCCTGACCTTCAACATGAGGTCTCAAGCAAAGCAGAAACATTCAATGGTTGTTAATTTCTATCCACATCCCAAAGCATCCCCAATGACAGATAATACATCTTAATTAATGGACATACAGCTATATCCGAGATCTTAAGAACCTCTACCATATATTTCTTGAAGAACTCAAAAGGCAACGTGTAAAACATGAGGAAAATTCAAATTGTTAACACGTTGCCTTTTGAGTTCTTCAAGAAATATATGGTAGAGGTTCTTAAGATCCCAGATATGGTAATTATGTCTCATTTGGTTCTCAGAAGATTCCATTTTCCTATGTATTATAGTTCTGTCTTTTCAGACAAAGTTATTGAAACATTGGTCAGTTCGCACTTTTTTCACCACGTCTACAAGCTTTCCATTCACTTCTTGATAAATAGTCTCCTACTTCTGAGCTATTAAGCAAACTGTCTTTACTAAAGAGTTTAAATCAGCTGTGCTCTTAGAGACAGTATCTTGCAACATAAGTAACATGGTCCAAACAGAATTCAAAGTAACTTCAGGGTTATGACTGCTTCGAGTACCTGAACGGGGGGGAGGGGGGGTGATATTCCAAAGTTTCTGCCAAGTCAGCTTGCCCAGATAAAAGCAAAGATAAAACCATTAACTCAGTGTCCTGATTCCTCTTCCAATAGCCATTATCTTATCACAGCAAGAGGCAAAATTCTTCTGCAGTAAAGCTGAGACCCACCTGTACTCTCAGGAAGAGAGACAGAGGTTCCAGCTGCCTCCATACTCTTGACAGAGTCTAGCCACTGCTCAAACAGCACCAAGTGTGGCCGCATGATCAACTGAATCACCTCCAAGCAGCAACTGGGCTCCACTATCCAGGGCTACAGCAGAGGGCTCACAAATGACATTCACGTCGGAGGAGATTTTCTACAATTTAACCAATTGAACCATCTCCAGGATGGCTTTGATGATCTTAGCCAACCCCTTTCTCCTTTTTTTCAGAGCCATCAACCAAAAACAGGTAAAAGGAAAATTCATAGCCACAAAAGCTCAATTGTAGACCGTTATCTTGGTCATGCCCTCCTCCCACTGCTTTTCCATCTTCTCTGACTATACACGCTAGCTAATACACATACATCCTTACATATATTTCACAAAAACCTTTGCATTCATCAGAGCCTTTTGTAAAATACTGGGGGAAATGTGAATGTCCAGACCTTGACAACAGCAGTGGCAATGGGGGTTGGGGTGATGGGGGGGCAGCAGAATGGGTGCCTTCAATCTTTGCACTGGCTCTACTTCTGTCTGTATCAAGGGTGGCCCACTTTTATGTGACACTCTTTGACTAACAGCGATTGTTTTGATTACCTTAGATCATATCATAAAGCTGGGCTCCAAGATCCATGGACATCAGGAGAACCAAGGATTAAAGGGATTAATCCACCCAAATTCATTACTTAGAAACATTTTTGATTAAGAGAAATTCAATGGGGAGGCAAATGCAATAAACTAATCAAGTTTAACAGTGATTTACTTACAATTTAGGGTTGATGTTTCCTAAAAAAAATCTGTTATACCTCCATTATTTCTTTATTTTTTCTGTGCACTTAGAGGGTAATTTTATAACAGGATGCCTAGATCAATTGTGTTTGAAGGTGCCTATTTTAAGCCTAGTTTATAAAGAAAATATGAGATTGCAGTCCTAATTATAGTTTGCAGATTACTATCATTAAAATCATCTATGATACCTGAAGATTGGAGAATGGCCAATGTAGCAATTTTCAAAAAGGGTTCCAGAGGTTATCCAGGAAAGTACAGACTGGTGAGCCTGATGTCAGTACCAGGCAAAATGGTAGAAACCATTATAAAGAACAATTACTGAACATGTAGATAGTCATTGTTTAATGGCAGAAAGTCAACATGGATTTAGCCAAGGAAAATCTTGTCTCAGTTGTTTACTCCTTCAAAAAATAGAAAGACTAGGGAACATGTAATGAAGCTACAATGTAGCACATTTAAGACAACTGGAGAAAATATTTTTTCACTCAACGCATAATTAAATTATGGAATTCATTGCCAGAAGACATAGTAAAAGCTGTTGATGTAGCTGGGTTTAAAAGAGGTTTGGACGATTTCCTGGAGGAAAAGGTCATAAACTATTATTAAAGAGGATCAGGAAAATCCACTGCTTACCCCAGAGACAAGCACTATGGAATCTGTATACCTTTTGGGAATCTGATAGGTACTTGTGACCTGGTTTGGCCCAGCAGTTTAGATTTTAAAGTCATTCTTGGGTCAATCAATCTCCTGGTGGGCCCGTTTCTTCTTCCCCCGAATGCTTCTCTTGGTGCGCTGCTTGGTGTATTTTTCATCTGGGGTTTCCCGCAGCAGCAACCAGCAGAAATCAGCCATCATAGTGGTGTTCCATCTTCCTTGGTACCTTCTCTCTGCGTCCTTGATGTCCTGGTGAAACCTTTCACCTTGTTCTTCACTGTACGCCCCCAAGTTTTCGGGAAAGTAGTTCACATGGGAGTGCAAGAAATGGACTTTCAGGCTCATGTTACAGCCTTGTTCTTTGAAGGCATTGAGCATCCTGGCAACAATATCCTTATAGTTCTCATCCCGCCTGTTCCCCAAGAATTTGAGAACAACATCCTTGAAGGAATCCCAGGCTTTTTTTTCCTTCTCAGACATCGTTTCAGCGAATGCTCCATCTGAAATGAGTTTCCTTATATCAGGGCCAACAAACACTCCTTCCTTTAGCTTTGCTTCAGAAAGTCGGGGGAACTTTGAGCAAAGGTACCGAAAGCACTCACCATCTTTTGGAAGGGACTTGATGAATTGCTTAATGAGACCCAACTTAATGTGGAGAGGTGGTAATAGAATTTTATCACGAGGTACCAAGCTCTCATGAAGAACATTTTTCTCACCGGGTCTCAAATACTCCCGAATTGGCCAGTCTTTTTTCCCCCAGTGTAGGTCGCGGGCCCGGCTATCCCACAAGCAAAGGAAGCAGGGATATTTGGTGAAACCGGATTGCTGCCCTAATAGCATGGATAGAATTTTAAAGTCTCCACAAATCATCCACTTATGCTCATCATAACGAATCTTCTGAAGAATCAGGGCCAAATTCTCGTATTTTTCTTGGAGAATAACAGAGTGAGCAATAGGAACTGAAGCGAATGTGTTGCCATTATGAAGAAGAACACCTTTTATGCTGTCTTTTGACGAATCAATGAACAGCCACCATTCAGCAGGATCATACTTGAGTTTAAACTTTTCCATCACTCCGTATATATCGTTGCAAAATACCAAATCTTCCTCTTTGCTGAAATACTTCAAAAATTGTGTCTCGCGGTTGCGGTACCAATAAAAAGTTGTTCCTGGTGACAATAGATTTTTCTGTTTAAGCCGAGAACCTAGCAGTTGGGCAGCATCTTTTGGGAGTCCTAAATCCCGGACTAAATCATTCAATTCAGCTTGAGAGAAAAGTTCAGGTTTCGGATCTGGTTCAGTTTCAAACTCGGAAGTACTGGACTCATCGGGAAAAAGCCATCTGATGAGTCTCATCATGATCAGAACCCTCCACACAAATATGATCCAAAGATTTTGGTGGTTCAGGCACAGGTACTTCGTTGCTATGAGGCATAGGCCTAATTGCTGAGGGAAGGTTGGGGTAACTTATTACGTTCTTATTTTTTAAGTTGTATCCCTTCACAATGCAAGAGCAAAAATAGCAGTCACTGCTGTGGTCTCTTTGTTCACGCCACATCATAGGTATTCCGAAACAAAATGCTTGTTTTTTACCTTTCATCCATAAGCGTAGATCTTCCTCACATGTCTTGCACACTTTGTGAGGAGCCCACGGTTTGTCTTGATCGCCTAACTTCAAACCGAAATAGGCAAAATATACTTTTTTAATAAATGCAGAAATGTTCCTCTGCCGCTTCTTCACGGTATATTCCCCACAAATAAAACAAAAACTGTCCGGAGAGTTGACGCAACCTCTGGCTCTGTGAGCCATCACAAATACACAGCACTGCAAACTACAACTGTAGTGAACCACTTCGGAATAAAGCTGGATTACGACTGAGCAAACAAAAGGTAATAATGAACTTGCAAGAAACTGAAATTTGACAGGAACGTTCATGTCGCAACCACCGTGTTTGAGCGAGCGAACGAGGCGAGGCGAACAGGAAAGAACATGCGCCAGCGTGAGTACTGGATTTAGCCCCCCGCCTCCCAATTGTCCTGTTAATGTATAAAATGAATACAAAACACTCTAAAATATCATGAGGGAGTGTTTCTAGTTAGTTAACCATTACAACCTCTATTTTGGGCCAAGAAAACAAACTGCAGTCGGCTAAAAAGAAATTATGTGAACATTCCTTATATGGGTAAGAAATCTAATTTTGCAAGAAAACGTGACGTGATGGAACATTTTGGCTATTTTTCCTGGATTCAGCACCCCAAAATCTATAGGAATCAGTTGCAAAACTGGAGGCAGTTTTTTGGTAGTGTACCTGTGTAATCTGCCTATGGGTCCATACCCCCCCCCCCTTCACCTAGAGCAGGTAACGATGGCACCAACACAGGATATGCACTATTCTGGGTGCAGCAGCGCCCATAGGGACTAGACATGACCGAGACATACAGCAGGACACAGATGTATCCTAGGTGTGTCTAACAGAACTACCTATCACACACTGATGGGGACATGGAGCATGACATATTTCAGTCATGAAAGGTGCTGTGGACCTGGTGCTGGGCGCCCCACCTCAACCTCAGGGTGGGCACAGTACCCGCACAATGTGACTGTCTGTGGCTACTCTATGGCAGTGCCACACACGGTCTGTTCCCCCTACCAGGCCGAGGTGCTGTGGGGGTGCATACCCAATCTTGTGCCCATCTCTCGACTGCTGATTTGCATGTGCAGTGCATCATGGGTACGGGTGGGTTAACCCTATCCTGGTAACCACAGCAGCCAGTTTGTGTGGTCATGTGCAGTCCTTCTGCAGCCAGCCAGGGCTTTGTTCACAGCCTTATAAGGTGTCCCATAGGGGACATTATAGGGTGCCTTGGCGGACAGTACACTTTATAATGTGCCCTATGGAGTGCCTTATGGGGTGCCTTATGCGGCACCTTAGGTTATGCCACCGTGAGGGTGTGTTTGCTGGCTGCACTAATTAAAATACACATCAAATGCCTCAACAATTGCTACTTAAATGTAAATAGTGCTGCCTCAGCCAGCCTTATACATTAGGCCCACTGGGGAATCGATCCCATGACCCCTATACTATAAGTCAGTGTTGTAACCATTGTGCTACAGCTCTGTTGCTGTGCTTGCATGCCTGCGCGCCTTCTTAAGATTAATGCGCGGTAACGTGCCCTGTAGCGCTCGTTCATTTATGGCGCCTTGTAACGCGCGTTCTCAGCGCGTTCTCGGAAACGATTTACTGCCCATGTCCTTATTTGGGGTTTCTGTCTTTACCGCGGTTCCTAACGCGAATTGCACTAACGCAGTTTAGTAAACATACCCCTAAGTCCTTGATCTTGATAAGATGTTTCAGATCATCTTCATTTTTGCCCAGTAACATGATATCATCAACATACGGGGCTGGCACAACCAATAGATGACCTAGGAGGTTGCCTAGAGCGCCAACCCTCAGGGGGTGCCAACTGCTGTTCATTGCCACTGTAACGCTCCTCTCTGGACTGGCAGTGGTGGCAATGGCCTTGAAACCATGAGGCAGCACTTACCACTTCTGGGGCTGGGTCCTGGTTTCTCTCTTATAAAATCTACTGCTTGCTCCCCCTTCAATGCTGACTTTTGGTTTATGAGTATGCAAAACTGGAAGTCAACAACGAAGGGGGGTGGTAGTAGTGGCAATAGGCATGGGAGGGCAGTGGGAAGCAGTAGGATGGAGGGCCCACCTAGGGCGCCTCTAGTCCTTGCACTGGCTCTGTCAGCATAGTGAAGGTTGTTGATGAATCTTCCAGCAATCTTCACACCTCGGTGGCCTTCATACAGTCCTGCTTTTCTGATGATTTTTTCTACATATAAATTGAACAGGTATGGGGAAAGTATGCAGACCTATTATACACCTTTGCTGATTTTAAACCATTCTGATTCTCCTTGTTCTGTTTGAACTGTTGCTTCTTGATCATTGTAAAGGTTGTGCAAGAGAACAATGTGGTCCAGAGTTTCTCCTGGTTTGCCTTGTCAAAAGCCTTGCTGTAGTCGATAAAACATATATAGATATCCTTTTGGTATTCTTTTGCCTTTTCAAGGATCCATCTCACATCCACATTGATGTCTCTTGTTCCTTGACATTTCCTGAAACCTGCTTGCATTTCAGGCAGTTCTCATTCCAGGTATGGTTATAGTCTCCACTAAATGATCTTGAGTAGAATCTGGCTGGTATGGGAGATCAGAGGAATTGCATGATAATTTTCACAGTCAGTTGGATCACCTTTCTTCAGTATTGGTATTAATATCAATCTTTTCCAGTCAGTCAGCCATGATATTTTCTTCCAAATTTTCTGAACGAGCCTTGTAAGTATTGTAACAGCTGCATCTGATTGCTGTAATACTTCAGTGGGAATGCCTGGTGCTTTGTTCATTGATAATACTTTTAATGCTGCTTCAACTTCTTCTTTCATCACCAACAGTTCCTGCTCATAAGGCACAGGTCAAAATGGCTATTCAGCTTTATGGTATAATGACTGTGTTCTTTCCACCTTTTCTCGATCTAGTCAGCATCATTCAGTGTGAATCGAACATCTTTTAGCATTCCAGTTTGAGGCTGGAATTTTCTCTTTAATCTTGTAGTTTCAGGAAAGCTAATCTTGTTCTTCCTTTGATAGTTTCTGAGTCTATATCTTTGCATGCATCATTGTAGTAATTTTCTGTCTTGCCTTGCTGCACATTGGAAATCTCCGTCAATCTGAATAGGGTCACAGTATGTAATGCCAGAGGAAAAGCAACCAGTGTAGTTCAGTCACTTATTTGTCTTTGTTGAAAGACTATATCAGTAATTTGGGGCCAGGTTTGGAATCCCACAGGCTTGCTTGAACATTGACAGAGTATAACTCTTAAAGAGGCAGTGTTCTTTTTGTGACAGGTCGTGTGCCTATTATGATTTGCCTCTGATCTTTAGACATTGATGACGAGTCAGTCTGTTATACCCTGCCAATGCTGTGTGAAGCCTGATCTGATTTCTAGGTTGGGAGTGTCTATCGTCAGAATAAAGGGAGGGTGATTCAATAAGCTTGGAACCAGCCCACAGTGCCCCCTACCTGTGACAACATGGATGTTTTACAAATAAGCATGCACATCGTGACTCTGCCCCAGCTCCACCCAAACTATTTCCCTGGACATGCCTACCTGAAAAGCACGTAAAAATAGTCACTATCTTTCTAGCCCTCAGGTCGTCTGACTGCTGATGTAGCTGCGCATGAAATGACAGTCAGAAGCTTACATATTGGGACATGGAACGTACGAATCATGAACCAAGGGAAGTTGGAGATGGTCAAGAATGAAATGGAACGTTTACAACTTGATCTGTTGGGTGTCAGTGAACTGAAATGGACTGGCATCGGGCACTTTGCATCAGATGATCACATGGTCTACTATGCTGGAAATGAAAGACAAAGAAGAAATGGTGTTGCATTTATAATAAAGAAGAAACTTTCAAGAACTTGAATGATATACAATGCAGTCAGTGAAGGCCTAATCTCTATTCTTCTACGAGGAATGCATATCAACACAACTATAATTCAAGTATATGCCCCAAGAAAAGCTGCAGAAGAGGATGAAATTGATGAGTTCTATGAACAAGTACAAACTGAAATTGACAGAACATGCAAACAGGATATCCTGATAGTCATGGGTGACTGGAACACAAATGTTGGCAACAAAGAAGAAGGCAAAGTGATTGGAAAATATGGACTTGGCAACAGAAATGAAGCTGGAGAAAGACTAATAGAATTCTGCAAGACCAATGATCTATTCATCTCAAACACCTTCTTCCAGGAACACAAGCGGCGACTGTACACATGGACTGCACCCAATTGATTGAACAAAAATCAAATTGACTACATCTGTGGAAGTCAATGATGGAAAAGCTCTATAACATCAACAAAGACAAAACCTGGAGCTGTGGTACAGATCACCAACTACGAGTATGCAAACTCAAGCTAAAGTTGAAAAAGAGCAAACCACTCATGAATGCAGCAAAATACAACCTTGAAAATATACTACTGGAATTTAAAGACTGCCTGCAAAATCAATTTGCTGCTTTAGATACAAATGACAGAGCTCCAGAAGAGTTATGGAATGACATCAAGAAGATTGTGTTGGAAGAAAGCATGAAGTCTTTACAAAAGGTGAAAAAGCAATATGGATGATGGAAGAAACTCTGAAAATTGCCCAGAAACTACAATGACACATGCAAGGAAATAGAAGCAGAAACTATTAGAGGAAGAACAAGATCGGCTTTCTTAAAGCTACGAGAGTTAAAGAAAAAATTCCACCTTCAAATTGGAATGTTACAAGATGCTCAAGGTTCTATGTTGAATGATGCTGAGAAGATCAAGAAAAGATGGAAAGAATATGCAGAGTTTTTATATGATAAAGATCAAGTGCACCAACAGCCACTTTAATCTGTACCTTATGATCTGGAACCATTGGTGATGAAAGATGAAGTCGAAGCAGCATTGAAAGCCTTATCAAAGAACAAAGCACCGGGCATTGATGGCATTCCCATAGAAGTATTACAGCAATCTGATCCTGCTGTTACCATACTTAAAAGGCTCTGCCAAAAAATTTGGAAGACAGCATCATAGCCAACTGAATGGAAAAGATCTATGTTTATATCAATACTAAAGAAAGGTGATCCAACTGACTATGGAAATTATCACACAATAGCTCTGTTTCCACATGCCAGCAAGATTCTACTGAAGATTTATCAACAGAGACTACAGCCTTACCTGGAATAAGAACTACCTGAAGTGCAAGAAGGTTTCAGGAAAGGGCGAGGAAATGAGACATCATCGTGGATGTGAGATGGATCCTTGAAAAGACTAAAGAATACCAAAAGGATATCTATTTGTGCTTTATTGAATACAGCAAGGCTTTTGACTGTGTAAACCATGAGAAACTCTGGGCCAAATTAAGAAGCATGGGTATACCAGAACACCTGATCGTTCTCTTGCACAATCTGTATATTGATCAAGAAGCAACAGTTCAAACAGAACAAGGAGAACAGAAAGGTTTAAAATAAGTAAAGGTATACGACAAGACTGTGTACTTTCCCCCTACCTGTTTAATTTATATGCAAAACAAATCATCAGAGAAGCAGGATTGTATGAAGACAACAGCGGTGTGAAGATTGGTGGAAGACTCATCAACAACCTTCGCTATGCTGATGATACCACATTACTGGCTGAAAGTGAAGATGATCTGAAACATTTGCTTATCACAATCAAGGAACATAGGGGGATGTTTACTAAAAACCGGAAATGTGCGCGCCGCAAAATAGCGCACGGAAACGCGGCACTGAAATGCTAATAAACGCGTTTAAACGCCCCGCACACGTGCGTGTCACCCCCGCAAAGGTGCACGGCACACTAACGGGCCCCGTACAAGTGCTGGCCCGCAAATGTCCGATAGAGGCGTGGAACGGCTAAAGGAGGGCGGAGGAAGGCCCCTGAGGGGCGGAGGGACGGGGTCAATGGGTGGAGAGTGGGAGGGGAGAGGCTCCCCGCACAGTATCGGGCCCGAATTTGCATGTAAAAACTACCGCGAGGGAAACACTCGCGGTAGAAAGCATTTAAAGGGAAGAGAAACCATTTCCGTCAGCAATGTACAGGAAAACCGGGGAAACCAGCAAAACGTGAGCAGTGTGATACATGTGCACAGCACAAAAGTGCAAATAAAAATAGAAAATGACCACAACAGAACTATTAAAAATAGTAATTCAGCTGGGGAACAGTTATAGTGATGGGAAAATACAGAAAACACACCCAGCAAAGCTCCAGAAAAAAGAAATGAATTTTGGAAGGGTTTACGGAGCGGAGACTCTTCCAAAAAACATTTCCTTTTGTGGAGCTTTCCTGGGAGTGTTTGCTATGGTTGCCCATTAATATCACTGTTGCCCAGCGTGGTGATATTTTGTCCCCCATTTCCCGTGGTCATTTCCGGGGTTTATGTGCACGTTTGTCACCAGACAGGGTGCATATGCCCACAGTAAATTTGCGTAGAGCAGGGTTTGTGACTCCATCCTGCCAGGCTTACTACCTCCAGGGGCTGCACTGTCTATGTGGCCATAGTGTGGTGCAGCGGACAGAGTCAGTACCTCTAGGGTCAGAGGTTCAAAGCCCAGCTGGGGCACTTGCCAGCCCAGTCCCTATATTTTACCCACCACTAAACACAGATAGCGCAGACACCCCTGTATTTCAGGGGACATAAGCATGGGGAAAACACCCATATTTTACCCAACAACGCACACACACCACAACAATGGGCATTACCCACAGCCAAGTACCCCAAATGCAGTCCCGTACTGCCACATTCCAATCAGGTCACCTGCTTTTTATGGGAGAAGCTCATGCCAGCATGTTGGCGGACGAGTACATGTGGTACAGGGGGCAGTGGCTGCTAGCGACAGAAGACAGAGGCCTAGCCATGTGCAGGCTGGCACAGTCCACAGCAACAGACAGGCCCTGCCGGATCCACAGTCATGGACTATCCAGGGAATTCAGCCAATCTGTGGCTACACGGTAGTGCAGTGCACACAGACAGTGCATGCAAGAACAGAAGGTCACAGGTTCAAAGACCAGCTGGGGCTACCAGCAATCCTGCCCACATATTTTCCCCACAAATAAACAGTGACAGTAAGGACACACCTTTCGTGACGAGGACATATGCAATGGTAATACATCTATCTTTTACCCCACTGAGCACAGACACCATGAACAGGGGCAGAACCTACAGCAGACTCCCCCAAATGCTGTCCTGGTGGGCCACACACCAGTCAGGTTCCATGCTGCCACTCATACAAATGCCTGTGCTGTATATCTATGCACCACCCCCACGGCATGTAGATGTAGCTCATGCATATTCATGAGGGACAGCAGGAAGACCCGAACAGTGTGATGCAAAACTGGACTGGAGTGGGGAAGCGTTGCCGTAAAGCAGCAGCCAACAGGGGCAGACACACCCACACCCACACCCACAGGCCCCATTGGCCAATGTCTCCTGTAGAGGCAGAACATTGGACCCTGCGTGCATCTCCCAATACCAGCACCTGCATACCTTAGCAATGTCACCCTACACCTGAGGTACACAGCTCTGAAACGTTTGCTAAGAGTACAGGCTGATAGATATCCCTACGTTACGCACATACTGCTAGTTGACCCCATCCGAACAATCTGTTTGGTGTCTGCGGTGCGTGCTCCAGGCCTGGCCTCTGACGGTGTTCACCACCCTGGGGAGTGACCCCCAGCAGTACTGCGTACCATATCCATGCCTGTGCCGTGCCCAGGACCGGTGTGGTGGCCAAGGCTAATCACCCCCTCAATAGTAGCACAATGCTGGCATAGGTGTGGGAGTGTGTGTCTGTCTATACAGTGTGTGTTGGCTGCAAACACCTTCCCCAACCCACACTGCCAGCACTACTGCCAGTATTGGCCTGCCAATGTGCATAATGAGCAGCAAGGTACCATGGGTATAGGTCAGACATGGTGGGCTGGCCAGGATGCATCTGCACAGGGCATAGGGCACTGGCTGTGACATTGTAGTGCCCGGCCACCACCTACACAGACAGGGTGACCTCTGTATGTGCTGCTGGGGGAGCACTCTCACCCTGAGTCTGCAGTGATGACAGCATGGCTAGGCACCCCCATAGTGCTGGATTGTGTTTCTTTTTTGTGATATATATGGGTTTCCTGTTGGGGCCTTCTCACAGAACTCTCTGCTTGTGTGTGTTGTCACCCCAGTTTTGGGTGCATGCATTTCCATCAGGGCTAACCAGCAGACTGTTCACAGCTGGTATGTGTCTTGATGGAGTGCCTTGCCGGGTGCAGTGGCTGATGGCTTGCTGCAGGTGAATATCAGATAGTGCTGGGGTGCATCTTTGGATATCCAGGCCTAAAGCCTGTCTGATATTGTGTTATGGGGTGTGTGTGTGTGTGGCTGCCCTGTAGGGTGTCTGTTCCCCAGCAGGACTGGGGTTCGATGGTCCACTCTGCTGCTGGGTGGGGGGGGTTTCCACTAACTGAGACAGACAGAGATATCCAACATGTTTCTGCAGCACCTTCCTATCTCACAGGTTAGTACTAGTTTTGGAGCTCTGCCATGGCTGGTGTTGTGGACCTGGTCCTGGGCGCCCCATCACACCCTCAGGGTGAGCACAGTACCCGCACAATGTGACGGTGTGTAGCTACTCTTTGCTGGTAGTCCACCCGCTCAGGACCCCCTACCAGGCCGAGGTGCTGTGTGGGTGCACACGGACAATTCCCCCTAGCAGGCCAGGTAGCTGTTGGGGTGCATTCCCCATCTTGTGTGCATCTGTGGACAGCTGATTTGCATGTGCAGTGCATCATGGGTACGGGTGGCCTAACCCTATCCTGTCTACAACAGCAGACTGTCTGTGGGGTGACGTGCAGGCTCTCTGCAGCCAGCCAGGGGCTTGCTGTCAGCTATAGAGCTGTAGCCCAATGGTTATGTCACTCCCTGTACAGCCAGAGGTCATGGGTTCAAACCCACAGTGGGGCCCTTTGATAGGGCTGTCTACAGCTTTATTTTTATTTACTGTACATATGTCTATGCCGGCAAAACCACACACAGCTTACTATACCCATTAGGTGCCTTTGAGGGTGCTTTATAGGGTGCCCTATAGGCCACCTTATGGTTGCCATCCATATAGGGTGCACTATACATTATCCTGTGTCGCAACATACATAGTGCCCTATAGGGGACATTCTAGGGTGCCTTGGCAGACAGTGTACTGTAACATGTGCCTTACGGGCATCCGTATGTTAACACACTGTGAGAGCGGGTTTACTAGTGGTGGGAAATAAAATATAAATGGAAGGCCTCCTACAGCACTCCTCACTATGATACATACTGCCCCAGCCAGCCTTGTTCACTGGGCACTGTGAGGGGTTGAACCCCTGGCCCCTGCACCATTGGTCAGTGTTTTAACCATTGTGCTGTGGCTCTGTTCCTGTGCTTGTGCATCCGCGCGCAGCCTTGTAGCCATCAGCGCGCCATCTTGTGGTGCACTAAATTAACAGCGCGCCGCCTTATGCCGCACAACATGGAAATGCCCCTAAAATAATGCCTCAGCCAGCTGTCTTCAATGGGCACTAGGGTGAATTGAACCCATGATCCCTGCACGAGTGTCAGTGTCTTAACCATTGTGCTATGGCTCTGTTCATGTTATTTGCACATCAGCGCGCCACTTATCCCTCCCACTATTGGACTGCCCCCTCACACATCAACGCGCCGCCTTCTGCCCACCGGCTCGCCGCCTTCTGTTGCTCACATTTATCAGCGCACCGCCTTCTGCCGCCCAAACTTAACAATGCGCCGCCATCTGCCGCCCACACTGAACAGTGCGCCGCCTCATGCCGTAATAAAAATAACAGTGCGCCGCCTTCTGCCGCCCAAAATTAATATGCCTCCTAAACCACTTTTGCCCATAAATGTTGATGCTTCAGCTGGTCTTTTTTATTGAGTGCAATGGGGGTTTGAACCCCTGGCCCCTGCATCATTGGTCAGTGTCTTCACCGTTGTACTACGGCTCTGTTGTTTGGTTTTGCAGCAGCGCCCCACTTAGCCTTCCCACGCGCTAATGTGGGCCCCGCACATTAGCGCGACGCACGCATGTACGGTACGGTTTTTTGCTTTTTTCTGCCTGGCCCGCCCACTCCTTATATGGCACCAGCACACTAACGGGAACCCGCACAGCAACGGTGTTTAGTAAACATGCCCCATAGTCTTAAAATGTGCCTGTACCTTAATGTAAAGAAGACAAAGATCATGACAACTGGCAAAATCAATAAGTTCATTGTTGAAGGAGAAGAAATTGAAATCGTGGACAACTTCAACCTACTTGGATCAACTATCAATAAAGAAGCAACATGCAGTCAAGAAATCCGATGACGCTTTGCTTTTGGCAGAATGGCTATGAAAGACCTATACAAGATTCTCAAGAGCAGAGATGTCTCTCTCCATATAAAGATTCAACTCATTCAAGCCATGGTATTTTCAATAACATCATGTGGCTGCGAAAGATAGGAAGAAAATTGATGCCTTTGAATTATGGTGTTGGCAGTGAATACTGTGTATACCATGGACTGCCTGAAGAACAAACCAGTCAGTACTAGAGGAGATCAAACCTAAGCTTTCTTTAGAAGCTCAGATGACAAGACTTTGACTTTCATACTTTGGACACATCATCTGAAGAAAGAAATCATTAGAGAAAGACATCATGCTTAGCTAGATAGAAGGTCATCGCAAAAGAGGAAGGTCAGCAATGAGATGCATCAATACAATAATAGCAGCTATGGGTACCAGTCTGTCAACAATGAGCTGCCTGACTGAAAACTGAACACAGTTTAGGACAACTATCCAGAGGGTCGCCATAAGTCGACACAGACTCGACGGCACTTAACAACAACAACCTCTTTACAATTTATTCCCAATAGCACTCCTTGTGACCTTGGGCAAGTCATTTTACCCTCCATTGCCTCAGAAGAAAAGGCTTGGCAATCTACTTCCGGTTATACCTTGCCAAGACGACCCAGGGGCTGCTGAGTCACTTGAAGGCACTTAAGCATGTTTTAATGCAGAAAATATTTTTTGAACATGCAGAAAATATTACCTAAACTTGCCCCTGATGTGGTGCCAGTATGTGTTCATGGGTGAAAAATAGTTAAGTTTGGTATTAAAAATTAGAGCTTTGAATGGTAAGTGGTCACATGATGCAAGGGACTGGTGAAGACACTACTGGCCCCAGCAAATCTCTTAATTTTGTGAAAGGCAATTTTTTGCAAACCATAAGAATCTTTGCTGTGTAGGGCCATCTTTCATCCTGTTTCATTGATTTGTGAGGTCCTTGGTGTTATGGCAACAATATCACATAAGAAATAAAGGGAAAAGATCTGCAGAGACTCCAAGATAGCAGAGAGCGCACCTGCATCTCCATATGCCTTGAATGAGGAGGTGCCTATTGCAGACTTGGCACAAGAAGGTGTTAGTGTTCTTGAGCTAAATTTGAACAGTTGTTTCAGAAGTTGCAGCATGTCAGTAGGTCTATGGCTGAGATCTGTAAATATATAGACAGCGTGTAGCTGCTCTTGAAGACTTTGAGTCACAGCCTGAGCATGGGCTCATAAAGCACAAGGCTTTGATAGAGGGCTTTGAAGCTACAATTGATGACCTTAAAAACCAATCTATGCTCAATTTGCATTTTGTGGGTAATTTTATAAAAGGTGCACATAAAGTTACGTCTTGCGTACTTTTGGTTTGGGTGTGTACAGGGGCGGAGTTTGGGCAGAGCGTAAACAGGACATAAATTTACACAAAAACATTATAAAATAGACGAGAGGTGACTAAGTGGAGGAGTAGCTTAGTGGTTAGAGTAACTGCCTTGTATCAAGGGTTCTTTTCCCACTGGTCCTCCTTCTGACTTTGAGCAAGTCACTTTACTCTCCATTGCCTCAGAAGAAAAGGCCTGGCAATCAAATTCCAGTGATACATTACCAAAAAAACCCCAGAGGCAGCTGGGTTGCCAGGATTGCACAAAAAAAGAAGTGGTTTAGTAGTGTGTTCAGAAAGGAAGGAGTGAATTTTGTTAATGGTAAAGAGAAAGAAATGACAGGTTTGGGCTATCTTTGGATGTGTGGAGAAGGAGAGGGAGGAGTCAAATATGACCCAAGGTTGCGGGCTGAAGAAACAGGAAGTAGAAGAGTGTTTTCTAGAGAGATAAAGGAGGAAGGGGGAGGAGGGCTTAGGGAGAAAAATAAGAAGTTTGGTTTTGGCCATGTTCAACTTCAAACGGTGGTGGGACATACAGGCAGCGATGTTAGATAGGCAGGCCGAGATTCGGGCCTGGAGTATCTGAGAAATATCAGGTGTAGAGAGATAGATCTGAGAGTATTCAGCATAAAAATGGTACTGAAAGCCATGGGAGGAGGTGAGAGCACCAAGGGACTAGATATAGAGGGGAAAAAGGAGAAGACCAAGAACAGACCCTTGGGGGTACTGCAATTGAGAGTGGGATAGCAATAGAGGAACCACCAGAACAAACACTGAAAGAGTGATGGGAGACATAAGAAGAGAACCAGGACAGCATAGAGCCCCTAAAACCAAGTTAGGACAATGTGTCGCAGAGAGGTTAGTGGTCAACAATGTCAAAAGCAGCAGAAAGATCAAGAAGAATGAGGACTAAGTAGAGGTCCTTGGATGTAGCCAGAACAAGTCACTGAATCATCTCTCTACTTCAATCTGTTCAAAACTCATCTGCATGGCTAATCTTCTGCCAGTGTCACTATGCTCATGTCACCCCTCCTTACAAGTCACTTCATTGAATCTCTTTTTTTTTATGCATTCAGGTCAAACTTCTTCTACTGACTAGTAAGTGCCTTCATTCAACAGCTCCTCACAACCTTTCCTCTTTTATCGCTCCCTACATCCCTCCTTAGGAACTCCACTCTTCTGGTAGATCCCTTCTATCTGTGCCTTCTACTCCACTGCCAACTTCAGACTTTCTCTTGACAGTTGTGTTGATAGGGTGAATCAACTTGGTTGAGGGGTGGCTGCTATATGTTAAAGACAACATTAAGTCAAGCAGAATAAACGTTCTGCAGGGAACAGAATGCACTATGGAATCTTTATGGATATAAATTCAGTGTGTGAAGGGAAATAGAATAGTGGTGAGTGTATATTACCATCTACCTGGCCAGATGATGAAATGTTAATAGAAAATGAGGAAGCTAACACATTGGGGTAGACTAGATGGACCATACTGGTCTTTATATGCCGTCATTTACTATGTTACTATGTTGCAATAATGAATGATTTCAATTACCCCAATTTTGACTGGATAAATGACACATCAGGGCATGCCAGGGAGTTAGAATGCCTGGATGAAATAAACAACTGCTTCATGGAGCAGTCAGTACAGGAACTGAGAAAAGGGGGCTATTTTAGATCTGATCCTTGTGGGAATGCAGGATTCGGTGCGAGAGGTAACCATGTTGGGGTTACTTGGCAATAGTGATCATAATAGGATCAAATCTGAGTTGATAACTGCAATGAAGATATTAAGAGGCATATTGAAAGAGATTAATGCATTTAGCAGACCTACTAACCTTATTTATCATGCCAAGTGGGATTCAGCTGCCTCAGTATATCAGCTCCACTATTCAACTTCGAGATTGTAACTATCTCTGATGAAAATACCTCAACCATACAGCTCTTGGAAATAGCAACGGGGTCTCAGACTAAAACAAGGCTACGTACTAAACCAACAGAGTTGTTTTAGATTATGTACCTCCTGTTGCATCAATGACCCCCATACGTTGCTCCCCAATTATTAGCCAAAGTCAGGTTGTTGCAAGGTTTTCTGTATTGCAAGGTTTTAAAGAGGTTAAAAGACAATGCTTATCTTAGAACTCTTGAAGATCTTCCCAACACCAGACATCAGCGCCATGGCGTTTCATAAATAAAGCATTTCTTCAGGGGATCTTTTCAGATATCATGTGACATTTCTCACCTAACCCTGATCCAATTCACCCGTATCGTCTCTCCTTCAACAGTAAAATGCAATACAGAAAACCTTGCGATAGAGTCCAGCATTGTTGAAGCTGATGCGTTAAAGATTTATACAACAACCTGACTTTGGCTAATAATTGGGGAGCAACGTATGGGGGTCATTGATGCAACAGGAGGTACATAATCTAAAACAACTCTGTTGGTTTAGTACGTAGCCTCATTTTAGTATGAGACCCGTTGCTATTTCCAAGAGCTGTATGGTTGAGGTATTTTCATCAGAGATAGTTACAACCTCGAAGTTGAGTAGTGGAGCTGATATACTGAGGCAGCTGTGAAGTTCATGAAGCTCTGAGAAATGACGATATATTAATTTGTTGAACACATAAGTGGGATTCAGCAGCACATAGCCAATTTGCAGCTCTGAAAATCCCCCTTTAATGCTACTAGACGCCTCAATGCTAACCGCATAGCAGCAGGGTGTTCTGGGGCAGCACCGAAGATAACTGCTCAGTAGTGATATTCAGCCACTGACCAGTTATCTTAAAGCAGTTAAAGTTAGTCAGAAAATAAGGCTGTCCTTCACTTGGTCACTTTAGCTAACCGGGCAGCAGCTGAATATTGTCAGTGCCCAGTGAACTGAAGCACTATCCAGCCAACTCAGATATTTAATGCTGGTGGATCTTACTTAAAGTGGCCACTTTAACTGTGCTGGCCATGGCTGCTGAATATCGGCCCTAAGGAAATCTACTCTATGGAGATTTAACTTTCAAAAGGATGGCTATGAGAAAATGAGAAAAATGCTAATAAATATAAAATGGTAAAAGAAATAGCTGCAAAGGTTAAGAGGTTAAATCAGGTGAGGATGTTGTTTAAAAATGCCATCTTGGAAGCCCAGGCTAGAGTTTTCCATGTATTAAAAAAGGAAAAAGGAAAGAAAGATGACAAATGGCATGGTTAAAAGTTGAACTGAAAGAGGCTATTATAGCCAAAAGCATTTTTCACAAAATGGAAAAAGATCCAAATGAAGAAAACAGGAAATATCATTATCAATGGAAAGTTAGATGCAAAGCATACTGAAAAGACCTTGAGTGCTTAGTTTATTTATTTATTTATTTACATTCTCTTATATACCGTGCTATTCTGCATCAGTGCGGTTTACATTGAACAAACTGAAATTACATTGAACAGGACATTATAACTTGGAGATAACTATTTTACAGGGAACATGGGCTATGGAGGGTTAAGTGGCTTGCCCAAGACCACAAGGAGCACCTGTGGGACTAGAAACCCCAGTCCTTCCAGCCCAAGGTTGCTGTCCTCTAGTGGGATATATTAACTAATATGCCATGCAACTAATATGCCATGTAACTAATATGCCCATGCCATGGTCTGATCACCAAAAAATAAATAAATAAATAAAAATAAATTTGATACAATTTACATGAAGATTTTTAAACACACAGACTAAAGTTAATTTCCAAAAATTAATTCATAAGAAGACATTTGATTTTGAAGCTTTTCAGGTGAAGTGGTCATCGACCACCCTATAATTCCAAATTATGGAGGTAAATGCTATTTTAGTCTCCCTTCGCGCTCTGAAAGCCAGTGTGACTGCGGAGAGGGAGCTGATGCAGGGAGGGCAGGCTTTGCTGGGCAGGGGGGGCCCCATAGGACACTCGATTCTGCCGCAGCCACTGCAGCCGCGGTGGCCGCAGCAGCAGACAGCTTTTTTTTTTTTAAAATTTTCCCTGGGCTGGGGGGGGGGGGCTTAGGACTGGAAATGGGCTAATGGGGTTAGGACTGGAAGTGGGCTGATGGGAAGTTAGGACAGGTAATGGGCTATGGGGGGGCTAAGTCTGGAAATGGGCTGATGGGGTTAGGACTGGAAGTGGGCTGATGGGGGGTTAGGTCTGGTAATGGGCTATGGGGGGGCTTAAACTGAAAATTGGGTGATGGGGGTTAGGACTGGAAATGGGCTGATGGGATTAGGACTGGGAGTGGGCTGATGGGGGCTTAGGACTGGTAATATTCTATGGGGGGCTAGGACTGGTAATGGGTTGGGGGGTTGCTAGGACTGGAAATGGGCTGAGTGGAGGGGGGGTTGACTGCAAATAGCTGATGGGGAGGGGGGCTTGGAATGGAAATGGCCTGTGAGAGGAGGGAGCTAGGACAGGAAATGGGCTGTTGGAGGGGCTAGGATAGGACTGGGAATTGGATGTTGGTGGGAGCTAAGATTGGAAATGGTCTATGGTGGGGGCTTGGATTGAAATGGACTCATGGAGGGGCTAGAACTGGAAGTAGGCTCATGGGGGGCTTGGATTGGAAATGGGCTGAGTGGAGGGGAGCTAGGATTTGACATGGGTTGATACTGGGGCTAGGAAAAGACTAGAAATGGGCTGATGGGAGGCTGATATTGGAAATGAGCTGATGAAGGGACTTGGATAGGACTGGAAATGGGCTGATGGGAGGCTAGGACTGGAAATGGGCTGATGCGGGGACTAGAAGGGAGCGGATACTTGGGTGGGGCTGGAACTAGAAGGGAGCTGATGTTGGGGGAGATTAGAATGGGATGGGGATGGGGCTGGGAGAGTGAAATGGAGAGGGGAAAATATTTTGTGTGGGAGGGAAGAAAAATCTACAATTGGCCAGGTATTGGGAGAGTAAGTGGGGATTGAGGATGGAGTAGTAAAATTTGAGTGGATAAAATAGGAATGAGGAAAGAGCAAAAGGAGAAAGATTAGTATGTTAAAGCAGATGTAGAGAGAGAATGGAAAAAAACTAGAAGAGAGAAGAAAGGACAAATGGACAGCAGACGATGGAGAGTTAGCAGAAGACACAAAGAAACCAGAAGAAAGTGGCTGGAACAATTGCAACTGAAAAAAAATGCACAAAAGGTACAAAGATATCTCTTTACTTTGAATTTATTAACTGGAATATGTCAGCTCTGGGAAATGTGCATCATTAACATTTGCGCTTTGTTTAGTACAAGAGGAAATTAATTTATAGTTTTATTTCTACATTGTTGTTGTACATTCCAAGTTTGGCTTTTAGGGTTCCCAGTTTAATTATTGTCTTCCTGTTTCTAAACTGTGATTCCTTGTTTGGTGATGGTCTATGTTCTGCATGTGTAACTGAGCTGAGGTATTCTGTTTATGTAATTCCTATTTGACATTACCACTTGTTCTCTTTCCCCAGTATGTCATGTATTGTTATTCTCTGAAATGTATTGGTTTAATATTTGCAGTGTTGCCTTTTGATAGGTAGGGTATGGTGCTTTGTGAGTTCTGATAGTGCTGTTATGATACGGCGGGTTTGCTGTGGGTTCTAAATGGGCAGTGTTTGTAGTAGTTCCTAATGTGCCTGGCGGTTGGCACTGGATTATAGTAATGTAGAAATCTTTTAGTCTTTCTTTATCCATACACTCATGAAGAGGCATGTTTACTAAAAGTTAGTGTATGGTTACATTATGCAAATATTTATGCAAATGAGTCCCTTATGCAAATGAGACCCCGCACCGAGTCTCCGCACATGGCCCCGCACCCCCCTTGGGCCGCCCCTGCCTACAGGAGTGGGTGCAAAGTGATCTGGATTTTATGAGGAGTAGATTAAAGCAAAAATTTTGAGAAATGTAGTAGGCGAGTAAAATGCTAGCCGTGTGCCTTCATAAACGTCTTGGGTGGTGAAGGAGCTTCATGAGAAGGGGGCCAAGGGTTATATAAGCCTAAAGAAATCTGGACAGCCTTCAGAGAATTTTTAGAGCATTTATATACTGCAGAGTTAGTTGCTCTGGAGAAGACTGAGGAATACTTGGTAAGGTCAAGTTGGGGGCATTGGCCCAGCAAGACTGAAATATGTTTGATGCGGAGGTTATTGCACAGGAAGTGCAACTAGAAATCCAGGCTCTTCCAATGGCTAAGGCCCTGAGAGTGAATGGTTTTACCCTGGAATACTATAAGACCTTCGGGATGAGTCTGGCGCCAGTTCTGGCGGAAGTTTTTTTTTTAAAATTATTTGTTTATTATTTTCAACAGCGAACAATACATCCACAACACCAACAACTCAACACAGCAACTCCTTCCCCCCCCCCTTAACCCCCTCCCCCCACCCTCCCTGTCTCCTTGGAGGCACTGAACCCTTGACCGGGTCCCAGCACTAATTACACATAAACTGTTCAACAACACTCCTTAAAATAACCCACTTGTCCTTGCTATTGCAACATATTCATCAAGACACCGCCATTTATTCACTTCTCTACTAAAACTCTGGATATTACCCTGACAGAGCCCTTGACTTCTTCTCAGGCACCTCTGAGCTATCACTTTTTCCTGTGCTTTTTCATAACTGGAATAAAGGCAAACCAAATTCCACCAGTGGTGGCCATCCAATTTACTGGAGTTCTTCCAACAGGACACTATCAATTTTAAGGCGATGGCCATCATAAAATTAAACAAAAAGAAATTTTCTTTTGCTAAGGACAAATACCCATTAGTGGAGCACAAGATCACTATTTGCCATGTCAGAGGTGCCTGGAAATGCAAGACCTTATCCCAAACCTCTGCCCAAAAATTCTGAACGTAAGGGCAATCAAACACCATATGCCTTAAGGTGCCCGGGCTTTTCAAGCAAGCCCAGTATTTGTTCTCTACCTTTGGGTCCCATTTAGTGAGCTGGACTGGAGTAATAAATGCCCGATGTGTCAAAAAATATAAAGTCTGGGTAAGCGCAGCTGCCCTGGACACTCTGTTCACCTTAGCCCAGATCAGCGGCCATTTCATCCTCCCATTTTCTCCCCAAACCGCATAGAAATGATAGGGACCCATCCCTTGGTAGTGCATAAAAATTAGAGACCGTACCTTTCTTGCTTAGGCAAGATACAGCCACCTTTTGTAACCCCCATTCTTCCGTCAGGTTTTTAACATCAGTCTTCGACACCAACAAACAATGTCTTAACTGTATCCACTGAAACTGACAGATAGCAGGCAGATTGAACTCACCCTGCAGCTCTGCAAAAGACTTCCAAGCTTGAGAACTAACTAACTATCCTACCATCCAAATACCCCTACTTTGCCATTTTTTCCACAAAATTACCTTTTGCCCAATTTTAAACTTGGTATGAAACCATAAGGGAAGCAGTATTAAACTTAGTATTAAACCAGAAGGGGGGGTTATCATTCCTTAAAATTCGCGCCAAGAAATAGTAAGCATCTTGGGTCGAGATTATAATTCTAGCGGAAACGAAGGAGTCAGGAAGTCGCAAACCAATCAAAAGTGGCACTGGTATCGGCGACACCAGCTGCTCTTCCACTTCCAGCCAAATCGGCCTCCGACCACTGGCCTCAGGCGAAATCCACATTGCGCCTTGCTTAAGAAAAAATGCCAGATGATACCATCTAAAATCCGGGAATTGGACTCCACCATTAAGTTTGCTTGCCTTTAGTTTACTAGTCACTATTCTGGGGGGTTTCTCCTGCCACAAAAAATCAATGAGCAACCACTCCAAAGCTTTATAAGTTTTGGAGGGCAATGAAACCGGCAGCATCTCCAAGATGTAGTTGACCTTCGATACCAGAACCATTTTTCTTGAATCTATCCTGACCCACCATGACAAGTGGAGTGGCGACCACTTCATAGTGAAAGATTGGATCAATGCACATAAATTTTTAATGTTTAACTGAATAGTCTCTTAAAGAGTGGAGAAATAATTTACCCCTAAGTATTTAATAGCTTTCGCTTCCCACACAAATGGGAATTTCTCAACCATCACTGGAAAGGTTACTTTATTCATTGGAAATACCACAGACTTAGTCCAATTTATCTTATACCCTGACGATTTAGAGTACTTCTCAATTATCAGTAGCACTTCTGCCACTGAAGAGGGTTGGATAAACAACAGGAGATCATCCGCATAAGCTGACAATCTAATTTGTAAATCACCAAGAGTAATACCCTGGATCTTTTCCGAGTGCCGCAGCATTAAAGCTAGGGTTTCCAATGCTAAATTAAAAAGTAAAGGGGAGAGAGGACAGCCCTGCCTGGTTCTTCTATGAAGCAAAAATGGATCCAACAACTTCCCATTATTAAGAATACAGGCCAAAGGGTTGGTATACAAAACTTGGATCAAACAAATAAAATTGTCACCAAACCCAAACCAGTGTAGAACCTGTATTAAGAAAGTTCACTCTAACTGGTAAAAGGCTTTTTCTGCATCCAATGAGAGTCCCACCACAGGAAAATCTAAGTGTTCAGTTATAGACAAGAGGTTCATAAGGAGACGAGCATTATCAGACGTCGACCGCCCCGCCATATAACCACACTGGTCAGGATGAATTAAGTATGGGGTTACCTTTGCCAAACTATGGGGTATGTTTACTAAATTGCGGTAATCATAAATAACGTGCGTTATGTAACGTTAATGATCGTAAGCGCATCATAACGCGCGTTATGATGCGCTTACGATCGTTAATGTTACATAACGCGCGTTAACTGTAGTTAACGATCGTAAACTCCCGCGGCGCGGTAAAACACCGCAGAAGGTGGAGAGAGGGCGGAGAGAAGGGGTCAATGGGCGGAGAGTGGGCGGGGAGAGGCTCCCTTCACACTAACGCGCTGATCTGAAGAGCTCAATTCCAACGCGAATGAAAACCTGCCATTAAATGCACATTGCAGGGGAGAGAAACCATTTCAGTGTCAGCAATGTACAGCCAAGGCAGGGAAACCTAAAGAAAGTGATAAGTGTGCACAGAACAAAAGGGCACATGTGCACAGAACAAAAGGGCACATAAACACTGAAAATGACCCCAACAAACTGGAAAAAGACCATAACCAAGCTGGCCAATAGTGGTAGCAATGAGAAACATCAACCCCTCCCCCCACCCCGAGTAAGCTCCACAGAACAGATATAAATCGTGAAAGGGACTATACTCCGCCCCCATACAAGGTGAATGAGCCCACAGTGATATAGCACTGCTCAGGTTTTTCCCCACCATCGGACAGGGTTCGTATGGCGTGCACATGTCCCGCAACATCAGGGCGGGCATGTCAGAACGGCAACTAGACAGATGCCGGAGAAGGGGATACAGAGGGCTGCAGGCGGCACATGCTGTGGTGCAGCTTGGCCACAGTGCGGACTAGGGCGATGCCTAGGTGGCCCATACGAATGCTGAAGCAGCAGAGCAGCCAGACAGCAACTGCTGAAGGCCCAACATGGGCACGACTGTGTTTCCCACAGTGTCACAGGGGATAGTACCCAGCAGCTACCCCCAAGGGCACGGAACATTGGCAGGCAGTGCTGGGGGGAAGCGTGGACACCTATGCAGGCACCCCTACCCCAGAACCCGCACCATAGGCAGCCACCTACCTGCACACTGGATGGCCTGAGACTGCGCACCACCAGCACCACCAGCAGAAGGGCATGTCAGCATGGTGGCTGAGGGATACTGGTGGTGGAGGGGGCAGTGGCAGCTGCCCAGAGCAGACCGTGGCCTAGCCCTGTGTAGGTGGGTGCCGTGTACTGCAACAGACGGGCCCTGTCTGACGAACAGTCATGGTATCACCAAGGAATGTACTGACTCTGTGACAACAAGGTGGTGCAGTGCACAAAACCAGTGTATTCAGAAGCAAAGGATCACAAGTTCAAGTCCCAGCTGTGGTTCCTGCCAACCCAGTCCCCATATTTTACCCACTACTACAACGTGCTAATACAGACAGCACCTTTATTGCAGATGACGTAAACATGCCCAAGATGCCTACATTTTACCCTACAGAGCACAGACACCATAAACATGCACATTACCTAGAGCAGAACCTCCCAACTGCAGTCCTGGAGGGCCAAACACCATCCCGGTTCCATGCTGCCTCTGGTAAAGATGCCTGTGCTGCATTTCTATGTGCCACCCCCATGGTATGCAGATGTATTCATGCATATTCATGAGGGACAGCATGAAAACCCAAACAGTGTTTGGCACCTCAGGACTGGAGTTCGGAACCTCTGCCGTAAAGCAGCAGCCAACAGGGGCAGACACACCCACACCCACAGGCCCCATTATCCAAAGCCTCCTGGAGAGGCAGGACTTTGGGCTCTGCGTGCATCTCCCAATACTAGCACTTGCATACCTTAGTAATGCCACCCTAAACCAGGGAATATGGTACACATCTATCAAAAGGTTGCTATGAGTACTGGCAGATAGCAATTCCTAGGTTAAGTACATTTTTCTGAGTGAGCTGCATCATAGCAACTTTTCTGATGTCTGTGGAGTGTGCTACAGGTCTTGTGTCTGACAGTGTTTACCAACCTAGGGAGTGACTCCTACAGTATTGCGTACCATAGCCATGCCTGCACTGTGCCCAGGACTTGTGTGGTGGCCTGGGCTGCCCAACACTTCTATAGTTGCACAATGCTGGCATAGGTGTGGGGAGTGTGTGTCTGTCTGTCCAGTGTGTGGTGGCTGCCAACACCCTCCACAGCCCACACTGCTAGCACTGTTGCCAGTATTGGCCTGCCAATGTGCATAATGAGGAGCAAGGTACCGTGGGAATAGCCTGGATAGGGTGGCCTGGCCTGTATGCATCTGCACACGGCATAGGGCAATGGCTCGGACATTGTAGTGCCTGGCCACCACCTGCACGGACAGGGTGGCCATAGCATGTCCTGCTGGGAGGTCACTCTCACCCTGACTGAGCAGTGACCATGGCATGGCTAGGTTCCCCCATAGTGCTATATAGCATTTCTCTCATGTGATATTTATGGGTTTTCTTTTGGGGCCCAATCACTGACTTATCTGCTTGGTATGTATGCTGACATCCCTGTTCTGGGTACATGCATCTCCTCCAGGACCATGGACTAGCTGGCGGACTGTCTGCAGCTAGTATATGTCTTGCTGGAACACCTTGCAGGGTGCAGCGGCTGGAGGCTTGCTTCTGGAGAATGTCAGGTAATGGTGGGGGGCAGCTGAGCATTTCCAGGCCTACCGTCTGTCTGCTATTGCGTTATGGATGTGTACCACTCTGTCTGTTCCCCAGCAGGACTGGGGTTGCTGGTCCCCTCTACTGCTGCCATTGCAGGGCGGTAGACTGTGGATCTATTGGTGGGTGATCTTGTTTCCCACTCTGAGCCCCAGAGGGTGGGTTATGTGGTGGTACATAATCTGTCTATGGGTCCATACACACACCCCCCTTTCACCTACAGCAGGTAACGATGGCACCAACACAGGATATGCACTATTCTGGATGCAGCATCGCCCATAGGGACTAGACATGACCGAGACATACAGCAGGACACAGATGTATCTTAGGTGTGTCTAACTGAACTACCTATCACACACTGATGGGGACCTGCAGCATGGCGTATTTCAGCCATGAAAGGTGCTGTGGACCTGGTGCTGGGTGCCCCACCTCAACCTCAGGGTGGGCACTGTACCCGCACAATGTGACTGTCTGGCTACTCTGTGGTCTGTTCCCCCTACAAGGCCGAGGTGCTGTGGGGGTGCATACCCGATCATGTGCCCATCTCTCGACTGCTGATTTGCATGTGCAGTGCATCATGGGTACGGGTGGGTTACCCCTATCCTGGTAACCACAGCAGACAGTTTGTGTGGTGACGTGCAGTCCTGCAGCCAGCCAGGGCTTTGTTCACATCCTTATAAGGTGTCCTATAGGGGACATTATAGGGTGCCTTGGTGGACAGTACACTTTATAATGTGCCCTATGGAGTGCATTATGGGGTGCCTTATGCAGCACCTTGGGTTATGCCACCGTGAGGGTGTGTTTGCTGGCAGCACTAATTAAAATACACGTCACATGCCTCAACAATCGCTACTTAAATGTAAAGGGTGCTGCCTCTGCCAGCTTTATACATTAGGCCCACTGGGGATTCAAACCCATGACCCCTGTACCATCAGTCAGTGTTGTAACCATTGTGCTACAGCTCTGTTTCTATGTTTGTATGCCTGCGCGCCTTCTTAAGATTAACGCGCGGTAACATGCCCTGTAGCACTCGTTCATTTATGGCGCTTTGTAACACGCGTTCTCGGCACGTTCTCGGAAACGATGTACCGCCCATGTCCTTATTTGGGGTTTCTGTCTTTACCGCGGCTCCTAACGCGAATCGCACTAACGCAGTTTAGTAAACATACCCCTATGTGCAAGAATTGAGGAAAACAGCTTATAATCCGCATTTAATAGCGAGATTGTCCTATAATTCTCTACTCTATGCAGATCCCTGCCAGCCTTTTCTAATACTATAATTGTTGCCTCATTAAAAGAACCTAACGAGGGTGCTTGAGCATGGAGGAGTTGAAAGTACATTAACAAATGGGGAGCTAGATCTGTCTCAAATGTTTGATAAAATTTAATAGGTATGCCGTCCGGGCCTGCCGCCTTGCCTGTATTCAAATCTTTTAGCACAGCTTGAAGTTCTCCTACTGAGATTTGCTTATCTAGCTCCTGAGCTTGCTGGACTGAAAGAGAAGGGTGTGGCAGGTAACGTGCCAATTCCTGAAAGGCTGCAGCTTTCCCCACCACCTCAGAGGAATAGCAAAAAGCTTTTGCTATATCTGTGGACTTCGTAAGGAGACCTTGATGCTCATCTCTAATAGCTTCTATTTTAGCTTTAGCAGCACGGGGCTTAAGGGTAGTAGCCAATAGGCCTCCTGCCTTGTTTTGCTCCCCATAATATCTCATACGCTGTGCGTGTACCATCTTCTCAGCTTCCGTACTTAATATTTATTTATTTTTATTTATTTATAGTCTCTTATATACCGCACTATTCAGCATCAGCGCGGTTTACAATAAACAAGGAGTTACACAATTCCACGGTACTTTGTGTTTACAGAAAAAACAGGAAATACAACTCGGATAACAGGGTAATTAATTAATATAACAGACATGATCTCATCCTGGCTTCAGTATTGTGTATGGGAGGTCTGTGGGGTGTCTGTATTGAATTTGTATGTTTGGAAGGTCTGTGGGTAGGTTGTGTTATCTGGATTGTTTAATGGATAAGACAAGAGGAAGAGGTAGTGTTTCAAAGCTTTTCGAAACTGCAAAAGGTCTGGTATTGATCGTATGTTTTGAGGAAGGCTGTTATTATGTTATTATACTATGTTATTATACTGATACTGCAACCGCTGCAAGCAGAGCAGGACACAGGGGTCAGATCTAGACTGCAACAATCTTTCACCAGCTTGGATTTGGGATTCTAACGTAGCCAACTTGGCTTTCTTTTGTCGAACTACATTGATGGAGCAACTACTGATCTTAGCCCGGATGAAGGCTTTAAAGGCCTCCCACCATGCCCATCCTGCAGTGTCTTCTGGTAGATTCACAGACTTCTTGATTATATCACAAAAGGCACCATCATCCAGCAGCATTCTTTGAAAGAACCAACCTGAGCCGGAAACAACTCTAGCCTCTGTTACAAGGGAGAGAGTTATTGCGGCATGGTCTGAAATGTGAATGCCGCAGATCCTTGCTTCCATAACCGATGCAACTAAAGATTTTGAAATAAGGAAAAAATCTATTTGCAAATTCGACCCACGGGGCAAGGAAAAAATGTAAAATCCCTCTCTGTATGATGCATTAAGCTCCATATATCCGTGCGTGTGAATGTAGCTGGTTGTTGATTCATGGTGAGCTAATTACAACGTGCGCTATCTACAATACTATGTACATTGGGGCTTTGGTTCTGTACTGTGATCTGGTCTCGATGGTATGTTGGCGAGGTGGGGTATAGTTTGTTGCACAGCTTATGTGACGTTACCAAAGTGCTCAATAAAGAGTGTTGTCTTTAGCAGCTTCCTAAAGTCCTTAATGTCTGCTGTTGCCCTTAGTTCATCAGGGAGTGCGTTCCAGATTGTTGGAGCCGCTTTTGAAAGGGCTCGTTTTTCGGTGTCTTTGCGTACTTTGTTGACATCATCAGGGGTGTTGACACGGTTAGATGTGCCTCTCCTCCTCGGTCATGTGCTGCTGTCGGGTTGTATGAGTGGGTGTAGGCTGAGAGCTGATGTGCGTTGTTTGATTTTGAAGATGTTTATGATTGTCTTGTATCTGATGCGGGCGCTGATTGGTAGCCAGTGGAGCTCTTTTAGGGTGGGGGTGATGTGTTCTTGTCTTTTGGTGCCGGTTATTATGCGTGCTGCTGTGTTTTGTGCCAATTGCAGTGGTCTGAGTGCTTGTTTTGTTAGGCCAAGATAGATTGGGTTACAGAAGTCTAGGATTGGGGTTATGAATGCCTGACATACTGTGCGGAAGTGTTCTTGAGAGAGGAGGGGCTTGAGGCATCGGACTAGTCTCATCCTGTGGTATGCATTCCTGGTGGTTCTGCTGATGTGGGACTGGAGGTTCAGTTCTTTGTCCAGAGTCACTCCGAGGTATTTCACTTCTGTTTGTATGGGTATGGTTGTGGTGTCTATCTTGATGTTGGAAGGAGGGATAAAGTCGGAGTTTCTTGTGATGATTAGAGCCTCGTTCTTGTTGTGGTTTATTGTTATGTTGTTGTCTTGAAACCATCTATTCATGTTCATTAGACATTCTGTTATCTTTGAGTAGTTTGGGTTGTCGAGGGTGATTGGCGTGTATATCATTATATCGTCCGCGTAGATTGTGTATCTTATCCTGTGTTCTTGGATGATGCTGCATATTGGCTGGATGTAGAGGTTGAATAGTAATGCTGATAGGGCGGATCCTTGGGGTACACCTTGCATGACCTTTATGGGTCGGGAAGTGTTGGGGCCAATTTTGACCTG
The DNA here is from genome assembly GCA_033557465.1 of Ichthyophis bannanicus. Taxonomy (NCBI): domain Eukaryota; kingdom Metazoa; phylum Chordata; class Amphibia; order Gymnophiona; family Ichthyophiidae; genus Ichthyophis; species Ichthyophis bannanicus. Next base: position 1,082,146,128 of record CM066032.1, read on the forward strand.
TATCTGTCTGTCAGTCAAGTAGGAGTGGAACCACCTCAGAGTGGCTCCATGTAGTCCGATGTTCTGTAGCCTTGTAAGTAGGATTCCGTGGTCCACTGTATCAAATGCTGATGAAATGTCGATGACGATCATGAGTATTCCGTTTTTGCTGTTGTTTATGAGGTGGAGCATATCGTCGAATAGGTATAGCAGGAGAGATTTGACTCCGTGGTTGGGGCGGAAACCGTGTTGGTTGAGGTCCAGTTGTGCGTGGTTGTCTATGTGGTCCTGTAGCTGATGATGTACTGCTTTCTCAATGATCTTAGCCAGTAGTGGGATGCTTGAGATAGGTCTGTAGGCTGCTGGGTTGTTCTTGTCGAGTGTTGATTTCTTTGGGATTGGTCTTATTGTGGCGAGCTTTAGCTGAACTGGCATGATTCCTTGGGTTAATGAGCTGTTTACCATGTTGTGTATGGTGTGGATGAAGCTTGACTTTGTCGCTTTAATCCATGTAGCTGGGCATGGGTCTGTTGGGGCCGTGCTTGTGCTGAGTGCGGTGATGATGTGTGAGAGCTGCTCTGTGGATGGGTTGCTGAATTTGTCCCATGTTTCACTCGAGGGGGTGGTTGTTTTAGGGCTTGTGTCTGTTTTCCGTTGTGGAGCTGAGTGGAATTTTTTTATGGATATGATCCGCAAATGCTTGTGGGTCTATTTGCACTTCGCTCTCGGTTTTCTGTTCTTTAGTAAGGGTTTTCACAATTTCGAAGAGCTCTCTCGGTTTATTGTTTGATTTGAGTATGATGTTGGTGTGGTATTCTCCCTTTGTTTGGTTGATGAGGTTGTTGTATTCTTTTTGTTTTGTTACGTATTGTGCCTGAGTGTTGGGTGACTTGGTTCGTCTCCATCGCCGTTCTAACTTCCTGAGTTCTCTCTTCTCTGTCCATATGCTTTTTGAATACCAGGGTGTGTGGTGTGCCTTAGTAAGGTGAGTTTTCCTGTGTTTGTATTCGGTGGGATTGGCAGCAGCATTGATGATACTGTTCCATCTTTTGATTTGATCATCTAGATCTTCTTCTTCCATGTTCAGGTGGGGTAGCGTGTCCTGTAAAAATTGTTCTCTGTCGAAGCATTTGAATCTTCTTTGGGTTGGTGGGTTGTCTGATTTCTTGTCGTAGTTTTGCCCTTGTGGTATGAGCTTTATTTTGATTATGTGATGGTCTGACCAAGGTACAGGGGTGACATTGGGCTTTGATATGTTACCGCTGTCCAATAGAGAGTTGGGTGTGAATATGAGATCTGGTAATGGTCCGTGTCTGTGTGTCGGGGTATTGATCAGTTGGGTGTAATGTAGGGAACCCATGGCTCGTAGGAAAGCATCTGCATCTTTAGTGTTAGTAGTTTTTAGGTTGAAGTCTCCCAGTAGTAGCAGGGTTTTGTGTTTTGTGTTGACGGCACAGACCTTTTGACAGATTGCAAGGGACCTGGAAGTCTGCTTTAGGTTTACTCTATCATGGTTGGTTGCAGAGCCTCGGTTAAGATGGTGATCCTCCCCTGGCTTCTATACCCGTTTCAAGTTTTGCCAGTGGAAGTGCCTGATAGAGAGCTGGATAAGTTGCAACAACAAATAATGAAATTTGTGTGGACATATGGGAGGCCTCAGACAGAAAAACATATTTTGCATGCTCATAGGAAGAAGGGTGGATTGGGGGTTCCTAACATGAGATGGTATTATGCCACAATGCAGGCAAGGGTGGCAGAATGGATGAACATGGATAGCACTAAACACTGGGTCCTGATGGAAAGGGATTTGATGGGGGTTCCAAATTTGGGTGGCCAACTGTGACTGCCACTAAGGTGTAGAGTTTATAAGGGAGAGATGAATTTGTATCTGGATCATACATTTAGATGTTAGGACAGATTTTTTCAGACTAAGGGTATGGGTTATTCTTCCCTATCCCCTATTGCGGATAGTGCTGCCTTTGAGGGAGTGGTAGGCTCTGGGGGTTTTAAGGGTTGGGGTTAGGGTGCTTACAGAGATTAGGGCAGTTGTTTGAAGATGGTCTGCTTCGATCTTTCTTGGAGCTGCAGGAGGATTATGATCTTCCCCAGTCTCAAGGCCAGCCCAACCACTAGGCAAACTACGTGGTTGCCTAGGGTAACAAACTCTGGAGGGCAGCAAAAGCGGCCTTTCAAAACTAAATAATAGATTTTAACAGCCAGAGGGGGTGTAAAGCTTGAGGTTGCCTAGGGCTCCAACACTTTAGACCAACTCTAGGTCCGGCCCTGCTCAAGCATATTATTATACTCAACTGGTGCATTGGGTTGAGGTGAAGAGTCAAGTGGCATGGAAAAATAATGCTCTTGAATATATGTGTGAGGAAAGGGCGGCCACCACTAGGTTAATCTCCGCTCTTTATTCTCATCTACAGCGAGCAGCCTTTCAAATAGGGAAGCCTAGGGCATCCTAGGTAAAGGAGCTTCAGCTTAATTACGCTGAGCAGCAGTGGGCACAAATTGAAAAGAGGCTAATGAAGAGTAAGTGGGCAAGAGAACGTTTATAACGTTCTGTATGGATGGCACATGATGCCGGATCACCTAGCTAAGGTGTTTCCGGGATCTTCTGCATTGTGCTGGTGACAATGTGGCCTGAAAAGGATGCTTGCCCATGTCTGGTGGAGGTGTCGCTGAGTTAAATATCATTAGAAGGACATACAATATAGGGTGCAGAGGTTGATGGGAAGGGTCATACCTTCAGACCCAGGGATTATTTGTTTAATAGGATTGTCCCAGGGTTGAAGGTCCTGCAGCTGGAACTGGTGAAGCACTGTATGAATGCAGCTCGGTTGACTTTAGCCTCGGCCTGGAGCAATCACAGTACGAATAGATTGGACAAGGGCACTTTGATATTTGGGAGCCCTTTATAAAGGTCTATGAAAGATGAATGTGCCTTTGAGGGGTGCATCTCTGTGGTAAGGAGATTGAGTTAAGTAAACAAAGGGGTACTAAGCTGTGGGAACGATTCCAGGATGGTGGGTTTCTGGACGGGGTGGATAAGGGCCTAGGGGGAGAAGGAGGAAGAGTTATACTTTTATTGTGAGTATAACTTGGAAAGATTAAGTGGTAAAGAAAGTTCTGGGTAATCTCTATTTGTAATGTTTTTGTTCTTCCCTGTTTTTTTGTCTTATGCGTTTAAACAAAAAAGGTTATAAAGATAAGGCTACACTGTGAAGTTAGCTGGTGAAAAGGTGGTCCACTCTTCCTAGTGGGAGATATGATACTGTAATGTACTGGACTCATGGTGTTTAATAAAGCCTTTGAAAATAAAAATATATTAAAAAAAAACTTTAGACAAAGGTGGGAGAGGCCAAGATGGTGGACGCATATGAACTGAGTGGTGTGCCTGCTGCATTGCTCCCATTTCTAATGGTTTCCTTCTGTCTAAATATCGCATAACAAGAAGGGCAAGCCACCAATGGCAATCGAGAAAATACTGCCGATCAAGGGGCCAATGGATATTTACGTTTGCCCCAGCAATGCAGTTAATCCTCCGGTGAATTTGCTGGTAATTGTGGGGGCAGAAGGAAGCTTTCAATGCTCCGTGAAGCATGACATCACTCTTAATCATATACCCCTGTGCAGCCCTCAGAGCATGACTCAGGGACTTTGGAGGCAAAGGCACAAGCCATAGAGGAGCTCATTTTGGGCGCCATGTCCATGCTCCCTTCATGTTACTCTCTGCGGTGGAGGTAGCTAAAAGATCTGTGGCCCAGGATGGCAAAATGGCTCTTTTGGAGTCTTCACCTGTACTATGTGTGGGTTTGGAGGAATTTTCCCTGTCTGAGCAACCCAGAGCTGCGATTTCTGTGCAGTAAAAGATATTGTTGGTGAGACCTTCACAATTTAATTTTGAGATACTGTGGGATGGACTATGTACCTTAGACTTATCTTTGTCTTCTCAGTTTGCCTCAGTTAAGATAACCTCTCACATTCTTCTCAAATTTTGGATCAGCATGGGCAAGATGTGGCCTTATTGCAGACAAGAGTCACTCATATTGAATCTAAATGCTCTGACTTAGCAGCTTTGCCTGGTACTATGGTGAATGATAAATCTGATGTTCATTGAAAACTGGAAGCCTTGGAGAACTCTGAGGAAGAGGAATCAGTGACAATTAAATTTCCCTCATGTTTCTATTATTTCTCCTCTGAATTTTTTAAGAGTTAAGCTGCATTAATTTTGACGATTCCACAAGAATCATTATCTCCACTTTCTAGAGCTTTCTATTTGCCTATGGCTAAGAAAAAGGAGACAGTGGCTTCTTCTGGTTTACAGCTTTCCTTTGATGCCTTGGATCTTACTGCTCTTGAAAAATCTACAGTGGAGCAAAAGGTGACAACCACTTTACTAATAACACCTTGGAGCCAGATCATGGTTGGCTTTTAAGACTATTCTTTAAGGATAAGGATGAGCTGCATATGGGCTTTTGTATTAGAATATATCCCCTGATATCTCACAGTTAACTCAAAAGCAAAGCAGGTCATTTTAAAAGGCTTAGTCATGATTTGGACATCAAAATCATGAACACGTCTTTGTAGCCATTCCACAAATTAGGTTCAGAGATGTCTCCGGTGCAGGGACATCCAAGTAGGAACAGGGATGTGGTGAAGACATGTTAGGGGAGTGGCAAAGTACTTACATATCCCTGTTCGATCTCAGAAAGATCGGAGACATTTGCAGGCACGTCAAAGTTTATACCTGTTACAATCATAAATAGGCTTCTGGAAAGTGCTTGTTGTCACCTTAAAACATCCAGAGTGTAGAGAAGAGGGAGAATTAGATGACTAACCTTAGATACAAAGGCCCACACTGTGATTTTTTTTTTTGCGGTTTAAACAATCTTTATTCAAAATAAAGTAAGCATACAAATCAAGTCCACATCAAGGAGACAGTCACCTGATTAATAAAACAAACAAAATTATCAAGGAAACAGGATCCCAAACTATATTAGCCCAATTAGCATGGAAAGAAAAGAAAAGTAATATCTCATGAAGATTCCTTACTGATCAGAAGCGCCTCAAGTTGGCCGACATCAAAGAAAACATACTTAATGCCCTCTAGCACCAAAATACATTTACAGGGATATTTTTAAAAAAACCGAAACCCCAATGGCTAGAGTCCGATCTTTCAAAGCCAAAAACGCTTTCCTCCGAACCTGGGTAACCCTACTCACGTCCGGGAATATTTGTATACAATCCCCACAAAAAGCCTGATTTTTCTTTTTAAAGTATAAACTTAAAATCAAATTCTTATCCTGTAGTGAAATAAAGGAAACAATCAAGGTAGCACGCTGGGGAATTAAATCAATAGATGATTCTAAAAACTGAGAAACGTCTAAGGACTCAACGCCATTGGAATTCCCTTCCTGTACAATATCTGGAGAAGAAGTCTTAACAGAGGAAAGTGCAGGAATATAATAAAGTGAAGAAAATTTAATGGAACCCACATCATCAATTAACAAAATCTCCTTAAAGTATTTTTGTAACAGAATTAATGAAGCAAGATAGTGAGTACGAGGAAAATTTAAAAAACGCAAATTTTTTGAACGATTAGTATTCTCAAAAGCTTCTAACTGATGGTGGACTAAAACACTATCCTTAATAGAAGAAGAAGCAGCAGCCTCTAGTACTGTAAAACGACCCTCCAATTTAATCAAAGACTTGTTACATTTGGAATACAATGCCTCATGCTCAGAAAGCTTCTGTACCACTTCCGCAGAAAACCGCTCTATTTGGGAAAAGGAAGCACGGAAAGATCCTTCCATACGCACTACCAACTCCCAAATATCTCTTAAGGAAACCTCAGCAGGTGCAGTTACTTCCAGTGTCCCAGGGGAAAAAACCACCAGAGAGGGCATCTTTACCTTCTGTTCTCCCAATGCCATTAAAGATGAGGCTTCCTGATCGCAACGAGGATTTTCCCCGGCTCCATCCTCCCGGACAGAAAAATCCTCCAATACCTCTTTCTTTCCGGGTTGGACAATCCCCAGCATAATAGAGGAAGAATCAGACACTGTACTCACAGACTCCCTCGACTGATCTTTCTCCATGGAAGAAGCTCCAGGACCCAGAAGATGTCGATCCATGGGGCCAACAGTTTTTCCAACCTTGGCAGGGATTGCTGGAAAAAACCTTCTTCCTCCGTCTGCCCATGAGACCGTGTAGAAAGCTCCTCAAAGCTCGGAAGGGGCTCCAAAGGGGCGTGGCCTGCCCCTTTGGTCACGCCCCTTCGGGCACGCACCCACGGGTCGCGTTCCGCGATGGGCCGAGGCTGAAATACCGGCCCAAAGGGGGTGGGGTCTCCAAACTCCTCCTCCACCCGAAACGCCGCACCGGGATCCAAATCAGCAGCAGGTAACTTGTCTCCCCACACTGTGATTTTAACCCTGACCATTCTGCTCTTAAGCCACTACTCTATGCTATTGGACATCTTGGATATGAAATTTTATCCCAGCGGCATCTATATAGATGTTTGATACACATGCATATCAGGCACATCCATGTTTCCGAAATCATGCCTGAACTTGCACCTGCCTGCTTTTATTTTCCTGGTGTTCTGGCTTTGACGTCCCAGATTGCACTTGGATGTCCCATTGTGAAATGTGCCTCATAGGCAACAATTCTTCTTATTGAGGCCTAAGATTCAACAACTAGGTAATTTTTTTTACAATACCCATGTAAATGTCTGGGGACAAGGGGTTAATTATATCTTCTTTGAGCCCAGTAATCTTATACAGTTTATTATGAATAAGAATTTAGAAATTCCAAAACAGGCCCTGCTGCATAGACATCATGGAGCAGTATAGACCAGATAAAGGAAAAATGTTGCACTCTTCATTTGTCTATTTCCTATGAATATCTTCCTTTAACATTGGTTTTGGGCCTCTCCCTTAATTCCGGGCTAGTGAAATTTATTCTTTATTCTTTTGATTAAATTCTTCTGTATTGTTTACTTGGGATAACTTCTTTTCTGTTACAAGAGTGATTTATTAATATTTAATTTTCTAAATATTCAGAAATAAAATTTAAAAAAAATCATAAAAACGGTTTGCAACAATTTCTGGAGGAAGAATCCATAAATCATTATTAAAGTACTGTAGGTCTGCGGAAAGACACTGCTTATCCCTTCGATAAGTAGCATTGAATCTATCTACTGTTTGGGATCCTGCTAGGTACTTGTGACCTGGATTGGCCATAGGGCTGTACATGGCCAAATGAAAGTTTGGTCCATTGCTGGTTTCAAACAAAGCTTTCTTAACTTTTGGGCATTTTTCTGTATTCATTTTATTTATTTGTTTTTTTGTGTAGGTATGCATGCTAGAACTTCGCAATATGCACAAATTGATTGCCATCTGCTTAGAGCTGTAAATGTGGAATAGAAAGCATTTTTAAATACATAGTGGGGACAAGTCATAGAAAAGCAGCTTACTGAAACTAATTCAGATTGTATCTGCACCTCTTCCTTTCCATACACAGCATGGCAAATTTGCAGAATGCTGTATACCAGGAAAGCTGCAGTCACGGAGAATCTAGCCATCCATAACGTGACATTTAATGCAGGCATCAGAAATGTAAAAGTAACATATTTTCCTCATTGAGAGGCACACATTCTGGTGAACCGTGGTTAAGAAAAAGTGCAGTTAAGAAAAATGACTTTGAAATCAGTTGAAAATGCCATCTCTTAATGACGGCTAATGCCAGATGGAGAAAGAAAAGGATCTTTAATCCAAAATCGCTAACAAATTCAGGAACATTTGAGAGCTTCTCTCTAGAAAACACGAGGGCTTTCTGAGTAGAATTGTATGCATTAGTTGGGGAGATAGACTCCAGAATTTCCTTTCTGCCTTACCTCCAACTAAAAAAGATTTTGAGAATGTGCAGTAGCCTGGACATTTGCTCTAGACTGTGGGGTTTTCGTACTCACCAACTCCATGATTTCTTGGGCTTTCTAATCCAACTTTAAAAGAAAACTCAGAGCCAGCTACATCGATCTACTTTGATGCTAACATTTTTTTTTAATTATCAAGATTTTATATAGCACATACAAAATGAACTTAGTGCTGTAAAGAGGGAAATGGTGGGCAGTCCTTAGAATTTACAAACTAGGCAAGTCAGACCAACCGGACACACAATAAAAAATAACTCGGAGTATGGCTCAAGTGCAATGCTGGGTTTGTAGATATTTATGAATAGCTTTACTGCTTTATCTATTGCTATTTAATGATAGTAAGGCATAGAATATTCTATGTACCTCACTCTGTAATAAGCTGAAAAATACAGTGCTTGGGAAAATCATCGCTCTGCTAATTATTTGGCAAGTTTTGTTCTGTAAAGATAAAGTTTATTTTGACCCTGTCAATTCGCAGGTAGAGCAACAAAGTCTTACCCAAAAAGTACAAACTTCAAAGAATCAGGAACTGCTTGGCTTCAGTGAGTCTGGACGGCAATAGGAAGAAAGCTTAAATGACCTGCCTTCTGGTAGCTACCACAGCTTTGCTCCTGACTGTACAAAAAATGTGGTTTAGTTAATGGGGGAGCGCAATATGGGCGATGCCACTTTTTCTCTGTGATTTACAATATGTCTAATGAGCAAATGCGATGAAGAGGTTTGTTGTCTACCATAAAACCAGATGGATGTAAGCAGTGATTAGAAGTAATTAACTCTATGCAGCATTAAATAACTTTCCATCATTAATGTACATTTTTTCCACCTCATTAGAGGTACGGAGAAGAACATGAGGTAAAGAGCACTCCATCTGAATTTCAGATATGCATATGTTTTGAAAGGGAGGGGAGCACCTAGCAAGTTTGTGAGGAAAGAAATAAACACCATTTGTACAAGCATAGTCAGGTTTCCAGGACATATGAGCACGGGACACGTCCAAAAATTATATCTTGAACAAACATAACCATTAATTTTCATTGCACTGAGCTAATTTATAAACTCAAAAATAAAATAATAAGCCAAAATAATGACATAGTCAGCATAGTTTACATATGCCCCCAAAATATCCATTGACAGCTTCTATTAATTTGATTCATAATATGAGCATTAAGGGTCACAGTCAGAGATCATTTTGATTCCTCCTTAGGTGGTTATTCTTAGTGGTAGCAGAGTACGAGCGCCGAAGAGAGGAGCAGGCTGGTGTACAGTGCTTTGAAATGAGCAAGATGTTAACCAATTTTATTTTTAATCTTTCCTTTTACAGAGAAGAGAGCCATTCAGGCATTACATCTCCTGAATTTTCCTCGCCTCTTTCAGGGAAGCATATTGGCGCAGAGCTTGCCAGCTGTCTGCTTCCTTCGCCTTCTGCTGCCATTATCGTGAGGCACCACCCCACCTTCTGGACCTGCAGCTCATGTGTGTGTGTACAGGGAGGGGGGTAGGGTTCACCAGCTATCTTCTTTGCATACACGACACATGCACGGGGGAGGGGGGGAGAACACATCAGAATGGACAATGTAAATAACTGTACAGTATGTGTACATAATGAATTATTAGAAATGCTTCACATTCCAAACAAGTCTGACCACATACCAATACCGATCGCTTCCTGAAAAAGTATAGCCTTCATTCTGTGCAATATTATAAGCAACATTACGCCTGCCAGACATCTGTATTTATGAATACCACATATCAGGAAATTCAAAAGAGCAGGGCTTTTGCCTGGTCTGGGATATGCACAGTTGTAGTCTTATTTAATCCTGTGTAACCCATGGTCATTTTAAAAGCCTGGTATGGAAATAAAGGCTTCTTGCAACTCTGCGAGAGTAAACAACTGCAGCGGGGGCAGAATGTTTGCAGGGAAAAATTAGGAGAATCGAGTATTTTGAAATGATTCGCATAATTTACAGGACAGCAGTGTAACAAGAGATTCCAGTTTAAGGCTGGTGCACTTTAAGTTTAATGAGAAATGTGGCAAGTCAAGTTTCAAGAGAGGAGAGCAGAGGATATCTGCGTAAATTAGAAAACACCACCCAGAATTTCAAAAGCAGAGGAGATCACCTGGTTTATTTTATTTTTGATCCCACTCGTTGATTTTGGAAAGCTTGAGCCCTTCCCTATCCCTTCTTAAGGGCCAGTACCTGCACGACAGAGGAGGGATGTGAGTCCTTCAACGGCAAGAGGAACAAAGCAGAAGAAGAAGAAAAGAGAAAAGGAAAAAATCATTTAGGACAGGAGAAGAAAGATAGAAGAGGTACAAGCAGGAAGCTGTGAAGTACATAAGAGCTAAGATGAAGATGCAAAAAACAGAAAGATCAGAAGACAAATCCTGAAAAATTATTAAATATTCAAGGATATAAGAGGAAAATGAGGAAGTACTGAAGAGTAGTAAAAATAAGAGAAAAACTAGAGGTGAAACAAAAATCAAATGGAAGATCCTAAGATTCAAAACCAAAGTTTCAGTGAATACAATTTTATTTATATGATAGATATTAAAACTATGTAGGAAAATTTGCATGGAAGTAGGGAGAAAAGCTGCAAAGCCATTTCTGCAAGTAAAGTAGTGCTTTACACTCAGAAAGAAGTTTTTTAAAATTGCTTATCAACACGTGGCTAGAAATACAGGCTGAATGTGCAGACTTTTACCCATAGCAAGCAAAGCTGTTCTCGGGAGAGGGCTTCAGGTAAGGATTTCACTTGTACACATACTTCTGAAAATTTAAGCATATGTGAATAAATTAACCCAGAAAATTTATGCACCTCCAAGAGCCAGAGGTAAGTGTAGAGCAAGAGTACTTTTTTTAAAATCCAGCTAAGTCCACACACAGAAACATGAGCATATTTTTAATCTGTGCACAGCTACCAATTTACCCCACAATCAGCATATGCCGACAAAAACAGACCTTTTCTATGATGTTAACAATATGGAGCTGAGCACCTCATTGTCTTGCTACTAACTGTCTGTTGTGTCCCGTAGAAGACTGAGAAAAAAATCAGATCTTCTCCTGCCTCCCACATTTCATATGTTCAAATCGGAACAAAATAAGAAGTTACCAGGATACCAGGTAGATCACTTGAAAATCGACATAACATTTTCACTTAAGGGTGACACAAATTAGTAGTGCAAAGATTTTTCCCTATGAGCCCCAGTGATCTGAAAGAGATTATTAGATTTAATGATTAGATCAAAGGGTTTATGGGTATCAGGACTGAGGAGAAGGCCAGATTTGGGTACATCCCTTGAGCTAATTTCATAAAACGTAGCCCACTTCATTGTTTTAATTACTATTTCCAGAATGAGGGCTAGCAGGCAGCATCGGGATTATTGTATTTTTTTCTCTAAGAAAATGTTATCTTAGTGCAGAGTCCTGTCATGTGCTACACTTTCTGAACCCGGAAGAAATAACATAAAAACACGCAATGCAACATTTTTGCATATGGTATGGTTGTTTAAGATTTTCTCTTTCTTTCTTTTTAATTAACACTATTTCCATGTTTCTTCTCCTACATATAATGTTAAAAAGGGCATTATAAAGTAAATAAGCAGGACCAAAATAACCTCTAAATGCAGAGCAATGTCAACAATTACCCATTGTTGCTTTCAATGCAAATTAATGCTAATCTATTTTTGTGCAGCCTGGATGATAATGTTCTGTGCAATTTTTAGCTGACAGACATCCATTCATAGCAATACATTCTAGCTCTATGCTCTACATAATTACTAACATACTGTTATCTGCCTTATAGCCTATTTTTATTGTACTTTTTAAGTTCAATCAGCCCTTATTTTTCCTAAGCAAATTTGGTAAAGGTGCCTTTCCCATAGCAATAATGAGTCCAATAAATCAAAGGCTTTCTCAAATTCCAAGCCCATAAAGAAAACCTTTGATACATCAAGCAAACGGCTCCCAAGAAATCAAACCAGTGATCCATTTAGCCTAGTTAGAAAATAGTATAACTTAACAGCCCAAGCACAATTCTTGCTAGAGTGCAAGGCTTTAAACTTCTCGTAAAATCAAATGAATCATGTATGAGTGTTTGCACCCTTATTCCACACCAAGTTAATTTAGAAAGCATAATATAAATATATGCATGCACACATTGTGTATACGAGGGAGGGGCTGATAAGTCTCTGGCTTTGTAACGAAACAGAAAGCTAGGAGCATGCTTCAGTTCCGTAGGTCCGAACGATCTCTCTGCAGTTTCGGTTTTATTTTGTACCAAATAAAAAGCACAGCAGTTTTCAGAGATGATAAATGATTTATTGAATGATTGAAGCCTGACTTACATGTCGTACTAAAGTCGCCAGTTTGTTCTACTAAAGAGACTGATATTTTAGCAAAAATCTAACAGAATTAAAGAAGTTATAATTGACCAAAAAAAAGAACAAAAAGGTCTATTAAGCTAGAAGCAACTGGAGATAGCGGGTTTGATAAACATAATGCCACATATAAAACTGTATTTAGTAGGCATTTATAGGTGGGGTATTATTTTTGACCATATGTGAGATATTGTTTTCCTGCACAGGTTCATAAGAATTTTATAAGGACATGATTATTGGCACCCTTATCAACAATTCAAATCAGTTTGAACAGAAGAACCATATTCCCATTGCAGTAAAATTAGATGCACCTGATGCACCTGTGATCAATTGTCAGTATTCACATGACTTGAATCAACCAATGAATGATGGTTCTAATGTTTAAAATGGCCACATTCATTCCCTGTTCCATTTTCACAATGGCAAAGAAAAGAGAGCTGCCTGAGTCCATCAGAAAAGCCATTATCACCAAACATCAAACTTCAAAAGGTACAGGGTGATCTCCAAAGACCTTGGGATTCCTGTCTACAGTTCACAATGTTATTAAGACGTGTTCTGCTCATGGAACTGTCAAGAACCTCCAAAGACGTGGTGGAAAGAGGAAAATTAGTCCAAGAGGTTTTTGAAGGTTAATGCAAATTGCTGGAAAAGTACCATGTACAACATCTAAAGAGCTTAAAGCTGACCTGGAGCAATATGAAGTGATGGTTTCAACCCACACCACATGCTGTGCACTAAACAAAGAAGGACTTAATGGACGAAGGCTAAGGATGACCCCACTGCTCAAAGACAGACATGAAAAGGTATGCCTGATCTTTGCCCAAACCCATCTTGAGAAAACACAATCCTTCTGGGAAAATGTTCTGTAGACTGATGAAACCAAACTTGACCTCTTTGGCAATGCAGAACAGCAATACATTTACAGGCAAAGAAATGAAGTTTATAAGGAAGAACATCTGTTTCCTGCAGTTAAATATGGTGGAGGTTCCATAATTTTGTGGGGTTGTTTTGCTGCCTCAGGAATTGGAGGCCTAGAACATATTATAGGCATCATGAAGTCAGAGGACTACCAAGGTATTTTATAACGAAATGTGCTACCTAGTGTCAGAAAGCTAGGTCTGGGTTGAAGGTCATGAGTCCTCCAGCAGGACAATGACTCAAAACATACATCCAAAAGTACAAAAAAATGGTTAAAAAGGAAACAATAAACTGTTTTAAACTGGCCAGCAATGAGTCTTAATCTCAATCCAATCAAGATTGTTTGGAAAGAGCTGAAATTTGCTATTGGAAAAGGAATCCTGGAACATTCATGAACTGGAACAAATCACAGTTGAAGAGTGGGAGAAACTACCTGCAGACAGATGTAATGAAATTTGCAGATAGCTACAAGAAACATTTGGAGGCTGTCATCACTGCCAAGGGCTGTGCAACCAATTAGTGAAGGGTGCCATTTATCCTGTCCAGATCATATTTTGGGGGTTTTTCTCAGAAATTACCACATCTAAGTTGTACAGACATATTTTTTTGGTGTATACCTTTGAAAATAGTATTAAAATATTATGATGACATACAACTGGAATATTTCCAATTATTTCTCAAGTTATTGTACACAACATACCTAAAATACAAGGGAGCAATAATGTTGACCACAGCTTTATACATAAACATGTAATATAGAGGGCAAGATTTACTAAAGTGCACTACCCCATTAACATGCAATTACCACAGCTGCCATTTTATGCATTAAGGTCCTAAATTTTGTCAAGAGGCTGCCTATATGAGAAGTCAAAAGTGCCCAATATAAACCTCTTTTTTTAAAGCAACATAAGCACCTATGTATCTTTATAAAACTGGCATCCGGAACAAGCCACTATAGTATGCAAACACCTCCAAAACTGGTGTAAAAATGCACATGTACTCTATGCCTAAACCAACATATATTATAAAATGAGTGTTCACATTGCAAGTTTGTTCCTCCTCCATGCAAACTATGGCTGCAGGAACATACTCACGTAGATCATATGTAAAGAGGCACACACTTTCTGTGTGTATATTTTATGCATAGATCTGTATGAGAAAAAGCTTTAAAAATTTCCTCAAACAGCTTTAGCATGTGCTAATACAATAGCTCACTTTATTTATTTTTGTGTGTTTGTTTGAAGCATTTCTAGTCTGCATTATCTAATATTCTAAGATCGTAAAGCATAATCACACATAAAAATCAAAAACATAATACAGCATAAATATAGTAAATACATAACATCAGGGCTGGCCCCATAGTTAATTCAAGGTGTTGGCACCCTAGGCAAACCTTAAGCCGTATTCCACCTCTAGCTCTCAGAATCTATTGCTTAGCTTTGAATGCCCTGATCTTTGCTGTCTCCCAGAAGCTGCCGCCTAGTTTACCTGATGGTAGGCCCGACACTGCATAACATAAATTAAGACCAACAAAACCTAATGGATCATCTTGTCATAGATCAAATATGTGATGTACACAATGCAAGAAAGCAACAAGCATAAAATACAGTAGCTGAGATTAGTACCAAATGCCCATATAAACAGTCATGCTGCCCAAACTGTAGATATACATATCACACACACATATGCACCCACACACACACACATGTATATATAAAGTAGTAGTTTCTTCCTTCTTTTCAAAGAAAGTTAAAAATTCCTTACATTTCCTACAAAAGGAAGTCAGTTCATACACAGCAATATCAGAAATATCCATGTATAACATTAGCTGTTAAGTAACATAGCAACGTAATATAACATAGTAGATGACGGTACATAAAGGCTAATATGGTCCATCTAGTCTGCCCAGTATGGTGGCTAGAGTGATTGTGTCCATCGTTCCATACAGGTCACCGCCTCTTTGATGAACTGTAAAAATCATTTAAGTTTACTTTGATTCTATCCTCTTGCTGCATAGGGATCCTCTCTGTCTGTCCCATACCTTTTTGAATTCCGTCACTGTTTTTGCCCCATCACCTCCGTCGAGAGGCATCTTGACAATCCATCACCTTTTCAGTGAAAATGTATTTCCTGATGCTTTTAAATTTACCTCCTTCCAGCTTTATTTTATTGCTCTCTGGTTTTACAGCTTTCCCATCCTTGAAAAAGGTTTGTTTCTTCATTAATACTCTAAGTATTTGAACATCTGTATCAAATCTCTCCTGTCCCTCCTTTCCTCTAGGATGTACATATTTAGGGCTTCAAGTTTCTTCTCATATGGCTTCTGGAGAAGGCTCCAAATCAATTTGGTCGCCTTCCTTTGAATCAGTTCAAGTCATTTCTATATCCTTTGTGAGATGTGGGGCCCAATTCAGAGAGGAGAATATCCGGGCTGTCTAGACATCCCCGAGGAAGATGGGCCAGTTAGGACCCGATTCTGGACCCCGGGAACAAAACGTTCCTGTGGTGCACAGAATCAGGCCCATAGACGGCCCAGCGTGCTCCTGCTGCCTGCGGGGACATCCACCCTGCAGGCACCCCTGAATCCCGCTGTTTAGGCCCCCCTCTTCCCCACCACCCAACCCATGGCTGGCCTGCCGGGGGGGGGGGGAGATCCCCAGACCTGATTGCCAAGTTGGTGCTGCTTATTCCACCTTCAAGGTGGAATAAGCAGTACATCCCCTTTGACCCAACAGGTCATACAGGGCTGTGACCTGAATCGGCCCTGTATGTCCTGCCAGGCTGGCCTACCCCCGCTCCGCCCAGATCCTGCCCCCTCCCACCCCCCACCAGCTCTGCCCATCCTGCTGCTCAGGACGTACAGGGAGAGTCAGGAGGGGGAATCATGCCTGGACAGCTTGTGGGGTTGTGCGTCCCACCAGAACGTGCAGCCCCGCAACCCGCATCCCAGAATTGGGCCCATTGTTTCCGAAACTGAACACAATACCCTAAGTGACCAATGACTTTGTACAGGGGCATTAATAACTCCTCTTTTCTGCTGGTTATTGATCTATATGCAACCTAACATTCTTCTGGATTTGGTTGCTTCCTTGTCACATTGTTTTGCCACTTTGAGATCCTCAAACACTATCACCCGAGGTTCCTCTCCTGGTCCATGCACACCAACCTCTCACCCCCTATCGTATACAATTCCTTTGGATTTCTGCATCTCAAGTGCATGACTCTGCACTTCTTTGCATTAAATCCTACCTGCCAAGCCTTAAACCATTTTTCTAGTTTTTGTAGATCTTTCCTCATGTTATCCACTCCCTCTGAGGAGTCTTCTCTATTGCAAATCTTTGTGTCATCAGCAAAAAGACAAACATTTCTCTTCAATCCTTCAGCAATATCACTCACAAAGACATTAAACAGTACCGGTCCCAGGAGCATTCCCTGAGGCACACCACTAATCACCTTCCTTTCTTCTGAGTAAATTCTGTTTACCATCACCTTCTGTCAATCAGCCAATTTCTGATCCAGTTCACTGACAGAGGACAGAAGGTGGTGGTCAGGGCTGGCACTACCATTAGACAAACTAGGCAGTTGCCTAGAGCACTGGCCCTCTGGGACATCTGCTGTCACCCTTCTCCAGTACCGACAGCGGTGGCAATAGTCGCAAAAAAACCCATGGCACTTACCATCAAGCTTCGGAACCACTTCCCGGGAAGTCTGTATCGAGAGTCAGAGAGGGGTGGAAGTAGACATCCCTGCGGTGCTGAAGCTTGAAGATAAGCTCCGCAGGGCTTTTTGCAGCTATTGCCACCACTGTTGGTCCTGGAGAGGGGCCGCAAAGCTGGCAATGGGTGCTGCGGAGGGGCATGCTGTGGGGAGGCACAATGTGGGGGAGGGGATGCAAGGGATGAGGTTCATGTAAGGTGCCTCATCTCCTTGTGTTGGCCCTGGCGGTGGTAAACAGAATTCACTCAGATGAAAGGATGGCGAATAGTTATTTCCATTCTTCTGTTTTCTGTAATTGGAAGAGATGGGCAGTTTCAAGAAAAATTCATTGATTTACCTCTAACTGAGTTAAAATTTAAAGCTAAACTTGGAAGTCAGTGTACTGAATGAAGCGTGCTAACATGTTTCAGTGTAGCACATGTTAGAAATGCAGTTAGCATGCACAGTCTAATTTATGTGTTAACATGTGCGAGATTCCTAATGCTAGATTCTGACGTGCTAGATTCTTAATGCAAAAACTCTTCTGAGGTAATGAGGTGCAAAACTATGATTAATTATTTTGCTTTGCAAACTCTACGGTCCCTACAACTCAAAGTGATCTACAGATACTTACATACAAATCCATAGCACACATGTCCCTAAAACAATGAAGGAAAATATACAATAACATAATACCAAAGACAAGCTTTCCGCTCATTCATTCAGGAAAAGCCTAAGAGAATGGCCATGGCTCCAGAAACAAGTCATCCAACAGTCTTAAGGACATAATAACTCATTCCATAACTTTAAAACCTAGGGGATGGTTACTAACACGCGTTAAGAGAATAATGTACATTTGCCAAATAACATGTTAAATGACAAAATGTTGTTATTTTACATTTACATGTGTTATTTTACCACAACGCAAGCTATAGAGCTGAGGTCCAAAGCATGCAAATGCATACAAAGCACTTCATTCTTTTGCAAATAGAATAATGCAGCTTGAGGTTTATTTTGCTACCGTGTTATACCTAGAAAAATAACCTCAGCTTTGAGCTGGCATTATTTTCCCTCCCTGGGAGCATCAGCCAACTGATTAATGCATAGTCCAATGCTCCTGGGGCAATCTTCAGGCATCTGATGCTTTTTAAATTTCACGCCCAGCCTTATCACCCCATCAACAAGGATCTCCCCAGTCACACCAAACCTCACGCCCCTATAAACCCTGCAATAAATACCCTGCTACCCCCTTTTATCCCCCAAGAACCTCTCTCACCCTGAAGTAGCCCTCTAGCCCCTCAAGACACTATCCCACTGCCCTAACCCCCTCCTGCCCCCCTCTGATCACCTGGGCCTATCAGTAGGGGGCAGGAGAGATCCCTAGTAGACTTCCGTCATCAAAATGCTGGCAGTCAACACCTAGCGGTCGCTTCACAAAAGCAGAGAAGAATGATAGCAGATAAAAACCATACAGCCTATTCAGCCTGTCCATTCACAACAACTAAGCTCTATTATCCCTTCCTTTCCCTTAGAGATCCTCTGTGCCTGTCTCATGCTTTCTTAAATTCATGTACACTCTGCCTCCACCACCTCTGATGGGACACTATTCCATGCATCCACCATTCTTGTCATAAAAAAATATTTTACTATTGAGTCTATCCTCTATTACTTTCATCCTATGCCCCTTTGTTCCAGAGCTTTCTTTCAAATGAAAGAGGCTCACCTCCTGTACATTTTTTTAAATTTATTATTTATTGAATTTTGTACAAACCATCAAGACATAATCTCGAGCAGAAAAGAAATACAATGGGGAAATTATACATCAAAGTACATACAAAAATATAGGAAAATAACCCATAGATCTCTTGCAGTCCACATATAGGGTAGGAGAGGGAACTAACAAATGCCTAAGGCAGGAGAACCTCAGGTTTAGCTAAGGAAACTCATAACAATATAAGGAAATTAGAATAGTCGCTGAGATTCTCAAGGCAATCATACTAGAGAGAAGTTATTTAACAACATTGCTCTGGCACAGAACTATTTGATAACTTGGCATTAATGAAGATAACAAGATCAGCAGGTTGAGAAAAAACATATCTAATAGCTTTATATACCACTAAACATTTGCAAGGGAATCTTAAATAAAAACACCGTCCCCCCCCCCCCCCCCAATCTGCAACACTCCCGGTTTAAGTAGGAGGAATTGCTTCCTCCTCTTTTGCGTCTCTTTGGTTAACGTTAAGAAACATGGAAATTATATACCCACAAAAAGTTTCCAATCTCCTCTTGAAGAACATTTTAAGTGACCAATGTACAGGAGACCAACAGCATAGAAGAAATATAAAACTCAACACCGGACCCCTCTAACAACTCAGACGCATTTAAAACTTCTAAGTTAGAATCCTCTCTTGAAGTCGCCGATTCTTTTTTCCCCGTAAGGAGATAATAAACCTTTGTTAGAGGTGGAATTAGGTCTGTAGGAACTCTTAAGACTTCAACCAGGTATCGCTTGAACATATCAAGGGCCGAAACGCCCCTAATCCTAGGAAAATTCAGGACCCTCAAGTTCATAGCTGTCACTGCATTTTCCAAGACCTCCAGTTTATACCGAAGAGCCACATTATCTTTTAAGCAAACCAAATTTAATTCAGAAAGTCTTACCAACTGACTTCCATGATCTTCCACTTGCAATTTAACATTGTCCAGATTACTCACAGTAGAATCAATTCGGACCAAGTTCTCCTGAATCCTGGTGGAAAGAGCCAAAGTTTGTCTGGTCACCACATCGGAGAGTGAAACAATCGCTTCCCAAATCACTTCCAAATTGAAAGCCTGTGGTCTAGCAGGCAAAATAGACAGTGGAGTAGAAATTGCAGCAGAAGAAAACTGAGATAGAATCCCTTCAACTAAAAGATTGCTGGCCAATGAAGATTCTGCCTGCCGCGGGGTACCCAGAACCTCCCCAGAACCACCAGGGGTTGACTGGGCCAAGACACCTGCAGTATCCCCTCAATTGGCAGCCTGCCTCTCCCTGACGAATGAGGAAGGTAGCACCTGATCTGCAGGGGTGAGGCTCAGAGGAGCAGGGCATAGCGGCGGCGTTAACTCGTCAAGAGAAAGTGAGGTCTCAAAGTCTGAAGTTGGTGGCAAACTCTCCTCTGTCACTGCAGCCAAGCCGGAACGAATCTCCTGTTTCTTTGCCTGAGTGATTTAGATAAAACGATCCATCAGACCGCATGTAGAAGGCGGGGGCTCCGTTTAGGCATCTGGTGAGGAGGACATCTCAGCAGCCATCTTGATTGACCTCCTGTACATTTAGGGGGTTATTCTGTGCCACGACTAGCAGGGATGGATGACTCAATGGGAAGTCCATCCCCGCTATTCGAGCCTTCCCTGTGCCTCGACTAACTTCCCTGCCAGTTGTGCGGGGAAGTTAGATGGGGGCAAGGAAGGGAGGGGAAGGGGCAGCTCGGGAGTGGAGTCTGGGCAGAGACTGGGTGGTTGCTGGCCCTCAACATACAGGGCCGATTCCAATGTTGGCACTGTATGTCCAGGACCAGCGACATGTGCAGAGAAGTTATTCCACCTTCGAGGTGGAATAACTTCCCTGAACGTTTTTATTTGGGATAGCCGGGGCGCGAATGGGGCAGATGGTGCCGGAGGACATTCCCCGCAGCCCGACCCTGGCCTTAGGAGGGCAGATCGGGGGTCGGGCTGCAGGGAATACTCTTTACTTTGTGGCGGCTGGCATTGAGGCTATTCAATGGAGCCGCGGTGCCATGGCGTCATGTTACCATGGCACCGCAGCTCCATTGTACAGCCTTGACTGAGTTAGCCAGGGACAGTCCTATACGTGCAGGCCGGACCGAATTGCAGTCCCAGCTTGCACATGCAGGACTGTTCGCAATTCTGATCCCGCTAGCAGGGCCGGCCCGTCCATTGAGTAAGAATGTTTTTTGCACAGGGCCCTGCGTTTCAGGGGGCCCCGCGCAAAAAACATTCTTCATCATTCCAAGTTAAAAAACAAAACAAAACAAAACAGCTGCATCTGATCAGCCCCGGCGGGATTAACAGAGCCGCGAGAAAGGAAACTCTCGCGGCTCTGAAAGAAGCCCGCGTTCGGGGATTCAACGCTAGCCTACAGGCAGGCTCTGCCAGGCAGGCGGGGGGGCCCTGCGGCGGCACTCTTGATGCTGCCACGGCAGAAGCAGCTGTTTTTTTTATTTTTTAATTTGGGATGATAGGGAGGAAGGGGGTTTAGGACTGGTAATGGGCTCGGGGGGGGGGAGGCTAAGACTGGAAGTGGGCTGATGGGGGGGTTAGGACTGGTAATGGGCTATGGGGGGGCTGACTGGAAAAGGGCTGATGGGGGAGTTAGGACGGGTAATGGGTTATGGGGGGGCTAAGACTGTAAGTGGGCTGATGGGGGGGGTTAGGACTGGTAATGGGCTATGGGGGGGCTGACTGGAAATAGGCTGATGGGGGAGTTAGGACTGGTAATGGGTTATGGGGGGGGCTAAGACTGGAAGTGGGCTGATGGGGGAGGGTTAGGACACGTAATGGGCCATGGGGGTGTGCTAAGACTGGAAGTGGGCTGATGGGGGAGATAGGACGGGTAAGGGGTGAGGGGGGGGGGCAAAGACTGGAACAGTCATGATGGGGGAGGGGTCGGACTAGTAATGGGCCATGGGGTGTGCTAAGACTGGAAGTGGGCTGATGGGGGGTTAGGACTGGTAATGGGTTATGGGGGGGCTAAGACGGGAAGTGGGCTGATGGGGGAGGGTTAGGACACGTAATGGGCCATGGGGGTGTGCTAAGACTGGAAGTAGGCTGATGGTGGGGGTTAGGACTGGTAATGGGCTATGGGGGGGGCTGACTGGAAGTGGGCTGATGGGGGAGTTAGGACTGGTAATTGGCTATGGGGGGGCTAAGAATGGAAGTGGGCTGATGGGAGAGGGTTAGGACTAGTAATGGGCCATGGGGGGGGGTGCTAAAACTGGAAGTGGGCTGATGGGGGGGGGTAGGACTGGTAATGGGTTATGGGGGGGAGCTAAGACTGGAAGTGGGCTGATGGGGGAGGGTTAGGAATAGTAATGGGCCATGGGGTGTGCTAAGACTGGAAGTGGGCTGATGGGGGGGTTAGGACTGGTAATGAGCTATGGGGGGGCTGACTGGAAATGGGCTGATGGGGGAGTTAGGACTGGTAATGTACTATGGGGGGGCTAAGACTGTAAATGGGCTGATGGGGAGGTTTAGGACAGGTAATGGGTTATGGGGGGGCTAAGAATGGAAGTGGGCGGATGGGGGAGGGTTAGGACTGGTAATGGGTTATGGGGGGGGCTAAGACTGGAAGTGGGCTGATGGGGGAGGGTTAGGAATAGAAATGGGCCATGGGGGTGTGCTAAGACTGGAAGGGGGCTGAAGGGGAGGTAAAGGACTGTTAATGGGTTAGGGGGGGGGCTAAGACTGGAAGTGGGCTGATGGGGAGGGTTAGGACTAGTAATGGGCCATGGGGGTGTGCTAAGACTGGAAGTGGGCTGATGGGGGAGGGTTAGGACTGGTAATGGGTTATGGGGGAGGCTGACTGGAAATGGGCTGATGGGGGAGTTAGGTCTGGTAATTAGCTATGGGGGGGCTAAGACTGGAAATGGGCTGATGGGGAGGTTTAGGACTGGTAATGGGTTATGGGGGGCTAAGAATGGAAGTGGACTGATGGGGGAGGGTTAGGTCTAGTAATAGGACATGTGGGGGGTGCTAAGACTGGAAGTGGGCTGATGGGGGGTTAGGATTGGTAATGGGGGGGGCTAAGACTGGAAGTGGGCTGATGGGTGAGGGTTAGGACTAGTAATGGGCCATGGGGGCGTGCTAAGACTGGAAGTGGGCTGATGGGGGGGTTAGGACTGGTAATGGGCTATGGGGGGGAGCTGACTGGAAATGGGCTGATGGGGGAGTTAGGACTGGTAATTGGCTATGGGAGGGGCTAAGACTGGAAATAGGCTGATGGGGGGGCTAGGCCTGGAAATAGGGTGATGGGGGGGTTAGGACTAGTAATGGGCTATGGGGGGGCTAGGACTGGAAATGGGCTGATGGGGGGTTAGGACTGGTAATGGGCTGGGGGGGGCTAAGACTGTTAATGGGCTGGGGGGGTTGCTAGGACTGGAAATGGGCTGAGTGGAAGGAGGGCTGGAACTGCAAATAGCTGATGGGGACCGGGGCTTGGAATGGAAATGGGTTGTGAGGGGGAGGGAGCTAGGACTGGAAATGGGTGAGTGGGGGGGGCTAGGACAGGAAATGGGCTGATGGAGGGGCTAGAAGAGGACTGGAAAGTGGCTGTTGGGGGGGTGCTAAGATTGGAAATGGGCTGTGGTGGGGGTTTGGATTGAAATGGACTCGTGAAGGGGCTAGAACTGGAAGTAGGCTCATGGGGGGCTTGGATTGGAAATGGGCTGAGTGGAGGGGAGCTAGGATTTGACATGGGCTGATGGGCTCATGGGGGGCTGGGATTGGAAATGAGCTGATGGAGGGACTCGAATGGGACTGGAAATAGATGGGGGAGCTAGGACTGGAAATAGGCTGATGGTGGGTCTAGGATAGGACTGGAAATGGGCTTATGGGGGGCTAGGACTGGAAATGGGCTGATGCGGGGACTAGAAGGGAGCGGATGCTGGGTGGGACTGGAACTAGAATGGAGCTGATGTTGGGGGAGGATTAGAATGGGATGGAGCTGGAAGAGTGAAATGGAGAGGGGAAAAATATTTTGTGTGGGAGGGAAGACAAATCTACAATTGGCCGGATATTGGGAGAGTAAGTGGGGATTGAGAATGGAGGGGTAAAATTTGAGTAGATGAAATAGGAACGAGGAAAGAGCAAAAGGAGAAAGATTAGTATGTTAAAGCAGATGTAGAGAGAGAATGGAAAAAAACTAGAAGAGAGAAGAAAAGACAAATGGACAGCAGACGATGGAGAGTTAGCGGAAGACACAAAGAAACCAGAAGAAAGTGACTGGAGCAATTGCAGCTGAAAAAAAATGCACAAAAGGTAGAAAAATATCTCTTTATTTTGAATTTATTAATTGGAATATGTCAGCTCTGGGAAATGTGCATCATTAACGTCTGCGCTTTGTTTAGTACAAGAGCAAATTAATGTATAGTTTTATTTCTACAGTGTTTCCAAGTTTGGCTTTTGGGATTCCCAGTTTAATTATTGTCTTCCTGTTTCTAAATTGTGATTCCTTGTTTGGTGATGGTCTATGTTCTGCATGTGTAACTGAGCTGAGGTGTTCTGTTTATGTAATTCCTATTTGACATTGCCACTTGTTCTCTTTCCCCAGTAGGTCATGTATTGTTGTTCTCTGAAATGTATTGGTTTAATATTTGCAGCGTTTCCTTTTGATAGTTAGGGTATGGTGCTTTATGAGTCCTGGTAGTGCTTTTAGGATACGGTTTGCTATGGGTTCTAAATGGGCAGTGTTTGTAGTAGTTCCTAATGTGTCTGGCGGTTGGCACTGGATTATAGTAATGTAGAAGTCTTTTAGTCTTTCTTTATTCATACACTCATTAAGAGGCATGTTTACTAAAAGTTAGTGTATGGTAACATTATGCAAATATTTATGCAAATGAGGCCCCTTATGCAAATGAGGCCCCGCACCGAGTCTCCGCACAAGGCCCCGCACCCCCCTTGAGCCGCCCCTGCCCGCTAGACATGCCCCGCGAGATCAGAATCGCAATCTGTCGTCAGTATATAGCAACTACTGCACTATAATTGCAGTCAGTAGACATACCTATATTACGCTGCTGACAGTAACTTCATCATTAATCATTGTATGATCCTTTACTATTATTTAACACAACACATCTCAAACAAACATGGATCTCACAAAGTTTCAATCATACCTTATCATCACCATACTAACCATTCACCTAACTCAAAACATCTACGCTCTTAAACCAAATCCCACAGTTTACAACACCATCCCCATCATTCATAACCCTTACAAAACTACACTACAACCATACCCACACACACTTAACCAGACACACCGCCCCAACCACTCCTATACATTCAAGACTAATTAAAATAAACCTCGTACAAATCGAACCCATAAACAGATCCCCCGAAACAAACACCATCATAAAATTCATCCTCATAAATGCAAGATCCATACGAAATAAAATACCAATAATTAATGACATAATCACCGATGAAAAACCTGATATCCTTCTCATCACAGAGACCTGGCTCGCACCCACAGACACAATCCTCCTAAACCAACTCAACACACATCAATATGATCTTTTCAACTGCCATCGAGAAGCAAAAAGGGGAGGCGGGGCCCTAATCATCACCAAAAAAGAGCTCAAATACTCACTAAAAAATGTGAATAACATAGATGGTATGGACATCATAAATATAGAAAACAAAACCCTCACACTGTCCCTCATCTACAGACCCCCCACAGCAGACCACAAAAATCTCACCCCCATTCTAGAACTTGCATGTACAGCTACACAGAGAAAACCACTTGTTATATTAGGTGATCTAAACCTACCATCACTCAACCCACAACACACAATCAACTTTATGGAATCCATGAAAGAAATGGGTTACAACCAAATTATACAAACATCTACACATACAAAAGGTAACGCTCTAGACCTTGTATTCATTCCCACCCCATTTAATAAACACCAACTACAATCCCCACCTCTTATTACAGAAGTACCATGGTCAGATCATCATCTAATAACCTTCAATTTACTCTCACTATCATACAACAACACCGAAACTACTCCAACACCTTATAATTCTCGCTTTACTCATTTCAACAAAGACACCTTCCTAGACAATGTATTACCTAACCTTATAAATAACACAACAGAAATCAACACTATAATAAACCAATGGAACACAACAATAAAAGAAGCAGCAACCCCAACTCAAGGTCCCCAAAAGCAATTTACAAAAAGAAAGTCAGAAAAATGGTTCAACAAAGACCTCTATAATATGAAAAGCAGCTAAGAAAGAAAACAAGAAAAACAGTGGAGGAAATCTAAAACCAACGATAATAAAACACATTACTTAAATCTTCTCAACAAATACAAAGACACTATTAACAGATCGAAAAGAGAATACCACACAAAAGTCATAAATATGGCACTCAATAGACCGAGAGAATTATTTGCAATTATAAAAACACTAACAAAAACCCAAACATCAGAGCCTGAACAGTCAACAATAAGCGCACAAACTCTTGCAAATCATTTTGCTAACAAATTAAAAACCAAATCATCTAATACAATCATAACTATATCCACGGACTTAAAACCAACAATTAAATGGACAACCTTTCATGACATTGAAAAAAAACACCTCCTCAATATCATATCAATGATCAACACCACCACCTCCCCCCTAGATCCATGCCCAGTATCATGGATAAAAAACACCAAAACAGAATTAGCTAACCATATACAAAATATAGTGAACCAATCACTATCCCAGGGCATCATGCCAGATGCCCTGAAACTCACATCCTTACGCCCAATAATAAACTCAATCCTACAGACCCAAACTCCTACAGGCCCATAGCCAGCATACCGTTTATCGCCAAAGTAATAGAAAAAATCATACAGCTCCAACTACAAGATTTTATTGACTCACATGCACCACTAGACTCACACCAATTCGGCTTCCGCCCATCCCACGGGGTCGAAACTTTGCTTATAACACTCATGGATGACCTCATAAAAGGCACTGACACATGCAACCAAGGCTACATCCTCATATTCATTGATATAGCTGGTGCCTTTGACAATGTCCACCACAACACCCTCATTAACAGACTCCTAAGTCTAGGAATAGGAGGAACAATTCTACAATGGTTTATATCATACATCACAAATCGATCAATACGCGTTAAATTAGGACAAGACACCTCTGAACCATTTGTACAAGGACAAGGTATTCCACAGGGTTCGGCCCTATCGGCCCTTCTTTTCAACCTGTATCTGCAACCCATCACAAATATATTTAAAAAACATAAAGTCAACCACTACATATACGCAGATGATATCATGCTCACTCAACCAATAAGCACAAATAATCCCACCTATCAGAACTTACTGGACTGCATCAACGAAGCAAATACCTGGTTAGAAAATAATAACCTCAGCATCAACCTAAAAAAAACTGAAGCAATGTTCGTAACAAGAAAACCAGATACTACTCTCCCTGAAACAATAACAATTAACAACACAACAATCCCAATCAAAAAGGAAGTAAAATACCTAGGCATCATAATAGACCACACACTTAGTATGCTCCCCCACATAAAGCAAACTGTAAAAACCATATTCTATAAACTTAAGACCATTCAACACCTACGACCAATACTAGACACACATGACTTCAGATCTGTTATCAGCACACTCATCACTCCACACTTTGACTATTGTAACAGTCTACTTATCGGCCTCCCCCTCACAAGCACCAACTTACTCCAAAGAGCTCAAAACATCTGTGCTCGAGTAACAGCAAAAGCACGCCTTACTGACCACATAACTCCCATCCTCGCCGAACTACATTGGCTTCCCATAAATAGCAGAATATCATACAAAATACTATTAACTACATTTAAACTTATCAACGACATATCACCCTCACATCTAACCATTCTACTACATACTCCAAAAGAACATAGAACCCGCAGACAAAACGCAACTCACTCACTAGACATAAAAAAATCAATTCGAAAAACAAAAAAAACCACAAGCTCAAGAGCATTCTCATATGCAGCCCCCACCATATGGAATAAACTCCCTCTAAGCCTCCGCAAAATAAATGACCTACAGACATTCCGGAAAGAACTAAAAACATATCTGTTTAAAGAATACTTTATAAATCTTAATGAACCCCCTCCAGCACCCTCACCACACCTCCAAAAAAATCCTCCATAACCTCAGATCAAAAAGCCACAAACCACAACACATTTAGGAAAAATCAACCTAGAATCCTCAGTGTATTAAAATCCCTAGAAATCCCTAGTGTATTAAAAACCACGATTAACAATTGAATAATGTAAATATTTAACTAATGTAAATAGTTACAACATTTGCATAATTATATATTCCATGTTACTTGTTGTTGTTTACGAAAAGTTAATTGTACGTAGTTTGAAAAAAACAAGATGTTCCATGTAAAACCATGTTCATTATGTTAATTTGTAAACTGTTCATTGTGTTACTTGTAAACCGCCTTTGATCTTGGGAAAAAGCGGTATAGAAGAAAAGCATAAATAAATAAATAAATAAAAATCCGCTGTGTACGTCTGGTTCATACCGGACATACAGAGGGGATCTACGTCCGGGACGGAATCAGGCCCTTACTGTATGCCATGGAGGTATTTAAATGTCTCTATCATATCTCCCTTCTTCTGCCTTTCTTCCAAAATATATATATTGATATCTTTAAGTCTGTCCCCATATGTTTGATGACAAAGACCACTAACTATTTTAGTAGCTGCCCTCTGCACCGATTCCATCCTGTTTATGTCCTTTTGAAGGCACCATCCCCAGAATTGCACACATTACTCCAAATGAGGTCTCACTAGAGACTTAAACAGAGTCACCATCACCTTCTTCCTGCTGGCCATTCCTCTCCGTATGCACCCAAGCAACCTTTTGGCATTCACCATTGCATTTTCCATCTGTTGGCCAATGTAGGATTATCAGATACGATCACTTCCAGGTCCAACTCTTCTTTAATATACATAAGTACTTCACCTTCTATACTGCTCCCTTGGATATTTGCAGTTCAAATGCATGATCCTATAATGTTTAGCATTAAATCACAGTTGCCAAATTATAGACCATTATTCAAGCTTTGCTATATCCCTCCTCATGATATTTACAGCTTCCATGGCATCTATCATATTGTAGATTTTGGTATCATCCACAAAGAGGCAAACTTGAACCAACAGCCCTTCCACATATCACTTAAAAAATGATAAAGAAACTGGACCAAGGACCGATCACTGCAGCACATCACTGGTAACATTCTTATCCTCAGAGTGAACTCCATTTACCAGTACCATTTGTCACCGTTCACTCAACTAGTTTCCAACTCAGTCAGTCACTTTAGGGTCCATCACAAGGGTACTCAGTTTATTATATGTCACCTGTGTGGAACCATGTCAAAAGCTTTGCTGAAATCTAAGTACATCACACCTAACACTCTCCTTCGGTCGAACTCTAGTCACCTAATAAAAAAAATTAATCAGATTTGTCTGACAAGACCTGCCTCTAGTAAAACCATGTTGCCTCAAATCCTGAAATCATTTGAATTCCAAAAACTGCACTATCCTCTGTTTTAGCAGCATTTATATTAATTTACTTACCATAGAGGTCAAGTTAGCCTGTAGTCCCCAATCTCTTCCTTACTTCTGCTTATATGTAGAGGGATTACACGTACTCTTCTCCAATCCTCTGGGACCACTCCCAACTCTGAATTAGCATTGAAAAGGTCAGACAGTAGAATTGCCAAATCTTCCCTAATCTCGGATGTATGCCAACCGGCCCCTTCACTTTGTCTACTTTTAAATTTAGATAGCTCCTCACAAAGACAGTTTTCTGAAAATCTTTTTAAGATCCACCTATCTTTTGTTCGTATTTGTGTGTGTTTTCAGCGATCCCTCTTGTGGACTTTCATCTGTGAGCACAGAACAGAAATATTGGTTAAGCAATTCTGCTTTATTCTCATCAGCTTCTACATATTCCTCCCCTTCACTCTTGAGTTTGAGAGTATCAATTTTGCATTTTCTCTTGTCATTAAAAACATGTTTTGTCCCCCATTTTACTGGATTGGCTATTTTTTCATCCATTTTCTCTCTGCTTTCCTGACTTCTGTCCCAAATTCTTTCAGCTTTTCCCAATATTGTTGCTCCTTTTCTTCTTTCAGTGATCTCTTCTATTTTATGAAGCATAATCTCTTTTTCCTCACCTTTTCAACTAGTTTTGAGAACCATAGTGGTCTCCTTTTCCTCTTACTTTTATTTACTTTCCTAACAAAAATGTTTGTTGCCCTTAAAATATCCAGTTTCAGTTTTGTCTACCGCTTTTCTACTTCACCCAGATATTTCGCCAGTGGCGTTCCAACATTAATGGGCATCTGAAGCAGGCACCCCTCCCAAGACAATGCACTCCCGGTGATGTTCATACCCCTCCCCCCACTTTATGTGGGAAGCATGCATGGCAAGCATACCTTTTGCTGGCTTGCCGCACTGTCTCTTCTCTACGCCTCGCGGCTATTTACCCCCAACTAAAGTTTTGTATACTTCTCACGAGACTTTGGCCAGGAGGGAACATCCACCAGGAGTGGGGAGGAGGCAGTGTGGCAAGTCAGCAAAAAGTATGCTTGCCATATACCTCCTCCATGAGAGACCGGAAGCAGAACCTCTTTCTGGCCAGCATCCCTTGGTACACTATTGCATCCAGTAACCAACCTCTTGAGCTATTTCCCCATCTTGATAACATTAGTTTTCTGAAAGTCTGACTTTCACTTTTGAATGAACCATTTTTGCCCTTGTTCTAATATTGAACCATACCATCTGGTGATCTCTGAATCCCAGATGATCATCCACTATAACATCAGAAACATACACCCCATTCATAAGCACCGGTTCTAGTATGGCCGCCTCCCACCTAGCTTCCATTATTAATTGCCAGAATAGTTTTTCCTGTAAGGAATCTAGGATCTATTTTCCAGTCAACAACTGGCATATTAAAATCACTTAGCAGTAGCACATCTCCATTCATATAAATATTGTGAATATCGTCAATTAAATCTTTGTCCATCACTTCTTCCTGTGAAGGAAATATGTATATCACACCAATATAAATTAATGTTCTATTCCCTCTTTCCTGATTAACCTACAGTACCTCCACCTTTGCTCATCAACCTTGCAGTTCGGTTGCTTTAATATTATTTTTTATATATATTGTGTCATTCTTTCTCCCATTCTTTCTGCCTTGTCCTTCCTGAATAAATTATAGCCCAGTTTAATTATATCCCAGTCATGGTTCTCTATAAGCCATTTCTCTGCCCGTATTCTCTGTAAGCCATGAACCTGCCCTTATTTGACAGCTTGACTCCTAACAGTAGTATTGCAAGACTACTGGTAGAGGCTGACTGGCAGATTTTTGATTAAGATTTTTGATTAATAAAGCCTACAATGCAGGAGCAACTAGGAATCTCTCCTGCCCCCTGCTGCGAGACACTTAGGATAGGCCCAGTAGGTCTGGGGGTGGGGCTAGTGAAGAGTGGGTGTCGCTTCCATGGGGTGTGAGGCTGTTATGGGAGTCTCTTGGGGAAAAGGAGGTGGTGGGGTATCTACTAGGAGGTGATCGGGGAAAAACAGTAACGGAATTGAAAAAGGCATGGGACAGACATAGAGGATCCCATTATAGCAAGAGGATGGAATCAAAACAAACTTAAATATCTTTTAGATTTCAACAAATTGAGGAGGTGACCTGCAAAAAGTGGTAGGTAAAATCCTAAACAAAGTCATAGAGGGGAGACCTGCACAGAGCGGCAGGTACAACCACTTTGGCCATCTTACTGGGCCTACTAGATGGACCATACTGGTCTTTATGTGCTACCATCTACTATGTTACTATGTGTGCTTTGGGGAGAGATCAGAGGATCCTTGGTGGGAGGATTTGGGATAACTGCAAAATTTGTAAATTACCTTTTTTTAAAATGAAGTCCGCGATCTCATGGACTAGGAATTGATAATGTTGTTATTTCCTGGTTCCTATCAATAGTGTGCACTCATTTGCAAGAGTGCGCATTGTTATGCAATAGAATGCCCTATTTGTGCATGCACCAATACTGTGTGTGTTTGCATAATAGTACACACTCTCGTGAAAGAATGTGCAATACTAAGGGAAAATGATACAAGATGAAAAACAAAACAAAACAAAAATGTTTTGGCTGCATACCACTAAAAACCACTGGTTCCTATTTCATGTCCCCAGGAGCATTAGAGCACATTTTACCGGCCCAGTGCTCCCAAGGTGGAAAAACAATGCCAGCTCAAAGCTAACATTATTTTTCGAGAAATAACGCAGCTTGTGAGTTTAAATGCAATTGTATTATTCATTTACTATAGAAGTTACTAACCTGTGGTACTGAGTCACTGCAGGTTAGTAACGTCTATGGTAAATTATGCTACTCTAAAACGTGATAGTTCACCACAGCTTGGTAAGTTCACATGCAATTCTAGAATTTTCAGGTGACATAAAGAAGTCTGGAAGCCGTGTCAGTTCATTATAATGGTAGCTAAATAAACAAGGGAAATAAGATGATACCTTTTAATTGGACTAGCAATACGTTTGTAGACTAGCTTTTGAAGATAAAACCATCATCTTCAGGTCAGGACAGTATGAGCAACAAATGTTGATACCAAAATATCTACAGGAATCTATACAGCATTGCATAGGCAGGAGAGGAGGGGGAAGGATGGGAATGACATAAAAAAAAATCAAAACTATCTTTAGAGTGAACCACAACCAACCGCAAACATCCAAAGTGCAAGAAAATGAAGATACAGTACAAGTACATTGGATAGTATCGGGTTTGTCAAGGTCTCCCTCTTCTTTACGTACAGTAGTCTGTCTCACAGTCTTCCATTTTCAGCATCGTACAGAGCCATGCGAGTAGTGTACTGCAGCTATGAAACTGCAAGACCAAATATGTGAATGTTTACATAAAACAATCATACTAAATACCATGCAGGTATGGAACAGGTTTACCTTCTCCTCCAGGGCACCTAAGGAAAAGCACCTTGTGTTCACATGGCAAGCCTACGTCACTCTTCCCTAACACAAGGTCCTAAAGGTGACCAAGAATGTCCTCCCATTATAACATTAAGGGTCACTTCAGGCTGTCCAGAAGAGTGTCCTTTTAGAGAATTGCCAAACAGTATTTTGCTTATTTCAGCATGTACTTCATTAGGAAGGATGGAATAGAGTACATTGGAATTACTAGTGGCATTTCTAAAACAATTTAAAAGGTCTATAAAGCCTTAAGTAGTAAGCATTAGCTGTCAGTTTAAAATGCAGTCCATACATAAGTGACTGATGGTCACCTTGCTGTTTTGGTACCTTACACTAGAAAAAGCACCGCGGTACAGAATATCCATACTTTTGCATGCTTCACTACTTTTTAATACAAAATTCTCATTGTTCCAAGATATTTCTGGAGTAATGGACAATATCTAAGACACTAGAAATTAAAAATGTATTTTATATACACATAAAACTAGAAATGTAGAGTATAGTTACAAAGCTAAATATTACATAAAGGATTATGGAATTTAATAAAAATAAACCAATGTGTTTGAAAGGTGAAATTGCCTTCAAAGATGTTAATACACATTCTTAATCTCTTTAGATTGGCAAAAAAATGAAATGCTTTTAAAACAATGAATGTGTGATCGCAAAACCTTTTAGTGCTCGCAGTGACTGTCAGCTTCTCAACCATTTCTTTTTCTAAACTTCTTGGGGGTAAATTCGTAAGGCAGAGCCTATATGAGGTGCTAACAACACACATAATTGTCGGTATTTTAGTCACTGACAAGCACATATGTGGCGGAAATGACCTCTTATAAAAGTATGTGCGCTGTTGGCAAGGGTCTGTGAGTGTTCACATCTGCAGTGCTCTGGCACATGCATTGATTACAGAATATAATTTACACACTTACGTGCAAAGAATAGGCACAATCGATTACACCGGCTCTAGAGCTAGTGTAAGTAACCGAGGCAAGTGTACCCGGTGCTCCGGGCCCTGCCAACCAACCTCCCCCTCCCCCCCCTCTGTCCCCCCCCCCAACACCCATCCCACAAGAACAACACTACACAACAATCATGGATCAAACACTGGTCGCAGCTTTATTAATTATTAACCATTAACAAATATTCCAACAACATAAACCATAACCAGCCACGTAGCGGAGTAGTCCTGCACCAGCCATGCCTTAGCAAAGTGCACTACCACTGCTACGGCCCTACACTTGCCCCCTGGCAAGTTTCCTAGCCCTTTCCCCAACTTCGCCATGCCCATAGCAAAAGCCGGCAGGGTTTATCCGGGTCAGGGGCACCCCACCCCCGCCCAAGTGTACCTTGAGGCACCGGACCCCGGAAACCTCTGGGATCCCGCCCCCCCCCCCCAGCTGCAACACCCCAGTTCTCCTCCCTAAGCCAAATCCCCAAGGGAGGGTGGGCGGGAAGCTGGCACCCCTTCAGACTCCGACACCACAACTGCCACGCGGAGTCCGGCAACCTGCTCCCCCCCCCCAGTTGCACTCCCACGGCCGCTTCCCATTGACTCCCGCGCGGCTGAATTCGCCAGGAGCCAATGGCTTTAAACCTCACCTGCCACGAGCCTCCAGCCCGCAGCCGCGCACAGGGTCCCCGCACCGGGCCGTGCGCCCGGTTACTGTTGGCCGCCGAGACCCTGGCCCCGGCCTCCCTAATAACCGAGGCAAGCGTACCCGGTGCTCCAGGCCCTGCCAACCAACCTCCCCCTCCCCCCCCCTCTGTCCCCCCCAACACCCATCCCACAAGAACAACACTACACAACAATCATGGAACAAACACTGGTCGCAGCTTTATTAATTATTAACCATTAGCAAATATTCCAACAACATAAACCATAACCAGCCACGTAGCGGAGTAGTCCCGCACCAGCCATGCCTTAGCAAAGTTCACTACCACCGCTATGGCCCTACACTTGCCCCCCGGCAAGTTTCCTTGCCCTTTCCCCGACTTCGCCATGCCCATAGCAAAAGCCGGCAGGGTTTATCC
Source organism: Ichthyophis bannanicus (assembly GCA_033557465.1). Lineage (NCBI taxonomy): Eukaryota > Metazoa > Chordata > Amphibia > Gymnophiona > Ichthyophiidae > Ichthyophis > Ichthyophis bannanicus. Next base: position 1,082,180,902 of record CM066032.1, read on the forward strand.
GGATCAGGGGCACCCCACTCCCGCCCAAGTGTACCTTGAGGCACCGGACCCCGGAAACCTCCGGGATCCCGCCACCGGCACATGCGACAGACCTATCGATGCGCCGCCCCCCCCCCCCCCAAAGCTGCGACCAGCGGTTATCCCACAAGACAACATACTCCAGAGCCTCCTGCCAGTCATTAAGGAGCAGATCCATGCCAACTGGAGACAAATGCACACCATCACCCCTGTAAAGGCCCACACAACCCACCTCCACCCAAGAATGCATGATCTGATAACCCCCATGCCTGCAAACCCACCGACCGATCTGACGGTTTATCTTAGTCAGCCCCCGCGACCACTGTCGCTGGCTCCAGCACGCAGGCCAAGGGATAATGTTGGACCACAATAAAATTGTCCCAGGAAACAGTCTCATAACCACCGCCAAGTCGTCCTGCGCCGCTCTAATCAGCTGACGACAGGACCAGGAGACGAGGTCATTACCCCCCAAATGCACAATCAGCACTGCCGGTTGACGCGACGTCCTCATGTGGTGCCGTAGCAAAGGAAGCAGCTGCAGCCAGCGAAGTCCCCGCTGCCCCAGCCATGAGACCGACACCACTGCAGGATCCATCCGCAAATTCAGACCTCCAGGCCGAACGGCAGCACGCTGACATGCCCAGTGGACAAACGAATGCCCAACCACCCAGGCACCACCAGGCTCGAGACCCCCATCTGAAAAACAAATGCACAATTAGCATCCCCCACCCCCAATCAAAGCCAACTTTCACAGCCGTATGTAACCCTGAAAAGCCCGAGACCGCCACCTGCCGATACTTCTAATTACATCCTCGGGCAACCCGGCCCCCGCCGCACTAGTAGCCGCACCGATATGAAAGGAGTGAGGTGCAAAGCACATGGGGTCCTCACCCAAAAAACGCAGCGCCAGCCGAAGCACCGCAGTTACCTGAAAACGTGTCAATACCCGCGCATTCTCATGCAGAAAAAGAACCCCAGCCCGCTCAGGGCGCACCCTCAAGTACGACCTCACGGCAGGACCGGGCACGTAGCAAGTCCCGCAACCTCCCATAATATGACCCATAAACCCCTCCCCCGCTGATCAGTTTTGGATTTCTCCAAAAGGATCCGCAGCAGCCCGCCTTCCAAACGCACATGGTGCTGTTGTAAGCCCCCCCCCCCACCCCCCGACCTGCCCGAATTCGCCACCAGCTCCCCAATTCGAAACGCACCGAAAAAAGCCAGACAAAAAAACGCCCGGAAGAGAAAAACCTCAAACGGCGAAGCAGCCACCTGAGGCAACACTGCCAGGAGACGCACCAGCAGCCCATGCGTAATCAGCCTACGCGAATCCGCTGAGGGTGGCCGAACCCGCTCCCAGCCCTGCAGAAGCCGACGTGCCAAAAATCCACCCGAAATAGGGCCCCAGCCCACGGCACTCGCGAAAACATTACACCCCGCTAAGTGAGAACGCACCGCCGCTTTGGACAGACCGCAACCTCTGGCCTCCGCTATATAACCACCAATTAGGCCATCTGGCACCCTGCCAGCCTGCCAACCCCGCGCCGCTAGAAACTCAGCCACCTTGTCACAACCACGCTGGTACGCTGACCACGTCCCGGCAGCCACCGAACTTTGCAGCAGGGTCAGCATCCCTCCAGGCCAATGCTCCACAATGTCTCGGGGACTACTGATCCTTCTCTGTCCACCGCTGGGGCCAGTGCCCAGAACCACTCCCACTGAAAACGAGAAAGAGCATCAGCTATCTTATTACTGAACCCAGGAAGGTGCCCCGCACAAACAGATACATTCAACTGCAAACAGGCGAACACCACTGCACGCATCAACCGCGCCACCCGTAAACACTTGGGTGAGAAGCGATTAACCACCGCCTCATTATCACACCACCAGAATATACGCCGATCTCGCAACCTATCTGGCCATAGCTCCAATGCCACCAGGATCGGAAACAATTCCAAGAAGGTTATGTTAGCAGTTAAACCCGAATCATGCCAATTTTGGGGCCACCGATGATCCACACACCAGGCCCTCCCGAAGTAAACCCCTAAACCGGCTCCCCCCGCCGCATCAATAAACAGCTCCAGCTCTGCGCTGGATACCTCAGCTCCCATCAGAACCGAAGTTCCATTAAAATCCTCCAAAAATCGGCTCCAGACTCGTAAATCGTCTTTCAGCAGTTCAGTGACTCTAATCCGGTGGTGTGGCTTCTGCACCCCCGCCGTGGACGCAGCAAGGCGCCTGGATAACACCCTACCCATAGGGATCACCTTACAGGCAAAGTTCAAAGAGTCCAGCAGGACTTGCATCTCACGCAAGGTTATCTTAGAAGACCCCAGGACGATAGCGACCAACGCCCGCAAACTAGCCACCTTCTCAGGCGGCAACCGCGCGACCATTTCAACGGAGTCCAGTTCAACCCCCAGGAAGGTGAGCCGGGTCGTAGGCCCCTCAGTCTTTTCCACTGCCAACGGCACACCTAACTCCGTCGATAACTCCCGGAAACCAGCTGTTGACACTCATCGGAATGGGTCGAACCGACGAAAAGGAAATCGTCCAAGTAATGCACTACACTCCGCGAGCCCGTCTTACGACACAACATCCACTGCAAAAACGAACTGAACTTCTCAAAGTAAGCACAGGAGACAGAGCAGCCCATAGGCATACACTTATCAAAATAATACTGCCCTAAAAAACGAAAACCCAACAAAGGAAAGGAGGAAGGATGTACCGGCAACAAACGGAAGGCGGATTCAATATCCACCTTCGCCATCAGCGCCGCCTGTCCCGCTGCCCTCACCATCTCCGCCACCCTGTCAAAGGATGCATACCGCACCGTGCATAACTCACACGGGATATGATCATTCACCGACGCCCCTGATGGACAGGACAGGTTATGAATAAGCCGAGACTTCCCCGGCACCTTCTTAGGTACAATCCCCAAAGGAGAAATTACCATGTCCGGGAAAGGAGGGTCAACGAACGGACCCGCGATCCGTCCCAACCTCAACTCCAAATCCAACTTGTCCCGCACCACCGAAGCAAACCGCCGAACCGAAGGTGAGTTCCGGGCGCTAGCCGCCCCCACCACACCCCGTACTGGAATGACAAAACCAAGCTGAAAACCCCTCCCCAACACCTCCCCATCCCGCTTCCTCGGATATTCCTGGAGCCACATCCGCAATAATTCCGCACGAACAGGAGTTGGGGCCCGGCTACCCAACTCATTGGGACTTGGGTCCCGGCCCAGCGGCACCGTCGGACCCTCTTCTACCACACTTAGCAGCGGAGTGCCCCCCGACACAAACTGAGCATAAGTGTTTGAATTTGCAGTCTGGAAAGGGGTAGGTGGTCCTATTAAACCGCCAACACACGTCACTGCCCCCCCCCCCCCGTCCCACTTTTGGATTGTAACCCCCCCCCCCACCGACCGAAAGGAACGGCCCCCCCAAGCCCTCCTACTGCACCCCCCCTCCCCCCACCACCCCCTGTACTCAGTCCCGATCTAGAAGACATTTGAGTCAACCAGAGGTTGATGTCTTGGGTGCCCCAGGATAACGATCTATTCTCCTCCATCTTGTCCCTAAACTTCTCGTCATAATTTAACCACGCCCATCCCTCGTGCATCTGAGAAGATTCCAAAATGGAGTCCGCATAAGCCAGTAACATACCATAATGCCCCGGTGAATAATGCCCCCACACACTGGCCAGGCGCAGAAACGCACGGGTCCAGTTTACCACATTACGCGCCACTTTCCGAACTCGACCGGCCTTCTCATCCTCTTTCCTCTTCTTCCGGCTCTCACCAGACCACTTTCGGCCCTCCAACAACCGAAAAATATCAATATACCGCCGCTTCTGAATTTCTTCCGAAGCTTCTTTGGCACCCCCTCCCACAGCTCCGCGAACGCCACAACTGATGGGGCCCCACCCCCCGTACTAGACCCCACTGCCCCACCCCAACACCATCTTGCCTCCCGACCTCACCTCCCGACGACGAAGATGAATCGCCCGAAGAGGAAGAGGAAGACGACTCGGAACTACGCCGCCGCCGGCCCTATATATAGCTCAAACAAATCAAGCACCCAACACATCCCTCACACAACTAAGTTTTATCCTCACTGCATGTACAACACACACACTTTACCTGATTGCTTGCTGTGATACCACCTTGATTATTAAGATAAGGCGGTTTAGAAATACTGTTAAATAAATAAGAACGACGCCTCTTCTTGCGAGCCATGTGCCCCGCCGTGCCTAGCACCAGTGGGTGCGACGACTCCACACCCTGGTCCCCCGACAACTTACCTGAGGCGCGTCCCTCCAACGCAGAAATCAGTGCGGGGTCCTGCTCCAACTGGCGATGCTCCTCACCGATCCGCGCTGCTGCGACCTGGCCCCCATCTGCCGCCGCCTACGCGGAACTTTGCCGCGCCACAGCTCCTCCGACTGCCGTCGCCATGTAATCCATATTCCCACCACCGGGCCCCCACGAAGGTTGTGGTAGCCCCCGCACCTGTGGAGACATAAAAGGAAAAACAGGGGGGGAAACCGCCGAAGGCCACATAGGGGACCAAGCCACATGCCAATCGGACGCCGAAGTACCTTGCCCCCCGCTTACCCAGTGCTCCCAAGGAGATGGCCCCCCAAGCGCCACATAGCCCCCTGGAACCGGTGGCCACCCCGCTGCTGGAAGAGCACCTTGCAAGGAAGGTGACCCAGCCATCGGCGCTGCTCCCCCTCGCCCTTGCACCGGCCCCCCAAAATCATCCACCCCCCCACCCCTACTGGCCCCCCCCTCCACAGCACCCTCACAGATGCCCTCACATGGCACCTCCACCCTCCGAGGCTGATCAGCACCAGCCCGCCCCGCCCCACGTGGCATGCCCCTTTTAGCCCGAGTCCTCCCCCCCCCCCCGTGCTCCTCCACCACTTGTCCTCCAATCCCCCCGAGATCCCCCACACCCCTGCACCACCCCCCAGCCCCTCAAAGACCCCCTCCGCGAGGCCACCGCCCCACGCGACCTTCTCTGCATAATAGGACCCCCCACAGCATCCTCAAGCTCCCCCACACCCCCCCCAGCTTCCCCCCCACAAGACGCGGCCCTCAAAGACACGCTCCGGCGCCCGGCAGTCCTCCCCTGTCCTCCTGCCCGGCCCGCGCGCCCTGCTCGCTGAGGCATCAGGCCTCAATAAGCACGTGCCTGACCCAGCGCAAGCAATAGGAAAGAGGGGTTTGTTTGTTTTTTTTAACGTAGGCTGTCGGCGAGAGAAATAAAACAATTAACCCTCTTTCAGGGTCTGAGAACCCCCCTCATAAAAGGCCGACTCACCACTAACCCGAGCAAACAGCACCCCCACAAGAGGGCCCGACCAACCTGCAAACCGTTGCTGTTAAAATGCTGCACTTGCCTGTGGTTCCTCTGACCCGACCACCAGCACAGCCTTAAGCCGTCGCCGAACACTACCGCCGCTGCAGCACCGTCAAGCCCAGCCAAACGCCACGCCGCAGGCCCCACAGAAGGAAAAGAAGCTGGCATTCCTTCAGACTCCGACGCCGCAACTGCCACGCGGAGTCCAGCAACCTGCTCCCCCCCCAGTCGCACTCCCACGGCCGCTTCCCATTGGCTCCTGCGCGGCTGCATTGCCAGGAGCCAATGGCTTTAAACCTCACCTGCCACAAGCCTCCAGCCCGCGGCCGCGTGCAGGGTCCCCGCACCGGGCCGCGCACCCGGTTACTGTCGGCCTCCGGGACCCTGCCCGCGGCCTCCCTAATTATCATGCCTTAATTTAAGGCATGTTCCCTTCATTCGATTGAAACAGCTGTTCTGTTTGGAGGAGGTAGGTGGGTGGGAAGAGGAAAAGGAGGATAAAATGCAATGCTGGTGTTCTGGTTTTGGTGTATGTGGCCAATACATGGAAGGAATCACTATGTACTGTAATGGTCAATGTTTACTGCTACTTATGCAAGTATCTTATAAAGACAAGTGGATACTAATTTATGCCTTAATTTAGGCATGTTAAGATGTGATTTGACTTTAGTTACCCTGTTATAAAATTAGCCTCTACGTGTATTGATAATTTACTTCTACCATTCACTGGGGTGCATGCCTTCAGAATGGTGATAGGATGAGAAAGGACACAAGAATAAGAATGTCATGCCATCCATAAGACTGCTACTAGAATCTGTTGGAATAGGTTGAAGCCTACTAGCCCTACCCAATGGCCTGCCCCTAGCTAGCCAATTCCATTCTTCTACCTTGCCAACAAAATGAACTTCACAGCTCTCCAAACAAAAAAAACAGTAAGCCAGAACACCTGGTCACCAAGCGAACCCTGTCACTGTGGACATCCACCTACATCGCCTCCTTCCTGGATCAGGGAGAAGCTCAAGCCACACCAAGAGTGAATGCACACCCGTTCTGGGCACTGGCCATCGCCATCATCAACCTGTGCTCCGTACCGGTCACGGACATCTGTAAGGCCGCCACCTGGCCCTCCATACACACATTCCAGAGGCACTACTGCCTCGACCTCTACTACTACTACTACTACTGAGCATTTGTATAGCGCTACAAGATGTACGCAGCTCTGCACAGACATGTAAGAGATAGCCCCTGCTCATCAGAACTTACAAGAGACCTCAAGGCACAGACAGACACATCCTTCGGCTGAGTGGTCTTGTCTGCGGCAGAGACACCAGTGGCAGAATACTACTAGGACACACCCTGGCCGGGGTCACGTCCTTGCTCATGGACCAAAGTGGTGTGCTGCACCACAGCCTTGTAGCGCTTGACACTTTTGCATTACTGTTTCACAGTTGCCAAAGTTCTACTGTTCTTGCACGTTTGCAAAGCCATCAGCACCATGTTCCAAGTGCAGAGCAGATGGAGTTGCCCTGCCGTGGAATGTTATACGTTATACCAGACAAATCGACAGAGAAATAGAAACAGCAATGCATTTCCCCCATACTGTGCAAAATATAAAGATACTGGATGTAAATTCTAAAAACTAACATATTCAAATCATTAAAATGAAAAATGTTTTTCAACCCCATCTGTCTTCATTGCTGGAATCGGGGACAGGAGACTGCAAAACAGGTGAGAGTCAGAGACACAGCTCTAAAATCGGGAATATCTCATAACCTTAACTAATAGAAGTCTTTTGATCTGTGCTGTTGGGGTTTTCAGTAAAAGTTACAGTTTATTTATTTATTTATTTATTTAAAGTCTCTTTTATACCGCGCTATTCAGCATCAGCGCGGTTTACAATAAACAGTGAACATACACATTTCCAATAGTACTTTGTGTTTACATATGAACAGGATAATCAACTTGGCTAACAGGGTAACTATGTACAACCACAAAATATACAATATATACAATTTGTAGGCTGATCATGTGTTTGTATGGTTTTAGACAGTGGTGATTTGGGTGGTTTCGGCAAATGGTGCTGAGTTTCTATTAGGTTCAGGGTAATGTATGAGGAAGAGGTAGTGTTTCACGGCCTTCCTGAATTGGAATATGTCTGGGATTGATCTAATGTTGTGAGGGAGGTTATTCCAGATCACTGGTGCATAAAGATTGAAAGTCCTGCTGGATGTTGACTTGGAGCATTGAGTTATAGATCTTGGGACTATCAAGGTGTTTTGAGCTACTGACCTTCTGTCTCTGTTGTGGGGTGTCATCTGGATTAGCTCAGTTAGTGAAGTTGACGAGAGGCCTTTGGTGGCTTTGAAGGTGAGCAGCAAGGTCTTGAATGTAATTCTACCTTGAATCGGGAGCCAGTGGAGTTGTTTCATTATAGGTGTGACATGGTCTTTCCTGGATGCTCCGTGCAGTACTCTTGCTGCGGTGTTCATTGCCATTTGCAGTGGGTTTAGGGTGGTTTGGGGGAGACCTTGAAGTATTGCATTTGCATAATCGAAATGCGGGATAATTAGTGCCTGATAGATAGTCCTGAAATCATCTGGCTCCAGCAGAGATCTTAGGTATCTAAGGGATCTAATTTTATGATATACTGCCCTTACAGTGTTACTTATATGAGCTTGCATATTTAGGTTCTGGTCTAGTGTGATGCCGAGGTATCTGATCGCGGATTTGGTCTGGAGGTCTGCTTCCTTCACTTTCAGTACTGTTGGGGCAGTGAAGTTACGGTTCCTTGTAATGAACATCACCTCCGTCTTCTTGTGTTGAATCCGGAGGTTTTGGGATTGTAGCCAATTGGATATTTCGTTTATGCAGCATGTTATTGGTTCGAGGTCTGGGTTATCTGTTGCAAAAGGCGTGTATAATAGCACATCATCTGCGTATATCATGCAGTTAATGTTGAAAGACCGGATCAGGTTGCAGAGAGGTTGCATGTATATATTGAATAGTAAGGCGGAGAGGGAGGATCCTTGTGGGACACCTTGGCTTTGGTGGAATGGTTCTGATGATGTGTTTCTGGATCTCACCTGCTGCCATCTGTCCGAGAGGTAGGACCTGCACCACTCGAGTGCTTTACCGGAGATTCCTTTTTCTTTGAGGCGTTCTAGGAGGCGCTCATGGCTAACGGAATCAAACGCTGCCGCGATGTCAAGGAAGACAAGGACAAAGCCTTGGCGGGTATTGTCGATGCCTGATATTATGTTGCTGAAGAGTGTGGTGAGAAGGGTCTCGACCCCGTGAGATTCTCTAAATCCATGCTGGCATGGATCCAGTGGTGCATTGGAATCAATGTGATCTTGTATTTGTCTCTGAACTATCTTTTCCATTATTTTTGCAAGCAATGGTATGCTTGCTATGGGTCTGTAGGATTCTGGTTTCTGTTGGTCGAGTTTGTTGTTTTTTAGTAGAGGTCTTATTGAAGTTTGTTTGAGGGTGCGTGGGAAATCACCTGTTGTGAACGATTGTTGAATAAGTCTGGATATGATTGGACTGAGGTCAGTCCGGAGTTCCTTGACCCAGAAAGCTGGGCATGGATCAGATTGCGCTGTGGACGTATTGATGGCTGCTATGGTGTCTTCGATGCATCGTTTGGATGGAGTTGAGAAGGTAGTGAGTGGTGTTTGATTGTAGGGCTGAAGGATGATGCTGGACGCTGGGTTGTTGTTTATCTGACAAAGTTTCGTTTGTAGATAATCCGCATATGTTTGAGGATGGATTCCATTTGTTTGTTCTGATGCAGGTTCTGTTGTAAGTTGCTTAACGAGGGCAAACAGGTCACGAGGTTTGTTGAGGGATCTCTTTAAAGTGTCGGCGTGGTAACGTCTCATGGTTTCAGTCACTGCGGTACGGTGCGCTGTGAGTTGTAAATTGTATGCCTTTTGGTCTGCTTCTGAGCGTGAGCGGCGCCAGCGTCTCTCAAGTTTTCTTAGTGTCGCGAGTGAGGCTTTCAACTCAGTAGAGTACCATGCTGCTGTGTGTCGTTTCGCTTGAGGTTTGTTTTTTGCTGGGCGAACAGCTATTGAACTGAATATTTCGTTCCAGTTGGAGACTAGTTCATCAGGGTTGTGTGCTGGTGAGTTCATTAGTGGGATTGTTGATTTCAGGATTAGATCTTTGTTGAATGGTTGGAATCTTCTCGGCGGATTGTTGGACTGACCGATTGCTGTGCTTTCATCTTTTTGGACATGGCTTGGCTGAGGAATTTGGAATAGGATTAATGAGTGATCTGACCATGGGACAGCGGTGATTGATATATCAGGGATGGTTGTTTCTCTGATGGTTGGGTCTGTTGCGAATATTAGATCTAGCATGCCTCCTTTTATATGGGTAGGTTCCTTGATTAATTGGCTATATCCTAGATCTTTCATGGCTTCGAGGAACGCCTTTGAGTGAGAGTCTAGCAGGGAGGGGAGGTTGAAGTCTCCTAGTACCCAGCTTGTTGTATGTGGGCTCTGGGAGTTTGCGGCTGCATCTATTATTGTTGTTAGTGCATCTGCATCAGATGATGGTGCTCTGTAGAGTAGATTGATGGAGGAACACTTGTTCTCTATCGAGATTGTGTCTAGGAGCGGTGAGCTGGTTGCATCTTTTATGTTGAATTGAAGATCAGATCTGGTGATGGCGAGGACGCCGCCTCCTCTTTTGGCTGCTCTATGACATGTATGGATAGAGAAGTTAGCAGGCAGGAGCTGGTTGAGTATCACGTTATCATCACAGGAAAGCCATGTCTCGGTGATCAGTAGTAGGTCAAGGTTATGTAGTGATATCATATCTGAGATTACCGGCCATTTTTTACGTACAGATCTTGCATTTACAAGGGCACATTTCATGATTCGAGGGAGGGGGTTCTCTTCTTGTTTCTTCTTCTTGTTGTGCTGTAGTGATACCTGCAGGAGGTGGTGGTGGTGAATTTGGGAGGTTTCCTGTGATTGATAGAATGGGGTATCTGGCCATCTCTTTCTATAACTGTGGATAGTTGGTATGTGGTTGTTGTTAGTGTATAGGCCAGTGACATTGCTTAAGCCTGTAGCAAGGAGGTAGAGGGCAATCGAGATGATGCAGGGTAGGGCCATTTTGTGTGCTTTGTTGCGGTGTGGATCTGGGCTGGGAGGTTGGTTGGTGGTGGTGGATAGGTATGTTGCCTGGTTGTGATAGTTTGCTCTATCTTTGGTTCAGTCGTAGGAGGGCTGCGGTTTGTGGTGGGCTCTCGATCTATCGGGAAATACTGGAGCTTACATATTACATTTTAAATCATAGGATAAAGATACTTCAGGATTTTAAGTTGCTTGTACACAGTCTGTTAGTGATGGTTACCGTGGTTGCTGATGGCAGATAAAGGCTGGTAAAATTAGATAACTGCAAATTACACAGGTATATTGAGCCAAAGTTAACTGGGACTGGCTGGTTAAATAGATTAAACAACCTACCATAGAGGTAATTGTAAATAGGAGGTTAAACTGGTAAAATCTGTAAGAATAAGACTAGTAGCAGGTTACACAAGTATCAATTATTTGAGCTAACTAGGTCTAGTAGGTTATATAGATATGCTACATACATCATAGGACAAGTATAGATGATACGTTAATCTGGCAGTATCAGGATATATGTATGAGCAATATATTCTTGGAGTTTACAGTAAATGGTACTTCTGTTTGGGTTGTCCAGTCCTCTGATTCTAAGATAGCTACAGTGTAGGGTAGGTACTATGCTTAGAGTGCATTGACTTTACTTGCGTTTTCGCGGTCTGGTGTTCTGGGTTTGTTCCTTGCTGGTCTTCGGGTCTGGTGGTTGGAGAATGGCCTCCGCCTAAGGGCCACGCCAAAGGGCCCTCTGGCGAGGCCCTCAGGCGCGGGCGCGCCCGATGGCGCGAAGATTTAAATCTCGTTGCACAGCCCCGACTGGGCTGTGTGCAGCGGTTGGCCCCTCCTGCCGCTGGTGGCTCGATCCCCGGGAAGGGGAGAGCTGCTGGTGGTGGTGGGGGCCGAAGAGGATCAGCGCCCGATGGCGCGAAGATTTAAATCTCGTTGCACAGCCCCGACTGGGCTGTGTGCAGCGGTTGGCCCCTCCTGCCGCTGGTGGCTCAATCCCCGGGAAGGGGAGAGCTGCGGGTGGTGGTGGGGGCCGAAGAGGATCAGCGCCCGATGGCGCGAAGATTTAAATCTCGTTGCACAGCCCCGACTGGGCTGTGTGCAGCGGTTGGCCCCTCCTGCCGCTGGTGGCTCGATCCCCGGGAAGGGGAGAGCTGCTGGTGGTGGTGGGGGCCGAAGAGGATCAGCGCCCGATGGCGCGAAGATTTAAATCTCGTTGCACAGCCCCGACTGGGCTGTGTGCAGCGGTTGGCCCCTCCTGCCGCTGGTGGCTCGATCCCCGGGAAGGGGAGAGCTGCGGGTGGTGGTGGGGGCCGAAGAGGATCAGCGCCCGATGGCGCGAAGATTTAAATCTCGTTGCACAGCCCCGACTGGGCTGTGTGCAGCGGTTGGCCCCTCCTGCCGCTGGTGGCTCGATCCCCGGGAAGGGGAGAGCTGCTGGTGGTGGTGGGGGCCGAAGAGGATCAGCGCCCGATGGCGCGAAGATTTAAATCTCGTTGCACAGCCCCGACTGGGCTGTGTGCAGCGGTTGGCCCCTCCTGCCGCTGGTGGCTTGATCCCCGGGAAGGGGAGAGCTGCTGGTGGTGGTGGGGGCCGAAGAGGATCAGCGCCCGATGGCGCGAAGATTTAAATCTTGTTGCACAGCCCCGACTGGGCTGTGAGCAGCGGTTGGCCCCTCCTGCCGCTGGTGGCTCGATCCCCGGGAAGGGGATAGCTGCTGGTGGTGGTGGGGGCCGAAGAGGATCAGCGCCCGATGGCGCGAAGATTTAAATCTCGTTGCACAGCCCCGACTGGGCTGTGTGCAGCGGTTGGTCCCTCCTGCCGCTGGTGGCTCGATCCCCGGGAAGGGGAGAGCTGCTGGTGGTGGTGGGGGCCGAAGAGGATCAGCGCCCGATGGCGCGAAGATTTAAATCTCGTTGCACAGCCCCGACTGGGCTGTGTGCAGCGGTTGGCCCCTCCTGCCGCTGGTGGCTCGATCCCCGGGAAGGGGAGAGCTGCTGGTGGTGGTGGGGGCCGAAGAGGATCAGCGCCCGATGGCGCGAAGATTTAAATCTTGTTGCACAGCCCCGACTGTTTAACTGTGAAAGGGAGGGGTTTGCTTTTTGGAACTACTTTTTTTTTCAGGGAGTAGTGCGTTTTTTAAATTGGATATCTGTAAAGTGAAGTGTTCGACAGATTGAAAGCTGCACTCCCTCAAAATAAAAAGCAAGGATTAGAGCTGCCATTAAAACTAGTAATAATTCCTGTTGGAAAACAGGATTGTTTGAAAGGCTGGAAATCTGAGCTTTGCAGTTTGTTCAGAAAACTATAGCTACAAAACTGGTTTGTTACTCTTTGGGAAAGAGGTGCATTTGATGAGCTTATTAGATATTAAAAATCCTGTTGAAGTTTGGATGAAAGCCTACAGCTTTCAAAGAATGGTTTCAGGCCACGGTTGGTGAATGTGTATGCAACGAAATGTACTTTGCTACCCAAAAACAATTTTTGCAGTAGTGGCTTGTGGCTGCATTTTGGAAGTATATCCTGTTTCCCTAAGCGAATGGTCAGTTTCAAAGAATTTCTGCATAAACCTTTTGCTTCTTTCAAGAAGAATCCAGTCCTGACCAAGCTCAGAGAAAACTGTTGGCTGAACAGGTGGTGATCTTGGAAGCCCAGTGTTTGAGTGGGAGACGGAGTGTGTACCTGTGGGGGAGGGTTTAGCTAGGGCCATACTAATTATCTTTTTTGTTTTATGTAGATATTAGGGAATTATTCTACTTAAGATGTTCAAAGCTGAACTTCCTGCTTCAGCTGAACTCAGTTTTAAAAGTAAAAAGAAACTAATGTGTGGCTCCTGAACATAGCTAGTTAGGGGGTTTTCTTAATTTCTTAAAGTTAGGCAGTAGACTCTGAGATTGTGGGGTCTGTTTACTAAACGGCTCTAGAGGCTTCTGTGCAAAATTGGAGCTGCGGCACTGTTTTATTCAATTGGGCTGCGGCTCTGATATCGCACGGAAGCCGCTAGCGCCGCTTAGTAAACAGACCTCTGTAGACCTGCGCTGGCCAGAAGGATTCCTGGAGGGAGTCATGCCAAGGAGAAAAACTGCTGTCAGGGCCCCAGCATTGATGCACTGCAGTCAGAAACAGATAAGCAGTACTGCTAACGGTTTTGGTATTTGAGGTGCACCTGAACTCTTCAATATTTGAGCTCAAATATCAGTGTTTTATTAATAATCTCAGAAGGATTAAAAGTGCATTGCACCAGTTGAATCCCTGTTATCCAGAAAGAAAATATTGTTGATTGCTTTTCTGAAATGCATAATACTATTTACTGTTCAAAAGTATTTTAATTATCTTTAATCTTGTTTGCTATAAATTGGAATGGAAGAAAATGTTTGTTCACAAACTGTTGTATAGTAAAATTCCTTCCACCATTGCTTTGCTCGAAGTATAACACCTGTTTGCTAATGCACAGTGATTTCAAATTTAATGTGTTCTTCTAATATTAATAAACACTAATATACCATTTCAAAGTCAAATTGTCTTAAGTGCGTGCTTCTTGGCAAAAAGGAAATTAAGGTATTTAAGTGTTGAAGAATTAAAAGGCATAATATTACCTATATCACCACATTGGGTCTGGTTTCCATCACTCTTCTCTGTGAACTAACCAAATTGTGCTGCTTCAGCTGCTGCTATTTCCCCTGAGAGTAGTTAAGGTCCTGGATGAGGTTAGTGACTTTTATGGAAGCCCTGCCCCTTGGAGTGCTACAGTCTGAGGTATTTATGATGGTCACTGACTATGACAAATTGGTAGAAATTGGATATTCTGGTTCTAAAACTGTGGCCCTCAGAGACTCCTTTGGCAGACGTGCTACGATGCATATACTCATTCACAATCACATACTGAGAGCAGTGCTCCAAACTCTATGCAGAAGTGAATCTATATAGGGCCCCCAAATTTGAAGGAAAGCCATCTATCTCCTGGGACACCACAGCTACACAACATATTTCTCCAGCACCATGATATTGTGAAGTGCTAATCTCCAGTCAATCAGGAAGGGTGATTGAGGACCCCTCCAAACGCATAAAGGGGGTTATTTTAGAAGCCCTATTCATGCTTTGAACGTCTGAAAAAGGGGAATAGATATGTCCAAAGGACAGAGATATCCCTGTAGCCATTTTAGATGCCGGGTTTGTAGACATCCCCAAGGCCAGTCCTAAAGTTAGAACAAGGTATTGGTGCCCTAGGCAAACCTTAAGTCTTACACACCCCTCCCCCTGACTATCATAATCAATTGTTAAGCTTTGAATGCCCTTCTCATTGCCACCCCCAGAAGTTGGCTAATCTACTGAAGAGGGCTTTAAACTAGATTTGTTGGGGATGGGTGAAGAAAGCCCCCAGGTAAGTGAACGCCCCCAGATAGGTGATACATTAAATACCTTTATGGAAATGGGTAACAGGGGTAACATATGGAAAGCAGTGTGTATTAATGCCCGTGGCATGGGAAATAAGATCCCTGAAGTTGAAGCTTTGGTGGGAGTGGCTGACTTGGATTTAGTGGCAGTTACAGAAACATGGTTCACAGAAAACCATGACTGGGATGTAACTATACCTGGCTATACTTTATTCAGAAAGGACAGGGTAGGAAGAAGGGGAGGAAGAGTGGCACTATATGTAAAAACTACTATTAAAGCTTTGGAATTACAGAGCTTAAAAGGGAGAGAGGAGGCATTGTGGGTTAAACTAGAAAGAGGGAAAGAGAAATCTATTTGCATTGGTGTGATATACAGACCTCCCTCACAAGAGGAAGAGGTGGACAGAGAGTTAATTGAAGACATACGCAGCATTGCTAGGAAAGGGGAAGTGCTACTGATAGGAGATTTCAATATGCCAGATGTTGATTGGCACATTCCTGCTGCAGTATCATCTAGAAGTAAGGAGATCCTGGATTCTCTACAGGGAGAACTATTCAGGCAATTGGTAACAGACCCCACACGTGAAGGGGCCATACTGGACTTGGTGCTTACCAATGGTGAAAGTGTTTCTGATGTTGTAGTGGGAGATCATTTTGCATCCAGTGATCACCAGATGGTGTGGTTCAGTACTAGGACTAGGGCTGTTAGAATCCATTCCAAGGTGAGGATCTTAGACTTTAGGAAGACTAACTTTGCGAAGATGGGCCAATACCTCAGGGAGTCGTTAGTGGGATGGGAACAGCTGGGGGATGTAGAAAAACAGTGGGCAAAACTGAAAGGGGGTATTTTAAAGGCAACCAACCTTTTTGTTAAAATGGTAAATAAAGACAAAAGGAACAGGAGACCGCTATGGTTTTTGAAGGAAGTAGCTGAAAAAGTGAAGAAAAAGAGGGAGGCCTTCATGAAATACAAGAGATCACAGAGAGAGGAAGACAGGCATCTGTATTTGGAAAAACTTAGAGAAGCTAGCAAAGTAGTCAAGAAGGCAAAGATTCAAAAGGAGGAGGAAATAGCCAATGCAATAAAATGGGGGGATAAGACATTTTTCAGATATATTAGTGAGAAGAGGAAGGGCAAAAGTGGTATTGTCAGACTCAAGGGTGCAGGGGGGGAATATGTAGAAGCTGATAAGGATAAAGCGGAATTGCTTAACAAATATTTTTGTTCTGTGTTCACAGATGAAGAACGAGGAGCAGGACCTCAGAAAACACCCACAAATAAGAACAGAAGCAAGGGACATCCTGAACAATTTTCAGAAGACTGTGTTCGTGAGAAACTAGCTCAACTTAAAGTAGACAAAGCGATGGGACCGGATGGGATACACCCTAGAATACTGAGGGAACTTGGGAACGTTCTAGCAACTCCACTGACTGACCTTTTCAATGCCTCGTTGGAGTCGGGAGTGGTGCCAAAGGACTGTAGAGAGGCTCATGTGGTGCCTTTACACAAAAGCGGAAGTAAGGATGTGGTTGAAAACTACAGGCCGGTTAGTTTAACTTCGGTGGTGAGTAAATTATTGGAAACGCTGCTGAAAGAGAAAATAGTGAGATTTCTGGAGTCCAGCAGATTACAGGATCCGAGGCAGCATGGATTCACCAGAGGCAGGTCTTGTCAGACAAATCTGATTGATTTCTTTGACTGGGTGACCAGGGAGTTGGACCAAGGGAGAGCTCTAGATGTGGTGTATTTAGATTTTAGTAAAGCCTTTGACACTGTTCCTCACAGGCGACTTATAAACAAACTGAGCACCCTAGGGATGGACCCTAAAGTTACTGCTTGGGTTAGAAATTGGTTGGGTGGGAGGTGACAAAGAGTACAAGTAAATGGAGCTCACTCTGAGGAGAAGGATGTTACCAGTGGTGTGCCCCAGGGATCTGTCCTTGGTCCGATTCTTTTTAACATCTTTGTTAGTGATATAGCGGAAGGGCTGTCGGGTAAGGTCTGCCTCTTTGCCGATGATACCAAAATCTGCAATAGAGTAGACATGCTTGTTGGGTGCTTCTTGTTTATTCGTGGAGGGTGGCTAGGATGTTCATGGAGCAATGTCTTCAATATCATGCCATGGTACAATTATTTATACTTCATTTTATGAGGAAGTTCCGCTCGATCTTAAATTTGTTTTGCATTTTAGGAGTACTGTTTTGCTGAGATATGTTACTAAGCATCCCTTGGTGTCTTCTTTATGGAGTGCCTGGCATTGGATTTATACTGGCTTAAAGTGTAATGTGGAATTGACCTCATGGATACCCATTAGAGGAATTTTGGATTTTATCCCTGGCATGAAACAATAAATATTTGTGTCCTGGCAGAAAGCAGGACTAATGACCTTGGCTGATTTTATTGATGGTGAGGCCAGGTTCAGACCTTTGCAGGATCTTGGCACCCAATTTTATCTGCCACAGAGGAACCTTTTTGCTTACTTCCAATTGAGATATTATATAGAGGGACTGGATATGGTGGCCTTGAGTAGGCATAGTATGGAAGACTTGATACTCTGCTGATGGAAGCAGATGGTAAAGTATCTTTGTTGATATTATATAAGTCAGTAGCTTCAGGTGACTTTGCTGGTCTAGCTGAACAATGGGGGAAGGATGTGAGCTCACTTGTCTTACTCAAATTGGTGGATTATAGCTATTTGTCATGTCTCATCCTTGACAATTGGTAGTATCTTGCAAGAGACCCAGTTTAAATACTGAGGCTTTATATTTCACAGTGCAGGCAAGATTAACTGTCCCAGATGTCTTAGAGAAGTGTATACCATCAGGCAAACTAGACGTCCACTTATGACAGCAACTTAGAAACATAGGAACATGATGACAGAAAAAGACCACATGGCCTATCTAGTCTGTCCTTCCATAACAACAACTACAACAGTCCACATTTTACCTTTAGAGATGCTCTGTGTTGGTCCCATGCTTTTTTAAATTCAGTTACTGTCCTCATCTCTACCACTTCCACTGGGTAAATATGGTTCATCTAGGCCCCTTGAAAAACATCCTCTGAAGAAGACACACATTGGGGTATGTTTATTAAACTGCGGTAATCGTACATAACGCGCGTTATGTAACGTTAAAGATCGTTAGCGCATCATAATGTGCGTTATGATTTATTTATTTATTTATTTATTTAACATATATTTATAACCCGCAACTTCCAGAGTTCAGTTGCGGTTCACAATAAAACAACAATCCACAAAGCAAAAGCTTAGTTTTACATCGAACATTTTGTAACAATAAACGTAATGGTTAACAGCATGAACTAATGCAAAATAGCAAAAATGCTCTAGGCCGCGGGCCGGGTCCCGCGGCCATCAGTAACCTGGGCCCGGGCCCGGCCTCGGCCTCCAGCATGCTGATGGAAGGGGGGGGGGAGGGTTGAGAGCGAGACGGCTGTGCGCGGCTTTTGAAATCGCTCCGTCACACCGTCGGAGCGATTTCATTGGCCGGCTGTCGGTGGGGGGGCTGCCTGTGTCCGCGAGGAGCCGCGTGGCCGTCTCCTTCTGGCCGTGGCTCCTCGGGAAGCGGTCGCGTTTCTGGGCTGTCCGGTGAGTTGGGTTCGTTGGGGGGGAGTTATTGCTACGGGGTGGTTGCGTTCGGCGGGGGGGGTGTTTCGGGCGGGTTAGGGGGGCGTTATAAAAACAAACAAAAAAAAAAAACCAAAGGAGTACAGCCTGCTTTATTCTTGCCTCTATGGCAGGGGTCTCAAACACGCGGCCCGCGATGCACAGGAAAGGAAAAAACCGGCTTCTGCTGCTGCTGCCGCGGGAAAATTAAACTATAGAAAAAAGCTGACTGCTGCCGCGGCGGTAGCAGCAATATCGCAAGTCCCGCGCCCCCCCCCCCCTCCCGGCAGATCCCTTCCTGCTTGCCTGCTTGTGAGTTCTTCTCTGCTTCGGCTTTCAGTTTAATTTTCCCGGGGGGGGGGAGCAGGACTTGATGTGGGCTGCTGGGGGGGGGGAGCAGGACTTGATGTGGGCTGCTGGGGGGGGAGCAGGACTTGATGTGGGCTGCTGGGGGGGGGGGACCCGGACGTGATGTGGGCTGCTGGGGGGGGGAGCAGGACTTGATTTGGGCGGCTGGGGGGGTAGGACTGGTAATTGACAGATGGGGGTTAGGACTGGAGGTGGTCTGATTGGGGGGCTAAGACTGAAAATGGGGTTATGGGGGGGCTAAGAATGAAGATGGGGCGATGGAAGGGTTAGGCCTGGAAGTGGGCTGTTGGGGGGCTTAGGACCGATAATGGGCTATGGGGGGGGGAGCAGGACTTGATGTGGGCTGCTGGCGCTTCTTTTTAAATGCTGCTCCTGCTGCCCGGATTGGGCAGAGCGGCCTGGTGGGGGTGGCCTGGTGCTCCGACCCGCTCGATCCCCGCCGGGAGAGCAGCTGGAGGGCCGGAGTGCTGGGCTGCCGAAGAGGCCGCGCGCCAGCTGGCGCTTCTTTTTAAATGCTGCTCCTGCTGCCCAGATTGGGCAGAGCGGCCTGGTGTGGGTGGCCTGGTGCTCCGACCCGCTCGATCCCCGCCGGGAGAGCAGCTGGAGGGCCGGAGTGCTGGGCTGCCGAAGAGGCCGCGCGCCGGCTGGCGCTTCTTTTTAAATGCTGCTCCTGCTGCCCGGATTGGGCAGAGCGGCCTGGTGGGGGTGGCCTGGTGCTCCGACCCGCTCGATCCCCGCCGGGAGAGCAGCTGGAGGGCCGGAGTGCTGGGCTGCCGAAGAGATCGTTAACGTTACATAACGCGCGTTATGATGCGCTAACGATCGTAATGCCCCACGGCGCGGTAAAACACCGCAGAAGGTGGAGAGAGGGCGGAGAGAAGGGGTCGGTGGGCGGAGAGTGGGCGGGGAGAGGCTCCTTTCACACTAACGCGCTGATTTTAAGAGCTGAATCCAAATGCGATTCAAAACCTGCCGTTAAATGCACATTACAGGGGAGAGAAACTATTTCAGTGTCAGCAATGTACAGCCCAGGCAGAGAAACCAAAACAAAGTGATAAGTGTAATACATGTGCACAAAACAAAAGGGCACATAAACACTGAAAATGACCCCTACAAATTGGAAAAAAAACATAACCAAGCTGGCCAATAGTGGTATCAATGAGAAACATCAACCCCCCGGCTAAGCTCCATAGAACAGATATAAATCGTGGAAGGGTCTATACTCCATCCCCATACAAGGTGAATGAGCCCACAATGAAACAGCGCTGCTCAGGGTTTTCCCCACCATCGGACAGGGTTCCTATGGCGTGCACATGTCCCGCAACATCAGGGTGGGCATGTCAGAATGGCAACTGGACAGATGCCGGAGAAGGGGATACAGAGGGCCACAGGCGGCACATGCTGTGGTGCAGCTGGGCCACAGTGCGGACTAGGGCGATGCCTAGGTGGCCCATACGAATGCTGAAACAGCAGAGCAGCCAGACAGCAACTGCTGAAGGCCCAACATGGGCACGACTGTGTTTCCCACAGTGTCACAGGGGATAGTACCCAGCAGCTACACCCAAGGGCACAGAACATTGGCAGGAGGTGCTGGGGGAAAGCGTGGACACCTCTGCAAGCACCCCTACCCCAGAACCCGCACCATAGGCAGCTGCCTACCTGCACACTGGATGGCCTGAGACTGCGCACCACCAGCAGAAGGGCATGTCAGCATGGTGGCTGAGGGATACTGGTGGTGGAGGGGGCAGTGGCAGCTGCCCAGAGCAGACCATGGCCTAGCCCTGTGTAGGTGGGTGCCGTGTACTGCAACAGACGGGCCCTGTGTGTCTAACGGAACTACCTATCACACACTGATGGGGACCTGCAGTATGGCATATTTCATCCGTGAAAGGTGCTGTGGACCTGGTGCTGGGCACCCCACCTCAACCTCAGGGTGGGCACAGTACCCACACAATGTGACTGTCTGTGGCTACTCTGTGGCAGTGCCACACATGGTCTACCAGGCCTACCAGGCCGAGGTGCTGTGGGGGTGCATACCCAATCTTGTGCCCATCTCTCGACTGCTGATTTGCATGTGCAGTGCATCATGGGTACGGGTGGGTTACCACTATCCTGGTAACCACAGCAGACAGTTTGTGTGGTGACGTGCAGTCCTGCAGCCAGCCAGGGCTTTGTTCACAGCCTTATAAGGTGTCCCATAGGGGACATTATAGGGTGCCTTGGCGGACAGTACACTTTATAATGTGCCCTATGGAGTGCGTTATGGGGTGCCTTATGCGGCACCTTAGGTTATGCCACCGTGAGGGTGTGTTTGCTGGCAGCACTAATTAATATACAAGTCAAATGCCTCAACAATCGCTACTTAAATGTAAAGGGTGCTGCCTCAGCCAGCCTTATACAATAGGCCCACTGGGGAATTGAACCCATGACCCCTGTATCATCAGTCAGTGTTGTAACCATTGTGCTATAGCTCTGTTGCTGTGCTTGCATGCCTGCGCGCCTTCTTAAGATTAACGCATGGTAACGTGCCCTGTAGCGCTCGTTCATTTATGGCGCCTTGTAACGCGCGTTATCGGTAACGATGTACCGCCCATGTCCTTATTTGGGGTTTCTGTCTCTACCGCGGCTCCTAACGCGAATCGCACTAACGCAGTTTAGTAAACATACCCCATTATTTCACATCACCCATACATCAAGCCATATCATTAACTAGCACTGACATGGATTCAGTAGAAATGAAATCAAATTTATTGGCCACTTCTTTAGCTACAGAGCCTCATCCTAAATTCAGGGGAAGTGAGCCAGAAGGTACATCTGCCATCTTTTCCTCAGTAAGCCTCATTTTGTCCTTATCTTTTTTCATTTGCTTGACCATCATAGTTGGGTCCAGTTTACTTAAATATTTGTCCATGCACTGTTCCAAAGTCAGGCAAAGATGTTGATAGTGATCCGTCTCAACAGCAGGAACAGCATGTGGTTAGATGGGAAGAGATTCCCCAGTAGCAGGGTCTTGCTCTCTTCACATCATGTAATATTAAAACAATTTTTAAAAAGGAAATTTTTTACTGTTCATGTCAGAATTGCATTTAACATCCAATTCACTAAAATAATAATAAGCAGAATCTGCAATTGTTAACAAAAGTGCTAAAACTAAGGAAGAAAGAAATGGAGAGTTGTTGGTGGCAAGGGATAAGAATGAGAATGGAGAATTAGAAGGAATAGAAGAAGGAAGTGGACAGGGTGGGAATTTTGAGACGGGAGACAAAATAAATGGAAGGCTAGAAGAGAGGAAAATGGAGTGGGGAGTGGGTAGTAGAGTGAAAGATGTGAGAAAGGTTAGGGCAAAGTATGAAGAGAGATAAGGAACAGAAAAGAGAAGGATGCTAAGAAGAGAAAGATGGAGAGAGCAAAGCAGAAAGAAAAAACTTGGGAGATGTGATGGGCTAGTGACAGCAGTAAGTGGTGATGCTATGGTAGAAGAAACTTATGGAGAAGGATGTGGGGCTGCCCCACCATTCACCTACAACAATTATATATTCAATGGTAGGGCGCATCTGCTCATACACTGGAAAAATTAGAGGGAACATTGGACAGAAGTAACAGAGCATGAGAGTGGTGAGAATGGAGCATGGTAGGAGGCGCGCAACACTCTAGATGCAGGGGCCTGCTAGGAAGTCAGCTGCTGATAGCATGGTTAAGAAGCTAAGCTATGAAGAGGGGGAGAGATGTAGGATGAGTACAAGAGCACATGTGATGATAGGGAGGATAAACACTGAAGATTTTGCTGGAGAAGGAGGAAGTAGTGAAGGGATAGATGGAAGAAGAGTGGAGTAATAATTATGGAAGTATCCTTTTTGCTATAAGAGCAGTATGCTTATGTTTATTGTATCTGATATATCTCCATTTGTCAAACAAAAGATCATCATGGTGGCTTACATAACTTATCAAAAACAAAAAGGGGAGAGACTCACAGACATAAACACAGAGACCATCATACACTGACACATGAGAAGCAAGTTACAAATTGTGCTTTACTAATCCCAACCCTGCTGACCCACTCTTGGTGCAGCCCTTTGGCGTAATCCGTTCAATCCCAGAGGAAGAAACTGGAACTGGACATAATGCAATACGAACTTCCACTACGAATGTCACTACCGAAGGGAACATAAGAAATCATTCAGCAGCCCGAAGGAATGAATAGTATAGTGTTCTCCTGGGACAGCAGGAATCAGTCCTAACAGGTAGTTCTTTTGAACATGTGGAGGACTATTCCAATCTGTACACCCGGATGCACATTGGTAGACTTGACTCTGATCCCGCGGGGCACATCTAGCCTCCACAGGATCAGATTCATGTCTCAACCGGTATGTGCAGGCTGGGACCCAATTCCGGTTGGCCTGCACATACAGGCTGCTGCCCGGCTAACTCAGTCAGGCTCCTGAATGGAGCCACGGTGCCATGGTATCCAGTTGCTATTGCACATTGGCTCCATTCAGGAGCCGTGATCCCCGGCTACCAACAACTTTGTTCTTTACCCGCAGCCCGACCCCCGATTTGGCCTCCCAAGGCCAGGGTCAGGCTGCAGGGAATCTCCTGCGCCCCCTCCACCCTTTGTTGCTCCCCGGGCCTGCCATCCCCCGACATCTAAAGAACCTTATTCCACCTCAGAACTGGAATAAGTTCCCCGTCTAGTCTGCTCACCCCAGACTTACAGGGCCAACATCAGAATCAGCCCTGTGTGTCCAGGGCCATGGACCGCCCACTGCCTGCCCTAACTCCGCCTCCACAGCGCCCCCTTCCTGCCACATCTAACCTCCCCATACAAACTCCTTGTTCATACAGGGATGCTTAGTCGGGGACTGCAAGGGGGATGAATAGCGGGGAGGGACGTCCATCCTCGCTATTCGTGGTTCAGAATAGACCCCATAGCTAGCTAAATGATTTAAAACCAGTGTAAATTCTAAAGATCTTTTATGCCCTTTAATAGTTTTATAAGAGGCATTAGTACTTCCTGCCACCCAACCCACAGCAGACTGAAATTGTAGGTCAAGCCCTATAGATGAGAGAATGTAATAAAAATACTGGCTGTAGGGCAGGGGGCTCTAGAATGCTTGCAGAAACAATGACAGCCTGACTGGTCCAATGGCCAGCTGAGAACTTATTCAAATGCAGTAACCTATACTGCACTGTACAATCCCCCCCCCCCCCCCAAAAAAAAACAGCTTGAGAACATTATCTGCCCTACCATCCCTACTGTGCACACTGGATGGACCCTTTTGGTCTTTATTTGCTGTCATCCACTCTGTGATTGCATTAACTGAATTTGTTCACTTTCAGCAGCCAAAGGTAGCCCTGGCTCACTGAAACTTTTTTGTTCTTTTTTTTGGTATTTAAATGTGATCGTCCAAAATACATTAAAAAAAACATTTTACAAAGCTTTGCCTTTTTCTGTTAAGGGCTAGAATTACTAAGTGCAGCCTAATGCCATCAATGTGTCCTACTTAACAATCTTTAACGACACTGGTGCACAGTAAAGTGATGATGTATGTTTGTAACTGTAGTTGTAATGACCTTTAAAAAATATATTTACATTAACCTAACATGCTTTCATGTATTCTTATGAACAGTCAAATTATGTCTCATGATATTTGATTGCTTCATTTAAGGGCATGTTTATTAAAGTGTGGGGTTTAATATGTGATAAACTACCACAACTCAGCATGGGGGTGGTGCTGGACCCGTGCTAATGAACAGAGGCGAGCTCCCGTGCAGTTGGCATGGGTTCGATGTCACCCCCCTGCACAAACTGCTTTGCTGCATTTTAGTGCAGGTTCACTTAACGCTATCTATTGAGGTGACGGTACGTGTACCCGCACTGACTGCGACATTAGCTACCGTTTGCTAATCATAGTGTGCTTCTCCACAGCTGAACTGCCCACTCTCTGCCCCAACCTGTGCTAAGTGGTTAGTATAGGAATTTTACTGCAGCTGTATTTTTAACAAAAGTTCATGGTTACCGTAGTAAGTAGCGTACTTTAATAAACATCTTACAGTGCTTTAATTTCTTTTATACTATTTAAATTAACATAGACCAATCCAGTTGGCAGTTTATGTAATTTAGTAGTGCCTTTATTTTGCTATGTGCTGAAAAAAAATGTTAAAGTAAAAATTTTTTTAAAAAAGTAAACATTGAGGGCCTTGACATGCTAACGATATAAAACAAACGTCTTTCAATCACCCTAATATATAGGTCCTCATCCTCTGACCCCAATAGATTAGCCAATATTCTTGAATCTGCATGCTTGGATACCCCAATTGATAGAGACCACAACATTTTAGGGGATTTCAACCTCTTCTCAATAACTAATACACAGATCACATCATGCCTTCAAGCCATGGATGACATAGGATATCAGCAAATCATTAACACCCCTTCACATTTAAAGGGTAACACGTTGGATCTTATTTTCACACCTAAAAATTGGTCAAATAATAGTCAAGTATCACCAATTCAAACTCAACCAGTGTCGTGGATAGACCACTACTTAATGCACTTCATCATTGAACTCAACACATACCCATATAAAATGCATCATAGAGAACAGACCCATCACCGCTTCAAGAAATTTGACAAAGAAATCTTCCTAATGGACACTATACCTGCACTGATGAATAACAATGATGACCTTGAAGCCCTCCTGAAGAACCGGAATAACAACCTACATATAGCCTCTGCTAATCCACAGAGAAAAACCCCAAAGAAATGCAGAAACTCGCAACCATGGTACTCCCAGAATCAGAGAACATTAAGGAAAACAGAGAGAAAATGGAGAAGCACAAAATCTGAGGTAGAGCTGCAGCAATATATGGATATTCTAAAACTATATCTTCAAAACATCAATGACCTGAAAAGAGAATACCTTTCAAAGATACTAATGAAATCTCTAAATCACCCCAGAGAGCTCTTCTTCATTGTACAAGACTTAATTAGAAAATCAAACACAGATGACCCCAAAACAACGAAATGGATGTCCAACAACTTGCCAGTCACTATATGAAGAAATCCAGATGCATAACAGACAGCTTAACGAAAGTTACACTTAAAGAACCAACTGACACCAGCCTATGGAACGCTTTCTCTCTAAGCAGCAATGAACAGATAGAACAATGTATCAAATCCATCAATACAATAACATCACACCTTGACCCCTGCCCAGTAAGCTGGATTAAAATAATTAGAACAGAGCTAACACCTCACATACAAAGGATAGTCAATCGCTCTCTATCCCAAGGACTAATGCCAAAAGTTCTAAAGGAAGCTACCATCCACCCAATCTTAAAACACTGCTCACTCGGCAAGTGCTGCCCTAGCTATTATAGACCGATATTGAGTCTCCCATTTTGATCCAAAGTAATAGAAAAGTAAGTGCAGAGGCAACTACAAGACTGCCTAGACCCAAATGCTCCGCTTGATCCACACCAATAAGGATTCCAACCTTATCATGGAGTGGAAACCCTCCTCACATCCCTATTCGGCAAAATCATTCAAGGAATTGAAAACACAAAACAATCCTATGTACTTATATTCCTAGACATAGCGTCAGCTTTCAACTCCATAAGCCATGACATTCTAATCAATCGCCTACTGCATCTTAGAATAGGAGGCACTATAATTCAATGCTTTACTTCCTACCTCTCCGACTGCACACAACAGGTCAAATTCGATCATACCCTCTCCAAACCATTCAACCAAACCCAAGGGATTGCCCAAGGTTCAGCGTTATCTGCCTTACTATTCAATATCTATCTCCAGCCAATCTGCAACATAATCAGAGCTCACAATGTTGACTACAAAAAATACACAGATGACATCATGCTGTTCACAACAGCCAAAATATCAGAGCCAAACAACAAGAAAATAGTCAAATGCTTCAATGATGTCTCACACTAGCTCAACTCCGTCAACCTAACAAAAAATCTAAAAAAGATTGAAGTCCTGATGATCTCCAGGACTCCTCCTCAGCAACCTCAAGTAAATGGTAACTCTCTAGAAATCAAAAAGGAAATAAAAATACTTGGGTATCCTTTTAGACCAGAATCTTGACATGACAAAACACATTAACATGATCACGCAAACAATCTACAATAAAACAAGAATGATATAAAACCTAAGACCTCTCCTATCAAATGATGACTTCCACACAATATCACAAGCAATGATCTGCCCTCACTTTGATTTTGGCAACATTATCCTCCAGGGCCTCCACCAAACAAACCTTGAATACCCTATAAATGGTACAAAACATGGTTGCATGCACCATAATGAAAGTAGCCAGATCAGAATACATAACACCCATCCTATACCACCTACATTGGTTGCTGTAACACAGAGAATCAAATACAAGACACTAATAACCACATTCAAAACAGTAAATAATATAGCACCAATGTACCTCAATTCTCTAATATACATACGACAAGAAACAAGACAAAGAAGGGAAGGTTTGCAGAACTTACTAACAATTCCTAAGGAATTCAGAAACGCAAACCAATCAACAGCCAATAGTGCATTCACTTTCTACTCTCCAATCCCACTACCCAACAGCCTAAGACAAATAAAAGATCTATGTTCAGAAAAAAAAAGACCTTTCTATTGGCGGAATATTACCAAACCAGAATGGAAAACTTAAACCCCAAATAAATACAAAAACATCACTCATATACCTCAGCCTTACCTTATCACACAGCAAAACATAACATAGACCAGGCATGTCCAACAGGTAGATCGTGATCTACCTGTAGATCGCGGAGGGGTCAGAGGTAGATCGCCAGCCCCACTTGGCTCCATCTCTCCAGCAGCTCGCCCCGTCGCTAGGAGAGAGCTCGTGCCGGCAGGTCATCTGCTGAGGGCTTGCCGCCACTGCTGATCCTTTGCCTGCCTTTTTTCCCTGCCTGTGGGTGTATTGGGGGTGCTTGTTGTTTTTGTCCCAATAGTTTGTGGGTACCTCAGGGGGCTGCCATGCCCGCACCCCGCGATGAGACGCCACAGGCCTGGCGTCATACCTGGTCTCTTGCCTCTCAGAATCACCCATTCCTGCCCCGCCCCAACACTCCTTAGAAGTGTGTTATATACCGGGTGATATCCATTCGCCTGGGCGTTACCTGAATACACTTACCGTATTAGTTGTGTTGTGTGCTGGTCGTTGGTCGCTTTATAGTTCACTTTCATTAAACGTTTTCGGGCAGACACAACAAAGTGTCAAGAATTTGGTGATTTTGGTGGGCTTTTCCAATTTTGTTCTAACTTGCCTATGCCTTCCCTTTGAATTGGTTCAAACCACTGTGACGTTTGCTTGCCTCTGCAATTTTATTTTGCCTAGCCTTTGCGTTGATTCTAGACTGCAATTTTATTTCGCCTTGTCTTTGTGTTGATTCTACACTGTGTGCAGAATTTATTAAATCACGTGTGGTGGTATTTGAACTTGTTTGGTGGTATTTGATTTTAACTGGTTTGCTGGACAGGTGTTTGAGTTTTTTTGATGATTGTTTGGTGGTATTTGATTGGTGCCAGTATGATGAATTCTTATTTTTACTTTTAGAAATGCATGTGTGGTTTTGGCATCTCCAGTCCTTGTATTACACATCATCCAGAGGTCTTCAGTTCCTGTTGATCTTTAATACTTTGGGACAGTGATAGCCACCCCAGTATAACGAAGATGAGTGTTCCAAAGAAGAGCAAAACCTACCACTTTCATGATGAATGGGAAATGGACTACTTCTTCATCATGGTGAAAGACAAGTGTTGTTGTCTAATTTGTAAAGCCCCAGTATCCTTGCCCAAAAGGGTAATCTGGAACATCATTATAAGGCTCTACATAGCAATAAGTTTGATGCTGATTTTCCACCCAAAAGTGAAATTCGTAAACTGAAGCTCAAAGAACTTAAATAAAAATTGGCTACTCAGCAACAGTTGATGGCGAACCAAGGTCACATTCGGTCAATGCAACCATAGCATCCTTCAAGGTCAGCAACCTGATCGCAAAGAAATGCAAACCTTTCACTGAAGGGGAATTTGTAAAAGATTGTTTTCTTGAAGCAGCTGACAATCTTTTTGAAGGATTTAAAAATAAGAAAGAGATCATAGCTGCTATTCAAGATGTACAATTGTCAAGAAACACCATCGTGCAGCAAATAGAAAAGCTGTGTGGAGACACAACTGAACAATTGTTGGAGGATGTTTCCAAATTGTGTTGCTTTCTCACTCCAAATGGATGAATCTACAGAGATAAGAGACATAGCCTAATTAGTAGTCTTTATCCGGATGGTTTTTGAAGACTTCAGTGTTAAAGAAGAACTACTTGGAATGATTTCTTTAAAAGGGAGAACTACGAGTCAGGAAATATTCAGTTCTTTCCATTCTTTTGTGACAAAGTGTAATCTTCCATTGCATAGACTTGTTTCCATCACTACTGATGGAGCAAGAGCAATGACAGGTGAAGTTAATGATTTCATAGCCCTCTGTAGACAGCATGACAACTTCCCAGATTTCCTTTCTTACCACTGCATCATTCACCAGCAAGTTTTGGCAAGCAACAGACTCAATACAAAGACTGTCATGGACATCACTTTCAAAATTGTAAATTCAGTTTGTGGAAGATCACTTCAAAGACAGCTTTTCAATCTTAATCTTGATGAAGTGGCAGCAGAAATAATTTTGCAGATGTAAGATGGGTAAGTAGGCACAAATTTCTGCAAAGATTTTGTGATTTGCTAAATGAAATACTATTTAACACTTATAAAGCGCCATGCACGCAGCGCTGTACAGACATGAATACAAGAGACAATCCCTGCTTGTCGGAGTCCTGCTCGTCAGAGCTTACAATCTAGTCAAGAGAGTACACAATATAAGACAGTACACAATACAATTTAATGACCAAGCATAGTTGGAAGATGAGGAGTGGTTATGTGATCTGGCATTTCTCGCTGACTTTACAGGCAAACTAAGTGATATGAACCTTGAACTACAAGGTAAAAACAAATACATTGGCGAGATGATGAGTACAGTTTCATCCTACAAGAGCAAATTTGAGCTGATGATGACTGACCTTGCAAACAACACTTTTGATCATTTTCCTAATATGCAGGACCATCTTGGACAATATCCAAATTTTGTTTTTCAAAACGAGAAGTATGTAGAAATCTGTTCTGTTATCCAGGAATCGAAAATAAATTCTGTGACTTCCAAAAAATTGCAACAGTTGTGGAGTACTTGTCATACCCATTAAAAGTAGATGTGGACATTAAAGAAACTGCAGCTGCTATCAGTAAAAATTACTCATTGAACAAGCCATCTCTTGAAAACGAAATATTAACCTTTAAAAATGATATTTTTCTCAAGACCCGTGCTGAACAAGAATCGTTTTGGAAGCTAGTGCCTAGAGACAAATTTCCCAACTTGAGAAGATGCAGTGAAGCTGTACACTCTTGTTTCAGTTCAACTTATTTGTGTGAATCTGCGTTTTCCCATCTGAAAATGACGAAGAGTACACAACGTTCCATAACCGGGTAGCCGGACCCGGCGCCCCCTCTCTCTTTTCCCACAGCCCATTACCCCACCCCACCCCTTCCAGTCCCAATAACGGCACCGACAACAAATCTTGGTGACAACTGGTCGCAGCTTTATTTCAAACAACTCATAACATTAAACAGGTACATTGAACCAATCAACCCCCCCGCGGATTGGTGAACCGCCAGCCATGCAACTAGCAAGGTGGCCACGCCTCCGCTCAAGCCGTGGTCCCCACCAACAGCCAATTTCCGCCACCCCTATCCGACTTTGCCATGTTACTAGCAAAAGTCTTCCAGGGGTTGGCCAGGTCGAGGGCACCCCGCCCCCTCCCCAAGTCGCCTCAGGCTCCGGACCCCGGACCTCCGGGATCCCGCCCGCATGCAACCCCCGACCCCCTCCCCCAGCTGCGACACCCCGACTAAGTACTCCCACCTTGCATAAATGGGTGGGAGGATGGGCTGCCAGTTGGGCACCCGCTCGCATGTGCTCCGGGCCGGCCGCGAGCTCCGGAGCACATGGCATCCCTCACACCTGATTGGCTCTGCTCCTTAAGACCCGAGCGGAGCCAATCATTTTAAATGACGCGCACAGCGTATTGACGCTGACGCGTGTGCCGGCCTCCCCACGGACGAGCAGGGTCCCGCGCCGGGCCGAGCACCCGGTTACGGGCGGGCCCTGGGACCCTGCCCGCGCCCTGGTACTAACCGGGTAGCCGGACCCGGCGCCCCCTCTCTCTTTTCCCACAGCCCATTACCCCACCCCAACCCTTCCAGTCCCAATAACGGCACCGACAACAAATCTTGGTGACAACTGGTCGCAGCTTTATTTCAAACAACTCATAACATTAAACAGGTACATTGAACCAATCAACCCCCGCAGATTGGTGAACCGCCAGCCATGCAACTAGCAAGGCGGCCACGCCTCCGCTCAAGCCGTGGTCCCCACCAACGGCCAATTTCCGCCACCCCTATCCGACTTTGCCATGTTACTAGCAAAAGTATTCCAGGGGTTGGCCGGGTCGAGGGCACCCCGCCCCCTCCCCAAGTCGCCTCAGGCTCCGGACCCCGGACCTCCGGGATCCCGCCACCGGCACAGGGGACAATCTCTACCTGTGCCGCCCCCCCAAAGCCCGAAGCTGCGACCAGTGTGGCCTCTCTCGAACCACTTTCTCCAGTGCCTCCTGCCAATCATTCAGGAGCAAATCCATGCCCACTGGAGATAAGTGCACCCCATCGTCCCTGTACAATCCCAAGCAGGCCACCTCCACCCAGGGATGCTGAACTTGTAACCCGCCTTGTTCGCAGACCCATCTCCCAATCTGCCTATTAATCTTGGTCAACCCACGAGACCAACGCCGCTGCCCCCAGCACGCCGGCCTCGGGATGATGTCAGACCAAATTAACAGCACCCCTGCAAACATATGAAAAAGTAGAGAGAAGTCTTTCTTGGCGGCTCTGATCAGCTGTTTGCACGTCCAAGATGCCAGATCATTCCCCCCCAAGTGCACCAAGACAATCGCCGGCTGGCCTCTGATGCGCTGATGGTGACGAAGCAAAGGCATCAGCTGCGTCCACCGCAAACCCCGCTCGCCCAGCCATGACACCGCCACCACCGCAGGATCCAGACTCAAGTTCGCTCCACAAGGTCGATGCTCTGCCCGCTGGCCAGCCCAATAGACGAAGGAGTGCCCCAACATCCAACAGTCCCGCACACTTATACCCCCATCTGCAAGAGAAGAGCACACCATTAGCAACCCCCAGCCCCCCCCCAACTGATTGTTCATAAGCGGACATAGCCCTCGAAAGCCCTCGAGCGCCACCGGCCAATACTGCGAATCAGCTCACTTGACAAGCCCGCTGCAGCCGCACTGGTCGCCGCCCCGATCCGAAACGAATGCGACGAAAAAAGGCACGGGTCCTCCCCCAACCGCTGCAACGGCAAACGCAATACTGCCGTGACTTGGAAACGCGTGACCGGGGAGGCATCCCCGTGCACAAACAGCCCCCTTACGCACTCCTGGCGAACGGCCAAATACTCCCGCATTGCCGAGAGAGGGCACGTAAGGCCTCCCGTCACCCTAAGTACCACCCATAACCCTTTACCAGTCTGGTCCGTTTTGGACTTAGCCAGCAAAACCCGCATGCGCTCGCCCTCGATCCATACGTGCCGCCGCCGCAAACTATTCCCACTATCGAATCCCCCCGAAGCCTCCGCCAACTCACCGACCCTGAAAGCCCCGAAAAAGGCCAAACAGAACAGGGCCCGGAAGAGCACATACTCGTATGGAGCACTCGCCACCCGCGCCAGCTCCTGGCACACCCTTTCCAGTAAAGTGTGAGTGATCGGCCACCGCCGATCCCGCGGAGCTGGCTGGGAGCGCTCCCAGCCTTGGAGCAACCACCGCGCTAGCAAGCCTCTGCCACCAAAATCCCCCCCGACTGCCCTGGTGAAGAATCCAAACCCCGCCAGATGACTGCGCACCGCCGACCTCGTGACCCCATGCTCCTTTGCCCACACGACGTACTGCCTGAGCAACACGTCCGGCATCCTCCCCCCTTGCCATCCCCTCTCACACAAAAATTGCTGCACCCGCACGCAACCCCGCCGATATGCTTCCCAGGTGTTAGCTGCCACTGAGTTCTTCAATAGATGCCTCATCGCTGCTGGCCAACGCTCCACAAGCTCGAGGGGACCACCAGTCCCACCTTGTCCGCCTCCGGGGCCAACATCCGAAAACGCTCCATCTGAAAACGGGAAAGAGCATCAGCAATTTCATTAACTTGTCCAGGAATATGCCGCGCTTTCAAATCGATATTCAAGCGCAAGCATGCCAGCACTACCCGTCGCATAAGCGCCGCCACCCTACTACAGTGAGGGGAATAACGATTGACGATGTGAACCACTGCCTCGTTATCGCACCACCACAGAACCCTGCGGTTCACCAGCCTATCCGGCCATAATTCCAACACAACCAATATCGGAAAGAGCTCTAAGAAGGTGATATTGCTCAGCAAACCTTCCTCTGCCCAAGCCTGCGGCCATTTCTCGGCACACCAAGCCCCCGCAAAATAGATTCCTAACCCTGCTCCCCCCGCAGCATCAGTGTAAAGCTGCAGGTCGCTACTGGAGATCTCCGCCTCACGCATCACGGACGTCCCGTTAAAATCCTTTAAAAAGGCATCCCAGACACGCAGATCCTCCCGCATAACCTGAGACACGCAAATGCGATGGTGCGGCCGACGCACTCCGGCCGTCGCTGCCGCCAAGCGCCTACTGAATACCCGCCCCATAGGAATAACCTTACAAGCGAAATTAAGAGACCCTAACAATGCCTGCAGCTCTTTCAGTGTCACCTTAGACGAGGCCAACACAGTGGCTACTACTATCCGGAGCTTCCGCACCTTCTCTTGTGGCAAGCGCGCCACCATGTTCAGCGAGTCGAGTTCGACACCCAGAAAAGTAAGCTGCGTGGCCGGGCCCACCGTCTTACCTTCCGCTAGGGGAACCCCCAACTCACAGGCCAGTCGGACGAAACCTTCCAACAGGTTCACGCAGGTTGCTGACTCCGCCCCGCCAACAAACAGGAAATCATCGAGATAATGCACCACCGCCGACTCACCCACCCTTTGCACCAGCATCCAATGAAGGAAACTACTAAACATCTCGAAGTAGGCACAAGAGATTGCACAACCCATCGGCAGACACCGGTCGTAGTAAAACGCACCTTCAAATTGAAAACCCAGCAGCCGAAAAGCCGTCGGATGTACCGGCAGCAATCGAAAGGCCGACTCGATATCCACCTTGGCCATCAGCGCCCCGCGCCCTGCCTGCGATACCAACTCGACTGCCTTATCGAAGGAGGCATACCGCACTGTACAAAACTCGCGCGGGATAGAATCATTAACGGAAGTTCCGTAGGGCGAAGACAAGTTGTGGATAAGTCTAAATTTGCCCGGCTCTTTCTTGGGAATGACTCCTAAAGGAGAAATGATGAAATTCGCAAACGGTGGGTCGCTGAATGGCCCCGCTACTCTCCCTAAGCGCAATTCAACCGCCAACTTCTCACGCGCCACCTCCGACCAGCGCCGAATACTCGGCGAGTTCCTAACCGAACCGGTGACCACCTCGCCCTGCAGCGGAATAACAAAACCACACTTAAAACCTAAATGCAACGCTACTCTATCTTTCTTCTTTGGGTACCGAAGAAGCCAGCTACCCAGCACCTGCACCTGAATTGGAGAAGGTGCCAATCCCGCAAGAGCATCCTCACTTGGCTCCCGGAACGGAAGGCGGGGCGGCACCTTTTTTAACGCATTTCGCCGCTGAATGGGGGCCCCCGCAAACCGAGCATGCATGCCGGAATTTACAGTCCGGGAAGGGGCAGGAGGTCCTATTATACCGCCAACACAAATCGGTACCGGCTCCGAGAGCCGCCTTCGGCTGCCCCCCGAGGGGCCCTCCATGAAAGGAACAACTCGCTCCGCCCGCAACCGCCGGCCCCAGCTTAAATCCCCCTGTTCCTCCAGGCCCCACCTTGACCGACATCTGTGTCAACCACAGATTAATGTCTTGCGTCCCCCAAGTTAAGAGCCTGTTTTCTTCCATTTTATCCCGAAACTTCTCATCGTAATTAAGCCACGACCAGCCTTCGTGCGCTTGAGAAGCCCCCAGAATAGAGTCAGCGTACGACAGCAAGCTGCCGTACTGCTCAGGAAAATGATGACCCCAAACACTCGCCAACCTCAAGAACGATCGGACCCAATTAATGACATTGCGGGACACTGAACGAACCCGCCCAGCCTTCTCATCTTCCCTCCGTTTCTTCCTGCTATCCCCGGATCGCTTCCGACCTTCGAGCAAGCGAAAGATGTCAATGTATTTACGTTTAAGGATCTTCCGCCGCAACAT
Source organism: Ichthyophis bannanicus (assembly GCA_033557465.1). Classification (NCBI taxonomy): domain Eukaryota; kingdom Metazoa; phylum Chordata; class Amphibia; order Gymnophiona; family Ichthyophiidae; genus Ichthyophis; species Ichthyophis bannanicus. The sequence continues at coordinate 1,082,216,296 of CM066032.1, forward strand.
TTTCGGGACGCCCTCCCATAACTCGGCCATGGCCGCTAGGGAAGCCGAGCCCACCCCCCCCACCCCCCAAGCACCCCCGTCAACCGATACTGCCTGCCCCCGCGCCTCATCCGAGTACGACTCAGCACTCGCCGAAGAGGAAGAGGAAGAGGAGTCAGAGCTATGCCGCCGCCGACAGGCATGCTTTCTCTTTTTCCGCACCTTCCCAGATCGTTCCGCCCGAGCGCCCCCACCTCCCCCCCCAACCCCCTGCCCCAGCGACTCACCCGCCAATCCTCCAGCCGATGCTCCATCTGACACCACGGGCAGCCCGGCACGGGGGTCCTCAGCCACCTGCTGTGCACGTGCGTCCTGATCCCGCTCCTCCACATTCGGTACTGCTCCCGCCATGCCGCTGGCAGACTCCATACTCACCGTTCGCGCTAAGTCCACCCCAGGCGGCACGCCTCGCGGTGCCGCAAGAAAAGGTACCTGCGGAGATAAAAATGGGGGACAAGGCGGGGAGAAAACAGAGGGCCAAGCCGGCTGCCATGACCCCACCCAATCCATCCCCGAGGAACCCTGCCCCCCAGCCTGCCACCTATCCCAAGTGGTCCGCTGCTGTTGAGGCATCGCACCGCCCAGCGCAGGCGTATACCCCCTAAATGCTTCCCCGCCGCTACTCCCCCCACGCAAGGTGTTGGCCCAGAGGCTGCTCCAATCCCAAGGCCCACAGCTGCCCAATCCCCCACCCCCCCCCCATGCTCCCCGAATGCGGCCCCCCTTCCCCAGAGTGACCCATGGCCACATCTTCCCTCAGCCCCGGCGCATTAGCAGCCGGCTCCGAAGGCATACCTGCGGGCCTGACTAACCCCCTCCCCCCGGCGTCCGCGCCCCCCGTGGCCTAGGCGAGCGCCCTCTACTAACCCCCCGCCCCACCGCAGGGGAGGTAGAAGCCCCCCTTGGAGCGCCCCTCGCAACCCCTGCGGTTTGCTCTGTCCCCCTGCCTCTCTGCCTCACTCTCCCCTCCATGCTACCTCCCCTCCCTGATTGCCTACTAGTCCTCCCACGTGCCGCTGCCCTCCCGGCTGTCCGCCCCACCCCAGCCCTTCTGGACCCATCATATACCGGGCAGCCCCTCAGCCACGATAACACAAACCGGGCAGTCAGCAAACAGGGTGGATACGTCCCCCCCCCCCCCCTGTATTTTACTTTAAGTATGGTTTTATTTTTATTTTTATTTTTTTGACTACCCGCCCGAGCCCCGACCGCCCATAGGCCGTACGCTGGAGTGGGAATTATCTAACGTGGCGCTACAGCAAAGAGCCCCCCGCAACCGGCAAAGACAGAAAAACACTTTACTTGCCCAGGAACCGATGGCCAACCGCAGCGCTCACCACTCGACGACCCCGACTTGGTCCCGCAGTCCCGCTGGAACAGGCCGCCGACTCACTGCCCCGCGATGCACCCCAAAGCCGTCGACCTCCTGCCAGTTGGGCGCCCGCTCGCATGTGCTCCGGGCCGGCCGCGAGCTCCGGAGCACATGGCATCCCTCGCACCTGATTGGCTCCGCTCCTTAAGACCCAAGCGGAGCCAATCATTTTAAATGACGCGCGCAGCGTATTGATGTTGACGCGCGTGCCGGCCTCCCCACGGACGAGCAGGGTCCCGCGCCGGGCCGAGCACCCATTTACGGGCGGGCCCCGGGACCCTGCCCGCGCCCTGGTACACATGACAGATGAACATCTTCAGGATTCCCTGAGACTGGCCGTCACGCAATATTCACCCAACTTCAAAAAGCTGGTGGATGAAATGCAGGCTCAGATGTCTCACTAATGAGCAAGAGCAAAATATTAAAGATTGTGCAAGATCAGCCTGGATCAATACTCAACCTAAATTTAACACAAATTACTCAATAAAAGTTAAAGAAAGTTATTAAGACAGTCAAAGATAGTGATTACTCAATAAAGAAAAAATGTACTTTCCATTTCCCCTCACAGTTCTTACTGGATCTTCGTCTCTCTGTTTTGTTTTTGCTTAATTTGCTTAACAGCTGATCACATCCAAGTAAGTGACAGAAGGTTCATTAAAAAGGGGGGGGGGAATCCTCCAACTTTATTGGGTTAAAATTTAATTTGAAACTAATTTGAAACTTAATTTTCATGGTGGTAGATCACTGGCACTTTTGGCCGGAAAAAGTAGATCACGACATAGACCATCACAATGTAAGTAATTAAGTGTAAATAGTTTGGCCTAATCTCTTTGTATCCTAAAGGCCTGCATGTTTACCTACAAAACTGTTATAATGGTGTTTACTGAAATAGTTCAGCGATTTCATTAAGTTCCTTATAAACTGCCTAGAGCAGTGTTAGTTCATTGAGTTCCTGGTAAACTGGTATGTAAAGCACAGAAATAAATAAATAAATAATCATTGTTTGTTGTTGTTAAGTGCTGTTTGCTTATAATGTGAAAATAAAATATTCTCCTACTAAGGCATTTTGATAATCTGTTGCTGCTTTATTGGACTGGGAAAATATAACTAATGACAGGATAATTGTCTGGGGCTTTTAGAAATACACATAATACAAGACAGATGATACCAATGGTTGGAGCTAGAAGAGGCATGCTTTTAGTGATAGTTTTGATGCAGTAATTTGATACGAAACAGTATAAAGTTTTGACAGCTGAGAAAATAACCTGCAAAAATGTGGTCATCACACCGAAGACCATTTTGGAAAAGTGTGGTTTAAAATAGATGAATAACAGAAACACTTGCAAGAATGTGCAAAGTTCTGTAGTCCTCCGGGAGTGGACCCAGAGGATTTGAGAAAGGTGCATGTGGTTCCTTTACACAAAGCAGAAGTAAGGATGAGGTTGAGAACTACAGGTCGGTTAGTATGACTTCTGTAGTGAGTGAATTAAACAGAGGATAGTGATATTTCCTGAGTCCAATGGATTGCAGGATCCAAGGCAGCATGGGTTTACCAGATGTAGGTCTTGCCAGTCAAATCTGATTGATTTCTTTGACTGGGCAACCAGAAGCTACAGGGTAACCTATTTAAGACTAATAAGAGAAAATATTTTTTTCACTCAACATATAATCAAACTCTGGAATTTGTTACCGGAGGATGTAGTAAAAGCTATTATTGTAGCTGGGTTTAAAAAAGGTTTGGACAAGTTCCTGAAGGAAAGGTCCATAAACCATTATTAAAGGGGACCCGAGATATCCACTGCTTGCTCCAATACAAGCAATGTGGAAACTGTGTCTTTTGGGGAAACTGCTAGGTACTTATGACCTAGATTGGCCACTGTTGGAAACAGGATACTGGGCTTGATGGACCTTGGTCTGATCCAGTATGGCATATCTTATGTTCTTGAGGTTGGATGGAAGGAATGCCCTAGATGTGTTGTACTTAGATATCAGTAAAGCCTTTGATACCATTCTTTTTAACATTTTTGTTAGTGATACTGCTGAAGGGTTGCCAGGTAAGGTTTGCTCATGTGGAGGGATCCCTCTAAACTTGAAGAATGGTCAAGAATTTGGCAGATGAAATTTAATGCTAAAAAAATGCAGGGTCATGTATTTGGGCTGCAAAAATTTAAGACAGCGGTACAGTCTAGGGAGTGAAATATTTCTGTCCACAAAGGAAAAGCGGGACCTGAAAGTGATTGTTTCTTATGATCTTAAGGTAGCAATCACTTCGAAAAGGAGATAGAAAATGCTAGAAGGAAACTTGGGTGCATAGGAAGAGGAATGGCCAGCAGGAAGAAAAAGGTGATAGTGCCTCTGTATTTGGTGAGATTTCAGTTGGAGTATTGTGTGCAATTCTGGAGACCACACCTTCAAAAGGATATAAACAAGATGGAGTCTCTGCAGAGGATGGCTACCTTAAATGTCAGTGGACATTGTCATAAGGCATACGGGGACAGACTTAAAGATCTCAATATGTATACTTTGGAGGAAAGGGGAGATATGATAAAGACATTTAAATACCTCTATGGCATAAATGCATAGGAGGAGAGCCTCTTTCAATTGAAAGAAAACTCTGCAATGAGGGGACATAGGATGAAGGTGAAAGGGGAAAGACTCATGAGTAATATGTGGAAATATTTCTTTATGGAAAGAGTGGTAGATGCGTGGAACAGTTTCCCAGTGGAAGTAGTAGAGACCAACCAACACAAAAGATTTCTAAAGTTGGTATGGAAGGGCAGACTGGATAGTTCATATAGTCTTTTTCTGCCATCATGTTTCTATGACCTCTAACTTTACCAAGCATGATGTCTTTCTCCAATGATCTTTCTCTATGTATGATGTGTCCAAAGAATGAAAGTCGAGGTTTCACATTTGAGCTTCTAAAGAAAGTTTAGGTTTCATCTCGTCTAGTACAAACTGATTTGCTCTTCGGGCAGTCCATAGTATACACAGTATTCTTCGGCAGCACCATAATTCAAAGATTTTCTTCCTGTCTTTCTTCTTTGCTGTTCTACTTCACTTCCATATGACATAACCGGGTAGTCGGACTCAGTGCTCACCCTTCCTACTTTCGAGTACCCCACTTCCCCTCCAATACACCCGCTCCTTTCCCAGAAACTCCACAGAAAACCATTCCTGGGTAACAACTGGTCGCAGCTTTATTTGCCAATTTAACATTCAGAACATAATGAACCAGAATAATCAACAAACAAACCCCCCCAGCGGAGCGCTGTGTCACCAGCCATGCAATTAGCAAGGTAACCTTGCCTCCGCTCCTGCCACGGCACTCCACTGGCCAAGTTCCTGCCATCCCTATCCGACTTCGCCATATCACTAGCAAAAGTCTGCCAGGGGTTGTCCGGGTCATAGGCACCCCGCCCCAAGTAGCCTAAGGCTCCAGACCCCGGAAACCTCCGGGATCCCACCTCCCTACTCCCCCCCCCCCACACTGCGCCACCCCTACTTCCCCAATCCCCCCAACTTCTATATAGGGTGGGCGGGTGGGACGCGACCCCAAGGCGTCCCGTCGCATGTGCTCAGGCGACCGCTGCAGACGCCCGAGTACATGCTTGCTCCCTCGCTGATTGGCTCCCCCACGCTCAATCCCGCGAGCGGAGCCAATCAGTTTAAACAACGCCAGCAGCGTCCCCGCTGCCAACGCGCCTTCCCCCCTCCATCAACGGACACGTGCAGGGTCCCACACCAGGCTGAGCACTGGTTACATGCGATCGCCGGGACCCTGCCCGCACCCTTTTTCTAACCAGGTAGTCGGACTCGTTGCTCACCCCTCCTACTTTCGAGTACCCCACTTCCCCTCCAATAAACCCACTCCTTTCCCACAAACTCCACAGACAACCATTCTTGGGTAACAACTGGTCGCAGCTTTATTTGACAATTTAACATTCAGAATATAATGAACCAGAATAATCAACAAACAAACCCCCCAGTGGAGCGCTGTGTCACCAGCCATGCAATTAGCAAGGTGACCTCGCCTTCGCTCCTGCCACGGCACTTCACCAGCCAAGTTCCTGCCACCCCTATCCGACTTCGCCATATCACTAGCAAAAGTCTTCCAGGGGTTGTCCGGGTCGTGGGCACTCCGCCCCAAGTAGCATAAGGCTCCAGACCCCGGAAACCTCCAGGATCTCGCCACCAGCACAGGCTCCCTGAAATGCCTGTGCTGCCCCCCCCCCAATATCAAGCTGCAACCAGCGCGTGTCACCCTGCACCACTCACTCGACCGCCTCTTGCCAGTCGTTCAGGAGCAAGTCCACCCCCACTGGAGATAGATGTACACCATCACTTCTATATAAACCCACACAATCCACATCCACCCATGAATGCTGCACCTGATACCCACCCTGCTCACATACCCACTGCTCGATCTGCCTATTAATCTTCATCAGTCCACGAGACCAACGCCGTTGCCCCCAGCACGCCGGCTTCGGGATAATATCTCACCATATTAACACCACCCCCACAAACATTTGGAGCACTAAGGAAAATTCCTTCCTTGCAACTCTGATCAGTTGCTTGCATGTCCAGGAAGTCAAGTCATTGCCCCCCAAATGCAGCAGGATAATCCCAGGCTGTTTCCTTATGCGCTCGTGGTGCTGGAGCAAAGGCATCAGCTGAGTCCACCGTAGACTGCGCTCGCCCAGCTATGAAACCGACGCCAACGCTGGATCCAGTCCCAGGTTCAGCCCGATAGGCTGCACTGCTGCTCGCTGACCAGCCCAGAACATGAAGGAATGCCCCAGCAGCCAACATTCCCGCAAACTCTGTCCCCCATCTGCAAAAGAAAATATGCGTTAATCACACCCTTGGCCATTGGGGCTGCCCCTTAGAAATGAACATATCCGATAAAGGCCCTAGACTGCCATCTACCGATACTTTGTATCTGTCCTCGAGAAAACCCCACCGCCACCGCACTGGTCGCCGCACCGATGCGAAACGAATGGGCTGAAAAAAGGTAAGGGTCTTCACCTATCGGTCGCAATACCATCCGCAACACCGCCATTACCTGAAAGCGCGTCAAATCCTGTGCATCATTATGGATAAATAGCCCCCCTTCAACCCCAGGGCGAATGCTGAGGAAGTCCCTCATTGTGGCCACCGGGCACGTGAGCCCGCCAATCTCTTTCAGGACCACCCACAGCCCTTTTCCACGCTGGTCCATTTTTGATTTTTCTAGTAGTACGCGTAACCACCCGCCGTCCACCTGTACATGCTGGCGCCGCACACTACTACCAACTCCCACTTTCCCAGAGTGTGCAACCAATTCACCTACCTCGAAGACGCCAAAGAAGGCCAAACTGAACACTGCCCAAAAGAGTGTGATTTCGTAGCGCGAATCCGCCACCTTAGGTAATTCCGCACACAGTCTCAGTAGTAACTCATGCATAATTGGCCGCTGATGAGGGGTCGGCCTCATGCGCTCCCAACCCTGCAGTAGCCTTCAAGCCAGGAACCCTCCCCCTGAGGAACCCCATCCCACTGCTCTCGCAAAAAATGCAAAACCTGCCAAATGACTATGCACCGATGATCTCGTAACCCCCTGCCCTTTTGCACTAAGGATATACTGCCCCATCATGTGATCAGATACCACCCCCCCCCCTGCCACCCACGGACCTGCAAAAATTCCACCACTCTCTCACAACCTCGCCGATAGGCATCCCATGTCCGCTCAGCCACCGAATTCAGCAACAGACTCATCACTTCAGGCCACAGCTCCACAAGTTCCATGGGACCACATGCCCATCCGTGTCCGCTTCTAGTGCCAACTTCTGAAACCGGTCCAACTGCAAACGGGAAAGCATCAGCAATTCCATTAGTATGCCTAGGTATATGCAGTGCCTTCAACTCAACATTCAAACGCAAACATCCACATCCACACAAAGCAAAAAATTCCAGATCATCCTCGGAGATTTGAACCTAGCATCAATTCCTCCGTCCCACACGGACTCCTTCTATGAAGCCATCGACCAATTGGGTTTCCAACAAATAATAAGCAACCCCACACACGATAGAGGAAACATCCTAGATATGATTTTCATACCCAGAAATCCACAACAAAGCAATGAACCACCTATAATAAACATAACTCAAGTACCATGGTCAGACCACCACCAAATCAACTGTAAACTTAAACTACAGTGCCAACCCAAAAACTCAAAGGAGATGAGAATGACCAACCCCATTAGGAAATTCAGCAAACTCAACGAGGAACACCTCATAAGCACCATTGCATCCCACATAAACCTAGATTCCACAGACCTAGACGAACTAACTAACAGATGGAACACACACATCCAAAATACATCTAACCCAACTCTGAAACACACATCAAACCCACATAAGATCAACTCGGAACCCTGGTACACAGGAACTCTAATAAAATCAAAAAGGGAGCTCCGTAAAATAGAGAGAAAATGGAGACAAACCAAATCCTCCGATCTCAAAACTAAATACATGGCCCATCTCGCAAAATACAAAGACGACGTGAACAATGCAAAAAAATTACATCACACCAACATCCTAAACAAGGCAATCAATCGCCCACGAGAGTTATTTGAACTAGTCAAATCACTAACCAAAACCGACCAAAATGCCAACCTCAACAAATCCATCAAGGTCCAAACACTGGCAAACCACTACGCGACCAAACTGACGGCCCCTGGTCCTCCACCCCCACCAACACCACAAATCAGAAGTGAGAACAACACAACGCAAAACCAGTTATGGGAGCACTTCCACAAAATAGGAACCAAGCAAATCACAGCCATTGTCACAAGCCTGAAAAGCATCACCTCCCCACTAGATCCCTGTCCTGCATCCTGGATCAAGGCAGTGAAACAAGACATAGCACCTCACATAGCACACATAGTTAACCTATCCCTACAACAAGGAATCATGCCCTCAGAACTAAAGAAATCAGTCATTAGACCGATCCTAAAAAACACTACACTCAACGGAGAAGACCCAGCCTTCTACCGTCCCATATCAAGTATCTCATTCCTGGCAAAGATCATAGAAAAAACGGTCCTTCTACAACTCCAAGACCATCTGACTGACAGTGCTCCTCTTGATGACCAGCAATATGGCTTCAGGCAACATCATGGAGTTGAAACCCTGTTACTAGTTCTACTTAACAACCTCCTAAAGGGCCTTGAAAACAAAAAGAAAATGTACATTCTTGTATTCATTGACATCTCAGCTGCCTTTGATACAGTTAATCATGGGACCCTCATAAATAGGATAAAATCAATAGGAATAACAGGAACCCCACTAAAATGGTTCTCATCCTACATCTCAAATCGAACACAACAGGTTCAATTCAATGGAGAAAAAGCAGAATCTTTCTCACAAACACAGGGAATCCCCCAAGGCTCTGCTCTCTCAGCACTTCTGTTTAACATATATATGCAGCCACTATGCAAAATTTTCTCACGGCACGAAATTAATTACCACATCTATGCCGATGATATCATGCTATACACACAACTAGACACTAAAAACCCAGACTACAACCCACTGGAGACATGTATCGGAGAGATGCAAGACTGGTTACAACAAAGTAGTATGTCAATTAATCACAAAAAAACCGAAGTAATGTATATCTCCAAAGAACCGAATTTTGACCCTCCCACATCAATAACACTATGTAACAACACTTACCAAACAAAAAAAGAAATAAAGTATCTAGGAGTCACATTTGACTGTGACCTAAAGATGGAAAAACACCTCCGAAAGACCAACAGAGCAGTTTTCCACAAGCTTAGAGTGCTCCAACCCATTCGGAATATTATTGATCCCCAAGACTTCAGAACAGTGGCCCAAGCACTCATCATGCCACATTTTGACTACTGCAACGCCATCCTACAAGGTTTACCTAAAAAAACCCTAAACATATTACAAATGGCACAAAATGTAGCTGCCAGGGTCATAATGAAGAAAAATCTAAGTGACCACATCACACCAGTACTAATTCAATTACACTGGCTACCCATAACAGCTCGCACAAAATACAAAATACTAACAACCACCTTCAAACTCATCCACAACTTAGCACCTTCCTTCCTCAACAACCTAGTAAGATTGCAACCTCCTACCCGAAACAGAAGAACCCACAATTCCAACATCCTTCACACTCCAACAGATATAAGATCTGCCAAAGCTAACACCAGCCACAGGGCTTTCTCATATGCGGCGCCAACACTGTGGAACCAACTCCCACCAGAACTACGAGCTAGCAATGACCTTCTAGACTTCAGAAAGAAACTCAAAACGCACATTTTCCAATCACATTTCAACCTGAACTAAACCCACAGATGGAGCAGCCCCTGACCACTGTGTCCAAGAAGATTATCCTGTATATATGTATTTATGTATATATGTAAATGAACTCCCCCATAGCTAAGAAGTGTTAACTCTGTATGATGTGCTTTTCTGACAATCTGTATGTAAACAAAATTTGTACCTGCCTTGATTCGGCAGTTTCACAATAGTAATCCTACCCGCTTCTGATCGCTGGAAGGAGCGGGCTACAAATGCTTGCTAAATAAATAAATAAATAAAAATAAACATGACAATATGACATACCTCATCAGTGACACAACTTGAACACATTGCGGTGAATAATGATTGATGATGTTCACCACCGCTTCATTATCACACCACCATACCACCCTGCGGTTGCATAGCCAGTCCGACCACAACTCCAACGCCACCAACATAGGAAAAAGCTCCAAGAAGGTAATATTACTTAAGAGTCCCGCTTCATACCACACTTGCAGCCATCTCTCTGCACACCATGCCCCTACAAAGTAAATACCCATGCCTACACCTCCTGCTGCATCCATAAAAAACTGTAAGTCTTTACTAGAAATCTCGGCTTCCATCAATACCAAAGTCCCATTGAAGTCCCTCAAAAATACATCCCAAACCCGCAAATCCTCTCGCATCACTCTTGAAACTTGAATGCGGTGATGAGGCTTGCCCACCCCTGCCATCGATGCCGCCAACCGACGAATAAATACCTGACCCATTGGGATCACCCTGCAAGCAAAATTGAGCGATCCTATCAACGCCTGCATTTCCCTCAACATCAACTTAGAGGAGGCCATGGCATTAGCTACCAATACTCGCAATTTCACCACCTTCTCTACCGGCAGGCGTGCCACCATTCGCTCGGAATCCAACTCGACTCCTAAAAAGATGATCCTTGTTACCGGGCCCACCGTCTTGTTGTCAGCCAAAGGAACCCCCAATTCGCTAGCCAGACTGACAAAACTTTCCAACAGCACTCTACACACCATAGACTGCGAAGCGTCAACAAACAAGAAATCGTCCAGATAATGCACAACATCCAGCCAACCAACCCCCTGCACTACCACCCAATGCAAGAAGGTACTAAATTTTTCAAAATAAGCGCAAGACACCTCACAACCCATCGGCATGCATTTATCGAAATAGAATTCCTCCTCAAATCGGAAACCTAACAAATGAAACGCAGAGGGATGCACCGGCAACAAGCGAAACGTGGATTTGATATCCACTTTCGCCATCAATGCCCCTCTACCAGCTTTCCTGACAAACTCCACCATCCTATCAAACAAGGCGTACTGTACTGTACAACACTCGCGCGGGATGAGATCGTTAACCGATGCCCCAACCGGGAAAGACAAATTATGGATCAACCGAAACTTCCCAGGTTCTTTCTTAGGTATGATTCCTAATGGAGATACCACAAAATGCTGGAAAGGCGGCTGCATAAACGGACCTGCTATTCTACCCAACTTCAACTCAACAGCCAACTTCTCCTGTGCTGTCGACGCAAAGCGTCTCACCATCAAGGAGTTCCGCGCCATCGCACCTGTCACTACACCCCAAACCGGAATAACAAAACCTGACTGAAATCCTAACTGCAATACTGCCTTATCCCTTTTCTTTGGGTAGTGGCGAAGCCACGTGCTTAAAACCTCTACCCTTATCGGAGAGGGGGCCAATCCAAACGCTAATCCACTATTTGGGCGCAGGCAAAGGGACCACCACGGCACCTTTTTTAACACATTTTGCAGCCGAGTGCACCCCACCACAGACGGAGCAAACATGCCGTAACTTACATTCCGGGAAAGGGCACAAGGACTTGTTAAACCTCCAGCACACATCCCCAACTCTGCTTGTCACCGGTTTGGTCTGCAAAGTGGCCCCTCTGCCTCGAAAGGAACGGCTCACCCCTGTGTTGGCCGCCGACCCTCCCTTTCCCCCACTCCCGCTGCGGGCACCCGCTCTGGCCGACATCTGCATTAGCCACAAGATGATGTCCTGTGTAACCCAAGTTAATAAGTTATTCTCTTCCATTTTATCCATAAAATTCTCATCATAATTAAGCCACGACCATCCCTCATGGGCTTGCGACACTTCTAGAATCGAATCCGCATAGGCCAGCAATGTACCATAATGCTCTGGATAATGCTGGCCTCAAACACTTGCCAACTGCAGGAATGCTCTTACCCAATTCACTACATTCCTAGAGACCTTTCTAATCTGACCAGCTTTCTCATCCTCCTTGCGCTTTTTCCTACTCTTACCCGAACGCTTCTGCCCCTCAAGCAAGCGGAAAATATCTATATATCTCTGCTTTCGAATTTTACGCCTTAACCTCTTTGGCACCCCTTCCCACAACTCAGATAAGGTTGCCAACGTAGGAGTTCCCCCCCCCCCAAATTTGCTGCCAGACTCTACTCGGCCCTGCACCCCCAACCTCCCGCCTTCCTCCCCTGAGGATGCCTCAGAAGAGTCTGAGGATGATGAGGAAGATGATTCCGAACTATGCCGACGCTGGCAAGAGTGCTTCTTTTTCCTACTCGCTTTTCCCGACCGTTAAGCCTGTGAACCACTCCCCTCACACTATGCAACCTCCGCCGACAGCAACTCACCCGTGTCAGCTCCCACCGCTGTTCTCGTCGCAGGCGGGCGAAGCACCCCCTGCCGTGGATCCTCAATCCGCTGCTGTGCGCTGACTCCTCGTGCCACCGCCCCATCCTCCGAAACTCCCTGCATCGCCGTGGCTCCTGCATCCATATTCATTGTATGTGATGGCTCCCCTGCACCGGGCACAAATCCAGGCGAAGACAGAAAAGGTACCCATGGAGACAAAAAAGGAAAACCAAGGGGGGGGGGAAACCAGGAGACCAAGCCGGTTGCCAAGCTCCCGCCCACCCAGCCCTCAAGGATCCTTGCCTCCTGCCCCTACAATGGTCCCAAGCTGTCTGAGTCCCGCTAGCCCGTAGTCCATTTGAACTGCTGTGCCCCCCCTGGAGAAACCAGTCCTCTACCCCCCCCCCCCCACCAAAGGCCCCATACCCATGCATGTCACCCACCTCCTGTCCCCCCCAAAACAGGGCATGGCCCCCATCCCCTGTCCCCGCTCTGCACTACCCTCCACGACCGAATCCGCAATAACCCCCACAGCTCTTCTGGCCTGACTGACTCTACCTGTGACAATAACTGTTTCCGCAGCCATCAGGCCACCTGGCTCTGGCTGTTCCCCAGCCCCACGACCTCTAGCTCTGCCACCACCCCGTGACCTCCTGGACGAGGCTGGGGGCCCCTCTTGCCCCCGTGCTGGACGCCATGCTCCCACTGCGGGCAGCCTGGATCCCAGACCTCCCCCGCAGACCCCCTGTCCTCCCCAGTTCCCCCCCCCCCCGACCTCCTTGCCCCCAACATGCCTGTCCGCCCGGGCCCTGCTCGCTCCCTGCCCCCTGCTCTGATGGGCCTTCCTAGCAGCCATCCAGATACCTCACTGGGCCGTCCACCCTATGAATGAGCAGTGCTGCTCCCCTGTTCCCCTCTTTTTTTTTTTTTAGTCAGCCCCACGTATCCCTGCTCTTTTCTTTCTGTCTATGCTCTTGTTTCTCTCTCTCTTCCGTTTTGTTTTGTTTTGTTTTTTTTATTACTTCTACCCGAACCCACCTGCACACTGCTGCCTCCGGTGTCAGGCTCCAGCCAGCTCCTGTGTCGCTGCCAGCTAAACGAAGGTCCCACTGCCGTTCTGGACTCCCCTCAGGCACCAGCAACTTCCTCTCGCCACTCTCGCCAGCACCGCTACTGCCGCCGCAGATTGACCATCCGCCCTTCACCGTGCGGATCCCAGGTCAGACTCACTTGCTCTGCTGGAATCTCAGCGCCGCTGCCACACTGTCCACCAAACCTCGCCAAGCCACATGACCCCAAGGCGTTCCATCGCGTGTGCTCAGGCGACCGCTGCAGATGCCCAAGCACATGCTTGCTCCCTCGTTGATTGCCTCCCCCACACTCGATCCCGCGAGCAGAGCCAATCAGTTTAAACAACGCCAGCAGCGTCCCCCTGCCGACGTGCCTTTCCCCCCTCCATCAACGGATGCGCGCAGGGTCCCGCACCGGGCCGAGTACCCGGTTACACGCGGTCGCCGGGACCCTGCCCGCACCCTTTTTTTTATTGAAACTCTATGGCTTGGACAAGTCAAATCTTTGTATGTAGAGATATGCCTTTGCATTTGAGAATCTTGTCTAGGTCCCTCATAACCATTCTAAGAGCAATGTGTCATTGGATTTGTTGACTGCTTGTCATTTCTTTATTGATTATTAATTCAAGACAGTTACAATTGTCTACTATTTCTATTTCTCCTCCATCAATAATGATTTTTTTTATTTTGCCAGTAGTCATGATCTTTGTCTTTTTCATGTTAAGGTACAGGCTCATTTTAAGACTATGTTCCTTGATCTTGATAAGCAGGTGTTTCAGATCATTTTCACTTTCAGCCACTAATGTGGAATTGTCAGCATAGCAAACATTGTTGAGAATTCTCCCACTGATCTTCACACCTCGGTTGTCTTCATACAGTCAGGCTTCTCTAATGATTTGATCTGCATATAAATTAAACAGGTATGGGGAGAGTATGCAGCCTTGTTGCACACTTTTGCTGATTTTAAACCATTCTATTTCTGCTTATCCTGTTCAAACTGTTGCTTATTAACGTAAAGTTGTGCATGAGAACTTTCAGGTGATCTGGTATTCCCATGCTTCTTAATATGGCCCAGAGTCGTTCATGATTTACACAAAGGCTTTGCTGTAATCAATAAAGCACATATAGATATCATTTTAGTATTCTTTGGTCTTTTCAAGGATCCATCTCATCCTTTCCTGAACCCTGCTTGCATTTCAGGCAATTCTTGTTCTAGGTATGCTTGTAGTCTCCACTGAATGATCTTGAGTAGAATCTTGCTAGTGTGTGAGATTAGAGTAATTGCGCAATAATTTCCATGGTCAGTCAGATCACCTTTCTTTAGTATTGGTATGAACACGGCTCTTTTCTAGTCAGTTGGTCATGATGCTGTCTTCCAAATTTCCTGGCAGAGCCTGGTAATTACGGTTACAGCTGCATCTGATTGCTGTAATCTTTCAATGGGAAAGGCATCAATGCCGGTGCTTTGTATTTTGGTAATGCTTTCAGTGCTGCTTCACCTTGTAAATGGTTATTTATCCACTTGATCTTTATAGTATAATGACTCTGTATATTCTTTCCACCTTTTATTGATCTTCTCAGCATCATTCAACATGGATCCTTGAGCATAATCAACCCAATTAAGGATAAGAGCATGAATCAGATATTGAAGGTCTTTTTTTGTCAAGCAAAATCTCAGTGAATTTTCCCAAGAGAAGAAAGGGAGAGCTGAATTAACCTGAAAATATATCTATCAAATGTTAAACGAGAATCTAGTGTTATTCCCAAAACCTTGGCCTCATCACAAATGACTACAGGAATATTACAATTTATTGGCTTTAGCCTGAGGCAGCAATTCTTGCATGAGAACCAGATGGCCTCGGCTTTATCCATGTTAAGTTTTAGCCTATGGATTTCAACCCATTCTGTAGCCATATCCATACTCCGATTCAATACAGTAAGGTGGACTGGATCACAGCTGTAAAGAATATACAAATACACTACCGGCTAATCTCAATGTCTCCAGATAGGTTAGTAGGATTTGATAATCCAGCAGATCAAAGGCTGAATTTATTTATTTAAAAGATTTGTATTACACTCTATAACCTAGGTGGATCACAAATAACATACACAAGTTATAAAAACCAAAACCAAAACAAAACAAACATATAATCAGCCAAATTAGATTGCCCAGAAATCTCCTAATAGAGCAGACGCAGGAAAAGCCTGTAAAATTAAGTGTATTTTTAATTTTTGACAGAAAATCAGAATTTCAGACACACACGTGGTAAAGAGTTTTCAAATGCTAGGAGTAATCATAGAGAAAATCCTTTTCTGAAGTGTTTGAAAATGCGTTTTCCGGAACAAAGATAAATCAAGTAGCAATGCATCCTGAGAGCGAAGTGACCGCAATGGACAATAAATTCGTAATAGGGCTGAAAGGCTCAAAGGGGCCTGATGGAGAAGGTATTTAAATATAAGCATGATTGTCTTATATAATACATGAAATTTAATAGCCACCAGAGATGTCTCAGTGCTATAGTTATAGAAGGGAAGAAAATGACTAGGACAACATTATTAAATGAAATTGAAGTTGAATGGCAAACAAAAGGAGGGAAGAGTAAACCTATTAGAATGCAAGTCCTGATTATCAACTCATTTTAATCAAAACAAATAATTTATAAATTCTTCATAAAAACATTAAAAAAGCCATGTTTTAACTTTTTGTTGAAATTTGTATAACAACTTTCTAAATGAAGATCTGCCGGGGAGGGGGGGGCATTCCATAGAATGAGAGCCTCATATACAAAAGAGCTACTTCTGGTCCAATCTGGTCTTAAAGCACGGAATCAAGGAACAACTAGTAAGTTTGAGAAGATCTGAGCTCTCTTTAAGAAGAGTATGGTAGAAGGGAAAAGGTAATGAAGATGGCCTGTATAAAATGGTAAGCTAAGGTAAGCATTTTATATTTTATTCTATTTATATAATTGGAAGCTAGTATTGTTCTATTAATAGCAGAATGACATAGTTTGAGTGTTTTACATTATATATCAGTTTGATGACAGTATTTTGGATTCATTGAAGAGGTAATCCATCTACTAAAGAATTACAGTAGTCTAAGTGGCTTAGTATAAAAGCATGAATTAGGGTCTTCAGAGTTCTGGAGTCTAATTGACCTAATGAACTGAGAAAGAAAAAGGATTTTCTTTTGTCAATGCAATAACATAAGGAGAAAATGAAAATTCATTATCAAAAATAATTCCAAGAGTAGTTATTGAATCTTTAATGGGAATAGAGGTTCAGCGGTGGTACAGAGCTGCTGCTCGGTTAGTGGCACATGGTGAAAGTCAGGTGCAGAAAACCGTGGCCTGACTTTCGCAGCAGAAGCTAACTGGGCAGAAGCTGAATATCGTTGCTGCCAGGTTAGCTTCACGCAATACAGGCAACCCAGATATTCAATGCCAGAGCCCAGATATGGCCCCAGCATTGAATATTCAGGTTTAAAGTTCGGCACCAGCGGCTAGCAGTTTTAGCAACACCAATTG
This sequence comes from Ichthyophis bannanicus, assembly GCA_033557465.1. Taxonomy (NCBI): domain Eukaryota; kingdom Metazoa; phylum Chordata; class Amphibia; order Gymnophiona; family Ichthyophiidae; genus Ichthyophis; species Ichthyophis bannanicus. Next base: position 1,082,233,284 of record CM066032.1, read on the forward strand.
CCGCTGCCAAATATCAGGCTCGTAGATTTTTAGGATTTCAGACTAATTTATGGGACGTTAATCCATTCTAGAATCTTGTCTAGAGAGGGGGAGAAAGTCCTCTAAAATTATTATCCTATGAATCAAAATTGTGGATCCCTGAGAGACATTACAGCTAGGTACATATGACCTAGATTGGCCACTGTTGGAAACAGAATACAGGGCTTGATGGACCTTGGTCTGACCCAGTATGGCATATCTTATGTTCTTATGTTCTTATGAGTTTTCAGTAATCACTTACTGAGCTCATACAAACTGTACCACCAACCAGATCTAGAAGACAAATAGCGCTAAACACTCTAATAACGCCAAAGGCCATAACAACATGCAGCCGGTCAACAGCAAACAGAGCTTTCATGTTCTGCGCCCCAAAATGCTGGAACTCCCTACCACCTGACATCCGTGCCATAACCGACCTAGCCCAGTTCAGAAAGACCCTTAAATTTAACCTATTCATCAAATACTACCCTGTATGAAGCGCAATATAATAGTCACACCACAAACTTAACCACAATTTACTCCTGATCCTAGCACTCCTGCTAATTTATGTAAATAGTTCTATCATGTTATCAATTTAACAGATTATATATTCTATGTATATAGTTCTCCCATGTTTTCCAAGTTGATACTCCTGTTATATGTAATACCGAACAGCCTGTTGTTCTGGTCTTTTATGTTCTCTGTAAACCGCGCTGATTCTGAATAGTGCGGTATATAAGAAATTGAAATAAAATAAAATAAATAAATGTATAGGGCATGTTTACTAAAGGTTTTAATACATGTTACTCAAATTAACCCATATTAAGCGCTCACAGTGTTTTTATTCAATTTCATTAACACACAACCTTTAAGAAACCTGCCCCCATCAGGAAAAATAAGCCTGACCATTCCTATGGTTCCTGTTGTTTCCAGTCTCCCCAGAAGCAGTTCATGGTTTACAAAATCAAAGGCTGCACTGAAGTCCAGTTGTAATAGGAGGACCTTTTTCCTAGTATCTAAATGGGTTACTATTTAGTTATACACGGCTGCCAGCAGAGTTGCAGCGTAGTGTCCAGTTCTACTACTACCTATTACTACCTATTACTGAGCATGTATATAGCGCTATAAGATGTTTGCAGCACTGCACAGACATGTAAGAGACAGTCCCTGCTCATCAGAGCTTACAATCTAGTCAAGACAGACAACACAGTCAGTGTAGACAGGGATACATCTAGGAGGAATGGTAAAGAAACACAAGGACATCAGGTGAGTCAAGATCAGAAAGCGGCAGCAAAGAGGTGAGTTTTCAGCCTGGATTTGAAAAGAATCAGAGAAGGTGCCTGACGTATAGACTCAGGTAGTTTGTTCCAGGCATAAGGTGCAGCAAGGTGAAAGGAGCGAAGTCTGGAGTTAGCAATAGAAGAGAAGGGCACAGATAGAACCGATTTGCCAGAAGGGAGGAGTTCCCGAGGAGGGGTGTAGGGAGAGATAAGAGAGGAAAGGTAGTGAGGAGCAGCAGAGTGAATGCACTTATAGGTCAGCGGGAGAAGTTTGAACTGGAAGCGGAAACGGATAGGAAGCCAATGAAGTGACTTGAGAAGAGGAGTAATAAGAGCATGACGATGCTGGAAGAAGATTAGCCGCACAGCAATGTGTTCAACAGCCTAAAGGAGAGAGAGATGATTCAAAGGGAGACCAGCAAGGAGTAGGTTACAGTAGTCAAGACGGGAGGTGATTAAGGAGTGGATAAGCATTTTAGTAGTGTGTTCAGAAAGGAAAGGGTGGATTTTACTGATGTGTTAGAGAAAGAAATGGCAGGTCTTAGTTATCAGATGGATATGTGTGTAGAAGGAGAGACGAACCAAAGGTTGCGAGCCGAGGTAACAGGGAGGAGTGGAGAGTTATCCAGAGACTGAGAAAGGAAGAAGAGGAGAGGAGGTTTTAGGGGGAAAGATAAGAAGCTCTGAAACCCAGCTCTCTAGGATGTAGGGAGACAGTAGCCTCAATAAATTTTGTTAAGTGCTGAACTACTGCTTTCTTGGCAATATTTGCAATAAATGGCAGGTTTGCTGTGGAAGGATAATTTGCAAGGTCAGAGGAATCTGATTTAGGATCTTTTAAATTAAGAGAGATTAAAGGCATTTTCCAAGCTTTAGTTACTATTCCCTGACTAAAACTAGAGTTAAGATCCAAGAGGATTGTTGTAAATTGGGGGAGTGATTCTTTAAATATCTGTGAAGATTCATTGATAAACTATTTTTTTTAGACCCAGTCTTGGTTGGGGTCGGAAAGTACTAAGGGCACGTGCAAGGAACTGCAGTTTGTTGTACAGATAAGGTAATTTTCACACGATTTGAGTGATGTCAGATACGGTGGGTGAAATCAAATGGTTGCAATAATTGTTTATTTTTCCAATAGATATTAACCAGTCTTTTCAGAAAGAATCATGTGTAAACTGGTGATGTGTAAGCCCTGCCCCTATACAAGTGTATAAAACAGGAACATATACATGTAACAGCTCATTTTAGAAATGCTGTGAATTGTTGCTGATTCTGAGAAGATCATGGAACCCAAACATAAGGAGCTCACCGGGAAAGATTATTTCGGTCAAGGGGAGGTGGACCTCATGCTGAGGGAGGTGCTCAAGCCCCAGCATATTCTCCTGAGCCATGCCAGTGTCCATGTGAGTGCTTATCAGAAGCAAAAAATCTAACTAGGCACATGTCAATACGTGAATGTCATAAACCACAAAAATAGAGATGCAGAGGACCTGAAAAGGAAGTGGTGGGAGGTGAAGAGGATGGCCAAGAAGAAGGTCATGGAGACCAGTCCAGATGGGCAGCTGAAGCCTCTCATTGACCTTGAGCGACAGGTGATGGAAATTGTTGATGAAAAGTCATTGAGGGGAGTGGGACAGCTAAACACCTCAAGAGCCTCATAAGATACAGTAGATAATCGCTAATACACCATGCACTCCCTTCTTACCTTTCCCTGCATGCTCTTCCACCTAGTCTTGAGAATTCCCTTGTACCTAGTCTGATGTCGTGGCATGCAGTCAGCAATCTCTCTGCCTCCTACCATAGTATGAGTGTATGCCTCATGCCTTCCCAGTGGTGCATACAGTGGGCGGGAGAAGGACTCCTGCCCTCAAAGGTGTTTTACTTCCATGCTGTAATGTGGTTTCATGTCCCATTAACTCTAATGATGTGATGGTGTGGCTGCTGCCCTGGCAACATCCCTTTCATTTGGATCTATGTGTGCAAAGGTAGTGAACCACACTGCTGTGCCCCACTAGTCAGGCAATTATCTAGACAACTCATTGGGAAGAGGAATCAGTGGGACAGGTAGGGGGATCTCCAGGCCTGCTGTTATGGGGGTTGGAGTGCAATATTCACTTATGTCATAACTATATGGCCCATGTTCCTATGCCCTGCACCAGTCTCATTACCACCCTCTTGCCCCACAGCAGAATTGGAGTCACCACATGTTTGGCCTGATAAGATTTTGCTGCATGGGCGTTGGTGTGCGTGAAGTAATGAGATGTGTTCATGGGACACCTCCCCACCCTCCGCTACAGCAGCAGCCACTCTGTGTACATACAAAGTGTGTGGGATTGGAGGGCACAACTTTTAGCTACTTCCCATGGTGGATCTTCATGGTGGACAGAGAAGAAGATGGCATGCAAGCCGAGGTGAGTGACCAGGTGCCCAGATAGAAGGAACCTCAGGGTGCAGAGTGAGGACCATGCCGATATCCAGGTGGAAGGTGAAGAAGACATTGAGGGGAGTAACATCTAGCTTCCATCTCCTTCTACTACTACTACTACTGGGATGGGAACAGCTGGGGGATGTAGAAAAACAGTGGGCAAAACTGAAAGGGGGTATTTTAAGGGCAACCAACCTTTTTGTTAAAATGGTAAATAAAGGCAAAAGGAACAGGAGACCACTATGGTTTTCGAAGGAAGTAGCTGAAAAAGTGAAGAAAAAGAGGGAGGCCTTCATGAAATACAAGAGATCACAGAGAGAGGAAGACAGGCATCTGTATTTGGAAAAACTTAGAGAAGCTAGCAAAGTAGTCAAGAAGGCAAAGATTCAAAAGGAGGAGGAAATAGCCAATGCAATAAAATGGGGGGGGATAAGACATTTTTCAGATATATTAGTGAGAAGAGGAAGGGCAAAAGTGGTATTGTCAGACTCAAGGGTGCAGGGGGGGGGGGGGATATGTAGAAGCTGATAAGGATAAAGCAGAATTGCTTAACAAATATTTTTGTTCTGTGTTCACAGATGAAGAACAATGAACAGGACCTCAGAAAACACCCACAAATAAGAACAGAAGCGAGGGACATCTTGAACAATTTTCAGAAGACTGTGTTCGTGAGAAACTAGCTCAACTTAAAGTAGACAAAGCGATGGGACCGGATGGGATACACCCTAGAATACTGAGGGAACTTGGGGACGTTCTAGCAGCTCCACTGACTGACCTTTTCAATGCCTCGTTGGAGTCGGGAATGGTGCCAAAGGACTGGAGAGAGGCTCATGTGGTGCCTTTACACAAAAGCGGAAGTAAGGATGTGGTTGAAAACTACAGGCCGGTTAGTTTAACTTCGGTGGTGAGTAAATTATTGGAAACGCTGCTGAAAGAGAAAATAGTGAGGTTTCTGGAGTCCAGCGGATTACAGGATCTGAGGCAGCATGGATTCACCAGAGGCAGGTCTTGTCAGACAAATCTGATTGATTTATTTGACTGGGTGACCAGGGAGTTGGACCGAGGGAGAGCTCTAGATGTGGTGTATTTAGATTTCAGTAAAGCCTTTGACACTGTTCCTCACAGGCGACTTATAAACAAACTGAGCACCCTAGGGATGGACCCTAAAGTTACTGCTTGGGTTAGAAATTGGTTGGGTGGGAGGCGACAAAGAGTACAAGTAAATGGAGCTCACTCTGAGGAGAAGGATGTTACCAGTGGTGTGCCCCAGGGATCTGTCCTTGGTCTGATTCTTTTTAACATCTTTGTTAGTGATATAGCGGAAGGGCTGTTGGGTAAGGTTTGCCTCTTTGCAGATGATACCAAAATCTGCAATAGAGTAGACACCCAGGAAGGTGAAGATAACATGAGGAGGGATCTAGCTAAGCTTGAAGAATGGTCTAGAATTTGGCAGCTGGGATTTAATGTTAAAAAATGTAAGGTCATGCATTTGGGCTGCAGCAATCCAAGGGAGCAATACAGTATAGGAGGTGAAGTACTTTTGTCCACTAAAGAAGAGAGGGACCTAGGCGTGGTTGTGTCTGATGATCTTAAAGTAGCTAAACAGGTAGAAAAGGCGACGGCAAAAGCTAGAAGGATGCTTGGGTGCATAGGTAGAGGAATGGCTAGCAGAAAAAAGGAGGTGATAATGCCTCTGTATAAGTCTTTGGTGCGACCTCATTTGGAGTATGGTGTGCAATTCTGCAGACCGCACCTTCAAAAGGATGTGAACAGGATGGAGTCGGTGCAGAGGGTTGCTACTAAAATGATTAATGGGCTTCATTATAAAGCATATGAGGACAGACTTCAGGATCTTAATATGTACACCTTAGAGGAAAGGCGGGATAGAGGTGATATGATTGAGATGTTTAAATACCTCCGTGGCATAAATGTTCAGGGAGAGAGCCTCTTTCAATTGAAAACAAGTTCTGCTACGAGGGGACATGGGATGAGGGTGAAGGCAGATAGATTCAGGAGTGATATGCGGAAATATTTCTTTACAGAAAGAGTAGTGGATCCATGGAATAGTCTCCCAGTGGAGGTGGTAGAGATGAGGACAGTAACTGAATTCAAAAAAGCATGGGACCAACACAGAGGATCTCTAAAGGTAAAAAGTGGACTGTTGAAGTTGTTGTTATGGAAGGACAGACTAGATAGGCCATGTGGTCTTTTTCTGTCATTATGTTTCTATGTTTCTATGTTTCTACTTACCACTACTGCTTAACATTTATACAATGCTGACTCCCTTCAATGATGATCGGGAGTCTTAAGAGGACACACCAGTAGCTGTGGGCCCAAACGTAACTAGCATCAGTAGGAAGAATCATCAGCAGCAGCACTGTGATGAATGTCTGCTGCAGCAAAATTGACAACTCCAGGCACAGCAAGCAAAGAAAATTGAGCTGCTGAGAATATTGGTGACCATCAAGGAGCATTGTATGCACCTTGAAGGGAGACAGCTGGAGGCATCAGGAACCTCACATATGAGATCTAGGGGCTGCACAGAGACTTGTACCATTTCACAGAGCAATGCATCATCACCCCGCCAGACAGTGCCATCTGCGCCCCTGGCCTCCCAGGTTACATGTGCGATAAGAAAGAGGAGGACACCACCACTTTCAACCTTTACCACCACAAGCTCCAGCACATCAGAGCAGCTGCTGCATTTTTATTGTTTATTAAGAACATAAGAACATAAGATATGCCATACTGGGTCAGACCAAGGTCCATCAAGCCCAGCATTCTGTTTCCAACAGTGGCCAATCTAGGTCATACGTACCTAGCAGTATCCCAAAGGGACACAGGTTCCACAATGCTTGTACTGGTTCAAGCATTGATATCCTGGGTCCCTTCTTAATAATGGTTTATGGACCTTTCCTCCAGGAACTTGTCCAAACCTTTTTTAAACCCAGCTACACTAAAAGCCTTTACTACATCCTCCGGTAACAAATTCCAGAGTTTGATTACACGTTGAGTGAAAAAATATTTTCTTTTATTAGTCTTAAATAGTTTACCCTGTAGCTTCATTGCATGTCCCCTAGTCTTTCCATATTCTGATAAGGTAAACAATCGATCTACGTTTACCCGTTCCACTCCGTTCATTAATTTATAGACTTCTATCATATCTCCCCTCAGCCGTCTCTTCTCCAGGCTAAAGAGCCCCAACCTTTTTAGCCTTTCTTCATAGGAGTAGCCTTCCATCCCCTTTACCATTTTGGTGGCTCTTCTCTGAACCTTTTCTAAAATCGCTATATCCTTTTTAAGATACGGCGACCAGAATTGCACACAATATTCAAGGTGCGGTCTCACCATGGAACGATATAGAGGCATTATAATATCTTTGTTTTATTTTCCATTCCTTTCCTTATCATACCTAGCATTCTATTTGCTCTCTTGGCCGCCGCTGCACACTGGGCCGAGGGTTTTAACAAGGTATCCACAATGACGCCTAAATCTTTTTCCTGGGTGGTGGTTCCTAATGTGGAACCTTGCATCGTGTAACCATAGTTTGGGTTGTTCTTCCCTAGGTGCATAACCTTGCACTTGTCCACATTAAATTTCATCTGCCATTTTGATGCCCAGTCTTCCAATTTATCAAGATCCTCTTGCAATTTTCCACAATCCTCCTGGGTTTTAACAACTTTAAATAGTTTTGTGTCATCTGCAAATTTGATAACCTCACTTGTTATTCCACTTTCCAGGTCATTTATGAATATGTCAAAAAGCAGTGGACCCAGCACAGATCCCTGGGGTACACCACTATTCACCTTTCTCCATTGGGAAAATTGGCCATTTAGCCCTACCCTCTGCTTTCTATCTTTTAACCAGTTCCTGATCCACAGTAGTACACTGCCTCCTATCCCATGACTCTTTAGTTTTGCCAAAGGTCTCCCATGAGGGACCTTGTCAAAGGCTTTCTGAAAGTCCAGATACACAATATCAACCGACTCACCTTTGTCCACCTGTTTATTCACTCCTTCAAAAAAACATAACAGATTAGTAAGACAAGATCTTCCTTGTCTAAAGCCATGTTGGCTGTCTCCCATTAGGTCGTGACTATCTACATGCTGAGTAATTTTATTCTTTATGATGGTTTTTACCATTTTTCCCGGTACTGATGTCAGGCTCACCGGTCTGTAGTTTCCCGGATTACCCCTCGAACCCTTTTTAAAAATTGGTGTTACATTGGCGATCCTCCAATCCTCAGGTATTAGAGATGATTTTAATGATAGTTCACAGATTACTGATAGCAGGTCTGCAATCTCAAATTTCAGTTCTTTCAACACCCTTGGATGTATACCATCCGGCCCAGGTGATTTGCTACTCTTCAGTTTATCTAATAGTTGTAAGACTTCTTCCCGATGTATCGATATTTCCTTCAATTCTTCCGCACCTTTAAATACCACTTCAGTCATGGGTAACATCCCTACATCTTCCTCAGTAAAGACCGAAGCAAAGAATTCATTCAGTCTCTCCGCTATCGCCTTGTCGCCTCTTAGTGCTCCTTTAACCCCTTTATCATCTAATGGACCAACTGACTCTCTCACAGGTTTTTTGCTACGAATGTACTTGAAAAGGTCTTTATTTTGCGTTTTTGCTTCCGCAGCAAGCTTCTTCTCAAATTCTCTCTTTGCCTGCCTTATCAATGCCTTGCATTTGACTTGCCAATGCTCGTGCTGTTTCCAGGTTTCATCGTTTGGCTCTTTTTTCCATTTCCTGAAAGATGCTTTTTTGGCAACAACAGCCTCTCTGACCTCACCTTTAAACCATGCTGGCAGTTTTTTGGACTTCCTTCCACTTTTCTTAAAGCGTGGAATACAGCTGGTCTGGGCTTCCAAGATAGTATTTTTCAACAACACCCAAGCTTGATGTACGTCTTTAACCTTTGCAACTGCTCCTTTTAGTTTTTTCTTAACTGTTTTCCTCATTTTATCATAGTCTCCCTTTCGAAAGTTAAAGGGTAGTACTGTGGATTTCCTTACTATCCCTCCTCCACTAATTAAATCAAAGGTGATCATGCTATGATCACTATAGCCAAGTGGCCCCAACACCCTTATCTCTTGCACTACATCTGGTGTTCCACTAAGGACTAGGTCTAATATTGCTTCCCCTCTGGTTGGTTCATGAACCAGCTGCTCCAAGAAGCAGTCATTTATTTCATCTAGGAACTTTATCTCCCTAGCATGTCCTGACGTGACACTGACCCAGTCGATACCGGGGTAGTTGAAATCACCCATTATTATTACTGCACTGTAACGTTTGCTAGCTTCCTTGATTTCTTTGAGCATTTCATCATCCATTTGTTCATTCTGGCCAGGCGGACGATAGTACACCCCCACTGCCATCGCCTTCCCCTTTTTACATGGAATTTCAATCCATAGAGATTCTACAGCAAATTTTGTTTCTTGCAAAACTTTAATCCTTTCTGACTCAATGCCCTATCTAACATAGAGCGCAACCCCTCCACCAATTTGGTCAGCTCTATCATTACGATATAGTTTGTACCCAGGTATCACAGTGTCCCACTGGTTGTCCTCCTTCCACCATGTCTCTGATATTCCAATCATATCTAACCTCTCGTTTAGTGCTATATATTCTAACTCTCCCATCTTGTTTTGTAGACTTCTAGCATTTGCATACAAGCATTTTAGAGACTGTATTTTATTCATATTAATTTGGCTATTGGTAGACATGGGTAATTTGGGATCTTTAAGTTCTGTCTGCTCCATACTCGAGGGCATTTGGGCTACTTTACTCTTTTTGGAACCTCTCTGCTTTTTGTAGTATCCTTCAAGGATACATTCTTCCGAACCATGCGCTCTTGGGCGACTGTCGGCTTTCCCCTATTATCTAGTTTAAAAGCTGCTCTATCTCCTTTTTAAAGGTTAATGCCAGCAGCCTGGTTCCATCCCAGTTAAGGTGTAGCCCATCCCTTCGGAAGAGCCCCTCCTTTCCCCAGAATGTTCCCCAGTTCCTAACAAATCCGAACCCCTCATCTCTGCACCATTGTCTCATCCACGCATTGAGACTCCGGAGCTCCGCCTGCCTTTTGGGTCCTTCGCGTGGAACGGGAAGCATTTCGGAGAACGCTACCCTGGAAGTTCTGGATTTCAACTTCCTACCTAAAAGCCTAAATTTAGCTTCCAGAACCTCCCTACCACATTTTCCTATGTCATTGGTACCGACATGTACCAAGACAGCAGACTCCTCCCCAGCACTATCTAAGACCTTATCTAGGTGGCGTGTGAGGTCCGCTACCTTCGCACCAGGCAGGCATGTTACCAGGCGATCCTCACGTCCTCCAGCCACCCAGCTATCTACATGCCTAATGATCGAATCACCAACTATAACTGCTGTCCTAACCCTTCCCTCATGGGCACTTGGCCCTGGAGAAACCTCCTCAGTGCGAGAGGGGTTTACATCACCTGGAGGACAGGTCCTAGTTACAGGATCACTTCCTGCCACACCAGGGTGATGCTCTCCTGTCACGTGACCTCTCTCCTCCATGGCAACAGGGATGCTGCCAGACTGGAGGTGGGACTTCAGGACTATATCCCTGTAGGTCTCGTCTATGTACCTCTCTGTCTGTCTTATGTTTTCCAAGTCTGCTACTCTAGCCTCTAGTGTTCCATTGTTTACGGAACACTTGATATACCGCCCCCCATTACATCGGGGTGGTTTACAATATCAAAAAATACCTTAGAACAGAAAGGAAAAAGAAATTACAACAAATTAAAGGACAGAAGAGATAGCGAGTGAAGACAGTATAAAGCAGGAGAAGAGAATGAAGTTATGAGGAGTCATAGAGAACCATGAAAAGCGGAGGAAAAAAGATGGGTTTTGAGAAGAGAGCGGAATTTAGGGTAGGATTCTTCCAATCGGAGGGCAGTAGGTAAGGAATTCCATAGGGAGGGACCAAGGTAGAAAAAAGCTGATTTTCGAGTGGATTGTAGGTGTGCACGAGAGGGAGCCGGGAGGTTTAGGCGGTTGACATGGATGGAACGGAGGCTGCGAGTAGGAATAGGAAAAGTCAACAAATCAGATAGATATTAAGGTCTGTGGAGATAGATAGCTCGATGTACTAGGGTGAGAATTTTGAAGGGAATCCGGAACTGCAGTGGCAACCAATGAAGGTGTTGCAACAGAGGGGTGATGTGATCACATGGGGAGGCATGCAAGATCATCCAGGCAGCTGTGTTCTGTATTAACTGTAGCCGATGTTGCTGATATTGGGGGATACCGGCGTAAATGGAGTTACAAAAGTCCAGCCTGGTTATAACTAAGGAAAGGAGGAGGGTGGTGAGGGCTTGAGAAGATAAGAAAGGCCTAATGGTACGGATTTGCCTAAGACAGAAGAAGGAACGCCGAGAGATATGGGAGATGTGGTCATGGAAAGTAAGATCGCTGTCAAGAATGACACCAAGGTAACGGAGTTTAGAAACCGTGGAAATAGAGGTACCTGAAAAGGAAGGAGTAAGTGATGGAGTGGGGGAACCAGATAGCTGCTGTTTTTGAAACATTGAGAACTAGACAGTAGGAAGAGAGCCAAGAGGAAACTAGAGATAAACAGGTTTCCAGAGGAGTAATATCGGGCTGAGACGAGGAAGTATGATGAAGGAGAAAAATATCATCGGCATAATAGTAGCCTGAGATCCCCAGTTGTTGGACAAGTAAAGCTAAGGGGGCGAGAAAGATGTTAAACAGTAAGGGAGCCAGGATAGAGCCTTGTGGGACACCACAAGTGAGAGAAAAACAGTCTGTGGTGGAAAGAGCAGAGGTAACCGCAAATGAACAGGAGGATAAGAAAGAGTAAAACCAGTGATAGACAACACCACGAATACCCGCATCCCACAGTCGAGGGAGAAGAAGAGAGTAATCTACCAGGTCAAAAGCGGCTGAAAGATCAAGGGCTACAGCCACCATGATATTGCCATGGTCCTGAGAAGTACGTATTTCGTTCATGACCGCTGTGATAGTAGTTTCAACGTTATAGAAACATAGAAACATAGAAACATGATGACAGAAAAAGACCACAAGGCCCATCTAGTCTGTCCTTCCATAACAACAACTACAACAGTCCACTTTTTACCTTTAGAGATCCTCTGTGTTGGTCCCATGCTTTTTTGAATTCAGTTACTGTCCTCATCTCTACCACCTCCACTGGGAGACTATTCCATGGATCCACTACTCTTTCCGTAAAGACATATTTCCGCATATCACTCCTGAATCTATCTCCCTTCACCCTCATCCCATGTCCCCTCGTCACAGAACTTGCTTTCAATTGAAAGAGGCTCTCTCCCTGAACATTTATGCCACGGAGGTATTTAAACATCTCAATCATATCACCTCTATCCCGCCTTTCCTCTAAGGTGTACATATTAAGATCCTGAAGTCTGTCCTCATATGCTTTATAATGAAGACCACTAATCATCTTAGTAGCAACCCTCTGCACCGACTCCATCCTGTTCACATCCTTTTGAAGGTGCGGTCTCCAGAATTGCACACCATACTCCAAATGAGGTCGCACCAAAGACTTATACAGAGGCATTATCACCTCCTTTTTTCTGCTAGCCATTCCTCTCCGTATGCACCCAAGCATCCTTCTAGCTTTTGCCGTCGCCTTTTCTACCTGTTTAGCTACTTTAAGATCATCGGACACAACTACGCCTAGGTCCCGCTCTTCTTTAGTGGACAAAAGTACTTCACCTCCTATACTGTATTGCTCCCTTGGATTGCTGCAGCCCAAATGCATGACCTTACATTTTTTAACATTAAATCCCAGTTGCCAAATTCTAGACCGTTCTTCAAGCTTAGCTAGATCCCTCCTCATGCTATCTACACCTTCCTGGGTGTCCACTCCATTGCAGATTTTGGTATCATCCGCAAAGAGGCAAACCTTACCCGACAGCCCTTCCGCTATATCACTAACAAAGATGTTAAAAAGAATCAGACCAAGGACAGATCCCTGGGGCACACCACTGGTAACATCCTTCTCCTCAGAGTGAGCTCCATTTACTTGTACTCTTTGTCGCCTCCCACCCAACCAATTTCTAACCCAAGCAGTAACTTTAGGGTCCATCCCTAGGGTGCTCAGTTTGTTTATAAGTCGCCTGTGAGGAACAGTGTCAAAGGCTTTACTGAAATCTAAATACACCACATCTAGAGCTCTCCCGCGGTCCAACTCCCTGGTCACCCAGTCAAAGAAATCAATCAGATTTGTCTGACTAGACCTGCCTCTGGTGAATCCATGCTGCCTCGGATCCTGTAATCCGCTGGACTCCAGAAACCTCACTATTTTCTCTTTCAGCAGCGTTTCCATTAATTTACTTACCACTGAAGTTAAACTAACCGGCCTGTAGTTTTCAACCACATCCTTACTACCGCTTTTGTGTAAAGGCACCACATGAGCCTCTCTCCAGTCCTTTGGCACCACTCCCGACTCCAATGAGGCATTGAAAAGGTCAGTCAGTGGAGTTGCTAGAACGTCCCCAAGTTCCCTCAGTATTCTAGGGTGTATCCCATCCGGTCCCATCGCTTTGTCTACTTTAAGTTGAGCTAGTTTCTCGCGAACACAGTCTTCTGAAAATTGTTCAAGATGTCCCTCGCTTCTGTTCTTATTTGTGGGTGTTTTCTGAGGTCCTGCTCCTGGTTCTTCATCTGTGAACACAGAACAAAAATATTTGTTAAGCAATTCCGCTTTATCCCTATCAGCTTCTACATATTCCCCCCCTGCACCCTTGAGTCTGACAATACCACTTTTGCCCTTCCTCTTCTCACTAATATATCTGAAAAATGTCTTATCCCCCCATTTTATTGCATTGGCTATTTCCTCCTCCTTTTGAATCTTATATCCGGGATGGAATCCGGATTGCCGAGGGTGCAGAAAATGTGTAGAGTCCAGATGATGTGAGAGTTGTGAAAAAAACACCTTTTCCAGGAGTTTGGAGGAAAAAGGGAGGTTGGACACTGGACGGAAATTGGCGGGTACAGAAGAGTCTAAAGATGGATGCTTTAGGAGGGGGCAGACTAGGGCGTGTTTCCATGGGCGAGGAAAGGTGCCACATAACAGACTGGAGTTAATGATAGTAAGGAGAGGTTTTAAGAGGACGGTGGAAGGCTCAGAGAACCAGGAGGAAGGAATGGGGTCTAAAGGGCAGGTGGTCTTATGAGTGGTAGACAGTAATTTGATGAGTTCTGGGGAGGTGATAGGGTAAAAGTTAGTCCATGCATGTGATAGCAGGGGGGACGGCGGAGGTGAAACAGGAGGAGACGAAAGCAAAGCCTGTGGGCAAAAGGGAAGAGATGAGCAAAGGTTTTGGTCTTTGGAGGAGAAGAAAGAGGCCAGTGTGGTAGGACTGGGGGCTTGCGAGATTTATTTATTTATTTATTTATTTATTTTATTTAACACTTATTTATATACCGCATCTTCCAGCGATCAGTTGCGGTGTACAATTAACAACAATTAACAATGCAGAGCTTGTTTTACATAGAACAATTATAACTTTTTACATAGAACATCTTAACTTGTGCAACAAAGGGTTGCAATGGAAACAGGCCCATGACTGGAAGAAGCCTGCAATTGAGAGAGCGTGTTCAGGGTAGCAAAAAAGTTGCCGTGAGCGGTTGGGAGCTGAAGCAATGGATGCGGAGTAGAATGAGCACTTGGCTTGGTGAATACTCGACCGATAGTGGGCATGACAAGACTTAAATTGCTGGTAGGAAGCTGTAGATCGAGATTTCCGCCAGAGAGGTTCAGCTCTCCTTAGCTGAGAGTGTTGCAATCGAAGTCCCGCATGAAACCAGGGGTGACGAGCATTACGACGAGAGTTACAAGGCCTCAGGGGGGCAACCTGATCCAAAGCAAGAGATAGTTCGGTGTTCCAACGCGTGACTTGGGAAGAGGGTGACAAGGACGAGAAATCAGACGAGGGAGGGTGATAGACCCTAGAGAAACTTTGGAGGGTTGCCAAGTTAAGATGGCGAGACAGCCGAGAGGATAAAGAAGGAGAAGAAGGGAGGGGGGTACTGAATGAAGAGTAAACTTGAGACATAGATGATCTGACCAGGGAACCGGCTCCGAAGTAGGCGATGAAATATGAATTGGGGAGTTAGCAGGAAAGATGACTAAATCCAAAGTGTGACCAGCAACATGGGTAGGAAGAGATACCTGTGTCCCATGGAAAGGGGTGGGTCCCTTCAATTTTTCCCCTTCCAATAGGCCTCCCATTGTTGTGGTGGGCAGGATGATATCTCTGAAAGCTCCTCAGACAGCAGACCATCACAGCAAGATATTCAGAGTCAGAAACAGGGATCATGAGGGAAGGGGTTGAGGGCAGAGAACAGGGAGGGGATGCAGGAAGAAATGACCTTCTCATCCTATGTGCATCCTTAGTGGGAGAAGGGGATGGTGCTGTAGTGGGTATGGAAAAGAGTGGAGGGCTTCTTCTGGAAGAGGATTGTGGTGGAGGGTGGAAGGGAGTTATGGTTGTCCAATTGGGCTGGTAATGGGGGTGGTGTGGGGTATTGCACAGGACAGGTGATGGTTAGGGGTGGTGGTTGGGGCAGATATGGGTATAGAAGGGAGTCAGGTGGGGGTGGGGCTGGTAGTAGGAGCAGAGATGGATATAGAAGTTGGTGGCAGTTCAGCAGGGGATTGGGGGCACTGGTAGTTGCTGGGATACTCCCATGTACATATGTTCTATTTCAGCAATTAAACACCTATCTTCACAAGAAATGTATGTACGAGAGCTCATCTCTTGAGGTCATGCCTCAATGATGTTGATGGCCAGAATCCTCCTGTCTAGGGCCTTAGGCATCTTCTTCTATACCTGGATCTGCCATTTTCTGTTCTTCTGGGAGGGGTTGTTGCTGCCTAATTGCCAAAATATGAAACATGCAGCAAGCCATAAAAATCTGACATACCTTGGACTGGCTGTACAGGAGTTCTATCAAGGCAATGGAAGTAGATCCTCTCATTGATGGAGTCAGGGCCGGCCCATCCATTGTGCGATAATGTTGTTCACACAGGGCCCCGCGCTTCAGGGGGCCCCACGCTAACATCATTAATGCACAATGTGGATGGCTGCAGAGGGAGCCGGGGAAGCCCACGCGAGGCCACGGCTCCCTCTGCACAGCCGCTAGTGTGAGGAGTCTTTTCCCTCACGTTAGCGGCTGTATCTGTGAAGCCGCGAATGCCAGGAGAGGTTAAAGGCAATGCCCTTTAACCTTTCCCAGCATTCGTGGCTTCACAAATACAGTTGCTAGCATAAGGGAAAAGACTCCTCACATTAGCGGCTGTGCAGAGGGAGCCAGGGCCTCGTGCATTACTTAGAGAAAAGGAACAGTATGGTCAAATAGCATGGTCATCTCTTGTATATAGTTCTGAAAAAGCTTTTTATGTAAACAAAGTTCTGTTCTATGTAAACTGCCTTGAGAATCTGAAAGGCGGTATATAAAAAATATTAAATAAATAAATAAATAAAAGGAGGTTTAGACTGTATGAGCTGGTGTGCAACAGATATGGCTTTGACAACATAGCTCTTCTTGTCTACCTAACCATGCTACCAGTGATTGACAGGTCTTCTCGCAATGGGACAGCTCTCACTGGGCACATGTACTACTGTATAAGCCAGAGTCCATTCCACAAATATAAAAAGACCTTTTAGCAAACCTTTACACCTCTTGCAAGAAGCACCCCCCCCCCCCCCCCAGTGGTGTAAATTAGAATACTTTACTTCAGGTGAAATATATTTAAGTATAAAATGACATCAACATAGCCATAACATAGACAATAAATAATGAACAAACATAAATCACAATCACTTCCAAGCAGACATAGGCATTGGTTCATGGTTCAAACATAAATCAGTAGAGGAGGATGGGGATGAATATGGCAACAATCAGTACCATCTGATCAAATATTGTGCTCGAGAAACAGAGACAAGAGAGATGAGTAAATAGAAAGTGAAAGGGAAGATTCTCACAGAGCAGCAGCATTCCACCCTTACCCAATCAAAATCCCTGAAAACAATCAGTGCTGCAGGTTAATCTATCATCCTTCTAGGGAGGACTCTTTTCCCTATTCGATTCTGACTACTTTAATGCGACAGAATCTAGAGGAGGAGCATTGGACCCAGACACATTTTAGGAGCCCCGAGAAGGATAGACATTACTAAAAGTAACCACACAAAACTTAATCTGAGTGCACTCCGAGAACAAGATTTTGAAGGAAAGGATCTAAATGAGACAGAGAACAACCAAAAGAGGATGGAGAGAACTTAAAAAATAAGAACAGATGGAAGGAAACTTGTTGTTTATTGTTTGAAATTAAGAATAATAAAGAGCATTTATTTAGAAAACTGTCTAAGTTGTTAAAAGACAGACTGAAAAATTTGATAGCTGTACTGGAAAAAGTGCCAGCTGTATGTTCTGTTCTGTTGAAAGATAAATAAAAGACTCTTGTGAAATAATGTTAATGATAATTTGTAAGAAATGTGGCATCAAATGAGCAGCTTGCTTAGGCCACAACTATATGTAGCAGAAATGCAATAAACGAGCTGTCTGAATACTTGGTGAAAGGCTTTTTAAAAATGGATTCAGTCTTTATTAAAGGTTTCAAACATCTCTGCAATCAAAATAGCTTGCAATTATCGCAAACATACATCTGCCTGGAATTTCCAAACGTTAAATTCATCTCTGGAGTATTTTAGCTACATTTGTTATACATAGATTTTAAGTGTGACCGAACCAAGACGTTGTTGTCATGTGAGAAGGATGCTAAGAGAGGAAATTAGCATTGAAGTAAACCCTTCTTCCCAGCATCTGCAGTTGTTTTAAGTGTGCGCAGCTCAAACAAAGACAAAAGCAAAATAAGGCAATTAGCTCTGCCTTCAGATTCTAAAAGAGAAAAATGGGCATTAAATCAACATAGAAGGGTACAAAAATAAAAGTAAATATTCAGTATCAGCAATGAGACTGGCAGAGCTAGGGGGTGAACTATTTCAGATGAAACTACACTGAGAGGTCATTACAATAAGAAAGGAAAAATGGGTCACCATTTTCAATGGAGAAGCAAAGCCTATGGATGGAAAAGGCTGATAACCGTGCTTCTGTATAATGAACTGCATTTATAAATGCACAATAACCGTGCTTTGGTATTTCCTCTGCTTCTGGATCCAAGGAGGCTGTAGGGTGAAAGAGAAGACCCTCTTCTTACCCTCTGCACTCCTTGGGATGGAGCAACAGTGGATGGGCCCTCTTCAGTTCTAAGACCCTACTGCCAGTGGACACAGTCTCCTGCAGCAGACTCCAAGCACTCACCCAAAAAAAGATACAATCCAGTCCAGTTTTAGCTGAGTAAAAAATGTCGTCTTTACTGGGTGATAAACTGAAAAAATACAGTTCAGACCACCTAAATCTAGTCAATACAAATAGAAACTCTGCCTCACTCCTTTAAAACATTGTCCTCTATCGCCTTTCCAAATCTTTTATCTTCTTTTCTCCTATTGTAATGGGGAAGATCCATCCTGGGCCTTAAAAACACAGGATTCTGTGAGAACTAGGTCAGAATCTGACAGGCAGGCAAACCACATGAGCAATAGTTGTCAGGGGAGCAACATAAACAGACCCAGCCACGAGGTCTGCAACCCCGCCCAACTAGCAAGCAATCCTTAGCTCCTGAAGCAAATAATTTTCACCTGAGTGGGGGAAGTGCTAATCAGCACTATAAGAAACACTCAGTAGAGGTAGAAAAGGGAGAAGGAAGAAACAGGAAGGAACTCAGAGAGAGATCCAGCGACAGACCCAGAGAGAGAGAGAGCGAGAAACAGCTGTGAGAGTCAGTTTGCTGTGACGCAGTTTGGAGCTCAGAGGCAACGTGCTTTGCAGAGTGAATGGAAGCCTGAGAGAGTGGAACCGTATGTATCTGAGAATTGTGACCCTGGAAGTGATTCTGAACCAGACTTAAGGAAACTTACTGGCAGCAGAAATACCTTGAGAGTTAATGCTCAGAAGCCTCGTGGGAAAAGTCCAAGGCTGGTGCCGTGCTGGGAAGGCCACCAGAAGGATTTAACAGGAGAGCTAGCATGGGAGCATTTACAAGCCCCTGAGAGGGAGAGGTATTGTGTAGAAGATATCTGCATGTCAGAAGAAGAAGAGTTTGAAAAGCCTAAACCTCAGAGAAAGCTTCCAAGGGCAAAACCCTTTGCTAACAGGGTAGAGCAGTTCCATTATCCTCAGCCAAAACCTGAAGGTAGGACAAGCAAATACTTTAAAGGGAAAAGTTCTTATAAAATGTTATATGCTGAAAATCCTGGAAGGTGGGTCTCTCCTCTCTCACACTCTGATATATATGGTAACAGTAATTCTTACCTTAGAGAGGGCTGGCTGGATAAGCCCCGTGAAGATACATTAGAAGGAGGTTTACAAACGTTGTGCAATAAAGAAAACGTTTGTCCAGCTGAAAGTCAGCAGGAGCCTATGATAATTGATTCTGCTAGTGAAGATTCATTTGGTGATCCAATGGATTGTACGCTAACCATTTCAGACAAGATTACTTCTTTGTGTTAAGCCAGCGTTTGTGCATTGCTTAAGGCTAGCTGTAAAGATCACAAGATTTGCTGTTCATTTGCAAAGGAACTGTATGCTGAGAATATTGTTTCCTGTGGATATAATTTGAGTAAGAAGCAAGAAGAGGCTGTCTTTCATTTTCCTTTATCACATGCCAGAGTGTATGGCTTTATTGTCCTAAGTTTGTTGTGTTGTATATTTGAAAATCCAACCCCGGGAGGGGAAATAAAATCCTACCTTGTACCTAACCCATTCGTGTCCACAACTACTCCTTCATCGAAAGGGTCATCAGGCGGACAGACCCGATCCCCATAGGCAGCGGACTGGCCACTGCCTGACACTATGAATCTCTGGACCCATCCTCTCTGGCTGAAACAGTGTGCATTCCCGTTCAGGTAGGTGGGTCTATGCTCTTTCTTCTATAGTCTCAACTCTTGATGCCGCAACTTCTGTAGCCTGTAAGATGCAGTTCACACAAAAACCCCAACTCCTTCAGCTCTTTTACTTCTTCTAGGTTCTGTAAACTCAATGGGGATGTCTGAGTGGACAAATTCCCAAAAACATTTCCTTTTGTCGTTGGTTCAAGGAGCCATTTTGGAACATGGGACAACACTCCAGCAACAGAAATGCAAAAATCTCACAACTTCTAGTCTTCAGTCCATTAGTCACCTCCCCTGATGGTCCAGTCACTCTACTCAGTGTGTTCAGAGCAAAAACAGCTGTTTAGAACTTCTTGGACTTCTTTTTCAACCTATGGCCCCTTGACCATAGGGCCTCATGCCACTGAATCCAAAAGCTCACACTCTCACCTGTATGGAGAAGAAGGGGAACCATTGCACTCTTTTTCATTTATCCTTAGACCAGTCTGATACTTCAGGACCAAGACTCCAATTAGGCCAGGAGCCCCTTCTGAGTTCTTTAACTTCTGCAAGAGTGGCATAATAAACAGATAAAATTGCTTCTATTCACAGGGTTTTATACTCGTCCATGACATCTCATTTCACTATCTACACTCCTTCACATTGAAATAAAGTAGCATGCAAAGATTTTTAACATGCAGTAACTAATACAAGACAAAGCTGGAAAAAGGAAATATCTGAAATAAGATGATCTAACAGAAATTCTTGAAAGTGAGCATGTATGCAATATTAATTGTATGTACAGCCATAGATATGAAGCTTTTTGATAATAACTCTACCAGCCTTACAAACTGTAGTTGCATTTAATAATAGACATATTAGCCGCGTTATCAAAAGGTATACATAAAGCTATTAAAATATGCTTTTGGTGCATAAAACCAGATCTGTTAATCATTCTATCTATGTACACCGGTGATCTGAAAAAAAATAAGTATGATTTACTTTCTTTTACAAATGAATACGAGACAGCATTTCCCAGTAAGGAGGGAACTAACTGAGCACCAGTCTACTGCCTGCCCACATTCCTTCTGCTCCTTGGCAGATCCAGGGAAGACACTTGAAAAAGAAATAATGGTGAACTATAGTTCACCTTAGAAAGGGATGACTGCACTGAAAGGCAATTGGTTATCAGTGAGTCATTTCAGGGCTGAACCAAGGGCTGTGCGAGCAGTATGGCCGTGCAGGGTACAAGCACAGAAGGGACACTGATATCATCACTGGACTTTCAAGAAGACCAATAAGAATGAGTTCCTGCATACGGCTGTGGAGGCAGGGGGCTCCAAACTCATGAATTGCATGAGGTGCATTTTGAACTTGGTATGGTCCTGGGTGATTAGAAATTGGCATTTTCAAGGACAAATGCATGGCTCAAACTTCCATCCAAGCAACACAAGTCAAAACCAGGAGTAGGTATTTCAATTCAGGGCACTATATACAGTATGGAAGGGCACATGGAAATTTAAGCAGTTGCACTCTTTTGAGAAACAACAACATAATGCCCACACCTTAAATATTATGTGCATTTCTAGTCACCATATCTTAAAAAAGTATAGAGAAGAGCAACAAAAATGGTACAGGGGATGGAAGTATATCCCTTTGAGGAAAGGCTTAAAAGGTTGGGGTTTTTCAACTTGGAAAAGAGACAGTTGAGGGGAGATATGATAGAAGTCTACAAAATAATGAATGGAGTAGAATGGGTAAATGTAGATCGGTTGTTTAACCCTTCAAAAAGTAGAAAGACTAGGGGACCTGCAATGAAGTTACAATGTAGCACATTTAAGACTAATCAGAGAAAATATTTTTTCACTCAACGCATAATCAAACTCTGGAATTTATTACCAGATGATGTACTAAAAGCTGTTGTCTAGCTGGGTTTATAAAGGTTTGGACAAGATTCTGGAGGGAAAGTTTATAAACCACTATTAAAAAGGACCAGGGAAATCCACTGCTTACCCATTGGACAAGCGGTATAGAATCTGTGTGTCTTTTGGGAACTTGACAGGTACTTGTGACCTGGATTGGCCACTGTTGGAAACAGGATATTGTGCTTGATGGACCTTGGTCTGACCCACTATGGCATATCTTATGTTATTTTCTTATGAAAGATTAAAGTAACCTTGGGAGATCTTAGAATTTATAAGATGGCCGAGTCCCCATCCCCCCTCCACCTCCCATATCGATATGATTACAGTGATAGTGTTCAGAGCCCAAGATGGACTATTTGGGCTCAGAACACTATGGACTGGATACTCCAAAGGGTTCATTCGGTGGCAGGATTTGCTCATTGATTTCATCAGCTAATTTTGGGGTAATATTTGACTCTTCTCTGTCTTTCATTGCTGACATCCAACAGATAGCTAAAATCTGTTATGGTCAGTGGTCTTCATTATAAAGCATATGAGGACAGACTTAAGGATCTTAATATGTACACCTTAGAGGAAAGGCGGGATAGAGGTGATATGATTGAGATGTTTAAATACCTCTATGGCATAAATGTTCAGGGGGAGAACCTCTTTCAATTGAAAGCAAGTTCTGCTACGAGGGGACATGGGATGAGGGTGAAGGGAGATAGATTCAGGAGTGATTTGTGGAAATATTTCTTTACGGAAAGAGTGGTGGATCCGTGGAATAGTCTCCCAGTAGAGGTGGTAGAGATGAGGACAGTAACTGAATTCAAAAAAGCATGGGACAAACACAGCGGATCTCTAAAGGAAAAAAGGGGACTGTTGTTGTTGATATGGAAGGACAGACTAGATAGGCCATGTGGTCTTTTTCTGTCATCATATTTCTATGTTTCTATTTCTCTTTAGCATCAGCAACATTTATCCCTTCCTTTCTGAACACACTACCAAGACCCTTATCCACTCTCTAGTAATGTCCCTTTTTGTAACTTGCTTCTCACTGGTCTCCCCCTGAATCATCTCTCTCCCCTTCAATCCATTCAAAATTCAGCTACATCCAGTAGCTAATCTTCTGCCAGTGTCACTACTCCCTCATAAACAGCGCCGGTTTAAGAGGAGAGCCAGTAAGGCAATGACTCAGGACACACCAGAGCAAAGGTGCAGGAAGCCTGCTTTATTGGCTCGCTCACAGCCTGCCACTTGCCTCTCTGCCATGGCTGCATTGATGTTTAACATAGCTGTGGGAGCATTTGCTTTTGCTCCCAAAGCTCTGCTGTATTCAAGCAGCTGGGATCATGGCATTTTATCATACAGAAAGCAAGCATTTGGGAAAATTTTATTGGTGAATCTGGGAGTGTTCCATATATATGAATAATTATGCCTTAACTATGTATTTTCAAAAAATATACAGATAATATCAGGCTTTTTAAATTGCAGAATGGCCAAATATTATCTGTATATTTGTGGGACATGTTAGGGGAAGAGCGGGGCAGACCAGAAAATTATGCAGATAGTGGCAATATTCAGATAAGTTACACATTTAGTTTAGGCCTGCAAAATATCAGGCCTAGCCTAAACAGATAATACAATGATGACACCATCACTCTTTGTATATTCAGTACCATGGTCTATAGGGATAGTGATACAGAACATATAGGGGCTTGTTTACAAAGCCGCGGTAGCGGACTCTGTGCGATATCGGAGCCGCGGCCCCATTGAATTCTTTACCGCAGTTTAGTAAACATGCCCCATAGACTAACTTAAATGGCAGTGCTGGCATTTCACTAACCAGTGGGCTGAATTGACCTGTGTTTGCATAGCTTGCACTGCAAGATCGGCCCCCAAGGAGGGAGTGCACAAAAGCAAAAGATGGCTTAGGGTGCTATAAACCCTTGAGCTGGCCTTGCATAACCTCTTTTCTTAAGTCACTTCATTGGCTCCCTATCTATTTCTGCATCCAGTTCGAACTTCTCCTACTGACCTACAAGTGCATTCGTTCTGTAACTCCTCTCTTATCTACCCCTACACCCCTCCTCAGGAACTCCACTCATCAGGCAAATCCCTTTTATATGTGTCCTTCATTTCCAAAGCCATCTCCAGGCTTCGTTCATTCCACCTTGCTGCACCATATGCCTGGAACAGACCTCCTGAGTTGGTATGTCAAGCTCCATCTTGTGTCCTTTTCAAATCCAGGCTAAAAACCCACTTCTTTGAGGCTGCTTTTGAATCCTGACCCCCTTATTCTCCTGTTTACTACTCATGACTTTTATACCATTTCTCTTTAGTTTTACCCTAGTTCTCCATTGTATTTGTCTCTCTTGCATAGATTATAAGCTCTATAGAGAAGTGACTGTGATGAAAAGATTGATTTGTCCAGTGGTTAGGATAGATCTTTATGTTCTTCCATAGGCATCAGAACAGGGAGTGCCACATAGTCTCTTGTTGTTCACCCTTTCCTGAACCTTGCTTGCATTTTAGGCAGTCCTTGTTCCAGGTATGGTTGTAGTCTCTGCTGAATGATCGTGAGTAGAGTCTTGCCAGCATGTGGAATCAGAGTGATTGTGCAATATTTTTCACAGTCATTTGGATCACCTTTTACAGTATTGGTATGAACACAACTCCTTTCCAGTCAGTTGGCCATGATCATGTCTTCCAAATTTCCTGGCAGAGCCTTGTAAGTATGGTAACAGCTGCATCTGATTGCTGTAGTACTTCATTGGGATTGCCATCAATGCCTGGTCTTTGATGATGCTTTCAATGCTGCTTTGACTTCTTCTTTCATCACCAATGGTTCCTGATCATTATGTACAAGTCAAAATGGCTGTTGATCTACTTCATCTTTATGATATAATGACTCTGTATATTCTTTCCACCTTTTCGCAATCTATTCAGCATCATTCAGTGTGGATCCTAGAGTATCTTTCAGCATTCCAATTTGAGGCTGTAATTTTCTCTTTATCTCTTGCAGCTTTAGGAAAGACAATCATGTTCTTCCTCTTTTCTGATTGTATTTCCTTGCATGCATCATTTCTTCTTTTTGTCTTGCCTTGCTGAACATTGGAAATCTCTGCTAATCTGAATAGGGTTACAGACAGGGCCAATGCAAGGACTGGAGGTGTCTTAGGTGGGCCCTCCATCCTGATGACCCCCCACTGTCCCTCCCACAGCCATTGCCACATCTGGTGCCCATCTCTGGGACCAACAATGGCAGAAATTGCCCCTAAAACCATGAAGCAGCACATACCTTCTGTCTTCAGGGCTGTGTTGCAGTTTCATTCTCTCCAATCTGCTGCTTCCATAGAAACATAGAAACATGATAGCAGAAAAATTCTCTGCAGGGTCATCTTCACCCCATCTTCCCCCTCTTCAGTCCTAAATTCTTCCCTCACCTTTGGGTATCCTTTCTTCCTTTTCTGAAACACTGAGGAGGAAATGGCAAATCTTCTCTCCTCCTCCAAATTGACTATCTGCTCTTCTGATCCCATCCCCACCCATCTACTTAACTCTATCTCTTCTGCCATCATCCCTTCCATCTGTCATATCCTTAACCTTTTGCTTTCCACTGCAACTGTTCCTGTGACCTTCAAACATGCTGTGGTTACACCTCTCCTAAAAAGCCTTCACTAGATTCTACCTGTCCTTCCAGTTATTGACCTCTCTCTCTCTCCTCCCCTTTGCTTCAAAGCTACTTAAACGAGTAGTTCACAACCACTGTCTTGACTTTCTTTCTTCTCAAGACCTTCTGGACCCACTGCAATCTGGCTTTCATTCTCTACATGCCACAGAAACGGCTCTTGCCAAAGTCTCCAGCAATTTGTTGCATGCCAAATCCAAAGGCCTGTACTCATTTCTCATCCTTCCTGACCTTTTTGCTGTTTTTGACATTGTTGATCACCGTCTTCTCCTTGATACCCTGTCCTCGTTTGGAATTAGGGGCTTTGTTCTGTCCTGGTTTTCTTCTTATCACTCACTTTTAGTGTATGTTCTGGTAGTTCCTCCTCAACCACCATCCCGTTTTCAGTTGGTGTACCTCAGGACTCTGTTTTGGGACCTCTCCTTTTCTCTCTCTACACTAGGTCGCTTGGTGCACTTATTTCCTCTCATGGTTTTCAGTACCATCTTTATGCCAATGACTCTCAGATCTACCTTTCTGTGCCTGAAATCTCTTCAGCAATCCAGGCCCGGATCCCTGCCTGCTTATCTGACATTGCTGCCTGGATGTCTCACTGCCATCTGAAACTGAACATGGCCAAAACTGAGCTCCTTATCTTCCCTGCTAAGCCTACCTCCCCTCTTCCTCCCATCTCTATTTCTGTGGATAATAATACACTCCTCCCAGTTTCTCAACTTGCAACCTTGGAGTCATCTTTGACTCTACTCTCTCTTTCTCTGCACACATCCAATACATAGCTAAAACCTGTCGCTTATTTCCCTATTACATTGGCAAAATTCATCCCTTCCTTTCTACACACACTACTAAGATACTTATCTACTCTTTAGTCACCTCCCCTCTAGACTATTTCAACCTCCTCCTTGCTGGTCTCCCTCTGAATAATCTCTCTCCCCTTCAATCTGTTCAAAACTCAGCTGCGCGGCTAATCTTCCACCAGCCTCTACATGTTCATATAACCCTCTTGTCATGTCGCTTCACTGGCTCCCTATCCATTTCCATATCCAGTTCAAACTTCTCCTGCTGACCTATAAGTGCATCCACTCTGCAGCTACTCACTACCTTTCCTCCCTTCTCTCTCCCTACACCCCTCATTAGGAACTCCACTCTTCTGGCAGATCCCTTCTATCTGTGCCCTTCTCTTCTACTGCCAACTCCAGACTTCGATCCTTCCACCTTGCTACTTCTTACACCTGGAACAAACTACCCAAGTCTGTGCGTCAGGCCTCATCTTTGGCCCCTTTCAAATCCAGGCTGAAAATTCACCTGTTTGAGTCTGCTTTTGGATCTTGATCCACTTGGTCTCCTACGTGTTTCTTTGCCACTCCCCTAGATGTGTCCTTGTCCTCAGCATTTGTGGTGTCTGTCTTGACAAGAATGTAAGCTCTGATGAGCAGGGACCGTCTTTCACATGTGTCCTCAGAATGCTGCATATGCCTTGTAGCACTATACAAATGACAAGTAATAGTAATAGTAGTAGGAGTAGTAGAAGTAGTAGTAGTAGTAGTAATAGTAGTAGTAGTAGTAATAGGAGTAGGAGTAGTAGAAGTAGAAAAAAGACCATATGGCCTGTCTAGTCTGTGCTTCCACACCAACTACTATAGTCCCCTTTTTTCCTTTAGAGATTTCCTGTATTTGTCCCATGCTTTCTTGAATTAAGATACTGTTCTTATCTCTACTACCTCCACTGGGAGACTATTCTATGAATCTACCACTGTCCGTAAAGAAATATTTCCACATATTACTCCTGAGTCTCTCCCCTTTCACCCTCATCCTATGTCCCCTCATTGCAGAGCTTGATTTCAATTGAAAGAGGATCTCCTCTTGTGCATTTATGCATGGAGGTATTTAAACATCTCAATCATATCTCCTCTGTCCCACCTTTCCTCTAAAGTGTGCTTATTAAGATCTGCCTGGCTGGTGGACGTGAGGATCGCCTGGTAACACGCCTGCCTGGTGCGAAGGTAGCGGACCTCACGCGCCACCTAGATAAGGTCTTAGATAGTCTGCTGTCTTGGTACATGTCGGTATCAATGACATAGGAAAATGTGGTAGGGAGGTTCTGGAGGCTAAATTTAGGCTTTTAGGTAGGAAGTTGAAATCCAGAACTTCCAGGGTAGCATTCTCCGAAATGCTTCCCATTCCACGTTCAGGACCCAAAAGGCAGGCAGAGCTCCGGAGTCTCAATGCGTGGATGAGACAATGGTGCAGAGATGAGGGGTTTGGATTTGTTAGGAACTGGGGAATATTCTGGGGAAAGGAGGGGCTCTTCCGAAGGGATGGGTTTCACCTTAACCGGGATGGAACCAGGCTGCTGGCATTAACCTTTAAAAAGGAGATAGAGCAGCTTTTAAACTAGATAATAGGGGAAAGCCGGCAGTCGCCCAAGAGCGGATGGTTAGGAAGAATGTATCCTTGAAGGATACTACCAAAAGCAGAGAGGTTCCAAAAAAGAGTAAAGTAGCCCAAATGCCCTCTAGTATGGAGCAGACAGAGCTTAAAGATCCCAAATTACCCATGTCTACCAATAGCCAAATTAATATTGTAACCCACCTCTATTTGCAAACCAGTGACCAGCGCCCTGATGTAGCTTCCTTATTTAAATTGTGTGTCATGGTGCCCTAAGGAAAGGCGCTATCACCAGCTTACAAATGAGAAAGGTACAGTACACACCAGTTTCTTCAAAAGGAACTGGGGAAATAAATAAAATAAGTAAACTTAGGTGGTATAAATTAAGTTTACAAATAGAATTATTGCAAAGTGTCTTAATATTTATTCTACACAGGTTCTGACACTTTTGTTATTATTTACTGTGTATATTTAGTTGAAATAATCTTTCCATATTCTCAGTAAAACATGTAAGAACAACCCATTATACATCTCTTCTTTTATTGCACCCAAAAAGTTGCACATAGTTTCTCTTTTTACTAAACAATTGTATACTACTAGTTACTCCTGTAACTTAGTTTCTTAAATAAAAAACACAGTATTTTCTTTAACAGAAAAATCAATAGCAACCTGTCACAACTCTAATAAGGGAAATCCTAACTATTTTAATCAGATAAGTTTCTTCTCTGACTAATGTAGCACAAAAAAAATACTTTTCTGTTAACTTCAGTTGTTAATTTGTAAGTCCTGATGTTTTGTGTTGTTTTATTTTTCTTTGTGATGAAGACATATTACATCAGTAACAAGTGGGGATTGTCCACTCTTTTCCCCTTGCTCTCCTTTTCCTTCTTTTTAACACACAGCTTATATTAAGTACTTCACTTAGCTTTCCTTGTTCATTCAGCTGAGATGTAAGACTGACTTCTTTTTTTTATTATTGTCCACACAGCTGCGAGAATTGAAGTGTAGGGGCCCAAGATTCACGCAGGAACCGTCGTACGTCTGAATCCACGGAGTCCGGGATACCTGGCTCCCTAACGTAATTAAATAAAAAGGGAGACAAAACTCTACCTTCTTTCTAGTTTAGGTATGAGACAACCTAAATTATTCCTTTGTCACAAACTTTGCTACGTTCCCTAACTAACTAAATAAAATTAAACAAAGTCCCTACCTAAAAGTACCTATCTAAACTTATTTCCCTATGCTGAAGAGCTTACTAAACTCCTTGTTTCCTTATACACATACTTGCACCACATTTACTCAAACTTGCACTCCGCGCTCAAATACTATGGGGTATGTTTACTAAAACCCCGGTAATGTGCGGGCCGCGCTAGTGTGCGGGTGCCATATAAGGAGTGGGCGTTTCTTTCTGAAAAAGCAAAACCGGGATTTAAATATGCGCTAAGGTGCGCGGCGCCCATGTGCGCCCCGCACATTAGCGCATGAGAAAGCTGCGCGGGAGGCATAAGTGGCGAGCTGATGTGCAAACTGAAAAGCAGAGCCACAGCACAATGGTTAAGACACTTGCCAATGATACAGGGATCAGGGGTTCAATCCCCCACAGTGCCCAATGAAGACAGCTGGCTGAGGCATTACTTTAGGAGCCAGTTTAATATTGGGCAGCATAAGGCGGCAGGCTGATGGGCATAAGGCAGTGTGCTATTGCTTTAGGAGGCATTTTAATATTGGGCGGCATAAGGCGGCGCGCTGATGAGCAAACACAGGAATAGAACCACAGCACAATGGTTAAGACACTGACCAATGGTACAGGGATCAGAGGTTCAATCCCCCACAGTGCCCAATGAACAAGGCTGGCTGAGGCATTACATATTATGGGGAAGATTGCTTTAGGAGGCATTTTATGCATATTTTAATTATCACTACTAGCAAACGCACTCTCAAAGCGTGTTAACATAAGGCGCCCCATAAGACACATTTTAAAGTGCACTGTCCGCCAAGGCACCCTAGAATGTGTGCTTATAGGGCGCTTTATAGGGTGCCGTATGAGGTACCGCAAGGTCAGAGTACTGTTTTTGATGGCAGCACTGTGCAGTTTAAGGAATGAAAAGCATAAGTAGGTGCACTGACATGCAAGGAGGAGCAGCAGTGGAGCACAATGGTTAAGGCACTGACTGCTGATACAGGGGTCATGAGTTTGCTCCCCAGTGGGCCTAATACGTAAGGCTGGCTGAGGCATCAGCTTTGCAATGTACGTTTTGTTTCTTGCAGCACTTTATTTTTATTTTATTAATTGCTGCAATTACTACTGGCAGGGTCTCCCAAGATGGACAGGTCTCAGCTGAGGTGCCAGACCAAGACAAACCACCAGCAGCAGAATGGGACAGTGTTGACGGAGGAGGATCACATTTTTGTGACAACGGCAACAACACCAAACTTAAACTGCACGGAAGAAAGGCCCGGCAATCTACTTCTGTATCTTGCCATGAAAACCCAATGGATAGTTACAACAAAACAAATTGTGCTATGGTGCTGGAAGATGAGACCCCCAGGTCAGAAGGCACTCAACTAGCTACTGGGGAAGAGCTGAAGACTTTTCAGAGTAAAGCCAGCATTTATGATGTGGTTGGATCAAAGCCCTTGGGAAGTCTGACTGCTGATGTAGCTCTGCATGAAATGAGAGTCAGAAGCTGTAAAGATGTCTTACACATTGGAACATGGAACGTACGAAGCATGAACCAAGGGAAGTTGGAGGTGGTCAAGAATGAAATGGAACGTGTACAACTTGATCTGTTGGATGTCAGCGAACTGAAATGGACTGGCATGGGGCACTTTGCATCAGTTGATCACATGGTCTACTATGCTGGAAATGAAAGACAAAGAAGAAATGGTGTTGCATTTATAATAAAGAAGAAACTTGCAAGAACTGTAATGAAATACAATGCAGTCAGCGAACGCTTAATCTCTATTCGTCTACGAGGATTGCCTATCAACACAACTATAATTCAAGTATATGCCCCAACAACAGCTGCAGAAGAGAATGAAATTGAAGAGTTCTATGAACAAGTACAAGCTGAAATTGACAGAACATGCAAACAGGATATCCTGATAGTCATGGGTGACTGGAACACAAAAGTTGGCAACAAAGAAGAAGGCAAAGTAGTTGGAAAATATGGACTTGGCAACAGAAATGAAGCTGGAGAAAGACTGATAGAATTCTGCAAGACCAATGATCTATTCATCTCAAACACCTTCTTCCAGTAACACAAGCGGCGACTGTACACATGGACTTCACCGAATGGATTATATAAAAATCAAATTGACTACATATGTGGAAGTCAACTATGGAAAAGCTCTGTAACATCAACAAAGACAAAACCTGGAGCTGACTGTGGTACAGATCATCAACTACTAGTATGCAAACTCAAGCTAAAGTTGAAAAAGAGCAAACCACTCATGAATGCAGCAAAATATGACCTTGAGAATATACCACTGGAATTTAAAGACTGCCTGCAAAATCGATTTTCTGCTTTAGATACAAATCACAGAGCTCCAGAAGAGTTATGGAATGACATCAAGAAGGTTGTGTTGGAAGAAAGCGTGAAGTCTCTACAAAAGGTGAAAAAGCAAAAACGGCCAAAATGGATGACGGAAGAAACTCTGAAAATTGCCCAGAAACGCAGAGAAGCTAAAGCCAGAGGAGAAAGAAAGACAATTGCAGAACTCAACAGAGATTTCCAACGTGCAGCAAGACAGGACAAGGAAAAGTACTACAATGACACTTGCAAGGAAATAGAAGCAGAAACTATTAAAGGAAGAACAAGATTGGCTTTCCTAAAGCTACGAGAGTTAAAGAAAAAGTTCCAGCCTCGAATTGGAATGTTACAAGATGCTCAAGGTTCTATGTTGAATGATGCTGAGAAGATCAAGAAAAGGTGGAAGGAATATACAGAGTTTTTATATGATAAAGATCAAGTGGACCAACAGCCGTTTCAACCTGTACCTTATGATCGGGAACCATTGGTGATGAAAGAAGAAGTTGAAGCAGCATTGAAAGCCTTATCAAAGAACAAAGCACCAGGCATTGATAGCATTCCCATAGAAGTATTGCAGCAATCTGATGCAGCTGTTACCGTACTCACAAGGCTCTGCCAAAAAATATGGAAGACAACATCATGGCCAACTGACTGGAAAAGATCTGTGTTTATACCAATACTAAAGAAAGGTGATCCAACTGACTGTGAAAATTATCGCACAATCGCTCTGATCCCACATGCCAGCAAGATTCTACTGAAGATTATTCAAAAGAGACTACAACCATACCTGGCACAAGAACTGCCTGAAGTGCAAGCAGGGTTCAGGAAAGGGCGAGGAACGAGAGACATCATTGCGGATGTGAGATGGATCCTTGAAAAGACTAAAGAATACCAAAAGGATATCTATTTGTGCTTTATCGACTATAGCAAGGCTTTTGACTGTGTAAACCATGAGAAACTCTGGGCCACATTAAGAAGCATGGGTATACCAGAACACCTAATCGTTCTTTTGCGCAATCTGTACATTGATCAAGAAGCAACAGTTCGAACGGAACAAGGAGAAACAGAATGGTTTAAAATAAGCAAAGGTGTAAGACAAGGCTGCATACTTTCCCCCTACCTGTTTAATTTATATGCAGAACAAATCATCAGAGAAGCAGGATTGTATGAAGACAACAGAGGTGTGAAGATTGGTGGAAGACTCATCAACAACTTTCGCTATGCTGATGATACCACATTACTGGCTGAAAGTGAAGATGATCTGAAACATTTCTTCTCACAATCAAAGAACATAGTCTCAAAATGGGCCTGCACCTTAATGTAAAGAAGACAAAGATCATGACAACTGGCATAATCAATAGGTTCATCGTTGAAGGAGAAGAAATTGAAATTGTGAACAACTTTAACCTACTTGGATCAACTATCAATAAAGAAGCAACAAGCAGTCAAGAAATCAGACGACGCATTGCTCTTGGCAGAATGGCTATGAAAGACCTAGATAAGATTCTCAAGAGCAGAGATGTCTCTCTCCATACAAAGATTCGACTTGTTCAAGCCATGGTATTTTCAATAACATCATATGGATGTGAAAGATTGCAACCTCCTACCCGAAACAGAAGAACCCACAATTCCAACATCCTTCACACTCCAACAGATATAAGATCTGCCAAAGCTAACACCAGCCACAGGGCTTTCTCATATGCGGCGCCAACACTGTGGAACCAACTCCCACCAGAACTACGAGCTAGCAATGACCTTCTAGACTTCAGAAAGAAACTCAAAACGCACATTTTCCAATCACATTTCAACCTGAACTAAACCCACAGATGGAGCAGCCCCTGACCACTGTGTCCAAGAAGATTATCCTGTATATATGTATTTATGTATATATGTAAATGAACTCCCCCATAGCTAAGAAGTGTTAACTCTGTATGATGTGCTTTTCTGACAATCTGTATGTAAACAAAATTTGTACCTGCCTTGATTCGGCAGTTTCACAATAGTAATCCTACCCGCTTCTGATCGCTGGAAGGAGCGGGCTACAAATGCTTGCTAAATAAATAAAATAAATAAATAAATAAAGCTGGACAGTGAAAAAGATAGACAGGAAGAAAATTGGTGCCTTTGAATTATGGTGCTGGCGGCGAATACTGTGTATACCATGGACTGCCCGAAGAACAAACCAGTCGGTACTAGAGGAGATCAAACCTAAGCTTTCTTTAGAAGCTCAGATGACAAGACTTCGACTTTCATACTTTGGACACATCATGCGAAGAGAGAGATCATTAGAGAAAGACATTATGCTTGGCAAGATAGAAGGTCAACGCAAAAGAGGAAGGCCAGCAATGAGATGGATCGATACAATAACAGCAGCTACGGGTACCAGTCTGTCAACAATGAGCCACCTGACTGAAGACCGAACACAATTTAGGATAGCTATCCAGAGGGTCGCCATGAGTCGACTCCGACTCGACGGCACTTAACAACAACAATTGCTGCCAGCAAACACGCCCTCACGTGCCGTAATTGAAGGTGCCGTATAAGGCACCCTATAAGGCACTCCATAGGGCACATTATAAAGTGCACTGTCCACCACGGCACCCTAAAATGTCCCTACAGGGCACCCTATAAGTTGCGTCACAGGATAATGTATAGTGCACCTTATATGGACGGGAACCATAAGGTGCCCTATAGGGCGCCCTATAAAGCGCCCTCAGAGGCACCTTATGGGTACAGTACGCTGAGGGTGTTTTTGCTGGCAGCAAAAATGTACATTAAAAAGAGACCTGAAGCACACACCACAGACATCCAAAAGATTGTTATGATAGAGCTCAAACAGCAAACTATGCTTAACGTAGAAATCGCTATCTGGCAGTAATCATACAAAACGTTTGATAGCTGTGTACCGTATACCCAAGTGTAGGGTGGCATTGCTAAGGTATGCAAGTGCTAGTATTGGGGGATGCACGCAGGGCCCAATGTCCTGCCTCTCCAGGAGGCATTGGCTAATGGGACCTGTGGGTGTGGGTGTGTGTGTGTCTGCCCTTGTTGGCTGCTGCTTTACGGCAGAGGTTCCCAACTCCAGTCCTGGTGTGCCAAACACTGTTCGGGTTTTCATGCTGTCCCTCATGAATATGCATGAGCTACATCTGCATACCATGGGGGTGGTGCATAGATATGCAGCACAGGCATCTTTATTAGAGGCAGCATGGAATCTGAATGGTGTTTGGCCCTCCAGGACTGCATTTGGGAGACTCTGCTCTAGGTAATGCACATTTCTATGATGTTTGTGCTGTGTGGGGTAAAATATAGGTGTTTGACCCATGCTTATGTTTTCAGCAATAAAGGTTCAGTCTTTACTACTATGTTTTCTGCATAGGTAAAATAAAGGGACTGGGTTGGCAGGAGCCCCAGCTGGGATTTGAACCTGTGATCTTCTGGTCCTAAAGGCACTGGCTGTGTTCGCTGCACCACCGTCTTAGCAAGACAACAGTGCATTCCCTGGGGAGTCCATGGCTGTTTGTCAGACAGGGCCTGTCTGTTGGAGTGCACTGCACCCACGTTAAGGGGGCTAGGCCACCGTCTGCTGTGGGCAGCAGCCACTGCCCCCTCCACCAAGGGTACCCCTCCACCACCATGCTGACATGGCCTTATATTGGAGAAAGCATCACAGCTGAATGATATGTGGCCCTCCAGGACTGCATTTAGGGGACTGTGGTCTAGGTAATGTGCATGTTTCTGGTGTCTGTGCTCTGTAGGGTAAAATACAGGTGTTTGGACCATGCTTATGTTCTCTGCAAAAAAGGTTGGTCGTTAGTATCACGGTTTAGTGGTGGGTAAAATATGGGGATTGGGTTTGCAGGGGCCCCAGCTGGGACTTGAGCTGATGACCTTTGGCTCCTGAACACACTGTCTGTGTTCACTGCACCACACTGAGGCCACAGAGACAGTGCAGTCCTTGGAGATAGGAAACCTGGCCAAAGAAATCAGAAACCCTGCTCTGCACAATTTTACTGTGGGCTCATTCACCTTGTATGGAGACAAAAGGGCAAATAAACATTAGAAATGGCCTCGAAGAAAAGGGAAATAAAACATAACCAAGCTGGGCAAAAGTGATATCAATGGGCAACAGTAAAAAACACTCCCAGGAAAGCTCCAAATAAAAGAGTTTTTTGAAAGGGTCTACGCAGCGTAGACCCTTCCAAAAATCATTTCCTTTTTTTGGAGCTTTCCTGGGAGTGTTTTTTATTGTTGCCCATTGCTATCACTGTTGCCCAGCTGGATTATCATTTTTTAGAATTTTGGTGTGGTCATTTTCTATTTTTGTTTGCTATTTTGTTCTGTGCACATGTATCACACTGCTCGCGTTTTGTAGGTTTCCCTGGTTCTGCTGTACATTGCTGACATAAATGGTTTCTCTTCCCTTTAAATCGGCTCTACCGTGAGGTTTTCACTCGGGTTATTTTTTTAGTTGAATTTCAGCCCCGCTCCTGTGCGGGGAGCCTCTCCCCTCCCACTCTCCACCCATTGACCCCATCCCTCCGCCCCTCGGGAGCCTTCCTCCGCCCTCAGAATGCCTTTCCACGCCTCTATCGCACATCAGCGCGCCGTGCACTTGTGCGGGCCCGTTAGTGCAGCGCACATGTGTGCGGGGCACAAAAAAGCACTATTAGCATGCGCTAAGATACTTTAGCGCACGCTCAAGTGCGCCCCGCACAATTGCGCGGTTTAGTAAACATACCCCTATGTGTCTATTCCACAATAACTAGATTCATTCTACCTTACAGCATGTTTTGTACAATT
Organism: Ichthyophis bannanicus; assembly: GCA_033557465.1. Classification (NCBI taxonomy): domain Eukaryota; kingdom Metazoa; phylum Chordata; class Amphibia; order Gymnophiona; family Ichthyophiidae; genus Ichthyophis; species Ichthyophis bannanicus. The sequence goes on from CM066032.1 coordinate 1,082,269,288, forward strand.
AACTTGTAGTACACTATGCAATTTCAGTAGTGCTACTCCACATGCAATAAAGTAAACAACAGTTTTCTTTTCCTTTATAACAGGTTACTTTACACTTATCCTCACTTCAGAGTCATTCCAATACTCTGGTCACCTTTAGACCATTCAAAACAGGAAACCTATTTTTAGGGAGCTCTTTTACTAGCATCACCTTAATAAAAAAAGTAAAGTTTTCAGCCGAGTCAAGTATACAGTAAATAAATATATACACAGCTCTTTGTAATTAAATGTGCAATTCCTAAGCACATTCAAACCGGTCACTCTGTCACAAAACTCAGTCAGGAGCTCAGTTTAACACATTTCTGCTCTCACTTCCACAAGCAGCTTTCCTTCTTTTTAAAATACCTGACCAATTTCAGTAGTACTCAACCATATTTTCCTACTTTGAAAGCAAATCTTCAACCTTTATAAGAAATCCTATAATAACCAACTGCTCACTCTCACAAACAGTTCTTCACTTCTCCATCTTCTCAGCCGTAACCCCAGGCAACACTAACTCAAAAAATGACATCATCAGAAAACCTACAGCCAATAAAAAGCATGCTTGCACCAGTATTCTAATAACAACAGTTGCCATGAATTCTATTTTGCAGCTACAATCTCCATTTTTATCTTTTAAAACTCCTATAAGAAATAATGGTATCAAAATTCTATGTTGAATTTAAACAGGAAAAATAACATAAATTCCAAAAGAAATTATCCCTTTCCCAACAATCACCGACTGACTATTAAACCCTGTTTTCTCAGGTTTCTAACTCAAAACAGCACTCCGCTATGACATTTCACCAATTTAACCTTACCCCAAAAAAACTCTGAAATCCAACCTCCCTTTCTAAAATCAAATTGGAGTCTCAGCTTTCACCTCCACCTGCAATAACTCTCAAGCACTACTTCACAGCGTGGGATACCAGTCTCTTGATCCGAGAGACCCGGATCCGCCTGATCCGCTCCGGATCTTTTCTCATGCATTTACATTTTGTCCCGGACCAACTCCTCTCCCATCACAGATCCAATCCGGATCAAAACATACTCCAGCTCCCTCAAATGAGACACTCAACAACTACCAATGCTGCAAAAACACCCTCTCAGGTAAAAAAAACTTAACCCCTTGTGGGGGTTACAATACGAATAAAATACAGTCTCTAAAATGCTTGTATGCAAATGCTAGAAGTCTAAATAATAAGATGGGAGAGTTAGAATATATAGCACTAAATGAGAGGTTAGATATGATTGGAATATCAGAGACATGGTGGAAGGAGGACAACCAGTGGGACACTGTGATACCTGGGTACAAACTATATCGTAATGATAGAGCTGATCAAATTGGTGGAGGGGTTGCGCTCTATGTTAGAGCGGGCATTGAGTCAGAAAGGATTAAAGTTTTGCAGGAAACAAAATTTGCTGTAGAATCTCTATGGATTGAAATTCCATGTAAAAAGGGGAAGGCGATGGCAGTGGGGGGGGGTGTACTATCGACCGCCTGGCCAGAATGAACAAATGGATGATGAAATGCTCAAAGAAATCAAGGAAGCTAACAAAAGTTACAGCTCAGTAATAATAATGGGTGATTTCAATTAGCCCGGTATCGACTGGGCCAGTGTCACGGCAGGACATGCTAGGGAGATAAAGTTCCTAGATGAAACAAATGACTGCTTCTTGGAGCAGCTGGTTCATGAACCGACCAGAGGGGAAGCCATATTAGACCTAGTCCTTAGTGGAACACCAGATCTAGTACAAGAGATAAGGGTGTTGGGTCCACTTGGCAATAGTGATAATAGCATGATCATCTTTGATTTAATTAGTGGAGGAGGGATAGTAAGGAAATCCACAGTACTACCTTTTAACTTTGAAAAGAGAGACTATGATAAAATGAGGGAAATAGTTAAGAAAAAACTAAAAGGAGCAGTTGCAAAGGTTAAAGACTTACAACAAGCTTGGGTGTTGTTGAAAAATACTATCTTGGAAGCCCAGATCAGCTGTATTCCATGCTTTAAGAAAAGTGGAAGGAAGTCCAAAAAACTGCCAGCATGGTTTAAAGGTGAGGTCAGAGAGGCTGTTGTTGCCAAAAAAGCATCTTTCAGGAAATGGAAAAAAGAGCCAAACGACGAAACCTGGAAACAGCACAAGCACTGGCAGGTCAAATGCAAGGCATTGATAAAGCAGGCAAAGGGAGAATTTGAGAAAAACTTGCTGCGGAAGCAAAAACGCAAAATAAAGATTTTTTCAAGTACATTCATAGCAAAAAAACCTGTGAGAGAGTCAGTTGGTCCATTAGATGATAGAGGAGTTAAAGGGGCACTAAGAGGCGACAAGGCGATAGCGGAGAGACTGAATGAATTCTTTGCTTCGGTCTTTACTGAGGAAGATGTAGGGATGTTACCCATGACTGAAGTGGCATTTAAAGGTGCGGAAGAATTGAAGGAAATATCGATATATCGGGAAGATATATTACAACTATTAGATAAACTGAAGAGTAGCAAATCACCTGGGCCGGATGGTATACATCCAAGGGTGTTGAAAGAACTGAAATATGAGATTGCAGACCTGCTATTAGTAATCTGTGAACTATCATTATAATCATCTCTAATACCTGAAGATCGGAGGATCGCCAAGGTAACGCCAATTTTTAAAAAGGGTTCCAGGGGTGATCCGGGAAACTACAGATCCTCAGAAAACACCCACAAATAGGAACAGAAGACTGTGTTCGTGAGAAACTAGCTCAACTTAAAGTAGACAAAGCGATGGGACCGGATGGGATACACCCTAGAAAACTGAGGGAACTTGGGGACGTTCTAGCAACTCCACTGACTGACCTTTTCAATGCCTCGTTGGAGTCGGGAGTGGTGCCAAAGGACTGGAGAGAGGCTCATGTGGTGCCTTTACACAAAAGCGGAAGTAAGGATGTGGTTGAAAACTACAGGCCGGTTAATTTAACTTCGGTGGTGAGTAAATTATTGGAAACGCTGCTGAAAGAGAAAATAGTGAGGTTTCTGGAGTCCAGCGGATTACAGGATCCGAGGCAGCATGGATTCACCAGAGGCAGGTCTTGTCAGACAAATCTGATTGATTTCTTTGACCAGGTGACCAGGGAGTTGGACCGAGGGAGAGCTCTAGATGTGGTGTATTTAGATTTCAGTAAAGCCTTTGACACTGTTCCTCACAGGCGACTTATAAACAAACTGAGCACCCTAGGGATGGACCCTAAAGTTACTGCTTGGGTTAGAAATTGGTTGGGTGGGAGGCGACAAAGAGTACAAGTAAATGGAGCTCACTCTGAGGAGAAGGATGTTACCAGTGGTGTGCCCCAGGGTTTTGTCCCTGGTCCGATTCTAGCAGAAAAAAGGAGGTGATAACGCCTCTGTATAAGTCTTTGGTGCGACCTCATTTGGAGTATAGTGTGCAATTTTGGAGACTGCACCTTCAAAAGGATGTGAACAGGATGGAGTCAGTGCATTGGGTGGCTACTAAAATGATTAGTGGGCTTCATTATAAAGCATATGAGGACAGACTTAAGGATCTTAATATGTACACCTTAGAGGAAAGGCGGGATAGAGGTGATATGATTGAGATGTTTAAATACCTCCATGGCATAAATGTTCAGGGAGAGAGCCTCTTTCAATTGAAAGCAAGTTCTGCTACGAGGGGACATGGGATGAGTGTGAAGGGAGATAGATTCAGGAGTGATATGCGGAAATATTTCTTTACAGAAAGAGTAGTGGATCCATGGAATAGTCTCCCAGTGGAGGTGGTAGAGATGAGGACAGTAACTGAAATCAAAAAAGCATGGGACCAACACAGAGGATCTCTAAAGGTAAAAAGTGGACTGTTATAGTTGTTGATATGGAAGGACAGACTAGATAGGCCATGTGGTCTTTTTCTGTCATCATGTTTCTATGTTTCTATGAGCCTCACATCAGTACCGGGAAAAATGGTAGAAACCATCATAAAGAATAAAATTACTCAGCATATAGATAGTCATGGCCTAATGGGAGACAGCCAACATGGCTTTAGACAAGGAAGATCTTGTCTTACTAATCTGTTATGTTTTTTTAAAAGTGTGAATAAACAGGTGGACAAAGGTGAGTCGGTTGATATAGTGTATCTAGACTTTCAGAAAACCTTTGACAAGGTCCCTCATAAGAGACTTTTGGCAAAACTAAAGAGTCATGGGATAGGAGGCAGTGTACTACTGTGGATCAGGAACTGGTTAAAAGATAGAAAGCAGAGGGTTGGGCTAAATGGCCAATTTTCCCAATGGAGAAAGGTGAATAGTGGTGTACCCCAGGGATCTGTGCTGGGTCCGCTGCTTTTTGACATATTCATAAATGATCTGGAAAGTGAAATAACGAGTGAGGTTATCAAATTTGCAGATGACACAAAACTATTTAAAGTTGTTAAAACCTAAGAGGATTGTGGAAAATTGCAAGAGGATCTTGATAAATTGGAAGACTGGGCATCAAAATGGCATATGAAATTTAATGTGGACAAGTGCAAAGTTATGCACCTAGGGAAGAACAACCCAAACTATGGTTACACAATGCAAGGTTCCACATTAGGAATCACCACCCAGGAAAAAGATTTAGGCGTCATTGTGGATAACATGTTAAAACCCTCGGCCCAGTGTTCAGCGGCAGCCAAGAGAGCAAATAGAATGCTAGGTATCATAAGGAAAGGAATGGAAAATAAAACAAAAGATATTATAATGCCTCTATATCATTCCATGGTGAGACCACACCTTGAATATTGTGTGCAATTCTGGTCGCCGTATCTTAAAAAGGATATAGCATTATTAGAAAAGGTTCAGAGAAGAGCCACCAAAATGGTAAAGGGGATGGAAGGATAATCCTATGAAGAAAGGCTAAAAAGGTTAGGGCTCTTTAACCTGGAAAAGAGACGGCTGAGGGGAGATATGATAGAAGTCTATAAATTAATGAACAGCGTTGAACAGGTAAACGTAGATCGATTGATTACGTTATCAGAATATAGAAAGACTAGGGGACATACAATGAAGCTACAGGGTAAACTATTTAAGACTAATAAAAGAAAATATTTTTTCACTCAACGTGTAATCAAACTCTGGAATTTGTTACCGGAGGATGTAGTAAAGGCTGTTAGTGTAGCTGGGTTTAAAAAAGGTTTGGACAAGTTCCTGGAGGAAAGGTCCATAAACCATTATTAAGAAGGGACCCAGGATATCAATGCTTGACCCAGTACAAGCATTGTGGAACCTGTGTCTTTTGGGGAAACTGCTAGGTATGTATGACCTAGATTGGCCACTGTTGGAAACAGGATACTGGGCTTGATGGACCTTGGTTTGACCCAGTATGGCATATCTTATGTTCTTATGTTCCCCATATGCTTTATACCAAAATCTGCCCCGGACTTCCACTTTTGTATAGACCGGAAGCCTGCAGCAGAGGAAGGGGCTGAAGTGGCAGATTGGAGAGAATGAAACCACAACTCAATCCCAGGTAAGTCCTGTGTCAATGGAGACGCCCTGGAGGATTTGTGCTCTAGGCGACCGCCTAATGGTAGTGCTGGTCCTGGTTATAGGTTGTAGTGTCAGAGAAATAGCAACCAGTGAAGTGCAGTCATTTATTTGCCTTTGTTGAAAGAATGAATCAGTGAAGTGGGACTGGGTTTGGAATCTACAGGTTTCTTTGAGCACTGATAGACAGTGTGTAACTCTTAAAGAGACAGTGTTCTGTTTGTGAACAGGAAGGGTCTCTGCCTGTAGGCTGGGGCTTGGGTGGAGTTATAGCAGAGCTTGGGCCCCCTCTCCCCCCCCCCCAAAGAAAAAGCCCTTCTGTTACCCCTGGATAGTGGCCCTAGAAGCAAAAGTTGATGACCTTGAAAACCAATCTAATTTGCATTTTGTGGGTAATTCTATATAAGGAGCACATAAAGTTATGCAATTGTAACATGCATAAATTCCCAATCTAAAGGACTCACCAATATGAATGGCCGCTTATATGCGTGCTTTAGGGAATCATTATTCTGTAAGCATGCAAGTATGTCCTATCATGGGTACTTCTGGTTTGGGTATGTACAGAGATGGAGTTTGGGCAGAGCATAGGTAGGTCCTAAATTTATAAAATATTATGACTTATAGATGTTACTGACCAGTCTAGGCTAGAGCAGGCATAACTGCCATGAATAGACTGATTCATGTCTACACACCCCTATTCTATAAAGTAAAACTTGCATGTACCTTTCTTTGAAGAACAGGTCTCACATAAAATGCACTTTCTGCGCAGGAGTTTATAGAATTGCTCTCTTCAGCTGTACTTTTGGTATTAAAATTCTGGCTTCCCTATATACTTGGACTGACAGAGTTCGAGACACAACTCAAGATCAAGTGTGCAAACTGCCTTGGGTGAGAACCTATGTGATGAGTAGGCCACAGGTGGTCGTGGTGTGCCTGTAGAACAGGGTGTGACAGCATAAACACATGGTGTTGCAGGTTTATCAGAAGCAACAGGATTTACACTATGAAAACCAGCAGGACCTCATATTTCAGGACTTTTTAGTTGCAGTAACTACTAAGCATAAAGACTGTATTCAGAACTGCATAAGAGGAACATAAGGTTCACTTTACAGTACTCAGCCAGACTCAGAGTTTTCCTCGCAGGCCAGATTAAAGTTTTGACTCTCTTGTTTATATATGGCAAATTTGATAGGGACAATGAATCCCTTCTCACCAAGTCACTGAACTCAGCAGTGGTACTGCTTTGTGTTGCCATGAGTTTGGAGTCTGAACTGCACTCCGGACTTGCAATTATTGTGCTATAGCCTGACGAGTTCTGTGTGAGCAGTGAGTTGGAGTTTGTGAGATATGCCTCGTTATAGACAAATTTATGCTGGGGCAGTCTCCAGTTGCTAAGGGAAGATGTGGAAGTATGCAGAGAAGTGCGTGGACAGAATGTTTGTACCAAATATGTGGGGTGTGTGTGTTGGGAGAAGAGAGTTGGTTATGTTTATTATTACTACTTTTGCAAAACTGGAGGTGGGCTATAAGTGAAAATCCAGGTTCACTTACACAGATGTATGGGCTCTCTTTCCTAGATTACACTGTGGTGTATATAGGGATTTGTTCATCTATGGATTGGGCCTTGGATTTGATGTGTTCGGGATGGAGGGGATATATGGAGCTGGAGTTGGACAGCTTCTATGGAGGTTGAACATAGAAACATAGAAACATGACGGTAGAAAAAGATCCAATGACCTATTTATTCTACCCTTCTATATCAACCACTACAACAGTCCCCTTTTTTCCTTTAGAAATTTTCTGTGTTTGTCCCGTGCCTTTTTGAATTCAGACACTATTCTCATCTCTACCACCTCCACTGGGAGACTATTCCATGGATCCACCACTCTTTCCGTAAATAAATATTGCCGCATATTACTCCTGATTCTATCCCCTTTCACCCTCATCCTATGTCCCCTCATAGAAGAGCTTGCTTTCAATCGAAAGAGGCTCTGCCCCTGTGCATTTATGCCATGGAGGTATTTAAATGTCTCAATTATATCACTCACCTTTCCTCTAAAGTATACATATTAAGATCCTTAAGTCTGTCCTCATATGCTTAATAATGAAGACTGCCAACTATTTAAGTAACCACCCTCCTTACCAACTGCAACCTGTTTACATCTTTTTGAAGGTGCGGTCTCCAGAATTGCACACAATACTTTAAAAGAGGTTGCACCAAAGGCTTATACAGAGGCACTATCACCTCCATTCTTCTGCTGGCTGTTCCTCTCCCTATGCACCCAAGCATCCTTCTAGCTTTTGCTGTCGCCTTTTCAGTCTGTTTAGCTACTTTAAGATCATCACACACAATCACGCCTAGGTCCCGCTCTTCTTTTGTGGACAGAAGTACTTCACCCCCTATACTTTATTGCTCCCTTGGATTGCTGCAGCCCAAATGTATCACCTTGCATTTTTTAACATTAAATCTCAGCTGCCAAATTCTAGACCATTCTTCAAGCTTAGCTAGATCCCTCCTCATGTTATCTACACCTTCCAGGGTGTCTTCTCTATTGCAGATTTTGGTAACATCTGCAAAGAGGCAAACCTTAACCAACAGCCCTTCCGCAATATCACTAACAAAGATGTTAAAAAGAATCGGACCAAGGACAGATCCCTGGGACACACCAATGGTAACATCCTTCTCCTCAGAGTGAACTCCATTTACCTGCACCCTTTGTTACCTCCCACTCAACCAATTTCTAACCCAAGCAGTAACTTTAGGGTCCATCCCTAGGGTGCTCGATTTGTTTATAAGTCGCCTGTGTGGAAAGGTGTCAAAGGCTTTACTGAAATATAAATACACCACATCTAGGGTTCTCCCTTGGTCCAACTCCCTGGTCACCCAGTCAAAGAAATCAATCAAATTTGTCTGACAAGATCTGCTTCTGGTGAATCCTTGCTGCCTCGGATCCGGTAATCCATTGGACTCCACAAACCTCACTATTTTCTCTTTCAGCAGCACTTCCAGTAATTTACTCACAATGGAGGTTAAACTAACTGGCCTGTAGTTTTCAACCACATCCTTACTTCCGCTTTTGTGAAAAGGGACCACATGTGCCTCTCTCCAGTCCTCTGGCACCACTTCCATCTCCAATGAGGCATTGAAAAGGACAATCAGTGGAGCTGCTAGAATGCCCCCAAGTTCCCTCAGTATTCTCGGATATATCCCATCCGGTCCCATCACTTTGTCTACTTTACATTTAGCTAGCTTCTCATAAAAACAATCTTCTGAAAATTGTTCAATATGTCCCTTGCTACTGTTCCTGTTTGTGGGTGTTTTCTGAGGTCCTGCTCCTGGTTCTTCATCTGTGAACACAAAATAGAAATATTTGTTAAGCAATTCCACTTTATCCTCATCAGCTTCTACATATTCCTCCTTTTCACCCTTGAGTGGCAATACCACTTTTGCCCTTCCTCTTCTCACTAATATATCTGAAAAATGTCTTATCCCCACATTTTATTGCATTGGCTATTTCCTCCTCTTTTTGAATCTTTGTTTTCCTGACTACTTTGCTAGCTTCTCTAAGTTTTTCCAAATATAGATGCATGTCTTCCTCTCTCTGTGATCTCTTGTATTTCATGAAGGCCTCCCTCTTTTTCTTCACCTTTTCAGCCATTTTTTCGAAACCCATAGCGGTCTCCTTTTCCTTTTATCTTTATTTACCATTTTAACAAAAAAGGTTGATTACTTTTAAAATATACCATTTCATTTTTGTCTACTATTTTTCTACATCCTCCAGCTATTCCCATCCCGCTAACAACACCCTGAGGTATTGGCCCATATTGGCAAAGTCAGTTTTCCTTAAGTCTAAGACTCTCGCTTTTGAATGGATTTTAATAACCCTAGTCCTAATACTGAACCACACCATCTGATGATCACTGGATGCGAAATGATCCCCCTCTATAACATCATAAACACTTTCACCATCGGTAAGCCCCCAGTCCAATATGACCCCTTCAAGTGTGGGTTCTGTTACCAGTTGCCTGAATAGTATTCCCTGTAGAGAATCCAGGATCTCCTTACTTCTAGATGATACTGCAGCAGGGATGTGCCAATCAACATCTGGCATATTAAGCTTTCAATTAATTTATACATGGTTTGGGTCTTGCTTTGCTGGCAGATAAACTGGGCATTGTGACTTGGAATGTGACAGACCTAGACACACCAGAAAAAAGGACAAAGATTCTGCAAGCAATAAAAAGGAGAGGTGTGCACATTGCCTTGCTTCATGAGGTACATTTATGATTTTAAATTTCTTGTAGAGAGTAGTATGGTAGTTGTGTTGGTCCATTTTAATGGTTGAACATATAAAGCAACAAAAGAATATAAGGTGCTACCTTTTTATTGGACTAACTCAGTACATTTTTGGACTAGCTTTCAAAGGTTAAAACCTCCTTCCTCATTTCAGGACAATGTGAGCAAAAGATGGCCATACCAGAATATATAAGTGAATCACAAAAGAATTCCACTGATAGACTCAAGGCGAAAAGGTGTGAGAAAGGAGAATGGGAGAAATGGGTGGGTGATCAGAAAGTGAAAAAGAAGCAACATTTTATGTTTTACAGTATGATAGCATAACAAAAATCAAGGTTTCCTTTCTTGTCAGTCTCAAAGGATGTAGTGTGATAAGGAAGCTTATCATAGCTCAGGAAGGAGCTAAAGAAAAGGTGAAGTGACTCTGAACAAGCAACCTGTCAGTTCTGGTAGAAATAAGAAAACAGAATTTTCCCATAAAAGACTACCAGTCCCAGATTGCACCAGGTTTCCAACAGCCCTTAGAGGAGCTGAAGTGGGGAAACGTGTGTTCAATCAGGAGGGCTATGAGGTAATCCCTAAGCACTCATCTCAAAGGGCAGGGCCTGATTCAGCACAGCTGCGCTGTATTAGGGGGCAGCACTCATCTAGGCAGAATAAAGGTAGAGTTTATTCTACAGAGAATCAGCTTGAGTTTGATCATCTTCATCATCAGGAGGATCATCAGAAGCAGAAGCCAAACTGGATGGACAGAGAGGGAAAGAAACCCTTTGGAAGAAAGAGGAGAAAAGCCTTTGAGAGGTCTAGAAGAGTCCAGAACAGTACGTATACTGGGAGGCATTCCAAGGGCCAGCATGCACCATTGGACTGGGGAAAGTCAGAGGAATGGTGCTGCAGAGCTAGGAATCTCCAGACGGTACCTGTGAGGGAGACGGCTGCACGTGGAAGGGACCCTAAGACCCGTGCCAGAAGGTATGTGAAGAGAGATCCAGTGTCCAGGGATCTGGATTGGAAGGCTGGACATAAGAACTGGACTACATACTGGCCAGGCTATATAGAGAGGAACTCTAACAGCAATGGAAGCTCAGGTATGAACACTGATCTATGCCCTAGCTATAACCTTGAAAGACAGCAGGGAAACAAGTATTCTCCTGAAAGTGCTCCATTGGGAGATTCATCTGTGCCAATCCATGATATTGAACCCATGCTTGTTGAAGAAGAGGGGGTGATAGCAGATGAAGAATCTGTTTACATGGACTGCTCTCTGTCTAAACTCCTTTGGTGATTTTCTGTTATAAAGTACAGCAACCATCACAAAGAAATACAAACTTGTTCTTTAATCTACTCAGAAAAGCTCCTGTGTAGGATTTCTAGCCACGCAGTAGAAAGCAAGCCAGCTAAGGGGTTTCAGCTGGATAACTGCTAGCAATTGAGCCTTACCTAATTGCTTGTGGGCTCTGAGAGAATCACTTCTGAATCTATGTGGGAAGATACAAGAAGTTAACCTCAGAAGAACAGTTTTTCCTTTCTTTGTGGCTTTTGTTTGTTGTTTGATATATTGCTAAGAGAATATTAGCTAAAGCCTACAGAAAAGACCAGTTTGTTGCCAACCAGGGCTTATTTCTTTTGCTTTGATTGCCTGACAAGTTCAAATGTTGTTTCCTGATTTTGTTTTTTTCCAAGTTTAACACTGAAAGCAAGTAACCTGATTTATGTGCTACCAAGCATATCTGTGTTGGGAGAAATAACCCCATAAATAAATATCTTATTGGCTTTACCCAAAAGCACAACTAATTATTGTGAGCAGCTGTGTCTGGTGTGAATGAAATGCATTGCCCACAATCCCTTGCAAATCATATAGATATATGCACTTGCCAAGACTGTGAAGATTCTCACCCAGGCAGCCGTCTGACAAATGGCATAGTTTTTCGGATTGCTTTTGCACAAAGGGATTTACTTGCTGAGGATTACAACTAAAGTTCAAGTTTAAAGCTGGAAAAAAATAAAGATTTTCCCTCAACTGCACTTTGGAGGAGAAGTGGAGGTTCCAGGTAGCTGTCCCAGGAGGAAAAGACCCTGTGCAGAGCTGGATTCATCACTGGCACAAGGTAATAAGTACCTGGGCATGTCTAGTGGTAGATGGGAGTAAGGCACAGGGGTAATTGAAAAAAAAAAAGTAGAAAAAAACACACCTGTTTGGAAGGTGGTGCACTTTGGGTTTTTTTTCTTTGTTTCTTGCAGGGATCAAGATGGATCCGAGGGAGATGGCTAGCTGGATGGCAGCCCAGTTTAGCAGGCAGCAGGAGCTAGCACAGCAGGCTCAGGACACTGCTATGAAAGCCTTAATGGACCAGCAGAAGCCAGTGCTTGATCTGGTGCAAGCCCTAGTTCAGCTGCAGAGCCAAAGTGGAACAGATGCAAGACCAGCAGTAAATACTGGTACACCACATGTGGACAGTGTGGGACTCAATCAGGGGATTGGGGCATTTAGTTTTGGGAAGCTAACTCCAGATGATAATGTTGATGATTTTCTAGAGTCTTTTGAAAGAGTGGCACAGGCATTAGCATGGCCAGAGACCCAGTGGGCAGTAAGGCTGGCAGCCTCATTAATTGGAGAGGCACTTGCAGCTTACAGAGCAATGCCAGCAGCCCAGGCTTTGAATTATAAGGATGTAAAGGCTGCTATTAGAGATCGCCTAGGGTTGTCTATTTCAGAGTACAGTCAAACCTCGGTTTTCGTATGCCCTGGTTTTCGTACGATTCGGTTTTCGTTGACTTTTTTCATCAAGATTTTGTTCCGGTTTTCGTACGTTGTCTCGGTTTTCGTACAGTTGAAATGGAGCACCATCTTGTGGCCAGAAATGGGATTTTCTTTATTTTGATTTTCTTGCTGATTGACTGTCTTCCATATTTATTGGCGCTTCTCTTTTACAAGGCAGGCTGGAGCCCCAATTGGGCAGCCGGCCAAGATGGCTGTTCCCACCTCCGCTGCTGGTGGTGATTGCTCGATCCCCGGAGGGGAGAGCAGCTGGAGCTGGCTGGAGTGCGTCCCATATGCCAACAAAAGTCTTCAATAAAGGTAAAAGTGATGTTACATGCTCATTTATCCATTTCATTAGTCATTTATATGTATTTCTCATTGTTTTCTGTATGTAAAAATATAGTTATTCTCTATAAAATGTATTTTTTGTCAATATTTTTGGGTTTCTGGAACGGATTAATTGAATTTACATTATTTCTTATGGGAAATCTTGCTTCGGTTTTAGTCCGTTTCGGTTTTAGTCAGACTTTTTTGAACGGATTAATCATGAAAACCGAGGTTTGACTGTATAGGCGAATGTTTAGAGCTACTACATTGAGAGTGGGTGAAACACCCAGGGCTCTGAGTCAGAGAATCAAAGGTTTAGCTGTAAAATGGTTGGAGCCTGAGCAAAAGACAGTAGAAATGTTATTAGACATTATAATGCTTGAACAATTTATGTCTGCGGTCCCTAAAGATTTGCACACTTTCCTTATACAGCAAAATTGCCAAAATCTTGGAGAGGCAACCATGCTAGCAGAGAGATTCTTGGAAGCCACGCAGGCTTGCCATAGAATGGGTGGCCCTCTGAAAATTGGTGCTGAGGCAAGATGTGCTGTATCAGAAAAGAAAATAATTAAAAATGTTTCTGAAAATGAATGTACTGTATCAAACCAGATGACACAGTGGAATAGAAAGAAATGTTTCAAGTGTGGAAAATGGGGACATTTAGAAAAGAGATGCCAGACACACACTAGCTTAATGGGTGTGGATTTAAAACAGCCCAAAGAAGGATTTCTTTTGATGGTTGATGTGCAAGAAATTACCACAAATGCTTTGTTAGACTCTGGGGCAGACCAGAGTATGATGTCACAAAGGCTTTGGAAGAGAATAGAGGCCCAAGAAGGATTTGTGCCTAGAACCCCTGAAAGCCAAGTTCACATCAGATGCATTCATGGTGCTGCAACATCATATCCCACCTATAGGCTAAAGGTTAAGTGCCTGGGGGAACAAGAGGAAGTCCTGTTAGCAGTGGTGCCTAGGCTACCCTTTGATTTGGTTCTAGGAAGAGACTGGCCAAGATTTAAGCAGGGTCTAGTGCTACAGAACAGACACCCCACAGGGCAGTCACTACACCTCTATACACATCCATAACACAATAGCAGACAGACATTAGGCCTGGATATGGTAAGCTGCACCCCACCACTATCTGATAATGTCCTGCAGCAAGTCATCAGCCACTGCACCCTGCAAGCCACTCCATCAAGACACATACCAGCTGCAAACAGTGTGCTAGTTATTCCATAGTGCATGTTCCCAGTGGAGATGCATGCACCCAGAACTGGGATGTCAGCATACACAGCAAGCAGATAAATCAGTGACTGGGCCCCAAAAAGAAACCCATATCTATCACATGAGAGAAATACTATATAGCACTATGGGGGTGCCTAGCCATGCTGTGGTCACTGCACAGTCAGGATGAGAGTGATCTCTCAGCAGGACATACTGAGGTCACCCTGTCTGTGTAGGTGGTGGCCGGGCACTAAAATGTCCCTGTCAGTGCCCTATGCCCTGTGCAGATGCACCCTGGCCAGGCCACCCTGTCCGGCCTATACCCATGATACCTTGCTCCTCATTATGCACATTGGCAGCCCAATACTGGCAACATTGCTGGCAGTGTGGGCTGTGGAAGGTGTTTGCAGCCACCACACACTGGATAGACAGACAGCCACCCCCACACCTATGCCAGCATTGTGCTACTATAGAGGAGTCCAGCAGCCATACCCACCACAAGAGTCCTGGGCACAGTACAGGCATGGATATGGTAGGCAATACTGTTGGGGGTCACTCCCCAGGGTGGTAAACACTGTCAGAGACCAGACCTGCAGCGCACACTGCAGACATCACAATGATTGTTATGGTGGAGATCAATGAGCAAAATGTGCTTAACGTAGGAATTGATATCTGCCAGTTATCATGGGCAACGTTTGATAGCTGTGTACCATATACCCAGGTGTAGGGTGGCATTGCTAAGGTATGCAACTGCTAGTATTGGGAGATACAGGCAGGGCCCAATGTCCTGCCTCTCCAGGAGGCATTGGCCAATGGGGCCTGTGGGGGGGGGGTGGGGGTGTGTCTGGCCCTGTTGGCTGCTGCTTTATGGCAGAGTTTCCCAACTCCAGTCCTGGTGTTCCAAACACTGTTCGGGTTTTCATGCTGTCCCTCATAAATAACTTGCAACAGCTATCGTTCATCTTCTTCTCATGAGGGGGAATCAACCACTACTACAACTGGCAGATAAGGTCTCAGTTAAAAATAACACCACTAAAACTGGGCTTGCACCCTATGCTTAGTGTTAGTGTTTTATCACATCAATGACCCACTGCCAGCTTGGTGTAAAATTTTAAATCCTTATTAGAAGCCTTAAACTGTTCAACCATAAACTTTCTTTTTAATCTCAAATAAGTTTGTACTCAGCTTCTAGGCAGAATCAGCATAAGATCTTCTCAGGTTTCCTTTATCCCAGTTTAACAGTTTAAGGCTTCTAATAAGGATTTAAAATTTTACACCAAGCTGGCAGTGGGTCATTGATGTGATAAAACACTAACACTAAGCATAGGGTGCAAGCCCAGTTTTAGTGGTGTTATTTTTAACTGAGACCTTATCTGCCAGTTGTAGTAGTGGTTGATTCCCCCTCATGAGAGGAAGATGAACGATAGCTGTTGCAAGTTATAGTATAAATATCGTTCAGTGGCCAAAAAACGTTTTGTGTGTCCCTCATAAATATGCATGAACTACATCAGCATACCATGGGGGTGGTGCATAGATATGCAGAACAGGCATCTTTATTAGAGGCAGCATGGATCCTGAATGGTGTGAGGCCCTCCAGGACTGCATTTGGGAGACTCTGCTCTAGGTAATGCGGCTGTTTATGGTGTCTGTGTTTGGTGTGGTAAAATATAGGCGTATGAACCATGCATATGTTCTCAGCAATAAAGGTTTGTCCTTACTATCACAGTTTAGTTGTAGGAAAAATATGTGGACTGGATTGGCAGTAGCCCCAGCTGGGCTTTGAACCTGTGACCTTCTGTTCCTGCACACACTGTCTGTGTGCACTGCACCACTGTGTTGACACAGATATGCTGTGTTCCCTGGGGAGTCCATGACTGTACATCCGACAGAGCCTGTCTGTTACGGTGGACGTGCCAGCCTGCACAGGCCTAGGCCACTGTCTGCTGTGGTATGCAGCCACTGCCCCCTCCACCACCTGTACCCTTCCGCCAACATGCAGACATGTCCCTATCTGGGAAAAAGCATCTGACCTGATTGAGTTGTGGCACTCCAGGACTGAATTTGGGGGACTCGGCTGTAGGTAATGCCCATTGTTATGGTTTGTGTGTGGTGTAGGGTAAAATATAGGTGGTGGAACCATGCTTATGTTCTCTGCAATAAAGGAGTGTCTGTACTATCACTGTTTAGTGGTGGGTAAAGCTGTGGGGAATGGGTTGGCAGGAGCCCCAGCTGGGATTTGAACCTGTGATCTTTTGGTCTTATGGGCACTGGCTGTGTCCACTGCACCACACTGTAGTCACAGTCACTATGCACTCCCTGGAGATAGGAAACCTGGCCGCACGAGTCAGACACCCTGCTCTGCACAATTTTACTGTGGGCTCATTTACCTTGTATGGGGACAAAAGTGCAAATAAACCTCAAAAATGACCTCCAAAAAAGGGGAAAAAACCCAAAACCAAGCTGGGCAACAGTGATAGCAATGGGCAACATAAAAAACACTCCCAGGAAAGCTCCAATAAAATGAAGTGATTTTTGAAAGAGTCTACGGAGCGTAGACCCTTCCAAAAATCATTTCTTTTTTTTTTAGCTTTCCTGGGAGTGTTTTTTATTGTTGCCCAGTGATATCACTGTTGCCAGCTGAATTATAAATTTTTTCAATTTTTCTTGTGGTCATTTTAAGGTTTTATTTGAGATTTTGTTCTGTGCACATGCATCACACTGCTCACATGTTTTACGTTTCCCCGGTTTTGCTGTACATTGCTGACGGAAATGGTTTCTCTTCCCTTTAAATCGTCTCTAACGCGAGGTTTTCACTCGCGGTAGTTTTTGGACCGAAATTCAGCCCCGCTCCTGTGCGGGGAGCCTCTCCCCTCCCACTCTCCACCCATTGACCCCGTCCCCCCGCCCCTCGGGAGCCTTCCCCCGCCCTCAAAATGCCTTTCCACGCCTCTATCGCACATCAGCGCGCCGCGCACTTTTGCGGGTGGTGCGCACTTGTGCGGGGCACCAAAAACACACTATTAGCATGCGCTAAGGTACCTTAGCGCACGCTCAAGTGCGCCCCGCACAGTTGTGCGGTTTAGTAAACATACCCCTTAGTATTTTAACTTCAAAAGTCTTTTGAAATTAAACATTTTCAGACTTTCCTGAAATTTCCTCTTAGAAGGCTCTGTGATAATTATGGACACACAAAAGTATATAGAAAAAAACCACAAACTGCTCTCAAACAGTACATATTACAGGAAACTAACTGATGAACCCAGAGAGGAATATACAAAATAACTGAAAAATCTTATCAGGACATTTCCAACGCAAGTACATTCCCATCTGAAAAAACTCATACCAACCCATCCTTCTGTGGGTACTTTCTACTTGCTGTCTAACATTCACCAACATGGAAATCCTCGTAGACCAATCATGTCTAGTCTTGGCACACCCACAGAGACAATATCTGGGCTTTTGCATAGTCATTTTATAAACTGGCACTTAGCACACATTTTTACATAAAGTCAGATATGCATGTACTTGACTTTGTAAAATAAAGTGCAAGTGCCAAAGTAGGTGGGTATGTTAAGGCACAGTCATTTATACAAAGTCCTATAGCTGGTGTGAATGACCATGCTTATATTTGCCAATTTTATATTCTACACATGTAAATATTTGCACCACCCATTCTCCTCCCAAACTTCATTCATTTGCACACCCATGGTGACAGTACACATGATGCAAACTACTCTCATATATTCACTCTAGTTGGTATTTTATAAAGGCTATTTATGCATAGAAGTAACCACAAATATATGTAAATGACTAAAATGCCAAAATTTATGCATTTTGTTAAGAGAAAATTCTAGCCTCGAATTGAAATGTTAAAAAATGCTCAAGAATCCATGTTGAGTGATGCTGAGAAGATCCAGAAAAGGTGGAAAGAAAATAGTCATTATACGATAAAGATCAAGTGAACCAATAGCTGTTTCAACCTGTACCTCATCATCAGTAACTATTGGTGATAAACAGAGTTTCCATTGCAAGCAAGGTATCAAAGCTCCACCACTGAATGATGGCTGGGAAAATGCATCTTGCAAAAATTGTTGCTCTCCTTACAGCCTCTGACTCTGTCCAGAAGGAGAGCCCAATACCAGTTGAAGGACCGGTTGCATGTGAAGGAGGCCTGCCAGCTGAAGCCCTCATGAAACAAGTGGAGGAATTCAGAAGAGAGGTGGCAAGACTGAGAAGCATTCGAGAAAGCAAGAAGTATATGGATGAGATGCTTCTTGAAATATCCAAGTTTTCCAACAGAGACATAGATGGGTGCTACATAGTGAGGAGAGTTAGACAAGAGTCACCAGGGCCTGCAGAATTAACAATCCAACTCCTCCAGCTCTTTAATTGAAGAATCAGTATGCAGCCTGAAAGTGTAGGAGGTGAAAATATCCCAGGAAAGGGAAGTACCAGAGCTCAAGCACCCCAAAGGTACAGAGTCAGTGACCACAGGAACATAAGGGTGGTTAGTGACTCTCTTCGGAGGGGTATTGAGGTGTCCATCTGCTGACCAGATTTGATGTCCAGAGAGGTATGCTGTCTACTAGATGCCAAAATCCAAGACATAATGGAGAGTTTGCTGAGACTCATAAAGCCTACTTAATATTATCCAAAGTTGCTCATCCATGTTGGCACAAATGATACTGCCAGGCAACCCTCTGAGTGTATCAAGAGT
Source organism: Ichthyophis bannanicus (assembly GCA_033557465.1). Taxonomy (NCBI): domain Eukaryota; kingdom Metazoa; phylum Chordata; class Amphibia; order Gymnophiona; family Ichthyophiidae; genus Ichthyophis; species Ichthyophis bannanicus. The sequence continues at coordinate 1,082,288,141 of CM066032.1, forward strand.
GTCATCATGGCTCTGGGACAGAGGGTGAAGAAGATAGGTGCGCAGGTGGTGATCTCGTCCATCCTCCTTGTTGAGGGTAAAAACTAAGGCAGAGAGGATCACATCCTAGAAATCAATGCATGGCTGCGTGGATGGTGTCATCAAGAGCATTTTGGTTTCCTCAACTATGGGTTGATTTTCCAAGGGCTGCAGATCAGAGATGAGGTTCATCTGTCCAAAAAAGGGTCAAAGTGTTTTCTGAAGCAGACTGGTTAACCTACTGGAGAAGGTTTTAAACTACATTTGATGGGGTTGGGTGAAGAAAGCCCTCTGGTAAGTGAACGCCCCAGGAAGGGAAACATTAAATACCTCTGTTTAAATGTCCATAGTATGGGAAATAAGATCCCAGATGCTGAGGCTTTAATAGAAAAGGATGACTTGGATTTAGTGGCTGTTACAGAGACATGGTTCACAGACAACCATGACTGGGATGTAACTGTACCAGGCTATACTTTATTCATGAAGGACAGGATAGGAAGAAGAGGAAGAGGAGTGGCACTGTATGTAAAAAATAATATTAAAGCTATAGAATTACAAGGCTTAAAAGGGAGCAAGGAGGCACTGTGGTTAAATTAGAAATAGGGAAAGGTAAATCCATTTGCATTGGTGTAATATGCAGATCTCCCTCACATGGAGAAAAAGTAGACAGGGAATTAATAGAAGATATATGCAGTATTGCCATGAAAGGAGAAATGCTACAGAAAGGTGATTTCAATATGCCGGATGTTGATTGACACATCCCTGCTGCAATGTCATTTAGAAGTAGGGAGATCTTAGATTCTCTACAGGGAGAACTATTCAGGCAACTGGTAACAGAACCCACACGTGAAGGGGCCATACTGGACTTGGTGCTTACCAATGGGGAAAGTGTTTCTGATGTATAGCGGGAGATCATTTCGCATCCAGTGATCATCAGATGGTGTGGTTCAGTATTAGGACTAGGGCTTCTAAAATCCATTCAAAAGCAAGGGTCTTAGACTTTAGGAAAACTATCTTTGCCAAGGATGGGACAATACCTCAAGGAGTCATTTGCAGGATGGGAACAGCTGGGGAAGTAGCTGAAAAGGTGAAGAAAAAGAGGTTGAACTGCATTAAATACAAGAGATCACAGAGAGAGGAAGACAGGCATCTATTTTTGGAAAAACTTAAGTAAGCTAACAAAGTAGTCAGGAAAGCAAAGACACAAAAAGAATAAGAAATAGCCAATGGAATAAAAAGGTGGGATAAGACATTTTTCAGATATGTTACTGAGAAGAGGAAGGGCAAAAGTGATATTGTCAGACTCAAGGGTGATGGGGAGGAATATGTAGAAGCTGATGAGGATAAAGCGGAATTGCTTAACAAATATTTCTGTTCTCTGTTCACAGATGAAGGGTCAGAAACAGGACCTCAGAAAACAACCAAAAACAGGAAAAGAAGAGACAGGGATCTTGAACGATTTTCAGAAGACTGTGTTCGTGAGGAACTAACTAAACTAAAAGTAGACAAGGCGATGGGACCTGATGGGATCCATCCCAGAATATTGAAGGAACTTAGGGACATTCTAGCGGCTCCACTTACCAACCTCTTCAATTTTTCTTTATAGTCAAGAGTGGTCCCAGAGGACTGGAGAAAGGCACATGTGGTCCCAATACAAAAAAATGGAAGTAAGGATGAGGTTGACAACTTCAGGCCGGTTAGTTTAACCTCTGTTGTGAGTAAATTATTGGAAACACTGCTGAAAGAGAAAATAGTGAGGTTTCTGGAGTCCAGTGGATTACAGGATCTGAGGCAGCATGAATTCACCAGGGGCAGATCTTGTCAGACAAATCTAATTGATTTCTTTGACTAGGTGACCAGGGAGTTGGACCGAGGAAGAACCCTAGATGTGGTGTATTTAGATTTCAGTAAACCTTTGACACATTCCGCACAGGCAATTTATAATAAACTGAGCACCCTAAGGATGTACCTTAAAGTGACTGGGTTAAAAATTGGTTGAGTGGGAGGCTGCAAAGTGTACAGGTAAATGGAGCTTACTCTGAGGAGAAGGAGGTTATCAGTAGTGTGCCGTAGGGATCTGCCCTTGGTCCGATTTTTTTTAGAATCTTTGTTAGTGATATTGCAGAAGGGCTGTTGGGTAAGGTTTGCCTCTTTGCAGATGATACCAAAATCTTGAGTAGAGTAGACAAACAGGAGGGAGTAGATAACATGAGGAGGGAGCTAGCTAAGTTTTAAGAATGGTCTAGAATTTGGCAGCTGAGATTTAATGCTAAAAAATGCAGGATCATGCATTTGGGTTGCAAAAATCCAAGGGAGCAGTACAGTGTAGGGGACAAAGTACTTCTGTCTATGAAAGAAGAGCAGGACCGGGGTGTGATTGTTTCAGATGATCTTAAAGTGGCTAACCAGGTAGAAAAGGCAACGACAAAGGCCAGAAGGATGCTTGGGTGCATAGGGAAAGGAATGGCCAACAGAAAAAAGGAGGTGATAGTGCCTCTAAATAAGTCTCTAGTGTGGCCACATTTGGAGTACTGTGTGCAGTTCTGGAGACTGTACCTTTAAAAGTATATAAACAGGATGGAATAAGTGCAGAGGGTGACTACAAAGATGGTTAGAGATCTTTGTCATAAAGCATATGGGGACAGACTTAAAGATCTTAATATATATTAGTTAGAGGAAAGGTGGGATAGAGGAGATATGATAAAGACATTTAAATACTTCTGTAGCATAAATGAGAGGACATAGGATGAGAGCGAAAGGGGATAAACTCAGGAGTAATATACGGAAATATTTCTTTACAAAAAGAGTGGTAGATACGTGGAATAGTCTCCAGTGGAGGTAGTACAGATGAGGATGGTATCTGAATTCAAGAAATTGTGGACCGATACAAAGGACCTCTAAAGGTTAAAAGGGGACTATTGTAGTGGATATGGAAGGGCAGACTAGATAGGCCATGTGGTCTGTTTCTGCAGACATTTTCTCTAAGTTCTAAGTCAAAGCAGCATTGAAAGTATTGATTGCATTTCCACTGAAGAATTATAGCAATCAAATGCAATTGTTACCAAACTTAACAAGGTTCTACCAAGACATTTGTTAGACAACATCATGGCCAACTGTCTGGAAAATATCTTTGTTCATACCAATACTGAAGAATGGTGATCTAACTGACTGTGAAATTATCGCACAATTGCTCTTATCTCATACGCCAGTATGATTCTACTCAAGATCATTTAGTGGAGACTACAATCATACCTGGAATGAGAACTGCTTAAAGTACAAGCAGGGTTCAGGAAAGTGTGAGGAACAAGAGACATCATTGCACAGGTGAGATGGATCCTTGAAAAGACAACAGAAAAATACTAAAAGGATATCTATATTTGTTTTATCAATTACAACAAGGTCTTTTGACTGTGCAAATCATGATAAATTCTGGGCCACATTAAGAAGCATGGGTATACCAGATTACCTGAACTCTCTAATGCATAACCTTTACATTGATCAATACTTTGAACAAAAAAAGGGGAAACAGAATGGTTTAAAATCAGCAAACTATAACAAGGCTTCACACTTTCCCACTACCTGTTTAATTTATATTCAAAAGAAATCATCAGAGAAGCAGGCCTGTATGAAGATAACTGAGGTGTTAAGATTGGTGGAAGAGTTATGAACAACCTTTGCTATGCTGATGATACCACATTACTGGCTGAAAGTGGAGATGATCTGAAACATTTGCTTCTGATGATCAAGGAAGACAAAGATCCTGACAACTAGCAAAATCAATATGTTCATTGATGGAGAAGAAATAGAAATAGTAGACAAGTTTATCCTGCTTGGATCAATAATCAATAAAGAAATGACAAGCAGTCAAGAAATCCAATGGTGCATTGCTCTTGGCAGAGTACCTACGAAGGACCAAGAGAAGATTCTTAAGAGCAGAGACGTATTTCTCCTCACAAAGATTTGACTTGTCCAAGCCATGATATTTTCAATAACGTTATATGGATGATAAAGTTGGACAGTAAAACAGATTTACAGGAAGAAAATTGATGTCTTTGAATTGGTGCTAGTGAAGAATACTGTGTATATCATGAACTTTCCAAAGAACAAACCAATTGGTACTAGAGGACATCAAACCTAAGCTTTCTTTAGAAGCTTCAGATGACAAGATTTCAGCTTTTATACTTTGGAAACAGCATTCGAAGATAGAGACATCATGCTTTGCAAGGTTTAAGGTCAATGCAAATGAGGAAGGCCAGCAATGTGATGGATCGATACAATATCAGCCACTCTATCAACAATTAGCCATCTGACAGAAGGCCAAACACAGTTTAGGACAATTATCCAGAGGGTTGCCCTGAGTCGGTATCGACTTGATGGCACTTAACTACAGCTACATGTATGAATATCAATTAGATTGTGAGATGTTTTATGTGTGCACTTTGTGGAAAGAGTTCCTGGCTTAGAGAATGAGTTCTATCTTCAGAAGCCAAAGCAGCAGACCTGGAAAAGCTGAAAGAGACCAAGAGTTACAGCTTTGGTCAACATTATAGGCACCCTTGCAGTTCAACCATTTAATGTCCAATATCTTCTAAAAAAAAAAAAACCTGACTAATGAAATGGATTTGGACTATATATGCACACATATTTGACACATAAAAGAATAAAAATATAACAAAGCCAATTAAAAAAGGAAATAGTAAGAAATAGTATAATGATACTTTACCAGGTCATGATTATTGGCACCCTTAGAAACAATTCAATTTGAACAGAAGTACCACATTCCCATTGCAGCAAAATTAGACATACCTGTGATCAATTGTCGGTACTCAGATGACTTGAATCAACCAATGAATGATGTCTCTAATGTTTTAAATGGCCACATTCACACCCTGATCCATTTTCACAATCGTGAAGACAAGAGAGCTGCCTGAGACCATCAGAAAAGTCATTATCACCACACATCAAACTTCAAAGGAGTACAAGGTCATTTCCAAAAACCTTGAGATTCCTGTGTCTACAGTTCACAATGTTATTAAGAGGTTTTCTGCTCATGGAACGGTCAAGATCCTCCCAGGATGTGATGGGAAGTGGAAAATGAATCCAAGAAGTCTTCGAGGGTTAGTGTGAACTCTTGAAAAAAATACCACATACAAAATCCAAAGAGCTTAGGGCTGACCTGGAGCAATCTGGAGTGATGATTTCAACCCACACCATATGCTGTGCACTAAACAAAGAAGGACCTCATAGGCAAAGGCCAAGAAGGACACCACTGTTCTGTGGACAGATGAAACCAAACTTGAGCTCTTTGGCAATACAGACCAGCGATACATTGCATGGGAAGAAATGAAGCTTATAAGAAAAAAAACACCCTTCCTACAGTTAAATATGATCGAAGTTCCATAATGTTGGGGGGCTGTTTTTTTGCCTCAGGAACTGGAGGCCTGGAACTTATTAAAAGAATCATGAAGTCAGAGGACTATCAAGGTATTTTGGAGCAAAATGTGTTACCTAGTGTCAAAAAGCTAGGTCTGGGTCGAAGGTCATGGGTCCTCCAGCAGGACAAGTCGAAAACATGCATCCAAAAGTACAAAAGAATGGTTAAAAAGGAAGAAATGGACTGTTCTAAACTGGCCAGCAGTGAGTTCTGATCGCAATCCAATCAAGAACCTTTTGAAAGAGCTGAGATCTTCCATTGGTAAAAGAAATCCTAAAAACATTCATGAGCTGGAGCAAATCTCAGTTGAAGAGCAGGAGAAATTATCAGCCCGACAGATATACAAAACTTATAGATGGCTATAAGAAACATTTGGAGGCTGTTATCACTGCCAAGGGCTGTGCAACCAAATATTAGTTAAGGGTGCCATTAATTCTGTTGAGGTCATATTTTGATTTTTTTTCTCAGAAATTACTATATCTAAGGGGTATGTTTACTAAAGCCCCGGTAAAGTGCGGGCCGCGGTAGAGTGCGGGTGCCATATAAGGAGTGGGCGGTTCGTGCTGAAAAAGACACCCCGGAATTTGCATATGCGCTAAGGTGCGCGACGCCCATATGCGCCCCGCACCTTAGCGCATCAGACAGCTTTGCGGGAGGCATATGTGTCACGCTGATGGGGAAGCAGAAGAGCAGAGCCACAGCACAATGGTTAAGGCACGTACCAATGATGCAGGTATCAGGGGTTACAGTGCCCAATGAAGACAACTGGCTGAGGTGTTAATTTATGAGGCGCAGAAATACTGGGCAGCATAAGGCGGCGCGCTAATGTTTTTGGCGGCATATTAATACTGGGCGGCATAAGGCGGTGCGCTGATGTTTATGGAGGCATTATAATACTGGGTGGTATAAGTGGCGCGCTGATGTGCAGAACAAAAAGCAGAGCCACAGCACAATGGTTAAGGCACTAACCAATGGTGCAGGGATCAGGGGTTCAATCCTCCCAAGTGCCCAACAAACAAGGCTGGCTGAGGCATAACATATTATGAGGAAGATTGCTTTAGGAGGCATTTTATTCATATTTTAATTATCACTACTAGCAAACGCACTCTCAAAGCGTGTTAACATAAGGCGCCCTATAAGGCACATTTTAAAGTGCACTGTCGGCCAAGGCACCCTAGAATGTTGCTTATAGGGCGCTTTAGAGGGTTCCGTATGAGGTACCGCAAGGTCAGTGTACTGTTTTCTATGGCAGCACTGTGCAGTTTAAGGAATGAAAAGCATAAGTAGGTGCGCTGGCAGACAAGGAGGAGCAGCAGTGGAGCACAATGGTTAAGGCACTGACTGCTGATACAGGGGTCATGAGTTTGCTCCCCAGTGTGCCTAATACGTAAGGCTGGCTGTGGCATCAGCTTTGCATTCTACATATTTTGTCCTGCAGCACCTCATTTTTATGTTACTAATTGCTGCCAGCAAACACGCCCTCACGTGCCGTAATTGAAGGTGCCGTATAAGGTACCCTATAAGGCACTCCATAGGGCACATTATAAATTGCACTGTCCGCCACAGCACCCTAAAATGTCCCCTATAGGGCACCCTATAGGTTGCATCACAGGATAATGTATAGTGCACCTTATATGGACGGGAACCTATAGGGCGCCCTATAAAGCACCCTCAGAGGCACCTTATAGGTACAGTACGCTGAGGGTGTTTTTGCTGGCATCAAAATATGTACATTAACAAAAGATAATGCTTTAGACAACCCTATCAAATAACCCCACTGTGGGTTTGAACCCATGCTCTCTGGCTTCAGAGGCAGTGAAGTAACCATTGGGCTACAGCTCTATAGCTGCTATCAAGCCCCTGGCTGGCTGCAGAGAGCATGGCTGGCTGCAGAGAGCATGCACGGCACCACACAGACAGTCTGCTCTGGTCACCAGGATAGGGTTAGCCCACCCATACCCATGATGCACTGCACATGCAAATCAGCTGTCCACAGATGAACACAAGATGGGCAATGCACCCCCACAGCACCTCGGCCTGGTAGAGGAAAGTGACCATGTGCACCCACACACCACCTTGGCCTGGTAGGGGGTACTGACCGTGTGTTTTACTGGCACAAAGTAGCTACACACCATCACATTGTGCGGGTACTGTGCTCACCCTGAGGGTGCAGTGAGGCGCCCAGCACCAGGTCCACAACACCTTCAATGGCTGAATGAGGCCATGCCAGAGGTCCAAAGCAGTGTTAATGTGTGAGATAGGTAGTTTCTGCACAAACACCTTGGATATCCCTGTTTGTTTCAGTCAGGTATGGACCCCCCAGGTGGGCCATGCACCACCACCACCCCCAGGCCAAGGGTGGCAAACAGGGCCTCCCATCAATAGATCCACATACTACCTCCCTGCAAAGGTGGCAGTAGAGGGGACCATCAACCCAGATCCTGCTGAGGAACAGACACCCCACAGGGCAGTCAATGCAGCTCTATACACATCCATTACACAATAGCAGACAGACATTAGGCCTGGATATGTTGAGCTGCACCCCACCACTATCTGATATTCTCCTGCAGCAAGTCATCAGCCACTGAACCCCCACAAGCTGCAAACAGTGTGCTAGTTAGTCCACAGTGCATGTTCCTAGTGGAGATGCATGCACAGCAAGCAGTTAAATCAGTGACTGGGCCCCAAAAGGAAACCCATACCTATCACATGAGAGAAATACTACATGGCACTATGGGGGTGCCTAGCCATGCTGTGGTCACTGCTCAGTCAGGGTGAGAGTGATCTCTCCGCAGGACATACTGAGGTCACCCTGTCTGTGTAGGTTGTGGCCGGGCACTAAAATGTCCCAGTCAGTGCCCTATGCCCTGTGCAGATGCACCCTGGCCAGGCCACCCTGTCCGGCCTATACCCATGGTACCTTGCTCCTCATTATGCACATTGGCAGCCCAATACTGGCAACATTGCTGGCAGTGTGGGCTGTGGAAGGTGTCTGCAGCCACCACACACTGGATAGACAGACAGCCACCCACACACCTATGCCAGCATTGTGCTACTATAGAGGAGTCCAGCAGCCATACCCACCACACCAGTCCTGGGCACAGTACAGGCATGGATATGGTACGCAATACTGTTGGGGGTCACTCCCCAGGGTGGTAAACACTGTCAGAGACCAGACCTGCAGCGCACACTGCAGACATCACAATGATTGTTATGGTGGAGATCAATGAGCAAAATGTGCTTAACGTAGGAATTGATATCTGCCAGTTATCATGGGCAACGTTTGATAGCTGTGTACCATATACCCAGGTGTAGGGTGGCATTGCTAAGGTATGCAACTGCTAGTATTGGGAGAAACAGGCAGGGCCCAATGTCCTGCCTCTCCAGGAGGCATTGGCCAATGGGGCCTGTGGGTGTGTCTGGCCCTGTTGGCTGCTGTTTACGGCAGTGTCCCAACTCCAGTCCTGGTGTTCCAATCACTGTTCGGGTTTTCATGCTGTCCCTCATAAATATGCATGAGCTACATCAGCATACCATGGGGGTGGTGCATAGATATGCAGCACAGGCATCTTTATTAGAGGCAGCATGGAACCTGAATGGTGTGGGGCCCTCCAGGACTGCATTTGGGAGACTCTGCTCTAGGTAATGCGGCTGTTTATGGTGTCTGTGTTTGGTGTGGTAAAATATAGGCGTGTGAACCATGCGTATGTTCTCAGCAATAAAGGTTTGTCCTTACTATCACAGTTTAGTTGTAGGAAAAATATGTGGACTGGATTGGCAGTAGCCCCAGCTGGGCTTTGAACCTGTGACCTTCTGTTCCTGCACACTGCACCACCGTGTTGCCACAGATGTGCTGTGTTCCCTGGGGAGTCCATGACTGTACATCCGACAGAGCCTGTCTGTTACAGTGGACGTGCCAGCCTGCACAGGCCTAGGCCACTGTCTGCTGTGGTTTGCAGCCACTGCCCCCTCCACCACCTGTACCCTTCCGCCAACATGCATACATGTCCCTATCTGGAAAAAAGCATATGACCTGATTGAGTTGTGGCACTCCAGGACTGAATTTGGGGGACTCGGCTGTCGGTAATATCCATTGTTATGGTTTGTGTGTGGTGTAGGGTAAAATATAGGTGTTGGAACCATGCGCATGTTCTCTGCCATACAGGAGTGTCTGTACTCTCCCTGTTTAGTGGTGGGTAAAACTATGGGGACTGGGTTGGCAGGAGCCCCAGCTGGGATTTGAACATGTGACCCTATGGTCCTACAGGCACTGGCGGTGTCCGCTGCACCACACTGTGGCTACAGAGACAGTACAGTCTCTGGAGATAGGAAACCTGGCCGCACGAGTCAGACACCCTGCTCTGCACAATTTTACTGTGGGCTCGTTTACCTTGTATGGGGACAGGGGTGCAATTAAACCTCACAAATGACCTCCAAAAAATGTGGAAAAAAACAAAAACCAAGCTGGGCAACAGTGATATCAATGGGCAACACGAAAAACACTCCCAGGAAAGCTCCATTAAAATGCAGTGATTTTTGAAAGAGTCTACGGAGCGTAGACCCTTCCAAAAATCATTTATTTTTGGGGGGGCTTTCCTGGGAGTGTTTTTTATGGTTGCCCATTAATATCACTGTTGCCCAGCTGGCTTATAATTTATTTGGAATTTTTTGTGGTCATTTTCAATTTATATTTGCTATTTTGTTCTGTGCACATGTATCACACTGCTCACGTTTTGCTGGTTTCCCCGGTTTTGCTGTACATTGCTGACGGAAATGGTTTCTCTTCCCTTTAAATCGTCTCTAACGCGGTATTTTTTATGCCGAAATTCAGCCCCGCTCCTGTGCGGGGAGCCTCTCCCCTCCCACTCTCCACCCATTGACCCCATCCCCCCGCCCCTCGGGAGCCTTCCTCTGCCCTCCGTAAGCGTTTCCCCGCCTCTATCGCACATCAGCGCCCCGCACACGTGCGCCGGCCCGTTAATGTGACGCGCACGCATGCACGGCGCTTAAGAGCAGTTAAGTGCATCATTAGCGTATGCTCTTGTGCGCCGCGCACGTGTGCACGGTTTAGTAAACATACCCATATATCTTTTTTGAGATGCAGTGACCAGCTTTGCATACAATATTCAAGGTATGGTCTCACCAAGAAGCGATGAAATATTCTGTGACTTGAAAATGCAGAAATAACCATTTTCATCACAAGTGTGCTATAAACAGTTCGCAGGGACTTCATAATGTGTTTGTTTCAGTTAGAATTAACTGGTGGAAATGGCGGTACAAACCCTTTGAAAAAGCCATTTTAGACGGCGAAATCAGCTGCCGGGATCAGTTTCTGTTGAACCTCCAAAGGAAGCCTTTATGAAGCCCCAGTGAACTGTTTATAGCACATTTGTGATGAAGACTGTTATTTCTGCATATTCAAGTCACAGATTATTTTTCAAGTGCATTAAGAGTATTTTTCTATATTTATGAATAAATCATTGTATATGTATTATTACTGAGATTTTTTAAATGTATGAAAGTTTTCAAGAGAGTTTGTCAGCCTTTTTGATTAAATAGACATTTTATTTTTATGAAATAATTTTTAATGAGTCGCAATTGAATTTATTTTTGATACTTTTTGTTTTGGCATTCTTGATTGTGGTGATAAATATATTTTTTTATAATCTCTGTTCTTTTCTCCAATCCTTTCCCTATAATTCCTAGCATTCTTTTAGCTTTCTTGGCCACCGCTGCACACTAAGCAAAGGATTTCAACATACTATCCACAATGATGCCTGGATCCTTTTCCTGGGTGGTCCGGAAATATCCTGACTTTAAACCCATAAAAAAGAACATCTCTATGCTGAAAAAAAAATTAAGAAGAAAACTCCTGTCAGAGTCCAAGACTAAATTAACAAAAGCATTGCAGGACAGATGGATTTAAATCAGGAGCACACAGATATGAACAACTCCAAACTGCCTGTATCATCTGCTAATGAGCAGGTTGTGACTACAAAAAATAATAGTAGTACAAATAAAAAACATACTTTAAAATCTCTGTAAGTGAATGCCAGAAGTCTAAAAATTAAGATTTAATAATTAGAATATATGGAACTAAAGGATTATCTCAACATAATATGTATTTCAGATGTGGTGAAAGGAAGATAGCTAGTAGGATACTGTGATACGGGGATAAAAATTATATTAACATGACATTGGTGATCAGATTAATAGAAGGGTGGTGCTATGTGTTAGAGCTGGCATAGAGCAGGATAAAAATTATGCAGGAAACCAACTGCACTTGGGAATCTTTACGGATAGAAATTCTATAGGTCATAGGGAAGAGTACAGTAGTGGGGGTAAGCTATTGTCTGCCTGACAATTATGAGAAAACAGACTATAGGATACAAACATAAATTAGGCAGGTCAATAAAACAATGAACACAAAAATAATCGGAGATTTTGATTATCCCAGTATTGATTGGATAAATGTCACCTCAGTATATGATAGCAAGGTAAAGTTCCTAGAAGCAATAAATGACTGCTTCATGCAGCAGCTGGTCATGGATCTGACAAGAGTGGGAACTATTTTGGATCCAGTTCTCCAGGAAAGCAGGACCTGGTGCAAGGGGTAAATGTGGTGGCTCTGCTTGGTAACAGCAATCATAATGCAATCGAATTTAACATGATCACTCAAGGGCAGATACAAATTAAAACTACCACAGTAGCATTTAATTTTAAGAAGAGACTGTGGTAAAAAGAGGAAATTAGAAAAGGAACAGTCGCATAGACATTATTTTAAAATATCATTTGGGAAACCCAAATAAAGTTTATTCCGTGGATTTAAGAAAACGGATAGACCAAACAACTGTCAGGAAGAGGCTGAAAGAAGACCAAACAACTGTCAGTGTGGTTGATGGTCAGGTGAAAGACACAGTGAAAACCAACAGAGCATCTTTCAACAAATGGAAAATTGACCCAAATGAGGAAAATGGGAGTGGGAATAATCACTGGCGTTTAAATGGAAAACACTAAAAACATGGACCAAGAGAGAATTTGAAAAGAAGCTTGCTTTAGAGGCAAAAATTAATAAAATCTTTTTCAAATGCATTTGAAATGAAAGTCCATGCATGAGTTAGTTGGATCATTAGACAACCAAGAGGTAAAAAGAGAGCTCAGCGTGGACAAAGTAATAGCAGAAAAGCTAAGGGGCATGTTTACTAAGCTGGAGGCTGAACAATCTTGAGAAATCATAAAGTCATCTGTGATGGGATCCCTGCATTACAGCATTTTTTTTTTTTTAGTGTTGTCAAGTCAGTGCTGGCTCCTGTGACCCAGCTGCCTCTGGGTTTTCTTGGTAATGTATCACCAGAAGTAGATTGCCGGGCCTTTTCTTCCAAGGCAATGGAGGATAAAGTGACTTACCCAAGGTCACAAGGAGTACCAGTGGGTATTAGGCAGTTGCTCTTGCCACTAGGCTACCCCTCCACCTGCTATTAGGTACCTGTAATCTATCATTTAAAAAAGCCAAAGTGCCTGAAGACTAGAAGGTAGCCACTGTAATGCCAGTTTTTAAAAAGTGCTTCAATGGCAATCTATACAATAAAATATTTGAGAAATTGTTTAAGTCCCAAACTGACCATCCCGACTCCTTTATAGATGCCCTGTGCAAATTCAGGTTTATAGTGCACTTAGCATTTCAGAAGGCATTTGACAAAGTCTCTCATGAAAGACTCCTCGGGAAATTAAAAAGTCATGGGCTAGAAGATGGTGTCTAATCATTGACTGAAAACTAGTTAAAGGAAACAGAATGTAGGACTAAATGATCAGCTTTCCAAACAGAAATAGATCAGTAATAGTGTGCCCCAAGTATCTATACTGTGGCCCTACCTGTTTCACATAATCATAAAGGATCTGGAAAGAGAAGCAATAAGACGGGTGATCAAATCTGCAGATGACACAAAATTATTCAAAGTCATTGAAACAGAGGATTGTGAGAAATTGCAGAAGGATTCTGAGAGATTAGAAGAATTGGCACAAAAATGGCAAATGAATTATAATATAGACAAGTGCAAAGTGATGCACATTGTGAAAAATAATTCCAACTACAAGTAAACAATGTTGGGTGCTCAATTAGGCATCACCACTTGAGAAAAGCATTTTGAAATCATTGTGGTTAATATGTTGAAATTTTTAGCCCAGTGTGCTGTAGTTGCCAAAAAACACATAGGAGCCATTTTACTAAAGGGTTTATAGTACATTAATGAAGTTAACGCATGTTAAGTGCCCACAGTCCTTTTCTTTCTGTGGGTGCAATGGTACTTAAAGCATGTTAATATTATTAACACATGTTAATCTTTAGCAAAAGGGTCCCATAGAATGTTATGTTTTTCTTTCCTTTTCAAATAATTCCTAACACTAGCATTCACATCTATCCACTAGTCAGTTGCCCCACTATCTCACAGACTGTTCCAAAAAACTATCATTGACACCATGGGATAGTGGAAAAACTTGGCCACAGCTTTAGTAACCATTAACAGCTTTTAAAACAAAGTAACTCCATTAAACTGAATACACAGTACTTCTCACAGATTGTCATCTTCCCGAACTAGATAGTGTTGTCCTAGTCCACCAAAATAGAAATTCACACTTCCTTCTGCTCTGTTCCCTAACCTGTGGTTCCACCAGGCAAAGGCTCCATTTCATTAAATAAAGGACTCCTTTTGAAATTGCCTCACACAGGGTAGTGATACCCCTGTGTCTGTAGTTTACGGCTCCTGCTCTGTTCCTTCTCTCTCCAATCTTCTCGGGGATCTAAGTGGCCTCTTAGGAGGTCAGTTCTTCCTCCCACGCTGCGACACTATGCCTCCCCACTCACCTAATATCTCCTATCACCCTCCTTCAGTATTACCACATCCCCCTGATTGGCAAGCGGGAGGAAGAACCACTGTGCTCATTGCCACACAGCCTGCTGCACAAGCCCCGCCAACTGCCCTCCCCTTTCCTTTGCCACCTTTGCTTTCTCTCCTCCCCTAACCCCTATCTCATTCAAACCTAAATCCCCCATCCCTCCCCCAAATGATCATCTGTTGTGTTCAGCCATATTGTGTGCCCCTTCCTACCCAGGAGATGGCTATTACAAAGTGAGAATATCATAGTCACTGCTGAAGATAAAATGCTGGCTTGATGGACCTTGGTCTGACTCAGCTATGGTTTATCTTATGTTCTTAATTTATTTGATGTATTTAATCTAATCCTAAATTTAGACTATGAAATCTGATTAGAAAATGAAACAAAAGTGAGTACTCAAACAAAATACAAAAATAACTCTCCAGTTCTAGTCCACATCACAGAGAGAAAAAAATGTGAAAAAATTAACAAATAGGAAAATATAGAACTAAACACATATGGTGTCATTCCGACCCGGTTGTATGGGGAAGTTACACGGGGGTGGGGAAGGAGCGGATTGGGGGTGGAGTTAGGGCGGGCGGTGGGCGGTCATCGGCCCTGGATGTACAGGGTCGATTCTAATGTCGGTTCTGTATGTCCAGGACTGGCAACCTGCACAAAGAAGTTATTCTAACTCTAAGGTGGAATAACTTCCCTAGTCGCCAGAGGTCAGCGGGCCCGGGACCAGAAAGCGGCAGGAGGGGACAGTGAGCATTCCCCGCAGCCTGACCCTGGGCTTGGAAGGCCAGATTGGGGGCCAGGCTGCAGGAAATGCAGTGCAGGAGCTGGCAGCCAGGATCGCGGCTTTACAATGGAGCCATGGTGCCATGGCACCGCGGCTCCATTGTAAAGCCCAGACTGAGTTAGTCAGGCAAGGCCTTTATGTGCAGGCTGGGCTGAATCGCAGTCCTGGCCTGCACGTATACGCCTGATCATGATTCTGATCCCGGGAGACTAGACGCGCCCTGCGGGATCAGAATCGCAATGCCCTCTGTACTTCCAGAGGGCTTGTACATCCAGGATGGAATTGGGCCTAGAAGCGGATGCGGTACCTATGCTATTGCAGGTTGAATGACCCTAGAAATCATCCACTATACTCCAAGTAACGCAATATTACTACTCATCAGGAGGACCAGAAGCAAGAGAAAATTGTATCAAGTAAGATTTATATATTCTGTGCCCAGACCCTGAAGGGTAAAGGGATCATTTTAGAAGCCCTATTCCTGGTTTGGATATCTGAAACCAGCCATTCAGACATCCCAATTTTATCCACGTCCCAGGAGCCTGCTTAGAATGTCCCAAACTTACACGTGTCCGGTGCAATCATGTCCATGTCGAATGTGGCATGCCAGAGGCAGGGTCAGGGTGGTATGAAAACGATACACCTGTACATCTGATTTTAGAATGGCAGCAAAATCTCAATCTGATGGCAGACGGCATGAATGTGAATCTGAAACGTGCTTGTTTCGGGAGGCTAAAGAGGAGGGGAATGCTCCCTCTCTCACATGATATTTTTCACTCCTTCATAAGAACGGGCCAGTAAGAAGAAAGGCATTTGCTCTAGCGTTTGCGCCGCTGCACGTCTCCATTTGCAAGATAGCGGGCTGGTACATGTATGTGGTGAGAGAAGCAGGGCCGCGGGCATATCCATCTTCACTGAATGGCGGATGTCCATATCTGACACGTGCAGGCTACTGAAATCAGACAGAAACCTGCACGTGTCTGACTCATTGCTCTGTATGTCCCTTTTTTTCCTTTTCTTTTGTGGCACATGTTTCAGGGTGGAAACGGGCTGAATTTAGACAGCACTTATATGTACCCACCTTCTCTACTGCGCCTCCTGCTGCATTTTAGACATCTTTGCTTAGACGTCCCAGATTTCATCTACACAACCTTTTTAAAATATGCTTTTAAGCCTCCCACCCCCTCCCAACCAGAGAATCTACTAGCACAGTAAGAGAATAAGAGAAGGATTTTGTGCTGAAGGAATAAAGACTAAGCCTGGCACCGGGCAAGGCCCTGGACAATCAGTACAAGCCTGAGGCACAGCTTATACATGTTGTTATGCTCGCAGCAAAAGTATGGAGGCTTTTTATTAATATATTTAAATAACAATGCTACTTCCTCTTCATCCAGAACTGACAGGCAGAGGGGTATAGTTACTACCGTGTGCTAACATTAATTTGCATTATTTTAACACAAGTTCCAAGTTATAATAAAGCCCGTTAATGGTGATGTAGCACATGTTAGCATTAATGCACTAGATAGACCCCATAGGGCCCTGCTGATGAAGGATTTTCTTATGGGCATGGGCTTGAAAAACCTTTTAACAGTTCAGTCTGTTAGGTGGGGAACCCAAGTTAGCGAGTCATTAGGCAGAAGCAATGTCTCTTTGATCATTTCTGACATGAAAATCACTTTAGCAAATTAATTCCATTTTTAGAGTAGGAGGAACTGGGAAGAAAAAAGTCACATAAACTGTCCTCCATCAAAATATTTTTTGTTTTGGCACTTTTAGAATTTTTAATTGTTTCTCTTGAAATTATTCTATCTGCAGAGAGAGTGGTACAGTATGTACATCCATCTGTGATCCTCATCTTGCCATCAGAGGAAGGCTGGTGAAAATGTACTTCTACATGGAGAGCAAAGCTATATATTCAGTCGGGTAAGCAATTCAAAATAACCAAGACAGACTGATCAGAACAAGAATAGTAGAGAGACTGTTCACTTTCCCTACCTAATACTACGGATAAGTGTTATTAATTAAATCATTAAAGAGGGGTTTAACTTTTTCCTACGGAGCTGTTACGTTATCTGATATCACAAATATTGCCACAAAATCAGTGATTGTAAATTAATGTATTATTTATTCCAAATCTCTTATTAGTGGGCATGCTAACTCATGCTAGCCATGGCATAAAATATAGGGTCTTCTTATCGGATCAAATGAACCATTCAAACAATAGTGCCAGATTTCCCTTAGTCATGGCTTACATTCACTTTCTAACTTTGTAAAGGTTCTGCACTTCTCAGTGAGAGGTAACTGGGCTCAAAAGAGATCCTTTCCTGGCTGCTTCAGATTCGGATGTGGTCAGTAGGTACCAAATCATATTTATGCTAAGGTTGCTTGTGTGAAATGATTTGCTAGTATCTCTGTACCCCCCCATCCCCTCATACGAAGAGGGATTCACAACACAGATACTGGTAGCAACCTCAAGTTGTTAAGTTGTGCAAACATGAACAGTTCTTTCACTCTAGAGGATTTGCCTCTTCAGGGTTGAGATGTTGGAGCAAGGCACTGTGGACCTCTCACATATGCACAAACCAGCCGCACGCTGCTGTAATATACAGTACTTTATGACTGTAGAACTCCATATGATTCCCTTTGGAACGTGGCTGATTTGCAGGTAGGGAAATTGAACAGTTGCCTGTGACTTACTGTAGCTCTGTCACTTCTGGGGAATTCCTCCTCTATGGCTCGTCTCACTTTGGGTGTGGAGAACTTACACTGCAGGTGCGCGGTCCACTCCCTCTTCTGCGCAAAAACGCTGGGCTTCATTTTCAGCAATGTCGCTGTGGCATCTTTCAAGATACATCTGTTTCACTGGCAAAAATATATTGCAAATAAAATTCTTGAAGTGGTTGTGAAAGAGGCGAGTGGTTACTTAGGGCTTCTCCACCACAGACAATATTTTTAAAGGTGAGAAAGACAATGGGCTGTTATTATAACAATATGGTTGCCATTATTAGCCAAAATTATCTCTGAGATGAAGTGGGTCATGCAGCGTATGAAAAGTGGCCACCAATGGATTTGTTTAACAGACCTTTTGGAAGTACTGTACAGTGGCCTCTTGCTGTCATATGTTGGAAGAACATTCTGAAATGTTGTTTCTGTTATCTTCAACTGTATGTGAACCGAGTTATTAACTAAATGACTCTGGCGCAGGGCAGCAGTGGGCCATGACATGCTCACAATGCAGATTCAGCAAGACGGATGAAGCGGGCACATTATACTCTCCTCGGAATAGCAGTTAGCCTTGTTTTGTTGCTGTCAAGGATACTCGCTATTAACCAGTTCAAAACAGGCTGCAAAGCAGGGCTCTGAACCATCTAAAAAGCAAAAAGAGTGAACAATATTACACAAGAAAATTCCAGATATGCAACAAGCCTCACCATGCATCATTCTAGCTAAGCTTTTCTGTAAAGCTTTTTTTTTAAGATAATAATTAAGAATGTGTTTTAAAGACAGTGAAAACCACTTAATAAGAAAAGAGCAATAGCTGAAAGAATAACTTCCAGGGCACCACAAGCGAAAGGTCAATAGAAAGTTAGGCATTCTCATTTCAAATCGTCTGTTAAGCTGCAACCAATTTCTTACGATAAACTGAGCTCTCCTGAAAAATTACTTATTAAACTACAGCTATTAAGAAATATTTAAAAATCATATTTTTTGTCTACCAATGTTGTTCTTAACCTTTTTAATGTACCATAGTTCACGATATTATCACTGTGTTTTTCAAATTTTGAGAATCTTTCTTCTCTCACAGAGACATCAAACAGAAGTAGAATGTGCTCTGAACTTTTCTAGGCAGTTAACAGCTTTTAAACTTTTCACTTCTTGTCATTTTACTGTGATGGTGCAGAAGAAGACAGAAAAAAATATATTTCCTCCCACCCTCTGTGCACATAGATGCACACACACACACACTTGAATTGTTTTTAGTATCCAAGGGCACTTTGGCACAACATAGGTTGGTAGTTGTCAACAGAAGCAGATGGTCAAAAAAATGGGCAAATACTACTGGTGATCTAGCTCCATAAATGAAGTTTTTGCTTCCATCCTAAATGCCATACATACTTCAACAGCCTTCATACAAGATGATACATTTCGCCAGTTGGAAAGGGTTTCCTGCCAGGCTTCTGTGTTTTTATGACAAAATTAAAAGCCCACAGATGGAACAACTCAAAGCTAATTCTTGCAATGATTTTTTTCCAGCTAAGAATACCGTATTATTCTGAACTGAAGCTGCCTCTAGAAATATAACTATTTGTGAAAATATTATTCTTCTATTCTCATGCCTATACCTAATGCTACATCCATTTATTTTTTTCAGTTTTTACCCTGGAAGTTAACTTTACATAAGTATACTATTCTGATCCTTCTGTAGCTCATCTGCTGAGATGTATCAGTGCATTCAAATTCTCCAACCAAGCTATTGTACAAGAACTGAAAAGGCCCAACAGCTCAATAGTAGTGTCACGCAGCGCCATGTGCAGGAATCAGGGTTTGATTTCCAACTCAGGCCTTCTACTCCTGTGATTGACTGGTCCTGGAGATGTTAAGAAGGTAATAGTCAAATCCTGATCCTTGTGCACCAGTGACACCTAGTGGCCAGATATTGGGCCTAGGCTTGCATGGACGCAGCTAGACTGAAGCTGCAATGACTACAGCAAGGCTTCCCAAACTTGCCTGGTGACCCCATAGCCAGTCAGGTTTTTATGATATCCACAAATGATATGCATGAGATAACTTTGCATCCATTGGAAACTCCTATGTATGCAAATTTATCTCATGCATGTTTATTGTGGATATCTCAACAACCTGAGTGGCTATGGGATCACCAGACAAGGTTTAGAAAGCCTTGGACTATACTGAAGTAAGTTTGAAAGCAATATAAAATAAGAGAAATATTTCTGAGGTGTTCAGACCCATGTGGCCAGTTCCTATCTCTGGTTCCGCTATACAAAGGGCAATAGCACCGCAAATGTAATAAAAAATAAAAGTTTAATAAAAAATCTAAAAACATATATACATATACAAATGAAGCTTAGTAGGAACACGCTGTTCTCCAAGGGATTCTACATGGCCACGTCTCAGCAACTGCTTGCTTCTGGGAATTATGTAATATTTCTAAAACCACAGAAACATTTCCTCGATAATAGATCTCAATCCACCTAAATAGTGCATACAAGTATGTGAGTCTTGTGCATTTACCTTATTACAATCCTCAGGATCCAAATAACAGAGCAGTGCTTCACAGTGCCTATCACAAATACAATGCATGGAATGTTGCTAATCCTTAATTCTTAGTGAGATGTGATAGGCCAGTGGGACACTGTGATACCTGGGTACAAACTATATCGCAATGATAGAGTAGATCAAATTGGTGGAGGAGTTGAGCTCTATGTTAGAGAGGACATTGAATCACACAGGATTAAAGTTTTGCAAGAAACAAAATACACTGTAGAATCTCCATGGATAGAAATTCCATATAAAAAGGGGAAGGCGATGGCAGTGGGAGTGTACTACAGACCGCCTGGCCAGAATGATCAGATGGATGATGAAATGCTAAAAGAAATCATGGAGGCTAACAAAAATTACAACACCGTAATAATAATTGGGTGATTTTAATTACCCAGATATCGACTGGGTCAGTGTCACGGCAGGACATGCTAGGAAGATAAAGTTTCTAGATGAAATAAATGACTGCTTCTTAGAGCAGCTGGTTTATGTACCGAAAAGAGGGGAAGCTATTTTGGACCTAGTCCTTAGTGGAACACAGGATGTGGTGCAAGAGATAAGGGTGTTGGGGCCACTTGGCGATAGTGATCATAGCATGATAGCATTTGATAAATAAATGGAAGAAGGGCAATAAAGAAACCCACAGTACTGCCTTTTTTTTTCTTTTTTTTTAATTTAGAGATTTATATAAGGTAACAAAGAAACAAGTTACGGAATGAAATGAGGAATAGGCACAAAGTTGCCAAATAAAAAACACAGTGCATACACATCATTTATCATTAAGTCCACATCGCTGGGGGTAAAAGACAAAAATTTAAATCATGCAAATAAACAATATAGTCAATATAACAAGCAGTAGCTAAGACCCAAATTACTCAAACCATTACTATTAACAAACCATCTAACCCACTTAAGGACAATTCGCATGCAAGAATTCTTCTAATTGAAGTTGGTTAAAGAAGCAGTATCTTTTACCACAGAAGTTAACCAGACACTTACAGGGGAACTTAAGATAGAAAGTTGCCCCAAGCACCAACACTTGAGGTTTCAATACCAGAAAGGCCTTATACCTAACCTGAGTAGGTCTGGCAACATCCAGGAAGATGTTGATTCTTTGTTCACAAAATAACACATCCTTTTTAGAGAAAAAAAACTTCAAAACTTTATACTCATCAGACTCCAAAACAAAGGAAACTACTAAAGTTGCACGGGAGCTAATTAAGTCTAATGACGACTCCAAAGAATTAGACAGATCTAAACTGTCTACTTTTGGAACTTGCTGCAGCTCTCCATCAGCTGCCGACTCAGTCTGCCCACAACGAATATGCATTACTAATTGAGATGACCTCTGGATAAGTAAACTGCAACACTTCCTTCAAATACTTATGAAAGAGAATCAGTGGATACAAGTAATGGGTCACCAGAAAATTAAGACACCTTAGATTCTGTACCCTTGCAATATTTTCCAAGACTTCCATCTGTAATGGCAATATAAACTATCAGTTATAAAAGTGGTAGACGCAGAATGCCCGGTGGACAACTGAGGTTCAAGCTTACTCAATTGTATCTCCATACCACCAATGGATATAGCGTGTCGAATATCCAGGTGTGTGCCCATGTGAGCAGCAGAGATCATGACATGGTATGGTTTGAGATAAAAATCAAGGTGGAATCCAATCACAGCAAGCTCAAAGTCCTAGACTTCAAAAACGCTGACTTCAGTAAAATGGCCAAGTACCTGAAGGAGGAGTTGGTAGGGTGGGAGGGGATAAGGGAAATGGAATTGCAATGGGCTAAACTAAAGGAAGCAATAAAAGGTGCAACAGATACATACATAAGGAAAGTAAATAAAAACAAGAGGAAAAGAAAACCTATTTGGTTCTCCAAAGAAGTGGCTGCACAAATAAAGGTAAAAAAACACAGCTTTCACAAAATTCAGAAGCTCACAAACAGAGGAACACAGAAAAGAATACAAGATCAAACTAAAAGAGACAAAAAGAGAAATAAGGATAGCAAAATCAAAGGCAGAAGAAAAGATGGCTAAAGATGTGAAGTGTGGCGCCAAAACATTTTTAGGTACATTCGGGAGAGGAGGAAAATCAGAGGTGGAATTGCAGGACGCAAAACTGCTAGGAACAGATTCGTGGAAAGTGACATTGATAAAGCAAAAATGCTAAACAAATACTTCTGCTCTGTTTTCACTAGAGAAAATCCTGGAGAAGGACCACCTGTGATTGACAAATATACAAATGGGAATGGAGTAGATATCACACCATTCACAAAAGATGATGTGTTAGAACAGCTTGCAAAATTGAAAGTGGACAAGTCTAAGGGACCAGATGGGATACATCCCAGAATACCGAAAGAGCTCAGAGAGGTTCTTGCAGGTCCTTTAAAGTATGTTTTTAATAGATCCTTGGCGACAGAAGAAGTTCCACAGACTGGAGAAGGGATGATGTGGTACCTCTTCTCAAAATTGGCAGTAGAGAAGAAGTGACAAACTATAGGCTGGTAAGTCTTACCTCGATGGCGGGAAAAGTAATTGAGTCACTCCTGAAAGAGCGAATAGTGGACTTCCTCGAAACCAACAGATTGTATGATCCAAGGCAACATGGCTTTACCAAAGGATGATCTTGACAAACAAATCTGATTGGGTTCTTTGACTGGGTGACCAGAGAGCTAGATAAGGGGCATACGATGGATGTGATCTACCTGGATTTCAGCAAAGCTTTTGATACTGTTCCTCATAGGAGGCTTATCAATAAACTCAACAGCTTGGGGATGGGTCCCAAGTTGGTGAACTTGATCAGAAATTCTTTGACTGACAGATGACAGAAGGTGACGGTAAATGGAACTTACTCGGATGAAAGGAAGTTGATTAGCGTTGTGCCCCAGGGTTCGGTCCTGGGACCGGTACTGTTCGATATATTCGTGAGTGATCTGCAAAAAGATGACACCAAAATATGCAACAGAGTGGACTCCCCTGAGGGAATGGAGAACATGAGGAAAGATATATAAAAGCTGAAAGAATGTTCTAACGCTTGGCAGTTAAGATTTAACTAAAGTGCAGAGGGCAGCAGAAATCCAAGGGAATTTATTTTTATTATTTATTTATTTTATTTGCAGTCTCTTTTATACCGCGCTATTCGACATCAGTGCGGTTTACAATGAACATAAGAGTTGCACATCTCAATTTCGTGATTTGTGCTTACAGTGAAACAGGTATAATAACTTGGGTATACATTAAACAGGAAAATTAAACTTGGGTATGCATTAAGCAGGTATAACAGGCAAAATAGGGTATAAATAACCAGTCCCTTAACAAGGAGGCACGATGAATAAATACAGTCTACTTTATGCAACAATATAATGAGTTATGCGCCATTGCATACGTTTCTCATGGTGGTTGGAGGGGAAGGTGTGATTGCGAGTGATCAGTCTGGGAATGTGACGTGCATGAGTTTGAGGTGCTGCATTGAGATGTGAGAGTGGGTGAGTGTGGGGAGAAGACTGCATCATCGTAGTGATGAAGAAAGAGGTGCCGTTTCAGTGCCTTCCTAAATTGGGAGAGTTCACTGATGGTTCTGATAGTTGCTGGTAGTGCGTTCCAGCAGGATGGAGCAAAGAAGGAGAAGGCTCTGGATCTAGTGAATTGAGAACACTTCGTGCTTGCCTTAGGTAATATGAGAGTATTTGCGGCATTCGATCTCCTTGCTCGATTGGGAGGTGTGATTGAAATTAGATCAGTAATGGCAGTAGCAGGGTATTTATTGATGGCTTTATGGGTCATAATTAGGATCTTGAATGAGATCCTGGCTTGTATGGGTAGCCAGTGCAATTGTTTTAGTATTGGGGTAATATGAGAACTTCTTGAGGCTCCATGAAGGATTCTTGCAGCTGAATTCATTGCAAGTTGTAAGGGGTTAGTCGTGCACTTAGGTAGACCATACAAGATTGCATTGGCATAGTCAAAGTGGGGCATTATTAGGGCCTGAAAGACAGTTCGGAAGTCATCAGGTTCTAACAGTTGACGCAAATTGCGGAGGGTCCGGATTTTATGGTACACCGACTTTGTTATGTTTTTGATATGAGCCTTCATATTAAGTTGCTGATCAAGCGTTACACCTAGGTATCTTACTGTAGTCTTGCATATGATCTCTGCGTCACAAACCTTGATAGACAGGGGTGGAGTAAAAGCCGGATTCCTGGTTACGAAGAGGGCTTCTGTCTTTTTGAAATTTAACTTAAGCATTTATGCATTTAGCCAGTCTGTGACAGCGTCAAAGCACCTGATAAGTGGGGATAGTTCAAGATGTTCTGTCGAAATTGGCATGTACATCAAGACGTCGTCAGCATAGACCAGGCAGTTGATATTAAATGATTGGATGAGATCACAAATGGGTTGCATATAGACATTGAATAGAAAGGCGGATAGAGATGAGCCCTGTGGAACACCTTTAGTTTGGGGGAAGGAATCGGAGTTGGAGGGGCCAGAACGGACATGTTGCCAGCGATCAGTGAGGTATGAAGCGCACCATGACAAAGCTGAAGCTTGAACTCCCTTCTCTCTGAGGCATAGCAGGAGAACTTCGTGGTCTACGGTGTCGAATGCGGCAGCAATGTCCATGAAGATCAGTGCAAAGCCTTGTCTGATGTTATCGAGACCTAAGGTTATGGTGTTGAATAAGGTTGTGAGTAATGTTTCAACGCCATGTGCTTCGCAAAATCCATGCTGGCAGGGATGCAGGGGTGCATTAGTATCTATGTGATCTTGTAATTGGCGTTGGGTAATCTTTTCAATGATTTTCGATAGGAGAGGTATGCTGGGGATAGGCCTGTAGGATTCCATCATCGAAGGGTCCAACTTACTGTTTTTTAGGAGTGGTCTGATAGCCGTCTGTTTCAGGCTTCGAGGAAATGTTCCAGTAGAGAACGATACATCCAATCAATTTGGATAGGAATGGGCTGAGCTTGGCACGCAGGGCCTTTATCCAGGGAGCTGGACACGGATCGGAGGGTGCTGTTGTAGTGTTTATGTTTAGGATAGTGTCTTGAATGACTCTGTCAGATGGAGTAGAAAATGATGTGATAGTGTGTTGGGACCCACTCAAGAAATGACCAAGAGGAGGTTGTGGGATGGAGAAAGGTAGGCTGGCTGGTATGGGGGGGCTTAGCAGTGTGGGCAAGCTGATTACTTTTCTTACACAAGTAATAAGCATATTCTTGTGAGTCTGGGTAGGGTAAGTTCTCTGGAGATGGCTCCTTTGCTAGAGATTTCACAATTTGGAAAAGCTCGTGGGGTTTGTTCAAGGAGCGTTGTAGTCTTTTTGCATGATATTGTTTCATACTTGATGCTACAGATAACCAATGTTTTCCTAATTGTGCTGTGAATGCCTCATGGCTCTCAGCTGTTCTTGATCATCGCCAGCGTCTCTCAAGTCGTCTGAGTTGAAGGAGCGAATTACGTAGTTCTTGGGAGTACCATGGGGCATTCTTTTTCTTATGTGGTGCTTTGTTCGTGGTAGGTGAGTGAATCACGGCATCTAGGCTTGAGTTCCAAGCGGCGACCATGTCATCGAGGCTTTGAAGAGGAGGGTCAAATAGATTGTGTGTCCTCTTTAGAATATCTTCTCTGTTAAAAGGGTGGAAGCGCTTTAAATGTTCTGATATGGGTTTATCTTCAGGTATGGATTTGGAGGAGTTGGTGCAAATTGGAATCTGGAATCTTATCAGGAAGTGATCCGACCAGGGAACCGCACTTACGTTTAGGTGAGACTGGTGCAAATGTGTGAGGGCTGTTTGTGGTGCAAAGATAAGATCAAGTGAGTTGCCTTTTATATGGGTAGGGGTATCAACAAGTTGAACATAGCCTAGATCACTGAGAGCATCAATAAAGGCATTGATGTGGCTGTCCTGAATGACTGGGAGGTTGAGGTCACCTAATATCCAGTTTAGAGTATGCGAATTCGTGGTGTTGCAAGCAAGATCAATTATTGTTGCTAAGTCATCTGGAGATGAAGATGGAGTTCTATAGAGCAAGTTAATAGTGATTTGCTTATTTGTAATGGTAACAGAGTCAAGGGTAGAGGTGCTGCTTGAGGCGGCAAACCGAAATTTGAGGTCGGCTTTCGTTAGGATAAGTACTCCTCCGCCACGACGGTCAGCTCTGTGACAAGAGTGGACTGAGAAATTAGGCGGGACACACTGGTTAAGGATCACGGCGTCAGCGGCTGAAAGCCATGTCTCGGTGACACATAGGATATCAAGGTTATGAGCTGAAAGCATATCAGTTAGTGCTGGCCATTTTTTCCTTATTGATTGTGCATTTATTAGTGCACATTTAAGGTCAGGGGGATGGTGGGACTGTAATCGTCGAGATAGATTTTGCTGCTGAAGGTCCACATAGATAACATGTGGGCCTGGTGTGCGCCGAAGTGTTTCGTATTGATGGTTGGGGGAGTCAGGAAATCTCCAACAAGATCTATGGAGGACTGGTATAGTGTTCTGAGGTGAAGTAAGGGCTAGAGTGTAAAAGGTCAGGGCTATTAAAATGTAGCACATAGCAAGGGTAAGGGGGTATGGGAATACCCAGTGAGATAACATGATGACTAATGTATATAGTAGATCCAGGAATGTTGTTAGCTAGTGAAATGTGCACAGTGTGGTGGTACTGGAAATCTGTTAAGCATCTGTGTAATGAGGCAATATGTACTCAGAGTAATTCACAATAAGGTAGTGGTATCTGCACAGAGTGGAGGTAAAGGATATCTGTTAAGAACTGTGTGGTTAGGCAATATTCACATCAGAGTAATTCACAATAAGGTAATGAAATATGCACAGTGTGGTATGTACGGATATCTGCTAGGCAACAGTGTGGTAGGTAATATGAACATCAGAGTAATTCAATAAGATAGGCCCAAAGGCCAGATGGCAAGTAGTTTGCAAGCAATTGGTTGAAGAAGAGCATAGATTAATATATACGTTGTATAACTAAATTGTTGGGGTGAGAGTCATGTTGAAGGGTAGCAAGATGCTGTGGAGTTATGTTACCAACTTGATTGATGGAGATGTGTAGACTGATGGTGGTTCATTCCTTCTCATGGTATTTAGGGAACTGGAGCTCTTCTCTTTTCACTGAAGACAAAGTGACGGATGTGGAACCACAGTGGCCACGGACCACAGCCTAAGGGCCACGCTAAAGGGCCCTCAGGCGCGGGCCCACCAGGCGCAGGCCCGCCTGAAGGCAGCTGCTTTTCAAATGGAGCTGACTCCTCCCCCTCAGACAGCCCCAATTAGGCTGGAGTTCAATTAGCAGGACAAATGGATTTCTGCTGGGCTGTGTAACCCCAATCAGGGAGCAGAAGCTGATGACAGTTAGCTCTTTACTTGCCTGAAGGCAGCTGCTTTTCAAATGGAGCTGACTCCTCCCCCTCTCAGACAGCCCCAATTAGGCTGGAGTTCAATTAGCAGGACAGATGGATTTCTGCTGGGCTGTGTAACCCCAATCAGGGAGCAGAAGCTGATGACAGTTAGCTCTTTACTTGCCTGAAGGTAGCCGCCTTTCAAATGGAGCTGACTCTTCCCCCTCTCAGACAGCCCCAATTAGGCTGGAGTTCAATTAGCAGGACAGATGGATTTCTGCTGGGCTGTGTAACCCCAATCAGGGAGCAGAAGCTGATGACAGTTAGCTCTTTACTTGCCTGAAGGCAGCTGCTTTTCAAATGGAGCTGACTCCTCCCCCTCTCAGACAGCCCCAATTAGGCTGGAGTTCAATTAGCAGGACAGATGGATTTCTGCTGGGCTGTGTAACCCCAATCAGGGAGCAGAAGCTGATGCGATAGGGGGCAAGAGCTTGGTGTGCACAAACCAGGAGAAGGACCTCGGAGTGATTGTTTCTGACGATCTCAAGGTGGCAAAACAGTGTGACAAACAAAACAAAAAACTGATTAGCTATGGGACACACAACAAAAAACAAAAAAATTTTTTTGTAAGAACATCCGCCAGGTCAGGGGACAGAAACAACCCCATCGAATGAAACGGACTTCTCCCTTTAATATTTTTTAATTCCAGCAATACTCCCAAATGTGAGTCCTATGGTGTGTCCACGTATGACCAACTTGTGCTTGTGAACAATAGTTACAATGTTTTGATTGGCAAGAATAGTGACCCAGATCATTGTGACATTGAATGCGTCGGTCTCCAATCACTGTAGATTTCACAACCAAATCCCGAATATTAGTGCCCCGCTGATAAGCTATAAGGACATCCCGTTGAAAGCAAGGGCTAAGTTCCAAAATATGCCAATGTTTACGTAAAATGTTGACTACTTGAGAAGAGCCCACCATAAATGGTAAGACTCCAACAATCCATTTGTCCTCTACAGTATCTGCAACCTGAGGAACAATAGCTGACATATTCATCCGAGAAACTTGTCGGGCGCCAGATCATAGTAACCAATCACGATGGGCATATTTTGCTGTTTTATATGCCTTTGTGATGACTGCATCTGGATATCCCCGACTGGATAAATCCTGGATTAAATCTTGTGCATGAGAATGACATTCCTCTTTTGTCGAACAATTTCGTTTAATACGAAAAAATTGGCCCAAAGGTAGAGCTCTTCGGAGGGGGCCAGGATGATAACTACTAAAATGCAGTAACGTATTCTGTTGGACCGGCTTTCGATAAAGAGTGGACAACAGTTCTGATCCTGATTTATAAAGGCGTACATCAAGAAACTCCACAGTATGGAAATCATATTTGGCCGTAAACTGTATATTGGTCGTCTTAGTATTGATCCAATCCAGAAAGGCCAACAGAGTCTGTTCTTCTGCCATCCAAATGAAGAAAATATCGTCCAAAAACCGGACCCAAAACGGTATATGTTGAAACCAGCTGGATGTATATAGAAATTCCTCTTCAAAGGCTGCTAAGTAGATGGTCGCCACCGAGGGGGCAACAGTGGCCCCCATTGCAATACCGTAGATTTGTTTATAAAATTTGGAATCATATAGAAAATAGTTCTCAGTTAGTACCAGAGTAAGCAGTTCCAAAATCAAAGCTTTGGGAATACGGTCAGGTAATATAATTTGTGAGGATTCAATAATTTTTAAAGCCTCTTTCTGGTCGATATTAGTATATAGGGCAGTGACATCAACCGTCACTAACCACACCGAAACAAACGAGAAATTACACTGGGATAGCAATGATAATAGATGCGATGTATCCCGAAGGTAAGATCGCACCATACTTGCCTTCTTCTGTAAAAAATGATCACAAAACTTAGATAATGGTTCGAGAATTGATTTTCGACAAGAGACTATTGGTCTACAAGGAGGGGCTATCAGGGATTTGTGCACCTTGGGTACCATATAAAAAACAGGAATTTTAGGATGTAAAGCAATTAAAAACTTTTCTTCCTTCGAGGTCAAATATCCCGCTGATTTAGCCCGATTTACAACTTGGGTAACTTCCAAAAGTAGCCGTGCAGAAGGATCCTGAGACAATGGAAGGCAGGGGCGGCCCAAGGGGGGTGCGGGGCCATGTGCGGAGACTCGGTTCGGGGCCTCATTTGCATAAGAGGCCTCATTTGCATAAATATTTGCATAATGTTACCATATACTAACTTTTAGTAAACATGCCTCTAAATGAGTGTATGGATAAAGAAAGACTAAAAGATTTCTACATTACTATAATCCAGTGCCAACCGCCAGACACATTAGGAACTACTACAAACACTGCCCATTTAGAACCCATAGCAAACCCGCAGTATCCTAACAGCACTACCAGGATTCACAAAGCACCATACTCTACCTATCAAAAGGAAACACTGCAAATATTAAACCAATACATTTCAGAGAATAACAATACATGACCTACTGGGGAAAGAGAACAAGTGGCAATGTCAAATAGGAATTACATAAACAGAATACCTCAGCTCAATTACACATGCAGAACATAGATCATCACCAAACAAGGAATCACAATTTAGAAATAGGAAGACAATAATTAA
Organism: Ichthyophis bannanicus; assembly: GCA_033557465.1. Classification (NCBI taxonomy): domain Eukaryota; kingdom Metazoa; phylum Chordata; class Amphibia; order Gymnophiona; family Ichthyophiidae; genus Ichthyophis; species Ichthyophis bannanicus. Next base: position 1,082,318,558 of record CM066032.1, read on the forward strand.
ATTGGGAACCCCAAAAGCCAAACTTGGAATGTACAACAACACTGTAGAAATAAAACTATAAATTAATTTCCTCTTGTACTAAACAAAGCGCAGACGTTAATGATGCACATTTCCCAGAGCTGACATATTCCAATTAATAAATTCAAAATAAAGAGATATTTTTCTACCTTTTGTGCATTTTTTTCAGCTGCAATTGCTCCAGCCACTTTCTTTGTGTCTTCTGCTAACTGTCCATCGTCTGCTGTCCATTTGTCCTTTCATCTCTCCTAATTTTTTTCCATTCTCTCTCTACATCTGCTTTAACATACTAATCTTTCTCCTTTTGCTCTTTCCTCATTCCTATTTCATCCACTCAAATTTTACCCCTCCATCCTCAATCCCCACTTACTCTCCCAATACCCGGCCAATTGTAGATTTTTCATCCCTCCCACACAAAATATTTTTCCCCTCTCCATTTTACTCTCCCAGCCCCATCCCATTCTAATCCTCCCCCAACATCAGCTCCCTTCTAGTTCCAGCCTCACCCAGCATCCATTCCCTTCTAGTCCCTGCATCAGCCCATTTCCAGTCCTAGCCCCCCATCAGCATATTTCCAGTCCTAGCAACCCCCCAACCCAATACCAGTCCTAGCCCCCCCATCAGCCCACTTCCAGTCCTAACCCCCCATCACCCCATTTTCAGTTTAAGCCCCCCCTATAACCCATTACCAGTCCTAACCCCCCATCAGCCTACTTCCAGTCCTAACCCCATCAGCCCATTTCCAGTCAGCCCCCCATTGCCCATTGCCAGTCCTAACCCCCCCCCCCATCAGCACACAGCCCATTACCAGTCCTAACCCCATCAGCCCACCTCAAGTCCTAACCCCTCCCCATCAGCCCATTTCCTGTCCTAGCCCCCCATAGCCCATTATCAGTCCTAACCCCCCATAGCCCATTACCAGACAGCCCCCATCAGCCCACAGCCCATTACCAGTCTTAACCCCCCCATAGCCCATTACCAGTTCTAACCCCCCCAAACAGCCCACAGCCCATTACCAGTCCTAACCCCATCAGCGCATTTCCTGTCCTAGCCCCCCCATAGCCCATTATCAGTCCTACCCCCCCACAGCCCATTACCAGTCCTAACCCCATCTGCCCACCTCAAGTCCTAACCCTTCCCCATCAGCCCATTTCCTGTACTAGCCCCCCATAGCCCATTTTCAGTCCTAACCCCCCCCCCCCCCTAGACCATTACCAGTCCTAACCCCCCATCAGCCCACAGCCCATTACCAGTCCTAACCCCATCAGCCCACCTCCAGTGTTAACCCCCCCATCAGCCCATTTCCAATCCTAGCCCCCCCATAGCCCATTACCAGTCCTAACCCCCCCAACAGCCCACAGCCCATTACCAGTCCTAACCCCATCAGCCCACCTCCAATCTTAACCCCCCATCAACCCATTTCCAGTCCTAGCCCCCCATAGCCCATTAGCAGTCCTAACCCCCCCAACAGCCCACCTCAAGTCCTAACCCCTCCCCATCAGCCCATTTCCTGTCCTAGCCCCCCATAGCCCATTACCAGTCCTAACCCCTCCCCCCACCAGCCCACAGCCCATTACCAGTCCTAACCCCATCAGCCCACCTCCAGTCTTAACCCCCCAGCCCATTTCCAGTCCTAGCCCCCCCATAGCCCATTACCAGTCCTAACCCCCCCCCATCAACCCACAGCCCACCTCAATTCAAGTCCTAACCCCCTCCATAGCCCATTACCAGTCCTAACCCCCCCCCCCCCCATCGGCTCCAGGAAATATTTTTTTTTAAAAAAGCTGGCTGCTACCTCTGCCGCTGCCTCCGCGGCAGCAGCAGAATGGAGTGTCCCGTGGGGCCCCCTCTGCCCGGCTGAGTCCCTCCCTCTGCGATGGCTGAGCCCCTCGGTGCCGGCTTTCAGATTCGCGAAGGGAGAGTGTCTCCCTCGCGTCTCTGTTAAGCCCGCAGGGGCTGATGGGAAATTTCCCATCTGCCCCTGCAGGCTTAACAGAGACGCGAGGGAGACACTCTCCCTTCGCGAATCTTAAAGCCGGCATAGAGGGGCTCAGCCGTTGCAGAGGGAGGGAGGGAGGGACTCAGCCGGGCAGAGGGGGCCCGCGGGACACTCCATTCTGCCGCTGCCGCGGCGGCAGCGGCAGTGGTAGCAGCCAGCTTTTTTTTTTTTTTTTTAAATTTTGAAAAAAAGCAGAATGTTCTTTGCGCGGGACCCCCTGAAACGCGGGGCCCTGTGCAAAAAACATTCATGCTCAATGGATGGGCCGGCACTGACAGAAGGTAAGTTTTGGTATTCGAAAGATGTAACATAACTTGGTGATGATAATAATTTGAGGAAAGCAACACGATGGAGCCCCCTTTATCAGCATTCCGGATAACAATGTCAGGGTTAGAATGTAAGGTATTTAAAGCCAACCACTCCTCATGATGTAAATTTGAATATCTAGGTATTGAAGATTCCAAAGTAGTCAGATCTGCTAAAACCAGTTGTTGAAAGATCTGTAAAATAGGTGGAAGAGGAGAAGGTGGTAGCCAAGAAGAAGGGCCTCTCATGACAGAATCATCAGATCGTTCCACAGATTTATCAGAGAAGTAATGAATAATTTGTAGTTTACGAAAAAATCGATACAAAAACCGTCGAATCTGGAAAGAGTCAAATTGAGAAGTCGGGACAAAAGATAAGCCCCTATTCAAGACCCGTTCCTCCATGGGGGTCAATACATGAGAACTCAAATTGACTACCACTGACATCGAGGTGTCCAATAATTCCGACGTCGGGATCCGTGGGAGGTCCATGGACGCGACCGGGGCCCTTCGCCCCGTCCCCTGCCCTCCCGAAAATCCTGAGACTTAGGAGCTGCTATTCTTCCTGAGGAGGTGCTAGAATCTGTGTCTTCCGATGAATGTTCAAAAGTGACTTTTTTAGATCAAATCAACTGTCTTCGCCAAGTATAAACTCTATCATTTTCATAATCAAGTTCCCCTGCCCTCCCGAAACTCCTGAGACTTAGGAGCTGCTATTCTTCCTGAGGAGGTGCTAGAATCTGTGTCTTCCGATGAACGTTCAAAAGTGACTTTTTTAGATCGAATCAACTGTCTTCACCAAGTATAAACTCTATCATTTTCATAATCAAGTTTGTCCCGATTATATTTATTAAGTTTCAAAGATCTCAAATAATCGTGAAATGAATTAACTTGATGAAGAATTTGTTCATATTGTGATTGAATTGTCTTATTTGATCGAAGTTTATCTTCCATTTCAGTCAGTTGTACTGTAAGCCCTGCCGACTCCATCGATAAACGTTCTATCAGTAGAGCTATCAAATCCAAGCTGCATTTGTTAAGAATATTATTCCACTTGGAAAGAAAGGACTTATCATCTGAAAACATTTTGGGTGGTTTCAAAATCCGCAATCCCCGAGGAATCATTTTAGTTTTAAGATACTGAGTCATTGTTGCTTCATGTAATGTTAATCGTACTGCTTTCTTTTTTAGATTTTTAAATTCCCCCAAAGCAGAGTCAGTAGGAGAAGGCGTAAGTTCATCACAAAGAGCTGGTCTATGAAGTAAAGCCTGAATCTGATCATCAGTATAGGCAAAAACAGCTAAATTATCCAATATACCTGAATTAGTATGTTCAACGGCTGCATTTAAAGAATCAGCAGCATGTATCTCTTCAAGATCAGCTGAGTCAGAAGCCATCTTAAACAATCGTGGCCCATAATAAATCTAAAGCAACACGCCACAAAAAATGTAATCAATGGAACTTAGCCCTTGCTGTCAACGGGATCTCCTTATAGCTTATCAGCGGGGCACTAATATTCGGGATTTGGTTGTGAAATCTACAGTGATCGGAGACCGACGGATTCAATGTCACACTGATCCGGGTCACTATTCTTGCCAATCAAAACGTTGTAACTATTGTTCACAAGCACAAGTTGGTCATACGTGGACACACCATAGGACATCATGGGTTTTTCATCTTCGGTGGCATACAAAATGTTCTTCATCCTATGTGATATATGTTCTTACATGTTCTTGTAATCTTCATTACGTAGGTAGGACGATTCATCCTATTAAGAAACGTCTGACTGAACATAAATCTAGAATTAAAACAAGGACGATTTCTGCCCCATTAGTTGTACATAGTCTTCAAGCTACACATACTTTTGCTGACTATACTTGGTGCATTCTGGATCATGTTCCTGAAAACCCCCGGGGAGGTGATCGGGAACAGGAATTACAACTCCTGGAGCAACGATGGATTTTTCTTTTGGATACTGTGGCTCCTAAGGGGCTGAACCTGGAGCTTGATTGGTGGAGCATTTTACCGACGTAGAATTATTGGTCTTGGATTAATTGGAGTGATTATAAACAGCTGTTTTGATTGTGCTGATGTCAGATGCCAATTCTTGAGGATACTCTGAGATGCTATTGGAATGTTTTCCAACCATTTTGAAGGAGTTTTTGAATTAATAATGAAATGCTTTTCAACCATTAAAAGGAGCATCAGTTTTAAAGATAAAGTTTTATCATATACCACCTGAAGCAGAATTGGGATTCGAAAAACGGTGCTGTGTCGTGGTCACTGAGAGTGAAGAACATTATGGGAAAGGACCCGACTGCCAGCTAAGTATTTCTATTGATATGTTTAACCTTTGTTTGGTTAACTATTCTTAGCATTGTGGCTTTTGGGGTCTGTGTTTCTGGTCTCTCCTCTACTTTTGGGAGTATTGCTGGAATTAAAAAATATTAAAGGGAGAAGTCAGTTTCATTCGATGGGGTTGTTTCTGTCCCCTGACCTGGCGGATGTTCCTACAAAAAAACTTTTTGTTTTTTGTTGTGTGTCCCATAGCTAATCAGTTTTTTGTTTTGTTTGTCTAGTGCTGATTACATTTTTTGTGGCGTGTTGCTTTAGAAACAGTGTGACAAGGCAGTGGCAAGAGCCAGAAGGATGCTGGGTTGCATACAGAGAGGAATTACCAGGAGAAAGGAAAAGGTACTAATGCCACCGCACAAGTTGCTGGTGAGGCCTCACTTGGAATATTGTGTTCAGTTTTTGAGACCATATCTCGCAAAGGATATAAAAAGACTGGAAGCGGTTCAGAGGAAGGCGACCAAAATGATTTGGAGCCTGCATCAGAAGACTTATGAGAAGAGACTTCAAGACCTAAATATGTACATTCTGGAGGAGAGGAGGGACAAGGGAGATATGATTCATACCTTTAAATACTTAAAGAGTATTAATGGACAAACAAACCTCTTCCAAAGATGGGGAAGCTGTAAAACTAGAGGGCATAACATGAAGCTGCAAGGGGGTAAACTGAAAGGCAATGTCAGGAAATATTTTTTCTTTTCTTTTTTTTATTATTTGTTTATGAAGTTTACAATAAATTGGAGAAGGTACTTAATAAAAACCTACTCAAGAAACAGGGCTACAACTTGAAAAACAAACATTTCACAAAAAAATGCTTATATCTCAGGTAATTTAAAAAAAAGCAAAAAAAATAAAGTGTTAACCCTCTCTAGTCCACCAAAAAAGAAGAGGGAGCATCTCAAGGAAAAAAATTAACATCAAAGCTTACAAGAAATAGACCATAATCGCAAATCCAGAAACACTAATTACATGAGCACTAAGAGGAAACAATGGAAGCTTCCAGTCGTCTGGCGTTAATAAAAGTAACCAATTGCGAGGGTTCGAAAAAACATAAGAAACTGAACAATATTTGATCAGACATTTACAAGGGTGCTTGAGAAAAATAACCCACCCAATTGCAAAACTCCAGGGCGCAGTAGTAGAAAGTCCCTACGATGCTTTTGAGTCTCCCTAGATAAATCAGGGTATATACGCACTGCCAACCCCCTAAGTTTTAATATCCACTCCTTATCCAATATTAAAGCAAACGTTACTAGAAGGGTTGAGGGCTCCTGAGACTCTAAGCCAGAATTTTCGATTAAATCTGTGACATTAAGGGAATCCCCCTGCACATTACCGTCCCCTAAATTTCCCACCATAGAAACATGCTTAGCCTTAGGAAGATAATAGACGCTAACCAAAGGTGGTATAAGATTAGGAGAAACCCCCAAAATATCAAGCAAATACTCTTTAAACATATCCCTAGGAGAAACAGACACCAATTTAGGGAAATTAACAACTCTAAGATTGTTACCACGAGAAATGTTTTCTAAGTGCTCCAGTTTTGAATGCACTATCAAAGTGTTTTTTTGAGAAGTTTCTGCATAGTCCTCCAAAACTTTAATTTTCTTCCGTTCTTCTTCCAACACCGTGGAAAGATTGGACACCCTCTCCTCCAAAACCGCAATTGTCCCAGAAATCAAATTTACTTTGGACGATACAGATGTAATCTGTGGAAGCAATACTTCACCAAGGGAGACAACTGAGTTCCATATCGATTCCAGAGTGAAAGTCGCAGGACGATGAATAACAAAAGTTCCGTCCGGGGTAGCAGTTAGCGCATTCTCCATCCGCTCAGCAGACTGCAATGTTTCCAAACGTATAGGAGAGGAAACTTCTCCTATGCGCAATCCTCCAACAGACGACAAAGATGGCAAACGATGGGAGGCTCCAATAGCCTCACTTACAGGCTCCTTCGGTGCACCTTTCCCTGGTCCTCAAGAGGTAATCCCCTCTCCCAATTCTCCTGGGGGGAAACCTCCAGGAAGCCTTCCGGCAACAGGCTACGTGAGGAACCTTCGACGCTGGGCTCACACCAGGGGAGAGAGATGACACCGAGGCCGAAACCGAGCTCTCCGACTTCGGCAAACCGACCAGCCGGTCTTCCCCACCTGCAACAACTGGATCCCGAGTAGCACGAACTACAAAAGCGTCCAATGGACCCGAAGCAGCAAGAGGCGTCGAGGTAAGCTGAGGCTGCGAGGGCGCCTGCCCAGCCTTCCCCTTACGCTTTCTCCCCATAGAAGCAATAACATGCTCACTCAGTAGCGACTACAATCGCCATCTTGGGATCACCACCTTTCAATGCATCAGTTTCTCAGGAAATACTTTTTCATTGAAAGGATGGTGGATGCTTGGAATACCCTCCAGATGGAAGTAGTGAGGGCAAACACAGTGACAGAATTCAAAATGGCATGGGACAGATACATTGGATCTCTTTATAGCAACAGGATAAAATCAAAATAAGCATAATTATCTCTTATATCTAAACAAATAGGGGCAACCTACACAGAGCGGTGAGTACACCATTAAAGAAAAGCATGGGGAGGGGTGACCTGCACCGTTCGACAAGTGCACTTACTCTTATCGCCTTTCTGGGCAGACTAAATGGACCATACTGGTCTTTATCTGCCGTCATATACTGTTACTATATAATCAATCCTAGATTCTAATTCAATACATTTAGTCACAGAGTCCATCGTGAAGTCTTGTAATTGAGCCAAAGTTCCCCTCAGCACCTCCTCTGTTTGAGATACCACTGACCATATATCTGTGAGAGATATCTCCCTGTCAGCGAGTTCATCAATCCGACTTCCAACACCTAACTGTAGCACCTTTGGTAACGAAGCTTTAGGTGGGACCATGGCAGGAAGAATACATGGGGGTTGAGAAGCAACTATAGATGAGGAGGCAGGAAAAACCTTTCCAGGGGAAACCTGCCTCCCCCCAGAAATCAGTCATATGGAAGGGGAGGGGAAAGAGTCATAAGAGCGTTAGTAAATTTTCTTCCACAGTGGGAGGCACCACATGCTTTTCTATGGGACACTTTACCTTGAAGGATTCAACCATAGGTGCAGATGGAATTCTCTTCTTTTGTTTTCCCATCCTCAGCAACACAGAACAACCTGCTCTCCCTTCTCAGTGCACCGAAGGGGCACCAAATGGGCATGTCCTGCCCCTTTGGTCGAGACCCTTCGGGCACGCACACACAGTGTCGCGCCCACATCCAGAGGTAAGGGACAGATATTTATAGCCCAGCAAAGACGTCAAATCATGTGCCCAAGGTGCTGCAGGTAGAGAAACAGCTGCTGTACTTAAGGGCCTTCACTACCCACAGTATTGCCTTTTAACTTTCAAAAGGGAGACTATGATAAAATGAGGAAAATAGTTTTGAAAAAAACTAAAAGGAGCAACTGCAAAGGTTAAATATTTCCATCAAGCATGGACATTGTTTAAAAATACTATCTTGGAAGCCCAGACCAGCTGTATTCCACACATTAAGAAAAGTGGAAGGAAAGACAAACTGCCAGCATGGTTTAAAGGTGAGGTCAGAGGGGCTGTTATAGTCAAAAAAGTATCTTTCAGGAAATGGAAAAAGGAGCCAAATGACGAAAACTGAAACAACATAAGCACTGATAAGGCATTGATAAGGCAGACAAAGGGAATTTGAAAAAAAGCTTGCCATGGAAGTAAAGACACATGGAGCCCAATTCTCGTATGGCCATCCAGATGACCCCAGGCAAGAGGTGCCTGATTCTGGACAATGGGAACAAAACATTCTTCCAGAATTGTGCCTGAGGATGGCTGGCATGCCCATGGACTGCCCACATTTTGGGCTGCTGGCCTCGACTCCCACCCACACTGCCTACTCTTGCTCTGCCACTGCCACTTTTCATTTTATCAGCGGCGGCAGCACCAGCAGTAGCGAAACAGATCTGACTTCCGATTTAAAACAAAAAAAAACTTTGAATCACTGGCCTGGTCCCTCCCTCTTCCTATGTGACCTAAATCAGAGAAGGGATGGAAGGATCATAACTGCATACAAGACTCGCCTGTTTTTTTTTTAAAACTGGAAGTCAGGTCTGTTTTGCTGCTGTTGCCTCTGAGAAGACAAAAAGAGCCCGATTCTATCAGGGGCCCGTCCGGGCAGGTCTGGACAGCCCCGAGCAAGATGGGCCCGTTAAGACCCGATTCTGTACTGTGGGAGCAAAATGTTCCCATGGCATACAGAATCAGGCCCGAGAATGACCTGCTGTGCCCCTACATGACTGTGTGGATGTCCTCCCTGCAGGAATCCCTGGCTCCCGCAAAACTGATCCTCTTCAACCACTCCGCCTGACCTATGGCTGAGCAGCTGGGCCTGGGTCAGGCGGCGGGGACCTACCAGCACCCTGCCCCAGCCCTGGGGGGGGGGGTCCGTCCCCAATTGCCTGGTTTGTGCTGCTCATTCCACCTTCAAAGTGTAATAAAACAGCACATTCTCCCTGACCCCGCAGGACGAAAGGGCCATGACCTGAATTGGCCCTGTACATCTTGCTGCCTCGGCCTTTGCCCGCTTCTTCCCCTCCCGGACCCTGCCCGCTCTCCCAGTTCTGCTGCTCTTGCTGTGTGGGAAGCATCGGAGGGGGAATAGGGGCAGGACGGCTTGCGGGACTGCACATCCCACTGGGACATGCTGCCGTGCAAGTCACAACTCAGAATCAGGCCCAAAGTGTCAGTAGGAGGGCAAGGGTGGGTAGTCAGCTAGCTATAAAGGCAGTGAGATGATGACAGAAGGGTTAGGCATGCCAGATGTGCAAGTTGCACAGAGCACAATTATGGCTCAGTACGGCCCTGCCTGGATTGGCCACTGTTGGAAACAAGGTAAGAACATAAGAACATAAGAACGTAAGATATGCCATACTGGGTCAGACCAAGGTCCATCAAGCCCAGTATCCTGTTCCCAACAGTGGCCAATCTAGGTCATACGTACCTAGCAGTTTCCCCAAAAGACACAGGTTCCGCAATGCTTGTACTGGGTCAAGCATTGATATCCTGGGTCCCTTCTTAATAATGGTTTATGGACCTTTCCTCCAGGAACTTGTCCAAACCTTTTTTAAAACCCAGTTACACTAACAGCCTTTACTACATCCTCCGGTAACAAATTCCAGAGTTTGATTACACGTTGAGTGAAAAAATATTTTCTTTTATTAGTCTTAAATAGTTTACCCTGTAGCTTCATTGCATGTCCCCTAGTCTTTCTATATTCTGATAACGTAAACAATCGATCTACGTTTACCCGTTCCACTCCGTTCATTAATTTATAGACTTCTATCATATCTCCCCTCAGCCGTCTCTTTTCCAGGTTAAAGAGCCCTAACCTTTTTAGCCTTTCTTCATAGGAGTATCCTTCCATCCCCTTTACCATTTTGGTGGCTCTTCTCTGAACCTTTTCTAATAACTCTATATCCTTTTTAAGATACGGCGACCAGAATTGCACACAATATTCAAGGTGCGGTCTCACCATGGAACGATATAGAGGCATTATAATATCTTTTGTTTTATTTTCCATTCCTTTCCTTATGATACCTAGCATTCTAGGTACTGGGCTTGATGGACCTTGGTCTGACCCAGTATGGCATATCTTATGTTCTTATGGCCAAACTACACATTTAAAACAATTTGTATTTCAAGCACTCACTATTTCAAAAATATGTTATAGTCTCTAATGTTGAATTTGAATTTGGATGATTCCCAATAAGAGATATAATCTGTTTATTGTAGAGTAAATTGCTGCGACTGCAATTACAATGGAGGCATTTTAGGACTATTCATAAGCCACTTTAATAGATGTGATTGTGGTTGAACAGCAAGTCTGGAGAAAATTGGTCTACCTTTTGGGAAACCTGAAAAGATCTTGTGATCTGGACTGGCCACTATTGGAAACAGGATACTGGGCTCGATGGATCTCTGGTCTGACCCATTATGGCACATCTTATATTCTTTAGATTTAATTAGTAAATTCTGATATTCATTACCTTTAATTTAAATTTCCAAATAGTACCTAAAATGTGTAGTGTGCAAGGGTATATACCACTATGTTGTAGCTCCCCAAGAGCTAGTGGGGGAGGGAATCTAGCAAAGAGCTGAGAGTTCCAGAAGCAGGACAAGGCAAATACAGGGCAATGCCTAGGGGCAGCCAGGAATCTCTTAAGGACTTATGTTGTAGAACCACCTTAAGGAGAATGCATTGAGACTGCCTGGCAAGAAGGATGTAGCCCTGACAGATGTCATAAAAAACAATGAGGGACAAAGCAGCAGAGAGCAGCTGCTTGGAAATCTCTGCCATTTCTTCTTATAGGAAGCCTTGGGACACACTATAAGGAAAACAAAAGCCTCCATAAACTGCCCAGTGTGGTAGGATGTCCCAGTGCGTTGCCTATGAAGATAAATGAGGGGAGCCTGGGATAGGTCCAGGTGAGAGAAAACCCCTTGCAAGTAATTAGGGAAACTGGAATTGGCTGAAGGTAAGCCAACATTGTTTCTTTGGCAGCATGTTGCAGGAAGGTGACCCTGGGAAAACCAGCTATGGTCTGTAAGCTGAGGATGGAAAGGGTTTAAAGGGTGTCTGTGTGGAAAGAAAGCACCTGGAATGACCAAATGTTGTAGGAGGCAGGGTCGCTTCAATCCTTTATTCGGCCTAGGGCAAACCTCTCTGGCAGTGGCCCCCCTCGTCCGTGACCCCCCTTCATCCACGCTCCCCCTCATGTGCTGCTACTGCCCCTCTCTAAGACATGCAGCAGTGTGCAACACATAAAAAAGGCACCACGGCACCAGCATTACCTTCTTTTCTGGGCCGCGGTGCCCTTTGTGCTTCCACTTCAGCCCCCTCCAATGAATCAGAGGGGGGTGGAAATGGAAGCATGTAGCGCCAGAAGAGAAGGTAATTCTAGCCCCGTGGTGTCTATTTTATGTGTTGCCCGCCACTACATGTCCCGGAAAGGGGCAGCAGTCGTGGCAATAGGAGCAGGAGCAGGGCCGCTGTTACCCATGAGCAGTGGGGCAGCTGGATCTCCGTTGTGCAGGGGCCCGGGGCAGCTGCCCCTTTTGCCCATAAGTTAAAGCCATCCTGGTAGGAAGATTTTACCTTCAAGTCGAGAGAGAGACCTGGGGAAATCAGTATCTGCAGTATATGAGGGTTTGTTTGTTTTTTTAATAAACTTGTTTTTATTGATTGTGGAATATGCATATAAGGCAACTCAACACTTTCCATATTATATACATTGACCACCATTGCACCACCCTTTGTATCCATCTCTCCCTCTCTCCCCTGTCGCGATCCCCACCTTCATTACAACAGTACATCCTATTCCTTTCTCCCACTTCTTCTCCAACTCCTTGGTAGTCCGTATCTTTCTCCCCCCCCCTACCCTCTCCCTCTCATCTACTACAAAATGTTGCCTGTCTTGAGACTCTCATCACAGTTCACCACTAAATATACACCAACTCCAAAGTCACATATTCAGGACTCGCAGTTAACACTCTGTCCAATCAAATGCATTCCAAAAACATATCGAAATCCCACGACTCCCACTGCCTTATACATATAACTTATAACTAATGCAACTCTTAACGTGCTCACAGTTGTTGCTCTTTCACTCCCCCTCTGATACTCCCTCCCCATCCTCCTGAGTTGTAGTCTCCTCCAGGCTCTTAATGTATGCGCCCCATATTCTCTTATATTGCCCCTCCCTCCCTCCCTTTTAGTCTATATGATATTTGATCAAATCTCAGAGCCTCCCCCACTTTACCCTTCCAGTCCTCCATCGTAGGGCCGGTGACTGACTTCCACCTCCATGCCACCACCACTCTGGCATCTTTTGTACTAACATGGTCCGTTTTGTCCCTCTCCCAGGCACCGCCAATAACGCCTCCACTGGGTCGTCAGCTACCTGCCCTCCCACTATCCTCCCCGTCTCCCTTCTGACTTGTTCCCAGTAGATTTTAATCACCGGACACCCCCACCATATAGGGAAGAAAGTGCCTCCTTCCCCACACCCTCGCCAGCATAAGGGGGTCTCCCTCCATTTTGCCTTATACTGACTCATCGGGGTGCTATAAGCTCTGTGCACTATTTGAAATTGTGTCATGTCGCCATGAAGTGACCAAAGTGTATTTATATATCCCTCTGTGAATATGCATCCATGTGTCTTCCCCAAGCACCTGCCCTTTCCACCGCTTCCACTCCTTCCTGTGGGCCCCCCCCCCCCTTCCTTTCTCTGTCCTCCATGCGGAATTTATTTAACTTTTCTAACAACCCCTTTGCCTTCCCCCCTTTATACAATACCCTCTCCAAATGCATGCTGGGCCTGGTTAGGTTTCGCATAACATCTGGAAGTGAGACATAATACCGGAGCTGGAAATACTGGAAGGCGGCTATCCACCTCCCAATATGACCCTCCACCTCCCAATACGACCCTACACCTCCCACATGCTCATCATTCCTCCTCTCCCTAACAAATCTCTGAATCAAGTCATTCCCGCTGCCATCAGGTCCTGCTGTAACTCACTAAATTCCCCAGCTGAGAATGGATATATATCAGTTAACTTCACCCATTCACTAAGCACACTCGGCATTGCCCCCCTTTTCTTTTCCCTCCTGACCACTAACCTCAATGCCTTAAGAAGCAGTTGCCTCTCCAAAGCCCCCTCCCCCTTCCACCCACTCAAAGATCGATTGTGGAGTCAATATCGCTTTCTCTATCTCCACCCATGAAGCTCCTTGTCCTTGGTAGTAGTGGTCTCTCAAAGCCCTGAGCACTGCTGCTCTATAGCACCATTTCAAGGAGGGGAACCTAATCCCCCCTTCCTTCCTGGATTTAACCAGCCTCCCAAATCCAACCTTGGCTTTCATGCCCTACCAATTTAAACAGGCTTATCTTCTCCAGATAATGGGCTACTTGATCCGGTGACCCTCTCCTTCCGTACTGTATAGCTGCTCATAGAACCTCCTAAACTCTTCGCAGATGTTCGTGTTCACGTTCATCCACTTCCCCCCGGGTTAGTTTCTTAAGCTGCCACGCTAACAACTTCCCGCCTTATTCCCACTTTCCATATAAGACCTCTTGGTAGCCCTTAACAGCCTTTCCACCCACTCCGTATCTAACCCATTAAGCTGAGTCCGTGCATTGCACAGTCGACGATACACCCTTTTCCCTCCCGTTGCACTGTGTTTAGCCTGAAGATCCTGTATCAGACTTAGCAGTCGGCTTTGTTCTTCCTCTTTCTCCCTTTTCTTTTTCACTCCCAGTTGTATTAAGATCCTCCTCATATAGGCTTTCCCTGTGTCCCAAATGGTAGCACCGCCCACGTCGCCCGTATCATTATTTAAGAGGTATTCTTTCCATGCTCCACAAACCTGCCTTTGGGTTTCTTCCTTACACAGAAGTTGCATGTTAGCCCTCCACCCATTGTATCTACCCTCTCCCCCACTTCTTGATGGTTGCCACTGACAGGCCACCATTCCATGGACAGAAATAGTAAGTGGATGGAACTGGCACTGCCCCATAACTCCCATTTGGTCCCTTCGCCCTAGAATGTAATCTAACCAGGAGTACGCCACTGTCTTTGATAGAAAGTAAGTAAAGCCCCGCAGCCTACCATGTACTTTGAGAATGCAGCTGTTAATGCATTCTTCAAAATTTTTGTTATCTGTAAACCACAATTGATCCCTGGAAATTGCGGTATAGGAATTGTTTCAAATAAATAAATAAATCAGATCCCACTCCCTCAAAAAACGTCTGAGCTCCCTCCCTTCCTTTCCATGAGCCCTCAGAAAAAAACTGAACTATCCTCCTTCCCTATCTCCCCCTATTATCCAATCCCCCCGAACCACTTTTGTAAACTCCCTTAACATCTGTCTATAAAAGCTTCCTTTTGGCCCATTGGGAGCATATACATTCAAAATTGCTATCTCTGCTTGATCCACTCGCCCTACGATCCACACCCCCCTGTCCTGTGTGTCTCCCCCCATCACTCCCAGAATAAATGGGACCCTCTTATGGACAAGAATAGCTACCCCCAGTTTCTTGGAGTAATATGTTGAACAGTACATCTGGGTGTACCCCGAACATCTCGGTTTCTCATGTTCCTCTCTAGTTAAGTGTGTTGCCTGTAGGAGAGCAAAATCGGTCTTCTCCCGCAAGTATATGTGTATTTGTCCAAGAGTGGTTTATAAGGAGTAGTGGAGCCATACAGTTTTCTCTTCCCAAGCAGGCAACGTTGCAGAGCCTTAGCTAGAACATATTTGCAAAGAAAAGCTGTACTGAAGCAGGATTTTACAGTGGCACAGGAGTAAGCTAGCACAGGCTTAAGAGTGCTGTGTTGCTGTTAAAATAAGAGGGGATTCAGGTTTCACCGAACTGAAAAAGGATCATGGGTTCAAGTCGCACTGGCTGTATCCCTGATAAGGAGTGTCAGAAGCAGAACATTACACATTTGCTGGAATAGAAAATGCAGAATCAAGATTCCAGGCAAAAGCTAAACTTTTGAATTTTACCATGGTCCTGGAATCTTACCATGGTACTGGAGTAGGCCAGCCCAAGCTTAAGTGGGGGCGTCTTCTTTCTACAGTGCGTATGGACCTTACTGAGGGCTGTTGGAAGCAAAATAACCTGAGTTTATTGGAACCATAAAAGCCAGAATCAAGACTAGTTTAATTAGCCTGACTGACTTTAAGACTGAAGGTTTATACTGGTGAAATATAGTTCCATGTTTGGTTATGGGGAGAAATAACTGGAGACCCAGAAGAGAACTGGAACTCGAAACCCCCATGAGCTGGTTAGCGCTCTGACAAAAAGAGTATAGCTCTTAAAGGGACCGGATATTATTTAGCGACAGGCTATGTGTTTATTATAATCTGCAGATGGCTGTTGATGCTTGCAAAGTCAACTTTACGTTTGCTTTCCTATTAAATCTTGACAAATAAACAGGCCAATGCAGAAACCCCGTGCTGGAGGCCAGTACTTAAAGCTCTAGCACAGGGTTTCACAGCACGAGTTTAACACTGACTTTTTGCGCTACAATGCAATATGCAAATTAACTGGTGCACAAAACGTCAGCATGAAACTGGAAGGCCAAGCCAAACACATGTGCACAGAATTTGGTGCAAGTTTGGCATGCTGTCCCGGACAAACAGGGTCATCCGAGGTGAAGTTTGATGCCTCAAATGATCCAGGTGCCATCCGTACAATGCCAAGAGACTGGTGCACCCTCCCCCCCTGGACTCCAACCCCCTGATGGTCTTGTGAACCCAATCCCCCCACCTCCTGAAACACATACACCTGATGACCTAGTTGCCTGAACCTCCCAGAGTACCTTATAAAATGGCAGTGCCTAGCCCCTGGGATGCATTGGCGATGTTAGGTTGCCATATAAGACAAAAAATGCCTTTTATTGCAGAGAGAACCCCCCTATGCTGTATCCTGGGACTGCTGACCCCATGTTGTGCACCCCAGGATGCAACACAGAGGGTCACTCTACCTTATAAGGCATTTTTTATCCTATATGGCAGCCTGACCCTGCCCAGTGCATCCCAGGATGCACCTCGCAGGGCCAGGTTCTGACATTTTGCAGTATGGCTGTGCATGGGTGGAGGCATGTGAGCAATGCCCCTCCTACAAGATTTAAGGTACTAGGGAGGGTTGTGCCCACTTGACCACAAGGTGTTTGTGTTTCAAGGGTGTGGAGATTTTATTTCTGTTGGGAGGGATCAATGTCTGGGGGAGCACTGGTCCCCCAACATTGTGCTAATGGCATAGAGGGCTTTCTCCAATGCCTGGATCATCTGAGGCAAAATGTCAAACTTCACCTCAGATTATTTTTTTGCTCCTGGATGGATCTTTACACCTGACCAAAGCTGGTGTGAAGATTCAGTGTTAAAAATAGTGTAAAAATACTGCACAGGTTTGGTACATCGGGAACATTTAAATATGCAGCGATTTGCATGCTCAGTTTGCTACAATTTAGCATGGTCATTTTTCTAGCACTAGCTTGCTTTGTGCATCTGAGAGCAAACCTAGCACGGGAAAAGCACTAGAAAAATGCCACGCTAAGGTTTTCTAACATCAGTCCAAAAGTGATTTATGTGCCTGGCAATGTTTGTGTGAAGCACTGCCTGATTTCTATGCTCGGAAAAGCTACCTATGGCATGTGGAAAATGGCATTATAGCTTGGAGGGCTACTCAATTGAATCTAATCCACAGCATCCCCTATCTGTGACAAATGTCATGTATTGCATTTGTGATAGGCACTGTGAAGCACTGCTCAGTTATTTGATTGCTGAGGATTATAATTTATTGATTTATTTTATATAAAAGTTTTCTATACCGCCTTTCACATAATCAAAGCAGTTTACAATAAACAATGAACCATTACAACATTTGTAAGTATCGACAGTGTAACATAATAGATAGACAGTGAGAGGAGGGTAACCAAAACAATTACAAGTGATTAATTTAGGAGAGAACATGCACTTTTATACAACATAATAAGGATTGTCAGAATAAACTTATATACAACATAATTATAATAGGACGTTAAATGTATATACAATGTCGTGTGATGCATGCATGAGGTGGTGTTAATGTGTGTTCTTCAACTGTCCTGGTCTAGGACTCTTTAACATGCAGCCTTTATTGATCAGTGATAAATTTGGAGGAATAGGTGGATGAGGGCTAGGTTGGATCGATCTTTTCATTTAAATTTAGATCACCAAAATCTCCAATGAATAAGTGGGTTTTGAGGGTTTTCCTGAATATAGACAAGTCTTAACGTTTCTGAAAGAGCATTCCATAAGTTGGGCACACAAAGAGAGAAGGCTCTATTACCTGTGCTGTAGTTTGTGTTGCTATAGTCTGAGGGTACACTTAGGGGTATGTTTACTAAACGGTGCACAAGTGCGCGGCGCACAATAGCGTGCGCTAAGGTACCTTAGCGCACGCTAATGATGCATTTTTGTGCCCCGAAAACGTGCGTGCCGCAATAACAGGCCCGCTCATGTGCGCGGCGCGCAAATGAGCGATAGAGGCGTGGAAAGGCTCCCGGAGGGCGGAGAAAGGCTCCCCAGGGGCGGAGAGACGGGGTCAATGGGTGGAGAGTGGGAGGGGAGAGGCTCCCCGCACAGGAGCGGGGCTTAAATTCGAGTAAAAAAATACCACGAGTGAAAACCTCGCGGTAGAGCCGATTTAAAGGGAAGAGAAACCATTTCTGTCAGCAATGAACAGCAAAACCAGGGAAACCTTTCATTAATAGCTTACACACTGTTTCTATGTATCATAGTTCTTATGTAATACCTAATGTTTAATGTAATGCAATATTGCACTGTTCTGCTGTATTGTTGTTTTAAGTTCCTTGTAAACCGCCCTTGATCTCTGGAAGGGGCGGTATAGAAAAGCACATAAATAAATAAATAAATAAATAAACCTACAAAACGTGAGCAGTGTGATACATGTGCACGGAACAAAAAGGCAAATAAACATTAAAAATGACCCCAACAAAATATAATAAAATTATAATCTAGCTGGGCAATAGTGATAGTAATGGGAAAGATCAAAAAACACTCCAAAGAAAGCCCCAAAAAATAAATATGAATTTTAGAAGGGTCTACGCTCCATCCCCATACAAGGTGAATGATCCCACAGTGAAATAGCACTGATCAGGGTTTCCCTCTCCATTGGACAGGTTACCTATGGCATGCACATTTCCACAACAGCAGGGCGGGCAGGTCGGAATGGGCAATTGGACAGATGCTGGGAAAGGGGATACAGAGAGCTGCAGGCGGCACATGCTGTGGTGCAGCTGGGTCACAGTGCGGACTAGGCAGATGCCTAGATGGCACTTAGGAATGCTGAAACTGAACAGCAGCCAGACAGCAACTGATGAGGGCCCAACATGGGCACAAGAGTGTTTATCACAGTGTCACAGGGGATAGTACCCAGCAGGTACCCCCAAGGGCACGGAACATTGGCAGGCGGTGATTGGGGGACGTGCGCACAGATATGCAGGCACCCCTACCCCAGAACCTGCACCATAGGCAGCCGCCTACCCGCACACAGGATGGCCTGAGACTGCGTACCACCAGCACCACCAGCAGAAGGGCATGTCAGCATGGTGGCACAGGGGTACTGGAGGTGGAGGGGGGCAGTGGCAGCTGCCCAGAGCAGACCATGGCCTAGCCCTGTGTAGGTGGGTGCAATGCACTGCAACAGACAGGCCCTGCCGGACAAACAGTCATGGTATCATCAGGGAATGCACTGTCTCTGTGGCAACACGGTGGTGCAGTGCACACAACCAGTGTGTTTGGAGACAGAAAGTCACAGGTTCAAAGCCCAGCTGGGGCTCCTGCCAACCCAGTCCCCTTATTTTACCCATGAAGAAAACATGGTAGTAAAGACTGAACCATTATTGCTGAGAACATAAGCATGGGTCAAAAACCTCTATTTTACCCTACACAGCACAAACACCATAGAAATGTGCATTACCTATGGCAGAATCCCCCAAATGCAGTCCTGGAGGGCCACAAATCCATCAGGGTTTATGCTGTCTCCAATCTAAGGATGGAGCGGTACTGGTGGTGGAGGTGGCAGCGGCTGGTGCCCACAGCAGACCATGGCCTAGTCCTGTCCAGGTGGTTGCCATGTACTGCAACAAACAGGCCCTGTCGGATGTACAGTCATGGACTCCCCAGGGAATGCATCATATCTGTGGCAGCACGGTAGTGCAGTGCACACAGACAGTGTATGCAAGAACAGAAGGTCACAGATTCAAAGCCCAGCTGGGGCTCCTGCCAATCCAGTCCACATATTTTTCCCACAACTAAACCGTGATAGTAAGGACAAACCTTTATTGCTGAGAACATACGCGTGGTTAATACACCTATATTTTACCCCACCGAGCACAGACACCATAAACAGGCACATTACCTAGAGCAGAGTCTCCCAAATGCAGTCCTGGAGGGCCCCACACCATTCTGGTTCCATGCTGCCTCTAATAAAGATGCCTGTGCTGCATATCTATGCACCACCCCCATGGTATGCAGATGTAGCTCATGCATATTCATGAGGGACAGCATGAAAACCCGAACAGTGTTTGCCACACCAGGACTGGAGTTGGGAACCTCTGCCGTAAAGCAGCAGCCAACAGGGACAGACACACCCACACCCACACCCACACCCACAGGCCCCATTGGCCAATGCCTCCTGGAGAGGCAGGACATTGGGCCCTGCGTGCATCTCCCAATACTAGCACTTGCATACCTTAGCAATGCCACCCTACACCTGGGTATACGATACACAGCAATCAAAC
The DNA here is from genome assembly GCA_033557465.1 of Ichthyophis bannanicus. Taxonomy (NCBI): domain Eukaryota; kingdom Metazoa; phylum Chordata; class Amphibia; order Gymnophiona; family Ichthyophiidae; genus Ichthyophis; species Ichthyophis bannanicus. The sequence goes on from CM066032.1 coordinate 1,082,338,614, forward strand.
GTTTGCTATGAGTACTGGCAGATAGAAATTCCTACGTTAAGCACAGTTTGATGATTGAGCTCCATCATAACACTCTTTCTGATGTCTGCGGTGTGTGCTTCAGGTCTGGTCTCTGACAGTGTTTACCACCCTGGGGAGTGACCCCCAACAGTATTGCGTACCATATCCATGCCTGTACTGTGCCCAAGACTGGTGTGGTGGGCAGGGCTGCTAAACTCCTCTATAGTAGCACAATGCTGACATAGGTGTGGGAGTGTGTGTCTGTCTATATCAGTGGTTCTGAACCAGTCCTCCTTGAACCCCTAGGCCAGTCGGGTGTTCAGGATAGCCCTAATGAATATGCATGAGATATATATACATTAGAGATATCCTGCCAACCTGACTGGTTCGTGGCTCTCTAGGGTTGGATTTGGAGACCCCTGCCTTACACCTGTCATTTAAGATTGTGAGTGGGCAAGGTGCAGATCACCAAGACATCTAAAAGGTTAGATAGAATATGTCACATGCCTCTTTGCTTCTCACCACCACCAAAATATTGTCTATTAGACAACCTTTTGGTGGTGGTGAGAATTGAGGAGGCATGTGGCACATTCTATCTACCCTTTTGATGTCTAGGACATCTGCACCTTGCCCACTCACAATCTTAAATGACAGAGGTGTAAGGCAGGGGTCTCCAAATCCAGCCCTAGAGGGCCACAAACCAGTCAGGTTGGCAGGATATCTCTAATGCATATATATCTCATGCATATTCATTAGGGCTATCCTGAACACCCGACTGGCCTAGGGGTTCAAGGAGGACTGGTTCAGAACCACTGGTCTATACAGTGTGTGGTGGCTACAAACACCTTCCACAGCCCACACTGCCAGCACTGTTGCCAGTATTGGCCTGCCAATGTGCATAATGAGGAGCAAGGTACCATGGGTATAGCCCAGACAGGGTGGCCTGGCCAGGATGCATCTGCACAGGGCATAGGGCACTGGCTGGGATATTTTAGTGCCCGGCCCCCACCTACACAGACAGGGTGACCTCAGTATGTCCTGCTGGGAGATCGCTCTCACCCTGACTGTGCAGTGACGACAGCATGGCTAGGCACACCCATAGTGCTATATAGCATTTTGCTCATGTGATATTTATGGGGGGTTTTTTGGTGCCCAGTCACTGATTTATCTGCTTGTTGTGTATGCATTTCCACCAGGAACATGCACTATGGACTAGCTAGCAGACTGTTTGCAGCTGGTATGTGTCTTGATGGAGTGCTTTGCAGGGTGCAGTGGCTGAAGGCTTGCTGCAGGAGAATATCAGATAGTGGTGGGGTGCAGCTTAGCATATCCAGGCCTAATGTCTGTCTACTATTGTGTTATGGATGTGTACAGAGCTGCATTGACTGCCCTGTAGGGTGTCTGTTCCACAGCAAGACTGGGGTTGATGGTCCCCTCTACTGCCACCATTGCAGGGAAGTAGAATGTGGATCTGTTGATGGGAGACCCTGTTTACCACCCTCAGCCCTGCGGGCGGAGAGAGGGTGGTGGTGGGGGTACATGATCCTCCTGGGGATCCATAGGGGCTACACCTGACTGAGACAGACAGAGATATCTAAGGTGTTTCTGCAGAAACTACCTATCTCACACTTTAACACTGCTTTAGATCTCCAGCATAGCCTATTTCTGCATGGAAGGTGCTGTGGACCTGGTGCTGGGCGCCTCACCGCACCCTCAGGGTGAGCACAGTACCCGCACAATGTGACGGTGTGTAGCTACTCTGTGCCAGTAAAACACACGGTCAGTACCCCCTACCAGGCCGAGGTGCTGTGGGGGGGTGGACATGATCAGTTCCCCCTACCAGGCCGAGGTGCTGTGAGGGTGCATACCCCATCTTGTGTTTATCTGTGGACAGCTGATTTGTGACCACAGCAGACTGTCTGTGTGGTGACATGCACTCCCTCTGCAGCCAGCCAGGTGCCTGCTAGCAGCTATAGAGCTGTAGCCCAATGGTTACTTCACTGCTTGTAGAGCCAGAGGTCATGGGTTCAAACCCACAGTGGGTTTATTTGATAGGGCTGTACAAATCATTGTTTAGTTTTAATGTACATTATTGCTGCCAGCAAAAACACCCTCAGCGTACTGTACCCATAAGGTGCCTCAGAGGGTGCTTTATAGGGCGCCCTATAGGGCACCTTATGGTTACCGTCCATATAAGGTGCACTATACGTTATCCTGTGGAGCAACTTATAGGGTGCCCTATATGGGACATTTTAGGGTGCCGTGGCAGACAGTGCACTTTATAATGTGCCCTATGGAGTGCCTTATAGGGTGCCTTATGTGGCACCTTCAATTACGGCACGTGAGGGCGTGTTTGATGGCAGCAATTAAGAAAATACAAATAAAGTGCTGCAGGAAACAATACGTACATTGCAAAGCTGATGCCTCAAAGAGCAAGAGACGGGTCGTCAAGGATGATAAAACGCTGTTTATTAAACCAAACCCCGACGCATTTCGGCGTGACCGCCTTCTTCAGGGGGTATGCAGCTAAAAACATATAAAACAGTAAAATAACATAAACAAACAATTATACAATAATTAATTGAACAAAAAAGCCCCAGAGGAGGATAAAACTATAAGTAATACAGATTGAATAAAAAGCACTAAAAAGCTTTTAGAGACTATACACTTGTTTAAAAAGTGAGGGACAGGCACAGGAACAAAATGAGACCATATGAAAAATGCCTCAGCCAGCCTTACGTATTAGGCACACTGGGGAGCAAACTCATGACCCCTGTATCAACAGTCAGTGCCTTAACCATTGTGCTACACTGCTGCTCCTCCTTGCATGTCAGCACACCTACTTCAGATTTCCATGCGTTTAAATGCACAGTGCTGCCATCAAACACAGTGCTATGACCTTGCTGTGCCTCATAGGGCACCCTATATGGCGCCCTATAGGCTGCCCTTTCAGCAACATTGTAGGGTGACGTGGCAGACACTGCATTTTAAAATGTGCCCTCTGGGATACCATATGAGGCGCCTTATGCAGCACCTTATGTTACAATACTTTGAGGGTGTGTTTGCTGCCAGCACTAATTAAAATAAAAATAATAGGCACCCCACAGCACTATTACCTACAACAGGTAATGCCTCAGCCAGCCTTCTTCTTTAGGCACAGTGGGGGATTGAACCCATGACTCCTGTGTCATTGGTCAGTGTTGCAACCATTGTGCTTCACTGCTGCTCCTCCTTGCATGTCAGCGCACCTATGTATGATTTTCATTCCTTAAACTGCACAGTGCTGCCATCAAAAACAGTGCTGTGACCTTGCGGTAACTCATACGGCACCCTCTAAAGCGCCCTATAAGCAACATTCTAGGGTGCCTTGGCGGACAGTGCACTTTAAAATGTGCCTTATGGGGCGCCTTATGTTAACACGCTTTGAGAGTGCGTTTGCTAGTAGAGATAATTAAAATAAAAATAAAATGCCTCCTAAAGCAATCTTCCCCATAATAGGTAATGCCTCAGCCAGCTTTCTTCATTGGGCACACTGGGGGATTGAAGCCATGATCCCTGCACCATTGGTCAGTGTTTTAACCATTGTACTGTGGCTCTGTTTCTGTGCTAGCACATCAGCGCACCACCTTATGCCGCCCAATATTAAAATGCTTCCTAAAACAATATTAACTCTAACAGGTAATGCCTTACCCAGCCTTGTTCATTGGGCACTGTGGTGGATTGAACCCCTGATCCCTGCACCATTGGTCAGTGTCTTAACCATTGTACTGTGGTTCTGCTCCTGTGCTTGCACATCAGCGCGCCACTTATGCTTCCCGCGCAGCTTTCTCATGTGCTAATGTGCGGGGCGCACTTGAGCACAGCGCACATTAGCGCATGATTAATCCCGGTTTTGCTTTTTTCAGCCTGAAACGCCCACTCCTTATATGGCATCCGCACACTAGCGCGGCCCGCACATTACCGAGGGTTTAGTAAACATACCCCTTAGTGTGTTTTGAGTACATATTCTTCTAATTCTGTCACTTGGATTTATTTTTATAAGTTTGGATAAATGTGGAGTGATATGTTTCTCAGTAGTTTGAATATGATCAAGAGTAATTTATATTTAATTCTGCTCTGGAGTGGCAGCCAGTGAAGATTGTATACTATTGGGGTTAATTGGTTGGATAGTTGTGCTTTCTGGGTTACGCGAGTTGCTATGTGTTGAGTCATCAGGAGGCTATGTAATGTTTGTTTGGGAAGCCCCTGGAATATGCTATTGCAATAATCTACGTATGAGAGAAGATCATCACTTGAACTACTGTTCTGAAATCAAACTGTGAAAGTAGGGGTCTCAACTGTTTTATCATTCTTAGTTCCTTGTAAATTGCTCTAGCAGTTAATTTTATGTGAGATGTGAAGCTAAGTGTCTGGTCAATGGTGATTCCTAGGTACTTAACTTTGTTCTTCACTTCTAAAATGACCTCTTTGACATCAAGGTTAGGGGATGGATTGAAGTCCTGTTGTCTGGTAACAAATAGGACCTCAATTTTATTGTAGTTAATCTTCAGGCTATGTGATATATCACTGAAGCATGATATAATGCGATCAAAGTTCTGATTTGTTATATCAAAAAGCATGTACAACATTATATCATTGGCATATATGGCAAATTCAATTTTATATTTTCATATACAGTGGCATAAAGGTTGTAAATAAATATTAAATAGTAATGTGGAAAGAGCTAAATCTTGGGGTAATCCTTGTTGTTGGCTATATATTGTGGAGGTTTTTTGGTCAATTCTAACCTGTTGGGAGTGGTTGGTTAAGTAGGACTGGAACCAAGAGAGCGTTATTCCATATATACCAATTTGCTTAAGACTCTCCAGAAGGATGTGATGATTAATGGAATCAAATGCAGAGGCAATATCTAAGAAAATAAAGTTAAATTATCTATCCTCTCTATCCAATTGTTGAAGAGAGCTGATAACAGAGGTTCAACACCGTGGAATGGTCTGAACCCATATTATTGATCACCTAAAGGGGTATATAATTTGATGTTATCTTGGAGAGGTTTATGTACTATTTTCTCAATGATTTTATCTAAGAATGGCAGACTGGAAATAGGCCTATATGAAATAGGGCAGAGGTTCCCAACTCCAGTCCTGGAGGGCCAAACACCATTCAGGTTTTCAGGCTGTCCCTAATGAATATGCATGAGGGTTACATTTGAATACAATGGGGCAGTGCATGCAAATTCATCTCATGCATATTTATTAGGGACAGCCTGAAAACCTGAATAGTGTTTGGCCCTCCAGGACTGGAGTTGGGAACCTCTGACATAGGGCATGATTTATCAAGAGGCTTGTGTTTCAAGATAGGGCAGATTATCACTTGTTTTAGATCTTTGGGCATGTGACCTTGAGAAAGTGACATGTTAACAGTGTTAAGTAGGATTGATGCAAATTTGGTGTAAATTACCTTCATCCAGCTAACCAGGCAAGGGTCAAGACTGGAAGTTGTGGTATCGATATTTGATCTAATCCTTTGTAAATAGTTAAGGGAAACTTTATCGAAGTTTGACCATATCTTTGGGTATGTCAAGTTTGGAAGCGGAGATAGAGTTAAGTAGTCATTTGATGGCTTAAGTTTGTTTTCATAGTAATCCGCTAAGGTTTGGGGGTTTATATTTTGGTTAGTTGAGCAGTCATTTTGAGTATGTGTGAGGGATTTAACAATTTCAAATAATTCTCTTGATCGGTTCAGCGAATTAAGCAAGATTTTTGTATGGAATTCTCTCTTTTTTTGTTGATTTTGTCATGGTATTGTGTAAGTGTATCCATATATATTAGTTTGTCTTCGGGGGATTTGGACGCTCTCCACATATGTTCTATTTTCCTTAATTTGTTTTTTAAATTTCTTATTTCTTGATAGTACAATTGTTTTGATTTATTTTTTTCATCCTTGTTAGTACTGTGGGCTGGTCTAATGGCAGCCTTAGAGATGGCAGAGTTCCAGGTCGATAGGAGGTCATTTAAATCTCTGATATCAGGATTGATATTCGGGAGGGTCACATTTATAAATGTATCTTTATACAGCTCCTAGATTAGGTGCAATGGTTGGTTCCTGAATAGGGGATATGATTACTAGTTTGGTATGATAAAGAGAAATTTATTAGATGGTGATCTGACCAAGAAACAGGTAATATTTGTGGTTTGGTGGATTTAGAGTCATCATAGATTATGCTAAGTAGGAATATTAAATCAAGGATATTCCCTTTTATGTGTGTAGGGGCAGTTATTATCTGACGATATGACATGTCTGAGTGCTTTGCTGTGCTAATAGATTAAAGTCACTTAGTAAGATGAATGGTTTTTTTTCTGAGGAGGAACATACTGTTTCAATAGTAATGGTGAGACTATTTAGGGTCAAGTGAAGGTGGTCTGTATATTAGGAAAAATATAATATGTCCATTGACTCGGTATTATTGGATATTGTAAGGGAGGTATTGTGGTCCTTCTTTTTATAATAATAAATACTTCACCACCATGTTTGTTTGACCTAGGAGAATGATAAACATCATAGTTAGATGGCTGCAGTTGGTTGACTAAGACCTTATCTATATCAGAAAGCCAAGATTCAGTAATGAACATGATATCTGGGTCGTGTCGTTGATATGGTCTAAAATGACTGGTATTTTATTCCATACAGATCTGGCATTAACTAACGAGCACTTCAATGTTTATTTTATTTATTTATTTACATTCTCTTATATACCATGCTATTCTGCATCAGTGCGGTTCATACTGAACAAACATTGAACAGGTCATTATAACTTGGAGATAACTATTTTACAGGGAACATGGGCTATGGAGGGTTAAGTGGCTTGCCCAAGACCACAAGGAGCACCTGTGGGACTAGAAACCCCAGTCCTTCCGGCCCAAGGTTGCTGTCCTCTAGTGGGATTTGAACCCCCTGACCTTAAGTACCTTGCCCAAGTTGCCCCAACCACTAGGCCACTCCTCCACTCCTTGTGATATCAATAGGATTATCTTTGTGGATAGAGTGATTATAGTGGCTTGTTCAGGTGATGTATATGAGCCTTTGATTATTGTGTCGAGACCTCAGTGTCTCTGTGAAAGATAAGGTAAGGATTCTGCCAACATTGGTGATGAATTATGGGTATATTTTGGAACTGATTCTTGGAGGGTGAGAGAGAAAAAAACATGAGATCAGAAGCAGGATATGCAAAAAATGCAGTAGAGACGACTTATAAACTTATGGATCTCCACTGTTGTTTACTGTAATAGGTAACAGCTGTAATTGTTATGCAGGTCTTGAAGGAATAAATGTTAAATGAGGGATATTAGACTGGTCCCAACTAATAGCTACACTATGGGCCACTACAGAGGAGGCTTTGGAGAGGTCTGCAAGCTGTGTGTCTGAGACTCACTTCAGATATAAGATGGCTGTAAGGCTGTTTGCTAAAAGGCAGAGACTATATATATAATAAGGAAAATATAAAGACACATACTTTGTTAACACTGTTTAGATGGGGTAGTTGTGGCAAGGTAGTTTTTAGGGGTGGGGAGTTGGCATGGTGATGGGAGAGTTGTAAGGGATATTTTTTAGGAATTGGACAACTTGTGGTGTGGTAGGGCAATTATGAGAGGGGTGGGGTAATTTGAAAGGTGGTGGGGCAGTTATGGGAAGTTGTTTATTGTGGTAGGGCAGTTTGTAGTGTGGCGGGACAATTGTGAAGGTTGCTTGGGCTTTCCATTCAGTTTTTGTATGTTTCTCTTTTTAATTTGTAATCCCTTATTCTGTATTTGGTGAAGCTCTGGCTGTGTTCTGTGTATGAGGTGTTCTGGTAGTTTCTGGGTGGGGATCTCAAACAGTCGAACTTGTTCTATTTTTCCAATAGGATGTGCTATTCAAGGTCCTGGTGTAATTTTACAATGCTGCCTCTCCCTAAATAGGGTTGTTCCTGTCTGAGTCTTAGGACTTGGTGCTGTTATGCAGAGGCGGCTCAAGGCAATCTGCTGCCTAAGGCGAAGAATGAAATGGCACCCGCCCCCTTAGAGGGAGGCGGGGCTTTTTCAGAACTCCAATCAGGGACTGAACCAAACCAAAAAGCCAATTAGATTATATGGAGGGAATGCAAGATGTTTGCACACAGGGCCGTACCAAGCTGCAATCGCACCCTGTGCGACTTGCAGCTTGGGTGCGTGCCCCCTCCTCCCCCCCATACCTCCGTTCAGTGCTGCCTGCTCTTTCCCTGTTGCTGCCACCCTCTGTTTTTTTCATGGCGGCACTGGCAACAGGGAAAGAGCAGGCAGCACTTGAAGGAGGTATGGGGAGGAGGAGGGGTGCATGCCCCCGACCTGAAAGGCACCGGCACTTTAATAAGATCTGTCTCTCCCTGCTCTGACATCGCGTCGGAGGAGGGAGGGACCAGACCTGCTAAAAGTACTGCAAAAAGGCTTGGGAGGCACATTTCGGCTGCCTGCTATTGTCCTGCCAGCGGCAGCAGGGCAACAGCAGACAGCCGAAATGCGCCCCTCAAGCCTTTGCGCCCTGTGCGGCTGCACCGCTTGTGCAGGGCTAGGTACGGTCCTGTTTGCACACCAAGGAACTAAAAGAGAGCAAGAATCAACAGCACAGTTTATAAAACTAAATTATAACTCATTTTTATTTTGTTGTTATAAACTGCGTTATGGTTCTTGCTTTTTCTTTTTCAACATATATTTTGCATCTACAGTGGTTGCAGAGCAGAACCAGGACATTCACCCACAGAACTCAATATTTTGAAAAAAAATCTGATTCTGATCATCTCACTAACAACAACAACCACTATTCTCCAATACCAGGCTTATTGTGAACTAATACAAAACCCTACAACAAAGAGCAAATCTACCATACCATACCATATCAGCACAAACTTCCAAAACTCACATAAGGAGCCCATCCAAAAAAAGCATCACTGTAAATACTACATTGGGCCCTGGAACATCCATACACCTATCTGAAAAGATGAACAAGTCACATTACTACAGTATAGTATAGATCTTTATATACAAACTGCATGTTAACAGAACACCTGACCTCAGTCACACACTCACAACATCGACCCTCACCAAGTACAGAATAAGTAACCACAATCTAAAGTAAAAATAAAAATATGTAGACAAAATTTAAACTGAAACCCCAAGAAGCCAGAGTCCACATGCAGTGCAACATCAGATAAATAAGAGATGAAGTTCCCCAATGCTGTGTAAAATATAAATACAGCACAAAGTCCAATCACTAAAATGAAATAAAATTATTTTTTCTACCTTTGTTGTCGGACCATTTTATTCTCTGATCATGCTGGGTCCGATTTGAGGCTTCTGCTTTCCTGTCTTCTCTTAGCTCTCTTTCTGTGGTCTATGGTCCATCTGCCATTTCTCATCTCTTCTTTTGTTTTCTTCACTTCTTTCCATCAACCTATTTCCAGTCCCCGTAACCCTTCCCAGTATCAGCCCCTTCCCAGTCCTCCCTCCTGGTACCTTCCAATGTCAACTTGCATTCCCATGACTGCCACTGGTGTCCATTCCCTTCCAGTCCCCCTCCTTCCCCACTGTCCAACTCCTTCTAGTCCAAATACCATGGCAGACCCTCTCAGCATCTATTCCCTTCCAATCCCATTCTCCCATCCCCTCGCATCAGCCCATTTGTAGCCCTAGCCCCCAGTTTTCTTCCAAGGCCAGCAGCTCTATCCTCCCCTCCCCACCATCAGCCCATTTCCAGTTGAAGCCCACCCAATCAGCTCACTTCCAGTGCTAGTCCCCCCTCAACCCCATTACCAGTGCTAGCCTCCCCTAATCAGCCCATTACCAGTCCTAGCCTCCCTGATCAGCTCATTTCCAATGCTAGCCCCCCTCAATCCATTACCAGTCCTATCCCCCTCAGTCCACTACCAGTCCTACCCCACCACTTCAGCCTAGCCTCCCCTAATCAGCTCATTTCCAGTGCTAGTCCCACCTCAGCCCATTACCAGTGCTAGCCTCCCCTAATCAGCCCATTACTAGTCCTACCCCCATCAGTCCATTACCAGTCTTAGCCTCCACTAATCAGCCCATTTCCAGTCCTAACCTCCCCGATCAGCTCATTTCCAATGCTAGCCCCCCATCAATCCATTACCAGTCCTACATCCCCATCAGCCCATTACCAGTGCTAGCCCCCCTAATCAGCCCATTACCAGTCCCAACACCCCCTTGATCAGTCCATTCCCAGTCCTAGCCTTCCCTAATCAACCCATTACAAGACCTAGCCCTCCCCGATCTGCCCATTACCAGTGCTAGCCCCCCATCAGCCCATTACCTGTCCTAGCCTCCACTAATCAGCCCATTTCCAGTCCTAGCCTCCCCGATCAGCTCATTTCCAATGCTAGCCCCCCTTAGTCCTTTACCAGTCCTATCTCCTTCAGTCCATTACCAATCCTGCCCCCCTCCTTCAGCCCATTACCAGTCCTAGCCTCCCCTAATCAGCTCATTTCCAGTGCTAGCCCCTCCCCCTCAGCCCATTACCAGTGCTAGCCTCCCCTAATCAGCCCATTACTAGTCCTACCCCCCCCATCAGTCCATTACCAGTCCTAGCCTCCTCTAATCAGCCCATTTCCAGTCCTAACCTCCCCAATCAGCTCATTTCCAATGCTACCCCATCAGTCCATTACCAGTCCAACCCCCTCCTCATCAGCCCATTACCAATCCTATCCTTCCCTAATCAGCTCATTTCCATAGCTAGTCCCCCCTCAGTCCATTACCAGTGCTAGTCCTCCTAAACAGCCCATTACTAGTCCCAACCCCCCCCCCTTGATCAGTCCATTCCCAATCCTAGCCTTCCCTAATCAACCCATTACCAGATGTAGCCCACCCCCGATCTGCCCATTACCAGTGCTAGCCCCCCCCCCCCCATCATAAGAACATAAGATATGCCATACTGGGTCAGACCAAGGTCCATCAAGCCCAGCATCCTGTTTCCAACAGTGGCCAATCTAGGTCATACGTACCTAGCAGTTTTCCCAAAAGACACAGGTTCCACAATGCTTGTACTGGGTCAAGCATTGATATCCTGGGTCCTTTCTTAATAATGGTTTATGGACCTTTCCTCCAGGAACTTGTCCAAACCTTTTTTAAACCCAGCTACACTAACAGCCTTTACTACATCCTCCGGTAACAAATTCCAGAGTTTGATTACACATTGAGTGAAAAAATATTTTCTTTTATTAGTCTTAAATAGTTTACCCTGTAGCTTCATTGCATGTCCCCTAGTCTTTCTATATTCTGATAATGTAAACAATTGATCTACGTTTACCCGTTCCACTCCGTTCATTAATTTATAGACTTCTATCATATCTCCCCTCAGCCGTCTCTTTTCCAGGTTAAAGAGCCCTAACCTTTTTAGCCTTTCTTCATAGGAATATCCTTCCATCCCCTTTACCATTTTGGTGGCTCTTCTCTGAACCTTTTCTAATAACACTATATCCTTTTTAAGATACGGCGACCAGAATTGCACACAATATTCAAGGTGCGGTCTCACCATGGAACGATATAGAGGCATTATAATATCTTTTGTTTTATTTTCCATTCCTTTCCTTATCATACCTAGCATTCTATTTGCTCTCTTGGCTGCCGCTGCACACTGGGCCGAGGGTTTTAACATGGTATCCACAATGACGCCTAAATCTTTTTCCTGGGTGGTGTTTCCTAATGCGGAACCTTGCATCGTGTAACCATAGTTTGGGTTGTTCTTCCCTAGGTGCATAACTTTGCACTTGTCCACATTAAATTTCATCTGCCATTTTGATGCCCAGTCTTCCAATTTATCAAGATCCTCTTGCAATTTTCCACAATCCTCTTGGGTTTTAACAACTTTAAATAGTTTTGTGTCATCTGCAAATTTGATAAACTCACTCATTATTCCCTTTTCTAGTTCATTTATAAATATGTCAAAAAGCAGCGGACCTAGCACAGATCCCTGGGGTACTCCACTATTCACCTTTCTCCATTGGGAAAATTGGCCATTTAGCCCTACCCTCTGCTTTCTATCTTTTTGACCAGCTCCTGATCCACTATAGTACACTGCCTCCTATCCCATGACTCTTTAGTTTTGCTAAAAGTCTCTGATGAGGGACTTTGTCAAAGGCTTTCTGAAAGTCCAGATACACTATATCAACCGACTCACCTTTGTCCACCTGTTTATTCACACCCTCAAAAAAACATAACAGATTAGTAAGACAAGATCATCCTTGTCTAAAGCCATGCTGGCTGTCTCCGATTAGGCCATGACTTGGCGTTACATTGGCGATCCTCCAATCTTCAGGTATTAGAGATGATTTTAATGAAAATTCCATCAGCCCATTATAATCCTAACCCGCACTGTTTCCCCCTCTGTCCAGCATTTATCCCCTTTCTGTCCAGTATGTCCCTTTGTCTCTCCCCTTTGTCTAGTACTTGTCCCCTGTCTCCCCCTTTGTCCCCCATCTCTCACCTTTGTCTCTCCATGTCCTCCTCCTGTCCCCACTCTCTCCACCTGCACCTCTCATCCGGCTGTGGTGGGGGCACACTGGCTGTTTTAATTTTCGATTTTGCCGCCTCTGCCCTGCCTCTGCCTTGCCGCTGCATTTTTTTCCTCAAGAATGCTTGCAGCAAAAAAAAAAAAGCATCAGGAAGGCAGAGGCAGCAAAATCTAAAATGAAAATAACCGGAGTGCCGCCACTGCACAAATTAGCCTGATCGCTTGCAGCGATCAGGCTAATTTGTTCGATGCCAGTTGTTCCTGCTGGATGAGAGGGAACCCTTGTCAGTTCCCTTCCAGCCCCCTCCCTCCCCCATGTTAGCCCCCCTGCCTCCCTCCCTTCCTCCCTCCATCCGTACATCTATATCAGCTCCCCTCCTCCCTCCCTCCATCCATACATCAATGTCAGCCCTCCCTCCCTCCATACATCCATGTCAGCACCCCCTCCCTCCCTCCCTCCATACATCCATGTCGGCCCCCCTCTCCATCCATACATCCATGTCAGCCACCCTCCCTTCCTCCCTCCCTCCATCCATACATTCATATCAGCCCCTCCCTCCCTCCATCCATACATCCATGTCAGCCCCCCCTCCCTCCCTCCCACCATCCATCCATCCATCCATCTCAGCCTCCTCCCCTCCCCCATGTCAGCCTCCATTGCAGATTCCCTGCCCCCTCCTTCCCACTCCCCATGTCTGCCTGCTACCGCCCTGTTCCTCCTTCTTCTGCAGCCGCAGTTCCCTGTCTCTTAGGGAACCGTGGCTGTGCCATTGAAGCCATCGTGGAGCCTTACTGTCTCTCGACGGGCTCCGTGCAGCATTGTCCCACCCCCAAAGGAAGTTGTTTACCACTTCCTTTGGAGGCAGGACAATGCTGCACGGAGCCCGTCGAGAGACGGGAAGGCTCCGCAATGGCTTCACCGGCACAGCCGCAGTTCCCTAAGAGGCAGGGAGCCACGGCTGCAGAAGAAGGGAGGCGGTGCATTTGCCGCTGCTGAGAAGTGGACTCGGCAACAACTTATGCACTTTTTTTTTTAGTTCTTTTTCACTTGAATTCAAAGTGAGGTGGCTGTTTTGGGGGCATTTGCCGCCCTCAAAACTTTGCCGCTGGAGGCAGCTGCCTCACTTTCACCTCATTATAGAGCCGCCCCTGCTGTTATGGTATGAAAAAGTTTTGAGTGTCTTTTTTGCAGAGGTTTGTGTTACTTCAGAATGCCTGGAAGTTGAAGTTTGTGTTGCTGTTGCTGAGATGATACCAGAACTTGAATATAATTTGTTCATATGTTGGGGTATAAAGTGAAGCACCCTTGTTCTTTTGTGCAAACATTGCACTTATTATTATTATCATGATTGTTGCTGTTTTATTGTAGTTATTTTGTTTTCTGCCTTGAGCATTCTAGAAAGTGAACTCAGAACAAAAATGTATGTACTCTTTATATTACTTGATTGTATCTAATGTTTCTATAATGTTTCCTTTCATCTCATTTCTTAAAATCTATATAAATCACCGATCAATTTAAAATTATATTGCCATAACATCAGGTAGGGTTTTGGAACACTTTGCAGGATACTGTGATGTGTGTTCAGATGTTTAGCTTTTAAAGGAGCCCCATGTCTGCTTATATTTAACATTATTTATGGGATAATGCCTCTTAAAACATCTTTTAATGTAATTCTACAGTTTCCATAAGTATGCATGTGGTTTAGCATTGCTATGAAATAATTGAGTTTAAATTATTGAATGTGTCATCCATGAAACATGACAGATGTTGCAAACTACTTAGAAAACCTCTTCTCAGGTGCACTCTAAGGCATTATTTGTTAATAAGAGTATGACTACCATGGCTAAGACTTATATGCCCAGTGCCCACCCAGGAATCTTGGGGGCCCCACAGAAAACTAATTTCTGGCTATACCATTGCCAAAAGGGATCAATCAATAAGGTAAGATAAAGCAAGACATGACAGAAGATGGTGGTTGACCAGGTCAAAGGCTGAAGTCATATCAAGTGAGATTAAAATAGCAAGACTGCTTTTATCTCAACCAGATTGATGTGGATGAAGGACATTGTTCTTGGATAAGAAGTTACTTAATTGAAGAAGCAGAGTCTTTTCTGTTACTCTGGAGAAGAATGGAAGGTTTGAAATGGGCCTATAATGTTCAGCAACAGCTGTGTCTAGATTAGCTATTTTTTTTAGAAGAGGGTAGATTCCAGCCTCCTTCCAATTGTCCTCATTCATCCCCCCAACCCCATCTCAAACCTCTTTCTTTCTCTTCCATACCTAACCTTCCTTCAAGTATCCCTAATTCTCATCCCTTGCAATCGCACACCCTCCAATGGAATTACTGTAAGTACATAGGAAAGGTTGCAAGTGGGAACCCACACAAATATTATTTGATGGGCAGACACTTCCTCTGCAATCACAGAATAAAACTTAGGGGTTGATTTAACACTGAGTATGCAGAAACACGTGTCAAATGTAGTTCAAGCCTGTTTCTGGAGATTATGAATTATTTATGGGCTATGACCATATCTTTCACAAAATCATTTGAGGTTAGTGGTTCAGGCACTTATGTGTGGAGGGGGAGGGGAGGGCAGTATGGGAGAACACAAGGGTTTTATTTATTCCCATTTATTGGATGCTACATTCTCCAAATCTCTAGATCGATGGATCCCAACCTTTGGTTCACTGATCCCTGGGTTTCTTGAGATCATCACAGGGGGTCTGCAGGAATAAGAGAGAGAGGCTGGTGAGAATTGGCAAGTGGGTGGGGTGGAATGAGAAAGACTGGAGGGAACTAGCATGGGGAAGGGAGGAGGAGGAAAGACTCACAGGCTGATGCAGAAAGCTGTTGCTAGACCTGCACTGGATCGACTTTTTACGTTCCCGACAATGCACACATTCTAACGTGTGATGCAGGAAGATAGGGTATGCAAATGAATGCTGCGGTAGCCGTGCGCATGCAAATGAGCCACCGCAGCATTAAACGGGGAGAGCAAGCCGAACACATGTGCACAAGAAGTCTGCACTAGTTTGGCTTGCTCTCCTGGCACAGCGTGGCTAATTTGCATATCATCCCTGATAGTATTTTGATGGCATCTGGGATAATTGTGGCATCATGAAAAGCCCCCAATGCCTTCAAACTACTGTCTGGGGCCAGTGCCCAACAAAAGAGAATCTCTGGTGGCCCAGCAGCCCATTACCCCCCCCCCCCAACAGCCTTTTGATGGCATCAGAGACGATTGCGGCATCGGGAAAAGCCCCCAATGCCATCAAAACACTGTTGGAGGTCAGTGCCCTGACAGAAAGTAATTGCCTGGTGAAGTAGTGGCCCCTGTACCCCCCACCCCAGCCCAAGTAAAATAAAATAAAATACAAATCACCTGGTGGTCAAGCGGCCCCTGTACCCCCATCCCCACCCCAATTTAAAATAAAATAAATTAAAAATCACCTGGTGTTCCAGTAGCCCTTGTACCCCCACCCCCCACTAAAAGAATATAACCTGGTGGTCTTGTGGCCCCTGTACCCCCATCATCCCCACGTAAAATAAAATAAAATAAAAATCACCTGGTGGTCTAGTGGCCCCTAAATCCAAGGCCCCCCCCCCCCAATACCTTAAAATGGGCGGAAGCACTACCTATTCGCTCCCACTCTGATCCGCCATCTTGTAAAATGGCAACACCTGGCCCCAAGCGGTGCATCCTGGGAAACACCGAGTGAGGTCAGACTGCCATTTAGCCTTGTATGGCAGTCTAACCCCACCTGGTATATCCCAGGATGCACCCCGTGGGGACAGGCACTGCCATTTTACAAGATGACGGACCAGAGCGTGAATGTGCAGGCAGTGCTCCTGCCTATTTTAAGGTACTGGGAGGATTGGATTCAGGGGCCACTAGACCACCAGGTTATATTCTGCTGGAAATTGCAGATCATAGCCCCTGAGGAAGGCCATGCTGAAACATGGCTGTGTTGAGCTTTGTTCTTTTGTTGTTTGTTGTCTTGGCATTGACCTAGTTTTCAATAAATGTTGCATTCTGTTACTCACTCTTTGTTTGGTGTTGTGGTACTTGGGAGTACTTGTGCCTTTTTTCTGTGGACCCCTGTCAAAATGGGTGTCATGCCCAACCCTCAGGACACCACCAAAAGGTCCTGAGTTGGAGGATCCTCCCACGGATGGGAACATACCTATAGGGGCTTCAGGCTGAAAAGGCAAGGAATCCACCAGTGTCATCTCAGACAGCCAGATATCCATGTTGTTGCAGAAACCCCATGCTTCTGACCTATCCTTGGCCAGTGTCCTAGTAAATCTATCATCATAGTTGAGCCAGACCCACCCACCATAAGTCTGATATGCTCTCAAAATCAAATCCAAATAGCTCAACAAGCCAGGGTAAAGAGCTGCTTCACCTTGCCAAGGATACTGGCATAGGTATGGAAAGAGAGAAGTAAATTAAAAATGGTTTTGGAGACTCTGTGCCACTTACACTTAGACTCCTTCCTCCCATCCTCCACTCTTTTTGGTCCCCTGCATCGTATTCCCTTTCTAACAGTCCAAAAATATACACATATTTATTCCACAGAATTATCTGCCTCAATTTCTGAGGCACCCATGAATACAATAGGGCTATCATGCTCAATGTGTCCACACCATGACAGCTGCAGACCCACCACCCCAGAGGTAGAAGACAAGGAGAAAGAGGAAGAGCTGAAAGACTTGGAGGACTTCCACACATGCATGGGGTCCAGTTCTCATGTATGCCATTTCTGTTTCGTACAATCTGTATTTAACCACCTGGTGAAGGTTCCGCATAAACTTTTTATCCCACAGGTGGTGCCTTCTGCTCCTCTTTGACTAGGTCCCACAGCCCTCTGACACCACAGCACTCCCACCGACAGACATAAAAGTCCCCTTTCCCCAGTGGTCCCCAGTCCCCCTTGAACAGTACTCTGACAATGGACCCTTCCAACTCACCATTGCTGTTGTCCTCTGTTGAACTGGACACTGCCTCTGCCCGCCTTCTCGCTTTGGTGCTGAAGGGACTGCAGACTGCCTTGGAACCTCATCAGACTGATGCTGGGCCAACTCCTAGTGGCCAATCCCATGGGAGACAGATTAGGGGTGGCCCCAATCCCATGAGGCCCTAAGCACCATTTCAGGCCCTCATCCGCTACACCATATGATTATGGCCAAACTCACTACTTGGCCATAAAACCATGTTGCCACAACCTCCTCGCCCCCATGTCAGTTCCCTGCCTGCTCAGACCACCCTTCCTCCCACTTACCCCTTCCCCAAGCCAGCTCTGGTGTGCTCAGCCACATTATGGTTCCCCTCTAGTCTTTGGATGGTAGAGAGGGGGCACTACCTGTATGTGATCTTTAGCAGTGTAGATCAGTGGTTCTCAACACAGGCCAGTCAAGTTTTCAGGATATCCACAATGAATATGCATGAGATAGATCTGCATACAATGGAAGCAGTGCATGTATATCTATCTCATAGGAACATAAGAACATAAGTTATGCCATAATGGATCAGACCAAGGTCCATCAAGCCCAGTATTCTGTTTCCAACAGTGACCAATCTAGGTCACAAGTGTCTAGCAGTTTTCCCAAAAGACACAGGTTCCACAATGCTTGCATTGCAACAAGCAGTGGATTTCCTGGATCCCTGTTAATAATGGTTTATGGACCTTTCCTCCAGGAATTTGCCCAAACCTTTTTTAAACCCAGCTACACTAACAGCTTTTATTTACTACATCCTCCAGTAACGAATTCCAGAGTTTGATTACGTGTTGAGTGAAAAAATATTTTCTCTTATTAGTCTTATATGGGTTACACTGTAGCTTCATTGCATTTCTCCTAGTCTTTCTACATTCTGATGGTGCAAACAATCGATGTACGTTTGCCCATTCCACTCCATTCATTAATTTATAAACCTCTATCATATCTCACCTCAGCCATCTCTTTTCCAGGTTGAAGAGCCCTAAATATTTTAGCCTCTCCTCATAGGGGTATCCTTTCATCCCCTTTACCATTTTGGTGGCTTTTCTATGTGCCTTTTCTAATTCTGCTATATCCTTTTTTAAGATACAGCGACCAGAATTGCATACAATATTTGAGGTGCAGTCGCACCATGGAATGATACAGAGGTATTATAATATCCTTTGTTTTATTCTCCATTCCTTTCTTTATGATTTATAGCATTCTATTTGCTTTCTTGGCTGCCACTGCACACTGGGCAGAGGGTTTCAACATATTATCCACGATGACGTCTAAATCTTTTTCCTGGGTGGTGGTTGCTAATGTGGAACTTTGCATCGCGTAACCATAGTTTGAGTTGTTCTTTCCTAGGTGCATAACTTTGCACTTGTCCACATTCATCTGCCATTTGAACGTCCAGTCTTCCAATTTATTAAGGTCCTCTTGCAATTTTTCACAATCCTCTTGTGTTTTAACAACTTTGAATAATTTTGTGTCATCTGCAAATTTGATTACCTCCTTCATTATTCCCATTTCCAGGTCATTTATGAATTTGTTGAAAATTTTTAGCAGTTCCTTTTAAGCAGTTCCTGATCTACAATAGAACACTGCCTCCTATCCCATGGCACTTTAAATTTCCAAAAGAGTCTCATGAGGGACCTTGTCAAAGGCTTTCTGAAAATCCAGATACACCACATCAACCAACCCAGCTTTGTCTACCTGTTTATTTACACCTTCAAAAAAATATAACCGATTAGTATGACAAGACCTTCCTTGTCTAAAGTCATGTTGGCTATCTCCCATTAAACCATGACTATCTACATGTTCAGAAATTGTGTTCTTAATAATGGATTCTACCATTTTTCCCAGTACTGATGTCAGGCTCACCGGGAAAACCCAACTGGACTAAGGGTACCAGAGGACTGGGTTGAGAACAACTAGTGTAGATGAATACATTGTTTACTTGCACTTTACCAATCAGGAGGAAGCAAACTTACAGAAAACAAAATGTTAGTAAAACTCTCATTTTGAAGAGCCATACTACCAGAAAATCTGAGTCAGTGTCACAAATATAGGCCAAGGAAAAAGTTTATGTGTCAATATCTACTTTTAAAGTTACTGGAAGGGTCAAAATGTATTCTGCATGTTCACAGCATATAGATTACCATCCTTGAGATTGATAATGCTGCACATTTTTAAGTGTTTTTTGATAGGAGAATCTGGATAATGAAAGCAATTCACTATCTGGAGGTCCCATGTAAGAAGACAATATCATATTTAGTCCAGCAAAGATATTGTGTCAGTCTAGTTTAGAATGGAGACTCACGAATGTTGCATAATGACTTTATTCATTTGCTGTACTGTTTGTTTTGCTTCACTTTGTAAGAAGATCATATCCAACATTTAGACAGAAAGATAAAAATTTAAATTTGAACTTCCTGCAAATCAACTGTTGGAAAATTCTGATACCACAAGAAAATAGGACAGGAGGATTTTTTTCAAAAACTAAAGAGAGACACCTATTACAGTGCTAAGTGAAGTGCTCATTAGCAGTTATGAATACTAAAAATTGTGGAGGTTGGCTCACTGAAGCCTGACCTTTCCTATCACAGGGATATTAAAGCATCTCACCATGATCTTCACTGTTTGATGCTCCTGTTAATTGGGATCTAGTCTCTTTTTCAGTGTTGTCAAACAAGACACTGGGCCGTCGGTAAATGTCATGGCAAATTGCAGGCTACATGGACTCAGTGGCCTTACTTAATTTTCTAGTGGTGTGCAACAAACTAAGACATTATCGTCTGGCTCCCTCGTTAGTGTTGATTTTCAAAGTTCAACAGTTGTTAATGCTGAATAGAGAAACAGTCATTTAGACCTGTGTTCTTACCCTTTGGCCCCCATCAGCAGCTTAATTGCTTCTGGGATATGGACGGAAATGGTGGAAAATTAGCCATGAAAGAGAGAAAAAATAATATTGTTATCAAACAAATTGATTTAGGTTCTGAGCACCTTCAGGTCAAGAAAAACAGGAAAGGTTTGATATTTCGGTACTTTGAAATATCTTCACTTCAGTGCATAATACTACAGCTAATTAAGATTATACTCGCCATTACATTTCCACACTCAATGCTTCAATTTAAGTCGAATAAGGGGAAATCCCTAATTTCATTTCATTTCATTAATTTTGACTTATCAACACTGATTCTCCTGAAAATGCGTCACAATTCCCCAAAATATACTAACAAAATACCCGAAAAGCAACACATAGCATCTGACACGTCGTATTGCTTCGCGCGAAGGCACATTTTAGAGAACACATGGAGATCAGAATGAAGACATCAAGATCACGACACACACAAATTCCAGCGATATATTAGAAAGGGACCCACCAAACGTGGAGCCTTTTCCAACACACAGACAAGGAAATGCAGGCGTGCGCGCGTATGTACCAACACATGGTGCCGAAGGAGCCAGACTACAAATCTGTACATGTGAAACTTCAGCAGAGGAAACATGTCCACTTGCACATGTGAGCATCGACACTCCAACGTGGAAGTTAGAGTTTCACAACGTCCACAGGTAAATGCTGGCACCTGCACATGTGGGTGGGCCATTCGCGCCTATCCACATAAATGCTGCCAATTAACTACAGAGGCGGCTATCTTATTATTTATTTATTTTATTTATTACAAGTTCTTATATACCGCACTATTCGGCATCAGCGCGGTTTACATTACAACATAAAGACCATAACAACAAGCTGTTTGGTTTACATCGAACAGGAGTACAAACTTGGAGAACCGGGGTAAACTATATACATGAGATAATTACATAGAACAGAATAGAGTCTTAATATCTTCATTTCATTAGAATTTGGGGAGGGACATATACAATGGTAGATTAAGGAGGAGAACCCCCTTAATACCTCCTGTAAAGGACTCCCATAGACACACTTTTTAAAAACCCAAACATGCCAGGGAGCAGGTATAAATCACAATGTGGACAATTTTGGTCATACATAGGTATTCCCTGTATGAAACAGGGGAATGCATATGTGAATTTTTGACCCACCCAGCCCAGCACATCCACAAACAGTATAAATTCAGCCCTTTCTAAAATGGCCATTTACATATGAATGCTATCCCCATGAGTAAATGCCTGATTTTACACATGGAAATCATGAATAAGGCTTCTAAAATAACCCCATTAGCATCTGCGCATTTAATCAGTATATGAGTCATTCAGTTTAATAATACTTTAATATGCATTTAAATTGATCAGACAGAACATACAGATGGTGGATCTACGTTTCTTATCCCTTAACCTGTTGAGAGAGACATATGCTGCTGTGCCATAGATTGCAACCTCTTCTGCTGCCACTAGCTTCAAGAGCACAAATCTCTGTGGGATAAGTTAGTTTATTTAAGGAAAATCAAGAAACTGTGCGGCAAGTATAAACGATTTGAAAGGAGGACTAGAACTGCATGGAGAATTCAGCACATCCCTGCTTGAAACTTAATAAAACTTTACGAGGAAACGTTATTCCTCACATTCAATGGAGAGATTTATTTATATTTAAAAAAATGCTGTTGAGGAGCAACAGCAATGGTTCAGTGTTTGAACCTTTCTCTAAATTTTTAGACTGTTTTTTACAGCCATTTGTTCAACAATCAAGATCATACATTTGTGATATGTCACATTTTTTGCAAATTTTGGCCCAGCACCCGAGGTGGCCTATATCAGCTATTTTGGTGACCTTTGATGTGGTGTCATTGTATACCAACATCACACATGACCGGGCTTTGGAAGTTCTTCGGCATGTTTTAGAGCAGCGGTCTCATACCGAGCGAGTGTCTACTGTGTTCCTGCTTTCCATTGCTGAATTAATTTTGACCAAAAATTATTTTCATTTTGCATCTGATTTTTATATACAAACTCATGGAGTAGCAATGGGTGCCAGTGTTGTTCCCAGTGTGGCTAACCTTTATGTCTCTGCCTTTGAAGAAACCTATTTATATTCCTCTGACTGGTATAGAAACATCGGTCTGTGGGTTCATTTTATTGACGACATTTTTTGCATTTGGCTGGATACTGTGGATTCGTTACAACTTTTTACAGCATGGCTTAATTTGCTCGATCCATGTCTACAGTTTACAATATCCATCTCCACTACACAACTTCCTTTTTTGGATGTTTTGGTATCACTTGTTAATGGGACTATAACTACATCTTTGTATCGAAAATCGGTGGACCGTAACAAATTGTTACATTTTTCCAGCCATCATCCGTTTAAGTTGAAGAAGGCTTTGACTTTTGGGCAATTTTTACGTGTTCATCGAATTTGTTCCACTGATGATGAATTTTTGATTCAAGCAAGGATGCTTACCCAGAAATTGTTACAATGAGAATGTAGAGCTTTCCTTCGTGCTAAGCATTCCCAACATTGTTGGCTCTTACAGATGACACCCAAAGATAAGATGGATAAGCAGATTTGTGTTTTGCAATATTCCGATCAGGCACAAAAGATCACAGCCAGTATTTTTAAACACTGGCATGTGTTGTCTTAACATCCCATTTTTTCTTCTGGTTCTTGTATTGCCTTTACTCAGGCACGGAACCTGGGGGATTTTCTAACTACTGCAGATTTTGCACACCCTTTGACTTTAGGGTCTTTTCATGGGCATCATGGCCCGTGTGGTATGTGTGAAGTTTCCCTGGATATTGATACCTGGATACACCCTGTCAGTGGGACGACGTACATTTTAAAACATACTACTAACTGCCTTACTTCTTGGGCCATTTATATCATTTCCCTTACCCCAGTATCGATGTTGGGAGAACCTGCCACCCAGTTCACCCGCGTTTAATTGAACATAAATCTCGACTCAAGAAATTGGTGGTGACTGTGCCTATGGTTCAACATTGCATTGGTAATCATCATGCTTGGCAAGATCTTCGGTGGTGTGTGATTGATGTGATCACAGACTTGCAGACTGGTCAGGCTGATCGTCATCTGGCCCACTTGGAACAGAAATTGATTTTTTGCCCGGGGGTGGTTCAACCCGTGGGCCTCAATGATTCAGTTGAATGGATGTCAGCAATCTAGTTGTCCATGAGTTATTTGATTGGTCTTTTTTTTTCCGGCGTCATTGACGATGTAGTGCCGCTATTTGGTCCTAGTGTGTTGTGATTGGATGTTTGTTTGTTTGCCGGTTCCGGTTCCTATTTAAGTCTCTAAATGTTGAGGCTTTTTTCATTTAATATGGGAGATTGTGCTTGTTTCTTCTACCTTTTGTCCTGAAGCAGCCTGATAGATGTTGGCTTATGTGCATTTGACGTTGGTTTCTGTAGGGCATTTTTCATTTCAGTTACGTTAAATATTTTAAATGCACTCAAAATTATAAACTTACTGTAGGCCTATGATTGATATGATGGGTTGTTTGTGTGGTGTGCCGCGTGAATTGTGCAAGTGTATGCCCGCTCCTCCGAATGACTGAGGCCTGCCCATAACAGGTTTCCTTTTTCCCCCTTCGATGTGCCTTTCCTCTTAGTGTGAGGATGACTGTTTTTCACATTTGTGTTCTTGCTGCCTGTTTATTTGGGGGGGGGGGGGTTGTGTTTGAACCCAATCAAGCTTGTTGTTTTGTAGTTGAGGAGCCCTGGACATCTCAAACAAGAGAAATCCCTTTTATTTGGATTTTAATTTTAGCTCCCTTTCTCTGGTGCTTAATAGGATATCAGCTTCCAAGACCATGCAATGCAATGCATGCCTTCGAGTCAATGCTGACCCCTGGTGAACCAGCTCCTGGGTTTTCTTGGCAGTGTGGCCGGAAGTAGAATGCCAGGCCTTTCTTACGAGGCAATGGAGGGTTAAGCAACTTGCCCAAGACCGCAAGGAGTGCTAGTGGGAACTGAACCTTGGTCTCCTTCCAGGACCTTACCAAGTTAGAAATTTGCCCTGTGCCACTCGCAAACCTGGTGCCCCTATTTTATTTAATTGCACACAGGAACTTAGTCTTGTTGGGCTTTCTGGAAGCAACAGCAATGACACCGGTGTCCCTTCTGTACTTGTGCCCTGTGTCGCCGCACTGCTCACACAGCCCTTGGTTTGTTACAGTGTGAACTGCTTTGACTGAAATGATAAAGCGGTATGAAAAACCTGTGAAATAAATACCACCATAACTGTTTTGTATATTACTCAAAATTTGATTGGCAGCCAGTGCAGATCATACAAGTGACGAGATACAACATCGAAACGTTTACCACCAACCAAAAGCCGTGCAGCCACATTTTGAACAGACTGAAAAGGTTGACGAACATAAAGTGGAAGATCTAATAATACATTATTGCAATAGTCTAATGGAGATAGAACCAAAGTTTGAACAACATAGCAAAAATTATTTGCGGACAGATATGGTTTTAGTTTCTGGACCAGATGTAATTTAAAAAAAAAATAACTTTAGCAAGTTTTAGCATTAAGCATTAAGATCAAAAAGGTTCCACTAGGGTCTCATCAAACCACAAAGCCTTCTCTCCTTGCATGCAGTGGCTTTTCTTCAGTACTGACTTCTTTCTTGCTCCTCCTCCCAAATAGGCCATGTTTGAAATGAATCAACAGTCAACATTTTGCCCAGTGTCTTTACTTTTAAAGTAAAATAATCGTAATCCATGGCTCCTGACTTTGGAGGGGAAGGCCTGATGGAGTCAGTATCTTGGTGGTGTGAAACTTTCCACTTTACAATAATAGACTTCACAATACATTGAAACACACTAAAATTTTCTCATAGCCTCCATTAATCTGTACATTTGAATGACTTCATGCTGGAGTTCTTTTGGCACTCCAATGTTTGGCAGGTTTAAACCTTTATTTCATTCACTTAAAACAACAGGAGTATTTGAATCAACTCCACTACTGTGACTGGCAACAGGTGGGCTCCTTTTAAGGCAATCTTTGGAAGGCTAATTTAGGTTTGCTGTGACAAAGGATGTGAAGACTTGTGCAATCAAAATTTTTTCAGTTTCATTTTTTATTGCTTTTTTAATATTTCTATAATTGGTCTTTCACATTGAGACCGTAGAGTAGGTTGTGTAGATCAATGAAACAAACTCCTACCTTAATGCATTTCGTACTGCATTTTTCATATAGCAGAATGTGAAAAATGAAATATATATACAAGGCACTGTAGCTGGTTTTAAAAGTGTTTAGAGAAGTTCCTGGAGGAAAGGTTCATAAACAGTTTCCCTGCTCACACTATACTATCCCTGCATCAGCAGTCCCATTTTTCTGAACATAGGAATTGTTAGGGTTCCATAGATTGACTCCTTTAGCACAAACAGCACATAGGTGCATAGCCTGCATAACCACTATTGCTCTTCTTAATATTTCTGTAAGGGTGTTTATAAAACGTTTCTTGACCTTAGAACATTCCATCACTTGTGCTCCCTGTACCTTAAGGCTGCATCTTGTATTTTTCCAGACTGCAGTCATACCAGTTCAAAACATACTTGTCACAACCATTCTTCTATACAGGACACATTGCAGAGCACAACAGAATATTTTCTAGATCCTAGCCTTATATCACATTTCAGCAAGAATAATGTGGACATTTCCAGAAAACGCTTGATATGTACATGGGCCTTTCCTGAATGTGCTTTCTACTTCTCTGAGCTGACCACGCCCCATTCCACCTTCTCCTGCCCATGTTCTGAGATCCCCATGCTAGCGGGTTATATTATGGTTTGGAGGTAGTTCGATGAAAGGCTGTGTGAAATTTTAAATGTTATCATTAGGACTTTGTATTTTATACAAATGGCTATGAGTAACCAATATAGTTTCTTTAGTATTGGAGTTATGTGTTCTGATCTTGCAGCTTCTTGTAGACTTCAGGCAGCTGTGTTCTGTGCCAAATGAAGAGTATGTAGAGATTGCTTTAGTAAGCCATGGTAGAAGATATTGCAGTAGTTGAAGTGTGGGAGTACCATGGCCTGGAAAAGTATGCGGTAATTCTGGGTATCAAGCAGTGGGCCCAGTCTGTAGAGAATCCTTATTAGTCATGCAGCTGAGTTTTGAAGAGATAGAACTGAGGAGAGATGATTCAGAGGGAGACCAGCAAGGAAGAAGTTGCAATAGTCTAGATAGGAGGTGACGAGTGGCTAAGGGTCTTAGTAGTGTGTTCAGAAAGGAAGGAGTGAATTTTGCTGATGTTATAGAAAAAGAGACGACAGGTTTTACTATCTGTTGGAGAAGGAGAGGAAGGAGTCAAAGATGACCTCAAGGTTGTAAGCTGAGGAAACAGGGAGGAGTAGAATGTTATCCACAGAAATAAAGAAAGAAGGAAGGGAGCAGGTGGGCTTAGGGGAAAAGGTAAGAAGTTCAGTTTTGGCCATGTTCAATTTCAGATGGTAGTGGGACATCCAAGTAGCAGTGTCAGATAGGCAGGCAGATATCCAGGCCTAAATTCCTGGAGAGATTTCAGGTGCAGAGAGGAGATGAGTGTACCAAGGGACTGGGTGTAGAAAAAGAAAAGGAAAGGTGCTAAAACAGAACCCTGGGATACACCGACTGAGAGTGGATAGCAGTAGAGGAGGATCCACCAGAACAGACTCTGAAAGTGGTGGGAGAGATAAGAAGAGAACCAGGACAGAACATAGCTTTTAAATTCAAGCACAGACAGGTTATTGAGGAGAAGGTTATTGATGATCAACAGTGTCAAAAGCAGCAGAAAGTTCAAGAAGGATGAAGATCGAGTAAAGGCCCTTGAATTTGGCCAGGAACAAGTCATTGGAGACTTGGATAAGAGCCATTTCAGTAGAATGTAGAAGACGAAAGCCAGACTACAATGGATCCAGAAGGGCTTGAGAAAAGAGAAAGTCAAGACGATGGCAGTGAACCACACATTCAAGTAGTTCAGAAATAAAGGGGAAGAGGGAGAGAGTTCAACAATTAAAAGGACAGGTAGGGTCTAGCAAGGGTTTCTTGAAAAGAGGTATAACCACAGCATGCTTGAAGGTTGCGGGAACAGTTGCAGTGGAAATTGATAGGGTGAGGATAAAAAAAATGAAATGGATGACAGCGAAGGAGATGGAGCTTAGTAGACAGGTGGGAATAGAATCAGAAGAGCAGGTAGCAAGTTTGGAGGAGAGAAGATGTGTGGTTTTCTCCTCAGTGATCTTAGAAAAGGAAGAAAAGGTGACAGAGGTTGAGGGAAGGATTTGGGAGTGAAGAGGGGGAAGGGGGATGGAGATGACATACAAACTACCTGAGTGTGTATGTCAAGTGCCTTCTCTGACCCTTTTCAAATACAGGCTGAAAACCGACCTCTTCACTGCTGCTTTCGGATATTGATTCACCTAATTTCCTTGTGTTTCCTTACCATTGCCCTAGATGTATCCCTGTCTCCCCCTTCTGTGTTGTCTGTCTTGACTAGATTGTAAGCTCTGATAAGCAGGTACTGTCTCTTACATGTCTGTGCAGCACTGCATATGTCTTGTAGTGCTATACAAATGCTCAGTAGTAATAGCAGTAGATGACCCCATGGTGAATTCAAGTGTAATCTTGTGTACTTTGTCATGGAAACAGCCAAGGCCTGGGCAGACAGGGAAAGAGGGGTTGGAGGTGGAGGCACTTTGAATTGAGAGCTGAGAATCATAAAGAGATGGTGAGGGTCAGAGGCAAGAGAGTTAGTCAGGTGGACATAGTAGACTTGCTTGGTGAGTGCTATGGCTGACTGGAAAGAGGCTAGCATTAATCTGTAATGTAGAAAGTCTGCAAGGGTGCAGGATTTGAGTCAAATGCACTCAGCTGAGTGGGCAAAGGAAGATAGGTAGCGGGTTTTAGGGGACAGCCAGAGCCGAGGTACAGACTGCCTCACAGGATGTGGAATGAGAGGAGCAAGAGCATTCAGAGCAAAGACTAGATCAACAGACTCAGATGACATAGTGGAGGAAAGAGCTGATGAGACAATAGTGGAAACAGCTGATGGGTTGACAGCATGAAGATCCCTAAAGAGGTTGGAGGAGATTGGGTGAGACTGAGATAGGGAGTGAGGAAGAATGAAGCTTAGCAGATGAAGAATGAAGTTTAGCAGGTGAAGCATGAAGCTTAGAAGAATGAAGCTTAGCAGCAAATAAGGGAAGAATTGAATTACAAAGGTTTGAGGGCAAGCAGTTAGATAAAAAGACAAGATCAAAGCAGTGGCCATGCTGGTGAGGAGGAATAGCGCGGTATATAAGAGAATGTAAATAAATAAATAAATAAAATAAGGGAAAGGATCTTTAAGGCAAAAGGGTCAGATGGGGTTATTAACATTAATAAAATCCCCAAGAAAGAGAGGGGGAAGATGCATCCGGAAAGAAGGAATGGCAGGAGTCAAAATCAGTCAGGTAGAGGTGGACTTATCAGGGGGTCCAGAGAGGTAGTGGAGTAAAAAGGCTGATGGAGTGAACGTCAAAGGAAGGAAAGGAGTGAGACTGAGGTAGAAGGAGGTGTTGAAATTGGAAGAATGAAAGAGTAGAAACCCAACACCACCACCACGGCAGACGGGACAATTCATATGGGAAAATTGGTAGCCCCCCAATGCAGAGAGCAGCGTCTTCAGGGAGAAACCAGGTCTCGGCTAGAGCAAGAAGATGGAGAGTATTAGAGATAAAGAGGTCAGGAAGAAAGGCAAGTTTATTTGAGATAGACTATGCATTCCACAAGACGCATGAGAGAGGTAGAGAGGAGGGGAAAGGAGAGGGATAGGAATAAGATTTGAGAAGCTGCATATGACTCTGCCCTGGGAGTGTAAAAAAACTTCTGGGGGGGGAGCGGCCCAGGGTTGGGATTGATATCCCCAGATGAGAGGAGAAGAAGAAGGAGCAGGAGAGTGAGGGGGAGAGAGGAGGAGGCACAATGGTAATGAGGGTGAGGTTCATGTAGAAAGAGAGGAGATGGCTGAATGAGAGAAAAAGTAGAAGATGGCAGGAGATATGAGGAAGGTAAGGATGGGTTGATGAGGAGTGGGGGCTTGAAGTCATTGGGATGAGGGGGAGACAAAAATAGTAATATGATTTAAAAAAGTGAGTTTTTATTTATTTATTTTATTTATTTAAAAGGATTTGTATCCCGCTTTATCCTTGAATCAAAGCGGTGTTCACTGCAAACCAATCAAGTGGGGTTGTGCGGGGGTGTGGGCATGCAGTGGTTGTGAGGTTAGCGTCCGTGAGTGGGTGGATAGGTACATCTTGATTAGGGGTGTGCTAATATACAGGATGAGCTATTTACAGTGGGCTATATACAAAGGGTGGGGGGCTGATGCGGGTGGGGAAGATATGCTGATCGGTTGGAGGTCACGTGATGTTACCGTAGTGTAGAGATAAACAAAGAGTATCCCTGGAGACATTCAATGAAGCACCTGGGCATCATTCCCACAAAGCTGCACAGGAGTCCTCCACCCGTGCATTATGTAACCTGCATAGAGTGATCATTCTGACCATAAACAGCAATGGTATGATTGCATCGGACCTCTGAGTAAACACTGAGATGGATTTACAAGGAGCAGCATCTGCAACCACAAACAGCAATGGAACAACATCACTGACCTTTCAAGAAAGCTGGGGTGACCTGACCATAGTCAAAACCCAAACATCAGTGAGCATGGTGAGGCTGAATCATATTTACTACAGAATGAGTAAATGCTTCAGCTTGATGGTGTGCACTTCCTCAATCCATTGCCTCCTCAGAATTCCCGTAATCTGCTCTGCTGCACAATGACGTGGGGTCATACGTTACCATTGACCCTATGCCCAATCATCACCTGGGCTGATTCTTACTCACATCAACATGGCCTAGTCCCCCCCTTACACCATACTGACACGTTTAACTACAGAAGATCCTATCCTTTTGTGCATCATCGACGACTCATCCACATATTCTGCCAACCTCTGTCAGAAAACCCCAGAAGGAAGTCTCCTTGCCTTCATGACCTGAGTTGTATGCTCATAAATGCGCGTTCCATCCGCAATAAATGACCTATCCTCACCGACTACAATGAGCATCGAAATCTGGACCTGCTTTTTGTCACAGAGACATGATTGACTGATGCAGACACCGTCCTTACCAATCTGCTTCTACCACCCAGCTACGACCTCTTTAACTGCCCAAGAGTAAATCGAAGAGGCGGCGGTATCCTCATAATTGCCAGAAGTAACCTCCACTTCCAATGCAACTCTTCTCAGAGTGCACCCAACCTCGACTACATTCGGATTTCAAACAAATTCCTATCTGCCTGTCTTTTATACCGCTCACCATCTACATGTGCTGATGAGCTGGCCACTATTCTTAACCTAGCTTGTGACAGGAATACCCAACGCAAACCACTCTGGCTCCTGGGTGATTTCAACTTCCCAGCCCTCCCTACCAAACACTCCTCTGCCTTCCTCAATGATATGAAAGCTCTCGACTATCATCAATTGATACATATACCCACTCACTCAGCAGGAAATACCATGGACCTCATCTTTGCTCCTTCACCCCTCCACAGTCTGACCAGCCAGGACCACCCACTTGTTCTCCCGGTCCCTTGGTCTGACCATGATGCCATACTGTTCAGTATTCCTACTGACCACGGTGATGACAAGCTGCCACTCAACTCTAATCCTCCATCATCCAATCGTCGCTTCAGACCCCTTTGATAAGGAGACATTCCTCTTGAATGTTCTTGATGACCTCAACCCTGACACCAACAATCTGGTCGAGCTAATCGACACATGGAACAACACCCTAGCTCAAGTCTCACTCCTTCCACCTTCCACTAAACCCACTAAGAGGAAGCACACAGCTATATGGTTCACGTCTGATCTTCATGAATCCTTATCACTTCTCAGAAAACTTGAGCGATGCTGGTGGCATTCTAAGCATGATGTCGACCATGTTGCCTACCTGGCCAAACTACAAGAACACCAGAAAGCTGTTTATTTCAAGAGAAGGGAAAACCACACTAACACCCTTATGCGCTCACTTAACAAGCCCCATGAGCTCTTCAGTATTGTCAGATCCCTTACAAATTACGCCTCCAAGAACCTACCAGCAATTACCCCTAGCCTGGCTGATCTTGCCTCTCAATTCCAAAGCAAGACAAATTTGATTGCTTCACTCTCAGAGAATCTTGATAACAAATATTCCTTTCCTGAACCGCCCCTTACAGGCGACACACCTATACCTACTTTTAACTCTTCCTACCCATACTCGGCTGAACAAATAGAAAACATCATTGGCACTATCAACACCTCTACCTCCCCAGCTGATCCTTGCACTGCATTCTGGATTAAGCAGGCAAGATCCAACCTAAGTTCAGCTATCTCCAGAATTGTACGCCTGTCTTTTTCCACAGGTTCTCTACCAGTGCCCTTAAATCTGCTTCCATCAAACCTCTGTTAAAAAACAATAAATCAAACCCATCAGAGATCAGCTCATACCGACCAATCTCCAGCCTACCCTTCCTGACCAAGATCTTGGAAAAGATTGTCCAGCAACAGGTTCAAGACCACATCGACTCCCACACCCCTCTGGACCAACAACAGAATGGATTCCGCCACAAGCATGGAGTGGAAACCCTTCTTGTAACTCTCCTACATGCAGATAGGCTCTATACCAGCATTGATAAGAAGAGGCAGGGATTCATCCTAATCTTCTTGGATATTGCCTCTGCCTTTGATTCCATCAGCCACAGCCTTCTCCTTGGCCACCTACAACAGAAGGGTATTCGGAACTCTGCCCTCAACTGGTTTAGATCATACTTGACAGATCGCCAGCAACAGGTTCGCTTGGGAACAGAGTCTTCAAGCATCTTCCAGCAAATGCAAGGAGTCCCTCAAGGTTCGTCGCTCTCAGCCTTGCTTTTCAACATCTACATACAGCCTATCTATGCAATAATCAAGTCCTTCAACATACTATATCACATCTACGCAGATGACGTTTTACTCTACACCCCTTTCTCCATTGACAGCCCTGACCTTTCAGTCATCTCAGAATGTTTCAATGCTGTCTCTGATTGGCTCACTACACATAACCTGAAGGTTATTTGAAGGAAGACTGGAGTCTTATTTCTAAAGTCCAAGCTTTTACCCCACCATCCTCCTTGCGGGTGAGAGATGTAGAACTCATTACTAAGCCTGAAGTTCGCTACCTGGGGGTAACCCTAGACCAACAATTGACCATGTCTGCACACATTCATAACGTTATCAAGGCTGTCTACCAGAAGATAAGGACCCTTCATCATTTACGCCCACTTCTCGACCCCCCCAGATTTTCGATCTGTCTTCCAAGCCCTCATCCTCCCTCACTTTGACTATGTGAACATTATTCTTCATGGCATCCCAAAATACATCCTCCAACCACTCCAACTGGCCATGAACTCAGCTGCCTGATCACTCCACGTACGAGCATATCTCACCCATCCTGATGCAACTACACTGGCTCCCCATTTCTAGCCGCCTGACCTATAAAGTTCTTCTTCTCACATTCAAGATTTTTCACAAATCATCCGCATCCTCCCTATCAGCAATGGTTCAACTAACTCCAGACAATAAATGTGAAGAGCTAACATGGTAAACACCCTGGTCACTCCTTCTATCATAAGGACTTGCACTAAAGCTGTCAAGAACCATGGCTTTTCTCTATATGCTCCAACCCTCTGGAATGATCTTCCTGCTTCAGTCTGAGTCATCATGGACCTGTCTACGTTCAGGAAAGCTTTAAAGACTCACCTCTTCCAGCTGGCTTATGACCACATAACATAATGAAAGACTCTCATAATGCTGACTCCATAACATATTGAAGGACTTTCAAAATTCTGACTACCGGTACATAACATCCTCTCCCTTCTGCACCTGCCCAATCCTACCCCGTCCCTCCCCTAACTCACCCTTCCCCTTTTGTTGGCGCTTTTGCATGTCAATAGTTCCCTGCCTCTGTTACCAAGTTTTGCTGTTCATACCTGTTTAATGTATAGTTGCTGTTCATGCCTTAATGCAGTTACCTGTTTTGTGGTGTTATGCCTGTTTTACACCAGTTCTATGTAAAATTGCTTGACTGTTAATGTTTCTTGTAAACCGCTCTGATACTAAATAGAGCGGTATATAAAAGCTAATAAATAAATAAATAAAAGCATGGAAGAGAGACTGGGGAGTAAGATGCTGGGGAGTGGGAGAGTTGGGGTTAAGGTTGACGAGATGGTTAGAAGAAGAAGAAGAGAAGCTGAAAGAAAAAAGATCAGTGTCAGAGATGGATGTAGATAGAGGAGAGAAGCAACAGATAGACTTGAGTCTCTGAAAAATGATTTAAGAGATGATATAGGAAAGCAGAAACCAGAGACTGGAACCAAAATGATTAGAACAATAAACTAGCCAGACAACATAAGTACTGTAAAAAATAGTATTTTGTTTCAATTTAGTGATTGGAATATGTGAGTTTTTGTGATTTAAATGTGCCTTCTTTATATGCATCTTTCTATTCTCTGGTGTTGCACTACATGCAGTGTGGCTTCTTGGGAATTCAGTTTAATTTTTGTCAGCATATTTCTATTTTTAGTTTGGAGTGACTTATTTTATACTCGGTGAGGTCTATCTATGTTCTAAGTGTATGACTGGCAGGGCCAGCAAACCCAACAGGTGAACTAGGTGGTCACGCAGAGCACCGGCCTTCCTATTGCTGCACTACTGCCTTCTCTGGGACCAGCAGCGGTGGCAATGCCATTTAAACAGCAACGCAGTGCTTACCCAAAGTCTCTAGAGCTGCATTGCTGTTTCTCACTTCTGCCTCCTCCAATGCAGACTTCCACCCCCCATACAAATAAGAAGTCTGCATCGGAGAAGGCGACAGCGGAAGACCAGAGGAGAAACGATGATGAGGTGCTGGAGAATTCTGAAAGCGCTGCGTTGCAACTGAAATGGCATTGCCACTGTTGCAGGTTCCAGAGAGGAAAGCCAGAGGCGTCAATGGAGGCATGGAGGCGGTGGTGGAAGCAGGGGAGGAGCTGCAGGATTGAGGGCTTGTCTAGGGCGCCTCATATCCTTGCACTGGCCCTGGTGACCGAGGCCAGATATACTGTTAGCGTACAGTGCCTATGCAGGAATCTGACTTGTTCAGTGTTCCCCATAAGTATTTGGGTATTCTAGGTTGATTGATACAGCATCAAATTTCACAACATGGCTGCATGCACATGCAGTTGGCTGTTCCCCACAAACTTCAGACTATCTGCATGAATCTTGGAAGTCCTATTGGGAATGCAGTCACCATCTGAAATGCCTCCTATAAATTCCATGTTGGTTAATGAATAGAACAAGGACCAGAATTGAGTAAGAGTTAAAAAAATGACTTTGTTAAAGTACTATATAGTACTAGTAAGAAAACCTAAGAACAGACCAAGAAGACACAACACAATCAACCTCCTGGACATGCCACCTGAAAAGCTATCCACAAGTCAAAGAACAAGTCATAGGGTATTTTCCCTCTACGCCCCACATATGTGAAACTCAATAATACCTCAGATAACAATCATAGAATACATAGAAGAATTCCACAAGAAACTTAAAACTCATCCATTCTTCGAATTCTATGGGACAGACCCCCACTAAAATCAACTCAACACATGCTAAGCACCAAACCCCTTTCCGTATCTTGTATATAGTTCAAGTATTGCTATTCTTGTAGTAGCTGATAAGCATGCAATAAATAATACCCGGAGTCAGGCAAAGATTCAAGCCGGTTTAATGTGAAAAGACTCAGATTGCAGTAGCATTCAAAATGGTCTGAGCACAGAGCTCAGAAAAATGACAGTTTATATACTTTTCTTCTCCAGTCTAATACAGGCAAAACTCCTCATTGGCCACAGTGGCCCACTTACTCTCATCCAATAGACATCTCTGACCGGGCCCTGCTTGGGTCTTACTAGCCACGGGTCAGCAACTAGACATAACACTAAACATAATACTTTTACTAAAGTATACAGTATATTTCGCTATTCTTGCAAGGTCAGTTAGCCACAAAGATAGTGGAAGGCATATCAGAAGCATTCTTAACAAAAGCAAAACAAAGCGAGGCCAAACATAGCAAGGTTAAGACGTATCTCTAGCCTTGGCTCAAAACACTAAACAATCTTCATAATGCTAGACAAAATATTCTTACACTGTTCAGTTTCTCTGCTATATTTTCATCCTAATTACGAGGTCAGTGCACAATCAGCAAAGATACAGTGGCGCGGCATTCTACTGAAAGAGACATCTGACTTACCTAAACAATAAACAGTACCAAGGTTTAATTCTCTTATCTCCAGGAGAGCAGAACATGTTATCAAACCAGAATAGAACGGAATTTCTTTCTAACAGCTAACAGCATTCTGCAATTTTCCAAAATCAGCAATAACATTTTAAAGCAGGAAAAAGGACCTAGCTCTGCTACATACTAGGCCATCGCCTATCACATTCCCTCCTTTTGATTATTCACACCCGCACATGAGGAAGGGTGAGAATCAAATCACACATATAGTATGCCATACTAGGGTGGAGGGATCATTTTGTGGTATAGGGTAGTAGCCCTACGTTGCTAGGATTCGTGTAGCTGCCTTACGTTAAGTTTAATATACGTAAGCATAACGGGAGGAAACATGGGATACATAAACAACCACAATCAATAATACATTTGATACAAGTGTCTTTGTCAAATCATATAGCATACCTAGTGTATAAGCGGAGGGGCAGGAGACATATGAGGAACAAATGACATATATACTGTTCATCATAGCAATAGGCCCGTTATCATGACCCACAAAAATAAGAACCATTCCTATTAATAGCAGCATCTGTATCAGAGGTCGGTAGCAGTACATGTCAAAAAGGTAAGTAGCACATGTTTGAAAATTAGCAACACATGTACTAAAGTCCAAAAAATTGCAGTTCCCATAACAGGAGAGGAAAGACTCTGGCGGGGGTTGAGACAAGTCCGGGTATTCCCTGATGTGCAAATACTAGGTTTGCAGGCTGCACAGGGAAGTAGGGCAAGAGTCAATTCAAAGCACCCCAAGGCTGCCGCCAGAATGAAGCAATAATAAGAATTCATAAGGGGCATAGTCTCTGGAAAATTGGTGGAACTTTCGGCATCCACAACAGGTAGCAGACGTAGCGTTGATTGTAGGTCCTCAAGCTTCTGCCGTACGTAGACCTACCAGCGTTGTGGCAGGAGTAGGGCTGTAGATTCCAAAGTATCACTGTCCTCTGGGATGTCTCAGGCTCTTAAAATATCATAGTACAGTCTCTCAGGCTATTATTGCCTCCTTAGAGCAGTTCACTTTTTAGGAGATCAAAACAGTTTTTTCTTTTTTTTTTCAGAGCATTTGAACACAGTCTCGTAGAGGACTCAATTTCTTAACACAACACAGTCTATTTCTGATGATTTCAGCTTTCTCCAGATGCGAGGCTTACCTTCGGATAAACAAACAGTCTTGAAATAGTGCAGTTTCCGAGGGACCAATAAGTCTTAGGTCCGTGGCTGTTGTCGTAGGGTGAGGCGCAATGGAGTCTCAGGATCATTTATGGAAGTCCACGACCAAGTTTAGAAGCGGCTGCTGGAATGCAAAACTGGAGGACGTCTGTTCCCTTGACGTCCAGGAGCAAGTTGGTAAAGTTCTTACGATGACGGATCTTTTCTTTGCAGCGTGAGTCGCAATGGTGCTGCAGGATTGGCGATCGAAGTCCAGGGACGACTCTCAGGAACTGTGGCTGGTTTCACTCGACTTTGGTGGATCCAGGAGTCGATCTCGGCCACTTTAACTGCTGTTGGGGTTGATAACAAGATGACATATGGCCCTTTCCAATACGGCGCCAGCGGTGTCTTCTTCTACTCTGTCACCCACACCGAGGCTCCAGGCTTGAAAGGATGCAGGGGCTTGGATGGGCTGGTCTCGTACTCACGCATGAAGACCCTGCAAAACAGAACTTAAAACCAATAGTGCTTATCTAGTAATTTCAGATCCTATCTGTCACACATCTCCTTTTACTCTCTATACAATAGGCTACAGAATCTCAGAATCTCAAAAGGGGAAACTCCTAAAGACTTAGCAGGGGCTAAGTATATCCTATGAAGGGCTATAGGAAGAACCTGGGGCCAGGGCTGAGGACTTAACTACTAGATCAAGGGTCACCACTGCATATTTAACACAACTATGTCCATTAATGATGACAAGACTACTTTCATCCACAAAGAAAGTTTTGTCTGGGCGGTCCAAGGGGATATCAGTTGAGTCTAGGCAACTTGAGCACACAATGTCCATTACTTCCAAGCAATCATGGTCAGGAGGGCCTGGACCGACGGGCAATAGGGTGGCTGGGTTTAGAGTTTGGCTGACACTTAATTGTAATCGAGGATTCTCACATAGCATATTTTGATATTTCAGCATTCGGGCATTAGTGAGCCAATGGCTTCCTTTATGTTCCATCAGGGTTAAATCAGAGTGTGGTACAGTAACTTGAAGGTTTTGTCCTAAGGTGAGCGTATCAGCTTTGCTCACTAAGAGGACTGTGGCTGCTACAGCTCTCAGGCAAGGTGGCCAGCCTTTGGCAACAGGATCCAATTGTTTCGTCAGGTAGGCCACAGGTCGCTGCCAAGACCCAAGAGGCTGGGTCAAGACTCCCAATGCGTTTCCACTTGATTCATGGACATACAGACGAAATGGTTTCTGCACATCTGGTAGTCCCAAAGCTGGGGATGACATCAATGCTGTTTTCAATGATTTGAATGCTTTATCTTGTTCTGAGACCCATTCCAGGGGAGATCGTTCCATTACTTGTGTGACTTGGTACAAGGGTTTCGCCATGAGCGCAAAATTTGGTATCCATATTCGGCAGTAGCCTGCAGCTCCCAAGAAAGCTCGCACCTGTTTCCTAGTAGTGGGTGTTGGGATGCGGCATACTGCTTCCTTTTCGCTCAAGTCCTAATTTCCGGGTTCCTTTAGACAGGTGGAACCCTAAATAGTTCACTTCTGTCTAGCACAGCTGCGCCTTGGCTCTGGAAACCTTGTAGCCAGCTTCATTCAAATGGTGCAAGAGATCACTTGTAGCTTGTATACAATCAGATTTGTTATTGGTGGCTATGAGCAAATCATCTACATATTGAAGCAAAATTGTTTTTCCCGGAATCACAGAGTAGCTTGACAAATCTTGACTGAGTGCTGCACTGAAGATAGTGGGTGAGTTCTTAAATCCTTGTGGTAATCGAGTCCAAGTAAGTTGCCCTCGCCATCCTGTGGTAGGGTTTTCCCATTCAAATGCAAACAAAAACTGACTGGCCTCTGTCAGGCGTATACAGAAAAAAAGGCATCTTTTAAGTCCAAAACAGTAAAGTGAGTGGCTTCTGCTGGAATCAGTCCTAGGAGGGTGTAAGGATTTGGTACTACTGGATGTATGGTTTCAACTGCACTGTTCACTCGACGTAGATCCTGCATTGGGCGGTAGTCACCTGTCCCAGGCTTCTTGATTGGGAGAAGGGAGGTGTTCCAGGGTGATTGGCATTCTCTGAGAAGTCCATACTGCAATAATTTCTTCAAATGGCGATGAATGCCTTCAATTGCTGGTCTCGGGAGGGGATATTGACGCACAGGCACTGGTTCTGCTCCTGGCTTAAGGGTAACAAGTACAGGAGCTATATTCTTTGCTAGGCCAGATGGATTATTCTCTGCCCATACTCCAGGTGGGGCTGCAATGCTGGTAAGTATACAGGAACTTGCTGGCCTGATTGGAGATGCACTATAGAACTGCTACTCTTCTGCTCGGGGAACAGTCAGCACTATCAATCCAGCTCCTTCGATTAGGAAAACTTCCTCCACATCATTCAACTATAGTATCAGCAAGACGAACTGCTCTCTTCGCCATCTTACATTCACTTTCTCTGTCACATTATCTCCACAATTCACAGACATTCTGAACAACTTAATCGTGCTGCTGTATTCATGCCCGCAAATCCATCCCGTTTCTGCAAGTTCTGTTTTATATCTCCCTGGGACTGACTTGACAAAAACTGCATTTACCAGGCGCAAATTCTCCTGGGCTGCTGAATTTCATGGGGCATATAGTGAGGGCTGCCTGCACTATTTGGATTCCACTTCATGTTCTCGGGCGCTGACTGTGGGTGACTCTGAACTGGTAAAACGAATCCCTGCCTGCAGTGTCAGCGGTGGACTGTAGCCCCCACATGTGCTTGTCAACAGACAGAGGAACAATCTAGATAGAGTTCTTACAATAGAAAACTACACTTCTGCAACATGTTATAATAACAAATCCTAACAGAAAGAACTATAGTTCATAACATGACGACTACATAGCTGTTACGTATAACTGGAATAAAATTACTTGGCAAAAAACTAACTGCCAGCCGTAATCAGCTTGGCTTTGCAAAAGAAATTCTTTCAATTTTACAGTTTTTAGGAAGCAGAGATTCAAAAAGACATTCATTCTGGATGCTTTTTCCATAAAGTGGGTGGACATCTAAAATACATATACACATTTTCCTTCCTAGTTCGTAGGCTTCATAGGGCAAAGGGAAAATACAAGCATTCTTTCCTATTGAAACCTGAGCCCTACAAGATTTCTGCTCACTTGATCTGCACAGGAATTCGAGTAGGAATGTAACCCTTTCCAGGCTAAGTACAATACTATCGAGATCCACAATTCTGACTAAACATTCTTATTAAATGATATATAATACATGACCATAGCAGAAGGCACATCACTATTACAAAATATTGAATAAAAACAGGTATAATTCCCTAAAATAAGCACCCATTAGCCCAGCAGCAGAACGTTGAAAACATGCCTTCATAGGGTTAAAACATTCCTCTGCACAAACACTCCTCTTGTGCTGCAGCTGAATGAGAGAGATAGCTTCTTGCTTTTACAGTGACTCTTCTTAACTATACTTTTACTATTTCATATGCGGTAAAGTGTCACAAATTACCCAACGGAATATAATCCTACCCTTATACTAGAAGGAAAACTCGTGGTTTCAACAGATAACAAAGACAAACTCCCAACGCTTCCTCCTTTTCACAAGCATTCTTCACACAGACACACACATCTTTTGTTTCGCTAATATGTACCCCTGAAAATGTTCTCCATGTTATTTATTTGTTAAATGTAAAGCGCACATACCTAACGTTTTACTGTTCTAAGCACTTTGTTTTTGGTAAACCATCTTGACTTGTGGAAAGACGGTATAAAAAAAAGACGTTAAATAAATAAATTAAATAAATACTATATCGGGGGCGGAGCCTGATGTCCAGCGGGATGGTCGCATAACGCTGAGGCTCCCGAGAGGCCTACTCAGAATCCTGAATTAACACCTCACATATTTGGAATTTCTACTCTGATTTTGCCGGGGCACATTGGTGTGATGGCGGGGACCAAACCAACGCGCCTGGAATTTGGGTCTCCAGCGGCTTCTCGCAGCAAACGTTCCAAAACTGAACCTCCGTCT
Organism: Ichthyophis bannanicus; assembly: GCA_033557465.1. Classification (NCBI taxonomy): domain Eukaryota; kingdom Metazoa; phylum Chordata; class Amphibia; order Gymnophiona; family Ichthyophiidae; genus Ichthyophis; species Ichthyophis bannanicus. The sequence continues at coordinate 1,082,379,633 of CM066032.1, forward strand.
CCGCAGAAGGGGCCGGCCTCGTGCGAGGGCCCCGAAATGCAGCAGGAAATCCTCGTAGAGATTAGAGGGGTCAAAACCCTTGTGCAGGCAAACGGTGAAGCACTCCGAGCACTGCGGGACGATTTTGGTGTGTTGCAAAGCAAGCTAGAAGGGCTTTCTTCGCGTCAGGACAAAATGGAGAGCATATTGGACTCCCATGCGGCCCGGTTGTCCAAACTCGACAAAGTTGAACGACAGGTGCGGGCCTTGCAGAAAGAGGTGGAAGATGGCAATAATAGAGCGCGCCGCAATAACTTACGACTCGTGGGCATACCGGAGGGAGCGGAATCGGGTGACATGAAAGAGTTTTTATGCAAGGTCCTCCCTTCCTTGCTCCAAATCACCTTTACCAAAGATTTGGAGATAGATCGCGCTCATCGTGTACCCACAAGCATAACGCTCAACAGGAAGACCCCGCGGCCTATCATTTTTCGACTATTGAGATATCAACACGTGGAGCAAATTCTAAGTGCCTCTCGGGCAAAGGGCCATATGGAGTTTGAGAGCCATAAGATCTCCTTCTGTCCTGACTTGTCTAAACCCACAGTCGACCGCCGAAAGCGCTTTCTGGAATTCCGGCCGAGGCTTCAGCAACTACAAGCACGCTACGGCCTGATGTACCCGGCCAAGCTCCGAGTCACGCTTCACAATCAGACAAGAACATTCGAGGACCCTGATCTACTAGCGGAGTTTTTGGATTCCAAAGAAGCCGACTTGATGCGCTGACTTCCAGAATATTCCTGCAAGCCTTCTTATACCCGCTGTACCTGCCATATTGGATCCGCCGCAGCCTTGCAAAGAGTCTGGCGTGGGTAGTCTGTTGCTTTACTCTTGATGGTATCTGTGCCCCGACTCCATCTACCCACAGCAGCCTCGATGAGTATCAGAGACAGTGTTATTATGGACTCTGGTGTTTCTTTCTTTTACATACATGTCTTCTATTTCCTCTCTAGGGCCTCCTCCCGCAGACATCTGGTCGCCATATTCTTTGGGGGTTTTGCTTCTTCTCTAAGATACGTTGGTACATACTTTTCAATATGGGGTGTATTAGCTAGAATACTCGATGATTACGACATTGTTGTACCGCTTCTGCTTATGTTCTATGTTATTAAGCGCCCTTACCTACAATGTCTTCTACCGACTGATGGCACCATGTAAGATTTTTTCATTGAACGTAAAAGGCATCAATAATCCGATAAAACGGAAGAAAATCCTAAGCTGCCTTAGTTAGGAAGCAGCGGATCTGCTTTTCTCCAATAAACGCATTTAAACTCGAAGGAAACTCTTGAACTTATCTTAAACCTTACATGGTGGCCGCTTATTCCCCTGCAGTTTCTAAGAAATGTGGGGTTGCCATACTGGTTTGGAAATCCTTGCATGCTAATGTTGTTGCGACTAGCTCAGATACAGAAGGTAGATGGTCTAGAGTTCTCCTCAAGATAGGTTGTCTAGAAGTTACATGTATATGCCTTCCGCTCCTAATGTTGATGGCCCTGCCTTTTTCTACCATTGCTCAGGTTGCGCAAGCTTCTCCTAATACTTCACTGATCATTGGGGGGGATTTCAATTTGGTCCTTGATCTCCTGATAGACAAATAGCCGTCTAGGACGAGTGGTCCCCCCAAGAGTCATGCTACGCTTCCCTCCCTGATCAAGGATTTTGCTTCAGTTGATCTATGGAGATTACTACACCTCAATAAGCTTGACTTCACCTTCTTCTCCTCCCTTCCTAAACCTCAGTCTCGCATAGACTTCTTTCTACTCTCAAAACTGTTAGTTCCTCAGGTGGACACTGCAAAGATTCACTCCCAACATATTTTAGATCATGCTGTCATTTCCTATCAAGGGGCTCTGGACACCCCAACAGCTTTTCTCTATAGCTCGTTGGAAAACCTTTTCGGATTTACAAGAGGTATTTGCGTTACCAGCGAAACACTACTTTCAATTGATGCAGCTTCAATACTGCCTCAAAAGTGCTCGAAGCATGCCGCCCTCTGCCCCTACTGAGGATGGGCTATTAGAGCTGGTTCACTCCCTTAGTGGTTCACGTGGGGTGGCCTCTAATTTCTATAAACACTTTGTCAGGGTACAGATGCGGACACTTTTAGAGCTCAACAAGCCTGGGAGCGCGAATTGCAAACCACTATAACCCCTGTGCAATGGAGCGTTTTGGAGTAAAGTGGTGCGGGTTTCCCGGTCTGCCTCTGTTACCCAGACTCTCTTCTTCTCTGCACACAGATGCTTTTATGCCCCAGAAAAATAGTCAAATGGAACCCAAATGCTAGGGACCTGTGTTGGTCTTGCCATACTGATGTGGGATCCTTCGTTCATGTTCTATAGGAATGTCCTCAACTGCAGGTCTATTGGGGGCGGGTCTGGGGTCGTATTCAATCTATCTTACACTTTTATGCACCTTTTCTTGGAAGGTCGTGGGACTCCGCTCCGTGGCGGAGGTCCCCTCTCTTCCTAAGAAGGGTCGCTTTCTCCTTGATTTCATGCTAGGTATAGCCATATGCTTAATCACGAGGAATTGGAAGGATAGCTCTCGACTTACTGTCCATGAATGGTGGAACCTTATCTGCTTATATAGTAAATATGAGCAGATACCTCGGAGAGCTATTCCCCATATCCAAACTTACTCCTGCTTGTCTAAATGGCAGATCCCTAATGATTATGTACAATCTGCTTATTGCTCCAACGTGCCTGTATAATGTACACTCATCATGTTTTAGGTCACCGTTAGGTTTTGTAATGCAATCATGTAAGTACACGCCCACTTTGGGAATGCTTAGTTTTCTAGAGAAGAAGCAGGGGGGAGGGGGGTGGTAGGGGTTTACTTTGGTGTATGTATTACATGTTATGTATTTGTCTTTTGCTGTATGTCTTCCTTTCCTCTGTTGTTATAAAACGAAAATAAAGAATTTAAATAAATACTATATCATATTATCTTACCTACTGTAGATTACGAGTTGTGATCAAAAAGTATCGAGACTTGTTGTGTAGCTATATAACAATACATCGCACCACGATGCTATTAAGCATACAGTGCTCTGCATGTGCAGAGTGTAGTGTGGCTGCAGCACACCTGTATCTTTTTTAATCATGTGATGTTCGGTATCATGTAAAAGCAGATTTATGAGGAGTGAAAAAATTGAACAGCTAATTTGCATTAAATTCTGCCAGAAACTTGGAGATTTGCGCAAAGAGACTTATGACAAGTTACAGCAAGTGTATGGTGATGAATACATGAGTCGTGCTTGAGTTTATGACTGGTACAAGTGTTTCCAAGAGGGCCACCAAAGGGTTGACAGTGACGAACATTCTGGAAGGCCATCTACGAACAGGAATGAAGACAAAGTTGAAGCAGTGCATGCCACAATATGCTCAAATCGCTGATTGACTATCAGGGAGCTTGCTGTGGACATGGACATCAGTTTCAGGTCAGTACAGTCCATTCTTACTGTTGATTTGCACAGGAATGGTGAATGGTTGCTTCATCACGATAATGCCTCTGCTCACACATCACATCTTGTCTAACAGTTCTTGACCAAACACCAAATTCAGCAAGTCTGTCAGCCTCTGTACTCACCTGATCTCACACCCTGTGACTTTTTCTGGTTTTCAAAACGGAAATTACAACTGAAAGGAAGGAGATTTGACAACTTGGAGATTAAGCAAAATTCGACACAGCAGCTTCACAGCATAACAAAAGAAGCATTTCAAAATTGTTTCCAGCAGTGGCAGCAACACAGGAGGAAGTGTGTTTTATCAGAAGGGTACTACTTTGAAGGAGACTGAGTGCAATAATAGTGGAATAACTGTCAGTGTTATTGTACAAGTATCGATACTTTTTGATTGCACCTCATATTGTAAGGGTATTTATTTTGGATTACCTAAAATTGTTCTACATTAGATTATGCAGAATTCTGCCACTCAGTTTATTTTTAATGTTCCACTATGGGAGGATATTACCCCTTCCTTGAAGTCATTACATTGCCGATTGTGCTCAACTGAAATTTAAAATACTTGTTTTATTTAAAGCTGTTGGATTAGATATGCCTCTTTTGAGTCATCAGATGCCTTGAATGAACCTGCTCTCTGCTGATCTTTTTATGTTTTGATAGTATATCTTTTTCTCTTTTCTTTTATGTATTTTAAATGTGTTTGAATTGGTTTTATTTGAATTATAAACCGCTTTGTTGCTATTTGCTAAAGGCGGTATATCAAGTGGAAAATAAAAGCATACACATTTGACCAGTCTTCCTATTTTTGAACATTACTGTTCATGTTGCCTACCCTCTCTAGGGTGTCTACACTATTGCAGATCTTCATGTCATCTGCTGAAAGGCAAGTGTTTCCTTCTAACCCTTCAGCGATATCGCTCACAAAGATATTGAACAGTATCAGCCCCAGGACTGAGCTCTGAGTATTCCACTATGGACCTTTCTCTCTTCTGAGTGAAACCAGTTTACCACTACCCTCTGTCATATATCAATCAACCAGTTTCTGATCCAGTTCACCAATGTGCCACCCATCTCCATGCAGCTCAGTTTGTTCATGAGCCTCCTATGAGGCTAAAATACAAGTAAGCTACATCGAACACATGTCCTCAATCTAGTTTCTCTAGTCACCCAATCAAAGAAATCAAGAAGATTCATTTGACACAGTCTGCCTTCAGTAAAAGCATGTCGCCTTGGATCTTGCAAATCACTGGACTGTAGATAATTCGCTATCCTTTCCTTCATGGCCTCTTTCTAGAGTTCAATGTGTTGGCACCCTTGACAAATCTTAATTCTTATGCCCCCCCTTTGAATGTCAGAATCTATTGTTTAGGTGTGAATGCCCTGTTCTTTGCCACCCCTAGAAACGTTTGCCCTAGGCGACTGCATGGTTTGCCTAATGATTGGGCTGGCTATGTCTCCGTTACTTTTCTACCACTGAGATATGGCTTAATGGTCTGTAGTTTCCCACCTCTTCTGTGTTACCAAGACTATAACTGCCCTTCTCCAATTCTGCTGAAACTGTTCTGTCTCCAGAGATCTATTAAACACATCCTTCAGTGGACCTGACAGGGCCTCTCTGAGCTTCCTTACTACTCTGAGATATGTCTCATCTACTCTCATGTCGAAGTATTTTTCCCCGCAAGAAAAAATATGCTTGCTGTGAAACAGAATGGGTACTTTCACCTACACTAAAGGGAGCAATATTCCAGAGTTTTTTCCATAGGAAACACCTATGCAACCACCTAAAAACACTTCAAATTGCTCTCCCCAATGACAAAGCATTCAAGTCTTTTTAGTGCTGCAGATAATCTGTAAATTACATTTTTTTTTCTGAAGTTTGGATTCTGTTTTTTTTAAATTCCACAGCAGAGGCCTAAAGGATCCTGTTCATGTTCAGAAAATGTATTTTTATGATCTTGTTGCATTCACCTTGTTTGTGTTTACTTCCTTATTCCTCCAGTTTATGATCAGGCCAAGAGGACCAACCCACAATCAGAAACAAATGACAAAGGTAAGCCTGACAAATGCAGTCTGGTGCGGAAAGTGAAACAGCTCTAGCGCGTGTATGTGCACTGCATTCCACAAATGAGGCAAAAAAGAAATTGGTCTGCCTAGAGAAGAAGAACACTAACATAGTGCTACAGTACGTCCGTCAGAAGAAGCAGTATGTATAGTCATTGAGCACTGTGACCAGAACTGTACTCTCAAGGTCTCTGTGTCACAGTTGCTTTAACCAGAGAAAAATGACAATGCCAGCAAACTGCCTGGGATTTTCTTTTTTTCTTTTTTTAAAGCTAATGCGAGCAAGGAAGAGGAGAGACAGACACTCTGAACGATAATGAAAGCGTTCTCTGTGTTACACTGCACACTCAACATAAAATAAATGCTTATTTGAGCACAGCCATCATAACCTGATAATTGTGTTTCAATTCCTAGATTATAGTGCATGGGCTGATTGTCACAAGACTCCTCAAGGGTTGCTGAAATGTCACAGGCTATACCTTTGCCTTACTATTGCTTCTTGAAGGGTTTGGGTAGTGGCTGTTTGTCTAGGAGTTCTCTGAAGCCTTGTTTTGCTCTAGGACACATTGACAGTGCACTTGTACATTGCATTTTCTGAAGATTAGTAGAGAGAATTTTCTTATGAAAAGAAGCATATCATGGGTGACTGAATTGTTTAGGGAGTCATTTATTATAGCGTGTGCTAACCATTAGTAAATAGCCCCCTTATTTAATTACATAGAAACAGAGAAAAATGACAGCAAATTAAGACCATACGGCCTGCCCAGTCTGCCCACCCATACCAGTTACTAAGCTTTACAGTCCCTTTTTTCCTCTTAGAGATCCTCTGTGTTTTTCTTGTGCTTTCTTGAATTTGTCGCTACCACCTCCACTGGGAGACTGTTCTATGCATTCACCACTCTTTCCATAAAGAAATAGTTCCTCTGATTACTTTTGGGTATGTAAATGTCTCTATCATATTTCCCTCTCCCTCCTTTCTTCTAAACTACACATATTGAGATCATTAAGTCTGTCCTCATATGCCTTATGACAAAGACCACTGACCATTTTGATAGCCAGATTCTACACCGAACCCATCCTGCTTATATCATTTTGAAGGTGTGGTCTCCAGAACTGCACACAGTACTCTAAATGAGGTCTTACCAAAGACTTATACAGGGGCACTATCACCTTTTACTTCCTGCTGGCCATTCCTCTCCCTGTACTCAAGCATCCTTCTGGCTTTCACTGTCAGGTTTTCTGCCTGTTTACCCACCCTAAGAATCAGAAACAATCACCCCCAGATCTTGCTCTTCTTTTGTGGACAAAAGTACTTCACCCCCTAAACTGTTCCACTCCTTTGGATTTCCGTAGCCCAAATGAATGATCCTGCATTTTTTAAGCATTAAATCTCAGTTGCCAAATTATTAACCATTCTTCAAGCTTAGCTAGATCCCTCCTTATGTTATCTACACCTTCCTGAGTGTCTTCCTTATTACAAATTTTGGTTCCATCTGCAAAGAGGCAAACCTTACCCAACAGTCATTCCACAATATCACTTACAAAAATGTTAAAAAGAATCAGCCCAAGGGCAGATCCCTGCGGCACACCACTGGTAACCTCCTTCTCCTCAGAGTGAGCTCCATTTACCTGTACTCATTGTCACTTTTTACTCAATCAGTTCTAATCCAGTTTATTACTTTAAAGTCCATCCCTAGGGTACTCAATTTATTTATGTCGCCTGTACAGAACAGTGTCAAAGGCTTTACTGAAATCGAATTACACTACATCTAGCGCTCTCCCTCGTTCCAACTCTCTGGTCACTCAGGTAAAGAAAACAATCAGATTTGTCTGACAAGTGCTGCCTCTAGTAAAAGGATACAGAGGTTTTGGTCTAAGACTTAGCTCATATCTACAATTTGCAGAATGTTCAGCAAAATACATGAGTGGTCTAAGACCTCTGCTCAATAACATGGCATCGGTATCACAAAAGCCTCAGGAAATGCATCTAGTTGACTCTTCTTTCTTAGCAAATTCCTATATCAAAAAAGTGCACAAAAACAGAATTCTTTGCCTCTTTTGGAAGTAGTAGTTTTAAAAAATCCTTGAGGTATATTTCTGGGGGTGTGGGGCAGTGTCTATAAATGAATTAATCTTGCACAGACGATGACTCTCAGGGTATGTTGAATATGATCTCAATCTTTCAAATTTACTGATAGTGCATGCCTTAATATTGCATTGTGCCAAAGAAAGCTTCCTTCTGGAATTCACAGGATATACCGTAGGCAACGTATCAAGGTGTACTAAGAAAATGTTTGTGATCACGCTAGTGACATCCTAAATAATTTGGAATATTTTTGTACCCTTCTGTTCCTTTGTGTTGGTCTTCTGTTTTTCCATACATTGTACAGAATAGTTGATTGCTAACAAAGGTGCAAGCACCAAGGTGTTCTTGTATTTTTTTTTTCATTTACCATTATGTCCTGTTTTCTTGCATCAAGCTTTTTATTTGTTGGAATTATAATGGCCTAAGTGATCACAACCTCTTTCTTCTCCACAATTCTCTTAGAGTTGTCATCATCATAATCAGGATAATTTTTAACCATGGCAGTTAGCTTTAGTTTTAAATGCCAACCACTGCAACTAAATAAAATCTGAATATACAGCATTGGTATCCGGATAGTTGCCAGCACTGAATATCTAGATAGGATGGTCAGTGCCAGAGTTATCCAGAGAGCAATAATTTGCAGTGCCACTATCTAGATAGCTTAGGATAGCTTTTTTGCTGTCCTGTTATATGGATAGTTATCCAGATAGTGGTGCTGACTATCACCATTATCCAGCTAAATGCCACTCTATCCCTTCTGCAGCTAAAGACTGCCTCAGCACTATCTGAATAGTACTGAGGTGGTCTGTAAGGATATTCAGAGACACTATCAGGCCTATTCTCTACTGGATGTCCAGCCCCTGTACGGCCCTGCGGGATCAGAATTGGGTCTACCAGCCTGTACGTACAGGCCTGGCCCTGATTCTGAAGGGCTGTACACCCTACAGATCCTTGGCCAATTCAGTCAGACTCTTGAATGGAGCTGCAGAGCCATGGTGTCCCATCGCCATGACACTGTGGCTCTATTCAGGAGCTGTGAACGCCGGCCGCCACCAAGAATTTCCTTTCCCCGCAGTGAGACCCCTATGCGGCCTTCTATGAGGTTATGCACGCTGCCCGGTTTTGTCCCTGCTAGCTGCCACTGCTACCCCACGTCTAGGGGGTTTTATTCCACCTCTCAGTGGAATAAGTCCCCCGTCTAACCGGTCTACCCCAGACATACAGGGCCAACCTCACTCCGCCTTGCGCCCCCCCTCCCACCCCTGTCTAAGGCTCCTCGTACAACTCTGCTGTTCGTTCAGGGAGCCTTTGTGTAGGTTTAGCAGGGGGATGAATAGGCAGGGTATACATCCCTGCTATTCGTGGCTCGGAATGATCCCCATCTTATTAATACCTCCTAATATTTTGGTCAGCACCTGCTATCTGAGTAAGTGCCACTGAATATTAGTCCTAGGGTTTTTTTGGAGCAATGATCTTATGGTGATTGCAGTTTACAGTGGATGGGTTGTGCTACCTTATTGCACCTTTCTGTTATAGGGCATTTGAAATCTGTTCATCACAGGCAACAACAAGATGTGTAGCCATTTCAACTCTGTCTTACAGAATCTTCACCTATTTGTTTTACCATTTTTTCTATGCTTGCTGTGAACACTCATGTCCATTGTCTACTGTCTTGTACTGAAGTTATCAATCTCTCATCCTTAAATTTAAGTTCACCTCTCCTTAACCATTCAGTGGGTGTCAGGTATCATCAAACATATGATAGTTTGCATTTCACACAGTATTTGTTCATTTGTCATTTGATTTTCCTTGTTTGCTAGTCTGACTCTTTTTTTTTTCACTTGTTTTGCAAGTTTTATTCTTTTCTTCCCTGCATGTACTAGTGGATTCCTTCTATTCATTGGATTGTGTGTCCATATTCGAGAATGAAGACTAATTCTGTCCATTTACCTTAATACATCCACACTTTTTGCATATTTGGGTCTCTTGATACTGTTAAGTGTGACTGAAGTCATACCATAGTAACTCTGTATACATAATCTATTTCAGCAAGGCCCATTCCTCCTTCATCTTTTGGAATGTATAGACTCAGCATACTTTGATTCTTAAAGATTACCTTATGCGCATGAGGAAGTTTTCTTATTCACACATCCAGATTTGTGGATCATTATAGTCAGCAATTCCAAAACTGTATGAGAGTATGGGTTGATGGCTTATGTTTTATTCCATGCTATTAAAACACCTTTCTCTCAGTAATTTGTGTTGGATTGTTGATCCTTCTACTCCTAGATATTTTAAAAAGAGGTCAATTTTTAAAAGTCCTTATCCAGATAACCATAGAGGTTGTCCAGATAAGGACACAGAGAGACATATTCAGCATACTATGCAGCTAAAACTGCTAAATATCTCCACAAACCACCTCAGCACTATCCAGAGAGTGCCCGGGAAGTCTGTGGGCCAGGTAAGGGCAATGCTGGCAACCATCTACAAAATCACTGCCATTAATCAAATAGTGGGAATTTACAACTGCTATTTGAATAATTTATACAGATAGCTTGGGCCACCAAAAAAGCTGTCTTAACTGGCTATCTGGATAAATTATCCAGGTAGCTGCAGAAAATCTCCACTACCTGGATAATGGTGGTGATTATCTGGATAGTGGCCATGTAATCTGGATATTCAATGACAGTAGGGCCGGCCCAAGGGTTTCTGCCACCCTAGGAAGAAACCCTTGTCATGCCATCACCCCCCCCCCCCACACACACACACACACACACACTATTGACACTGCTCCCCCTCAGCTGATCTCCCCTCTAGCTGCCACTGCCCCCCCTCAGCTGACGCTGACACCTCCCCATTAGCTGCCGCCAATTCCATCTCGGGAGGGAGAGGCTGACAGTGGCAGTATTTCAAAAAGCAGCGACGTTTTGCTGCCTCTTTTGGAAATACTGCCACTGCCCACCTCCCTCCCCCCAAATGGAATCGGCAGCAGCCAATGTGTACCGCTGCCACCACTATCCACCTGGGCTGGCCGCCCTAGGTGGCTGCGTGGCTCGCCTAGTGGACAGGCCGGCCCTGAATGGCAGCCAAGATCTGGACATTGCCAGAGTGTCTGATAGGTATTCAAATGACACAGCTGATCAACATAGCATTTAAATATTTGGTGCTCTGAATATCATCTTCCTGTTGAAGTTCCTTTTTTTCACAATCTTCAGTCAAATATTTTACATTTTACTTAGTTTTCCTTTAAAGAAGGTTGCCTTTAGTATATTTGTCCAGACCAAAATGTACCCTGGCATTTTCTGCTGAGTGATGATCACTGGAGCTGTAAAGCTCCAAATTATCTACCAATAGTAGGTGCAATGTTACCTGTGGATCATTAGTATCCTTAGGATTAAAACTGGATTCCTGACCTGTGACATTAACAAGAGTATTCAATGGCTTTACTATCATAAAAAACAAGTGGTAACATAGAATCTCACTGAAATATTCCTCACTGAATCTTGATGCAAGGAAATTGTGTGGCTTGCCAGTTTTTATGATGAATTTATTATGCTCGGTCAGTCCAGGGATCTTATATATATTTCAAGCCAGTTTGTTATCCAAGAGTGTGGGATGCAATCAGAGGCCTTCTTATAGTTAGTCAATTTATGCTCTACTGAGATTCCTATGTTTCATACAGTGGCCATGATAGTTTTATTTAGCATTAATTGGTCTTGTATTATTGGAGCATGTCAGTTTAAGATTTTCTGTTAGTGCAGCACGTTTCAGCTCAATGTTCCCAAAAAGGCACACAGGTTCCACAATGCTTGTCCCGGGGTAAGCAGTGGATTTCCCTGGTCCTCTTTAATAATGGTTCATGGACCTTTCCTCTGGGAATTTGTCCAATCCTTTTTTAAACTCAGCTGTACTAACAGCTTTAACTACATCCTCTAGTAACGAATTCCAGAGTTTGATTACGTGTTGAGTGAAAAAATATTTTCTCTTATTAGTCTTAAATGAGTTACACTGTAGCTTCATTGCGTGCACCCTAGTCTGTGTGTACTCTACTTTATGATGGAGTAAACAATCAATCTACATTTAACCGTCCAACTCCATTCATCATTTTATAGATCTCTATCATCTCCCCTCAGCCTTCTTTTCTTCTAAATTAAAGAGCCTAACCTTTTAAGCCTTTCCTCATGGGGGTATCCTTTTATCCCCTTTACCATTTTGGTGGCTCTTCTCTGTAACTTTTCTAATTCTGCTATATTCTTTTTAAGATATGGCGACCAGAATTGCACACAATATTCATGGTGCAGTCGCACCATGGAACGATACAGAGACAGTATATCTTTGGTTGTATTCTCCATTCCTTTCCTTATGATTCCTATCTAACATTCTATTTACCTTCTTGGAAACAGCTGCACACTGGGCGGAGGGTTTCAATGTATTATCCACAGTGATGCCTAAGTCCTTTTCCTGGGTGGTGGTTCTTAATGTGGAACCCTGCATTGTGTAACCATAGTCTGGGTTGTTCTACTGTAGCAGCAGAGCGCAGACAAACCAATGATACCAGGAGTCTGTTCAGAAGGTCCAAATCATTTATTTGTGCACAAGTCTCAAGCAGAATCAAATTCAAAATGGCTGAGCAATGGTTTCTAGCAAAACAACAACTTTTATAGACTTTTTCTCCATTCTAGACATAGGCAAACTTTTCATTGGTCCCGGTAACCCTCGTACACCTTCTATTGGTTCCGGTACCGATATGGCTATCCAATGATGTCCCTCGACTGGGCTCCGCACCTGCTTACCCCCCTTTCAGTCCCAATTACAATGGTCAGTTCACCAATTTTGATACTTCTCTCCTCCAAGGTCACTTAGCTAGCTAGAACATGTGGGAAAGCAGGGCACTGTAACCTTCTTTCAGCAAAGTTAATTAATTTCATAGAAGCTGTGCTCTCTTATCAATACCAATTAGACTTGTTTTTCTATATTTTCTAAGTTTTGATTCTGCTTAGCTATACTAAACTGTGTTCAATTAGGTTTCAGTTCTATGGTAGCAGCATTTTTGGGGGATGTGCAATTCCTCTGGGCCTCTCCACAGGCTTCATTTACAGGTCAAGCTACTTAGGCCTGTCCGCTTATTTCAGACACCATGGATCATAGGCCTTCGCCTACCACACTACTGCTATTTAGCACTTATATAGCGCCGAGCACGCAATGCTGTACAGGTATGACATGCATATAAAAGATATACATATAATAGACAGTCCCTGCTCGTCAGAGTCGTGCTCATCCGAGCTTACAATCTAAAACTCATCCGAGTTTACAATCTAATACAACAATACAAAGTGATAGACCATATTATGCTTCGCAAAAAATTGACTATGTAAGTCGGTCATGGGAGATTGATGGAAATCGGGTTAGGATAAGGGTGGAAGTCAGGATCTGAAGGTAACAGTGAAGAGGTGGGTTTTCAACTTGGATTTGAAGAGGGCCAGTGAGGGTGCTTGGCGTATAGACATAGGTAGGTTGTAACAGGCGTAGGGTGCAACGAGGTGAAAGAAGAGAAGGCGTGAGTTAGCTGTGTGAGTGAAAGGCCTAAATAGAAGTAATTTGTTAGCAGAGCGAAGTTCCCAAGAGGGGATGTAGGGAGAGATAAGGGATGAGAGGTATTGAGGGGCCGCAGAGTGGATGCATTTATAGGTCAGTATGAGAAGTTTGAACTGTATGCGGAATTGGATGGAGAGCCAATGAAGTGACTTGAGAAGAGGAGTAATGTGGGCATGGCGAGACTGGCGGAATATTAGTCAAGCAGCATAATTTTGTATAGATTGAAGGAGAAAGAGATGATTTGCGGGGAGACCGGCAAGGAACAGGTTGCAGTAATCTAGGCGAGAGGAAATTAAGGAGTGGATAAGTGTTTTGGTAGTGTGTTCAGAAAGGAAGGGGCTGATTTTGCTAATGTTGAAGAGGAAGAAGCGGCAGGTCTTAGCTACGAGCTGGATGTGTGTGGAGAAGGAGAAAGAGGTGTCAAAGATAACCTCCAGATTGTGGGCTGAGGGAACAGGAAGGATTGTAGATCCATCCACTGAGACTGAGAAAGGGGAAAAAGGAGGGGAGGAGTTGGGGGGAAAGATGAGGAGTTCAGTCTTGGCCATGTTCAGTTTCAAGCATCGATGAGACATCCAGGCAGCGATGTCAGAAAGGCAGGCTGAGACCTTGGTCTGGATTGCTGGAGAGAAATTAGGTGTAGAGAGGCAGATTTGGGAGTCATCGGCGTAGAGATGGTACTGAAAGCCATGGGAGAAGATATGTGTGCCAAGGGATTGGGTATAAAGGGAGAAAAGGAGGGGGCCCAAGACGGATCCCTGTGGAACATCAACATGGAGCGGGGTGGCGGAGGAGGAGGAGCCCCCAGAGCATACACTAAAGGAGCGATGGGAGAGGTTGGAGGAGAACCAGGATAGCATGGAATCCTTGAAGCCAAGCGAGGAGAGGGTGTTAAGGAGAAGTTTGTGGTCAACAGTGTCAAAGGCCACGGAGAGGTCGAGGAGGATGAGGACAGAGTAGAGGCCCTTAGATTTAGCCAGGAGCAAGTCGTTGGAGACTTTTGTAAGAGCCGTTTCAGTGGAGTGTAGGGGCCGGAAGCCTGATTGTAGTGCGTCCAAGAGGTCATGGGAGGTGAGGAAGTCGAGGCAGTAGCGGTGGACTGCTCGTTCTAGTAGTTTAGAAATGAAGGGAAGGAGGGAGATGGGTCGATAGTTAGAAGAGCAGGTGGGATCGAGTGAGGGTTTCTTGAGGAGAGGTGTGACAATAGCATGTTTGAAGTTGACTGGGACAGTTGCAGTGGAGAGTGAGAGGTTGAGAATATGAGAGATGGATGGAACAATGGTGGGGGAGATGGGATGTAGGAGATGGGCGGGGATAGGGTCAGAGGAACAGGTGGTGGGTTTGGAGGAGGAGAGGAGGAGTGCCGGTTTCCTCTTCGGAGATCGTACGGAAGGAGGAGAGGGTAGCAGAGGAAGTATGGATGGGGGAGGAGAATTGAGGAGGGGGGAGGTAGATGAGGGAGTGGGGAATTGGAGGGTGATCTTGTGGATTTTGTCATGGAAGTAGTCGGCTAGAGTTTGGGCAGAAAGGGAGGGAGGGACCAGGGGTGGGGGCACCTTGAGGCATAACTTTGCACTTGTCCACATTAAATTTCATCTGCCATTTGGATGTCCAGCCTTCCAATTTATCAAGGTCCTCTTGCAATTTTTCAGTATCCTCTTGTGTTTTAGCAACTTTGAATAATATTGTGTCATCTGCAAATTTGATCACCTCACTCGTTTTTCCTATTTCAAGGTCATTTATGAAGATGTTAAAAAGCAGCGGACCCAACACAGATCCCTGGGGTACTCCACTACTCAGCTTTCTCCATTGAGAAAACTGATTATTTAGCCCTACTCTGCTTTTTACACTGCCTCCTAGCCCATGACTTTTTAATTTGCCAAGAGTCTCTCATAAGGTATTGTGACGCTCGCGCCCCTACCAGGCGGTTGCCTAGTAGGGACGGCTGGCCATCTGTATCCCTTCGAGGGTTGTAGTTGTGTCAATAAGGAAAGCCAAGTGGTTATTTAAAGCGCACAGGAAATTTTTATTCGGTTTCCAAAGTTGGCAAGTGATGAACATAAAAATTCTTTAAGCACTTTTTCCAGACAAAAGAAATACAGGATAATTTCTCCAAATCAAAAATGTCCAAACAAAACTCACAGCAGTTTCTATTCTTCACTGCAATTGTTTGACATTACCAAACAAAAGCATTTGTAAAACTCTTCACAGCTTCCAACCTGCTGTTGCCACGCCCCATACAAACAGTTCTAGCTGTTTGGGCCTTCACTGAAGTTTAGCAGTTTAAGCTTCCTAAGAGAGAGATTCCTAACCTCTTGTCTTCAGCGTTACTCTTCTCTTTCAACTCTTGAAACTGCTTTAACTTGCAACAGCTTCCTTTTGTATTTCAGTGTTTTCTAACTCACAATACTATTGTATTTTAGTGCACAGCTCACATTCCATCTCCGAGGCTTCTGACTCAATAACACTTTCTTCAGGGCCTACCTCCATGCTCTCAATTGAGCTACAGCTAGGTGCTTTCTGGAAGTGCTCTGGTATCCTTTCCTTAAGAGTCTTTGCAATGTTAAACAGTCTCTCACACTGCCTGGCCTTGGCTCCTCCAAGCCGGTCTCCTGTGTGTCTCTCCTGCTTAACTTCCCTCCTGAGATACTTCTTGCTGTGCTGAGGCTTCAGGTGTATGAAAGTCTCCTCTGAGTCAGAGCAAGAACTATTCTGGTGGCACTGCTCATTCCCTGCGTACCTTTCTTGGCTGCCTTTATAATGGTTCCTCCATTTGCTGCTCTCCTTGGCTGCAAGGGTTTTCCACAGCTTGGCCCCAGATCTCTCCTGTCTGTGCCTCCTGGGAATTGGACTTGAACCTGGGCTAGGCCTTGAACTGCAGCTGCCACTGGTGCTTGCTCCTGCACTCCTCCTGGACCTTCTGCTCACAGCTCCTTCCTCCTTCAACAAACTCAAACTGTGCCTCTCTCTTTTGTTTGTTCTTCCTCTGCTAACTGTTGAGCTGGGCAACTCCCTTCCTAGCTCCTCCCACTTGGACCTCCTACTCCTCTGCAGGGTTGTCCTGTGGTCTGTGATTGGTTTAGCATTAGCTCTGCCCTCTAGGTTTCTTTCAGTGCTTCTAGTATGGAACCTAGGATTTTGGGCTCCCATCCCCCGCAATGAAAAAAAAATCCTTCTTTTTTTTTAGTTTTCCCTAGCTGGGCTGCACTCACCTCATCACAGTATCCTGTTAAAGGCTTTCTGAAAATCCAGATACACTATATCGGCCATCTCACCCAGGGCTGTACCAAGGGCGCAAGTACAGAAAGGGCACTGATATCATCACTGGGTTTCCAGGAAGCTCAAAAAGAGTGCTTTCCCACATGTGGCAGGGAAAGATGGGGCACCAGATTTGTTAGTCGTTCAGGGAGCATTTCTAACTTGTATGGTCCTGAGCTTACCTTTATCTATCTGTTTATTCACAGCTTCAAAAAAATACAACAGATTAGTAAGACAATACCCTTCTTGGCTAAATCCATGTTGGCTTTCTCCCATTAAACCATGACTGTCTACATCGTCAGTAATTTTGGTCCCGATTTCCAGCTGTCCAGATCTTCGAAGGGCTATGCGCCTCATCAGCGCATAGCCCTCCCCACCAACCAACCTCTAAACCGAATATTCAATGCCTCGGTGACAGCATTGAATATCCGGTGATCGCTGCAAAAGCTAGAAACTGCCAAAGCTAACTGGGCAGCAGCGATATTGGATGCTGCCTGGTTAACTCCTGTACCTTAAAGATAGGTGAGGGTTTCTCTCCGCTATGGCCTTGTCCTTCTTTAGCACACCTTTTACCCCTCTATCATCTAATGATCCAACTGACTCTCACATTTCAAGATGTAGTAGAAAATGTAAAGAATTTCATTTAGGGGCCCTTTTACTAAGCACCGCTAACCAGTTAACATGCATTATAGTGTGCAGTAATTGGCCGCAGTAAAAGCTAACGCATGGGTTTGCCAGCTACTTACAGCTAAAACACACATTAACTGGCACTCACAAGCTAAAGTGAAGAGTGGGCAGGCTAGGAGAGTAGTGTGGGCGTAGAAAGCACATTAGCATGTAATCACCGTTAACATGGCAGTTAGCACAGGTAACCTAATGATACCTCTGTGGCTATTGTTAGATGTATTCACGTTAATTGCACCACATGTTAACATACTCAGTCACGCGCTAACTGCCGGGAACCTGCTGGTTATGCTCCCAACAGCTAACACGGAGGCTTTGCACACAACATGCATTACAAACTCATATTAACTGCACAGTCTTAGTGCAGTCTTAGTGAGATCTAGTAAAAGAGCCTCTTTAATTTTGTCAGTTTAACATGCACTGGTTTTAAAGCATGCCGAAATGATTCACATTGTAGAATACAGTGCAAAGGAAAAAGAAAAATAGTTTAAAAAACAAACAACCCCCCCCCCCCCCCCAAATCAACATGAAATTTTAAAAAGGCATGACAATATTTTTCAGGTACACTTGTAGCTAACTTACCTTTTCTATTCTGAAGGACCAAAAATAAGTCTCTACTAGGCAAGGAGCATGCAAGCAGAAAATGTTCTTAATAGTCCCATTTTGTACTACTGTTCACTGTTTAGTGCACACAAAAGGAAATAGTGCATGTCAGGGCTTAATTTCTGGGTGAATGACCTGGAATGCAGTTCTGCCACTTCTTTTCACACTCCAGAGCAGCAGAGGTGTTCTGCTCCAGCCTCTCCCAAACAGCCTGCAGGGAAGAGGTGGGAGCAGAACTGAGAACAATCACTCTTCTCCCTAATTGAGGCCCTCTTCTCCCATTGCTCTTATCCTTGTCCACTGACCCTTTCCCCTAGCTTCACAGTTCCACTTCCTTTTAGACACATGCTATTATGCAATGGAAAAAAAATAAAAATGCACATCCCTAACAAAAATGTCAAAAAATGGCCCAACAAAAATATCAAAAAAGTTCCACCTTTAAATATCACACTACTCACAAATTAGGACATATGAAAAAATCTACGTTTTTTTCTCTTAAAATATAAAAATATAAAATATAACAACGCTCATGAATCCCTTAAAATATAAGGGATTCATGAGCGTTTTTATAAACTTTTTATCATCATTTGTCTCCAGGACAACTAAACTTTTTAAAAGACATTTTTTCTGTTGTCATATATATATTCTTAATTCATTGATACATACACACCTTTCATTATATAAAACACAAATATCTCTTAACACAGTATAACACCAAAATACTTAACTTGTTTATCCAGATGTTCTTTCCACAATGCCCATATCAAACATTTTCAAGGTGGTCCAGGCAAATTTCACAAGCACTGTCTGATATTTCTTTAAAGACACTACCTTGATGTTTCAGCTAATAAAAAACCTTCTTCTGAGATTACATCTGACAAGTCAAAAAATATCAACTGCCCTGAAGCACACCGAAAATGCCATTAGCAGGAGTCTTCACATCAAGAATTCAAAGTCATTCCCCTTATGTGATGTGATACATTCTCTCACAGTGACAAATCCACTCACTAAACCTACAAAAAAAAGTTGCCCATTCCATATCAGACTTCAAGCCGTAAGGTGTCATGGGGTATGTTTACTAAGCAGCGGCTCCGATATCACATGGAAGATGCTGCCGCTGCTTAGTAAACATACCCCATAGTCTTCAATTTCAAAATCCAATACTATTCCCATAAAACAAAATAATAAAATTTGATCTACATCTCCCTGAGGTGGGTTGAAAGAATATTCATTTACAAGGACACACAAATGCATAAATAAACCCACAAACATACATACGAGTATAGCCCAGGGCATCTGCTATGTCTATGGGGGAAGAGAAAAGGCCTATTTTCCAAAGTGGAGGAACTATTTATTTATTTAACAGTGTTTTTTGCCTGATTGTAAGCTATTACGGATAATGAAACATACTATAGGGAGGAGAGCTAAGGAATCAGTTAAGATCCAAGTGGAAGAGATAGTTTTTGAAAGGAAGGTCAGTTGGAAGATTAAAGGAGCCGCACTTATGAGATGGGACTGCCAAGGGAGATAAGAGAGAAGGAGAAGAAGATGATGCAGGGTGATCTGTAGAAAATTCAGACTAAAGATCAGTGATTTTATTTACGAAGAAATGTGCTAGATCATCTGCAGCTAGGGGGCTGTCTAATTCAGTGGGATTGAAGGGATGAGAAAGTTGAGAGACCACAGAAAAATGTTGCTTGGCACAGTTGGAGGAAGAAGTAATGAGATCAGAGGAATATCCTTCTTGGCTTGAAAATCAGTAATGGGAACAGTATGAGTTAAACTTGGCCAGGGAGTTAGGCGAGCAAACCTTTCTCCAGTGGCATTCAGACTGGCACACTTGAGATCGAAGTAGTCGCAATCCGGCATGGAACCAAGGTTGCTTTTCCTACTGAGATAGTAGACTAGGACAGAGAGGTGACAATGTATCAAGTGAGGAGGTGAGAAGAGAGTTCCAAGAACAAGCTTAGTCCTCACCCGGCAGAAGCTCAAAATCAGAAGAGAAAAGAGCAACAGAAGGAAGAAAAGCCAAAAGAGTCTCCAAGGTAATCTTACGTAAAGAGGACTGCAAGTGAGAGAGTGGTCTATAGTCAGCTTTAGATACGGAAGTCAAAGGGAATTGAAAGAGGATGCAAACATGGTCTATCCAAGGGAGAGGTAAGGCAATAGGAATTGTAGGGGAAAAGGGAGAGCATGAGTAGTCAGCAGCAGATCAAGCATGTGACAAGCAGCATGTGCAGAAAACTGCATATGTTGGGTCAATGAAAGATCAGAGAGAAAATGGAGAAAAAGCCTATCTCGCAACTTAATTGGGTGTTCGCAGTGAGTATTAAAATCGTCAAGAATAATTAACTGGGGAAAATGAAGGATATTTTCAGAAATAGTAAACTCTGATGTGATAAGGAGAGACCCCATAATAATAACTCTTTTTGTCGGAGCTATCATTCAAAAGAAGGAGGAATTAAATCCACCTCTCGCTTTGATAGCTCCTTTTATTAGTTTCAAAAACAGTGTAGTAATTTAAAACACTTAGCTGTAGGAAACCTTAACTGCCAAGTAAACTTTATCACAAGCTTGAAGATGCCACAGAATCTATGATGAACGACGTGGAACGTTTCGGGTCAGAAAATGCCATGACCCTGCATCAGGTTGAACAAGGTGCCTGCAGCAATCGTAGCTTCAATGACCAGATAAAACAGAGCCAATCAATGTTTATACGAACCGGTGTGTAACGTAAATGCCGACGAAATAGCAGCCACTGTCTTGGACCAATCAGAAGCCCAAAGATATATTACTATAACCCAACGGACAGGGAGAAACCCTATGAATAAGGGAATCCCTTGTCTACAATGGTTTAAATGAATCAAAATTGCTTAAAATGCCAAGTCAAATGATGCTGTATCACTCTAAGTAGGTGTTTATTTTGCATGATAGCTCCGACAAAAAGAGCTATTATTACGGGGTCTCTCCTTATCACATCAGAGTTTTCTCTGTTTGTTTGGTAAGTTACTCTGCACGAGGGGTTTGTCTTTAATTTAGAAATAGTAAAACAGAGTTGGTTCCAGAATGAAGGGGTCAATGGGGGGTGACAGTAGAGAAGGAGAAGATAAATAGTAGGGGAAGCTTTAATAGCTACTAGTAATAACTCTGGGTAAACTAGGGTAGGAGATGACATCTCTGATATCGGAAGAGAGGACCTGTAAATCAGAGCCACTCTGCCACCGATTCAGGAGAGGCATGGTGTAGAAAGAGCCAAGTAATTTGGTGGGAGGCATTGATAAAAGAGGGACTCTTTGCCCTCCTTCAGCCAAGATTCCATGAGGAATAATAAGTCTAATGAATGTTGGATAATCAGATCTAAAATCAGAGGGGTTTAGTACATAGGGACCTACAATGTAGTAAAGCACAGTGATGTAGAGAGAGAGTAGGAGCTGGCAAAGAAGCATTTGGAGCAGAAGTGGAAGAGATCCACAAGGAAGCAAATTACTTACATTTCTGTGGGTATGTGGTCTAGGTGAGGCATACAGACGCTGGCCCCAAAGCACCGGGATAGCTGCTTCCTGCAAGTTATACAAAATCATGATGTTGCGCAAGGTCATGAGCCACCAAAGAGCATCAGTCTTCTCTTTCAAATTCTTTTCTTGTGCTCTGTAAGATGGATTTTTAACATCCACTGTGTTTCACCTAGATTTATGAAAGGGAACAAACAAATTAAGGCATATATAATAGATGTAATTGTGCAGTTACCAGAAAGTTTTAAATCAATAGGGCATAACTGAGGTAGCATTAATGCATTGCATGTAATTAACAGAGTACAAATTTAGTGGTGGAGACGGGGAGAAAGCCTTACATGTTCCTCTGTATCAGAAGATGCTACAGGAAGCTTTGAGTGAACTAATGAATCTCAGTGATTATGTCCCCGCTTGTAAGAAAGGGGAAAATCACAATCAACTGCAAAATATGCTTTATATCTTTTAGATATGTTCAGAAAATGGAAGAGCACATGACCCTTGAACTGCTTCTCAGTCTTGATGGAGGGAAGAGCAAGTCCCTATTAATATAATGGTGCCACTTATATGTATGTAGGATACAGTCCATAGGGTATCCCTTACAAAACAAATGTTGGATCATAACTTGTGTTTATTTTCCAAATTCCATATCAAAGAGCATAATCTTCATAAGTGGAAAAACTGGTTCACAGGAAGGCTCCATTTTAGGAGGTTATTTAAGAAGCCCTATTCATGCTTTGGACTCTGACACCAGACATAAAGACGTCCAAAGCACAGAGATGTTTCAGGAGCCAATTTAGAAGCTGGGTCTGTGGATATCCCCAGAGTGAGGACATCCACATCAGAACGGGAGTGTGGTATTGGCATGGCCAGGGTGGCCTCAAGAACTCAAACGTCCTCAACCAATTTCAGAAACATCCTGGATGTCCCACATCGGGGATATTTATGTTTCCAAAATTGGGTTTAAACATAGATGTCCCTGATGTTTTCCTGCACATTCTGCCATGGACATCCCAGATTGCACTTAGAGGCCTTTTCTAAAATGCCACTTTATATTTGCCAGGTAAGCACTTTGAAAATGTAATAAGGTCAGAAGTGAGGGGAGCAGAGGAGGAGCAGCTGATCCATGCCAGCATGCTCCAGCATTGCAGCAGACGTCTGCTGGGGCTTTAAAGCTCGCCCCTGACTGAAGGCATCCGGAAGTGAGGGGAGCGGAGGAGGAGCAACTGATCCATGCCTGCATGCTCCAGCATGGCAGCAGACATCAGCTAGGGCTTTAAAAGCTTGTCCACCCCATGGGACGCAGTAGCAGGCGTGTTCTCATGGGTGCATGTCTGAAGGGGCGTGTCCGAAGGGGCAGGTCACAACCCCTTTGGTGCCCCTTTGGCGCCCCTTTGGCACACTTGGTGAAGAAGATGGGACTGCTTTGTTTTACAAAGTATGAGAAAGAGGAAGAAGAGGATCCCCCTGCCAGCTACATCTACAGTAAAATCTTCAAAGGTGGAAGACCTGTTGGACAGGTATTTGGTTAGGAAAGGGATGGAAGAACTTTCATATCTTTCTCAGCAACTGTAAGTTTTGATTTCCCTTCTCTGCAGCCGCCTGCTGGGGGTTTATCCCAACCCCTGCCATCTGACTTTTTAACTTTGGAGACTGGGGAGGCTACCTTGGTAAAGGTCTCCTTGCCCTCTGCTCCGTTATCACCCATTCAGTCTTTCTCTGGGTCATTTGTTAATGATTTGTTTGAGGTTCCTACTCCAACTGGTAGTGCCTAGTGCTAGTTGCTTGCTTGAAGCTGTAGCAAATAAGGATGTGTCTCTGAAAAATGTATGAGACGTTTTTTCTTGGACTGAGGCTATTTTGATGGGTACTTTTGAATCAACTAGAAGAGTTTACTAAAGATTCTGATGCTAAGTTTGTTGAACATTATTCTAAATTATTACATATGGGGGAGAGACTTGGTAAATTTGAGAATCAGCTGAAGACTGTGCAGTCAGCCTCAGCTGTTCCTATTAAAGATAGTCTCTTTTGCCATCGACAAATGGAGCATTAGGAAAATGTTTCTAGGGCATGGAATATCAGATGTCTTAATTTTCCTATAACCCATTACCTGTCTCCTACAATTCTTTTTCATAAATATTTAAAAGAACTTCTGCTTTTTGAGAATCCCTCAGTGCTAAAGATTAGTAATATTTACTAACTTTCTAGGGGTAGGAAATTGGTTGCAGCAGCTGAAGGGGAGTTGGATCTAGTATCTGATGTTCCTACTCTTGATTTATCTAATTTTTTATAATCATCTTCTTTTTCTTTTTCTTTTTCTTTTTTTTTCTTATTTATATTTTATTGAATATTGAAAACTTATTTGTACAATAAGTAGCAGAAATTATGAGGAAATACAAAATATAAGAAATCCAAAACCAAACACATTCATTATATAACAGTCCACATCATAGGGAGGAGTGGAAGACTCTCACATCAATATAATTTAATAAGAAAAACAAAACAAAACCATACCCAGGACCCCACAATTCAATCTATACCTTTAACTACTATCCCTTCATCCACATGAGACTCATGATTTTTTAGGAAGACAGCCAAATGAACAGGATCTACAAACCCATATCGTTTCCCTCGATGATCCACTAAGCACTTGCATGGGAACTTTAAAAAGAAAGTTGCTCCCAATGCTAAAGTGCGCTCTCTCAACTCCAGAAAGGCTCTACGCCGATTCTGTGTAACACGGGACACATCGGGGAAGACAGTTATCTTTTGACCACAAAAAAGTACATTCTTTTGCGGATAAGTACGCTTTCAATACAGAATTCTTGTCCATCTCTGTCAAAAAAGTAACAACTAAAGTAGCACAGTTTAAAATATTATCAGAGGAGGACTCCAAGAATTCTGATATATCCAAACTAATGGGGGAAAGTGACTGAACGGGTTCATCATCTCCCCCATTACCTTCCACTTTCTTTTTAAATCTCGGTAGATAATACAAATTGGCAACCTTGATGACTTCAGGCTGATCAAATTTCAAAACCTCCTTTAAATATTTATGAAACAAAATCAAAGGAGAAATATAATGTGTAAGTGGAAAATTTAAGCACCTCAGGTTTTTAGACCTAGATGCATTCTCTAATAATTCTAACTGCCTATGTAAATACAAACTATCCTTAGCTACAGAAGACGAATCTACCTGAGTAACATCTATTTTACTCTCTACCTGTTTCAAACGTGCATCATAACCCAAAAATTGATCATCATAATCAGAAAACTTAGCTATCGAGTCTCGAGTATATTCTTCTATTTGAGACAAGGTTCCGGTAAGGGCAGCCTCGGTGTGGGTAACAACCGCCCATATATCTTTTAATGTTACCTCCTGAGAGGACGAGGAGATATCAACATCATCTCCTAGTACCAACGGGATTTTAAACATTTTAGGCATAGGAACAACCTTACGTTCAGGGCAGGCCTGCTCCGAGGAGCCTGCCGGAACCGATGTGGCTCCCGAATCCAAGCCTACATTTCCCAAGACCTGGTCGAGAGTCACTACTTGCTTGGACGAAGGGAGGGGTAAGGTAAAACCCCCAATCGGAGAAGAAGCTGGAGGAGACAAAGTACTCACTGAAGCTGAAAGCTCCAAACTGCAATTTTCCACCGACTGACGAATCAGATGTTTGTCCATCGGACCTTCCGATTTAGAAGCTTTCATTGTAGAAACAGCCGACGCATTCTTCTTCCGGCATTTCCCCATACCGGGGTAAGCACTCGCTCTAACAGCTCAAAACTCCGAAAAGCTCCGAAGGGGCTCCAAAGGGGCGTGACCTGCCCCTTTGGTCACGCCCCTTTGGGCACGTGCCCGTGACCGCGTTCCGCGGTGTAGCCCAGAGTGAAATAGGGCTCAAACAGGTGCAGCAATCAGCGCCGAACACACGGGCAGGGTGGAATCTCCGGGTAGGATCACTCTCCACTCCTCCTTTTAGAATCATCTTCTGATGTTGTTATTACTTCTCGAGCTACTTTACTTGTTTCATTTGCTTGGGTGGCAAATAAGAATATGATAATGAAGTCATTCTTCCCTAAGAAGGAAATTCTTTTTTGTGGTCAGAAAGTCAATATTGTTCCTGATGTTTCTAGATCTACACAACTTAGCCGTAAGGCCTTGGAGCTGAAACCTCGAGTCTTAGCTCTAGGGGCCACATATTTTCTTAAGTATCCATGCAAATATCTGGCATTTTATCAGGGGAATCAATACTGATTTTTTGACGCAACTCGGAAGAATTTCTGAAGACTCTAAGGGATATGTTTACTAAACAGCGGTAGAGGCTTCCGTGCGATATCGGAGCTGCAGCCCCATTGCATTCTATGGGGCCGCAGCTCCAGTATCGCACTGAAGCCACTACCACTGTTTAGTAGACATACCCCTAAGTTCTTGATTCAGTTTTGATGTTCTTTTTTATTTAGTAGATGGTGGTGTATTTTGGGTTTATTATATTTGGATAAGCTGCTTTTTAATTTTTGATTATTTGTAAGTAGTTATTTAATTGTACCCCTCACTTTCAATAATGTAGACTTGATAGTGTTTAGTGAGATATATTTCTTTTACAAATTGAGATTTGTTTTACTAGTCAAGATTTGTTTTTCATGTACTCTTTATTTTTGTCTTTTCTTTTTCATCATTCTGTAATGTTTGGTAGTGTAACCATTTAAAAAAGTTTGATAAATAAAAAAAATTAACAAAATGTAATAAGGTGTTATGATCCATCACTTTATGAAAAACTGAAAACTTAAAATGTGACTTCACTAACTGAATTTGAATATCCAAAAATGGCATTTGATAGTGATGGGCTATATATGTAAAATGCAAATGTGAATTCAACCCATTAAGCCAAACAAGAAAGCTGTGCCAAACCCTCTCTTGTACCTTGCCAAATCAATAAAACATCATCAATATAGCAACTCCAGAAAAGAACATGAGACTCAACCAAAAGGACTTTAAAAAATCGACATAGCAAATTTGTATGTCTGGCCACATTGTAGCACCCAACTTGGTGCCCTTAATCTGTAAAAAAAAACCAAAAAAAACAAATACTATGACCAAAACAAAAATGAATTTTTGGTAAGGGTTAATTTGGCTAAATCCACTAAGAAGTGAGTAGATACATTTTACTACTACTGCTACTATTGATCATTTGTATAGCGCTACAAGGCATACGTAGCACTGTAAGGCACATGTAAGAAATAGTTCCTGCTCATTGGAGCTTACAGACTAGTCAAAACAAACAACACAACAGTTGAGGACAGGGCTACAACTAGGGGAATGGTAAGGAAACATATGGGAGACTAAGCGGATCAGGATCCAAAAGCAGTTTCAAAGAGGTGAGTTTACAGCCTGGATTTGAAAAGGGTCAGATATGAAGCCTGCCCTACAGACTCAGGGAGTTTGTTCCAGGCATAAGGAGCAGCAAGGTGAAAGGATCAAAGTCTGGAATTGGCAGTAGAAGAGAAGGGCACTAATAGAAGCGATCTGCCAGAAGAGCAGAGATCCCGAGGAGGTGTATAGGGAAAGATAAGAGAGGAAAGGTAGTGAGGAGCAGCAGAATGAGTGCACTTATACGTAGGTCAGCAGGAGGAGTTTGAACTGAATACAGAAACAGATAGGGAGCCAATGGAGTGCTTTGAGAAGAGGGGTTATATGAACATACTGAGGCTGGCAGAAAATTAGCCGCGCAGCTGAGTTTTGAATAGTTTGAAGGGGAGCAAGATGATTCAGAGGGAGAGCAGCAAGGAGGAGGTTGCAATAGTCTAGACAAGAGGTGACGAAAGAGTGGATAAGTGTCTTAGTAGTGTGTTCAGAAAGGAAGGGACAAATTTTGCTGATGTTATAGAGAAAGAAGCAGGTAAAAAGAGCACCACAAATGTTTAAGAAAAGTTTTTTTGTTGGACTGCTCACAGAGAGATGCAATTCCTCTTCAAATGAAATGTCCATTTTAATCAAAATTTAAGCAGTAAAAAAGCAAGCAGAGGTACTTTGCTGTATGATCGCCGATCCAAATAGTTCTCGCCATTCTAACCACAATATTTCTTTTAGACAAGAAAGACCAGCAAAGCTCTTCCAACAGATGCAAGCAAGGAAGACAAGCAAGATTTCTTCACATAGATACGACGCAAAACCACATTTCGGGTCTTTACAACTTTTAAGATCCTACGTCAGGTACCCTGTCACTCACGAACCATGCTGAATGAAAGTCAGCCATGCGTATAGCTGACAGCACGTTTCATTCAGCACGGTTCATGATTGACAGCAGCAACAGGTTTTAACTATCAGTTGGATGTGTGTGAAGAAGGAGAGAGAGAGAGGTGTCAAAGATGACCTCAAAGATGCGAGCTGAGGAAACAGGGAGTAATGGAGCATTATCCACAGAGATGAAGAAAGGAGGAAGTGGGAAAGTGAGTTTAGGGGAAAAGATAAGAAGCTCAGTTGTGGCCATGTTCAGTTTCAAATGGCAATGAGACATCAAGGCTGCAATGTCAGGCAGGCAGAGATCCTGGCCTGCATTGTCGGAGAGATTTCAGGTGTCGAGAGCTAGATCAGAGAGCCATCAACCTAAAGATCATACTGAAAACCATGGGAGGAGATGAATGCACCAAGAGACAGCCCCTTGGGGTACACCACCTGAGAGCGGGATAGCAGTGAGAATATGAGACATGGAAGGGATGGCAGTGGAGGAAATGGAGCTTAGGAGATGGGTGGGAATAGGATCAGAGGAGCAGGTAGTGAGTTTAGAGGAGGAAAGAAGATGTATGATTTCCTCCTCAGAGATCTTAGAAAAGGAAGAAATGGTGGCAGAGGTTGAGGGAGAGAGTTGAGAGTGAAGAGGGGGAAGTGAAGATGGAGATGACCTTGTGGGGAATTGGAGTGTAATCTTGTCGACTATATTTTGTATAAGGTGATGGTCTAATACTTTTCAGATCACCTCCAATACCTGGCTTTGAAGGAGATAAGTATAAAGAGCTGTGATGTCTGCAGTTTCAAGCAGGACATCTGGAAAGGCAATTGTCATACAATAGCAATCGTATGACATGAATGAAATCCCTTAAATAGGTATGGCATAGTGAGACAAAAGGTAACAAAAAATAATCCACAATCCTTGACAAGGGTTCTAAAAAGGAAGCACTGTAGAAAATAAGACAGCAAAGCAGGGCTGGAAATTTTTAAGGATCTCAGGAAGCATGTCAAAAACTTGGGTGACCCAAATGGTCAAGCCTTAAAAATCTTCTTTGGCCAATATCCATACAGCTAGTATTGCTTGACTCACAATTAAGTTAATCCCTTGCTTGTACTGTATATCAAAGTAAGATCATCTAATTGCAAATAAAATGCATGGTCAGCTAGCTGAGGATTAGCTTCATTAGCGTATTGTTTCAAATATATCACCACGACTGAGATCCCAACTTGTCAGCTGACTTAATTATATCATCCCAATTTTTCAGTTGATCCAAGGCTTCCCATTTAAACCAGTTCAAATTTATATGTTTATGCTCTAACTGCAAGCGGACTACCACTGTGTTCAGAGATATCTGAAAGACCATAATATATGGGCTCATAACTCCCAGGGGCATCCAAGTCAAGGAATGCTGAAAACTCATATCATGAGATAGAATTGACTCTGATATATTAGCAGATAAGTCTTCACTGAAAATACATCAAAATGGGGGGATGGCAGAAAAGAGACTCCCCATTGTAACAAATGTATCTGTCAAGGTGTCATAAGAAATGCATACTGGGTCAGACCAAGGTCCATCAAGCCCAATATCTTGTTTCCAACAGTAGCCTGGCAGGTTTCCAAAAAGGTACAAAGGTTCCACAATGCTTGTCTGGGGCAAGCTTTGGATTTCCTGAGTCCTCTTTAATAATGGTTTATGGACCTTTCCTCCAGGAACTTGTCCAAACCTTTTTTAAACCCAACTATGCTAACAGCTTTAACTACACCCTCTAGTAACAAATTCCAGAGTTTGATATTTATTTATTATTTTATTTACATTCTCTTATATACTGTGCTATTCTGCATCAGTGTGGTTTACATTGAACAAACTGAAATTACATTGAACAGGGCATTATAACTTGGAGAGAACTATTTTACAGGGAACATGAGCTATGGAGGGTTAAGTGGCTTGCCCAAGACTACAAGGAGCACCTGTGGGACTAGAAACCCCAGTCCTTCCGGCCCAAGGTTGCTGTCCTCTAGTGGGATTTGAACCCCCGACCTTCTGGCCTGAAGTACCTTGCCCCAACCACTAGGCCACTAGGCCACTCTTAGGACAGACTAGATAGGCCATGTGGTCTTTTTCTGTCATCATATTTCTATGTTTCTATGTTTCTATTACGCGTTGAGTGAAAAAATATTTTCTCTTATTGGTTTTAAATGAGTTACATTGTAGCTTCATTTCTGCTTTTTGATGGTGTAAACAACCAATCTACGTTTACCCGTTCCACTCCATTCATTAATTTATAGACCTTGAGAGATATTGATCACTGCCGGTTGAGTTGAGTCCACTCTCTGGTCCGAGGATGTCCAACTGGTTTGTCCTGAAAAAATGACAGATCTCGATTCCAGTTGTGCCAACATCACTGAGTCTGACTGCTTAAAAAAAATCCTTATGGTTGTCAAATTCATATTGTGCCTCTTCATTAGATGATTCCTCTAGTTACTGAAAACGAAACCTATTTAGAGGTCTAGGCAACCTTTTGGACATCCATGGGTAAGCAGCATTTTATACTCCTTTCATCATGTAAAAATTTCTTCTATTTTAATTGTTTAATATTGTCCCAAAATGTTTTCATCTCTTCATTAAGCTATATAAACTTCATTTTATATTCAGTAGAAGATAAAGATAATTTTGATACTATAAGGAAGGACTGGGGTTTCTAGTCCCACAGGTGCTCCTTGTGGTCTTGGGCAAGCCACTTAACCCTCCATTGCCCATGTTCCCTGTAAAATAGTTATCTCCAAGTTATAATGCCCTGTTCAATGTAATTTCAGTTTGTTCAATGTAAACCGCCTTGATATCGTGAAAGGCAGTATATAAGAAATGTTAAATAAATAAATAAATATAAGATCGAAATCCAATTTCTCACAGAACTGAAAGATTGAGCTTCTGCTGAATCAATAATCAGAATCATCAAATCAGTAAAAAAAATAATTTGGTTCCATTTCATAAGAAACGGAAGTATCCTGAAACAAGTATAGGTTTTACAAATGCACAAATCCCAAGGAATACTCAAGAGTTCCAAAATGTAATTCAGCTCTTATTAGACATGTAACACCTGCCAGTCTGGGGTCTGTTTCAGTGGTTAAACTCACTGACTGGCAGACTGGGGACACAACTTCCAAGTGAAAATACTGTCCTTTCAGTCTCAACTCTTGGGGATGATTAGGAGTCCTGCAATGGAACAAATACTAGGAGGCCTTTGAGAGCTACACTCCATTCATTCCATTTCCGTTTCTCACAGTAATAAAGTACAGGCCAGAATTTGGTATCTGAACTAAAGATTTTACTGGTGATCTGGTAGTATTCTCCAGGACATAGTGGACATTGGGTTCAAGACCTAAGAAACTCTGGGCATTCCCACTGCTCCCTCCAGTGCTATGCCTAACCAGGTGGATCTATCTTGGCGGTACAATGACTGGACCAGCCAAAGACAGAGGACTACCTTTGGGTGGTTGTTTTATAGTAGTTCCAATCCAAAGGAGTCTCTACCCATAATGATGACACTAGGAGAAAGTTTCCTCACATACGTCTCCCACTCGGACCATATCACACCTCTTCTAATTCATCTCCACTGGCTCCCTGTGACATTTAGAATTCAGTACAAGATCCTCACCTTTGTTCACAAATCAATTCACAATGGAATCCCTGAATACCTTTCTAACCTTGTTCACCTCAATGCTCCTCAGCGTTCTCTCAGGTCCATTCACGCCAACCACTTGCTCATCCCTTCCCCATCTCAAGCTCACCTGGAATTCACTCGTAACTCTGCATTTTTCTTTCTTGGCCCTAAACTCTGGAACTCCCTCCCTCTGAACCTCCGTATGGAACCCTCCTTCTTCCAGTTTCAAAGCGTTGTTAAAAACCCACCTCTTCTGTACCGCTTTTGATCGCCCCCTGCCTGCCTCCCCTCCTGTCTCTTTCCCGCACTGATGTCCTGTTCTTTCCTTCCGTCTCAAGGTATCCTTTTATCTATCTCTTTCCTATCCATTTATTGGCATTCTGTTTCTTTTCTAAGCAGCATTTAATTTGTATTATAAACTGCTCAGATGCTTGTGTGTTGGGTGTTATATTAAAAACTGAATAAAGATAAAGATAAAATAACCTCCTCTGTTCTGGAAAATTACCAGAACACTTATAAATCTCGATACAATACATCTGTAGGATCACTAGAGGTCTCTGCTATGGACTCTACAGATTTTATGTAAAGGCTATAATTCAGACCATTTTAGATGATCTTAAGTGGATGCTAGAAAGAGAGGAGGGGTGGCAACCAATATTGCATCTAAATGATCTTGTGAAAAACTAAATGTAAACATCACACTACTCACAAACTAGGCCACATGAAACAATCAAGTTTTTACTTTTAAATTGTAAAAAAGGCTCAAGAAAAAATCAGTGGGGGTTATCACACTATAAAGGTTTCATGAGCATTTTATACCCTGTTTATCAAAACGTGTCTCCAGTGCACAACTGAACACAATTTTCTATTGCCATATATATTTTTGGTTCATTGTTACATACACACGATGCATTATATAAAAAGGCAGATATGTCTTAAATGAAACATTATAACACTAAGCAGGTCATTTTAAAAGGCTTATTCACAATGTAGGATGTCTGAAGATGTGCACATGGGTGTCAAAATCATGAAGACGTCTCCGCAGTCATACCACAAACAACATTTACAGATGCCTCTGCACCAGAGATGTCCAAGTAGGTGAGGGGGGTGTGATGGAGGCCTGACCAGGGAGGTGCTATGGACTTACATGTCTCCATTCGATTTCAGGAATGATAGAGCCGTTTATGGGCATGTCCACATTTATACCTGCTGCAGGCACGAATAGGCATCAGAAAAGTGCTTGTTTTGGCCTTAAAACATCCAGAATGTTGAGAAGATGGAGAGTTAAATGAGTAGTCTAAGATCACAAAGACCCACACTTTGATCTGAACCCTATCCACCCCACTCCTAACCCACTGTTTTTACCATTACGCTGTTAGATGTCCACATTCTGCGATGCTATTCCAGAGACATCTTTGTAGACGTCTCTACACACATTCATATCGGGCACCACAATGTTTCTGAAATCGTGCCTGAACTTGCAGGTACCTGCATTTTTTTCAAGTGTTCTGGCTTTGATGTCCCACATTGCACTTGGGCGTCCCATTGTAAAATGTGCCTTTAAAACACTTAATTTGTGTATCCAGAATTTTGTTTTTTAATGCCCATATCAAACATTCTCCCGGTGTTCCAGACAACATTCATAAGCAGTTTTTGTGATATTTCTTCAAAAACACCCTACATTGATGGTTCAACTAATAAAAAGCCTTCTTCAGGGAGATACATCTAACAATTCAAAAAATATCAACTGCCCTGGAGCACAAGAAAAATTCTCTCAGCCAAAGGAATCGTCACATTAAGATTTAGAAGGCTTCAAAGCCATTCCTCTTATGTAACATGGAGGCCAATTCCAAAAACGTGCATGTCCGGGCAGCAGGCACGTCCAAATGGAAACGTGCAGGAATAGAACCCAATTCCACAAAAGCAGGGATAGCGAAATATCCAAATATTTCCCCTGCACTACCAAAGGGTCATTGGAATGACAGCAGTCAGCAGTGCAAGACCACACAGACATGCCCAGAGACACCATCATTGCTCCCTACAACTGTGCACATTTGTAGAGACCAATGCTGGTGCACCTGGAAAAGGTGCATTGCGCTTTGCACTGTTCCACGTCCTCCCTCTGAAGTCTCCTGAGCAGTGACAGAGAAGTGACTGGACAGGGAATTGATTGCAGAACCAGCCTGTTCATTCCTGCCTGCATGCACTGGCACCTGGTGATGCTGCAGACAGTCCTATGGTCCAGATACCTGCCAGGCATACCTGTTCCCCCAGATATATGGATGAGCAATCTAGACCCCCCACATGCAGCCCTCCAATCATGCACACATACATACTCTCACTTGCATTCCCACAGGAATGCCCTGCACCGAATGTCTTAACTGATGGAAAGAAAGCCATAGCAGTGAGTACTTCCAACCCAGCAGCATACCTACTCACTACATTTCTCTTTGGCTTCTTACATACACGATAATTACAATAATGGATCTCTAACATATACAGAGCTGCAGTAAGTCCAAAAAGCCCTTCCAGTATATCAGCCTCAAGGGTCAAACCCCATATGTGTATTGCACATCATAAGCCCACATATGTAAACAACTGCAACAGTGATCTGTGCACAAGATATGTGCCCTATAGCCACCGGCGTATGATATCCCCAATATAGTGTTCCGATGGGATTTACATTTGACCTTATCTACATCAG
Organism: Ichthyophis bannanicus; assembly: GCA_033557465.1. Classification (NCBI taxonomy): domain Eukaryota; kingdom Metazoa; phylum Chordata; class Amphibia; order Gymnophiona; family Ichthyophiidae; genus Ichthyophis; species Ichthyophis bannanicus. The sequence continues at coordinate 1,082,413,527 of CM066032.1, forward strand.
GGGACTGTACACATTGCAGAGAGCATATTGTAGAAATCCACTGTGTGGAGTGCAACACTACAGCTGGCTGGGTGCTGCACATAGCACCGATGGCTGTGCTTACATTTTCACATGGGGTGCTAGGACTCCATCACCAGTATAATTTCCAGGATGTGGGCATTGTTAGGGAGCCCTAGTTGTGCCCCTTTAGCTCACACAGAAACTGCCAGCATAGCCGGATTGAGCACCAGTTCATTTCTGCTGCTTTGACTTACATCCTCCCTCTTCCCTGCTTTCTGTTCCATAACACTGCCTGCTGTGGTTTTCCAGGCTGCAGACACACCTGTGCACAGCATAGGTTATACATCGATTCAGCACTATTGGCTGCATTAAGGTGCAGAGCAGGAAAACATCTAAATCCTACCTTTATTCCACATTTCAGCAGGTATAACCTGGATGTCTGTGGGGCTGACTGCAGACATACACGGATGTGACTAGAATATGCTTTATACGTCTCCGTGATAGGCCACGCCCCATTCTGCCCTTTACCACCCATGTTCTGCGGTCCTTGTTTAAATGCCGTGTACATGCAGGGTCGCGAAGATTCAGAATACGGTTCTGGATGTTTTTGTGAGATACATGTCTATACCACATGTACAGGTGGTTTATTCATAGTTCAGAATGACCCCCATAGTAACATAGTGTATGACGGCAGATAAAGACCAGCATGGTCCATCCAGTCTGCCCAGTTAGGTGTAGGGAGAGATAAGAGAGGAAAGGTAGTGAGGAGCAGCAGAATGCATGAAAGTGGTGAGATGCTGGGCACAGTGGGAGGGAGAGAGAGAGAGGGGAGATGGTGGATGCAGGAAGAGAGAGGAGAGATGGTAAGTGATGTCATATCCTCTCCCAGTGACAAATCCACTCTCAGTGATTACATCTAACAATTCAAAAAAATACCAACTGCTCTAAGGCCAGGATCCTGTTCTTCTATGCCAGTTGGTAACGATGCAACACGTTGTATGAGAATCTGAGGTGCGCTATGGAGCTCTCTTATCCTGTGGAGGTCTTCGTAAATAACTTCCACTCAGTGCTAATAGCCAGAGGCGGCTCTATAATGAGGCCAAGTGAAGCGGTGGCCTCAGGTGGCAACTTTTTTGGGGCGGCAAAAATTGTCCCCAAAAAGACCGCCTCACTCAGCCTTCAAAAAAAAAAAAACATGATCACAGGAGCTGCTGCCACCACAGCAGCAACAGAATGAAGTGCCACGCAGCCCCCCGCCTCCCCGGCAGAGCCCTGCATTGTATTTCCCTCAGCGCCAGCTCAGCTTTTCAGAGCCGCGAAGGGAGAGTTTCCCTTTCCCGCGACTCTGTTAGTTGAGCCCACTGGCGCTGATGGGAAACAGGAAATGGGGGAGTTAGAACTGGAAATGGGCTGCTCGGGAGGGGGGCTAGGACTGGAAATGGGCTAATGGGGGGTTAGAACTGGAAAAGGGCTGATCGGGAGCGGGGGCTAGGAATGGTAATGGGCTATCGGATGGGTTAGAACTGGAAATGGGCTGATGGGGGGGTTAGAACTGGAAATAGGCTGATCGGGAGGGGGGCTAGGACTGGTAATGAGCTGATTGGTGGGGTTAGGCCTGGAAATGGGCTGATTAGGGGGGCTAGGACAGGAAATGGTCTGATAGGGGGTCTAGGACTGGAAATGGACTTATTGGAGGGGTTAGGACTAGTAATGGGCTGATGGGGGGCTAGGACTGGAGTGGGCTAATAAGGGGGATAGGACTGGAAATGGACTGGGACTGGAAATGGGCTAATGGGGGAAGGGAGGAGAGTGCTGCTGGCCCTGGAAGAAAACTAGGGGCTAGGACTACAAATGGGCTGATGCAGGGAGATGGGAGAACAGGACTGGAAGGGAGCGGATACTGAGAGGGCCTTCCAGCGGAAGGAGGTGGCAGGAAGGGAGCTGACATGGGGGAAAGAAGGGGTTAGAAAGGAGCTGATATGGCAGGGGAAGGAGGGGGCTGGAAAGGAGCTGACACCTGGGATGTACTGAAGGGGGATTGGAAGGGTGCTGACACTTGGGAGTGGTAGGTGGCTGGGTAATGGGGAGGAGGCTGGAAGGGAGCTGGCATGTGCGAATAGCACTTGAAGGGGGATGGACAGAGGGTAGGGCGACTGGAAGGGAGATGACTGGGGGGGTGGCACTGAGAGTGGACGTGAACTGATACCTGGGATGGTATTTGGACTAGAAGGGGCTGGACAGTGGGGAAGGAGGGGGACTGGAAGGGAATGGACACCAGTGGCAGTCGTAGGAATGCAAGGCGGTTGACATTGGAGGGTACTGGGAGAGGAGGACTGGAAAGGGGGTCAATACTGGGGAGAGTTACTGGAACTGGGAATGGGCTGATGGAAGGAAGTGAAGAAAACAAAAGAAGAGATAAGAAATGGCAGATGGACCATAGACCACAGAAAGAGAGATAAGAGAAGACAGGAAAGCAGAAGCCTCAGATCGGGACTAGCATGATCAGAGAATAAAATGGTCAGACAACAAAAGTAGAAAAAATAATTTTAGTGATTTGACTTTGTGTTATCTTTATATTTTATTTATTTATCTGATGTTGCACTGCATGCGGAGTCTGGCGTCTTGGGGTTTCAGTTTAAATTTTGTCTACATATTTTTATTTTTACTTTAGATTGTGGTTACTTATTCAGTACTTGGTGAGGGTCTGTGTTCTGAGTGTGTGACTGAGGCCAGGTGTTCTGTTAACATGGAGTTTGTACATAAAGATCTATACTGTACTGTAGTAATTTGACTTGTTCAGCTTTTCAAATAGGTGTATGGATGTTCAGGGCCCACTGGAAGTATTTACAGTGACCTTTTTTTACATGGGCTTCTTATGTGAGTTTTGGAAGTTGGTGCTGATATGGTACGGTATGGTGGGTTTGCTCTTTGTTGTAGGGTTTTGTATTAGTTCACAATATGCCTGGTACTGGAGATTGTTTGTTGTTAGTGAGATGATCAGAATCAGATTTTTTTTTAAGATATTGAGTTCTGTGGATGAATGTCCTAGTTCTGCTCTGCACCCACTGTGGATGCAAAATATATATTGAAAAAGAAAAAGCAAGAACCATAATGCAGTTTATAACAACAAAATAAAAATGAGTTATAATTTGGTTTTATAAACTGTGCTGTTGGTTCTCGCTCTCTTTTAGTTTCTTCGTGTGCAAACATCTTGCATTTCCTCCATATAATCTAAACGGCTTCTTGGTTTGGTTCAGTCCCTGAATGGAGCTCTGAAAAAGCCCCGCCCACCTCTATGGGGATTGGGGGGGGCGCCATCTCATCCTTTGCCTCAGGCAGCAGATTGCCTTGAGCCGCCCCTGCTAACAGCCAACCTCATACATACTTAAAAAAAATCATCTGGCTGTGGAGAGAGGAAGGAAACATTTGTTGTTTATGTCTGACTTATCCTTCATATGTAGAGAAGAGTCAAAACTGTAGTATAACATGAAGAAGCATAATATTGACTAGAATGATCTATGGCTCAAGATGAAAAATCCAACTCTGTGGTTTTCCAATGCGCTCAGTTTTATGTATTAAATATTTTTCAAAGGCTAAAATTATCTACAAATAAAGATGTCATGAAGGAATTCATAACTGAAGATGTCCAAAATATCATCATTAATGCCCTTTCATAAAACATTTCATCTTTTTGTCTAAGAGAAGCACAATAACACAAGCAGCCATTAGATCTAAAGAAAATGCTGAACAGTTTTCATCATGACAATCAGCACTGAGCAGAAAATTATTTTCAAGGCCAACATAAGGTATAAAAAAAGCATTATATGAAAGCTTTGAAGGCATGGAATTAACAAGCTTTTTCTGTGTTTTTCTTTTAAATTCTGCTGAAGCTAGGAGAGCTATACTTGCCCTACCTCCTCCACACACACCTGTTTAAAGACATGTCCAGGCTTTTCCATAGCACAGAGGGATGTACACCATATTGTGCATCCACACTGCCATATGTATGCCCCTCTGCTTCAAGAACTGCCAAAGATGTGACAAACTTTTAATTTTTTTTTTACTTTCACAGTATTTTTGTAAGCAGCAACTTAAAGGTGTGTTCTGATATTAAAGTGATAATCTGCTTTACTGTAGACAACAAGAATAGAAGGCAGCACAGGTTAAAGTACTGTAAAAAAGATGTGTGCTAGCTTAGCTGATATCATTCAAAAGATTCCTCGGTTCTTGATAAACACCTGGCTCAAGAATTCCACAAGCAATCCTGTGAAGGAAGGATCCAGAAGCACTTGTAGACAGACAGCAGAAGACATATAGGGCCTAATATTCTAAAGGCATTTACACAGTTTACTGATCTGTAAATTGTGTAAATGCCACTGAATGAAATATTCAACGGCACTAACACTAACTGCTTAACATCGGGGCAAGATATGGGCGTTCCGGGGCGTGTCATGGGCTAACCGGGTAGCAACAATATTGCACCACTAACCAATTAGTGACCTGTGGGTAAAACTAGGTGCAATAAAAGCAGGCCTAGTTTTACCCACGAGAGCTAACCAGGTAGTGATGCAATATCACCTGTACCAGGTTAACTTTTGCGGCATCAGAGGCTGTGCGATGACACCTGATATTTAGTGCCAGGGCTGCATATGACCCCAGCATTGAATATCCGGAGTTAGAGGTCAGTGGCAACAGCTATGTAGCGCAGTGCTGCATAGCCATCCCAATTGAATATCAGGCCCATATTTTTCAGTCTCTACCCATAACAGTTGGTACAGTTGGTTATTGAATTTTCTTAACTTAATGCAAGGGAACACTTCTCTCCTCCTGTGGCTCTACTATCTTATAAACTGCTGGACCATGGCATTTCTAATGGTAATAAGCATTTCCTTTTTCTTGTAACAAACAGGAAATGCTTATTACCACCTTTAGAAACGCTACGATCCAGCAGTTTATAAGATAGCAGAGCCGCGGAAGGAGAAAAGTGTTCCTGCAACTATCTCAAGTGGCAAATCATTGAGGGAGGCACTGACAGCAGCAGATACAGGAGGGAAGGAAGGGTCTGGAAGGGAGCTGAAAAGAGGGGACCTGAAGGGAACTGACATGTGGGGCTGGAAGTGAGCTGAAAAGAGAAGAAGGAGGGGGCTGGAAAGGAGCTGACACAAGGGGGCTGTAAGTGAGCTGAAAAGAAAGGAAGGAGGGGGCTGGAAGGGAGCTAAAATGGGGGGGCTGGAAATAAACTGAAAAGAGGGGAAGGAGGGGGCTGGAAGGGAGCTGAAAAGGGGAAAGAGGGGGCTGGAAGGGAACTGAAAAGGGGAAGGAGGGGACTGGGAGGGAGCTGACACAGACAGGAAGGAGGGGGATGGAAGGGAGCTGACACGGGGGGAGCTGGAAGGGAGCTGAAAAGAGGGGAAGGAGGGGACTGGAAGGGAGCTGGCATAGGGGGAAGGAGGGGGCTGGAAGGTAGCTGAAAAGAGAGGAAGGTGGGGGATGGAAGGGAGCTGACACAAGGAGATGCGACTGGAAGGCAGCTGGGTAATGGTGGGGATTGGAAGGGGGAGGGCACTGGGACTGGAAGGGAGCTGACCCAGGAGGGGGCATTGGGACTAGTAGTGAACTGATACCTGGGATGGTATTTGGACAAGAAGGGGCTGGACAGTAGAGAATGAGGGGGGCTGGAAGGGAACAGGCATCACTGGCAGTCCTGGGAATGCAAGAGGGTTTACATTGGAAGGTACTGGGAGGGGAAGACTGGAAAGGGGGCTGACACTGGACAGGGTTACTGGGACTGGAAATAGACTGATACTGAGGGAGGTACTGGGACTGGAAGGGGGCTGATACTGAGGCTGGACAGGAAATGGATTTATGCTGGAGGGAACTGGAAATGAGCTGGAACTGGAAGGGAACTGATGCTGGTATATCCTGGGTCAGGTGGGGAAAAGAGGCAAAAACGGGGGGGGAGTGAAAAGGGAGAGGGGACAGATATTGTGTGTGTTAGGGGGAAAGAAACATCGCTGCTAAGTTTCGACAGAATCAAAGGAGTAGAGGCAGGGAGGCCGCGCTGCCACAGGCCTGGGACTGCTAACCAGGCAGGCCCAGACAGTTTGCCTCTGCCTCAGCCTACTGGATGGAGGGAAAGAGAGAGATACTAGATGGAGAGTGAGAGATGATAGACATAGAGAGGGAGTGAGAGTGAGAGTGAGCAAAAAGGCTGGGGAATAATAGACCAGGGAAAAAGAGCTGGTGAATGTGGTGACTGGGATGAAGATTGAAACGCAGTAAGTATATGGCTAAAAAAGAACTGGATAGTAAGGAGTAATGAAATATACGTAGATTGAGAGAGTGAGAGAGAGAAATAAATGTCTACATATTTTTATTTTTACTTTACGTTGTAGTCACTTATTCTATATTTGGTAAGGGTCTGTATTCTGAGTGTGTGACCAAGGCCAGGTGTTCTGTTAACATGGAGTTTGTACATAGGGATCTATATTGTAGTAATTTGACTTGTTCAGCTTTTCATATAGGTGTATGGATGTTCTAGCGCCCATTGCAGTATTTATAGTGCTGCGTTTTTCTGGGTAAGCCCCTTGTATGAGATTTGGAAGTTTATGTTGGTATGGTATGGTAGATTTTGCCATGTAGATCGGTGACTTTTGAAGGGTTTTATATTAATTCACAATATGCCTGGTACTGGAGAATGTTAATGAGGTTGTTAGTGAGATGACCAGAATCAGATTCTTTATTTGGACTATCAGAGCCTGTTTGTATGATGCTAAGTATTTACTGCTAAGTAGTTATTTTTATTCTGGCTATGCATTTGCCTTTTCACTGCAATTTTCTTACAACATTGGATTTGAAGGCGAAAAAATTTCACAAAAGAATTTTGGGGAAAAGGAGGATGGGGTGTAGTCAACATGGGCAGAGACATGGCACACGGCTGGGGCAGCCACATTAGGCACATTCAAGTAGCATGAACATGCCACTAGCTTTGGTGCAACTAACACCTGCCTTGCTAGCATGACACGAATGTGCAGTTTATATGTGAGTGTTTGGAAATAGGAAGGGCAGAAATAAAGCAACTACGATGGAAAAAAAAGGCAAAAAGAAAATGATAGCAGAATATGTGAGCACCTGCCTAGGCCATCAGGGAGGAGGGACCCTATGGTGCAGCTGCCATGGCAGTGCACCACAGCAGCCTGACAGCCCCAAAACCAGGGCATGCAGTTAAGGAGTGACCCTGCTTGGACAATGGGTATACATCCACAGACACTGAGACCTGGCTCCTCCCTGATGACACTGCTTCAGTCAGTGCCCTCTGTCACAGCGGCTACCAATTCTCCTACATTCCTCATTCCTCAAGTTAGACTTCCTGTTAAATGTAATGACCAGACATATGTAAACTGTCGGATGTTTTTCTGTTCAATGTAAACCGCGCTGATGTCTAATAGTGCGGTATATAAGAATTGTTAATAAATAAATAAAAAATAAATACCACTGGCCATAGTGAAGGCGTTAGGTTTCTGCTTCTCCTTCCTGCCAATTTCAACCCCTCCTTCTACCTCAGTCTCACTCCTTCCCCTTCTTTGAACTCCATTCCATTTGTCTTTTTAATCCCTTACCTCTCTGGATAGCTGCTATTTATAGACCCCCTGACAGTCCACTTCTACCTTTCTCATTGAGTTTGACTCATGGTGTTCCTTATTTCTGGATTCTTCTTCCCCTTCCCTTATTTTGGGTGACTTCAATATTCATGTTGATAAGCCTTTTGACCTCTATGCTTCTAAGTTTCTTTCCCTCACCTCCTTATTCAACCTCCGGCTTTGCTCTACTGTTCTCACTCATCAGCACGGTCACTGCCCTGACCTTGTCTTTAGCTGTTTAACCTCTAATTACCTTACCTCAGTTCTTCCCTTATCTGACCATCATCTACTAAGCTTCACTATTCATCACTCCCTGCCTCAATCTCGCCCAGTCTCCTCCTACCTTTTTAGGAATCTTCGTGCTGAAGATCCATCGGCTCTCTCCACTACTATTTCATCACCTCTTTCCTCCACCTTGTCTTTCATGTCTGTTGATGAGGCTATAGTTTCTTAGAATACTGCACTCTCCTCTGCTCTGGATGCTCTTGCTCCACCCATGCCATGTCCTGTGAGGCATACTACAGTATACCTCAGCCCTGGCTGTCTTCAATTACCCGCTATCTTCGCTCCTGTGCCCACTCAACTGAGTGCATTTGGCTCAAATCTCGCTCCCTTCCTTACTTTCTTCACTTCAAATTCATACTCTCTTCCTTCCAGTGAGCCATAGCACTCCCCAAGCAAAAGTACTATGTCCATCTGACTAACTCTCTTGCCTCTGACCCCCATCGTCTCTTCTCAACTTTCTCCTCAAGGTGCATCCGCCTCCAACCCCTCTTTCTCTCTCTGCTCAAACCCTAGCTGACTATTTCCATGACAAAGTCCACAAGATTACACTTTAGCTCCCCACAAGATCAGCTTCAGCCCCTCTACCCCCTCTTCAATACCAACTTTTCCCCTCAATCTCTGCTACCCTTTCATCCTTTTCTAAAATCTCCAATGTGGAAACCTATCTTTTTTCCTCCTCTGAGCTTTCTACATGGTCCTCTGATCCTAGCCCCACCCGTCTCCTTAATTCCATTTCTCCTCTATCATCCCTTCCATCTCTCATATTCTGAAACTATTGCTCTCCATTGCAACTGTTCCTGCAGTTTTCAAGTATGCTGTGGTCACACCTCTCCTCAAGAAACCTTCACTTAACCCTACTTGTCCTTCTAATTATTGTCCTATCTCCCTTTTTCCCTTCATTTTCAAACTTCTTGAACATTCAGTTCTCTGCTGTTGCCTTGAATTTCTTTCCTCTCAATCCCTCTTGGATCCACTTCAATCTGGCTTTCGTCCCTTACATTCTACTGAGATGGCTCTTGCTAAAGTCTCCAGCAACTTGTTCCTGGCTAAATCCAAGGGCTTTCACTCAGTCCTCATTCTTTTTGACCTTTCTGCTGTTTTTGACAATATCGACCACCATCTTCTCCTTGACACTTTGTCCTCACTTGGCTTTAGGGGCTCTGTGCTGTCCTGGTTCTCTTCTTCTCTCTCCCATTGCTCATTCAGTGCTCGTTCTGGTGGTTCCTCCTCTACCACTATCCCATTCTCAGTTGATGTACCCCAAGGGTCTGTTCTGGGTCCTCTCCTTTTCTCTCTCTATACACAATCCCTTAGTGCTCTCATCTCTTCCTATGGTTTTCAATATCATTTTTATGCTGATGACTCTAAGATGTTTCTTTCTACACCTGATATTTCTCTGACACTCCAGGCTCGTTTCTCTGCCTGCCTGACTGACATCGCTGCCTGGATGTCTCACTGCCATTTGAAATTGAACATAGCCAAAACCAAATTTCTTGTTTCTTCCCCCTAAACCCTCCTTTATCTCTGTAGATAATACTCTTCTACTTCTTGTTTCCTCAGCCCGCAGCCTTGGGGTCATCTTTAATTTCTCCATCTCCTTTTGCGCACATATCCAACTGATTGCTAAAACCTGTTGTTTCTTTCTCTATAACATTAACAAAATTCACCCCTTCCTTTCTGAACACACTACTAAAACCCTTATCCACTCTTTAGTCACCTCCTGTCTTGACTACTGCAACCTCCTCCTTGTTGGCCTCCCTCTGAGTCATCTCTCTCCCCTTCAATCTTTCAGAACTCTGCTGGGTGGCTAATCTTCCACCAGCCCCGATATATAAACCCTCTTCTCAAATCACTTCATAGGCTCCCCTTTCATTTCCGTATCCAATTCAAACTTCTCCTTTTGACTATAAATGCTTTCATTCTACTGCTCCTCACTACTTTTCCTCTCTCCTCTCTCCCTACTCCCCTCCTCGTGAACTCCACTCTTCCACTGGCTTGCTTCTCTCTATGCCCTTTTTTCCACTATCAGTGCCAGACTTTCATCCTTCCATCCTTCATCTTACTGCTCCTTATGCCTGGAATAAACTACCTGAATCTGTACATCAGGCTTAATCCCTACCCCTTTTCAAATCCATCCTAAAGGCTCATCTCTTTGAGGCTGCTTCTGGATCCTGATCCCTTGCTTTCCTTGTATCTCCTTACCTTTCCCTATTTGTACCACTTGTTCTCAGCTATTATATTGTCTGTCTTGATTACATTGTAAGCTCTGACAAGCAGGGAACATATTTTATATGTGTTTGTACAGCGCTGTGTATGTCTTGTAGTACTATATAAATGATTAATAGTCGTAATAGTAGTAGTAGTAGTGGCAGACACACCAACAGCTGTCCTGATGGACTGCTATTCACATCTGCATATGCAATGGATAGATGTCAAAGGGTTGCTGGTGTTGTGTGATATGCAAGTGTCAGGAGATAGGGACTATGCCCTGTGCTTCGGCCAGTTCTAGCCACAGAGCCAGAGTTGGAGCCAGCAGAGTACAGCGAGGAGTGGGTCATGCAAATTAGTTGTTTCACATACTGGCAACATGACAGTGTGACACCAAAAAGTGCTGTCTGACTCCTACCTCCCCTGCATGGAGGGTTTGGCATGTATCAGAGCATACATGCACCAGGGGGGCCTTGCCATTGTCATGGGCCATGTTCCTGTGGCAGATGGCCCCTCACCCTGACCAAGAGGGGATAGAGCTGAGGCCTACTGGCTCTGACCAGCTACTTAATATTTCTAGCACTGATCATGGGCTTGCTTTGTTGGATTTCAATGCTCAGTGTTCTCTTTCTGGCTCCCATGCCCAGAGGATCAGGGGTGGCCCAAGGGGAGTACAGGGCCATGTGTGGAGACTTGGTGTGTGGCCTAATTTGCATAAATATTTGCATAATGTTAACATGCACTAACGTTTAGTAAACATGCCTCTTAATGAGTATATGGATAAAGAGACTAAAAGATTTCTACATTACTATACTCCGATGCCAACCACCAGGCATATTAGGAAGTACTACAAACACTGCCCATTTAGAACCAATAGCAAACCCACCATATCATAACAGTACTACCTGGACTCATAAAGCACCATACCCTACCTATCAAAAGGCAGCATTGCAAATATTAAACCAATTCATCTCAGAAAATACCAATATATCTACTGGGGAAAGAGAACAAGTGGCACTATCAAATATAAACTACATAAACAGAATACCTCAGCTAGGTTACACCATAGGAACATAGACCATCACCAAACAAAGAACAAGGGATCACAATTTAAAAATAGGAAGACAACAATTAAACTGGGAACCCCAAAAGCCAAACTTGGAATGTACAACAACACTGCAGAAATAAAACTATAAAATAATTTCCACTTGTACTAAAGAAAATGCAGACGTTAAAGAGGCACATTTCCCAGAGCTGACATATTCCAGTTAATAAATTCAAAATAAAAAAGTATTTTTCTACCTTTTGTTGTTTGTGCATTTTATTTTTCAGTTGCAATTGCTCCAGTCACTTTCTTCTGGTTTTTTATTGTCTTCAGCCCATTTCCAGTCCTAGCTCTTCCATCCATTTCCAGTCCTATCCAAGCCCATCAGCCTATTTCACTCAAAAAAGAGATCCTCACGCAACCTATCTAATATCATCAAGACCCCCCTTCATGCCCCCTCCTCTTCCCCTCCCTCATGTCCCTCAGGGAGGGCACACTCATCCAGAGACATTCACCCATACCCTGGCCCCTCAAGATCTCTGTACTACTCTAGAAATAGATCCTAACATAATGGCCCCCTAGACCGCTGCCTTACTCTGGAAAGAAATCCTCATGTAATTTGTCCAACCTCATCCGTATCCCTCTCCTTTCCCCCTCCACCCTCCCATTCTCATGTGCCCTGTGGAACGCATGCTCAGTCTCTAACAAACTTCCTTTTACTCACGATCTCTTTATCTCTAATGCGCTACACCTTCTTTCCCTAACTGAGACCTGGCTCCTCCCAGATGATACTGCATCCACTGCTGCTCTCTGCCATGGGGGCTACCAGTTCACCCATACACCTCGATCCACTAGCCGCGGTGGTGGTGTTGGGCTTCTACTTTCTCCCTCTTGCCAATTCCAACCCCTCCTGCTGCCTCAGTCATACTCCTCCCTCTCTTTTGAAGTCCACTCCATTCGTCTCTTCACACCACTTCCTCTCCAAGTAGCTGTTATCTATCATCCACCCGACAAATCCAAATTGACCTTCCTTACTGACTTCGACTCTTGGCTTTCCGTCTTTATGGATCCCTCTTCCCCCACTCTTATTCTTGGCGATTTTAACATTCACATCGATAACCCCTCCGATCCCCATGCTTTAAAGTTCCTCGCCCTCACCTCCTCATTCAACCTCCAACTCTGCTCCACTGCCCCCACTCACCTGCATGGCCACTGCCTTGACCTGATACTCTTCTCCAATTCCTCTCCCTCAAACCTCCACAACTCAATCCTTCCCTCAGACCATCACCTTTTAACCTTTAGTCTTTAGCTTCCGCTGTCTCCCCCTCGTTCTGTCTCCCCCAACCTATTTAGAAACCTTCATAATATTGATCCCTTGACTCTCTCCTCCACCATTTCTCCATTCCTTTCCTCCATTATGTCCTCCAAATCCATTGACGAAGCAGTTTCCTCTTATAATGCTGCACTATCCTCGGCTCTTGACACTCTTGCCCCACTCACCCCATGCCCTGTCAGGCGCTCTACTCCCCAGCCATGGCTCTCATCCACAACCCGCTATTTACGCACCTGTGCCCGTTCTGCTGAACGTGCTTGGACCAAATCCCACTCCCCTGAAGACCTTCTACACTTCAAATTCATGCTTGGCTCCTTCCAGTCAGCCATAGCACTTGCCAAACAAGAATACTACATCCATCTGACTAACTCCCTTGCCTCCGATTCTCGCCGCCTCTTTAATACTCTCAATTCTCTCCTCAAGGTGCCCCTGCCCCCGGTTCCACCCTCCCTTTCTGCCCAAACCGTAGCCGACTACTTCCACGACAAAATTCACAAGATTACCCTCCAATTCCCCACTTCCTCATCTACCTCTCTCCCTCCTCAATTCTCCCCTCCCATCCATACTTCCCCTGCTACCCTCTCCTTCCTCTCTATGATCTCTGAAGAGGAAACCACACTCCTTCTTTCCTCCTCCAAACCCACCACCTGTTCCACTGACCCTATCCCTACCCATCTCCTACACCCCATCTCCCCCATCATTGTCCCCCCATCTCTCACATTCTAAACCTTTCACTATCCACTGCAACTGTCCCCGTAGACTTCAAACATGCCATTGTCACACCTCTCCTCAAGAAACCCTCTCTTGATCCCACCTCTCCTTCTAACTATCGACCCATCTCCCTCCTTCCCTTCATATCTAAACTACTAGAACGAGCAGTCCATCGCCACTGCCTTGACTTCCTCACCTCCCAGGCCCTCCTGGGCCCACTACAATCCGGCTTCCCTCCCCTACACTCCACTGAAACGGCTCTTACAAAAGTCTCCAACTATTTGTTCCTGGCTAAATCTAAGGGCCTTTACTCAGTCCTCATCCTTCTCGACCTCTCCGCTACCTTTGACACTGTTGACTACAATCTTCTCCTCACCTCCCTCTCCTCACTTGGTTTCAGGGGCTCTGTACTATCCTGATTCTCCTCCTACCTCTCCCATTGCTCCTTTAGTGTATGCTCTGGTGGATCCTCCTCCTCTCCCACCCCGCTCCATGTTGGTGTACCCCAAGGATCCGTCTTGGGCCCCCTCCTTTTCTCTCTCTATACCCAATCCCTTGGTGCACTTATCTCTTCCCATGGCTTTCAGTACCATCTTTATGCTGATGACTCCAAAATCTACCTCTCTACACCTAATATCTCTCCAGCAATCCAGACCAGGATCTCTGCCTGCTTTTCTGACATCGCTGCCTGGATGTCTCATCGCCGCTTGAAGCTGAACATGGCCAAGACTGAACTCCTTGTCTTTCCCCCCAACTCCTCCCCTCCTCTTCCCCCCTTCTCAGTCTCCGTAGTTGGTTCTATGATCCTTCCTGTTCTCTCGGCCCGCAACCTGGGAGTTATCTTTGACTCCTCTCTCTCTCCTTCTCCACACATATCCAGCACATAGCTAAGACCTGCCGCTTCTTTCTCTACAACATTAGCAAGATCCACCCCTTCTTTTCTGAACACACTACCAAAACCCTTATCCACGCCTTAATCTCCTCTCGCCTCGACTACTGCAACCTACTCCTTGCTGGTCTTCCCGCTAGCCATCTCCTTCCCCTTCAAGCTATACAAAATCATGCTGCTCGACTAATCTTCCGTCAACCTCGCCATGCCCACATTACTCCTCTTCTCAAGTCGCTTCACTGGCTCCCTGTCCAATTCTGCATCCAATTCAAACTTCTCCTGCTGACCTATAAATGCATTCACTCTGCGGCCCCTCAATACCTCTCATCTCTTATCTCTCCTTACACCCCCTCTCGAACTTCGCTCTGCTAACAAATCACTTCTTTCTAGGTCTTTCACTCGCACCGCTAACTACCGACTTCGCTCTTTTCACTTCGCTGCACCTTACACCTGGAACAGCTTACCTGTGTCTGTGCGCCAGGCACCCTCCCTGGCCCTCTTCAAATCCAGATTGAAGACCCACCTCTTCACTGTCGCTTTCAGATCCTGACTTCTTTCTCTTATCTCAACCTGACTCCCGTCAATTTTCATGACTGAATTGTAAAGACCATACTGTGCTTTGTACCGAATTGACTATTGCTCTGTTTTGTCTCAACTAGATTGTAAGCTCTGACGAGCAGGGACTGCCTCTTGTATGTATACCTGTACAGCGCTGTATGCGTGGCACTATATAAGTGCTAAATAGTAGTAGTAGTAGTAATTTCCAACCTTAGCCCATCAGCCCATTTCCAGTCCTATCCTAGACCCACCATCTGCCCATTTCCAGTTCTAGCTCCCCCATCCATTTCTAGCCCTATCCTAGCCCCACCACCAGCCCATTCCCAACCCTAGTACCCATCAGCCCATTTCCAGTCCTATCCTAGACCCACCATCAGCCCATTTCCAACCCTAGTACCCATTAGCCCATTTCCAGTCCTATCCTAGCCCCTCCATCAGCCCATTTCCAAGCCAAGACCCCCATCAGCCCATTTCCAGTCCTATCCTAGCCCCACCATCAGCCCATTTCCAATCCTAGCTCCTCCATCCATTTCCAGTCCTATACAAGTCCCCCCATCAGCTTATTTCCAGTCCTAGCTCCCCCATCTATTTACAGTCCTATCCAAGCCCCCCCATCAGTCCATTTCCAGTCCTATCCTAGCCCCACCATCAGCCCATTTCCAACCCTAGCCCCCCATCAGCCCATTTCCAGTCCTATCCTAGCCCCACCATCAGCCCATTTCCAGTCCTAGCTCCCCCATTCATTTCTAGTCCTATCCAAGCCCACCATCAGCTTATTTTCAACCCTAGCCCCCCATCCATTTCCAGTCCTATCCTAGCCCCTCCATCAGTCCATTTCCAGTCCTAGCTCCCCCCCCCACTCAGCCCATTTCCAATCCAAGCCCCCAATGAGCCTATTTCCAGTCCTAACCCCTCCATGTCCATTTCAATCCAACCCCCCCAGCCTATTTCCAATCCTAGCCCCCCCAACAGTCCATTTCCAGTCCTATCCTAGCCCCTCCATCAGCTCATTTCCAATCCCAGCCCCCCATCAGCCCATTTCCAGTCCTTTCCTAGCTCCACCATCAGCCCATTTCCAATTCTAGCCCCCCCAACAGCCCATGTCCAGTTTTATCCTAGCCCCTCCATCAGCCCATTACCAGTCCTAGCCCCCCTCCAGTCATCCCATTTCCAGTCCAAGCCCCCTCCCCATCAGCTATTCCCAGTTCAAGCCTCCCTCCACTAAGCCCATTTCCAGTCCAAGCCCCCCTCCCCATCAGCTATTTCCAGTTCAAGCCTCCATCCACTAAGCCCATTTCCAGTCCAAGCCCCCTTCCCCATCAGCTATTTCCAGTTCAAGCCCTCCTCCACAGCCTATGTCCAGTCCTATCCTAGCCCCTCCATCAGCCCATTACCAGTCCTAGCCCCCCTCCAGTCATCCCATTTCCAGTCCAAGACCCCTCCCCATCAGCTATTACCAGTTCAAGCCTCCCTCCACTAAGCCCATTTCCAGTCCAAGCCCCCTTCCCCATCAGCTATTTCCAGTTCAAGCCCTCCTCCACCGCCCATATCCAGTCCTAGTTTCACCCCCCCCCCCCACCAGCCCATTTCCATTCCAAGCTCCCCTCCCCATCAGCTATTTCCAGTTCAAGTCCCCCCTCCACAGCCCATTTCCAGTCCTAGTTTCCCCCCCCCCCCACAGCACATTTCCAGTCCAAGCCCACCTCCCCTCCCGAAGAGCCCCGCAGCTATCTAAAATGCTTTAGAGGCAGCCGGAGAGGCCTCGGCTCACCTCTAATAGCTGCTGAAGTGAAATGCGTCTTTTTCCTTCACTTCGGCAGCTGTACCGAAGTTTAGAATGCTGCCGCACTGAGATCAAAGGGTTCTTCCTGTTTCCCGGCGCTCTGCGCGGCAGCATTCTAAACTTCAATACAGCTGCAGAAGTGAAGGAAAAAGACGTGCTTCACTTCAGCAGCTGTTAGAGGTGAGCCGGGGCCTCTCCGGCTGCCTCTGAAGCCACCCTGCCTGCCATTCAATGTGGGATGTTGTTAGCATGGGGCCCCCTGAAGTGCGGTGCCCTGTGCGAACAACATTCTCGCACAATGGATGGGCCGGCACTGCAGAGGATGAGGTATTCCTTGGACCTGGGACGTTCTAGTGGTATTTTCTAGTCTGGAGAGTCTTTGATTCCCTGACAGCTGGGGTACTTAGTCTGGGGGCTGTTTGGGATTCACCACCTCCATGTGATGCTCTCCCAGAGCTCTTCTTGGTAAGGGAGAGCATAGGTGCTGTCTGTGATGGACTTCCTTGCACCCCCCTCCCTTGTAGATGTCAGGCCAAAGGGGGTGGACCCTATGTGGTAGAGGTGCAGGCTGCCTTGAGCATATGTGTTGATTGTGATTGGCCTTCAGAGCCTCCTTCCCTCAACACATCCTTTCTCTGGATTACATTGTCAGCAATCATAAGACAATGGGGCTCAGAGGTCCTCTGGTCTTCTTTCAGCCTAACCAATTGTAGAAGTCTGAGGCCACTGCACAGGTAGGGGGGGGAGCTTAAGGTCTACCAGGGTATTTAGCCTGGAGTGAGGTTCTTCTATATCGGAGGGTGAGGAGTTATCCTACCTGGGGTGCGGACAAAAATGAGCCTAAATTTACACACATAAATTATAAAACATTATAACTTATGGGCATTTCTGAATAATCTAGACATGGGTATTTACACCTGCTTTAGAGCAGACCTAACTGCCGCAACTAGATTGAGGCATATCTTTAACACTCCTCTCTTATAAAGTAAGTATGCAAGTAATTTACTTTATAAAATAGGCCCCAAATATGCAGGTGGCAATGCGCATTAACTGTGCGGGGATTTATAAAATTACCCTCCAGACATACATATTAAGTGTAATGCCCTTTAATAAATAGACCCTAATTTTATTCTCCATATTGTCCACATTTCATCATAAAAATGCATTATTCTTCCTTAAGGAATCACATAGGGATTGTATCCCAGAAAGTCCATTCTGAACATTAGTAACCCTATCCACCAAATTTGGGGTCAGAAACTCCTGCACCTGCAAATAAGGGAGGCCTTCTGACACTTCAGTCATGGACCTTCTGCATGTATCACAACCCATGAATTTTCCAGAATTAGATTGTGTCTTGAATTACCTTCGGGTACGTAGGTTTAGGGCAAAGAGTCCTTGACTTAGGAAGAGAAGTCTTTATTTGAAATGAATCTGATCTTGGGCTTTGGTCCTGGTTTGAAGTTCTCTTTGTTGTTTGATATAATTATTGCATGTTTTTCCTTTGAGTTTTATTTCTTTGGTTATTTTGGTATGATTTATGTATTTATGATGATTGTATTTTACTTATTTATTTTATGTATACAGCTTTGAACAACTTATGCTGATAAGCTTTTTAAGTAAACAAATAAATAAATAAATCACACCAGTGCAGCATCTACCTCTAACACTGTTGACAGTGGCAGGGACAGCCATAGAGGTATCTGCCAAATTGTCCAAAGGAGAAAAGCTATTTGCTTTAAATGATTCAGGGTCTCTTAAAAAAGCTTCCACTAACTCTGCAGCAGCTGGTGTTCTTGAAAGAACCTTCCACACCACTTTCTACCATGGGTGTTACAGTCCGCAATCCTTCCATCCCTAGCCTCCTAGAAGTTAAGTTTAGCATGGCACCAAAATACCAAAGTTGATCATCCAATGAGATCCTAGGACTCTCCCTTGCTCCGCAGACACAGAAGTAGAAGCAGAAGTCACAGTATCAGCTGCTTAGCATGGTCTTTGCCAGTAATGAACTCACAAAGCTTGGAGGGAAGTAGACTTCAGGGCCAATGCATTTTCTTTTTAAGATGTCAGCACAGAGGTCTAGCTCACCTGCACTGCCATGCAGCAAAATTGCGTTCACGTACCTGAAGTAAAACGGGATGCAGCCTGATATAGTCACTTGCAAAAATAAAACAAAACAAGTAAGAGGAAAGGAATGAGGGAGACAAATAGCTGACAGCTGGCAGAGGGATTTAAACAGCCATCATATTGGATCCTGGATAAGATTTGGAACACAGAATATTGACCTGTCTCCTATGATTTTGGCTGAGTGGGAGAGGTGTTGCATACACTTTAATATTTGCAGCACCTCCCACTCCTGTTTCCCTGAAGGCTATAATTTATTTATTTATTTATTCACATTTATTCCGTGCAAGCTGTGTACAAAATCCATAAAACAAATAAACAATAAAAGAAACATAATCCAACCTTGGGCTGTCTGAAGTATATTATAGAATTTTTTTCTAAGGGTTAGAGCAACCTAGGCGGCAAGCTGCAAGGGACGGTAAAATCACCTTTTTAAGCCACCTCCTCCCAGATAGCAAAAGTAGAAAAGAAAAACATTTTCCATTTAGAGCATGGAATATGTTAGCACTGGGAATGTATATAGCCACATAGTGGCATAGTTACTTAGTAGATGATGGCAAATAAATACAATCCATCCAGTCTGCCCAGTAATGACTTTGAGTGATGAGGCTCTATCCAGATGTGATTGGCCCAACCTTCCCCCGCTCAAACTTGTCACTGGATACGAAGGCTCACGCCCATGGTGCAGGCGAGTAGTAACACAACCCTTGGCCACTTAGAATTCAAATTTTGTGCACTGTTCACCTAAGCGGTGCATGGGGATCACGCGCCAGCCATATGTCATCTTATTACTTTCACCATGGTTTCTTAGAAGTGAAACAGTCATTTCACATCTGTTCTGAGTTGAGCTGAGGTATTCCATTCTTGGTTACCACCCTCTTGCCCTCAAGGTATCCACTGTGTTTACCCTACTCATTTTTTAATTCCAGCACTATTTTTGCTTCCACTGCCTCCTTCGGGAAGGAAATCCAGGCATCCACCACCCTTTCTGTAAAGAACTATTATAGCATCGTATCATGCCCTCTGGTTCTAAAGCTTTCTTTCATTTGAAAAAGGCTTGTTTAGTTCAGTATTTAAAGGTTTACATCATATAGAAACAGAGAAAAATGATGGCAGATAAAGACCATACGGCCTATCCAGTCCGCCTAACCATACCAACTACTAAGCTCTGCATTCTCTTCCCTTAGAGATCCACTGCATTTGTCCTATGCTCTCTGAATTTGGATACAGTCCTCATATCTACCATTTCAACTGAGAGGCTATTCCAAGCATACTCTTTGCAAAAAGAAATAGTCTCAGATTACTCCTGCATCTATCCTCTTTACCTTCATCCCGTGTCTCCTCATTCTAGAGCTTTCTTTCAATGGAATGAGGCTCTCCTCATGTGCATTTATGCCATATAAACATTTAAACATCTCTATAATATCTCCCCTCTCCCACCTTTCTTCCAAAGCATACATATTGAGATCATTAAGTCTATCCCCATATGATTTATGATGAAGACCACTGACCACTTTAGTAGCCAGTCTTTGCTCCTCCCTCTGTCTCCTTTGCCCCTCCTTTACTCAAGGGTATACATACTAAGGGTTTCCAATCTCTCTTCATGCATCTTCTGATGGATACTTCTTACCATTTTGGTCTCTTTCCTCGGTATGGACTGCAGCCTTTTTATGTCCTTAGTGAGATAATGGCCTCCTAAACTAAGTACAATACTCCAAATGAAGCCTTACTAGCATCCTATACAGTGGCATAATCACTTCTACCTTTCTACTAGTTATGACCCTCTCTATGCATCCTAGTATCCATCTAGCTTTGGCCACCATCTTGTCACATTGTTTTGCCACCTTGAGATGCTCAGACACTATCACCCGAAGGTCCCTCTCCTGGTCAGTGCAGATTAGCCTCTCTTTATTTACAGCATACAGCTCTCTTGGATTCCTGCATCCCAAAATGCATCACTCTGCATTTCTTGCATTAAATGTTAACTACCAAGTATTCAACCAGTCTTTTAGTTTTTGTCCACGCCCTGAGGGATGTCCACTCTGCTTCAGATCTTCATGTCATCTGCAAAAAGCAAATTTTACCTTCTAACCCTTTGTATATATCATTCACAAAGATACTGAACAGAATTGGCCCCTGGATTGACCCCTGAGATACCCTACTACTCACCTTTCTTTCTTTCAGGTGAATGCCAATTACTGTCACCCTTTGTCATCTTGCTGTGCAAGGAGGCTACCAGTGAAAAAGGCCACAATAAACATAAATTGTCGAAGCATTGAAAAAATGAGGAGAAAATTTATATTTCAGCTCACACAACCACATGCTTCATTTTAATCATTTTTTTTAATTGAAAAAATGCGAAATCAGTATTTGTATTTTAAATGCTTAAAAGAAATTCCAGTACTTATCTGAAAGCATGAAATGCAGCAAGGAACCCCCAAAGCGCAACGTGACACGTTTCGAGTCCAAAGATATTCAAAGACTCTGTTTCAGGCTTTGTAAGGGGAGACTTCCCGCAAAAAGCATAAGTTAGTAAAAATGAAACGAAAAGATGGCTCCTTATACCAAAGATGGGCATCTGACATCACGAGCATGATCCACCAATCCAAATTGCAGAGGGGAAGACCATGTGTTAAGGAGACCCCCCCCTTGCCGTATTGGTTGACCTAAATAAGACTGGGCCAATCAATCTCAAGATTTAGACCAGACGGGGATAAAGAGCCAAGTTTGAAAATCCATTCCTGCTCCCTCCATTGCAACTTAGAAACACGATCACCACCGCATGGGTCAAAAGGCACAAAGTCAATCACACACCATGACAGCTGATCAAAAGAATGATGGAGTTGAAGACAATGATCAACTAGAGGAGCTGAAACATTAGCCGTCTGCAGCCGGGAGGCATGCTCAGCTAACCAAGTCCAAACCATGCATGTTGTACGCCCCACATAAGCTAAATTGCATGGGCAAATAATTAAATGCACCACAAAAGATGACGTGCAGGAGGTGCTCCAGTGTGATGTAAACCAAAAGTTCTTCTTAGCATAAAACCAACGATGACTTTCCAGAGCATGTGTGCAATATTGACCATTCCCACATGCCCAATGGCCCGATTTTTCATGGGTAGAGACAGGATGGTCAATCGAAGAAGTGGAATGTGCCAACCAATCACGCAAATTAGTGCCAAGGGAGTATGCCAACCGAAGAGATTTTTGAAAACAGGGATATAACTGTAATACCAACCAGTGTTTGTGAAGGAGAGATGTCACATGGTAGACCGCAGTTCGTATTTTAACTCACACTTCCCATTTTGATCACATCACCCCCCTCCTCATACATCAGCACTGGCTCCCCATTTCTTTTCGTATTCAGTACAAGGTTCTTATTTTTGTTCACAGGGCAATTCACACCGGCGCTCCCCTTTACCTTGCAGACCAGGTTCACTTTCACACCCCTCACCGTTCACTCCATTCCATCCATATCAACCTCATGTCCCTTCCTTCCCCATCACAAGCCCATTTGGAATCCACTCGTTCATCAGCATTTTACTTTCTAGGCCCAAGGCTCTGGAACTCGCTCCCCCCCCCCCCCCCTCCGTTTAGAACTATCATTCAAGTCCTTCAAAATGAAACTAAAAACTCACCTTTTCTGTCTTGCATTTGACCTTCCCCCCCTTCCTCACCCCTCTCCCCCCTCCTCGTTGATGCATCTGAATACTTGTTCTTTATGCCTCTTCTCTTTCTCTGTCCTATTCTTTTGATTTTAATGGTGTTCCTTTCTGTTTTCCTGCAGCCTTGCATTTTTATATGATTGTAAACCGCTCAGAAGCTCATGTTATGGGCGCTATAATAAGTTTTAATTAAACATAAACATAAACATTCTGCAAAGAAGGCAATATGTCTGTAATACAATCAGAATGATCTTTACCGGAAAGAGACAACAGCCATTCCCTATGACAAAACCGAGCACATTTATATGACTTGAGGACGACTGAGCGAGGATAGCCCCGATCCATCAAAACCCTGTGCACGGTGATAAAACTCAGACACAACAGAACAAATATGACGAAGACGTAAAAATTGGACAAAAGGGGGATCCCGACATAAAGAGGTCAGGTGATGGCTGTGAAATCTAAGGTTTAAGATACAATGTGGTCTGTAAGTCAGAGGGCGGAAGATATACTTGAACATCCAGAAACTCAATAGCTTGCGGCTCTATAGCTTGCGGCTCTATATGTGCAGTAAATTTGATATTAGGCTTTAAAATGTTGAACCACGAGATAAACTGATGTAAAGATTCCAAAGAATCCATCCACAGAAAAAAGATGTCATCCAGGAACCGTTTCCAGAAAGAGATTTTTTTTTGAAGGCTTCAGATGGATAGATGTAAAGCTCCTCAAAGTCCGCCATGTAAATTGTAGCCAATGACGGGGCTACAGTGGTTCCCAATTGCTATTCCAAAAATCTGAAGATAAAATTGACCATGGTATAAAAAATAATTTTTGGTTAAAACCAAACGCAAAAGATCCAATAAAAAGGGCCTAGGCAACCGGGGCAGCAATGGATAAGTAGTGAGACATTGAAGCACTTCCTGTTGATCAATATTTGTGTACAATGATTGGACATCAAGTGTCATCAAATAAGTGAATCAGGGAACAGCAGAATACTGATCAAGCTGCGTCAAAAAATGTGTGATGTCATCATTGACACTGCTGGCTGCAAAAGACGATCACAGAATTGTGATAAAGGCTCAAGAACTGAGCCACGACAAGAAACGATAGGGCGGCCAGGAGGTTTTGTCAAAGATTTATGTATCTTTGAGACTGTATATAATGCCAGTATCTTAAATGACAGCTTAAAAAGAAACACATGTTCCCATTTAGTGATCCAGTCCATCTGTAAGGCATGATCACTCAAAGGGCGAATGAGAGCTTGGATGGCCGAAGTAGGATCCGCAGGGAGAATTTTGTAGTATGAGGGTTGCTCAGAAAGTAATGCCTCACATGTTTTTTCTCAGTTCAGAATGAAGATAGAGGTGTGAAATTGAAAGGGTAGTAACTTGGAACTTCAAAGAACACATGTGTGTAATTTTACAGTCGTCTGACAAATAGCAAGGCAGTAGTGATCCTTCAAATGGCGTCTGTGAGTGACACACGGTACAAACAACAAGCTGTAATTGAATTCTTGGTGGAGGAGAAAGAAAGTGTGAGAAACATTCACAAACGGTTGTGTGCTGTGTATGGAAGTTCTGCGGTAGATAGGAGCACTGTTGGATGATGTGTGAAGAGAATAAAGGCTTCAAAAATGGAACTGGAAGATCGGCCGCGGGTTTGGGCGTCCTGCCTCAGCCACCAGTCTAGACAAGTTGCAGCGCGCTGATGACATTATTCATGCGAATCGGTGCATCACGAGTGCATCACAGCTTTCCGTCAGTAGAGGTAGTGCAATGGCAATTATTGACTCTTTGGGATAAAGGCCTCCCCCTTCAAAATGCTCCAACAAATCAAAGCAGATGTCTTTCCTTTGGCGTTTGTGAGACTTCGTGGAACCCATCTTGCACACACCTTTGAATATCCCAGAGTCAATAATTGCCATTGTACTACCTCTACTGACGGAAAGCTGTACCGACAATTCCCGACTCGTGATGCGCCGATCTGGACTGGTGACTGAGGCAGGACTTTCTTTCTCCTCCACCAAGAATTCAATTACAGCTCGTTGTTTGTACCGTGTGTCACTCACAGACGCCATTTGAAAGATCACTACCGCCTCGCTATTTTTCGGACTGTAAAATTACACACGTGTCCTTTCAAGTTACTACCCTTTCAATTTCACACCTCTATCTTCATTCTGGACTGAGAAAAAACATGTGGGGCATTACTTTTTGAGCAACCCTCGTACTTACTATCTGATAATTGTGACATAATCTCTGCATGGTAAGAAGCATGGGACTGAACCACTACAGCCCCACCTTTGTCAGCATTACGTATAATCAGTTCAGAGGACTGTGCAAGCTGAGATATGGTCATAGATTCTGCCTTGGAGCAATTAGAATTGGAAGAAGGAAAGCCAGACTGAATCTGGTGAAGATTAGACAATACTAACAGTTGAAAAGTGGATAACACCGAATCCAGAGGGCCCGGAGGGATGTATTTTGATGGATTCTTTACTACAGAGCCATCCAAACTGGAGGTTTTGTCCTAGAAAAAATGGATTATTTGCAATCTACGAAACAATTTATATAAAGCCACTCGTGTTCTGAAAGGATTGTAATGGATTGTAGGTACAAAAGAAAGTCCTAAGTCCAACACCTTAGGTTGGTCAGGTGTTAATATCTGCCATGATAGGTTGATGACTGTTGTTGATGCTTGGTTTTGGATCTGGAATTGGGCCCCCAACCCCTCACCCCCCATCCCCCCAATGCATCGGAGTGGGAACCTCTCTGATGTCTCCTGCCACAACTGGAAAACGCGTGAAAATCCATCTTCTTGTTCTGTGGAGGATGATATTGCGACCTGATGAATCATTGCTATAGAAACATGACGACAGAAAAAGACCACATGGCCTATCTAGTCTGTCCTTCCATAACAACAACTACAACAGTCCACTTTTAACCTTTAGAGATCCTCTGTGTTGGTCCCATGCTTTTTTTAATTCAGTTACTGTCCTCATCTCTACCACCTCCACTGGGAGACTATTCCATGGATCCACTACTCTTTCCGTAAAGAAATATTTTCGCATATCACTCCTGAATCTATCTCCCTTCACCCTCATGCCATGTCCCCTTGTAGCAGAACTTGCTTTCAATTGAAAGAGGCTCTCTCCCTGAACATTTATGCCACGGAGGTATTTAAACATCTCAATCATATCACCTCTATCCCGCCTTTCCTCTAAGGTGTACATATTAAGATCCTTAAGTCTGTCCTCATATGCTTTATAATGAAGCCCATTAATCATTTTAGTTGCAACCCTCTGCACTGACTCCATCCTGTTCACATCCTTTTGAAGGTGCGGTCTCCAGAATTGCACACCATACTCCAAATGAGGTCGCACCAAAGACTTATACAGAGGCATTATCACCTCCTTTTTTCTGCTAGCCATTCCTGTCCGTATGCACCCAAGCATCCTTCTAGCTTTTGCCGTCGCCTTTTCTACCTGTTTAGCTACTTTAAGATCATCAGACACAACCACGCCTAGGTCCCGCTCTTCTTTAGTGGACAAAAGTACTTCACCTCCTATACTGTATTGCTCCCTTGGATTGCTGCAGCCCAAAATAGAAACATAGATCACTAGTGTCATCAGAAGACTGTTGAAGAAAAACATGCTTGGTGGATTTGTCAGCATTATAAGAGGAGTACATCCATCAATAACCACGATTACTATCAGAATCAACCTGGTCCTGCTTAGGTATTGTCATCTGTCAATCAGCCAATTTTTAATCCAATTGACTACCCTAGGACCCATCCCCAGGCAACTCAGTGTATTTATAAGCCTCCTATGAAGAACTACAGTATTTCAAAATCTTCTGAAATCAAAACACACCACATGTGCCCTCTATCTAGTTCTCTCATCACCAGTTGAAGAAATTAATCAGATTTGTTTGGCATGAACTGCCGTTGGTAAAACCATGTTTTGGATCTTGCAACCCACTGAGACTGTATAAAGATCACTATTCTGTCCTTCCGTATTGTCTCCATTAGTTTTCCCACCATGGAGATGAGGCTCATCAGCCGGTAGTTTCCCATTTCTTCTTTATTACCATTTTTATAAAGAGGGACCATATCTGCTTTTACCCTGTCTTCAAGGTTCTGTTAAACATACCACATCTTTCAATGGGATCACCAGAACTTCCCTGAGTATCTTGGGATGTATTCCATCCAGTCCCATGGCTTTGTCCACTTTCAGCCCTGCAAATTTTTCACAAACATTCTCTCTTGTGAAAGGTGCTACATCTGCTCCATTTTGCTTGTACTTTTGTTAGTTATTAGTTGCTAAGAGACTTTCAACCTCCTTGCAGAAGCTCTTAACTATGGCATATATGTGGGTGTGTCTTTGAATGTGGCATCCATGTGTCCTTATATGTGTGCAAAACTGTTTTTTATGTTTATCTGTTCTTTTTTAGCGTGTGCATGTATGTGTACTTTGACACATCATATGTGCTTGTATGTGAGTGTGTCTGTGAATGCTTCCTACTACTACTACTACTACTGAGCATTTATATAGCGCTACAAGTCGTATGCAGCGCTCCACAGACATGTAAGAGACAGTCCCTGCTCATCAGAGCTTACAATCTAGTCAAGATAAACACAGAAGGTGTAGGCAGGGACAAAGCAAGGGAAATAAAAAGGAGATCAGGTGAGTCAAGATCCAAAAGCAGCAGCGAAGAGGTGAGTTTTCAGCCTGGATTTGAAGAGGGTTAGAGAAGGTGCCTGGCGTCCAGACACAGGTAGTTTGTTCCAGGCGTAAGGTGCAGCAAGGTGAAAGGAGCGAAGTCTGGAATTAGCAGTAGGGCACAGATAGAAGCAGTTTGCTAGAAGAGCGGAGTTCCTGAGGGGGAGTTGTAAGGAGAGATAAGAGAAGAAAGGTAGTGAGGAGCCGAAGAGTGAATGCATTTATAGGTCAGCAGGAGAAGTTTGAACTGGATGCGGAAATGGATAGGAAGCCAATAAAGTGACTTGAGGAGTAATATGGGCATGATGAGGCTAGCGGAAGATTAGCCGCGCAGCAGAGTGTTGAACAGATTGAAGGGGAGAGAGATGATTCAAAGGGAGACCAGCAAGGAGTAGGTTACAGTAGTCAAGACGAGAGGTGATTAAGGCATGCATAAGCGTTTTAGTAGTGTGTTCAGAAAGGAAAGGGCGGATTTTGCTGATGTTATAGAGAAAGAAACGGCAGGTCTTAGCTATCAGATGGATATGTGAGGAGAAAGAGAGAGAGGAGTCAAAGACAACCCCCAGATTGCAGGCTGAGGAAACAGGAAGGAGTACAGAGTTATCCACAGAGACTGAGAAAGGAGGAAGAGGAGGGGAGGTTTTAGGGGGAAAGATAAGAAGTTCAGTCTTGGCCATGTTCAGTTTCAAGCGGCGGTGAGAAATCCAGGCAGCAATGTCAGAAAGGCAGGCAGAGATCCGGGTCTGGATTGCCGGAGAGATTTCAGGCGTAGAGAGGTAGATCTGGGAGTCATCAGCATACAGATGGGAAGAGATAAGCGCACCAAGGGACTGGGTGTAGAGAGAGAAAAGGAGCGGACCCAAGACAGATCCTTGGGGTACACCAACTGGGAGCGGGGTAGCAGAGGAGGAGGAGCCACCAGAACACACACAGAAAGAGCGATGGGAGAGATAGGAGAATCAGGATAGTAGAGAGCCCCTAAAACCAAGCGAGGACAGGGTATCAAGGAGAAGGTTGTTGTCAACAGTGTCAAAAGCAGCAGAGAGGTCAAGAAGGATGAGGACAGAGTAAAGGCCCTTGAATTTTGCCAGGAACAAGTCACTGGAGACTTTGGCAAGAGCTGTTTCATTAGAGTGTAAAGGACAAAAGCCAGACTGTAAGGGATCCAGGAGGGTATGAGAGGAGAGGAAGTCGAGACAGCAGCAGTGAACCGCACGTTCAAGTAGTTTAGAAACGAAGGGAAGGAGAGAGATGGGTCGATAATTAGAAGGACAGGAGGGATCAAATGAGGGTTTCTTGAGGAGAGGTGTGACCACAGCATGCTTGAAGTTTGCAGGGACTGTTGCAGTGGAGAGCGATAGGTTGAGAATATGAGAGATGGAAGGGACAACAGTGGAGGAGATGGGGCTTAGGAGATGGGTGGGGATAGGATCAGAGGAGCAGGTGGTGAGTTTGGAGGAAGAAAGAAGGTGTGTGGTTTCCTCTTCAGAGATCACAGGAACTGAAGAGAGGGTAACAGAGGTTGGGGGGAGAGTTGGGAGTGAAGAGGAGGAGGAGGGGAAGTAGCTGACTTTGTGGGGAATTGGAGGGTGATTTTGTGGATTTTGTCATGGAAATAGTCAGCCAGGGTTTGGGTAGAAAGGGAGGGAGGGATCAGGGGCGGAGGCACTTTGAGAAGACAGCTGAGAGTAGTAAAGAGACGGCAAGAATCAGAGGCAAAAGAGTTAGTCAGATGGACATAGTAGTCTTGTTTGGCAAGAGTTATGGCTGACTGGAAGGAGACAAGCATGAATTTGAAGTGTAGAAAGTCTGCAGGGGAGCGGGATTTGAACCAAGCACGCTCAGCAGAATGGGCACAGGAACGTAGATAGCAGGTAGTGGATGAAAGCCAGGGCTGGGGTGCAGAACGTTTCACAGGATGTGGCATGGGCAGAGCAAGAAGAGAAACAAAGGAGGAGCGTAACTCTTGCAGATACACAGGGGAACAGACAGAGCAAGAGACGGAAGTAGGTTTGGACCAGACTGCTTTATTGAAGAATATCCCTACGCGTTTCGGCTTGCGCCTTCTTCGGGGGACATACAGCTACCATGGATAAAACAAACAATGTTATAACAATAGATATATAACATACAAATCCAATAAATAATATGATGTATAAATTAAAAATTAAAAACAAATAAATAAATGTATAAAAAATATATTAAGACAATAAAATGACTAATATATGATATCTAAAAAATGCTTAAAAAATATTACATTTAAACCAACCAGAGGACAGAGCAGAGAGTAAAAAATAAAATAATAAACTAATAAGATCAATGCAATAGAATTGAAATACATTCAATTAAATGAATTAAATTAAATAAACGAGGGCCGAGACAGAGGACTAAGATATTGTGAAAAGCAAATTAAATTAAAAAAAGTTGATAAACCACATGAATACAATTCTATACATGTATACATATAGATAGCAGAAATAAAATTGTATATTGAACAAATAATTATAAAAATGATGATAATAATGAGGCAAATAAATAAATATATAAAATATGTAAAAAAATATATATATATACAAATGAATATAGTAGAATGGTAACATACCAGTATTGTACAGATTGAGATGTCTCATAAAGACAATTGGGTAAAAAAAGCACTATGTGTTGATAGTGCCGTAATAGATGAGGTTGTCTCTTAAAGACAGTTGAGTCGTAGCACTGTATAATGGCTATAAAAAGAAACTATATAATCACTAATTGGAACAAATAATACACGAAAGACAAAACATCAAATGTACCAAAAATAATAAATAAATAAATGATTACATAAAAATAGATAAAATGGGAAGTAAAATAAATGATATTAATAATAATAATAAATGTATCTATAAATAAGATAATATTTGAATACTTACATATAAGTTTACAAATCGTAAGATGTTAAACAAACTTAAGACATACAACCAAAATAAAATACTTATAAAACAATAATATATTAAAAATATATTAAAAATAAAATTATACAATAATGAATGCAGGGAAATAATATAATAAAAATAAAAATTAAAAATATATTAATATTAAATATTAAATAAAAAAGAACTCTAAGTGAGTGAATCTATAAACAGAACATGTATACTATCAATTGGGGCTGCAAAGAAGACCAAGATAATGATATAATCAGCTACGAATATATAGTGAATATAAGTCTTATGCTATCAATAGGGAGGAGAGGAAGGGTTACGATAATCTCAGTGAACGTATAACCATGAAAAGAAAGCACGGAGGGGAGATCAATTATTTCAAAAATAAATTAAGGTGCTGAATATTGGACATGAATTTAGAGCAATAATCTAACATGACAACATATTCTGCTATTGTGTGTGCTTGTGTAAGATAAAGGGTATGCATGAGGAAGTATTCTATGTGCTAATTACATCAATATATTGAATGTGATGGTTGAACTGATTTTACGCGTATTTATTGAATGCAGTTGACATTTGACCAGACTGCTTTATTGAAGAATATCCCTGCCTTTACAAAGATATAGTCTCATAATACACTAAGTAAAAATGTTGTATATAATATAATGAATAAAAAATGCAGTGGAAATGTAATACAATAAAAAATAGATAATAAGAACAATATTAAATAAAAAAGAGCTATGAATAAACCGATCTATGGGAAAGCATTCATATATTATGTCAATTAAAACTGCAAGGGAAAACACAGAGCATAATGAAATGAGCTGCGAATATATAGTGAGTCAAAAACTTTATAATTCGTAAAGGGAAGAGGGAAAGTTAGATGGTATCAATGCGCTTTGACTGTGGAGGGGAAAAAAAGGAGGGAGGATAGATTATTACAAGATAATTAAACCGTACAAAATGACATTAAAGTGCTGAATGTTTGGCATAAGTTGGAACAATAAACTAACGTGATGACATATATTGCCGTGGTGTATACATTTGCAAACCAAGGAATGTACACAAAGAGGTCTTCTATATGCTGATACATCAAATGTATAAAAATGGGCAGAGCAAGAGCATCCAGAGCCAAGGAGAGTGCAGTATTATAGGAAGTTACTGCCTCATCAACAGACTTAGATGACATAGTGACATAGTGGAAGAAAGAGATGAAGTAATAGTGGAAGAGAGAGCCAAGGGATCAATAGCATGAAGATTTCTAAATAGGTTGGAGGAAACAGGACGAGGCTGAGGCAGCGGGTGATGAAGATTAAAGCTTAAAAGGTGATGGTCAGATAAGGGAAGAACTGAGCTACAGAAGTTCGAGGGTAGGCAACTAGAGAAAAATATCAGGTCAACGCAGTGGCCATGCTGGTGAATGGGGGCAGTGGAACAAAGTTGGAGGTCAAATGAGGAGGTAAGGGAGAGGAGCTTTAAAGCATAAGGATCAGAGGGGTTATCGACATGAATGTTAAAATCCCCAAGAATAAGAGTGGGGGAAGAGGAATCCAGAAAGAAGGAAAGCCACGAGTCAAACTCAGTGAGAAATGTAGAAGGAGACTTGTCAGGAGGTCGATAAATAACAGCTAACCGGAGAGGAAGTGGAGTGAAAAGGCGGATGGAGTGGACTTCAAAAGAGAGAAAAGGGTGAGACTGAGGCAGCAGGAGGGGTTGGAATTGGCAAGAGGGAGAAAGTAGAAGCCCAACACCACTACCACGGCCAGTGGGATGAGGCGTGTGGGAGAACTAATAGCCCCCATGACAGAGAGCAGCAGTAGATGCAGTATCATCCGGGAGGATCCAGGTCTCAGTTAGAGCAAGAAGATGTAGAGCATTAGAGATGAAGAGATCATGAGTAAAAGCAAGTTTATTAGAGACAGAGTGCGTTCCACAAGGCACAAGGCACATGAGAAAGGGAGAGTGGAAGGGGAAAAGAGAGGGATATGAATAACATTAGAGATGTTGCGTGAAGATCTCTTCTCAGAGTGAGACAGAAGTCTAGGGGGGGCCAAGATTGGGGTTGATATCTACGGATGAGAGGAGAAGGAGTAGTAGAGTAGGGGGTAGAGAGGAGACAGTACGGCGGAAGCGAGGATGAGGTTGCCTTAGAGAGAGAGGAGATGGTTGAATTGTAGCAGCAGATAAGCATGCAATAAATAAAACCAGGAGTCTTTTCAAGGATCCAAGCCAGTTTAATGTGCACAGGCTCAAGCAATAATCAATTTCAAAATGGCTGAGCAATGGTTTCTAGCAAAACAACAACTTTTATACCGTTCTTCTCCATTCTAGACATAGGCAAAGTTTTCATTGGTCCCAGTAACCCCTCTCACCCATCTATTGGTCCTGGTACCACTACGTAGCTATCCAATGAGGACCTTGATCTGGGCTCAGCACCTGGTTGCCCCCCTTTCAGTCCTCATTACAATGGACAGTTCTTAGACTTTCGATACTTCTCTCCTCCAAGGTCACTGGCTTGCTGGAATATGAGTGAGAGCGGGGCACTGTGACCTTGCTTTCTGCAGAGTTAATTAATTCCATAGAAGCTGTGCTCTCTTATCAGTACCAATTAGAGCTGTTTTCTTTCTTTTCTAAGTTTCGTTTCTGCTTAGCTATGTTCAGTTAAGCTGAGTTAAGTTTCAATTCTATGGTGTCATCATTCAGGGGGGTTTTCATTCCTCTGGGCCTAACTACAGGCTTCAGTTACAGGTCAAGCTGCTTAGGCCTGTCTGTTTAGTTCAATTAGCATGGATCATAGGCCTTCGCCTACCACAGAATGAGAGGGAGAAAGTGATGAAGTTCAAGAGCTGATGATAGGGTAGGAGACAGAATGGAGGGGGAAGTGAGAACAGTAAAGGGGAGCTAAGGAGGGGAGGAGGAAAGGTGCTGATAAGAGGGGAAACAGGGAGTATGAAGAAGAGGAAGACAATGTGATGAGGAGCCATAGAATATGTCTGTGTATGTGTGAACATGTTAGTATGTGTGGGTGAGGATGTAGCGGCAGAGCGCAAACAATCCAATAATACCAGGAGTCTGTTCAGAAGGTCCAAATCATTTATTGTGCACAAGAACCAAGCAGAATCACATTCAAAATGGCTGAGCAATGGTTTCTAGCAAAACAACAACTTTTATACCTTTCTTCTCCATTCTGAACATAGGCAAACTTTTCATTGGTCCCAGTAATCCCTTTTGCCCCATCTATTGGTCCCGGTGCCGTTACGTAGCTATCCAATGAGGACCTGTTTCCCCCCCCTTACAGCCCTCATTACAATGGTCAGTTCTTAGACTCTTGATACATCTCTTCTCCGAGGTCACTAACTAGCTGGAATATGTGTGAAGGCAGGGCACTGTAACCTTTCTTTCAACAAAGTTAATTAATTCCATAGAAGCTTCTCACATTCTTATCAGTACCAATTAAAGCTGTTTTTCTATCTTTTCTAAGTTTCGATTCTGCTTAGCTATGCTTGGTTATGCTTAGTTAAGTTTCGATTCTATGGAGGCAGCATTCAGGGGGGGTTTCATTCCTCTGGGCCTAACCACAGGCTTCATTTACAGGTCAAGCTGCTTAGGCCTGTCTGTTTAGTTCAAGCAGCATGGATCATAGGCCTTCGCCTACCACAAGGATGTATTTATATCTGGGTTGGTTTTATGTGTCTGTGATAAGGAGAGGAGAGAGGAGAGCTGTTTTACAGGTGCAATTCCGTAAATGCTATGTTAATGTGAATCTGTGTTTTTATAGTACAATTGATGCAACTGCTTTTCTTACAGAAATGCATTGAGGCATATATTGGGGCTTGGGGTTTTGGCTTCATATCCCTTCCATCTCTCACCATATGCAGAAACTAAACTTGTACAGCACAAGAACTTCTCCCAGCTCTCCTCCTTCCTTCCTGTGACTAGTGCAGCATTCCAGTGCTCTGCCTCACAGCCTTCCCATTGGCTGGATCCTATCCACAGTATCTACTGCTAGTTACATTAGAAGCAGACAGGGCAGGCTCACTCACAAAGGGGAGAAGTTTATAGAATTGCAGATAGAGGTTTTAAACTCTGAAAAAATGCTGAGGTGGTAGTCTGCTCTAGCTTTCAGATCTTAATGTAAAAATCTGTAGAATCATGAAAAAAGCTAGACAGTTGTCAATGTTAACCTCCCAATTGCAGAGCACATCTGACAGTGTCCCCCTAAACTTTGGACACTAGGTATGTTCCCAACTTCCCAATGACTTCATCTAGCTCTGCCCATCACAACAATTAGTAACCAGTAATTAAAGGATTTTTTTAAAATTACCTTGCAGTTCCTTCCTTGTGAAGCTCCAGGGCTGTGTGCAGGCAGGGGATGCAAGCCATGGAATGTGGTAATTTGAAAAGGGTGCCGCAGTCTCAATGCTCCATGGCAGAAGTTTAAAAAAAAAAAAAAAGGAAACATGGGGAAGCTCTGCCAAGGCACCAGGATGCCAGGCTGCCATGGGAGACTTTGGCTTACAGCTCCTGTGGTCCCAGTGGCTCATAGAGAAGCAGCCAGTATGTCAGGGAGAAGGGCTATTTTGCCAGGAGTGGAGAGTTATGCTTGGCACAGCTTTGTTGGGTCTGAAGCCTGTGATCATGTTTTGGACATGCCCGTGCTTAACGTATTTTGTAAAGTCTGCCTTCTCCGATCATGCCCATCTCCTGGCTGGCCACGCCTCCGCTGTAAAAACATGCAACTCCTAAGTTGCTATATTCACTGATAGTAGTTTGCTGATGCATACAAGACATCGAAACTGATGATGAATGCATGCTGTTGCAAACTAGACCATATCCTAGTCCTTTACTTGCCCAGAACAGTGCTAGGTAATCCCAGCAAACTAAGATAGTATAAGAGAAAGTGAATATGTACATGTATGATAGAACATACCTTGCATCAGATGGTACTTGGCATCATAAAAAGGCTTCAGGGAGGCATGCAAGAGAGCACATTGGAGGGACGGGGCCATCAGCGGACAATGCCTTGGACTGTCCGGAGAGCGTTTGTTATCTGGGTCAGCCCATAATTGCTGATCCGGAGGACGCTGGGGTATTTTCAGAAAGCCTTTGACAAGGTCCGTCATGAAAGACTCTTGGCGAAATTAAAAAGTCATGGGATAGGAGACGGTGTATTATTGTGGATCAGAAACTGGTTAAAAGAAGGCAGAGGGTTGAGCTAAATGGCCAATTTTCTCAGTGGAGAAAGGTGAATAGTGGTGTACCCCAGGGATCAGTACTAGGCCTGCTGCTTTTTAACATCTTCATAAATTATCTGGAAATAGGAGTAACAAGTTAGGTGATCAAATTTGCAGATGACACAAAATTATTCAAAGTTGTTAAAACACAAGAGGATTGTGAAAAATTGCAAGAAGACCTTGATAAATTAGAACCCTGGATGCCCATATGGCAGATGAAATTTAATGTGAACAAGTGCAAAGTTATGCACTTAGGGAAGAACAAGCCAAACTATGGTTACACGATGCAAGGTTCCACATTAGGAACCACCATCCAGGAAAAGGATTTAGGCATCATTGAGGATAATACATTGAAAGCCTCTGCCCAGCGTGCAGCGGCAGCCAAGAAACAAAATAGAATACTAGAAATCATAAGGAAAGGAATGGAGAACAAAACAAAAGATATTATAATGCCTCTGTATTGTTCCATGGTGCAACTGCCCCTTGAATATTGTGTGCAATTCTGGTCGCCATATCTTAAAAAGAATATAGCAGAATTAGAAAAGATACAGAGAAGAGCCATCAAAATGGTAAAGGGG
Organism: Ichthyophis bannanicus; assembly: GCA_033557465.1. Taxonomy (NCBI): domain Eukaryota; kingdom Metazoa; phylum Chordata; class Amphibia; order Gymnophiona; family Ichthyophiidae; genus Ichthyophis; species Ichthyophis bannanicus. Next base: position 1,082,449,217 of record CM066032.1, read on the forward strand.
ATGGAAGGATACCCTTTTGAGCAGAGGCTTAAAAAGTTAGGGCTCTTCAACCTGGAAAAGAGACGGCTGAGGGGAGATATGATAGAGGTCTATAAATTAATGAATGGAGTGGAACAAAAAGTAGAAAGACTAGGAGACACTCAATGAAGCTAAAGTGTAGCCCATTTAAGACTAATTAGAGAAAATATTTTTTTACTCGACGAGTAATCAAACTCTGGAATTTGTTACTGGAAGATGTAGTACAAGTTATTAGTGTAACTGGATTTAAAAAAGCTTTGGACAAGTTCATGAAGGAAAAGTCCATAAACCATTATTAAAAAGGACCAGGGAACTCCACTGCTTACCCCAGGATAAGCATTGTAGAATTTGTGTACCTTTTTGGGAGCATGACAGGTACTCGTGACCTGGATTGGCCATTGTTTGAAATAGGACACAGGGCTTGATGGACCTTGGTCTGACCCAGTATGGCATTTCTTATGTTCTTATGCTTTGATATGGGGGTATCCCAGAATCAGGGTCAGCAGTAAAACAATATATATATATTCATTTAAATTAAATTGAGGCTGTGAATTGCGGTTGAAGGGAAACGCGATGCTGTAGATTTTGAGGATCCGGAAGCCTCATTTCGGGAAATAAAAGTTAGATAGATTGAGGTTCAGGAAGGTCTTGGGAGATGAATTAATTGAAAAACTTAAAGTTTAATGGTCAGACCTGACCCGAAAGTATTCTAGTAACAGTACATGTGCAGAGACCTGATAGTGAAGGGAGGGGTAACGGAAGGAGCACACAAGGCGGTATATGAAATGCTGCAGATGGAGACAATTTTAGATCACAGGGTTGCCCACGAAAATGCTGAATATGTGATGCATTTTGAGCTTTCAGTATAGTGAGTGTCCAGCAGAATAATGTTAGCTTCATTAATTTTAATGTTGATACTATATGGTTGTTATGAAGGAAAATATTCTAAGAAAAGGCTGCTTTAGGTCAGACTGAAAGGGCTGAAGAATTATTTTCTGTGGAGGAGCACTCATTTTCTGGAAGCAGGGCTGACTGTATGTATAATGTGTTCAAAACAGCTTGTGTGGAAGTTGGAAGAAATGAAGAGGGATGGATGCTTGAGGAGTGAGTCTAGTGTGAGGGACCTTTGTGGAGCATTTGGGTGAGAAATTGAATAGTGACAGTTTTCTATAGTAAGAGCAAATAGAGATGAAGGCTAGGAAGTTGATTTGAGTCAGATATCTGAATTTTTAAAGAAGAAAGTGAAGTTACTTCTCTTGAGGAGAGATCAGAAACTAGAAACTAGTTTAGTTTTATTTAATTGAAGTCTTTGGCTGGATTTATCTGCTGAATAACTGGGTTTAAGCTCAATCTTCCTCCAGTCTCGTCATGCTCAAGTTATTCTGAAGTCTCTTCATTGACTTCCTATCCGTTTCCACATCCAGTTCAAACTTCTCCTGCTGACCTATAAGTGCATTCACTCTGCAGCTCCTCACTACCTTTCCTCTCTTATCTCTCCCTACATCCTACCTCGGGAACGCCGCTCTTTTGGCAAATCACTTCTATCTGTGCCCTTCTCTTCTATTGCCAACTCCAGACTTCTCTCCTTTCACCATGCTGCTCCTAATGCTTGGAACAAACTACCTGAGTCTGTACATCAGGCGCCATCTCTGACCCTTTTCAAATCCAGGCTGAAAACGTACTTTTTCGCTGCCGCTTTTGGATCTTGACTCACCTGATGTCCTTTGCGTTTCCTTACCATTCCCCCTAGATGTATCCCATGTCTACAGTTACTGTGTTGTCTGTCTCGACTAGATTGTAAGCTCCGATGAGCAGGGACCGTCTTTTACATGTGTCTGTGTAGCACTGCGTATGCCTTGTAGCACTATACAAATGTTCGGTAGTAGTAGTAGTAATTTATGAGAATTTGCTGAGAACAGATATCCTGATAGGATTCAAGATCTGTATTTAAAGGGGAGCCTGACTGAGCTTAGCTTTAAGCTTTTTTTTTTTTAATTTTACTTTTAATAGCGTTTTCTACATCTAATAAAAGGTAAAACAAAAAAACTTACACAAACAGTAAGCAATACAACAAATCCACATGGAGGCCAATTCCATATAGGATGTCTCGCTGTGGCAGGGACGTTTAAATTGGGCACAGGCACAATTCCTACCTGATTCCAGAAACCCCTTTCTGGCATCCGGACCATAAACCTTGTCCGGTGTGGTACGTCCAACATGCTGCAGCAGGCCCGGGCACGTATCCAGCACGAAGCCTGTGCACAGATACAAGCATGGTGCATAGAGTAAAGCTGAAAAACACGTCTCTGTCAAGAGTGGGAGATACAGGCAAATGGTGATCAGGTTTTGGACGTGCCTGTGCTCAGGGCCGTACCAAGTGTAAATCACGCCCTGTGCGACTTGCACATCGGGCGTGCGCCCCCCCCCCCGTGGCGGAGAGAAGAGGCGCGCCCGATGTGCAAGTCGCCAGCATGCTAAGCATGCCGGTGAGAAGGCTTAAGGGGCGCATTTTAGCTGTCTTCTGTTGCCTGCCGCCACTGAGAGAAGAAAACGTGGCGGCGGCAGGCAACGGCAGAAAGCTAAAATGCACCCCTTAAGCCTTTGTGCCCTGTGCTGCCGCACTGCTCACACAGGGCTAGGTAAGGGCCTGCCCGTGCTCAACGTATTCTGTAAAGTCAGCTGTCTCCGATCATGCCCGTCTCCAGGCTGGCCATGCCTCTGCTGTAAAAACGTGCATCTCCTAAGCTGCTGTGTTCACTGACAGTAATTTGCTGATGCATACAAGACACAGAAACTGATGATAAATGTGTGCTGATGCAAACTAGATCACATCCTAGTTCTCTACATACCCAGAACAGTGCTAGGTAATCCCAGTACACTCTAAGACAGTATACGAGAAGGTGAATATGAACACGTATGACAGAACATACCTGGCATCAAATGGTACTTGGCATCATAAAAAGGCTTCAGGGAGTCCTGCATTGGTCAGCTCTACATACAGCCTTAAAAATGCTCAGGATGGACCCTCATCATGGGCATAAAAACCAACATTAACATAACAATTCCCCAAGGGATGCATATGATTGCTGAGCCACAAATGTATGCCCTGGGTATGGTATGCTGCATGGCACAATCTAGGGACTTTTGGCACTATATCAGTCATGTCTCCCAGTGCCTGACCCTCCTGCCTGATATGCAGATCAGCACACCAGATCCTCCCATGCAACCCTCAAATCACACACACAGAGACATACACACACATTCACTTGCTGTCACAAAAGACATAATTCTGGGAAATAGATGCTCAGCACCCATAGATAAAAGCTGGTATATCATAAAAGCATGGAATGCCCGGACTACATATCTGATCCCCCTCTATCACTCAAATAAATTTCTGTGATAGACTCACTCACACTTCTAACATCAGCAGTCCCATTTTACAGTACACAGAACTTGTCAGGGTCCCCCAGATTAGCTCATATAGCACAAACAGCAGCTGTCAGCATAGCCACCATATGCATAAGGCAAAACAGGGTCTGTACTCTTTGAGCAACAAATAAAGTCTTCTAGAGAACTTTACAAAGAGGCCTTCTACCTAGGGGCAAGAGACCTGTGAAACGTTTTCAATAGGTGTTGACACCAGGTGACAGATCAAAAGGCCATTTTGAAGGACTCCTCCTATCCAAGCAAGGACTGTTAATTACCCAGGAAGTTGGTCACAGCTTACTTCAGCAGCACAGGCATAAATAGCTAAACCAGAGCTCTGTGATCCTCTGTCTTGAAGGACTAGAAAAAGGGACTGTTACTTCTGGAGAGAGATCTGCAACTGTGAGTATATACTTCTGGTAATTTTCTAAAAGGAATTCTTTGTATTAAAGCTAATTAATCTGTGAACCCACTATTTTTTGTTAAATCAGTCAGGGCCTAGTAGCAGCAGTTTAAGTTTAAATTTAAAACACAGAGGAGAACTTTCTGGTTACATTTCATACCCAGCAGAGAGCTTGTAGTTTAAATTTAATAGTCACTCAGGGCCTAGTAACAGCAAAGTACTTTTAGTTTAAATTTAAAACACAGAAGAGAGCTTTCTGGTTACATTTGGAACCCAGCAGATAGCTTGTAGTTTACATTTAATAGTCACTCAGGGCGTAGCATCAGCAAAGTACTTTTAGCTTAAATTTAAAACACAGAAGAGAGCTTTCTGGTTAAATTTAGAACCCAGCAGAGAGCTTGTAGTTTACATTTCATAAGAAGTTAGAGCCTAGCAGCAGCTAAAAGCTATAATTTAGATCAAATCAGAATTTAGCTTAGCACAAAAGGCAAAACAGGGTCTGTACTCTTTGAGCAACAAATAAAGTCTTCTAGAGACCTTTACAAAGAGGCCTTCTACCTAGGGGGCAAGAGACCTGTGAAACGTTTTCAATAGGTGTTAACACCAGGTGGCAGATCAAAAGGCCATTTTGAAGGACTCCTCCTATCCAAGCAAGGACTGTTAATTACCCAGGAAGTTGGTCACAGCTTACTTCAGCAGCACAGGCATAAATAGCTCAACCAGAGCTCTGTGATCCTCTGTCTTGAAGGACTAGAAAAAGGGACTGTTACTTCTGGAGAGAGATCTGCAACTGTGAGTATATATTTCTGGTAATTTTCTAAAAGGAATTCTTTGTATTAAAGCTAATTAATCTGTGAACCCACTATTTTTGTTAAATCAGTCAGGGCCTAGTAGCAGCAGTTTAAGTTTAAATTTAAAACATAGAGGAGAACATGTTGGTTACATTTCATACCCAGCAGAGAGCTTGTAGTTTAAATTTAATAGTCACTCAGGGCCTAGTAACAGCAAAGTACTTTAAGTTTAAATTTAAAACACAGAAGAGAGCTTTCTGGTTACATTTGGAACCCAGCAGAGAGCTTGTAGTTTACATTTAATAGTCACTCAGGGCCTAGCATCAGCAAAGCACTTTTAGCTTAAATTTAAAACACAGAAGAGAGCTTTCTGGTTAAATTTAGAACCCAGCAGAGAGCTTGTAGTTTAAATTTCATAAGAAGTTAGAGCCTAGCAGCAGCTAAGAGCTATAATTTAAATCAAATCAGAATATAGCTTACCTCAGCAGCACAAGACAGGGTACTGTGTAGCAGCCCTCTTTTAATAAGTGTTATTTCCCTCCCTCCCTCCCCACACCCACGCACCCCTGGGATAATTGTAGCTTTATAGGTACTTACACATCTTAAAAGGCAGGAGGTGCTCTCAGGTGAAGCTCATTACCCAAATCAGTCATACACTAAGGACCTGAGATTAGTTAAGCTTCAGGTGAACAAGGTATATTACACGTATTAGGTACAGTTTTATTAGTATAAATATCCATATCAACCCTTAGTAAGTAAAGAACTTAGATCTAAACACAAACTTAAAACTAAGATGCAGACAGCAGTCCAGCAGCGAGATGGGGGCTTTCCAGTCTTTTGCATTGAGTGTCACATGTATGATTTTCTCCCAGTTGGTGAGAGGTCTTACGTGTGCACTAGGTGCAAAGAGCACTTTGCTCTCAGGGAACGAATCCGTTCTCTAGAGGCTAAAGTAGCAGACTTGGAAAGCATAAGACAAACAGAAAGGTACATAGACGAGACCTACAGGGATATAGTCCTGAAGTCCCACCTCCAGTCTGGCAGCATCCCTGTTGCCATGGAGGAGAGAGGTCACGTGACAGGAGAGTATCACCCTGGTGTGGCAGGAAGTGATCCTGTAACTAGGACCTGTCCTCCAGGTGATGTAAAACCCTCTCGCACTGAGGAAGTTTCTCCAGGGCCATGTGCCCATGAGGGAAGGGTTAGGACAGCCATTATAGTTGGTGATTCGATCACTACGCATGTAGATAGCTGGGTGGCTGGTGGACTGAGGATCGCCTGGTAACATGCCTGCCTGGTGCGAAGGTAGCGGACCTCACGCGCCACCTAGATAAGGTCTTAGATAGTGCTGGGAAGGAGTCTGCTGTCTTGGTACATGCCGGTACCAATGACATAGGAAAATGTGGTAGAGAGGTTCTGGAGGCTAAATTTAGGCTTTTAGGTAGGAAGTTGAAATCCAGAACTTCCAGGGTAGCATTCTCCGAAATGCTTCCTGTTCCACGCGCAGGACCCAAAAGACAGGCAGAGCTCCGGAGTCTCAATGCGTGGATGAGACAATGGTGCAGAGATGAGGGTTTTGGATTTGTTAGGAACTGGGGAACATTCTGGGGAAAGGAGGGGCTCTTCCGAAGGGATGGGCTTCACCTTAACTGGGATGGAACCAGGCTGCTGGCATTAACCTTTAAAAAGGAGATAGAGCAGCTTTTAAACTAGATATTAGGGGAAAGTCGACAGTCGCCCAAGAGCGGATGGTTCAGAAGAATGTATCTTTAAAGGATACTACCAAAAGCAGAGAGGTTCCACAAAAGAGTAAAGTAGCCCAAATGCCCTCAAGTATGGAGCAGGCAGAGTTTAAAGATCTCAAATTACCCATGTCTAACAATAGCCAAATTAATATGAATAAAATGCATTCTCTAAAATGCTTGTATGCAAATGCTAGAAGTCTAAAAAATAAGATGGGAGAGTTAGAATATATAGCACTAAATGAAAGGTTAGATATGATTGGAATATCAGAGACATGGTGGAAGAAGGACAACCAGTGGGACACTGTGATACCTGGGTACAAACTATATCTTAATGATAGAGCTGATCAAATTGGTGGAGGGGTTGCTCTCTATGTTAGAGAGGGCATTGAGTCAGAAAGGATTAAAGTTTTGCAGGAAACAAAATCTGCTGTAGAATCTATATGGATTGAAATTCCATGTATAAGGGGGAAGGCAATGGCAGTGGGGGTGTACTATCGAGCGCCTGGCCAGAATGACCAAATGGATGATGAAATGCTCAAAGAAATCAAGGAAGCAAACAAAAGTTACAGCGCAGTAATAATAATGGGTGATTTCAACTACCCCGGTATCGACTGGGTCAGTGTCACATCAGGACATGCTAGGGAGATAAAGTTCCTAGATGAAATAAATGACTGCTTCTTGGAGCAGCTGTTTCATGAACCGACCAGAGGGGAAGCCATATTAGACCTAGTCCTTAGTGGAACACCAGATCTAGTGCAAGAGATAAGGTTGTTGGGGCCACTTGGCAATAGTGATCATAGCATGATCGCCTTTGATTTAATTAGTGGAGGAGGGATAGTAAGGAAATCCACAGTACTACCTTTTAACTTTCGAAAGGGAGACTATGATAAAATGAGGAAAACAGTTAAGAAAAAACTAAAAGGAGCAATTGCAAAGGTTAAAGACGTACATCAGCTTGGCTGTTGTTGAAAAATACTATCTTGGAAGCCCAGACCAGCTGTATTCCACATTTTAAGAAAAGTGGAAGGAAGTCCAAAAAACTGCCAGCATGGTTTAAAGAAGAGGTCAGAGAGGCTGTTATTGCCAAAAAAGCATCTTTCAGGAAATGCAAAAAAGAGCCAAACGACGAAACCTGGAAACAGCACAAGCACTGGCAAGTCAAATGCAAGCCATTAATAAGGCAGGCAAAGGAAGAATTTGAGAGGAAGCTTGCTGCGGAAGCAAAAACGTGAAGTAAAGACCTTTTCAAGTACATTCGTAGCAAAAAACCTGTGAGAGAGTCAGTTGGTCCATTAGATGATAAAGGGGTTAAAGGAGCACTAAGAGGCGACAAGGCAATAGTGGAGAGACTGAATGAATTCTTTGCTTCAGTCTTTACTGAGGAAGATGTAGGGATGTTACCCATGACTGAAGTGGTATTTAAAGGTGCAGAAGAATTGAAGGAAATATCGATACATCGGGAAGATGTATTACAACTATTAGATAAACTGAAGAGTAGCAAATCACCTGGGCCGGATGGTATACATCCAAGGGTATTGAAAGAACTGAAATATGAGATAGCAGACCTGCTATTAGTAATCTGTGAACTATCATTAAAATCATCTCTAATACCTGAAGATTGGAGGATCGCCAATGTAACACCAATTTTTAAAAAGGGTTCCAGGGGTTATCCAGGACACTACAGACCGGTGAGCCTGACATCAGTACCGGGAAAAATGGTAGAAACAATCATAAAGAATAAAATTACTCAGCATGTAGATAGTCATGACCTAATGGGAGACAGCCAACATGGCTTTAGACAAGGAAGATCTTGTCTTACTAATCTGTTATGTTTTTTGAAGGAGTGAATAATCAGGTGGACAAAGGTGAGTCGGTTGATATTGTGTATCTGGACTTTCAGAAAGCCTTTTACAAGGTCCCTCATGAGAGACTTTTGGCAAAACTAAAGAGTCATGGGATAGGAGGCAGTGTACTATTGTGGATCAGGAACTGGTTAAAAGATAGAAAGCAGAGGGTAGGACTAAATGGCCAATTTTCCCAATGGAGAAAGGTGAATAGTGGTGTACCCCAGGGATCTGTGCTGGGTCCGCTGCTTTTTGACATATTCATAAATGACCTGGAAAGTGGAATAACGAGTGAGGTTATCAAATTTGCAGATGACACAAAACTATCTAAAGTTGTTAAAACCCAAGAGGATTGTGGAAAATTGCAAGAGGATCTTAATAAACTGAAAGACTGGGCATCAAAATGGCAGATGAAATTTAATGTGGACAAGTGCAAGGTTATGCACCTAGGGAAGAACAACCCAAACTATGGCTACACGATGCAAGGTTCCACATTAGGAACCACCACCCAGGAAAAAGATTTAGGCGTCATTGTGGATACCATGTTAAAACCCTCGGCCCAGTGTGCAGCGGCAGCCAAGACAGCAAATAGAATGCTAGGTATCATAAGGAAAGGAATGGAAAATAAAACAAAAGATATTATAATGCCTCTATATCGTTCCATGGTGAGACCGCACCTTGAATATTGTGTGCAATTCTGGTCGCCGTATCTTAAAAAGGATATAGTGATTTTAGAAAAGGTTTAGAGAAGAGCCACCAAAATGGTAAAGGGGATGGAAGGATACTCCTATGAAGAAAGGCTAAAAAGGTTAGGGCTCTTTAACCTGGAAAAGAGACCGCTGAGGGGAGATATGATAGAAGTCCATAAATTAATGAACGGAGTGGAACGGGTAAACGTAGATCGATTGTTTACCTTATCAGAATATAGAAAGACTAGGGGACATGCAATGAAGCTACAGGGTAAACTATTTAAGACTAATAAAAGAAAATATTTTTTCACTCAACGTGTAATCAAACTCTGGAATTTGTTACCGGAGGATGTAGTAAAGGCTGTTAGTGTAGCTGGGTTTAAAAAAGGTTTGGAGAAGTTCCTGGAGGAAAGGTCCATAAACCATTATTAAGAAGGGACCCAGGATATCAGTGCTTGAACCAATGCAAACATTGTGGAACCTGTGTCCCTTGGGGAAACTGCTAGGTATTTATGACCTAGATTGGCCACTGTTGGAAACAGAATACTGGGCTTGATGGACCTTGGTCTGACCCAGTATGGCATATCTTATGTTCTTATGTTCTTATGTTCACTATTGTTGGTTTTCAAATGTCTTTAGGGGTAGTAATTAATGTCCTTTAGCATACAAGATTCTCTCACCCCTGATTTCTATCCATTATACATGCATCTAGCTGTGTCTTTCAGACTGCAGTCACACCAATTTGAAGCATACTTGTTACAATGTCTATACAAGCACAGCAGAAATATTTTTAAACACCGGCCTTATTCCATGTTACTGCAGGAGTAACGAGCACATCTGCAGGGAACACAGAAAACGTACATGGGCCTTTCCTGAATACGCTTTATACGTCTCCATGGCTGACCAAGCCCCCCCATTCTGCTCCTCTTGGGCAAATACTTTTAAAAAAGCTTATTTGGCCACTGAGGTCTCCAGTGATGAGCCCCATTTCTGGCCCTGTTTAAATCCAGGCTAAAAACTCACTTCTGTGAGGCTTCTTTTGGATCCTGATCCCCCTAGTCTCCTGTTCACCTCCTAGGTGTTTCCTTACCATTCTCCTAGAGATATCTTAGTCCCCAGTTGTGTTGTCTGTCTGGATTAGACTGTAAGCTCTTAGGAGCAATCTCTCAGGAGCAGGAGCTCTTAGGAACGTGGACTGTCTCCTACATGTCTCTGTACAGTGCTGTGTATGCCTTGCCGTGCTATATAAATGATAAGCAACAGTAGTAGTAGTACAGTTGCAGAACTGATTTTGCCTACTGCTTTATGGTTTTGGGGGGTTCTCTGCAATTAAGAGCAAAGCTTAAGCTGGCTCCTGCTCAGAACTTAAAAGATTTTCATTTATGAATAGCTTATTGAGTGAGAGAGTAGAAAGAGTGTCTGCGCCGAGTGAGATTATATGTGTGAGCATGTAGTTAGGGAGACTGCATTATCTTTTATTTTATTAGATAGGGAAAGTCTCACAAGAATGAAACAGAAAGTCACGCCAATTTTAGTTAGAGTTTTGTTTTATTTATTTAGCTAAAGATAGGGAGTAGGTCTGATTCCCATCTCGGTTCCTAAAAGCTGCTGCTTCTGAAAAGGCCATTTACAGAAGATCCCCATCCATTGCAAATTAGCCTGTGAAAGAAGGAAGGTAAGTTGCTACCATCTGCACTTACACACTATTTGAGCTCAATTAGGTCATACACTATGACCTAAGGTCTGAAGGAAAATTGCTCAATACTCTAGAAAGAAACACAAACATTTCAAGATTAAAGGAAGGGAATACTTATTTCTCGGTAGAGTAATTTTTTAAGGTAATACTTACCAGTGCTAAGGAATTCCTTTCCTGGAAAAAAATGGAGGATAGAATTTATCACACTATATTAACTTTCTTTGAATAGCACATACAATAGAAGTGTAATTCATACTGTTGTGTATTGGTTCAATATCCTGAAAGAAAACAGTACTGTAAAAAAAAAGGTTTTAAAGTCAAATACTTGAAAAGTTGAAGAGCTGATATTTGGGTACTTACCTATCTCTTAGGGGCATGTTTACTAAAGATTAACATGCATTAAGTAAAGTTAACACACGTTAAATGCTGCCACTGCCCATTCATTTCTATAGGCCATTACAGCACTTTTAATTGTTTTATTTTATTTATTTGACTGAGCTTTTATACCCTTTACACCAGGTCAAAGCAATGTACATCGAACAAATGTAAGCAACGCTTCCAGAGAACTGTAACTATATACATTAATAATTTAATTAGGACATGCCATCCTTAACTTATTTACAGAGCTAACTTGGATGGGGGGAGGAAAGGTCAGTTGGGTGGCAGGTCTGGGATGATGGGAGGGGTTAGGTGGGGATCCAAAGTGTAGGGTGAACAGGTGGGTTTTAAGGAGTTTGCGGAATGTGAAGAGGTCTTTGGTTTTCTTTATAGGGTCGGGGAGGGAGTTCCATATAGTAGGTGCATAGAGTTCAAAGGATCTGGCACCTGCTTGTTGGGTGCTTCTTGTTTTTGCGTGGGGACTGGCTAGGAGGTTTATGGTGGAGTGTCTTCTGGGTCTGTTAGTCTGGGGTGGATTGATGAGTGTTTGTAGGTGCAGGGGCAATAGGTTATTAAGTGTCTTGAAAATTATCAAGAGGATTTTGTAATGGATTCTGCGCTGTAGGGGGAGCCAGTGAAGTTGGTAAAGGATGGGGTTATATGGTCGTATCTTGAGGCTCTTTGGATAATCCAGGCTGTTGTGTGGAGGGCTGTCTGCAGAGGAAGAAGGATTGAGTGAGGTAGTCTGTGATAGATAGAGTTGCAGTAGTCTATGTGGGGAATAATCAGGGCTTGTAGTGCTGAGCGGAAGGTGGATGGATCGAGTAGCGGGTGAAGATGCTGTAGGGTTCAGGTCTTGTAGTAGACTGTCTTTGCTGTGTTCTTTATCTGTGTCTTCAGGGTGAGGTGGTGATCTAGGGTGACTCCCAGATATTTAATTTTGGGTATGACTTGAATTTCTGTGTTAAGGTAAGGTGATGGATGCAGGGGGGAGGAGGGGGGTGAATGAGTCATTCTTAGTTATGAACTTGGCTTTGGTTTTCTTGAGGTTTATGAAAGGGTGGTTTGTAGCAAGCCATTGAGAGACATCGGTGAAGCATTGTTGTAGGCCAGTGTAGGATGGTTTGTTTAAGTTGTATGGTGCATACAGCATGATATCATCAGCATAGACATGATAGTGGATGTTGTGTGATCGGATAGTTGCACAGAGTGGTTGCATGTAAATGTTGACGAGTAGTGCTGAGCGGGTGGATCTTTGTAGAACTCCTTGAATCTGAGGGTAGAGGGTTGAATATTTGTTGGAGTCTGTTATTTAAGTAGGCTTGGAACCACTTTAGTACAGTACCATAGATTCCTTTTGCTTATAGGCATTCTAAGAGGATGTTGTGGTTGATGGTGTCAAAGTCAGCTGAAAGGTCGTGGAATATTAATATGAATCCTTGTTGAGTGCTTTGAGTTCCTTTTCTGAGTCTGTTCATGAGCGAGGTTAAGAGCGTTTCTACTCCGTGGTGTGGCCGGAATCCATGTCGCTGTTGGTCGAGTATGTCATGCATGTCAAAGTATTTAATTTTAATTAACACATGCTAACCTTTAGTAAACTTGCCCCTTAGAGTAAAAGGAATTGTAAAACTTAAAGTGTTAAAAAAGAAAGCAAACAAAAGTTTAAGAGAAAATGTACTTCAAGGTCTTTTACCAAATTTACTTATTTGAATATTTTTTGAATCTAGCAATGTTAACTTTGCTGCTGGCTGATTTTTAAATAGTTTATTTTTCAAATTTAACTATTTATGGAAATAAACATTAAATTATAGATCAGACCAGTTTTGCAAGCGCAGAGTCAGAGACACCCGCTGTTTATTTTAAATTGGAGATCCACAGCCTCCACTGCCAAGGGAACAGGAAAAGTGGCGGCAGGGCAAGGGCTGGCTGAGGAGGCAGCGCAGAGGGGAGCCGGCTGGACATGAGGAGGCAGTGCAGGGGAGAACCGGCTGGACATGAGGAGATGGGGTGAGATGGGAAGATGCGGGCCATGGGGAGGATTGCATCAGAAGGGGTATGCTGGGCATGGGGGTAGAGATACACATGAGGAGATGCTGGACTTCAGAAGATAGGAACATAGAGGGAAGGCTGGACAAGCGGAGAAGAAGAAGGGACAAAGAGAGGAGATGTTGGACATGGTGGATAGGGACACAAAGAAGATGGTGGACATGGAGGAAGGGATAGGAAAATACTGGATGGAGGAAGGGAAGCAGGATGGGGAGAGGGGTTGATACTGGACATGGGGGAGAGAAGGGGAGAGTTAGTGAAAAATTAGGAAATAAGCTGGGGAAGAAGAGAGAGCTGGGAAATGGGAGAGTTGGGGTGAGGGAAAGAGATGGAAAGTTATAGGTAGATACAGTAAAAAGGGTGAAATTGAGGAGTGGTTGGTAAGAAGAAGTAGTAAAATCTGGATAGAGAAGCAGAAAAATAAATGGAAGAAAACTGAAAAGAAGAGATCAGTGTTAAAAACTGATATAAGGAAGGAAGTGAAGACAGGAAGAGAGAGAAGAAATAGCAAATGGAGAGGAGACCATGAAGAGAGAGCTAAGAGAAGATAGAGGAAAATGAAAAACAGAGACTTGGACCAATACCATTAGAAGAATAAAATAACCCAACAAGGATAGAAAAAATAATTTTATTTTCTAGTTTGTAACTGGAAAATGTCGGTATTTGGAAAGTACATCTGCCAGGAGTCAAGTTTGGTATCAGACATCACTGGGGCCTAGCCCAAAGCAAAAATCTGAGAAGAGACCCTAAAACCTGCTAGTAAGCTGTGCCTTTTTCAGTCTCAGACAGATCTATGGCCCTCTCTGGCTTGGGGGCCCAGGGTAATTGCCCTGATTGTTTCGCCGGTTGCTTCCCTCTTAATGCCAATTCTGACATCTGCTGTCTTCCATTTTGTACAACATAGGGGGAAATGCATTTCTTTCTGCTTGTTTGGCATTGCACTGCAACCTAGGTGATCACTTCTGGGGATCAGCAGAGAGAAGGGTATTCAAAGCTAAACAATAAATTCTGACAGCCAGGGGGGACACATGGATTAAGATGTGCTTAGGATGACAACACTTTGAATCAAATCTGGGGCTAGCCCTGATTAAGTCATATTATGCTTGGCATTGAGAAGGATTTTTCCCATATGGTATGTTTATGAAGAAGGTTCTAGCTCTGCTCTGGGAGAAGGGGCCAGGGGGGACGGGGTTCAGTGAATGCAAAATATATGTTTGGATCTAATGCCATATGGGAGAGCATATGTGTGTTGGAGGGGCCTGTGAAGGGGACTGTGGCTGAATAGGTGCTGAAAAGTCCAACTTCTTGTACCCCTCACCCTTTGATATAGCCTGCAGATGCTAAAGCTTGCACCATTGCCTTCTCTGCAATTATTTTTATGGGCAGGGTAGGGGGCACAGCAGGAGGGCGGGCATGGGTAGAGCATGTCTAGCCATAGGTGGCAGGTTTTTCTCATTCAAAAAGTTGGCAACCCTACTTCCATGCACTTGTACAGCTGTCTGTGATTTCAGAATGTACTATGCATAAGACTCCGATGTGTCACCCCTATATACATGTATATATCATAGTAACATAGTAGATGACAGCAGATAAAGACCAGCATGGTCCATCTAGTCTGCCCAGCAAGAGTAGGTGCAGGCCACCCCTTCCCATGTCTTTGTTTAGGGGTGAACCCACCACTCCATGTAGGACACCCCTATTTGTTGAGACGTTAGATGGTTCAGAAGTTATATCTTTCCGTTTATTTATTTTTATCCTGTTGCTGTAAAAGGATCCACTGTGTTTGTCCCATGCCGTTTTGAATTCCGTCACCATGTTTGCCCCCAACCCTTCCATCGGGAGGGCATTCCAAGCATCTACTACCCTTTCAGTGAAAAACTATTTCCTGACATTGCCTTTCAATTTTCCACCTTGCAGCTTCATGTTATGCCCTCTAGTTTTACAGCTTCTCCGTCTTTGGAAGAGATATGTTTGTTCATCATTTCTCTTTAAGTATTTAAAGGTTTGCTTTTCTCTGATCAGAGAAGGGCTGAACTTTTACAGAGCTCTGCTAGTGAGTGGATATTTGCCTCCTGGGACATCTTACTGTGAGTTCTAGCTGTTTATTTAATTATTTACTGTTTGTCTAACTGTTTGTTTGTTTAATTATTTATTGTTTGTCTTAGTGGTGTGCTAGTTCAGCCTTCTCAGCTGTACTTACCTTGCCTCTCTCAACTAACTGGGCTTTGTGTGGTAGCCATTTTGAATTAAATCTCTCTCCCCAGAACCTGCTGTTTGTAAAGCTTTTTTCCTGTCCTTGCCTGCCTGAGTGAATCCTCCCCCTACCCCCCCTCCCCCTGAGGTATTGTGTAGCCTTCTTCCTGTTTTCTCCATGTGTGCATAGGCTGTTTTAGTTTGCTTTTCTCTGATCAGAGAAGGGCTGAACTTTTACAGAGCTCTGCTAGTGAGTGGATATTTGCCTCCTGGGACATCTTACTGTGAGTTCTAGCTGTTTATTTAATTATTTACTGTTTGTCTAACTGTTTGTTTGTTTAATTATTTATTGTTTGTCTTAGTGGTGTGCTAGTTCAGCCTTCTCAGCTGTACTTACCTTGCCTCTCTCAACTAACTGGGCTTTGTGTGGTACCCCCATCCCCCTGCTGAGGGTTCAGGACAGGGTACCTTGTAACTGCCCTCTTTAATAGGACTTATCTCCCTCCCTAGCACCCACCCACCCCTGGGGTAATTGTAGTTTTATAGGTACTTGCACATCTTAGAGGAAAGGGGCTGCTCTCAGGTGCAGCTCTTAATCCAAATCAGTCATACACAGAGGACCTGAGATTAATTAAGCTTCAGGTACACAGGGTGTATTAGGGGTATTAGATACACTTTTATTAGTATAAGCATCTACACCAATCCTTATTATATACCGAATTTAAAAGACCTAAACACAAGCTTTAAACTAAGATGCAGACAGAGGTCCAGCAACGAGATGGGGGTTCTCCAGTCTTTTGCATTGAGTGTCACATGTATGATTTTCTCCCAGTTGGTGAGAGATCCTACATATGCACTAAGTGCAGGGAGCTCTTTGCTCTCAGGGAACGAGTCCGTTCTCTAGAGGCTAGAGTAGCAGACCTGGAAGACATAAGAAAGACAGAGAAGTACATGGACGAGACCTACAGGGATATAGTCCTGAAGTCCCACCTCCAGTCTGGCAGCATCCCTGTTGCCATGGAGGAGAGAGGTCACGTGACAGGAGAGCATCACCCTGGTGTGGCAGGAAGTGATCCTGTAACTAGGACCTGTCCTCCAGGTGATGTAAAACCCTCTCGCACCGAGGACGTTTCTCCAGGGCCATGTCCCCATGAGGGGAGGGTCAGGACAGCTGTTATAGTTGGTGATTCAATCATTAGGAATGTAGATAGCTGGGTGGCTGGTGGACGTGAGGATCGCCTGGTAACATGCCTGCCTGGTGCGAAGGTAGCAGATCTCACGCACCGCCTAGATAGGATCATAGATAGTGCTGGGGGGAGTCTGCTGTCTTGGTACATGTTGGTAACAATGACATAGGAAAATGTGGTAGGGAAGTTCTGGAGGCTAAATTTAAGCTTTTAGGTAGGAAGTTGAAATCCAGAACTTCCAGGATAGCGTTCTCCGAAATGCTTCCTGTTCCACGTGCAGGACCCAAAAGACAGGCAGAGCTCCGGAGTCTCAATGCGTGGATGAGACGATGGTGCAAGGATGAGGGTTTTGGATTTGTTAGGAACTGGGGAACATTCTGGGGAAAGGGGGGGCTCTTCCGAAGGGATGGGCTTCACCTTAATCAGGATGGGACCAGACTGCTGGCATTAACCTTTAAAAAAGAGATAGAGAAGCTTTTAAACTAGAAAATAGGGGAAAGCCGACAGTCACCCAGGAGCGCATGGTTCGGACAAAGGTATCCTTGAAGGATACTACCAAAAGCAGTGAGGTTCCAAAAGGGAGTATAGTAGCCCAAATGCCCTTGAGTAAGGAGCAGACAGAGCATAAGGATTCCCAATTACCCATGCCTACCAATAGCCAGATTAATATTAATAAAATACAGTCTCTAAAATGCTTGTATGCCAATGCTAGAAGTCTAAACAATAAGATGGGAGAATTAGAATATATAGCACTAAATGAGAGGTTAGATATGATTGCACTCTCAGAGACATGGTGGAAGGAGGATAACCAGTGGGACACTGTGATACCTGGATACAAACTATATCGTAATGATAGAGCTGAACAAATTGGTGGAGGGGTTGCGCTCTATGTTAGAGAGGGCATTGAGTCAGAAAGGATTAAAGTTTTGCAGGGAACAAAATTTGCTGTAGAATCTCTATGGATTGAAATTCCATTTATGAAGGGGAAGGTGATGGCAGTGGGAGTATACTATCGACCACCTGGCCAGAATGAACAAATGGATGATGAAATGCTCAAAGAAATCAAGGAAGCTAACAAAAGCCACAACAGAGTAGTAATAATGGGTGATTTCAATTACCCCGGTATCGACTGGGACAGTGTCACAGCAGGACAAGCTAAAGAGATAAAGTTTCTAGATGAAATAAATGACTGCTTCTTGGAGCAGCTGATTCATGAACCGACCAGAGGGGAAGCCATACTGGACCTAGTCCTTAGTGGAACGCCAGATCTGGTGCAAGAAATAAGGGTGTTGGGACCACTTGGCAATAGTGATCATAGTATGATCATGTTTGATTTAATCAGTGGAGGACAGATAGTAAAGGAATCCACAGTACTACCTTTTAACTTTCAAAAGGGAGACTATGATAGAATGAGGAATATAGTTCGGAAAAAACTAAAAGGAGCGGTTCCAAAGGTTAAAGACTTACAGCAAGCTTGGGTGTTATTTAAAAATACTATCCTCGAAGCCCAGACCAGCTGTATTCCACGCATTAAGAAAAGTGGAAGAAAGTCCAAAAAACTGCCAGCATGGTTTAAAGGTGAGGTCAGAGAGGCTGTTGCTGCCAAAAGAGCAACCTTCAGGAAATGGAAAAAAGAGCCAAATGATGAAAACTGGAAACAGCACAAGCACTGGCAAGTTAAATGCAAAGCATTGATAAGGCAGGCAAAGCGGGAATTTGAGAAGAAACTTGCTACGGAAGCAAAAACACGAAATAAAGACTTTTTCAAGTACATTCGTAGCAAAAGGCCTGTGAGAGAGTCAATTGGACCATTAGATGATAGAGGGGTAAAAGGGGCAGTAAGAGGAGACAAGGCTATAGCAGAGAGACTGAATGAATTCTTTGCTTCGGTCTTTACTGAGGAAGATGTAGGGATGTTACCCAAGACTGAAGTGGTATTTAAAGGTGATACTGCAGAGGAATTGAGAGAAATATCGCTACACCGGGAAGATATATTACAACTATTTGATAAACTGAATAGTAGCAAATCACCTGGACCGGATGGTATACATCCCAGAGTGTTGAAAGAACTGAAATATGAGATTGCAGACCTGTTATTGGTAATCTGTGAACTTTCATTAAAATCATCTGTAATACCTGAAGATTGGAGGGTCGTCAACGTAACACCAATTTTTAAAAAGGGTTCCAGGGGTGACCCGGGAAATTACAGACCGGTGAGCCTGACGTCAGTACCAGGGAAAATGGTAGAAACCATCATAAAGAACAAAATTACACAGCATGTAGATAGTCATGGCCTAATGGGAGACAGCCAACATGGCTTTAGACAAGGAAGATCTTGTCTTACTAATCTGATCTGTTTTTTTGAAGGTGTGCATAAACAGGTAGACAAAGGTGAGTCGGTTGATATAGTGTATCTGGACTTTCAGAAAGCTTTTGACAAGGTCCCCCATCAGAGACTTTTGGCGAAGCTAAAAAGTCA
Source organism: Ichthyophis bannanicus (assembly GCA_033557465.1). NCBI lineage: Eukaryota > Metazoa > Chordata > Amphibia > Gymnophiona > Ichthyophiidae > Ichthyophis > Ichthyophis bannanicus. Next base: position 1,082,468,112 of record CM066032.1, read on the forward strand.
TGGGATAGGAGGCAGTGTACTATTGTGGATCGGGAACTGGTTAAAAGATAGAAAGCAGAGGGTAGGGCTAAATGGCCAATATTCCCAATGGAAAAAGGTGAACAGTGGAGTACCCCAGGGATCTGTACTGGGTCCGCTACTTTTTGACATATTCATAAATGACCTGGAAAAGGGAATAACTAGTGAGGTTATCAAATTTGCAGATGACACAAAACTGTTTAAAGTTGTTAAAACCCAAGAGGATTGTGGAAAACTGCAGGAGGATCTGGATAAATTGGAAGACTGGGCATCCAAATGGCAGATGAAATTTATGTGGACAAGTGCAAAGTTATGCACCTAGGAAAGAACAACCCATACTATAGTTACACGATGCAAGGCTCCACATTAGAAACCACCACCCAGGAAAAAGATTTAGGAGTCATCGTGGATAACATGTTAAAAACCCTCCACCCAGTGTGCAGCGGCGGCCAAGAAAGCAAATAGAATGCTAGGTATCATAAGGAAAGGGATGGAGAATAAAACAAAGGATATTATAATGCCTCTGTATCGCTCCATGGTACGACCGCACCTTGAATATTGTGTGCAATTCTGGTCACCGTATCTTAAAAAGGACATAGAGTTATTAGAAAAAGTACAGAGAAGAGCCACCAAATTGGTGAAGGGGATGGAAGGCTACTCCTATGAAGAGAGGCTAAAAAGGTTAGGGCTCTTTAACCTAGAAAAGAGACGGCTGAGGGGAGATATGATAGAGGTGTATAAATTGATGAATTTTATTTATTTAATTTATTTAAAGTCTCTTATATACCGCACTATTCGGCATCAGCGCGGTTTACATGGAACAGAAATGCTCAGTACAGTTAACACGTATGAGTTTACAGATAACAGGGCAAATAACTTGGATAACAGGGGTAACTATTTACAATGGAGTGGAACGGATAAACGTGGATCAATTGTTTACGCTATCAGAATATAGAAGGACTAGGGGACATGTAATGAAGCTACAGGGTAAACTATTTAAGACAAATAGGAGAAAATATTTCTTCACTCAACGTGTAATCAAACTCTGGAATCTGTTACCGCAGGATGTAGTAAGGGCTGTTAGTATAGCTGGGTTTTAAAAAATGTTTTGGACAAGTTCCTGGAGGAAAGGTCCATAAACCACTATTAAAAAGGGACCCAGGATATCAATGCTTGGCCTAGTACAAGCACTGCAGAACCTGTGTCTTTTGGGGAAACTGCTAGGTACGTATGACCTAGATTGGCCACTGTTGGAAACAGGATACTGGGCTTGATGGACCTCGGTCTGACCCAGTATGGCATTTCTTATGTTCTTATGTTCTTATGAATCATATCTCCCCTGTCCCTCCTCTCCTCCAAAGTGTACATATTTAGGTCTTCAAGTTTCTTCTCATAAGGCTTCTGACGTAGGCTCCAAATCATTTTGGTTGCCTTCCTCTGAACAGTTTCCAGTCTTTTTACATCTTTTGCAAGATATGGTCTCCAAAACTGAACACAGTATACCAAGTGAGGCCTCACCAGCGACCTGTACAGTGGCATAAGTACCTCTTCCTTTCTGCTAGTAATCCCTCTTTGTATGCAGCCCAACATCCTCCTGGCTTTTGCCAGCGCCTTGTCGCACTGTTTTGCCAGCTTGAGATCATCAGAGATAATCACACCAAGGTCTTTCTCCTGAACCGTGCACACCAACCTCTTGCCCCCTATCACGTACCTTTCCCTTGGATTTCTGCTACCCAAGTGCATGACACTGCACCTTTCCGCATTAAATCGTAGTTGCCAAGCATTAGACCATTCTTCCAACTTTTGTAGATCTTTCCTCATGTTAACCACTCCCTCGGGGGAGTCCACTCTGTTGCAAATTTTTGTGTCATCTGCAAAAAGACAGACTTTCCATTCAGTCCTTCAGCAATATCACTCACAAATACATTGAACAGTGCCGGGCCCAGGACCGAACCCTGGGGCACCCCGCTAATCACCTTCCTTTCATCCGAGTGAGCTCCATGTACCATCACCTTCTGTTGTCTGTCAGTCAACCAATTTCTAATCCAGTTTACCATCTTGGGACCCATCCCCAAGCTACTGAGTTTATTGACAAGCCTCCTATGAGGAACAGTATCAAAGACTTTGCTGAAATCCAGGTAGATGACATCCATTGCATGCACCTGATCTAGTTCCTTGGTCACCCAGTCAAAGAACTCAATCATATTTGTTTGGCAAGACCGTCCTTCGGTAAAGCCATGTTGCCTCGGATCTTGCAACCTGTTGGTTTTGAGAAAGTTCACTATTCGCTCTTTCAGGAGCGCCTCCATTACTTTTCCCGCCACCGAGGTAAGGCTGAAGGGCCTGTAGTTTGACACTTATTCCCTGTCACCACTTTTGTGTAGAGGTACAACATCAGCCATTCTCCAGTCCTGAGGAACCTCTCCTGTTTCCAAGGATCTGTTGAAGACATCCTTTAACGGTCCTGCAAGAACCTCTCTGAGCTCGTTCAGTATCCTGGGATGTGTCCCATCCGGTCCCATGGCTTTGTCCACTTTCAGTTTAGCATGTTTTTCTAACACCTCATCTTCTGTGAATGGTGTGCTATCTACTTCATTCCCATTTTTATATTTGGGAGTCACAGCTGGTCCATCACCAGGATTTTCTTTAGTAAAAATAGAGCAGAAGTATTTGTTTAGCAATTTCGCTTTTTCAATGTCACATTCCACGAGTCCTTTCCCAGCACTTCTGAGTCCTGCAATTCCAACTCTGATCTTCTTCCTTTCCCGAATATACCTGAAGAAAGTTTTGTTGCCGCCCTTAACATCTTTAGCCATCTTTTCCTCTGCCTTTGATTTTCCTTTCCTTATTTCTCTTTTTGACTCTTTGAGTTTGATCCTGTATTCATTTCTGTGTTATTCTGTTTGCAAGCTTTTGAATTTTGCGAAAGCTGTGTTTTTTGCCTTTATCTGAGCCGCCACTTCTTTGGAAAACCAAATAGGTTTCCTTCTCCTCTTGTTTTTATTTACTTTTCTTACATATTTATCTATTGCCCCTTTTATTGCCACCTTTAGTTTAGCCCATTGCAATTCCACTTCCCTTATCTCCTTCCACCCCGTCATCTCCTCCATTAGGTACTCGGCCATTTTATTGAAGTCAGTGTTTTTGAAGTTTAGGACTTTGAACTTGCTATGATTGGCTTGTACCATGGCTTTTATCTCAAACCACACTGTGTGATGATCACTGTTGCTCACAGGGGCACTCACGCAGACATTCGACACGCTATCACCATTGGTGAGCACTAAATCCAGCGTTGAGCTTTCCCTGGTTGGTTCCATCACCATTTGTCTAAGTAGTGCATCTTGGAGAGCATCCACAATCTTTTTGCTTCTTTCCAGATGTGCAGAAGGAGTAATCCAATCCACATTAGGTAGATTAGAGTCAACCAATATGATCACTTCCCCCTTTGTGGCTATCTTGGCAATATCTATAATCAATTTGTTATCTCTCTCTTCAATTTGAGTCGGAGGTCTGTAGAGTACAGCAGTATGGATGACAGTGCCATCTCCTCTTTCCAATGCAATCCAGAGCGCTTCTTCTTTTCCCCATGTCCCCTGCATTTCAGTAGCTTTAATATTGCTTTTGACATACAAGGCTACTTCTCCTCCTTTTCCATTTTCTTTGTCTCTTCTGAATAGATTATAGCCAGCTATGGCTATATCCCAATCATGCGATTCATTAAACCATGTTTCTGTAATGGCCACAATGTCCAAATCCATTTCCACCATTAGGACTTCCAGGTCCGGAACTTTGTTGGCTAAGCTTCGAGCATTTGTGCTCATTGCTTTCCAGCATTTACCTGGCTTGTGTGTATTTTGCATTGATTTTGTTCTGCCCACTTCTTTCCACTTGTTTTTGATGTGTGGTTTAAAAGTGTGGCTGTTTCTGATGTTATTCTGCTTTTGCAGGGGGTGGCTTGCAGATCTTGACCTTCCACATCCGTCACCCCTTTTTCCTAGTTTAAATGCATATCCACATACTGCCTGAATTTTTCACTTAGGATTCTTTTCCCTGCGACAGAGAGATGTAGTCCATCAGCACAGTATAGTCTCTTGTTGGTCCATCTGTTTCCCCAGTCACCAATAAATCTGAATCCTTCTTGTTTGCACCAGGTCTGGAGCCATGTATTAAAGCTGTTAATGCGATGCAACCTTTTTGTTCCCTTACCAAGAACAGGTAGAACTTCTGAGAATGCAACAGTGTTAATATTCAAGCTTTTGCTTCCTCGAGGAAATGAATAAGCACCCCCCTCCCCCACCTGTGTACTGAAAGAGAAAGGTGGCTGGCTCGTAGAAAAATGGAAGTGGCCAAACTCCACCTTGAGAAATGTGACCTGTGACGGAGACCATGCCTTCAGCAGGTCATTGGAGGGTCGGAGGTGGGGCAAGTCAAAGAAGGCCACCGACAGGGTGCCTAAAAAGCACGGTCCCGTGGACAGCCAGAGAGGTGCTCCCTAGAATGAGGGAAGGGAAGGGCATGCACGATAGGAGTCCTGAAAAGCTCACCTGCATGCAGAAAGCAATAGCGTTCTGCTCGGATTTCAAAATTCCAAGCGCAATAAGTCTTCCGCCGAAGCTGAACGCAGGAAAGCCAACGAGGAAACTAAGGAAAGCTTGCTTTGCGGAGAAGGTGGCAGAGAGCCGCATGAGATTTCTGGCTTCTCTTGTAGGAGTCAAAAGCTCACTGAGGTTCAAGCAGCGACAGACTAGTGCAAAAAGGCATTAGAGCAGTTGAGGGGGGTGCTTATTCATGTGTACATGTGGAGGTCTGTTCACAACTTGATGTCCAGCCCCTTGTGCGGCCAGGCAGAATCTGATAGTCCGCACATCCAGCCGCATGCCCAGCCGCATACCCAGCTAACTCAGCCTGGCTCCGTAATTGGAGCCTCACTGCTATGGCGTTCCGTTGCCATGGCACTGCAGCTGCGTTATGGAGCTGCAAACACCACCCGCAGCTGAGAATGTCTTTTTCCCGCAGCCAGACCCCAATTCAGCCTCCCATGGTCAAAGTCTGGCTGTGGGGAACCTCCTCCATGCCTCCCAGTCCTGTACCCACTGGCCGCCATTGCTACCCCGCATCCAGGACGACTTATTCCACTTCTGAGGTGAAATAAGTCCTCCATCTAACGGGCATACCCTCGACATACAGGGCTGACCTCATAATTGGCCCTGTATGTCCAGGGTGATGGCCTGCTCATGCACCGCCCTTGTTCTGTCTTCCGTTCGCCCCCTCCCACCCCCATCTAAGGCTCCCCCGTAAAACTGCGCTGTTCATACAGGGAGCCTTGCACGGCGATGGCAAGGGGGACGAATAGTGGGGATGTACGTCCAGGCAGGGCATACATCCCCGCTATTCGTGGCTCAGAATAGATGCCATATTGTCTCACTGGCATATATTGTATGTCCCCACTTCACATTACATGCTATGCAGTGATAGTCTGGCTGCTGCCATGGAGTAGTGCCCTCTATGCAGACAAGTGTGTTAGCATATGAACCCTGTGGCTTAAGTAGCATCCAGTGTCCAGGTGCTTTCCAGTGCTGCACCTAGAACTGTAATGGGTAGAGGGAAATACCTAGGGTGCTGCTGGGTGGCACATATAGAGAAGTTAATAGGTATGCAAAGTTGGAGTGGGAAAGACATATCACTTGACACACTACCACCTAGCATCCCTTGGAGTGCTCAGCTCAAACGTCATCCTGAACTTCATCTCCAACCTTTGCCACACTAGAGTCTTGTTATGATGTCTACATTATCTGGCCTGGCCATGGTTCATTTACCACAAGCTTTAGGCACTTTTTTTAGAAGGGTTACCATGTAGCTGGGTGTGACTCTGTCCAACAGATATGTCTATATATCTCTCAAAGAGCTCATCACATGCAGTCAATTCAGGGCTGTCCACATGTGTGTTGGCCACAGACCAGACCAAATAATGTCGTCATCATAACAACACTCTAGTGTGGCCACAAAGGTTGGTGATAAAGCTCAGGATGAGGTGAGCAGCAGCTAATACATCAAAGCAGCAGCTGCTCATGCAGCATGAATGGAAGCTGGAACTGCAAGAGAGGATGCTGACAATCAGCAATCTCTGGTAATACCTGGAGGAAGAACAGCTGGCAGTTAGCGATAGAAAGCTCAAAGTCTGAGGAAGCGCTACAGGAAATGCAGGAATTCTCCCATGAGGTTGACACCCTTCAAAGGGATTGCAGCCAATGCCAGAACTACTGCTTCAACACCTACCTGATTTGCAGCCACCAATGCTAAGAGCAGCCACTGCCACTACCTCAGAACCAGCATCAGCAGCGTGACAATGCCCAGCAAAGTTTCATGCTGGCAGCTCCAAAGCCTCCGATATCCCTGTGCTTCCTGGCTTTTGTGACATGCCTCTACCCTCACAAATATTGAGGCCTATGCCCAGGGACTAGGGGACCCCATTTTATTCCCATCTTACCATGGGCCGAACAACAGCAAGGGCTACAGGATGAGGTAGCATAGTAACATTGTATATGACGGCAGATAAAGACCAGTATGGTCCATCTAGTCTGTCCAGCAAGGCGGCAAGAGCAGGTGCACCTGCCATTCCATGCAGGTCACCTCTCTGCATACCTTTGCTTAGGGGTGTACCAACCGCTCCTTGTAGGTCACCCCTATTTGATGAAATATAAGAATTAATTATGTCTATTTTAGTTTTATCCTGTTGCTATAAAGGGTCTCAGAGTATTCTTCAGAGAGTACTGACATATCATCTAGCAACCCCATATGTTATTTTGGAACAGGGGGAGGGTGGGAAAGGGTAGATGGGAAAGGGAAGACAAAAGATAAATAGGCACAGATGTGAACTTGTTTCACTCAAGGGGATTTGGGGGGAGGGCATTGGGTGAGGTGAAGGGCAAGGGTGAAGCTGGGTGGATGGGGGATGGAGGAATGGCAGGAAATGGGAGAATGGGCAGGGGAGTGAGAGGAAGAGTGAGGGGATGGAGGGAAGGCTATGGATGTGAATAAGATGGGGTAGGCAGAAAGTCTGAGGATTTGCAGGTGGGGGAGAGAGGGGTAGGGAAATGTCAGCAATGTTGTCAGTAAAAGTTAAAATAAATGCACTTACTTTCACAGAAAATACCTGTGGATGAGTTCATGTCTAACAGCGATGCCAAGCTGATGGGGACGAGTTATCTCCTCCTCTGTAGATGGTTCTGAATTCTCCTTTTTTTCTGGTTCTGGCACTTCCACTCCTTCTGAAAGAGGTCTTCCATGCCTTTGTGCCAAATTATGCAGCATGCAGCAGATCTTGGCCAGGCTGTACAGGAGTTCTCTCCTCAATGGGTCTAGGCACCAGAAGCAGCTCTTCAGCAGGCCAAAGGTCCTCTCTATGATGGCCTCAGTGTGGTGATGGCCCTTTTTTACTGCTCCTCTGTATCTGTCTAGGACGCTACTTTAAGGGTCAGATGCCACCTCATTAGAAGTGCCCATATCACCTTTATGGGGGAAGAAAGCGACAACGTACATGAAGTGATGCCCAGGCGGTTAGCTGTGATGAGTAGGCACTGCAACCATGTTCCCTGAAATGCTGTTGGTGCCTCCAGGGAAGACCTTTTAGCATGTGCATATGTAGGTGGCAGCATGGGAAAGAGCAGGGCTTACCTAGCAGCCATCTAGTAGTGATCTCTCTGCCCTCAAACTTCTCATAGATTCCAGAATGTGCAAGGAGGTATGAGCCATTGCAGGAGCCTAGGAATTCTGGGAAAACATCAAATGGGGCATTGTAGACCACATGCATGTTGAGGGACTGGAAGGCCTTTCTGTTCTGGTAGGTCACCTCCCTCGTGGGGGCCTGACAGCCACATGTATGCAATCTATGACTCGCAACACTGATGGAAATTGGGCAACCTCATAAAACTGGGTCAAAGTTAACTGCCTCTGCTGACAGTCTGAGGGAAAGCTACATAGTCAAAGGTGTGGGTCAGAAAGGCCCTTAGAAACTGTGAGATGCACTGTGAGATGGCTGAAAACTGTCAATGGCATAAAAAGTAAGGGCTAGGCTATCCCCTCTGTGTAGTGGAGTAGAGGAGAGGTTCTAGCTCATAGCAGAGATATTGGATGGCAGCCTTGTCAAAACGGCACCTGATGATGCACTGGTCATCTGTGAGGTCTAGGAATCGGGTCCTAAGTCTATATACCTTCTGATAGAAATACCTCCTGTTGGCCCTCCTGATTTCCCTGTATGCCTTAAGCAGCATGGCTCCTGAATCCTTCCACCCACATCCAGTGGCTCCCTGCATCAAAACCCCATTACTCCATCCACCCACATCCATTGGTTCCCTCCATCCATCAATACCTAACACAGTCACTAAGCACATAAACGCACCCAGAAATCCAGATTAACATACACACACACACACACACACAAACAACCAACAGTAACTCACCCACAATCACTGATTAGGAATGAAAGATTCATGCACACACACACACAAACAACAGTGACACATCCAGAGAAACACACCTTTAGCAAGGATAACAAACACTGGGAGTACGGGATGAACATAGTTGGGGGGGGGAGGGAGGCGGAGGGGATTGAATAAGATATACAGCAGTTTGAAAGGGGGATGTTAGAAAGGTAAATAATAGGGACAGGACAGAGAGCAGGAAAACAAAGGATAGCCAAAGACACACCTACATGCACACAGTTGACAATCAGACCAGAGGATCATAAACAAATCTCCAGCCACCAACACTGCATGCAGTCCTGCAAGGCAAGTGAGGTCGGCTTTTGGACGTATTTTTAATAGGTGTAATGGCCACATTTGAATGTCCCACTGTGCATGTCGCTGTGCTTAAGATACATTCTACACATTGAAATGCCAACACTGCCCAGGCAATGCCCCCAACATGCCTCATTTAAAAACATACATATCCGGACATAGCCAGCGTGTCCACGTGTAAATTGTGGCCTTTCTAAAAATCATGGTTTACATGTGAATGCCGTTTCCACATGTATGTCCCAGTATATACACATGCAAGTGGAGATATTCCGCTTTGTACATCTCCGAGCCATCTGGCTAGATGTCCCCACAGGAGTAGAAGCGCAGCACAGTGGCTGGACGTCTGGAATGTGTCCCTATTCAGGCACCCCTTACGTCCAGCCACTTACTCAGCTAACTCAATCAGGCACCTTATTGGCGTCATGTTGGCATAGCACCGCGGCTCCATTAAGGAGCCACAATCCACGGCCGCCGCAAAAATGTTCTTTCCCCACAGCACAACCCCCAATGCGGCCTTCCAAAGGCAGGGTCAGGCTGCCAGAAATCTCCTCAACCCCCTCGCTCCACTGACTTGGCCCTGCACCGCCTTTCCCCAACATCCATGGGGACTTATTCCACCTCTGAGGTGGAATAAGTCCCCCATCTACCTGGCCGACCTCAGAATAGGCCCTGTACATCCGGGGAGATGACCCGCCCTCGCTCTGCCCTCATTCCACCCTCCTCCTGCCCCGGCTAAGGCTCCCTGTACAACTCCAATGTACGTGCAGGGAGCCTTTTTCTGGCAGGCACCTTTGGATGAATATCAGGGATGTACGTTCAGGCTGGACATCCCCGTTATTCATGGTTGGGAATGACCCCCATAGTGAATAGAGCTTCTAAAATAACACACACAGGCTCTCACTGATTTTCATTTCTTTTCTTACAGATTCAAACCCTATTGCAGGTAAATCAAACTAATGAAATACAAGATTTCTTATGATTCTCTATTGCACTTTCTAAATAGAAAAGAAAGGGGACCTAGGAATGAGATCGTTAAGAGAAGAAAGAATGAGCAGGATGGAAACATTTACGGAGAGATAATTAAAGAACTTATCTGTAAAGCAGCAGCCACTGTATGGATAAGTGCCTTATCCATCAATTTTCAGCTCCAGTATCTGTATAGTGTAGCTGAAAATTATAATAGACCTTCCCAGCACTATGCAGATAATGCCAGGACAGAGCAAGGGCAGAGCTTTGGCATTCTACAAAACTATACAGATAGCACTGATATTCGGTATGCTGTCTTGACTAGACTGTAAGCTCTTATGAGCAGGGACTGTCTCTTACATGTCTCTGTCCAGCGCTGCGTACGCCTTGTGGCGCTATACAAATGATAAGTAGTGGTAGTACTATTCATATAGCTATGCAAATAAATTTAAGACAGCAAAAAAGGCCGTCCTCAATTTTCCCAAATACCTATAGAAATAGCGTACTAATTATCATCTCTATCCATGCAGTGGCCATGCTCATTGATCTATACATGTATTCAGCACTGCTTGCTGCCTGAAAACAAATAACAGTGTAAATACAATGTATATACTTCCCCCAGTTACTTCCAAGTTGATCTCCCTGTTCATTGTAAATACAACTCAGAGTGCCTGTATTGTATAGTTGATGTTAAATGTAAACCGCTCTGATCTAAAATAGAGCGGTATAGAAGAACTGTTAAATAAAATAAATAAATAAATAAATAAATATTATATTTAAATGTCACAGCTACCATTTAAAAGAAACACTATGGGGTCTATCCTGTTGGGACGCCCATCCCCACTATTCGCCCCCCTTCCATCCCCAGCAAAAGCCTCCCCATACGAACAAGGAGTTTGTACAGGGAGGCTTAGATGGGGGTGGGAGGGGGCATTGCAGAGGCAGAGTGAAGGCGGGCAGTGGGCAGTCCACGACCATGGACGTACAGGGCCAATTCTGAAGTTGGCCCTGTATGTCAGAGGTCTCATATGTAGACTGGGGACTTATTCCACCTCGGAGGTGGAATAAGTCCCCCTGGATGTCGGGGGATGGCAATGAGGAGGTGCAGGGGGTTCCCCACAGTCCGACCCTGGCCATGGAAGGCCAGATCAGGGGTCGGGTTGCAGGAAAAGTAGATTGTGGTCAACGGCCGGGGATCACAGCTTCTGAATGGATCCGTGGTGCCATGGCACTGTGGCTCCATTCAGGAGCCTGACTAAGTTAGCCAGGCAGGGGTCTCTACTTGCAGGCTGATCTGAATCGGGTCCTGGCCTGCGCATACAGGCCCAGACCCAATTCTGATCCCGCAGGGCACATCTAGCCCCCACGGGATCAGAATCAGGTCTGCCTCTGTGCATCCCAATTCCGATCGGGCACACAGGAGCCTGGACGCACACATTAGAATGTGCCTCCACAGGTTTCAATATGGAGAAATTTTACATACCTGATAATTTTCTGTCTTTGAATCCTGCTAGACCAGTCCAAATGAATGGTTATGCTCCTGTGCCAGTCAGTGGAGGCAGACGTGAACCACTTTCAGTAATGTCATCCCTAGGTATATATGCTGGTACAGCACCGAGAGAAGCCAGTATGACACTTTCCAAGCAGTAAACTGAAAAACTCAGAACTCGTAATGCATAACTTTAACCAATTCAACTTTGCAAATTATAACTTGAGCATATATTTGTCTCTCTTATCAGAATGAACTCTGTGTCAGGCACTGAAACTGACAATGCAATCAAAAGGCGGCAGGGCTTCCCAACCTGTAATAGGAGTTTTCCAGGGCAGGTCGTGGCCTGCTGTAGCAGGATTCAAGGAAAGAAAACTATTGTGTATGTAAAATTTCTCCTTCCTTATCATTCTGCTAGATCTGTCCAGACATGTGGGATGTACCCAAGCAGTCAGGTTCTAGGAGGGGAGGAAAACAATGCTCTGGATGGGACTGTCCTTTTCAGACACACCATCTGCTACAGCACCGACATGCAACCTGTAGTGCTTCACAAAGGTGCTCAGAGGCAGGCAGGTAGGCACCTCGCCAGTGCCCTCTGGGGACATCAAGGTGGACTCTGCCCAGGAGAAAGCTTTTGTCCAATTCAGTGAGCTTTGGCTCCCTCCAACATCTACTTTCCAGCCAAGAGGTATGCTGACCCAAAGGCCTCCTTAATCCAGCAGGCAACAGAGGACTTGGCCGCTACCAGTTCTCTCCCCAGGCCACTACCGTGGGAAAAGATGAGCCGACCGGTAGAAAGAATGGTAACTTTTCAAGTACCTGATCAATATCCTCCACATGTCCATTAGATGTAAATTCTCCACCAAGAAGGGCGGAATGATAGACTGGTAAAGATGAAGGAAGGACAGCACCTTTGGGAGAAAGGATGGCACAGACTACAAGGACACCGAAGCTGTCGAAATAACCAAGGAAGGCTCCCTGCAGGACAAGGCATCAGGAACGCCCCCTTAACAGTCAAATCCTTGGGAGAAGCCTTGCGAATAGGCTCCAGTGGAGTCCCCTTAAGCACCTTGAGTCCCAGAGAGGCTCTGCTGAGGAACAACTAGACAGACTGACAGGGGAATACGTTTTGCTCACTTGAGGAAGTGTGAAATATCAGGATGCACTGCCAAGGCCACCATCTGAACCTTGAGAGAGTCAAAAGCTAAGCCCTAATCCAGATTGGACTGCAAGAAGGACAAAACAGCTACTATATCTGCCTTCCTGGCCTCCAAATAATGAGAGGAACACCATCTTTTTAAAACCCTCCAAATTCTAACCCAAGCCAAGGATTTGGTGGCCCTTTCGGTCTTAAGCAGCGTGTCCACTACTGAGTAGCCTTCTTAGACTGCCTACTCCTCTCCATGACCAAGTCATAAGCGAGAAGGGATAGTGATCGCCAATCATTGGGGGTCCCTGCCATGGGAGAACCCTCTTGTAAATAACCATGTTTTAAACCTAAGGAACTTACAAACCTGTATCTGTACATAGTTCTTAAATTGTTCTTGTTCTGTTATGTATTTAACCATTCACCGTTCTGTTATGTATTTAACTATTACATTGTTTACTGTCAAAAATTGTTCCATGTAAAACAAGCCCTTGCTTTGTTGACTGTTGTTTCAATTGTGAGCCGCATCTGAACTCTGGAAGATGCGGGATATAAATGATTGTTAAATAAATAAATAAATAAATAAATAAATAAACAAAACGGGGGCCCCACCAACAGAAGAGATCTGTGAACCACGGCCTGTGGAGCCAGTCCAAGGCCATTAAAATCACCAGGTCCAGGTAGGCACCAATTCTACCCAAAAGACGGCTAACCATGGACCATGGAGGAAAGACATACAGCCAACTCCTCCTGGGATCACACCTGAATCAGGTCCATCTTCGCACTATGAGATCACTTGCACCTGGATTGAGCTCCCTCTCACCCAGATCCACAGAATCCTGACTCAGGAAGTCGGCCTGCATGATGTTGATGTTGATGTTTGTGATGTGCACTGCAGATAGGGCAATCGGATGCTCCTCTAGCCAACAACATGGCTATGGGGAGCTGTATTTACCGAGAAAGACGTGTCCTTGGGCCAACAGGACTACCAGCTGGTTTGGGGCTCTCAGTACTCATAGGCAGTGGAGGAGAGAATAATAGAATGCTGTGGAAGCCACGCCCCCCCCCCTGATGTCATTCTAGGACGCCTGCCTGGCTCTTTAAAATCCAGCCATGAGTTGTACAGTTTAGAGCTGTGCTTACTGAGGAGAAACTGTGCTTGGGCCAACAGGACTACCAGCTGGTTTAGTACTCATAAGCAATGGAGGAGAGAATGAAAGAGTGCCAGTGGAAGCCAAGCCCCCTGCCCTAACATTATTCTAGGGAGCCTGCCTGGCTCTTTAAAATCCAGCCACAAGCCATGCGACCACAGACCTGGTTTGACTTTGACTCTGGGGCTCTCCTGGTGGCAGATTGCTTCCATGAAGAAACCTATGGATAAACACGTGACTGCTGACACTTCAACACCTCAATTAGAGTCCACCAATACATCTAATCTGTCATCCCTCTCAGCATTGGAGGCATCGTTAAGCTCCATTTTTAGGACTCCATCTCCCCAACCTGGGGTAAAAATTGCATCTCCTAGTGGACTTACCCCCTCTCCACTAGTATTGGTGCGGGTGGGGGGGGGGGGGTAGCTGAATGGCACTAAAATATTATTGCCTAAAGCTATTTGATTCCCATCTACCGGGGACTTTTCCTCTCCACCTCAGACTCCTGGGGAGGTAACACTTCTGGATTTTTAGAATATCGTTTCTCAGAATAGTAAGATGCTTAGAATTTGTTATGGACCAGGTTGGGACCTTCTCTTAGGAAACTTTGAATGTGTTGGCAAATCACCAGGCACAATTGGATTACTTGAATCTTCAGATGGATAAAATAGAAACTCAGAGTTCTATGCTGTAGAATGTGGTTACTTATTAAATATTTCCCTGTGGTTCATACAAACTTGGAAGGTAAGTAAAATAAGTTTTGTAATAAGAATTTGCAATTTTTAATATTCCTAAAACTCATTATCTATCTCCTTCTATTCTGCTAAAAAATATTTTAAAGAAATATTGGGTATACCTAATTGTGACCAAATTATGATTCCCAACATATGTTTCTAAAAAACACTTAAGTGAATAATCAATGCTTCGAAACTGGGTCCAACAACCACAAAAGTCCAAAGAAAACCCAGCATACAATAAACCACAAGTAAAATTTTTTTGTTGGAATGGCCAGCACAGTGTGCAGGATTGTACCTGCCACCACAGTGGCCGGTCCTTTTTAATCAATTGTAATACAAATTTAAAACAGCTCTCATTGAAAAAACGGCTGTACTTAGCTGTGCAGAAAAAATTTCAGGCTGGACGAACGCTGTTTGCAGCGATAAATCGATGTTTGCCTCAGCAGGTCAATAAGGTAACGACGTGTCACGTTTCGGGGGTATACACATCAGCCCCCTGCTTCAGGTCAGACCTCTGAATGAGGCTGATGTTCTTTACCTGATTCAGAGGTCTGACCTGAAGCAGGGGGCTGATGTGTATACCCCCGAAACGTGACACGTCGTTACCTTATTGACCTGCTGAGGCAAACATCGATTTATCGCTGCAAACAACGTTCGTCCAGCCTGAAATTTTTTCTGCACAGCTAAGTACAGCCGTTTTTTCAATGAGAGCTGTTTTAAATTTGTATTACAATTGATTAAAAAGGACCGGCCACTGTGGTGGCAGGTACAATCCTGCACACTGTGCTGGCCATTCCAACAAAAAAATTTTACTTGTGGTTTATTGTATGCTGGGTTTTCTTTGGACTTTTCTAAAAAACACTTGGCAGAAGTTCCCCCCGGGGAAGTCCAGTCACTGGAGAAGTCTACGGGCTCTATGGATTTGACTAATTTCCTTGAATCCTCATCTGAGGAAATATCTAACCAGGCAACTCTGGTAGCGACTTTCGCAACTGAAGGAGATAAAATTTCCATCTTAAAGCTTTATTTTCAGAAGAAAAATGCTTCATTTTGTGTTTCTAAAATTATGATTTTTCTGGATGTTTCTAGAGTGACTCAGCTTCGCAGAAAGGCTGTTTTGAATTTGAAAGCAAAAGAATTAGGTACTGGTGTTTCCTTTTTTCTGCATCATTGGGTCCAGAATATACTGCAGGGAACCTCCCTTCTAGGCCCCACCACATGGATGGAATAATATCCCTGACCCCACGGATAAGAGCTTGGGGAAAATAGCCTGCAATTGCAAGAGGCGCTGAGGAGTTTTCTCAAACATCACCCAAATGAGTGGAAAGCTACCTAGAGGATATACAAATTTTGGGATGTCCAGCTGGTAGACTAGAAACCGTTTTTCAGTAATACTGTAAGTCTAGTGGGACCCATTCCAGGTCTTCCTGAGCAGGGCCGATGCTACCATTACACGAACTAGGCGGTAGCCTGGAGAACCAGCCCTCTTGGGGTGCCTATTGGCGCTGCTGCTGCTCCTCCCCAAGGTTGGCAGGCACAGCAATGGCTAGTAAACTGTAACACTGTGCTTACCTAAAGTCTCCAGCGCTGCATCGCAGTTTCTCTCTTTTACTATCTGCCGCAGCTGCCCCTCTGCAACACTGGCTCCCTGTAATAAAATCAGCCCTACAATGCTTTCTACAAAAATCTTTCTCAATGTCTTGTGGTTCTTCCCAATTTGCTTTTAATAAAAGAAGGAGGCTGGGATGTGTGTATTCATTCAAAAAACTGGCAAATCATCAAGAAACATCCCTCAGGAATCCCTGACAGGGTTCTCTGGTTTAGTTTCTACGCATAATTTTACTGATATTTGCAGAATTCAGAATCCAATGTATAACAATGATGCCATTTTTTCCTCCTAGATATAGCTGAATCGGTTTTTACATTGTCATAAATTAATCTCCACGGCTGAAGTCTGTTACATTCTCCCTTTATTTGTCACACCATCAGCCCATTTCATTAACTTCGCATGTTCTGGTCTCTGAATCCATGAGCAAAAGCTGCAGACTGAGCACGTCAGCTGCAGGAGACAAAACACTTTCTGAGATTATTGCTGATATAGGGTTTGGCAGAGTCACTAAATTACCTTCATACACTAGTGGCTTCGGAGGCTTAACAGGCTCTGCTAGCAGAGCGTGACAGTAGGAGGAGTTATTCTAATGAGCGCATATGAAAGGAAGGTGTCCAGAAGTAACTATAGGACCTGTTGGAGAGGGGAGAATGGCTCCTTCCTTTCTCCTCTTTCTTGCCAGTGTCTGTGCTCCAGGAAATGGGTTCTTGGGCTAGGGGAGACCGGGTAGGGGAAGGGGCTCCACTGTGTGTGCTATACAAGGCCTACTTTCCACAGATTTCTTAGGAGGGCTTCAGGAGCCACAGGACAGAGGAAATGAAGGCAGCACCGTACCTAGGACTGTGCAAGCGGTGCAACCGCACAGGGTGCAAATAAATAGGGGCGCATTTAGGGTTGCCGGCCTCAGCTCCCCCCTTGCTGCCTGCCCTTGGACCTGCCGCTGCTTTTCCTGTTCCCTTGGCGGCAGCGGACCTCCAGGGTTTTTTTTAAAAACATGGGTCTTTCTGACTCTGTACTTGCACAGCTGTTCTGGCCCCTCCCTCCTCTGACATATGCTTGCAACAGACCAGCCATGCAAGCATTTTGGGGTTTTATAATTGGAAGAGATCTGCTGCCACCGCCAATGCCAAGGGAACAGGAAGAGCGGCAGTAGGGCAAGGGAAGGCCGGGCAGCTAGCCAGACATGAGGAGGTGGGGTAAGATGGGGAGATGCTGGACATGGGGGGATAAGGACAGAAGGGCTATGTTGAGTATAGGAGGATGGGATAAATGATGAAAGTCTGATGTCATTTGGGGGGCAGGGTTTGCAAGTCGCACAGGATGCATTTAAGGCTTGGTACGGCCCTGGATGAAGGAGTGTGAAAAAGAAATAGGCTAGTGTGGACGTTTAGCCACTAGCCTTAGAGAAGCCGTGAGAGGCTAAGCAAACACAGGGGCATGTTTACCAAGCTGCACTAGCTTTTAATGCGGGCTTGAGCACAAGCTAACGGACTGCGATAACACCGCACATGCTAAACAGACCACATGCTTAGCACGTGATGGGGATGGAAATGGGTGTATTTGGGGTGGACCGCAGGCATGTTTTCAGAGGCTGACAACACACATTCACTGTCAGTGTTGCAATGGGTGACATGAAGTACATCCGTGTTGCCACTGGCGGCATCTGCTGGGGCCATGCTGTGCATGCCCTCCACAGAAAACACAAGACTTTCGCACATACTGTACCGCGCGTTGATTTCTAATCTAAAAGGGGCGTTTTAGAAAGGATGTCCAAGTGCATCTGGGATGTCTAAGCCAGAACATCTGAAAACAAAGCAGGCACATCCAGGTGCAGAGACGATTTCACAAACATGGATGTGCTCAGAATGCACATCTGCGGGGGTCTCTACACAGACATCCCCAGAATATTCTATTCCTAGACATCCAGGTTCTGAAATACTAATGGTGAGAGTGGTGGGCTACCATGGAAGTCAGGGTTCAAATCCCACTGCTGCTATCAATGTGCTTGTGCTAGGTACTGGGGACGATGGAGTACTATTTTCTCTACACCCTCTGGATGTCTTTCAGCCAACATGAGCACTTTCCTGGTACTTATTCATGCCTGGAGTAGATGCAACTCCGGATGTCCAGGATGTTTCTTAGATCAGGCAGTGACGTCCAGGTTCCTGGGAACACCCCGGCCATGCCTCCGCCATGCCTCCAATATGCCCCCATTCAGACTTGGATGTCCTCATGCTAGCTTCTAAAATGGCTCTAGAGACACGTCTGTGCTTTGAACATCTCTATGTCCGTTTGCAGATGTCCAAAGCACGAATAGGGCTGCCAAAATAACCCTCTTTGCCTGCAAAACCCTACTGCACTTTAATAAACATACCCCATAGAGTCTGCTTTCTTATGGGGATAAGTCCATAATGAGAAAAATTATGCTCACAAAAAACAGTTGTATAAGGGATGGTCTGAGTTATTTTTATCTTGTTTGTGTTTATTGTGTTTTGTGCTGGCTATTGTTTATTTATTTATTTTATTTATTTATTTATATGCTCTTCTATACCGCGCTCTTCAGTATCAGTGCGGTTTACAAATAACAAAATTTTGCAACAGACCAAGTAGCCATATGCTTACATTGTAACAGGGTAATATAACTCGGAAATATAACTAGGGAAACTATATACAGGAACAACAACCATTAGTGGTTGGGAAACTATTTACAATTTATAATAAATGTAATCACAAGCTGCTATTGAATTATTCATTAGTCATTATCGTCTACAAGCCTGTCGTAAATGTACCTGATGGATGGTTCAGTTGATTGCTTTGTCATAAGTCAGCTTATGAGTGTGTTAGTGGCTGCTTGCGTGAGTTGAAGTGTGGGGGATAGTTGGATTGGGATTTAGGTGGGCAAAGTGTAAGAGGAACAAATGATGGAGCATGTGAGGAGAGGAGGTTGCTGCTCACCACTGTGCTCTGCTGGTGTTTCTCCTGACGGCGTTGGAGTGCATGTTCCACCTCGGCGGCACCTACCCCTGACGTCATCTAAGGGGGTTTAAAGCTCGACCGCTAAGTGGTATGCGATAGCAGTCGCGTTCTAAAGGGGCGCATTATTAAGGGGCTTGCTCCTTATGCGCTCCTTTGGCGCTCGAGGAGCTCGGGAGCTGGCTTGTGGTATTGCAGAATGGGTAAACGAAAGAAACGACCTCTAAATGTGAGTACTGAAAACCCTACTAAAGCTGTAAAGATCTCTGGCCCGATGGATCGACATCTTGTTGCATTGAACAGTAATGAGGGGGAGGTTGTTGCTGCAATTCTGACTCAGCTCCCTAGTAATAGCTCCTCTTTATCTCTGGGGGTTAGTATCTCTTCCCCCTCTGCTGCCATTTTAGATTCCGTTCCTGTGACTTCCTCTCCTTTGAGGAATGATGCGCCTTTACAAGTGGACTCTGCACCTCTTATATTTGATTCTGGGCCTTCGTTGGTTTCCGGGAGAGTTCCACTACCTCAGATCCTGTCGGCCCTGGAGAGTTCTGCTTCGGCGCAACGGGATGGTGTTCCTATTTTGCCAGGCGCTTCACAGGATGTTTCCCTTTCGGATTTATAGAAGGTTCTTACTAGGATTGAGTCTTCATTGAATTCCGTCGTCTCGCAAATGTCGGACTTTACTAGAGACTCTGTAGCAAAACTTTCTCAACATGATTCTCAGATTGATACCCTGGGGGAAAGATGCCAGAAGTTGGAAGCTCACTGTATTGTGTTACAAAATTCTTCATTGTCCTTTATGAAAGACAGCCTTATTCTCCATACTCAACAAGAGTTATTGGAAAATAGTCTGCGTGTTTTGAATTTGAGGTGTTTAAATTTTCCTCACACTCGGTTTATATCTCCTCAAATTCTATTTGATAAGTATTTGGTAGATATTTTGGGATATCGAGAAGATAATAAGCCGTCTGTGACTAAGTTCTTTTATATTCCTCCCAAAGGGGGCCTCTCCGGCAGATGCTTCTGCTGGTCTAGCCCCAGTAATATCTCAGGAGTCTTTGAATATTTCTGATTATATTTAGTCTTCTCAAGACAATATTCCAACTAGAGCTACCCTTCTGGTGTCCTTTACCTCGGAAGTAGATAAAAATGCTGTAATGTGTTTATATTTTTCAAATAAAGCATCTATTTTCTGTGGAGAGAAGGTTAGTATTTTCCCCGATGTCTCCAGGTAAACTCAGCTACGTCGTAGGGCTTTTTTGATGTTGAAGCCACGCGTCTTGGCTCTTAGTGCCATGTTTTTCCTCAAATTTCCCTGCAAATGTATTGTTACTTTTAAAGGCACTAAGTTTGTTTTTCTGGAGACATCAGCATTGGAATCCTTTCTTCTATCTAATGGTGTCCTGGCTTCTTAAAATATTTTCTTTGTGTTAATTTCTTGACAGCAGATAGTTTGAAAAAGAGTTTGATTATTGAGTAAGCATCTTCTCCTTTATTTGCATGCTCCTCTTGATGTGGACTGTATTATGGATATCCTGTTTTGTCTCTTTGTGTATTTCCCTTGATAATATTTGTTGGATATCTGTAATTTTCTTCGTATTTCTCAATAAAAGAAATTTAAACTAAAAAAAAAAAAAAAGCGGAACAAATGATGCTTAAGGGCTTTCCTGAACTGAGAAAGGTTCCTGATTGATCTAATTTGTGGTGGGAGGTTGTTCTAGCACCTAGGGGCATAGAAAGCAAAGGATCTATTCCTAGTTGTTTGTGTGCATTTAGTAGCATCCAATGGGATGATTAGAGTATTGGCAGCTACTGACCTTCTCAGCCTGTTGTTGGGGGTGGCGGTGAGGAGAGCTGTGATGGAAGAGGGGGATATCAGGTTGATTGCTTTGAAGGTTAGAAGTAGTGCCTTGTAGGTGAGCCTGCTGTTTATCGGTAGCCAGTGTAATTCCATAAGTATGGGTGTGATATGGGTTCTTCTGGATATACCGCAGAGAATGCGGGCTGCTGCGTTCATTGCCAGTTGCAGTGGATTGAGGGTGCTCTTGGGGAGACCGTGCAGAATGATATTTGCGTAGTCGAAATGTGGTGTTACAAGCGTCTGGAATATTGTTCTGAAATCATTTGGAGCTAGCAAAGGTCTCAGGTGCCTTAAAGTCAAGATTTAATTGTAAATAGATTTGGTGGTGTTCTTTATGTGTTCTTTTAAGTCTAGCTGTTGGTCGAGTGTGACCCCCAGGTAGCGTATTGAAGATTTGTATGGGAGCTCCGCATCTCTCACCTTCAAGGTAGTGGGGGGAGAGAAGATCTTGTTCTTTGTGATATATAAGACCTCAGTTTTCTTAAAGTTTATACGTAAATTCTGAGCTAGAAGCCAGTCGGTGATTGCATTGAAGCAGTCTACTAGAGGGGAGAGGTCAGGCTGCATAATTTTGATTGGAGTGAACAGCAAGACATCGTCAGCATAGATCAAGCTGGATATGTTGAATGAGCGAATGATATCACATATAGGCTGCATATATACAATGAAGAGTAACGCAGACAGGGAGGAACCTTGGGGTACTCCCTGCTGCTGCTGGAATGGATCAGATGTTGTGGATCCTATCCGCACCTGTTGCCATCGGTCATCTAGATATGATTTGCACCATTCCCAAGCCAGGCCCTGGATTCCCTTTTCCCGGAATCGGATAAGTAACTGCTCATGATTCACAGAGTTGAATGTAGCAGCAATATCGAGGAAGATAAGTACAAACCCATTTTCTGTTCTGTCTATACCTCTAGTTAAGGTGTTAGTTAGCGTGGCGAGTAGGGTCTCTACTCCATGGGATTCACGAAACCCGTGCTGGCAGGGATCAAGAGTGGCTGATACTTCAATGTGTTGTTGAATCTGTCTTTGGACAACCTTCTCAATTAGTTTAGCTAGAAGGGGTATGCTCGAGATCAGGAGATACAAATCTGGTCTTGTTGGGTCCAGTCTGTTGTTTTTCAGGAGAGGACGTATGGATGTCTGTTTAAGGTCTGTTGGGAATGTTCCTGATGAGAAGGAAAGCTTCATGATGTAGGATAGAGTTGGGCTGAGTTCTGCTTTCATCGTTCTGATCCAGTAGGCTGGACATGAGTCATTTGGAGCAGTAGTGGTGTTGATAGTGGTGATGAGATCTATGATGTATTTCTCTGCAGGAGGTGTGAACTCTGTTAGCAGTGGCTGTGCATAACTAGCCATGGAGCTCGGTGCAGCGTTTGTTTTGAGGGTTTTAGACTGGAGGTATATGGCATAAGTCTGAGGTTGAATTGATTCTGGCTGAGGAGTGGAAGGTTCCTTGGTTAAGGATTTTGCAATACTGAAAAGGTCGCGTGGTTTATTTAGCGAGCGGAGGAGGAGCTCAGTATGGTATGCTCTCATTTTATCAGATATTTTCTCACGGTGAAGTTTTAGAAGGTTCTTGTATGTTGTTTGGTCTGTTGTGGAACGAGAGCAACGCCATTTTCTTTCGTGCTTCCTTAGTAGAAGAAGAGATGAGCGTAATTCAGCAGAAAACCATGGGGCTACTTTTCTTTTTCTTGATGGTGCTTTGTTCAAGGAAAGTATCTGAGAACAAGATTTCAGGGTGGTATTCCATCTGGAGATCATATCTTCCAGGTTTTGAGCAGGTTGACTGAGTGTTGGAAGAGCACTATTGATGAACTCGTCCTTGTCCAGGGATTTAAAGCGGTGCGTCTTTACTGATGAGCTTGTATTTGTGTGGTTGGATAGGGTTTGATCTTGCTGTGAAGGTATTTGGAAAGTGATTAAATTGTGGTCTGACCAAGGGACAGGGGTGATGGAAAGGTTGAGGTTGTGTCTTGACTCTGACTGGGGGATGAAAATAAGGTCAAGTGAGTTTCCTTTGTAATGAGTGGGAGCATTCACCATCTGTGTATAGCTGAGGTCAGACATGGCTTCAAGGAAAGTGTTGGCATGGGAGGGTTACAGGGATGTGAGGTTGAAGTCTCCAATTAACCAATTTGGTTTACGTGGGTTCTCAGGGTTGCAGGCTAAGTCTATTATGTTAGATAGATCTTCTGGAGGGGAGGTAGGTGCTCTATAGATGAGATTTATAGTTTTGTGCTTATTAGCTATGGTCACTGTGTCCATGTGCATAAGACTTTTAGAAGATAGCAGCTGGAACTGGAGATCAGTTCTCACTAGGATGAAAACTCTGCCTCCTCTTCGTTTGGCTCTTTGGCAGGTGTGTATTGCAAAGTTTGGAGGGACGAGCTGATTTATGAGGACTGCGCCTGTGTCTGAAAGCCAGGATTCTGTAACCATTAGGATGTCTAAATTAAGATTTGCAATGAGATCGGTGATGTCAGGCCATTTCTTGCGGACTGAGCGTGAGTTTATGAGGGCACATCTCGGTTTACTATGTACTGAAGTAGATTCGGGCTTGGGGCTACCAGGACGGTTGAGTGAAACATAGAGTAGGTGTGAACGTCTGACATGGGGTGTATGTGGTGGTGTGGTGAGGGCTGGACTAGTTTCTTCTTCCCAGGCTATTTAGGCTAGGGATGTGATTATGGCCAGGTGAGAACGCTGAGATGTTCTGGATGACATTTGCTAGGAGGTAGAGACTAGTGAAGGCAAGTAGGGAGATGGCCATGTTGAGTTGCTAGGTGTTGGGACTGTCCTTAGAGCTATCCTCCTGGGAGGACTAATTATAGACTAGTGTGTTGAGAGGAGACAATAGATGACCCGTGGCAGGGTGGTAGGTACTCTGGAATCATGCAAACATATAAGGCAAACTAGTTGCAGTGTGTGGTAGGCTTCAGATGGTGATGAGATGAGAGCTATCTTCAACTAATAACATAAAATACAATACAAAATCAATCTGCAAGGATATGTAAATGATGAGGTCTAGTTACCTAGTGGCAGTAGTATAGTACATACAATGAGTTAAATAGTGGCAGTAGTATATTACATAAAATGTTATTGTCTAGTAGACCAAGTTTCCTAGTGAAATAAACTTCACTTTAATCAAAATGTGTTGGCAGAAACTGTAACACGGATTTTGACTTAGGGAAAACTCAGTTGAACACTAAGTATCTAAAAGGTAGTGAGCCTATAGAGTACACTTTAAGCCTGCAGTTACCTTAGTGTAGATGAGGCCTCGTGCACCTTCCGGTACCTTATTTATTTATTTTATTTATTTAGCTGTATTTATATCCCGCTTTTCACCGGGTCAAAGCGGCGTTACATATAAAAGGGTGGGGGGAATTTAAGTATAGGGCAGGGCCATCACCGGGGAGGCGACATTGATGATTTCAACATAGGATAGACTTTGGACATGGGACGGAGTTTGTACATGGACAGGTTAGTACAGGTTTGCGTTGGGGGGTCATGGTGGGTGAGATCAAAGGTTAGTTCGCTTTTTTGGTGGGGGTCATGTTAAGGTATTCCTGGAACAGGATAGTTTTCAGCTGTTTCCTGAAGGATAGTAGATTGGCATTATTGCAGAGACAACTCGGTAGAGAGTTCCATAAGGAGGGAGCATAGAGTTCAAAGGCTCGGTTGCAGATCCGTTGTGAGCATTTGGTTCTTTTGTGAGGGACAGTGAGGGAATTGCTGGAGGCTTGTCTGGTAGTTCTGCCGTGGGCTGGTCGAGACAGTAGGGTGTGAAGTTGGGAGTTCTGTGTTTGATGGATGGCTTTGTGGGTGAGTAGGATGGCTTTGTATTTAGTCCTTGCTTCGAGGGGGAGTATGTGAAGGTCTTTCAGAATTGGGGTGATGTGGTCGGTTTTCTTTGCTCTCTAGATGATTCTCGCTGTGGTGTTCAGAGCTGTTCGGAGGGGGTTGGTCTGCGTGGCTGGAAGGCCATGGTATATTATGTTACAGTAGTCCAGATGTGGGAGCGTCATGGCTTGCATCACAGATCGGAAGTCTTGATGTTCTAGAAGGGGTCTGAGACGTTGCACTGTTCTTGCCTTGTGGAATATAGTTCAGGAGGTTTCGGCAATTTGCTGCTTTAATGAGAGGGCTTGGTCAATAATAATGCCCAGGTATCTTATTTGTGGTTGTATTTGGATGCTTGTGGTACCTATGTTGAGGTATGTAGGTGGTGTGAAGTCTGGGTCTTTTGTGACTATGAGGGCTTCTGTTTTCTTTATGTTGATGGATAGGTTATGTTGATGGATAGGTTGTGCCTATGTGCCTTTGAGAACGGTGGATCAATAGGACATAGATCTTGGGTAATTCAAGGGATCTATTTGGCCCCGGCCTTTCATGCCCCGCCTAAGGGCCACGCCAAAGGGCCCTCAGGCGCGGGTGCGCCTGCTGGCGCCCTTCTTTTAAGCAGTAGAATGTTAACTGTGTTGTTTTGAATGTTAACTGTGTCACTTATTATGTGTGCTTTTCTTCGTTCTCCTGCCTAGACTGTTAGCACAGCTAGGAAATCTTTACAATAAATAATTTTCCAGGGGTAATCATCAAAGTAAAAGCCATTGTGGAATTTTGCTTTGAATTTTGGTGCAAATCTCTCAGGTAAAAGGATCTGCAGAGTTTACACCAGTGCCAGCATTTTTAATTAATGTCCCCTTAGAAGCGCCTCTCAATCTAAAGGAGATTTAGAGGACAATCACGTGTTTATACTCAGATAAGTTTCCAGTCCATATGGAATTACAGAAGCAATCTGTTGTGGATTTTTGAATTGTTCAGTTATTTATAATCACCCCAGCCAGTAATGGGAAATTTCACACATTTCAGTAAATCATAAATATTGCTAGGATAATAGAAGCTGCAATTCTTATTGCCTGACTTCTTTGATTAATGCAAACATCAACATTTTTAGCAAAGAAAGTATTCAGTTTAGTGAACCAAGATCAAAGAGGGTTTATCAAAGGTAGGTAGTCAAGCAGTAATCGTTGTCATCTCTAATTCTGTTCCCTTGGCCACAGAAATCAGCGGCTGAGATTAATCATCTCATTTGACATTATGGAGGTTATTTTAGAAGCCCTATTTATATTTTGGAGGTCTGAAAACAGGCACACAGATGTCCAAATTACAGAGATGTCTCTGGAGCTATTTTAGAAGCCAGTGCTATAGATGTCCCCATAGCGAGGATGTCCAAGTCACCAAGGGGCGTAATGGAGGCGCGACTGGGGACATTCTGGGAAAGTTGGACGTGCACTCCCAATTTTCAAAGACGGCAAGCACATCCCCACCTACTAGTGGGACTGTCCGTGTCAATTCCTGCTCCAAGGCACAAATAGGCATCAGAATAGTTCTTCTGCCATGCAGACACCAGGAGGGCGTGGAGGGGAAGGCACTCTGATAGCCCCTATACTTTCCATGACAATAATGAAACCTGCAGGGAATGAGGGCACTTGTTCTCAATTTGGACATGCATTCAGCATAGGATAGATGTACCCGTCCCGAGTGTTTGCTGCAGGGACATCTATGAGGCCACCGGTACAGCTGTCCATTTCAGGGACATCCAAATTGCTAAAGTCAGGCCAAAATATAAACATCTCTGAAGAGTTTTTGGACATTTTGCCCTCGATGCCCCAGATTTCACTTGGACATCCTTTCTAAAATGCCACTTTAAGGCTTTTTATAGGGTTAATTGAAATGTTTTCTAAACTTAAAACTATAACCTTCCCAAAGGCTAATAGCATGTTCAAAGGTAAACAACAACATAAAGATGTCTATAAAACTTAGACAGTAATTTCTGAGAAAATAAAAAATATGACCTGGACAGGATTAATGGCACCCTTCACTAATATTTGGTTGCACTACCCTTGGCAGTGATGACAGCCTCCAAACGTTTCTTGCAGATATCTATAGGTTTCCTACATCTATCTGCTAGCAATTTCTCCCACTCTTCTACTGTGATTTGTTCCAGCTCATGAATGTTTCCAGGATTCCTTTAACCAATGGCAGATTTCAGCTCTTTCCAAAGGTTCTTGAATGGATTGAGATCAGGACTCATTGCTGGCCAGTTTAAAACAGTCCATTTGTTTCTTTTTAACCATTCCTTTGTACTTCTGAATGTATGTTTTGGGTCAATGTGCTGCTGAAGGACATTTCACTCCAATATACCTTGGTAGTCCTCTAATTTCATGGTTCCTTTAATATGTTCCAGGCCTCTACCATATTTAACTGTAGGAAGGGTGTTTTTTACCTTATAGGCTTCATCTCTTTGCCTGTACATGTATCGCTGGTCTGCATTGCCAAAGAGCTCAAGTTTGGTTTCATCTGTCCACAGAACATTTTCCAGAAGGATGGGTGGGTTTGGGCAAAGATCTGGTGTGTCATTTTATGTCTGTCTTTGAGCAGTGGGGTCCTCCTTGTCCTTCACCCATGAAGTCCTCCTTTGTTTAGTATGCGGCGTGTGGTGTGGGTTGCAACCACCACTCCAGATTGCTCCAGGTCAGCCTTATACTATATATAGTTCACCTTGTATGTAGTTATGAAATGTAAATAATTCTCCCCAAGTATCCCAGCTGTTGCAACCCCACAAATGTTTAATGTATACTGTTGAGTTCTCTATAAACCGCCCTTGATCCATGGAAGGGGCGGTATATAAAACTTTGCAAATAAATAAATAAAATAAACTCTTTGGATGTTGTACATTGTATTTTTCCAACAGTTCTCACAAACCTTGAAAAACTTCTTGGATTAATTTTCTTCTTCCCTCTACATCTTGGGAGGTTCTTTTTACTTATCCGTAATTTTTATTCTATTTTATTTATTTTATTTCATTTATTTTATCCTTTATTCACTTATTAACGTATTATCTCTCTCCTTCTTTTGCCATTTCTTATTGAATGTTCATTTCATTTCTAACAAACTTCCCTTTACCCATGATCTATCTTTCGTGCTTTCCATCTTCTTGCTGTTACTGAAACCTAGCTCCTCCCCAATGACAGTGCTTCGGTTGTTGCCCTCTGTCCCAGT
Source organism: Ichthyophis bannanicus (assembly GCA_033557465.1). Classification (NCBI taxonomy): domain Eukaryota; kingdom Metazoa; phylum Chordata; class Amphibia; order Gymnophiona; family Ichthyophiidae; genus Ichthyophis; species Ichthyophis bannanicus. The sequence goes on from CM066032.1 coordinate 1,082,495,929, forward strand.
GGCTACCAGTTCTCCCACACTCCTTGTGCCAATGGCCGCAGTGGTGGTGTTGGACTTCTACTTTCTCCTTCTTGTCAATTTCAATCCCTCCCTCTACCTCACTCCTATTCCTTTCCCTCCTTTGAAGTCCACTCCATCTGTCTTTTTAATCCCCTTCCTCCCCGGATCACTGTAATCTATAGACCCCCTGTCAATTCACTTCTATCTTCCTCAATGATTTTGACTCTTGGCTCTCCTTATTCTTGGATTTGTCCTCCCCATCCCTTATTCTTGCTGACTTTAATTTTCATATTGATAACCCTTCTGACCCCTATGCATCTAAGCTCCTTTCCCTTACCTCCAGCTTTGCTTTTCTGCCCCCACTCATCAGCTTGGTTACTGCCTTGACCTAGTTTTCAATTCTAATTGTTTACCTTCTAATTTCTGCACCTCAGTTCTTCCCTTATCTGACCACCACCTCTTAAGTTTCACTCTTCATCACTCCCCGACTCATTTTCACCCAATCTCCTCCTATCCTTTTAGGAATCTGCATGCTATTGATCCACCGTCTCTATCCAATACTGTCTCTTCTCTTCTTTCTTCCACTATTTATTTTATTTGTTTAACAGGATTTTTATACCGCTTTATCATTTCAGTCAAAGCAGTTTACATTGTAACTTAAACTTGGTAATGTACATTATACAGGGACATTGATAACTTGGAATTTTCTATGTCCTCTAAGGGCTATGTTTATTAAACCATGGTAAAGGAGCAGTCTTTTCTGTGCATTAACGGCATGATAAGGGGTTACCATGTGGTAAGTGTGCTGGCCATGTCAGAGGCGTTCCGGTGTTAAGGGGTGCTAGTGGACACTTACGAGGTGGTAATAGCACATTCTGCGTTAAGGGGTGGTAGTGGACACTTACCGTGTAGTAATAGCACATGCTGCAGGAAGGTGTCTGGCATGCACCTTAATGCAGAAAAGCCACTGAAATGCTGAAAGGGGGGCAGGGAAGCCATTGGAGAAGGTATGGATGCAAGCACAATTGGTAGCTAATGGAGTTGACTCACCTGATGCTTGGCAATGTGGCAGTATGTGTGATGAGCATATTTGCCCGTACAACAGGCCTATGCTGTTGACTAGGCAAGATAGGCGGCTGCCTAGTGATGATGGTCAGTGTGGGTGTTAGCTGTGTAATGGGTGGGTGGTGGCGGCAATGCAGTCAGCGGAGGGGATGCAGCAGTGGGGGGGGGGGGCACTGTGACAGACGTGCAGTCCTACATGCACCTGAAAGCATACACCGTGCTGTAAGCTACATTATAGTGTCTGTGAGGTGTGGACATGTATCCAGATGTACTGTCAGTGTGTGGCATGCCATAGGCCAGGACAGTGTCTGGGTGGAGGCAGCATGTGCCTGATGTGGGCAACAAAGGGAGGATTGTCTATGAGTGCACATGTGGAGCAGTCACAAGAGAGGTATGCATGATATGGCTAACTGCTGCAAATGACCCCTGAGGGCCATGGTGGGGCAGCTTACTGCCAGTAAGCTGCCCCAGCATGAATCTCCCTGTTGGTCAAATGGTGGATGCAGGGCTGGGCCATGGATCATCCAAGCAGAGAATTTGCATTGTGTGTGGTGGGTGGATGTATGGGATCATACAGGCCAAAAGCATATGGTATGTGTGAACCAAAAGTAGCAGTGCCATGGGCTACATGAAACAACGTTTGTGCAGGTGGGACTGGTGCCTCAGCCTGTGCAACTGCAAGACAATACACTTGACAGAGTGGTATGATAGAAAGGGACAAGTTGAGCCCATTTGCCCCATGTGGGGCAAGTAATGATGGCAGAACAGTGCAGGGGATGGCTATGCAATGAATGTTAGGTGCCTGAATGTACGAGATATTTCCTCTTTACGTAAAGCTGGGAGGTCACAATGATGGTAAAACAGAAAATGCATCCATATTAATTGACCCAGGCATCCGCTGCGTATACATCACCGACCCACTGCAATGCGCCATGGCAGAGCCACTAAAGCCATGCACATAGATGTCCATGATGGGGAATGACATGTTGGACTACTCAAAGTATGGCCATAATGCACAGAAATGTAGAAGAATGATTGTCTGCAGGTCACAGCAGAGCCAGGACTATGCAAGCGCACCCAGGCACAAAATGAACAAGTGGGAATCAAACCCTGGACTTTTTACAATGGAGACATTGCACCAACCAGTAGGTTACATCTCCACACAGCTCTACATAGATGGGTACAGCCTGCAGATCTCTGATCAAACTAGTTGCTGTCTGTGCCAGTATGGTTGGGCCCTCCACTACCCATGAGGCACTGCACATGCAAAACAGTGGTCTGCAGCTGAAGAACCAATGGAGAATGCACTGATACAGCATATCAGCTCAGTAAGATGCACTGGCTGTGTGTGCTACATGCACATAACAACAGCAAGCCATGCTGCAGAGCGGTTTCAGATGTCATCCTGAGGGTGAGGAGGGGTGCCCAGCACCTGGTCCACTGAACCTGCACTGTTAGAGATGGTCTCTGCTGGTTGTGCTGCAGATCTGCATCACTGCTAATGTGTTATACTTTTCTTCTTGTTTCCTGCATACTGTAGTCAACAGTGACACCAAGAGCTCGGCCCTATGTTCTGCCCATGTTGGACACTAACCCTCTGATAACAGTGCAGGTTAGTGGCCAGTGTCAATATGCTGCTGCCATGAGCAGCCACTGCAGTGGGGGTGTATAGGCTGGTGTGGGGCTACTGTCCTGGTAGGACCCCAGTGAGCAGGCCATGAACCACTGCTGCCCCAACCATTGAGGACTAACAGTTGACTACAGCACAGGTCGTAAGACTGCCCCTGCTGCCCTTCACTGGGCTGTGTCAACCAAGCATAAATCAACTGTGGTTGGTCTGCTGGTCAGCATGCATGGCATGTGCATAGTGTGACCACGAGCACTCTGCCTTGGGATACTCAGCATTGACACCCAGCTGTTTGCTCAGTGATTGGCATCTCCATACAGAGAATGCATCCACATCACTGGAGCCAAACATTATAATAGCTCTATGTGGATACATAGCCGTGCCATGGTCACTTTTTGATCCTAGTGAGAGTGCCATGTCAGCATGACATACAGTGGCCACCCAGGCAATGCACATGGCAGACGGGGACAATGGAGTCTCAGCCAGTGACTCTACCATCATGGTAGACACATCCAGGCCAATCTGTGCTGTTTCAGGTGATACTCACAATGCTCTGCATCGCCTTATTCATATTTTCCAAACAGGCTGGGAAAAATTCAGACAATGTGAGCGAAAGTGCAGTGCAGAAAGCCACAGCACAAAGGGCAACCATACACACACACACTCTCTCATTGGCACACTGTGCAAAAGTGGAGATGGTTGGCATTCCTGCTTGACACTCCTGTCTCAATGTCAGCTCAAGGACTGATAATGTGTGCTCTGTTTGTAGATGCTATTACCATGCCTTGGCCTCACCACACATTGTTACCGTGTGCTATTTCCAACCAGCTGTGGATAGTGGAGCCTGTCAGTGCAGTTGCTGGGTATTTCCACCATTGATGGCCATCTCCTTGGGGGTTGCACATGCTGGAGCTGTACTTACACTGTCAGCTAAACCTTGTCCACAGGAAGATACAATACAGAAACCCCAGGGGGGACATGAACCTGTGATCCTCTACACATATACATACCAACTGTGTCTGTTGCATAACAGTGCAAGGAGTAGAGGAGTAGCCTAATGGCTATGAACTCTGGCTTGGGAACCCAGAGGCCAGGGTTCAAGTCCCACTAGCACTCCTTGTGGCCTTGGGCAAGTCACTTAACCCTCCATTGCCTCAGAAAAATCCAAGTTATCAATGTCCCTGTTTAATGTACAATACCAAGTTTAAGTTTCAATGTAAACTTCTTTGATTGAAATGATAAAGCAGTAAATAAAACCTGTTAAATAAATAAACAGTGCTGCCTTATGGGAATAACAGCTTCTGTTTCTGACACACTTCCCTTCAGCTGGCCTTTGGCACATGCTGCAATGCACATGGCACATACAACCAGGACAAGGCTTCTGTCTGCTACAGACTGGTGCCACTTCCCACGCCACCACCAACACCCCACCATGCAGACATGCCCATGCATTGTTAGTGATGGTGGTCATAGTCCCAGCATGTTAAACATGTGGGTTTGGTGGGCACCTTGGGCACAAGGGCAGGATGGGGGGGGGACAGGGGCACACATGGATGGCCACACAGCCCCCCCCCCTCACCAGCTGCCCATCACCACCTGCCACAGATACATCTCAGGGTGGGGAGGAAGGCAGCCACTGCTGTGGTATTTCCCCAGGCACCTGCATTTTCCAGCTACCTGGAGGGCTACAGCATCTGGCACTCTCAGCCTCTTCCCCACAGCTGGGTTCTGTGGCAGCAGGGGGAGGGGAGGCAGCCTGGATCTCTGCCTAGAGTGTCATGATCACGCCATGTGGCACATTGTATTTCTGCAGCAGTAGCATGACTGTGTGCTGCCACTATCACTGTGGGATCATGACGAGCATCACAGATGGTTCTGCGGATGGCAGAATACCCCTTTGTGGAGAGACTAAAAAGGATGGGGCTCATCAACCTTGGGAAGAGACAGCTGAGGGGGATATGATAGAGGTCTATAGATTATTTACTGGAGTGGAAAAGTAAACATAGGTCGCTTTTTTATGCCATCAGACTGTGAACAGACTAGGGGACCTGCAATGTGGCTACAGTATAACCCATTTGGGTCTTCTAGGTGAACATACATTTTTAGTCAACACGTAATCAAACCCTAAAATCCATTACCAGAGTATGTGGTAAAAGCTGTCAGTGTAGCTGGGTTTATAAAGGTTTGGACAGGTTCCTGGGTAATGGTCCATTAACCATTGCTAAAGAGGACCCGAGCTATGCACTGTTTGCCCCATTACAGTTATTGGGGATCCTGTGTGTCTTCTGGAGAAACTGCTACGTACTTGTGACCTAGATTGTGCACTGTTGGACACTGTTGGACCCATCTCCCTTCTCCCATTCATTTCCAAACAGGATACTGGGCATGATGGACCTTGGTTTGACACAATTTGGCATATTTTGTAGTCTTTTATTCCTATGTGCCATCTATGATTATGTTTATGTTTATGTTTATTTACTTTATATACCGCTAAACAGTAACATCATAGCGGTTTACATAGGATAAAAATACAGAAAGCCAATGGCCGAAAGTAGAAAGGAAGTTACAATAATGGATAGGAAAGCAAACTAAATTCACACAATGAGACAAAGGGGGAGAGGAGAGAGAGGGAGAACAGGGAGAGTGAGTTTACACAGGGGGGGGGCATCATAAACAATGGCAAAAAGGTGAGTTTTCAGACTGCTCTTAAAGGTGGTATGCTGTTGTTCGAGCCAAATAGAGGAGGGTAAGGAGTTCCAAAGTGCGGGACCGATGAAAAAGAAGGCAGAGGAACGAGTAGACTGAAGGTGAGTGCGTGAAGGGGAGGGAAGATGTAGACGATTAAGGTGTAATGATCATAAAGTGCGAGTAGGGGTATGAAAGTGAATAAGGTCGGCCAGATATTGAGGAGAGTGAGTGCAAAGAACCTGGTGGACGAGGGAGAGGATTTTGAAGTGAATGCGGAAATTAACAGGGAGCCAATGAAGCAGAGGCGTGATGTGATCACGAGGAGAGGAGTGAGAGATAATTTGAGCAGCAGTATTCTGGATACATTGTAAGCAATGAAGTTGTGAAGAAGAAAGCCCAACCAGAACAGAATTTAAAAAGTCGACATGACCGGGGATAAAAGAAGGGTAATGAGTGCCTGTACACCAGCAGCCCCCATTTCATGACCCATGTGCCACCTCCTTTGCCCCTATTTGCACCATCAACATGGTGCCCTTTCATACTTGGGCACTATGCTGTTGTTGCTAATGGAGCACTACTAGCACTACTAACACTCCCTTGGGCTCCCCTGTCTGTGCATCACATTGCAGGCGTAAAATAGGCTCTCTCGCCTCAAAAAACATCCTTTCCGCCAGCAAGCCTTGTTCCCGCCTACTCCCCGTCCATCGACCCCCACTCTCCGCCCCATGCATGCCTTCTCTCTACCCACGGGTACCGTTAATGCGTGCTAACGCAGCTGGTACTGTTAGCGCTACTAAAGTGTCTTTTTGCATGCGTTAAGTGTGCACATGCACAGTTAGCCCGCACTAATGGCACACTTGCTCCTATACCACCATTTATTAAACATACCCCTAAGTCTGTTGATGAGGCTATAGTTTCCTATAATACCGTTCTCTCCTCTACCCTGGGTCATCTTTGACTCTTCCCTTTCCTTCTCCACACATATTCAACATATTGCTAAAACCTGTCATCCCCTGAGTTACTGCCTCCTTTAGTTAAAATTTATTATTTACCCAATGCGAAGCGTTCTACTCCTTGTAAGATGATGGAGGGAGGTATGTCACAAGGGGATGTTTTAGATGTAACTAATTTGTTGGAGAAGTCAGGGGACTCTTTGGAGTCTTCTACTCTCCTTGTGACTTTTGCCTTGTTGTCAGACAGAGAGTGGCTACTGAAGCTTTTTTTCCGTAAAATGAAATCTTCCTTTCGGGGCTTTGCAGTTCATATTTACCCTGATTTATCAAGGGAAACACAGAAACGCCGTAGAGTTTCTTTTGTTACGACCAGGGGTTTTGCAGCTGGGGTGGCTCTTCTTTCTTAAACACCCTTGTAAGTGTTTGGTTAAGTACCAAGCTGTTTCTTATGTGTTTTTTGAGCCCTCCCAACTGTTGGCCTTCATTACCGCTAGGCGTGTAGAATCTTCCATTGACCCCCCCCCCCCCCTGTAATTGTGCTCAGTTATGTAATAGTTTGAATTGCAATGCTGCTTTGTTTCTTTTCATCTTTGGTATTATATGTATTTAAGTGAACGCTCCTCTTATTTTGTGGACTAGGGTAGTTGGACACTTGTTAATTTTGCTTATTAAATAATTGTATTTTCTTTTTCCATTTTTCAAGTGTTAACTTGTTTCTTCAAGAGAGTGCTTTGTTAGCCTTCTTGAATTATTGTAAAATTGCATAAATATAAAATTTAAAAAAATTTAAAAAAACCCTGTCATTTCTTTCCCTATAACATTAACTAAATTCACCCCTTCCTCTCTGAACACACTACTAAAACTCTTGTCCACTCTTTAGTTACCTCCCTTCTTGACTATTTCAACCTCCTCTTTGCTGGTCTCCCTCAGAGTAATCTTTCTCCTCTTCAATCTACTCAGAACTCTGCTGCACAGCTAATCTTCCGTTTGCCCAAATACACTCATATAACCCCTCTTCTAAAATCACTTCACTGACTTCCCTTCCATTTCGGTATCCATTTCAAACTTCTCCTAAGTTAGTCAGGGGTGGGGAATGGGTGGCCTGGGAACAGAGAGTGGGCGGTCGCCAGCCCTGGACGTACAGGGGCAATACTAATGTCAGCCCTGTACGTCGGGGGCCAGCAAAATGGCCGGGTAAGTTATTCCACCTCCGAGGTGGAATAAATCCCCTGGACATTTTTTTTTAAATTTGGGGCACAGAAGGGGTTTGGGGGGGGCCAGGGGACATTTCCTGCAGCCCGACCCTGGCCTTCGGAGGCCAGATCGGGGGTCGGGCTGTGGGGAATTTGCAGTTCTGGTAGACAGCTGGCATCGCGGCTTTTAAATGGAGCCACGGTGCCATGGCAACATGACGCCATGGTGCCGCGGCTCCATTTAAATGCCCTGACTGAGTTAACTGGGTGCAGTCCTGCACATGCAGGCCGGACAGAATCGCTATCCCAGCCTGCACGTGCAAGACTGTTCATGATTCTGATCCCGCGGTGGAAGACATGCCCTGCGGAATCAGAATCACGAGCCCCTCTGTGCATCCGGTTCAGACCAGACACACAGAGGGGATGGACATGTGGGACAGAATCGGGCCCAATCTGGTTAGCGGCAATATTCAGCTACCAACCAAATATCCCTAAGTGGTTAGCTAGGACAGCCATTTACCTGTCCTAACTTTAAGTGCTTAAGCTATCCGGTTAGCGGCTACCATTGCCCCTGCTTCACCCACAGATCACCTTGATTTTAACCTTGTAGGGAGGAGTGGTCTAGTGGTTAGGACAAGGTACTTCAGGCCAGAGGGTCGGGGGTTCAAGCCCCACCTGGGGACAGCAATCTCAGGCCAGAGGGACTGGGATTTCTAGTCCTATAGGCACTCCTTGTGGTCTTGGGCAAACCACTTAACCCTCCATTGTCCATGTTCCCTGTATGTATTAGTGTGTGTGTGTCTCATATCCCCTTGTGTTAAATGTATCCCCCAATTGACTGCTTTGAACCGGTGAAAAGTGGGATATAAATACAGCTAAATAAATAAATAAAATAAAAATAACCAGTCATTTTTTTGGCGGCCTGTAGGGATCTTCAGCGGCACTAACCAGTTAGTGCCACTGAATATTGTCGTGACCACAGTTTAGACAGTTAGCATATCTGCTAACTGGCTAAAATGTTTTGAAAGTTCCCCCCTAAAAGTGTAAATTGATCTTTGTAAATTTTTAGGCAACTTCATGGATTTTATAAGCCATGTCCCTTATAGGTAATATTGTGAAACTATGGGGTATGTTTACTAATCAGCGGTAGCGGCTTCTGTGCGATATCGGAACCGTGGTCCCATTGACTTCAATGGGGCCACGGCTCCGATATCACACGGAAGCCACTACCGCCGATTAGTAAACATATCCCTATGTTAAGAATATGAGAAATGCCTGGCATGCTGCACTAGCATGTTCAATAGCAGTTCTTGAACAGTGGCTGACTCTAAATAATTTTGAGAATCAACGGCCACGGCTTTTATTAGCAATTGATAAGCATTCAATAACAGAGGCAATGATGACAGCAGAACTATATCTGATCAAATTTTAAAAGACCTTACCAACTCAGAGGTATTGCCCACATCACTCCTCTCCTCAGATCTCTTCATTGGCTCCCTATCCGTTTCCGTATTCACTTTAAGCTTCTCCTTCTGACCTATAAGTGCATTCACTCTGTGGCTCCTCAGTTCCTTTCTTCTCTCATTTCTCCCTATTTCCCCCCTCGTGTACTCCGTTCTTCTTCCCAGTTGCTTCTTGCTATGCCCTTCTCCTCTATTGCCAACTCCAGATTCCGCTCTTTTCACCTTGCTGCTCCTTACGCTTAGAATAAACTTTCTTTGTCTATACATCAGGCATCTTCTTTGCCCCTCTTCAAACTCAAGTTAAAAGCTCATCTTTTCACCTCTATCTTTAGCTCTTGATTTTGCTGCTCTCCTTCCTTCCCCTCTTTTATTTCACCTTTCTTTCTTCCTCTTACACTTGTTCTTATCTCTTTCCTTTGTCCTGTCTCTCCTGCTCATCTCTTTGCCCTTGTTCTTATCTTTTTCTACGCCTTTTCTTGCTTTGTCTTTTTAGATTGTAAGCTCTTTGGACTGTCTTTTTGTGTTTTCATTGTACAGCGCTGCGTGCGCCTGGTAGCGCTTTATAAATGCTTAGTAGTAGTAATAGTAGAGGTAGCAAATTATGTCTAGCTGCCAGACAATCTTGATGCTTAAACTGTAGGTGGGGCTCTGGCCACCATCTCTATCTACTCTGTGATGGAGACAGCACCATAGTTTAAAAGCTTTCACTTTGGCCCACTCATCTAGCAGAACTTGGCGCTCTCTCCTAGACCAGCCCCACCCCGTGCCCATTGCCTGAACCACCATTTTTGCTTCTCAGCACACATGCCCCATGGCCAACTCTTGGATTCCCTTCTCCATGCCATATTTCAGCCCTGAAAACCCTAAAATGTGTTTGTATCACTTTTTCTTGCTGGTAAGGTCCTGCCACCATGATCCTTCCTTTGAGCCCCACTATCCCATCTTTCTAAATTACCAAACCGAGACCTTGTGTAAACCTGCAATGTATATGTCAATTCTCATCTTCATGAGGTACACCACATTAAGCAACTATAGCTTCCCGCATCCTGTACACTATATTTCATAGGTAATTTTATAAGAAGCAACCTAGTTTTAGATTATAAGAACAAGCATAAATGCTGGTAATTATCATTTCGTTGCATAAGTGGCCATAAAATGCCAACTAACATAAAAGTGCATACTTTTATGCGACTCTTGTGTAGATATGCTTGGGGAATTGTTTGTGTGGAATGTGGGTGGTCATGAAGTAGACACATAGAGCCTGATATATGAAAGACATTTACATAGGTTTCAGCCTAGTAAACCATGTAAATGCCTTAGATGGGGATATTCAACAGCACTTACATGGTTAGTGCCATTGAATATCCCTATCTAAGTCCCCTAAGTGCCCCGATGCTATCCAGTTAGCGTTCTGGGGTGGAGCGGAGGTGGAGAATGGCACTAACCTGGCAGCAGTGATATTGGATGATGCCTAGTTAGTGATCTGTGCCTTAAAAATAGGCAAGGAAAACCCTTGCCCGTCTTTAAGGTGCCAGAGCTAACCGGGCACCATTCAATATCGCTGCTGCCCGGTTAGCTTCAGCAGCTTCTGCCTTTGGCAGTAATCACCGGATATTCAATGCCGTTGCTGCAGCATTGAATATCTAGTTTAGAGGTTGGCGGGGAAGGCTATGCGGCCATCAGCACATAGCCTTTCGAAGATCCGGACAGATGAATATTGGAACCATAGAGCCCGATATTCAAAGGATTTATGCTCCTAACCTTGAGACTTATGCTCCTAATTGGCCTCTTTGAAAATCAGCTAGGACTGAGTGCCTAAATATTTTCTTAAAATTTCACTAAACTCCCAAGTTTAGGAGCATAAAATGTGGGTGGCCACGGGGGCAAATTTAGGGCTGGAAAAGAAATTAGGAGCTTAATACTGATTTTCAGCACTAGGCACTTAAATGAGCTTCATAAAACTAGCCAAATCAATGGTAGGCCTAAATTTATGAGCATAGGGGTCCAGTATTCAAATGCATTTACGTGGGTTGCAGAACTGCTAACCGTGTAAATGCCACTGTTCAGTGGCGCTAACCAGGATAGTGCTGCTGAATATCTATGACTGCCCGAAATTCAGCGGCAGTGGCTAGTTCGATTACAGTGAGTAGCTATCGCCACTGACTGCTAAACCCCGATATTCAATGCCAATCTGTACTTTCAATGGCAGAGCTATATCTGGCCACCAGCATTGAATATTCAGGTCAGCCACTAAAGTAGGAAGCTAACTGGGCAGCAGCGAGATTCAGCCACTGCTCAGTTAGTTTCGGCGGTGAAAGTTAGGACAGCCTTTACTGTGCCCTACTTTCGCCACTGAGGGATAACGGGGCAGCAGCTGAATATCGCCACTTACCAGTTATTCTTGGGTGCCACCCACGGAATGCCCCTGGAATATCCCGAGCTTCCAGGGGATAACCAGTCAATAGTGATATTCAGCGGATGCCACGTTATCCCTCAGTGGCGAACTAACTTTCACCGCCAAAGCGAACCCGGCAGCGGCTGAATATCGGCATTGTCCAGTTAGCTTCCTGCTTTAGTGGCTGACCTGACTATTCAATGCCAGTGGCCAGATATGACCCGGGGAGTTGAGCATTCAGTGGCGGCAGCTAGCCGACGCCGACGACGCTGAATTTTGGGTTCATAAATTTTAAGCTCCTAAATTAGAATGAATTTTCATCTGAAAACTTAAGCTCCTTAGTGCGGCTGATAATAGGGCACAAATTTATGTGTCTAAATTTAGGATCGCAGCTTTTTTTGAATATTGGACCCGTAGTTTATAAAATATGCATCCATGCATGTTGTTCATCCATATACATTTCTACCTTCTCCCAAGGCGATTTGTAAATCAAAATCTTAAAAAATAAACAAGTAAATAATAAAATAAATGTTCTTCAATAAAATACCAAATAAAAATCTTAAAAAAGATACTTTGTGGTCTTGAAAGCAGGGCTGGCCCAACTATTAAGCAAGACTAGACGGCTGCCTAGGTCAACACTTTCTGAGGGGCAGCAAAGAACTACAATAGTCAAATCAAAACAATAGACCCTGACAGTCACACAGACTCAAAGAGCCATCAGCACATTCTTTCATCTGTACGGAGAGTGGGCACATATGAGTACATTCATACAAAGCCAAGTTCAGTGTGTGAAAGTGTGGCAGCTAGTTTTCAATAGAACATCCCATCCCTTTCAATTTATGCCGATTTTCAGCAGCACCAAGCATTTGCTTTGCAACAAAGAAAATGGATGCCCATGTGTGCAGAAAGTACTCGCATAGTTTAAACATCTGGTTATCAAAACTTGGCAACTATATGTTAAGACTATGCATTTGGCTAGGCGCTCCAGGTTAGACCTGGTTTTGCGGCGCCTAAATCAAACATATAATCTAGGTATCTAGCTGTCAGTAAAAGTAATTACAAGTACAAATACTTTGAGACATTTTCTGATCAGTAGTCAAATTTGTAGGCTTTATAGTTTGAATAGTCCAACTTAACAAACGCAAATATGTTTTTTTGGAAATGATTGTGCATTGTTTTATAATTGACAATTACCCCTGAACCTTGAGGGAATCTTTCAACTAAAATAGCCACCTTGCACTATTTAGCGGAGGCCTCTGGAGTTTCTGAATTGAAACATTTAAAAAATTAATGAGCCCTAGTAATACAGGACCCCAGAGGTTACAAGTTCCTGTTAGATATAGACATAAAACCCAAGTCATTAGGCCCACAATTTTATATATAATAAGAAAATGCATATCCTTTCACGTTTGAAAGTCTTCTTCTGAAGGTCTTGTCCTTCCAGGGTGATTTTAAAAAGCTTTCCTTATACAAGACAAAGGCTCCAAAAGCAGTTGGCATTACTGTAGTTATCAAGGTGTCAGACTGATAACTTTTTTTTTTTAAAGGACTTATTGGTAAGCTGCTTTTCTTTTCATAGGTGAACCATACAAAAACGAGTAACTGGGACTTGTGATGTATTAGCCCTAGTAGTTTCTATCAGCTTCAAGGTAAAAGAAGAAGAGGGGAACCTTTAAGAGGCTAATTGGTTGCAAAGCACGTGTACACTTTTAGGAGATAATTCTCTGAAGAATATTTTGCACAGAAAGGCCTTTTCATGCACGTCAAAAGGCTTTTTTTTAAATTATCCCAGGGGCTTTGTGGGGAAAAGCACATATAGTACCAAGAAGACATGTACTTTTATGTGGCCAATATGCTGGCGTGTCGAGGAGCAGAGTTTGAGCAGATAGATCAAACGAAATCAGGCTCACTCAGGACGGCATAGCCTTCACCCTGCATGCTTTCATCCAGGCTAAAAATGCATTCCTAGTAAGGGTGCGCTTTGGAAAATGTATGCATTATTTTAAAAAAAATGCATGCATGTACAAACTTTACGCATGGACATTTATGCCTGCTCTGCAACTTCAATCTAGGTGTGATTTCTGCTGCTTTTGCCCTAATATTTTATAAGGACACCTCCGCACTTACTGTATGTGCCTTTATAACTAGGCGCTGACTCAGCCTTCACACATCGGTGGCATGTAATAAAGTGACCTTCAGAGGGGGTAATATAATAAAGTCATTTTAGCGAATTTGTGGCAATATACACACATAAAACGGCTCTTAAGAAATTGCAGCAGGTATGAAAATACACACAAGGGCATGAACACAGATGCGTTTACTCTAGGTGTTGTCAGAAGGCATGGTATGCCTGGTCTACCTCACGATATGCCTGGTGTACAGAACACCCGCTGCAAACTCCGACCTACCAAGGATACTACACCTCATCTCTGAGAGCGTTGACCCATCAAAAGAACCAATTATATTGGGAGACTTCAATCTCCCATCCCTCCAAGACACACAAACAGAAACATTCCTTAACGCCATGACAGCAATGGACCTGACACAGATCATAAATGAACCAACGCACGAAAAAGGAAACACACTGGACCTCATATTTCTGAACTCCCATACATCCTCCTCATGCAGCAGTCCAACAATCTCACCAGTACCATGGTCAGACCACTACATCATCCACCTCTCCCACGCATATCAACCAAACAAACAGAGGAAACACTCAACACACACGGAGATTCAAAGCATTCAACAAAGAAGACTTCCTGACACTAACCCTACCTAACCTACTTACGAATTCCAACAACCTTGATGACCTCATAAACAACTGGAACACCACAATCTCCTCAGCATCCAGTGCAACTCTAAACAAAACCAGCAACAAACCCATCTCCTCAAAGGCCCGCTGGTTCACCCCTGACCTCCGGAAACTAAAAACAAAACTTAGAAGAGCAGAAAGAAAATGGAGGAAAACCAAAAATGAAATGGACAAAAAGCAATACCTCTATGAACTCACTACCTACCACTCGGAGACCGACAATGCGAAGAGAAACTACCACACCAAAATCATCACGACAGCTGTAAACAAACCTCGAGAACTCTTCCAAATTGCCAAAAAACTGACAAAGGCACCGACCACTTCCGATCAACTCCCAGATATCCCCTCGGATCTCTTGGCCCGACAATACAAACAATTTCAGCAACCTCAACAACCTCACCTCTGCGCTACAACCACAAAGACATATCCCTGCACCACCATAAACGCAGACTGGAATACATTCAATGAAACCTCAAAAGAAGAGATATCTTCCACCACCTCCTGTCTGAACACCACTACCTCCCTGCTAGACCCCTGCCCTACGGAATGGATAAAGAAAACCAAGGAAGACCTGAGTGCCACATTAACCCACATCATAAAGAATCCTTTAAACAAGGATACATACCAGATGCCCTCAAAACATCAATCATTCGACCAACCATAAAGAAGAACAACCTGGACCCCCTGGACCCCACCTCCTACAGACCAGTTGCAAGCCTCCCCCTCGCCACCAAGATAATAGAAAAGATAGTCCAACGCCAGCTTCAAGATCATCTGGACACCAACGACATACTTGACCCGCAACAACACGGTTTCCGGCCACTACATGGAGTCGAGACCCTCATGACCATTCTAATGAACACTCTCATCATTGGAACCCAAGAGAAACAATCAGGATACATCCTGATCTTCCTAGATATATCAGCGGCCTTTGACACAATCTCCCACAAAATCCTCATACGCAGACTACAATCAATTGGAATCAAAGACACTGTACTCCAATGGTTCAGATCCTATTTAACCAACAGACAGCAACGGATCCGCACCTTCTTCACAACCTCGCCCCCTACCAACAACTTCTAGGAGTACCCCAAGGATCCACCCTATCAGCCATGTTGTTCAATATATATCTCCGTCCGCTATGCTCAATCATACGCACCCACAACATCAACTTCCACATATACGCAGACGACATAATGCTCTACGCACCAATTACAACCACCAACCCAAAAAACGACCAGCTATCAGCCTGCTTCACTGACGTGGCCAACTGGCTACAGGAGAACAATCTATCCATCAACATAAAGAAAACCGAAGCCCTTATAGTGACAAAAGAACCCGACTTCAAACCACCTACCCACCTCAACATGGGAACCACGCAAATCCAAATCCAGCCCCAAATAAGATATCTAGGCGTCATCATTGACCAAGCTCTCACCTTTAAACAACAAATCAACAAAACCGCTGGGACGATATTCCACAAAGCTAAAACTGTTCAACGCCTCCGACCCCTCCTAGAACCTCATGACTTCAGGACAGTAATGCAAGCTGTGACACTCCCTCATCTGGATTTCTGCAACATAATCTACCATGGACTTCCTGCCTCACACACCAACCCCCTCCGAACTGCCTTAAATACTACAGCAAGGATTATTCAGAATGCAAAAAAACGGGATCACATCACCCCAATCCTAAGAGACCTCCACTTCCTTCCAATACAAGCAAGAATCAAGTACAAAACTATCCTACTCATCCACAAGACTATCCACCAAACACGGAACACCTCACTCCACCCCCTACTGCCTCGCCCATCCCACAACAGATCAACCAGACATTCCTCCAATAACTCCATCGCCGTCCCCCACAAAAGAACCAAATCCACACAACGGACCTGCAACAGAGCCTTCGAACTTTATGCTCCATCCCTCTGGAACTCTCTACCGAACCACATCAGGAACAACGCTGACATCACATCATTTAAAAAACAGCTGAAGACAATCCTATTCCGTGAACATCTCTGAACAGAAATACCACCCTATCCGCATGATCTAATACTTAGATTCAGCAGAAGTATACATGTCTATGTCTACCCAAATCATTAATTGTTGCCCCTTGGTGATGGTCCCACCCTGAAAAATTGCCCCCCCCCCCTTATGTTATATGTTGCACCGCTTTGACCCGGTGAAAAGCGGTATATAAATGCAGTTAAATAAATAAATGGTATACGTGGAAAACAGGAAGTCAAAGTACACATGTTGAGCCCGATATTCAGCAGCGGCGGCCAGCCAGTCAAAAGCAGCTAGCTCTTGCCTCTGAAACTAAGACCCAGATAGTCAATGCTGAGACCATATCCGGCCACTGCCATTGAATATCAGCTGGATAGCAGCAAAGCTAACCGAGCAGTAGTGATATTCAGATGCTGCCCGGTTAACCTTCAACAAAAGTTGTCAAAAAAGAAAAGAAAAAACAAAAAAAAACAAAATACCCAAGAAAACAAAACAAGATATAACACCCAAACAACATGAAATCGGGAGGCGGCAGATAAAGGTGGGAAATAGGCTCAGGCAAAAAAGAGGAAAAAAGACCTCAGCATACCTCCAACCAGTAATCTGGGAGGAATCTAGACTGTTATAGGGCAAAACATGCCTCAGAAAATAACAGTGCTCTACTTACATCAACGGTCAGAAAAAAACCTCTTAAGCCTGCAGAAAAACATTCCCCACATAAGTATAGCCCCTTCCCTAAAAAAGCAACCTCAGTGGCAAATAGTAGTAAAAAAGCACTTAACTAAAATGTCGCTATCAGTCCAGAAGATCAGTCCAAAGGCAGGTAGCAGTAAAAAAGCACTCAATACTCAACTGGAACATTGCTATCAGTCCAGAGGATCACAAAGAAACGGGAGCCCCGACATCTGATGTTTTGCCTTGCGGCTTCTTCAGGGAGCTCTAGAGCAGACCAGATCTGAAAAACAAAAGAAAACCAACTGGGGTTGCAAACAAAAAACACATAAAACAAAAAGGGTGGAAAAGGAAAAGAAAAAAGGAAAAACTCCAGAAAACAAAGAAGAAAAAAAGAAGAAAAAAAAGAAAAAAAGAAAAACAAGATCAATGATCAAATACAAAACAGGTCCAAAAACCATACCTGAAAGCATGAAGGGGGCATTCATAAAACAAAAAAACAAAAAACAGAAAAAGGGGGCTGGCAAACGCTCATAAGCACCGGACCCAGGAACCAGCGAACCTTTCCAAAAGCGCCAGACAAAAAAATGCCAGCGCATGCGTTATAAAACATCTAAACCAATGACGTCAATGACCAGTCCCTTTAAAAAGTGAAAAAGCAAAACTCCCCAACATCACTGTTCCCTCTAAGCTGTGCGCATGTGCGCGCGCACACACCTCGCCGAGCGAGCGCACATACTTTACAACAGAGCGCACAAAAATTATGGTTCTGATTCTGATAGAAAACAACACAGATGTCTTAAAATTTAAAAGTTGTTATTGTAATTACTTGAAATGTTCGTCTTCATTTAGTAATTGTCTATTTTCATTTAATTTGATTAAAATCAATGTGGTGTATATACTGTATTCTGACATGTAGTCAAATTTTAAAGTATATAACTCCGAGTGTCATTATGTGGCGCACAAAAATTTAACCTTCCTTCAAAAGCTGCACAGCTGATATTTTATGCGCACACAGCCTACAGAAAATTAGAGGGAACATTGCCCAACATGTCCACAAAAAATCCCAAAAACAGCAATAAATTCCCCCCCCCCCCCAAAAAAAGGGGGAAAAGCCAGAGGCGGAATATGACAGCCATTAGAAGCAGCTATGCCACTCAATGGAATCATTCAGTCCAAAAGGACTGACCGTGTTAAGGGAAAATATCCAGCGTTGTTCAAGTCGAATAAGAAGTTTGTTGCGATCCCCACCGTACACTGACGGCGTACATTGTGCGATCACCAAACACTTCAAATCTTCAAAAGTATGCCCAAAAGATTGAAAATGTTGGACAAGCAGTGCGCCTTCGACACGGTTATGAAGGCGACTCCGATGTTCAATAAGCCGTGTTCGTAACTCCCGGCTGGTTTTCCCTACATAGGCAAGACCACAAGGGCAACGAAGCAGGTATACAACATATGTACTTGCACAGGTAGTAGAGTGAAACAAACGATAAGTCCGGTGATTATGATGAAAGGCAGAACAAATCTCCATGATGGAACAGAGCAGTGTCCACAGCTACGATGGCCCAGGAGAAACAAGTGCAGATGAAGCAGATGATCCACAAAACGCAGAGGGACACAGAAGATCCTTCAAATTAGATCTTTTAGTATAAACTGGTCTAATAAAACACTGACCTAGGCCAGGGGTCACTCAAACTATATGAGAATGTCGCTGAATAATTTTAGATAGGTGATAGCTGAGGGGATTCAACTTCATAATAAAATGTACAAAGGTAGACTCTGATGAGGTGGACCGGGGATGGGGATTCAACAGCCATTGCCGATCATTATCACGCGCCCGAATTCGAGCTTTGCGAACCAAAGCAGCAGAATAACCACAGGCCAAAAATGAATCTTCCAGCACGCGTGACTGAACCTTGTAGTCCAACAGCGTGGAACAGTTCCGACGATAACGGAGAAATTGCGCCAGAGGTAAGCTCTCTTTAAGGCGTTGAGGATGGGCACTATCTGAATGAAGAAAGGCCATCCGATGCGTCGGCTTCGTATAGACAGTAGTTATCAAAGTATCGCCCCGACGGGACAAAAGCACATCCAAAAATGCAATAGAGGTAGCACTATATGGTATGGAAAATGAGATGTGCGGATCGCACTGATTCAGCCAGCTGTGGAAAGATAAAAGACATTCCTCCGTCCCGGTCCAAAACAAACAAACATCATCGATGTATCGTACCCACAAACGAATGTGGGATTGAAAAGGGCCCCCCATGAGCCAGGTCTTCTCAAAATTCGCCATGTAAAGATTAGCAATAGAGGGAGTCCTAGTGGCTCCCATGGCAACACCCCGAATCTGTTGGTAAAAGGATTTGTCAAAACAAAAGAAATTCTGTGTCATCGCCACTGTCAAAAGTTGTACAAGAAACTCTGTCTTAGAAGGACTCAGATCCTGACAAGCTTGCAAAGCCAAACGCCCGATATCAATGGCTTCCTGTTGAGGGTTGCTCGTATACAAAGAAGATACGTCCATTGTAACCAACAAAAGTCCATCAGGTAAATCAGTGGCATGGCCAGCTGCCAAAATATTCAAAAAATGTGTGGTATCACGAAGATATGATGGAATGCGAAAAACAGATGGCCTCAAAAAAGAATCCACAAAAATAGAAAGAGGCTCAAGAAGGGAACCCCGCAGAGAAACAATCGGTCTACCTGGTGGATGACGAAGATTCTTATGGATTTTAGGAAGAATGTAAAAATGTGGCGTGCGAGGATGTACAATGGAAAGAAACCTAGCCTCCTTCTTTGAAATAAGATGATGATCCAACGCATCAGAAACAAGTTCATGAATGTGGGCCTGAAGGTGAGGAGTCGGATCTTGGTCAAGCCGCCGATAAGTCGTTACCTCTGAAAGTTGAGAAGAGACCTCAGACACATATTGAGAAGCATCAAGTACCACCACCGCACCACCTTTGTCAGCTCTCCGTATGATAATATCTTGAAATGAACGAAGTTCAGCCAAAGCTTGACGTTCCGAAACAGACAAACTATGATGGGTCCTATACGGAGAGCTAGTGTCCAACTGTGCAATGTCCCGTAAGACCAAGTCCTGAAAAACTTGCAAGAAAGGTGGCAATGGACCCGGTGGAGACCAGGTGGAACGTATGGGAAGGCTGAGAGTCTCAGAGGATATGCACACAGAATCATGTGCAGGCAAGATAATCGTAGCAGAAGGCGATGAAGCAGCCACAGTGGGTGGAGCAGCAAAAAAAGCTCTCAAATGAAGTTTGCGCAGTAATTGTTCAAATTCCAGACGAACTGAAAAAGCATCATAAGAAACACGGGGGACGAAAGATAAACCTTTGTCCAACAAATCCCATTGAGCAGGCGACAGCACCCGTGAGGACAAGTTGACTACAAGCCCTCGGGGTCTGTCGCCGTCTGCGATCTGGTCCATGGGCGGTGTGTGACCGTCGGGCCACCATTCTTTTTGCCCCGACCCCATCTCCGACCTCTGCGCTTGCGGGTTCCCTTGCCACATTCTAAAAAATCTTCCAAACCAGAGGCTTGCTGATCTGATAAGGCAGAATCATTGGAATATTCAAAAGAAATATGATCAGGTCGTCGACGCTCAGGTTTCATCCAGGCATATACAAATCCCGACTTATAGTCAGTATCATCCCTGTGTAGCTTAGAGAGTTTGAAAGTCTTAGTGTCTTGCCGAAAGGAGTCCAACTGAGACTGTAACTTGAGCATCTGAGCTGCAAAAACATCTTCCTTCTCTTCCGTTTTAAGAATAGCCAGCTTCTGATCAATATCATTCTTAGTGGTGACAGTAAACGATTTGGTGGTATTAACAGTCAAGACCATCAGGTCTAGAGAACACTTATTCAAGATCTTATTCCAGTTCTCCACAAACCGCTCATCCTCAACAAACAACTGCGGTTCCTTCCAAACACGGAACCCGCGAGGAATTTGCTGGTGACGAATATATTCCACCAAAGTGGCTCGATGCAGTTCAGCTTGAATTTGGCGTTTCCAAAGTTTAGTTAAAGAGAACCAAGAAGCTTGACTGGCAGAAGTGTCCACCGAATCAAAACATGTGGGTTCTTGAAGTAGTTCTTGGACCTGATCCGTAGAAAAAGTCAGTGTTTCATGCCAAATAGGAGGAGCAGAATCCATAGTCAGACTATATACAAAATATTTCCTCGAGGAGCCAGTAACACGCAGGAACAAAAAATAAACTCCAAATAGACACTTCAACAAAAGCTGTCAAAAAAGAAAAGAAAAAACAAAAAAAAAACCCAAGAAAACAAAACAAGATATAACACCCAAACAACATGAAATCGGGAGGCGGCAGATAAAGGTGGGAAACAGGCTGTTTGAGGATGAGCTGTTTGTGGAGAATTGGAACAAGATCTTGAATAAGTGTTCTTTTCCGTTTTAAGAATAGCCAGCTTCTGATCAATATCATTCTTAGTGGTGACAGTAAACGATTTGGTGGCATTAACGGTCAAGACCATCAGGTCTAGAGAACACTTATTCAAGATCGGGCGTTTGGCTTTGCAAGCTCGTCAGGATCTGAGTCCTTCTAAGATAGAGTTTCTTGTACAACTTTTGACAGTGGCGATGACACAGAATTTCTTTTGTTTTGACAAATCCTTTTACCAACAGATTCGGGGTTTTGCCATGGGAGCCACTATGGCTCCCTCTATTGCTAATCTTTACATGGTGAATTTTGAGAAGACCTGGCTCATGGGGGGCCCTTTTCAATCCCACATTCGCAGTGGCAATGCAGTAAGATTTGCAAGATCTATGAGATAAGCATTGCCTTTAAACCTTTACAAATAAGACCAGCACTGTTGAAGCTGGCATAGGAAAAATTCATAGGATAACCTGACTCTAGCAAACAATTGGAAAGCAACGTATTAGAGTCATTGATGCAACAGAAGGCATAGAATCTGAACAACAATTTCCAGTTTAGATAACAGCCTTGTTCTAGTCTGAGACCTAGTTGCTATCTCCAAGAGTTGCATGGTCAAGATGATCTTAATAAGGGAAAAGCTATAATCTCAAGGTTAAGTAGTGGAGCTGACATACTATGGTTGCTTTACAGTTTATGAAGCTCTGAGAAGTGACGATATATTGATTTGTTGAACAGAAGAAAGGCCTGGCAGTCTACTTCTGGTTGCACCTTGCCAAGAAAACCCACGGGCTAATCTCAACATGGACAATTATCCACAAGGTCACCAGATACTGGACTTGATGTATTTTATTTATTTATTTAGCTGCATTTATATCCCGCTTTTCACCAGGTCAAAGCGGTTTAACATAAAAGGGGGGGTACAGTAATCAGCTTGACAGAGGGGGGTCCAGCACCAGGGGGGGGCCAACATTAACAATCTAGACAGGGTGTAACATTACTAGACTTTAAGCGTGAGTCTCTCAATTGGTAGGGCAGGTCAGGTTCAGCTTGAGTTGGGAGATTGTCAGGGAGCAGGCAGTTAGTGAGAAGTGTCCATCCTAGGTCCAATGTACTCTCGAAACAGAAGGGTTTTTAGCTGTTTCCTGAATGTGGGAAGATCTCAGTTGTTTCGGATCTGGTTGGGGATGGAGCTCCAGATGGAGGGCGCATACATTTCAAATGCCCTGTTGCAGGTTTGTTGATTGAACTTCGTTCGTTCATGAGGAATAGTGAGGGTGTTATTGGTGGCCTGGCAGGTTGGTCTGTTGTGGGTAGGCTGAGGGAGTAGAGTCCAGAGCTGGGAGGTCTGTACTTGATGGAGGGCTCTGTGGATAAGTAACAGAGATTTGTATTTAATCCTTGCTTCCAGAGGCAGGATGTGAAGCTCTCTCAAAGCTGGGGTGATGTGATCGTGTTTCTTGATCCTTTGGATGATTCTTACGGTGGTGTTGAGAGCAGTTTGTAGAGGGGTTTTGTGGGTGGCCGGGAGTCCATGATAGATTGCATTGCAGTAGTCCAGGTGGGGGAGCGTCATGGCCTGCATGACTGTTCTGAAATCTTGTGGGTCAAATGATTGGTCATAGTCGTTGTACCATCTTTGCTTTGAGGTATATCGTTCTAGCTGTTTTTTTCAATCTGTTGTTTAAATGTAAGCGCTTGGTCAATGATGATTCCCAAGTATATTATATGGGATTGAACTTGTATTTGGGTGGTTACCAAGGTGAGGTGCGGAGGCGGAAGGAAGGTTTGGTCCTTGGTCACAAAGAGGGCTTCAGTTTTTCTAAGGTTGATTGATAGGTTGTTCTTTTGGAGCCAGTTGGTGACATCAGTGAAGCAGTTGGATAGATGATTGTTTGTTGGGTTTGTGGTCATAATAGGTCCATAAAGCATAATGTCATCCACGTAGATATGATAGTTGATGTTATGAGAGTGTATTATTGTGCAGAGGGGCTGAAGGTAGATGTTGAAGAGCATGGCGGAAAGCGTAGATCCTTGGGGTACTCCTTGATGCTGTCGGAAGGGAGGGAGGTTGCAATACTGTGCAGATTAGTTGTTGTCTGTTGGTCAGGTAGGAGTGGAACCATTGTAATACGATGTCCTTGATGCCAATCTCTTGTAGTCTGCCTAGGAGGATGCTGTGGGAGATGTTGTCAAAAGCTGCGGATATATCCAGGAAGACTATAGCATATCCGGACTGTTTGGTCTGTATTCCTTTGATCAGGGTTTTCAGTAGGGATACCATGAGGGTCTCGACCCCATGAGATGGGCAGAATCTGTGTTGTAGGTCCAGTGAGTTGTTTGTGTCCAGATGGTCTTGGAGCTGTTGTTGAACTATTTTTTCGATGATTTTGGCAGTGAATGGGAGACTTGCTATTGGTCTGAAGGATGCAGGGTCAAGGGGGTCGAGGTTATGTTTCTTAAGGGTAGGGCGAATGATGGAGGTTTTGAGGCTGTCTGGCATGTGTCCTTGCTTGAGAGATTCGTTCGCTATGTGGGCTAGGGCAGTGCTTATGTCCAGTTTGGTTTTCTTTATCCACTACACAGGGCAAGGATCTAATGGGGAGGTAGTGGTGTTTAGGCAGGAGATGGTGGATTCTATCTTTTCTTTGGTGATTGTCTCAAATGTCCTCCATTCTGTACCCTGAGCAGTAAGATAGGTTATTGTGGTTGCTTCCACAGGTGAGCTGTGGGGTTGTTGGAGCTGTTTATATTGTCGAGCCAGCTGTTCCGGTGGAATGTCCGGGAGTTGGTTAGAGTGGTTGGGTGTTGCTGTCAGTTTCTTAACAATTTCAAAGAGCTCACGTGGTCTGTTGATGGAGGTTTTGCATTGTCTGTGTCTCATGCACTCGACAACAAAAGGATGCAGACTAGGAAAGCTTATGAGTACTTCTAACAGGACAAAGCTGGCTCTTTTCACACAGAACTATTTGCCCAGGGTAAATTACTTTGAAAATTGTCCTCAGAATGTCTAAGCTCTAGTGCACTTCCAAATAGGAAACAAGAGCAACAGCTTATTTCCTATATATCACTAAGTGGTCTATGTACCCACCAGTTCCAATGGAAGAGGTACCAGATAAGCTGCAGAACATGGAGACGTAGAATTGTCCATGATGATGATGATGATGCTGTAGCTGCTTTCCCTGCAAATTCTGTTTGCCATAAGAGGGTGTTTTTTACCTTAGAACTTTTTCATAAAATAGTTAAATAAAAATGGAAAGTCTGGGCCTACACCAAAGAACCCACTTACCCTCGTCAAAATTTGATGACGACATATAGTGCGAAGAGAAATTATTTCATCTATAATCTCTGATTCTGAGGATGACAGAAGAGTGCTTCACCAACGGGATATCAATTCTAAGCTGTCTGAATAATCCTGCTGGTTCTCCGAGCACAGAACTATGAACATAGCTATAACGAAAGTAGCTCCATTAACCATTGTTAGAGGTGGATGTTGGAGGGGATAGCTTAGGGATCCTGCTCCTCCGCCCCATAGCTGCAATAGAGAATCTAGTGCAACAGGATTGTGGTTGTGGCAGCATAGCAAACTGGCACACAATATAGTGCCTTAGGGGATAGTGTAGTGAGTAGGTAGGGTTGGCGTTAGCCGGGGCACACAGAGCAGCTGCCCTGGGCACTGTATCTACAAGGGGCCCTATTATAGCTGTCCTTTGGATCACCTCTTATCATCTTTGTCATCTGCTGGCAATTTAATTTTTCTCACTGCTCTGTGGCCGTCATTGAAACCTGGCCCCTGCAACCCCTGCTGGGCCAGCGGTCAACGGATCAGTGTTTACAAAACAAAACAAACAAAATCGATTGGCCTGAATCTTGTTAATGCCCAACTGCTGTGGCTGCCTTCACTACCCCTGCCCATCAGCAGCTCCAAGCCCTGTGGCCCTCAAAAGTATAATGTGGGGGGAGGGTTGATCACATGGGCTGTGCTGGGAGTGCAAGTGTAGCCTGCTCATATTCTTTCTAACTGACGCTGGGCAAGACAAAAAAGGAAGGGATACTCTACTGTATGCCTGCCTGTGTGAAGCTGAACTTGGGAGTTTTTCAGTTCTTTATTAAAGCAGGTAAAAGGATTTTTGGATGGGTTTTTGAGGTTTGAAACATTTCTATTTGGTACCTTTCCTTTTTCCCTTTTCCTTCCTTCTTGATGTGAGCTGTGATTGAATTTTTTTTTTTTTTTTTGCATATTGAGTTTTAAATATTTCTGGGTTGTTGTTTTTTTTAATTTGAAAATTTAAAAACATGTTCATTTTAAAAGAAAAAAAGACTCATTTTTAAATAAATAAAATGGCCAATAGCTCTGTCAGAATGAGAGGCTGCATCATGCTGGCTACCGAGAGGGAGGGAGGGACAGCGCAATGAGAGTGAGTGACTGTGTTGGAACTGGGAACCAGGAGGTAGGGACCGTGGCAAACAGAACCAGGGGCTGCATCACGATGCGAGACTAGGAGGGAGGGACAGCGCAATGCGAGTGAGTGACTGTGCTGCAGTGAGAACTAGGATGGAGGGATAGCAGCAAAAGAGCAAGTGGGTGAGGCAGAATGGGAACAAGGAGGGAGGGGCAAAGGATAAGAGAGCAAATCGCTATGCTGGGGTAAGAGTAGCTAACAGGTAACAGATTTACATGGAAACCCTCCTTTCCTTATTTATTTATTTATTTAACATGTTTTGTATCCCGCCTTTTCCTTCAATCAAAGCGGTTAATACAGCACAAAGTTAAACAAAGGTGAGGGAAACATACATTGCATTATCATTACCTCACAAAACAACACTAGGAGTACAAAAAGGGAACACAGTACATAACTTACATTACATTACCTTACATTAACTACAAACAGCATATCGCTGAACAGAATGAGCATATAGCAGCAGATAGTGGTCCCGCACGGTCCACCGCCTAAAGGGCCACGCCAAAGGGCCCTCTTGCGAGGCCCCTCAGGCGCGGGCCGCAAGGCACGGGCGTGCCATTGCTGAAGGGATTTTAAATGATTTGAAAAGTGCTCAGATTGGCTGCAGTTTTCTCTCACACACAGTTCCCAACTAAGTAGGCACAGCTGATTCTCACTCACTGCTCACAGGATCGTTGGAGCCTTTGCTGAAGGGATTCTAAATGATTTGAAAAGTGCTCAGATTGGCTACAGTTTTCTCTCACACACAGTTCCCAACTAAGTAGGCCCACGCTGATTCTCACTCACTGCTCACAGGATCGTTGGAGCCTTTGCTGAAGGGATTCTAATGATTTGAAAGTGCTCAGATTGGCTGCAGTTTTCTCTCACACACAGTTCCCAACTAAGTAGGCACCAGCTGATTCTCACTCACTGCTCACAGGATCGTTGGAGCCTTTGCTGAAGGGATTCTAAATGATTTGAAAAGTGCTCAGATTGGCTGCAGTTTTTCCTCTCACACACAGTTCCCAACTAAGTAGGCACAGCTGATTCTCACTCACTGCTCACAGGATCGTTGGAGCCTTTGCTGAAGGGATTCTAAATGATTTGAAAAGTGCTCAGATTGGCTGCAGTTTTCTCTCACACACAGTTCCCAACTAAGTAGGCACAGCTGATTCTCACTCACTGCTCACAGGATCGTTGGAGCCTTTGCTGAAGGGATCTAAATGATTTGAAAGTGCTCAGATTGGCTTGCAGTTTTCTCTCACACACCAGTTCCCAACTAACGTAGGCACAGCTGATTCTCACTCACTGCTCACAGGATTCCGTTGGAGCCTTTGCTGAAGGGATTCTAAAGATTTGAAAAGTGCTCAGATTGGCTGCAGTTTTCTCTCACACAGTTTCCCAACTAAGTAGGCACATCTGATTCTCAATCTCTGCTCACTGTATCGTTGGAGCCTTTGCTGAAGGGATTCTAAATGATATGAAAAGTGCTCAGATTGGCTGCAGTTTTCTCTCACACACAGTTCCCATATAAGTAGGCACAGCTGATTCTCACTCACTGCTCACAGGATCGTTGGAGCCTTTGCTGAAGGGATTCTAAATGATTTGAAAAGTGCTCAGATTGGCTGCAGTTTTCTCTCACACACAGTTCCCAACTAAGTAGGCACAGCTGATTCTCACTCACTGCTCACAGGATCGTTGGAGCCTTTGCTGAAGGGATTCTAAATGATTTGAAAAGTGCTCAGATTGGCTGCAGTTTTCTTCACACACACAGTTCCCAACTAAGTAGGCACCAGCTGATTCTCACTCACTGCTCACAGGATCGTTGGAGCCTTTGCTGAAGGGATTCTAAATGATTTGAAAAGTGCTCAGATTGGCTGCAGTTTTCTCTCACACACAGTTCCCAACTAAGTAGGCACAGCTGATTCTCACTCACTGCTCACAGGATCGTTGGAGCCTTTGCTGAAGGGATTCTAAATGATTTGAAAAGTGCTCAGATAGGCTGAAGTAGTCTCTCACACACACAGTTTCCCAACTAAGTAGGCACAGCTGATTCTCACTCACTGCTCACAGGATCGTTGGAGCCTTTGCTGAAGGGATTCTAAATGATTTGAAAAGTGCTCAGATTGGCTGCCAGTTTTCTCTCACACAAGTTCCCAACTAAGTAGGCACAGCTGATTCTCACTCACTGCTCACAGGATCGTTGAGCCTGCGGAAGGGATTCTAATGATTGAAAAGTGCTCAGATTGGCTGCAGTTTTCTCTCACACACAGTTCCCAACTAAGTAGGCACAGCTGATTCTCACTCACTGCTCACAGGATCGTTGGAGCCTTTGCTGAAGGGATTCTAACAAATGATTTGAAAAGTGCTCAGATTGGCTGCAGTTTTCTCTCACACACAGTTTCCCAACTAAGTAGGCACAGCTGATTCTCACTCACTGCTCACAGGATCGTTGGAGCCTTTGCTGAAGGGATTCTAAATGATTGAAAAAGTGCTCAGATTGGCTGCAGTTTTCTCTCACACACAGTTCCCAACTAAGTAGGCACAGCTGATTCTCACTCACTGCTCACAGGATCGTTGGAGCCTTTGCTGAAGGGATTCTAAATGATTTGAAAAGTGCTCAGATTGGCTGCAGTTTTTCTCTCACACACAGTTCCCAACTAAGTAGGCACAGCTGATTCTCACTCACTGCTCACAGATCGTTGGAGCCTTTGCTGAGGGATTCTAAATGATTTGAAAGTGCTCAGATTGGCTGCAGTTTTCTCTCACACACAGTTCCCAAACTAAGTAGGCACAGCTGATTCTCACTCACTGCTCACAGGATCGTTGGAGCCTTTGCTGAAGGGATTCTAAATGATTTGAAAAAGTGCTAGATTGGCTGCAGTTTTCTCTCCACACAGTTCCCAACTAAGTAGGCACAGCTGATTCTCACTCACTGCTCACAGGATCGTTGGAGCCTTTGCTGAAGGGATTCTAACTGATTTGAAAAGTGCTCAGATTGGCTGCAGTTTTCTCTCACCCACAGGTCCCAACTAAGTAGGCACAGCTGATTCTCACTCACTGCTCACAGGATCGTTGGAGCCTTTGCTGAAGGGATTCTAAATGATTTGAAAAGTGCTCAGATTGGCTGCAGTTTTCTCTCACACCCAGTTCCCAACTAAGTAGGCACAGCTGATTCTCACTCACTGCTCACAGGATCGTTGGAGCCTATGCTGAAGGGATTCTAAATGATTTGAAAAGTGCTCAGATTGGCTGCAGTTTTCTCTCACACACAGTTCCCAACTAAGTAGGCACAGCTGATTCTCACTCACTGCTCACAGGATCGTTGGAGACGTGGCTGTAAGGATTCTAAATGATTTGAAAAGTGCTAAGATTTGATGCAGTTTTCTCTCACACAGTTCCCACTAAGTAGGCACAGCTGATTTCTCACTCACTGCTCACAGGATCGTTGGAGCCTTTGCTGAAGGGATTCTAAATGATTTGAAAAGTGCTCAGATTGGCTGCAGTTTTCTCTCACACACAGTTCCCAACTAAGTAGGCACAGCTGATTCTCACTCACTGCTCACAGGATCGTTGGAGCCTTTGCTGAAGGGATTCTAAATGATTTGAAAAGTGCTCAGATTGGCTGCAGTTTTCTCTCACACACAGTTCCCAACAAAGTAGGCACAGCTGATACTCACTCAATGCTCACAGGAGCGTTGGAGCCTTTGCTGAAGGATTCTAAATGATTTGAAAAGTGCTCAGATTGGCTGCAGTTTTCTCTCACACACAGTTCCCAACTAGTAGGCACAGCTGATTCTACTGCTCACATGATCGTTGGAGCCTTTGCTGAAGGGATTCTAAATGATTTGAAAAGTGCTCAGATTGGCTGCAGTTTTCTCTCACTCACAGTTCCCAACTAAGTAGGCACAGCTGATTCTCACTCACTGCTCACAGGATCGTTGGAGGCCTTTGCTGAAGGGATTCTAAATGATTTGAAAAGTGCTCAGATTGGCTGCAGTTTTCTCTCACACACAGTTCCCACTAAGTAGGCACAGCTGATTCTCACTCACTGCTCACAGGATCGTTGGAGCCTTTGCTGAAGGATTCTAAATGATTTTGAAAAGTGCTCAGATTGGCTGCAGTTTTCTCTCACACACAGTTCCCACTAAGTAGGCACAGCTGATTCTCACTCACTGCTCACAGGATCGTTGGAGCCTTTGCTGAAGGGATTCTAAATGATTTGAAAAGTGCTCAGATTGGCTGCAGTTTTCTCTCACACACAGTTCCCAACTAAGTAGGCACAGCTGATTCTCACTCACTGCTCACAGGATCGTTGGAGCCTTTGCTGAAGGGATTCTAAATGATTTGAAAAGTGCTCAGATTGGCTGCAGTTTTCTCTCACACACAGTTCCTTAGATTACTCCTGAGTTTTTCCCCTTTTGCTGTCATCCAATGGGCCCTCATTCCAGAGCTTCATTTCAGCAGAAAGAGGTTTGTAGCCTATGCATTTACATACCGTGAAGATATGACAGAGGTATTTAACAATCGTCCTCTCTCACCTTTCTCTGTAATCTACAATTAGAAAACAGGTATCTCAATAAAATGAATTACCAATGAAAAGGCACAAGCTAAATAAACATGAATACATTTGAGTGGGAGTTACATTAAGGTACAAAAGGCATATATATATCCCTGTCCCCAGAGAACTTGAAATCTAAGTTTCTACCCATAGCATAAGAACATAAGAACATAAGATATGCCATACTGGGTCAGACCAAGGTCCATCAAGCCATTCTTGTTTCCAACAGTGGCCAGTCTAGGTCATAAGTACCTAGCAGTTTGCCCAAAAGACACAGGTTCCACAATGCTTGTATTGGGTCAAGCAGTGATATCCCGGGTTCCTTTTAATAATGGTTTATGGACCTTTCCTCCAGGAACTTGTCCAAACTTTTTTAAACCAAGCTACACTAACAGCTTTTATTACATCCTCCAGTAACAAATTCCAGAGTTTGATTACACGTTGAGTGAAAAAATATTTTCTCTTATTAGTCTTAAATAGTTTACCCTGTAGCTTCATTGCATGTCCCCTAGTCTTTTCATATTCTGATGACATAAACAATCGATCTACGTTTACCAGTTCCACTCTATTCATTAATTTATAGACCTCTATCATATCTCACCTCAGCTGTCTCTTTTCCAGGTTGAAAAGCCCTAACCTTTTTAGTCTTTCTTCATAGGGGAATCCTTCCATCCCATTTACCATTTTGGTGGCTCTTCTCTGTACCTTTTCTAATAACACTATATCCTTTTTAAGATACGGCGACCAGAATTGTACGTAATATTCAAGGTGCGGTCTCACCATGGAACGATACAGAGGCATTATAATATCCTTTGTTTTATTTTCCATTCCTTTCCTTGTGATACCTAGCATTCTATTTGCCCTCTTGGCTGCCGCTGTACACTGGGCGGAGGGTTTTAACATGTTATCCACGATGACGCCTAAATCTTTTTCCTGGGTGGTGGTTCCTAATGTGGAACCTTGCATCGTGTAACCATAGTTTGGGTTGTTCTTTCCTAGATGCATAACTTTGCACTTCTCCACATTAAATTTCATCTGCCATTTGGAAGGCCAGTCTTCTAATTAATCAAGATCCTCTTGCAATTTTCCACAATCCTCATGGGTTTTAATAACTTTAAATAGTTTTGTGTCATCTGCAAATTTGATAACCTCACTCGTTATTCCCATTTCCAGGTCATTTATGAATATGTTAAAAAGCAGCGGACCCAGCACAGATCCCTGTGATACTCCACTATTCACCTTTCTCCATTGGGAAAACCGACCATTTAGCCCTACCCTCTGCTTTCTATCTTTTAACCAGTTCCTGATCCACAATAGTACACTGCCTCCTATCCCATGACTTTTTAGTTTTGCCAAAAGTCTCTGAGGGACCTTGTCAAAGGCTTTCTGAAAGTCCAGATACACTATATCAACCGACTCACCTTTGTCTACCTGTTTATTCACACCTTCATAAAAAACATAATAGATTAGTAAGACAAGATCTTCCTTGTCTAAAGCCATGTTGGCTGTCTCCCATTAAGCCATGACTATCTACATGTTCAGTAATTTTGTTCTTTATGATGGTTTCTACCATTTTTCCCAGTACTGACGTCAGGCTCACAGGTCTGTAGTTTCCTGGATCACCCCTGGAACCGTTTTTAAAAATTGGCATTACATTGGCCATCCTCCAATCTTCAGGTATTACAGATGATTTTAATGATAGTTCATAGATTACTAGTAGCAGGTCTGCAATCTCATATTTCAGTTCTTTCAACACCCTTGGATGTATACCATCCGGTCCAGGTGATTTGCTGCTCTTCCGTTTATCAAATAGTTGTAATACATCTTCTCGGTGTATCAATATTTCTTTCAATTCTTCCGCAGTATCACATTTAAATACTTCAGTCATAGGTAACATCCCTACATCTTCCTCTGTAAAGACCAAAGCAAAGAATTCATTCAGTCTCTCCGCTATGGCCTTGTCCCTTCTTAGTGCCCCTTTTACCCCTCTATCATCTAATGTCCTCACCCTATTGTTGACAATCTGTCTGCAACTTCTTTCTCTTCTCTCTTTCCCTTTTTCTTAAGTTATTGTAATTTTTCCTCTTCCTTTCTTAATTTATAATTTTAAATTTTTTATTGTAAACTGCCCCGATGTAATGGGGGGCAGTATATCAAGTGTTTTTAAACAATAAACAATAATGGTCCAACTGACTCTCTCACAGGATTTTTGCTACAAATCTACTTGAAAAAGTCTTTATTATGCATTTTTGCTTCCACAGCTAGCTTCATCTCAAATTCTCTCTTTGCCTGCCTCATCAATGCCTTGCATTTAACTTGCCAGTGCTTGTGCTGTTTCCAGTTTTTATCATTTGGCTGTTTTTTCCATTTCCTGAAAGATGCTTTTTTGGCAACAGCCTCTCTGACCTCACCTTTAAACCATGCTGGAAGTTTTTGGACTTCCTTCCATTTTTCTTAAAGCATGGAATACAGCTGTTCTGGACTTCCAAGATAGTATTTTTAAACACCCT
The DNA here is from genome assembly GCA_033557465.1 of Ichthyophis bannanicus. NCBI lineage: Eukaryota > Metazoa > Chordata > Amphibia > Gymnophiona > Ichthyophiidae > Ichthyophis > Ichthyophis bannanicus. Next base: position 1,082,528,733 of record CM066032.1, read on the forward strand.
AGCTTGATGTAAGCCTTTAAACCTTTGCATCTGCTCCTTTTAGTTTTTTCTTAACTATTTTCCTCATTTTATCATAGTCTCCCTTTCAAAAGTTAAAAGTAGTACTGTGGATTTCCTTACCATCCCTCTCCATTAATTAAATCAAACGCGATCATGCTATGATCACTATTGCCAAGTGACCCCAACACCCTTATCTCTTGCACCAGATCTGGTGTTCCACTAAGGACTAAGTCCAAAATGGCTTCCCCTCTGGTCTGTTCATGAACCAGCTGCTCCAAGAAGCAATCATTTATATCATCTAGAAATTTTATCTCCCTAGCATGTCCTGACGTGACACTGACCCAGTCAATCCTGGGGTAATTGAAATCACCTATTATTATTACTGTGCTGTAACTTTTGTTAGCTTCCCTGATTTCTTTGAGCATTTCATCATCCATTTGTTCATTCTGGCCAAGCAGTCGATAGTACACCTCCACTGCCATCGCCTTCCCCTTCCCCTTTTTACATGGAATTTCAATCCATAGAAATTCTACAGCAAATTTTGTTTCCTGCAAAACTTTAATCCTTTGTGACTCAATGTCCTCTCTAACATAGAGCGCAACCCCTCCACCAAGTTGATCTGCTCTGTCATTATGATATAGTTTGTATCCACGTATCATAGTGTCCCACTGGTTGTTCTCCTTCCACCATGTCTCCGAGATACCAATCATATCTTACCTCTCATTAGTGCTATATATTCTAACTCTCCCATCTTATTTTTTAGACTTCTAGCATTTGCATACCAGCATTTTAGAGAGTGTATTTTATTCATATTAATCTGGCTATCGGTAGGCAAGGGTAATTTGGAATCTTTAAGCTCTCTCTGCTCCGTACTGAAGGCCATTTGGGCTGCTTTTGTCCTTATTGGAACCTCTCTGCTGATAAGACATCTATAACTGTAGCACAATGGTTAATACACTAACTAATGGTGCAGGGGATGTGAGTTCAATCCCCCTGTTGGTCTAATGAGTAAAGCTGGCTGAGACATCACCTTTTACTGGACTTGGTGCTTACCAATGGTGAAAGTGTTTCTGATGTTGTAGTGGGATATCATTTTGCATCCAGTGATCACCAGATGGTGTGGTTCAGTATTAGGACTAGGGCTGTTAGAATCCATTCCAAGGTGAGGATCTTAGACTTTAGGAAGACTAACTTTGCGAAGATGGGCCAATACCTCAGGGAGTAGTTAGTGGGATGGGAACAGCTGGGGGATGTAGAAAAACAGTGGACAAAACTGAAAGGGGGTATTTTAAGGGCAGCCAACCTTTTTGTTAAAATGGTAAATAAAGGCAAAAGGAAAAGGAGACCGCTATGGTTTTCGAAGGAAGTAGCTGAAAAAGTGAAGAAAAAGAGGGAGGCCTTCATGAAATACAAGAGATCACAGAGAGAGGAAGACAGGCATCTGTATTTGGAAAAACTTAGAGAAGCTAGCAAAGTAGTCAAGAAGGCAAAGATTCAAAAGGAGGAGGAAATAGCCAATGCAATAAAATGGGGGGATAAGACATTTTTCATTTATATTAGTGAGAAGAGGAAGGGCAAAAGTGGTATTGTCAGACTCAAGGGTGCAGGGTGGGAATATGTAGAAGCTGATAAGGATAAAGCGGAATTGCTTAACAAATATTTTTGTTATGTGTTCACAGATGAAGAACCAGGAGCAGGACCTCAGAAAACACCCACAAATTGGAACAGAAGCGAGAGTCATCTTGAACAATTTTCAGAAGACTGTGTTCGTGAGAAACTAGCTCAACTTAAAGTAGACAAAGCGATGGGACCGGATGGGATACACCCTAGAATACTGAGGGAACTTGGGGACGTTCTAGCAACTCCACTGACTGACCTTTTCAATGCCTTGTTGGAGTCGGGAGTGGTGCCAAAGGACTGGAGAGAGGCTCATGTGGTGCCTTTACACAAAAGCGGAAGTAAGGATGTGGTTGAAAACTACAGGCCGGTTAGTTTAACTTCGGTGGTGAGTAAATTATTGGAAACGCTGCTGAAAGAGAAAATAGTGAGGTTTCTGGAGTCCAGCAGATTACAGGATCCGAGGCAGCATGTATTAACCAGAGGCAGGTCTTGTCAGACAAATCTGATTGATTTCTTTGACTGGGTGACCAGGGAGTTGGACCGAGGGAGAGCTCTAGATGTGGTGTATTTAGATTTCAGTAAAGCCTTTGACACTGTTCCTCACAGGCAACTTATAAACAAACTGAGCACCCTAGGGATGGACCCTAAAGTTACTGCTTGGGTTAGAAATTGGTTGGGTGGGAGGCGACAAAGAGTACAAGTAAATGGAGCTCACTCTGAGAAGAAGGATGTTACCAGTGGTGTGCCCCAGGGATCTGTCCTTGGTCCGATTCTTTTTAACATCTTTGTTAGTGATATAGCGGAAGGGCTATCGAGTAAGGTTTTCCTCTTTGCAGATGATACCAAAATCTGCAATAGAGTAGACACCCAGGAAGGTGTAGATAACATGAGGAGGGATCTAGCTAAGCTTGAAGAATGGTCTAGAATTTGGCAGCTGGGATTTAATGTTAAAAAATGTAAGGTCATGCATTTGGGCTGCAGCAATCCAAGGGAGCAATACAGTATAGGAGGTGAAGTACTTTTGTCCACTAAAGAAGAGCGGGACCTAGGTGTGGTTGTGTCTGATGATCTTAAAGTAGCTAAACAGGTAGAAAAGGCGACAGCAAAAACTAGAAGGATGCTTGGGTGCATACGGAGAGGAATGGCTAGCAGAAAAAAGGAGGTGATAATGCCTCTGTATAAGTCTTTGGTGCGACCTCATTTGGAGTATAGTGTGCAATTCTGGAGACCGCACCTTCAAAAGGATGTGAACAGGGTGGAGTCAGTGCAGAGGGTGGCTACTAAAATGATTAGTGGGCTTCATTATAAAGCATATGAGGACAGACTTAAGGATCTTAATATGTACACCTTAGAAGAAAGGCGGGATAGAGGTGATATGATTGGGATGTTTAAATACCTCCGTGGCATAAATGTTCAGGGAGAGAGCCTCTTTCAATTGAAAGCAAGTTCTGCTACGAGGGGACATGGACTGAGGGTGAAGGGAGATAGATTCAGGAGTGATGTGAGGAAATATTTCTTTACGGAAAGAGTAGTGGATCCATGGAATAGTCTCCCAGTGGAGGTGGTAGAGATGAGGACAGTAACTGAATTCAAAAAAGCATGGGACCAACACAGAGGATCTCTAAAGGTAAAAAGTGGACTGTTGTAGTTGTTGATATGGAAGGACAGACTAGATAGGCCATGTGGTCTTTTTCTGTCATCATGTTTCTATGTTTCTATATGCCCTACCTTCATTCTTTTGGTAGTATCCTTCAAGGATACATTGTTCCAAACCATGCGCTCTTGGTCGACTGTCGACTCTCTCCTATCTAGTTTAAAAGCTGCTCTATATCCTTTTGAAAGGTTAATGCCAGAAGCCTGGTTCCATCCCAGTTAAGGTGAAGCCCATCCCTTCGGAAGAGCTCCTCCTTTCCCCAGAATGTTCCTCAGGTCTTAACAAATCCAAAACCCTCATCCTTGCACCATCGTCTCATCCATGCATTGAGACTCCAGAGCTCTGCCTTCCTTTTGGGTCCTGGGCATGGAATGGGAAGCATTTCAGAGAATGCTACCCTGGAAGTTCTGGATTTCAACTTCCTACCTAAAAGCCTAAATTTAGCCTCCAGAACCTCCCTACCACATTTTCCTATACCATTGGTACTGACATGTACCAAGACAGCAGATTCCCCCCCAGCACTATCTAAAACCTTGTCTAGGTGGCGCATGAGGTCTGCTACCTTCGCGCCAGGCAGGCATGTTACCAGGTGATCCTCACATCCACCAGCCATTCAGCTATCTACATGCCTAATGATCGAATCACCCGCTGCAATGGCTTCCTAACCCTTCCCTCATGGGTACTTGGACCCTGGAGAAATGTCCTCAGTGCAAGAGGGTTTTATATCACCTGGAGGACAGGTCCTAACTTCAGGATCACTTCCTGCCACACCAGAGTGATGTTCTCCTGTCACATGACCTCTCTCCTCCATGCAACAGGGATGCTGCCAGACTGGAGGTGGGACTTCAGTACTATATCCCTGTAGGTCTCGTCTATATACCTCTCTGTCTTCCTTATGTCCTCCAAGTCTGCTACTCTAGCCTCCTTGTACCTAGTGCACACGTAAGACCCCTCACCAACTGGAAGATAATCATACATGTGACATTCAGTGCAAAACACTGGAAAGCCCCCATCTCGCTGCTGGACTGCTGTCTGCACCTTAGTTTTAAGGTTGTATTTAGATTTTTAAATTCTTTACTTATTAAGGGTTGCTGGGAATACTTATACTAATAAAATTATACCTAATAAATTTTAATGTACTTTGCTCACCTGAAGCTTAATTAATCTCAGGTCCTTCATGTATGCCTGATGAGGATAAACAGCTGCACCTGAAAGTGAATATGGCACCTCCTTTCCTTTAAGCGGTTTAAGCACCTATAAAACTATGATTATCCCAGGGGTGGGTGGGTGGGTGTCGGGGAGGGAGAGAAAGAAGACTTATTAAAAGCTGGCTACTACACAGTACCCTGTCCTGTGCTTCTAAGACAATCTGTGACCAATTTCCAGGGAGAGTCCCACAGCCCTTGCTTGGACAGAGGGAATCTTGGGGTCTAAGTTTAACCAGAAAGCTCTCTTCTGTGTTTTAAATTTAAACTGAAAGCTCTGTGCTGCTACTAGGCCCTGACTGATTTAACAAATACACTGGGTTCACAAATTAATCAGCTTTAATCTAAAGAATTCCTTTTCCTCAAGATTTAGAAAAATTCCCAGAAGTAAATACTTACAATTGCAGATCTTTCTCCAGAAGTAGCAGTCCCCTTTTGTAGTCCTTCAAGGCACTGGAAGATTAAGTGACATTTTTGATGTTTCATACTGTAGAAGAAATTTGTTCTGATTTTGTGTTTTTCCTGAATAGAAGTAATTTTACGGTATATTGTGTGGTAGTAGTAGCGGGTGGGAGATCTGGGGGGGGGTGAGGGGGGGTTAAGGGAGAGGAGGGCTTCAGGGAGGGGGCCCCATTCTTAATTTCTGCCCTGGGCTCCAGCATGTCTAACACCGGCTACTATAATAATGAGATTAGGGACTCTGATTGGCCCTACCATTGAAGGAGTTGGTTCTTCTAAAGTGTTTGTAAGGTAGGACTGTATCCAACCATGGCACCAAATAGATACTTTAGAACATTAACAGGGGTTGAATAATTTCCAGACTTGACTGTTTCCAACAGACTCCATGATCTGGAACTTTTTACCAAGAATATTTCTATCAAAATCTGTCCCAGGTTCTGGCCATTTCTGAGCACATTGGTAAAATTAATAACATTAAAACTCAATATTGCCTTATAAACTGACTTTGACTCTTATTTAGGACAATTGGATGATCTATAGCATTATGGAAACAGATATTTAGTCTGAGGTTCATTAATTTCTCAAAGGCTGCCATTGTTATAACTATAACTATAAATACACTTATGAAATATTTTGTAGAGGTTTGAAGGTTCCAGTCGATGCTATGCCACACACTGCAAAGGCATAAAATCTGCCAACTAAAAATTGGCTTGAGTCTCAAGGAGAGAATCGGAAGGAAAGTCAGCTATCTTGGTTAGCTTAGACCTCATTCAAATACTGAGATATCTATTGAAGAAGGTTATCAGATGCTACCATGAAGGTATCATTTGCTTTGAATCATGATAGAAACATGGTGCTCAAATTATGGGGAGGTGGGGGAGGGAGGATATTCAGTGGCGATGGCTAACCCTTAAAAAGTGGCTAGCCATCGCTGCTGAACTTTAATCCCAGATATTCGATGCCGGGGTCCTATCCGGTCACCAGCATTGAATATCTGTGTTCGTCAGCAGAGATATTCAACCGCTGCCTGGTTAGCTACAGTGGTGAACATTATGAAGCCTTTCAGGTGCCTAACGTTTGCCACTCTAGGATAACCGGCTGGCTGCTGAATATCGCTACTAGCCAGTTATCCTTGGGTGCTACCTCTGCTCTGCCCCCGCAATGCGCTGATGCTAGTCAACTAGCATTAAAGTGTTCAGTAGCAGCACCCGAGTATATTCAGCATCACTAACTGCATTAGTGCCGCTGAATATCCCATTCTGACATTTTCCATATATGCCTGTTGCCACAAAGATATCGCTTCTTGTACAGATATGCACAGTGTGCAACTGAGAATGGCAGTCTCAGTGATGTCCATTGCCCCTATAGCATCAGTGCTGCCCATGCTTACTGACATCGTACAAATGATAAGAGCAAGGATATATGCAGACTTACCATGGGAAGAATCTGAAAGTTGTGTCCTCCAATGCCACACACTGTGCATGCCGATAGCAAGCCACCTGTTCCCCAGTGCACATTGGGAGTGGGTGCTGCCAGGGTGGAGGGTTAGGAGTTGTCCCATGCACACTTACCATCACCACACACACACCAGTGCACATTCAGCAAAAGTTGATCAGGACATGTGTATGGGGTCACAACCCTGGACAGATGATGCACTCTGTAAAGGAACAAGCAAGTGGGACATCTGCTGTTGGGCAAGAGGGTGGTGATGGGCTTGGTGCAGACCAAAGAAACATGGGCCAAATAGGTATGACAGAAGTGACTAGCGCTTCCCAAACCCATAAGTCGAAGGCCTGGGGAGTGTCCTATCTGTCCCTCGGAGCCTCCCTCCAAATCTGTCAGTACACCATTATCGGTTGTAGGGTACTGTCCACAGAATTGCCTGACCACTGAGGCTCACCAGTGTGGGCCACTATTTCTGCATACACAGTGCGAAATGGAGAGGACATTCCCAGGATACCACCAGACCATTGTAGCATTTCAGCTGCAGAAAACTGAGACAACGTCATGACATCCCAGTAAGACACCATTGGGGAATGTGTCCCATCTCTCTCCCACTGCATGCACCACTGGAAAGTATGCCCAGCCAGAGATTTTGTTTCTGATAGACACTCATGCAAATATCAGCATGACCCAGGAAAACACGCTGGTGCTTGAGGATCTCCCAGAATATGAATTACACCTTACTCTGACAGAAGTTGTCTTTCCTGGTAAACTCACACTTGGGCACCATTCTCCATTCAGAATCAGCACAATTGCCATTGTTTCTAAAATGGGCCACCATTCATGTATGTTCTGGATGTGTACATGTGTATGGGGTAGAACCTACATGTTGCCGTTGTTTGTGTGGTTCTTTCTGAAATGAGCTGCAAGTGGACATGTCTATGGGCTATAAATGTGTGTAACATGTATTTTTACAATCAAGAGAAACCTATGAAGCAAGCATACACATGGTTGACTGCAAAACTGATTGTAAGTATGCTGATATCTCCACTATCTGTAGGAGTTTACTGAGGAGCACAGGTTGTGGCAAGGACTCACATATATTAGGGGTGCAATATTCTTGTCATGGGCTGATTCTTCACCTAAATAGTCACACCTGCAGGTATCCAAAGGAAGCTGCTTTCTTCACATTGTGTGGCTGTGTGTAGGGGAAGGAAGGAGAGATGTTTGGTGAGACAGCTATGTGTGTTCCTGTGTTGGAAGGTATATGCCAACTATGGTTTCTCTGTTTCTCCTGCAGATGCCATGCACTGAATGGGAAGAAAGGGCCTCTAGGGAGGGGAGGGATAGATAAAAAGGGAATATTTTTCTGTTTTTTTATGAATGTATAGATATGCTTGCAAAGGCCACTACAGCCCATTTTAATATGTACACAGTGATAGGGGCCAGAGCTTGTAAGAGTTTGTAATACTGGACATGTTTGCTCACCCAGCCCCACAGGCCATGTTAGGCTGTACAAGAGGGCATTGGGCCAGAGCCTTTGCATTGTACCGTGCCTTATACCATCCCTGCTGTTTAATGACTGTACTTCCAGAAGTAGGGAGGAGTGGCCCAGTTGTTGGGACAAGTTACCTTGGACTGGGGGTTTGATTCCCATTCAGGGACAGCAGCCTCGGACTGGAGGGACTGGGGTCTCTAGTCCTATAGGCACTCCTTGTGGCCCTGGGCAAGCCACTTAACCCTCTGTTGCCTCTGGTATGCATATAGATTGTGAGTCTTTTGGGAACAAGGGCATGTATCCAGTACCTGCTTGTAAACTGCCTATAATGCATTTGCAGAAGGGTGGTATGTAAAAATGCCTTAATAGAATAATAATAGAATAGAATAGAAGTGGCAGATGTGCTGTCTGACTGGTGTGCTTCCTCTGCTGCCACACCTTTACTGTGGAGCTAATATTGAAAGCCCTAACCTGATCCAGCCAAGGGGAGGAGGATCATTTAAGGAGGTAAACTGTGATATTCAGCAGCACTATCTGGATAGTGACACTGAATATCTCCACAGACTTCCCCAACACTGTTTGCTTAGTACAGGGGTGGTCCATGGGAAGAGCGGGGGCAGTACAATCACTAACCAGTTAGTGTGATTTTCAGCCGCCCTTGTCCAGACAACTTAAGCCATATGAAAACCTGGCCTAAGTTGCAATCCAGACAAGGGCTGGCTTAAAATCATGCTAACTGGGAAAGTGTTAACACTACTAAGCCCAAATATTCAACAGCAATTCCCATCCCAATACTGCCACTGAATATCCCGCCAATATTTAATGGTAATAGCTGACTGTCATACCATTTAAATATCAGCATTTTTGAATATTGGCCTCTGTGTCTTGAATTCATACATGGGAGCAGACCTGATATCTTTAGGTGTGCATATGGGTTTGCATGAAAGGCAAGGTTCCAACTGCCATAGGTGATGGTGAAGGCCTGAATGCATCCTAGGTTAACATAGCCTGTCAGGGGTGGCATAGCTCTCTAGGCCAGAATAGTCCACAAGGTGCTGAGAAGGTAGGCAGCAGGGGCCATTAGGAGCACCTGTGGGGTAGCATCTGTGGGGGAGTGGCCAAGTGGTTGGGACAAGTTACCTTGGGCCGGGACCCATGCTGGCTTGTTTAGACATGGCCTCTGTATGGCAATGCAACCTCCTCACAAAAGACCTTTACAGTTTCCCACATCCCTATTTTCTGGGGACATGATGTGACTCTTATGATATGTTGCCCTTGCTGATGTAGATATGGGTATGCCTCCATTCAAACCCAAGGCTCCTGAAATGCAATGGGTCCCACAGGGTTACATATCTCCTGCACTTTCTAGTGCATCATGGGAGGCATCTCTATGCCAGGGGACACAGTGCTCTTTGAGGGTGATAGTATGCCATGCTTGACTATCCAGACACAAATAACCAGGCTAGTTGCTGAATATGCATAAAGGCTGCAGTTACAAGAGTTCCTACATCAAGTTGTGAAAAGTGTCTTGGTCAAGTGTCTTGGTGTTGCCATATATCCATGCTCTTGTAGGCAGCTAGCAATGGTGGCAATGTTACAGAAACAGGTCCCTCGTGGGGAGCCACATGGCCACCTGTGTAATGTGTGTAGTGGTGACACACACCTGAAGTTTCTCCGACACTCCAGGCCCATATATCTGCCTGTTTATCTGACATTGTTGGATGTCTCATCGCCGTCTGAAATTGAACATGGCTAAAACCAAACTTATTATCTTTCCCCCTAAAACCTCCTCCCCCCTTCCTCCTTTCTCTATCTCTGTGGATAGCACTATTCTACTCCCTGTTTCCTCAGCCTGCAACCTTGGGGTCATCTTTGACTCCTCCTTCTCCTTCTCCACACACATCCAACTGATAGCTAAAACCTGTCGTTTCTTTCTCTATAACATCAGCAAAATTCATCCCTTCCTTTCTGAACATACTACTAAGACACTTATCCACTCTTTAGTCACCTCTTGTCTAGACTATTGTAACCTCCTCCTTACTGGTCTCTCACTGAATTATCTCTCTCCCCTTCAATCTGTTGAAAACTCAGCTGCTGGTTAATCTTCTGCCAGCCTCGATATGCTCATATAACCCCTCTTCTCATCACTTCATTGGCTCCCCTTCCATTTCCGTATCCAGTTCAAACTTTTCCTTCTGACTTAGAAATGCATTCATTCTGCTGTTCCTCACTACCTTTCCTCTCTCTCATCTCTCCCTACACCCTTCCTCGTGAACTCCATTCTTCTGGTGGATTGCTTCTCTCTATGCCCTTTTCTTCCACTGCCAATTCCAGACTTCGATCCTTTCATCTTGCTGCTCCCTATGCCTGGAACAAACTACCTGCGTCTGTATGTCAGTCTTCATCTCTGCCCCTTTTCAAATCCATGCTAAAAGCCTCTTTAAGGCTGTTTTTGGATCCTGATACTCTTAATCTCCTATGTGTCTCCTTATCCTTCCCTTGTTGTATCCTTGTTCTCAGCTGTTGCGTTGTCGGTCTTGACTAGATTGTAAGCTCTGATGAGCAGGGATCGTCTTTTACATGTATCTGTACAGCGCTGTGTATGCCTCGTAGCGCTATATAAATGATCACATCCCATTTGAGATCATGTTGCTGCATGTAGCTACGGTCATGTGCCTTGCCTGCAACAGGGTAGACATCTTGGCATAGCATCTCAGGCACAATGCAGCAGTGGAATTGCAGCTGTATGATATTATTCTGTGGGCACCTATGTGAACTGTGATAAGGAAGCTTATCATAGCTCAGGAAGGGGCTATAGAAAAGGTGAAGTGTCTCTGAACAAGCAACCTGTCAGTGCTGGTAGAAATGAGAAAACAGAATTTTGCCATAAAAGACTACCAGTCCCAGAATGCACCAGGTTTCCAACAGCCATGAGAGGAGCTGAAGTGAGAAAACGTGTGTTCAATCAAAAGGGCTATGAGGTAATCCCCAAGCACTCATTGCAAAGGGCAGGGCTTGATTCAGCACAGCTGCGCTGTGCTAGGATGGAACACTCATCTCAAAGGGCAAGGCCTGATTCAGCACAGCTGCGCTGTGTTAGGGAGGAGCACTCATCCAAGCAGAATAAGAGTAGAGTTTATTCTACAGATGACCATCTTCATGATCACCTTGGATAGCCAGAGAATTGTCCTCAGTATCCTGAGAATCAGCTTGAGTTTGATCATCAGTTTCATCTGAAGGATCATCAGAAGCAGAAGCCAAACCGGATGGACAGAGAGGGAAAGAGACCCTTTGGAAGAAGGAAGAGAAAAACCTTTGAGAGGTCTAGAAGAGTCCCAAGCAGTACGTATACTGGGAGGTATTCCAAGGGCCAGCATACACCATTGGACTGGGGAAAGCCAGAGGAATGGTGCTGCAGAGCTAGGAATCACCAGAGGCTACCTGTGATGGAGACGGCTGCACGTGGAAGGGACCCTGAGACCTGTGCCAGAAGGTATGTGAAGAGAGATCCAGTGTCCAGGGATCTGGATTGGAAGGCTGGACATAAGAACTGGACTACATACTGGCCAGGCTATATAGAGAGGAACTCTAGCAGCAATGGAAGCTCAGGTATGAACACTGATCTATGCCCTAGCTATAACCTTGAAAGACAGCAGGGAAACAAGTATTCTCCTGAAAATGCTCCATTGAGAGATTCATCTGTGCCAATCCATGATATTGAACCCATGCTTGTTGAACAAGGGGGAATAATAGCAGATGAGGATCCTGTTTATATGGACTGCTCTCTATCTAAACTCCGTTGGTAACTTTCTGTTATAAAGTACAGCAACCATCACAAAGAAATACAAATTTGTTCTTTAATCTACTCAGAAAAGCTCCTGAAGCAGGATTTGACCCACACAGTGGAAGGCAAGCCAGCTAAGGGGTTTCAGCTGGTAACTGCTAGCAATTAAGCCTTACCTAATTGCTTGTGAGCTAGGAGAGAATCACTTCTGTATCTATGTGGGAAGTAATCAGAAGTTAACCTGAAAAGAACGGTTTGTTTCTTGCTTTGTGGCTTTTCATTTGTTGTTTTCCTGATTTTAACTTTGTTTTTCCAAGTTAACACTGAAAGCAAGTAACCTAATTTATGTGCTACCAAGCATATCTGTGTTGGGAGAAATAACCCCATAAATAAATATCTTATTGGCTTTACCCAAGAGCACAACTAAATTATTGTCAGCAGCTGTGTCTGGTGTGAATGAACTACATTGCCCACAATACCTTGCAAATCATATAGAAATATGCACTTGCCAAGAGTGTGAAGATTCTCACCCAGGCAGCCGTCTGACAGAACTCATGCTTCTAGCTACAGGCCCCAAGGGCAAGGGGTGGCACTGGTTAGGAGAAAAGGAGATAAGTGAAAGGCAAGAGAGGCAGATATACAAATGCAATGGAGATCAAATCTATGCAAACAAAAAAAATATATAAATATATATGTATACACACATATTTTTGTAATCTATTTATTTATTCATTTGAACAGATTTGGTATACCACTATTTGGTCTGCATACAGACAGCACAGCAGTTTACAATAATCAGGAGATCCAGAAACAGCATAACAAATGATAAATGCAGGACAAAACCCTTAAGGTTAGGAAATGCATAGCACAACAATAAGATTTCTTATAACATCTGAGATACCAGAGACACACGAGGGCAATGAAAACAGGGAAGGGAAAGTCCCCAATGAATATGCCATAATCCAGCAGCTTGGATCCCTTCAAATGTTTTCCAAAGGAGCCAGAGTCGCAAGTCTATTTTAAATTTCTGGAGGTGCGCAGGCCTGGAGGCAGCAACTTCCATAGCAATGGAGCCTCAAAGCTAGAGGTAGCAGTACGAGTTAATTCAAGCCTGAACTAAGATGGGGGGTAGGATAGTAAGTAAATTGGATTGCAAAGATCTTAGCAACTGCCCTGGGCAATGAGGGATGAGTAGAGCAACAAGTAGGAGAACAGGTATATTAAAGCATGTGTGTGAGGGGGAGAATTTTATATCTAATCCTATAAGAGACTGATAGTCATGACAATTCTTTCAGAAAATGAGAGACATGGTCCGTACACTTAGCTCTGTACATGATTCTAACAGCCGTATGCTGGACAAGTTGGAGCCTTTTCAAACTGTAGGCAGGAGCAGCTATTAATAAGGAATTGCAGTAATCCAATTTGCTAAAAATCAGGGCATGAGTAAGAATATTCAGGTTCTTATTAGCAAGACAATGCCACAAGGAACAAATGAGCCAAAAATCAAGAAAAGACATTCTGACCACCATGAAGATATGTGATTGAAAAGACAATGAAGAATCTAGCATTACACTGAGCAAACATATACAGGCTTTAATGGGAAGTGGAGTATCAGAGAAATGACTGAATGAAAAGCAGGGAGAGCAGTGTTGCAGGATAGTCAGATTGCTTCAGATTTTAGCAGTATAATTTATTGGGAATGCACCAATATTAAATAAAAGGGTTTTCCCTCACATGTCTACACACCCAACAATACTACAGTAGGTACTTCTGCCCTCTCCTTCTCTGTGGAGCGGGAGGGGCAGAAGTACGTGCCACCAGCTGCTGTAATACTTGCAGGAAGGCACGTACTTCTGCCTGTATGCCCTCCAGAACAGTCCCCATGAGGCCCATGAAGATCTGAAGAGCCTGAAGCCCTGATGCATAGTAACATAATAAATGACAGCAGATAAAGACCAACACGGTCCATCTAATCTGCTCAGTAAGGTGGCTAGAGTTGTAAAGTTGTACCCAGTGCTCCAGGTAGGTCACCCCTCTCCATTTATAGAAACATAGAAACATGATGGCAGAAAAAGACCACATGGCCCACCTACTCTGCCCTTCCATATCAACTACAACAGCCCCCTTTTTTCCTTAAGAGATCTGTGTTTGTCCCATGCTTTTTTGAATTCAGAAACTGTCCTCGTTTCGACTACCTCAACTGGGAGACTATTCCACGAATTTACCACTCTTTGCGTAAAGAAATATTTTTGCAGATTACTCCTTAGTATGTCCCCTCATAGTGGAGCTTGCTTTCAATCGAAAGAGGCTCTCCTCTTATGCATTTATGCCAGGGAGGTATTTAAACATCTCTATCATATGTCCTCTATCCTGCCTTTCCTATAACATATACATATTAAGATCTTTAAGTCTATCCTCATATGCTTTATAATGAAGATCACTAACCATTTTATCAGCCACCTTCTGCACTGACTCCATCCTGTTTATATCCTTTTGAAGGTGCGGTCTCCAGAACTGCACACAATACTTCAAATGAGGTCGCACCTGAGACTTATACAGAGGCACTATCACCTCCTTTTTTCTGATGGCCATTCCTCTCCCTATGCACCCAAGCATCCTTCTGGCTTTTGAAGTCACCTTTTCTACCTATTTAGCTGCTTTAAGATCATCAGAAACAATCACACCCAGGTCCTGCTCTTCGTTAGTGGACAGAAATACTTTGTCCCCTACATTGTACCACTCCCTTGGATTTTTGCAACTCAAATAAATGACCCTGCATTTTTTAGCATTAAATCTCAGCTGCCAAATTCTTGACCATTCTTCAAGCTTAGCTAGATCCCTCCTCATTTTATCTACACTTTCCTGGGTGTCTACTGTATTTCAGATTTCGGTATCATCCGCAAAGAGGCAAATCTTATCTGAGATCTCTTCCGCAATATCACTAACAAAGGTGTTAAAAAGAATCGGACCAAGGACAGATCACTGTGGCACACCAATAGTAACTTCCTTTTCCTCAGAGTGAACTCCATTTACCTGTACCCTTTGACACCTCCCACGCAACTAATTTCTAACTCAGTCACTTTAGGGTCCTTCCCTAGGGTGCTCAGTTTGTTTATAAGTCACCTCTGAAGAATGGCATTAAAGGCTTTACTGAAATCTAATGCACCACATCTAGGGCTCTCCTTCGTCACCCAGTCAAAGAAATCAATCAGATTTGTCTGACAAGACCTGCTGCTGGTAAACCCATGCTGCCTCAGATTCTGCAATCTATTGGACTCCAGGGACATCACTATTCTCTCTTTTAGCAGCATTTCCAATAATTTACTCATCATAGAGGTTAGACTATCCAGCCTGTAGTGTTCAAGTTCATCCTTACTTTCAGTTTGTGTAAAGGGACCACATGTGCCTTTCTCCAGTCCTCTAGCACCACTCCCGACTCCATAGAAGCATTGAAAAGGTCAGCTAGTGGAGCCACTAGAACGTCCCCAAGTTCCTTTGGTATTCTCAGATATATCTCATTCGGTCCCATTGCTTTGTCTACTTTTAGTTTAGCTAGTTCCCCACGTACACAGTCTTCCCTGATGATGCTTTTAATTTTACCTCCTTGCAGCTTCTTTTCATGACCTCTAGTTCTACAGCTTCCCCATTTTTGAAAAAGGTTTGCTTGTTCATTAATACCCTTTAAGTATTATTTATTTAATTTAAGAGTTTTTTATACCACCTTTTCTAGAAATCAAAGCGGTTTACAATGAACAGAATCAAACAATTACATAAAACAGTTGGATAACATATTAAGTAATACATAGTGAAGCAAAATAGAATAAATGTAGAGTATTAGCATGAACTAATTACATATAACATATTTACAATGTGTGAGTTTCATCAACAATGTACTTAGATATAGAAAAGTTACAAGGGGTGTACTAATCTGTCATTTGTGATATGATGTGTTTGAAATTTACCATAACTATGATTAACTGCTATATATACAATTAGGGGGTCATTCTGAGCCATTAATAGCAGGGATGGACGTCCCAACGTGCCCTTTTCCAGCCCCGTCTTTCTTCCCCGCACCTTGTACGGGGAAGTTAGACAGGGGCGGGAAAGGGACAGATCGGGGCAGTGTTAGGGCAGGTAGTGGGTGGTCGTCAGCCCCAGATGTACAGGACCGATTCTAATGTCGGCCCTGTACGTCCAGGGCCAGCAACTTGAACAGGGAAGTTATTCAACCTCCGAGGTGGAATAACTTCCCCAATGCAGAGGACATGGCAGGACCGGGGCTGGGAAAGGGTGGCAGGGGGCACAGGGTATTCCTCGCAGCCCGACCCTGGCCCTGGGAGGTCAAATTGGGAGTCAGGTTGCAGGGAAATCACTTTAGGTGCCGGTGCCTGGGGATTGTGTTTTTTAAAGGAATGGCAGTACCATGGCAACCAGATGCCATGGTGCCGCAGCTCCATTTAAAAGCCCTGACTGAGTTAGCTGGGCAAGGCCTGTACATGCAGGCTGGACTGAATCGTGCCCCACAGGATCAGAATCGCAACTCCCTCTGGGCGTCCAGTTCCAACCGGGCGCACAGAGGACCTGTACGTCCAGGATGGAATGACCCCCTTAGTGTGTGGTTCCTGGATGTACTGTGCACAGATAGGCTAATTACAGGTTAAGTATGCATTCTAGTGGTATAATAATTTATAATGTATTAATGAATTGTGTATAAAGTCGATCTAGTGGTCTAATAATTAACTGGAGGGGAGCTGGGATAAGTCAATATAGTGGTCTAATTTATGATATATTAAGGAATAGTGTATAAAATTGATCGTATGCATTAGGTAGTTTGGAGATGGGTAGACTGTCATGGGTAGGTGGGTCAGGGCTTAGGTTGGGTATGTTTGAGAATTTTGGAGTGTGTTCTCAAAATGTTCTCGAAATGGATACATTTTAATCTCCTTGCAAAATATAGCCAGGTCATTAATGCTTTTTAGATTTTCTGAGAGGGAATTCCAGAGCACAGGTGCAACATAAGTAAATGCTCTATTAGTTGTCAAATGAGTTGAATTATAGAAATCAGACGGGACAACTAGGACGTTTTGTGAATGTTCTCTTTGTACTCGTTCATTTGAATGTGTGCTAATTAGCTTGGAGAGGTGGGATGGGGCTATGGTTTTTAGGAGTTTGAAGGTGATCATTAATGATTTATATTTAATATGGCTTTGGATGGGTAGCCAGTATAGGTCATATAGGAAGCGGGGAATGTAGTCAGAGGTATGTGCATTTGTAATTATTCATGCAGCTACGTGTTGAGCCAGTTGTAGCTGGTTTATCAGTTGTTTAGGGAGACCATGGCATTTACTGTTACAGTAGTCAAGGTGAGGTGTGAGGGATGCATGTACAGGCCTAGACGCGATTCTGATCCCACAGGTGCTAGATGTGCCCTGCAGGATCAGAATCGGGTCGTTCTCTGTGCGTCCAGTTCCGACCAGATGCACAGAGGCTGGGATGCACAGAATGGAATGTGCCTCTTAGAGATTAGGACTGCTCGGACTCACTCATGAAATCCTAACTACCATCCTGGCAGAGGTTTCAGCCATTATCACGCAAGATCTTCGGTTCCAGTATCCATCAATCCAGAGTCACCATTGCTTCTGACACAAAAAGACTGGCACAAGCTCAACACCACCTAGAGATTTCAAAAAGTTGGATATTTCCAAATGGCAATGGACAAACGCCATTTGCAGCTGTTGGAAACATGAGTGCCTTCCAACCTTACAAAATTCCAGAAAGTGGCAATCCAATAAGCCGGGCATCCACGAAGGCAACTTTGTCTTGCTTAAAGATAAGCAAACTCAGTTTAATAACTGGCCAATGGAACTTGTTCTTAAAACCTTTCCCAGCAAAGATGGAAATGTCTGTAAAATTGAAGTTAGAATCACAAACCAAGGGATGATAAAATCCTTCTTCAGACCCACTTCCAAGGTAGTTCTCCTTGTGCCTCATGAAGACACATAACCTTTATGGACTGTTTTCCATGCCAGAAGTCTAAGGACTCAGAGGCCATTCTGTTTCTGTTATCCACGGTTGCTTGTTGTTTGTGTATTATCAGATCCTGTGGAAAGAAAAACATTCCTTGGACAACTGAAAGACTCTAAATTAGCATTATAGACTTTATTTATTTATTTATTTAACACTTATTTATATACCGCATCTTCCAGCGATCAGTTGCGGTGTACAATTAACAACAGTTAACAATGCAGAGCTTGTTTTACATGGAACAGAATAACTTTTTACATAGAACATCTTAACATGCACACATAGGTTTAAAAACTAAGCAGAATAATTCAACTAACACAGATTGTGTAACAATTTAAACAAAGTACTGACTCTACCGCATAGGCAGATCATATCAGTTGCAACTATATACAAGTAGGGTATCAATGCATAGGAGTGGAGTGTTCATTCGATTATGTTTTGTGTGTTATCCCTTGAAGAAGGGAGTATACGCTTGATGTGGGTGGGTTCATGTTTAGCCTTTATCTAAGTTGAGTGGAATGTTTTCTATGGAATTATAGTGTTTAGTGAATAGATATATGTATATATATATACATGCCTTGATATGGTTGATTCTTTATAAGAGTTAATAATAATGGTATCAACCGATGCCAGGTGAAGAGTGGTCTGCCCCACAGTTTTGTGTGCATATTTCTATGGATTTTGTATTGAGTTGCCAGTTATAAGTTAGGGCAAGCAGTTTCATGCTTGATCCATATATGCCATAATATGTTTTAGTGAAACATTCTGGGGGAGTGGTGGGTTAGTCATTGATGTGAGAGGGCAGAAGCTTGGAGGTTTCCTTCAGCTTATGTAGTTGCCCATAGTTCTGAGACCTTCCTTCCTCTTTCGGATGTTTTTATTTTTGTTTTGATGTATTTTTTTGCTCTGGACATTTCTCATAGCATTTTGGAGTGTGTTTTTGAAAATAATGGTCCATATGGTAGCATAGTATATGACAGCAGATAAAGACCAGTATGGTCCATTTAGTCTGCTCAGTAAGGTGGCTAGAGTGGTTGTAACTACAGCTCCATGCAGGTCACCCCCCTCTATGTCTGTATTTAGGGTTGTACCTGCTGTTCTGTACAGGTCAACCACCTTCTATTAAGAGATATTTGTTTGCTTTGATTTCATCCTCTTACTATAAAAGGAGCCACTGTGCCTGTCCCATGCTATTTTGAATTCCGTCACTGTATTTCTTCCATCGGGAGGGCATTCCAAGCATCCAACACCCTTTCAGTGAAACAGTTATTTCTTGATGTTGCTTTTAAGTTTGCTGCCTTGAAGCTTCATTGTACGCCCTCTAGTTTTATAGCTTCCTCTTCTTTAAAAAAAAAGGTTTGTTTGTTCATTGATGTCCTTTAAATATGTAAAAGTCTGTATCATATTTACCCTGTCCCTCCTCTTCTCTAGGCTAGGGTATATATATTTAGGTCTTCTGGCGCAGACTCTGAATCATTTGTGAGATTTGGTCTGCAAAACTGGACACAGTACTTCAAGTGAGGCCTCAACAATGACTTGTACAAGGGCATTAATACCTCCTCCTTTCTGCTAGTAATTCCTCTCTGTATGCAGCCCAGCGTCCTTCTGGCTTTGGCTACCACCTTGTCACATTGTTTTGCTACGTTGAGATCCTCAGACACCAGCACTCTGTGGTCCTTCAACTAGTCCATGCACACCAACCTCTCTCTACATATTGAATACATTTCCTTTGGATTTCTGCATCACAAGTGCATGACACTGCACTTCTTTGCATTAAATTGAAGCGGCCAGTGCATAAGAAATCTTCATCTTGGATCTTAGAAAGTGAAGTTTCACTGCCCTTCCTCCTGGAATTCAATCATATTTTCACCAATATTTTCACCAATTCTTCATCCATTCTTTTATTTAATTAACATCCAGTTCTCTTTTTACTTATTGCAATAAAATGCTGATTGTGACCATGCCACCCTGAGTATGCCTCACAGGTTCAGGGCTGGTTAGTACTTGCATGGGAGACTGCCTTGGATTACCAGTTGCTGTAGATACATTGTGTGGAAGAAAGGCCTGGCAATCTACTTTGTCAAGAAAATCCATCTACCGCAAGTAATGGAGCATATTCAAAGTGATTATAGCGGTTAGCAGATTTGTTAACTGCATTAATCGTGGTAAGCAGGATATTCAATGCCACATAACCATTTTGTGCCGCCAAACATCCACCCTAATGCCATTGTAGACCCTGATGCTAACCACATAACATCAGTGTGTTCTGGAGTGGCTCTCACCATAACCAGTCAACAGCGATATTCAGGGCTGTTCGGTTATCATAAATTGGCTAAAGTTAGGCATTTTAAAGGCTGGACTAACTTTAGCTAACCAGGCACAGCTGAATATCACCATTGCTTGGTTAGCTAACACTATTTGAGAAGAATGGGTGGGATCATAAGAGAAAGAGAGAGACTGGGAGAGGGCTGGAGAGAAAGTCATGGCAAAGAGAAACAGACAGACCCCGAAGACTCCACAACCAACACACTCACTATATCCCACTCCAGAACCAAGAATAACCAACAAACCTGCCGTAGGGCTTTTGAATTATACGCACCATCCCTCTAGAACACACTCCCAAACCCTATAAGAAATATCTTCATCCTCCACTCCTTTCTGTAAGCACCTGAAGACCCTCCAGTTTTCCCATCATTTTAACCCCACTACCTAACTCAGCCTATATTGAGTCGCACCGTAAATATGCTATTCGAACCCAAACTGCTGCTTGTATATAGTTAGCCAATACCTGTACATAGTTAACCATTATATATAAATGCAATTCTCTGTTCAATGTAAACCACTTTGACCCGGTGAAAAGCGGTATATAAGCCTTGCTAAATAAATAAATATAGTCTGTGTGGTGTCCTTTACATCAGATAGCCTTTCTTCTGTAGTCGCTATTTGTGACCAAAACTCCTCTAGTGCTTAGGCAACCTCTTCTAGTTTACCACAGATCAAGGCAAACCTGGTTTCCAGGACCTGCACAACCACAGTTCCATCCTGCACTGCTAAGGCCTCATACCGTTCATCCTGACTCTCCAGCACTGCTGAACTGCCCGCCACCACCATCGGGCTCCACAGGACACAAGTTTTCTTTATCTTTTTTAAGTTGCTTCATCACCATTCATACTTAGCCAAAGAGGTTTACGTGCTCCACTGCAGCTCCCAGCCCTTATGTCTCCCTGCTTTATTCTTTTTTTGGTTGGCACCAGCTAAAATCAGGGATTTAATGGATCATAGCCCCAGCTCCCAGCAACACACTTCTTACTCGGGCTCGTCGCATCATGTGATCCACCATGGTTGTCAAAATCTTAAATCCAGCCCTGACCCTTGAACAGGGCTAGACTGTCCTGGTGACCCCAGAGCCAGTCAGCTTATCAAGATATCGACGATGAATATGCATGTGAGAGATCTGCATTCATTGCTTATAAATCTATCTGTAGGTTCAAATAGGAACAAGCTTGGGAAACCTTGCACTACTGCATGTGCAATGGCTTTAAAAAGTAGATGTAGATGAGATACTCAATCCTGCGTGTCAATTTAACAGAAACTTTGCTAGAATTTTTTTAAATGATTTTAAAAAACAACTAAAAGTACAGCAGAAGTCCTATCCATTGTCCAATGTTTATTAATAGCATCTCCCATATGTCCCTCAGAATTCAATTAGTGATCATGTATCCAACTTTACATATACTTAACTGGGATCTCACAGTCCCTGAAGGATAACATTTTCCACATACGGTGTTTTGGTAGAGTATGTTAATTTCTATATTCTAGAAACGCCAACCCCCAAAGCACACTAGGGAGACAAACAAAGACATCTAACTGCAATACAGAGAAAAAAACTTTACCATTCAGATTTTAGTCTTTTTATTTTTGTTCATTTTGGCTATTTTTAAAGCTTGCCACTGGGTAGGAAGAGGGATTAGTATCTGGTGAACAGCTGGGGCCCATCACTTCTCATTGCCGATCTGGGAGAGATGTGGTTGACAGAGTGATGCACAGAGGCTGTCCCAGTTAATGACTTCACTATTCTCCATCATTATCCCCATCATTAGAAAATTAGGAGGACAGAAGGTATTTACTGTAAACCTGCCACCTCCCAAGGAGAGATAAATAGAAACTGATAAATGGGATCTTCTGGTGCTGTTCATCTATTAACCTTCTGCTTCCCAGCTTAGACATATGCATGCCATCCTACCATTAATATCCAGTAATTGGCCCTGCAATGAACATACCTTGTTATACTGTGTGTGTGTGTGTGTGAGCGTATATCTGTGTGTATGCATGTGTGTGGGGGTTTCACTAAATGAGGCATGCATGCATGCATGTGTCCTGTCTTTTCTCTTTGATTCAGAATCATGTGAACTGATCAGGAGCTCACAGGGATCGAAGATGTCGTCGTGACAGGCAGAGAAAGGTAACCAAGAGCGCTGTAACCAAGAGTTGTATGCAGTGCAAACATTCACAAAGGCGGCTGCTGTACTGACAACTTGTATTACGTATTTTATGCCATCCTGAGTTCCAGCAGAGAGATCAGATCCTGCAAATTTAATGTCGTTCAGCCTCATTTTGCATCTTAAAAATCATTTGTTTTTCCATATTTCTGGTATAAAAATACCATCCTACAATTCTAAATGTAAATGAGAAAAGCTGGTTCCTGAACATGTCTACAATGATAATTGCTCATCAGCACTGCTAATACTGTTTTTGCATACCAAACCTGAGGGTAGTGATGTGTTTGGTGCCTCTCCTAAGTACATGCTTTAAAGCATGAAACAGGGCAGCTGAAAGGAAATCCTTTGAAAAGCAGACTAACATAATGGCTTCCCTTTAAATACTGTATATGTTGAGCTTGGTCATTCCCTTCCAAAAAATGAAAGGGAAAGATTTTAGAATCATGGCATGCAAATCCTTAGCAAGGTACAGGGTCAAAACAAGCAACCACTGAACATCAGAATGCAAACTAATTATAACCCTCTGAAGAAATGCAGATCGCCATTAGAAAGGAATTTTTTGGTAATAAACCGATAAGGACAAACACTACAATATCTGTTCTCACAATCCAATTATATTCTTTTGCTACAATACAATAGGTTGCAACACACTCTGTAAAATATCAAATCACCAGGGTATGAACTTAATGCATGAGTCTTAGAAATAAATGGGCCAATATTGCAATAAAGCAGTGACCCTGCTTTTTAAAATACCGACTGCAGTTTTTTTAAAAAAATGCACAGAGTAGGCGCCGCTATGTGGAAAGCTGGCAACACTGAATATACATAGAATACTGTTCACTATGGCGGCTATATGTATAATAGTTCACCCACTATAAGGATTGCTTTAGAAACCCTATTCGCAATTTATACATGTATAATCAGGCAGATGCACATGTAAATTGCATCCATCTGTAAATATCCATTTTAGAAGGGGTCCAATTTGCAAGTGGCGCCGGCATCATTAATGGAAACAGGCGGAACTATTCCTCTGCCTCACTCCCCTAATAGTAATCCTCCCACCTCTCCTGCCAGTTTTTGGCACGAGCCCCTAACCGCATGACAAAATTCACACAACACAGTTCTTATTGGGCAAAGACCGCAGCTTTATTAACAAAACATGCAACATAACAAAGAAAGTGGGCAGGGATCCAACTGAGTCACCCGAGCCGATGAACAGTTTTGCCATAATTTTCTTGCAGTCGGTGAGGGGGCACCGTAAGTGGGACCCACTGTGCCAGGCTAAGCTAGGCCCACCCTCATGTCCCCACCCTTGCTTGTGATCACGTGAGACAGTACGTGCCAGCCATCATTGGGGGAAACTCACCAGGGCATCCTGCCTTGTTGCCAGCAGTAATGCCCTGCCCTCCAGCCAGGATCGCCGGAGTTTTCCACCTTGGTGCCAGCTGGACCGCCTTGCCACCAGCATGGATTATCATTGGTCTGCAAATTTGGTTCAGGTCACTGGCCCAGGTCATTGCCACAGATCCAGGGAACCTTGGTTGCCCGGGTCCCCACTCAGGGGTCCCCGCCTCATTGCCACTAGTCAGCCTTACAGGGTTACTTCCTCGTTGCAAATATAACCTCCAATGACTCGTGGACATCATTGAGAAACAGGTCAAATCCAATGTCAGACAGGGGAACATGATCTTCATTGAAGAAGCCTAGGATCGGGGGATGCACCCAGTCATGGTGGATCTGCCAATCACAGACTCGCAAGAGGCTTGGGCTGACTTGCCAGTTAACCTTTTTTAGCTCTCTGTTCCTCAGTCTGGTGCCAGCACACTTGAGCCGTGGTATTAAGTTGGACCACACCAGGAGGGTATGTGATAAAAGCTCGGAAATTCAGCCAAAGTTGCCCTTAATGAAGTTGATGAGTTGCTTCCCTGTCAAGGTGTCAAGATCGTTACCTCTGAGGTGTAAGATGAGGTTGAGTCAGCAGTATTTATTTATTTATTTAGCGGATTTGATATACCGCTTTATCATTAAATCAAAGTGGTTAGAACAACAAACAATCAAGATAATTGCGTGGTCAGAAACATGCAGTGGGTAAGTCGAGAAGAGTAGTGTGGGATGCAGTGTGCTAGATTTGCTGGTGAACTATATACATGGTGAGCTATATACATACATTCAAGGCTAGATCTATGTACAAAGATAAGCTATGAGCATGACCTACAGAAAGTTGTACGGCTGCATGTGTTGGGGAAGGTTGGTATCCGATTCAGGTGAAATCCTTATAGTGTTCTGTAAAGAGAGTTGTTTTAAGCAGCTTTCTGAAGTCCTTGAGGTCGGTGGTTGATCTCAGATTGTCGGGGAGAGAGTTCCATAGGGCAGGCGCTGCCAGGGAAAGTGCCCTTCTTGATGTGTCCTGTCTTGTTTTGGTGAATTCTTTGGGGGTGCTGAAGGTGTCCAAGGTTCTTTTTCTTCTGGGTCTTATGCTGCGGTCGGCTTTGATGAGTGGTTGTAGGCTGTTAGCTGAGAGGTTATGTATTCTTTTGTATATATTTAGTAGTACTTCAGTAGGTCCTGAAGTATGGGGCAAAGTTGCATCTACCGCATCTCTGGGAATCCAAGCCATTTAAGGCATATATTGCTTCTGTCGAAGCCCAGGTGTGTACCTAAAAGCTCTCTCAGCTACCCAACAAATGTATGAGTGAACGATCAACCAGACTATGTGTCTTGTAAGATAAGAAAAGGATACGGTTATTGTCACTGTTGTGTATTTGAGTCACATGGATGGTTTCTCAGCTGCCCAGCACATGTGTGAGTGATCCACCTGCAAAAATTTGCGCCTCACAAGGCAAAGAGGGAGGTTGCTATTGCTGCTGCTGCATCGTCCGCGGGGGCTGGTGCTGCTGTAGGGTAGCCTCTCTTGCGGGTGAATGTAGAGGGATAAGCACGGGTGCTCCAGTACCCCAAAGCCTTGAAGACTGGGACCAGTAGTCCCATCCCCGCCACCACCATAGCTGTGCCAGTCTGAAACGAATGGGTGTCAAAGAGATCCGACTGCAATCCAATAGCAGCTAATGTCTTCCTGAACACTGCTGAGAACTGGAAACATGACATTACTTTCCTAGGCACCTTCACAGGAGACCTCTCCAAAGTTATTTTGGTTACATTTGATATAGAATCCCTCTATACAAATATCCCACAAGAGGGTGCCCTTACTGTTATAACTAAACATTTGAACTCACGCACAATGTCCTTTCGTATACCTACTCAATTTTTAGAGGAATTGGCCCGCATTGTCTTGACTCAAAATTATTTCCTTTTTAATGGTACCTTTTATCAACAAATCAAAGGCACAGCTATGGGTGCCACCATGGCAACCGATATAGCTAATCTGTACGTGACGGAATTTGAAGAGATCCATCTAAAAACATTCCCCCATTTATCCTCAGTTTTGTCCTGGAAGAGGCATATTGATGACATTTTTGGGTTATGGAAAGGCACTAACAGTGAGCTTACCCATTTTTTTCAACTGGCTTAGCACCTTGCATGTCAACCTTAAATTTAAGATGCAATCAAGTCCCGTCAAGATATCCTTTCTTGATATTCTTATCAAAAAATCTCCAACAGGGTTCAGTGCCACCATTTTCTGTAAGCCTACTGATCATAATAAGCTCCTTAGATTCGACAGCTTCCACAGTAGGCACCTTAAGAGGAATTTGCTCGTTTCACAATTCTTAAGACTCCGTAGGTTATGCACTGACTTGAGTGAGTTCAAGAGCAAATCTCATGTCATGGCTAAACGCTTCTCTGTGAGAGGCTATCCCACCGAATGTATTCAAAAAGACTTTAGTCGTGCCTGCTCCTCCTCTAGAAACAGTTTGCTTTTACCTATAGAAAAAGGATTTGATGACAAATTTGTCGGCGTTCTCCGTTTTTCTCACTTATTCTCATGTATTCAGAAAGTACTGAAGAACCACTGGCATATCCTGCAGACATGCTCTTGATTTTCTGACAAATGGTTGATTATCGCTTACAACAGGGAATGTAATCTGGCAGACACACTGGTGTCATCCTATATGTCATCGACGCCTTCCAACCCATCATTAAAGAGAGGACACTATAGATGTGAGAATTGCTCAGTCTGTAAACATGCTATGGTTCTTAAGGATAAATTTGTACATCCACATACTAATAAACACTATAAACTCAACCATCGTACGGAAGGTTGGGGGTTCAAATCCCACTAGAGGACAGCAACCTTGGGCTGGAAGGACTGGGGTTTCTAGTCCCACAGGTGCTCCTTGTGGTCTTGGGCAAGCCACTTAACCCTCCATAGCCCATGTTCCCTGTAAAATAGTTATCTCCAAGTTATAATGCCCTGTTCAATGTAATTTCAGTTTGTTCAATGTAAACCGCACTGGTGCAGAATAGCGCGGTATATAAGAGAATGTAAATAAATAAATAAATAAAAATTGCTGTTCTACATTACTGATTACCGTTCTACACACGTAGTATACCTCATCATTTGCTCCTGTTCTTTACTTTACGTTGGCAAAACTATTAGAGCAGTCAAGATCCGTGTTCAAGAACAAAAGAGCTTCATCCGAAGAAATGTTTTGACTGGTCCACTTGTGGAGCACTGTTCTCAATTCTAGCATACCATTAGTTTTTTGTGATTAAGAGGATCACACCCTCCCCTCGGGGCGATGATGTTGACCGCATTTTACTTCAGGAAGAACAACGGTTTATTTTTCAGTTTAATACAATGTATTCTGGAGGTTTAAACAAAGAGATTGATTATACTGTCTTTCTATAAAGGAAATTCATCCTTTAAGCATTTTACACTCATTTTGGGTCTACAATAAAGTTCCCCTGTTTTTATTTAAGTGTTTGGCCGTGGTTTTTTGCCCTCCTCTGGTTTCTTCCTTACCTGTTTGTTGCAGAAG
The DNA here is from genome assembly GCA_033557465.1 of Ichthyophis bannanicus. Taxonomy (NCBI): domain Eukaryota; kingdom Metazoa; phylum Chordata; class Amphibia; order Gymnophiona; family Ichthyophiidae; genus Ichthyophis; species Ichthyophis bannanicus. The sequence continues at coordinate 1,082,555,856 of CM066032.1, forward strand.
GCCCTCCTCTCTTGCTTTCACCTTGAAAGTACCAAAAAATGCGAGGGGACCACCACCCTGATCAGGCTTGTCTCATATTCCGATGAACAAGTGGACGCCAGCGCCACCCAAAGCTGGTTAAGTATCTCATGTGTCACTGGTGTTCACTTATCTGGCTGTTAAGGGCACTGCGAGTCCAGCCCCTCATTACCATTCTCAGCAAAAAACTGTCAACTGGGTTACCCCACCCCCACTAACTTAGTAAAAAACATGAAGCCAGTGACGTGGGACTGAACAAGGGATCCTGACATCCCCTGTGCCTGCGCCACAGCAATATAGGCCTCCATCAGGCTGTGATCCAGCGGTCCGGGCTGCCAAACTTGAGTGGCGAGAAAGGAGGCAACATTGTCGTAGCCATGGAGGTAAGCTGTCCAAGTGCAGGGGGCCACAGCCCATTGGACTAGCTGCCAGTTGACGCCTACATGAAGTCCCAGTTTGCCTGCAGTAGTTCCATTGGATGCTTGTCAGCGTTTGATGCCATGCATCAGAAGGTGTCCCACTGAAAGCAAGAGAAGGAATCAGCAATTTCATTATTTAAGCCTGGAACATACTGTGCTTGCCCCACAATGTTGAGCTGTAGGCACCTCAATACTAATTATCTCAGCAATTCTGCAACCGCCACACATTTTGCCAAATGGTTGTTGACCACGGCGATGACCACTTGGTTGTCGCACCAGAAGATGACCATACTGTAACATATAAAGAGAAAAATTATAGCAGCGTGATGTTATGTGCTCTGCAGACACCCACCACTTGGGCCAGGGGGTGGTGCACCAAGGTCCACAGAAGTAAGCACCAAAACCAGAGGCACCACCTGAGTCTGTGAAGAGCTCCAGGCTGGGGCTATCGCATGGGCCCTGCTGCCAAATACACACTCCCGTGAGTATGGTGAGAAATCACAGCCAGATGTCCAAGTCGCACCATAAACTTCAAAGAGCCGAATTCTGTGGTGCCAAAGTTCATTGAGCCCATGAGAGACTGCGCCATCAGGAGGGTGATCTATCACCATCCCATAGTGTCTGCAATCTTCTTCCTCAAATCTGCCACCTTGTTGTCCAGAAGCCTGGTGACACCATCCTTGGTGTCAATTTCTATGCCCAGGAAAGCCAACTTCTAGGTAGGACCTATGGTCTTCTTCCTGGAAAGTGGTACTCCAAACTCAGCTGCCATTACTTAAAAGGTGCGCAAGAGGGCCGCACAAGAGTACGAACCGTCCGGACCCAAGAAAAGCAAATCATCCAAGTAGTGAGTCACTATCTTTAAACCCCAAACACTGCTGTACCACTCAATGCAGGAATGTACTGAAGGACTCGAAAGCAACGCAGGAAACCGAGCATCCCATCAGCATAAATTTGTTGAAGTAATACTCAGGGGCTAGCAGCTTCGCTTCTTTTGCACCTTTGAGCCTGGTGGAGGGTGAAGAAGAGGTGGATGAAGAGGATGAGGAAGATAATGATGATGATGACCAGGTACACCTGTGCCAGACCCCATGAGTAAGCTGCTGTGGGGGCTTGTGTTTGTAGAGGGAGCCACACTGTTGCTGCCATATGAAAGAGTAGGGTTAATAGGAAGGTTCTCACCTGAGATCAGGGGGTTCCACAGATCAGACCACCCCTGCGCCAACCACCAGCAGTGGCATTAGGTTTGCCAATATCGGTGCTTTGAATTGAGGCAGTTGGTTTCCCTCTGGGATGCACTGCGATGCTGTGACAAACTCCACCGTGACGTCCCTGTAAGCCAGTTTGGATGACTGCTGGTGACGACCATCTTCACCTTGATTTCTCTTCTCTGGGGTGACGTGACGTCCCCTGTGGGATGAGCCACTGCAGGAGGATCTGGTGGATGAGTTGGATGAAGTAGAGCACCTTCGATCCCTGTGATGCTTGCGGTATGAGTGGTGCCGGTCCTTTCACAATGATCCATGGCGACAACTATGCCACTTGTGCCTGTCTCTCAATGATCAGCTGCTGCTTCTGTTCGATGCACTGTGATGATGTCTCCAATGCCTGGAGTGGGTCCAGTGGACATGTCTGCTGCGCTGATACCTCCAGTTCGGGAGGGGCGGTCCATTGAATCGGGCTGTGTGATTGCCATGTGATTGCATATAGTTCTTGAACCAGGTTAGACCGAAAAGGGACACCGCAAGGATCCTACCCCTTTTTAATGGGCCATGCTCCTGCCGTGCCATGACATCATCGCTTCGTGACTGACATCACAGTAGCCGGCCAATGGAATTGCGGTCCTGGCTGCAGTACCTTGCAACGAGTCTGCAGCTCTGTTAAGCAGTGGGCCCGTCGCATTTGCTCCAATCCCTTTTATGAAACCATGGTAACCTTTCAGCATTTTGGCACCAAAACTCCAGTTTAAATGACAGCTCCCTGATGCCAGGGTGTAACTTTAGATGCTGTTACAAAAGAAAGTGTATGTGTATAGACTGGGTAAGACTCATTGCTTTGCTCTGCGCAGTTCCCTTGGGTACCTTATAGTACCTTTTACACCTACAAATTCTGTTCATATTGCACTGCGCCCTTTATTTCTATGGCCGATATAGCCAGATTCAAGCGCAGCCGGCATTTACTTTATTTTACACCATTTAGTCTATATGCCTTACTAGTTTTTATTTTGTGGCTTGGCTCTGCTGTTTTGTTCCAAGTTTAACATAGCTTTTACAGACCTAATATTTTGTGGTTCAGAAGAAAATCTCATTTTTGTCTAACTTGTAAAAACCTTTTTTGCTGCAGTATTGTCCTATCTTGCTTTAATGCACCTGGACAGAGCTTCTATATTGCCCATATACAGTTATGAATACAGCTGCATAAGTCTTTTATTATCCCCTTCCCCTCTTTCATTACATGAATTGTTACACTATAATACAATGTTGACTCATCTTCTTTTTGTTATCTGTTTTCCTGCCTGATCATTCTGCCTCACTGGAGTGCCCTATCACTGAACAATTTCTTACCTGCCTTAGGATCTCTAAGCCATATGCATTTGGGGTTCATTGAATGACTGACGATCATTCACATCTCATTGTGTCCCATTTACATGCCCCACTATTTGTCCATAAAATATGTTCCAAATCACCTTCCTATAATCCTTATAAATTATGTTCCTTTTAGTGTTGTTGTTGCACCATAGTTTTATTTTGTCTTTACTTTTATCTCTTTTCTGGACCTTTTTTAACAGGTTTTTAATCAACATGGAGTGGAATGGAGGAGTAGCCCAGTGGTTAGAACACTGGCTTGGTAACCAAGCAACTAAGGGTTCAATTCCCACTAGTACTCATTGTGGCCTTGGGCAAGTCACTTAACCCTCCATTGCCTCAGAAGAAAGGCCTGGCAATCTACTTCCAGTGACACTGCCAAGAAAACCCAGGAGCTTCTGGGTTGCCAGGAGTCAGAACTGACTCAAAAGCACATGTTGCATTGCAATAAACATTACTTTTTTTGAATATCTTATGTTCCACTGTGATTGTTTTTAATGGCTGCCTTGTTTAGTTTGCTTTTTAATTTTTAATTTTTTATGATATTTGCATTTATGTTTCTATTTATGCTTTACCTTAAAAGTTTTAATACTGTATTTATGTTTTTTGTTTGTTGGAGGTTTGACCCCCTGAAGAAGGTGTTCTCGCTGAAACACAGCCTGTGTAGGGGTTGTTTTAATAAAGCTGTTTCTTCATTAACTAAGGGTTGAGACCTTTCTTTCACTTCACTCCCATTTGCTGTGCTGCATTGTCCTGACAGTGTAAGAGCCTTTTTGTGAACCATCACTCTATATCCTCCATCTTCTTTATCATTGAGAGGCTTGCAAGTAAGTATGAGACACAGTGCTGAGGATTCAAGAGCTGACACAGTATAAAAACCTACAGAACTGCTGTCAAGTCAAACATCACCGTTATTACAAGATTGCCAGTCAACTAAGAACAATTTCTTCATTCTCCTCAACCTAACAAGTGCATATTATTTATTTATCTGTTTTATTGTACCCCTGACAAAGGCTGAATGCCGAAACATGGCCATGTAAAGTCTTTGATCTACTTTTGCAGGTGGTTTTTTGTCTGTTTTGTTGGACTTTTTCACAGATAATTTATACATGTATCAGCACTGAATACACAGATTAAATTAAACAGCTACACCAGCATTTAATTTAAACTATGAGCCACGCTGACTAAAGGTTTAACCCAGTGACTCCCTTTCTTGCTGAGTTCTCATACTAACAAGCATGCTTGCTGTATTAGTCTACTTTAATAGTAGTTAAATAAAAAGAGAAACAAAAAAGCAGACTAATGCAATGTCTTTTTATAGAAGTAAATATATTTTTTAACTAGTTTTCAAAGGTTAAAACTTTCTTCTTCAGGTCAGGGAAGTATACTGAAGAAGAAGGTTTTAATCTGTGAAAGCTAGTACAAGTTTTAAGTTAGGGGTCCTGTTACTAACTGCCACTAAGGTTTCTCACTTAACTAATGTTACCAAAGCAAGTTAAGTGCAAAGCCTTCGCATTAGTTGTCGGGGGGGGGGGGGTGTTCCCAGCAGTAGGGCCAGCCCTAGGCATATGCGGGCATGTTGCCCACATATGGCCCCACTCCTCAAAAAGTCCTATGCCTGGCCATCTTAAGAGGAAACAAGTGAGGCCTGAAACCCGTCTCACTGGCTCACCTCTTCACAGCCATGGGAGATTTTCCTTTGCTCCCACGGCTGTGCTAGGTAGCAGCCACCAGCACCGCTAAGTTCCTAGACATGAAACAGGAGTACTTCCTATCTTGTGCAAGAGACAGGAAGTACCCCTATTTCATTTTTAGGGACTCAGCAGTGCTGGCAGCTAGAGCACAGCACAGCTGCGGCAGCGAAGAAAATCATTCTTGCAGCTGTGGCAGGTTCACAGGAAGAGAGGGTGTGACTGGGTGGGTTTGATGCTTGGGGTGACTGGTATTGAAAGAGGACTGCTGCTGGGGGACTAGGACGAGATGATGCTGGGAGGGACTGAGGCTGGAAGGCAGCTGATGCTGAGAGGGATTGGGACTGGAAGGGAACTGATGCAGGGGGAGGACTGGAAGAATGTGATGTTGGGGCTGTGGGTATGAAAGGGTCTGTTGCTGGGGACTGAGGATGGAAACGGATATAGATTTTTTGTGTAGGAGGGAAGAATCAAGATCATACAGAAGGAAGGGCTGAGAAGGAGGGGCTGCTGGGGTAAGAAAAGGAATGCTGGGGTAAGAAGGAAGAAAGACAGGATTAATGAATATTGAAGAAGGAAGAAGCTGAGTGGGTGTAGGGAAGGGATGTAGGAGGCAAGAGGGTAGGTGCTAGAGACAGGAAGATAGGGGAGAGCAGGGACTTGAACTTAAGTGAAGACTTTAAAATTGGGTGGGAAAAAAGAAGAAGACAAACTAAAATTGGCTGGGTATTGGGAGAGTAAGTGGCGACTCAGGCAGTGGGACCAGGACCGGCACAACTCACTTTGCAAGCAGCTGCAGCATAAAAAAGATCACGGTGTCATGCATCACCCATCCCCAGCTTAATCTTTGTTTCTGTGAGTCAGCAACAGCAGCCAGTATTGCCTGTAGCATTCACTTCCAGTGTGCAGGGCCATTGAACTGTGCACCAGAATTGAATGCTACAAGCAGCACTGGCAGTTGTTGCTGACTCAGAGAAAGAAAGATGAAGCTGGAGTAGGAGCCATTTGAACTTTCTGCCGCTGACTTGGAGAAAGAAGAAGACAGCAGGATAGTGCTGCACAATATTTGAGCCGGGGGGGGGGGGGGGTCAGCAGCGAGAGAAAAAGAGAGAGGTGATAGGCTGGTTTAGGGGGGGAGGGAGAGAGGAAGACTTTGGGTTATGAGAGAACCCTTTTGGACTGGGGATAGGGGAGAACAGGGGACAAAGATAAGATGCTGGGCTGGGAGAGATGATAGGAGAGATGCCACATCACTGGAGGGGGAAGGAATGGAGAAGGGGAAAGAAAGCTGCTGCTCTATGGGAGGGGAAAGGAAAAAGAGGGGAGGTGGAAGAAAAAGAAGGAGATCCTAGACTTTGGGGGTAAAGAGGAAAGATGAAGGGATTAAGATATGCTGGATTGGGGTGGTGAAAGAGAGAGGAGATGGTGGACATAGCAGAACTATGTAAGAGAGGCCATAGGAAGTTGGTAGGGAGCTGAGGATGGTGATTAGAGAATATCCGGGTCTTTAGGTCAGTGGAAATGACTGGCCACCACTGCTGAATATTGGGTCCTGTGTGGTATCAGAGAGTTTGGGTGAAATACCTTGGGTCTTGAAGGCAAATCCCTTCCCCTGGAGATGAGAGTGTATGCTACTGAGTGTAGTGGAGAGATGACCTGCAAAAAAATATTTTTTGTGTGCCCCTTGGACACAATGAGCCCTATTCTGTCCCACAAATAGTGGGGATGGACATTCCAACAGGGCGTCCATCCCCGCTATTTGTGCCCTCCCCGCCAGAGTCTAACCTCCCTGCTGGTTATATGGTGATGTTAGACAGGGTGGGGAAGGGGCGGATCGAGGGCAGAGTTAGGGCGGGCAGTGGGCGGTCGCCGGCCCTGGACATACAGGGCCGATTCTAATGTTGGCCCTGTACATCCAGGGCCAGCGACTTGTGCGTGGAAGTTATTCCACCTCCAAGGTGGAATAACGTCCCTGGACATCTTTTTTCTGAGGGCCCAGGGTGCGGATGGGGCAGGGGGGGCCCCGAGGACATTCCCCACCGCCTGACCCGGGCCTTAGGAGACCGGATTGGGGGTCAGGCTGCAGGGAAAGCCTTAATTCAGCCGGCGGCCAGGATCGTGGCTTTACAATGGAGCTGCTGTGCCTTGGCATCCGGACGCCATGGTACCACGGCTCCATTGTAAAGCCCTGACTGAGTTAGTTGGGATTTCCCTGTACGTGCAGTCTGGACTGAATCACAGTTCCAGCCTGCACATACAGGGCTGTTTGCGATTCTGGTCCCGTGGGATCAAAATCACGCGCCCCCCCCCCCCCTCTGTATGTCTGCTTCAAACAGGACGTACAGACTTGCTGTACGTCCGGGATGGAATGAGCTTGAATGAGGGTAATATTATAATAGGACGCCCAAGTTAAAGCAGCCAAAACACACCTATTTTATAAACACAAATAGGCGCCTACTTGTCGTTATAAAATATTAATATAAGTGGTAGAGATCACACCTTAAATTCAGACATGGATATTTATACATGTGTAAACGAACACATGTTAAGTTGGCAAGTGCATGCATAAATTAAGGTATTTTATAATCAACAAGTACTTGTGAACTCCACCCAGACTGTGCCCCCAGGTATGCCTACAGTAAAAATATGCACATTCATATCTATTTGCATACTTTTATGCAGGCCATGAATGCACATAAACCGCGACATACTGTATACGCCTTAATGACTTTATAAAATTATCTGCAATATAGTGTCCTTGAACAAAATGTTACAGTAGAGTTTATTTTAAAGAGGTATAAATGAGAGGGGGGAGTGCTCTACAAAGGAGCAAGAGGGAGCATTGGGAGTTAGATAGGGAGTTCTGAAGGTACAGAAGCATCCATCTCTTGACTAGACATGTGTCTTGTGCCAAGTGCCAAAATTCAAGACATTATGGAGAGCTTGCCAAGACTCATCAAATTTACTGACTATTATCTAAGGCTGCTCAACTATGTTGGCACAAATTATACTGCTAGGTATCCTTCCCAAGTGTATCAAGAGAGACTTAATGGCTCTGGGAGAGGGTGAAGCAGATAGGTGCGCATATGTGTTCTCCTCAAACCTCCCTGTTGAAAGTAAAAGCCAAGGCAAAGAAGCTCACGTCCTGGAGATGAATGCATGGATGGTGTCATCAAGAGCACTTCAGTTGCCTGGACCATGAGATGATTTTCCAAGGGTTGCTGAGCAGAAATAGTGTCCATCTAGCCAAAAAAGGCCAAACAGGTGTCTTCCGCAAAAGACTTGCTAACCTACTGAAGAGAACTTCAAACTAGGTTGCTCAGGGATGGGTGAACAAAGCCCTCAGTTAAGTAAAAGCTCTCAGATAAGTGAAACATTAAATACCTCTGTAGAAATGTGAAAACTGGGTAACATGCGGGAAGTGGCATGTACTAATATCCATAGTATCAGAAATAAAATTCTGGATCTACAGGCTGTAACGGAAGAGTCTGACTTGGATTTAGTGGTGGTAACGGAGCTATGGTTCACGGCGAACCATGACTAGAATATAATTATATCAGGCTTTAATTTATTCAGGAAGGACTGGATAATAATACAGGGAGAAGGAATAGCACTATATGTAAAAAAATAATACAGTATTAAAGCAACAGAATTGCAGGACTTATGAGCTAAGGAGAGAGTACTGTGGCTTAATCTAGAAAGAGGGAATGGAACATCCAGTTATACTGGCATGATATACAGATCCCCTTCACAAGCAGAAGAAGTACGAGTAGGCAGAGATTTAACTGAAGACATTTACAGTATTACTATGAAAGGAGACATACTACTAATAGGGGATTTTAATATGCCCAATACTTATTGGGACATCTTTGCTGCAATGTTATCTAGAAGTAAAGAGATCCTGAATTCTCTACAGCAACTGGTAATGGAATTCACGGGGAAGAGGGACCAGACCTGGTGCTTATGAATGGAGAGAGTGGTTCTTATGTTATAGTGGATGATCCTCTTGCAGCCAGTGATCACCGAATGGTGTGGTTCAGTATCAGGAAAAGGATGGAAATAGTCCATTCAAAAGCGAGGGTCATAGATTTTAGGAAAATTTTGTCAAGATGGGATAATCTGGAGGATATAGAAAAAGCAATATGAAAAACTGAAAAGAGATATTTTAAGGGCAACAAAACTTTTTGTTAAGAAAATAAATTAATGTAAAAGGAAAAGGGGGCCACTATGGTTCTTGAAAGAAGTAACTGAAAAGGTAAGGGAAAAAAAAGAGTGAAACATGGTAGAATCATGCAGTTCCTTGTGGGATATTGTAGCTATGTCTCATTGGTGAAGTGTTTCAAGAAGAAATGTGTTTTTACTTTCCTTCAGAAGTCAACTAGGTCATTTATGGCACGTACGTTTTCTGGGAGTGCATTCCATGAGGTTGGGGTGTATAGTGAAAAGTCCCTGTTGGATGTTGTCTGATTGCTCATTGTGTTTATGGCGGGAATAGTGAATGTGTTTAGGGGGTTTATCCTTCTAGATCAGTTGGGTGTTTTTTGTATTAGTGAATGGAGGTAAACAGACAAGAGGCTGTGAGCGACTTTTAATATTGTGAGGAAAACCTTGCATTTTATTCGTTCCATGATGGGCAGCCAGTGTAGCTGTTTGACTAATGGGGTTATGTGGTCAGATCTTGAGGCATTGCAGAGGATACGTGTAGCCATGTTTTGGGCCAGTTGAAGAGGATGAAGTGCATATTTTGGCAGGTCTTGAAAGAGATTACAGTAGCCAAAGTTGGGGAATATGATTGCCTGGAACATTGTTCAGAAGTCTTTTGTATCCAGAAGTGGTTTGAGGTGCTGCACTGTTTTTATTTTGTGATATATGGTTTTTGTGACGTTGTTAATATGTCAAGTTAAGGTCAGATGTTGGTCTAGGCCAGGGTTACTCCTAGGTAACAGACTTCAGGTATTACTTGTAGCTGTACTCCTGCATGGTGCGTGAGGTGAAGCTGGTGTCTTTGGTGAAATATAGAACATCTATTTTTTTGTAATTTCTAGCCATGTGGAAGCACATTCCATAGTGTGCGTCCATGGCTCTGTGCATCTGGTCAGAACAGGACGCACAGAGGCAGACCCGATTCTGATCGCACAGGAGCTACACTTGCCCCGCAGTATCAGAATCGGTTCTAGGATCTGTATATGCAGGCAGGTCTCTATTCCGATCGGCCTGCACATACTGAGCCAAGCCTGGTTAACTCAATCAGACTCCTGAATGGAGCCATGGTGCCATGGCACCGCGACGCCATTCAGGAACCATAATCCCGGGCCACTGACCACTCTGTCCTTTCCCCACAGTCTGACCCCCAATCTGACCTCCCATGGCCAAGGTCAGGCTGCGGGGAATCTCCTGCATCCCCTCATCTGTTTGATGCTGACCGGGCCACCCGTCCCCCGATGTCTATGGGGACTTACTCCACCTGCTGACTCCAGACGTACAGGGCCGATCTCAGAATCGGCCCTGTATGTCTGGAACCGCGGACTGCCCACTGCCCGCCCTAACTCCGCCTCCACAATGCCCCCTCCCGCCCCCATCTAAGCCTCCCTGTACAATCTCCTTGTTCGTATGGGGAGGCTTTGAACAGGGCCGGTAGGAGGGCATATAGTGGGGATAGAATAGACCCCATTGTGTTCAGAGAGTCATTGTGTGATGGAGCTGAAGCATCTTTTTATGGAGGTGATTACTGGCTTTATTGTGGAGAATGGAATGTAGAGCACTACATCGTCTGCGTAAATGTGGTAGAGTACATTATTAGCTTGGATGATTGTGCAGATTGGTTAGAAGAAGATATTGAATAGCAGAGAGGTTAGGGTGGATCCTTCTGGGACTCCTTGGTGTTGCGTGCAGGGGGCTTATTTTTCCATTCCTATTTTTACTTGTAGTTGTTGCTCTATTAGGTAAGATCTGAACCATTTTAATGTTGTATCTCCCAGTCCTAGAGATTTTAGACGGTGGAGTAGTATGTTATGGGGAACAGAGTTGAAGGCTGCTTTGATGTCTAGGAAAATCAGAATGAAACCTTGATGTGGTTTGTTAATGCCCCTTACTAGTCTGTCAATGAGGACAGTCAAGAGTGTTTTCTATGCCGTGGATAGGCCTGAAACCGATTGCTGCGGGTGTTGACATGGTCTTAGAGTTGTAGCTGGATGATTTTCTCTATTACTTTTGCAGGGAAGGGTAAACTGGCGATGTGTCTGTAGGAGCTCAGTTGTCCAATGTCTGCTCCTATCCTTTTCCTTACTGGGCAGATAGATGCATTTTTGAGTTCTGCAGGCATATGGCCTTGATCAAGTGACAGCTGAGTGATCTTGAGTGTCATGGGGATCAGTTCTGTTGGATCAATCTTGATACAGCTCATGAAGCACGGATCAAGTAGCAATGTGGTAGGTTCCAACTCCTCTCCACCGGCTCTTCTGTCTGTCCAGGCTACTAAAAAGTATATTCCTCAGTGCTGCTGTGTGCTGAAGATGCTGAATCAGTCGAGTCCCTCAAAGGGAGTACCCATGCTGTTTCTCTTGTTCTCTGGTTCCATTGCTGGGTAAGATTTGACTCTGCAATGATACCAAAATCTGCAATAGAATAGACACCCAGAAAAGTGTAGATAACATGAGGAGGGATCTAGCAAAACTTGAAAAATGATCAAACATTTGAGCTGAGATTTAACGCTAAAAAATGATTTGGGCTGCAAAAATCCAAGAGAGAGGTAAAGTATAGGGTTGAAGTAATTCTGTCCAAGAAAGAAGAACAGGACCTGGATGTGATTGTTTCTGATGATCTTAAGATAGTCAAACAGGTAGAAAACCTGATGACAAAAGCCAAAATGATGCTTTGGTGCATATGGAGAAGAATGGCCAGCAGCAAGAATGAGATGATAGTGCCTCTTTGATGAGACTTCATTTGGAGTACTGTGTGCAATTCTAGAAACCACACCCTCAAAAGGATATAAACAGGATGGAGAGGGTGCTTCCATAGAAGTTAGGTCTATTGTATATTGCAGTTTTACAAGTCGGGCATCCTAGAAAGTTGATGGCTTCTAAAATACTCAGTGGTCTTCGTCATAAAGCATATGGTGACAGACTTAAATATCTTAGTATGTACTTTGGAAGAAAGGTGAAAGAGGGAAGATAAGATAGAGATCAAAAGACATTTAAATTCCTCTGTTGCATTAATGCATAGGAGGATGGCCCTTTTCAATTGAAAGTAGACTCTGGAGTGAGGGACATAGAATGAAGATGAAAGGTGATAAACTCAGGAGTAATCTGAGGAATGTCTAGAACAACCTCTCAGTGGAGGAGGTAGAGACGAGTTCTGTAGGTGAATTAAAAAGGGCAGAGGACAAATACAGAGGATCTCTAAGGGAAAAGAAGGGATTGTAGAGCTTGGTATGGATGGGCAGATTGAATAGGCTATGTGGTCTTTATCAGACATCATTTTTGTATGTTTCTATGTCTCCATATAGGGAGAGATGAGACACAGAGAGACTCAGCAAATGGAAGGAGGGAGGAAAGTGGAGAAAATAAGTGATTGAGAGGAAGTAAGACACAAAGGGAAGGATGGAAATTTAAGGGGGAGGGTAAGAGTGATCAGCAGCATGGATATCACGTTTGCCTCACATGTGAAGGTACTCAGTTAGTTATAGGTTGGAAAGCAAAATAAGCCTAAAACTGTGAGCATAGGGAATTTATTTGACTTTTTTTGGAGATATACAGTGTTTCTCAATGTCCTTTTGCAAACATAGGACATCACTATTTCTACTCACCCAACAATAAACAGCTTCCATAGAAGTTAGGTCTATTGTATATTGCAATTTTACAAGTCGGGCATCCTAGAAAGTTGATGTTAATCTTTTCAAAGGTACCATATTAATTGAAGGGCTTTTTTGGCAAGCAGTGAATTATCTATTTGCATATAAATTGAATTTGCCTAGTTGAATTTTTAAAATCCAGAAGGAAATCCACTAATGCATTTTATTATAATCCCAATGCATGATACAATAAAAAATAAAAGCTTTGTATTTTCAAATGGGTTGTCTCTTTTTCTTTCTGGGACTGTTCTAATATAATTCTCTTTTTAGTTTTGCACGTCAGCTTCTGTATAGAGCTTGGGCTCAGTTAGAACCAACACTTACTGGTGGAACAGCATCGCAAGCCTTCATTTTTTATTTATTTATTTATTTATTAACATTTTTTATATACCGCACTATTCGATATCAGCGCGGTTTACATGGAACAAGAAACTTCAGACAAGTTACATTTATCTGTTCATTACATATAACAGGGAAGTCAACCTGGATAACAGGAGGAACTATATTCATGCCTATCTATGCAGAGTCCTTCCCCCCACATGCCTTTCCATCCACTAAATCTTCACCACTGCACATTTTTAACACCCCCTGCGCAGCCCAACAAGATTTTGAAGCAGCAAAATACCTTTCGAAACATGCTTTACTCTGAATTAAAAGAAAATGATATCTTCCAGGTCTCTAATGTCATGAAATCAGAAAAATAACACTAACTAATGCTATAATATATTGTAAAATATCAAAGGCAAAAATAAAACGAAGTCTACTTTATGCCAAAGACCATTGGGTGTGGTAAGGAGCTACAAAGTTCTTGCCAAGGTTCTCTCACCAGCTCTCGTATACTGGGGCCAGCCCTTCCACTAGGCAATCAAGGCAGTCACTCAGGGTGACACAATTTTAGGAGTGGTAGAACCACAGCATAGCACTGAAGGAGGAGTCGCAGCAGAAGGCAGCTAACTCAGCCAAAGCTGACGCGGCACCCCAAACCTGTAGAATGGGGGTGCCTCCTCCTCTTCTCCCCCCTCCCCCTTCCCCATGATCCTCCCAGAGTTTTCTAGGCATAGGTCCTTTCTTCCCTGAATTTGTGACAATGTCAGCACTGAAAAAATCTTCCATAGAGCCTCACAGTCGAGCATGATGGAAGCTCCTGCCAGTCTCACCCCCTCTGACATACACTTCCTGCTGCCATGCGGAAGCACCAGCAAAGACTTCCAAAGCTCTTCAGCACAAGGCTATTCAATGGTTTCCTTTCTTTTGTTGTTGTTAAGTGCCGTCGAGTCGGAGTCGACTCATGGCGACTCTCTGGATAGCTATCCTAAATTGTGTTCGGTCTTCAGTCAGGTGGCTTATTGTTGACAGACTGGTACCCGTAGCTGCTGTTATTGTATCGATCCATCTCATTGCTGGCCTTCCTCTTTTGCGTTGACCTTCTATATTGCCAAGCATGATGTCTTTCTCTAATGATCTCTCTCTCCGCATGATGTGTCCAAAGTATGAAAGTCGAAGTTTTGTCATCTGAGCTTCTAAAGAAAGCTTAGGTTTGATCTCCTCTAGTACAGACTGGTTTGTTCCTCGGGCAGTCCATGGTATACACAGTATTCGCCGCCAGCACCTTTCTTTTACAGGGTTAATATTGTCACACATGCAAGGAAGGAAGGAGCCACATCCATAACATCTGAGGGGGCAGATCATTGGTGGGGGGCAAGGAGAGAGATGATGAACTGCAGAGATAGGGGTAGTATAGCTTTGAACCACCGGGGGGGGAGAGCACATGACTGAAGGTTTGCCTAGGACAGCATATACCCTTGAGTCAGTTCTACTTGGAAGATACTCAAAACCTTCAGCACACCATCAATTGGTTATAGCCAAAAAGTGAACCCATGATGGGCACTGAGATAATAATGTATGGGAGGGCAGACTAGATACACCATATGGTCTTTTTCTGCCGTCATGTTTCTGTTTCCATGTAGACCTATCTAAGGCATAAGCATACTGCTCAAGGTGACTGTTTTCACATGAGATAAATCAAGATCTGGTCTACTCTGTGATCCCAGGGCACATTTTTCCTAAATGTTAATTTCTGTGTCATGACTAAATTGCAGTGGAGCTGGCACCTACCAAAAGTACCATGGAACAAAAATAAAAATGAATCCGTTTGAGAAAAAAATGTTCCCCTTTCTATTATGCATCTCCTCCATTAATTAAACTGCCTTAATACTCTCTGCCTAAGTATTATGAGAGGTATTTTAGAAGCTCTATTTATGATTTGAACATCTAAAAATGGGCATTCAGACATGCAAATCACAGCAACATCCCCTGACTCATTTTACAAACCAGGTATAAAGACATCCCCAGCACGAACATGTTCATGAAGCATAGGGGTGGAGATGAGAAATGTGTACTGGATCGCCACTGAGGTGAAACATATGAAGTGGCATTTTAGAAAGGATGTCCAGGTGCAATCTTGGACATCCAGGGCAAAACGTCTGAGAAAACCCTGGGGATGTTTACATTTCAGCTTCGTTTTAGAAACACAGATGTCCCCAAATGGATGGCTGCAGAAATCACTTCTTAGATGTCCTGGTCGGTGTTTTCCAGAAGGAGGACGTCTAATTCAGTGACACTACAGACACTCAGACATGTGGTTGCAAGATAGTTATCTCTTTGAAGTTTGTATTTACATGATAGTTTCTTTGTCTGGGAAATAATGACAGTGATGATGACTGCTCATTGTGCTTTTTCCCCTGTTAGTATTGACGCCATGAAACAAACACTTTTTTCTCCATATTCATGGTCTAGGCATAAATGCTTCAACAACCAGGGCTATACATGCCTGTGTTGTTCTGGAATTGCACCATGACATGCATCTTCATTGCTCTGCCTGAGCCACGCCTCCGGCAAGCCTCTGTTCTACTTGAACATCTTCGCATTAGTGACATCCATATACGCAGTTTCTAAAATGGCTCAGGGACATTGGATGTCTGTGCAGGGGCGGCCCAAGGGGAGTACGAGGCCATATGCGGAGATTAATTGTGGGGCCTCATTTGCAAAAGGAGTCTCATTTGCATAACACTTTGCATAATATTAACATACACTTTTAGTAAACATGCCTCTTAATGAGTGTCTGGATAAAGAAAGACTAACAGATTTCTATGTTACTATATTGCAGTGACAACCGCCAGGCCCATTAGGAAGTACTATAAACACTGACCATTTAGAACCCATAGCAAATCCACCGTATCATAACAGCACTATCAGGACTCACAAAGCACCAAACCCTACCTATCAAAAGGCAACACTGCAGATATTAAACCAATACATCTTAGAGAATACCAATACATCTCACTGGGGGAAAGAGAACAAGTGGGACTGTCAAACAGAAACTACATGAACAGAACACCTCAGCTCGGTTACACAGAACATAGACCATCACCACACAAAGAACATTTTAGAAATAGGAATAAAATAATTCAACTGGGAACCCCAAAATCCAAACATGAAATGTACAACACTGGAGAAATAAAACTATAAAGTAATTTCCTCTTGCACTAAACAAAAACGCAAAGATGTTAGCAATACACACTTCCCAGATCAGACATATTCCAGTTAATAAATTCAAAATAAAAAGTATTTTTCTACCTTCTGTTTGGGCATTTTATTTTTCAGTTGGAATTGCTCCAGTCACTTTCTTCTGGTTTCTTCGTGTCTTCTGCGAGCTATCCATTTGTCCTTTCTTCTCTTTTCCATTGAGATGTTTTTCATTGAGATGTTTTCCATTCTCTCTCTATATCTGCTTTAACATACTGATCGTTTCTCTTTTGCTCTTTCCCCCATTTCTTTCCTTATTCCTTTATCATCTACTCAAATTTCACCCTTCCATTCTCAATCCCCTCTTATTCTCCCAATACCCGGCCCATCGTAGACTTTTCTTCCACACAAAATATATTTTCCCCTCTCCATTCTCATTCCCCATCCCCATCCCTTCTAGTGCTCCCCCAAAATCAGCTCCCTTATAGTTCTAGACCTACCCAGCATCCGCTCCCTTCTAGTCCCATTCTCCCATGTCCCTACATCAGCCCATTTCCAGTCCTATTCTAGTCCATCACCCATTTGCAGTCCAAGCTCCCCCATCAGCCCATTTCTAGTCCTATTCCAGCTCCTCATCAGCCCATTTCCAGTCCTAGCCCCATATATGCTCTTTCTAGTTCCATTCCAGCCTCCCATCAGCCAATTTCCACTCCAAGCTCCCCCATCAGCCAATTTCCAATCCTAGCCCCATCAGCCCATTTCCAGTCCTATTCCAGCCTCCCATCGGCCAATTTCCACTCCAAGCTCCCCCATCAGCCAATTTCCAATCCTAGCCCCCTCGTCAGCCCACTTCCAGTCCTATTCCAGCCCCCATCAGCCCATTTCCAGTCCTATTACAGTTCTTCATCAGCCCATTTCCAGTGCTAGCCCTCCCATCACAGCCCATTTCCAGTCCTTGCCCCCCAAAACACTGCCCATTTCCAATCCAAGTCCCCCCATCACAGCCTCTTTCCAGTCCTAGCCCCCCCCCCAACATCACAGCCTATTTCCAGTCCTAGGCTCCCCCCCCCCACACCATTACAGCCCATTTCCAATCCAAGTTCCCTCCACCAACCATCACAGTCCATTTGCAGTCCTAGCCCCTCTAATCACAGCCTATTTCCAGTCCATGTCCCCCCCCCATCCATAGCCCATTTCCAGTCCAGGTCCCCCCCCCCTCATCACAGCCAATTTCCAGTCCAAGGCTCCCCCCCCCCCTCCCCCTAGCCCATTTCCAGTCCAGGTTCCCTCCCCCCCCCCCATTACAGCCCATTTGCAGTCCTAGCCCCCCCCCCATCACAGTCCATCCAGTCCTTGGCCTCCTCCCCCCCCACCCGACCAGCCCCACGGCTGTCTGAGGGGCTTCAGAGGGAGCCGGGGAAGCCCACGCGAGGCCCTGGCTCCCTCTGTACAACCGCCAGCATGAAGATCCTTTTCCCTCACGCTGGCAGCTGTTTGTGTGAAGCCGTGAAGCTGGGAAAGGTTAAAGGGCATTGCCTTTAACCTTTCCCAGCAATCGCAGCTTCACAGAAACAGCCACTAGCGTAAAGGAAATGGATCTTCATGCTGGCGGTTGTACAGAAGGAGCCTCGCCTCGCCTTGCCTCGCCTCGTGCGGGCTTCCCCGGCTCCCTCTGAAGCCGTCCGGTGTGCCATAATGGTGTTCGCACGGGGCCCTGTGTTAACAACATTATCGCACAATGGACGGGCCGGCCCTGTGTCTGTGCATTAATTTTCAGATATCCAAAACATGAATAGGACTTCTAAAATAATCCTCAGGGTGTCAATATCCTAGACAGTTTTTTAGTAATGTCATGTGCCAGCTAGACAAGGTTGTAGATAGTGCTGGAGAGGAGCCTAAATGGAGAGGAGGAAAATGTGGGAGGGGTGGGAGGGAGCTTTTGGAAGCCAAATTTCCCTGTGTAAACAACATTATCGCACAATGGACGGGCCGGCCCTGTGTCTGTGCAATAATTTTCAGATATCCAAAACATGAATAGGACTTCTAAAATAATCCTCAGGGTGTCAATATCCTAGACAGTTTTTTAGTAATGTCATGTGCCAGCTAGACAAGGTTGTAGATAGTGCTGTAGAGGAGCCTAAATGGAGAGGAGGAAAATGTGGGAGGGGTGGGAGGGAGCTTTTGGAAGCCAAATTTATACTTTTAGGTAGGAGGTTGAAATCCAGAACTTCCAGGGTAGCTCTTTCAGAAATGCTTCCCGTTCCACGCGCAGGACCCAAGAGGCAGGCAGAGCTCCGGTGTCTCGATGCACGGATGAGACAATGGTGCAAGGAAGAGGGTTTCCGATTTTTTAGGAACTGGGCAACAATCTGGGGAAAGGGGGGGGGGGCTTTTCTGAAAGGATGGGCTCCACTTTAACCAGGGTAGAGCGAGGCTGCTGGAATTAACCTTTAAAAAGGAAAAAGAGCAGTTTTTAAACTAGATAATGGGGGAAAGCCAGCAGTCGCTCAAGAGCGCAAGGTTTGGAATGATGTATCCTTGAAGGATGATAGCAAAACAGGGAAGTTAGGACATCCTGATAGAGAGGTTCCAAGAAAGGTAGAAGTAACTCAGGTGCCTTTAAGTAAAAATCATACAAAGTTGAAAGATTCCAAATTAATCCTGAATCAAACAGCCAGATTGCTAATATTAACAAAAAACAAAAAAACTTTGAAATGCCTGTATGCAAATTCTAGAAGTCTAAAAAATAAGATGGGAGAGAATATACAACAGTGAATGAAAGGTTAGATATAATTGGCATTTCAAAAACCTGGTGGAAGGAAGATAACCAATGGGACACTATGATACCAGGCTACAAACTACATTGCAATGATAGGGTAGACAACATTGGTAGAGGGGTGGATCTATAAGTTAAAGAAGGCATTGAGCCAAACAGGATAAAGATTTTGCAAGAAACAAAATACACCATAGAATCTCTATGCATAGAAATTCCATATAAAAAGGGGAAGGGAATGGTAGTAGGGATATACTACTGTCCGCCTGGACAGAATGAACAGACAGATCATTTATTACAATTTCTTATATACCGCACTATTCGGTATCAGCGCGGTTTACAATATAACACAACGACCATAACAACAAGCTGTTTGGTTTTACATAGAACAGGATTAAAAACTTGGATAACAGGGGTGAACTATATACATGAGATATTTATGCAGAACATGGTTAGGTAAAAATAACATACTGAAAGTGAGGGTCATTTCTTAAGTGGGTCATGAAATGCTAACAGAAATTAGAGAAGCTAGCAGTCTACAACACAGTAAAAATGGGAATTTCAATTACCCCAGTAGTGACTGGGTAAATGCCACATCAGGACATACTAGGAAGATAACATTTGTAGATGAAGTAAATGATTGCTTCATGGAGCAGCTGGTTCAGGAACCAACACGCGGAGATGCTATTTTAGACCTAATCTTCAGCAGAATGCAGGATCTAGTGTGAGAGATAACTATTTTGGGGCCGGCTGGCAAGAGCAATCATAACATGATCACATTTGATTTAATTAATGGGGAGAGGATAGCAAGGAAATTGACTGCACTAGCATTCAACTTTCAATAAGGAGACTATAATAAAATGAGGAAAATTGTTAAGAAAAAACTAAAAGGAGCAATTGCAAAGATTAAGAGTTTACATCAGGATTGGGCATTATTTAAAAATGTTATCTTGGAAGCCCAGACCAGATGTATTCCATCCTTTAAAAAAGATGGAAGGAAGGCCAAATGGCAGTCTGCTTGGCTGAAAGATGAAGTCAGAGAGGCTGTTATAGTTAAGAGAAAATCCTTCAGAAAATGGAATAAAGAGCCAAATGATGAAAATAAGAAAAGGCATTAAGTTCTGGCAAGCTAAATGCAAGGCATTGATAAGGCAGGCAAAGAGAAAATTTGAAAAGAAGTTTGCCGTGGAAGCAAAAGCACATAGTAAAAACATTTTCAGGTATATTCATACTGTGAGGGAGTCAGTTTGATCATTAGATGATAGAGAGGTAAAAGGTACACTTAGAGAAGAAAAGGCCATAGCGGAGAGACTGAATGAATTTTTTGCTTCAGTCTTTACTGTAGAATATATAGGAAACTTACCTATGCCAGAAATGATATCTAAAGGTGATGTATCAGAGGAACTGAAACAAATCTCAATAAATCAGGAAGATGTAATACAGTTAATTCATAAACTAAAGAGCAACAAATCACCTGGACTGGATGGTATACATCCCAGGTTGCTGAAAGAACTGAAATATGTGATTGTGGAACTACTCTTAGTAATCTGTGATCTATCATTAATATCATCTGTAGTACCTGAAGATTGGAGAATGGCCAATGTAATGCCAGTTTTGAAAGAGGGTTCCAGAGGTGATCCGGGAAATTACAGACCAGTGAGCCTGACATCAGTAGTGGGCAAAATAGTAGAAACCATTATAAAAAACAAAATTACTGAACATGTAGATAGGCATGGTTTAATGGCAGAAAACCAACATGGATTGAACAAAGAAAAGTCTTGTCTCACCAATCTCTTATATGTTTTGAAGGTATGTATAAACTGATAGATAAATGTGAACCAGTTGATAGAGTGTATCTCGATTTTCAGAAAGTCTTTGACAAAGTCCCTCATGAGAGACTCTTGGGGTAATTATAAAGTCATGGGATAGTAGGCAATGTACTATTGTGGATTAGGAACTGATTGAAAAATATAAAGCAGAGAGTAGGGCTAAATGACCAATTTTCTCAATGGAGAAAGATGAATAGTGGAGTATCCCAGGGATCTGTGCTGGCCTACTGCTTTTTAACATATTTATAAATGACCTGGCAAAAGGAATAACGAGTAAGTTGATCAAATTTGTAGATGACACAAAATTATCCTCAAGATTATGTAACAGTTGATCTACCAAAAATATAAGGAGGGTCTTACAAATGTGTCCATGACAAAAGTCATGCTGCGAGTCATCCAGGACTCTGCATATTACAACAAAATCATTCAGCTGCAAGTGAACCGCTTCCTCTATCAGCTTCTCAAGAAAGGGTAAGTTGGAAATAAATCTGGAATTGTACGAATCTAGTAGGTCCTTAGTATGATCTTTCACAATGGGTTTTATGGTTGCCTACTTTATCATGCTAGGGATCTCACCCATATGTAAAAAGTCTGAACAAAGTTACACAAAAAGGGCAAGACTAGATCCTAAATCAGTTACTGACGCTACATTAATCAGATCTGATGGCCGATATGTATTATTCGTACATGACAATACTCTGGAAATACCATCAGTGGATATTTCTACAAAGATTACATTTTGTCACACATGCAGATTGTTGGAAGTATCTGTCAATATATGTGTAGAATTATTTACTGCCTTTGCCTCAAATGTTAATGTATTTATTTATATAGAATGATGTGACCCAACTGAGTATTGCTATTTTGTTGTTTTCTGTTAGACTCTGTTTATAGATGTCCTTTGCATACAACTTAAGGTTTTGTTTTTTTATGAGAGCATGTATATATCTGTTTATTTGGACTGACAAATGTTTAAGAATCATTCTGTTTTCAGAGGTTGTCATCTAAATGTAATATTGTATTTAAAATTTCTTTAGATACATTTGAAGATTTTTAACTAAGCTGTCAATAATACCTCAACTTGGATTAACTGTCCTTTTAAATATGGTGGTTTCCATCTCTCCTTCTCTTTAACTTTCTAAGCTATACATGTGTTTGAATGACTAACTGCAAAGTCCAATGTTTGTTTTTATTTTTTGTGCAATCTGAGAAGCACAATAATTAACTCAGCAATTTAACAATTGTAGACACAGTTGTATTTTAATTTGGTGCCCCATTAGAAGGTTGGGTAATGCTGTAAATTTAGAAAAGTCATCTGTCTATCAGCACACTGAAGTTGCATATCCTCCTTTCTAGAGAAGGAGTAAGTCTTTTTCATACTGTCATCTATTACTAACAATTATTCCACTTATGTTGTATTATTTTGTGTGAAATGAAGAGCTCAGTGCGTAGATGTAAGCTTTCCCTATCTGATTTTTTGCACTCATTACTTATTTTTTAGGGTGGTTTTTATATTCTTTATTACACAGAAAGGGGCTGAGTTTATAAGGGATTCCATAAAGTTACATGCTAATTATGCATCTAAGTCCCTGTTTTAAAGGTCTTGGAACAGTACTCAAATGGTTTCAATCTTACCTTTCAAACTGGCAACAGCAAATAAAACTAGGATCAAATATTTCCAATCCATACCGACAAACTCAAGGAGTCCCACAAGGATCCGCCCTATCAGCCCTCCTCTTCAACCTGTACCTCCAACCCCTCTGCACAATCTTAAAAATGCACAATGTCAGTTTATCTATGCCGACGACATTATGATATATTCCCCATTTCACACCAAACAGCCTTCATACACACAAATCCAAGACTGCTTTACAGACATCTCCCTCTGGTTATCTGCAAACAACTTAACAATCAACTACAAGAAAACTGAAGCACTGTTTGTTACAAAGGACTCCTCATTCACCCTCCCCCCCCAACCTTCATAACCTTAAACAACATCCAAATCAATGTGAAACTAGAATTGAGATATCTAGGCATCATGCTAGACCACCACCTCTCCTTCAAGACTCATATCAAAACAGTATATTTCAAAACCAAAACTCTACAGCATCTTCGCCCCCTCCTAGAACCATCACTACAAGCCATCATCCTACCACACATTAACTACTGCAACATAATTTATTAAAATCTCCCACAGTTCACCCTCTTCCCATTACAAACTGCTCTCCACACAGTGGAACACTCTCCCAAACCCCATAAGAAATATCACTGACCTGCACTCCTTCCGAAAACACCTGAAGACATTCCTGTTCACGGAGCATTACGGACCCACCACACAACACTTCAGAACCCTCACCTGAAATACCAAACTGCCCTGTAAATATGTTATCTATGATTGAAATGTTACCAGTATGCTGGAACCGCTGAGTATGCCGTGTGCACGGAAAGCTATTTGAGCATTATGTTTCTGTTAAGGACCCCTTGACAAAGCAATAAGCGAAACGCTCAGTCAACTTAGTGGTTGGCGTCGGGGTGTCCGATGACTATATGGATTTGATTACTGAACCACTTCAGTTAAGTGAACAGTAGCATGCTCTAGAGGACAGTGGTGGCATGTATGAAATATGAGAATATGAAAAAAGAGATCTTAAAATGAATTTATAATGAATTTATGCATGATATAAATGCAGTTTGATATGAATTTTGTTTGTAATTGAATTAAAGAGGAGTTTTTTCTCGTCGGTGATGTGATGGGAATAGACAAAGGCTTGCTACATGCTCTAGCTGAATCCCCTGTAATCTGAGGCCTTTTTCTCCTCTTAATGCCTGTGAATGAAATGGTATATGATATTAAGCTCAGCCTGTGAATTAGTGAAGTGATTTTTTTTTACTTGAATTTGAAATGTTACCAGTACGTTGTTAACCAATGCTGTAATGTTATTATTACTACCTGTACATAGTTCTCTATTCGATGTTTCATGTAATTGAAGTTTGCAGTTCCAATGTAAACCGCTTTGACCCAGTGAAAAGCGGTATAGAAGCATAGCTAAATAAATAAATAAAATTATGTACTTGAATGGGCACTTACACATATGCTTTAGTAACTCGCAATTCTGTAAGCACCCGCATAAGTCCTATTGTGTGTACTTTCAGTGTGGGCATGCACAGGGGAAGAGCTTGGGCAGAGTGTTAAAGGAGCAGAGGTTTACGTGCATTTCTATAGAATCTAGGCATGGGCACATCTTTACACCCCTATTTTGTAAAGCGAAGGGCATATGTACTTCACTTTATAAAATAGGCCCCAGATATGTACATAGCAACATGCGTTAACTGCATGAGTGTTCATGAAATTACCCTCCACACATGCATACACATTTTTATCCATTTTTGTATCACTAAACGACACATCTCTTATAACACGCACTCTATATCATTTATTCATAAGGGCACTAGTTTACATAATGTAAATGTTTGTGTTAATTTAAGGGCCCCTTTTTCTAAAGCCAGTTAGCCAGTTTTTTCCTTTCCTGCTGGTGCTTTCTGACCCACTATACTGCAACCCAATATGGTTCTAACCACAAGCTGACCACAACCATTTTCCATTACAGCACTAGTAAGAAAGAGCAGCTCAGAATTGCTCTTTTCCCCTTCGCAGCTATGCATGAGGTAAGATATCAGGAGGGGATGGAAAGAGGCCAAGATTTTATTTGTTTTGCTTTATTTCCCAGCAGGGGCATGGCCTTAATTTGTCCTGTAACCTGTGCGCCAACATAGGTAGTGTCAGTAGTCCAGACTTCCCTGTGTCACTAGTGTTGGGTTAAGATTTCACATAATCAGCGCATAATCAAACTCCGGAATTCATTATTAAAGGATGTAGTAAAAGCTGTCAGTGTAGCTGAATTTAAAAGAGCTTGGACAAGTTCCTGGAGGAAAAGTCCATAAACCATTATTAAAGAGGACCAGGGAAATCCACTGCATACCCTTGGGATAAACAACATGGAATCTGTCTACCTCTTTGGTAACCTGACAGGTACTTGTGACCTGAACTGGCCGCTGTTGGAAACAGGATACTGGGCTTGATGGACCCTTGGTCTGACCCAGTATGGCATCTCTTACATTCTTCTGTTCTTACCAATCCACTTACAGGGCAAGCCATAGTAAGACACCAGTGCATGTGAAGATCTCACTGCTGGGCATTTTGAAGAGTAGTCTGAGGCTGAAAAGCAGATGTTTGGGAGCAAAGGATGACTCAGGGACCCTCAACAGTAGGCTCTAACCCCAAGCTATAGTCAAAAATGCTTGTTTGCCCCTCTAACAGAAAGCCTTTCTAGACCCAACAGACAGGCCTCACAATCTACAAGGTCTCTCTCATGCAAGTAGGCCTGCACAGTATATATGCACTGTACTGTACTATTTACTAAACTGAAAATAAAAATCAAATACTGTTTTGTGACTGTAGTGACTCTGTTACTTAGAGCCCTAATAGACAGAAGACAGGCATTTCCTTCAGCAGCTGTCTCTCTCTCTCTGAGCGGCAGGGATGTTCGCTGTTGCTCTACAGCACACCACAGCTTCCAGTGGCTCTCTCGTAGCTGCTGTCTCCCATAGTTTCTCAGGGATGACAGCTCATTTCAGCTACAATCAAAGGAATTTATAAGAGGAGTTGTTATCTGGATTAATTCATCAAACATTTTATAAACATTATTTAACTGGTTTTGCTATATCGTTTTTCTTCCAGTCAAAAACACAAATATCAAAAAGTCAAAAACACATTTTTCAAATACAGAATTAATAATCAAAAATATTATTTAAAATATATAATTCCAAACTAATAAACAATTTTGATTTGAGGAGGACAGTGAATTCCTACTGCATTTGGAACAACTTGATTCCATTTCATTGTCATCCTCACTCAATCCAACCTAATGAAAAAAGGGTGTATTTAAAGTACATATTCCGTCCAACCAAGTTGTCAATGGCACTCAAAAAGATTTTTTTCTAACTATACAGTCCAAGAAAAGATGCTTCAAAAATTATCAAAAGTCACTCACTCTGCCATAGCACTCTCCCACTTCCTCAGGGGCCCTTCTTCTCTCCTCTGCCTGGCTCTATGACCTCTGTGAGCTTTCTGCCTTCTGCACATGGGCTCCATGTGCCTCTGATCCTCTATGGGCATGAGAACCATGGGCCTGCTTGCTTCTTTTTTTTTCTTTGTTGTTGCTTTCAAAAGGGGTTCTCTTATTCCCTCTTAAGAGAGAACCAGTTTTCTGTGGGGCTACATTTGCCGGCACCTACATGTGTAAATGACATACGTATAAGAGAAGCTGCATGTCATACTTAAGGTCATTGACTTTTGGAGGTAACTCAAGGTCAGAGGGATAAACATAATTTCTTCTTCACTCAGTCCTCAAAGCCCAGGTCCAAGCAACACTCAGCTGCTGCCCGATTAGCTAAACCGACTAAAGTTAGCCCAGCCTTTATGTGCCTAATATTAGTCGGTTTAGGTTAACCAGCTAGCAGCTGAATTTTGCCACTGCCCATTTAACAGGGGTACCACCCCCAGAAAACCCCCGAATACCCCACTGCTAAGCGGTTAGCATCGGGGCACGCAGTGGCGTTATGAGGGGATAATCAGCAGCAGAAAATGGCTATGTGCCGCTGCATGCCCCACTGACTGGGATTAATGCAGTTAGAAGGTCTGTTAACCATGCTAATCTTTTTCAATAGCTTTTTTTATTGCATGTAAATGCCACCTAACCCTTCTAAAATGATCTCTTATACTTAAGACGCATTATTTCAGTATACTGGGTGAGGACAACCAGGAATTTCAGCACGAGAAACTAAGGTGCTGATGGTTTGTTGTCTTGATGCATCACACGGTGTACAAACACCACACCGTGCTGGGGAGGATGCCCTGTCAGAACAGACAATAAATGAAGTCTTTCTGCAGCAAGACTGATCAACACGAGTGGCAACTTTATATAAGATTCCCAAATGACTCTGGGTCATCTGGTACCAAAGAGAGCAACGGGTACCTGCACACTAGACAAAAGACCAACTGAGCAGGTACACAAAGGGGTATGTTTACTAAAACGCGCACACGTGCGCGGCGCACAAGAGCAGACGCTAATGATACACTTAAGTGCTCTTAAGCGCCGCGCACGCGTGCGCGTCACATTAACGGGCCGGCGCACGTGTGCGGGCCGCTGATGTGCGATAGAGGCGGGGAAACGCTTACGGAGGGCGGAGGAAGGCTCCCGAGGGGCGGGGGGACGGGGTCAATGGGTGTAGAGTGGGAGGGGAGAGGCTCCCCGCACAGGAGCGGGGCTGAATTCGGCATTAAAAATACCGCGAGTGAAACCCTCGCGTTAGAGCCGATTTAAAGGGAAGAGAAACCATTTACGTCAGCAATGTACAGCAAAACCTGGGAAACCTGCAAAACGTGAGCAGTGTGATACATGTGCACAGAACAAAACAGCAAATAAAACTTGAAAATGACCACAACAAATATCAAATAAATTATAATCCAGCTGGGCAACAGTGATATTAATGGGCAACCATAAAAAACACTCCCAGGAAATCTCCAAAAAAAATAAATGATTTTTGGAAGGGTCTACGCTCCGTAGACTCGTTCAAAAATCACTGCATTTTAATGGAGCTTTCCTGGGAGTGTTTTTCATGTTGCCCATTGATATCACTGTTGCCCAGCTTGGTTTTGGTTTTTTCCCCTTTTTTTGGAGGTCATTTTTGAGGTTTAATTGCACCCCTGTCCCCATACAAGGTAAACGAGCCCACAGTAAAATTGTGCAGAGCAGGCTGTCTGACTCGTGCGGCCAGGTTTCCTATCTCCAGAGACTGCACTGTCCCTGTGGCCACAATGTGGTGCAGTGGACACAGCCAGTGCCTGTAGGACCAGAGGGTCACAGGTTCAAATCCCAGCTGGGGCTCCTTCCAACCCAATCCCCATAGTTTTACCCACCACTAAACAGTGATAGTACAGACACCCCTGTATGGCAGAGAACATAAGCATGGTTCCAACACCTATATTTTACCCTACACCGCATACAAGCCATAACAATGGGCATTACCGACAGCCGAGTCCCCCAAATTCAGTCCTGGAGTGCCACAACTCAATCAGGTCATATTTTTTTTTCCAGATAGGGACATGTCTGCATGTTGGCGGAAGGGTACAGGTGGTGGGGGGCAGTGGCTGCAAACCACAGCAGACAGTGGCCTAGGCCTGTGCAGGCTGGCACCGTCCATCGTAACAGACAGGCTCTGTCGGATGTACAGTCATGGACTCCCCAGGGAACACAGCATATATGTGGCAACACGGTGGTGCAGTGCACACAGACAGCATGTGCAGGAACAGAAGGTCACAGGTTCAAACCCCATCTGGGGCTACTGCCAATCCAGTCCACATGTGTTTCCTACAACTAAACCATGATAGTAAGGAGAAACCTTTATTGCTGAGAACATACGCATGGTTCACACACCTATATTTTACCACACCAAACACAGACACCATAAACAACCGCATTACCCAGAGCAGAGTCTCCCAAATGCAGTCCTAGAGGGCTCCACACCATTCAGGATCCATGCTACCTCTGCTAAAGATGCATGTGCTGCATATCTATGCACCACCCCCATGGTATGCTGATGTAGCTCATGCATATTTCTGAGGGACAGCATGAAAACCCGAACAGTGGTTGGAACACCAGGACTGGAGTTGGGACACTCTGCCGTAAAGCAGCAGCCAACAGGGCCAGACACACCCCCCCCCCCTCCCCCAGGCCCCATTGGCCAATGCCTCCTAGAGAGGCAGGACATTGGGCCCTGCCTGTATCCCCCAATACTAGCAGTTGCATACCTTAGCACTGCCACCCTACACCTGGGTATATGGTACACAGCTATCAAACGTTGCCCATGATAACTGGCAGATATCAATTCCTACGTTAAGCACATGTTGCTCATTGATCTCCACTATAACAATCATTGTGATGTCTGCGGCGTGCGCTGCAGGTCTGGTCTCTGACAGTGTTTACCACCCTGGGGAGTGACCCCCAACAGTAGTGCGTACCATATCCATGCCTGTACTGTGCCCAGGACTGGTGTGGTGGGTATGGCTGCTGGACTCCTCTATAGTAGCACAATGCCGGCATAGGTGTGGGGGTGGCTGTCTGCCTATCCAGTGTGTGGTGGCTGCAAACACCTTCCACATCCCACACTGCCAGCAATGTTGCCAGTATTGGGCTGCCAATGTGCATAATGAGGAGCAAGGTACCATGGGTATAGGCCGGACAGGGTGGCCTGGCCAGGGTGCATCTGCACAGGGCATAGGGCACTGACTGGGACATATTAGTGCCCGGCCACCACCTATACAGACAGGGTGACCTCAGTATGTCCTGCTGAGAGATCATTCTCACCCTGACTGTGCAGTGACCACAGCATGGCTAGGTACCCCCATAGTGCTATATAGTATTTCTCTCATGTGATAGATATGGGTTTCCTTTTGGGGTCCAGTCACTGATGTAACTGCTTGCTGTGTATGCTGACATCCCAGTTGTGGGTGCACACATCTCCACTGGGAGCATGCACTGTGGACCAACTAGCACACTGTTTGCAGCTGGTATGTGTCTTGATGGAGCAGCTTGTGGGGTGCAGTGGCTGATGACTTGCTGCAGGAGAATATCAGATAGCGGTGGGGTGTAGCTCCCCATATCCAGGCCTAATGTCTGTCTGCTATTGTGGTATGGATGTGTATAGAGCTGCATTGACTTGCCCTATGGGGTGTCTGTTCTGCAGCAGGACTGAGGTTGATGGTCCCCTCTGCTACCACCTTTGCAGGGAGGTAGAATGTGGATCTATTGATGGGAGGCCCTGTTTGCCACCCTCGGCCTGGGAGGAGGGGGGGTGGTGGTGGTGGTGGTGGTGGTGCATGGCCCACCTGGAGGTCCATAGGGGCTACACCTGACTGAAACAGACAGAGATATCCAAGGTGTTATGTGCAGAAAATACCTATCTCACACATTAACACTGCTTTGGACCTCCGGCATGGCCTCTTTCAGCCATGGAAAGTGTTGTGGACCTGGTCCTGGGCGCCTCATTGCACCCTCAGGGTGAGCACAGTACCCGCACAATGTGACAGTGTGTAGCTACTCTGTGCCAGTAAAACATACGGTCAGTACCCTCTACCAGGCCGAGGTGGTGTGTGGGTGCACATGGTCACTTCCCTCTACCGGGCCGAGGTGCTGTGGGGGTGCATTGCCCATCTTGTGTTAATCTGTGGACAGCTGATTTACATGTGCAGTGCATCATGGGTATGGGTAGGCTAACCCTATCCTGGTGACCACAGCAGACTGTCTGTGTGGTGATGTGCATGCTCTCTGCAGCCAGCCAGGGGCTTGCTAGCAGCTATAGAGCTGTAGCCCAATGGTTACTGCACTGTCTCTGCAGCCAGAGGTTATGGGTTCAAACCCACAGTGGGGTTATTTGATAGGGTTGTCTAATGCATTATCTTTTTTTAATGTACATATTTTTTTGCCAGCAAAACCCCCTCAGCGTACTGTACCCATAAGGTGCCTCTGAGGGTGCTTTATAGGGCGCCCTATAGGGCACCTTATGGTGCCCATCCATATAAGGTGCACTATACATTCTCCTGTGACGCAACCTATAGGGTGCCCTATAGGGGACATTTTAGGGTGCTGTGGCGGACAGTGCAATTTCTAATGTGCCCTATGGAATGCCTTATAGGGTGCCTTATATGGCACCTTCAATTACGGCACGTGAGGCCATGTTTGATGGCAGCAATTAATAACATAAAAATGAGGTGCTGCAGGACAAAATATGTACAATGCAAAGCTGATGCCATAGCCAGCCTTACGTATTAGGCACACTGGGGAGCAAACTCATGACCCCTGTATCAGCAGTCAGTGCCTTAACCATTGTGCTCCACTTCTGCTCCTCATTGCCTGTCAGCGCACCTACGTATGCTTTTCATTCCTTAAACTACACAGTGCTGCCATAAAAAACAGTACACTGACCTTGCGGTACCTCATACAGCACCCTCTAAAGCACCCTATAAGCAGCATTCTAGGGTGCCTTGGCTGACAGTGCACTTTAAAATGTGCCTTATAGGGCACCTGATGTTAACACGCTTTCGGAGTGCGTTTGCTAGTAGTGGTAATTAAAATATGACTAAAATGCCTCCTAAAGCAATCTTCCCCATAATATGTTATACCTCAGCCAGCCTTGTTCATTGGGTACTTTGGAGGATTGAACCCCTGATCCCTGCACCATTGGTCAGTGTCTTAACCATTGTGCTGTGGTTCTGTTCTTGTTTTTGCACATCAGCGTGCCGCCTTATGCCGCCCAGTATTAATATGCCGCCAAAAACATCAGCACGCCGCCTTATGATGCCCAGTATTTATGCATCTCATAAATTACTGCCTCAGCCAGCCGTCTTCATTGGGCACTGTGGGGGATCAAACCCCTGATCCCTGCACCCTTGGTCAGTGTCTTAACCATTGTACTGTGGTTCCGTTTCTGTGCTTGCACATCAGCGAGCCCCCATATGCCTCACAATATTAAAATGCCCCCAAAAACAGCGCGCCGCCTTATGCCGCCCATTATTAATATGCCTCCAAAAACATTAGCTGCCTTATGCTGCTCATTATTTCAATGCCTCCTAAATTAACACCTCAGCCAGCAGTCTTTTTTGGGATCTGTGGGGATTGAAACCCTGATCCTTACACCATTGGTAGGTGCCTTAACCATTGTGCTGTGGTTCTGCTTTTCTGCTTGCCCATCAGCGTACCACATATGCCTCCCGCGCAGCCATCTGATACGCTAAGGTGTGGGGCACACAAGGGCCCCGCGCACCTTAGCGCATATTTAAATTCCGGCTTTTCTTTTTCAGGACGGAACGCCCACTCCTTATATGGCATCCGCACTCTACCGGGATTTTAGTAAACATACCCCAAAGACTGGCGACAATTCATTTCAGGTGAAAAGCCTTTTAATTGGGCCCTGACGCGTTTCAGCTAAAAAGCCTTCTTCAGGGGGTCTTTGAAAGAGAACACACCTCAAAAAATAATAATAATATAATGAATAACATTATAAACATTCAAAAAACATTAGTTAATTATAAAAACATATAAATCATAAATCTAATAAAACTGTGAACAATATAAAAAACAAATTATCAAAAACAAATTATAAAACATATGGAAGATGTAGATCCATTGCACAAGTACAAACATATTAAAAAAATAAATAAAATATCAAAAGTCGTAAAAGTGATAAAAAGCATTCAGAATATGAATAAAACAATAAATTATAGAAATGTGAGTATAAACATTACTAAGAACATAGATATTGCAAAATCATATGGTCAAAGTAAAAATATAAGAATGTGAAAGTAAAGGAGAACGATGAGGAGGACACAAAATAGGAAATGACAAAGAAATACCTTATTTCTTTCACGTAGTACACTAAAGTTAATCGCTAAAGATAAAACAATAAATAAATAATTTAGATATTAGAACAATAAATAAATAAATCATTTAAATATTAAAACCAGCAATAGAGGCATAAAAATATAGTCATATAGAAGGTACATAAAAATATTAAGACAATGCCATTAGAGAGTATCATCGAAATATGAGAAACCGCATACCCAAAAAGAAACTAAAGTATGAAACATACTGCATTTAATGAGAAAAGCTCCAAATCTAATGATGTGATACTTGTCTAATATTTGTTTAAAAAACTCATACGTTATTTTTTTTAAAAATGTATCATTTATTAAGCCACCATAGAATGTAAAATTATAAAAAAAATAAAGATAACGAGCACTTGAAGAAACAAGAATGAATATGAAATAGAGACCTCTTAGTGCATAAATAGATATTTGAATTGAATATAAGACCTCTTTTGGGCATAAACCTAAACACGATTGTCTGATTTTATAGGACACTGTTGCCCGACAATTAGAATTGTGTTCAAACTTCACTGCTTCAAAACAGAGCACTCCGTAATTGAACGAGGCATTTTCTAAAGTGAAAGTTGTATATTAAGAACAAGAGACCTTGCCATTCAATGCACTCCGTAATTGAACGAAGCATTTTCTAAAGTGAAAGTTGTATATTAAAAAGGATTGTACTTAAAAAAAGGGGACAAGAAAGCTTGCCGTTTAATGTACATTATGCTGTTTGCTTGTTCAGAATAAAACCTCTTTAGGGCATAAAGGAGTAGCTTAGTGGTTAGAACACTGGCTTGATAACCAACCAACCAGGGTTCAATTCCCACTAGCACCCCTTGTGGCCCTGAGCAAGTCACTTAACCCTCCATTGCCTCAGAAGAAAGGCCTGGCAATCTACCTCCAGTGAACTGCCAAGAAAACCCAGGAGCTTCTAAGTCACCAGAAGTCAGGACTGACTCAAAGGCACACATTGCATTGAATTGCATTGCATTGCAGGGCATAAAACTAAACACTATTGCCTAATAATTAAAAATGTCTTCAAACTACATCACCTCAGCATTAAAGTACTCTGTAATTAAATGAGGCATTATCAAAAATGAAGGTTCTATAATAGAAGAATTGTTCTTTAAAATGGAAAAGAGAGGGGGGAACCTCATCAATCAGTGCACTCTACACCATCTGTTTGTACAGAATGGAACACCTTTAGGGCATAAAGCTAAACACTATTGCCCGATTCTGTAAGATACTATTACCCAGTAATTGAAAATATCTTCAAAACTGCAATGCTTCAACATTAAAGCAATATGTGGTCAAACAAGGCATTAATCAAAAATTAAAAATGTTTTGAATAAAGGAAGACCAAAAGAGCTTACCGTTCGATACACGCTGCACTGTTTGCTTATTCAGAATGAAACGCCCTGCACTTCTACTTTCCAAAAAATACTAGAGTTTTCACGCTCTCATAAGGTGAAGGGTCATAGATGCGCGGACATGCAGTGCAAAGGAACTTATTCTAAAAAATACTTAGAAAATTGAATCAAATATCAAAGAAGAAAAAATAAAAAAATATTATAAATGAAGCCACCTAAAAGGGGGAGGATACTAAGGGGTATGTTTACTAAAGTCCGGGAATGTGCGCGCCGCAAATCAGCGCACGGCAACGCGCCACTTAAACGGTGACAAACGCTCCTAAACGCCCCGCACAGGTGCGAGGAACCCCCGTGAATGTGCGCGACACACTAACGGGCCCCGCACAAATACGGGCCCGCAAATGTCCGAAAGAGGCGTGTAACGGCGAACGGAGGGCGGAGGAAGGTCCCCGAGGGGCGGAGAGACGGGGTCAATGGGCGGGTAAGGGGAGGGGAGAGGCTCCCCGCACATGAACGGGGCCGAATTTCCCATGAAAAAATAGCGCGAGTGAAACAGTCGCGCTAGAGGTCATATAAAGGCAAGAGAAACCATTTCCGTTAGCAATGTACAGCAAAACCGGGGAAACCTGCAAAACGTAAGCAGTGTGATACATGTGCACAGCAGAAAGGTGAAAGTAAAAATAGACAATGACCAGAAAATCAATAATAAAAATAGTAATGCAGCTTGTGAACAGTTACAGTAATGGGCAAATATAAAAAGCACACCCAGGACAGTCCCAGAAAAAAAGATATGAATGTAGGAAGGGCCATGGAGCTGAGACTCCCCCAAAAATAATTCCCAGCCCTGTGGCTGTCCTGGGTGTCTTCCAAATGGTTGCCCACCAATATCACTGTTGCCCAGCTTAAAAGTAAGGCCCCGGTATATGTGTCTATTTCTGGGGTTTAGCTGCATGTTTGTCACCAGACAAGGTGAATGAGGCCACAGTAAAAGACTGAAGAGCAAGCTGTGCATACCCATCCTGACAGGTGTCCTATCACCAGGTACTGCACTGCCTCTGCGGCCACAGTGTGATGCAGCAGACAGAGCCAGCACCTCCAAAACAGGAGGGTCACAGGTTCAAATCCCAGCTGGGGCACCTGCCAGCCCCATTCCCTATATTTTACCCACCACTAAATAAAGATAGCGCAGACACCCCTGTATGCATGGGGAAAACACCCATATTTTACCCAACACCGCACACACACCACAACAATGGGCATTACCTACAGCCAAGTCCCCCAAATGCAGTCCCATACTGCCACATTGCAATCAGGTCAACTGCTTTTTCTGAGAGAAGTTCATGCCAGCATGTTGGCGGACAAGTACATGTGGTGCAGGGGGCAGTGGCTGCTAACCACAGAAGACAGAGGCCTAGCCATGTGCAGGCTGGCACAGTCCACTGCAACAGACAGGTCCTGCCGGATCCACAGTCATGGACAGTCCAGGGAATCCAACCAATCTGTGGCTACACAGTGGTGCAGTGCACACAGACAGTGCATACAGGAACAGAAGGTCACAGGTTCAAAGCCCAGCTGGGGCTACTGCCAATCCTGCCCACATATTTTTCCCACAACTAAACAGTGATAGTAAGGACACACCTTTCATGGCGGGGACATATGCAATGGTAAGACATCTATCTTGTACCCCACTGAGAACAGACACCATGAACAGGGGCAGTACCTAGAGCAGAATCACCCAAATGCAGTCCTGGTGGGCCACATACCAGTCAAGTTCCATGCTGACACTCATACATATGCCTGTGCTGTATATCTATGCACCACCCCCATGGCATGTAGATGTAGCCCATGCATATTCATGAGGGATAGCAGGAAAACCCGAACAGTGTGATGCAAACCTGGACTGGAGTTGGGAATCTGTGCCGTAAAGCAGCAGCCATCAAGGGCAGACACACCCACACCCACAGGCCCCATTGGCCAATGTCTCCTGGAAAGGCAGAACATTGGACCGTGCATGCAGCACCCAAAACGAGCACTTGCATAACTTACCAATGTCACCCTACACCTGAGGTATACGGTACACAGCTCGGAGACGTTTGCTAGGAGCACAGGCAGGCAGTTATCCATACGTTACGTATATACTGCTAGTTGACCCCATCCAAACAATCTGTTAGGTGTTTGCGGGGCATGCTCCAGGCCTGGCCTCTGACGGTGCTTACCACCCTGGGGAGTGACCACCAGCTGTAATGCGTACCATATCCATGCCTTGCCGTGCTCAGGACCGGTTTGGTGGGCAAGGCTACCTACCCCCTCAATCGTAGCACCATGATGGCAGAGGTGTGGAAGTGTGTGTCTGTCTATACAGTGGGTGTTGGCTGCAAGCCCCTTCAACAGCCCGCACTGCCAGCACTGTTGCCAGTATTGGCCAGTCAATGTGCATAATGAGGTGCAAGGTACCATGGGTATAGCCAGGGCAGGGTGGCGTGGCCAGGATGCATCTGCACTGGGCATAGGGCCCTGGCAGGGACATTGGCTGGGATATTGTAGTGTCCGGCCACCACCTACACAGACAGGGTGGCCAAAGCATGTCCTTCTGGGGGATCACGCTCACCCTGACTGTGCAGTGACCACAGCATGGCTAGGCCCCCCCATAGTGCTGTATAGTAGTTCTCTCATGTGATAGATATGGGTTTCTCTTTGGGGCCCAGTCACTGATCTATCTGCTTGCTGTGTATGCAGACAGCCCAGTTCTGGGTGCATGCATCTCCATTGGGAACATGCACTATGGACTAACCAGCAGACTGTTTGTAGTTGGTAAATGTCTTGCTATAATGGCTTGCAGGGTGCAGTGGCTGTTGGCTTGCTGCAGGGGAATATCTGGTGGTGGAGTGCAGCTTACCATACCCTGGGCTTATGTCTGTCTGCTATTGTGTTATGGCTGTGTATGGAGCTGCCTGCCTGGGGGGGGGTGGTGGTGTTCCTCAGCAGGACTGGGGTTGATGTTGCCCTCTACTGCCACCTTTGCAGGGAGGTAGAGTGTGGATCCCTTGATGGGGACCATGTTTGCCACTGGGGGGGGGGGGGTGCCTGATGGCGGCAGACAGGGATATCCATGGTGTTTGTGCAGAAACTAGCTATCTTACACATTAACACTGCTTTGGAACGCCCGCTTGGCCTCCATCAGCCATGGCAGGTGTTGTTGACCTGGTCCTGGCCACCTCATTGCACACTCAGGGTGAGCACAGTACCCGCACGATGTAACGGTGTGTGGCTACTCTGTGCCAGTAAAACACCCGGTCAGTGCCCCCTACTAGGCCAAGGTGCTGTGTGGGTGCACCCGGTCACTTCCCCCAACAGGGCCGAGGTGCTGTGGGGGTGCATTCCCCATCTTGTGTCCATCTGCGGACAGCTAATTTGCATGTGCAGTGCATCATGGGTACGGGTGGCCTAACCCTATCCTGTTGACACCAGCAGACTGTCTGTGAGGTGACGTGTAGGCTATCTGCAGCCAGCCAGGGGCCTGCTTACAGCTATGGAGCTGTAGCGCAATGGTTACATCACTGCCTGTGCAGCCAGAGGTCATGGGTTCAAACCCACAGTGGGGCCCTTTGGTAGGGCTGTCCACAGCTTTATTTTTATTTACTGTACATATGTCTATGCCGGCAAGACCACCCTCAGCTTACTATACCCATTAGGTGCCTCTGAGGGTGCTTCATAGGGCGCCCTGTAGGCCACCTTATGGTTGCCATCCCTATAGGGTGCACTATACATTATCCTGTGTCGCAACATACATGCTGCCCTATAGGGGTCATTCAAGGGTGCCTTGGCGAACAGTGCACTGTAACATGTGCCTTATGGGCCGCCGTATGTTAACATGCTGGGAGAGTGCGTTTGCTAGTAGTGATAACAAAATAAAATTATACAGCCTCCTACAGCACTCCACAACATAATACATACTGCCTCAGCAGGCATTTTTCACTGGGCATTGTGAGGAGTTGAACCCCTGATCCCTGCACCATTGGTCAGTGTTTTAACCATTGTGCTGTGGCTCTGTTCCTATGCTTGTGCATCAGCGCGCCGCCTTGTGCCTATCAGCGCGCCGCCTTCTGCCGCCCAAGGGGACCAGTGCGCCGCCTTCTGCTGCCCAAACATAACTGTGCGCCGCCTTATGCCGCCCAAAAAGCACTGTGCGCCGCCTTCTGCCGCCCAAAAATAACTGTGCGCCGCCTTATGCCGCCCAACAAGCACTGTGCGCCGCCTTCTGCCGCCCAAAAATAACTGTGCGCCGCCTTATGCCGTTCCAAATTAATTTGCCTCCTAAAACAATGTTAATCATTACAGTTACTGCCTCAGCTGACCTTTGTCGTTGCGCACACTGGGGGATTGAACCCATGGCCCCTGCACCATTGGTCAGTGTCTTCACTGTTGTACCACGGCTCTGTTGTTTTGTATACTCAGCAGCGCGCCACTTTGCCTTTCCACGCGCTAATGTCGACCCCCGCACATTAGCGCGACGCACACACGTCCGGTTGCTTACTACCGTTTTTTTTCTATTTTCTGCCTGAACCGCCCACTCCTTATATGGCACAGGCACACTAGCACGGCCCCGCACGTTAGGAATGTTTAGTAAACAGACCCCTAAGTCCAATATATGTTTTCTTGCAGCTTATGAAAAAGAGCACTAATTTACCCTTAATGGGGATACATGAAAAATTCAACACAACTGTCTAATGAAATCTGACGATGAAATTGTGATAAATGATGGGTAAATAATGATAAGCAAATCAAAGAAGAAGAAGGGGAGGGGGAGGGGGAAGGGAGGGGAAAGGGGGGGAAGGAGGGGAAAGGGGAAGGAGGGGAGGGGAGTGGAGGGGGAAGGGGGAGAGGGGAAGGGGAGGGGGAGGGGAGGAGTGGGGGAGGGGGAAGGGGGAGAAAAGGGGGGAAGAAAGGGAGAGGGGGAAAAAGGGGGAAGGGGAAAAGGGGGGAAGGAGGGGAAAAGGGAAGGGGAAGAGAAAGTGGCAAAATTAATGGAACGTTTACAGGAAAACAGACAAATCCACCTCTTGATTAAGGCCCAACGGATGTAGTGTGCGGAGTCCATATATGAATCTTTGTTCCAGGCGTAGGAGGAGCTTATCCAAGTCTTCCCCCTCCCCTCCCCCCCCCCCCCACCAGTGGGGTCGTACCACTTTAAGAACCAAAAACTGGAGATCAAGGAGTGAGTGTTGGGCTTCCACCCAATGCTCCACTAGGGGCTTATCTATCGCTTTTCTACAAATATTGCTCTTATGTTCTTTTATACGTGTTTTTATACTCCTCTTGGTTTTGCCAACATAGCATAGATTGCAAGGACAAGTAATCAAATAGATTACATTTGCAGTCTTGCAATTAGAAAAATCTTTTATAGGCACCTTATATGTGGAACCTGGTTTCACAAATTCCTTTCTTGTTACTAATGTATTTTCACAAATGCTACATTTACCACACTTGAAATGTCCAAAGGCTTTGGGAATAAATCGGGGTTTGTTAAGGGCAGAAGGCACCAGGATGTCTCTTATATTAAAGTTCCTCTTGTAAGCCACAAGAAGCTTGGTATCATTTAAACAAGGAAGAGGGTCAAGGATATGCCAAGCTGTTTGTACACTTACATTTTCGGAACATTCTAGAGAGATTGCTAGTATATTGCGAAGAGCTTGGCATATCCTTGACCATATGTTGCTAGTTTTTTCAGGTACATGACCTTGTAGAAGAGCTGTCCTATCTGATAAACGGGCTTGATATAAAGCTTTTTCGATGCAATCAGATGGATATCCACGGTCTCTAAGGGGTATGTTTACTAAACCGTCTTAACGTGCGCCCGGCGATAGTGTGCAGGCTGCCATAAAAGGAGTGGGCGTTTCAGTCTTAAAGCAGCAAGACAGGAGTATCGCGTGATAACGCGCGCTGCTGCGCACATTAACGGGCTAAGCGCTGCTAAGCGTGTTAATGCGCATTAATCTTACATAGGCACCCAAACATACAAACACAGAAACAGAGGTGTAGTACAATGGTTAATACACTGACTGATGATACAGGGGTCATGGGTTTGATCCCCCAGTGTGCCTAATGCATAAGGCTGGCTGAGGCATCAGCTTTGACATGTAAGTATTGTTTCTTGAGGCATTTTATTTGTATTTTAAGTATTGCTGCCAGCAAACACACCCTCACATGCCATAACCTAAGGTGCCGCATAAGGCAACCTATAAGGCACTCCATAGGGCACATTATAAAGTGCACTGTCCGCCACAGCACCCTATAATGTCCCCTATAGGGCACCCTAAAAGGTACTCCATAGGATACCTTATAAGGCACCTTATATGGACGGTAACCATAAGGTGCCCCAGAAGGCACTTTATAGGGCGCCCTATAAAGCACCTTATGAGGCACCTTATGGTTACAGTACACAGAGGGTGTTTTTGCTGGCAGCACTAATGTACATTAAAAATAGATAATGCTGTGGACAGCCCTATCAAATAACCCCACTGTGGGTTTGAACCCATGACCTCCGGCTCCACAGGCAGTGAAGTAACCAGTGGGCTATAGCTCTATAGCTGCTAACAAGCCCCTGGCTGGCTGCAGAAGAACTGCACGTCACCACACAAACAGTCTGCTGTGATCACCAGAATAGGGTTAACCCACCCGTACCCATGATGCACTGCGCATGCAAATCAGCAGTCTACAGATGAACACAAGATGGGGTATGCACCCCCACAGCACCTCGGCCTGGTAGGAGAAACTGACCGTGTGTGTTACTGGCACAGAGTAGCTACACACCATCACATTGTGCAGGTACTGTGCTCACCCTGAGGGTGATGTGGGGCGCCCAGCACCAGGTCCACAGCACCTTCCATGGCAGAAACAGGCCATGCTGCAGGTCCCCAGCAGTGTTAGTGTGTGAGATAGGTAGTTCCTGCAGACACACTTTGGATACATCTCTATTTCTCAATCAGGTTTAGCCGTTATGGACCCATAGACAGATTACACAGGTACACTACCAAAAAACTGCCTCCAGTTTTGCAATTGATTCCTATAGATTTTGGGGTGCTGAATCCAGGAAAAATAGCCAAAATGTTCCATCACGTCACGTTTTCTTGCAAAATTAGATTTCTTACCCATATAAGGAATGTTCACATAATTTCTTTTTAGCCGACTGCAGTTTATTTTCTTGACCCAAAATAGAGGTTGTAATGGTTAACTAACTAGAAACACTCCCTCATGATATTTTAGAGTGTTTTGTATTCATTTTATACATTAACAGGACAATTGGGAGGCGGGGGGCTAAATCCAGTACTCGCGCTGGCGCATGTTCTTTCCTGTTCGCCTCGCCTCGTTCGCTCGCTCAAACACGGTGGTTGCGACATGAACGTTCCTGTCAAATTTCAGTTTCTTGCACGTTCATTATTACCTTTTGTTTGCTCAGTCGTAATCCAGCTTTATTCCGAAGTGGTTCACTACAGTTGTAGTTTGCAGTGCTGTGTATTTGTGATGGCTCACAGAGCCAGAGGTTGCGTCAACTCTCCGGACAGTTTTTGTTTTATTTGTGGGGAATATACCGTGAAAAAGCGGCAGAGGAACATTTCTGCATTTATTTAAAAAGTATATTTCGCCTATTTCGGTTTGAAGTTAGGCGATCAAGACAAACCGTGGGCTCCTCACAAAGTGTGCAAGACATGTGAGGAAGATCTACGCTTATGGATGAAAGGTAAAAAACAAGCATTTCGTTTCGGAATACCTATGATGTGGCGTGAACAAAGAGACCACAGCAGTGACTGCTATTTTTGCTCTTGCATTGTGAAGGGATACAACTTAAAAAATAGGAACGTAATAAGTTACCCCAACCTTCCCTCAGCAATTAGGCCTATGCCTCATAGCAATGAAGTACCTGTGCCTGAACCATCAAAATCTTTGGATCATATTTGTGTGGACGGTTCTGATCATGATGAGACTCATCAGATGGCTTTTCCCGATGAGTCCAGTACTTCCGAGTTTGAAACTGAACCAGATCCGAAACCTGAACTTTTCTCTCAAGCTGAATTGAATGATTTAGTCCGGGATTTAGGACTCCCAAAAGATGCTGCCCAACTGCTAGGTTCTCGGCTTAAACAGAAAAATCTGTTGTCACCAGGAACAACTTTTTATTGGTACCGCAACCGCGAGACACAATTTTTGAAGTATTTCAGCAAAGAGGAAGATTTGGTATTTTGCAACGATATATACGGAGTGATGGAAAAGTTTAAACTCAAGTATGATCCTGCTGAATGGCGGCTGTTCATTGATTCGTCAAAAGACAGCATAAAAGGTGTTCTTCTTCATAATGGCAACACATTCGCTTCAGTTCCTATTGCTCACTCTGTTATTCTCCAAGAAAAATACGAGAATTTGGCCCTGATTCTTCAGAAGATTCGTTATGATGAACATAAGTGGATGATTTGTGGAGACTTTAAAATTCTATCCATGCTATTAGGGCAGCAATCCGGTTTCACCAAATATCCCTGCTTCCTTTGCTTGTGGGATAGCTGGCCCGCGACCTACACTGGGGGAAAAAAGACTGGCCAATTCGGGAGTATTTGAGACCCGGTGAGAAAAATGTTCTTCATGAGAGCTTGATACCTCGTGATAAAATTCTATTACCACCTCTCCACATTAAGTTGGGTCTCATTAAGCAATTCATCAAGTCCCTTCCAAAAGATGGTGAGTGCTTTCGGTACCTTTGCTCAAAGTTCTCCCGACTTTCTGAAGCAAAGCTAAAGGAAGGAGTGTTTGTTGGCCCTGATATAAGGAAACTCATTTCAGATGGAGCATTCGCTGAAACGATGTCTGAGAAGGAAAAAGAAGCCTGGGATTCCTTCAAGGATGTTGTTCTCAAATTCTTGGGGAACAGGCCGGATGAGAACTATAAGGATATTGTTGCCAGGATGCTCAATGCCTTCAAAGAACAAGGCTGTAACATGAGCCTGAAAGTCCATTTCTTGCACTCCCATGTGAACTACTTTCCCGAAAACATGGGGGCGTACAGTGAAGAACAAGGTGAAAGGTTTCACCAGGACATCAAGGACGCAGAGAGAAGGTACCAAGGAAGATGGAACACCACTATGATGGCTGATTTCTGCTGGTTGCTGCTGCGGGAAACCCCAGATGAAAAATACGCCAAGCAGCACACCAAGAGAAGCATTCGGGGGAAGAAGAAGAAACGGGCCCACCAGGAGATTGATTGACCCAAGAATGATTTTAAAATCTAAACTGTGTTGACAAATATCGTGTTTTTACTAAACTTTGAAATAAAATTTGCTAGTTATTACCACAGTGTCGGATCTCATTTATTAGAATTTTATTTTCACACCATCGGGTGTTTGTCTTCATGTATTGCAATGGTGCGGTTTGCGTTTTCTATTCTTACATACATACCTGTACAACATTTTTTGCACATTTCTTTGCTTTGCTTTGTGTCTAACCTCGCTCTTATATGCTCAATGTTTGTGCACATGTATGTGGCTGTTTTAAGTGCAGACAATTTTGCTACCATCACAGTGTGTTTTGTTAACATTACTCTATTCTTATGTGCTGCCTTGTTACAATTTTCTTTATTCTTATTTGAATAACTACTAAACAATTAGTATAAAGAATTCATCCAAGAAACTTTTATCTCGATCGCACTCAATCTGAAACGTTCACCTCAAACTGCTAACCCAATGTAGCAAAACATCTGTACGTGATGGAGCAAATTGGTTACCAGATTTGGATTCAGCGCACCAAAAAACGTAAAAATCAATCGAAACATTAGAGGCAGTTTAAAAAAAAAATTTTTTAGTGTACCTGTGTTATGTACCACCACCTAACCCACCCTCTGGGGCTGAGGGTGGGAAACAGGGTCTCCCACCAACAGATCCATGTTTTACCTCCCTGCAATGGCAGCAGTAGAGGGGATCATCAACCACAGTCCTGCTGGGGAACAGACACCCTACAGCGCAGTCAATGCAACTCTGTACACATCGTATCTGATAAACGGGCTTGATATAAAGCTTTTTCAATGCAATCAGATGGATATCTATAAAGCAATAGTAGACAGACATTAGGCCCGGAAATGCTCAGCTGCACCCCACCCTATCTGATATTCTCCTGCAGCAAGCCTCTAGCCACTGCACCCTGCAAGGTGTTCCAGCAAGACACATACTAGCTGCAGACAGTCTGCTAGCTAGTCCATAGTGCATGTTCCTGGAGGAGATGCATGCACCCAGAACTGGGATGTCAGCATACACACCAAGCAGATAAGTCAGTGATTGGACCCCAAAAAGGAACCCATAAATATCACATGAGAAAAAAAATTATAGAGCACTATGGGGGAACCTAGCCACGCCGTGGTCACTGCTCAGTCAGGGTGAGTGTGATCTCCCAGCAGGACATGCTGTGGCCACCCTGTCTGTGCAGGTGGAAGCCGGGCACTACAATGTCCCAGCCATTGCCCTATGCCCTGTGCAGATGCATCCTGGCCAGGCCACCCTGTCCGGGCTATACCCATGGTACCTTGCTCCTCATTATGCACATTGGCAGGCCAATACTGGCAACAGTGCTGGCAGTGTGGGCTGTGGAGGGGTGTTTGCAGCCACCACACACTGGATAGACAGACATACAGTCCCACACCTATGTCAGCAGTGTACAACTATAGAGGTGTTTGGCAGCCCTGGCCACCGCTCCAGTCCTGGGCACAGTGCAGGCAGGGCTATGGTACGCAATACTGTTGGGGTCACTCCTCAGGGTAGTAAACACTGTCAGACACAAGACCTGTAGCACACTCCACAGACATCAGAAAGGTTGCCATGATGCAGCTCAATCAGAAAATTGTAATTCAGAATTGCTATCTGCCAGTAATCATAGCAACCTTTTGATAGCTGTGTACCGTACGCCCGGGTTTAGGGTGGCATTGCTAAGGTATGCAAGTGCTAGTATTGGGAGATGCACGCAGGGCCCAATGTCCTGCCTCTCCAGGAGGCATTGGATAATGGAGCCTGTGGGTGCGAGTGTGTCTGCCCCTGTTTGCTGCTGCTTTACGGCAGAGGTTCCCAACTCCAGTCCTGGTGTGCCAAACACTGTTCGGGTTTTCATGCTGTCCCTCATGAATATGCATGAGATACATCTGCATACCAAGGGGGCGGCGCATAGAAATGCAGCACAGGCATCTTTATTAGAGGCAGCATGGAACCTGAATGGTGTTTGGCCCTTCAGGACAGCATTTGGGAGACTCTGCTCTAGGTAATGCGCATGTTTATGGTGTCTGTGCTCTGTAGGGTAAAATGTAGGTGTTTTGGGCATGTCTACGTCATCTGCACTACAGGTTCTGT
Source organism: Ichthyophis bannanicus (assembly GCA_033557465.1). NCBI lineage: Eukaryota > Metazoa > Chordata > Amphibia > Gymnophiona > Ichthyophiidae > Ichthyophis > Ichthyophis bannanicus. Next base: position 1,082,600,769 of record CM066032.1, read on the forward strand.
CTGTATTAGCACGTTTTAGTAGTGGGTAAAATATGGGGGCTGGGTTGGCAGGAACCACAGCTGGGACTTGAACCTGTGACCTCCTGCTCCTGAACACACTGGCTGTGTGCACTGCACCACCGTGTTGCCACAGAGACAGTGCATTCCCTGGGGATACCATGACTGTTCATCAGACAGGGCCTGTCTGTTGCAGTGCATGGCACCCACCTACACAGGGCTAAGCCACGGTCTGATCTGGGCAGCTGCCACTGCCCCCTCCACCACCAGTACCCCTCTGCCACCCTGTTGACATGCCCGTCTGCTGGTGCTGCTGGTGGAGTGCAGTCTCAGGCCATCCATTGATGGGTAGGTGGCTGCCTATGGTGCAGGTTCTGGGGTAGGGGTGCCTGCATAGCTGTCCACGCTTCCCCCCAGCACCGCCTGCCAATGTTCTGTGCCCTTTGGGGTACTGCAGTGCCAGGTCCCACAGTACCTGCTGGGTACTATCCCCTGTGACACTGTGGGAAGCACACTCGTGCCCATGCTGGGCCCTCATCAGTTGCTGTCTGGCTGCTCTACTGTTTCAGCATTCCTATGGGCCACCTAGGCATCACCCTAGTCCGCACTGTGGCCCAGCTGCAGCACAGCATGTGCCGACGTCTGCAGCCCTCTGTGTCCCCTTTCCCAGCATTTGTCCAGTTGCCCATTCCGACATGCCCGCCCTGCTGTTGTGGGACATGTGCACACCTTAGGAAACCTGTCCAATGGAGAGGGAAACCCTGATCAGTGCTATTTCACTGTGGGATCATTCACCTTGTATGGGGATGGAGCGTAGACCCTTCCAAAATTCATATCCTTATTTTGGAGCTTTCTTGAGAGTGTTTTTCGATGTTTCCCATTAATATCACTATTGCCCAGCGTGGTTATGTTTTTTTTATATTTTGCTGGGGTCATTTTCAGTGTTTATTTGCACTTTTGTTCTGTGCACATGTATCACACTTATCACTTTTTTGTAGGTTTCCCTGATTTTGCTGTACATTGCTGACAGAAATGGTTTCTCTTCCCTTTAAATCAGCTCTAACGCCAGGGTTTCACTGGCATTAGTTTTCAGCCTCGGATTTCACAGTGTTAGTGTGCAGAGAGCCTCTCCCCATCCACTCTCCACCCATTGACCCCTTCTCTCTGCCCCTGGGGAGCCTTCCTCCGCCCTCTGGGATCCTTTCTCTGCCTTCAGCGCTCGTTTGCGCCACAGCACGCGTTATTGCGCGCTAAGGTACCTTACCGCGCGATGCGCCATTATCGTGCGATACGGTACCTTATCGCGCGATAACATCACAGAGCGCACAATAAGACAGTTTAGTAAACATACCCCTAAATTTTCTGCTCATGTCAGCCGCATGAGCCTCAAAATCATCGTCTTTGGTACAAAGCCTGCGAATTCTTAAGAATTGACTCATAGGGAGATTCTCTTTTAGGGAATGGTTGCAAAAACTACTGAAGTGTAGAAGCAAGTTCCTATCGGTAGGCTTCCGATAAAGTGTAGTTATATATCCTTCTGGTGAGTTTTTAATCAATATGTCGAGATATGCTATTTTTTTTTTTTAATTATTATATCATAAATGCAATCCTAATACATAGTTCAAAAGAAATACACAGTCTGAGATGAATCAATACAAAGAAATATCAATAATCAAACTAAACTCAATACTGTGTAACAGCCCACATCATGGAGAAGACAGCTTAAAGGTACCTGGGAAAATTCTTAATAAAGGCTACAACCACCTAACAAAATAATCTTATCATTAAAGAAAGATAAAAGAAGCGAATTCAGGCTTGGAGGGACAACAGGAGCGCATCTAGTTGAGATGATTCAACAAAAACATAATCTATACCCTGAATAGTAACTAAGCATTTACAAGGAAACCGAAGGAAGAAGGTCCCCCCTGCAGCCAAAACACGAGGTTTAAGCTAGAGGAAGGACTTCCTCCTCAGTTGAGTATAACGGGAAACATCAGGGAAAATAGACATTCTTAATCCATAAAAATCAACATTCTTTTTCAGAAAAAAAGCTTTCATAATTTTTGCCTTGTCAGAGAAATTTACCAAAGTAATTACTAAAGTGGCACGCGTAGAAATCAAAGCCTGAGAATTTTCAAGAAAATCAGTCAAATTTAAATCACTTTGTACTTCTAATGGAGCCACATCCTTTTTTGAGGAAGTCTCCCGACTTGGCAGATAATAAGAATGTGAAATCAAAATAAGATCAGCATCTGGCATCAATAAAACATCTTTGCAGTACTGCCTAAATAAAAGAAGAGGTGTCATAAAACGAGTCTTAGGAAAATTTAGAATACAAAGATTATTTGCACGAGACTTATTTTCCAATAACTCTACCTGTTTATACAAAAGTAGCGTATCTTTTAAAGAGGAGGCGCTCGCCGATTGAAAAACACCGGCTTGAGCCTCCAATTTATCAACCCGCGTAGATAAACTCCCAACCGTTGAGCTCAAAGTATGTACCTTGTGCACAACCTGTTGGGAGAAAGCAGACATTTGATCCATAAATTTAGTTAACAACAAGTTAGTGGAAGAGACTTGTTTCCAAATATCCAATAAAGAAACATTTGTAGGATCAACTACAGAAGAAGAGGAGGAAAAATCCTCCAATTTGATAGCCATAATAGGAGTTAAAGAAGAAACTTTACTAATAGCATTAAGAGAACTGTCACAAACAGCACCCTCTTCCTCCTCTGAGGCAGAAGCCTCAGAGGAAAAGGTGTCCAAATCCAACACCTGAGTGCCAGCGGGATTAGGAGGAGGAGTCCTTTCGATGGTACTCAGGGAAGCTCCAGAGGCAGGCGAGGAGGAAGCAGGAACTGGTGAAACAAGCTTATGTTTAGAAACCGCATGCTGGTCCATCGGACCAACCACTGCTTTAGAACCTGAATCGTTATCAGAAAATTTTTTCAAAGACTTACTTTTCCTCTTAAAATAACCTCTGGGCATTCCCTCAGCGGCTAGAGCTCCGAGGCTCCGAAGTAGCACCGAAGGGGCACCAAAGGGGCATACCCCCTTTGGTCACGTCCCCTTCGGGCATGCGACCGCGGGCTGCAACCGTGGCCGTGAAAGGCAGTTGGCTTTTAACTGTTGCAGTTCCCCGATGAAAGAAGGGGTAGGAGCAGCTTCACCTGCAAACACTTCAGCTGGAAACAAAGTTGACTGCCAAGCCCCTATATCCTGGCTGCTGCTTCTCAGCTCCTCTGAGAGCAGCTGGCTTTTAACTGTTGCAGTTCCCCGATGAAAGAAGGGGTAGGAGGAGCTTCACCTGCAAACACTTCAGCTGGGAAACAAAGTTGACTGCCAAGCCCCTATATCCTGGCTGCTGCTTCTCAGCTCCTCTGAGAGCAGCTGGCTTTTAACTGTTGCAGTTCCCCGATGAAAGAAGGGGTAGGAGGAGCTTCACCTGCAAACACTTCAGCTGGAAACAAAGTTGACTGCCAAGCCCCTATATCCTGGCTGCTGCTTCTCAGCTCCTCTGAGAGCAGCTGGCTTTTAACTGTTGCAGTTCCCCGATGAAAGAAGGAGTAGGAGGAGCTTCACCTGCAAACACTTCAGCTGGAAACAAAGTTGACTGCCAAGCCCCTATATCCTGGCTGCTGCTTCTCAGCTCCTCTGAGAGCAGCTGGCTTTTAACTGTTGCAGTTCCCCGATGAAAGAAGGGGTAGGAGGAGCTTCACCTGCAAACACTTCAGCTGGAAACAAAGTTGACTGCCAAGCCCCGATATCCTGGCTGCTGCTTCTCCCGAGATATGCTATTTGATCCGAACTGTAAGAGAAATCAAATTGCAAATGTGGATCACAAGAATTAAGCCAATTCATGAAAACAAGTAATTGACTAGCAGTACCTTCCCATATGAGGAACACATCATCGATGTAGCGTTTCCACATGTTTATTTGTGCCTTATAAGGATGTGAGGTCAAAAACGTTTTTTCAAAGTTTGAGACATAAAGATTAGCGATGTCCGGTGCCACTGAGGAACCCATGGCGACACCCTTTATCTGTTGGTAATAAAGATCCTGAAAGTAAAAAGTGTCAGGGCCCAATTAAAAGGTTTTTCACCTGAATTGAATTGTCGCCAGTCTTTGTGTACCTGCTCGGTTGGTCTCTGGGTCATCTGGGACAGGTTTACCCCTTTCTGGTTTTATTTCCACTTGCCTGCATGGAAATATGATTCTGTTTACCACGCATTCAACAGGGCAAAACCAGGAGTAACTTGTTCTAACAAAATTGGACTTCACTTTGCAGCTTGTGTGGGAAAAGCTTAGTAAAATTGCTGCTCAGATTTCATTTCCAGCAGTCCATCGGGCACTGCAACACAGATTCTGTTCTCCAATCTGCTATATCCAATAATTAAATTTCCAAGCAGCTGAAATTAGTTAAAAAAGCATGAGAGCTGGCAGTGTCCATAGCACTTACCGTAAGGACAAAAGGGCAGCCATCCATCCTTTTTTTAAGGGCTTTATAATGATTTATAAATCCTGCAGAGTTCATTTCAGATTTATGAACTATTATATGCACAAATTGGATCCATAATATGAAGCTGGCACTGTAAACATATTTGTGTGATAGCGTTGGCCATGGCTGCCCCACTATGGCACACTATGTTTTTTTAGAATGGCAATTCTCAGACTACATAAAGAAAAAAATCTGCATTTCAAACCTCACCAGCACTCTTTTCAATTATCCTACCCTGGAAGTACCAACTTGCTTGTTCCTTCCCTCCATTCTTGTTCTTGTTCTTCTTACGTATGCTTTGCCTTTTATTGCCCAATTCGTTTTATCTTCACTAAGTAGAATCCTCTCTCTTTATAGCGAGTGTTAAACTTAATGGGCCTGATTTTATAACAGGACATCTATGGGAAAAGTCCAAAAGGCACCTATTTTAAGTCTTCTTTATAGGGGCAAGTACAAAATACATTGAAAGGCATACAGAACTAATTATGAGCTGAAAATCACCACCATATACACTCTTATAAATGTTTACATTTTAAAGAGGCATCAAAACAATGGCATCATAATAGCCACTTTTGTAAGCTTAGAAGATGCATGTCTCATCGTTTGCCTCTGTTCTATTTTTATAAAAAAAAATAATTTTTGTAGAAAAGGGCTTGCTTATAAACACAAAATTGTCTGTTATATCTTATGGCAGGCCCGTGTTCACTGGATACTTAGCTTTAGATGTTAATTTCTGGTGTTAATTCTCCTAGCTCAGCAGACATCGTGATGAACGGTGTGGCCCAACATCGATGTTTCGTGAATCCTACATCCGGGGTCAACCTGCTAAGAATAATGTCTTACTCTTTTTTTTTTTCAAATCATTTATTGATTACATCAATAAGAAGTGAAAACCGCTACACATTGAATTCATAGCAATAATTATTGAAAGAAAATACAATATAAAGTTCCACAATAGAGAATAAAAGATAGCAATCACTAAAGTCCACATTAAAGAAATGCATTTACAAGGAGGCAAACAAAACCATCAATCTCTAACTCCAATTAACATCCCAACCAAAACCATACCTTCTGCCAGAAAAAGAAACTAAACATTTATACAGAAATTTCAAATAAAACATACCTCTGGTCGCAAAAATAACTTCCAACAGAGTTGAGACACCTTAACGACATCTTGGAATACCATCAGAGGCTGTCCACAAAACGGGATATCCTTCTTAGCAAAATAAAGTCACATAATAGCACCCTTCTCCCTCTCCAAACAGAACATTACCAATAAAGTTGCCCTCCTGGAGACCATATCCAAAGAGGTCTCCAGGAATTGTGTCAAATTGTGTCATCAACATCAACCTGTTGGTGGGCTCCCTACTCAAGAGCTCCAGAAACCTGCTTATAAGGTATATAATAAATAGAGGAAATACAAAGTTCATCAAAAGAATCACACAACAACACTTCCTTCACATACTTTTTAAAAAGCTCAAGAGGAGAAATAAGCAGAACAACCAGAAAATTTAAAATCATAAGATTCCACGATCATATGCTTCACAACAAGCCTGAAAATTTAGTAAACAATTTTCTAAATTGTCAGGCTTGTTGTGACGCATAAGGCTAACTCAATGAAGGAGGTGGCCACAAACTGAGCATTACCCACGGAACCCTCCAGCTTCTGGACCCGCTCATCCACCGTCATAATAAGATCACTGTAGCTCCACAATATCATAGCGGTGTCACGAGTGAACTCACACAGCTGGGCAAAAGAGCCCGCAAGCACCCCTTCCACCCTGTGTATTGCAGCCAAGACACCTTTTAAAGAGACATCAGATGAGCCATATGCAGAAACTGTCAACGCTGATGCGTTAGACAGCAGAGTCACTGGAACCAGATAGCATAAAGTGGTCTTGCCAAAAGTATCAAGACGCCTAGGATCCGTACCGGGTACGGGGATGGAGGCAGAAAAAGAAAATCCACTCCCTCCCTGAGAGTCAACTGGGGATGGCGCAGACGAATTCAAACTTGGCTGGGGGAGGGAGGGTACAAACCCCCGAATTCAGAGAAGCATCAGAAGGAATCACATCACCTCCCATTTGCATTAAAGATGACCCGGGTATAGTGGTACTTACAACGTGCTGGTCTAGGGACTTTTCGCCACCACCTGCCCTCCTGGCCCCTTGCTCTTAGCTTTGCGCTTACCCATATCTAAGCTGTGGGGGAATACTAAAACACCCTCTAACATTCCTCTGGCACTCCAGAGGGGCCCCTAAAGGGCAGAATGTGTCCATGCCCACAGCCACACACCCGCAGCCATGTACCGCGATGCACTGAGTTAAATCCTCTGCCAAAAAAGGAGGGAGGAGCTATGGTCCAAACAGGAACAAGTTGGTAAATGCCTCAGCTCAAACGTCTCTGATGTGAGCAGCTAGTCCTGCTGATGCCTCCCATAATGTCTTACTCTATCAACCAGTCTCAAGCCAAACTTTCATTATAAGGGCAACACAAGCATCTAGCACCTATGTGCCTTTATTAGAGAGGAAGAACTAGCCCAAATAACTTACAAATGCCGAGGCACACATTTTCTCCTGCTCTCAAGCTGGTGTAGTCTATGCATGCACCAGTGTTTTTTTATAAAATATGTGCATACATCAAAACTCCACGTCCACTCCATCCAAATGAAGTCCCTGGGGATGCCTACACATGGCATCGGTATAAGTGCAGCCATCTTGTTGCCATGCGTACTTGTAAATGCAGATACCACCAAGCAATTTTGTAAAAGGCTTTTTCCGCATGTATAGAATTCCCGTCAGAGGTCGGGGTGGTGTCCATGAAATTAGTTCTGAAGGAATGCTTGTGGTGGAGCACCACCTTTACATTTTGCCACACCAACTAAGAACAATTTTCAGACATTCGACTTACACATGTAAATTGATACCGACCCACGAGTATGATTTTATTTTGTTCACTAGAATGCAGTTTAACGCAATAAACATCAAGAATTTAACTGGAGTAGAACAGTAAGGATCAGAAGAGACAAATAGCTTCTTCGAAAGAAAAATCCAACATTCTTTGGATAGATTTTTTTAAGGATCCAAAAAAGTCGCTCTTCAATGATTCCATAGCTGCCAAATGACCCATTTTGTGAAGGATTTTAAGCCAGTTCTGACTTCGACACCCTAATCCTGATGCACTTTGGTGGGCATAGTGCTCAATGCCAACGTTCAAAAACTCTCCCTTTAGAAACTGGTTCAGTTGACAGCTCTCCTTCTTCTGCATGGTATGCATCAGCGCATAGGCGCTGCAGAGGAGGAAGATTAGCACAGCATACTGGGTTACTGAACTTAGGTCCCTCACGGCAGACGAGGTACAATAGGAAAAGTTCTCCAAAACCTAGTTATGTTATTCAGTGTAAGAAAGAAAATACAAATAAGGCCACACTTAAATTGTGATGGAGGCTTAATACTGCAAGATCCACAGTTTCCGCAAACTCACAATTTAAGTAGAGCCTTACTGATCAGCTGTTTCCTGTTGGTGGATTGCCAGTCACTATTATCTTCAATTTTGTCTGTCTTGTCTGCCACGCGATTACAGATCTTTGAAGTTCATCCCGCAATTGAGGAATAATGTTGAATTTGTTCTAATTGCCAAATGAAAAAAATCTAAATATATGGCAGCACTGGAGTTCATAATATAGACTACGTACAAAAAAAATGCTATTTCTGATTTCTTTACCCACATTTTTAGGAGACCATATTAAGCATCATTGTATCCAGTTAACGTTTAATTAGTCAATGACTTACATGGGTAACTGCATACCCCTGAATATAGCAGGTTAAAGATATCTGTATATTTTTATTCAAATATCTTAGTCTTCTATACTATGAGCCCAATTTTGCATAGGTCAACTAGGTAAGAAAAGGGATTCCCAAGTCAGGACACCCAAAATGTGCAAGGTATTTTATAAAAGTCTCACTCAGTGCAGATCCTTTTGTAAAATATGTAGCAGCCAAGGAAAGTATATGCATGTCTTCAGTGGCACAGTTACTTGGAACAACCATTTTACAAAAAAACATACTCAAAAAAGGGTGATATCACTTGGAAAATGCCGAATGGAAAATGTTGGCAATGTCCCCAACAGCTAATGTACAGGTTTTGCAGTTATTGCATGTTCATTTTGGCAATCACCATATAATAAGAGCAAAATCTAAGCACAGCTTCATAAATAGAGCCCTTCGACTGAAAGCTTTGGGACAGACATCAAATTGGCTGCCCAAAAGTGGGGAGAGAATTTTAAACCCAAGGTATTTATGCAGCTATTTCTTGAAGCTAACTGGATAATTGTCTTTCAGTATTGACTCCTTTCAGCTTAATTGACAGGAAACTGAGGGGAAGACATAACTTCAGTAGTTCTTATGAACAATTTAATTTCCCTTCAGTCATATAATATAACACTTCAAAGGCTAATTTCCAAAGCCATTTACCTGAATAAATTGAGGAGTCTGAAAACCACCGTCCTCCTCTCTGCTAAAACTACATACAGGCTTCAATACCACATGCACTTTTAACCAACTTAAACATCGGCATTCCCAGTGGGAGGTGGGATGTTTAGTTGAGTGGAGGAAAAAGGCACAATAGATTTGCTTTGTATTGTTTACCCTGACTGGCTTCCCATACACATTGCAGTTGCAAAGTGTGCACAACCTTTGTGTAAGCTCATTTTCATAGACAATCTACCAATGTAGTTTGTTTGGAAATGAAATGCAACGTACGCACATTAAAGTTGCAGGCATACTTTTTTTCTGTGTAGGCTATTGAAAATTATGAGCCAGTACATTGATTTCACATTGAGCAGTGAGGTATTACAACCCTGAGTATCTGCTTGGACGATGTATCTTGTATCCGTATGAAGACCAGTAGTATCTGCAACTGCCTGTGCACTGCCTTGGCTCTGTGAGCTAGGCGTGGGCTGTGTCTCTGCAGCACTCCCAGCCCTGGGATGAAGGGAGAAAGAATCGTGCTCATTACTTAAAGGGGACACTCAGAGGCTGGCTTCCAGGAGCCCAAGTGCATAGCACCCAACCATGGACTGTCACTGCAATCACCAGGCCAATTCTGTTGAGGTGGGTGGATATAAAATAAGAGAAAAAGCCCCAGGTAGTTGCAAATTAAGGTTCATGGTGTCAGATTCTAGCTGATCTGGAAGTGCAAAATAGCCAAAGGATACAGCAGATAGAATAATTTTCTCTGTATTTTTCTGCATGAGCTGATCCAGATCTGGTTTTACCTCATTGTTTTCCCTAGAGTAATGGTTCTAAACCCAGTCCTTGGGACATACCTAACAAGTCAGATTTTCAAGATAACCACAATGAATATGCATGAGAGATTTGAATGCACTGCCTCTATTCTATGCAAATCTCTCTCATGCATATTCATTGTTGCTGTTAAGTTCCATCGGGTCAGTGTCAACTCAGGCCGACCCTCTGGATAGTTGTCCTAAACTGTGTTCAGTCTTCAGTCAGGTGGCTCATTGTTGACAGAGTGGCACCCATAGCTGCTGTCATTGTATCGATCCATCTCATTGCAGGCCTTTCTCTTTTGCATTGACCTTCAACCTTCCCAAGCATGATGACTTTCTCTAATAATCTCTGTCTTCACATGATGTGTCCAAAGTATGAAAGTCAAAGTCTTGTCATCAGAACTTCCTCTAGAACTGACTGGTTTGTTCTTTGGGCAATCCACGGTATACACAGTATTCTTCGCCAGCACCATAATTCAAAGGCAATGATTTTCTTTCTGTCTATCATTTGCTTGGTTTTTATCTTTTTCAACTTTTGCATCCATAAGATGTTATTGAAAATACCATGGCTTGGACAAGTCAAATCTTTGTATGGAGAGAGACATCTCCGCTCTTGAGAATCTTGTCTGGGTCCTTCATAACCATTTTGCCAAGAGCAATGTGTTGTCGGATTTCTCGATTGCTTGTCGCGTATTTATTGATTATTGATCCAAGCAAATTAAAGTTGTCCATTATTTCAATTTCTACTCCATCAACGATGAACTTATTGATTTTGCTGGTGCTCAGAATCATTGTCTTCTTTATGTTAAGGTGCAGGCCCATTTTAAGACTATGTTCTTTGATCTTGAGAAACAAATGTTTCAGATCGTCTTCACTTTCAGCCAGTATTGTGGTGTCATCAGCATAGCGAATGTTGTTGATTTATTTATTTTATTTTTTAACAGGATTTATATACCGCTTTATCCTAAAATCAAAATGGTTCACAGCGCAACTTGAGAGTTTTACATAGAACAAAGGGTGAGGGGTGACAGGACATCCATCCCCACTATTCGTGGCTTCACCTGCCCCCGAATAACTTCCCCATCGGTTGTGTGGGGAAGTTAGATGGGGGCAGGGAATGGGCGGCACATGAGCAAAGAGTGGGCGGGCAGTGGTGGGTCGCCGGCCCCGGACGTACAGGGCCAATTCTAATGTCAGCCCTGTACGTCTGGGGCTGGCGAAATGTCCGGGGAAGTTATTCCACCGCCAAGATGGAATAACTTCCCTGGGCATTTGTTTTTTCTACTGCCGGGGCATGGATGAGGCCAGTTCGGGGGTTGGGCTGCAGGAAATAAACCCTTTTTCTTGGTGGCTGGCATTGCGGCATTTAAATGGAGCCACGGTGCCATAGCAACATGACACCATGGCACTGCGGCTCCATTTAAAAGCCCTGACTGAGTTAGCTGGGTGCAGTCCTGCACATGCAGGTTGGACAGAATCACTGTCCTGGCCTGCATATCCAGGACTGTTTGCGATTCTGATCCCATGTGGTTAGACGTGCCCCACGGGATCAGAATTGTGATCCCCTCTGTACATCTGGTTCAGATCGGATGCACAGAGGGGATCTACGTCTGGGACAGAATTGGGCCCTATATGAACAGTATGTTTGAGGGTATGGAGCTAGGGCAGTAGGGGAGTGGAGTCAGTGGGGCCAGTGAGTGGTAGAGGAGGGGGAAGGTTATCTGTATTATGTGGGTAAGTCATATTAACTAATGCCTCCAAAGTGTTCAGTATAAAGAGTGGTTCTCAGCTTCTTCTGGAAGTCTTTGGAATCGAAAGTTGCTCTTAGATTGTCTGGGAGGGAGTTCCAGAGGGCGGGAATAGCCAGGGAAATAGCTTTTCCATATGAAGATTGCTTGGATTTTGTGAAGGTGTTGGGGTTGGTGATGGTGTCAGAGGTGATACGCCTTCTGGGTCTGATGCTCGGATCCGTGTTGATAAGGCTTTTCATTATGTTGGCAGAAATGTTTTGCTTGATTTTGAATATGTTTAGCACAGTTTTGTACTTGATGCGGGAGATAATGGGGAGCCAATGAAGTTGGTTTAGGAGAGGGTGATGTGGTCATGTTTTGATGAGCCAATGATGATGTGAGCTGCGGTATTCTGTGCCATCTGTAGAGGGCGGAGTGCCAGTTTAGGTAAACCAATGTATATGGTGTTTCAGTAATCCAGGATGGATATAATTATCGCCTGGCAAACTGTGTGGAAGTGTTCTTGGCTAAGCAGTGGTTTGAGCCATCTGATTACACGCATCTTGTGATAGACGTTTTTGGATGTTTTGTTGATGTGGGATTGCATGTTGAGATTGCAGTCCAAGGTGACTCAGAGGTATTTTACTTCAGATTTAATGGGTATGGTAATATTGTTCAGCTGGATTGCATGTGGGGGGAGGGGGTAAAGCCTGATTTACGAGTGACAAGGAGGGCTTCCACCTTACTATAGTTGATATTTAGGTTGTTCTAGGTTAGCCAACCCATTATTTCTTCACACCTTGGTTGTCTTCATACAGTCCTGCTTCTCTGATGATTTGTTCTGCATATAAATTAAAGAGATAGGGGGAAATTATGCAGCCTTGTCATATACTTTGCTGATTTTAAATCATTCTGTTTCTCCTTGTTCCGTTCAAACGTTTGCTTCTTCTGCAAGAGAATGATCAGGTGTTCTGGTATACCCATGCTTCTTAATGTGACCCAGCCTTACTGTAGTCAATATAAAACATATAGATATCCTTTTGGTATTGTTTTTTTCTTTTCAAGGTATCCATCCTACATCTGCGATGAGATCTCTTGTTCCTCACCCTTTCCTGAACCCTGCTTGCACTTCAGGCAGTTCTCATTCTAGATATAGTTGTAGTCGCTGCTGGATGATCTTGAGTAGAATCTTGCTAGCATGTGGGATCAGAGCAATGGTGCGATAATTTCCACAGTCAATCAGATCACCTTTCTTCAGTATTGGTTCCCGATCTTAAGGTACAGATTGAAATAGCTGTCAGTCCACTTGATCTTTATGGTGTAATGACTCTGTATATTCCTTCCACCTTTTTTGATCTTCTCAGCATCATTCAACATGGATCCATGAGCTTCTTGTAGCATTCCAATTTGAGGCTGGAATTGGAATGCTACAAGCATTTATTCTGAAACCTGACTGGCTAGGTGTGTCTTGAGGACTGGGTTGAGAATCCCTGCCCTAAAGAAATGGGAACTACAAATCAATCTATGCAGTGAGACAAAACCAGAAGTGAAATGAAGCATCTGATAACGATACTTGGAGCATAGGATACTGCTTATATTTAGTTGTTTTTGAATGCTTTTTTTGAGTTGAATAACAATAAAATGCCAGAGTATATATTTACTGAAAAACAAAACTAATAGATACCGGGTAAAGAAAGAATTCATTAGTGAGGTGCCACAGCAATTCACATGAATTACAAGTGGCATAAAACTCCTCTAGAGCTAGCGAGTGATGCAGTTTAAGGAGTTAGGCTTTGGGCCAGTTCTTTTCGCCTTTAACTTGCATCCCAATGTATTGTGATATTTGCAGTCCCTGCTTCTACCATTAGAACTCAGCATATACCATAAAGCAGTGTTTCTCAACCCTCTCCTAGAAGCACATACATCCAGTCAGGTTTTCAGGATTACCGTAATGAATATGCATGAGATAGATTTGCATACAACTGGTCTCCCAGCATTTATGTCCTGAAAATTTATCATGGTAATTGTGAAAATACAACTGGCTTGCTGTGCCTCTAAAAGAGGACTAAGAACCAGTCATAAACCATCAAAGGGAGTTTCTAATCTAGGACTGGTCAAACATCTTATTCTGTGAAGTAGATCAACTGCTTAATATGATCAACCAAGAATCACTGCACACACAATACTGTGTAATGCATCCTGCAGTAACATTTTATGGCCCACCATCATCTATCTGAATTTCAACAAGAGATACAGTATCACAGACAATAAAAGTCCAGAAAAGGAGATATCCAAAAGGACAACATGATCTCCAACAAGTGCTGTTTAGCAACTGTTCAAATACCACGCTTACTGGCAATGTTCATCTACCAAAGTATTTGGCAAGCTGTATGAAATATTGCACATAGAAACATCCCTTCCCTAACTTAAAATACTCTATAGTCTACAAAGCAGCCACCTGTATGAAAGAAAGAGCAAATTTCCTACTGAGTGCACTAGGAACTGAAGAAATCAGGGTACTACAAAGCTCTTACAAACAATGTCCCCATGAAGCAGAGCACTGCCTGCCCATCACAACTAAAAAGGCAATATTACAGCCCAAACTATGGTTACAAGATACAAGGTTCTACATTAGGAACCACCACCCAGGAAAAAGATTTGGGTGTCGTCGTGGATGACATGTTGAAGCCCTCTGCCCAGTGTGCAATGGCAGCCAAGAAGGCAAATAGAATGCTAGGAATCATAAGGAAAGGAATGGAGAATAAAACAAAGAATATTATAATGCCTCTGTATCATTCCATGGTGCGACCGCACCTTGAATATTGTGTGCAATTCTGGTCGCCGTAACTTAAAAAGGATATAGCAGAATTAGAAAAGGTACAGAGAAGAGCCACCAAAATGGTAAAGGGGATGGAAGGTTACCACTATGAAAGAGACTTAAAAGGTTAGGACTCTTCCACCTGGAACAGAGATGGCCGAGGGGAGATATGATAGAGGTCTATAAATTAATGAATGGAGTGGAACGGGTAAACGCAGATCAATTGTTTACACCATCAAAATTTAGAAAGACTAGGGGACATGCAATGCAGCTACAGTATAACCCATATAAGGCTAATAAGAAAAAATATTTTTTCACTCAATGCATAATCAAACTCTGGAATTTGTTACCAGAAGATGTAGTAAAAGCTGTTAGTGTAGCTGGGTTTAAAAAAGATTTGGACAAGTTCCTGAAGGAAAGGTCCATAAACCATTATTAAAGGGAACCCGGGAAATCCACTGCTTACCCCAATACAAGTATTGTGGAACCTGTGTGTCCCTTGGGGATACTGCTAGATACTTGAGACCTAGATTGGCCACTGTTGGAAACAGGATACTGGGCTTGATGAACCTTGGCCTGACCCAGCATGGCATATTTTATGTTTTTATGTTCTTATCTGCCCCCCCCCCAACTCACCACCACCAGCAGCAGCAGCATGGTGAGAAGAATCATTTGCAAGAATGTTGCTTACAAGAACAGCAATGTCCTTTAGTTATCTCAGCTATTTATGTTATTTTATTGGTTCTCTTATGTTATTGTATTTCGTGTTTGCTGGATTTTTGTTTAGAACAGGAGTGTAAATTCATTTCCGTGTTGGGCTGCATGAGCAAAAAATGCATTTTAAGACGGCTGACTGACCAGGAAGGGAGGCTCCCATTCAATGTTTCGGCCAATTGGGTAGGAGTACACATTTGCCTAAATATGTATATATTTGCATATCTATTTGTGTAAAATTTGTTATGCTTAATTTTAATTAATTAACTGGACATGGTGTTGTGGGTTTTATTGGGGTTAGGGGGACTGGGAGATTAGTGGTGATTAGGGGGGAAAGGGAAAGCACTGAGGTGGGCAGAGGGGGAAATAGAAATGATGGGATCAGGCCTGGGGAGGGGGAATGAGTATAAGTGATTTTGTGTGTGAGGGTGAAATTCTGAGAATGAATGAGTTGGGGGGGGGGGATAGAAAGCTCATGATATGATGCTATGAGTCATGTACTTCATGGCTGGTAACACTTCAATCTTCAGCCACAGCAACAAAGCAAACAAAATTCAATAGAAGGCCTCTGAGCCTTGCTGAAATTTTCTGCTTCGGCACAGCAGACAGTTCTGGAGGTGGATGGTTTCCTGGGCAGGAATTGTCAGTGGTACCCCCTCAATGAAGCATATTTCAACAGTCTTAAGCAGGAAATGGCTCCACTCCACCAGCTGCCCTAGCCACCTCTTCTTTGGCAACACAGGACAGAAAGGGATGAGGTGGTCAGTAAAAATAAATTCCAGTTTGGAGACAGCAGAGGGTGTGTGGAGCCACAGGAAGGGAAGAGATTTAACAAAATGTTCCCACTAGCTATGTACAGGCAACCAGGGGGTGGCGGGGTAGGGTGGGGGGAATGATGAGAAATATCTGCTCAGGTGAGTGAGGGCAGCCTTTAACAGCTTTTTCCTTATCTGAATTTTCCTTGGAAATGATGATCCGCAGTGTTGACTGTAGAATAAAAGAAGCTGAGAAAGAAGATTAACTTTAAAGGTCTGCTGATTTCTTGTACTGCTTAAGGGACATATAACACCCCTGGTTAAGGCATACTATTTTATATTTTTGGGGGATATTTTTATATTGTATATTTTTTTTAGTTTGTAACTGACGGATTTTATTACCTTATTATATTTATTTATTGTACCTTGCTTAGAGATGTTATCTTAAGGATGGGTGAATGATCTGTTCTTATAAATAGGCTCAAATCAGATCAACTGAAAACTTTTTGTACTTCAGATTAGATCAAAACAGAGCAACTTCTCTCCTCATCAGAAAAAATTGTTGTTGAAATCATAATGATATTTACTGGATAAAAAAAACAGGTCAATATTTTCATCTTCTTTCTGAATTCTATTATTGAAGTTCAGGACCGTACCAAACTAGAAATACGCCCTGCGCGACCAACAAATTGGATGCCTCCCTCTGTCACAGTCATGTGCAGTAACTCACTCTTTTTGAGGTTCAAGGAAGCCTTTCTCTACTTGGGCCCTGTTTGGCTACACTGCTCACACAGTCCTTGGTACAGCCCTGCTGAAGTTCACATAAACTGTTATAGTATATCATGAACCATAATGGTGACAGAGATCCAATCTCATTTTATACTCTACCAAAACATAGAGAATCATGTCAAATCCATTCTAGAACAATCTATCAAGGAAATATCGGCCATATTTTATCTGATTTTAGATGACTAGATTTTCACAATCAGGAACTATGACTCAAAGAATCGTAGTCACATCCAGGAATCCCCAATTAAAGCTAGGGTAGGGTCTTAGACCATGATTTATGATTGTAATATTTTGGTCCATCTGTAATCAGAGTCTGTGACTAGGTTTCATGTGCTATGCTAATTGTGGCAAAAAAAGTCAAGTTGATTGATAGCCAAATACTTCATCCCTAGGTCTAAAACATCTTCGTATTACTGGGAGCGCATAGTGTACATTAGTTATGGGGAAAACTGTAGACCCACCCAGAGATATTGCCTGGATAATGATGGATTCCCTCTCTGTGAATAGACTTCTGAGATGAGCTGCCCTTGAAATGAGTATTTTAGTTGTACACTGCGAGCCAGTAAATATACCAAGGCAAAATAACATGATTTTTATTATTTTAGCTCAAAGGCTCTCTTGAAAGGCACTGCCAGAGACTATACAGGTGCACTGCCGTCCAAAGGTAATCTCTACTAATTTCAGGTCTACTTCGAAGAACACAGAAAGAAACTTGCAATAGAATTTTATCTGGCTAAATATAGACAACAGTTCATTGAAACAGTGAGGCTTTGCAGTAACTTGTTTGGAGACATCAGGATTGGCCCTGTTTGAGAGCACCAAGTACTCTTGAGACTGGGACTATATCACCACCTTACACCACCTTACACCACCTTGTTGCATTTAACTATTTGCCTATTCTTCTTAGGTTAAATACTTGTTGATTTCTGTTGCCATAAACCTTTTTCAAATCCAATTTACATATCCAACAGGTCTTTTTTTCTTTTGCTAATTCACTGTGGAAAAGTTTTTGTTATCGAATGCTATGGTTTCGGCCTTCGTTTATTGTCCTTGTAAATGCCTGTATATATTTCTGGTGAACTGTTTTCTTAGTTTTTGCTAGTAAAGAAAAAGGTTTTGTTTAAACACTTTCTGCCTGTTTTCATTTTGAGTACAGCACAGTTTATCACAGGGCACAATAACCTACTATTTCGGTTAAAATTAGCCAACATCACTCTAGCTAACACAAGTCTCTTGAACCCTGAATTCCAGGGGCTGGAGTGTGCATCTAAAGCAAAAACGCCTCCTGAAGGTGTCTCGGGCCGGTCTCCTATAGGTGTCAAGCTACTGCAGGGCAGTTAGAATGGTCCCGGGTTACACAAAAGGTATAAAATACAAATCAAGACAGATCCAATAGCAATCCTTCAGAAAGTCACACATATCATACCTGCTGAAAAAGGAGAGTCTTTAAACATCTCCGAAGTCCTTGCAGATCATGCTCCATTCACAATGAATGCAGGAAAGCATTTCACAATTTTGGCACCTAAAAAATAAATGCTTGTGAATAAATAAACTGAGTCTTTCCAAAATGCAGTGATGGAAAACATGTTATGATGTTCCACTGTCTTTGTCTCAGTTTTATGTTTCTTTATGTTCATACTGTACATAGTGCTAATGCTTGATTAAGTACAGTATTCAAGTCTTTTAAATAAATAATTGGACATCCTATTTTGAAGCATTAAACTTTGTTCTATAAGCATGTGTGTGCCTACTCTCCTTGCAGGTATAAGAATGTGCTGATGGCTCGTTGAGTTTGTGGGGCTGTCGGAATCTAGTGTTTTGCCTTGACTGCTACTTCTCCTTGTTGCTCCTCAGAAGTTGCAGCCCCACCTACTCTTGCCTTATGGTTAAACCGGCCCTGCTCCTTACCAGCAGAGACGAGAACCTCACCTCCTGAAGGGGAAAGGCACAGCCCAGAGCTGCCCTTCATCTCCACAGAGCCACTCTCGCTGCTTCTCTAGCTGGCAGGACCATGTCCATCTCCTTGGGTTCATCTTGTAACTCATGGTATTACCTTTTTTTTTTTTCAAAACTTTATTTAAACACCAATTCAACACAGCAAAAAACAAACAGCACAACAGCCCCCGAGGAATGAGAGAACAGACGAGTGGTGTTAATTTTTACAATAAAGAGAAAACAGAACATCCTCCTCCTAACCCCCCCTCCCCCCCCCCGGAGACATGGCCAACACCCATACCAAGAGCCTCTCCCAGACAAGATCAACCTAGTGTACCACTCACATTAGCAACTAATCACCCATACCGACATTCTCATGCTCCAGTATCGCCCATTGTAATACTTCATTACGACTACGGGGGCCCAACCGCTGAATGTAGGGATCCCACAGTGACTGGAAAGTAAGCCACCTCGCAGGATTACCCCGAGCGCTCCAACACTCAGCCAGCATCAATTGATTGAAATTATTCCGCCATTCCCAGTAGGACGGCGGATCTCGTTCTCGCCATCTACGAAGCAGGGGTCCCTTAGCCACCAAACAGGCCTTGCGCACCAATATCCTCCCCCACTTGCCTTTGGGCGAGGTAAGTCCCAGGCAATCCAGAGTAACAAATAAGGCGTCCCAGCCCACCCGTTGCCCCAACAAGTCTTGCATATACGTAGAAATCCGTAACCAATAAGAACGGAGTTGCCGACAGCTCCACCACATATGTAATAGGGTCGCCATCGGTGCCGAACACCTCGGGCAGCTGCCATCCTCCGTCAGATGACTACGAAAGGCCCTCCGTGGTGAGAAATATACCCGTGTCAGTGATTTAAAATGTATTTCTCTCCATCGCGCTCCCTCTGCTAAGTAAACCATACGCCGAAGGCCCCAGAGAACAGTGCCCGGGGGGACCTCTCACTGCAACTCTGCGGCCCACGCGAGTTCCACAAGCCGGTAGTCTGGCGGCTGCCGAAAACCATCTAACCGTGCTCTTAGACGACGAATGGACGGCATGAAGTCTCCTCCCAAATCGAAAAATTCAATTATCTGCGCCGAACGATCTGCGTGGAGCTCGTCCGCCGGCAACGAAGTCACGTAATGAGAAAGCTGCAAATAGGAAAACGGGTGCACCGAAGCCAGCCCGTATTCAGTTCTAAGCGCTTGAAAGGGCTTACACCGGCCTCCAGTATCCACCACGTGCCCCAATAGTTCGTATCCCCTTCGCTGCCCACGCCCGCAAAGCGGCGTTCTCCGTGCCTGGCGTGAAGTTAACATTCCCCTGTAGTGGAAGCCAGCTGGAAATTTTCCAACTTCTCTTCCAGTAACGGTTAAGCTGCCGCCAGGTCCTTCGAACGGCTCCCAGCAGCACACTGTCGGTAATATAAAGTGGAAGCAAACGGTCCTCATGGTGCAGAATGGCCAACAAGGAATAAGGGGCAGCACATGTCTCCTCCACCCGCCGCGGCGTAAAGATCTCAGTCCCTCCCAGCCAATCCCCCAGGTGCCGAGCCTGACAGGCCAAGGCGTAGGCCCCCAGATCTGGAAGCCCCATACTCCCCTGCCTCCATCCCCCCCTCAGCCTCACGTACGGAATTCGGGCTCTCGCCCCCTTCCATAAGAAACCTTTCAGCATGCCTTCAAGTCATAATAAATCCCGCCGTAGGACCCAGACTGGAAGAGTTTGTAACCAGTAAAGGATCTGAGGAAGGATTACCATTTTAATCGCAGCTATTCTGCCAGATAAAGACAAAGGGAGGGGTCCCCACGTTTGGAACTGGCCTCGTAATTTATTTATTACCCGACGTAAATTTACCTTATAGAGCTGTGCCGCACAAGGCGTCAAAATAATCCCCAGATAAATAAAGGAGTCCTCCGCCCACCTAAGAGGAAACACGCCCTGCCACGCCGCCTGGACATCCCCCGAAACATCCAACGCCTCCGATTTCTCACGATTGATACTAAAGCCCGCAAACCGACCAAAGGCCTGAAACTCCTGTAAGAGTGCCAACAACGAATCCTGGGGAGCGGACAGATGTACTAGGACAGCGATGGCGAACCTATGGCACGCGTGCCAGCTGTGGCACGCGAAGGCCTTGCAGCTGGCACGCGGGAAGGTCCGCAATCGAAAAAAAAAAAACCAACCCTGTCTGCTGCCGTTGTCGGGGCCGCCGCGGCAGAATCGAGCGTGCCGCGGGGCCCCCCTGTACCCACCCGGCAGAGCCTGTCCTCCCCGTAGCAGCTCTCTCTTTGGAGCTGCAGTCAGACGCGCCGGCTTGCAGAGCGCGAAGGGAAGAGTTTCCCTTTCGCGACTCTGTTAAGCCCGCGGGGGCTGATGGGAACTTCCCATCAGCCCCCGCGGGCTTAACAGAGCAGCGAGGGAACTCTTCCCTCGCGCTCTGCAAGCCGGCGCGTCTGACTGCAGCTCCAAAGAGAGAGCTGCTACGGGGAGGACAGGCTCTGCCGGGTGGGTACAGGGGGGCCCCGCGGCACGCTCGATTCTGCCGCGGCGGCCCCGACAGCGGCAGCAGACAGGTTTTGTTTTTTTTTTTTTTTTTCCCTGGGCTGGGCTGGGCTGGGGGGGGTGGGGGTTAGGAGTGGTGATGGGCTGGGCTGGGCTGGGCTGGGGGGGGTTAGGAGTGGTGATGGGCTGGGCTGGGCTGGGCTGGGGGGGTTAGGAGTGGTGATGGGCTGGAGGGGGGGTTAGGAGTGGTGATGG
The DNA here is from genome assembly GCA_033557465.1 of Ichthyophis bannanicus. Classification (NCBI taxonomy): domain Eukaryota; kingdom Metazoa; phylum Chordata; class Amphibia; order Gymnophiona; family Ichthyophiidae; genus Ichthyophis; species Ichthyophis bannanicus. The sequence continues at coordinate 1,082,622,054 of CM066032.1, forward strand.
GCTGGGCTGGGCTGGGGGGGGTTAGGAGTGGTGATGGGCTGGGCTGGGCTGGGGGGGTTAGGAGTGGTGATGGGCTGGGCTGGGCTGGGGGGGGTAGGAGTGTTGATGGGCTGGGCTGGGCTGGGCTGGGGGGGTTAGGAGTGGTGATTGGCTGGGCTGGGCTGGGGGGGGGTTAGGAGTAGTGATGGGCTGGGCTGGGCTGTGCTGGGGTGTGTTAGGAGTAGTGATGGGCTGGGGTGGGGGGGGTTAGGAGTGGTTATGGGCACTGGGCTGGGGGGGTTAGGAGTGGTGATGGATACTGGGCTGGCTGGGGGGGTTAGGAGTGGTGATGGGCACTGGGCTGGCTGGGGGGTTAGGAGTGGGTGCGCTGGGCTGGGGGGGTAGGAGTGGTGATGGGCGCTGGGGGGGTTAGGAGTGGTGATAGGCGCTGGGGGGGCTTAAACTAAAAATTGAGTGATGGGGGATTAGGACTGGGAGTGGGCTGATGGGGAGGTTAGGACTGGAAATGGGCTGGTGGGATTAGGACTGGGAGTGGGCTATGGGGGGCTAGGACTGGTAATGGGTTGGGGGGGTTGCTAGGACTGGAAATGGGCTGAGTGGAAGGGGGCTTGAACTGCAAATAGCTGTTGGGGATGGGGCTTGGAATGGAAATGGGCTGAGGGGAAGTGGGGGGCTTGAACTGCAAATAGCTGATGGGGACGGGGCTTGGAATGGAAATGGGCTGAGGGGAAGTGGGGGGCTTGAAGAAGGGAATGGATGCTGGGTGAGACTGGAACTAGAAGGGAGCTGATGTTGGGGGAGGATTAGAATGGGATGGGGCTGGGAGAGTAAAATGGAGAGGGGAAAAATATTTTGTGTAGGAGGGATGAAAAATCTACAATTGGCCAGGTATTGGGAGAGTAATTGGGGATTGAGGATGGAGGGGTAAAATTTGTGTGGATGAAATAGGAATGAGGAAAGAGCAAAAGGAGAAAGATTAGTATGTTAAAGCAGATGTAGAGAGAGAGAGAATGGAAAAAAAACTAGAAGAGAGAAGAAAGGACAAATGGACAGCAGACGATGGAGAGTTAGCAGAAAACATGAAGAAACCAGAAGAAAATGGCTGGACCAATTGCAACTGAAAAAAAATGCACAAAAGGTAGAACGATATCTCTTTATTTTGAATTTATTAACTGGAATATGTCAGCTCTGGGAAATGTGCATCATTAACATCTGCGCTTTGTTTGGTACAAGAGGAAATTCCTATTTGACGTTGCCACTTGTTCTCTTTCCCCAGTATTCACTGAAATGTATTGGTTTAATATTTGCAGTGTTGCCTTTTGATAGGTAGGGTATGGTGCTTTGTGAGTCCTGGTAATGCTGTCAGGATACGGCGGGTTTGCTATGGGTTCTAAATGGGCAGCGTTTGTAGTAGTTCCTAATGTGCCTGGCGGTTGGCACTGGATTATAGTAATGTAGAAATCTTTTAGTCTTTCTTTATCCATACACTCATTAAGAGACATGTTTACTAAAAGTTAGTGTATGGTAACATTATGCAAATATTTATGCAAATAAGACCACTTATGCAAATGACGTGCTGGCACTTTGAGGAAATTCTTTGGTTTTGTGCGGCAGTTTGGGCACTCGGGCTCAAAAAGGTTAGCCATCACTGTACTAGGAGATCGTCTGCAAAGGCAGCCAGTTTAAAAACCTGCCTACCCATTGTTATACCGGAGATCTCACGAGATTGTTTCACCCGGCGTATAAGAGGGTCTAAGGACAAAACAAAGAGGAGAGGGGACAAGGGGCAGCCCTGTCTAGTCCCCCTCCTGAGGGGAAATGCCTCCGAAAGCAACCCATTACACAATATCGCTGCCCTGGGGTCTGCGTATAAACATTTCACCATTTTACAAAAAGAATCCCCCAGGCCATATCGCGGAAGCAGGTCCTCCAAATAGGCCCAACTAACCCTATCAAAAGCTTTTTTGGCGTCAAAGCTTATTAGTAGTGTCATTTGGGCCCTTCTTCGTGCCCATTCTAGTGACGCCACAATCCGCCGCAGATTGCACACGGCATATCGTTGCCTCACAAAACCGACCTGTGACTCATGAACCAACTGGCCAAGGACCGCGGCCAACCGCTCCGCCATGATTTTCGCTAGCAATTTAAGGTCGAAGTTGAGCAGTGATATCGGGCGATAAGACGCTGCACATAGCGGGTCCTTCCCAGGTTTCGGTATTAGTGTAACATGGGCCTGGTTACTACCCCACCGAAAAAAGCCCTGTACAGCTCTCCGGGTGTGCACCGCCAGGAGGGTCAGAGAGACCAGATCAATCAAAATCTTATAAACCTCTGCCCCCAACCCGTCGGGGCCCGGTGACTTATAGCAACTCGCCTTGGATATAACTGCCTGCACTTCACTCACCGTAATCGGTTGGTCCAACTGTTCCCTTTGCGCCTCCGTTAATTGAGGGAGAGTCAGGTCCGCAAAATAATCTCGCCGCTCCTGAGGGGAGTCCGGCTCTGCGGAATAGATGTTCTGAAAGAAGGATTTAAACACCGCGGCAATTTGAGGGCTAGTCCTATGCAGCTTTCCCTGATCATCCCTTAAAGCCAAGACTAAGCGGGAACCCCGGGGACCCCGCAGACATCGAGCCAACATTTTCCCAGGTTTATCTCCCTGGGTATGCAACCTATACCGGTAATATAAAGCAGATTTTTTCGCTCATTGGTGCAAAACCTCGTTCAACAACACCTGAGTCTCCAAGAGCTGTCTCCTATTTGCAGCAGTCGAATGGCGGGCACAGAGTCGACCCAACGTTGTGACCTCCTTCTCCAGATGTATAATACGCTCAGACATCAATCTCCTCTTTCGGGCCTGAAAGCCTATAATGTCACCACGTAGAACCAATTTGGCTGTTTCCCAGACTAATTCAGGATCATCTGAGTGGTTCCTATGATCTGATTCAAATTCCTGCCACCGCCGGCGCAGAAAAGAGCGAAAATGAGTATCGGTATAGAGTTCTAAAGGGAATCTCCAAAGGCGTGTCTTAGGCAGCGCCTCTCTCCCCAATGAAGGTCCAACCAGATTAGCGCATGATCGGAGATCTCCCCCGGCCCTATCCGAGCATCCTGGACCGCGGCGAACAGGGCACCCGTCACCAACAAATAGTCAATGCGCGCCGATGATCCGTGAGCTCGCGACTGGTGTGTGAAATCCTTTTCCAAAGGATGCAACAACCTCCAGGGGTCCACTAGTCCCATGCTCGCACACAGCCGCAGAATTGCCCGAGTAGACTGTCGTCGCTCTCTGGACCCCCCAGTAGTGGTATCCAGGTCCACGTCCACGTCCATCACTCCATTAAAATCGCCCCCCAGGATTACAGGAGCCTCCGGCAATATCTCCAATTTAGAGGTCAACCTAGTATAAAGACCATGGTCGAGAACATTAGGAGAGTAAAGGTTCCCCAGGGTCACTAGTTTTCCTTCTAACATCCCATGCAGAAGCAAGAATCGCCCAGAGGGATCAAGAATTAGCCGAATGGTATCGAACCTTATACGCTTATGAATCAATATAACAATTCCACCTTTTTTCCCCGACACCGGGGCTCCAAAAACCTGTCCTACCCACGCTCTACTCAATTTACTATGCTCTGTTGCCGACTGGTGAGTCTCTTGAAGCATGGCTATATCTACTTTATGCCTGGCCAGAGCCTGCAACACCTTTGAGCGCTTCCTTGGGCTCCCTAATCCACACACATTCCAGGAAATAAGCCTCAGAGCACTATAGCTGGAGTCAAGTACCTTAACAGTATGCAATCCCTTAATCCAGAGAGAGCCCCCCCAGCCTGGGGCTCTCCCCAACCTCTTTCAGAGTGGCGAATTCCTAGGAAAAGCACCCCCGCATGGGCGTGACCATGTCTCCCCTTCCCCATCCCCCCACCCCCCCTCCCCCCCACGCCACAAAGTGGCACCTCATCTTCCACTTAGCCACCCCCAGGTAGATTAAACTATCCGTGTAGATCACTTAGATGCGTCCAGTCCCCCGCGCCCCAGGCACAAACAGCTCCAGGCTCGAAGGAAGCCCGAGCCCCAAGTGATGGAGCGCAGATCGGGGCAAGTAACAAAGAAACAGTGAGACTGTCCCCCCTTCCCCTCCGCTAGCCCCCAGGGCCCAAGTATTACAGAGCACTCACACATTATAGCCAATATCAAAAAATATTACCTCATCCCTCGGATACACTGCCCCCGGGTCAGGGGTGACCCGGGTGTCAGTTTTTTTGGGGGTTTTTTGGTTTTTTTTGTTTTTTTTCCCCCTTTTCTTCAAAATAGTAAGAAATTGTATTTTGGTACTCTAGGTAGTCCTCAACGAACCATTTTTAAGTAGTGTCATACATATGGTTTGCAAAAATAACGTTTTTTTACAGTACTGCATGCTGCTGAACAAACAAGGGGTGATGTTCGCCACTCGCACAATAGCACTCGCCTTAGTTTTATAGCAGCAAAGAAAGTCACCACTCCAAATCTACATTACAATCCTGTGTTTTCGAACGTCTTGCCTACATTTATGACGTCAAAAACAGTCAATGTACGTCATGTATTGCTTACTAGTTTTCTGTTGTTTACAATGCACCGTTGTCAATTTGTTATAACATGGTACTTTGTTTGTCCCATTTTGCATCATGACACTACTTGACATAACGGCACCATACCTTGACTGTTGCTGTCCACCTAGCGAATGAATATAGAACTATTGTAGTTTGCAAAGCGTACAGTGCTGCACACCATTTGTAAGCCTACAACTGAATAGTTAACAGGTATTGACATTATGCAGCATATATGACCATTAAAGCTTGTCCTGCCTGATCTTGGCTAGCATTGCACACCATTCACTTGAAGGGGTAAACCAAGAACAAGTCTTACAAAAATAAATAAAAGTATGTCTTTTTCTTCACAATTTAACCATGTTTTACAATACAAAAAAAAAGAAATAGATGTTTTACCATATGTCCATATTTCTACCCCCGGGTCAAGGGTGACCCGGGGGCAGTGCATACCTAACCCACTATTAAGATTGTGGGAACCCCTCCAACTATAGAAACGAACCAAGGGGAACATTGAGTGAGATAGGGGCAAGAACCTTCCCTCCAAAACTAATAAAACACCCCACCCCCTCCAGGGACCTTACTCTAATCGGAATGTCCAATAACCCTCATCCTACAAGGAGCCCCAACACATAACTAGACCGCCAGTACAATACTACTCCCCCTCCCCGCAAACCCCACCCCCTCGCCGGTCCCAACCAACCATTCGGAGCTCAAGGATGTGAGGAGGGGAGAGCCAGATTCCACGGACCCCCCTACCTTTCCCCATTCCGACCTCTCCGGGCCTACAGCTGTACCCCGAGCCCCCCCACTCCCTTACCTTCGGGTGTCCTCCTACTCCCCGCTCCCCCCCCATCAACCCCCACCGCACAGCACCCCCTTCCTTCCACGCTCACTCCCCTCTCTGCTCTCATAGGTCCCCTCTCTACACCACCCACACTCTACCACCAACCCAACTTCCTGCGAGTCCCCCCCGCCCGAGACCCAATCCAGCACCCCAAGGGGGGCCCCCCACCCTCTTCCCCCGGACGGCTTCAGGGCAAAAACTATAGTAACATCTACAATGTAGGAGCATGTAATCAGACGAACAGTACATTTATCAACAATAAAGCTACCAAAGTTTTTTCTGCACACATAATATTCAACAGGTGAATTAACCACTCGTCCAGCACACAAATGGGGAGCAGGCCAAGGATCCAAGGCCAAGTTTGGGCCGACTCTCCCTTCGTTTCTGACACCGGTACAGCTGGGCACGCTACTCCGCCATCACACGCTCCAATAATCCCGCGCATCACAGCCTGGGGCATTTTATCTTTATCTTTAATTAAAATTTGATAAACCGCTTTTCGTCGTAACATAAAGCGGTGTACAATAAAAGGTTGGCAATGCACAAATAAGGAAAAGAACGCCAAAGTAAAATAGGAAAGCAAGTATAAAGAATAAAAGCATAGACAAATACAGTGACAAAAAACCAAAGCTGTGCAAAACATCATCTCTGCTCGGCCCAAACCAAAACAGCCCCGAAATACCAGCAGTGAGTTTTGGCGGCAAAAGAAAGTCCCGAGGCTCTCTCAGTTCTTGCAGCGTGAAGCAAGCATCCTCCGCATGTCAGGTTACAAAATAAAAGCAGTCACCAGATCAACTTTACAGTCAGGGGCTTGAGGTAGAAGGGCTCCCATCTTGAACAATACGCTCCACATATGAGGCAGCCTCCTCCGCCGAGTTAAACACCCGATGCGCTCCCCCGTAAAAAACATGTAATCGAGCGGGATACTGCACTGAAAATTTGATTGTAGCAGCAAGCAATTTTGTACAGAGAAGGGCATATGCTCTACGCCTCTGGCTGAGAGAAGCAGAATAGTCCTGGGCAATCCTGAGAGTAAAATTATCACAGGTGAGACCGTTCCGTTGGCGGGCAGCACGGAGAATCGCCTCTTTTTGCGGGTATTGGAGAAACTTGGCCAGAACTATCCTCGGCCGGGAGTCTCGGGCTTGCTTACTCCCCACGCGGTGGACCCGCTCAAGCAACAGGTCACCGCTCTCCAAACTGCCTTCAAAAAGTCGGGGGAGCAAATTCTCCACATACCGCTTAAGGTCCTTATCCACAATCGTCTCGGGGATGCCTAGCAGCCGTAAATTATTCCGCCTCGACCGGTTTTCTAGGTCGTCAATCTTGGCGGACTGTGCCAGCACCTGGGCCTTCAACGCAGTCAGCTCCTGGGAAGCGGTCTCAAGTGAGTCCTCCGCTCTCCCAATGCGCTCCTCGACCTCCTGGATGCGACCCCCCAGAGCCCCCGCCGAAGTCTGAAGGGCGTCCATTTTTTCATGGAGGGCTGCAAATTGCGTTGATAGCGCCTCGGCTACCGCAGCTGATACCTCCTCCAGGAAGGCCGGAGAAGATGGGGAGCGCGGCATGGCGTTACTGTCGGCCATTTTGGCAGCAGAGGCCACACGCTCCTTCTCCCGCCTAGTCGTTTTTGTGGAAGCCGCCATCCAGATCCTAGCAAGATCACCCGAAATCCAATGCCAAAGACAGCAGGGGAAGGCGTCCAAGATGTTCAGCCCGGATTGACTCAACCAAAGCCCAGTAATCTGCCGGTTAGGGGCGCGGGGGACCGGAGCACATGCAGCACACGTCTGCTGTCCTCACTGCATCACGTGATCTTTTCATGGTATTACCTTTTATACTTCTCCTCCCACCCTTGAGGATGGGCTGCCATGTCATTTAAATATCTCACACCCTGGGAAATCTCAAATTAACAGAAAGTTCCCCTATTTTAAGAAATAGATATATCCCTTAAACCCTGGAGATTTCTACACTATTTTCTTGAAACAAAACAAATCCCAAACTTTAAAATTATACTTGATGGAATGATCCCACGTAGAAATGTGTCCCAAAATATATTACCTTCGGTTGTCAAAAGAACCTCAAATAATTTTCAGTTCAAGGCAGTAAATTAATATCATAACACGCCCATAGAAAGCACTGCTTGTTAGCAGAGTGTTAAAACATTTTTTCTATTCAGCATCTTCAATAGGGATATCTTGGAGGGTGTGGGGGCTTAAAATGAAAGCTATCAGAATTCTACCTGCATCCAAAGGTTTTCAGATAAGCAGATGAAGGAGACCAGCATGTGACTCAGTCCTCATGGCTCTATAGTAGAGGCCAGGCTGTCTGACTGAAGCAAGGACTCTTTAGCCATCTTGTCTCCATGGCAGACAATGAGGCACGTCCAGATTTGGTGACTTTTAATAAATCAAATGTTTCTCTGATTCTGTGGTATACCTGGTAAACCAGAAAGCCAAAGTATCAAAACTCATAACTGAAGAGCAACCAACCAGTCTGGTTTTCACAATATTTTCAAATGATTGTTCATGGCTTATTTCCATGCAGAGGTTCTAGATTATGGTCAGCTTTCATATTTAGTATCGATGGCTCTTTGCTACTTGAACTTGACACTACTGGAAGTGCTGAAAACCTGAAACATGGAAATTCATATTCTGTTTTTGTTTGGGGAGAAGCCAAGATGGTGTTGGTCAGGGTTCAGGGTAGCAGCTGTTTTCTGAGTTATGGGTCGGAAATGTAAGAGAAGGGGGACGCAGTTGCCTTCCCTCATCCCAGGTACATCTACACCGATTGCTTCTTGACCGTTGGATTGTTCTGTGCAACGCCTGCCTCGATATCCAGTTGCTTCGGGGGAAGTTTCCTCGGCTGCAGTTACGCCAGAGCAGAAGTGCTCGGCATCTGCTTCAGGGAGTTCATCTCTCTCCCCCGACTTACGGCTGTCCCCGAAGGAAGTGTGTATTCATCAACTCTCTGTGAATAGCCTAAAGCCAGAGATATCCCTGGGAAAAGGGGTTCTACCTGTGCTGGGAAGGACAGGCTCAAAGGTGGGACATTCTGAAGTGACCTCTCCCCCGGAACAACTTCAGCATGCCGATACTGTTGTGGAGCCAAATGGAAGGATGGCAGCCGAAACAGCTGTGGCTTTGGGTGTGGTGTCGACATTGACAAGAATGGAAGGTACTGTGGATGATAATTCTGGGTCTGTCTCTTTCTTCTTGAAGAGTCCAGCAAATTTCACTCTGGAGACAATATGGCAAGCAATTGTATATTTGGAGAAGCTTTGTTACTGCACGTTTCCTCTTTGGCTACTAAAGTGCAGACTACTGTTGAACTTTTATCATCAAAAGCTTCAGCGTTACAAACGGAAGTTTCAAAGCTTCAAGCTAAGGTGGTACTTTTGGAAGATTAGTCCTCATCTTTTGTTAAGAACTTTAATTCAATGGATGTGAAGATTGAATATTTGGAGAACTTGTCTCATGTAAATAATTTGAGAGTAATAAACTTTCCTAGACTATCCACTGTATCAGCAAGAAACATGTTTAAAAATTACTTAGTTGAGACTCTGGCAGTACCTATTGATATGATTCCATCTATTGTGAAAGTTTTTTATTTGCCAACAGGGAAAAAAATCTGCTCTTCTATTAAAATTTTCGCACTCCTACACATTTGTACCAGTGGACTTCTCTACTCCAGCTGAAAATTTCAAAGGGAAATTCTATTTATATGAGCCTATTTCCATCAGAGACACAGAAACATATACACACGCATGCACTTGTATTTCAGTCACACACACATGCACATTCATTCATCTACACCCCCCCCCCAACCAGATATACATATGCACATTAGCACTTTTCAGACAGACAGATTCTGTCTACTGGTGTAGTGCTGCTTCTGCACTCCTCTGCTTCAATGCCCCCAGTTTTTGCTTTTGCTACCAGTTCTTTTTCTCAGCCTGCAATAGTCTCCTCACACTTTACCCCATTCCTCTTACATTGCTACCACTGTTCCCTCTAAGCTGTGCGCGTGTGCGCGCGCACACACCTCGCCGAGCGAGCGCACATACTTTACAACAGAGCGCACAAAAATTACGGTTCTGATTCTGATAGAAAACAACACAGACATCTTAAAATGTAAAAGTTGTGATTGTAATTACTAGAAATTTTCCGCTTCATTTAGTAATCGTCTATTTTCATTTAATTTGATTAAAATCAATGTGGGCGTACATACTGTATTCTGACGTGTAGTCAAATTTTAAAGTATATAACTCCGAGTGTCGTTATGTGGCGCACAAAAATTTAACCTTCCTTCAAAAGCTGCACACAGCTGATATTTTATGCGCACACAGCCTACAGAAAATTAGAGGGAACATTGATTGCTACCCATTTTCAACAAGCTCACTCACTCCTAACAAGAAACCCACTTATTCCACTGACTTTCTCCTAGACACTGTGCAGAAAATAAGCCCACCCTTCCTGTGACTAGTGTAGCCTTTCCATTGGCTGGAACCTACCACTTATTCTGCACAGTGAGGAGGGGGGGCGCATTGGCAAGTTGAAGAGCTAAACTCTAAAAAAATACCTAGACAATTTAGAGGAAGGCTCCCCAGGGGCGGAGAGAAGGGGTCAATGGGTGGAGAGTGGGAGGGGAGAGGCTCCCCGCACACTAACGATGTGAAATTCAAGGCCAAAAATAACGCAAGAGAAAACCTCGCGTTAGAGCTGATTTAAAGGGAAAAGAAACCATTTCTGTCAGCAATGTACAGCAAAATCAGGGAAACCTACAAAAAAGTGATAAGTGTGATACATGTGCATGGAACAAAAGTGCAAATAAACATTGAAAATGACCCCAACAAATTAAAGAAAAATCATAATCAAGCTGGACAATAGTGATAGTAATGGGAAACATCAAAAAACACCCCCAAGAAAGCCCCAAAAAATAAATATGAATTTTGGAAGGGTCTACGCTCCGTCCCCATACAAGGTGAATGATCCCACAGTGAAATAGCACTGATCAGGGTTTCCCTCTCCATTGGACAGGTTACCTATGGCATGCACATGTTACACAACAGCAGGGTGGGCATGTCGGAATGGGCAACTGGACAGATGCTGGGAAAGGGTATACAGAGGGCTGCAGGCGGCACATGCTGTGGTACAGCTGGGGCACAGTGCGGACTAGGCAGATGCCTAGGTGCACTTAGGAATGCTGAAACTGAACAGCAGCCAGACAGCAACTTATGAGGGCCCAACATGGGCACGAGAGTGTTTATCACAGTGTCACAGGGGATAGTACCCAGCAGGTACTCCCAAGGGCACAGAACATTGGCAGGCGGTGTTGGGGGGAAGCGTGGACGCCCATGCAGGCACCCCTACCCCAGAACACGCACCATAGGCAGCCACCTACCTGCACACTGGATGGCTTGAGACTGCACACCACGAGCACCACCAGCAGAAGGGCATGTCAGCATGGTGGCAGAGGGGTACTGGTGGTGGAGGGGGGCAGTGGCAGCTGCCCAGAGCAGACCATGGCCTAGCCCTGTGTAGGTGGGTGCCATGCACTGCAACAGACAGGCTCTGTCTGACAAACAGTCATGGTATCACCAGGGAATGCACTGTCTCTGTGGCAACACGGTGGTGCAGTGCACACAACCAGTGTGTTTGGAGGCAGAAGGTCACAGGTTCAAGTCCCATCTATGGTGCCTGCCAACCCAGTCCCCATATCTTACCCACTACTACAACGTGCTAATACAGACAGAATGTTTATTGCAGATGATGTAAACATGCCCAAAACACCTACATTTTACCCTACAGAGCAAAGACACCATAAACAGGCGCTTTACCTAGAGCAGAGTCTCCCAAATGCAGTCCTGGAGGGCCACACCATTCAGGTTCCATGCTGCCTCTAATAAAGATGCCTGTGCTGCATATCTATGCACCACCCCCATGGTATGCAGATGTATCTCATGCATATTCATGAGGGACAGCATGAAAACCCGAACAGTGTTTGGCACACCAGGACTGGAGTTGGGAACCTCTGCCGTAAAGCAGCAGCCAGCAGGGGCAGACACACCCACACCCACAGGCTCCATTAGCCAATGCCTCCTGGAGAGGCAGGACATTGGGCCCTGCGTGCATCTCCCAATACTAGCACTTGCATACCTTAGCAATGCCACCCTACACCTGGGAATACGGTACACAGCTATCAAAAGTTTGCTATGATTACTGGCAGATAGCAATTCCTACGTTAAGCACAGTTTGCTGATTGAGCTCCATCATAGCAACCTTTCTGATGTCTGTGGAGTGTGCTTCAGGTCTGGTCTCTGACAGTGTTTACCACCCTGGGAAGTGACCCCCAACAGTACTGCGTACCATATCCATGCCTGCACTGTGCCCAGGACTGGTGTGGTGGCCAGGGCTGCTAAACTCCTCTATAGTAGCACAATGCTGGCATAGGTGCGGGAGTGTGTGTCTGTCTATCCAGTGTGTGGTGGCTGCAAACACCCTCCACAGCCCACATTTCCAGCACTGTTGCCAGTATTGGCCTGCCAATGTGCATAATGAGGAGCAAGGTACCATGGGTATGGCCCGGACAGGGTGGCCTGGCCAGGATGCATCTGCACAGGGCATAGGGCACTGGCTGGGACATTGTAGTGCCCGGCCACCACCTGCACAGACAGGGTGGCCACAGCATGTCCTGCTGGGAGATCACTCTCACCCTGACTGTGCAGTGACCACAGCATGGCTAGGCACTCCCATAGTGCTATATAGTATTTCTATCATGTGATATTTATGGGTTTCCTTTTGGGGCCCAGTCACTGACTTATCTGCTTGTTGTGTATACTGACATCCCAGTTCTGGGTGCATGCATTTTCACCAGGAACGTGCACTATGGACTAGCTAGCAGACTGTCTGCAGCTGGTATGTGTCTTGATGGAGCGCCGTGCAGCGGCTGAAGGCTTGCTGCAGGAGAATATCAGATAGTGGTGGGGTGCAGCTTAGCATATTCAGGCCTAATGTCTGTCTGCTATTGCGTTATGGATGTGTACAGAGCTGCATTGACTGCCCTGTAGGGTGTCTGTTCCCCAGCAGGACTGGGGTTGATGGTCCCCTCTGCTGCCACCATTGCAGGGAGGTAGAATGTGTATCTCTTGGTAAGAGACCCTGTTTACCACCCTCAGCCCTGGAGGAGGAGGAGGGTGGTGGTACATAATCCTCCTAGGGGTCCATAGGGGCTACACCTGACTGAGACATACAGATATATCCAAAGTATGTCTGCAGAAACTACCTATCTCACATATTAGCACTGCTGGGGACCTGCAGCATGGCCTATCTCTGCTGTGGACCTGGTGCTGGGCGCCCCACCTCACCCTCAGGGTGAGTGTAGTACCTGCACAATGTGATGTTGTGTAGCTACTCTGTGCCAGTACCACACACGGTCAGTTCCCCCTACCAGGCCGAGGTGCTGTGGGGGTGCATACCCCATCTTGTGATCATCTGTAGACGGCTGATTTGCATGTGCAGTGCATCATAGGTATGGGTGGGTTAACCCTATCCTGGTGACCACAGCAGACTGTTTGTGTGGTGACTTGCAGTTCTTCTGCAGCCAGCCAGGGGTTTGCTAGCAGCTATAGAGCTGTAGCCCACTGGTTACTTCACTGCTAGTGGAGCCAGAGGTCATGGGTTCAAGCCCACAGTGGGGTTATTTGATAGGGCTGTCCAAAGCATTATCTATTTTTAATGTACATTAGTGCTGCCAGCAAAAACACCCTCAGCGTACTGTACCCATAAGGTGCCTCAGAGGGTGCTTTATAGGGCGCCCTATAGGGCACCTTATGGTTTCCGTCCATATAAGGTGCACTATACAGTATCCTATGGAGCGACTGATAGGGTGCCCTATAGGGGACATTATAGGGTGCCATGGAGGATAGTGCACTTTATAATGTGCCCTATGGAGTGCCTTATAGGGTGCCTTATGCGGCACCTTAGGTTATGGCACATGAGGGTGTGTTTACTGGCAGCAATTAATAAAATACAAATAAAGTGCAGCAGGAAACAATACTTACATGTCAAAGCTGATGCCACAGCCAGCCTTACATATTAGGCACACTGGGGATTGAACTCATGACCCCTGTATCATCAGTTAGTTCCTTAACCATTGTGCTACACTGCTGTTCCTCCTTGCATGTCAGCGCTCCTACTTAAGATTTCCATGCGTTTAAATGCACAGTGCTGCCATCAAAAACAGTGCTATGACTTTGCTGTGCCTCACAGGGCACCCTATAGGCCACCCTTTAAGCAATATTGTAGGGTGCCGTGGCGGACAGTGCACTTTAAAATGTGCCCTCTGGGGTACCTTATGGGGTGCCTTATGCAGCACCTTATGTTACAGTGCTTTGAGAGTGTGTTTGCTAGCAGCAGTAATTAAAATAAAATTAGAAAGCCTCATAATGCAATATTACACATAACAGGTAGTGCCTCAGCCAGCCTTATTCATTGGGCACAGTGGGGGATTGAACCCATGACCCCTGCACCATCTGTCAGTGTCTTTACCATTGTACTGCAGCCCTGCTCCTCTGCTTGCACATCAGTGCGCCTGCTTATGCTTTCCGCGCGCCTTTCTCGTGCACTAATGTGCGCAGCGCACAAGAGCGCGCAGCGTGCGCTAATCCCGTTTTGTTATTTTTGACCGGACCACCCACTCCTTTTATGGCATCCTGCAGACTAACGCGGCACACACGTTAAGAGGGTTTAGTAAACATACCCCCAAGTCTTTATACCATAAAGATGAAGTTGATCAACAGCCATTTCATCTTATATCTTACGACTAGGAACTGTCTGTGATGAAAGAAATTGAAACAGCAGTGAAAGTGTTATCAAAGAACAAAGCACTGAGTATTGATGGCATTCCCATCAAAGTATTACAGAAATTACATCTGGGGGAACTCTGTACAAAAAAATCTAAAATTCTGTGCAAAAAGTATGAAAATTCTGCATGATTTATTAGTAAATTTTTGCACAGAATTCCCCTATCATAAAGCTTAACTCCTCCTCTACTCCTGAAATTTTCCCTGCCGTTTTTCTCCTTTACACTCTTGTTCCAATCACAGTTCTGTCCCCAACCCATCCTTGTCCCACCTGTGCTCTCTCCCTCTAACGCAGGGGTGGGGAACCCTGGTCCTGGAGAGCCGCAGACCAGTCAGGTTTTTGGGATATCCCTAATGAATATGCATGAGATATATATGCATTAGAGATATCCTGCCAACCTGACTGGTTTGTGGCCCTCCAGGGCTGGATTTGGAGACCCCTGCCTTACACCTCTGTCATTTAAGATTGTGAGTGGGCAAGGTGCAGATGTCCAAGACATCAAAAAGGTTAGAAAGAATGTGTCACATTCCTCCTCACTTCTCACCACCACCAAAATATTGTCTATTAGACAACTTTTTGGTGGTGGTGAGAATCGAGGAGGAATGTGACACATTCTATATACCCTTTCGATGTCTAGGACATCTGCACCTTGCCCACTCACAATCTTAAATGACAGAGGTGTAAGGCAGGGGTCTCCAAATCCAGCCCTGGAGGGCCACAAACCAGTCAGGTTGGCAGGATATCTCTAATGCATATATATCTCATGCATATTCATTAGGGATATCCCAAAAACCTGACTGGTCTGCGGCTCTCCAGGACCAGGGTTCCCCACCCCTGCTCTAACGTCTAGCCCCCAGCAATAGCCCAAACTCACCAGCAGTCCTCAGCAGCCCCAGCTGATTCACTAGCATCCCTTCTTCTGCCCCAGCAACCCCTCCACTCACAAACAGCCCTTCTCTCCTACCCCCTAGTAACCCCCCACTCACCAACAGCCCTTCTCCTGCCCCAGCAGTCCCCTTTACCAGCAGCACTTCTCCTGCCCCCAGCAACTCCCTGTTCACCAGCAACCCTTCTTCTGCTCCAGCAAACCTCCCCCCTCACCAGCAGCCCCTCACCTGCTCCCAGCAACACACAATTCACCAGCAGCCCATCTGTAGCCCCAGCAGCCCCCTCCCAATTCAACATCAGCCCTTCTCCTGCCTCCAGCCACACTCCCCACTCACCAGCAGTCCTTCTCCTGCCCCCAGACACCCTCGCCACTTACCAGTAGCCCTTCTCTCTTGCCTCCAGCAACCCACTCAATCACCAGCACCCCATCTCCTGCCCCTAGCACCCCCCCCCCCCCTGTTCATCAGCAGCCCTTTCTACCTGTTTAGCTACTTTAAAATCATCAGACACAATCATGCCCAGGTCCTGCTCTTCTTTTGTGGACAGAAATACTCCCTCCCCTAACACTGTACCTCTCCCTTGGATTTTTGCAGCCCACATGCATGACCCTGCATTTTTTAGCATTAAATCTCAGCTGCCAAATTCTAGACCATTCTTCAAGCTTAGCCAGATCTCTCCTCATGTTATCTACTCCTTCCTGGGTGTCTACTCTATTGCAGATTTTGGTACCTGAGAGCCCTTCTGCAATATCACTAACAAAGATATTAAAAAGAATCAGATCAAGGACAGATCCTTGCGGCAGACCACTGGTAACATCCCTCTCCTCAGAGTGAGCTCCATTTACCTGTACCCTTTGTCGCTTCCCCCTCAACCAATTTCTAACCCAATTAGAAACTTTAGGGTCCACCCCTAGGGTGCTCAGTTTCTTGATAAGTCACCTGTGTGGAACGGTGTCAAAGGTTTTACTGAAATCGAAGTACACCACATCTAGGGCTCTCCCTAGGTCCAACTCCCTGGTCACCCCATCAAAGAAATCAATCAGATTTGTCTGACAAGACCTGCCTCTGGTGAATTCATGCTGCTTCTGATCCTTTAATCCATTGGACTCCAGAAACCTCACTATTTTCTCTTTGAGCAATGTTTCCAATAATTTACTCACCACAAAGGTTAGACTAACCGGCCTGTAGTTTTCAACCACATCCTTACTTCAATTTTTGTGTGAAGGGACCACATGTGCCTCTGTCCAATCCCCAGGCATTGAAAAGGTCAGACAGTGGAGCTGCTAGAACATCCCCAAGTTCCTTCAGTATTCTCGGATGCATCCCATCTGGTCCCATTGCTTTGTCTACTTTTAGTTTAGCTAACGCCTCCTGAACATAGTCTTCTGAAATTCATTCGAAATCCCCATCACTTCTATTCCTATTTGTGGGTGTTTTCTGAGGTCCTGCTCCTGGTTCTTCATCTGTGAATACAGAACAGAAATATTTGCTAAGCAATTCAACTTAATACTCATCAGTTTCTACATATTCCTTCCCTTCACCCTTGAGTCTAACAATACCACCTTTGCCCTTCCTCATCTCACTAACATATCTGAAAAATGTCTTTTCCCCACATGTTATTGCATTGGCTATTTCTTCTTTTAGTATCTTTACTTTCCTCACTGCTTTGCTGCTTCTCTAAGTTTTTCCAAATATAGATGCATGTCTTCTGCTCTCTGTGATCTCTTGTATGTCATGAAGGCCTACCTCCTTTACCTTTTCAGCTACTTCTTTTGAGAACCATAGCAGCCTCCTTTGCCTTTTACCTGTATTTACCTTTCTAACAAAAAGGTTGGTTGCCCTTAAAATAGCCCCTTTGAGTTTTGCCCACTGTTTTTCTACATCTCCCAGCTGTTCCCATCCCACTAATGACTCCTTGAGGTATTGGCCCATTTTGGCAAAGTTAGTTTTCCGAAAATATAAGACTCTCATTTTTGAATGGATTTTATCAGCCCTAGTCCTAATGCTGAACCACCCCCTCTGGTGATCACTGGATGTGAAATGATCTCCCACCATAACATCAGAAACACTTTCCCCATTGGTAAGCACCAAGTCCAGTATGGCTCCTTCACATGTGGATTCTGTTACCAGTTGCCTAAATAGCTCATCCTGGAGAGAATCCAGGATCTCCTTACTTCTAGAAGACACCGCAGCAGGGATGGTCCAATCAACATCTGGCATATTGAAATCACCTATCAATAGCACTTCCCCTTTCCTAGCAATGCTGCATATGTCTTCTATTAAATCTCCATCTACTTCTTCTCCCTGTGAGGGGGATCTGTATATCACACCAATGCAAATTGATTTTTCTTTTCCCTCTTTCTAGCTTAACCCACAGTGCCTCCTCTCTTCCTTTTAAGCCTTGTAATTCTATAGATTTAATGTTAGTTTTTACATATAGTGAAACTCCTCCTCCCCTTCCTCCTACCCTATCCTTCCTGAATAAAGTATAGCCTAATATAATTATATCCCAGTTATGATTGTCCATGAACCATGTTTCTGTAACTGCCACTAAATCCAAGTCAGCCTGTTCCATTAAGGCCTCAACATCTGGGATCTTATTTCCCATGCTACAGGTATTTATACGTACCACTTTCCAGATGTTGCCCCTTTTACCCATTTCTATAGAGGTATGTAAGGTTTCACTTACCTTGGGAGTTTTATTCACCCATCCTCAATGAATCTAGTTTAAATACAACTCTAGACCACATTAAGAAGCATGGGTATGCAGAACACCGAATAGTTTTCATGCACAATCTTTACATTTGTTTAAGAAGCAACAGTTCAAACAGAACAAGGAGAAAAGGAATGGTTTAAAATTTGCAAAAGGGTATGGCAAGACTGCATACTTTCCCTATACCTATTCTATTTAAAGGAAGAACAATTCTGTAAGATTTGGTCAGGTTACTTTCCTGAAGGTCCTGGGTTCATTTCACTTCACAGAGGCAGTGGGGCTTGTAATAAAACAACCAAACAGGTGTGGCTTGGAGAAAGGTTTTTTTATGTAGAAATAGGCTTAATACATAGGTATTGAACAGAGGTATATAGTGATTGTTACAGAGCTGTTTCAGTGTGCATCAATGAATCTGTGTGTGCATGTGCATGTGTGAAGTGTAAGAGAGAGAGATAGGCCCGAACATGTGGCTCAGAGCCTCATGACAAGGTGTAGTGGAAGAGAGAGAGAGAGTGGGGGAGGGGTGAAGGGAATTGATTATCAGAGCCTCCTGTCCTTCATATCCGATGACTGGTGGAAGAGAGAGAGAGAGAGGAAGTGTTTCTGTCTTTTATAGTGAATTGAATCCTTTCCAGCACTTCCCCTTGAGGTCTGCTAGCCACTCCCTTTAAGGTCTGCTATTCTTGATTTAGTAAGGAGGGGCTTCAGACAGGCCTTGGAGACTGAAATCACCAGGGGGTCAGAGTTAATCTCATCTTGTAAACTGTCCTATTAACCTTTGGAGACTGAAGTCACCAGAGTCCAAAGCTGCATGAAATGTATGCTGACATCTCCCACAACTTTTTTATTTTTATTTATTATTTGTGCCTGGAAATGGTGGAAGCAAGCCTGTGGTACCTGTCCCAGCTGCCATTACATGATAGTAGGCAGCTTGTCTAATACCTCCTGTATTACATACCTTGCTATGTCCAGCAAGTCCCCTGTCCTGCACAGTACTGTCTCTAGTACTGTCTCTAGTGTTCTAGAGATAAACAATTTATTTATTTATTTAGTGTACATTTGTAACCCGCTGCTTCCAGTAAACAAGTCTCCTTATGAGTCCAAACCTCGTGTCTTAGGTAGAGCAGCCACTACTGGGGGGGGGAACCCAATATGCTACCTCCGTGCCCGTCTTAGAGAGAGTGAACAGTGCATAAGGTCTGCAGGAATTTTTGAGGAGGCTAAAGCAAAAAGGTACCAGGATGCTATGAGTGAGGATAGGAAGCAATACTAGACTAGAGCTGACTCTGGTATTCAGTGTAATAGGAAATGCCAAATTAGCCAAATTAGCCTGGATGTAGGGGTGAATGCTGGAGAAGTTCAGGGTAGCTACCTTAAAATGTTGTTGATGTGTATGACATGCGTTGCAAGGATATGTACATTTGCTTCATCTTACAGCACAGGAAAATTACGATAATGCATAGCAATATTTGTACAGCAGTTAAAATAATAATAGGGTGAATAAAAACATTAAAGACATGATCAGCAGTAGGTGAGTAACCAAATAACAATTCCCACACAGACACATGAGCATCTTGTAGCAAGTGTCCAACAATTTGTTGAATGTGTCCATTCTCATAAGCGATGGTGTGATTCACTTCAGTGGATGTTGTTTTAAGGTGATCAATATAGGCATGGAGTTCTGTAAAGTTGAGCAGTTTATGTAGTGTCTCTTCTCCCATGCCAAGTGGTAATGGATGCACAGCATATGAGAGAAAGTCTGGAATGTCCATAGAGTCATTGGTAACCAGCGGTGTGGAATAAGTTCTCCCGTTAATGGTGATGGAGACTAGTGGTGTATGACTGCACCAGGTATTGTTTGGTAAATAGTTTGAACTGTACAACAAAGTGTTCTTGGGAAGGCGAATGTCCTGCATTCTGGGAGCAATCGAAAAATAAACATTCTGGGGAAAGAACAGATGAAAACAAAAGTGTCCAGCTCCAAGGTAATACAAACTGTGTGAGGTAGTCAGGGAATATGAGAGCTTAACAGTCAGGGAGCAAGAGGAGGAATTGTTCCAGCAGGAGGTGTCAGCCTCTTTAAACTGGTGAGGTTGACACTTGAACTGAAATGTAGTCTGCTCACACAAACTGGGGTCCATCGGCTTGAATGAAGTCCAGGTGTCGTCCAGTGGCTGCACCCATGTGAGATGGTCCACAGGATACATAAGCATATTATCAAACTGCACCCCATTATTAACAATAGGATAAATAACTGTGTGTTGTCCTGACCATGGGATCAAAGTACAGATAGAGCAGCCTTGTGGTGAACAAATAGGAACACTAACTGTCCACCAATCAAGGTGAGCTATAGCAAATTCCGGTATTTTGGTACTAGCCATATGAATGAGAGATGGTGGCCAGTGTCCTAACTTAGCAGTGATCAGAATTTCCTTTAGTATAGTAATAAGCTCGATCTGTACTTGATCACAGGCAAGAGCCCAGGAAATATTCTTTCCCAATCTATATTCTGCCTGTGCTAAGGTAACAATTTTCTGTTCTATAATGGGAGTTATAAGAGCAAAGGTATCTACAATGACATTGGACAGTTTAAAGTGCACTGTCCGCCACGGCACCCTAAAATGTACCCTATAGGACACCCTATAAGTTGCGTCACAGGAAAATGTACAGTGCCCCTTATATGGACGGAAACCATAAGGTGCCCTATAGGGCGCTCTATAAAGCGCCCTCATAGGCACCTTATGGGTACAGTACGCTGAGGGTGTATTTGCTGGCAGCAAAATATGTACAGTAAAAACAGATAATGCTTTGGACAACCCTATCAAATAACCCCACTGTGGGTCTGAACCCATGCCCTCTGGCACCACAGGCAGTGACATAACCATTGAGCTACAGCTCTATAGCTAATAGCAAGCCCCTGGCTGGCTGCAGAGAGCTTGCACGTCACCACACAGACAGTCTGCTGCAGTCACCAGGATAGAGTTAGCTCACCCATACCCATGATGCACTGCAAATGCAAATCAGCTGTCCACAGATGAACACAAGATGTGCAATGCACCCCCACAGCACCTCGGCCTGGTAGAGGGAAGTGACCATGTGCACCCACACACCACCTCGGCCTGGTAGGGGGTACTGACCGTGTGTTTTACTGGCACAGAGTAGCTACACACCGTCACATTGTGTGGGTACTGTGCTCACCCTCAGGGTGTGGTGAGGCGCCCAGGACCAGGTCCACAACACCTTCCATAGCTGAATGAGGCCATGCCAGAGATCCAAAGCAGTGTTAATGTGTGAGATAGGTAGTTTCTGCACAAACACCTTCAATATCTCTGTCTGCTTCAGTCAGGTGTAGCCCCTAGGTGGGCCATGCACTACCACCACCACCCCCCCCCCCCTCTTCCAGGGCCGAGGGTGGCAAACAGGGTCTTCTATGAATAGATCCACATTCTACCTCCCTGCAAAGGTGGCAGTAGAGGGGACCATCAACCCGGGTTCTGCTGAGGAACAGACACCCCACAGGGCAGTCAATGCAGCTCTATACACATCCATTACACAATAGCAGACAAACATTAGACCTGGATATGGTGAGCTGCACACCACCACTATCTGATATTCTCCTGCAGCAAGTCATCAGCCACTACACCCCACAAGCTGCTCCATCAAGACACATACCAGCTGCAAACAGTGTGCTAGTTAGTCCACAGTGCATGTTTCCAGTGGAGATGCATGCACCCAGAACTGGGATGTCAGCATACACAGCAAGCAGTTAAATCAGTGACTGGGCCCCAAAAGGAAACCCATATCTATCACATGAGAAAAATACTACATAGCACTATGGGTGTGCCTAGCCATGCTGTGGTCACTGCACAGTCAGGGTGAGAGTGATCTCTCAGCAGGACATACTGAGGTCACCCTGTCTGTGTAGGTGGTGGCCGGGCACTAAAATGTCCCAGTCAGTGCCCTATGCCCTGTGCAGATGCACCCTGGCCAGGCCACGCTGTCCGGCCTATACCCATGGTACCTTGCTCCTCATTATGCACATTGGCAGCCCAATACTGGCAACATTGCTGGCAGTGTGGGCTGTGGAAGGTGTTTGCAGCCACCACACACTGGATAGACAGACAGCCACCCCCACACCTATGCCAGCATTGTGCTACTATAGAGGAGTCCAGCAGCCATACCCACCACACCAGTCCTGGGCACAGTACAGGCATAGATATGGTACGCAATACTGTTGGGGGTCACTCCCCAGGGTGGTAAACACTGCCAGAGAACAGACCTGCAGCGCACACCGCAGACATCACAATGATTGTTATGGTGGAGATCAATGAGCAAAATGTGCTTAACGTAGGAATTGATATCTGCCAGTTATCATGGGCAACGTTTGATAGCTGTGTACCATATACCCAGGTGTAGGGTGGCATTGCTAAGGTATGCAACTGCTAGTATTGGGAGATACAGGCAGGTCCCAATGTCCTGCCTCTCCAGGAGGCATTGGCCAATGGGGCCTGTGGGTGGGTGTGTGGGTGTGTCTGGCCCTGTTGGCTGCTGCTTTACGGCAGAGTGTCCCAACTCCAGTCCTGGTGTTCCAACCACTGTTCAGGTTTTCATGCTGTCCCTCATAAATATGCATGAGCTACATCAGCATACCATGGGGGTGGTGCATAGATATGCAGCACAGGCATCTTTATTAGAGGCAGCATGGATCCTGAATGGTGTGGGGCCCTCCAGGACTGCATTTGGGAGACTCTGCTCTAGGTAATGCGGCTGTTTATGGTGTCTGTGTTTGGTGTGGTAAAATATAGGCGTGTGAACCATGCGTATGTTCTCAGCAATAAAGATTTCTCCTTACTATCACGGTTTAGATGTAGGAAAAATATGTGGACTGGATTGGCAGTAGCCCCAACTGGGCTTTGAACCTGTGACCTTCTTGTTCCTGCACACACTGTCTGTGTGCACTGTACCACCGTGTTGCCACAGATATGCTGTGTTCCCTGGGGAGTCCATGACTGTACATCCGACAGAGCCTGTCTGTTGCGGTGGACGGTGCCAGCCTGCACAGGCCTAGGCCACTGTCTGCTGTGGTTTGCAGCCACTGCCCCCTCCACCACCTGTACCCTTCCGCCAACATGCAGACATGTCCCTATCTGGGAAAAAGCATATGACCTGATTGAGTTGTGGCACTCCAGGACTGAATTTGGGGGACTCGGCTGTAGGTAATGCCCATTGTTATGGTTTGTGTGCACTGTAGGGTAAAATATAGGTGTTGGAACCATGATTATGTTCTCTGCCATAAAGGAGTGTCTGTACTATCACTGTTTAGTGGTGGGTAAAACTATGGGAATTGGGTTGGCAGGAGCCCCAACTGGGAGTTGAACCAGTGACCCTCTGGTCCTTCAGGCACTGGCTGTGTCCACTGCACCACACTGTGGCCACAGAGACAGTGCAGTCTCTGGAGATAGGGAACCTGGCCGCACGAGTCAGACACCCTGCTCTGCACAATTTTACTGTGGGCTCGTTTACCTTGTATGGGGACAAAGGTGCAATTAAACCTCAAAAATGACCTCCAAAAAAGGGGAAAAAAACCAAAACCAAGCTGGGCAACAGTGATATCAATGGGCAACATGACAAACACTCCCAGGAAAGCTCCATTAAAATGCAGTGCTTTTTGAACGAGTCTACGGAGCGTAGACCCTTCCAAAAATCATTTCTTTTTTCTAGAGCTTTCCTGGGAGTATTTTTCATGGTTTCCCATTAATATCACTGTTGCCCAGCTGGAGTATAATTTATTTGGAATTTTTTGTGGTCATTTTCATTTTATTTTTGCTATTTTGTTCTGTGCACATGTATCACACTGCTCACGTTCTGCAGGTTTCCCCGGTTTTGCTGTACATTGCTGACGTAAATGGTTTCTCTTCCCTTTAAATCGGCTCTAACGCGAGGGTTTCACTCGCGGTATTTTTTGGGCCGAAATTCAGCCCCGCTCCTGTGCGGGGAGCCTCTCCCCTCCCACTCTCCACCCATTGACCCCGTCCCTCCGCCCCTCGGGGGCCTTCCTCCGCCCTCCGTACGCCTTTCCCCGCCTCTATCGCACATCAGCGCCCCACACACGTGCGCCGGCCCGTTAATGTGACGCACACGCGTGCGCGGCGCTTAAGAGCACTTAAGTGCATCATCAGCGTGCGCTATTGTGCGCCACGCATGTGTGCGCGGTTTAGTAAACATACCCCAAACTGTGTGAGGTAGTCAGGGAATATGAGAGCAGGGAGCAAGAGGAGGAATTGTTCCAGCAGGAGGTGTCAGCCTCTTTAAACTGGTGAGGTTGACTCTTGAACTGAAATGTAGTCTGCTCACACAAACTGGGGTCCATCGGCTTGAATGAAGTCCAGGTGTCGTCCAGTGGCTGCACCCATGTGAGATGGTCCACAGGATACATAAGCATATTATCAAACTGCACCCCAATATTAACAATAGGATAAATAACTGTGTGTTGTCCTGACCATGGAATCAAAGTACAGATAGAGCAGCCTTGTGGTGAACAAATGGGAACACTAACTGTCCACCAATCAAGGTGAGCTATAGCAAATTCCGGTATTTTGGTATTAGCCATATGAATGAGAGATGGTGGCCAGTGTCCTAACTTAGCAGTGATCAGAATTTCCTTTAGTATAGTAATAAGCTCGATCTGTACTTGATCACAGGCAAGAGCCCAGGAAATATTCTTTCCCAATCTATATTCTGCATGTGCTAAGGTAACAATTTTCTGTTCTATAATGGGAGATATAAGAGCAAAGGTATCTACAACTACATTGGACAGTTTAGAGGAAGCTTCATTAATAATATGTTGTGAGGTAAAACCATCAGCAGCATGCTGGGCAGTGGATCCCATTTTATTACGGAGCACCTCTATATCAATTATATTAAGGGCACCCAGTGCAGTCCCTGTGCCACCTAAAATTGTATCAATTAATTCACGCTTGTGTCGAAATTGCTTGGCTCGGGGTGTTACTGACTGCATATCAAACCAAGTATTGAGCATTTGTATGTGGTTGGCAACAAACTGAGAGCAATTTGGATATTTGTGAGTAACTAGAAACAATTTGGGAAATAGATGCCAAGTAAGAAAATGGTATCCACATCATATAAAACATTGTGTGGTGCATCATATTTAATCTGAAAGGAATGTCCTTCCTGAAATGGGTGGATATCAGAAAGGTAGAGTACAGGAGGAGCAGAAGTGGTGGGAGGGGTGGGATGAGGGGTGTTAGGTAAACAAGATACATCCAAAAGGAATGATGTGCTGTTGATCACTCACAACCCATGTATAAGTTATTTTCCCGGTAACTTTGTCCTGACAGGAAATATTGTATAAAATCAAAGCAGGAGGACCCTCAATTCTTGTGTCCTTTCTAGAGAAGTGGAAACTGGTGGCTCCCACTGTACTTGTGTGATGTTTAATGAATAGAACACTGGCTTGTCCTGTACCGAACAGAAACTCAGGATGACCAGATCCTTTCCTTCCGGGAAAGGTGGGGGTATTTCTTGGTAGCGATACTCTCCACCTGTGGAGTTAGCCCAGCCAATCGTGCATATTCGGATGATAGTTCCTGTAATGAGACTTGAGTAGAAGAGAGCAGATACAAGAACAACAGGAAACCGAGACATAATAAAAGCTAACTTGTTTCACTCTACTAGGGAGTAAACTAATGCTCCCCACTTATACTATGTAACAACAAAACAAAAAAAAATTAATAATTTTTACTACTTATTTACATAACTATTAAACACATGTACAGCAGGAGTAACTAGTTACCGTCCTCAAGCGACTTTTGTTCAGAAAGCAGCTGTCCGTGCTGTCTTCATAAAGCAGCTGTCCGTGCTGTCTTCAGGTGGTATCTGAAAACAAAGACTGATAAAACACGTTTTACCCATATGGTTTTAACTGGGTGATGTGTTTCCAGTACTGCTGGTTGTCAGGCATTAGGATCTGGTATAGGCTTGGGCCTAAGGTATCAATAACTAAGTACGGTCCTTCCCACTTTGCAGTTCCAAAGGGGAGGTTTGGTCTAGGTCTCAGAATCATCACTTTACTCCCAACCTTGAGGGGTCTTAAATCAGAACCTTTTGCATGTACCTCCTGCAAATAATCTCTAGCTTTTTCTGTGTTAGCTAGCACAGAGGTCTGAATTTCTTTTAGATGTTCTTGCAGGGATTTCATCCACTCATTGGTGAGAATTACAGTCTGGTCCTCTGGAAGAAAAGGACTCAGCATATTTTCCCACCGTTGATTTGGCCTTCCCATTAAGGCTTCATAGGGTGCAAAACCTGTGGATTTACAGACATTAGCTCTGATACGCATAAGGACTAAAGGGAGCACCAGATCCCAATTTTTCCCGGTCAGATTAAGCATAGGGCTGAGGTGGACCTTAATTGTTTGATTCATTCTTTCTACCTGCCCTGCTGCCTGTGGATGGTACGGAATGTGGAGTTGTTGTTCTATGCCTAGAAAATCAAACAATTCCTTGATGAGCTGAGAAACAAATGCAGGACCATTATCAGAATCAATAGTCTTGGGAATGCCCGTGTAAAAAATTGCATAGTTAGGATTTCTGCAGTGGTTCGAGCAGTTTGATCTGGGACAGGGAATGCTTCTACACAATGAGAAAAGGAATCAACAACAGTCAGTAAAAATCTATTCTTCCTAGCAGTCAATGGGAGAGGGCCCACATGATCTATTTGCAATCTATGGACCACGAGGAGGTGCTCTCATTAACTGTCCCCTTCTCTTTTTAGGTTGCCTCCCAAATGAAGCACAGATTACACAGGAGGAAACATGATCCTGTATATCATGTTTCATTTCTGGCCACCATACCAACCTATTGAGGATAGTCTGCATTTCTTCTGCTTTAGGGTGTCCCATAGGACCTGCACCATGAACCCAATGCATCCATTCTTTACCTCGAGCTCTAGGGATAGCTATAACCAAGCCTTCCTCTCTTTTTGCACATAGAATGTCTTTCTCTATAGCGAGTGTGAGAAAGTGTGTGTGCTGATATAGGTTATCTGGGGCGTCCTGCACAAGCTTCCTTAAATTGGAAAGCTCAGGGTCCTTTGTCTGTAGTGCTACAAAGTAATCTGGTGGTATTATCTGATCGTAATCTGTGGAACGTGTAGCAATAGCAACCATGCGTGTCTGCTCATACCAGGGCCATATGAGGCCTACATGGCATGCTTCCTTGGCTAGTGAGTCTGCTAATGTGTTTCCTTTCACTAAAGGGCCTTTCTTCCTATGTGCCTTTACTTTAACTAAATGTACTCTCTGAAACTTCTCACTCAGTTCTTGTGCCATAGTCCACAGTGATGAATTTTTCACTGTGGACCCATCTGTAGATTTAAATTTATTTGCCAGCCACCAGGGTAACAGGGCAATGGCACTTTTAAAGACATAATCAGAATCTAAAATGATTTGTATCTCTGGGTGTGAATCCTGATATTGTTGCATACAAGCTACAAAAGCAGCCAGCTCACAGTACTGTGCTGACGCTGACCCACAGGAATACTGTCTTTGCAGTACCACTTGGTTATTTGGGTCCAATTGTACAATTGCAAAATCTGCTAGTCGCCTGCCTCCTTCACATTGGCTACTACCATCAATATATACTGTAGGAAGAAAAGGTGAAATTTTGTCTAGTCCTAGTTCCCTAAAGATCATGTGATTAGGGGCACTGGGTGAGGACTGACAGTCATGAGGTTGCCCCTCCAGCAAGATTCCAGCCACTTGCACGTTAGGTTCTTTCAACAATTCAAACTTTACATTCTGTGCTTGCAACATGAGAGTCCACTGGACTATTCTCAGTCCTAATCTTGCTACATGCTAACTTTCCTTCTACAATGAATTTGAGGGGGGTGTGATGGCTGCATATGTATGTGGTTTGAGCACCAATGATGTATGTAAATTTCTGCATAGCAGCATAGGAAGCCAGTACATGTTTTTCACAGTTTCCCATTTTGAGTTCAGGAGAAGTGAGAACTCTGGAACAGAAAGCGATAGGGCGATCTACTCCTAAGCGTTGTGTTAGAGCTGCACCTATACTGTTCTCTCCAACTACAGGGTACAGGAAAAAATGTTGTGTGTGATCTGGGTGTGCAAGAACAGGAGCAGAAGTCAGAATGTGTTTTAATTTAGTTACAGCGTCTGTATGTCCTACCTCCCAAGCATAACTTTTACTTTTTAGCAGGGAGTAAAGTGGAGCTGCCACTTCAGCATAATTGTGCATGAAGTCACGACAGAAACCAGTGAGCCCTAGAAATGACTGGAGTGATTTCTGATCTGTAGGAAGTGGAAGTTTCTGTATCAGCTCTATCCTCTGAGAATCTACAGATTTACCGTCCTGGCCAATAAAACTGTGATTTGCACAGTTGAGCCTTGGCAGGATTAACTTTAAGACCCGCTTGTAAGAGGGCTTTTAAAAGTTCTCTTACATGATTCCAGTGTACGGTTTCATTCTCAGACTGAATCAGAATGTCATCTACATACTGAATTATATTATCTCTGCAAGACAATAGTGATAGGGCTTCCTGCATGTATTTATGAAATATTGATGGGGAATCCTTATATCCCTGTGGGAGCACAGTCCATGCATATTGTTTATTCAGCCACTGAAAGGCTGTTTTGTACTGGCACTCAAGGGCCAAGGGCAGACTCCAAAACCCATTGGATATGTCTAAAACAGAGAAAAATTTACATTTGGGATTCAGTTTAGAGATCATTTCAGGGTATGAGGCTACCACGGGCACTACAGATTTTGAAACTTGATTCAGGGCACGGAAGTCCATAGTGAGCCTGAAGGAACCCCCCGGTTTAACTATCGGCCAGGCTGGTGAATTACATGTGGAAGAAATAGGTCTAATCAGACCCCTCTCCTCCAGTTTCTTCACAATTTTAGTCACTGGTTCTATAGCCTGATGAGGTACTGGGTATTGCTTCTGTGGTGGAGGATCCTCACCTTCCAACAGTATTTCTGCGTGCATTTTCCCACAATCTAAGTTGTCTTGAGCCCAGACTGGAATATCAGCCACTTCTGAGGGAATTACACACAGATTATACTGCTGAGCTGCCTTGGTGCACTGAGTTGCTATCTGCATGGGAATGACTTCATGCACTAAAGTTTTGGAAGCACTTGAAGTTCCTGAATACTGCCACAATTTAAGATTAGCCATATCCACCACCAAATTTAACTGGTTGAGAACATAAATTCCAATTATTTCTTTTGGTGTGTTTACTATAGTGGAGGCAGTGGTTTCCAACATTTCCTTATTTTGTTCACTGTGCACAGGGATACCCCACTTAACTGGGATAGCCACACATTTGGAAGCTGTGTCATTAATTCCTTGAATTTCATAAATTTCCATATTTTTCTGATCTGCAGTGGGAGAAGCTCTGTTAGTAAAACTAATTCCAGCCCCTGTGTCAATCAAAGCAAATTTATCCTGACCCCCTATTCTGCTGATAACATTGGGGCGTGCACAAGAGTCCAGTATCAAGGGTGTTACAAGCCTTAAATTGTGTCCTGGGCCTGTATCCATTTCATCATCCAGAGGCTCTGGAATTGAGTCCTCTGCTGAGATAAAGGAGGCAGGCTGGGCTATGAAGGCTTGAGACATTTTGATATGTGAACTCAAGAGGTCAGGACACCCCTATGCACTAGCCTTGTGTTTGTCCTGAGCTGCTTGTAAATCCTGTTTTAATTTATCTATTTCTATCTGCAGTATGTGTTTGTCTTGTTCCCATTTAGTTTTCTCATTTTCTAGCCCATCTCTCTGTGCTTTGAGCTCTTGAAAAGGAATGTAACCTGAGGAGTTTCTAAAAGTACCTCTGCCATGTGCTCTCCAAGGTGTGTGTCCTCTGTCTGCGTTTCTTGTGTACTGAGAGGATCCCTCGGCTTGCCACTTAGGTGTGTGTCCTCTGTCTGTGTTTCTTGTATACTGAGAGGATTCCTTGGCTTGCCACTTCCGTGCTTCTGATACTGTAATGACCTGCGAGGGCTGGGTCTTCCAAACAGACCCAATTCTGAGCATTAAAGTATCAAAAGGGGTTGCTTCAGGGTCTTCAGAAAATAACAGGTGGTGTTTTGTAATCTCAGGGGATAGCAATTCTAATAAAAATTCCTTATGCATGCTCTCCCCATAATCTTCTGCCTTGGGCCAGGACTCCTGCTCATTAAGAACTGCTTTTAAAATCCAGGCTCTATATGCAAACTGTTCCAGTGTATCATTTGGTAGAGATGAAATAATTTTAAATACTTGCATTGGGGAACAGTGAAATAGTTTCTCAGTACCCCTTTTAACCAACTGGTATGGGTGAGTGAGAGAGCCAACTCTATAATAGTGTGGCCCCAGAGCCAAATGCATAAGTCTATCAAAGTCTGATTGTTTTCTTCTGTATTTCCCTAGACCCCAGTGAATCAGAATATCAATCGCCCATTTAACCCACTGATTTACATTAAGAGGCATAGTGCCAATTTTCTCAACTATTTTTTCTATATCTCTATCTTTTAAATGTTCCTGCAACATTACTTTAACTGGTGCTTTGAGTTCAGTACTGGGTGCCATGTCTAAGTCATCTGAATTATCCTCCTGACAGAGATCCTGATTATTGCTGGGTTCTGTCTGAGATAAACTATCATGAATTTCTTCATGTGATTCATCTGTATTCTTCCCATTTCTAAGTTGAACTATGCATACTTTAGTATTCTTTTGTTTGTCAGTAGCTTGTATGCATTGCTCATAAGGTGTGTCATAGGCATAATGGGATGAGGGAGGAGTGGGTGTTGGCTTTTGTCTTCCAGAGGCCAATTGATCCTTAACGTGCCTCAATTCAAGTTTAAGTGCTTCTAATTGCTCACTAACAGTTATAAAAGAATTTGTGGCTTGTATCACTTGAGTTCTTTGTATAGAGATGCAAATTTGTGCCTCCTCAAGGTCTTTGGTCAATTGGGTACACTGAGAAGTCAGTTCAGTATTGTCCTTTTTCATGCTAATGAGCCCCCTGCACATGCCTTGGATAAAAAGGCATTTTCTTTTATTTGTTTTCTTTTTGAATTCTTGATCATGGTTTAACATTTGTCTTTGAATATTATACCATGATGACTCAGGGAATTCACCTTCAAAGGGACCCCCTTTCCTCTTACAGTATGAAATTACCATTTCTTTAAGTTCTTTAAAATCAAAGGCTTCCATATTTGATACTGCAGAAAGGCTGTAGATGGACTATCTCAAATGTGTAACCTTAGAAGGAGGAATGCTCACTTTTATGAAGAATTATAGTTGGAATGGTATAAATTTTATGGGTGTTCAGTAAAGAGTACTGGCATAAAGACCACACCTTAAAATTATACCTGAATAAAAAGTGCTTAGCACCTTTTTAACAGGGTGGAAGTTTAGGGTGAAGTTATAGTAAGAAGGGTGTTATGAGATGAACAGAATTGTTGTATCAATTGCAGCCAGCTTTAAGCCTGCTCTCACTAAGATAGTTACTGACAGGAGACAGAGGAATAAAAGTTAAAAGGGACAGGAGGTAATAGCTTTATCAGGAAAGATGTATATTGTATTCAATGAAGGACTGTTTACCTGTGTACCACTTCCAAACTAAATCTGGACTATCTCTCTGTCTTTTCTTAGCAGCTCAAATAATATAGCAAGCCTATACATCAAAATAAGACAATTGCAAGCCACTCTGTGTGATGTCTTTAAAATTCTAAATTCTTACAGAGCCTTTTGACAATAAAAATCTCACCTTGTCTAACCCACAAAACAAATTTATCACTGGAACTGTTCACTAAATAGTGTCTAAGTGTCATCCAGTCTGTCAATTGTAAATGGTCACAAGGACTTTTGATTCTGTCTGAAATCTACTTAATGTATTATACAAAATTATTACTTACCCAACTGGAGGTCTGCTGTGAAATCCGAGAGATGAGCCCCCATAAAGATGTAAGATTTGGTCAGGTTACGTTCCTGAAGGTCCTGGGTTCATTTCACTTCACAGAGGCAGTGGGGCTTGTAATAAAACAACCAAACAGGTGTGGCTTGGAGAAAGGTTTTTTTATGTAGAAATAGGCTTAATACAT
Organism: Ichthyophis bannanicus; assembly: GCA_033557465.1. NCBI lineage: Eukaryota > Metazoa > Chordata > Amphibia > Gymnophiona > Ichthyophiidae > Ichthyophis > Ichthyophis bannanicus. The sequence goes on from CM066032.1 coordinate 1,082,654,077, forward strand.
AGGTATTGAACAGAGGTATATAGTGATTGTTACAGAGCTGTTTCAGTGTGCATCAATGAATCTGTGTGTGCATGTGCATGTGTGAAGTGAGAGAGATAGGCCCGAACATGTGGCTCAGAGCCTCATGGCAAGGTGTAGTGGAAGAGAGAGAGAGAGCGGGGGAGGGGTGAAGGGAATTTATTATCAGAGCCTCCTGTCCTTCATGTCCGATGACTGGTGGAAGAGAGAGAGAGAGAGGAAGTGTTTCTGTCTTTTATAGTGAATTGAATCCTTTCCAGCACTTCCCCTTGAGGTCTGCTAGCCACTCCCTTTAAGGTCTGCCATTCTTGATTTAGCAAGGAGGGGCTTCAGACAGGCCTTGGAGACTGAAATCACCAGGGGGTCAGAGTTAATCTCATCTTGTAAACTGTCCTATTACCTTTGGAGACTGAAGTCACCAGAGTCCAAAGCTGCATGAAATGTATGCTGACAAATTCATCAAAGAAGAAGGACTCCATGAAGACAACTGAGGTGTAAAGATTGGCGGAAGACTCATCGATGATCTTTGCTATCCTGACAATACCACATTATTGGCTGAAAGTGATGATGATCTAAAACATCTGCTTATCAAGATCAGGAAGCAAAGCCATAAAATGGCCCTCCACCTTAACCTGAAGAAGACAAAGATCCACAAATGGGAAAATCAACCATTTCATCTTCGATGGAGAATAAATAGAAATAGTAGACAATTTTAATCTGCTTGAATCAATAATCAATAATGAAATGATATGCAATCAAGAAATCCAATGATGCATTGCTCTTGGCAGAACAGCTATGAAGGACTTGGATAAGATTTTCAAGTGCAGAGATGTATCCACTGCATACAAAGATATGTCTTGCCAAGCAATGATATTTTCAATAACGTCATATGGATGAAAAAGTTGGACAGCGAAGAAGAAAGACAAGAAAAAAATCAATGCTTTTTAATTATAGTGCTCGTGAAGAATGCTGTGTATATCATGGACTGCCCAAAGAACAAACCAGTCAGTATTTGAGGAGATCAAACCTAAATTTTCCTTAGAAGCTCAAATAACAAAACTTCAACTTTCAGACTTTGGACACATCATGCAAAGAGAAAGATCATTAGAGAAAGACATCGTGCCTGGCAAGGTTGAGGGTCAACGCAAAAGAGGAAAACCCTGCAATGACATGGACTGATACAATAACGGCAGCTATTGAAGTCACTTAATCAACAATTAATTGCCTGATTAAAGACCGAACACAGTTTAGAACAACTATCCACAGGGTCGTCATGAGTCAACAGCACTTAACAACAACAGCAACAAGGCCTCATTATTCCAGCTCACTGCAAATACACTGTGGAACTTTGCAGCATACTGGCCAACTATTCAGGTTCCCTGTTTCAGCCAGAGAAGTGGGGAGGAGGCAGAAGCCAGTCTGGGTCATGGAAAGCTCTTGAAAGCTCAAGAGTGGTGATGACACAATTGCTTTATTGATATTCCCCAACGCATTTCGGCGGAACGCCTTCTTCAGGGGGGTGAAACTACTTACAAACATATAATAAGAACATATTAAATACATATCGAAAAACAATAAAAAAAATAAAAGTCATTAAAAGAGACATGTTCAAGCTAAACGGGCATCATACTAAAAAGAATACAGACATAACTACATCATCTAGCACTCAAAGCAATTAAATAAATAAATAATAAGAGCATATATAGATTAAAAATATTCCATTAAGGGACCATACATAATAATAAATAATATAATAATACATATATATGCATCAGATGATGCAACTTGTGCATGATCTCAAATGAAAGAACCAATAAAAACCATAAAAAACGATAAAGATAAGATTGTATGCTCTCTTACTTTTACTAATCACACTAGAGAAATTACTAATATATTAAAGCAACAATGGGATTTATTAGCATCATTACCATCGTTTGCGGCCAAGAAGATCATGGTAGCTCATAAATGCAATCCGAACTTGTCTAACATTTTGGTGCCATCTGCCCTTACATATCACCAACCAGTTCCGAAAATAAAGGGCCATTTTAAGTGTGGCAGTTGTTCGGTATGTTCTCATACAATTCAAGTTAAGGAGGTTTTTGTCCATCCGGTATTACAATGTAAGGTTTATATACATAGCTTTTCTAACTGTAAAACAGAAAAAGTGATCTATTTAATAATATGCCCTTGTAAATTAATTTATGTAGGTAAGACCAAAAGACAGGTACGCACTAGGATAATAGAGCATAGGAGTTGCATTCAGAGAGGGATCTCAGATAAGCCACTTGTAGCTCACTGGCAAAAGGAGAATCACACTATTAGTGATTTGAGATATTTAGTCTTGAAAACAGTAGTACCGAATTGGAGAGGGGGGGATGTCAATAAATTATTGTTGAAACTAGGACAACGGTATATATATGAGTTGAATAGCTTAGAACCCAATGGACAGAATCAGGAAATAGATTTATCAGTGTTTCTATAAATAACATCTATACCAACATATTATTTCTATGCACATTTAATTAAAAGACCCCCCTTTTCTCTCCTGTAAATATAGTTGTACAATACTCTAGTTTACCATACTGTTTTTCCAAGTGTAAATTATCTATAATTGCCCTTCTTTTAAAGCACGTTTTTTGTGAAAAAGCACGGTCTTTATGTGTTCCTTACTGCTCCCCATTAGATTGATTTAAGAAACACAAGATTTTTTGTAGCCGGCGAGGACAATGTCTAGCTTTTACTGCTTTGTCAACTTCATAGATACTACTTTTTAGTCTCCTTTACTTCTTTGTAATTTGATATTGACCTAAGCCACGCCTCCTGGTTTTTTGGCGCGCTCCTCAGCGTCTACATAACTTCAGTTTCAATACGAACCAACCTTTTGCACATTGCATCGGAGTAAATGTTCTCTGAAGTACATTGTGTCAGGTAACACCAGCATTTTTTAATTCTTATTTTAACAACAGTGCTACAATCCTCTTGAGTGCTTTTTTAACTTGGTTAGTTTTTAAACACACTCTTAGGCACACGGCCCGTTTTGGAGACATAAGCACTTTACAATTAAATCGTAATTATGAGCAGCGCTACAATCTCACTGAGTGTATGTCTGGTTTTTATGCTTGGCTCCTTCTCTGGAAATATAATCGAGCCGATTACTTACTTCAGCAGTGCAAGTCATTTGCCTAAGTTTAATATCTCTATTTCACTACTAAACATAGTTGATATATAAGTCTTACAAATTATTTTTCCCTAGATATCAGTACTTTATCGTGCTGTTGCCACGGCATTGTAAATTCTGCTAGAAGAACGTGTCAATACCCTAGAGTTCATTCCGTTTCAGTAAGTGCAGTTTTAATCTGTACAGCACCCTCTTGACCCTTCGGGAAGTGAGCCTTTCTGTTGTAATATCACTATTTTAATATTACTATTTGACTAAGGGGTATGTTTACTAAACTCCGAAATTGTGCGGGGCCGCGGTAGTGTGCCTGTGCCATATAAGGAGTGGGCGGTTCAGGCAGAAAAAAGAAAAAAACCGAGAGGCAGCGACCGTACCTGTGCGCGGCGCGCTAATGTGCGTGGTCCACATTAGCGCGTGGGAAGGCTAAGTGGCGCGCTGCTGGGCACAGACAAGAACAGAGCCGTAGTACAATGGTGAAGACACAGACCAATGGTGCAGGGGCCAGGGGTTCAATCCCCCATTGTGCACAACAAGAAATGTTGTCTAAGGCATTAACTTTAATGGGTAAAAGTGCTGTAGGAGGCATATTAATTTTGTGCGGCATAAGGCGGCGCACTGTTAATTTTGGGCGTCATTAGGCGGTGCGCTATTAGGTGTGGGCGTCATAAGGCATAGCACTGTAAATTGTGGGCATTAGGTGTTGCGCTGTTAATTTTGTGCGGTTTGGGCGGCAGAAGGCGGTGCGCTGCTAAGTTTCTAAGGCCTAAGGCAGTGCGGCAATGTCCAAACACAGGAACAGAGCCACTGACCAATGGTGCAGGCATCAGGGGTTCAATCCCTCACAGTGCCCAGTAAACAAGGCTGGCTGAGGCAGTACATATTATGGGGATGAGTGCTGTAGGAGGCATATTAGTTTTATTTTATGTATCAGTACTAGCAAACGCACTCTCAAAGCGTGTTAACATAAGGCGGCCCATAAGGCACATGTTAAAGTTCACTGTACGCCAAGGCACCCTAGAATGTCCCCTATAGGGCACCATATATGTTGCGTCACAGGATAATGTACAGTGCACCTTATATGGACGGCAACCATAAGGTGCCCTATAGGGCGCCCTATAAAGCACCCTCAGAGGCACCCTATGGGTACAGTACGCTGAGGGTGTTTGTGCTGGCATCAATATATGTTGTCGTGCCCTCTCTGGCCAAGCGGTAGCTACTGGTATTGCAAGGCTCTGGAGGGTGGTAGTTGTGCCTTCACTGATATAAACCACAAAACACTTCTTTCCAAATTAAAGGTTTTATTCCCCGTCCCTTGAGGGTACTTTATCTTCAGGAACATAAATCAAATGCCTTGCTGGGACATATAACATAAAGTAACCAAAAGCAAACAGAACTTGCTTCCTTCAGCTTCCAAAACAACAAATAAATGAAAAGAACAAAATAGCTTAAATACTTCAATATGGTTCTTTCTCCTGTAGCTGACAGCACAGCTTATATCTGCTTCACTTAGAGAGAGCTGCAGCCTGTTGCTTATAACACTAAAGCTAGGACACAAACTAATTACTTATCTGAGAGAGAACTCAGGTTCAATCAAGGTCAAAGAGCAATCCATCAATTCTGGCATATCATATTCTTCTGCATTTTGATATTCCATTAACTCCGGCTGACTGGAAGGTTCATTCTGGACCTCAGCAGTAACGTGGGAGAATGGCTGGTTAACCTCGTCAGACAGGAAGTTCCTCTCTTCCTTAGAGCTAGTGTCTCTCTGGGAATTACCATGTATTCTAGAGTTGAGCTTTTCAGGGCTCTGCCCCTGCTGGTATTTTAGAATATAGCTCAACTCTTGGTTTGCTCTGCTAGTGGGATAATTAAGGGAATTTCTCTGCCGGTTCAGGCTTCCCTTTTGTAACCCAGCTGAGCTAGATTGGAGAGCTCGTGACGGAGTTTCACAGGGAGCTATGAGCTTACAATGACTATAAAACTCTTCAGCTTTATCTGGTAAGTAAAACCTTTTTCTTCTAGGGTTTTTAAAACCAGAAGAAGGGATATTTTCAGCCTCTAGATAGTGGGACCTTGTGTGCCTATTTTCATACCTCCAGGGTTGTCTTCTTTCATATGGCAAATCACTCTTGCATTCACTCTGTGCACTGGAACCTGCAACTGCAGTCTTCTTACGTCTCTCTGGCTCAAACACACTATCTGGCTGTTGATATCTCTCTGCTTCTCTCAGGTCTTCGGTTCCCCTCTGACCTTCACGCTGGCTCTCTAGTTGCTCCAAAGCCTCATTGTCACTCTCTCTTACATTCTCATACCTGCTCCATGCTTCCCAGGGTTTTAGCTGCCTTTGCTGTATTCCCTCAGAGTGTGTCCGTGGCTGCTTCAGCTCCTCTCTCTCTCTCTCTCTGATTGTCTGGGAGCCTATTTTATCCCAGTGTTTCCTTGATCCACCCCCACCCAGCTGAACCCTGTCAGGTGAAGTGAATTCCCTTCCTGTGCTGGCTGGGTGTGTCCTCATTGGGCTTTTGCACGTGTTTCTAGGTTGCTCACGGTAACCATCTGACATTTCCTTGTTTACCCTGTCACTTTTCCTGTGCTCCTTTATACTGAACTGCATTTTCTCGGGTTGTTCGGGGTCTGCACTGTTACAATGTACATTAAATAAAAACAAACTTTGGACCACCCTATCAAATAACCCCACTGTGAACCCATGAGCTCTGTCTCCACAGGCAGTGACATAATCATTGGGCTACAACTCTATAGCTGCCAGCAAGCCCCTGGCTGGCTGCAGAGAGCCTGCACGTTGTGATAAGGAAGCTTATCATAGCTCAGGAAGGGGCTATAGAAAAGGTGAAGTGTCTCTGAACAAGCAACCTGTCAGTGCTGGTAGAAATGAGAAAACAGAATTTTGCCATAAAAGACTACCAGTCCCAGAATGCACCAGGTTTCCAACAGCCATGAGAGGAGCTGAAGTGAGAAAATGTGTGTTCAATCAAAAGGGCTATGAGGTAATCCCTAAGCACTCATCTCAAAGGGCAGGGCCTGATTCAGCACAGCTGCGCTGTGTTAGGGAGGAGCACTCATCAAGGCAGAATAAGAGTAGAGTTTATTCTACAGATGACCATCTTCATGATCACCTTGGATATCCAGAGAAGGATCATCAGTTTCATCTGAAGGATCATCAGAAGCAGAAGCCAAACCGGACGGACAGAGAGGGAAAGTGAACCTCTGGAAGAAAGAGGAGAAAAGCCTTTGAGAGGTCTAGAAGAGTCCAAAGCAGTACGTATACTGGGAGGTATTCCAAGGGCCAGCATACACCATTGGACTGGGGAAAGCCAGAGGAATGGTGCTGCAGAGCTAGGAATCTCCAGACGCTACCTGTGAGGGAGACGGCTGCACGTGGAAGGGACCCTAAGACCCGTGCCAGAAGGTATGTGAAGAGAGATCCAGTGTCCAGGGATCTGGATTGGAAGGCTGGACATAAGAACTGGACTACATACTGGCCAGGCTATATAGAGAGGAACTCTAGCAGCAATGGAAGCTCAGGTATGAACACTGATCTATGCCCTAGCTATAACCTTGAAAGACAGCAGGGAAACAAGTATTCTCCTGAAAATGTTCCATTGAGAGATTCATCTGTGCCAATCCATGATATTGAACCCATGCTTGTTGAACAAGGGGGAATAATAGCAGATGAGTATCCTGTTTATATGGACTGCTCTCTATCTAAACTCCGTTGGTAACTTTCTGTTATAAAGTACAGCAACCATCACAAAGAAATACAAATTTGTTCTTTAATCTACTCAGAAAAGCTCCTGAAGCAGGATTTGACCCACACAGTGGAAGGCAAGCCAGCTAAGGGGTTTCAGTTGGTGACTGCTAGCAATTAAGCCTTACCTAATTGCTTGTGAGCTAGGAGAGAATCATTTCTGAATTTATGTGGGAAGTAATCAGAAGTTAACCTGAAAAGAACAGTTTGTTTCTTGCTTTGTGGCTTTTCATTTGTTGTTTTCCTGATTTTGACTTTGTTTTTCCAAGTTAACACTGAAAGCAAGTAACCTAATTTATGTGCTACCAAGCATATCTGTGTTGGGAGAAATAACCCCATAAATAAATATCTTATTGGCTTTACCCAAGAGCACAACTAAATTATTGTCAGCAGCTGTGTCTGGTGTGAATGAACTATATTGGCCACAATACCTTGCAAATCATATAGAAATATGCACTTGCCAAGAGTGTGAAGATTCTCACCCAGGCAGCCGTCTGACAAATGGCGTAGTTTTTCGGATTTCTTTTGCACAAAGGGGATTTACTTGCTGAGGATTACAACTAAAGTTCAAGTTTAAAGCTGAAAAAAAACAGATTTTCCCTCAACTACACTTTGGAGGAAAAGGGGTTGTTCCAGGAAGCTGTCCCAGGAGGAAAAGACCCTGTGCAGAGCTGGATTCATCACTGAGACAAGGTAATAAGTACCTGGGTATGTCTAGTGGTGGATGGGAGTAAGCACAGGGTAATTGAAAAAAAAAAGAGTGTAGAAAAAAAACACCTGTTTGGAAGGTGGTGCACTGTGTTTTTTTCTTTATAATTTCTTACAGGGTTCAAGATGGATTCAAAGGAACTAGCTCAGTGGATGGCAGCCCAGTTCAGCAGGCAGCAGGAGCTAGCACAGCAGGCTCAGGACACTGCTATGAAAGCCCTAATGGACCAGCAGAAGCCAGTGCTTGATCTGGTGCAAGCCCTAGTTCAGCTGCAGAACCAAAGTGGAACAGATGCAAGACCAGCAGTAAATACTGGTACACCACATGTGGACAGTGTGGGACTCAATCAAGGGATTGGGGCATTTAGTTTTGGGAAATTAACTCCAGATGATAATGTTGATGATTTTCTAGTCTTTTGAAAGAGTGGCACAAGTATTAGCATGGCCAGAGACCCAGTGGGCAGTAAGGCTGGCAGCCTCATTAACTGGAGAGGCGCTTGCAGCTTACAGAGCAATGCCAGCAGCCCAGGCTTTGAATTATAAGGATGTAAAGGCTGCTATTAGAGATCGCCTAGGGTTGTCTATTTCAGAGTATAGGCGAATGTTTAGAGCTACTACATTGAGAGTGGGTGAAACACCCAGGGCTCTGAGTCAGAGAATCAGAGGTTTAGCTGTAAAATGGTTGGAGCCTGAGCAAAAGACGGTAGAAATGTTATTAGACATTATAATGTTTGAACAATTTATGTCTGGGGTGCCTAAAGATTTGCACACTTTCCTTATACAGCAAAATTGCCAAAATCTTGGAGAGGCAACCATGCTAGCAGAGAGATTCTTGGGAGCCACGCAGGCTTGCCATAGAATGGGTGGCCCTCTGAAGATAGGTGCTGAGGCAAGATGTGCTGTATCAGAAAAGAAAATAGTTAAAAGTATTTCTGAAAATAAATGTACTGTGCCAAACCAGATGACACAGGGGAGTGAAAAGAAATGTTTCAAGTGTGGAAAATGGGGACACTTAGAAAAAGGATGCCAGTCACACACTAGCTTAATGGGTGTGGAGTTAGAACAGCCCAAGGAAGGATTTCTTTTGATGGTTGATGTGCAAGGAATTACCATAAATGCTTTGTTAGACTCTGGGGCAGACCAGAGTATGATGTCAGAAAGGCTTTGGCAGAGAATAGAGGCCCAAGAAGGATTTATGCCTAGAACCCCTGAAAGCCAAGTTCACATCGGGTGCATTCATGGTGCTGCAACATCACATCCCACCTATAGGCTAAAGGTTAAGTGCCTGGGGGAACAAGAGGAAGTCCTGGTAGCAGTGGTGCCTAGGCTACCCTTTGATTTGGTTCTAGGAAAGGACTGGCCAAGATTTAAGCAGGGTCTAGTGGAAGGGCTAGGAAAGAAGGAGGGAGAAGGTTTAATAATGGAAATAGCTCCCGGGCCTTTCTTTGGAAGTCCTCAGTCCCTAGCTAAAAAGATGGTTCAGCTTCCAGAAGGCCAAACTATGGGTAATAAGAGGGGCCTTGTATCCACCCGCTCGCAGGCTAAGATAGAGAGCCAGCAGAAGGAGGAGGGGGAGCAGGCAGAGTTATTAGGAGACTTACCCTCTCATGATGATTTAATAACCCCATCATCTGGTAAAGTAAGAAAGTTGAAAGCACAAAAGCGGCGTGAGAGACTTTGCAGAGCACAGGGTAGGGCTGAGATGTTAGCTGGTCAAAGTTTACCCTGGGTGCCAGCTGAGTTGGTGGCAAAGTTTCCTAACTTTCCACAAGAGCAGCGAGCTGATCAAGCTCTCACCCGAGCTTTTAAGTATGCTCAGGAGGTCAGGGACGAGTTGCCCAGATTCAGACTAGATAATGACATATTATATAGAGAGAGTCAGGACCCCAGAAATGGGATCATACGTAAACAATTGGTGGTACCCACAACTTTCAAAGGGCTAGTACTTAGATTAGCACATGATCATCCAGTTGGAGGTCATAAAGGGATGCAAGGAACGCTGGATCCAATACTTAAGCATTTTTACTGGCCAGGTATTTTCAAAGAAACTGCCCAGTTTTGTGCTGCGTGTCCAGCGTGTCAGCGAGTTACAGCGACTCACCCACCGGTGGTGCCATTGATTCCCGTGCCAATTATTACAGACCCAATTGGTCGCATTGCCATGGATATTGTAGGCCCATTAGTCAAAACGCCCCGAGGTTTCCAATACATCCTAGTTATGGTAGATCAGGCAACAAGGTTTCCCTGGGCCATACCATTGAGGAATGTTTCTGCAAAAACAATAGCTTTAGAGCTAGTAAGATTGTTTTGTGAAGTGGGATTCCCAAGAGAGGTGTTGACTGACCGAGGGTCCAATTTTGTATCCAAATATTTGGCCCAGGTCTGGGATGCCTTTGGCATTCATCACGTGAAAACCTCAGCCTACCATCCACAATCAAACGGTTTGGTGGAGAGATTCAACCAAACTCTCAAACAAATGTTGAGAAGGGGGTTAGCAGGAGAGGTAAAAGAATGGGATATGTTATTGCCTTTTGCCTTGTATGCCTGCAGGGAAAGAATTCAGGTGTCCCTAGGTGTAACCCCATATGAATTGATGTATGGTAGGGCTCCACGGGGTTTGTTAGACATTTTGAGGGAACAATGGATTGATCCTGAACCAGGAAGTCAGGAGGTGCCACTGTTTCTACGTGACTTGAGAGCACTTTGAAAAGGACGTCGCAGGTTGCTGAGAGGAACCTGCAGGACAGTCAAGTGCGCCAGAAAGAATGGTATGATAGGAAGGCCAAAAGCCGCCAATTAAGCATTGGTGGAAAGGTTTTGGTTCAAGTAGCAGGTACAGCTCCAAAATTTGAAGTACAGTGGAAAGGGCCATGGAAGGTTGTTAAACAAGTGAGCCCAGTATCTTATGTGGTAGAAAATGCAAGAGGGCGTAGGCAGACCTACCATATTAATGTACTTAAGTCTTGGAAGGAGAGGCCTGTAAATAATAATGTCCCTGAAGCCAGTCAGGAAGTAAGTGAGCTTCAAAATGATAACACTCTCGTAGGTATTACGGACTGTAGGAAAGAAGTTTCACCAGTTAAACCAGTCCGTAATAACTTAAGCAGGGGGGTATGTGATAAGGAAGTTTATCATAGCTCAGGAAGGGGCTATAGAAAAGGTGAAGTGTCTCTGAACAAGCAACCTGTCAGTGCTGGTAGAAATGAGAAAACAGAATTTTGCCATAAAAGACTACCAGTCCCAGAATGCACCAGGTTTCCAACAGCCATGAGAGGAGCTGAAGTGAGAAAACGTGTGTTCAATCAAAAGGGCTATCAGGTAATCCCTAAGCACTCATCTCAAAGGGCAGGGCCTGATTCAGCACAGCTGCGCTGTGTTAGGGAGGAGCACTCATCAAGGCAGAATAAGAGTAGAGTTTATTTTACAGATGACCATCTTCATGATCACCTTGGATATCCAGAGAAGGATCATCAGTTTCATCTGAAGGATCATCAGAAGCAGAAGCCAAACCGGACGGACAGAGAGGGAAAGAGAACCTCTGGAAGAAAGAGGAGAAAAGCCTTTGAGAGGTCTAGAAGAGTCCAAAGCAGTACGTATACTGGGAGGTATTCCAAGGGCCAGCATACACCATTGGACTGGGGAAAGCCAGAGGAATGGTGCTGCAGAGCTAGGAATCTCCAGACGCTACCTGTAAGGGAGACGGCTGCACATGGAAGGGACCCTAAGACCCGTGCCAGAAGGTATGTGAAGAGAGATCCAGTGTCCAGGGATCTGGATTGGAAGGCTGGACATAAGAACTGGACTACATACTGGCCAGGCTATATAGAGAGGAACTCTAGCAGCAATGGAAGCTCAGGTATGAACACTGATCTATGCCCTAGCTATAACCTTGAAAGACAGCAGGGAAACAAGTATTCTCCTGAAAATGTTCCATTGAGAGATTCATCTGTGCCAATCCATGATATTGAACCCATGCTTGTTGAACAAGGGGGAATAATAGCAGATGAGGATCCTGTTTATATGGACTGCTCTCTATCTAAACTCCGTTGGTAACTTTCTGTTATAAAGTACAGCAACCATCACAAAGAAATACAAATTTGTTCTTTAATCTACTCAGAAAAGCTCCTGAAGCAGGATTTGACCCACACAGTGGAAGGCAAGCCAGCTAAGGGGTTTCAGCTGGTGACTGCTAGCAATTAAGCCTTACCTAATTGCTTGTGAGCTAGGAGAGAATCATTTCTGAATTTATGTGGGAAGTAATCAGAAGTTAACCTGAAAAGAACAGTTTGTTTCTTGCTTTGTGGCTTTTCATTTGTTGTTTTCCTGATTTTGACTTTGTTTTTCCAAGTTAACACTGAAAGCAAGTAACCTAATTTATGTGCTACCAAGCATATCTGTGTTGGGAGAAATAACCCCATAAATAAATATCTTATTGGCTTTACCCAAGAGCACAACTAAATTATTGTCAGCAGCTGTGTCTGGTGTGAATGAACTACATTGGCCACAATACCTTGCAAATCATATAGAAATATGCACTTGCCAAGAGTGTGAAGATTCTCACCCAGGCAGCCGTCTGACAACGTTACCACACATACAGTCTGCTGTGGTAACCAGGATAGGGCTAGGCCACCCGTACCCATGATGCACTGCACATGCAAATCAGCTGTCCACAGATGAACACAAGATGGGGAATGCACCCCAAAAGCTCCCCGGCCTGGTAGGGGGAAGTGGCCGTGTGCACCCACACAGCGCCTCGGCCTGGTAGGGGGTACTGACCGGGCGTTTTACTGGCACAGAGTAGCTACACACCGTCACATTGTGCGGGTCCTGTGCTCACCCTGAGGGTGTGAAGAGGCGCTCAGGACCAGGTCCACAACACCCACCATGCCAGAGCTTCAAAGTAGTATTAATCTGTGAGATAGGTAGATTCTGAAGAAACACCTTGGATATCTCCTTCTGTCTTAGTCAGGGAAACCCCTTATGGACACCTAGGTGGCCTATGTACCAACACACCCCCCCCCCCCCCCAAGGTTGAAGAACAGGGTCTCCCATCAACAGATCCACATTCTACCTCCCTGCAATGGTGGCAGTAGAGTGGACCATCAACCCTAGTCCTGCTGGGGAACAGACACACTACAGGGCAGTCAAAGCAGCTCTATACACATCCACAACACAATATCAGACAGACATTACACCTTGTTATGCTAAGCTGCACCCCACCACTATCTGATATTCTCCTGCAGCAAGCCTTCAGCTGCTGCACCCTGCAAGGCACTCCATCAAGACACAGACCAGCTGAAAACAGTCAGCTAGTTAGTCCTGATGGAAATGCATGCACCCAGAACTGGGATGGCAGTGCAAACCAGCAGATAAGTCAGTGACTGGGCCCCAGAAGGAAACCCAGATATATCACATGAGAGAAATACTATATAGCACTATGGGGGGTGCCTAAACATGCTGTGGTCACTGCACAGTCAGGGTGAGAGTGATCCCACAGCAGGACAGACAGAGGTCACCCTGTCTGTGTAGGTGGTGGCCGGGCACGACAATGTCCGAGGCAGTGCCCTATGTCCTGTGCAGATGCATCCTGGCCAGCCCACCCTGTCTGAGCTATACCCATGGTACCTTGCTGCTCATTATGCACATTGGCAGGCCAATGCTGGCAACTGTGCTGGCAGTGTGGGCTGTGGAAAGTGTTTGTAGTCAACACACACTGCATAGACAGACACACACTCCCACACTATGCCAGCATTGTGCTACTATAGAGGAGTTTATCAGCCTTGCCCACCACACCAGTCATGGGCACAGTACAGGCATGGATATGGTACGCAATACTGTTGTGGATCACTCCCCAGGGTGGTGACCACTGTCACAGGCCAGACCTGCAGCACACACCGCAGACATCAGAAAGATTTTTATGATGGAGCTCACAGAGCAAACTGTGCTTAACGTAGTAATGTCTATCTGCCAGGACTCATAGCAAACGTTTGAGAGCTGTGTACCGTATACCCAGGTGTAGGGTGGCACTGCTAAGGTATGCAGGTGCTAGTATTGGGAGATGCACGCAGGGCCCAATGTCCTGCCCCTCCAGGAGGCATTGGCCAATGGGGCCTGTGGGTGTGGGTGTGTCTGCCCCTGTTGGCTGCTGCTTTACGGCAGAGGTTCCCAACTCCAGTCCTGGTGTGCCGAACACTATTCGGGTTTTCCTGCTGTACCTCATGACTATGCATGAGCTACATCTACATGCCATGGGGGTGGTGCATAGATATGCAGCACCGGCATTTGTATTAGAGGCAGCATAGAACCTGAATGGTGTGTGGTCCTCTAGGGCTGCATATCGGAGACTCTGCTCTAGGTAATGCCCCTGTTCATGGTGTCTGTGCTCGATGTGGTAAAAGATAGACGTATTACCAATGCGTATGTCCTCAGCAATAAAGGTTTGTGCTTACTATCACAGTTTAGTTATGGGAAACATTTGTGGACAGGATTGGCAGGAGCCCCAGCTGGGATTTGAACCTGTGACCTTCTGTTCTTGCACACACTGTCTGTGTGCACTGCACCACCATGTAGCCACAGATTGTCTGAGTTCCCTGGGACGTCCATGACTGTACATCCGACAGGGCCTGTCTGTTGCAGTGGACGGTGCCAGCCTGCACATGGCTAGGCCACTGTGTGCTGTGGCTAGCAGCCACTGCCCCCGCCACCACCTGTACCCTTCTGCCAACATGCTGGCATGTCCTTATCTTGGAAAAGCATGTGACCTGCTTGAGTTGTGGCACTCCAGGACTGCATTTGGGGGACTCAGCTGTCGGTAATGCCCATTGTAATGGTGAGTGTGCGGTGTAGGGTAAAATATGGGTGTTTGAGACACGCTTATGTTCTCTGCAATATAGAAGTGTCTTTACTATCTCTGTTTAGTGGTAGTGGGTAAAATATGGGGACTGGGTTGGCAGGAGCCCCAGCTGGGATTTGAACCTGTGACTCTTTGGTCCTGTAGGTAATGGCTCTGTCTGCTGCACCACACTGTGGCCACAGAGACAGTGCTGTCCCTGTGGGCTCATTCACCTTGTCTGGGGGCAAACGTGCAAATACACTCCGCAAATGACCGTGAAAAGAGGGGGAAAAAATATAACCAAGCTGGCCAACAGTGGTATTAATGGGCGACCATAGAAAACACTCCCAGCAAAGCTCCCAAAAAAGGAAATGATTTTTGGAAGGGTCTCCGCTCCGTAGACCCTTCCAAAAATCATTTCTTTTTTGGGGGGCTTTCCTGGGAGTGTTTTTTATTGTTGCCCATTAATATCACTGTTGCCCAGCTGGATTAAAATTTTTCAGAATTTTGTTGTGGTCTTTTACAATTTATATTTGCTATTTTGTTCTGTGCACATGTATCACACTGCTCACGTTTTGTAGGTTTCCCCGGTTTTGCTGTACATTGCTGACGGAAATGGTTTCTCTTCCCTTTAAATGCACATGGAAATTCGGCCCCGATAATGTGCGAGGGGCCTCTCACCTCCCCTTCCCCGCCCATTGCACCCGTCTCTCCGCCCCTCGGGAGCCTTCCTCCGCCCTCCGTTAGCCTTTCCACGCCTCTATCGGACATTTGCGGGCACGTACTTGTGCGGGGCCCGTTAGTGTGCTGCGCATGTGTGCGGGGGTGACCCGCACGTGTGCGGGGCGCTTAAGAGCACTTAAGTGCTGCTTTCCGTGCGCTATTGTGTGGATGCGCAATTGTGCGGTGTTTAGTAAACATACCCCTAAGTCTCACAACCACCTGGTTTTACAAAAGACCCCTTTTTACCCCGTACAGCTTTGCATATATGGTTTTAAACACTGCTCTGATGGTTCTGTGTCAGTTCAACATTAATTCAGCTTTCGTTATATCTCAGAATGGAAACATACATGGCTCGCCGAAATTGTTTGATAGATAACAAACTTCACATTGAGATGTGCCAGCTCCTTTGATAATAAATGTATCTTGATTTTATGACTGTATTGATCTGTAGCTCTCTTCAATTTCATGCCAATAAGGTTCTCCTACTGCAAGACTCACGGCAGTTGCCGTTTAGATCTCACCATAAGGAGAATTCCTAGTGACACCTAGTAGTGAGTACCGATTGCCAAAACGTTTTGTATGTCTTTCTGAGTGATTCCTGTTTTAGTTTCATTAATTATTTTTTAGTCTGCTTTCTGCCCTGCGTCTATTGTTTTTCATTGCTCTTTACCGTTTTTTATGGTTTTTATTGGTTCTTTCATTTGAGATCATGCACAAGTTGCATCATCTGATGCATATATATGTATTATTATATTATTTATTATTATGTATGGTCCCTTAATGGAATATTTTTAATCTATATATGCTCTTATTATTTATTTATTTAATTGCTTTGAGTGCTAGATGATGTAGTTATGTCTTTATTCTTTTTAGTATGATGCCCGTTTAGCTTGAACATGTCTCTTTTAATGACTTTTATTCTTTTTATTGTTTTTTTATATGTATTTAATATGTTCTTATTATATGTTTGTAAGTAGTTTCACCCCCCTGAAGAAGGCGTTCCGCCAAAACGCGTTGGGGAATATCAATAAAGCAATTGTGTCATCACCACTCTTGCTCCTTGTGTTTCCTGATCGAGCCTGCAAGAGCTGCTGCTCTTTTTGTGCCCAAACTCTTGAAGGCTTGCATAAATATTTTATAATTCATGGCAATTGGATGTCGGTCTTTGCCAGAAAGAATCGACTGAGGCTACAGTAGTGCCTCCCCAAACAGCAATGAAAAGATGTATGCAATTCCAGACATATGACAAGGGAAACGAGAAGACTGTAGCATGAATACAATGGAGTATTGATTCAACAATCCTCAGCAGGCTTATGAATCTCCAGAAAGTGTAGGGGAGTCTCAGTACTGGATTCCTTGTGAGGCAAAATTGGCTGTAAGTCTGACAAAGGACCTGGGAGACCACCCATCTGGAAATAGTCTATCATTCATTTGATCCTTAAGAAGTCAAGAAAGCCTCATTGAACCACTACTATCATCCTCATGACAGCCTAGATCTAATCTACTAGTTTTTAACAAAATTCTAGGAGCAATTGCAGGATTATTTGGAGAAGAACCAGGTCTTGGACCTTTGTCAATCAGGCTTTAGTCTTTGGTTTCAATAATGGATATGTTGTATCAAGGCCTGGCTACAGCGACAGAATATTTGTTAGTTATATTAGATCTTTTTCATTCCTTTAAGCCTTTATGTTCTTGTAAATCAGCTGAGGAGCATAGAATGTGAAGGATCGGTATTGGATTGTTTCAGATCTTTTATAGTGAACAAATAACAGCAGGTTAGATAGGGTGATAGGTCTTCCAAATGGTAACAGATGACCTCAAAGATTCCCCAAGATTTGTCCCTTTCATCTGTGTTATTTATCATTTATTTCCAATCTTTAGGAGTAGTATTAGGGATTTTTGTAAGGCTACATGTAGATGACTTTCAGTAGTTATTAGGGCTTTAAACTCCTCAGAGGATACCTTTGTAGTTATAACAGACTGGTTTACAAAGAACTGACTTGCACTGGTTATGAGTAAGACAGAAATACCAGGGTCTGTAGAAAGGTTAAGGTCACCCAATTCTCTCCACTAACACTTTCACGGGTAAATTGGGGTTTGAGCAAGGAGGTTCATAATTTGTGTTACAGTTCATCCCACCTTATCACTAAAGACGCATATTAGGTGACTAAATCAGGTGGCGTATTTTATATTGCTGACCATTAGAAGACTGAGGTTCTTGTTCCCAAGAGATGATTTCTGATCTGTAGTGCAAGCTCATGTTTTACCTGGCTTTGACTATTGAAACGCTGTATTTTTAACGTCTCCTAAATCAATACACAGGTTTATGGTTTACTTATCCACTCGATGTACCACCTTTATCTGAGGACAGCAAAGTGGCTCTGCATTTAGCACAAAATTCAGAGGATGTGACTGTTCTAATTGTATTACTACACATTTAAGGGCCCTCTACTGGCTACCTGTTTTAAACAGGCTCAGATTCGAGGTGCGGCTTTTCATGTGTAAGATTTTTCATGGAGAAGTTCTGGATTAGAAGAGGCTGCTTACATGATATGTGCTAGCTAGGACTCCGCACTCATCAGCCCCTACGTTGGCTGAGATGGTGCTTTTGAAAGAAATGACATGGTCCATTTGGGAGTCTGCCAGAATAGATTGCTCCTGTAATAATATGTAGAGACCTGCAGACTGAGTCAGAATGTGGTGGTGTGGAGAGTTAGTACGAGGAAAGGCATGGGATCTCTTTCTCTCTCTCTCCTTCTCTGGCCTACAGGAGGCTACAGGAGGCGCACAGGCAGCAGAACAGCTGTTATTTTCGTGGCAGGTTCAAAAGGCCCAAAGGAAGGGGCCTGTGAGCTCTCTATTTTTTTTAGAGCAAAAAGAAGAGAAATAAGTCTGAACCTTTCCATTCCTGCTGTTTTTTCCCAAGTCCTAAAGCTGTAGAGAGAAGAGGTTATCACGATTTCCCAAAAGTAGAAGTGCCTCACTCTTAGGTTTTGTTTTAGATGTTCAAGAAAATCCTATTTTCTATCTAATTTTTGTTCTTCTGTATGTTTGGTGAAGAAGAGGAACATGACATTAACTAATCCCAGTGAGAGCAAATGGTGTCAACCCTGTACTACACACCACAAGTTAACGGAGTTTGTACCCACATGGTTCTAAATCTGAGTGTAGACATGGACAGATAAAGGGATACCAGAATCCCCAATATGTAATTGAAGATGGATGGAGTTTTCTTCACTGAGGAGAAGCAGAGAGATAAGACAGTCCTGAGGTGCAGCAGAACAGAGCCACTGGGGTTCAGGTGGCCAGGAGGGTGTCCTAAAAAGTAAAAGAATACCTAGAGCCCACCCATTAGGATAACCGGCAAGCAAGAAGCCAGAGGATCCTGAAAGCGTGTGTCTCGTGGTGACTGCAAATGGAGGCGACAGATCATCCCTATGCAAATCCACTTTGGATAGTCTTTTACTATCAGGCACTAAGTTGTTGCATCTAAGCACCAATAGCGCCAAAATCATGGTGCATTACGAGCAACACCCCCATGTTTACCATCACCTAACGCCACCTATTGAGGTGGTGGAACGTGAACCCGCACTAATGCGGTGTGCACCCGGTGTGAACACGGCAGTAACTGCGCGATGCTGACCATGCCCACTCCCTGCACCTACACCACCCTTTCGCAACTTAATGTGGGTTGTGCAGTTAGCGTGGGAATCATCCTGCATTATCATGACCCTGCACTACCTGGGAACGCATGCACCAGTGCACCTTAAGCACACACCAGAACCGCACTACCAGGAAGTGCCCGTTAGTAAAAGACCCCCTTTGTGTCAAATTATCCTTATTGAAGAAGCTGAGTTTTAAGTAAAGTTAATTGTAAGAACATCATTTGAATTTGTAAGAATGATAGGTTCATTTCCAGCCCAACCATTAGGCAAACTAGGTGGTCGACTAGGGCGGAGCTTCTGGGGTGGCAAACAGCAGGGCATTCAAACAATAGATTCTGATAGCCAGGGAGGTCAGAAGGCTTAAAGTTTGCCAAGGGCACCACCACCTTGAACCAACTTTGGGGCTGGCCCTAACTAAATGAGCTCTTTACAAAAGAAAAATTCTTTGCTTCCGCAGACCCTCACATAATTAGATGCCGATAGCTGGCATATTTTGTGATGAAAGGCCTCCATGGTACAATTAAAAATCTCTTTATGTGGATATCTTACTAACAGAGAACATGCCCATTAAATCAGGACAATGTAGTTATTCGGAAAGGTTCACTAACATTACATCTAACTGGAAGATTACAATCCATTTCTCAAGAAACCCCCTAATTACCAACTCTATGTATGCTAACAAAATTGTATTTCAGCAACTTAACTACATTAGGAAGGTCGTTTTATAACAAACCAGCGAGCTCATGCAGCAGGTCATTATAGTAAGCATTGGTGAACTGTTTTCTTTTTTTTTTAAGTTTAAATTCCATTTATTGAGAAACTTCAAAGAAAATACAGATATTCCACCAATATCATCATATAAAATACAAAGGAAAAACAAAACAGGATATCCGTAATAAAGTCCACGTCAAGAGGAGCATGCAAGTAGACAGAGGACGCTAACTCAGAATATAAACTCTTTAGAGTGTATCAGTAGTGGATAGGTATGAACTGTTTTCTTTATTATGTTTGAGAATGGATACGTGGAGAATCTGAACCGAAACATCTGGCTATAGCCCTCACTAGAGGAAACTGGTGGCGGTTCTAAGATCTGCATTTGCTCTGAATGCATATGCCTCTATGGACATTGTGTCAAGAGCAGCTTTAAACTGTGAACTCTGGAAAGGGTTTGCCAACCATAAGCCTAGCGAAAGAAGCATCCCTAAGTGCTGGGATTTAATTTGGATAAAGAAGGTATCACCTTATTTCTGCTTTTTGTTTCTCTTTTAATTTAACTAGGATTTAATATGGGTTCACCAGATTTGCTGGGCGAGGCTGAGCAAGGAATGACATCGGGTCCAAGCCTACCCTGGAACATTTAAAGCACTTCAAACAAACACTGACTTTCCTAGCTACCAGTGTTAAGCTAATTCTGACCAGGGCCGGCCGCTAGGCATGTGAGGACATGTTGTTTGCACATGGCCTCGCTCCAGAACAAGCCCTGCACCTTGCCTGCTTAACAAGTGAGCCACTGAGGTTCTGGCTCGGGGCACTGCACACAAGGGTGCCCAAAGCCTGCCTCATCAGCTCACCTGTTAACAGCGTTTTCCTTTGCTCCCGCGGCTGTGCTCAGCTGCAGCCGCTGACATCGCCATACTTTTAAAAGTGAAACAGTGGTGCCTCCTGTCTTGTGCAAGAGACAGTGAGAGCCTCTGTTTCGCTTTTAGGGACTCAGTGGTGCTGCCGGCTGCAGCATGGCCCAGCTGCGGGAGTAAAGGAAAACCCTCCTGCGGCTGTGTAGTGAATGCAGCTATGGCAGGGTCACAGGGGGAAGGGGGAGAGTTGCCCCATGCAGGTGTCTAATATATTCTAAAAGCCTCGAGTTGCTCAATCCTCTGTTTGGGATTTTGAGTTAATGAATTCATGAAGCAGTCTGCCTGCTCAAAACTTTCTAGTCCTGCTTGATGACATTTTCAGAACTGTAATCACTCCACCATGTTTGTGGAGATCAACATTTGTTCCAAGGATGCATGATGAAAGACTCCTTTTGCTTGCCACTCCTGAGTAGCTGATATACAACTGCCAGCTTTTAAAAAAAAATACTCAAACAAAAAAGTCAAATTGCTTAAAAGGACAAGGGAAGGCATGTTCAAGATAAGACACTGGCCCTCTAGTGGCAAAGGAGGGGAAACTGCAAGATTTAATCCCTTTTCTTGGCATTCCTAGCAAAAGTTTGAAGGCAGATGTCATGGTAAGACTAAGCCGAGATCTGCTGCTCCGCTCTGGCACAGTCTATTAGCACCTGCTCTGCTCTTTCTCATTAATATTGTGAAGGTGAGTTTACAGTTAATTTAACATTGCAACTAAATGCTTAAAAGGCAAAAAATGTGTGGAGGACTCGGGAATTTCCCAGTTAGCAGGTAGTTTATTCAGTAGCAGTGTTTTCCTTGGATAGAATGTTCCAATGATACTGGAGGAGGGGTTCATGTATAGGGACATCGTTGCTGTGTTATGTCACTTTAATATTCAGAATTAAATGTAGAGGGACTATGAAACCCAGAAGACCTCTGTGAATCTGGCACATCAAGAAATATGCAAGATTAAAAATCATAGCTCTTGTCTAAGGTACATCACTGTTGTATATTTGCAGACACTAGGCAAGATCACATGTTCTTTGTCCTAATGTAGTCATTATTATGCAGTTGTTCAAAAGTATGCTTTAAGAAATGCTGGTACAAAGCATTTGTCTTGTGACAGTGCCCCTCAGACAGAGACTTGATGACTATCTCATGTTCTAAATTTGGCAAGCTCGTATCGAATTCAAAAATATTTGTCAGGGCAATGGTATTGGTGATGCCAGACAAAGATAAATTTCTCAAAAGTAAGTCCAAATTCCTGGAAATAGGTGCAAATCTTGATGAATAGTCTCTGTCCTGTGCAAATATGGCAATTTTTGTCCTGACTGCTTTGTATTTCAGTTCCTTGCACCCACCAGCTTGGGACAAATTGAAATGTTTTCATGCTCTGTGAGCTTCATTCAAACCTTTTTTTTTTATCTGCCTGCATGCGTGATGAAGGGCAGAGAGTCCTAGAAAAGCTCCAACTGGTTAATTTGACCTAGTGAATTCAAGCTTTTCTAGTGCATAAAGCACCCCTCTCCAGCCATTATAACATAGAACATGAAGTGTTTTGAGTTGGCCACTCAATAGCTTTTAGCAGAAATTACACAGAAACGACTTATTGTAAGCTTTTTAATTACCTCTAAAAATGTATCATTTTTTTATATTTTTATATTTTAGCTCATGTCAATTTTATATTTTAGCTCACATTTTTCCAATAGCAGCTAAAGGTATGCATCATATAGAAGTAATCGCTGTATCAGAAAATGCAAGTCCCGTCCCCCCATGTCTTAACATGAAAGACACATCTCAGACCCATGCTATACTGACTATGGTTATGTCTGTCTTGTCAATTTAGGATATATGTGTGAATTACATTCTTAATCCTCTTCCAGATAAATGAGAATAGAGAGTGAAAAATCCTAAAATTATCTTCTTAAATAAAAATGTCTATGGGAGTCCTGTTCCGTCCTACAACACAATCGTCTAGCCTACATATAAGTGAATTAGAAGAAAATTTTGCTATATTTATTTTATTTATTTATTTAGCAACGTTTTTATACCCGCTTTTCATTAGGTCAAAGCAGTGTACATTCAGGTGTGGTATATATAATCAGCTTCAGCACTGGGAGGGTCATTTTCAAAGGCATTTCCTCAGGTAAAGCAGTACTTTATGCATCAAAATGTTTGCCTCAATTTGGCAATTTTCAATCTATAATCAAACCGCTGCTGATCGCTGGAAGCTGCGGTATATAAATATTTTCTAAATAAAATAAAAAATAAAAACAATCTGTTGAAAAATTGCAGCTAAACTTACAGATGCATAGGTTTACCTGCTGTTTGAAACGTTCCGAAGGATGGAGGTCTGGGAGTTGTTTGTATGTGCATAATATTTCAAAATTTGGTGATAAGTGTGTCGACTACCCCTGAAAATTTGTCCATGCTGAAGAGAAAATGCAGTATTCATGGGGTGATTTTCAGAACAGAAGTCGATGCAGTTTTTTCAGCTGAGAGACCTCAATAAGAAAACAATTGTTCTCCACGCTAGACAATCTGAGCTTTGGCCCATCGTAGCATGTGCCTGTTTTTACAGCATTGAATAATAAGGTTTGTGTTCATCTTGACAAAGGGAGGGGTGTATGTCTAGTTCTCTTAGAGCTGAGTGCACCGTTCGATTTAGTTGATAACACAAAACTTATCAGTATACTCAAGGAAATCCATGTAGAATGGGATAGCAATGTATCACCTTCCTGCTTTTTATCTTGTGGAGTCCCACAGGGGTCCCTCTTGAGTCCTAGTATTTTTAATATTTACCTGTCCCTCCCCCCCTCCCTCCCTCATGCAGACCTCATCCAAGATTTCAGTGTTTAAAAACTTTCTTTACATGGACTATATTCGGCTTTGATCTCCCTTTGACCTAATGAAAGGTATTTACTGGATAACCTGAACAACTGACTGACTGTGGCTGCACACTGGCTGTATGTCCACAAGTTTGAATGAATCTAGAAAAATCCCCAGTATCCCCATTGGAGTGGAAGTGGGAGTGGAAAACCTGAGCTGGGAATCAAACCCAGGTCTCTCTGCATGCCGTAGCGCCTCTCACTGAGAGGGTAATATTGCAACAGGCTGCCTGAAAAGACACCTAACTTGTGCCTTATTTTAAAATTATTTATTTATGAAATGTTTCCAATATACAAAAGGAAATGTTACAACACAAAATAGCCATACATCATACAGCTCAAAGAATAAGCAAATCATATAAGTTAGTCCACATCAAGGAGGTGAATGGTTAAAAGAATCCAAAATAAGCCCGTCAATTCCTATAATTACTAAACTCCAATTTACTAATCAATGAGCTAGAAAAAAAATAAATTAAAAAAATAATCACTAGCAAAATTAAGTTTTACTGTCTAAGAAAACCTTCAATTGATCCACCTCTGTAAATATATATCTTTGCCCTTGAAAAACAATATGACATTTACAGGGAAATTTTAAATAGAAAGTCGCCCCCAAGGCCAAAACTCAAGGGTGAATCTCTAGAAAAGACTTACGCCGAATTTGAGTTACCCTCGAAACATCAGGGAAAACCTGAATAGTTTGACTTTAATTCATCGTTGAATCCATCATTGCCATCTGTGATTGATTTTCCTCCGGTTACTGAATCTCAAGTTCCTCCCCCAGATGTTTCCTTAAGAGACATATGGGCAATAGTGTCTTGTATGGAGTCATCTTTGACTGTTTCTTTGAAAAAAGTCTCTGATTTTTCTAGGGAGACGGTTGCGAAGTTGGCTGAACATCAAGATAAACTTTTATCGTTGGAAAAGAGGCTTGATGAGCAAGAATCTAAGTTTATTTTACAGAAAGATTTCAATGGGAATGTTTCTCTTGACTCTGTTAACTTACATCGTCAGGATGAGTTTCTGGAAAATTCTTTAAGATCTAGTAGCTAACTTGTGCCTTTAATACATACATACGCCACACTAAGGGAAAAAATGCACATACTTCCCCTTTAAAAATTCATCATGCCCACCCATGAGTCCAAATAGCCCCCTCCCTCCATGGAGATGCCTCTGCTTATCGCAGGAAAAGTGTCTCTGAAGTGGCATTGCATGCATGCTTGTACCCGCACAGAAACCTTGTTGTCTTCTGCACATAAATGGCTTTGAACAGTACTCCCTGAGCTACTGGACCAGCCTGTGAAGGGTTGTTTTTATTTATTTTTCTTTTTACTGAATTCAGTGTTAATGAAAGGTGCCAGATTGACATCCCAGGAAATATAAAACATATGTGGCAGTAGAATTCAGAGTAGCGGTGTGTTTTAGGAGAATCAACGCGCTTCATTCGTTTTTGAACAGGCATTTTCAGTCCTGCGTGGCTGATGTAATAAGCTAAGCGCACTTTCTTAATGCACACATAAAAAAAAACTCTGACTTCCAACGCAGCAAACGAATGCAATGAAAATTGCTGCAGTGTGTAAAAAAAAAAACGTGAGCGCACACTAAAAGGCAGGCTTAAAGTCACGCTGTCATGTGCATGGTTTTCTGCAAAGGGGCCAAAAGTATGCAGAGAACTTAATTGGTTCTTTCACTGACAACTCTCCAGTCCCCATTCAGCAATGAATTTTTTTCTGTGTAAAATTCCCAGTACCAAGTTGTGCGTAAAGATTAATATGCATTGTTAACTGGCACTTGCTCACCTGAATTTCTTGTTCTGATTTCCCTTAGAAAAAGAGGACTTTTGCGCCACACAATGAAAGTTTCAGCCCTTGCGCAATGGTGACAACTACTGGCCAGTTTTAGGGAGTACATACACTAGTCTCCCGAGTAAACTGAAGTCCATTACCTTTTCCTGAGGAACCTCATGGCAATGTTGGATTAGATAAAAATTTTAACATAGGGGACAAACCCATGTAAGTGCATATGAAACTGAGCTGGAACCTCAGAGGAAGAGCAAGAAACTATCAGGCCAAAAATAGAAGCAAAACTACAAGTCCCTTCATGCAATGGGGTCAGACCAAGACTTTCAGTGACACAAGTTGCTTATGTAATGATGCTTCAAGAACATGGCATTTTCAAGAAACGAATATTTAACCATAACAGGGAAGCAAAACTCCACAGAAGTTTAGCATGGCCCAAAAATGTTTGCACTGTGAAGTATTCATTTTCATACATAATATTGGAAGAAGATTCACTGATCTTCCCTGCTGGAAGTGTGCACCTCATTTCTAGCAATGAGGTAAGAAGCCATGCATTGGAATGCCGCACCACATTTCAGCGCATGACACCCTAATCCAAGCCCTGAAATACTTTTTACTCCCCCTTTCAGTAAACTAATGGCTTTCAAATGACCATAAATACCCCTTCTCTAGAAAATGCTTTGCTGGTGATGGGTGTGAACGTCTTCGTTTAACGGCGCTGCTGCTAGTTGGAAGCCAGATTCAGACATGCCAAATAAAGTATTAAAGTAGTTTGCAAAGTATTTAACTAAATTCTGATGGGATAGGATCAAATACATAACCATGGTGTTTCTGTAAGTGTCAAAACATTTACAGCAATGTGCTTTCCACATATTAAAGCCAGATACTTGTTATTTGAATCTGCCCGCTTCACAATGCTCCTGTGTGTGATGGCAAGTAGGGCACAGCCGCCCACAGTCTGGTAGAAACTGGAAGGTTTAACCATGTTATGTCTAGATGATACGCTCAGGTGATTAGAGCATGTATTCATCCTTCTAACATAAGGGAGGCCATACGTCCTATGTTTCAAGAATGCAAGAAACAGTCCTCAACTGCTGGTTTATTATGAAGGCAACACAGAAGCCCTCGTGGTGAAAAACGCTTACAGACAGACGCATTGGGGATGTTCAGATTGGAGTTTCTAGGAAGCTGAATTAACCAATTGCTCAATTCTCGCAAATTATTTTAATTGCTGGAAAGCAAATAGCAAAATTTGCCGCTTGTTGACTGTGATAAAAAGAGAGAAATTTGTCAGATACTCAGCTGAAAAAAAATATATTATTGCACAGTCTGAATTAAGATATTTGGACATTAGTGCCCTCTAGGACTGTTCACCCTCCAGAGCCCCATGGCTAGGAGTAACTCCAATTCCTGCAGCTTCTGCTAGAACTGTCTCAGTTATTTCTACGGCTGCTTCCCCAGAACTGTTGTAACACACTGAGGCCCAGAGCAGAAGCCAGTTCCAGGTGATGATAAAGGGGTTAAAGGAGCACTGAGAGGCGACAAGGCGATAGCGGAGAAACTGAATGAATTCTTTGCTTCGGTCTTTACTGAGGAAGATGTAGGGATGTTACCCATGACTGAAGTGGTATTTAAAGGTGCGGAAGAATTGAAGGAAATATCCATACATCGGGAAGATGTATTACAACTATTAGATAAACTGAAGAGTAGCAAATCACCTGGGCCGGATGGTATACATCCAAGGGTGTTGAAAGAACTGAAATATGAGATTGCAGACCTGCTATTAGTAATCTGTGAACTATCATTAAAATCATCTCTAATACCTGAAGATTGGAGGATCGCCAATGTAACACCAATTTTTAAAAAGGGTTCCAAGGGTGATCCGGGAAACTACAGACCGGTGAGCCTGACATCAGTATCGGGAAAAATAGTAGAAACCATTATAAAGAATAAAATTACTCAGCATGTAGATAGTCATGACCTAATGGGAGACAGCCAACATGGCTTTAGACAAGGAAGATCTTGTCTTACTAATCTGTTATGTTTTTTTGAAGGAGTGAATAAACAGGTGGACAAAGGTGAGTCGGTTGATATTGTGTATCTGGACTTTCAGAAAGCCTTTGACAAGGTCCCTCATCAGAGACTTTTGGCAAAACTAAAGAGTCATGGGATAGGAGGCAGTGTACTATTGTGGATCAGGAACTGGTTAAAAGATAGAAAGCAGAGGGTAGGGCTAAATGGCCAATTTTCCAACAGAGAAAGGTGAATAGTGGTGTACCTCAGGGATCTGTGCTGGGTCCGCTGCTTTTTGACATATTCATAAATTACCTGGAAAGTGGAATAACGAGTGAGGTTATCAAATTTGCAGATGACACAAAACTATTTAAAGTTGTTAAAACCCAAGAGGATTGTGGAAAATTGCAAGAGGATCTTGATAAATTAGAAGACTGGGCATCAAAATGGCAGATGAAATTTAATGTGGACAAGTGCAAGGTTATGCACCTAGGGAAGAACAACCCAAACTATGGTTACACGATGCAAGGTTCCACATTAGGAACCACCACCCAAGAAAAAGATTTAGGCGTCATTGTGGATACCATGTTAAAACCCTCGGCCCAGTGTGCAGCGGCGGCCAAGAGAGCAAATAGAATGCTAGGTATCATAAGGAAAGGAATGGAAAATAAAACAAAAGATATTATAATGCCTCTAATCGTTCCATGGTGAGACCGCACCTTGAATATTGTGTGCAATTCTGGTCGCCGTATCTTAAAAAGGATATAGCGATTTTAGAAAAGGTTCAGAGAAGAGCCACCAAAATGGTAAAGGGGATGGAAGGATACTCCTATGAAGAAAGGCTAAAAAGGTTAGTGCTCTTTAACCTGGAAAAGAGACGGCTGAGGGGAGATATGATAGAAGTCTATAAATTAATGAACGGAGTGGAACGGGTAATCGTAGATCGATTGTTTACCTTATCAGAATATAGAAAGACTAGGGGACATGCAATGAAGCTACAGGGTAAACTATTTAAGACTAATAAAATAAAATATTTTTTCACTCAACGTGTAATCAAACTCTGGAATTTGTTACCGGAGGATGTAGTAAAGGCTGTTAGTGTAGCTGGGTTTAAAAAAGGTTTGGACAAGTTCCTGGAGGAAAGGTCCATAAACCATTATTAAGAAGGGACCCAGGATATCAATGCTTGACCCAATACAAGCATTGTGGAACCTGTGTCTCTTGGGGAAACTGCTAGGTACTTGTGACCTAGATTGGCCACTGTTGGAAACAGAATACTGGGCTTGATGGACCTTGGTCTGACCCAGTATGGCATATCTTATGTTCTTATGTTCTTATGTAGCGAGAAGCCGAACCATTCACAGTTGTTCTCCTCATGACTCTCACTGAATGAACCAGGGGAGCATCTGTCTGTTTCTTTTCTTTCTTGGTGAAGTTCCACATTCACATTTTCTCTACCACAGGATTCTTTTTTTTTGCTCTGTCCTCTGTCTGAGTGAAGTGTGATGGGATGGTGGGGGGAAGTGACAAGCTGAAAGTAATGAAGATCTTGTCCTGCGTGAATACTGCATTATGCCCCCAACATCATGGCTACATTTTTCTGCTTTTTCTAGGCTGTTCATCTCCTTGGCGCCCCTGACCCTTTTGGTCTGATGATGCATGATCAATGCGCACATTTGCCATGAGACTCTTTGCACATAGCTAGACCCTCGGCCTTTGTCCATTCATGCAGATAATAACGGCACTTTGAGTCACTTGCCCATAACTCCGAGCTTCATTAAATGGAGGGATGTCATAGCAAGTGTCTCTCACTGCCTTTTTTTTCTTCCCCAGGAAGAACAAATATATATACAGAGAGGGAGAGAGAGAGAGAGAGAGCAGCAGCACTGAGAAATGGAGTTTATGATTTATACAAAGTCAAATGAAAGAGTGATTTGGCAATCCTATTTCCCTACTTATCCTCGTGTTTGTGTAATCTGTAAATTTTTAGGACTCTGGGAAACCACAGGGAAAACGCATTCCCAAGGTCTGCTTCCATTATGCAGAAAATACAAACGAGAAAGCATTGTGCGCTGACGAGCCTATTCACTAAAATGCAGTAACCTGTATTAATGTGCTGCGGCTTATCAGATCATTAATTGCCATGGCCCCAATATATTCAATGGGACTGGTTGGATAACCCCTGCGCACTAACCTGTAGTAAAATTAGCATGCTCTGCGTTAACATATCTCAGGTCATCATACTTTAGGGAATAACCCTGTGACTGGGCTCATTATTACGTACATAGAGCTGTCTTTGTTCATTGCCAAGAGATCACAATAAAGCTAAACCTGGCCCAGTTTCTTCAATCTTCTGCAAAAGAGGAGCAGAGTTAAAGAAAAAAACAAATTCTTTGTGGACATTGATGCCTTTTATTAGCATCATGTGGAGAATAACTTTAATAACAGGTTGCCTAGATAGGAAAATGTACATTTAGGTTCATGCATGTAAACTACAGATAGCACCATCAAAGCAGCATATATATGGTACGGTGCACAACAGGGAAAGTCCTTTCTATAAAGAGTGGCATCACTAGGGAATTTATAAATAAATAAATATATATATAAATATATATATATATATATATATATATATATATATAAACGTATAAGATGTGATTTTCTTCCTTAAACACGTAAGTAGCACCATACGTGCCACATCTCGTAAACCTGCATATCAGCAGAAAGCTGATTAAAAAGCTGTCCCCCAAAGCTCAAATTTTTCACAGACAGGAAAGTACAGTTCCTCCCTAAAGCATTCCTCCAAACCCCAGGTCCAAAGCTGGAAATTGCGCAAGACCCGAAGGACGTGTAACTGCCAAAGGGGAATCATTGCAAGGAATCCATCCATGGCTGCTCTAAAATGCAGAATGCACATAGACTTTGAAGGACAGCCCAAACTGTGCCCAGGACATGCCTGTTTTAAATCCGTGCACATTGCCATAATTATGTACAATCAGTGCCCTTTTGTTCTAAAATTGTGACTTCTATGTCGCAAACGGCATCTGGTGTTTCTGCAATTTAGTCCATAAGCTTTGGAAACCATATCATCCTTTTTTCAGATGTTTAAGATGGAAAAAAATATATTATGCTTGCAACCTAATATGCATGGCCAAAACTTAGTTTTAACCAAAAATGAACTGAAGCTTTTTTGATTTAGACCAAATAAAAGTCAACAAGCAAGCTGAAGGTGATACCATTTTATTGGACTAACTTAATATATTTTTTACTAGCTTTTGAGAGCTATATTCTATGGGGCAAATTCTGAGCTGCGTTTAGCGGAGCTGGACATCCGATCCAGAAGTCCAGCCCCACTAAACGCCGGGGTGCCGATTCAGATGTCAGAGCTCCCTCCACATAGAACCGAAATGTGCGGGGAGCTCTGTTCTTGGGTGGGAGGGGGCAGGCCGGAGGTGGAGCAAGGGTGGGCAGTGGGTGGGAACCTGACCCTGGGCGTACAGGGCTGATTCCAGGGTCAGCACTGTAAGTCTGGAGTCGGCCATTTGGACGGGGGACTTATTCCACCTCCGAAGTGGAATAAGCCTTGCTAGACGACAATGAATCAAGCATCTGGGGCCAGTAAGAGATGCGAAGAGGTGCAGGGGGTTCCCCGCACCCTGACCCTGGCCATGTCAGGCCCGATTGGGGGTCGGGCGGCAGGGAAAGGAACATTTTGGGGTCTGCTGGGGATCGTGGCTCCTGCATGAATCCATGGTACCATGGCAACAGGATGCCACAGCACTGCGGCTCCATGCAGGTACCTGTGTGGACATCCGGTATACCAGAATCAGGGCATAGCCAGCCTGTCCAGGCCAAATGCACTCAATTCTGATCCCGAGGGGACATCTAGCCCCCATGTGATCAGAATCTGGTGCAAATCTGGCCCGTCTGGATTTTGCACGTCCGGAAGAGCTGGAGGCCCCCAGACCTGAATTGGCCTCTATCTGTTCTAGGAAGGCATAATGCGATTACACTGGATTTAAACTCATCTATGTTCTGGGTAGTTTGCATATGTCATTACATATCAAAGCAAAGTATGGGATATAGTGACAATTATGCAGACATTGATCATAGCTGGTCTACATCTGTCATTAATTTAGGATGAAAAGCATAGGTGAGGAGACATTATGAGGGTCATTCTGTTCTGTGAATAGCGGGGATGGACGTCTCATTGAATGCCCAAAAAGCTCATGCCTACAACATAAGTATCCCCACACCAGTACAAAAAGGGACCAGACAAATAAGCTGGGCAAAACCTGATATACCTCTCCTGGAAGAGAGAGGTAGTCCATGGCAAGAGTATTTCAGAATGGGCACAAAAATGCTACAACAGTCCAATTTTTCCCTCGGATCCAGGCCCACAGCAAAAAAGGGCCCATTGTGCCACGATTCTGTGGCCTTGAGAGCTACCACTAAATTTACCTCTTCTTGATAAAGAATTACAGAAACTTCTTCCTGCCCCCACAAATTCAGCGTTATCACTTATCCCCATCACTGCAATTCTCTTCCTCCCGCCGCCTCCAGCGCATCACCACCACTACCAATGCCACTACTATTGCCTTTGTGAGACTCCTGGAATATGGACATAACTCTTACAGTGATGTGCTTCAGAATTAACCAATAAAGTACTGTGTTCCTATTAGACTTAGCAGGCTGCAGGCAACATATATGTCCCTGTGTGAATGGGAAGGAGATGGGATGGTTGTAAACATGTAATAAAGAGGAGATACATGGGAAAGGAAAATGACAAGAAAAAGGAATGAAGAAAAGCAAATATAAAGGAGACAATTGAATTGGAAATGGGAAAGAAATGAAAAAAAAAGAACAAAGTCAATTGACCAGGCAGAGGCAGTGGGTAAGCTATTTATTTTTTGACTGAAAATAATTTAAAAATTTTAAAATTTCAAGGTGGTTAACTTTTCATTGCATATGTTAAGTAATATCAGTAACAACCCCAGAAGAAATAACTTCAACAAACGGGTAAAGGACAGTGGACCAAGCACAGATCCCAGATGTGTATTTCCAGGAAATCCAACAAATAGCAGAAGCCACAAGGAAAGCTTAAGGTTAGCCACAAGCAATACTTACAATCTTGCAGCCACCTGATCGGCATTGGCAACAGGGACCAGGCAGGTAAGCCCCTCCCGATCCCTGCAGTTAAGACCAATCAGGTCCAACCCTCTGGACATTAAAAGCAGCAGCTCCACGGCACAAAACCTCTCCTACAGCTGCCCGATCAGCATCGGCAACAGGGACCGTGTGGATAAACCCCTCACAATCTCTGCAGCTAAGTCCAAGGGGTCCCAACCCCCTTGACATTTATTAGCTTGATGTCAGGCGCGCCCTAGCCAGCAGCACAGAGCCACCGCCATACCTGAGGGAGTCAACATAACACAGGGCAACACCTTCCCCTATGCAATGGTAGACAGACTTACCAGCTTATTATTCCTCTCTTGCCTGGCCCAATTCATCATATGGGCAGAAACACTTTCCCAGCAACAAGGTCCAATCTCCACAATACATGACTATGGCCGGAGCGGACATAAGGATGCATTCCCCACTTCAAGGTCACCACATACAGTGAGCTATAGTCATCTCATTTACTTTGTATGCCAGCCCCCAGAGAAGACTCACAGAGGAAGCCCCCACAGGCACAAAACCTAAGCTGCATGCTCATAAATATTCGCTCCATATGAAATAAATGATCAATTCTCATTGACTATGTCGAAAGTCGTAAGTTAGACATGCTCTTCGTCACAGAATCATGGCTCACCGACACAGATTCTGTACTTACTGGTCAATTAAAGCTCCCTAATTATGACCTCTTCAACTGCCCAAGAACAAACAGAAGAGGCGGAAAGGTATCTTTATCATGACCAGAAGTGATCTACAATTCCAATGCCTTACGTCTCAGAGCACAAACAACCTTGATGCTATCACAATCTCAAATAAGCACCTAATAAAGTCTCTGTTCTACCGAACTTCATCTACATGCACTGATGACCTCTCCACAATCCTTGACCTAGCATGCAATCAATCTACTAAGAATAAACCATTTTGGCTTCTGGGTGACTTCAACCTCCCTGTGCTCTCAACGAAGCATTCCAAATCTTTTTTGGATGCAATGACCACATTAGTGGAGGAGTGGCCTAGTGGTTGGGGCAAGGTACTTCAAGCCAGAAGGTTGGGGATTCAAATCCCACTAGAGGACAGCAACCTTGGGCCGGAAGGACTGGGGTTTCTAGTCCCACAGGTGCTCCTTGTGGTCTTGGGCAAGCCACTTAACCCTCCATAGCCCATGTTCCCTGTAAAATAGTTATCTCCAAGTTATAATGCCCTGTTCAATGTAATTTCAGTTTGTTCATTGTAAATCACACTGATGCAGAATAGCGTGGTATATAAGAAAATGTAAATAAATAAATAATAAATTAACCCTTTAAAGGCCTACTTTAAATTTTTAATCCACATTCTGCAACCGGGTTAATTTTTGCATATTTCAGGAAAATTGTACCCGTCTTATTCAATATGTTCTAATAGTGATTTTCTTTCTGCTATGGTCATGTATTATATACCATTTGATAGGAATATTTAGTCAGAATTTTGGATCCCGAGAGTTTTGGGCTCGGCCTGGAAAATAAAGCTATGAACAGCTAATACACGCACCCAACCACACAAGAGGAAACACCTTGGACCTTATTTGTGCACCCTCATCCACGCTCAAAGCCAGAAACCAAAACCAACCACAGGTCATCCCTGTCCCATGGTCAAACCACAATGCCATTATTTTTCACATCCCCACAGGTGCATCAGTGAATGGACTCCCTGTGACCTCTCTACCACCAGCTCATCATTTCCATCCATTTAACAGAGAAACCTTCCTTGAAGAAATGCTACCCAATCTCAATACCAACACATTGGATCAAGGCAGCCAGATCTGACCTAAGTGCATTCATTACCAATATTGTGAACCTTTCCTTTACCATGGGTCTGGCACCATCACCACTGAAGACTGCCACTGTCAGACCACTACTAAAAAATAACTGGACCCACTCAACGTAAACTCCTATAGGCCCATATCTAGCCTCCTGTTCCTGGCTAAGATAACCGAGAAGATAGTCCAGCAACAAATCCAAGATCTCATCGACTTCTACGCTCCCCTCGACCAACAGCAGCATGGGTTCAGTCAACAACATGATGTCAAAACCCTCCTGGCCACCATCCTCAATAGTCTCACTATGAGAATGAACAAAGTGAAGCAGGGATTCATCCTAATATTCTTGGATATCACATAGCCTTTGTCATGGTCAGTCACAATCTCCTATTTGCTCGCCTACAACAGAAAGGTAAACAGAACTTAGCCCTAAATTGATGCAGATCCTACCTAACAGATCGCCAACAACTGGTGTGCTTAGACGCTCAGGCATCAACTCCATACCAGCAGACGTAAGGAGTTCCACAGGGTTCATCTCTATCTGCCTTGCTCTTCAACATCTACATCCAGCCAATCTGCTTGATAATCCAATCATACAACATACTATACCACATCTATGCCGACGATGTACTACTTACACCCCATTCTCCACCGACAGTCCCAACTACACCAAGATTACAAAATGATTTAATGCAGTCTCAGACTGGCTCTATACACACAACCTGAGAGTGAACAGCAAGAAGACTAGTGTTGTTTATCACAATGGACCCAACCTTCATCCCTCCATCTTCTCTATGGGTAAAAGTGTTGATGATGAAGCAAGAAGTGCATTACCTAGGAGTCACTCTAGATCAAAGACTGAGTATGGAAACACACAAAGAGTATCACCAAGGCTGTATACCACAAAATAAGGACCCTATGTCATCTACGTCCACTGCTGGAGGCTGCTGACTTCTGCACCGTATTCCAGGCACTTATCCTTCCACACTTTGACTACACAAATATCATTCTCCACAGTTTACCAGGCTACACATTTCATCCTCTACAAATGGCCTTAAATACTGTGGCCCGAACCCTGTATGGAGTCTTCTGATTTGGACATGTCACCCCCATCCATCCTAAGACAACTTTATTAGCTCCCAATAGCGAGCCGCCTAGATTACAAAGATCTATTGATGACATTTAAAGCACTGCATAACCTCTCTGCAACCTCCCTTGCAGAAATCGTACTTTGGACACCAAACAACAGAATGAGAAGGACAAACATTACAAATACACTCACCACCCCTTCAACAATAAGAAAGAGTTCCCAAGCTGCTAAGAACCGAGCCTTCTCATTATATACACCAACTCTTTGGAACACCCTCCCTGCCCCAATCTGATCCATCTACAACCTATCAACCTTCAGGAAAGCAATAAAGACTCATTTGTTCCAGCTATACTATAACAACATTCCATAGCTACGATAAAAGCTTGCCTGCTGACAGACCATCCTAATTGCTTATGGACCCCATACTGGTAACTTGTAACTTAATTCTCCCTGTACTACCTGGGTTTACGCCCCTCTTCAATGTAATATGCCTATTGTTTTTTGTGTAATGTTAGATGTTTATTGTAGTGTTCTTTGAGGCCTGTTCAATATAAAACATTTATTTTGTTCTAAGTAAAAAACTGCACTGATTTTGAAATAGTGCCGTATATAAAATCAAATAAATAAATTAACATCAAAAGAATATTAATTCATTCAAATATCACAGAATGTCAAATGCGGCCATTGAATTTTGTGTCTCTGAACTGACCCCAAATAATAAAAAAGAGAGCTTTAAGTTCAGTGTACCTATCCCATTCTTAAAACTATGGCCTTAAGTTCAGATTACTGACCCTGTCCCTAAATCTGTGACAACATGCAACTCAGACAAGAGTTGCCAAGTGCCACTCAGCTTGCTCAGTTTAATCCGGTATTGTTCATATCTGAGGTTTAGTGTAGAATGTCCTATGCCCACATGATTGATTTTCCAAGGATGAATGCACATAATAAAGGAAGCGTTGCTTGATTTTAGAAATATGAGTGAATTGGTAAGAGGAACGAGAGAATGATTCCTGAGAGCATCAGCTTGCCTGTTCTTCAGCTCTGTTATTTATTTTCTGCATTTTGTTTCTAGCGCTCCTTTCTTCTTCCTCCTACTTCCCTCTCACACTGTATAATTCTCATATTTTCACACACGTTTGAAAAAATGGCCAGCTACAGTTAGACTGCATCCATTCCCTCTTTTAATAGATCCCCTTCTGCTATGAGGAAGACTAGTTACCAGTTTTACCTGAC
Source organism: Ichthyophis bannanicus (assembly GCA_033557465.1). Classification (NCBI taxonomy): domain Eukaryota; kingdom Metazoa; phylum Chordata; class Amphibia; order Gymnophiona; family Ichthyophiidae; genus Ichthyophis; species Ichthyophis bannanicus. Next base: position 1,082,690,567 of record CM066032.1, read on the forward strand.
AGTATACTGTCTTGTAAGCACAATATTCTCCTGCAGACTGAGAGAGATGCCTTCAGTTTGACACTGGGCTCATTTGAGGGATTATGTGCAATTGGTTTTGAGCTTAGGAGAGCATGAAGAGCTCCCAGTGCAAAACATGTTGTTAGCTCTGTCCCCGGCATCACATGACATCAGCAGCGACACCTTCCCCTGCATCTTATTAGACCAAGCTCTAAAGCAGGACCTGCTTGAAAAGCCCCAACAACGGGGCAGGTCCAAGGGATGTACCCCTTAGAATGTCCCGTAGAATGCTCAGAATAGAGGTTTCTGTTTTTCTGATACTTGTCTACGGGATGGTATTGGGGGGCCTTTGTTATGTACTGGTCTAAAGAACATTTTAGGGAGAAGATTGTGATAGGGCAGTAAGAGCTGGATGGGATGCAGCACATGCGTAGAGGCTGTCTGTTTAATGCCCCTGGGTGTAGTTTACTTAATATTTTATCCCTATCAGTTTATATTATGTGGGCAAAACTAAGCGTCCTTTAAGAGCATGCATGATCGAGCATCGTAGCTGCATTGGAACATAGAAGACTGAAGCGCCCCTTGTGGTAAATAGCATGCAATATGGGCATTCTTTTGAAGGACTTTGTTCATGAAGTTTGTGGTGTGGAGGTAATCTTGACCAGCTTTTGTTACAAAAAGATCAGCAATGGATTTTCTCTTTACAAACTGTTGCTCTTCTGGGCTTAAAGAATGTTTTGAACTGCTTTGAAGCCTACTTTCCTGTTTGCCATTGAAGGGATGAGAGAGATCACATTATTGATTGCTTTTTGGTTAAAAGTATAATGGATCAACTTGGACCCAGTTCATGTTTTTATGAGGATTTAATTGTTCAATTAACATTCTTTGAAAGGTATGCTTGAATGTCCACAGGTTTAAAGGAAGCCAAAGGGAAAGTTCATGTCATTTTTGTCTTTATTATGGAACGTCATAATTTAAAAAAAAAATGTATTGGCAATTTCAAAAATTACAGTTTCCATCACAACAATAAGAAAATGAAGATTTAATGCCGTGCTCATCAAATTAGAAATAATATTTAACAAATAATAGAAATCCAAGTCTCTAAATTTTCTAAAGTCGATTAGAAGGGGGGAAGGGATCAAATTAAATCAGCAAAAAGAAAAAAAAAACATCTGTTATTACAATAGCATCTCACCTCATCCAATTCAAAATACTCCCATACAAAAACCAAACTGAAATTCCAGTGGAAAACTTTTCATACGGATTCCTTACTCAAAAAAACTGCTCAAACTCTAATGGGATCCAAAAAGGTACTGTATAAGTGTTTCCCTGGTGCGTAGAGAGGAATTGTAAAGAAATGGATGCCCTGTAGCACCTAGCCTAGACTTAAGCTGAGAAAAACCTTCCGCCTTAGCCACATCAGGGAATGTAGATACCCTTTGTTCACAAAAGGTCATTTCTCTAAATTTGAAGTCATTTTTAAACAAAACCTGATTTATCAATCTCCAAGCACTAAACAGTTACCGAAGTGGCTCTAGTACTGTATCTTTGTTGTGTGACAAGGATTCCAAAAAAGTTGAAAAATCCAAATTGTCCTTGTGGCCTTGGGCAAGTCACTTAATGCTGCACTGCCTGAGGTACAACATAAAACCTCTGAGGACAGGGAAATGCCTACTGAATCTGAATGTAACACGCCTTGAACTACTACTGGAGAACCGTAAGCTAAATACTAATAACAAATAAATAAAACAAGAGAGTCCTATAACACCTTCTTCACTACTCTTCTTCATCTTTTTTTCGCCAGATAAAACATCTGTGAAACCAAAATCGCCTTTTGGTGATAATAACCAAGTCTGATATTTTTTATCTATTTATGTTCTCAACCATCTGCAGGCTATCCCTGACAAAAGCCACAGCAGATATTTGAACTGTGGCAATTTGATTCTCCATATTCCCAACACGTTATTTCAAATCATGCAATCTAACCTCTTGCAATCCCAGCTTAAGGAGAATATCTCTTCAAGGCTGCCTTTGGATCCTGACCCCCTTGTTCTCTTTTCTATATCCATATGTATTTTTAATCATTTCCCTTAAGAATTCACTAGTCCCCTTCACAGATCGTAAGCTCTGTGGAGCAGGGACTTCTATGTGTATTGTATAGTACTGTGTATTCCTAATAGTACACAGTACTATACAATACACATAGAAGTCCCTGCGGCTATGAAAGACCTAGATAAGATTCTCAAGAGCAGAGATGTGTCTCTCCATACAAAGATTCGACTTGTTCAAGCCATGGTATTTTCAATAACATCATATGGATGTGAAAGCTGGACAGTGAAAAAGACAGACAGGAAGAAAATTGATGCCTTTGAATTATGGTGCTGGCGGCGAATACTGTGTATACCATGGACTGCCCGAAGAACAAACCAGTCGGTACTAGAGGAGATCAAACCTAAGCTTTCTTTAGAAGCTCAGATGACAAGACTTCGACTTTCATACTTCGGACACATCATGCAAAGAGAGATCATTAGAGAAAGACATCATGCTTGGCAAGATAGAAGGTCAACGCAAAAGAGGAAGGCCAGCAATGAGATGGATCGCTACAATAACAGCAGCTACGGGTACCAGTCTGTCATCAATGAGCTGCCTGACTGAAGACCGAACACAATTTAGGATAGCTATCCAGAGGGTCGCCATGAGTCGACTCCGACTTGACGGCACTTAACAACAACAACATTCCTAATAGTATTATGTAAATTATTAGTAGTAGTTGTTAGCCACTGTTTGTGCTGTAAATTTAGGCATTTGAGAAAAATAATTACTCATTCCAGCTTTTATCCTCATTAATGCCTCCCAAATGACCTCCAGAACCCCCTTCTTGCTGGTAAGCAAAACTGTCACACCAGGGCCCAACCCCGGCAAGGATTTCGGGTGTGGAACCAAATATGAAAACTTACCTTTATATCTTAGCTTATGGGGAGTCACCAGGCCCAACCTCAGACTGATACTGCTAATTTTCTACTCTGTCTCACAGCCGCCTTTTTTTTTCTTTTGTAATAATTGTAACTTTTCATTTCCCCTTCTTTTAATTCTTTAGGGAAAAAAATATAAAAGGAAATATATTCATTTGTAAACCTCTTCAAAGAATGTTTTTGGGCCTAAAGTCGCAAAGGGGCATGATGGATGCATGACTGAGGGTGTTCAGAGCAAGGTGGACGTGCGCACCCAATTTCAGAAGCATCAAATATGGCCCCACCCACTAGAGGAATTGTCCATTTTTATCCCTGCTCCAGAACACAAATAGCCATTGGAAAAACTCTTCTACTGTCATCCAGACACCTGAAGGGCAATAAGAGAAAGGTACTGTGTCATTTATCATTTATTAGCACTTGATAGACCGCCCTTTGCCAGGCAGACAGAGCGCTTTACAATAAAAAGAAACATCATCAAGTCCAGGTGGTATCAATTCCAAAGGCTTGGGTAAATAGGTGGGCTTTCAGAGGTTTCTTAAGCAGGGAAGAAAAGGTTCCAGTTGGAGGTGGGGCAGAAGACAGTTCCAGAGAAAGGGGACTGTGTAGAAAAAAGGAAAATCAGCGTGTAGTTTCATATTTGGCATGTGAAGTGGGTGGAAGGACCAGACATGTATCCTGAAGTGATCAGAGACAACATTGGGGCACATAAGGGATGAACAATGGGGACAAGTAGTGTGGAGCTGAATCATGAAGGACTTTCTGAGCAAGGGTAAGGATCTTGAAGTGAACTCTCTGTGGAAAGAGGAGCCAATGGTGCTGAAAAAGAAGGGGTGTGATGTGATCATATTTTCTAGTGTGAATGAGGGCGCAGATGGCGGTGTTCTGGATAGTCTGGAAGCATTTGAGGTGGTGCTGGGGGAGACCAGAGTAAATGGCATTACAATAGTCAAGGTGAGTGTTGATGGTGATGAGAAGAAGAGTGGTGAGAGCTGCCTAGTCAAAAAAAGGACGGAGGGCTCAGAACTTGTGAAGAGCTGAAAATGCGGACCAGGTGAGGTAGGAGATATGAATGGAAAAGGAGAGTTCTGAATCTATGTGGATGCCAAGGTATTTTTAAAAAGGGAGAAGCGTGATGGGAGTGGAACTTAGCGAGGGGGCCAGAGTAGAGAAGAACTTAGTGCCTGTGATCCAGGTAGCGGTGGTTTTGGAAGGGTTGAGTTTTAAGGCGTTGTTTAACAACCAGTCAGAGATAGAGTCGAGAGTAGAATTTATAATGGAAAGATTGAGTGAAATGATGTTGAGTCATGCCAGGAGAATATCATCTGCATACATGTAGAAAGTAATACCTAGGGACTGGATGAGGGTGGATAAAGGGCTGAGAAACACATTAAGCAATGTGGGGGAAAAGTGCAGACCCCTGATTGACACCACAAAGGAGGAAGTAGAGATTGGAAGAGGAGTTGTGGTAGAAAACTTGATAGCACCAATTATGGAGAAAAGAGGAGAACCAAGAAAGAGCAGTACTCCAGAGGCCAACTTCATGGAGGCGTGTGAGGAGGAGGTTGTGGTCAACGAGGTCAAATGCCGCATTGAGATCAAGAGAAATTGAAAGTGCAGGGTAGCCCTGGTCCAGTTTGGTATGTACACCATTGAGAACAGAAGTGAGGATCATTTCAGTGCTATGGTTAGTACAGAAACCCGAATAGCAAGGGTGAAGGACCAAGGTGTGCTCAAGGTGATCGACTAACTGTGGAAGAATGAGGCGTTCTGCAAGTTTTGCAAGGAAGGGAAGATTAGAGATTGGGTGATCGTGGGAGGAGATATCAGGATCAAGCTTAGACCCTTTAAGTAGGGAGAAGATCAGGGCACATTTCCAAGAGAGGGGAGTGGTACCAGTGGAAAAGGAAGAATTAAGCATAGAACAGATGTATGAGCTGAAGTCCAAGGATGAATCATCAAGCCAATCTGATGGGATGGGGTCCAAGGGACAAGAGGGTATCTTGATAGAGGAGAGGAGATGAGAAAGAGTAGGAGGGTCCACAGGGGAGAAGTTACCCTAGGAATGGGTAGACGTGGCAAGTGAGGAATTAGGAGAGGGGGGAGGAAGAAAGGGATCGAAGGAAGGCAACCCAGAACAAGCAGAGGAAATTTTAGCACTAAAGGCATTGGAGAGGGCATCCAGGAAACAGCCATTGAGAGGGGTAGAGAGTAAAGAGGAGGGGCGGATGGAGGAAAGTCAAGATGCAATAGAGAAAAGTGTCTTAGCATCATGAGAGGAAGCAGCAACTAAAGTCAAATAATAGTTCTTTTTGGCTGAAAGAAACCTTGATCGGTAAAGGCAAAGATGTGCTTGGAAAAGAAGGAGAAAGTCAGGTCTTTCCTTTTCCATCATGTTTGCTCTGTTACCCTGAGCTGCCACTTCAGAAGGTGGAGCCCAGAGTGGTACCAGGGGGATGAGTGGTGGGGGGAGCATTGGATCTGGGCTAAGGGGACAATCTGGTCTAATTAAGTGGGTAGTAGAGAGTCCCATGGGTCATCTTGTTGGAAGAGAGAGAGAGAATTGAAGCCATGTGGGAAGATTTCAGAGGCAGCAGGAAGTCGGGTTTTAGACTCAGGGGTCTGGAGAGGGATATGAGCTGTGATAGCAGGAGCAGAATTTAGGGAGAGAGAAACAGACCAGACAGTGGTCAGGCCAAAGGGGAGAATGAAGGGAGATGTTAGCTGGGGAGGGGCCTGAGTCTTGTGTTAGAAATAGATCTAAGGTATGCCCTGCAGCATGTATGGGGCCATTGACAAATTGGGCAAAATTATGATCCTGAAGAAACTGAAGGAAAGAAAAATCACGGAGTCGGGAGGTGGTGTGGAAATGAATGTTAAAGTCCTCGAAAATAAGTAAACTAGGGAGAACTAGAGAGATATCCAAGATGGTCTGGTGGATGATTTCCCATTGGGGACTGCGGAGAGAGGGAGAGCAGTAGAGGAGTAGAATATGAATTGGGTAAGTTGCATCAAGTTTAAGGATAATCTTTTCCCAGCCAGGCCAGGCCAGGGGTCAGCTGGAAGTTCAGTGACAGGAAGGGAATTGTCATAGAGAATGGCAGCTCCTCTGCCAGATCTTGCAAGCCGTGGGGAGGAAGGAGCCAAAAACTCAGGTGGAAGGCACCATGATAGGTAGGGTTCATCATTAGTCTTCAACCAAGTTTCAGTAAGGCACAGCAAATCAAGTTTGCAGTGAACCACAGTATCAAGGATGAGGTCTGTCTTCCTTTTAAGTAACCTGCAGTTGAGCAGGGCAAGCTTCAGGTCTGCAGGTTGCTGAACCAGTGAAGCAGGGCAAAACTGGGGCAGACACAGGAAGAGAAGTCTTACCTTAGGCTGTGAGTGCAGAGAGAAGGAAGATCTCAAAGGAGGGGAAATCCTCGAACTCCAGGTAACTGGAATGGTAGTTATATGTCGAAGAAAAGGTTTGGTTGGCACTGAGGGAACCAGAGACCGTGAATGCAAGACTTCCAAAGGTGCAGGGTCTGATGTGAAAACTGCAAGCTGTGGAGAGAAATGAGATATAGATTGTATTAAAGCCAATAGGGAGATAAAGAACATAGTCGATTGAGCCTGACATCCCAGAGTCACCTCTGATATCCCCTATATCTTTCCATAATGGTAACGAAAACTGCCAGGGAAATGAGGATGCTTGTTTTCCATTCGTCACGCTGACAGCCATATAATTAACTCAATTTTTTTTTTTAGTCAAAGATAGATAAATGAAGAAAGTTAGTGTCGGACGAAATTTCAAGAAGACTGGAGAGGATGGAGGCAAATAGATAAAGTCTCTATGAATTTAGAACATTTGAAGATTGATATAGAGGAGATGTATGGCCATGCCACCCTGAGTGTACCCTATCTCGGCTGATCTCGAAAGCTAAACGGGGTTGGGCCTAGTTAGTACTGTACTTGGATGGGAGACCACCTTGGAATACAAGTGTTGTAGGTTTGCATAGAAGAAAGGCTTGGCAATCTACTTCCAGTCTTATCGTCCCAAGAAAACCCAGCACATAGTTACAATCAATGTTCCCACTAAGCTGCGCTGAGTCCTCCACTGCCATTCCTGCCAGTGGGGGGAGGTGCAAAGCAATCACAAAAGCGATCGTGCTTAGGATCGCACAGCATTGGCAGGCCCTCGGGATCGCTTTGCACCTCCCCCCACTAGCAGGAATGCTGGTGGAGGACTTGGCACAGCTTAGCAGGAACATTGGTCACAACATGGACAACTAACCATAGGGTCACCAGGAGTTGATATCAACTCAACATCACTCAACAGTAACAGGAGAGATGATGAGAGACATTCGTATTAAAGGGAATTACCATTGGTCATTACAGTGCATTGCAAAAGTATTCATCCCCTCTGTGTTTGTCCTGTTTTGTCGCATTACAACCTGGAATTAAAATGGAGTTTTGGGGATTAGCCCAACTAGAAGCAAGACGTCACATCAGAAACAGTTCACAGTTGGGAAACGTGAGGTAACCAAGGATAGAACCAAATAATTGTGTATAAAAGAGGCTTTTATTTACAGTACCAATGGGCAGCATCCATTGGTACTGTAAATAAAAGCCTCTTTTATACACATTTGGTTCTATCCTTGGTTACCTCATGTTTTGGGGATTAGCACCATGTAATATACACAACATGGCTACGACTTTGTAGGTGCAAAATATCATTTATTGTGACACAAACAATAATTAAGACAAAAAAATGAAAGCAGGAGTGTGCATATGTATTCACCCCCCTCCCCTCCAAAAGTCAATATGTTACAGAGCCACCTTTTGCTGAAATTACAGCTGCAAGTCTCTTGGGGTATTTATTTATTTGCATTTTTATACCACTTTTTCCATTAGATCAAATGTGGTTTACATAGAACCAAATCAATTACATGTAACATATACAGATAATAATAATAAACTTTGTACAGCGTCATTAAAATAACTACATTACAAAGTAGACTGAGCAGTGAAAGGAGAGTATTAAGACTGTGTAAGTCTGGGAGAGTCTGGTATGTCTCTATTAGCTTAGCACATCTAGCCACTGGGATTTTCACCCTTTCCTCAAGGCAAAACTGCTCCAAATCCTTCAAGTTAGATGGTTTATGTCGATGTACAGCAATCTTCAAGTAATGCCATAGATTCTCAATTTGATGGTCTAGACCAGCGATGGCGAACCTATGGCACGCGTGCCAGCTGTGGCACGCGAAAGCCTTGCAGCTGGCACGCGGGAAGGTCCGCAAAAAAGAAAAAGCTGGCTCTGACTGCTGCCGCGGACGCGGCAAGGGCAGAATGCAATGTCCCGCGGGGCCCCCTCCGCCCGCTAAGCCCCTCTGCAAGGGCTTTCAGATTCGCGAGGGAGAGCGTCTCCCTCGCGTCTCTGTTAAGCACGCAGGGGCTAATGGGAAATTTCCCATCAGCCCCTTCGAGGGACTGATGGGAAATTTCCCATTAGCCCCTGCGGGCTTAACAGAGACGCGAGGGAGACGCTCTCCCTCGCGAATCTGAAAGCCCTTGCAGAGGGGGCCCCGCGGGACATTGCATTCTGCCACGGCAGCGGCAGCAGCCAGAGCCAGCTTTTTTTTTTTTTTAAATTTGCGAGGGGGGGGGGTTAGGACTTCTAATGGGCTAGGGGGGGGTAGGACTTCTAATGGGCGGGGAGGGGGTTTGGAATGCTAATGGGCTAGGGGGGGGTTAGGACTGCTAATGGGCTGGGGGGGGTTAGGACTTCTAATGGGCTAGGGGGGGGGTTAGGACTTCAAATGGGCTAGGGGGGGGTTAGGACTGCTAATGGGCTGTGGGCTGATGGGGGCTGACTGGAAAGGGGGTGATGAGGGGTTAGGACTGGTAATGGGCTATGGGGGGGTTAGGACTGGTAATGGGCTTTGGGCTGATGGGGGCTGTCTGGAAATGGGGTGATGGGGGGTTAGGACTGGTAATGGGTTATAGGGGAGGCTTAAACTGAAAATGGGGTGATGGGGGTTTAGGACTGGAAGTGGGTTGATGGGGGGGCTAGGACTGGTATTGGGTTGGGGGGTTGCTAGGACTGGAAATGGGCTGATGCAGGGACTAGAAGGGAATGGATGCTGGGTGAGGCTGGAACTAGAAGGGAGCTGATGTTGGGGGAGGATTAGAATGGGATGGGGCTGGGAGAGTAAAATGGAGAGGGGAAAAATATTTTGTGTGGGAGGGATAAAAAATCTACAATTGGCCGGGTATTGGGAGAGTAAGTGGGGATTGAGGATGGAGGGGTAAAATTTGAGTGGATGAAATAGGAATGAGGAAAGAGCAAAAGGAGAAAGATTAGTATGTTAAAGCGGATGTAGAGAGAGAGAATGGAAAAAAAAAAAAAACTAGAAGAGAGAAGAAAGGACAAATGGACAGCAGATGATGGAGAGTTAGCAGAAAACATGAAGAAACCAGAAGAAAGTGGCTGGAGCAATTGCAACTGTGTAACTGAGCTGAGGTATTCTGTTTATGTAATTCCTTTTTGACATTGCCACTTGTTCTCTTTCCCCAGTAGGTCATGTATTGTTATTCTCTGAAATGTATTGGTTTAATATTTGCAGTGTTGCCTTTTGATAGGTATGGTATGGTGCTTTGTGAGTCCTGGTAGTGCTGTTAGGATACGGCGGGTTTGCTATTGGTTCTAAATGGGCAGTGTTTGTAGTAGTTCCTAATGTGCCTGGCGGTTGGCACTGGATTATAGTAATGTAGAAATCTTTTAGTCTGTCTTTATCCATACACTCATTAAGAGACATGTTTACTAAAAGTTAGTGTATGTTAGCATTATGCAAATATTTATGCAAATTGACGTGCTGGCACTTTGAGGAAATTCTTTGGTTTTGTGCGGCAGTTTGGGCACTCGGGCTCAAAAAGGTTAGCCATCACTGGTCTAGACTTTGATTAGGTCATTCCAAGGTATTTAAGTGTTTCCCTTTAAACCAGTTTTAGGAGTAATGTTTAGGATCATTGTCCTGCTGGAAGGTGAACCTTCGTCTCAGTCTCAAATCTCTGGCAGACTGAAGCAGGTTTTCCTCAAGAATTGCCCTGTATTTAGTGCTATCCATCGTTCCTTCAGTCCTGACCAGTTTTCCTGTCCCTGCCAATGAAAAACATCCCCACAGAATGATGCTGCCACCACCATGTTTCACTGTGGGAATGGTGTTCTTGGGGTGATGGGAAGTGTTGGGTTTGTGCCAACATGGCGTTTCCCATGATGGTCAAAAAGTTCAATTTTCATCTCATCTGACCAGAGAACATCCTTCCATATGTTTGGCGAGTCTACCACATGCTGTTGTGCAAACTCTAAATGTGTTTTCTTATTTCTTTCTTTAAGCAATGGCTTTTTCCTGGCCACTCTTCCATAAAGCCCCGCTCTGTGGAGTGTATGGCTTAAAGTGGTCCTATGAACAGATACTCCCATCTCCGCTGTGGATCTTTGCAGCTCCTTCAGTGGTATCCTCGGTGTCTTTGTAGCATCTCTGATTAATGCCCTCCTTGCCCAGTCTGTGAGCTTTGGTGGGCGACCTTCTCTTGTCAGGTTTGTAGTGGTGCCATATGCCATATATTTTGTTATAATGGATTTAATAGTGCTCTGTGGGATATTCTGAATTTGGTATTTTTTTTTTTTTTATAACCCAACCCTGATCTATACTTCTCCACAAATTTGTCTCTGACCTGTGTGGAGTGCTCCTTGGTCTTCATGTTGCTTGCTTAGTGATGTTTCAGAGACAGGGATCTTTCAGAACAGGTATATCTATACAGGCATCATGTGACACTGATTTCACACAGGTGGAATCTATCAACTAATTATGTGACTTCTGAGATTAATTGGTTGGACCAGATCTTATTTAAGGGTTTCATAGCAAAAGGGATGAATACATATGCACTCACAACTTTTCAGTTTTTACTTGTTTTTTATATATACAAGATATTTTATTGTCATTTCACTTCACCAATTTGGACTACATTGTTAGGTCCATTACCTAACATCCAAATGAACCTCCATTTACATTCCAGGTTGTACGTAATGCAACAAAACAGGACAAAAACCAAGGGGATGAATACTTTCGCAAGGCACTGTATTTAAGGATATGGAGGAGATTAGGCAATTGATTATAATGAAACCTGAAAAGGGAAGTTGTGAATATGGGCCCTTGTCTTGCATGCCTACTTCAAAAATCCCCTGATATTATATTAAAGTGGCTGACAGATTGGATAACTTTTTGAAACAGGGTCTCTACCCCATATGTCTTAAACAGACTTTGTTGCATCCTTTATTAAAAGATGGGGGATTTTTCAAATTATAGACCAGTTGATAATTTGACTTTGTTATTAAAATTATTAGAGGCAACAGTAGCTTGCCGGTGAAGGAGTTTCTAGAAAGATATCATTAGTTGCAACAATCACAATCAGATTTTAGAGCATCATATAGCATGGAGATAGTTTAAAGGCATTATTATTTATTTATTTAAACGTTTTTATATACCGTTCCTTCCATCGATAGGGGGCAGTTTACATGGAACAAAATTTCAAAACTCAAAACTCAGTTACAGAAAACTTGTCAAACTATAATACAATGATACAAGAAACTATTATTACAGGAGTTCAGATTATTGTTAGAGAAAGGAGGACAAGAACTGTTGGTACAAATTTTTCTATCGACAGCATTCAACTTAGTCAATCATGATTTCAAAGCTAGTAGAGCTGGACAAGTTCTGTTATGGTGTGTAAGTTTTTAAAAGGGAAATCTGTAAGATAATTTTTCATGGATATTCCTTTCATGAATGGGTACTGAAACATGGGATCCCTCAGGGATCGCCTTTCTCACCCACACTTTTTAATGTTTATATTATTCCCTTCTGTAGGATGCTGGAAGAGCATCAGTTTTTGTATGCTGATTATGTACAAATTCTTTTCCCAGTTATGGAGTCTATAGATGAAACTTATTAATATATTAGTTATGTTATGGAAAAGATCCAAGTTTGGATTGACCTTAATTATTTGAAATTTATATCCAGTAAACCAGAATACTATGGGTAAGTTGAATGATAAATGAAATTCTAAAAAAAGGGGTCCTATGATCACTGATTCAATTATTGGATTAGAGACAGAATTAAGAGAGTGGGAGTAGAGAAAGCCAGGCCTGTTGGGGACGGCTGGAGTTAACCAGGCCGGGTGCTTGAGCTGGGAACCTCCTGGCCATGTGGGGAGAGGGGAGGTGGGTCACAGTACAACCATTGGGGGGTTTGAAATTCCCACCAACGGGAAGATTTGGGTCCTTTCCCAGGTCTGCGAGGATGCACAATGGGTGTCCAGCAGACCTGGATTAAAGGGGGAGCAAGCACACAAAGGAGGAAATGCTGGGTGAAAAGCATGTCCCACTCTCCCTTCCCCATAAGAAGGGGAGCAGGAGCTGGCCAGAGGGGATCATCACAGCTGAGGCAGCGGGAGGGGGTACCTCACCAGTCAAGCGAGGGGGGGAAAGGACACAATGGGGCTCAGGCACCAAAAAATGGGGCATCAAGGATGGCTGACTAACAGCAGTGGGTCCAGGCGCCACGAGTTAAGCATGAGACATCTAGCCCAGGGACAACCTTGGCCGCAGAAGAGGGATCGAAGGCTGGAGAAGCCCTCAGCTTAGCAAACTGCATGGCAAGGGGCAAAGGGGCACAGTTGGATGCACAGAGAGGCAGCCATCCTCGGGAGCTCCCTAATGACTGGTGTGTGCCACAGAGCAGGCATATGTGCAAGGGGGGCCCTGACAATCAATGACTGGGACAAAGAGACAGATGGGGTTACCCCTTCCTTGAACCAGTGAGGTCATGATTCACTTCATATAGGTGTAAGATAAGTGTAAGACAAGTGTTGTTGAAGGTAACAAAACTAGCTTACTTAAATCTGCACATCATAAGACAAATTCTGTCATGTTTATAGGAGGAGATTTTTAAAAAAACAGTTATGCAAGCAATGATTATATCACCTGGCTTATTTGGTGTGGAGAAGAAACTTAACTTCTGCAGCAGCATTCTGCAGAACTGTAACCTTGAATTATCAAAAGAGCCAATAAATGGGAACAAGTTACTCCGTTACTTAAGGAATTATACTGGCTGCCCATAGGGCAGAGAATAAGATTTAAATCATTGATGAAAGTACATAAGATAATTTGGGGTGAGGCTCAGATTTACTTGCACAAATATCTACAGATGTATGTTCCCCAGTGATCATTAAGATCAGCAGATATTCAACCAAAATTTGTCTCTAAGAGGGAGTGTAGAATAATAGGAACAAGTAAAAAGACTAACTGGGAGGACTTTAATGGAATGGTATAAACTGGCAAAGCAATTCAGCTGGAGAGAAATCATAAAAAAAAATCTGAAAAATGTTAAACTTGGTTCTTTTCTCAATGGGACAATTAAACTAAATGGAATTGAAGTTAGTTGATGTTTGAATCATGAGTTGCTATGGAAGTATTTAATTGCTGTAATTAAGGTCCAAATGTTTACATATTACAAAGTTGTTCAAATTTAATGATAACTCTATTTACTATGACGTTGTTAACACTGTGTAACCTGCGTCAAACCTAAATGAACAATATCCTTCTTAAATTAAATAATGTATGTCATGTTGTAATCCACCTAGGATATTGTAGTGCGGAATATAATTATTTTTAAATAATGATAATAAATCAAATAAATTGTGAGCAGTGTCCTGGATTACTATAATACCTGTCTGTTGGACTTCCAAGCAAAGCTCATGAGAAGCCTTCAAGTGATCTAGAACCCTGGTGTGTGATTAGACTGAGGGAGAAGGGCGAATGCTCCTCTTTTATTGGTTCAATTGCACAGGCTCCCAATGGCGCAATGGGCATGGAGTTCAAAATTGTGCTATTAGTACTATTTATCATTTGGATACTACTACAAGGCACATGCATTGCTGTACACATACATATAAGAGACAGTATCTGCTCCACAGAGCTTACAATCTATTCAAGACAGATCAACAGAAGAAACAGGGGACTGGGGTAATTCTTTAAAAGAAATGGTTAAAAAACACATGGGTATAAACAGGAGAAAATGGGGGAGGGGCCACTCCGGATCCAAAAGAAACTCAAAGATGGGTTTTTAGCCTGGATCTGAATAGGACTAGAGATGGAGCCTGATATACTGACTTAGGTATTCTATTCCAGGCGTATGGTTCAGCAAGATGGAATGAACAGAGTCTGAAATTGACTGTAGAAAAAGATTGTCCTAAATATTCAGGTAAAAATGATTTGCCTGACGCGGAGTGAAGGAAAAGATAAGAGAGAGGAGGTAATGAGGAGCTACAGAATGAATGCAGGTCAGTAGGAGAAGCATGAACGGTATGCAGAAATGGATGGGAAGGCAATGAAGTGACTTGGGAAGAGGGGTTATGTGCATGTAATGACATTGTGGAAGATTAGCTGTGCAGCTAAGTTTTTCATGGATCGAAGGGGAGACAGATGATTCAATGGGAGACCAATGAGGAGCAGGTTGCAATAGACTCAGGAAAAGGTGATGAGAAAGTGGATAATAGTCTTGGCAATCTGTTCAGAACTTTGCTGATGTTATAGAGAAAGAAATGACAGGCTTAGCTATCTGTTGGATATATGCAGAGAAAGAGAGAGGCGTCAAAGATGATTCAAGGTTGGAAGCTAAGGAGACAGAGACAATGACAGTGTTATCCACAGAAATAGAGAAAAGAGGAAAGCTGGAAGTGGGTTTAGAGGGAAAGAGAAGAAGTTCTGTCTTAGCTATGTTCAGTTTCAGACAGCACTGAGACACCCAGGCAGCAATGTCAGACAGCAGGCTGAGATTTGGTCCTGGATTCCTGAAGCAATCTCTGATGCAGAGAGGTAAATCTGAGAGTAATCAATGTAAAGATAGAACTAAAACCATGGGAGGAGATCAGGGTACCAAGAAAACACGCATGAAGAAAAGAGGTCCAAGCCCTGAGGTACACCAACTGAAAGTGGGTTAGCAGAGGAGGAGGAGCCACCAAATCATACACTAAATATTTAATGGGAGATATAACAAGAAAACCAAAACAGAACAGAGTCCCAAAGTCCAAGCAAGAACAGGGTATTGAGGAAAAGGTGGTGACCAACAGTGTCAGAAGAAGCAGATAAGTCAAGAAGGATGAGGATCGAGTAAAGGCCCTTGGATTTGGTCAAGAACAGTTCACTGGAGACTTTGGCAAGAGCTATATGTGTAAAAGGTAGGGACAAAAGTCAGACTGGAGAGGATCCAAAATTGCTTAAGAGGAAAAAGTCAAGACAGTGGCAGTGAATTGCATATTTGAGTAGTTTGGATGTGAAAGGCAAGAGATGGATGGGCCAATAATTGAAAGGGCAGGTAGGGCCCAGTGAAGGCTTTTTGAGGAGTGGTGTAAGCACAGCATGTTTGAATGCTGCAGGAACAGTTGCAGGGGGAACAATACTGTAGGTCGAGGATTTGACACATGGAAGGATGACAGCAGGGCAGACACATCTTAAGTAGCTTGGTAGCAATGGGATCAGAGGAGCAGGTACTGAGTTCGGAGGAGGATAGGAGATGTGTGGTTTCCTCCATAGTGATTTTAGAAAAGAAAGAAAGGATGGCAGGAGTTGAAGGAAGCATTTGAAAATGAAGCGATTGAAGAGGAAATGGAGGTGACCTAATGGAGAACTTGTCATCAAAGTAGCCACAGTCTGGACAGAAAGCAAAAGAGGGATTGGAGGTGAGGCTCTTTCAGCATGGTAAAGGCAAGGGTCGAGGCAAGAGAGTTTATTAGTTGGATAGAGCACTCTTGCTTGGCTAGTGATATAACAGACTGGAAGAAGGTTAGCAAGAATTTGAAATGTATCAAGTCAGCATGAGTGCAGGATTTTAACCAAAGATGCTCAGCAGAGTTGGCAAAAGAACATAGCTATAAGATTTTGGAGGCCAGCCAAGGCTGATGTACAGGGTACCTCACATGATATGGAATGATAAGAGTGAGAGCATTCAAAGCAGAGGAGTGAATAGTGTTGTACGAAGAAACTGCCTCGTTGACAGACTCAGATGATGTGGAGCCCAATGCAGAATGGGTAAAATCCTGCCCATCTGGACATCCAAAATCTGGACGGGCCAGATCTGCACCAGATTTTGATCCCGTGGGAGCTAGACAGCCCCACCGGGTCAGAATCAGGTGCACAGAACCTGGACGGGCAGGATGTGCCCCAATTCAGGCCCCTTGGATGCTCCACTCTCTCCCTGTTCAACTCTTCTACAGCTCCTGCATGGAGTCTGGTGCCATGGCGTCCCATCACCATAGCACCAGGACGCCATGTGGTAGCCACACTCACCCCCAGATCCAGAATAGCCTGCTTTCCCCACAGCCCAACCCCCAAACGGCCTGCCGAGGCTGGGGTCAGGCTGCGGGGCATCTCCTGTGCCTGCCCTACCTTTAGGAGGGTCCGCAGCTGCAGATTTCCAAACTTGGGTTGACTTATTCCACCCCTGAGGTGGAATAAGTCACCCATCCCTGTCATCCAGCCCTGCCGTACAGGGCCATGGCCGGAATCAACTCTGTATGTCCAGGTCAGGGTCCTGCCTCTGGCCCCGCCCTGTCTTCTCCCTCTGCCCACCCCCTCCTGCCCCCATCCAGGTGGCTATAGGGGTTTGGACATCCACTCCAGACGTCCAGCCCCTCTAGTCACCACTCTACATGTCGTCCATAATGGATGAGAGAGATGAGTCAGCGCCAGAGATAGTGGAAGGATCAATAGCCTAAATGTGTTGGTAGAGACTGGATGAGACTATGGGGGGGGGGGGGGTTAAGTATTAAAGTTAACAGATGATGATCAGAAGAAATGGAGACGTTTGAGGGTGAGCGGTTGTTAAAAGACAAGGTCAAAAGGCAGTGGCCATGCTGGTGTTTAAGAGTGATTTATTTTTCTCACCAAAGGCCATCATGGCAATTTACAAGTTAAGAAATCAAGAATTATACACATTCATCCATACACCAAGGGAGAGTGTAGAAAAGCTTTTTTAAAAAATCCATCCCACATTCATGAATACTAATTGTCCCATATACCTTAAGGACAAAAGTACAATGATATGCCCTGAAGAGACCTTTGTCTATTGACATTTCTGACTGTTACAGCTGTTAGTAAAGTGTATTGGAAGTCTAGAGCAATGGAAGCAGCACATGCAAATCTGTCTCATGCATATTCATTGTGGATATCCTGAAAACCTGACTGGCTAGGGCTTACACTCTAGGGCAGGGTTGAGAACCACTAGACTGGAGCATTTTCAGTCACCACCCAGTGCTGTGAAAACGTCTTCTATATAAGATCCATTGTGAACTAAAGTGCGCTAATGGTTAGCATGGTATCGTGGTAACCGTTACTGTGTGCTAACAATGTGGCTGCAGTAAACCTACTGTGCTAAACACTCAGCATGTGATAAGGGTGGGTTAGGGGCACAGCATGGGCATTGACTGCATATTGCAGGTAACGCAAGCATCATTAGTGCACTAATTGTCAATGTTGCAGTTAGCATAGGTGTCCTCACTTCCACCTCAGTGGGTGGCGGTAACTGCACTCACTGTAATCGCAGCTGCACTTTTAGCTTGGTGAGGTACTTCTGCTCCCCATATTACTGCATGGAGACATGCCGGGAACATCTCCAACAGTTGCCAGGAGTGCACCACACCTCCCATCAATATTTTTGCCACCGAATGCATGCTAAAAGGCAAATCTTTGCCCACTTTAGTAAACATGCCCCTTAATCTATTGACCTTTAGAAAGTAGTGGAGAGCTTCTTATTTCCAGCTATATGAATATCTCTCTCCAAAAGCATTAGGTTTTAAATATTAGTAGATGTATAATATCTCCTTTTGTTTTTAGGGTAAACTGCCTTGAATGTCAATGTAGTTAAAACTTTATAAATGAATAAATTAAATAAATTCCACTGTTTCGTTCAATCCCTTTCCACCAACACATTTCAGATGTTACAGGCATCAGTGTGATGCCTACACAAGAATCCAGTGCAATGACCTGTAATAAAGAATGGGTCAACTGAGCCAAACAGGAGGAGCTGTCAAATCCTTCCAGCATGGACAGCTCTTTAGGAATTCAATAAAAATCTGAGCAGAAAGGGGAATTGTAAGGATATTATTTGTTTTTAAATTCCAAAAGGCAAAGCCATAAAAGGATGCAGTAAAAATACATATATATGGCCTCAAATTCAAAATAATACACAGTAAATTAAAGAGGCAGAAGCAAATTTTCAGCTCACTTTCACCTATATATGTACAAGGATAGTACTCAGGGCAACAAGGGCACAAAATGTTATGCTGCTCAGTTATAAAAGCCTAAAGAACTGGAAAGGCCATAGGAACAGTGAAAATAGACTTGGCTCATCACAGGTGCTATTGCTCTATAGGTCCTACTAGCCATTCACAATGAACCACATCGTTATAATCATCACCAGCCTTCAAAAGAATACTGTGCAGTCTTAAACAATTAAAGTCAGGCACATAGAGCGGACGTGGCACAAGTTGCCCACTCCTTTCCATAAATCCTTATGCTCATCTCTTCAATGTGAGTATAAGCGGCATATTCTTTACGCTAAGACTATTTATTAATCTGCTCTTATTCAGGAGCATGTAAACCTTCCTGAATAGCTTTTCTCGATTCTTCATAGAATAGCTCCTAAGGCTCTTCAAACTTTGGACACAGTTCCTACGACACCAGATCAATTTGCTCTTCGCTTATATTACCAAGGTACTAAATCTTCACAGGAAAGGAGAGGCTGAAGCTCATAGCTTCTCTCCACTCCCTTTGACTCTCCATCTTCTTCTCCTTGGGTTGAACTCTCTCCATCTTCTTCTTCTGGGGTTACCCCTAGGTTTGTTTTGATCCTTTACTCTCCTGGCAGTATTTCACCTGATGAAGCTCCTCTACTCACTGAACACATCGAACTCATTAGCTGATATCATTCTCCCCTCACTTCTGAAAGACTGTTGGAACCATTTTGCTCCAACTGCTCTTGAACTTATTAATGACAGCGCAGCAAATGGAGATATTCCAACTCCCTAGAAGCATTCCATAATGTGACCACTACTTAAACAGCCACATTTGGATTCCTCTTTTCCAAGTAACTAGTGTCCTATCTTTAATGTACCTTTCCTTGTCAAGCTTCTCGAAAAAGCCGTTTATGAACAAATTTCTCATTTTTGGGAATAGAGCAATTCTTTCCATCCCAGGCAATCAGACTTTCGTCCACAACATAGCACCGAAACCACCCTTTAAGGAGCATTAAATGAAATTTTACCCATCTTGGCGATCTTTGTGATATCCTACTCATTCAATTAGATCTCAGCTCAACTTTTGATATCATTGATCACTCACTCGACTGACTTCAGGACTCCGGTATCACATCCATCGCTCTAAGAAAATATTTTTTCACTCAACGTGTAATCAGACTCTGGAATTTGCTACCGGAAGATGTAGTATAAGCTGTTAGTGTAGCCGGGTTTTAAAAAAGGTTTGGACAAGTTCCTGGAGGAAAGGTCCATAAACCATTATTATAGTGAACCCAATACAAGCATTGTGGAACCTGTGTCTTTTGGGGAAACTACTAGGTACTTGTGACCTAGATTGGCCACTGTTGGAAACAGGATACTGAGCTTGAAGGACCTTGGTCTGACCCAGTATGGCATATTTTATGTTCTTACTGGTTCCGCTCCTACCTCTCATCCTATACATTTCAGATATCTATTAATGACCACCTTTCCACCTCATTCCTGTAATTGTTCAGGGTACCGCAAGGCTACGTTCTTGCTCCTACCCTCTTTAACCTCTTTATCTCTCTCTTAGCACTCTTCATTCAGGATCTCAACATCATTCCTATGTTTGCACAGATGATATTTAGCTTATCGTATCTCATCGCTCCTGGGGCTCTACATTTCAATCCAGACTTGACTCCAAGTTACTTACACTCCATAGCAACCTGCCTTCACTCCCATAAAATGGTTTTTAACCCAAACAAAAGCAAAGCTTTTTGGCTATCACATGATGATAAGTCACCTCCCTACATTCCGCATGTCTCTTATTTGCCCATCTCACTCAAATGCCAGCTTTGCTCTCTTAAGGTTTTGCTTGATGACCACCTCACTTTCAGCTCCCATATTTCTAAAACCATCCAAAGCTGGGTTTTTTGCACTTAAAAGGATTAAATCCATGAAACCCTTTATCGATACCAAAACCCTCAAAATTCTTTTCTATTGTCTATTCATTAACAGGCAGGACTATTGCAACTCCCTGCTGGTAGGTACTTCCAAAGCTCAATTATGATGTCTTCAAGTGATTCAAAATACTGCCATTAAACTCTCTTAGAATGCCAGGTGCTATGATCATGCCATCCCCTTATTGCATGAACTTGCCTTTTTTTTTTTTTTCAGGCCTCTCACCTTTGAAAACACCTACCGTAGAGCTCTGGACCAAATCCTCTTACAAGAAATTTAAGATTGGGCTTAAAACCTCTTATTCACACAGGTCTTCCCGTGATCACTTGTTCTTCCCTTATAGGACGCTTCTTGCTCACCCCTCCTTTTGTTTGCCGGTTGCCATTGTCTCCTTCTTGAAAATTGTTGTGTTACTACATTCCCTTTCCCTTTTGTCTCCTGCTTATGTGACTTTGATTGTTTTTTAGTTATTGTCCTCCATTAATACAGCCTTGTAAACTGCTATGATGTGGCCACCATTTAGCAGCATAACCCATTTTTTTACAAATAAATAAATAATATGTACTGAAATTCCAGTAGAGGCACTTGCAATATTTGTGATTATTTACAATATTTATGGTAGTCAAGTTCCAAGAGGTTATAGAATTATCATCAAAAATTCTTATTTCTAAGAGAAGACAGTGAAGTAACCACTTTAGTTTATCACTTTAAATATATAAATCAACAGCAAAAGATTGTTACTTCCATATCCGCATACAATCAATGTCCGTTTCATGACATGGTTCCCACAGCCTTTAAATTCCAACAGAATTATTTTAAAATAATCTTTTTCCTGTTACTCTTTTCTGTATGGGATGGGCATCTGTCATAATTCAGATTTTCAACAGACACCATTTTCTTTAGAATCTGTTCAGCCAGTCCTGGTTTTACCCCACTGCTTGCAGGGACTTATAGTTCTGGTTTCCATATAAAATGAGGGATTGTAATCCATGCAAGCTATGAGTAGGACCAGAAATGGATTAACCTGTTTTGAAAAAATGAAGGCAATTCACAAAGAAATATTCCCCAAATGCCCGTTTTCTCCCAGGGTGCACCTTTAGCATTTTCATACACTGATCTTACTTTGATTTGAAAGTTTAAATATGCACATTTTGGGGAAAGGCTTGCACTTTTGGCTGCCAAAAAATATGTGACACAGTCAATTGCATGAGCTTTAAGTTTGAAAACAGAGCCCGTAATGTTTTGCTGGGGAAGCATTATGCCAGTTAAATGCTGCTCACTGCTGCTTTACAGCAAGAAAACTAGTATTTTTCACAATTCTTAAACAATTCTTTAAGGATGTATTCTTATGTCATTAAAGTATGACTTGCCGTATATGTATCTGCATATCCTACTTTCTGAATTCTTTGATAGATTCTTTGGCCCTGTTAGTGGGATAGAGGCCAAAGTCTTGCTGTCTGGTCTCTCTGTCAAGGTTTAGTAGTCTACTGTCCATTACATCGCATTGGTAGCAAGCAATTGTAGAGCGTGAATAGAGAGTACCTTCGCAGTAGGCATGTGCTCTGGCTGCATGTTCCTAATTATATTATCGTGCTAGTAAAGCATCTAGCATGGCAGTTCGTGCCTACTGCAGCCACACCCCTGAATCTACCACAACCAAAATGCCCCCACTGTGGGAAAACAGCCCCATGCTATCTGCAGCAATTTAGTAATGTCATTTGCTTCTAGGTCACAGTTTCAAATCCATCTTAGGTTGTCTTTGGCAAGGAAAAAAGTTGAACTGGGATCCCCGTATTTCCTGGGGAAGTACACGAAACAACTGGTCTGCCTCATACAGGACACTCCGGTTGATGTTGTGTTTTTTTAGTTGCTCTAGATTCCTTGCTGGCAACAAAGGTGCCAAAAATGATACCAGAATAAAAAATTAATTACCTTCTCACTCTCAAAAGGCATTCCCCCAGGGCAGGCGATGAGGCCATCTGGCAGTAGGACAGAGAGTGAAAGTATGTCCTGCTGAACCTCTTCTGTGAAGAAAAGAGGAGGACTTTAGTTGTTGGAACTCTTAGTCAGTCATCTTTCACCAGCACCCACCTCACTAAAAATGAATCGGTATGGATCTAGGAAGAGCTGCACGTGATTGATGTCACAGACCAAGCACTGGGTAAACTGGCATGCTACCAACTTCTTTTGAAGGTGCTCTCACTATTACCAATTTCTTATCAAAAAGATTTCATGAGACATTCTTTTCTTTTCTCATAAAGAGGCATGTTTACTAAAGTGCATTAACATTACTCTGGGTTCAGTGCATATTAAGCAGTTAACACGAGGCCATGGTAACTGCCACCCAGGTCCAGTCTGTCCACTAGGCGAGATAGGCAGCTGGCCCTGGTGGGTAGCAGCAGCATCACATATAGATGGCCGTGCCACTCCCCCCCCCCCCCCCACCCCCTCAGCTGCTGACGATTCCGTTTGGGGGAGGCGGGCAGTGGCAGTATTTCCAAAAGCAGTCGCAAAAAGCCGCTTTTGGAAATGCTGCTGCTGCTGCCTGACTCCCCCCCAAACGGAATTGGCGGCAACTGGAGGGGGCAATAGTGATGGCAGCTGGGGGGGGTGGTAGCAACAGCTTGGGGGGATGGCGAGGCCCTGCTGTCGCCGCATGCTAAAAACAGTGATAGCGATAAAATTTCCCCTCTAACCGCTTAGTATGCAATGGCCTGGTTAGGAATGGAGAGTGCACATTGACTGCAGTTAACCAGGGGGTAATTAACATGTGCTAATTATCAATGTTGCCTCAATGGGTGGCGTTAAGGGCCTGAATTTTGAATGCAGTGTTAATGTGGTGAGGTACTTTTCAGTGTGGTAGCTGCAGGCGGCATGCAATGGCCCCAACAACCACCCAGGGCTATTGCATTTACTGCATGCTATTTTTGACTCCAAATGTCAGTTAGGTGCAAACTCTTAGTGCACGTTTGTAAATATTCCCCAAAATAATTTAACACGTCCCCTGGGAGCCCCCTCCAGCAGATCATCCACAGTTTCTGATTCAGATATCTTACTGAAAAATTACTTTCATATTCTCAAAAAGTCAGATATAGTCAATATTTTCCGTTAAATACAATATGAGAGATGCCACTTTGTAAACTTGCCCCCCTATTTTCAAACATGCTCCCTTAAGGGAAGAAGCCTTTATGTGCACTGATACCATTCTGCAAATAACTACTTTCTACAACATATTTATTTTGATAAAGGACTTCTCTTCTAAGGTGTTAATGAATTGTCAGTTCAGATGTTTATTTTCCAGCTATTCAGGGGTTCTTTGAGGGTACAAAAAAATCAGTGTTTATTGGTGTTTTCACCTGCTGAATATCCACAGATGCCACTACTAAACTCCCTGATGCTAGCCGATATTCAACCACTGCCCGGTAATCCCTTAGCGGTGAAAGTTAGGCACCTTAAAGACTGGCCTAACTTTCACTGCAGAAGCGAACCAGGCAGTGGCTGAATATCATCGTTGCCTGGTTAGCTTGGAAATTGAGAAAGAGGCACAACGGCAAATTCAAGATCACATAGATGCCACTGCTCCCTTAGACAGCTGCCAACATGGGTTCAGAGAACATCATGGGGTCGAGACACTTCTCACTAGTCTATTCAACGATATCATCGCAGGAATTGACAACATCTGACAAGGTTTTGTGCTCATCTTCCTAGACATCGCCGCGGCCTTCGACTCCGTGAGTCACGAAATTCTCCTCGGAAGACTGAAAGAGAAGGGCGTCTGCAACAGTGCACTAGGATGGTGTAAATCTTATCTGGATGGTAGATGGCAATATGTGAAGTCTGGATCAGAAGAGTCAAAACATTTCCATCAAAAGCAAGGGGTACCTCAAGGCTCCTCATTATCCTCCTTACTTTTCAATATTTACATGCAGCCCATCTGCAACATCATAAGATCATTCAAGGTGAAATGTTTGATATATGCAGATGACATTCTCTTATACATGCCGTTCTCCACAGCTCACATGGATCTGGCCCCGATTATAGACTGCTTCAATGCGGTTTCAACGTGGCTCCAATCACAGAACCTACGCATTCAACATAAAAAAACAGAGGTGCTTTTCATCACCAGAGACCCCAACTTTACTCCCCCATCCCACGTCAGTG
This sequence comes from Ichthyophis bannanicus, assembly GCA_033557465.1. NCBI lineage: Eukaryota > Metazoa > Chordata > Amphibia > Gymnophiona > Ichthyophiidae > Ichthyophis > Ichthyophis bannanicus. The sequence goes on from CM066032.1 coordinate 1,082,714,971, forward strand.
TCAAGGAAGCTGACTTACAAACTAAAGAAGCAATAAAATACCTTGGAGTTACGTTGGACCAACGTCTAGATATGAAACACCACATAAGCAACATAGTCAAAGCCGTTTATTTTAAAATCCGTTCACTCAAGCACCTACGCTCCCTGTTGGACCCAGACGATTTCCGGACCATATATCAAGCGCTAATCCTGCCACACTTTGACTTTGCAAATGCCATCTTACAAGGTCTCCCCCAATCCACACTAACCCCCTTACAGTTGGCCATGAATGCCGCAGCTAGGGTCCTTTACGGAGCATCCAGAAGCGACCACGTGACTCCAATTCTCAAACAGCTTCACTGGCTACCTATCCATGGGAGGATCACCTTCAAAACCCTACTCTTAGCATTCAAGGCAATCAAAGGTATCTCATCCTCCTCACTCACACATCTTATCCACATTGTCCCCCCCAACAGATCCAGAAGAGCAACAGCCGTAAACTTGCTAGTAACCCCAAAGGCATCGACAAAGTGCAACAAGACAACCACAAACAGGGCATTCAGTTTCTATGTCCCCAAATGCTGGAATGCTCTTCCCCCTGACATTAGGGCCATCGCCAACCTATATCAGTTCAGGAAGGCACTCAAATCCCACCTTTTCCTCCAATACTACCCAACCAGCAATTGAACCTAGATATCCCTCTCAAGAAATGACCCACTCTAGAAAGGCCCTTACATTCAGTATCTGATTTTTACCTATCCTTGCAGTGTAAATAGCTTATGTATATAGTTAACCCTGTTGTCCAAGTTTGTACTCCTGTTCGATGTAAACCAGACAGCTTGTTGTTATGGTCGTTGTGTTGTGATGTAAACCGCGCTGATACCGAATAGCGTGGTATATAAGAAACTATAATAAATAAATAAATAAAATGCTATCCAGCCAACCCAGATATTCAAAGCCGCTGGCCGAATTTGGTCCCCGGCATTGAATATCCGGGTCTTTAGTTCAGCGGTAACAGCTGGCTGTTTTTCTAGGGTTAGCCACTGTTGCTGAATATCTCTTCCCCTCCCACACACACACACGCTATTTTATTTCAATTTTTTTGCATTAGGGGTGTTTTATTGGTGTTTATTAGTAAAAACCTTAAAAATCAGAAAACCTAACGATGAAATGTATACGCTTTGGACACACTGTGCTCCTGCCCACTCAAGCTGAGTGGAGAGCGGAGCAGATTAATTGACATCAATAGGTTGCCTGGATAGAAGCAGGAAGGAAAAAGCTCTTGAGACAAAAATAAAAGAGCACAAGTAAATACGCATAATAGATTTCAATTTGGTTTTAAGGGAGCAAGTACAAGCTCCCAATAATATGCTGAAGGACCATGTTGCAATTAAAGTAATGCACAAAATGTAGCTGCCAGGGTCATAATGAAGAAAAAACTAAACGACCACATCAAACCAGTACTAATTCAATTACACTGGCTACCCATAACAGCCCGCACAAAATACAAAATACTAACAACTACTTTCAAACTCATCCACAACTTAGCACCTTCTTTCCTCAACAACCTAGTCAGAATGCAACCTCCTACCCGAAGCAGAAGAACCCACAACTGCAACATCCTCCACACTCCAACAGACATAAGATCTACCAAAACTAACACCAGCCACAGAGCTTTTTCATATGTGGCGCCAACACTTTGGAACCAACTACCACCAGAGCTACGAGCTAGCAATGACCTTCTAGACTTCAAAAAGAAACTCAAGACGCACATCTTCAAAACTCATTTCAACCTGAACTAAACCCTCAGTTGGGGGCAGCCCCCTGTCCACATTGACCAAGAAACCTATCCTGTATATATGTATTTATGTATATATGTAAATGATCTTCCCCATAGCTACGAATTGTTAGCTCTGTGTGACGTGGTGTTCTGATAATCTGAAACTCTGTGTGACGTGCTTTTCTGACAATCTGTATGTAAACAAAATTTGTACCTGCTTTGATTTGGCAGCTTCGCAATAGTAATCTTACTGCTTCTGATCGCTGGAAGGAGCGGGATACAAATACTCGCTAAATAAAATAAATAAAATGCTGTGTTTCTGAATATGTTTCATATTAAGTATACAGTTTATGTTCATGTTAATTTAAAACTGTATATACCGCCAATAAACAGTAGCATCTGGGCAGTTTACAAACAAAGGTTAAAATAGCTGCGAAAAAGAAAGGAAAGGAACGCCATAAAATCTTTAAAAAAAAGGACAGGGAAGAAAAGGATCAGTAGAGATAGAAAAAGCAAAAGTACATACAATAGAGGAGAGAGGTAATATACAAACTGGACAAAACAATGTACATTGGCGTGGGAAAAGTGAACAAGGGGGTGAGGAGGCAGAAGGGAAGGAGAGTTGTTTCGTTAACGAGGAGGAGGGGGAGAGGGGTGAGGATGGGAAAGGGAGGTCAAAGGCGGAGCAGAAGAGATGAGTCTTTAGTTTAGCTTTAAAGGAGTTAAAGGAGGATTCTAAACGGAGTGCAGGGGGGAGTGAGTTCCAGAGTCTAGGACCTAGGAAGTAGAAAGCTGAGGATCGGGTGTATTCCACGTGGGCCTGGGAAAGGGAGGGGAGGAACATGCGATTAATGTGAATGGATTGGAGAGAACGGTGAGGGGTGTGAAGATGAACCTGGTCAGCGAGGTAAAGAGGGGTATCAGTTGTAGTCAACATTATTAGCACCTTTGCAGTTTAGCTCCTTAATGTTTAATATCTCCTTAAAAAAGTGGCCAGTGAAATGGCTTTGGACTATATATGCACACAAAGAACCAAATAAAATAAGACCAATTAAAAAAGGAAATAGTAGGAAATAGTATAAAAACTGAGACATTGCCAGGACATAATTATTCAAATAATGAGGACTCACTCCACTAACAAACCTAGGGCTCTCAAAATCCCAGAGATGAATAAATTATGATTCATTATGAGGAGAAAAGGATCTCAGAACCATTTGAGCCAGTAATATGGGCGTTTGAAATAGCCCCCACAACAATGCTCAGAACATCACTGATCTGGAACAACGCCTCCTCTTTAAAAAAAAAAATATATATATATATTTATCCAAAAATCACAAATTTCCTTAAGCTTTAGAAAAATAAAAGAAAAACCTTTAACACAGCCTTCTAAATCCACCACAAAATATCAGATATATCGACAGCATATAGAGCACACTGAATGTCAGACAATTTCAACACTTTTCTGACATCGGTGATCTCCCTGGTGTCCCCAACGCCATGCATGGCGCCATCAAATGTTTTGCCACTTCTTCTTCAGGGGGTTTCCTTTGTTATGGTTCCACCAACACAGTGAGCCAAACCAGTACTCCTACAAAATGCTTATATCTAGGGAAGAGGGCAATAAAGCATATAAAAATCAATCAACACACATCTTACCATTATCCCTACATGATTATTGTCACCATTATAAACAATTCAAATCAGTCTGAACAGAACCACATTTTCAGTGCAGTAAAATTAAATGCACCTGTGATTGTCAGTACTCAACCAATAAATGATGGCTCTAATGTTGCATTTTCACAATGGTGAAGACAAGAGAGCTGCCTGAGACTGTCAGAAAAGCCATTATCACCAAACATCAAACTTCAAAGGGAAACAAGGACATCCCAAAAGACCTTGGGATTCCTGTGTCCACAGTTTGCAATGCTATTAAGAGGTTTTCTGCTCAAGAAACCTCCCAGGATGTGGTGGGAAGAGGAAAATTAAATCCAAGAAGTCTTCAAAAGTTAGTGCAAACTGTTGGAAAAACACCACGTATAACATTCAAAGAGCTTAAGGCTGACCTGGAGCAATCTGGAGTACGTCGTGCACTAAACAAAGAAGGACATCATGGGCAAAGAAGGATGTCATGCTCAAAGACAGACATAAAAAGGTGTGCCTGACCTTTGCCCAAACCCACCTTAAGAAACCACAGTCCTTCAGAAAAAGTTCTGTGGACAGATGAAACCAAACTGAGCTCTTTGACAATGTAGACCACCAATACATTCATGCAAAGAAGAGCAGGCAAAGAGAAACTCTTGGAAGAAAATCAATTTTATTGACGAGGTTTGCCCTACATGTGTTTCAGCCAATCAGGCCTTCTTCAGGGGACTGTGACCACTAAAAACATAAAAATACAAATAAAATAACTACTAATACAAAAGATGAGACAATTCCCCCATGAATAAATTAAAAGAAAACCTATGATTACAAAAAACAATAGTAAAATCAAAGTAAATGCTAATATAAAATAACACATTTAGAAAAGCCAATATTGTTACATACATGAAAAGATAATAAATAAATAGATATGTAATTCCATAAGTATATAAATAAATAAAAGAACGATAGGGGTTAAATTAAAATCATCGCGCATGCTGCAAACATGTAAAAAAACTGCCAATGTGCCAAGTGAAATAATATACTGTATATGGATCTCATATTGGAAATCATGTATATGGATCTCAATTGTGAAACTCATATCAATTGTCACAACCCCAGCCCCCGAGCCACGTGCTTAAAGGGTCAGGGTGAACATTATTGTTTTCATCAAAGGGTGAAACTTTTCTTAGCCCAGATGCATGCTGGTACTAGTAGTCCCTTTCTTGAAATAATTAGTTGTGAAAGCCATGTGTAAGGTAAAGGATAAGGTTTATTCTCATAATGCACAAACAAAGGTTCAACGAAGGAAACAAGGATTCTCACCTCATTCAGGATTTTCAAAAAGGTATTTACAGAATTCAAAAGTTAGACGTGCTTCACAGTCTTATTAGCTATGCAGGGGTTAGAACAAAGCAGTTCATGCAAACAAAACAAGCTTCTTCTTTTAGCTTATCAAAACTGTATTTTAACGTATATCCTGCGAGCTATACTTCTGCTAAGGATTCCAAACTCCCGGCTAGACAAAGTGTACAATCCATGAGACAGTCAGGTAGCAATGAATCGGGTTCAACAGGGTCTATTTGCATCTCCTCCTGTTCTGACGCTATATCTGCTGGCCCTGAGCTTTCCTCATGTAATTCTGGCTTCACTTCAGAGTTTCTTTCTAAAACTCTCCAGCCTTACTCTACCTGGTCTGGAAAACGGGTAACAGGACTTTTAGTTAGCACTTTTTGTCCAGGTTCCCAAACATCTCTCCAGCTGTGTTTCCTGCACCTATGGCTCTCTGGCTTCCATGCCTTTCTAGGGCTTGGCCACAATTCCCGGTTCAGTGTTGTGTTTCTCAGACTCCTGGGCTGAGTCTGGTGCACCCACCTCTGAACTCCTTGTAGCTCACGGTCAGGAAAAGAAGTATGTGGGTACCTCTGCTCTCTTAGCTATGCTTCTCTGGTGCTTTCTTTACCAGGCACTTTCCAGGTTCCTCTCCTTTCTCTGTCTTCCTTGAAGACTTCTCCATGGAGCTTTTCACCGTGGAACTGTTTCTCTTGGAACTTGTTCCTTCTCCGTAAGGACCGCAAATCCAACTGCCTCTCCTTCTCTCCTTTGAGCCGCCTCCTTCCTCTCTCTTCTGCGTCTGCTGCTGCTCCTTCTGTCCTGTCTAAGCCATGCTTATAAAGCTGTTTCTCAGTTAGGGTTTCTCTCACCCTGACCAGGTGTGTCTGATTATCCCTTGAGTTAGTTATTGCATCATCCAAGCTTGGGTGTGTCAGCCTACCCTCTGACTCTTCGTGCTTGCTCCCTCTGGCTGCACTTTGCAGTAAATGCACTTTAGGTCTGTCATTTTCTTTAAAGGGATCAGTGATTTTTCCTATCTCCATGGGTTCACTGGCCTCTACTTCATCACACAATAAATTGTAAACTTACTAATGGCTGAGAGTCAACTAATCTACACCCACAAGGGATACTGACAGAATGCTGAAACTAAAAACAGAAAACACAGATTATATAAAACTTATAATATAAAACTGTGTAAGTGACATAAATGCATCAGGAGAAACATACAGAACAATAGAGCTTGTCAAATGAAATGATGAATATTGGAAAGGAGGAGGGAACCCAAAATGGTGTGACAGGAGATACCTATGTGACAGATGACAGATGCTAACTGCATAGAGTCGCGTCCAAAGTGAAGACGTCAGCATAATCAAACCCCAAAGCAAGAAACCTATACATTCATGAAATTTCAATTGGTGAATGGGAATCTTTGTAAGGATTATATTAATAAAAAGATATGTAGTTATGGTACTATATACACATGATCGCTAAGCGTTGAGGGTGTTTGCAAAACAGTGAAAAACACACTGCAAATACTGAAAACAGTCAAAGTTTTAATGGAATGGGTTTAAATATAAATAAATAAAAAGAATTTGGTAAATCAATGCATCGAGATGCAGTGTCATGGAGCACATAGTTTGATTGTAGGTTCACCGCTGATATTAATAAAAATAAAGTATGGAGAATACGGGGTAAAAGATATTAAAGTGCAAAATTCACATAGGGCCCTATTCTGATCCCAACGTCCATCTCCTTTGTATGTCCAGGCTGAGCTGGACGTACAAAAGAGATCGCGATTCTGATCCTGAGGGGCACGTCTAGCCCCGCAAGATTAGATTCTTGAGTCGGCCTTACGTGCAGGCCAGGATTGCGATTCAGTCTCAGCCAGCACGTACCCCCTTAGCCCGATTAACTCAGCCAAGGCTTTTAAATGGAGCCATAGCGCCATGGCATCCTGTTGCCATGGCGCCATGGCTCCATTTAAAAGCCATGTTGCCAGCCACTGCTAAAAATGTTAATTCCCTGCAGCCCGACCCCCGATCCATTCTCCTAAGACCAGGGTCGGGCTGCGGAGTATTAACTTTGCACCCCCCCAGTCTCTTCCGTGCCCCGGGTCTGTCAAAAAGAAATGTCCAGGGAAGTTATCCCACCCCTGGGGTGGAATAACTTCCCCGGCCATTTCGCCGGCCCTGGCGACCGCCCACTGCCCGCCCAATCTCCACCCCGGGCCACCTCTTCCCCACACCCGCCTAACTTCCCCGCACAACCGGCGGGGAAGTTAGTTGGGGTATGCAGCCAGCACGAATAGCCCCCATACTGTTTGAGTATCCGATTGGAGCAAGATTGTTAAATAGATAGAAACTCAATTTGAAGCTGCATTGCACAGTTGATGTGAGAGATGATGATAAGCTTAAATATGGTGGAGGTTCCATAATGTTGTGGGGCTGTTTTGCTGCCTCAGGAACTGGAGGCCTGGAACTTATTAAAGGAATCATGAAGTCAGAGGACTACCAAGGAATTTTGGAGGGAAATGTGCTACCTAGTGTCATAAAGCTAGATGTGTGTTGAAGGTCATGGTTCCTCCAACAGGACAATGACGCAAAACATACATCCAAAAGTACAAAAAATGGTTAAAAAGGAAAAAATGGACTGTTTTAAACTGGCTAGCAACAAGTCCTGATCTCAATCCAATCAAGAACCTTTGGAAAGAGATGAAATCTACCATTGGTAAAAGGAATCCTGGAAATATTCATGAGCTGGAACAAATCACAGTTGAAGAGTGGGAGAAATTACTAGCAGACAGATGTACAAAACTTATAGATGGCTACAAGAAATGTTTGGAAGCTGTCATCACTGCCAAGGGTTGTGTAACCAAATATTAGTGAAGGGTGCCACTATTTCAGTCAAGGTCATATTTTGTTTTTTCTCAGAAATTACTACATCTAAGTTGCATAAACATCTCTTTTTTTGTTGTATATTTTGAACATACTATTAAAATATTATGACGACATGCAGTTGGAATATTTCCAATTATTTCTCAAGATATTGTACACAACATACCTAAAATGCAAGGGTGCCAATAATGCTGACCACAGCCGTACAGCTGCAATATATCTAAGCAGTTTGTGCTGTATAATTAAAAAGGCAATTTCAATATCGTATAGCCTAAATAAATGTTTTCTTTAGCATTCACTATTTTGCGTTACCCTCACAAATTCTGACTATTTAAAAAGTCCTAGCAACAGCTCCCTTCACAAGCAATCACGTATTGGTAGCTCTTTAGAATATTTTCTGTGAAAGCAAGTGCTTTGAGGAGCCACGAATCATTTTATTTGCCGCTCAACCTTATTACTTGTAGTAGGCCTGTCCCTACTGCAAATGCCTCACAAAAGTACAATAACCAGAGACCTCAGCTGAAATCCACAAATCTGGTTCCTGTCCCTTGGGCCAGCCAGGGGGCTGAGGATGCTGCTGAGTCCCAGTCATCACAGAGAGGTCAGAAGAGTGGAGGGAAACCCAAGGACAAGGCTGCCACTGTAGCCTAGTGGTTAGAACACTGGCTTAGTAAGCAAGCAAGCAGGGTTCAATTCCCACTAACACTCCTTGTGGCCTAGGGCAAGTCACTTAACCCTCCATTGCCTCAGAAGAAAGGTCTGGCAATCTACTTCCAGTGACACTGTCAAGCAGGGGCAACCCAATGGGGGTGTGGGGCCATGTGCGGAGACTCGGTGTGGGGCCTCATTTGCATAAGTGGCCATATTTGCATAATGCTAACATACACTAACTTTTAGTAAACATGTCTCTTAATGAGTGTATGGATAAAGACAGACTAAAAGATTTCTACATTACTATAATCCAGTGCCAACCGCCAGGCACATTAGGAACTACTACAAACACTGCCCATTTAGAACCAATAGCAAACCCGCCGTATCCTAACAGCACTACCAGGACTCACAAAGCACCATACCCTACCTATCAAAAGGCAACACTGCAAATATTAAACCAATACATTTCAGAGAACAACAATACATGACCTACTGGGGAAAGAGAACATGTGGCAATGTCAAATAGGAATTACATAAACAGAATACCTCAGCTCAGTTACACATGCAGAACATAGACCATCACCAAACAAGGAATCACAATTTAGAAACAGGAAGGCAATAATTAAACTGGGAACCCCAAAAGCCAAACTTGGAATGTACAACAACACTGTAGAAATAAAACTATAAATTAATTTCCTCTTGTACCAAACAAAGCGCAGATGTTAATGATGCACATTTCCCAGAGCTTTCATATTCCAGTTAATAAATTCAAAATAAAGAGATATCTTTCTACCTTTTGTGCATTTTTTTTTCAGTTGCAATTGCTCCAGCCACTTTCTTCTGGTTTCTTCATGTTTTCTGCTAACTCTCCATCATCTGTTGTCCATTTGTCCTTTCTTCTCTCTTCTAGGTTTTTTTTCCATTCTCTCTCTCTACATCTGCTTTAACATACTAATCTTTCTCCTTTTGCTCTTTCCTCATTCCTATTTCATCCACTCAAATTTTACCCCTCCATCCTCAATCCCCACTTACTCTCCCAATACCCGGCCAATTGTAGATTTTTTATCCCTCCCACACAAAATATTTTTCCCCTCTCCATTTTACTCTCCCAGCCCCATCCCATTCTAATCCTCCCCCAACATCAGCTCCCTTCTAGTTCCAGCCTCACCCAGCATCCATTCCCTTCTAGTCCCTGCATCAGCCCATTTCCAGTCCTAGCAACCCCCCAACCCAATACCAGTCCTAGCAACCCCCCAACCCAATACCAGTCCTAGCCCCCCCCCCATCAACCCACTTCCAGTCCTAACCCCATCAACCCATTTCCAGTCAGCCCCCCATAGCCCATTGCCAGTCCTAACCCCCCCATCAGCCCACAGCCCATTACCAGTCCTAACCCCATCAGCCCACCTCCAGTGTTAACCCCCCCCATCAGCCCATTTCGTCCTAATCCCCATCACCCAATTTTAAGTTTAAGCCCCCCCATACCCCATTACCAGTTCTAACCTCCCCATCCGCCCACTCCAAGTCCTAATCCCACCAGCCCATTTCCAATCCTAATCCCCATCCCCCAATTTTCAGTTTAAGCCCCCCATACCCCATTACCAGTCCTAACCTCCCCATCAGCCCACTCCCAGTCCTAATCCCATCAGCCCATTTCCTGCCCTAGCCCCCCCATAGCCCATTATCAGTCCTATCCCCCCATAGCCCATTACCAGACAGCCCCCATCAGCCAACAGCCCATTACCAGTCTTAACCCCCCCATAGGCCATTTCCATTTCTAACCCCCCCCCCAACAGCCCACAGACCATTACCAGTCCTATCCCCATCAGCCCACCTCAAGTCCTTACCCCTCCCCATCAGCCCATTTCCTGTCCTAGCCCCCCCATAGCCCATTACCAGTCCTAACCCCCATCAGCCCACAGCCCATTACCAGTCCTAACCCCATCAGCCCACCTCCAGTGTTAACCCCCCCCCATCAGCCCATTTCGTCCTAATCCCCATCACCCAATTTTCAGTTTAAGCCCCCCCATACCCCATTACCAGTCCTAACCTCCCCATCAGCCCACTCCCAGTCCTAATCCCACCAGCCCATTTCCAATCCTAATCCCCCATCACCCAATTTTTAGTTTAAACCCCCCATAGCCCATTAGCAGTCCTAGCCCCCCATCAACCCACTTCCAGTCCTAATCCCATCAGCCCATATAAAGACTTAGCTCCCCCATAGCCCATCACCACTCCTAACCCCCCCCAGCCCCCCATAGCCCATCACCACTCCTAACCCCCCCCCAGCCCCCCATAGCCCATCACCACTCCTAACCCCCCCAGCCTCCCCATAGCCCATCACCACTCCTAATCCCCAGCCCCCCCATAGCCCATCACCACTCCTAACCCCCCCAGCCCCCCCATAGCCCATCACCACTCCTAACCCCCCAGCCCATCAGCACTCCTAACCCCCCCCCCAGCTCCCCATAGCCCCCCATAGCCCATCAGCACTCCTAACCCCCTCAGCCTATCAGCACTCCTAACCCCCCCCAGCCCCCCATAGCCCCCCATAGCCCATCAGCACTCCTAACCCCCCAGCCCATCAGCACTCCTAACCCCCCCAGCCCCCCATAGACCATCAGCACTCCTAACCCCCCCAGCCCCCCATAGCCCATCAGCACTCCTAACCCCCCCAGCCCATCAGCACTCCTAACCCCCCCCAGCCCCCATAGCCCCCCATCGCCCATCAGCACTCCTAACCCCCCCCCAGCCCCCCATAGCCCATCAGCACTCCTAACCCCCCCAGCCCATCAGCACTCCTAACCCCTCCCAGCCCCCCATAGCCCCCCATAGCCCATCAGCACTCCTAACCCCCCAGCCCATCAGCACTCCTAACCCCCCCCATCCCAGCTCATCAGCACTCCTAACCCCCCCCCCCCCAGCCCAGCCCAGCCCAGCCCAGCCAAATTTTTTTTTTTTTAAAAAGCTGTCTTCTCCCGCTGCCGGGGCTGCCGCGGCAGAATCGAGTGGGCCGCCGCGGCAGAATCGAGTGTGCCGCGGAGCCCCCCCTGCCCAGCAGAGCCTGCCCTCCCCTGTATCCGCTCTCTCGTACAGCTGCCTGCAGTCTCACACGCCGGCTTTCAGAGCGCAAAGGGACTAGTTTCCCTTTCGCGGCTCTGTTAAGCCCGCGGGGGCTGTTATGTACTGTTATGTACTATACTATATTGTATCTGTTATGTACTATATTATGTACGTAGACACCACATTCTGTTAGTTAATTGTTTTAACACAGTTCCAGTTTAAAATCACTGTTTAATTTTCCTAGACTTAAGTTTGTTTAATTTATGAAACTTTAAGACGTTCTATGTATATTTAAGATGTTCTATGTAAAACAAACTTCGATTTGTTAATTGTTGTTATTTGTACACCGCAACTGATCTCTGGAAGATGCGGTATAAAAATGAGTGTTAAATAAATAAATAAATAATAAAAGATGGCCTATCTTTACCCGTGGGAGCTAACCGGGCAGTGGTGCGATATCGCTGCTCTCCGGTTAGCTTCTTTGATGTCTATGGCTGTGCGGCAACCCCAGATATTCAATGCCGGGCGTACGTATGACCCCGGCATTGATCTGAGGTTAAAGTTCGGAAGTGACAGCTATGCGCCGTAGAGGCACAGAGCCATCGCAAATAAATATCGGGCCCACTGCATTCAGAAAAAAAAGTCTAGTTTCCAAAGAACCTGAATAAAGCTGACAATAGGGAAAGCTATTCCTCTTTCCATACTTAGTTAATGGATATTTGGGATGTTTACTAAAGGGTGTTAGCTGTCATCATGGAGCTAACATGGGAAGAATCGAGCCACGGTGACAGCTAATGTGGTCAAAATGCAGCTACCGCAGGCAATTTTCCACAGAGCTGCATTTCGCATTTAAAATGAGGAGGAGGCGGGTTTGGGTGCAAAAAGGCATGGTGAAAGGGAAGCAGCCAGTGTGAAAGGTATTGTTATGCATTGGTCGCCCAAACTGTGTTTGTTTAATTTATGATGTTCTATGTAAAAGTTATGACGTTCTATGTAAAACAAACTGCGCTTTGTTAATTGTTGTTAATTGTACACCGCAACTGAACTTTGGAAGATGCGGTATATAAATGTTAAATAAATATAAATAAATAAAAATAAAATCACTGATATCATGGTTGCAGATAACACTAGGTCTGATCACTAGGAAGCAGCACTGCAAGACTTGCACCATTTTCTATAGCACCAGAGATCGGGGCAGGAGCAGGGGGGACTGCTTCTGCCCCCTTCCTGCTGGACCACCAGGGATAATAAAGGTAAGGGCTGGGGGTGGGAGGATCTGGGGGGATCCCGACTGGCTAGCCGGTAGTTTAGTTTCCAAGGAGAGGTCCAGGGAGGCCCAATTGGTTAGTCAAGAGCATTGTTTTGATGGGTGTCTGGGGGGATCCAGTGCTGTCCAGGGAGAGGGTACTGAAAGGGGGGTGGCCTTCCCTGGTGTCAGTGTCGCAAATCAGAAAATCTGCGGCACCAGCACCCTTTTGCAAGGAGGGGCTCAAGGGTGCCGCAGGAGGGGGTTGGCAGGATGCCACTACAAATCAGGGAAGACAGAGCAACTACTTGTTTTGTCCTCCCCTTGATCCCTCCCTTTACCCCGTGTTTCCTGCCAATGCAGGGAACGTGGCCTGTGCAGGAATCATCGTCCCCGTGCGGTATCTACAGGGCAGATTCTTGCCACTTCCCCTGCAGATACTGCACAGGTTCCACGCCTACCACACAGCATTTTTACATAGGCCACACAGTAAGTGCAAAACCGATTATCACACTTTAGTAAACTTGCCCCAATAGTCTGAAATGATATTTTTAGCTTTGCAGGTTGCAGCTTTCCCACAGTTGGATTTTTTTCTCTGCTTTTATCTTATATCACCTGTCTCTTAACTGAGAGATCTGGTCCTCTCCTATCTGCCACCAGCAAATCTGTAAGTCAATTGAAAAAATCTTCACAATAAAAATTCCACCACTTGGGAGAAGCTAAATCTATGTACCTTTAATTACAAGGCTGACAAATTTAGCCCGTCAGCATGGGCAGCCCTAAATCGAGGCAGGCATTTTTCTGCCTAGAATTAGAGATATTTTCAGCAGAAAATTTAGCCAGATAAATGCAGCTGAACATAACCAGATAATTTTGTCTAGTTATCTCACCATTCCACCTGTTTAGGATCAATTTTTAAAGATCTGCTATGTTCATAATCTTATCAAAGTAGACGCCTGAACGAATTTAGAAATATTGGGCCCGATATTCTTCTGGAACAGCTATGCACTGCTATGGCACATAGCCTACACTGCTGAACTTTAAACCTGGTATTGAATATCTGTGGTCGCCACACAGCCCACAAGTCCGCAGAAGCTACCTGGGCAGTGACGGTCTATAAACCATGTAAATACATTTGAATATCGGGCCCTTTGTACTTATAAATAAGTGAACAATTTTATTGAAGGAATTGCACAAGTCGACCAACTGCTCAAGCTCTGATGCTTTTTCAGTATGTATCTGTGTGCTAAACTAGAGAAGACTCTTTACATCCAGAGCTACTGTGACAAGGAAAATATTGTACGTTCAGTATTTAAGGCTATCGGATGGCATCACATCACAGGGGACAGCTGAGCAGGTCCTGACTTTTATAGTCCTATGGTTTGTGATTCTCAAGCGACACCCCCCCCCCCCCACACACACACACACACACAAATTAAATATCTAGTCTAGAAGTCCTCATCATAATTAAATAGTAGTGACAAAACAATAGAAATGACCTTCCTGTTTTTCATGGCCTGAAGCCGTCTGCCGACTTTAGTGCATGGAACAAGAGGCTCCTACAATTGGAAAAAGAAGGGAATCAAAAACTGACATAAAGGAGAAAATGCATTTGCAGAAGACTGACATCTGATGTGCAAGTTGCACACTTGCTCTTTAAGTAAGTAATCTGAGGTAACATTTTTTGTGGGGCCAAGATGCCAGCTGACCCTCCCCACTTGGCACCCACTCCCCAACACCTGCTGGACCTAAAGGGACCATGAAATGTTGTTTCAGAGTTAATCAAGTCATTTAAAATCATAGCTGTAGCCTCCATTCACTACTCCTGTGCATGAATGCGCTGATCCCAGTACTAATCCATGTCGGGTGACCTGAGCTATATTTCACCATAATTGCCGTTTTAGGGCTGCAAATTGGAACTAAGATAACCAGATGCAAAGGAGATGGCCGTATCATGCACTCAAGATGGATCTTTAAAGTTCAAGGAGAGTTCAAGCATGGAAGAGGCAATGGAGAGGGGTCAAGTGTAAGGAGATTGTTCATGTTCAGCAGGAATTAACTTTACAAATATATTGTTTCTGAGGTGGTAATTCTCCCATCTTACCGCTATTCACACCTCGTTTAATCTCCACATTCTTCTTCGCCATTAACATGATTGCTTCTCATTCATATACATGTGATTTTATTATTTTTTTGGAAAATGTTCTGTTTGTAAGCTTGAGCTAATTTTCTCTTCCATTTCTTTTCAGGGATGCAACATATTGCTCGCATAGCAAATAGTCATACAGATGCATCATATGTGTTAATCCTTCCAATGCTGCCCCCCCCCCCCCCCCCGAGACTTTACTCCTGCTGGAATTCTGCAAACACAATTCAAATTTCTGTGTCAAAAGGTCTGAATGATGCAAAATTCTGCATGCTCTGTTTGTTTTGGAGTGATGCTTCATTTAAAATACAATACAGAAAAAATTTGCAAAGTGCAACATTTTCAATTATTGTGTGCAGAATTCCTGCAGGTGTACAGTGAGTGCTGCATTACAATGTATGGACTAAGTAATTAGTCAATAGCAATATTATGGAACATTTGTGAGGGTTTATGGTAAAAAAGGATTTACAGCATAGCTAAGCAAAGCGAGGGACTGCTGTCTTCCTCACCTGTTTGCAGTGGCACAGTGATGGCCTCCAGTGCCAGGGACCAATTTTTATATTCTCCACACACACACACACACACACACACACACACACACACCCCCAGCCACACAATTTCAGCTGACAACAGAACAATTGAGCTGGCCAAAGGAGAATCACAGTCCTTCTCTAATTCATTCTTCCTCCACGGTGCCTCTTATTGCCTATGAGGTCCATGACTCGGATCAGCACATAGTGCTCAATCCATAGATTTCTGTGGCACACTATGTGGTTCATAGAGCTCTGAAGAAGGCAGAAGAGGTGCTGGCAGCAGGAAATGCCTGCCTTTCATACAACTAGCGCCACTCTCCTGCTCTCAGCTAGCATCAGCTCAAAGAAGCAAGGAGAGAACCAGGGAAATCAGAGAGGGGGAATGGATGATGCTTATAAGTGTACCACAAGGAAGGCAAGAACTCACGTATGTATCTGTAGATAACACAGTCCAAAGACGTGATAAGGTGGAAAAACACTTTATTCAAACAACCTACAGCCAACCCGACACAGGCCGTGTTTCGTAAACCTTCGTCAGGGGTTGATCAGATAGAATACTAAAACATAAAGACATAAAAATGAAATAAAAACATAGTAATAAAACATTGTATAAGAACAGATAACTCAACCTTAGTTATAAAATCATACATAAATATGTTAAACGTATAAATATCATAAATAGTTAAAAACATAGAGGAAACAGACTCAAACTGATAAAAAGGATAAAAAGTGCAATTGGAACCTAATAATGATAAAACATAACTAATCCATAAATAATAAACATTATAGCATAAAAAAATCAGAACATATTAATTAAATACATAAAAGTGAACATACGTAAAACAGAAAAAGGTAATCTTGGACAAACATATTGTATAATAATCGTTACTATAAAATACAAAGGAGAGGCAAGACAATGATCGTTAACTCTTTGGAAGTAATCTAAGGATAATGTAAAACAGCCCAATATGTTAAAAATCTGTGTGTTGACCAAAACAAAAGAAAAGAAAGCAGCAGGAGAGAAGAAAAATATTATCAGAGTCCAGCTCTAACATCCATTAGTTATGTTTTATCATTGTTTATTAGGTTTCAATTGCACTTTTTATCCTTTTTATCAGTTTGAGTGTGTTTCCTCTATGTTTTTAACTATTTATGATATTTATACGTTTAACATATTTATGTATGATTTTATAACTAAGGTTGAGTTATCTGTTCTTATACAATGTTTTATTACTATGTTTTTATTTCATTTTTATGTCTTTATGTTTTAGTATTCTATCTGATCAACCCCTGACGAAGGTTTACGAAACACGGCCTGTGTCAGGTTGGCTGTAGGTTATTTGATCTTATAAGTGGACAGAGGAATTGTGAGGTATTAAAAGAACCAGGACTTAAGCATAAAACCCTCATTCAGATTTTAATTACTAAAGCACTGTTCACAACCCATTCTGTCCTCAAGAATAATCCTGTAAAAATGCATAACTGGGCATCATAGATCATTAACAGCTCACAGCTTCCTGCCATTGCTAGGAGTGTTATAAAATAATACAAAACTCTGCAAAAAGCACACTCAGACGCCATATTATAACGAACTGCCGGGACATACACAGCACCAGCCCTTCCTATGAAAAGGCATCATGGCAATTATTACAGCAGGCCTTAGAACCCCAGTACATCTCCTAAGGTTGCCAGCTTTTTGAAAGGGAAAACACGCCACATGTTGTGCCAGTGCCCTGCCCCTTGTCCCTCCCCTGCCCCACCCTCCAAAATAACTGCAATGATGGTATCAGTGCAAGTTTCAGCACTTGCTGGCCACATCGGGGTTGGGGGGAGAAAGGGAGTACAGAGGTTGCACTATTCCACCCCTACTTAAGAAGTCAGACTCCGGTGTACAGTCAATCTGTCACAAAATGCTGACTGAGGGACTACAAATTAGAAACAAAAATAGGCAAAAACTGAACTGAAAGCCCCATGAAATTCAGCTCTACAGAGAAAGAGAAACAGAAATGCATTTTCTCATACTGAGCAAAATACAGAGTCATCAGAGATGCATATTTCCCAAAGTTACACCGCTCACAATCTAGGACTCATGTGAAAATCAAAACTTTACATCCTAAATTTTTTCATCTTAGATTAAAAAAAAAAAAAAGGCTCAAGGAGACATCAATTGGGTTAACACATTATGAAGGTTTCATATCATCTATTTATCATTTGTCTTCAGGCACAACTATCCTTTCGAAAATGGTTTCTAATGTCATATAAACTCATAGGGGGGCATTTTCTAAGCGATTAATGTGGTTAGCAGACCTGCTAACTGCGTTAATCGCAGCGAGCGGGATATTCAGTGGCACTAACGCTAGCATTGGGGTGTTCCTGTGCAGGCATGGCCCCGCTCCCCAATGAGCTCCATGGTGCTGGACAGCTTAAGAGGGAGGCAGTGAGGCCCCAAGCCTGCCTCACCGGCTCACCTTGGCACAGTCACAGGAATATTTTTCTTTGCTCCTGCGGCTATGCTAAGCTGCCGCCAACACCGCAGAGGTCATAGACGTGAAATTGGGGTACTTGTCATGCATGAGAAACAGGAAGTGCCTCTGTTTCACTTCTAGAAACTCCCTAGTGCCGGCGGCAGCAACTTAACACAGCCACAGGAGTGAAGAAAAATGCTCCCGTGTCTAAGCAATGAATGGAGGCTGTGGCAGGGCCCCGAGGGAGGAGGTGACTGGATGGGTTTGATGCTGGAGGGGGCACTAGAAAGAGGACTGCTGGAGAACTAGAACTGGAAATGGTCCGATGCTTGGAGATGGGGACACTGGGACTGGAAGGAATGTGATGGTGGGAGAGGCTGGAACTGGAGGACTGATGCTGGGAGGAAACTTGCACTGGAGGAAGACTGATGCTGGGGGAGCTGGCACTGGAAGAGAACTGCTGGGGAACTAGGACTGGAAATGGGCTGATGCTGGGGAATGCGGGAACTGGGACTGGAAGAGGACTGATGCTGGGGGGCTGGAACTAGAAGGCAGATGATTCTGAGAGGGATTGAAGGGAGCTGATGCTGGGAGGGACTGGGACTGGGACTGGACGGGAGCTGATGCTGGGAGAGATTGGAAGGGAGCTTATTCTGGGGGGGGAGACTGGAAGGGAGATGATGCTGATGGAGAACTGAAAAGGGAGATGATGATGGGGCTGAGGGGCTGAAAGCGAACAGATGCTGGGGTCAGGGTGAAGAAAAATAGAAACTGGTGGAGAGGAGGACAGATATTTTGTGTGTGAGGGAAGAAACAAGATCATACAGATTGAGAGGCATAAGAATAGATACTGGGGTAAGAAGGAGGGATGGCAGGGCAAGGAATAATGGAGAAGGAAGTAGTGGGTGGGTGTAGGGAAGGGATGAAGGAAGCAGGAGGGTAGGTACTAGAGACATGGAGATAGGGGTGAACAGAGACTGGGACTTCAATGGAGACTTCAAAATTTGGTGGGAGAAAAGAAGACTCTTAATATTGGCTGGGTACTGGGAGAATAAGTGGAGACTTAGGTGGCTGACCCAGGGCCAACACAACATATTGTTCATTCAACTCTGGCAGCAGAAAAATTGTAGCATCATGTGGTACCATCCCTAGCTTCATCTTTCTTTCTCTAAATCAGTGAAAGCAGCAAATGTTGCCCGTAGCATTCCCTTCCAATGCACAGAGCCATTGAACTGTGTAGAGGAAGTGAATGCTACAGGCAGCACTGATTACTGTGTGTTGACTCAGAGAAAGAAAGATGAGGATAGAGATGGTGCTCTGTGACCTTTCTGCCACTGACATGGAGAAAAAAAGAAGACACCAGGGATGGTGCTGCATAATAATTTTGCATGGGGGAAGAGGTGTCAGAAAAAGGGAAAAAGAGAGAGGGAATATGCTGGTTGGGGGGGGGGAATATATATAGAAAGAGAGGAAGATTTGGTTTATGAGAGAAAAGGGATATATTGGACTGAGGATGAGGGTGGGAACAGGAAGAGAGAGAAGATGCTGGACTGGGAGAGGATGGAAAAGGGGAAGGGGATAGAAAGCTGCTGGTCTATGAGTGGTAGGAAGGGGAAAAGGTGGAAGAGAAAGAGGGAGATGCTGGACTTTGGTGGGATAAAGGGGATGGGAGATGTTGAAATGGGGTGGTTAGAGAGTGGAGATAGTGGACATGGTAGAACTATGTGAAAGAGGCCATGGGAAGTTGGCAAGGAGATGAATGAGAGGAGGATGGTGATCACTGAGCAAGGATATTGGTAATGAGGAGTGGGTGAAAGACAGAAGGGAATAAGAGATTAGCAAAAGAGTAACATAGTAACAGTATACAACAGCAGATAAATGGAGAAAAGAGCAAAATGGGAAAGATCAGTATGTTAGATGCAAATATAGGGAGAGAATGGAAAAAAATAGGAGAAGAGAAAAGCAAGCATAAATGGACAACAGACAATGGAGAGTTGCAGAAGACACAAAGAAAGCAGAAGAAAGGGACTGGGGCAATTGCGACTGAATAATAAAATTTCCAAACAGCAAAAGGTAGAACTTTATTAACAGGAATATATCAGCTCTGAGAAATGTGCATTGCTGATGTCTTTGCATTTTGTTTAGTATGAGAGGAAATTAATTTATAGTTTTATTTCTCCAGTGTTGTTACACATTCCAGTGTTGTTATACATTGGTTTTTGGGGGTCCCAGTTTAATTATTATCTTCATATTTCTAATTTGTGATCCCTTGTTTTGTATTTGGTGCTGGTATATGTTTTGCTGTAGTATTCTGTTTATGTAGTTTCTATGTAGCAGTCCCACTTGTTCTCTTTTCCCAGTAGGAGATGTATTGGCATTCTCTGATTTGTATTGGTTTAATATTTGCAGTTTTGCATTTTGATAGGTAGGGTTTGGTGCAGTGTGAGTTCTGGTAGTGCTGTTATGATGTGGCGGGTTTGCTATGGGTTCTAAATGAACAGGGTTTTGTAGTACTTCCTCATGCGCCTAGCAGTTGGCACTGAAGGATAGTAATGTAGGAATCTGGTAGTCTTTTTTATCCTCACTGTTCATGCAAATGGTATTCAGGCACTCATTAAGAGGCATGTTTACTAAATGTTAATGCACATTCACAAATATTAGTATGCACTAAGTCCAGCAGCAACATAAGAACATAAGAAATGCCATACTGGGTCAGACCAAGGTCCATCAAACCTAGTATCCTGATTCCATCAGTGGCCAATACATGTCACAAGTACCTGTCAGGTACCCAAAAAAAGTAAATAGATTCCACAGTGCTTATCCTGGTGTAAGCAGTGGATTTCCCAGATCCTCTTAATAATGGTTTATGGACTTTTCCTCCAGGAACTTGTCCAAACTTTTTTAAACCCAGGTACACTAACAGGTTCTACTACATCTTCAAGTAACAAATTCCAGAGTTTGATTACTCGATGAATGAAAAAATATTTCTCTTATTAGTCCTAAATGAGCTACATTGCAGCTTCATTGAGTATCCCCTAATCTTTCTTCTTTTTGAAGGAGTAAACAACCTATCTACGTTTACCAGTCTCACGCCATTCATTAATTTATAGACCTCTATCATATCATGCTAGAGACTACATTTTCAAAAAGATATAAACAGGATGGAATTGACCCAGAGGGCAGCTACTAAAATGGTCAGTGGTCTCCCTCATAAAGCTAATGGGGATAGATTTAAGGATTTCAATATGTGTACTTTGGAAGAAAGGAAGGAGAGAGAAGATACGATAGAGACATTTAAGTGCTTCCATGACATAAATACACACAAGATGGGCTTCTTTCAATTGAAATGAAGTTCTGGAACAAAGGGGCATAGGATGAAGGTGAAAAGGGATAGACTCAAGAGTAACCTGAGGAAACATTGCTTTATGAAAAGGGAGGTGGATGAATATAACGACCTTCCAGCAGAAATGGTGGAGTCGAGGACTATATCTGAATTCAAGAAAACATGGGAGAACCACAGAGGATCTCTAAAGAAGAAGAAGGGATTGTAGAGCTTAATAGTTAGTATGGCTGGGCAGTGGTCATATGGTTTATCTGCCACCATTTTTTATGTTTCTAATGTAGAAGGTGGATAACCAATGGGACACTTTGATGCCAGGTTACAAATGATAGGGCGGCCCAAACTGGTGGAAGGGTGATGTTATATATTGATCATAGCATTTTGAATTGGATTGGACCATTGTATTTGAGTAATTTTGTGCAGAAATATTGTACAATTAGAACACTAAGATTATAGTTGGAGTGTTGTTTGGCTAATACCTTCAAATTGGTGAGCACATGCAATCGAACTATAGAAGGGGCATTATCATCTTGTCTTTCCTTCCTTCCTGCTGATTATGTCCCTCTCTATTTAGCTTAGAATCCTTCTGGCTTTGGCCATCACCTTATCTCCTACGATACTTACCACCCCCAATTTCTCTCTCCTGGTCCACGCACTTCAGTCTTTCACCTCCTATAGCATACAGCTCCTTTGGGATTCTTCAGCCCAAATACATCACCTTGCATCTCTTTGCATTAAATATTAACTATCAAGCATTCAACCAGTCTTCTAGATTTTGTCTTCTCATTTTGCCTACTTCCTCTGGGGTATCTGCTCTGTTGCTGATCTCATCTCATCTGCAAAAAAGCAAATTTTCCCCTTGTAATCCTTCAGTGTTATTGCTAGATGATAAATGAATGCTTCATGGATCAGTTGGTCCTGAAGCCAACAAGAAGGGAAAGTACTTTAGATCTAGTCCTTTCTTGAACACAGGATTCTAAAAGAACTCAGGAATGAAATGGCAGACCAATTAGTAGCAATATGTAACCTATCATTAAATTGGGTAAAGTCTGAGAATGGAGTGAACTACCTGAACTTTGAGAAGTATAATAATGCTTTTTTATTAAGACAAGGTGGATGCTGGGTGGGGGGAGGGGGGGAGGGAAGATGTGAAGCAACCAGACTGGCTTGCCTTGGAGAAAGTTCTGGTAAGACATTTGCCTTTGCTTCTGCTTATAGGCCTGGTTTCTACTTTGGCCCATGATTGCAGCCATTCAAGCAGCTTTCCATAAGCTGAACGATTGCTTTGACCTGTCGGAGGTCTTTTGTCAGAAGTCCCCTTTATGGTATAAGGCCCAGGTCTTAATAAACAACTTGTTCACTGGGAGGCTTGATCAAAGAAGAACAGTTGGACCATAGACAGCTGGTATGGAGGTGTTGCCACGAGGAGGTCGATGTGCCCCCTTCACAATTCTATGCATATTTGCAATTGTAGCACTCATTGCTCTGTAGCAGAATGAATCCTGCAAAATTGGAGGAAGCCTGAGCTCTGGATAATTATCTGTGCCCAAGGTCACTTTCTCTGATGCCAGATCATGGTTTCAGAAGGTTTTAAAAACTATGCAGCAGAAGACCAACACAGCAGTCCAGATGCTCTGTTACTACTACAACTACAACTGCACGGAGCGGCAGGTGCACCTACTCTTGCCACATTGCTGGGCAGACTCGATGGATCATGCTGATCTTTATAGACTGATCATTACTGTTGGTTCTGTTGTTGCACTTCAATCACTCTGGATTGAGACCCATTTTTGCACTGTGCTAGAGTGACATACTGATCATCTTTAATGTTTATTTTAGATTCATTAACTACTTGTGATAAGGTTTAGCTGCCTGTTGTTTTTACTTGCCTCTACGTCTTTATTTCCTCTGCTTATTCTCCTCTTCTGATAGCCCTGTGTCTTTTCATTTTGCTTCTGTAATTTTATTTCCCCTCTCTGACATTTCTTATGGCTCCACATCATTCCCTATTCCTTTTTCTGATCCTCCCTAACCTTTTTCCCTCACTCCATCAACCCAATACCCCCTTCTCTCTCACCCTCTCTACACTTCCCTGTGTCGTCCCCCATCCTATACTCCACCCTTTCCTCTGCTCTAGAGCTTCACATTCTCCTCCCTCTCATCCATGCATCTGCTTCTTCTCTAAAACAACCTCATCCCCATTTCTGCCATGCTGTCTCCTCTCTCCCTCACACTCTTCTTCGTCTTCTCCTTCTGTCTTCTGATGACATTAATCCCAATCCTGGTCCCTCTTCATTTCTCTCTCACTCTCATACTAATTCCTCTCTCCACCACACTAATCTTATCTATATCCCTCTCCTTCCCCCTTCCTCTCTCCACTTCTCATGCGCCTTATGGAATGCTTATTCCATCTCTAATAAACGTCCCTTTACCTATGATCTCGTCATCTCTCGCAATTTCCATCTTCTCGCTCTTACTGAAACTTGGCTTCTCCCTGATGACACTGCTTCGGTTGCTGCCCTTTGTCACGTCTGCTACCAATTTTCCCACTCTCCTCGTACCAATGGCCACGATGGTGGTGTTGGCTTTCTCCTTTCTCTTTCTTGCCAATTTCAACCCCTCCTTTTCCCTCAGTCTCATTCCATTCCCTCCTTTGAAGTCCATTCCATCTGCCTTTTTTATCTCCTACCTCTCTGGATCACTGTCATCTATGGACCCCCTGACAAGTCCTCTTCTACCTTTCTCACTGACTTTGACTCTTGGCTCTCCTTTTTCCTGGATTCTTCTTATCCATCCCTTATTCTTGGTGATTTTAATGTTCATACTGATAACCCCTCTGACCCCTATATGTCCAAGCTTCTTTCCCTTACTTCCTCTTTCAACCTCCAGCTTTGCTTTTCTGCCCCTATTCATCAGCTTGGTCACTGTCTTGACCACGTCTTCTATTCTAATTGTTTACTTTCTAATTTCTGCTCCTCAGTTCTTCTCTTATCTGATCATCACCTGTTAAGCTTCACTCTTCATCATTCACCCCCTCAATCTCGCCCAATCTCCTTATATCTTTTTAGGAATATTCATGCTATAGATCCATTAACTTTTTCCACTACTGTTTCATCTCTTCTTTCTTCCACTGTATCCTCTACATCTGTTAATGAGGCCATATCTTTCTATAATACCGTTCTTTCCTCTACTCTGGATATCCTTGCTCCACCCATAGCACGTCTGGTGGGGTGCACTTCACCTCAGCCATGGCTGCCTTCAACTATCCACTACCTATGTTCCTGCGCCTGCTCAGCTGAATGCACTTGGCTCAAATCCTGCTCTCTCTCTCTCTCTGACTTTCTTCACTTCAAATTCATGTTCACTTCCTCCCAATCGGCCATTGCACTTGCTAAGCAAAAACATTTTATCCATATGACTAACCAACTTGCCTCTAACCTCCACCATCTCTTCTCAACTCTCAGTTCTCTTCTTAAGGCACCTCTGCCTCCTATTCCTCCTTCTTTCTCTGCCCAAACCCTAGCAGACTACTTCCATGACAAAGTACATAAAATGATTCTTCAATTCCACACTATATCTTCCTTACCCTCTCTTCTATCTCTCAAATACCAACTTTTCCCCTCAACCTCTATTACCCTTTCATCCTTTTCTAAAATATCCAGAGGAAACCTCTCTTTTTCTTTCCTCCTCGAAACGCAATACCTGCTCTTCTGATCCTATCCCCACCCATCTCCTCAACTCCATCTCTTGCTCCATCGTTCCTTCGATCTCACATATTCTCAACCTTTTGCTCTCCATTGCAACCTTCCCTACAGCTTTCAAGCATGCTATAGTCACTCCTTTCCTCAAAAACTCCTCACTTGACCCTACTTGTCCCTCTAATTATCGACCCATCTCCCTTATCCCATTCATTTCTAAAGTTCTTGAATGTGCAGTTCTCCACTGCTGTCTCAAATTTCTCCCCTCTCAATCCCTCCTTGATCCATTTCAATCTGGTTTTTGTCCTTTTCATTCTACTGAGACAGCTCTTGCCAAGGTATACAGAGATTTGTTCCAGGCTAAATCCAAAGGCCTTTACTCAGTTCTCATTCTTCTTGATCTTTCTGCTGCTTTTGATACTGTCAACCATCTTCTCCTCCTTGACACATTGTTCTCTCTCAGTCTCGAATGGTCTGTGCTATCCTGGTTCTTGTCTTCTCTCTCTAATCGCTCTTTCAGTGTTTGTTCTGGTGGCTCCTCCTCTATTACCATCCCTATCTCATTTGGTGTACCCCAGGGGTCTGTTCTAGGCCCTCTCCACTTCTCTCTCTACACCTAATCCCTTGGTGCCCTCATCTCTTCCCATGGCTTTCAATATCAGTTTTATGCTGATGAATCTCAAATCTATCTATTTTCACCTGACATTTCTTCTTTCCAAGCTCGTATCTCCGCCTGATTATCAGACATTGCTGCCTGGATGTCTCACAACTGTCTGAAGCTGAATATGATTAAAACTGAACTTCTTATCTTTCCCCCTAAACCCTCCTCCCCCTTCCCCCTTTCTCTATCACTGTTGAAAATACTCTTCTTCTTCCTGTTGCAACTGCTCGCAACCTTGGTGTCATCTTTGACTCTTATCTTTCCTTCTCCTTACATATTCAACAAATGGCTAAAACTTGTCACTTCTTTCTCTACAACATTAACAAAATTCGCCCATTCCTCTCTGAGCTCACTACTAAAACTCTTCTCCACTCCTTGGTCTCTTCTCGTCTTGACTATTGCAATCGTCTCCTTGCTGATCTCCCTCAGTCTCATCTCTCTCTTCTTCAATCTATCCAGAACTCTGCTGCACGACTAATCTTCCGCCAATCCTGTCACATTCATATTATCCCTCTTCTAAAGTCACTTCACTGGCTCCCCTTCCCTTTCTGCATCCAATTCAAACTTCTCCTTCTAACATACATATAAATGCAATCACTCTTCTGCCCCTCTCTCCTCTCTCCCTACACCCCTCCTCATGAACTCCGTTTCTCCTCTAGTTTTCTTCTCTCTATGCCTTTTTCTTCCACTGCCAACTCCAGATTTTGGTCTTTTCACCTTGCTTCCCCTTAAGCCTGAAGCAAACTCCCTGTATCTCTCTGTCAGATCTCTTCCGTTCCCCTCTTTAAGTCCATGCTAAAAGTTTATCTCTTTGTAGTCGCTTTTGGATCCTAGTCCCTTATTCTCTTTGTGTCTCTTTCCCTATTGAACCCCTTGTTTCTCTTGTTCTGTACTGCCTGTCTTGATTAGATTGTAAGCTCTACGAGCAGGGATTGTCTTCTATAGGTGTTTGTACAGCGCTACTTATGCCTTGTAGTACTTTGTAAATGATTAATAGTAATAGTACTAGTAGTAATGTGTATAGCGCTACAAGGCATACCCAGAGCTGTACATTTAAAAAAAGCTCTGGGAACACAATCTGAAGGAAAAGATGTTTTTTTTCAACAAAGGAAGATCCTATGGCCTAGACAAATATAGTATCTCAATCTGCATCAGTGATGCAGTCTGGGTTATTTTATGTACCATGCCTACTGGAGCACAGTGAAGGTTACAAACTTTTCTAGGGATAAGAGTAATGGATGCTGGAACTGCAAAGTTGAAACTGAGACACTGTCTCACATAATTTTTTTATTGTCAATGTACAAACACATTGGACAGAGGTCTGGGAACGTATTAGCCACGCTGAGTGGAATTTTAGAAAGGACATTCAAGTGCAATCTGGGACATTAGGCCAGAACATCTAAAGAAAATAAACTGCCATGTTCAGGTGCAAATCCAATTTGGACATCTATGGGGACATCTACATAGATGTCCCCAGAATAGTATTTCAGAACCTGGATATCTAGGAAAAGCATAATGGTTAGTGTAGTGGGTTAGGAACATAAAAGCCAGGGTTCAAATCCCATTACTGATTTCATTGGGATTGCACTGGGAATGATGGAGTGCTATCTTCTGTACACTCTCTGGATGTTTTTCACCCAAAACAAGCACTTTTCAGATGCTTGTTTGTGGTTGGAGCAGGTCTAAATTCTAGATGTGACTCTGGATGTCCAAGATGTTTTTAAAATCAGCCAGGGATGTCCAGACTTCGGCATCCACAGAGCCATCTTCTAAAATGGCTCTGGAGAAATCTCTATGCTTTGGACATTTCTGCCAATTTCAGATGTCCAAAGAACGAATAGGGCTTCCAAAATAACCCCCATTTATCTATTCAAACCTCACTGAGTTAGAAAGTGGTTGTTTGGAATTCCTTGGGAAGGGGTGGGGTAGGAATTTTTTTACAGAAAAGAGAAAAATTCTTACTGGATTTTATGTTAACAGTAGCAAAGTAGTGATTAATAACTGGAAGACCTTGGATGCACTTGAGATAACTGCATGGTGCAATACTTTGTTGTTTATATAGTAGATATGAGCAGAGGGCAGCAGAGAAATGAAAAGGCAGTCACGAGCTGTTGCAACGATGGAGAAGACTTGATGCTTATCTGGAAACTCGTATGAATGAAAATGCCTTGTAGGTGCACAGCATTGTTTGTTCTGTTGTTTGTTACAAATTACTGATAAAGATATCTGAATTCAAAAATTTGGCCATGGTATTCAAGGATTGGAGGGTGGACAGTGTTCTACCAATTTTTTAAAAAAGAAATCTAGGGGAGATCCAGGCAATTACTGATCAGTAGGCCTGACATTGGTGACAGGCAAAATAATAGAGGTCATTCTGAAAAACAAAATTAATGAACATCTGTATAAATGTAGCTTAATGGGCCCAAGTCAACACATATATTTAGCAGAGAGAAGTCT
This sequence comes from Ichthyophis bannanicus, assembly GCA_033557465.1. NCBI lineage: Eukaryota > Metazoa > Chordata > Amphibia > Gymnophiona > Ichthyophiidae > Ichthyophis > Ichthyophis bannanicus. The sequence goes on from CM066032.1 coordinate 1,082,742,856, forward strand.
CGCCTTAACAATCTATTAGATATTTTGAAGGGGTTAAAAAACATGCATTTGCTTCTCACAATCAAAGAACATAGTCTCAAAATGGGCCTGCACCTTAATGTAAAGAAGACAAAGATCATGACAACTGGCATAATCAACAGGTTCATCGTTGAAGGAGAAGAAATTGAAATTGTGAACAACTTTAACCTACTTGGATCAACTATCAATAAAGAAGCAACAAGCAGTCAAGAAATCAAACGACGCATTGCTCTTGGCAGAATGGCTATGAAAGACCTAGATAAGATTCTCAAGAGCAGAGATGTATCTCTCCATACAAAGATTTGACTGGTTCAAGCCATGGTATTTTCAATAACATCATATGGATGTGAAAGCTGGACAGTGAAAAAGATAGACAGGAAGAAAATTGATGCCTTTGAATTATGGTGCTGGCAGCGAATACAGCCATTCCTCGCTTAACGACCGAGTTCCGTTACAACGACCCGGTCGTTAAGCGAATTGGTCGTTAAGCGAGGAAAGGCATACTTCAGCTTATGGGATCCTGCGCAGGAGAAATCGACGCTGACAAAAGCAAGTGCAGACATACCTGATAAAAGGGAACACCAGGACAGATGAGGGAAAACATGAACAAGCAGGAATGACTGTGAGAGCTCGCACCTACGACCATCGCTTCGCCGTTACGACCGCTCACCGTCGGTGATATGGTCGTAAGTGTGAGCGGTCGTAACGGCGAAGCGATGGTCGCAAGTGCGAGCGGTCGCTAAACAGGTAGGTCGTTAAGTGAGGACTAGCTGTACTGTGTATACCATGGACTGCCCGAAGAACAAACCAGTCAGTACTAGAGGAGATCAAACCTAAGCTTTCTTTAGACGCTCAGATGACAAGACTTCGACTTTCATACTTTGGACACATCATGCGAAGAGAGAGATCATTAGAGAAAGACATCATGCTTGGCAAGATAGAAGGTCAACGCAAAAGAGGAAGGCCAGCGATGAGATGGATCAATACAATAACAGCAGCTACGGGTGCCAGTCTGTCAACAATGAGCCGCCTGACTGAAGACCAAACACAATTTAGAATAGCTATCCAGAGGGTCGCCATGAGTCGACTCCGACTCGACGGCACTTAACAACAACAACAATAAACATGTGGATAAGGGTGAGCCAGTTGATGTAAAGGCATATTTTAGAAAGACCGTCTAGATGAAATCTGGGATGTCAAAGTCAAAATGTCCCAAATACCGTAGGAGTGGTGGCAGAGAAGGTAGGTTCATGTTAGTGCCTTCTGAAATCACTGGGAGGGGGCATTTTCCAAGGCACTTACATAGTGTGCAGACCTGGGGTGGAGCAGAGGTGGCATCTGTCGCTAACCGGGCAGCAGCAATATTGAGCCACTGCCCAATTAGTGATATGTGATGAAAGTCAGGTGCAGGTAACTCTGATCTTACTTTCACCGCATTCACTAACCAGGCAGTTAACTTTGCAGCAATCTGGCAAACCTGGATATTGAATTCTGGGGCTGACTATCACCCCCCACCCCACCCCCTCCGTATATTCTCCCTGAAAGATACATGTTTCCAGAATTTAAAAAACAGACAACCCTGTGCAAAACAACAGGCCAGGCACATGGACATTTTGGGCCAGTTTTAGAAACTTGAACGTGCCTGATATGGATGGAAGTGGCATGAGCAACATAGATGTGCCCACGATAATATTCCAATATCTACAGTATCTCATGCAATATACACATCCCAGCCTGCAATTTGCAAGCAGAAACTTAGAAACTTGGAGCAATGTGGCAGTCCCAAAACAAATGTCTTAATTTACCTCCTTGTTTCTTTACTATTGTGAAAAGTATTGGACATGAGAGTGCCTTCTTTGGTAGTCCTCACAGGTTTGAGTGCCGGAATGAACATAGCCCAGTATCCTGGTCCACAGTGGTCAATCCAAGATACAATTACCAGTCAGGTTCCCAAAATTTAGACTGCTTCCACTGCTTATCCCCACTCCACTTTACCTACAGGAACTTGTCCAAACCTTTTAAACTCAGCTACACCAACAGCTTTTACTTCATCCTCCAGCAACAATTTCCAAAGTTTGACCACTCAATGAGTGAAAATATATTTTCTCCAATTAGTCTTAAATGTGCTACGTTGTATGTGTTTCATTGCATGTCCCCTGCTCCTCCTGCTTTTTGAAGGAGTAAATGACTGATCTACGTTTACCCATTCCACTCCACTCTTTATTTTATTTTGTTGTTGTTATGTGCTGTCAAGTCGCTGTTGACTCCTAGTGACTCTCTGGATAGTTGTCCTAAACTGTGTTCCTTCTGCAATCAAGTGGCTAATTGTTGATAATGGCATCCATAGCTGCTGTTATTGTGTTGATTCATCACATTGCTGGCGTTCCTCTTTCACCTGACCTTCAGCCTTGCAAGCAATGTCATTCTCTAATGATCTTTCTCTTCGCATGATGCGTCCAAAGTATGAAAGTCAAAGTCTTGTCATCTAAACTTCTAAATAAAGCTTAGGTTTGATCTTGTCTGGTATCAACTAATTTGTTCTTCGGGCAGTCCATGGTATACACAGTATTCTTCGCCAGCACCAAAATTCAAAGGCATCAGTGTTCTTCCTGTCTATCTTCTTCACTGGCCAATTTTACATAGAAACATGACGGCAGAAAATGACCACATGGCCTATCTAGTCTGCCCTTTGATATCAAATACTAAAGTCCCTTCTTTTCCTTTAGAGATCTTCTGTGTTTGTCCCATGCCAGGAGTGGCTCAGACATTAAGCAAGACTAAGCAACGGTCAAGGGCAGCAGCTTCTGAAAGCACAGCAAAGACGGGCAGCAGTCAAATCAAAACAATAGATCCTGACTGCCACACAACTCAAAGGCCATCAGCACATTAAAACAATAGATCCTGACTGCCACACAACTCAAAGGCCATCAGCACATTAAAACAATAGATCCTGACTGCCACACAACTCAAAGGCCATCAGCACATTCTCTCACCTGTAGGGAGAGCGGGCACCAACATATTACAATGCAAAGTTTGATGCTTAAATATAACGGGGTGCTTTTCAAAGCCATTTACACGGTTTGCAGATAAAACCATGCAAATGCCACTCTGCAAGATATTCAGTGGTGCTAACAAGTTTACTGCCACTGAATATCCATGGGTGCCGCTGCCATATTCCCCAAAGCTAACGGACTAGCATCAGGACATGTGCCAAGGCATTCCAGGACAGCACCCATCGCTAACTGGCTATAGCTCTGGCATTGAATATCTGGGGTTAAAGTTCAGCATTTGTGGCTAGCCGCCAGCCCTGAATATTGGCCCCAACATGTCTAGTTATGCATTTTTACAGAATTGCTGTGAGAGGGGTGGTGTTGGGATGACCGTGATTATTGAGCTTAATTTTCAAAATCTTGGTGGGAGGGAGGCATAAGGCTGGAGGACTGTCTAGGGTGCCCAATACCTTGCACCAGCCCTGACCACCACTAAACATATAAGTCCCTTTAAATATCCAACCCTTTATTTTTATTGCATTATGCACTGACTTAGACTGTAGATCATTGGAGTAGGGTAGTGTTGTGTGCTAGGAAGATGTTCAAAATCATCATGAGCTAAAATTTCAAAGGTGGTCTAAAAGTACCACATATTAGAGGTATGTTTACTAAAGCGCATTAGGCTTTTGCAGCTAAAGCGGTGTTTCTCTGCCAACAGCTGAAAACACAGTGCGCTATCTGTTGGGGTTCTGCCTAGCATTTCCCCAGCCGATAACGCACTGAAACTGCAGCGAGTGTTGCCTGGCAGCACCGCAAATGCACATAACACCACCCATTGAAGTGATGCTATCTCACTCGCTCTTTCTGCAGCTTTGAAGGTTACCGCATGCTCTTGATGCCCACAGCAATCGTGCATTGCAGACACGGCCATTTCCTCCCCACTCTGACAGTTAACACATTTTGTGCAGCTAGCTCAGAAAATCGCTGCTCTATCTGCATTTACCCTGTGCTGTTTGTATGCACTATCCGGCTGCATCAACTGCTGAGCTAAGAGGTAGCAGAGCTTAGCAGACATGCTCCATACTATTATTATTGTCAGCTGCTTGGGCAAACACCTCAAATTCTGAAGGACCTTTAAGGATTTATTATGCCATCATAGAAACAGAAATGCCCTCTTCATAATATAGAGACAGAAATAAATGGCACAAATATACAATGATCGTACATAAGAACATAAGATATGCCATACTGGGTCAGACCAAGGTCCATCAAGCCCAGTATTCTGTTTCCAACAGTGGCCAATCTAGGTCATATGTACCTAGCAGTTTCCCCAAGAGACACAGGTTCCACAGTGCTTGTACTGGGTCAAGCATTAATATCCTGGGTCCCTTCTTAATAATGGTTTATGGACCTTTCCTCCAGGAACTTGTCCAAACCTTTTTTAAACCCAGCTACACTAACAGCCTTTACCACATCCTCCGGTAACAAATTCCAGAGTTTGATTACACGTTGAGTGAAAAAATATTTTCTTTTATTAGTCTTAAATAGTTTACCCTGTAGCTTCATTGCATGTCCCCTAGTCTTTCTATATTCTGATAATGTAAACAATCGATCTACTTTTACCCGTTCCACTCCGTTCATTAATTTATAGACTTCTATCATATCTCCCCTCAGCCGTCTCTTTTCCAGGTTAAAGAGCCCTAACCTTTTTAGCCTTTCTTCATAGGAGTATCCTTCCATCCCCTTTACCATTTTGGTGGCTCTTCTCTGAACCTTTTCTAAAATCGCTATATTCTTTTTAAGATACGGCGACCAGAATTGCACACAATATTCAAGGTGCGGTCTCACCATGGAACGATATAGAGGCATTATAATATCTTTTGTTTTATTTTCCATTCCTTTCCTTATCATACCTAGCATTCTATTTGCTCTCTTGGCCGCTGCTGCACACTGGGCCGAGGGTTTTAACATGGTATCCACAATGACGCCTAAATCTTTTTCCTGGGTGGTGGTTCCTAATGTGGAACCTTGCATCGTGTAACCATAGTTTGGGTTGTTCTTCCCTAGGTGCATAACCTTGCACTTGTCCACATTAAATTTCATCTGCCATTTTGATGCCCAGTCTTCCAATTTATCAAGATCCTCTTGCAATTTTTCACAATCCTCTTGGGTTTTAACAACTTTAAATAGTTTTGTGTCATCTGAAAATTTGATAACCTCACTCGTTATTCCACTTTCCAGGTCATTTATGAATATGTCAAAAAGCAGCGGACCCAGCACAGATCCCTGGGGTACACCACTATTCACCTTTCTCCATTGGGAAAATTGGCCATTTAGCCCTGCCCTCTGCTTTCTATCTTTTAACCAGTTCCTGATCCACAATAGTACACTGCCTCCTATCCCATGACTCTTTAGTTTTGCCAAAAGTCTCTGATGAGGGACCTTGTCAAAGGCTTTCTGAAAGTCCAGATACACAATATCAACCGACTCACCTTTGTCCACCTGTTTATTCACTCCTTCAAAAAAACATAACAGATTAGTAAGACAAGATCTTCCTTGTCTAAAGCCATGTTGGCTGTCTCCCATTAGGTTGTGACTATCTACATGCTGAGTAATTTTATTCTTTATGATGGTTTCTACCATTTTTCCTGGTACTGACGTCAGGCTCTAGTCAGGAAATGGTAAAATCAGGAAAAAGTCCTCAGACTGTTTCTTTCCATAAATGTTCATTTTAACTATTTTTGCAGCTCTTCCCCCTCCCTTTTCTTTATTTTAAACCAACAAACTGTCAAGGAAACTGGCAAATGTTGTCATTTTCTGCCTTTCTTTTGGAAATGTAACCATAAATGTCAACGATGGATGATTTTGTGAATATGCAATGTTTTGCTAAACATTCAAAAAATATATTTGCAAAATGAAGACAATACTTTTCTCCACATCTCTGTTAGCAGCCTGACACTGGCAGTATGCAGAAGGCTTTGTGCAATGTAATATTTATTTCTATAGGGCCCGATTTTCAAAAGGCATTTACACGGTTTACAGCCCATGGTTAGTGCCGTTGCATATCCTTCTCTAAATCCCTTACGTGTGCCGATGCTATCTGATTAGCAATGGGGTGTGTTGGGGGCGTTCTGGGACAGAGTGGAGGCGGAGACTGTCACTAATTGGGAAGCGGCGATATTACTTGCTGCCCGATTAGTGACCTGCATCTAAAAGATAGGCGAGGAAAACCCTCACCTATCTTTAAAGCACAGGAGCTAACCAGGAAACATGCGATATCTCGGCTGCCCGGTTAGCTACTGTGGCTTCTGGCATTTATGACGATTCCTGGATATTCAATGCCGGGGCCACATATGACCCCAGCATTGAATATCCGAGGTTAAGGATCGGCAGGTAGGGCTGTGCACCATAGGGGCGCATAGCCTGCCCAACTCAATATCGGGCCCATAGATTTTTGTTTTTCATGCACACCTTTTCAATAGTAGTTCAAGGGCTATATTCAGGTAGAGTAGGTATTTCCCTGTCCCTGGAAGGCTTCAAATCTCAGCTTGTACCTGAGGCAATGAAGGGTTATGGGAGGGCTACAAGGAGCATCAGTGAGAATTGAATACTGGCTTTCTTAATTCTCAGCCTACTTCTCTAACCACCAGGTCACCCCTCTGCCCTTTTAAGCACAGTCATATTGCTTGAAGGAGACTACAGACTTTTGTCGGACTACATTAATCTTCTGCAATACTGCATTGCATTCTTTTGATCTGTGCCATATTTTTAACTAACTTCTTCCTATCCCCATTTACCTTGTGAGACCCTAAAGAACATGGGCCCCCCCCCCCCCCATGCCATTATATGCCAAATGATCCGCATCCAATAGAATAGAAAGCTCCAGTCACCATGTAGGCAGCAGAAGTTTTTGGAGGAATGGCCACAGCTTGATTCAACACAAGCAGCTACTGGTATGTCTACAAAGCAAGAAACATTTTATTTTTATGAGCCTGGACACTGCACAGAACTCCCAAAGAGTGAATAAACCCACTGTGTGTGCCTCAAATTACTAGCTCAGATCTATAATAGACTTCACATCTTTAGACCTATCAACAAGCAAGGTTAGCAGCACTGGGAAAAGGCAATTTATGAAGCTATTGGGCAAAGAAAATGTGAGGCTTTCACTTTCGCTGGCTGCCCCTCGCTAGCACACCATGCCTGATATCCACATTTGATTGCCAGGCTTTCTTTTTCTTTTTGTGGATCCCACCCCTGCAGTGTGAGATGAGTCAGCTGATTTATACTTTATTTCCTCTACCCCAAAAGCATCATTAAAGGCTATTGTTGAGCCAACAGCAAATCTAAACAGCAGGGCTGCTGCATGTCTCCGCTTAACAAGATGGTAAAAACACATCAGGACTGGCTGATTGACTGCTGGGGAAGCCGCTGAAGACTCTGCAGGTGCCACTTCTTGGAGTGGAAACTTCCAGCACAAATCAGGGATATCAGGAACAAGTTATTAATAGGTAAAATGTATTCAATCACCAACTTTTCATTTACAAAATCAACTGAGACTTTTTTCTCTCTTTTTTTTATTTTGAGAATATCATGTTCATTCCTCAAATGACAGTGAGTAAACGCAGAAAGCAAATCACTCAGGGTAACGGGCCCGGGATTTATTTTTATGACACCATGCTTCTAAAATTGGTCATCTGCAAATTACAATTTTCCTTTTTCATAAATATCAGAAGAAGTGTAACCCTCCCCAGCTCCTTTCTATTCAGGATATCAGGCAGATAAGAGCTATCAGGAAAGGTCATCCTCAATTTCTGCACAGAAATGATCTGTCTCCGGTATGTAATAAACATTTATCCATGCCTTTATTAGCTATATTGAATCTGACAGTTCTGTTAAACCGTTTTCTTTCATTTTGCTAGGTCATGACGGTTAATGCGGCTAAAAAAAAAAAATCTCATCACTGCTTTTGATCACTGTATTGTCTTGTCTGCGTTATCAGAAATTCGTGAAGGCGAGCATGGCTGCAGTGACCTAGTCCAGTTATACAGCCCAACCAGTTTTCCGTTGTATTTGTTTTTCTTGCCATGATGCAAAGGACATGCCTAGAAAGCATTAGTTTGCTTAAAGGGGATTATACTCAGTAGGGCAGTAGGTGCTTATTGAAATAGTGGCTTGCTAGAAGGCCAAATTATGCATCACATTGATTTTTTTTAGGTTACAAAAATCTAGGTTTGTTTCTTGGAGAGAAAGATTGCTCTGCCAACAAGAGTCTTGTCCACTGTAGATTGAAAGTAGCCTCCCAGCATTCATACAAATTGAATTATTTTCTACAAGTTGTTATCTTCTTTTTTTTTTTTTTTTTTGTAACCTCGCCCTTTCCTCCTATTCCTTTGGGTTACCAACTTAAATGGAACCAGTGCTGGTAGTGCAGCCAGGGCCGGCCCGTCCATTGAGCAAGAATGTTTTTTGCACAGGGCCCCGAATTTCAGGGGGCCCCGCGCAAAAAAAACATTCTGCATTTGCCCAAGTAAATTTAAAAAAAAAAATGGCTGCTGCTGCTGCCGCCATGACAGCAGCAAAATCAAGCGTCCCGCGGAGCCCCCCTGCCCGGCAGAGCCTCCCTGTAGCATCAGCTACCAAGTCCCAATCAGCGCGGGCTTTCAGAGCTGCGAGAGCTTCTCTAACTTCTCGCAGCTCTATTAATCCCGCCCGGGGAAATCCCATTAGCCCCGGCGGGATTAACAGAGCCGCGAGAAAGGGAAACTCTTGCGGCTCTGAAAGCCCGCGCTTTGGGACTTGGGATGCCGCAGGGAGGCTCTGCCGGACAGGGGGGCCCTACGGGATGCTTGATTCTGCCGCTGCCTTGGCGGCAGCGGCAGCAGTAGCCACAGCCGGTTTGGTTTTTTTAAAATCTACCTGGGCTGATGGGGGGAGGGGGTTAGAACTGGTAATGGGCTAAGACTAGAAGTGGTCTGATGGGGGGGTTAGGACTAGTAATGGGTTATGGGGTGGCTAGGACTGAAAATGGGCTGATGGGGGGTTAGGACTGGTAATGGGCTGTTGGGGGGCTAAGACTAGAAATGGGCTGATGAGGGGGCTAGGACTGGAAATGGGCTGATGGAGGGGTTAGGACGTAATGGGCTGATGGGGGGGCTAAAACTGAAAATGGGCTGATGGGGGGGTTAGGACTAGTAATGGGCTATGGGGGGGCTAGGACTGGAAATGGGCTGATGGGGGGGTTAGGACTGGAAGTGGGCTGATGGGGGCTTAGGACCTGGTAATGGGCTATGGGGGGGGATGGACTGATCATGGGCTGAGTGGACGGAGGGCTTGAACTGCAAATAGCTGATGGGGACGGGGGCTTGGAATACAAATGGGCTGAGTGGAAGAGGGGCTTGAACTGCAAATAGCTGATGGGGAGGGGGGCTTGGAATGGAAATGGGCTGTGAGGGGACAAAACTAGGACTGGAAATGGGCTGAGTAGGGGGGCTAGGACAGGAAATGGGCTGATGGAGGGGCTAGGATAGGACTGGAAATGGGCTGTTGGGGGGCTAAGATTGGAAATGGTCTGTGGTGGAGGCTTGGATTGAAATGGACTCATGGAGGGGCTAGAACTGGAAGTAGGCTCATGGGGGGCTTGGATTGGAAATGGGCTGAGTGGAGGAGAGCTAGGATTTAACATGGGCTGATGGTGGGGCTAGGAAAGGACTAGAAATGGGCTAGTGGGGGGGCTGGGATTGGAAATGAGCTGATGGAGGGACTCAGATAGGACTGGAAATGGATGGGGGAGCTAGGACTGGAAATTGGCTGATGGTGGGGCTAGGATAGGATTGGAAATTGGCTTATGGGGGGCTAGGACTGGAAATGAGCTGATGCCGGGACTAGAAGGGAGTGGATGCTGGGTGGGGCTGGAACTAGAAGGGAGCTGATGTTGGGGGAGGATTAGAATGGGATGAAGCTGGGAGAGTGAAATGGAGAGGGAAAAAATATTTTGTGTGGGAGGGAAGACAAATCTACAATTGGCCGGGTATTGGGAGAGTAAGTGTGGATTGAGGATGGAGGGGTAAAATCTGAGTGGATGAAATAGGAATGAGGAAAGAGCAAAAGGAGAAAGATTAGTATGTTAAAGCAGATGTAGGGAGAGAATGGAAAAAAACTAGAAGAGAGAAGAAAGGACGAATGGACAGCAGATGATGGAGAGTTAGCAGAAGACACGAAGAAACCAGAAGAAAGTGACTGGAGCAATTGCAACTGAAAAAGAAATGCACAAAAGGTAGAAAAATCTCTCTTTATTTTGAATGTATTAACTGGAATATATCAGCTCGGGGAAATGTGCATCATTAACGTCTGCGCTTTGTTTAGTACAAGAGGAAATTAATTTATAGTTTTATTTCTACAGTGTTGTTGTACGTTCCAAGTTTGGCCTTTGGGGTTCCCAATTTAATTATTGTCTTCCTGTTTCTAAATTGTGAATCCTTGTTTGCTGATGGCCTATGTTCTGCATGTGTAACTGAGTTGAGGTATTCTGTTTATGTAATTCCTATCTGACATTGCCACTTGTTCTCTTTCCCCAGTAGGTCATGTATTGTTATTCTCTGAAATGTATTGGTTTAATATTTGCAGTGTTGCCTTTTGATAGATAGAGTATGGTGCTTTGTGAGTCCTGGTAGTGCTGTTATGATACGGCTGGTTTGCTATGGGTTTAAATGGGCAATGTTTGTAGTAGTTTCTAATGTGCCTGGCAATTGGCACTGGATGATAGTAATGTAGAAATCTTTTAGTCTATCTTTATCCATACACTCATTAAGAGGCATATTTACGAAGCTTGCTGGTATCGGCGGCACGCCACACCTGGCAGCAATTGAATAGCTATTGGAAACGAGACTGGCGAATTTCGTGTTGGTTGCCTCTGTGGGGGAATGCTAACTTCCTGCCAGGGTCCGAGACGGTTGGCTTTTCTCAGTGGCGGAAGAAGGGGATACGTACTTTAGGACACACGGTAGGCCTGACGGGGGCCTGTAAGACGTTCCGGGAACTGAGTATTGAGTACGAACTGCAGCCTTCTCATTACTTTACATATTTGCAGCTTTTTCACTATGTGGCTTCTTTAACTAGGGCAGAGCTTGCGGCGGAGCGATCCGCGCAGCTTATAGAATTTTTTGGCCTTGGGGAGGACTTACCGCCCTCGATTGCCAGTCTGAAGAAACGGATTGCGAGCCTTCGGGTGGCACCGAGCTATGCTAACGTGGAGCAGACCTGGGCGAGAGAGCTGGGGTCGGCGATACCGGTGGGCTCCATCCGAAGGGCATTGGACCGGATTACCGGGCTGGTTGAGGGATCCCGCTGGCGTGAAATCCAGTTCAAGGCCTTAACCCTAGTACATTTTTCGCCTAGACGAGCTCTGCGGAGTCATTTAACACAGGATGGGTCGTGTCCTAGATGCTTGGAGCCCCTGGCTGACTTGGCGCATATGTGGTGGGTATGTAAGAATATCCGCCCTTATTGGCGGCGCATTCACCTCTATTTAGGGGAACTGTTGCAACAGCGGTTTCCGTGGTCGGGACCCTTTGTAGTGGTGGACCATTTGTCACAGTCTTGCCCGAGTGGTAAGGGCCCCCGGCTTTTGGTGCGGAAGGCGTGCCTGGTGGGGAAGGGTCCCATTCTGCGTCACTGGCGGGAGCAACTTCCACCGACCTTCCTGGAGTGGCGCCATAGTTTCCACCAGCTGATGTTGACGGAGTGTTGGCGGGCAAGGAGTCATGTAAAACGCTGGACCACCTTCATGCTTGTTTGGGAACCCTATATCCAGCAGTTGGGCCCCTACTGTAGGAATGTGATTCTGCAGGAGGGTCTTTAGGGGTTGGCCGTAGCGATTAGGCCTCAAGGGACCGGGTCTGATACTTTTCTGGTAAGTTAATTCCTTGGATCTAGTTGATTTGTTTTTGTGGCATGCTACTGGGTGGGGGGGGGGGGTTGGGGGGGGAGGGGGGGTTGTAGTTCAAAGGAAAAGTATAAAATCTTGGTTCAAAATGATTTGTGTTTCGATGGTTATTGTCAATACGGGTTCTGTAAATGTTGTCTCGCAGCGGGGATCAGAGTACACCCTGCTGGGGCTCTTGTTGTTTGCTCTTGTCTGCCTGTTATCTGCTGTTGAACCTTAAATAAAGTATATAAAAAAAAAGAGGCATATTTACTAAAAGTTAGTGTATTGTAACATTATGCAAATATTTATGCAAATGAGGCCCCTTATGCAAAAGAGGCCCCGCACCGAGTCTCCGCACCCGCCTTGGGCCGCCCCTGAGTGCAGCCTTCATTTGCTACTAGCTTGGGTTCCTTTTTCCTTATTTGATAGCCCCTCCCAACTCATAGGGATATGTTTACTAATTGGTGATAGCAGCTTCCTTGCGATATTGGAGCCGGGGCCCCATTGAATTCAATGGGGCCACGGCTCCGATATCGCACGGAAGCCTCTACCGCCGATTAGTACACATACCCAATAGTCATCACAATGACAATCTTTAATCAGGGATCACACACCAGAGCATCTTCCATGACTCTGCAATTGCAGGCCCTAAATCCAGCCATTAGGTGTCACTGAGGGACACCCTCCCTCAAGCTGTGGTGAAAACTGCCTTCACAACATCCCAGCCCTATCTGACCCAGGGACTGGAAGACTGGAGCTAGGACTTGCACAGCATTACCAAGGATACTAGCAAAATAGGGAAGTCAGTGTATCCTGATAGAGAGGTTCCAATAAAAGTAAAGGTAACCCAGGTGCCTTTATGTAAAATAGATTTTAAAAAAATCAGAGTTGAAAGATTCCAATTAACCCTCTCATCAAATAGTCAGATTGTTAATATTAGCAAAAACAAACTTTGAAATGCCTGAATGCAAATTCTAGAAACCTAAAAAATAAGATGGGAGAATTAGAATACATAGCAATGAATGAAAGATTAGATATAATTGGCATTTCAGAGACCCGGTGGAAGGAGGATAACCAATGCAACAAAGCTACAAACTATATCACAGTGATAGGGTAGATCACATTGGTGGAGAGCAAGCTCTGTATGTTATAGAGGGCATTGAGTCAAAAAGCATCAACACTTTGCAGGAAACAAAATACACTGTAGAATCTCTATGCGTTGAAATTACATGATAAAAGGGACGGGAATGGCAGTGAGGGTATACTACCATCACCTTGGACAGAATGAACACAGAGATGATGGAATGCTAACAGAAATTAAGGAAGCTAGCAAAGTTTACATCACAGTAATAATGGCAGATTTCAATTACCCCAGTATTGACTGGGTTAATGGCACATCAGCGCATGCTAGGGAGATAAAGTCTCTAGATAAAGTAAATGACTGCTTCATGGAGCAGCTGGTTCAGGAACCTTTGCGCGGGGATGCTATTTTAGACCTAGTCCTCAGTGGAACACAGGATCTAATATGAGAGGTAACTGTTTTGGGGCAGCTTGACAATAGCAATAACAACATGATCACATTTGATTTAATAAATGGAGGGAGGATAGCAAGGAAATTGTGCTAACGTTTAACTTTCAAAAAGGAGACTATAATAAAATGAGGAAAATGGTTAAGAAAAAATAAAAAGAACAACTGCAAAGGTTAACAGGTTACATCAGGTCTGGACATTAATTAAAAATACTATCTTGGAACCCCAAACCAGATATAGTCCATGTTTAAATAAAGATGGAAGGAATGCCAAATGACATTCAGCGTGGCTTAAAGATGAGGTCAGAGAGGCTTTTATAGCTAAGAGAGAATCTTTCAAAAAATGGAAAAAAGAGTTAAATGACAAAAACAGGAAAAAGCATAAGTACTGGCAAGTTAAATGCAAGACATTGATAAGGTAAGCAAAGAGAAAATTTGAAAAGAAGCTTGCCAACGAAACAAAAGCACATAATAAAAGCTTTTTCAAGTATATTCATATCAAAACACCTGTAAGGGAGTCAGTTGGATTATTAGATAATGGAGGGGTAAAAGGTGCATTGAGAGAGGACAAGACTATAGCAGAGAGACTGAATGAATTTTTTTGCTTCAGTCTTTACTGAAGAAGATGTAGGAAACTTACCCATGCCAGAAATGATATTTAAAGATGATGTTTCAGAGGAATTGAAACAAATCTCGATAAATCGGGAAGATTTAATACAGTTAATTGATAAATTAAAGAGCAGCAAATCACCTGGACCAGATGGCATACATCCCAGAGTGCTGAAAGAACTGAAATATGAGATTGTAGAACTACTATTAGTAATCTGTGATCTATCATTAAAATCATCTGTAGTACCTAAGGGTTGGAGAGTGGCCAATGTAAAGCCAATTTTCAAAAAGGGTTCCATGAATAGTGCTGTTAAAAAGTCTCTCTGACCACCTTGGCACTATGGGCCTGATATTCTTCTGGGATGACTATGCACTGCTACGGCGCATAGCTGTCACTGCTGACCTTTATCCTCAGATAGTCAATGCTGGAGTCATATGCATCTCCAGCAATGAATATCTGGGGTTCACGCACAACCCAGAAGCCCGGAGAAGCTAATCAGGTAGCGGTGATATTGAGCCACTGCCCAGTTAGTTCCCACAGGTAGTGCCGCTGAATATCCCTCTAAGCGACATTTACACGGTTTACAGGTCTGTAAAGTGTGTAAACGCCTTTGAATATTGGACCCTATCTGCACAGTGCTGGGGCAGTCCAGTGGAAGAGCGAGGGCCGAGCTGCAATTTAACCGTATAGCAGCAATTTTGCAGCACCGTTGTAAGGATAGTGCTGGCGCTGACCGCAGTGAACGGGTTTCCGTGCCGGCCACTATTTGCATTTTGTTTAGCCGCAGCATCTGGTGCCTGCCAGGGTTAAAACATTCACCTTACAAATTTGAGAACCTTCAGTAATAGAACTGCTCTCTGTTTTTCTAGCTTTTATAATCCCAGTAAGTAGAGCAAGCCTGGTGGCTCAGGTAAAATGCTGAAGATTCCTGGATCAGTTCCTGAGTCGGGTTTTCTGCTTCAAGGGTTGGCTGGGGCTGGGGCTGGGGCTGGGGCTGCAGCTGAGGCCTGCATTCACAACCCTTGAGGAGGAATTCATGCTTATTGCATACAAGTGACATCTGGTGGTCAAATTCAGGCCCTTGATTGCAGAGTCCTTGAAGGAGTCCTGGTGCTTGGTCCCCGGCCCAGTATCACCACTACACTGATCAGAGTAGGTGGGGGGTGTGGAGGTATACAACCTAGGGTAAAACGCTTCAGGAAGTTGCAAATGAAGGTTTATGACATCAGGTCCCTGTCATTGTTCCAAATGTGCTGGAAGTATAAAGAAGCACAAAGACAACACAGGGCCATACGAAAACCTCAGGATCTGCTAACTCATTTGAGCCATGGAACAACAAGCCAGGCAGGTGTCGATCAGTTTGCTCAAGAGTTTACATGACACCACTTTTCTCTGATTCCAGACCTTCCCTGTACTTCTATGTGCTCAGAAATCCTTAAGACAAAAACAAAGTGAAATGAAAATCCCACATTACAGCAGCTTTCTTAAAACACCCCCTTGCTCTTCAAGTCACTCATCTTTGTATGTTTTTATCCATTGTTTATTTCTGCATGAGAACTGCTCGGGTTTGTCTTTTGAAGCCGTCTTCTTAGGGAAAGCAATCTGGGGAGTACACAGCTGGTCTTTGAAAATTGAGTTTTCTGCTGCAACTTCCCTGCTATTATCTTGACAAGCTTATTATTATCAAAGCGTGCTAATATTAGGTTTGACAATGACTTCTCGCTGCAGGGGGGAGCATAACCGGTCATGTGTGGAAGGGGACCACCAGCGGTTGTTTCTCCTGCAAGAACAGTAAGAATTTAATAGTCTTTTCCTGGGACAGACCTGAAATGCTTGCGTTCTGTATGGATACTAGAAGACCTCTCCTGACTAGTTCTGGGTATTATTCCTTTTTAGTTAAACCGCAAGGGCTGGCGCTTGAATATTCTGCTAGACTTTAAATTATGGAGCATGCTGTTAATGGCTGCAGGGCAAGTATTTTATTTGATTAAGACTGAATAACTTAACCATTAATTTTGTTTTCATGGAGACTCCTGTGTTGCTGCTGCCCTGCTTGCATGATTACCACTTACTAAATGATATAGTTCTGAGTTTGCCAGTCTTTGGCTGGCCACTCATTTTAAAACTCTAAGAATGTGGGGAAGTATCCGAGATCTTTGTAAGACTCACAGCTACCACCAACCTCTTAGTGTACGTGCAACATTTAGTTCATGTCTTCTTACTGGGTCACAAATTACTGTGCCTTCATACTTCAATTATCACATAGTCCATCTTCAAATCCCATTTATTTCACAAAGTATTTTTTTGACCTCCTAGATCATGGACCACCACCCTGTCTTTTGTTTTCCTTTTCCCATGCATCATCATGCTATTGTCATCTTTTAGACTGGGGGTTTGTTGGGGATGGACCATGCAACCTTGTGTGCCTGTCGCTGTTGTTAGGTTCAAATGTTGTCTAGTTTCAGTGAAATCATGTCTTTCTACATGTTCATTACTAAGTACATGGATGGTGCTTTTAAGATAAATAATAACTAATAGAATTTCAAAAATAGAATTCATATTTGGGTCTAGAGCCTTCTGTGACTTGGCAATCACTTAGAAATGGAGGAGTATCGTAAATAATTTCTCGTTAGATGCCTATTCAATGGCATTTGGCAAATTAATTGCTGCTCTAACTTCAGTTTTCAGTACACATTTATGTACTTGGTGGTTTCCAAACTTTTTCCTGCAAAGGATCCCTTTCATTTTTGTCTAGTTTATTAGATCAGAGATGGGCAAACTATGACCTGTGGTTCATCTCCAGGCCATGGGAGGTTTTTGTTTGGCCTCTAGTGTGAGAAAGGTCCTGATCTATGTCAACAACAGCATGTCCCTGCTGCCTGGGTGGGATGGAAGCCTCATCTGGAACTCTGAGGGAGTCACTCTATACCCCTACTTCTCAGCTGGAGGTTTGGGGGTATCCTTGACCCTCACCAATCCTTCACCCAGGCAAGGCCATTAATGTGAACCTGGGGCAAACATTTACCTAACTCTGCATTAAATACTCATTGTTGGTATGGCAGTAGGTGAGCACACCATCTCCCATTTTTATCAGCGAATCTGGGAGCTTTGAGGGTCTTCTCATTCTAAGTGCAGGGGTAGCAGATTTCACTTAGCATTTTCTGGTACCCACCATAATATCCAAAATAATCTTGGTACTGGTTAAGGGCCCCTACTTAGCTTGAGCTGTCTGCTACATGGTCCATGTTATTCCTAAGGGCTGTGGGCTGTGTGGCAGATAGCACGAGCTAAGTGTTAGGCAGAGGGGCCTTAAGTGTTTTCAACAATGCTGCAAATCTGTCCAGCTTGCACATTTGGAGGTTTGTTGTAGTCTAGTGTTAGAGCAACAGCCTAATACCCAAGAGATTGAGCTTGATTACCACTGGTGCTCCTTGTGACCTTGGGCAAGTCACTTAATGCTCCATTGCCTCAGGTACAAACTTAGATTGCAAGCCTTCTGGGAATAGGAAAATGCCTACATACTTGAATATAACTCACCTTGTACTACCATTGGAAAGGCGTGAGCTAAATAAAAATAATTTGGAAGTTTCCTCCTGTTCCTTGGTCCTTATAACTCAGTTGGGATCTTCATTAGCAACTACCAAGAGATTTTTCTCCTATTTTTACATCCCTCCTGCCACTAATATTCTAGTCTGGTCATTGCAGTGATGGTCCTGCCAGAGGCCATATATCAGGACTCCTTCCAGACCTCTGCAATCATAGACCCTGAATACGGCAATGACCATGACTCCATGCTCCTTTGGGCACTGTGAAGACTGCTGCTGCAGCACTGAAGATCCCTATGTAGATCTAGGATCAAGAGTGAAGAATAGTCAAGAATTTGACAACTGAGATTTAAGGCTAAAAATTGTTAGGTCATGCAATTGGACTGCAAAAATCCAAGAGAGCAGTATAGTATAGACGGTGATGCACCTCTGTCCATGAAAGAAGAGCAGGACCTAGGGATCATTGTTTCTGATGATCTTAAGATGGCTAAACTGGTAGGTAAGGTGACAGCGAAAGCTAGAAGGATGCTTGGGTGCATAAGGAGAGGAATGACCAGCAGGAAGAAGGAAGTGATAGTGCCTCTTTATAAGTCTTTGGTGAGTTCTCATTTGGAGTATTGTGTGCAATTCTGGAGATCACACCTTCAAAAGGATATAAATAGGATAGAGTTGGTGCAGAGAGTGGCTACCAAAATGGTCAGTGGGCTTCGTCAGAAGGCATTTGGGGACAGACTTAAAGATCTCAATATGTATACTTTGGAAGAAAGGCGGGAGAGGGGAGAAATGATAGAGGCATTTAAATACCTCCATGGTATAAATGCACAGGAAGAGAGCCTCTTTCAATTGAAGGAATGCTCTGCCACAAAGGGGCATAGGATTAAGGTGAAAGGAGGTAGACTCAGGAGTAATTTGTGGAAATATTTCTTCATGGAAAGAGTGGTAGATGCCTGGAATAGACTCCCAGTGGAGGTCATGGAGTGGAGGAGTAGCCTAGTGGTTAGAACACTGGCTTGATAACCAAACAACCAGGGTTCGATTCCCACTAGCACTCCTTGTGGCCTTGGGCAAGTCACTTAACCCTCCATTGCCTCAGAAGAAAGGCCTGGCAATCTACTTCCGGTGACACTGCCAAGAAAACCCAAGAGCTTCTGAGTCGCCAGGAGTCAGGACTGACTCAAAGGCACACATTGCATTGTTGGAGGTCATAGAGGCAAAGACTGTACATATCTGAATTCAAGAAAGTGGGGGAAAACACAGATCACTAAAGAAAAAAAAGTGGACTGTAAAGCTTAGTAGTTGCTATGGAAGGGCAGACTAGATAGGCTGTATCGTCTTTATCTGTTGTCATCTTTCTATGTTTCTTTCTCTCCTCCTCTCTTACCTCAGTCAGGCCAGTATGTGATTCCTAGGGTAAAGCGTTTCTACTAGGCGGCTGCTTCTTGTATATTTTAATCCATTTTCTATATCACCTTTTGATTCAGCATCAAAGCAGTTTTCATCAGGGAGAATGCATCAATAATCCACACAAAATGGAGTAAAATACAATTACAGACAATAACAACAACACAAGCATAACCAATATAATCAGAAAACACTAAAGTCTGTCCAGATAAACATAGCCCCCTTCCCCCTCCGAGGACAGAAGCATTGTTCCCCTTTCTTGCTCTGATTAATGGCACAGATCCACTAGACCCTCATCCTGCTCTAGCCAGTGGTATAAAGCCTCCACTTCAAGTACCTTCTCTGATCAGTGGTGCAGAGCTACTGCTCCTCAATCTTCGTCCAAGTGTGGTGTCATCTTCTTCAGTATCAGATAGATGGTTCTTCTTCCAGGGTCAAGAATGAAGTGGAACATGTACAACTCGATCTGTTAGGTGTCAGCGAACTGAAATGGACTGGCGTCAGGCACTTTACATCTGCTGATCACATGGTCTACTATGTTGAAAATGAAAGACAAAGAAAGAATGATGTTGCATTTATAATCAAGAAGAAACTTGCAAAAACTGTAATGAAAAGCAATGCAATTAATGAACACTTAATTTATTTTCATCTATGAGGAATGCCCATCAACACAACTATATAATTCAGATATATGCCTCAACAACAGCTGCAGAAGAGAATGAAGTTGATGAGTTCTATGAACAAGTACAGTACAAGCTGAAATTGACAGAACATGCAAACAGGATATCCTGATAGTCATGGGTGACTGGAACGCAAAAGTTGGCAACAAAGAAGAAGGCAAAGTGGTTGGAAAATATGGACTTGGCAAGAGAAGTGATGCTGGAGAAAGACTGATAGAATTTTGCAAGACCAACAATCTATTCATTTCAAATACCTTCTTCCAGCAACACAAGTGGTTACTATACACAGGGACTTCACCCAATGGATTGTACAAAAATCTAATTAACTACATCTGTGGAGGTCAGCGATAGAAAAGCTCTATAACATCAACAAAGACAAACCCTGGAGCTGACTGCAGTACAGATCACCAACTACTAGTATGCAAACTCAAGCTAAAGTTGAAAAAGAGCAAACCACTCATGAATGTAGCAAAATATGACCTTGAGAATATACCACCAGAATTTAAAGACTGCCTGCAAAATTGATTTGCTGCTTTAGATACAAATGGCAGAGCTCCATGAGAGTTATGGGATGACATCAATAAGGTTGTGTTGGAAGAAAGTGAGAAGTCTCTACAATAGGTGAAAAAGCGAAAATGGCCAAAATGGATGACCAAAGAAACTCTGAAAATTGCCCAGAAACACAGAGACACTAAAGTCAGACGAGAAAGAGAGGCAATCACAGAACTCAACAGAGATTTCCAATTTGCAGCAAAACAAGACAAGGAAAAGTACTACAATGACTCTTGCAAGAAAATAGAAGAAGAAACACGGCTTTCCTAAAACTATTAGAGGAAGAACAAGATCGGCTTTTCTAAAGCTACGAGAGTTAAAGAAAAAATTCCAGCCTCGAGTTGGAATGCTCTAAGATGCTCAAGGATCCATGTTGAATGATGCTGAGAAGATCAAGAAAAGGTGGAAAGAATATACATAGTCATTATACCATAAAGATCATGTGAAACAACAACAACCTGTACCTTATGACAAGAACCATTGGTGATGAAAGAAGTCGCAGCAGCATTGAAAACCTTATTAACCCTTTGAAGGCCTACTTTAAATTTTTAATCCACATTCTGCAGCCGGGTTAATTTTTGCATATTTCAGGAAAATTGTAACCATCTTATTCAATATGTTCTAATAGTGATTTTCCTTCTGCTCTGGTGATGTATTATATACCATTTGATAGGAATATTTAATCAGAATTTTGGATCCCGAGAGTTTTGGGCTCGGCCTGGAAAGGGTTAAAGAACAAAGCACCAAGCATTGATGGCAGTCCCTTTGAAGTATTACAACAATCGGATGCAGTTGTTACCATACTTACAAGGCTCTGCTAGGAAATTTGGAAGACAACATCATGGCCAACTGACTGAAAAAGATCTGTGTTTATACCAATACTATACCAATACTAAAGAAAGATGATACAACTGACTGTGGATATTAACGCACAATTGCTCTGATCCCACATGCCAGCAAGATTCTACTCAAGATTATTCAGTAGAGACTGCAACCATACCTAGAACAAGAGCTGCCTGAAATGCAAGCAGGGCTCAGGGAAGTGTGAGGAACGACAGACATCATCACGGATATGAGATGGATCCTTGAAAAGACAAAAGAATACCAAAAGGATACCTATATGTATTTTATCAACTATAGCAAGGTTTTTAACTAAGTAAATCATGAGAAACTCTGTGCTGCATTAAGAAGCATGGGTGTACCAGAACACCTAATAGTTCTCTTGCACAACCTTTACATTGATCAAGAAGCAATAGTTCGAATAGAACAAGGGGAAAAAGAATGGTTTAAAATCAGCAAAGGCATACAATGAGGCTGCATACTTTCCCTTACTTGTTTAATTTATATGCAGAACAAATCATCAGAGAAGCAGGACTTTGTGAAGACAACTGAGGTGTGAAGATTGGTGGAAGACTCATCAACAACCTTTGCAATGCTGATGATACCACATTACTTGATGAAAGTGAAGACGATCTGAAACATTTGCTTCTCAAGATCAAGGGACATAGTATTAAAATGGGCTTGCACCTCAATGTAAAGAAAACAAAGATCCTGACAACTGGAAAAATCAATAAGTTCATCGTTGATGGAGAAGAAATTTGAAATAGTTGATGACTTTAACCTACTTGGATGAATTATCAATAAAGAAACGACAAGCAGTCAATAAATCCGATGATGCATCTCTAAGGCCCACCTGACAGATCACATCACTCCGATTATGTCCAGTCTTCACTGGCTCCCAATCACGAGCAGAATAAAATTTCAGTTATTGATGATATCTCCTTCCCACCTATCAAATTATCCCTAACACAGACTCAAGAGCCAAAAGAGGATGTTCGCAGAACACAATTAAAATCCCTACCGATTTCCATAGAACAAAACAAATCACAAGTAACCAAGCTTTTTCAGACATAGCCCCTACTCTATGGAACACTCTACCAGACAACTTGAGAGCCATCACAGACCACCAAACATTCAGAAAGCAAATTAAAACATACCTATTCACCAAGTACTACGGCAGCAACATTGAAAAATATGACATATACCCAACCTAAAGGCACCTTACAGAATGCCCTCTAACAATGCTATCAAATATGTTATCCATGAAGCTTTGCAAAACTGATGCTGCTTTCCGATCTGTGCTTTCTGATTAACTGATATATTGTAAATTATGTAAATCTTGTATATAGTTACTCATGTATATAGTTTCCCCAGTGTTAGTCATTTTACATACCATTGTTTGATGTAATATTACCTATGTTCGATGTACAATGTTCGTTCTTTGTAAATCGCTCATGATCTTGGGAAGAGGTGGTGTAGAAAAGCTTACAAATAAATAAATACCATGGACTGCCCAAAGAACAAACTAGTTAGTACTGGAGGAAATCAAACCTAAGTTTACTTTAGACGCTCAGATGAGAAGACTTCAACTTTCATACTTTGGACACATCATGCAAAGAGAAAGATCATTAGAGAAAGACATCATGCTTGGCAAGGTAGAAGGTCAATGCAAAAGAGGAAGGCCAGCAATGAGATGGATTGATACTCGTATAACAACAGCAGCTATGGGTGTCACTGTCAACAATGAACCACCTAACTGAAGACCGAACAAAGTTTAGGTCAACTATCCAGAGGGTTGCCAACTCGACAGCACTTAACAACAACAACAACATAATAGAATATTTAAGTATTATATTGGTCGTGAACATGCTTTTTTGCAGAGCACAGGTCTATAAATCCAGGAGACCTTGAGTCATTTCTTAAAAGATAGCCAGAAACCCGTTTGATCAAGCTCTCAAATGTAGAATGTAATCATCTGGGGAGTAAGGACCTTGGCAATTGTAATGCAATGTAACTTGCAAACTATAAATTATAAAATACAATAAAACATAAACCCACCAAACTCAGATCTCCATCCCACATCTAAAAATCCCAACTAAACTCTACCCCCTAATCCCTACCCAACCCCTAAAATTACATGGGTTGATAACACAGGTACACTACCAAAAAACTGCCTCCAGTTTTGCAACTGATTCCTATAGATTTTGGGGTGCTGAATCCAGGAAAAATAGCCAAAATGTTCCATCACGTCACGTTTTCTTGCAAAATTAGATTTCTTATCCATATAAGGAATGTTCACATAATTTCTTTTTAGCCGACTGCAGTTTATTTTCTTGGCCCAAAATAGAGGTTGTAATGGTTAACACTAACTAGAACACTCCCTCATGATATTTTAGAGTGATTTGTATTCATTTTATAAATTAACAGGACAATAGGGAGGCGGGGGCTAAATCCAGTACTCGCGCTGGCGCATGTTCTTTCCTGTTCGCCTCGCCTCGTTCGCCTCGCTCAAACACGGTGGTTGCGACATGAACGTTCCTGTCAAATTTCAGTTTCTTGCAAGTTCATTATTACCTTTTGTTTGCTCAGTCGTAATCCAGCTTTATTCCGAAGTGGTTCACTACAGTTGTAGTTTGCAGTGCTGTGTATTTGTGATGGCTCACAGAGCAGAGGTTGCGTCAACTCTCCGGACAGTTTTTTGTTTATTTGTGGGGAATATACCGTGAAAAAGCGGTAGAGGAACATTTCTGCATTTATTAAAAAAGTATATTTCGCCTATTTTGGTTTGAAGTTAGGCGATCAAGACAAACCGTGGGCTCCTCACAAAGTGTGCAAGACATGTGAGGAAGATCTACGCTTATGGATGAAAGGTAAAAAACAAGCATTTCGTTTCAGAATACCTATGATGTGGCGTGAACAAAGAGACCACAGCAGTGACTGCTATTTTTGCTCTTGCATTGTGAAGGGATACAACTTTAAAAAATAAGAACGTAATAAGTTACCCCAACCTTCCCTCAGCAATTAGGCCTATGCCTCATAGCAACGAAGTACCTGTGCCTGAACCACCAAAATCTTTGGATCATATTTGTGTGGACGTTCTGATCATGATGAGACTCATCAGATGGCTTTTCCCGATGAGTCCAGTACTTCCGAGTTTAAAACTGAACCAGATCCGAAACCTGAACTTTTCTCTCAAGCTGAATTGAATGATTTAGTCCGGGATTTAGGACTCCCAAAAGATGCTGCCCAACTGCTAGGTTCTCGGCTTAAACAGAAAAATCTATTGTCACCAGGAACAACTTTTTATTGGTACCGCAACCGCGAGACACAATTTTGTATTTCAGCAAAGAGGAAGATTTGGTATTTGCAACGATATATACGGAGTGAAGGAAAAGTTTAAACTCAAGTATGATCCTGCTGAATGGCGGCTGTTCATTGATTCGTTAAAAGACAGCATAAAAGGTGTTCTTCTTCTTCATAATGGCAACACATTGCTTCAGTTTCCTATTGCTCACTCTGTTATTCTCCAAGAAAAATACGAGAATTTGGGCCCTGATTCTTCAGAAGATTCGTTATGATGAGCATAAGTGGATGATTTGTGGAGACTTTAAAATTCTATCCATGCTATTAGGGCAGCAATCCGGAAATATCCCTGCTTCCTTTGCTTGTGGGATAGCCGGGCCCGCGACCTACACTGGGGGAAAAAGACTGGCCAATTCGGGAGTATTTGAGACCCGGTGAGAAAAATGTTCTTCATGAGAGCTTGGTACCTCGTGATAAAATTCTATTACCACCTCTCCACATTAAGTTGGGTCTCATTAAGCAATTCATCAAGTCCCTTCCAAAAGATGGTGAGTGCTTTCGGTACCTTTGCTCAAAGTTCCCCCGACTTTCTGAAGCAAAGCTAAAGGAAGGAGTGTTTGTTGGCCCTGATATAAGGAAACTCATTTCAGATGGAGCATTCGCTGAAACGATGTCTGAGAAGGAAAAAGAAGCCTGGGATTCCTTCAAGGATGTTGTTCTCAAATTCTTGGGGAACAGGCAGGATGAGAACTATAAGGATATTGTTGCCAGGATGCTCAATGCCTTCAAAGAACAAGGCTGTAACATGAGCATGAAAGTCCATTTCTTGCACTCCCATGTGAACTACTTTCCCGAAAACTTGGGGGCGTACAGTGAAGAACAAGGTGAAAGGTTTCACCAGGACATCAAGGACGCAGAGAGAAGGTACCAAGGAAGATGGAACACCACTATGATGGCTGATTTCTGCTGGTTGCTGCTGCGGGAAACCCCAGATGAAAATACGCCAAGCAGCGCACCAAGAGAAGCATTCGGGGGAAGAAGAAACGGGCCCACCAGGAGATTGATTGACCCAAGAATGACTTTAAATCTAAACTGTGTTGACAAATATCTGTTTTTTACTAACTTTGAAATAAAAATTTGCTAGTTATTACCACAGTGTCGGATCTCATTTATTAGAATTTTATTTTCACACCATCGGGTGTTTGTCTTCATGTATTGCAATGGTGCGGTTTGCGTTTTCTATTCTTACATACATACCTGTACAACATTTTTTGCACATTTCTTTGCTTTGCTTTGTGTCTAACCTCGCTCTTATATGCTCAATGTTTGTGCACATGTATGTGGCTGTTTTAAGTGCAGACAATTTTGCTACCATCACAATGTGTTTTGTTGACATTACTCTATTCTTATGTGCTGCCTTGTTACAATTTTCTTTATTCTTATTTGAATAACTACTAAACAATTAGCATAAAGGAATTCATCCAAGAAACTTTTATCTCGATCGCACTCAATCTGAAACGTTCACCTCAAACTGCTAACCCAATGTAGCAAAAAATCTGTATGTGATGGAGCAAATTGGTTACCAGATTTGGATTCAGCGCACCAAAAAATGTAAAAATCAATCGAAACATTAGAGGCAGTTTAAAAAATATTTTTTTTAGTGTACCTGTGTAATCAAAGATATTTATCTGGATAGTAACAGTCATTATCTGGACAAGCGCCCTATCTGTATAGTGCATTATTATAAACCACCCCCCAGCACTATCTGGATAATGCCAAGGCAGTGCATGGGCATTCTGCCCTACTCTAAGGAGACTGGTGATATTCGTTATGCTATCCTTATAGCTATGTGGATAAATTTGAGACAGCATTTCCCACTGGCAGAACCTAAGGTTTTGGTTAACAATTCTTCATTTCAATCATATCCTCTGTTTTGCAAGTTTCTCCAGGGCTTCGTTTTAGCGCCAGTTTTGCTTAATCTCTATATCGTTCTACTTATCACACTTATACAATCCTTAGGCATTAGTACTTTTGTTTTTAGGGACAATAATCAGCTCCTTCATTATATTATAAGAACATAAGAAATGCCCTACTGAGTCAGACCAAAGGTCTATCGAGCCCAGTATCCTGTTTCTAACCTTGGCCAAGCCAGGCAGGACTGTACCAAGTTAGAAATGCGCCATATGCAATTAACGAATCTGGTGCCCCTTTCTGCTCCAGCCATGTGCAGAGCCATTCACTCTTTTTGATCTTACTGGAAGCCCAGCAATGATATCAATGCCCTTTCTGTGCTTGAGCTCTGTGCAACCACAACACTCACACAGCCCCTGGTACTGCCGTGAATCCATGTCACAAGTACCTGTTAGATTCCCAAAGGTAGACAGCTTCTGTGCTGCTTATCCCAGGGGTAAGCAGTGGATTTCCCCAGTCCATTTTAATAAAGGTTTATGGACTCTTCCTCCAGGAACTTGTCCAAACCTCTTTTAAATCCAGCTACACTCATAGCTTTTAATACATCCTCTAGCAGCGAATTCCAGAGACTGATTACATGCTGAGTGAAAAAATAATTTCTCTGATTGGTCTTAGATATGCTACATTGTAGCTCCATTTGGTATCCCTTTGTCATTCTATTTTTTGAAGGAGTAAACAAACGATCTACGTTTACCCATTCCACTCCACTCATTTTATAGACCTCTATCATATCTCCCTTTAGCCGTCTTTTTTTCAAGCTGAACAGCCCTAACCTTTTGAGCCTCTCCACATAAGGATATCTTTCCATCCCCTTTATCATTTTAGTCGCTCTTCTCTGTATCTTTTCAAATTCTGCTATATCTTTTTTTAGATATGGCGACCAAAACTGCACACAATACTCAAGGTGCGGTCACACCATGGAGTGATACAGAGGCATAATATCCTCCTTGGTTTTGTTCTCCATTCCTTTCCTTATGATTCCTAGCATTCTATTTGCTTTCTTGGCCACCGCTATACACTGAGCAGTGTTTCAACATATTATCCACAATGATGTCTAGATCCTTTTTCTAGGTGCTGATTCCAATGTAGAACCTTGCAATATATAACTATAATTTGGGTTGTTCTCCTCTAAATGCATAACTTTGCATCTGTATATGTTAATTGTCATCTGCCATTTGGATTCCCAGTATCCCAATCTGACAAGGTCATCTTGCAAATTTTCACAATCCTCTTGCAATCCAACAACTTTTAATAGTTTTGTGTCAGCTGCACAATCACCTCACTTGT
Source organism: Ichthyophis bannanicus (assembly GCA_033557465.1). Classification (NCBI taxonomy): domain Eukaryota; kingdom Metazoa; phylum Chordata; class Amphibia; order Gymnophiona; family Ichthyophiidae; genus Ichthyophis; species Ichthyophis bannanicus. The sequence continues at coordinate 1,082,770,504 of CM066032.1, forward strand.
GGTTCCCATTTCCAGGTCATTTATAAAGATGTTAAAAAGTAGCAGGCCCAGCACAGACCCATGGGGTATTCCACTATTTGCCTTTCTCCATTGAGAAAATTGGCCATTTAGCCCTACTCGCTGCTTTCGATCTTTTAACCAGTTCCCGATGCACAATAGTACACTGACTCCTATACCATGCCTATTTAATTTTGCCAAGAGTCTCTCATGAAGGACCTTGTCAAAGGCTTTCTGAAAATCCAGATACACTATATCAACTAGCTCACCTTTATCTACCTGTTTATTCACAACTTCAAAAAAATATAATAGATTAGTGAGACAAGACCCCCAGAGACTCCAAAAGAGGTGGTGGAGTCCTCATTTTGTCCAAAACAGATCTAAACCCCTCTCTCTAGTGTCTGTACCAACTGTGATGGTATAGATTTACTCAATCAAAAATAAAAGCCTAGCAATATGCCTCCTCTACAGACCACCCACCACCAACTACCATAACCTCACATCGATATTAGAAACCGCCTACACATCCCCCACAAAGAAACCCCATATCATCCTTGGGAACCTTAACATAGCCTCACCCCCCCCCCCCCCCCCACACACACACACACACACACACTAGGCCATGGCATTTTTGGAATTTATGGAAGATATGAGCTTCCAATAAACAGTAAACAACCCTACTCATATAAAGGGCAACATCCTTGACTTGATATTAGAAACATAGAAACATGATGACAGAAAAAGACCACATGGCCTATCTAGTCTGTCCTTCCATAACAACAACTACAACAGTCCACTTTTTACCTTTAGAGATCCTCTGTGTTGGTCCCATGCTTTTTTGAATTCAGTTACTGTCCTCATCTCTACCACCTCCACTGGGAGACTATTCCATGGATCCACTACTCTTTCCGTAAAGAAATATTTCCGCATATCACTCCTGAATCTATCTCCCTTCACCCTCATCCCATGTCCCCTCGTAGCAGAACTTGCTTTCAATTGAAAGAGGCTCTCTCCCTGAACATTTATGCCACGGAGGTATTTAAACATCTCAATCATATCACCTCTATCCCGCCTTTCCTCTAAGGTGTACATATTAAGATCCTTAAGTCTATCCTCATATGCTTTATAGTGAAGCCCATTAATCATTTCAGTAGCAACCCTCTGCACCGACTCCATCCTGTTCACATCCTTTTGAAGGTGCAGTCTCCAGAATTGCACACCATACTCCAAATGAGGTTGCACCAAAGACTTATACAGAGGCATTATCACCTCCTTTTTTCTGCTAGCCATTCCTCTCCGTATGCACCCAAGCATCCTTCTAGCTTTTGCCGTCGCCTTTTCTACCTGTTTAGCTACTTTAAGATCATCAGACACAACCACGCCTAGGTCCCGCTCTTCTTTAGTGGACAAAAGTACTTCACCTCCTATACTGTATTGCTCCCTTGGATTGCTGCAGCCCAAATGCATGACCTTACATTTTTTAACATTAAATCCCAGCTGCCAAATTCTAGACCATTCTTCAAGCTTAGCTAGATCCCTCATAGAAACAAAATCTCTCCCAAAATCTCTCACTGAATATCATAAATACTCCCACCCCAGCTCAACCTAGGTTCCTTGGTCAGACCACTTCATCCTTCAAATAGACCTCCCAATCCCCCACTCCACTCAAAAGCCTCTCAACATGCCTCAACAAAAAAACCCTTTCCAAGCTCTTCGACAAAGAAGCTTTCCTGAACAACATTATACCTCAATTTGCTTCACCCTCATGTGAGCTAGATGATTCAATAAAGAACTGGTAGTCTACAATAAATAAAGCCACCATGCCCACAACCTCTAGCAAGAAAATCAACTGCAGACCCTCTGAAAAATGGTACACACACAACATATATATTCTAAAGAAGGCGCTCCGAAAGCTCGAGAAAAAATGGAGGGCCAAAAAAACCCCTAAACACAAAGCTCTTTACACCACAGCACTGAATACCTATAAAGAATCCATTGAGAGAGCGAAGAGGAACCACCACACAAACATACTAAATAAAGCCATTAATCGCCCCAGAGAGCTTTTTGAAATTGTTAAGTCTTTAACCAAAACCCACCTAAACGAAACAAACAAAGCATCCATTAATCCACAAACTCTAGACAACCACTTTGCAACAAAACTAAAAAGTAAAAACCTCACAACTAACCCTCCCCCCCACCACTGAATACCAAGATACCCCAAATAAATGGCACATCTTCTACCTTATCAAGGAAAACAATTACTTGAAACAATAACAAAAATCAATACCACCACCTCACATATGGATCCATGTCCTGTAGCATGGATAAAAGCAACAAAAACAAAATTAGCCCCATTCATATTCAATATAGTCAATCAATCTCTCCTCCAGGGAGCAATGCCAAATGATCTCAAACTTTCCACAATTCGCCCCATGTTCAAAAACAGATCCCTTAACAAAGATGACCCTACCTCATATAGGCCAATTGCCAGCATCCCTTTTCTAGCTTTACATATCCTCTGAAAATCTAAAACATCAGACAGTCACATCAGTTCCTCAGAGAGGTTATTCCACTTTAATGGGCCAGCACATGAAAAGGCTTGGGTGATTTTTATTATTGACCAATGTATTTTTTCAATTTCTATTTGAAAATATGTACATTTTTCCCCTTGAGATGACGTCTTTATTGTTTTAACCAGGATCATAACTAAGGGTGAGTGAGAGGGCAGCCACCCAGGGTACAAAGCCTCTAAGGTGTGGAAAAATGACTGAAACTACGGTGTGAGTTGGCAGAAGATGAAAAACCAGGAAGAATGTCACTCTCCTCCTACCATCCTGAATGAGAGGGGAATGCAAGAGAGAAAAAGAGGACTGGGCATCGGAGTGGAGAAGGTAGAGGAAGAGAAGAGCTGAGGATCCTAATAAGGGCAGGGGGATGCAAATCCAACTATTGCCCAAGGCACTAAAATGATCAGCCTTTGTCTCTCTCATTCACACAGGTGTTCGTTGCATTAAGGGGGAAATTTTATATGGGATTTGTGTGTATGCACCCTGTTGTATGTGCTTAAAAAGCTGCTTATAAAACTACCCCCACATAAAGATACAAAGTGATGAGAAGGCACATTCTGTTACAGAACTCAAATGTAAGCATGTTTGGAGGATGAGTTCAGATGGAGCACATGTGAAGTCATGAAGTACATGCATAGATTACAAAATAGAGCCATGCAGATACATCGGCCATGTCCATTTACTCCAGTTCCTTAGCTGCTGTAAATGGACATGGCTGCATTTTAGCTCTGATTCATGCAGAATTTGTACTAGGCATCTACTTGGCCTCCAACCTGTTAGAAAATGACCCTCCACATGTGCATCGATGTACTCCAGCATGCACTATTTTGCATTTGGGCACTGTATTGCCCTTCAGTACAGATTGGAAGCATAGGGTACAGGTGCAGTCTTTCACTTGTGTATGCAATGCTTTCCTTAATGTACTCTTGGGCATGTTGGGTGTAATTTTATAACAGATTGCCAAGGTCAATAAGTCAGGAAGGCATCTACTTTTAACCTATTCTATTAAATCACATAGATGCTGCCACGGATGGCCCAAGGATGATGGGGAGCCATCTGCGGAGACTCATTGGGAGGCCTCATTTGCATATCCACTGGACCTCATTTGCATTAATTTAATTTAATTTATTTTAAAATGTATATGTTGCCCATCTAAAATTTTAGGCGGCTTTCAAAAGAGCCTTTCAAGAGACTCTGTTTTTTCTCCTGGCATTGACTTAGGGGCATATTTACTAAATATTAATGTGTGTTAAGTGTCACTACACCAACAGAAATAAATAGGTGTCCCTGCACTTAACGCAATTAACATTTGTGAATGCACATTAACTTTTAGTAAACATGCCTCTTAATAAGTGTCTGAATACCATTTCCCTGGGCAATGAGGATAAGGAAAGGCTACCAGATTTCTACATTACTATACTCCAGTGTCAACTGCCAGGCACATTAGAAAGTACAATAAACCCTGCCTATTTAGAACCCATAGCAAACCCCCGTATCACAACAGCATTACCAGGATTCACAAAGCACCAGTCTCTACCTATCAAAAGGCAACAATGCAAATATTAAACCAGTACATCTCAGAGAATACCAATACATCTCCTACTGGGGAAAGAGAACAAGTGGCACTGTCAGTACATGTCGGTACCAATGACATAGGAAAATGTGGTAGGGAGGTTCTGGAGGCAAAATTTAGGCTTTTAGGTAGGAAGTTGAAATCCAGAACTTCCAGGGTAGCATTCTCCGAAATGCTTCCTGTTCCACGCGCAGGACCCAAAAGGCAGGCAGAGCTCCGGAGTCTCAATGCGTGGATGAGACAATAGTGCAGAGATGAGGGTTTTGGATTTGTTAGGAACTGGGGAACATTCTGGGGAAAGGAGGGGCTCTTCCGAAGGGATGGGCTTCACCTTAACCGGGATGGAACCAGGCTGCTGGCATTAACCTTTAAAAAGGAGATAGAGCAGCTTTTAAACTAGATATTAGGGGAAAGCCGACAGTCGCCCAAGAGCGGATGGTTCGGAAGAATGTATCTTTGAAGGATACTACCAAAAGCAGAGAGGTTCCACAAAAGAGTAAAGTAGCCCAAATGCCCTCAAGTATGGAGCAGACAGAGCTTAAAGATCCCAAATTACCCATGTCTAACAATAGCCAAATTAATATGAATAAAATACATTCTCTAAAATGCTTGTATGCAAATGCTAGAAGTCTAAAAAATAAGATGGGAGAGTTAGAATATATAGCACTAAATGAAAGGTTAGATATGATTGGAATATCAGAGACATGGTGGAAGGAGGACAACCAGTGGGACACTGTGATACCTGGGTACAAACTATATCGTAATGATAGAGCTGATCAAATTGGTGGAGGGGTTGCTCTCTATGTTAGAGAGGGCATTGAGTCAGAAAGGATTAAAGTTTTGCAGGAAACAAAATCTGCTGTAGAATCTATATGGATTGAAATTCCATGTAAAAAGGGGAAGGCAATGGCAATGGGGGTGTACTATCGAGACCTGGCCAGAATGACCAAATGGATGATGAAATGCTCAAGGAAATCAAGGAAGCTAACAAAAGTTACAGCGCAGTAATAATAATGGGTGATTTCAATTACCCTGGTATCGACTGGGTCAGTGTCACGTCAGGACATGCTAGGGAGATAAAGTTCCTAGATGAAATAAATGACTGCTTCTTGGAGCAGCTGGTTCATGAACCAACCAGAGGGGAAGCCATATTAGACCTAGTCCTTAGTGGAACACCAGATCTAGTGCAAGAGATAAGGTTGTTGGGGCCACTTGGCAATAGTGATCATAGCATGATCGCCTTTGATTTAATTCGTGGAGGAGGGATAGTAAGGAAATCCACAGTTCTACCTTTTAACTTTTGAAAGGGAGACTATGATAAAAATAGGAAAACGGTTAAGAAAAAACTAAAAGGAGCAGTTGCAAAGGTTAAAGACGTACATCAAGCTTGGGTGTTGTTGAAAAATACTATCTTGGAAGCCCAGACCAGCTGTATTCCACGCTTTAAGAAAAGTGGAAGGAAGTCCAAAAAACTGCCAGCATGGTTTAAAGGTGAGGTCAGAGAGGCTGTTGTTGCCAAAAAACATCTTTCAGGAAATGGAAAAAAGAGCCAAACTACGAAACCTGGAAACAGCACAAGCACTGGCAAGTCAAATGCAAGGCATTGATAAGGCAGGCAAAGAGAGAATTTGAGAAGAAGCTTGCAGCGGAAGCAAAAACGCAAAATAAAGACCTTTTCAAGTACATTCGTAGCAAAAAACCTGTGAGAGAGTCAGTTGGTCCATTAGATGATCAAGGGGTTAAAGGAGCACTAAGAGGCGATATGGCGATAGCGGAGAGACTGAATGAATTCTTTGCTTCGGTCTTTACTGAGGAAGATGTAGGGATGTTACCCATGACTGAAGTGGTATTTAAAGGTGCGGAAGAATTGAAGGAATTATCGATACATCGGGAAGATGTATTACAATTATTAGATAAACTGAAGAGTAGCAAATCACCTGGGCCGGATGGTATACATCCAAGGGTGTTGAAAGAACTGAAATATGAGATTGCAGACCTGCTATTAGTAATCTGTGAACTATCATTAAAATCATCTCTAATACCTGAAGATTGGAGGATCGCCAATGTAACACCAATTTTTAAAAAGGGTTCCAGGGGTGATCCGGGAAACTACAGACCGGTGAGCCTGACATCAGTACCGGGAAAAATGGTAGAAACCATCATAAAGAATAAAATTACTCAGCATGTAGATAGTCATGACCTAATGGGAGACAGCCAACATGGCTTTAGACAAGGAAGATCTTGTCTTACTAATCTGTTATGTTTTTTGAAGGAGTGAATAAACAGGTGGACAAAGGTGAGTCGGTTGATATTGTGTATCTGGACTTTCAGAAAGCCTTTGACAAGGTCCCTCATCAGAGACTTTTGGCAAAACTAAAGAGTCATGGGATAGGAGGCAATGTACTATTGTGGATCAGGAACTGGTTAAAAGATAGAAAACAGAGGGTAGGGCTAAATGGCCAATTTTCCCAATGGAGAAAGGTGAATAGTGGTGTACCCCAGGGATCTGTGCTGGGTCCGCTGCTTTTTGACATATTCATAAATGACCTGGAAAGTGGAATAACGAGTGAGGTTATCAAATTTGCAGATGACACAAAACTATTTAAAGTTGTTAAAACCCAAGAGGATTGTGGAAAATTGCAAGAGGATCTTGATAAACTGGAAGACTGGGCATCAAAATGGCAGATGAAATTTAATGTGGACAAGTGCAAGGTTATGCACCTAGGGAAGAACAACCCAAACTATGGTTACACGATGCAAGGTTCCACATTAGGAACCACCACCCAGGAAAAAGATTTAGGCGTCATTGTGGATACCATGTTAAAACCCTCGGCCCAGTGTGCAGCGGCGGCCAAGAGAGCAAATAGAATGCTAGGTATCATAAGGAAAGGAATGGAAAATAAAACAAAAGATATTATAATGCCTCTATATCGTTCCATGGTGAGACCGCACCTTGAATATTGTGTGCAATTCTGGTCGCCGTATATTAAAAAGGATATAGCGATTTTAGAAAAGGTTCAGAGAAGAGCCACCAAAATGGTAAAGGGGATGGAAGGATACTCTTATGAAGAAAGGCTAAAAAGGTTAGGGCTCTTTAACCTGGAAAAGAGACGGCTGAGGGGAGATATGATAGAAGTCTATAAATTAATGAACGGAGTGGAACGGGTAAAAGTAGATCGATTGTTTACATTATCAGAATATAGAAAGACTAGGGGACATGCAATGAAGCTACAGGGTAAACTATTTAAGACTAATAAAAGAAAATATTTTTTCACTCAACGTGTAATCAAACTCTGGAATTTGTTACCGGAGGATGTAGTAAAGGCTGTTAGTGTAGCTGGGTTTAAAAAAGGTTTGGACAAGATCCTGGAGGAAAGGTCCATAAACCATTATTAAGAAGGGACCCAGGATATTAATGCTTGACCCAGTACAAGCACTGTGGAACCTGTGTCTCTTGGGGAAACTGCTAGGTACATATGACCTAGATTGGCCACTGTTGGAAACAGAATACTGGGCTTGATGGACCTTGGTCTGACCCAGAATGGCATATCTTATGTTCACTGTCAAATAGAAACTACATGAACAGAATACCTCAGTTTGGTTACACATGCAGAAGATAGACCATCACCAAACAAAGAACAAGGGATCACAATTTAGAAATAGAAAGACAATAATTAAATTGAGAACCCCAAAGTCCAAACTTGGAATGTACAACGCCACTGGAGAAATAAAACTATAAATTAATTTCCTCTTGTAGCAAACAAAACGCAAAGATGTTAGCAACGCACATTTCCCAGAGTTGACACATTCCAGATAATAAATTCACAATAAAATAGTATTTTTCTACCTTTTGTTGTTTGGGCATTTTATTTTTCAGTTGCAATTGCTCCAGTCACTTTCTTCTGGTTTCTTTGTGTCTTTGGCTAACTCTCCATTGTCTGCTGTCCATTTGTCCTTTCTTCTCTCTTCTAGTATTTTCCCATTCTCTCTCTACATCTGCTTTAACATATTGATATTTCCCCTTTTGCACTTTCCTCCATTTCTTTCTTTATTCCTTTTTCATCCACTCAAATTTCACCCTTCCATCCTCAATCCCCACCTATTCTCCCACTAGTCGGCCAATCATAGATTTTTCTTCCCTCCCACACAAAACATCTTTTCCCCTCTCTATCCTCACTCCGCCAGCCCCATCCCCTTCTAGTCTTCTCCCAACATCAACTTCCTTCTAGTTCCAGCCTCACCCAGCAACCACTCCCTTCTAGTCCCATTCTCCCATTACCCTGCATCAGCCCATTTCCAATCCTAGCCCCCATCAGCCATTTCCAGTCCTATCCTAGTCCCCCATCAGCCCATTTCCAGTCCAAGCCTTCCCAATAACCCCATTTCCTGTCCTAGCCCCCCATCAGCTCTTTCTAGTCCTATCCTAGCCCCCCAATCAGCCCATTTCCAGTCCAAGCCCTCCCATCAGCCAATTTCAGTCCGTCTTTCCCAATCAGCCCATTTCCAGTCCTAGTCACCCATCAGCCCATTTCCAGTCCAAGTCCCTCTACAATCAGCCCAATTCCTGTTCTAGCCCACCATCACCCCATTTCCAGTCCTATTCTAGCACCCCCATCAGCCCATTTCCAATCCTAACCCCGAAGAGCCCCATGCCTGTCTCACCGGCTTCAGAAGGAGCGGGGAAGCCCAAAGACCCAGCTCACCTCTGCACAGCCCCCAGTGAAGCGCGGCATTTTCATTCACTTCGGTGGCTATGTTCTTGTGCAACCCGCTGGCGTGCTGATTTCCAGGAAACAGGACATGCCCTTCAACCTCCGGCACGCTAGCAGGCTGCATGAGGACACAGCCACTGGAGTGAAGGAAAACGTCGCTCTTCACTCCAACGGCTGGGCAGAGGTGAGCCGGGGCCTTAGGCCTCCCTGGTTCCCTTTGAAGCCAGTCCTGCAAACAGTCAGGAGCCGAACAGCATGTGTGGCATGACGTTGGCGTGGGGGCCTCTGAAGCACAGGGCCCCATGTGAATAACATTCTCGCACATACGTCGGGCCAGCCCTTGTGTCTTTATAAAATAGCAGCACAAACCCTGCAGAAATCATAGCTAGACTAAAAGTGTAAACATTATGCCAACTCAAGAGCAAGCACAAATGTTAGCATGTGGAGTATAGACATGCATATTTTATAAAATACGCATGTAAATTGCAACTCTGCTCTGAGCTACACATCTTATTTTAGGCACAACTTAATTTTAAAAGGTCCTATTTATGCATCCAAATCAGCGCTTTACATGCAGAATAATTTATAAAATTATGCTTTTTGTGTGGATTATTTTGCTTGCTCACATCCTATTCCTCTTTAGTGCATGTCTTTGATGTCCAGGCCAGTGGTAAAGTCTGAAATTAATTTATTCCCACTAGCAAAGACATTTTTTAGTATGACAAAACACACAGATGCTAGCAAATTATATACAGTATATAGGGATAGATCATCTCTTGCATCAGGGAGGAAATTAACCTGATCAGTCATGTGTCAATCATGTGATGTTATACTATACAAAAATTATGCAAAATGTACCTCAGCACATCCTCCAATAAACTTCAGTATTTTATGTGCAAGTTAATACTAAACCAATCATATGGCTCTATCCATTCAGCTGAGGTATAAAAGCACCAGTATCTGGAATGCTAGGGATGTTCTGTGAAATACACTGGAAAGTTATCAGGGTTTATGTTTCAGGGTGCATCTTGATGTGGAAAGGTAAGAACTCTGGGCCTTACACATGCAAGTTAAGAGTTGCTTATTTTTTATTTATGTTTATGTTTATGTTTATTATGTTTATTATTACATTTGATATACCGCTCAGGCCGAAACATCAGAGTGGTTTACAATACAATATTAAAAATTACGGAAAATAAGAAAAGAACGCCATTTATAAGATAGGACAGAATAAGAGACACAGTGATAGTCAAAGGAAAAGATGAAGTAAAAGGGAAGGAAACAGCAGATTACAACCATAATATACCAATACACTCACAGCTTTTGTTGTACGAGATTGATCAATCGCCACGGACTCACGAATAAGGGCCACGCCAAAGGGCCCTCTGGCGAGGCCCTCAGGCGCAGGCACGCAAGGCGCAGGCGTGCCTCCGGAGCGGCGGTTTTCAAGCCGTTGTGCAGGGCAGGTGATTGGCAGGTAGAGGTGAGAAGAAGCTCCCACCCACACTCCCTGATCATGGCTTCTGCTGCCGTTGCTCTCCCCATTCAAATGAGGGCCTCCAGAGCGGCAGTTTTCAAGCCGTTGTGCAGGGCAGGTGATTGGCAGGTAGAGGTGAGAAGAAGCTCCCGCCCACACTCCCAGATCATGGCTTCTGCTGCCGCTGCTCTCCCCGTTCGAATGAGGGCCTCCGGAGTGGCGGTTTTCAAGCCGTTATGCAGGGCAGGTGATTGGCAGGTAGAGGTGAGAAGAAACTCCAGTTAGACGTTCCAAATTTATAGCCGACACTATCCAGCCCTCTAGGTAGAGTAAAGTGAAACAATATTTAAATCAAATAACAGGTGATATGGAAATTTTGAATGTGACTGATCTATTGCAATCTTCTGTTAATACAGTTTCTACGAAGATTTCCACATTATTGGTCACCTGTGCTTTGGCTTCTGATCGTGACTGGATATTGCGAATGTATTTTCAGAAGCGTGCTTTCCCTTTTTATGGGTCAAAGGTACTCATTTTGCCTGATTTGACTAGGGACACTCAAAAGCGGAGAAAACAATTCCTCCAGTTGAAGCCAGGTGTATTGCGCTTGGGGGCAAGTTTTTATCTTCGCTTCCCGTTTAAATGTTTAATTGTCTATCAAAAACAGCGCTATGTTTTTTTTATGCCTACTGATCTCTCTTCCTTTTTAAGTGCACGGGTTCCAGTAATGTCTTTTAACATCTAGTGACATGGGGTAGAGGTTCATGCTAGAATTTATTTTTATTTATTTATTTAACTGCTTTTATATACCATCTTTCTACAATTCAAGACGGTTTTCAAGGAACATAACATAGCAATGTAGCACAGCTGCTTTACATGGAACAGTAAATTTTTGAACATGAATATGTGTAGTTTATGTAGCAATGTTGATTATTGAGTGGGGGGTGTTAGGTGGACGCAGGGGTAAGGAGATGTGGGTAGAGGGGGAATGGGGTTATAATGGGGTAGGAGTATGTAGTGGCCGCAGAGTGGTTGAGAGTATTAGCGGAGGGAAGTCTTAAGGGGGCAGGGAGAAGTGTTCTTGGAAGAAGTGGGTTCTTCCAGAATTCAGTATGGTCAAGGCAAGTACGAAGTTCAAATGGAAGGGTGTTCCATAAAGAGGGTGCGCAAAGGGAGAAGGCCCTATTACAGGTGGATTGATTGCTTTTTTCTTTGCTGCTGGTATGTTTAGGATGTTGACAGTATTAGGTCGACGTGATCTGGTGTTCTTGGTTTTGGATAGGAGTGAGAATAAGCAGGGGGCTGATTCATTGTGGATAATTTTGTGTATGAGTGTGATGGTTTTAAATTTTATTCTAGAAAGTATGGGGACCCAATGGAGGTCATAGAGGATTGGGGTGATGCGGGAACATCTGGAAGTATTAGTGATTAAGCGAGCTATTGTGTTCTGTGCCATTTGGAGGGGGTTAATGCTGTGCTTAGGGACAGGGACGGCTCAAGGCAATCTGCTGCCTGAGGCGAAGAATGAGATGGCGCCCCCCCCCCCCCTTAGAGGGAAGGCGGGGCTTTTTCAGAACTCCAATCAGGGACTGAACCAAACCAAAAAGCCGATTAGATTATATGGAGGGAATGCAAGATGTTTGCACACAAGGCTGTAACGAGCTGCAATCGCGCCCTGTGCAACTTGCAGCTTGGGCGCGCGCCCCCTCCTCCCCCCCATACCGCCGTCCAGCGCTGTCTGCTCTTTCTCTGCTGCTGCCACCCTCTGTTTTTTTCACGGTGGCACTGGCAGCAGGGAAAGAGCAGGCAGCGCTGGACGGAGGTATGGGGAGGAGGAGGGGGGGCATGCGCTCGATCTGAAAGGCGCCGGCACTTTAAGCAGATCTGTCCCTCCCTGCTCTGACATCGCGTCGGAGGAGGGAGGGACCAGACCTGCTTAAAGTGCTGCGAAAAGGCTTGGGGGTGCATTTTGGCTGCCTGCCATTGTCCTGCCAGCGGCAGCAGGGCAACAGCAGACAGCTGAAATGCGCCCCCAAGCCTTTGCTCCCTGTGCGGCTGCACCACTTGCACAGGGCTAGGTACGGTCCTGTTTGCACACCAAGGAACTAAAAGAGAGTAAGAACCAACAGCACAGATTATAAAACTTAATTATAACTCATTTTTATTTTGTTGTTATAAACTGTGTTATGGTTCTTGCTTTTTCTTTTTCAACATATATTTTGCATCCACAGTGGGTGCAGAGCAGAACCAGGACATTCACCCACAGAACTCAATATTTAAAAAAAACAATCTGATTCTGATTATCTCACTAACAACAATAACGACAACAACCACTATTCTCCAGTACCAGGCATATTGTGAACTAATAAAAAACCCTATAACAAAAAGCAAACCTACCATACCATACCATATCAGCACAAACTTCCAAAACTCACATAAGGATTCCATCCAAAAAAAAGTGTCACTGTAAATACTACATTGGGCCCTGGAACATCCATAAACCTATTTGAAAAGCTGAACAAGTCAAATTACTACAGTACAGTATAGATCTTTATGTACAAACTCCATGCTAACAGAATACCTGGCCTCAGTCACACACTCACAACATCGACCCTCACAAAGTAGAGAATAAGTAACCATACTATAAAGTAAAAATAAAAATATGTAGACAAAATTTTAACTGAAACCCCAAGAAGCCAGAGTCCACATGCAGTGCAACATCAGATAAATAAGAGATGCAGTTCCCCAATACTGTGTATAATATAAAGATAGCACAAAGTCCAATCACTAAAATGAAATAAAATTATTTTTTCTACCTTTGTTGTCTGACCATTTTATTCTCTGATCATACTGGTCCCAATCTGAGGCTTCTGTTTTCCTGTCTTCTCTTAGCTCTCTTTCTGTGGTCTATGGTCCATCTGCCATTTCTTATCTCTTCTTTTGTTTTCTTCACTTCTTTTCATCAGCCTATTTCCAGTCCCCGTAACCCTTCCCAGTGTCAGCCCCTTTCCAGTCCTCCCTCCCAGTACCTTCCAATGTCAACTTGCATTCCTATGACTGCCACTGGTGTCCATTCCCTTCCAGTCTCCCTCCTTCCCCACTGTCCAGCTCCTTCGTCCAAATACCATGGCAGCCCCTCTCAGCATCCACTCCTTCCCAGTCTCATTCTCCCATCCCCTCGCATCAGCCCATTTGTAGCCCTAGCCCCCAGTTTTCTTCCAAGGCCAGCAGCTCTATCCTCCCCTCCCCACCATCAACCCATTCCCAGTTGAAGCCCCCCAATCAGCTGACTTCCAGTGCTAGTCCCCCCTCAGCCCATTACCAGTGCTAGCCTCCCCTAATCAGCCCGTTACCAGTTCTAGCCTTCTCTAATCAGTCCATTTCCAGTCTTAGCTTCCCTGATCAGCTCATTTCCAATGCTAGCCCCCCATCAGTCCATTGCCAGTCCTACCCCCCATCAGCCCATTACCAGTCCTAGCCTTCCCTAATCAGCTCATTTCCAGTGCTAGTCCTCCCTCAGCCCATTATCAGTGCTAGCCCCCCTAATCAGCCCATTACCAGTCCCAGCCCCCCCTCGATCAGTCCATTCCCAGTCCTAGCCTTCCCTAATCAACCCATTACCAGTCCTAGCCCCCCTCCATCAGCCCATTATAATCCTAACCTGAACTGTCTCTCCCCTCTGTCCAGCATTTATCCCCTGTTTGTCCAGTATGTCCTCCTGTCTCTCCCCTTCGTCCAACATTTGCCCCCGTCTCTCCCCTTTGTCTAGTACTTGTACCCTTGTTTCCCCCTTTGTCCAGTATGTCTCTGTCTTCGCCTTTGTCCAGAATTTATCCCCTGTCTCCCCCTTTGTCCAGTATTTGTCCCCTGTCTCCCCCTTTGTCCCCTATCTCTCACCTTTGTCTCTCATTGTCCTCCTCCTGTCCCCACTCCCTCCACCTGCACCTCTCATCTGGCAGCGGCGGGGCACTCTGACTGTTTTAATTTTAGATTTTGCTGCCTCTGCCCTGCCTCTGCCTTCTCGCTGCATTTTTTTCCTCAAGAATGCTTGCAGCAAAAAATAAAATAAAGTGGCGGGAAGGCAGAGGCAGGGCAGAGGCGGCAAAATCTAAAATTAAAACAACCGGAGTGCTGCCGCCACACAAATCAGCCTGATCGCTTGCAGCAATCAGGCTGATTTGTCTGATGCCGGCAGCACTCTGGTGGTTCCTGCTGGATGAGAGGGAACCCTTGTCAGTTCCCTTCCAGCCTCCTCCTCCCCCAGAGTCAGCCCCCTCCTCCCCCAGTGTCAACCCAGATGCAGACCCCACCTTCCTGTCATGTCAATTCCTTTCCAGCCCCCTCCTTCCCCTGTGTCATCCCCATTGCAGACCCCACCTTCCCCTCATGTCAATTGCCTTCCAGCCGCCCCTGTCAGCCCAGTTGCAGACCCAACCTTTCCCTTGTTAATTCCCTTCCAGCCCCCCTCCCTCTCATGTCAGCCCCCCCGTCCTTCTCTCCCTCCCTCTCCCCCATGTCAGCCCCGTTGCAGATCTCACCTTTCCCCTTGTCAATTCTTTGCCCCCTCCTCCCCCTCTCCCCGTGTCAGCCTGCTACCGCCCCCACCACCCCCCCCCCCCCTATTGTAGTTCCTGTGCCTCCTTCTTCTGCAGCCGCAGCTCTCTGCCTCTTAGGGAACCACGGCTGTGCTGGTGAAGCCGGTGCAGAGCCTTCCCATCTCTCGAAGGGCTCTGTGCAGCATTATCCCGCCCCCAAAGGAAGTTGTTACAAGGGAAGACTCCACACTGGCTTCACCAGCACAGCCGCGGTTCCCTAAGATGCAGGGAGCCGCGGCTGCAGAAGAAGAAGGGAGGCAGTGAGTTTGCCGCTGCCGAGAAGCAGACTCAGCAGCGGCAGCAGCTTGTGCACTTTTTTTTTTTTAACTTTGAAGGCGAAGTGAGGCGGCTGTTTTGGGGGCATTTGTCGCTTATCACTTTCCCTCATTATAGAGTCGCCCCTGCTTAGGGAGACCTTGGTAAATGAGGTTACAATAGTCAAGGGTAGAGGTGGTAAGTGCTTGGCAGACAGTATGGAAGGAGTCTGGGTTGGACTCCTCAGCTAGCGCTGAATTTTCTTTCCTTTATTTCTTCAGTTCCCTTGGAGCTGGTTTTTCTCTGACCACTTCCTTAAATTCCTTTCTCCTTTGCTTGTTTGTTTTTCAATAGTGGACTAAAGGTGTTTGTTCCGTATTTATTTTGTTTAAATTTGCCTTTTTAATTTTTCTGGAAAGAATACCTTTCTGTACAGGTTTTGTCTTGAAATATTCTATATGTCGTCATAAAATATAAATAAATGAAATTTTTAAAAAACGACAAACATAAACTGCCACTGTCTAATCAAGAACATCATGAAATATCCACCCAATATACAAAGTGCAGAAAAGCTTGTGAAATACTAACATTAAAGGGAAGCAAGTTTCTCCACCCCATAAGACAGAGGGGATCCTTTAATTGTGCAAGGTTAAATATATTCTAGAAATTAATGCATAGAAGTTTATAATTTTTAGGCATGTTTCACATAAGCAGTAGTGACTACTGGGGATGCTATATTCATCGGTTTGTCTATCCGTCTACATCCTATCTTCATATCCCCACAGAGAAATAAGTAAACAATGCCCTTAGAGATATGTAGTTCACACCAGTAGAATAGACAGACCCACACAGCTCACATAGACTATTAGTCACTACGCTCACATGCTGTCTCACGCGTCTCCTTCTACCCTACTGGGACACACTTTAACATGGCTGTTTCAAAAAAATCCCCCCACAGACATGCCTGATTCTGGAAATGAGGAAAGTGAACCATTGCATCACCCTGCAAGCCTACACTTTTCAACTTATTCAATTTTAATATATGTCCAGAGTGTGCTGCATACACTCAAGCAATAACGTGTTCCAGTTTCAGTAGATTGGTTACATGGAGTTGACAGTAGATTGGGGGTTGTGGGATTTGTATTAAGTTTGTGTTTATAGACGTTTTGTACTGAAAAGGGTGCACTGCAGGGTAAACTAGTAGTCAGCTTCCAGGACATGATTCAGGTGACAGAAGAACCACTCATCATCGGTTTTATCATAGTAACCAGTCCCTTAAACCTTTATGCCTACATCTGATCAGATCTGTATTTTTAAATAAACTTACCCCTTGATAGAGTACTTATCTTGACTGGAATTTTAATTATTTTTAATTGCTTCCAATCAGTTAACTTTTTTTAATGTAATTCTGTAAATTTCAGTTGATACATTAACAGTTTAAGGGCCTTTCTTTTTCTTGTGGCACCATAGAAGTGGACCATAGGGAAAGGACAATTTGTTACTTCTCTTTAGTCTATCAGCAGCATTTTGGTGAGCTGCCTGTCTACAGTAAGTCTGCAGGATAGGACTCGCAAATGTATTTTTTTTATAACAGGTAGATCATTTGTAGTACAAGGAATAAATTTGATTTTTCAGAAAAAGGGTATTGCCTATGGGATTCCCCAAGGTTCTATACGTTCTCTGGTTTTGTTTAATATCTACCCCGGCTCCACTGGCATTTTTGATCGAAGAATGTAGGATAAAACATCATATTTTCGCAGATGATATCCAACTGCTTGTGAGTATGGATGTGGATCAAAAGGAAGGTAACTGGAGCAGGTCGGACTTGATGCTCCATCCAGACCTTGCCCTTTACTTACCCCAAGCCTTCCCCCCCCCCACCCCCTTTACCATAAACACTCGGACACCAATCTTTGGTAACACTACTGGTCGCAGCTTTATTAAACCAAAACAATGCATAACAGTAAACCTCCAATAACATCATTTGCAAACCCAACGGAAGGAGGCTTCACCAGCCATGTCCACAGCAAAGTGTGCCCGCTTCCGCTTTCCCAACTTCTCTTCCCCCCCGGGCACCCGACTTCGCCATATCATTAGCAAAAGCCCGCCCAGGGGTTCTCCCGGTCGGGGGTACCCCACCCCCATCCCAAGTTTATCCAAGGCTCCGTACCACGGAACCTCCGGGATCCCGCCACCGGCGTGGGCGACCGCCACACCCCGCGCCGCCCCTCCTTAAAGCTGCGACCAGCGAGCATCTCTCCGCACCACCCACTCCAGTGCCTCCTGCCAGTCGTTCAATAACAAATCAAGACCAACCGGGGATAAATGTACCCCATCGCCCCCGTATAAACCTGCACAATCTACCTCCACCCAGGAATGCATGACTTGGTACCGTCCATGTGCACAAACCCAACGCCCAATCTGTCTGTTAAACTTTGTAAGACCACGCGACCAACGTCTCTGGTTGCGACAACTAGGCCGCTGTATAATGTCCGACCATATCAGTATTACTCCAGGCAATAACTGCAGCATGACCTCCAGATCTCTCTGCACCGCTCTTATAATTGTCTGCAGGTCCATGCCGCCAGGTCATTGCCTCCCAGATGAAGCAATATCAAGTCCGGTGTCTGCCGCATCCCGATGTGGTGCCGAAGCAAAGGGAGTAACTGGGTCCAACGGAGACCTCGCTCACCCAGCCATAATACGGACACCACTGCAGGATCCAGGCCCAGATTCGCCCCTGCCGGCCGAACCGCTGCACGCCAACCAGCCCAATGAACAAAGGAATGGCCTAGCAGCCAACATCCATGTGGAACTCGAACTCTATCTGCAAAAGAAAACACAGCATTAGCCCCCCCACCATCCCCCCGCAAACCCCTTACAAACGAATGTAACCCCGAAAGGCTTTAGAGTGCCATCGCCCAATGCGCTGCACATCCTGGTCCGACAGCCCGGCTGCTACTGCACTCGTAGCTGCCCCAATGCAGAATGAATGCGCCGCAAATTGATGCGGCACCTCCCCTACCTGCCGCAAGGCCATTCTCAGCATCACAGACACCTGGAAGCGGGTCAACAACCTCGCATCCTCATGGATAAAGAGTGAACCCTCCACCTCCGGGCGGATGCACAAGTACTCTCGAAGCGCCGCCACCGCGCACGTCTGCACGCCCTTCATCTCCTGAAGTACCACCCACCAGCCCCGCCCCTGTTGGTCGGTCTTTGAGCGTGCCAACAGCACCCTAACCAACTCCTCTTCCAATTGCACGTGCTGTCGTTGCAACGCACAACCTCTCCCAGCCCTCCCGGACACCGCTACTAATTCCCCCATACGAAAGGCCCCAAAAAATGCCAAGCAAAACACCGCTTTGAACAACCCCACTTCGCATGCCGACTCCGCCACTCCCGGGAGCACCTCACATAGCTTCACCAGCAAGTCGTGCGTAATCGGACGCCTGCTGTCCCTTGGCGCTGGACTCATTCTGCCCCACCCCTGCATCAATCGCCGCGTTAAAATTCCGGCCCCTTCCGTGAACCACCCCACTGCCCTTGCAAAGAAAACGAACCCTGCCAAATGCGAATGCACTGCCGCCCTGGACCACCCCTTTGTCTTTGCTTCCACTACATAACTTGCCAACATCCAGTCCGATACCGCATCCAGTCGCCATCCCCGTCCTCGTAAGAACTCCTCGACCTTGTCACAGCCTTTCTGGTACGTCGACCAAGTGCTTCGTGCCACTGAGGCTCGCAGCAACCTCAGCATCTCCTCAGGCCAATCCGCCACAAGTGCTCTGGGACCCGCAATCCAATCTCCTCGGCTTCTGGGGCCAGCTTCCGGAACCTGTCCCACTGAAAACGAGACAAAGCATCCGCGATCTCATTAGTACAATCCGGAATATGACATGCTTTGATCACTACATTCAGTCTTAAACAAGCTAGTGCCACCTCCCGCATTAAGTCAGCCACTGGCACACATCTTGGACTGTAATGATTTATTATACACACCACTGCTTCATTGTCACACCACCATAGCACCCTCCTATTACGCAAACTCTCCGGCCATAATTCCAGTGCAACCCGCATGGAAAATAGCTCCAGAAAAAAAATATTGGTGACTAATATATGCCTAAACCTGCCCCACCCGCTGTATCCGAGAACAGCTGCAAGTCCCCTGAGGACAGCTCTGCCTCCATCAGCACAGAGGTGCCATTGAATTCCTGCAAAAAGATGTCCCATATCCGCAAATCTTCTTTCATAACCAGGCTGGGTTGTCCCTTTCTTAAAACATTAAGCCGCCGAATGCTCCCCTCTACAACTCGAACATGCATGCCGGAATTTACAATCCGGAAAGGGGCAGGATGTTTTATTGAACCTCCAACATACATCCCCGGTGCCTGTAACAACACCCTTCGGTTGCCCCGCGGGGGCCGACGTCCGAAAGGACCGTCCAGCACCTCCGGGTATCCCCCCCTACTTTCCCCCCCACCCCTCCCCCCTTCACAGACATCTGCGTAAGCCACAGATTAATATCCTGCGCACCCCATGACAGAAAACGATTTCCCTCCATCTTATCCCGGAACTTCTCGTCGTAGTTTAACCATGACCAACCCTCATGCGTCTGTGCCGCCTCTAGTATAGAGTCCACGTACGCCAACAGCATGCCGTACTGCTCCGGGAAGCGATGCCCCCAAACTCTTGCTAACCATAAAAAAGCTCTCGTCCAATTCACTACATTTCTAGAAACGTTCTTGACACGACCAGCCTTCTTGTCTTCCTTCCTTTTCTTCTTGCTATCCCCAGACCGCCGCCGACCCTCCAGCAGTCGGAATATATCGATATAACGCCGGTTCTGGATTTTGCGCTGCAACTTCCTCGGTACCCCTTCCCATAACTCCGCATATGCAGCTAAGGACGGGGCACAGCCCTTTGCGTTGTTCGCACCCCCGTTCCTACCGCACCCTTCCCGTCCGCCCCCGCCCTCCGACGTGGACGAGGACCCCGTTGAGGACAAAGATGAAGAAGACGTGTCAGATCCCCGTTGCCGCCGACATATGTGTTACCGCTTCTTCCGCGCCTTTCCCCCCTCTCCCCCCATTTCCTCCTGTGTCTCACCCGTCACCTCTGGTTCATCCTCCCTGTGAGGAGCCGCCGCTGGTGCCACCGTGCCATCTGCTCCAGCATGCCTCTGCCACTCCAGTCCCCTGTGTCCGCTACCTCCTGGCATCGCTGGATACTGGATCATCGCCAGTACCTGCGGGGACATAAGAGAGAACACCTGGGGAGGGGCCATAGCCGGCCAAGCCGGCTGCCAAGCACCCAGCCAATCCGTCACTGAAGACCCTTGACTGCCGCCCATCCAATGCTGCCAAGACCCCACCCCTCCCCCTAGCTGTTCACCACCATATCCTGCCACCCCCCCCATGTGACCAGACTGCCATCCATACTGCCCCGCCACTGCTCCCGGGGCTCGCCTGCCACCCCACAACCCCACCCCCCTTCCACCCGGCAGCCCAATACCCTGTGTACCCAGGTCCCCCTGCAGTCCCAATACTTCATGCCCCCCGTCGGGCCCATCATCCCCGAATGGGGCTCCAACCTTCCCCCATCTCCCCCCCCCCCCTTGTAGCCACCCCCTCCCTTCCTCTACTGGACATCCCACACTCTCCCTCCTTGACCCCCCTCTGTTGCACGGACTGGGCCGCGTCGCCCCTCCCCACCCCCCCCCCCCCTCGTTGGGAGAGAAGCCTCTTGCCTTGTACTTCTCCCAGCTCCTTTTGCCCCTTTTCCCCTTTGAAGCCCACTGGCAACCCTGTGCTGCTCATCCCCCCCCCCCCACATCTCCTGTTCGGGCCTGCCTGTCCGGTTTACCCCCTTGCTGGCCAGCCGCACCCCTGGCCTGTCCCCTCCCCCGCCCTCGACCCGACATACCCCCCTGACCATATCGCGAATGAAGCTGCGTCCTTAAACCCTGGCATCCACCAAAACCGTCGCGCCGTGAACTGCCCAACACCGCGTGGCCAAGAAGCCGCCGCTCCACCACGTGCGCTCTTTCGGCTCACTGCTCTCAGCTGCCGCACACCACCCGGCTTCACCTGCAGGCTACTGATTACCGCTGCGTCTTCCTGAAGCCTCCGACGCTGCACCGTGTCTCTGCCACGTATCACCAGACCTGATCTCTCCGCTTCCACCGCTCACCGAAGCCACGCCGACTGGGCCCCTATTCCAGCTCCTCACCTCCTCTGCCCCTATACCTATATCCCCATTGGCTCTCCCCCACGCACCAACGCCGATGAGAGCCAATGAATTCGAACTTCCCATTACTTCCCTCCCCTCCTCCCCGCGAGTCTGTCCCTGCATCCTGCCGAGCAGCCCAGTTACCGACGGCCGGCTTGGGATGCTGCCCTCCGCGGCCTTTATTTATGGAACATCCTAACAGTGTCTTAGAAAAGAGTAGAGCAGGGATAGCTTGTAATATGTTCAGTTGAATCCATAGAATCAGATGTACTGTGGATATCTAAGAAAAAGATAATTTTTTTGCCTAGTTAAGAATGCTCATGAAAGAGTAAAAGTGAAATCACCTGTCCGTAGCTTAGAGGTCATTTTAAGTTTAGATCTATCTTTAGTCCCACAAGTCTCAGCTATACTGAAATTTGTTTTCTAGGCCTATGCCAAATTTACCAGCTGCATTCCTTTTTTGCCTGGTTAAGATTTACGTATGATCATTCATTCTTTAGTTATGGCAGAATTAGACAGGATTGGCACAATTCTTGCTAAGTTGCCTTCAGCTGGTACCGAATACTGCTACAAGGTTGTTGGTGAGAGGTAGGGGGTAGGGAGCCCATCAGCCTCATTTTGGAGACACATCTTTGGCTTCCAGTATATAGAGAATAAGGATTCAGTGAAGCATTATGCTGATTGGGAAACTGATTGATAATTGCATTAGGTCTGATGACTGTTTATGAAATTGTTCCTCATAGACAGTTGATCCAGAGAATGGATATTTTGGGTGTTTGGGGACAGGTGCTGTTATGGGTATCGTACTTTTTGTAACAGCATAATCAAGCAGTGTTATGGAAGGATCAGTATGCAAGTCCAAGATCTTTGAATTGTGGGACCCCTCAACAATCTGTGCTATCTCCACTTTTATTCAATGTTTACATGGCACCCTTGGGTCAAGTAGTAGACTGACGAGGAATAGAATATCACTTCTTTGCTGATGATGTGACTCTTTTTGTTCCATTTGATCCAAGTCAGGATCAGCAAAAGGTTGTTGATTTATTGAACAAAGATTTGCGGGTGGCTGATATATGATTGCACAGTAGTAGATTAATACTATATCCTGATAAGAGTTTATTGGCTTGGTGTAAGAGGTCAAATGCTGATGGTGAAAACCTGATTTAGAAGGGGTGCAGTTGAAACCTAATGCATGTATTCAAATGTTCTGTATTCAAGTAGATGGTCCATTGAGCATGGATAGGCAACTGTCAGGGACAAATATGCAAATTGTGTCCAATTGGAAGGGAGGATCTTTTGACAGTTACCCATGCTTTGGTGACATACAGAGCATTGCAGTAATCTATGCATTAGGGCTTAGCAGGGTCCCATCTGAAGAGACCTCAGCTGGGGCTGAACACCGTTAAGGTGATCTTGATGAAATGCAAACATGATCATGTGACACCTTTTTTAATGGAGTACATTGGCTGCTAGTAATTCAGAAAGTTAAATTTAAGGCTCTATGCTTGGTCTTTTAGTGTTAGGTGATAGGTCAACATTTGTATCTGGCAACTTGCTTCAACCTTGTATGATGGTCCGGGTTTTACATTAACTCCAGAAAGGTCTGTAGGTGGTACTTTGCTTTCCACAGGAAAAGTTGACACTATGCAGTGTAGGTACTTCTGGTGCTTTGCACTGGATTTATGAAATTGGTTTCCGGATTACTATCTGCACTTCAGGAGACTTGTAAAGTTATGATTGAGGAGACTTTCACTGGGAATAGGGAGGGTGCACTTAAGGAAGGTGGGCTTGGTAAGGTTGGATCAATGCTGGACTGTTGGAGAGTACTGGGGACTATGTATATTGATAAACTGTGGGATTCGGTTATGTACGAGGTGCAATCAAAAAGTATCAAGACTTGTTACAATAACACAAGTATAACACTGACAGTTATTGCACTTATTCTCCTTCATAGTTGTCCCCTTCTGATAAAACAAACTTCTTCCAGCGTTCATGCCACTGCTAAAACAATTTTAAAATGCCTCTTTCGTTATGCTGTGAAGCTGCTGTGTCAAATTTTGCTTAATGGTCTCTAAGTCATTGAACCTCCTTCCTTTTATTAGTAATTTCAGTTTTGGAAACCAGAAAAAGTCAGAGGGTGCGAGGTCAGGTGAGTACAGATGCTGACAGACTTGCTCAATTCAGTGTTTAGCCAAGAACTGCTGGACAAGATGTGATTTGTGAGCTGGGGCGTTATTGTGATGAAGCAACCATTTACCATTCCTGTGCGATTCTGGCCTCTTATGACAAACTGCATCTCTCAAATGAGTCAGAACTTGGAAGCAGTACTCCTTATTGATGGTTTGGCCTTTTGGAACATACTCATGATGAACAATACCCTGGTAATCAAAGAAAACTGTGAGCATGACCTTCACATGCTCCTCACCTGACGGGCTTTCTTGGGTCTGGGAGAGTCTGGAGTCTTCCATTGTGATAACTGAGCCTTAGCTTCTGGGTCATAACCATAAACCCATGATTTATTACCAGTAATAATCTTTTTGATGAAATCTGAGTCATTTTCAACGCATTCCAACAACTCTTTGGCTGCAGACGGTCTTTTGGTCAGGGGACAGGAGTTTCAGCACCAATTTTTCAGATGCACGTCTCATCCCCAAATCAACAGTAAGAGTGGACTGTACCAACCCAAAACTAATATTCATGTCCTCAGTAAGCTCCCTGATAGTCAATCGACGGTTTGAGCGTATTGCGGCACGAGCTGCTTCACTTTATCTTCATTCCTGCTCATGGATGGCCTTCCAGAACATTTGTCACTGTCAACACTTTGGCAGCCCTCTTGGAAACATTTGTACTAGTCATAAACTCGAGCACAACTTATGCATTCATTGCCGTATACTTGCTATAACCTGTCATAAGTCTCTTTGCACGAAACTCCAAGTTTCTGGCAGAGTTTAATGCAAATTTGTGGTTCAGTTTTTTCACTCATAGTAAATCTGACGAACCAAACATCACGTGATTAAAAAAAGCACAGGTGTGCTGCAGCCACGCTACACTCTGCACATGCCGAGCACATAATTAGGTCACTGCATGCTTAATGGTATCGTGGTGCGACATATTGTTATATTGCTACACAGCAAGTCGCAATACTTTTTGATCATACCTCATATGTTTTAGCCTGTTTTTTTTATTGCAAGCTGCTCTAGGATCTTAATTGCGAGCAGACATCAAGAACTATTAAATAAATAAATAAATAAAAATGCCTAATTTTAATGGCTTAAGGGAAGTTGCATCATATTATTTACAAAAATTGTTAACAGCCTATGTTCCATCCAAATCATTACACTCTTTACAATAAGGTTTTCTTCAGAGGCCTTCTCTATGAATGTTTAAATTGGAAGGTTCTCGGTGAATGGCTTTTCATAAACCATGCAAAAAGAAAAAAAATTCAGTTTCTGATTGTGTTACATTAGAGGGAAAGGATTTCAGTCATCTATGTGGACACATTGTGATAGAACCTATGGAGAAGGGGAACTGTTAGTAGGGCATTTATCTGTCTTACAAGTGATAATGCTTATGTTTGATCAATTTTAAAACATTCTTCTAGATGGAATGAGAAGCATTCCTGAAAAAGCTGAAACACTTTTTCCAAATGAAGTGTTCATTGTGTTACCTGTAGTATAGCCTAAGATTTATTGAACATCACGGTAAAACATCTCGTGCAAAACGAGCCTACCTTATTTGGCAGTCTGACCCCCTAGTGGTAGTGCCATAAGACAATACATAGGGACTCAGGTGGCCATTTTGAAAGCAAGAGCTGCTGAGGCAGGAGACTATATATATTCAAAGCTCGTCTGACCCCTTTTCACAGCTTGGTCCTCCACCACTGCGGCATGTACCTTCATGTTTCCTGACCTTCTGAGTTCCTGCTACTCTTTGGATCTCAGTTTCCTGCTGTAATCCTATTTTTTTCCAGATCTGGCCTCCACGCTGTAATTCAGCTGCTCTCCAGATCCCGATTCCCTGACATGCTCCTGCAGCCTCCAAAGTAGTTCTTCTGTTGTGTGATCATCTGTACCTCTGTGTCAACATTTGTACTGTATCTGGTACTGTACCCCCAGGAACTGACCTGGTGGCCATCGGTACCCGATGGCTCAACCTGAAGAGAAGACAGCTGCTTCAGGTGGAAATCCACGTTCTCCTTGTTCAATTAACAAGAGTGTTCTTTTCATTGCTTCTTCTTATCTCATTCTTTGACTTCAGCCAGGACCTCCATTATTGTCAATGGGACCTGCATTTATTAATAACATACATTAAATAACAATAACATCTGTTCAAGTACAATAGTACATTGTTGTTGTTGTTGTTGTTAAGTGCCGTCGAGTCGGAGTCGACACATGGCGACCCTCTGGATAGCTAATCTAAATTGTGTTCGGTCTTCAGTCAGGCGGCTTATTGTTGACAGACTGGTACCCGTAGCTGCTGTTATTGTATCGATCCATCTCATTGCTGGCCTTCCTCTTTTGCGTTGACCTTCTATTTTGCCAAGCATGATGTCTTTCTCTGATGATCTCTCTCTCTGCATGATGTGTCTGCATGAAGTATGAAAGTCGAAGTCTTGTCATCTGAGCTTCTAAATAGTACATAGCCCTTAGTAAATCTAGCCCTAGGAGTGGAGGAATAGCCTAGCACCCAAGAGATCTGGGTTTGATTCCCACTGGCACTCCTTGTGACTTTGGGCAAGTCACTTTACCCTCTAGTGCCTCAGAAGAAAAGGCCTGGCAATCTACTTCCAGTCATACCTTGCCAAGAAAACCCAGGGAGTTAGCATTGATTTGACAGCACTTAAAAAAAATCTAGCCCTTAGATTATAAGCCCTCTTGTGCAGGAAAATACCTATTGTGACTGTATGTAACTGGCCTTAAACTCAGAAAGATGAGTAATCATATCTAAAACCCAAAACCTGTTACAATGATAAACACATTTACCTATATCCTTCAAAATTGCCCCTCCTCAGTGCTGGTAAATCTATGTGTGTAACCCCACTTCTGTGTGATTTTCACAGTTACCTCATAAACCTCTTGGCAGACAAAGGATCACACCAGTCCTATGTGCTTTTCTCTCAGTCTTTACTCTTCAGCTGATGTATATTAAGTATCAGGGTTGTTTGGTAGGGACTGGCATACGCCAGGAGGCTCTTGGCACCTGACACTCTCATACCACTCTCTTCTCAAATAACTGAGTCCAGGCCAGAAATTATGTTCTGAACCAAGGGTTTACTTAAACATTATTGTCACTGAATAAAAGAACAATAACAATTGACAATAATAGCAAACAATAACTATGTTACAAATATTGAACTCCGTAGTCAAAAATGGTTATAGGCAGAATGGTTACAGATGAAGTCATGCTTTCATATGCTCTCCTATAACATGGCGTCATCTGTTGGACTGCATTGTGTAAATTTTGGAGACTACTATGCAAGATGGACACATATAGAGATTGCTTTAATGTTGCTGTTAGAGCAGTGTCACAAGAAATGCTGCAACTATTGAACTCAACAGTATAACTCTAAGACAAAAAAAGCTCAATATATAATATTTTTATGAACCATCAAATTTGAGTAATTCTGTATCTCATCAATGCTCAGGCAAAGATAACATTAGTGCTCAGATATCATCTTTGATCCGTTTTTCAAAAGTGTCTTTTCAATCAAAAAACATTTCTATAGCTATAGGAGAGAACATGAAAGCATGACTTTATCTGTTAGACCGCATTATGTAAAATTCGGAGACTACTTTGCAAGAACTTGAGAGAATGCACCCCTGAAGCAGAAAGATAGTTTCATATGATGGCTTTCAAAACATAGTACTATGTCAGAATTGGGAGTATTGCTATTGCTATTTTTTATTTAATTATTTCTTTATTTAGACAGATTTGTATACCACCTTATCCTACAATCAAAGTCGTCACATCACAATTGGAGGGTTACATTTAACATGAGGATACTTAACAACATACAATGAACACGTATGTCTAGTTGGGATCGAGTTGGTTTTTGAATGTTATATAGAAAAAAATGTTATTGAAAAGTTTTGTCAGAGTTATACTGTTGAGCTGTGACACTGCTCTAACAGCAACATCCAAGCAATCTCTACATGTGGCTTATACCCCAGCAACCGTGTGTGCACATTTACATTGTAAATTATATTATATTGTTTTGTAGGCAGCTGCTAGTTAATACAAACAGCTGCTTGGTTTGGCCCTGTAACGTTACACCTTTAGGTTACATGGTTCATATAACCCATTCTCTCTAGTCCCCTGGATCTGCCATGGTCATACCTCAATCAAAGGTACAACCTTTGACCCTATTAGTAACAGAGCCCTCTAGTCCTTAGGGCATTCTTTCCTTTCCTTCCTCCTAAAGCAGAAATCTCCATCTTGGAGCACAGCAAGCAAGGCTCCATTGCTCTCCTTCTCCATCCCTGCAAAATCATTATCTATTCACAGGTTGAGTTATTTCTATAGTCCCTCCTGACAGTAGTTATCAGTTGAAGCAGTGATCACAGACAGATGCATCCTCCATGTTGAACTAGGAACAGTGCCGCCTCTTCATTTCAACTATTGAAGTCAGTGCTGTATTCTATTTATGGTCATAAACAACTGGAAATTAAGAGACTGGGCCTTCTCCTTGGATGTTAAATTCTTTAAGCTAGTTGTTAATGAATGCACTGATGTGCACATTCCACAGAGCATCATAATGTGTGTTATTTCATAGCGCACTTGCCTTTGAGTCAGTCCTGACTCCTGGCGACCCAGAAGCTCCTGGGTTTTCTTGGCAGTGTCACTGGAAGTAGATTGCCAGGCCTTTCTTCCGAGACAATGGAGGGTTAAGTGACTTGCCCAAGGCCACAAGGAGTGCTAGTGGGAACTGAACCCTGCTTGCTTGGTTACCAAGCCAGTGCTCTAACCACTAGGCTACTCCTCCCCTCCATAGTGCACTTACTTCTACCCATTAGAAAAAATCGATGGAGTTATATCAGAGAATCAAAGGTACATATGAAGACTTCACTATGAAATCGCCATGTACACTTTAACATGTGCACTCTATATCTGCTTCAAAGGAGGGACAAAGTATGTAGGTACAGGGCCTATCAGGAGGGGAGCCAGCACAGCCATCTAGCTCGGGCCTCACACAGAAAATGGCCTCCTTTTGGAAAAAATGTTACTTGTATATTTATTTAACTGTACTGGGGTCTCCTAATTTGCACTGTCCCGGGCCTCTGTGTTTCTCTGAAAGATCCTTTCTGGGACCTAAAATACCCGTGTTCCCTGCTTGTTGTAGAATTTCCAATGGGAAGTTCATAGAGAGTTTCCTGCAGGCCTGCAAGCTCCATAGGGAAACTTACAATTGGCTTCCCTAAAATGTTCGCAAGACCAATTTGATAAGCCTATGGCTTTTTCTGATGGTGATGGAATGTTTGCTTTCCTTAGCTCGCAAACGTTCCTTCCTGAAGATGTCACATGGCAGCACAATATCATGGGCAAGCAAAAGAGAGGCGTACAGCTCCCCAAGCATCATAACCAGGGCCGGATTTACGTATACGCCATGTACGCCATGGCGTAGGGCCCACAACCGGCAGGGGCCCACCAAAAATAGAACCAGTTTTTTTTTTTAACTCGATTAAAAAAAAAACCTGGTGGCTGCCGCCGCGGGGCCCCCTCTGCTGCCGCGGGGGCCCCGTCTACAAGATGGTCTGGTCTGGTCCGGTCCGGTCCGGTCCGGTCGGGTCGGGTCGGGTCGGGTCTCGTCTCCCTCCCTCCCTCCCTCCCGGCTGCGAGAGACGCGAAGATAGAGCGTCTCCTCGCGTCTGTGTTAAGCCCGCAGGGGCTGATGGGATTTCCCATCAGCCCCTGCGGGCTTAACACAGACGCGAGGAGACGCTCTCCCTTCGCGTCTCTCGCAGCCTGCAGCGAGGGAGGGAGAGAGACCCGACCGGACCGGACCGGACCCGACCCGACCCGACCAGCTTGTAGACGGGGCCCCCGCGGCAGCAGAGGGGGCCCCGCGGCGGCAGCCACCAGGTTTTTTTTTTAAATTAAATTTTACTTTAGGCCGGGGGGGTAGGATACGCCCCCCGGCCTAAAGTAAAATTTAATTTAAAAAAAAAACCTGGTGGCTGCCGCCGCGGGGCCCCATCTGCTGCCGCGGGGGCCCCGTCTACAAGCTGGTCGGGTCAGGTCCGGTCGGGTCTCTCTCCCTCCCTCCCTCGCTGCAGGCTGCGAGAGACATGCGTCTCTCGCAGCCTGCAGCGAGGGAGGGAGAGAGACCCGACCGGACCCGACCCGACCGGACCCGACCAGCTTGTAGACGGGGCCCCCGCGGCAGCAGAGGGGGCCCCGCGGCGGCAGCCACCAGGTTTTTTTTTTAAATTAAATTTTACTTTAGGCCGGGGGGGGGTAGGACTGGTAATGGGCTATGGGGGGGGGTAGGACTGGTAATGGGCTATGGGGGGGGATGGGCATGGAAATGGAATGGGGTGGGGGGAGGGCACGTAATGAGAAATTGGGGGGAAGGGCAGGGAAATGGGCTGGGCTGGGGGGGGGTAAGGCTAGAGGTGGGCTGATGGGGGTTAGGACTGGTAATGGACTGTGGGCTGTTGTGGGGGGCTTAGAACTGGCAATGGGCTTTGGGGGGGGTTAAGACTGGTAATGGGCTGTGGGCTGATGGGGGCTGTCTGGTAATGGGCTATGGGGGGGCTAGGACTGGAAATGGGCTGGGGGGTTAATACTGGAGGTGGGCTGATGGGGTTAGGACTGGTAATGGGCTGTTGGGGGGGGGTTAGGACTGGTAATGGGCTTTGGGGGGGTTAAGACTGGTAATGGGCTGTGGGCTGATGGGGGTTGTCTGGTAATGGGCTATGGGGGGCTAGGACTGGAAATGGGCTGGGGGGTTAAAACTGGAGGTGGGATGATGGGGTTAGGACTGGTAATGGGCTGTGGGCTGATGGGGGGGGTAGGACTGGCAATGGGCTATGGGGGGCTGACTGGAAATGGGTTGATGGGGTTAGGACTGGAAGTGGGCTGATGGGGGGTTAGGACTGGTAATGGGTTATAGGGGGGGCTTAAACTGAAAATGGGGTGATGGGGGGTTAAGGACTGAAAATGGGGTGATGGGGGGTTAAGGACTGTAAGTGGGGTGATGGGGGGGCTAGGACTGGAAATGGGCTGATGGATGGCTAGGACTGGAAATGGGCTGATGCAGGGACTAGAAGGGAATGGATGCTGGGTGAGGCTGGAACTAGAAGGGAGCTGATGTTGGGGGAGGATTAGAATGGGATGGGGCTGGAAGAGTAAAATGGAGAAGGGAAAAATATTTTGTGTGGGAGGGATAAAAAATCTACAATTGGCCGGGTATTGGGAGAGTAAGTGGGGATTGAGGATGGAGGGGTAATATTTGAGTGGATGAAATAGGAATGAGGAAAGAGCAAAAGGAGAAAGATTAGTATGTTAAAGCAGATGTAGAGAGAGAATGGAAAAAAATCTAGAAGAGAGAAGAAAGGACAAATGGACAGCAGACGATGGACAGTTAGCAGAAGACATGAAGAAACCAGAAGAAAGTGGCTGGAGCAATTGCAGCTGAAAAAAATGCACAAAAGGTAGAAAAATATCTCTTTATTTTGAATTTATTAATTGGAATATGTCAGCTCTGGTAAATGTGCATCATTAACATCTGTGCTTTGTTTAGTACAAGAGCAAATTAATGTATAGTTTATTTCTACAGTGTTGTACATTCCAAGTTTGGCTTTTGGGATTCCCAGTTTAATTATTGTCTTCCTATTTCTAAATTGTGATTACTTGTTTGGTGATGGTCTATGTTCTGCATGTGTAACTGAGCTGAGGTGTTCTGTTTATATAATTCCTGTTTGACATTGCCACTTGTTCTCTTTCCCCAGTAGGTCATGTATTGTTGTTCTCTGAAATGTATTGGTTTAATATTTGCAGTGTTGCCTTTTGATTGGTAGAGTATGGTGCTTTGTGAGTCCTGGTAGTGCTGTTAGGATACGGCGGGTTTACTATGGGCAGTGTTTGTAGTAGTTCCTAATGTGTCTGGCAGTTGGCACTGGATTATAGTAATGTAGAAATCTTTTAGTCTTTCTTTATCCATACACTCATTAAGAGGCACGTTTACTAAAAGTTAGTATATGGTAACATTATGCAAATATTTATGCAAATGAGGCCCCTTATGCAAATGAGGTCCGCACCCCCCTTGGGCCGCCCCTGCTGGGGGCCCACAATTTTTGTTGGCGTAGGGCCTCACTCAAGGTAAATCCGGCCCTGATCATAACATAGCAAATAACAACAGATGAAGAGCAATTTGCCCAGTCAGTCTGCACAAATGCCTTCCTTGCTTGATCTCAACCATATTGGCTAGGTAAACATACAAATTCCCATATTTAAACTAACAAAAGCTTCCCTTCACTCTCCCCAATCTTTCAGCCAACCTTTCTCAGGTATAGTAGGTGTCTTCCTGTCGCCATAGGGCTTACAGTCTAACAGGCTGATGCAAAAAGAAGAGTGTGTCCTTTGCTTGCAGATAAAAATAATATACAAATGAGCTGCGTGTATAAAATGTAATGCTAATAAGGTCTGCACCCGATGCAGAGAAACATGTAGAGGATTACATAACCAGCAGGAGCGCCAATATCTCTATGCCTGGTCTGAGGTGGCTTAAATATCATGTGCGTATAGGGAAAGACTGTTTCAGGGCATGTACCGATGAACAGTTACCGTTGACGTGAAATTTTTCTGCATGTATCTTTCAGCGTATAAGCAAAGGTTTGGCATTCAAGAAAAAATGTGTTTTGCTTCTTATCCTTGTGTGTTTTTTTGGACTCATTTATATTATTCATCTTTTATTTTAGGTCACTTTTTTGTGATTTCATAAAAAATGTTTTTGGACGAAATAATCTTGGTTATTATGGGTTAATACCAAAAGAACCTGCATGTCCTGTGCATATAACGTGAGCATTTGACATCTATGGGCATGCATATACAGCCACTTGTAGTGTGTCTGTTGTTTGCACATGCGCTGGCTCCACCCCCCACCCCCCCTTCCTTTCAACTTTACACCAGTGTTTTGCACACAGCTCATCTGCATACATGCCCTTTGCTGCATACCGGTGCTGAAATCTCGTGCTATCGGCGCACTACAAAAACCTGTACACAGCTAACAGCGTGCGACTTCAGCACCGGCTTTCTGCATCGGCCTGTAAGTTTCCAGCTGAGGCAGTGGAGGATTAAGCCACTTGCCCAAGGAGCAGCAGTGAGATTCAAACTCTGTTCGTACCACTGTTCTCTTGTATTAGGTCACCAGATTGTTGATGAGCAAATGTGGGACGCCTGGGCAGTGCTGAACTGGACTAGGTAGGTCAGGAATACTCCCTCTGCATTCATCTTTTCCCCATATATTTTGAAATAACCAGTCTAGGTATCATTCAGTAATTTCAAAAATTTAGAAAAGACAGTAGCAGACCTTCTCGAGTAATAAGCACGCACACATACATACATACATATACACTTAAACTTTATTTTATACATATAGATATTCTATTTATTTCTAAACTTGCTCCACGTTTTTCAGAAAAGAAGTTCATTTTACATCTTCTCCTACCAAGATTGAGAAGACAGCACCAGGGGGGTGTGCAGGAGAAGCAATGTCCTTTACCTCTGTCCCTATTGAAAGCAGGGGACAGGAAGTGGTTATAGTCCATGGAGTTCGGGACACTACCTCAAAAGAGGGGACAATCCCTGAAAATAGGGCTCATCTGGTAAGCTCCTGAGCATGTTTAAATTCTTTTATGGTGTTTATCATTACCATTTAGGTTATTCCAGACCTTATTGTCTTCCTCTTCGGTTACTACAGGGCCCATACTTAATTCAGCACCAGTGCCCCTTCCTAGATCTTTCTACCAAGATTTCTTGGTTGCCTATAATACCCAACACTAATCTCTCTTTCTTCTTTCTGTAAAGCAGCACGGTTGACATGTTGGTGCACTTGAATATGTAAAAATAAAGGCCAACAAACAAGTTGTAGGTATCCCTTTTTATTGGAATGTGACTAATTTTCAAGAGGTCAGCACAGTAGGAGGCATACTTATCTGAGGCTTGCCCCAAAGCTGGCAAGTGTCTCGGAGAGGTGCAGTATGGGGCAGGGGACATAATAATAATAATGATGATGATAATAACAATGAAAAAGTAAAACTCGCAGCCTTTCTTTACACTCGTGCCGCTCTGAATGTGGACCATCTGTGCCCCCAGCTGGAGTGCCGGCGATGGTCTGGCACTTGAACCACACCATATTTACAGATCTAAACACAAATGGCTACTGCCTGATTGTTTCACGATTCATTAGTCAGACAAGCTCTCCTCTCCTGCCAGCACAGCTGTTACAGAGTAAACCTGTGTCACTTAATAGGCCCGATTACCACTTTCCATCAAAGGTATTGATCTGTGTCAGCTCTGCTTAAGGGAAAGAGGGGAAGGGGGAAGAAGGCAGAACGAAATGTATCAGGAAAGCATCAAAATCCCCTAAAATTTAAAAAAAAAGTTTGAAGTTTGATAGATCATACTAGTCTGTGCTGTTAAATTAGAACATATGGTTTAAGTACACACATGTTTCCAAATTTCCTTCAGTGCACATGCAAATGGAACTTTCACTGATGGCGTAGCATTCTCGAGCAACGTCACGCTGCTGTCACTGAGTAGAACCAAGCCGGTGAGCTATATGGAAGCAAATTCACAAAGATGTCTAAGATGAAAAATGCATATTATTTACCTCAGACCCCATTTTCATCAATGGGATCCCTTCACTTACAGCACATGTCTTGTGTGTTAAAACAACGAGAATCAGATTTTAAAAATCAATTCATAATCATCAAAAGTCAAGATGCTGTTTGACGTGAATGTTTTCATTCTGCATCCCTACCCTTCAACCTGTTTTTCCCTTTAGCTGTCTTCCAGTCAAAAAAGGAATGTGGCAGCTCTAGAAATTTGTAGTCTCTGGAATGTATAGTTGTTACCAAACTGTATAATTTCCAGCTTGAAGTTTTTTTGGGGGAGGATCTCAGTAGCAGCATGAGTGATAAGATACCGCAACAAAACTGGCTCTCTTTTCAGAATGCCAGCATTCACATGAGCCCTGCACAATCTCAGCGTCCTCATTGCTGTATTTTTCAGTCTGCTGTCTCTGCCATTCGTTAAACTCAGACACTGTGAATCCTACTGTGACAGAATTTGCAGGCCTGGATGCCCTTGGGACCAAGCCTTAAAGAAGCGAGGACATTGACTGGTAGATGAGCTCTCTGCCTAAATAGATCTTGCTTGCATAGGGAAAGGAAAGCTGGGTGTGCTTCTGGACAGTGATCTTAATTCCAGTCTTAGGTTATAGGTGATTGTATATTGTTCTGGGGCCAGATGAAAAGATCCCAGTTTCCATGAGGTTTTACCAGGTAAAAGAGGGGATGAACATCTATGGCATGAGATCCCCATTCCCCGAGATAACAAGCCAGAAAAAAAAATGACTTATGAGAAATGTCAACTTCATGGAGGTGGTCATTGCAATTTCATAAAATTAGTGTACTCTTTAGGGAAAAGAAACAGTGCGATAAACGAAGGAGGCAAGTTCATTGCTTAATTTTGAAAGGGATGTTGGCAGGCATTTTGTCTTTCCACTTTGTCTTCATCAAATATAGTGTAGTCATTCGTCTATCAATCCATTATGGGGAATCAGTGATCCTTTTATTCCTGCCTTCTGCAGTGTCAGCCCTTGCCTCTCCTCCCCTTCCCCCCACCCCCCCTCACCTTCCACCCCTCAAGCATGTCTGCACCTTCTACACTGCCATTTACTTTAGAAAGAGGCACTCTCCCTCGCCGGGACTTTTCTGTTGAAATTTCCTGCTAGACGTCATGTTTCCTATAAAGAAAAATTATATTTGGTTTTTGAGCCCCGCCAGCTGCTGGAGTTTCTAGTGGCTAGGGAGGAACCTGTAGTTGTTTCTGCCTCTCATACGGTTGACGCATAAGTCTCACACTGCCATGTTAAATTTTATTTTTCTACTATGTAGTATTGTATATTTTTCCTGTTGCCTCCTCCTTTTTTAATTTTTGTGGGCTAATCCTGGCAAATGATATAAATGTTTTCTTGTAATATTCGTTTATAGTTGTATAATGTTTTCCTTGTTGCCAAATTGCTTTCATTCTGTTTCTTAAATGTATGGATATATTCAATAAAAGTACAGTATATAAAAAAAAACAGAAAGGGGCATTATTGTTACTAAGCCTGTGAACTTACAATATCTGGATATTATTTTAAAACAAACATTGGCAAGGCCCCACTTATTTTAATTCTATCTTCAGGCAAAAGTCCTGTAGTGTAGCATGTGCGTGACTGTCACTGGAAGCGTGCACAAGCATGGACTTGGCGACCGTGTCACAACATGGCAAGAATCACGGTCTCATCTTCAGAAGCTTATCCAGGCCATCCATATGGATATGCAAGAGCTGTGTTACTTTGGCTAATGATTACAGGTGCTTTCCGGAGGAAATAAGTGCTAATTTCATGCAGATCTTCCCCCCCCCCCCTTCTTATACGCATTGCTGAGCTAGTTATTGATGAGAAAGAAATAATGGACCCGATATTCAAAGGCATTTACATAGCTTGCAGACCTGAAAACCATGTAAATGCCACTGGGGGGGATATTCTGAATATCTGTGGGTACTGGCATTGTTGCATGGCACGATGCTAACCGGTTAGTGTTCCAGGGTGACACCTGGCCATAACCGAGCATGGCGACATTGAGCCACTGCCTAGTTATGGCTACGCGGCAAAACTAAGACACGGCAAAAGCTGGCCTTACTTTCACTGCGGAAGATAACTGGGCAATAGCTGAATATCACCATTGCCTGGTTAGCTTTCCGGTTCTGCAGCTGGCCCAGATATTCAATTCCTGTGTCCAGATATGGCCCTAGCATTGAAATTCCAAGTCTAAGATTCAGCACTGGCAGTTAGTCGCTATAAGAGTGCTAACCACCGGCACTGAAGTCAGGTCCAATATTTCCATAATTGCTCTTTGAAATACTGCTTACTCTATCTAGTCCCCCAAATGTGTTTGTTTGTGTGTGTGTACCTTCGAGCCAATGCTTACTTCTGGCTCTAATTAAAGCAATGAAAATTATTCACGCCTCTACAGAGGCCATTTCCCTTAAAGCTTCTTTTCCTTAAAGTTTTTGGCAGACCAGTTTTGAGAACAAATGGTAGATTCCAGTCAGAAATAATGCAACTGCTGAAAGCTCTAGGGATGAACAAAATTATTTTAAAAACAAAACCTAGAAACTACATGTCTGCAATTATTTTAACTGTACTAATAAAGGACTTATTGCACTGCTGCAGGTCTAATTTCCTTCCCTCAACCTCTTGACCCTACTTCTTTTTTCCCACCTCGTCCCATCACTGCCACACCCTCTCACCAGTCCCTCATCCCTTTCCTCTGAAACCATCCTCCCTCCCCTCCATAAGCCCTCAACCCTCTGCAAACCAGATCTCTCATCCCTTCAGCACTCCCTCTTTCCCCTCGCTTCCTCCGGCACCTCTCCTTTCCCTTCTTTCCTCCCAGACTTCAGCACACTACCTTCACTGATCCAAAACCTGTTCCCTTTCTCCATCCCTTCCCCCTCCTATCCTCCCATCCCAGCACTCTGCTTTCCCCTCTCCTGGCCAAACCCCGCCTTTCTCTTTCCTTCCCCTAGGCGTGATCCCAGTTCTTTTCCCTACCCTCCTACCCCTAATCCTTGCCCATCCTCAGTGCTTTCCTTCCTACCCCCTTTCCTCTTGTCACCCTGAGCCCGGACCCCAGCAGTCTCCTTCCTCCTCCCATCTTTGAAGCTGCTGCCTTCGCCTCCATGCACTCACTTCCCCCATCTGCTGTTTATTCTGCTTGCACAGGCCAGCGGCTCTGCCTCCTTCCAGCTCACTTGTCTGATGCTGCTGCTGCATCCTCCTGCCCAAATGCACCAGTTTCCCTGCCTCCTTTTATTTTATTTACCATCTGCTTTCATATACCATCTTAACGGTTTTCAGCATTGCAGACTTCTCCCAGCTTAGCACAGGCTGTCCATCCTCATGCAGGTGCAAGAGGATGGACGGTGGGAAGGGCACGATGAGGTTTCTGTTCAACTAGGTAAATGCTTTGTTTTCAAAACTGAGGGAGAGCCAGCACATAATGTTTGGCCAGGCATCTCGATGGTAAGCCAAAAGTTATGAATTTAGGAGGAATTGTCGGGGCTAAAGGATATGTGTGGATAATGCTGATATTCAATGATACCAAGATAGTTTAATGAATTTATGTAGGGCCACCCAATAGCTATCCTAATTTAAATTAACCTATCTGTATAGATTTAGGGCTGCATATTCAGCAATTCTACTTAACCTGACTGTGGCTTACAGCTGTCTCAGAAGTTACATGCACGTCTAAGAGGCATTTTCCAGCCCCCAGGGTGTTGAGAATCCAAGTTTGTACCAGAGGCAATGGAGAGTTAAGTGACATACTCAAGATCACAAGGAGTAGTACTGGGATTAGAACCTGCTTCTCTGGCTTATTAAGCTGCTGCTGCTCTAACCATTAGACCACACTTCCATTTTGGAAGGACCAGCTACCTGAAAATATGACATAAGCAGGTACGTAATCTGCTCAGCTTTAGGTGGCGATTGCCTCACTGAATATTGACCTTTATTAATATTGTATAGGAAGGTTTTCTGCAAGTTACACAAAGCTGGCGGAAGGATGTGGGAATAGGCAATCCATTTTTCCACTCTTCTATTTGAAGATGTGATTCTTGAGAAGGGGGGGGGGGAGGAATGATTTATTGGGATTAAAGACTGCTTTGCACATGCAAGCAACATTACATTCTAAAAGGAAACAGCCCCCACACTTTGTAAGCAGAACTTAAATCTGTAACAAGGATAAGATGATAAGAGACAAATCCAAGTCCAGTAACTAGTACGTAGAGACATGTGAGCAAAAGCTGGTTTCATTAAGAACAT
This sequence comes from Ichthyophis bannanicus, assembly GCA_033557465.1. Lineage (NCBI taxonomy): Eukaryota > Metazoa > Chordata > Amphibia > Gymnophiona > Ichthyophiidae > Ichthyophis > Ichthyophis bannanicus. Next base: position 1,082,809,006 of record CM066032.1, read on the forward strand.
ACCATGCCAGACTATCACGTTTAACTTTATAAAGGAAGAAAAAATGTAAAAAGAAAATGGCTCTCATATTAAAAGGAAGAAATCTGTTAAGAGGTATGAAAGAAGAATATTTTTAAAGCCTTGAAATCAAAGGTAGGTTAGAGATAAAGGATGAATACAGAACTGTGGAATAATTTTATAGGAAACAGCAACAGGTAATCTTTAGCACTGGGCAAGAAGCAGACCTCTTGCAAGGGCTTGGCACAAAATGGTAGGTCATAACAAAAATGGGTGCCAAAACTCATGCACAAAAATTAACAACATCTGCTTAGCAGATCCTGCCCACATCATTCTCAAGGTTGAACCTCCAAGAATACAATCCATCTACCTTTGGCATCTGTAATCTGCCAGACAGTATCTGTTCCCATCAAAGTGTGACGGAGGAAGCGAAAGCAAGGGATGTAGAAGTAGAAGTTGCGGGCCGCTGATTCTACATGAACCTTAGCAGTCCTGCATGTGTGTAGCTTCTGTCTCAGGGATGGGATCTGGGACCGTGCCAGGGAAATGGGCATTCATCAAGTCCACAGCACAGCTGAAGGGATTAGCTGAACCCAACTGCCTACCTTCCCACTCTCACCCCTCAGAAAATATGGAAGAGCAGGAGAGCTCCAAATGAGTTGTCCAGATGGGATGTAGACCCAACGCAGCACACCGTAATGATCTTCATAAAGAGACGTAAACTGGCTTGCCCAGTCAGCATAGCAAGTTGCCATCACAGGGCTTCACACTGGGAAGATGAGGAGCAGGGACGGTGCAAGGATATTGGGCACCCTAGGCAAACCTTTAGCCTTATGCCCTGCCCCCACTGAGATTGTGATAATTAAATTTAATTATTATGATCATCCCAATACTATCCCTCCCATACCAATCCTAAACATGTGCATAATTGGATAGCATACTTTCAAATAGTAAACTTTGGAGCAGTTTCTCTAAATGGTTTAATTTTGAGCACGCAAACATAAAAAAAACCCCAACCCGGCAGTACTAAAACCCACCAACCAAAAACAACCCCGGGTCACATACACACAAAAATTATAGCTCTAACAATTAATTAAAGTAAATTATCAAGGTCAAACCTAATACTCCTAAACACTCAGCAACTTCATCGGTCTGCCTGAAGAGCCACCTTAATCCAAAACTTTTTCAAAATTTTTAAATGGAGAGAAAAGGCCTCAGTAATTCTATTATATTCCCTCTATACCGCAGAAACCTGCCTGAAGGGGATACGTTTGTTCACCATCACCAGCCAGAAAATCTCTCTGATATAATTTTTATTATTGAATTTGAAGACCAAATTATTATCAATTATATTTCAATAAAATAAGTAAACCATCAAAATAAAGCGTTTCCACAAAAAAGAGTGAACACCATCACTTCATCACCACTCAACAGTGCCAATTCTCCTACAACAAAAAACAGCAAACAACTGGAGGGGGCAACAAATAGCCACAAACAATCGTTCAAAAGTACTTAGCTTGCACCAGTCAGCTCTTCAGGTACACAGCATTTTCACGTACAAGGGATGTTTGAAGACATATTGGTGTTTCTTTAAAATACTCAATAGGATAAGGAGATCCTGGCTGATTAAGTTATTGGATGACCAGATGGAACTTAAGATTCTTCACCCAGTAAACACAGTATTTATCAAACCATTTCTGTTGTTTTGTTACAATAAAGACTTTCTTTGGAACACCAGTCTGAGTGCAGAGAATGTTTTTTTGGAGTCCAAGTCACTGCTTCCCAAGAGTTCTGACGCAAACGTTTCTGCTCAAAAGACTAACCGTATCCAGTGTCCCCTTATTAGTGAGAACAAGGGAGGGGTTCCTAACAGTTTACAAATCAGATTAATTTGCATGGTTTAATTACCCAGAAAACTAGACCTATTTGCAGCGAGAGGGTCATGAACTTTCCTTGACAGTGCTTCTCAGACTTTTTAAACCATACACTAGTTTTTCTTCTCTGTCATACTTTCACCCCATATGTCTAAAAAATAAAGATAAATGAGGTAGACTTAGCTTTTAAAGAAAAAAAATCTGTCAAGCCCGATATCACAGGACCACCCTTCCCCAGCTGAAGAATCATGGCCCTAGGAGAACGACGAGTATGGATGTAAAAGGAGGTCTAGGCTGTGGAATACTGGAACTATTCAGCTCAGTCATGGGAATATGAAAAATCGCATTCTGAAATAACAGAGGTTGGAAATGTTGGAACATTTATCACTACTCTATAAACCACTATTGCAACTTCAACACAAATCCAAGCAAAAAGAAAAAGTTACCATGTGCTTAAAAAATATATATAGTTATCCCCTGGGAGCTAAAGAAACAGTGTATCCATCTTCTGAACCCAAGAGGAGTGAGAGATCTAATGATGGGAGTGTATTGGACAAAGTCCTGATGCAGCCTGAAAAAGAGAAACAGGCGAAACTCAAGTTGACATTAAAGCCTCCCAGTCTTAACCGTTGAATGCTCTTGATGCGGTTTATGCATTTAAAGTTAGGTGTTTTCAGTTTGCTTTTAAATGCATTTAGAAAAATTGTAAAACAATGGGTGTGAGCCAATGAATAATACATGGGAATGATAGGTGTGTACTTAAGTGTACCAGGATTGAGAGACTCTGGGGACAAGCCACCTGTTTATCCCTGAACTGAGGTTCTTTAAACCACATTAGAGTATTCAAGGCAAGTTGGAATTTCGTGACGGCGTTTCAGAAGATAGATACACTGTTTGTTTAGTTCCCAGGGGATAGAGTATTTTTAAGCACATAGTAACTTTTTTTTTTTTGTTTAGAGCATTTATCACAGCATTAAAGATGGAAGCTTAGGTGAGAGCTCTAGGTTTTTCTTTTCCTTTTTCACCTACTGATTTGTCTTCCCTTAAGTTTAATGGATAAATGCAAAGGAAAAGGAAGAGGGGAACCACAGCCTGATCCCAGCATCCTTTTGTTTGTCAGCCCGCCTCAGCATGCATGGGATCCAAAGTAAGTCTGGCTTTGAGAGCAGCTGCCCTAATGGATGGAGAAAAGTCTCAGCCTGGCCACAAAGTTTCCTGCCTCAATCTGTTCTGCATCTGACTCAGTGCCTGAGTTCTCATCTCTTATAAGAATGGAACAGACTGGGCTGGTGTCTATCTCTGTAGCGAAGAAGGAGGCTGGCCCAGAGTTCTTGAAGAGGGTGGCGAAATATAAGCTTTCTATCCATAAATTCTCTAGGAAGATGAAGCCCCAGAAGGGTCTCAGAAGGGGTATATAGTACCTGTTTCTGTAGGGGTCTATTGGGGGATTTTTTTATGTCAAGATATACTTAATGTAATGTTATGTGACTACAAATAATAAAAGATCAGTGTATTATTTTGTAAAATTGTCCCAGGCCTTATCAAGAGCCTACTTCTGCTTCATGTCGGTATGGGATGGAAGCAAGATGGATGCCAGTAAGTAGCCTGTGCTTTGGGGCTTCATGAATGACTGGATCTAACCAGGTGTTTCTTCATCTGGTATTATGGGCAATAAAAAAACTAAGTTATGCTCTTACCTATATGCTTCCATCCCAGTGGTCAATCCTATAGACCCCTTCCTTCAGTAAATGGCACAAACAGGGAGCCTTGAGTGTATGTGAAAGTGAGAGCTAGGCAGAAAAGGAAGGAACAGCTTGACCAGCCCTGACATGCCCCTTAGTTTCCCCCCACACAATCACGGAGTGAGGCAGCCAGTGATGACTCATTGAGAGGCCAGTCATTGGATAATGATGATGTCATGGCATTACAGAGAGCACCAGCAAATTTTCAGGACACCAGACAGACAGTGTTGACCAGATGCCAGAAAGTGAACACCAAAAAACATACATTGATTTCCTAAATAAGGTCACATTTAAAGGGACCTTCAACCACTATCCCGCTTTCAAAAGTGTCTTAACTAACTAAATTTTCTTAAATGTGTGTTAAATTTTTGTCGGATCACCCACCGTGAGCAAGAACTTTCCTGCTCTCGAAGTGAGCCCTCCTTTTTATTCAATGAATTTTTTTAAAAGGCCAAAGCCTTTGCTTCTCCTCTACCGTACTGCGGTTATCTTTGTTAATGTGGGGCGCTTCATTGTATTATATTAGCTTATTTTCCTATGTCATGTGTACAGCCAGATACAGTTAGTTTGAGGGACACAGTAAAACTATGTGTGCTATCATGCTTAGAATTTTAACTTTTCTGAATGGCCTCATGTAAAATCTTATTATTCATCGTACAAGGCATTGCTGGTCCACTCCGCAGAAAGAAAATCCTTAGCTATCTTAGACACGAGCACGTTGATTAGGTGTTTCTTTCGGAAACGCACTACACTCTGCTGAAAACACTGAAACTCAATGCTAGGCCTCACATGGTAGCTGCCTACTCTCCCACCGTTTCCAAATGATACGGGATAGTCATTCTGGTCAAGAAGTTTTTGCACGCTACTGTACCTGATATTAGCGCTGACATGGAGGGTAGATGGGCCCGTGTACACCTTGAGGTTGGAGATAGTGAATTCACGTGTATTTGCACTATGTTCCCGAATGTGGACAACCCTGCTCACTAAGCTTTCTAGCCCACCGGTGTTTTTACATTCCTCACAGTTTAGACATATGGAACACTACTCAGGGTAATGGTTGCTGGACATGTCCTGTGGCCATTGGTTTATTACTTCATTTCATGTTATGCATGAATATCCCGCACTACAGTATCACTGGAGTCGGGTCTGGGGTCGTATTTAGTCTATATTGCACTCTCAGGAGTCCCTTTCTCGGAGGGTAGTGGGACTTCGCCCAGTTGCGGGGATCCACTCTCAACCAACAAATGGCGTATCTACATTTGAACAATATGCTTGGCATTGCTGTTTCCCTCATTGAGTAATACTGGGAAATTAGTTCCCATCTGAGCCTCACTGAATGGTGGAATCATGCCTGTCTCTACAGTAAATATGAACAAATACCTCGTCTGTGTGCTTCCTCCGTTCAGACTCCTTCTTATTGGTCTTAATGGAAGATGTTCAATGAATATGTACATTTTGCTAAATGCTCTCATCTGACTGTCTAACTTTGTATCTATCTCTGTCTCATGATCATGCTGTCTTGTGGATATTATATGCTTGTTTGATGTATAATCACTGTTAACGGGAAGCGCTCACATGCTGATACAAACGGGTAGAGAAGAAGCACCGGGGTGGGGGGTAATGGGTTTACTTTTCCTTATTGTATACTTGTTTTGTATCTTTTGGTGTGTTGTTCCTTTGTTTGTTGTAAAATGAAAATAAAAGTTTCAAAAAAAAAAAGGCCAAAGCCTTAAGAACAAACAGGAAACAACAGCACTAATAAGCTGTCTTATCCGTTTTAAGCACAGCATAGCAGTCCCAACCGATAACGTACGGCACAAGATCCTCTCTACTTAACTGAACGCTGGAACAGTTCTTTTGTTGAGAAAGTTGCAGTTTAAAGCCTCAGAGGTCGTCACAAAGAGGCAATATCCCCAACTATTATCCAGTTCAAATGAAAAAAATCTTGCTGTTGCTGTAAATCAGTCGGGAAACTCCAAACACAAGGTTCACGCTACACCAATCAGTGTTTCAAGCCATGTAGCTTCCCAGCTCTTCATCAGGCGAATGAACCTTGTCCTCTAATGGTCCCTATTTAAATCTCAGCTGAGAAAGGAAAATCAAAAGACATCATTCCTACGTAAAGGTGATTGACAACAGCCACTTAAAGACGCAAACCCCACCAATCTATCTCCATGTTCATACCCCCTGGGGTCACCGAACGTAAACGGAAAATCCACTGTTGTTCTTTACGTTTACGTTCGGTGACCCAACTGCCCAAATATCCCAGAGTCTTTCTTTGGGTGAAGTTTGGCTTTGGTTGCCTATATGGATACATCTCCCACAAGCTGTATCTCCCCAACTATGTAACTATACATCAGCAACATCTATAAAAATGAGATCTCATGATGTATCTTTTCTTAAATATGATGATTGCCAACAGAGATGTGAGAGTGATAGTTCTACTTTTCAGGCTACTAATACGGCTTCCATTAAAGATGATCAGATATTTCACAGCAAAGCCAAGGTATTTGAGACTAATGTGAAAAGAAGGAATTTGTACTTTACTAATTTCCTAAAACTACTACTATGGTATCACTTCAAATTCTACAAACATATTCCTTTGAAATTTTGCAACATTGGTGACTTTTCTACCATTGACTTGCGTCTATTATCTTCCCCCCTTTAAAATGAAGATGAATGGAGATAGAGGAGTAGCAGACAGCTTGACGGTGGACACTTTTTAGCATGAGTGCAATGTTAGAAATGTCACAGGTAAAAGGAAACTCTTCTAGTGACTTTTCTCTTTGAGCCTAAAAGAACCGAGCCCTATTTAAAATGTTCACAACATGTTACAAGAAGAAGACCACCAACACTATTAATACAATGATGCAAAAATCACAACAGTACTAATTGTTCTTGTCCATTGACAAGCATGTAGCAATAACATTTTCACTTTTTTTACCCCACTACCAATATTTTTTAAATTAGTCTAATACTGTAAATGGATTCTGTACTTTAAGCTGTGGTCTAGCTGTCTTTGCTAACCAAGCCAAGCAAAAGAATGGTATCTCCCCTACTTGCATTTGTTCAATTTACGCCCATTGCTTTCTCTCCTCACCCCATTATCACTCATAAGTGCTCATAATTGTGCAGCCATATAGTATTGTTTAACGTCTGGTATCCTATCCCCCTAGGGATCACAGCTCACACTGAGAAGCCTTCTCCACTCTCGGCAGCTTTTTCTTCCTAATATTATTAAATATCTCGTCATGCTTGCCTTGTCCGGTATCTCAATCAGCAACGCTTGAAACACATAGTTCAGGTACGGAAAAGCATTCATCTTAATACTCAGAATTCTTCCCATCCAGGATAGTTCACTATTAGTCCATAGATCAGGATCTTTGCCAATAGATCTTAATGCATTGAGTAAATGCAAATCCTTACACTCCCATGGAATCCAAATCCCCAGGTATTTTAAAGCACTATTAACCCACCAAAATGATAAAGACTTTTTTTATTTATTTATTTATTTAGTATACATTTGTATACCGCTACTTCCAGCGATCAGCAGCGGTTTGATTACAGATTGGAAATTGTCAAATCATGACAGGAAATTTTTGAGGTATAAACACATTGATTAGACAGGAAAGCACAGCACACAGAGAACTATTTTACAGGGAACATGGGCTATGGAGGGTTAAGTGGCTTGCCCAAGACCACAAGGAGCACCTGTGGGACTAGAAACCCCAGTCCTTCCGGCCCAAGGTTGCTGTCCTCTAGTGGGATTTGAACCCCCGACCTTCCGGCCCGAAGTACCTTGCCCCAACCACTAGGCCACTCCTCCACTCCACTTTCACAGAGTCTCAAGAGAGCTTATCATCTAAATGAAGTTTCAGAGGGGTAGCCGTGTTAGTCTGAAATGGCAAAAATGACAGAGGCAAGTGACATCTTAACCAACTTATTGAAGCATGAGCTTTTGAGGACAAGAGTTCACTTTTCCAGATGTATGACATGCAGTTCAGGAAGTGGGTAAATGCACATAAAAATGGATGGAAGAGGGATATCCAGAACATTCAAAAGCCAGCAGGAGAACATTTCAACCTTCCAGGGCACTCTATCTGACCTGCCATACTCCTACAAAGGAATTCAAAGAGACACTACATGTGAAACTGCTGAATTGGAGTTCATCAAAAAGCTTAACACCATCACCAGATCTGAACAAGAACAATAGCTTCATGACTCACAGCAGATGTGCATGGACTTACTATTCTCTGATCAGCCTGTCCTTAGTTTCTCTCACTCTCCACAAATACCATTTAGCTTAACTATTCTGCCATTGTCACTCCTTTTCCACATTCTGTCCTGCTCTTTTCAATGCCTTTTCTATACTCCTTATCCTCCATCTTCATGTATATTTACCCACCTCCTGAACTGCACTCATGCATCTGATGAAGTGGTTTCTTGTCCTCGAAAGCTCATGCCTCAATAAATTAGTTAGTCTATAAGGTATTACCTGCTTCTATTATTTTTCTTATCTAGATGTTATCCTAAGCACCTCAGACTTTCCCATACTTCTGGATTTCTCCTACCAAGACCAGTAATGATAAGAAGGGAGTAGTTGTCATGAACATTCTGTTGTCCACAAAAAAAGGAGATCTTAAAATTCTCCCCACTTAATGGAATTCCCCTTATATAGTCATTTTACACTAGGGGTTCAAGTACCAATGCAAACAGAAGGAGCAAGCAGAAATAACTCAGTCTCATCACCCTGTCCAGCTGAAAGGCATCTTGTTGTTGATAAGTACCATCGAGGGTATCGACTCATGGCGACCCCCTGGATAGTTGTCCAAAACTGTGTTTCGTCGTCAGTCAGGCAGATCGTAGTTGGCAGAGTGGCACCCATAGCTGCTGTTATTGTATCAATCCATCTCATTGCTGCCCTTCCTCTTTTGCTTTGACCTTCTACCTTACCAAGCATGATGTCTTTCTCTTAACGATCTCTCTCTTCACATGATGTGTACAAAGTTTGAAAGTTGAAGTCTTGCCATCTGAGCTTCTAAAGAAAGTTTAGGTTTGATCTCCTCTAGTACTGACTTGTTTATTCTTTGGGCAGTCCATGGTATACACAGTATTCATCGCCAACACCATAATTCAAAAGACATCAATTTTCTTCCTGTCCACTTTTTCACCGTCTAACTTTCGCATCCATAAAATGTTTTTGAAAATATCATGTCTTGAACAAATTGAATCTTTGTATGGAGAGAGACATCTCTGCTCTTGAGAATCTTGTCTAGGTCTTTAATAGTCTTTCTGCCAAGAGCAATGCATCCTCTGATTTATTGACTGCTTGTTGTTTCTTTACTGATAGTTGATCCAAGTAGGTTAAAGTTGTCCACTATTTCAATTTCTTCTCCATCAATGATGAACTTATTGATTTTGCCAGTTGTCAGGATCTTTGTCGTCTTTACATTAAGGTGCAGACACATTTTAAGACTATGTTCCTTGATCTTGAGAAGCAAATGTTTCACATCATCTTCACTTTCAGCAAGTTATGTGGTATCATCAGCATAGCGAAGGTTGTTGATGAGTCTCCCACTAATCTTCACACCTCTATTGCCTTCATACAGTCCTGCTTCTCTGATGATTTGTTCTGCACATAAATTAAACAGGTAGGAAGAAAGTATGCAGCCTTGATGTACACCTTTCCTAATTTAAACCATTCTGTTTCTCCTTGTTCCGTTCGAACTGTTTCTTCTTGATCAACGTAAAGGTTGTGCAAGAGAATGATCAGGTGTTCTGGTTTACCCATTCTTCTTAATGTGGCCCAGAGTTTCTCATAGTTTACACAGTCAAAAGCCTTGCTGTAGTCAATAAAACGCATATAGATATCCTTTTGGTATTTTTTAGTCTTTTCAAGGATCCATCTCACATCCACTAGGGTGTCTCTCATTCCTCGCCCTTTCCTGAACCCTGCTTGCACTTCAGGCAGTTCTCATTCCAGGTATGATTGTAGTCTCTGCTGAATAATCTTCAGTTGAAGCTTGTGGGCATGTGGGATCAGAGCGATTATGCGATAATTTCCATAGTCAGTTGGATAACCTTTCTTTAGTATTGGTATAAACACAAACCTTTTCCAGTCAGTTGGCCATAATGTTGTCCTCCAAATTTCTTGGCAGAACTTTGTAAGTATGGTAACAACTGCAACAGATTGCTGTAAAGTTTCAGTGGGAATGCCAGCAATGCCTAGTGCTTTGTTCTTTGATGAAGCTTTCAATGCTGCCTCGACTTCTTCTTTCATCACCAATGGTTCCGGATCATAAGGTACAGGTTGAAACGGCTGTTGGTCCACTTGATCTTTATGGATAAATGACTCTGTATATTTTTTCCACCTTTTCTTGATCTTCTCAGCGTCATTCAACATGAATCCTTGAGCATCTTAAAGCATTCCAATTCGAGGCTGGAATTTTTTCTTAAGTTCTCATAACTTTAGGAAAGACGAATTTCAACTTCTATTTCCTTGTATGTGTCATTATAGCACTTCTCCTTTTCTTGTCTTGCTGCACATTAGAAATCTCTGTTGAGTTCTGTGATTGCCTCTGTTTCTCTTCTGGATTTAGCTTCTCTTTGTGTTTCTGGGCATTTTTCAGAGTTTCTTCAGTCATTCATTTTGGCCACTTTTGCTTTTTCACCTTTTGTAGAGATTTCTAACTTTCTTCCAACACAACCTTCTTGATGTCATCCCATAACTCTTCTTTAGTTCTGTCATTTGTATCTAAAGCAACAAATCAATGCAGGCAGTCTTTAAATTCCAGTGGTATGTTCTCAAGGTCATATTTTGCTACATTCATGAGAGGCTTGTTCTTTTTCAATTTAGCTTGAGTTTGCATGCTAGTAGATGGTATTGCTCTTGGTAGAATGGCTATGAAGACTTAGAAAAGATTCTCAAGAACAGAGATGTCTCTCTCCATACAAAGATTTGACATGTACAAGCCATGGTATTTAAAATAACATCATATGTATGCAAAAGTTGGATTTGAAAAAGATAGACAGGAAGAAAATTGATGCCTTTGAATTATGGTGCTGGCAACGGATACTGTGTATATCATGGACTGCCCAAAGAACAAATCAGTTAATACTAGAGGAGATCAAACCTAAGCTTTCCTTAGAAGCTCAGATGACAAGACTTCGACTTTCATACTTTGGACACATCATGCGAAGAGAGAGATCATTGGAGAAAGACATAACACCTGGCAAGGTATAATGCCACTGTAAAAGAGGAAGGCCGGCAATGAGATGGATCGATACAATAACAGCAGCTATGGATACCACTCTATCAACAATGAGTCGCTTGGCTGGAAACCAAACAAAATTTAGGTCAACTATCGAGAGGGTCGCCAGGAGTTGACACTGACTTGACGTCACTTAACAACAATAGTTGGTAATTTGTACCACAGTCAGCTCCTGGTTTTGTCTTTGGTATAGAACTTTTCCATCGTTGACTTCCACAGATGTAGTCAATTTGATTTTTGTACAGTCTATTGGTGTAGTTCATGCGTACAGTTGCCGTTTGTGTTGCTGGAAGAAGGTGATTGAGACAAATAGATCATTGGACTTGCTGAATTCTATCAGTCTTTCTCCAGCTTCATTTCTTTTGCCAAGTCCATATTTTCCAACCACTTTACCTTCTTCTTTGTTGCCAACTTTTGCGTTGCAGTCACCCATGACTATCAGGATATCCTGTTTGCATGTTCTGTCAATTTCAACTTGTACTTGTTCATGGAACTCATCAACTTCATCCTCTTCTGCAGCTGTTGTTGGGGCATATACTTGAATTATAGTTGTGTGGATGGGCATTCCTTGCAGACAAATAGAAATTAAGTGTTCACTGCTTGTATTGTATTTCATCACAGCTCTTGCAAGTTTCTTCTTAATTATAAATGCAGCATGGTAGCCCATGTGATCATTAGATGAAAAGTGCCCAATGCCAGTCCATTTCAGTTTGCTGACACCCAACAGATCAAATTGTACGTGTTCCATTTCATTCTTGACCACCTCCAGCTTCCCTTGGTCCATGCTTCGTACGTTCCATGTTCCAATGTGTAATACATCTTTACAGCTTCTCACTCTCATTTCATGCGCAGCTACATCAGCAGTCAGACGTCCCGAGGGCTTTGATCCAACCACATCATAAATGCTGGCTTTACTCTGAAAAGTCTTCAGCTCCTCCCCAGTAGACAGTTGAGTGCTTTCTAACCTGGGGGTATCATCTTCCAGCACTATAGTGCAATTGGTTTTGTTGTGACTATCTATTGGGTTTTCTTGGCAAGATACGGAAGTAGATTGCCAGGCCTTTATTCTGCGCAATTTTAGTGTTGTTGCCATTGTCACAGAAATGTGATCCTCCGCCATCACTGTCCCATTCTGCTGCTGCCCAGAAGGGTGCTTTGTCTTGGTCTGGTACCTGAGCTGAGACTTGTCCATCTTGGGAAACCCTGCCAGTAGTTAAGCTACTGTTAGCTTAGCCCTCAGCATCACTGATGCACACAAGCGTTCACAGCACGACAAGCTGCAAACCAAGTGAAGCATCTTAGGATCCTCCATTTAGCTTTAAATGCACTTGACTGTTGGTGTATAAGGCCAGCATCCATCTACTAAATCTGTACAATGTCCCTCCCACCCCAGTTTAACATCCAAACTATAAATTCCCATGTACCCTGCCAAATGATTTTTCAGTATCAACTGCCAGAGCATGAACTGAATCTTCTTTTCCTGACCCCCCCCCCCCCTCTTAACACTGACCCCCATCTGTCTACCTGACATAAATCCTGACTGATCTACATGTACTAAACGGGGCATGATTTGCTAAAATGGCCTTTACGAACTGCACCACCTCTTATCTTCTGGCAGTACTGTTATTGCAGTCATCAGCATTCATGCTATAAGTTCCCTCCCTCCACCCGCAGTCCTACAGTCTCTATCAATGATTCTACCAGCAAATTGTGGAATTTCTTATAAAATGTAACTAAGAAGCCATTGAGCCTGGGATCTTGCCATTCTTTAAGCATTTAATTGCATATGTAACCTCTAAAGTGATAATATCTTTGTCCAGAATACTTGCCTCCTCTTCAGACAGTTTTTTTTCTTTAATAACTTTCACAATAACTCAAGTAAAACATACTTTTACAGAAAAGTCTTGTTCAAAAGGCAATAACCAACCCATATAGTACATAATAGGAAGATAACAATATATCAAGGAGGATACAAGCCCACAAGAACGGGAGTGATTCCTAAAAAAAATCAAGGAATAAGAAAATATGCAATTATATAAGGCAAACAAAGAATGCTGAGTGAAACAGCAAGTACAAACCTCCATACATGGGTCATAAGATTATGAGTTAAACTGGTCTAGACATGGCAGGCTGAGCTGAAACAAAAGAGACCAAATGGGGAAGATCAGTAAATATATATCTGGCAGACTTATACTTTATCACACACTTGCAAGGAAATTTCAGGAAAAACAGATGTCCTAGTTGGAGAACCACGGGTCTCAGTAGGAGAAACTCCTTCCTCCGCCTCTGGGTTTCCCTAGAAACATCAGGATGCATCCTAATTTTGTTAGCCAAATATAAATCATCTCTGTCAAAAGAAGAAATGTAAGAGCCAATCCTGATCCGATGGTAGTGCAGAAGTCACTATCAAGGTCACAGGTCAGGCTGTCTCAGAGTCAGAGGTCTCCAAGACTGCCGAAATATCCACGACATCCATAGTCACAGTCTGATCCTATCTTAGAGATAGGTGGAAAACCTTCAGGGGATACTTTTAAGACTTCCCCTAAATATCTCTTAACCATATCTCATGGAGAAGTTAGAGAAGCCTTAGGAAAGTTAATTAACCTAATGTTAGCCCACTGAACAGCATTCTCAAGCACTTCGACTTTATTCTGTAGAAGGATATTATCCTTTACTAAAAGCTCCTCTGAACTAGAAAGCTTGCACAAACGTTCCTCAAATTTAGGAATTTGTTCTTTCATACCCTGAACCTCTTCCTCCAAATTCAAAATACGATGGTCCAGTGAAGAAACTTTAGTGGATAAAGAGTCCAAAGTCAGAGCAAAGACTTTGCCCAAATCAGCTTTTTGCCTGCCAAATTGATTCCAAAGAGAAAACATTTGGGCATTGCAAAGAAAATCCTGGAGAGACAAAGGAGCCACCGACTGACCTGGAGAATGCCCAGAGTCCCACTGCTCAAAAATGAGAGTAATAAAGGTAGTCTCTGCTGATCGGTCCAGCGCCACCATATTCTGCTCCTGCTGCCCCACAGACAGTCCAGCCGAGGATTGGTTGAAGACTGCAGCTCCCACACCAGCGTTAACGGCCCCCTTCAGGTCAGTGAGCCAGTTGCAACATCAGTGATTGACACGCCAACTTGACCAGGAAGTGCAGGGGAAGCCTGCAGCTGTGCCCGGGGAACCTGTAGCTCCAGGCTAAGGGAGATCTCAGAGCCAGAAGATTGGCCATGACTCACAGAGTTGGCCCACAACTTCAATGTCTGCTCTCCGGAGCCAGAGTCCTACATACTTTGGTGTACAAGGTAAGGAATAATGGAGGTAGCTGCTGGAGCTAGTCCAGGCTGCGAGGGAGCCTTAGCCTGGGACTTCACCTTGCATTTCTCAATTAAGGCAAGCGCTCAGCAGTCAGCGTCCACCATCTTGGAATGCCCCCATTTCGGACAGTTTTAGAAGCTCGGCCTCTGTCAAATAGACCTCAGTCATCTCCCCAAATACTTTTCTCTGTGGAATATAGCTCAGTGTAATATTGAAGAAAGCTTTTCCTTATACCCTCCTTCATTGTCAGAAATTACTATGCCAGACCCCTCCCTTAATTTTAAGATTTGGGTACTAAGGATCCAAGCCCACAACATTTGGGCCAGAAGCCTTTTCCTCTAGCTCAAAGTATACTTGCTTTATTATGTGTGACTTAAAGACCAACTGTGCAGCCTAAAAGGTTTGTAGCCCCCCCCCCCCCATGCCCTCTCAGCTTATAAATCCTATTAGACACTACAGTCAAACCTCGGTTTTCGTGTGCCCCGGTTTTCGTTCGTTTCGGTTTTCGACGTCTTTTCTGACTGAGATCTTGTCTCGGTTATCGTATATCGCCTCGGTTTTCGTCAAGAATGGTGAGCCAGTGCTGCCAGATCTGAAAACCTATACTGTATACTGTACTGCAATACATACACCCTCGCGCTGGTCTGCCCGCCTAGTCCCGGCAGCACTACCCCCCCCCCCCCCCCACCCCCGGACTCACCGATCGCGTGTTGAGAAGCCAAAGTCAGCTGAGCAACATCCTCGAGCCAGAGATGCAAGGATTGCACAGAGAGGAAGGCCCCGATCTCTCCACCGCCTGCCTGTTCTCTGGAGCGCCCCCTCAGGCTCGGAGGTAGCAGGGTAGCTGTCAATGTAAGCAGGAGATGTTGCATGAATGTGGAAGGCAGTTCTTTCTCTTGCAGGGTACGCTTGCAAATTGCTGTTGAGACGGAGTCAGCGATCAGATTACAGTGCCGTACAGTACAATATCTGTGTGTTTGCTGTCCTGTGGACGATCGGGCAGGTGAGAGAAGTGACAGGAGCTGGGTGTCTGGAACGGATTAATTGAATTTACATTATTTCCAATGGGAAATATTGCTTCGGTTTTCGTACGTTTCGGTTTTAGTCAGACTTCTTAGAACGGATTAATCATTAAAACCGAGGTTTGACTGTATTTCCTTATGATGCTTCTCCAATTCACCAATCATACCTCTAAGTTGCTTTTCTTTTTATATTTACTCCTTCTTTTTATATGCACCATATGCAATGAAATGACCCCTTACTGTTCACAGCCCTTCTCAAAGGCTACTGAACTATTATCATTCAAAAGGAAAGTCCCATGTGAGTCCCTCAAGTTTCTGCCCAAATTGCTTAACTTCAAGTATGTTATCATTCAGCTTCCAAAACTGTAACCCCCCACCCCCTCACTGAAAATAACTGGACCCATACCGGTTTATGTTCTGACCATTTAATTGATTCCAACCCCACATCCTCTACTTTCGGTACCGAAACGTTACTACTATAAGCATATCAAGCCTAGTATAGGATCCATGCAGGTAGAAATAAAACGCGTATTCTTTTTTTCTTGGGATTTAAGTACCACAAGATATCTATCAACTGGAAATTATACATGATTTCAGCTTTTTCCTATGGTTACTTAGTCCTCCTGTTTCCCCTACATACCATCCAATCTAGGATTAATTCAAATAATTAAGGTCATTTCCTAACCACAAGGGATTCTCCACAAACTCTGTTAGTCTCTCAAGCACCTCCGGTGCATAAACATTCAAATACAGCTCTCAAGACCATTGTAAACCAACTTCAATTTAGACACTTCACTTGCAGCCTTGGTGCTTCTGCTTTCCACTGCACAGTGACACTTCCCATTCCTGCTGACAAGTTAAATGCCTTTAAATCTTGACCCCCATAATTTATACGTTTAGTGGCTGAATTTCACTGCAGAATGTGCAAAGTATTTTCCTGACCCTCAATCCACTCCTACTGCTTTGGTCATTTTGCCAATAAAAGAACCAAAGTTATAAATACACCACTGCGCCTGTGCTTCCATTACACCCTGTTATGGATATTAAATGCCATTTTCTTTTCTTGTTAAACTTTTTTTTTTAAGTGCCATTGGGTCAACACTGACTCCTGGTGACCCAGCAGCCCCTGGGTTTTCTTGGTAAGGTATGACTGGAAATAGATCACCAGGCCTTTGCTTTGGAGGTAATGGAGGGTAAAGGGACTTGCCCAAGGTCACAAGGAGTGCCAGGGGGAATTGACCCCAGAGCTCTTGCGTACTAGGTTGTTGCTCTAACCACTAGGCTACTCCTCCACTCCTCTTGTTAAATGATGTCACAAAAGTACCTCAAGGCTGCAGTGCATGGTAGGGAACATATACCTAGTTAATGAGAAGAATTTCATTTGAGTGTAGTTAGAGTTTTGCCTCCTTTTGAGTTTTTAAGTTAGGGAGATAGGTCCCAGGTAGAGACAAAAGGCTCCAGAAGAGCCACAACAACGGAACCATGTCAGCAGTCTGAAGGCCCAATGAGCCACCCACCCTGCAGCAGTGCAACCCAGCAGAAGGCCCCAACATCACTGAGCTCATTCTCTTGACACAGACACATCGGGGTACCCCAGTGCACTTTTATTCTGGGAGTGAGGGTAAGCATTACACGTAGAGAGCCGTTAATTCCCCCTTGGGACAGAGACACTGCACTAGTGCACCCGATGGCCATCCACTCAAAGAAAAGACTTTCTCAGGGAGTAAAAGGTTGTAGTGACCAGTGTTAAAGTAAACCTGAGCAAAAACTGTTGCAGTTAATGGCAAAAGATACAGTACAGTGTGGTTTCAAATGTAAGATTAGTGGTCACTGTTAACACTGTTGAACTGGAAATTAGGTTTTCAACCCTGCCTTCATCTTGCTTATTCTACCCCTTGACCATTAATAAAATGTATTTAAGCATTCATTCTCATTGGTTAGTGCCTACCTCTCCCCCATCCCTAACTAGAAATATGCATTTTGACTGCTTACTATTTTTCATTTACAGAGCCAGACCCTCACCCTTACTTCTAGAGTAACCATTCGTGGTCCTTCTGGTCACACCACAAAGGGGTGATGTCTTCTGTGCCCCATCTGCGTGGAAAGGTTCGTGCTCAGTGGCCCTGGCTCAGCACTGGTGATGCAAGAGGAGCCCAGGCAAGTGTCCCTGCCTGAGCAGGAGTGCGGGTTATATGTATGTACATTATTGCTAGGTGCCGGTTAAGAATTACTGCTGTAGCGTGACATAAATACTGTCATACCACTACATTTCCATAGTTGATCCTCAGGGCTACGGTATCCAGGTAAATCGGAGCTGTTTTTAATGGAGTTGCTCAGAGGACTCCTATTGCAAGTCTTGCAGCTGCCTGTAGGAAAGCATTACATTTTTTTTCACCTCTATATACTGTATATAAAGAGAAAGCTGGAGAGAAGTAACAAGGATGAGAGAAATTTTAAAAAAGAAAAGCAGAAGACCAAAAGAAGCACATTAAAACCAACAATAATTCCGGTTTAAGTCTGCAAGGGCCAAGCAGCCTGCCACCTCTTCCTACCTGCTTGACCTCTGGAATTAACCTGGCATCCCCTACTCTTAAAGATCCTCTGTGCTTGTTTTTTTAAACTCTTTTTTGGACAGAAACAGCAAATTTAAAAAAGATGAATAGAGAACTAGAGAGAAATAGACAGCAGCAGTCGGGAAAAGAGAGACAAATCAAAAGAGAGAATGTCGCCACCCTGGGAGAGACAGGCAGCTGATAAAGGATTTGGAGGTAGCAGTGTAATTCTGCTGAATAGTTCTGAAAGAAACAAGAAAATAGTAACAAAATAAGATAAAACCAAATATGAAGATTGCATAAATTGCCATAGTCTAGTGTCAGCTTCCTTCTGTGTGCCTGGTGAAGTACTGCTCTTTGCAACTGAACTGTGTCCTCAGCCAAGCCATCTTCTCTGAAAGGAAAAAAAGAAATGCTCGGGTCAAACAATTGATTACAGTTTTGAGTTACAGGGGGCTATTGATTTTTCATTAAACGCCATGTACCGCTGTACAGAAAAAAAGTAATTCATTGATCACGGCTGAGGGCCATGTTCTACTTATTGGCTATCTGCCACATTCTATTATTACAAGTTCTAAATGTATATCGAAGTCAGTTTATTCTAATCACTGCCTCTCCCTGTCACCCAGAATGTCTCTCAGTTCCTATTAGTTTAATCATTCCTTTCTTACCATTGGTAATGAGTGACACGGGCCAACATTACTGCAGGTTCATGAATATTATTCATTGTCTACCTTCTGATACACTCACGGGCTGTCGCCTGCACATCTAATCAAACCAGACTGTGCAGATCGGGCTACTAATCCAGTCATAACAGGAGTTCCAGGCCGTCTGACAACTCTTGAGCAAGGGGCCATTGGCAGTGGAGGGGGGGGGGGGGGAGATGTGTTATCACTGCCGGCGTTTGGTCATTCAATATTATTAGCATTTTAAAAGTCCAAAATGTAATTAATGTTTCCCTCACTGGATATTTGGATCTTGCCACAAAGGGAGGTAAAAGTGGAAAGCACAACAACAAAATTCCAACACTAGAGTTGTATAGCCAGAGAGTCACTGGTGCATCTCTGGCTGTTTTAAGCAATCACCAGGCTATGAAGTAGTGTAGGAGGCTGACTTGGCCTCCTTGTATGCCCAGTGTGTGGCCAGGCATATTGGCAGGGGATGACTAACTAGTGAATCAGACTAGAAGAGGGGTGGGGGAGTGCCACTGAGTATTCTCATGCTCGGATGTCATTGTGAAGCAAGAGCACAAAACAAACAATAGATGCGCACACTCTAACCACATGCAGTTTCATAACTTCAACTGTGTAACTCCATGAGAGTCTATTGGAAATAAGAGAATTTTAAGCTATACCATAAAGGCTAGTGGGAAATACCACAAATCTATCTTTACCCTTTTAAGTTACGGATGGGCTGATATTCAAAGCCCTTAGCTAACAGGACACTCTCCGGCTAAAGGGTTGATAGTGATGATCCAGCTAGTGCCGCTCGATATCGTCATACACTGCCCTGGCACTATCTGGCAAGTGCGGGGTGGGGTTTGTGGGCGCAGCAAGGATAATATCATGCTAACTGGATAAATGCGGACTTTATCTGGAGAAGGTTATTTTCAGTCGGTCCTTATCCGGACAGCGGCACGCATCCCAGATATTCAGCTGCAGCTAGAATACAGAAAGCACCCCTGAGTATCCCTCCGATATTTTAGCGCCTCAGATGACTGCCGTGGCCTCTGAATATCAGCTTTTTTGAAAATTGAGCCTAGGGTATTTGTGGCATTCCCACTGGAATGCAGTAAATATTTTTCATTAAAATACAAACCTAATTATTGGTATATTCTAGGACAATTAGGATTTCTGAGATATTCTCCATTGTTGCACATCCAGCATGAACATTACCATCAGAAACACCTCATCTGGTCACACTAACTAAAAGTAAAGCTGTGTGCCCAGTTCAAGGAATTAGGTTTGCTCAGCAGCCAGGGTCCTCATCCAGTACTAATAGAAGGAGATGGAAGAGAACTACAATTCCACTTTCTGAAAAACATTCCATGCAGTATGTCCCTGACAGAGTTGTGATGCAAGAACGAAACCCTCTGGGCCAAGAAAAAGGATGTCATGAAATTTTTTACTGACTTCTTTGGGTATCTCTGTTGCCTCCAACAGTCTGACTTGCTGCAGACTTACAGGTTCCCAGAAAGAATCGTGAAAACCATTGGGCCTCACAGGAAGAGCAGACAGACAAAGCTCTCACACTGGAGCTATACCAGGCTGCAAAATCCTTCAAGCCAGCAAGACCTTTGGCAGCAACAGCCAAATTATATGTCGGAATGTGGGAGCTCATTGGCACAGACCCCACTGGAGCTTTATAAGCAGCATCTCACACATGCTAAGGGATCATACAATTGGAAGGATCATAGATCATTGGACTCGGATCATCTGGAACACAATTCAATATATTTTATTTATTTATTGCACACAAAGCTTTACCAGAAGAAGGTATTTGATTATATCTCCCATGACCTCCTGGGCAGGGTGCTCCGCAGGTTCAGGAAGCATGAGTCGCTCTGTAGATATATCAGAGTAATATGCGATCACATTTGTAGTTCTGTGATGATCAAAGACTGGAAAACAGACCCCTTTGCTATTGGGGAAGGATTCTGACAAGGCTGTCTTCTTTTATCTCCTCTCTCTGTGTTAGAAAGCTTCTTTGTGGAAACACATCAAATGGCATACAGGAATCATGAGACTCATAGTCCCAGGCCCCTCACGAAGCTAGCAATTGCTCTACCAGGCCCTCGCTCTCCTGCAATTCTGCTGCCTGCGGAATGAACACAAAATCTGGCTTTTCATTGGAATTGCTTTGGGAGACCAAGGAAATGAGACAGAGTTCTCCAGCAGCAGCAAAGGTAAAGCACAGTTACTTACCTGTAACAGGTGATCTCTGGGAACAGCAGGAATAAGTCTTCACATATGGGTATCGTCGGTACCGACGGAGCCCGCGCGGGAACGCTCCCCAGCATCCAGAAAGAAAGCCTTTGGGAGCATCCCACAGCGCCTGCGCGCTGCCTTCCCGCCTTTCCCAACCGCCTCTCTCCAGTTCGAGTTTTAAGCTGAGACAAAGAGAGAGAGAGGAAAGGAAAGATAGATAGAGAGATACAACTCCTAGGGGAGGTGGGTGGTTTGTGAAGACTTATTCCTGCTGTTCCCAGAGATCACCTGTTACAGGTAAGTAACTGTGCTATCTCCAGGAACAAGCAGGAATGAGTCTTCACATATGGGGACTCCCCAGCTAGAGATGCCAGGGAGATCTCCAAGGTTGTGAGTCCATGAGAAGGGCTCTACCTGCCCCCATGGATCTCGGGCATCCAACCAGGGATGGGGGGTAGGAGTTGATTAGGTATGGAACAGGTGTTTGAGAACAGCCTGACCAAACAAGGCATCCCGGCGGGAGTCCTTGTCCAAGCAGTAATGGGCTGTAAAGGTATGAACCGAGGCCCAGGTGGCCGCTCGACAGATTTGGTCGATGGACACAGAGTTCAGATGAGCCATAGAGGTTGCCATGGCCCTCACATTGTGAGCTGTGACATGGCCCTCCAGAGAAAGGTTCTTACTCTGGTAGGTGAAAGAAATACACTGAGCAATCCAATTGGACAGAGTTCTCTTAGAGACTGGAAGTCCCAAATGAGAGGGATCAAAAGCAACAAAGAGTTGAGAGGACTTTCTATGTTGCTGTGTCCTTTGTAAGTAAAATGCGAGCGCTCTCTTACAATCCAGGGTATGGAGATTCCTCTCTGCACTTGATGCATGAGGTCCTGGAAAAAAGACAGGTAAATACACCTCCTGGTTCAGATGAAAAGGTGAGACCACTTTAGGCATAAAGTGTGGATTAGTCCTGAGGACTACCTTGTCATGATGGAACCTTGTATAAGGAGGATTAGCCACCAAGGCCTGCAGCTCACTGATGCGGCGAGCTGAGGTGACTGCAATGAGAAAAGTAACCTTCCAGGAAAGAAATTTCAAGGAGGTAGTGGCTAAGGGTTCAAAGGGTGGCTTCATAAGCTGGCCAAGAACCAAATTCAAGTCCCATGCCACTGGAGGTGGTCTAATGGGAGGTTTAGTTAAAAGAAGGCCTCTCATGAATCTTGCAATAAGAAGATGAGAGGAAATAGGTTGTCCATTGAGAGGCTTAAGGGATGCTGCAATAGCACTCAAATGGACTCTTACTGAATTCGTTTTAAGGCATGGGATAAATGCAGCAAATACTCTAGTAAAGAATTCAGAGGTATTGCAAGGGGGTTAAGACCCTTCTGTGCACACCAAATGGTAAACCTTTTCCATTTAAAAGCATAGGAACATCTAGTGGAAGGCTTTCTGGAAGCATGAAGGATATCCTTCACCTGCTGAGAAAGATGCAAATCTTGAAGGTCTAGGCCTTCAGCAACCAGGCTCTGAGATGAAGAGACTGGGGATTTGGATGCCACAACGTTCCCTCCTCCTGGGACAGGAGGTCTGGAGCAGATCCCAAGTCCAGGGAGGGAGCTTGAGAGAGATGCAGAAGTAGAGGGTACCACATTTGGCGTGGCCAATGTGGTGCTATGAGGATCATAGACCCCTTGTCTCTCTGAAGTTTGAACAGTGTCTTGGGAATTAGGGGAATGGGTGGAAAAGCATAGAGGAAGTCTTGCCCCCAATGAAGGAGGAAGGCATCCCTGGCCTGAACTCCCTGACACGGAATCCTGGAACAGAACCGGGGAAGTTTGGCATTCCACGGACTTGCAAACAGGTCTATGTCTGGGGTTCCCCAAATTCAGAAGATCCTGGCTATCTGGTCCCCATGGAGGGACCATTCGTGTGGAAGCAGAACTCGACTGAGTCTGTCTGCCCAAGAGTTTTGAACCCCTGGAAGATACACTGCCATGAGATGAATTTGATGCTCTCTGGCAAAGGCCCACAATCTCAAAGCTTCATTGCAAAGAGACAGAGAGCCAGTCCCGCCCTACTTGTTCACGTAGAACATGGCTACTTGGTTGTCCGTGTGGATGAGGACTGTCTTGTAGCTGAGCAGGGTGTGGAAGACTCTGAGAGCTAGAAAAATTGCTCTGAGCTCCAAGAGGTTGATATGTAGAGATGTCTCTTGTGGAGACCAGATGCCCTGGGTGGAGAGATCTTGTAGATGAGCTCCCCAACCCTTTGGAGAAGCATCTGTTGTAAGGGTTGCTTGGGGTAGGGATTGTTGAAAGGGGACCCCAGCAACAGATTTTGAGTGGACCTCCACCACTGGAGAGACCAGAAGAGGCGACTGGAGGTTGCTATTTTGTCTGACAGGCACCCTGATGCCTGGGTCCATTGGGTGGACAGAGTCCACTGAGCTGCCCTCATGTGAAGGTGAGCGTAAGGAACCACATGCACGGTGGATGCCATGTGGCCTAACAGTTGTAACATTTCTCGAGCAGTTAAATGGGACTTTAACTGAATTTGTGAGGCTAACTGCACTAAGCGTAGGCAACGGGCCTGGGGAAGATAGGCCCTTGCAGTTGTGGTATCCAGCAAGGCCCCTATGAACTCTAGTGACTGAGTAGGGGTGAGATGGGATTTTGGGATGTTTATTACAAGTCCCAGATACTGAAGAGCACGCCTTATGCAGGCTAGGGAAGTCTGGGCCTCTGACTGGGACGGAGCTCGGATGAGCCAGTCGTCCAGATATGGGAATACAAATATTCCTAGAGTGTGTAGAAATGCAGCTACTACTGCCATGCATTTTGTGAACACTCTTGGAGCAGAGGCCAGACCAAAAGGAAGCACTCTGTATTGGTAGTGCTTTCCTTGATAAAGGAACCGAAGGAACCTTCTGTGTGTTGGATGGATAAGGATATGGGTGTACGCATCCTTGAGATCTACAGAACAAAGCCAATCCTGACTCTGAAGGTATGGAAGGAGAGCATAGAAACTTGTTCAATTCTCTGAGATCTAATATGGGTCTGTAGCCCCCTGTTTTCTTTGGGATAAGAAAATAGGGGGAGTAGAACCCTGAGCCCTGTTGAAGGAGGGGTACTTCTTCTATTGCCCTTTGGGCAAGAAAGGTAGCAATCTCCTGACCCAGAAGGTCGAGGAGAGATGTTGGAGAATTGAACTGTCTCACCATGGTGTGAGGAGGAAGGTTTAAGAAATGAAGCTTGTACCCCTCCCTTATGATGGAGAGTGTCCATTGCTCTGCCGTGACTTGTTCCCATCTGGGAGCAAAGTGGGCTAACCTTCTTGTAATGGTGAGAGGCTCTGGTTCTTCTAGAACCAGAAAGGCTAAGTTCTCTAGATGTAAGTCAAAGGCCCTGAGGAGGCTGAGGCTGTTGGGCCATAGCAGTCCTTGCAGCCTTAGGCTTGGCTTGTTTAGGTTGTTGCTGACGCTTTGCAGCAAAACGACCTGCAGAAGATGGCTGCTGACCATAAACAGGATAATATTTCCCCTTTTTGGGAAAGAAAGCCTTTTTGAATAACCTTTTTCTAACAGGAGCAGAAGTAGACTTTGAAAGTCTATCTAAGGCAGAATTCTCAGCATCCATCTGAGTGGCCTTTGCTTGCCAATCCTTGCCAAAAAGGTTTTCACCTGTACAAGGAAGATTTCCTAATCCATCCTGGACCCAGGGTTCCAAATCAGAAGCTTGTAACCAAGCAACTCTGCTTGCACCTATGGCAATAGCCGAGGCTCTGCTGGCACACTCAAAAGAGTCAAAGGCTGCACGGTTGGAAAATTTGGAAACAACCTGGGCATGTTTAAGCCAGGTGAGAAACTCTTCCCTTTTATCTTCTGAGATAAAAGGAGATAAAGTTTGCAGATGATCTGTAACTTCCTTTAGAAACATCCCCATATAGAATAGGAGTTGATTCTGGCAGCAAGCATATTGGCCTGGAAAATTTTCCGGCCAAAAGCATCCAAGGTTCTGCATTCTCTTCCTGGAGGATTAGATGAGTGTCTTTTTGCATTCTTTATCTTCTTCATAGCAGACTCCACCACAATAGAGTAGTGAGGAAGCTGAGTCTTATGAAAGCCAGGACAAGGAGGAACACGGTACATGGTGTCCAACCTACGAGAATGAGGGGAGATAATGAGAGGTGTCTCCCATATGCCCAACATGTGATCATAAAGGATCTCATGAATTGGTAAAGTAGCTGTCTCTTTAGGAACCTTAGGATATTGTAAAATATCCAATTTTTTGGCTCTAGGCTCTGATTCAGGGGCCACTGAAATGGAGAGGCCCCTGGCCACTTCCCTAATGAAGACTTGAAAAGACAAGTCTTCTGGAGGAGACATTCTTCTTTTTGGAGAAGAGGGCTCCTGAGGAAGGAGTACCGATGCTTCGACAGAAGCCTCTGATTCATCAGAGTCTTCGGAGGAATTGAAGTATTGCCTGTCTGGATGCTCCTGCAGAGCTCGATACGCGTACCGAGTGGTATCGACATCGGGAGTGATCGGTACTGATTCGGTACCGATGGGCATCACAGAACAGGGTACCGCTGCAGTTGACACCGAAGCCAATGTCGATGCAATCGGTGCCGGTGCCGGAACCGGTACCGACAACGGAGTCTGTTGCGGTACCGGAGGCGTCGCAGCTTGTATGAATGCCGTAATGGCACGCTGCATGGTCAGAATATTCTGATCCATCGACGCAACCAATGTCTGGATGTCGGTACCAGTGGAAACCACCGGTACCCCAGAACATGGCAACAGGTGATCGGTCGAGGCCGAGCCATCGATGTCAACCTGTAACCCCATAGATGAAGCTTTGGAAGCCGGAGCTTCCCGCCGGGGTAATTTTGCCGGTGCGGGGTCCTCAAGAGCAAGCCCGGAGGCATCTCGATACTTAGAGGGAGATCTACCCTTCGAGGACCGGATGGACTTATGTTTGGTTACCTGAGATCCATGGGAGGAAGAAGAAGCCCTGGAAGATGTCGATGCCACCAAAGCTGCATCAGAGGGAAACAGGGTACTGAGCTTGGCCGCTCGATTCTGTCGACCTCTTTTAAACATCATGGAACAGGACTCACAATCGGTGATGGAGTGGTCAGGACCCAAACATTTTAGACACCAGTCATGGGTGTCGGTGATAGAAAGAGTACCGCTGCACTTCGTGCACTTTTTAAACCCGGAAGCGGGCTTTTCCATGAGGAAAATTTTTCTTAGGCCTAAGGCCCAAAAGGAAAAAATGCACAGAAGTGGGAAACGGTAGGTTTTTTTTTTAAAGAAGAAAGAAGAAAAGACCGGCGGTACCGGTCCGACGTCGAAGAAGACAGACGCGCGACCAAAGAAATAAAAGAAAATAAAGAACTTCTTCAGCGGTGACAGGAACACAACCTGCTGGCTCCGCGGAAAAGAAGAACTGGAGAGAGGCGGTTGGGAAAGGCGGGAAGGCAGCGCGCAGGCGCTGTGGGATGCTCCCAAAGGCTTTCTTTCTGGACGCTGGGGAGCGTTCCCGCGTGGGCTCCGTCGGTACCGACGATACCCATATGTGAAGACTCATTCCTGCTTGTTCCTGGAGATTGGCATTTAACTCTCTTCCTGCGCTCACTCGGCAGTGGAAGAAGGAAGAGAGCAGCAGCAGCGCCTCAGGCTATTTCCTCTCGCTCTGCTTCCCAGACTTGAATGAAGCATTTGAACTATGCAGCTGTGCGGCGTCCCACACACTTCAAACTTTCAGTCAGGCTCAGGTGGCAAATAGAGAAGAAGTGAGTTGAAGCACTTTCACCACTGTCCTACGTCTGCCACTCAATGAGCATGGGAAATTGGGCAAGGAAAGGATGGGGTAGTGGGGTGCAGGGTAAAAGAGGAATTGGGAGCTTGTGAAAGTTTTCTTGATGGAGCTGTCAAAGAGGATCCTGGAGATGGAAGGTATAGTTTAGGGAGGCCATGAAAGAGGAGTTAGGGGCTGGTAGGGGTATATTTTGGAAGGGGCTTTGAAAAAGGAGCTGGAGTAGGATGGGGGTATTGGAGAGAGCAACAAAAGAGGAGGTGGGGATACAGATTTGGGGTGCGGGTTCTGGAATAAGAGCTAAGGGTAGGGGATGGGGGTCTGCGTTGGAGGTTTCTGAAAGGAGGGCTGGGAGCTGGGGTTTAGTGAAAGATGGATGACAAAATGGGGCTTTATTGAAAGAGTGGACGTCACACAACAATCATCTGCCTTTTCAATTCAGGCTGCATGAATTGGGTATGTATGAATGATAGCCTGGGGAAAGTGTGTTTGTATTATGGAAGGATGATAAAAGACATCTGGGAAAGAGAAGGCTGCAGTAAGGAGAGGAAGGGAGAGAAAGAAGACTAGAATGAGGATGCATGGAGGGAAAAACATCTTCATCTCCATACCGCAGAACCTCCAACTCCCCCCCCCCTTTCTGCACCCTACCAAGATGCCAAGATCTTCACTCCTTCTCATCTTCTCTATCCCTGATCTTCTCTTCACCATCCTCTAACCTCAGTCTTCCCTCTTCTCCCCTAGCCGGTTCTCTCCTTCTCCTCTTCCCTCTCCTCTCCCAGTTCCTGAGATTTCTTTTCTCTCTTCTTCTACATCCTCGCCTGAGATCCCTCACCTGATCCCTCAGGCTTCCAAAAATATTAAATAAATGATACAGATTCAAAGCAACTTTGGAAAACTATTTTTGTCATGCATATATACATGTATATTATTTAATATGCAAATAGTTCACATTTACCATATGTGCAAAGGTCACAATTTCCACAAAAGTTGCTAGCTCTTGACACAGAAACTTGAAAAATTTGCCTCAAGAAAACAGGGGCTCTGGATATCACCATCTTCTGCACAAACTAGACCTCAGTAAAGGCCCTAACAAATTATATGCCTCCAGCTCACACTAAGTTAAGTACCTAGGAATCACCATTGACCAGACACTTAGCTTCACATTCCACATCAAATTAACAGCAGAGCAATATACAATAAAAACTAAGAATAATTAAACAATTAAGACCGCTACTTTCACAAACTGATTTCAGAACAGTCCTACAAGCAATGATCTTCTCTCATATAGATTATTGCAATAGCATACTCCAAGAGCTCCCCAAACAAACATTGCATAGCCTCCCTAATGGCACAACACATGGCAGACCAAATAACCCAAAAAGCTCGACTATCCAACCACATAACCCCAATCCTATACAACCTTCATTGGCTCCCACTCCAGAGTAGAATTACATATAAATTATTTATTTAGGCAGATTTGTATCCCACCTTATCCTTCAATCAAAGTGGTCACAAAACAAGTGGAAGGTTACAAATAACATAGGGTAGATAAGACATTAACAGATAAAACTAAGATGAATTAATGTAATAAAATGGGCCTATTGGTAAAAACTATTAATTATATATCAAATTATAAGTTTCAGCAAATAGCAGGGTCTTCAAGGCCTTGCGAAAATTTTTGATATCAGTCATAATTCTGAGGTCCATCGGGAGAGAGCTCCAAAGTTTGGAAGCCAGTAATGAAGGAGCTCTTTTTGAAGTTGCTTGTTTAGTCCTACAGTAATCAGCAGGGGTACTAATTATGTTGTCATTATTGGTGCTGCTTCTTCTTGGTCTATTTGGTGGAGCGGTGGTGGTGATGCATAGGCGGGATTACATTTCTGAAGCGAATCGGCAATTGCAAGATCAATTGACGTATAAATTATTTTTGGAAGACCCCACAAATGATATACAGAAGGAGATCAAGAGAATCACCCATGCAGCTTTAAATGATCGATTTTTGACTTTAAAAGAATACCATTATTTAAATGTAGTAGCACCAACTATGGCAAAATTTTACTTGGTGACAAAAATCCATAAGGATTTATGTAACCCCCCGGGGAGACCCATAGTATCGACAAGAGGATCGGTACTAGAACCAGTTTCAACTTTTTTGGATTCATATTTACGTCCATTAATTAGATTGATTCCATCTCATGTGCAGGATTCCACACATTTTTTGAATATCTTACAAGGTTTATCTCACTGGGCGAGTTATTCCGATGTGTTATTGGTCACCATGGATGTCGTCTCACTCTACACTAGTATTCCACAGACAGCAGCACTTTCTCTAATTGAGCAATCGTTAAACTCGTGGTGATGTAGGTGAATCACAGTTAGTTTTTCTATCCCAACTGGCCAATTTTGCCATTAGTAAGAATTTTTTTTGTCTTCGATGGGACAATTTTTCAACAGGTGTCAGGGGTAGCTATGGGGGCCACGTGTGCCCCCTCCATAGCTAACCTATATATGGGGAACTTTGAGAAACTGTGGATTGAAGGGTCCCCGTTTAAACATATAAAAACGTGGAATCGATACATTGATGACGTTTTTTTACTCTGGCAGGGCTCTGAGCAGGAATTTATAAGTTTTTTTCAATGGGTAAATACCTGTGACCCTTGAATAAAGTTCACATATTTATGTCATCATGACACTATGACTTATTTGGATGTATTAATCACCAGAAGCCAAAAGACCTGAGAAACATCAGTGTATAGGAAGGAAACCGACCTGAATACATTTTTACGGAAGTGCCCACCCTAGGAATTTGAAGGAGAGCTTACCTGTGTCACAGTTTTTGCGGTATAGAAGAAACTGCTCTAATAAGGAAGACTTTAAAAGGAAGTCTCATCTTTTAATGAAGAATTTTGAAAGAAGGGGGTATCCCCATAGGGTAATATCACAGGCGTACACAAGGGCTTTATGTAATGATCGGAGTCAGTTATTAATAAGACGATTGCAAAATACTGTCCTCAGGGAAGATGAGGATGAAGTTTGTATAAACTTTGTTACTAAATTTTCACCGCTGAGTAAGGGAATTCAAAAGATTATTAAAAAGCACAGTAATGTGTTAAAAGTTATTCCAGGGTTGCAAAACAAAAAAATTCGTTGTGTGTGGTGCAGACATAGCAATTTGAAAGAACAACTATGTCCGTCGATACTACCTCCAGAGATTTCTACAGTCTCGTCAATGCAAGAGACATCCACGGGTCATCAAAAATGTGGTAATTGCAATATTTGCGATATTACAATGGAGATCCAACAATTTGTGCATAAGGGGTCAACTTATAAATTGAAACAACATACGACTTGTACGTCATCGAATGTAGTATATGTGATTGTCTGCCACTGTAGTTTACTATATGTAGGGAAGACTACACGGTTGTTCAAAATTAGGATGAGAGAGCACTGCAGTCGGTTGAAGTGTAAAATATTGGAAGTGCCACTAGTACAACATTGTATCGATGAACATCATATTTTTGAACAATTAAGGTGCTTCTGCATAGAACATGTTCATTCTGGCATAAGGGGTAAGACGGTGGAGAAAACATTATTATTGAAGGAATAGAAATGGATATTCACCTTGAATTCGGTTGCCCCGTATGGGTTGAATGTCAAGCTCGATTTGGCAGTCTGTTTGTGACTCAATAGGAGTCATGCTAATGGCATAATGGGAGGAGGAAGAGTGAATATCTCTCATGACAGTCTCCGTGCTGAATGATAATGATAAAGTTATTGCATAATAAAGTTTTATTGGGGTTAAAGGGCTAAAGCCTTTAAACTCATGGAAGTTTCCGTGCTGAATAATAAAGGTTGGCTACAATGATTAACAAGCCACTATATCAAGGTTTAGTAGGGTTGAATGGCTATAACCCCTGAACTCCATGAGCCTCGTGTGGTTCCAACAGGACTTATTAAGTAAGAAGCTTTAAATACTCTGAATCAGCTTTTACTCCGCATGTGCGGCATTTCTTGTTAGAAGATAAGTGTCAACCATTGGGAAGGACCCACGGAGATGAAAGATACGTGGGCAGCATCTAAATATATGGTAAAATGGATTTTTATTATTTCCACTGATGTATTTTCGATAGCAACATGAGACACAAGGGTGTTGTTACTTTTGTTTTTATCTTTTTTGGTAGTTCATTATGTCGAATTGAGTGGGCAATTCCCTGAAGAAACTGACAACAGTGAAACGCTTGGGGTGCCTGAGAGAAGGCGTCAGGATTGACCAATTTTTTAAGCTAAGTGAAACATTTAATTTACATTCAACAGTATGAGCGGCATGAGCAGTTTAAAAAAATGTTTAAAAAATATATAGAGAAAGGTCATTGATGTGAAAACTAGCACATACAAAGGACAGTTAGTCCATGGTTAAGTGCTATTAGTTTTATCTGAGACCTAAACTCTATGGAGTGACAACATTGGAAGATTTCAAGTTGCAGAGTTTAGATTATTGAACGAATTGGATTGTTTTTGATACGAGTGGTAATCGTTCAAGAAGTTTAATAACTAAGTCTTTATAATATTTTGTAAAGCATCCGCTGACAGGTGATTGTAAATCCTAAAGATAATTAAAAGTGTCTTGAATTTTGACCTGACACTTACTGGAAGCCAGTGCAACTGTTGTAGGACAGGGGAGATATGATCTGTTTTTGCTGTACCAGTAATAATACGTGCAGCAGTATTCTGAACCATCTGGAGAGGGTGTAGAGTTAGCTGAGGGGGGCCTTGATAAAGCAGGTTTCTGTAGTCTAGGAGGGGGGGTGATGAGAGCCTGACAAATGGTACGGAAATGGTCTTGATGGAGTAATGGTTTTAGTTTTTTCACAATCTTTAGACGATGATAGGCCTTGTTAGCGATTTTAGCAATGTGAGATTTAAGGTTCAATGCCTTATCCAAAATTATGTGCCAACACTACAAAATATGGTCTGTCTCTGAATGTGTATAAATCACTCAAAAAATGGATACGTTCAATGTTATCAAACTACGGGAACGTTAGGTTTCTAAAGTACATTCAAAACGTACAACATTTAACTAGCGAAAAAACAGGTCTCAGAACTTTAGCCACCAAGAGACAAACGTCTACTGATATGGTGTCTTGGAACATCAATGACCTTCTCTTAGACTTTTTGCCGTTAATATGTTGTTTTATTAGTTTAATTAAACAATCACCCTCATCACGAAAGCTAATAAACTGGTAAACACTTCCAGCAATAGCATAGTAGAGTAACAACTTCAACCCTTTACTCCATACTGTGCAGCTAAACCTTTAGAGCTCAAAATCATATGCGTAGAAGACGCTAATCCACCACTTAGCTTTCATGGGGATGAGGACTGATTTTCAATTGAAGCTCAGCTCCGTGAGGATCTCAACGCTCTACCTGGGAACCACTGAGGCGTTTCACAGCCACAGTTTCATCAGGAGATCTCACCCATCAAGTTCTACAATTGAAACAAAAACATAAACATATTACATTACTACCCCCTTCCCCTGGCTAAAAACCTGAAAAAATTGAAGAGGGACGGGACGGACTATAAGTCCGGGTATGTTTATCCTTGGATGGACACTAAAAGAAAATTTAAAAAATCTAAGAAACAAGTGCGGTTTGATGATTCTCCTGAGGATACTTCTTACTCGGGTTCCAGTGGTTCTTTGAGAGAGGATTTTTTGGACGAAGGCAAGAGAGATACAAAAGTAAAGAAAACGAGCGTGTGAAGCTTCGCGATCTCCCGGTCCAGAAGAAAAAGTGAGTGAGATTCTGGAGCACCAAGTGGAAAATATTTCCGGTGTAGAATTATCATCCTCATCTCTTAATGTTCTTAGCAAGGGTTTGTCTTTTGTTCCCAGTATCCACTTTGATTTTTTTCAGTTTCGCTTGGATTTTGAATGGTTTATGCACAAATTGCAGTTAAAGCATTATTTTTCAGGCTCGGAGAGTGCACTTGATAACACCGAAGGGGGTGCTCCATCAGGTGATGTAGTTCCCTGTGTGAGGCTGCCTTTTCATTCAACGTGGCTACCGCCAGGCCCTTTACACCCTGCCTTAGCCATATTTAAACAATTAGTTTTGCAAGACTTAGAGGACGTAGAGAAACATACCAGGTTACATGATACGGCATTATCACGTCAGGAGACTCAGGCTTTACGTGAATTGAAGGGCCGGAGAGATATAGTAATTCGGCGGGCTGATAAGGGGGGTGCGGTTGTGGTAATGCAGCAGGATTATTATGTGAAAGAAGCATGTAGGCAATTAGGGGATAGATTAACCTACAGGGAACTCATGGAGGATCCCATAGAATCCCTGCAATCCACAATTCAGCACCTCACTAAGGCAGCACTACAAAACAAATTATTATCCAGAAAAGAATTTCAATTTCTGAATACAGTATCCCCAGGTACAGCTAAGTTTTATACTGTACCTAAAATTCATAAAAATTTGCATGAACCGCCAGGGCGCCCCATCGTGTCCACGAAAGGAAGTGCATTGGAGCCATTGTCTATCTATTTAGACTCTTTTCTCCGCCCCTTGCTGACAACTATCCCATCTTATTTACGGGATACCACCCATTTTTTGGAGGTGGTACAAAACATGTCTGAATGGGTGACTGCTCCTGATACGATATTGGTCACCATGGATGTCACCTCCTTTATATACTAGTATACCTCAACAGGGAGCATTAGAGACGGTACAACGTACTTTGGCCTTACGGGGGATCTTTCAGATCAGCAGTTAGATTTCCTGGTAGAACTGGCTCGATTGGCGATATTTAGAAATTATTTTGTGTTTGAAGGTAAACTCTATCACCAAATTTCAGGGATTGCAATGGGGCAACATGCGCCCCGTCTATTGCCTATTTTTATATGAGCAATTCTGAGACCCATTGGTTGGACGACTCCCCTTTCACCAATAACCTTTTGGTTTGGAAAAGGTTTATTGATGTATTTTTATTGTGGCGAGGATCGGAGGAACGATTGTTACAATTCTTTCAGTGGGTCAATGGGTTTGACCATAATATTAAATTTACTTATATTTATCATAAAGATAAGATTATATATTTAGATGTGGATCTTCACCGTGGTGGTTCTGCATGGAAGACGTCTGTCTTTAAGAAAAACACTAGAGTCACAAGAGGCAGGAGACGTTGGATGAACAAATTCTTCTTTATTGTATAGAGACCCCAACACGTTTCGGCAACGCCTTCTTCAGGGGGAAGGGATACAAATCTATTTTCATATACACAACAATAAAAATAAATAAACAAATATTAAATAACAATATTAAAAATATTAAAAATAAATTAAAATAACACACCTGGCATGTAGCATGCTGGAGATACAAACATTCCTATGCCATAAATGTAAGGCATATCTTTTAACATGCAAACTTGTTAATAAACATATGATAAGACAATAAATAAAAATTGATTAGACCTCACACTAAAAACAAAACAAAACAACCAAACGCAGGGCTGAACAACCAACAAGTAAAAATGTTGCCAGAAGATTTGGCAAACTGGATGAAGAGATGGGGAAATTTACATTAAAAAAGATTATAATAAATAATATAATTCAAGCTAACATCAAGATCAACACAAAAATAAATATTATAAAAATATATAAATTATAAATATATGTGTATCTGCGTGACTATGTAGATAAGAGATAAAAACAAAACACCATGCATAGTAGATACCATAAGACAATATTGATAAAAGTATCATTACTTTTATCAATATTGTCTTATTATTATTTTAATTTATTTTTAATATTTTTAATATTGTTATTTAATATTTGTTTATTTATTTTTATTGTTGTGTATATGAAAATAGATTTGTATCCCTTCCCCCTGAAGAAGGCGTTGCCGAAACGCGTTGGGGTCTCTATACAATAAAGAAGAATTTGTTCATCCAACGTCTCCTGCCTCTTGTGACTCTCCTATCTCCTGCAGGAGCCTCTGCTCCCCTTGTGTGCCCTGTTTAAGAAAAACACTGACAGAAATACGTTCTTACACTTTACAAGTAAACATCCTCGGCAGTTGAAAGAAGGATACTGGAGGAACTGCTCAGAGGTGCAAGATTTTAAAAAATTGGCTATTTAAAAAGATTTAAAAACATCTTATTCAAGATTTCATAGCATGGGGGTATCCTGAACGCGTGGTGAAAAGGGCCTACTATAGAGCGTTATTTAATAATAGAAGTTTATTGTTAAGTCATCGCATTACACCTGAGGCCATGCATTGGGATTCTAAAAAAATCAATTTAGTTACTGGTTTTTCTCCTTTAAGTCGATCAATCCAGAAAATTATACGGAAACATCAGAATGTGCTTAGGGCATTTCCTGGTGTAGGGGACAAAAAAATCCGCTGTGTGTGGCAGAAAGGAAGAAATCTGAAAGATAGGCTTAACCCGGCGGTTCTGGCCCCTCAAGAGATGTTGGCAGCCGGCGGCGGTCATGTGAAATGTGGACACTGTGATGTCTGTGAGATAACCTTAGAAATAACTAATTTCACGTACCGCGGGGCTGATT
The DNA here is from genome assembly GCA_033557465.1 of Ichthyophis bannanicus. NCBI lineage: Eukaryota > Metazoa > Chordata > Amphibia > Gymnophiona > Ichthyophiidae > Ichthyophis > Ichthyophis bannanicus. The sequence continues at coordinate 1,082,844,091 of CM066032.1, forward strand.
ACCCATTGAGATTTCATACTAATTGTGAATCAGAAAGTGTAGTGTACGGGATTCAATGCCCGTGTGGATTATTAAATGTGGGGAAAACCATACGGTCGCTTAGAACGCGGATACGAGAACATCGGAGTAGGTTGAAACACAGTAAGGTGGAAGCCCCCATCGTGTCCCACTGCATAACCGCAGGCCATGTCTTTGAGCAACTCCGGTGTTTTGCGATTGATAAAGTGGACCAAGCTAGTGTGGGTAAGACACTAGACAAGACACTCTTAATAAGGGAGCAAAGATGGATCTATAGGTTGGACGGTTAGTCCGGCCGGGCTCAACACCTCTATTGATTGGGTGCTTTGTGTATAGTTAGTAGTAGAGACATTTTTGGTAAGAGGTGGTTGTGAATTTGAGTGGGTTATTGATAAGGAATATGGCTGATAGAGTGGTGGACATTTCTCTATAGTTTGGATATCTCCTAGCTGTCTTATAGGTTCTGAACTGAGATGTGTGTCTTGGGATTTGTGGTTAAGTGGGTGGGGTCTATTTCGAGTGACGTCAATCAATGTGACCAGCTGGATGTTTAAAGAGTTGGTTGGAGCATGACATTCTGCATGCGCGGCGTCTGAATTGACTTGTGCTGGGCGAAGCAAGTAGCCGGCGTAGTTTAAAAAAGTCTAAACAGGTTTGAAAAAGTGTAGACATGGGCAGCATTGGTAGTAAGTAAGGGATGTTTTTTAAAAGCTTTTTAAAGTTTTATAGTTTGGGTGAGCTTGGGAAGGGGGTAGTAATATAATATGTTTATGTTTTTGTTTCAATTGTAGAACTTGATGGGTGAGATCTCCTGATGAAACTGTGGCTGTGAAACGCCTCAGTGGTGCCCAGGTAGAGCGTTGAGATCCTCACGGAGCTGAGCTTCAATTGAAAATCAGTCCTCATCCCCATGAAAGCTAAGTGGTGGATTAGTGTCTTCTACGCATATGATTTTGAGCTTTAAAGGTTTAGCTGCACAGTATGGAGTAAAGGGTTGAAGTTGTTACTCTACTATGCTATTGCTGGAAGTGTTTACCAGTTTATTAGCTTTCGTGATGAGGGTGATTGTTTAATTAAACTAATAAAACAACATATTAACGGCGAAAAGTCTAAGAGAAGGTCATTGATGTTCCAAGACACCATATCAGTAGACGTTTGTCTCTTGGTGGCTAAAGTTCTGAGACCTGTTTTTTCGCTAGTTAAATGTTGTACATTTTGAATGTACTTTAGAAACCTAACGTTCCCGTAGTTTGATAACATTGAACGTATCCATTTTTTGAGTGATTTATCCAAAATTATGCCAAGGTATTTGATTTTGTTTTTAACTATGATGGGCCTACCTAATAAATCAATAGTATTTGGAGGAATGAAGTTAGGGTTCCTAGTAACAAACATTACCTCAGTTTGTCATAATAGAATATAAAGCTGAACCCTGAGGCACTCCTTGAATGACTGGGAATTGCAACGATTTTTTCTGGTCACATTTGACTTGTTGCATACGACCTTCCAAGTAAGAGCTAAACCAGTTTAAAGTATTATTTTGTAAACCTATATGATGCAAACGGTGCAGTAGCTTAGAGTGAGATACTGTGTCAAAAGCAGCTGAAACATCCATGAATACTAACAGGAATCCATTCTTAATGTTATCGATACCTCAAAAGATTATCAAAAAGAGAGGTGAGCAAGGTTTCAACATTGTGTTGTGGTTTAAAGCCATACTGGTGAATGTCCAGTGGTGCATGTAAGTCCAAGTGATCCTGAAGTTGGTTTTGTACTGACTTTTCAATGACTTTGGTAAGAAAAGGTAAGCTAGAAATTGGGCGGTAAGATTTCTGATCAGAAGGGCCTAGTGTGTTATTCTTAAGGACTGGCCGAATCAATTAATGCTTATTATACTTAAACTACCAAGAAACAGAGCACCCTCATCTATCCAAACTCATCAAAAAAACTACCAGAATTAGAAGAGGATGTACCCAGGATACAATAAGCTTACACTCAAAATATACCAAAACAAATCGCACACAAGTAATACAGCTTTCTTTCTTTGTGTGCCTAACTTATGGATGCCCTTCCAGAAAGTTAAGGGCCACTATCGACTTGTCCATATTCAGAAAAAAACTCAAGACACAACTATTCATTGAGCATTTCGGTGATCTAAGCATAAATGACAAGACTGACCCAACCTAACCCATTATCCACTTATCGATATAGCCATCTAAAATAACACTGAGCAAAGACCAAGACACTCGATGAACTAACATTAACACCACCTCACGCACCCAACATCATGAAAATGTATATAAGTTTACATTCTAATTATAATTATACTGTATGTGCACGTCCTCTCCTAAATCTTTTGTAACTGTCTGATTATCATACCACTCACTATGTTATGCTGTAATTCTTCTTAATGTTATAATGTATTGGTTTTATTGTTCATTGTAAACCACTTTGATGTGAAAGGCGATACAGAAAACCTTTAAATAAATAAAAAAATATGCAAAGACTTTTGAAAAGCTTTGGGACAAAGACTAAACTACAGGAAATTAAAGAACATGCTGTTTGGAGAGTGAACCCCAACTTTTGACCAACTTCCCTTTCCCACTAGACTCGACTTGGCCAAGTTTTGGCTGCAAGCCTGAATTAGGGGTCTACAACACAAGAGATATACAAAAGTCATCAGCAAATACAATTAAAAATAAAAGAATATTGATATAATTTGTAGACAACTAAGAAACATGCATAAAGGAAAATATCACATATAGTACATAGAGAGAAACTCACTATAAATAAGAGTATAAATAAAAAGGGGGCTACAGTACCACAAAGCATAGCTACTCACCTGTAACAGGTGATCTCCGGGAACAGCAGGAATTTAGTCTTCACATATGGGTATCATCGGTACCGACGGAGCCTGCGCGGGAATGCTCCCCAGCGTCCAATTAGAAAGCTTTTGGGAGCATCTCACAGCACCTGCGTGCTGCCTTCCCACCTTTCCCAACTGCCTCTCTCCAGTTGAGTTTAAAGCTGAGACAAAGAGAGAGAGAGGGAAAGAGAAAGAGATAGATAGAGAGATACAATTCCTAGGGGAGGTGGGTGGGTTGTGAAGACTAAATGGAGTGGAGGAGTGGCCTAGTGGTTGGGGCAAGGAAGGTTGGGGGTTCAAATCCCACTAGAGAACAGCAACCTTGGGCCGGAAGGACTGGGGTTTCTAGTCCCACAGGTGCTCCTTGTGGTCTTGGGCAAGCCACTTAACCCTCCATAGCTCATGTTCCCTGTAAAATAGTTATCTCCAAGTTATAATGCCCTGTTCAATGTAATTTCAGTTTGTTCAATGTAAACCGCACTGATGCAGAAAAGTGCGGTATATAAGAGAATGTAAATAAATAAATAAATAAATTTCTGCTGTTCCCGGAGATCACCTGTTCCAGGAACAAACAGGAATGTAGTCTTCACATATGGGGACTCCCTAGCTACAGATGCCAGGGAGAGACCCCAGAAGTTGTGTGCCCCTGTGAAAGGGCTCCACTTCCCCCTATGGATCTCTGGCATCCTACCAGGAATGGTGTGTAGGAGTTGATTAAGTATGGAACAGATGTCGTAGAACAGTCTGACCAAACAAGGCATCCCGGTGGGAGTCCTTGTCTAAGCATTAATGGGCTGTGAAGGTATGAACCAAGGCCCAAGTAGCTGCTCGACAGATGTCGTCAATAGACACAGAGTGTAGATGAGCCATTGAGGCTGCCATGGCTCTCACATTGTGAGCTGTGACATGGCCTTCCAGAGAAAGGTTTTTTCTCTGATAGGTAAAAGAAATACACTGTGCAATCCAATTGGACAATGTTCTCTTGGAGACTGGAAGTCCCAAATGAGAAGGATCAAAAGCAACAAAGAGTTGAGAGGACTTTCTATGTTGCTGTGTCCTTTGTAAGTAAAAACAAGTGCTCTTTTACAGTCCAAAGTATGAAGATTCCTTTCTGCATTTGAAGCATGAGGCCTTGGAAAAAATACAGGCAGGTAAACTGCTTGGTTTAAATGAAAAGGTGAGACCACCTTTGGCATAAAGTGTGGATGAGTCCTAAGGACTACCTTATCATGATGGAACCTTGTATAAGGAGGATCAGCCACTAATGCTTGCAACTCACTAATGCGACGTGCTGATGTGATTGCAATGAGAGACAACCTTCCAGGAAAGGAATTTCAAGGAGGTAGTAGCTAGAGGTTCAAAAGGTGGCTTCATGAGCTGTCCAAGAACCAGATTTAGGTCCCATGCTACCGGTGGTGGCCTAATGGGAGGCTTAGTTAGAAGGAGGCCCCTCATAAATCTCGCTATGAGAGGATGAGAGGAAATAGGTTGTCCATTTAAAGGCTTGAAAGAAATTGAAATAGCACTTAAATGGACTCGTACTGAGTTAGTCTTAAGTCCTGCATTAGATAAACGAAGGAGATACTCCAATAATGATTCCAGAGGTATCGCCAGGGGGTCAAGACCCTTCTGCTAACACCATATGCAAAACCTTTTCCACTTGAAAGCATAAGAGCGTCTTGTGGAAGGCTTTCTAGAAGCATAAAGGATATCCTTTACTTGTTGAGACAGGTTAAGACCATGAAGGTCTAGGCCCTCAGCAACTAGGCCCTGAGATGCAGAGAGTGGGGATCGGGATGCCACAACATCCTGTCCTCCTGAGACAGGAGATCTGGAGCAGATCCTAACTCCAGAGATGGAGCTTGAGAGAGATGTAGGAGCAGAGGGTACCATACCTGCTGTAGCCAATGTGGAGCTATGAGAATCATATGGCCTCTGTCTCTCTGAAGCTTGAATAGGGTTTTGGGAATTAGGGGAATGGGTGGAAAGGCATATAGGAAGTCCTGACCCCAATGGAGGAGGAAAGCATCTCTGGCCTAAGAACCCTGAGCCGGAATTCTGGAACAGAATCGGGGAAGTTTGGCATTCAACGGACTTGCAAAGAGGTCTATGTCCGGAGTTCCCCAAATTTGAAAATTTTTTGCTACCTGGTCTGCAAGAAGAGACCACTCGTGTGGAAGCAGAACTCGATTGAGTCTGTCTGCCCAGGAGTTTTGAATGCCTGGCAGATACACCGCAAGGAGATGAATCTGATGCACTCTGGCGAGGGCCCATAGTCACAAAGCTTCGTTGCAAAGCAACAGAGAGCCTGTTCCTCCCTGCTTGTTCAGATAGAACATAGCTACTTGATTGTCCATCTGAATTAGGACTGTCTTGTAGCTCAGCTGGGTGTGGAGCACTTGAAGAGCAAGGAAGATTGCTCTGAGTTCCAAGAGATTGATGTGTAGATGGGTCTCCTGTGGAGTCCAGGTGCCTTGGGTAGAGAGATCTTGCAGGTGAGCTCCGCAACCCACCTGTGAGGCGTCTGTTGTTAGAGTGACCTGGGGTGGGGGCTGTTGGAAAGGGGACCCCCACCAACAGGTTTTGGGTTGACTGCCACCATTGTAGGGACAAAATAAGGTGACTTGAGTTTGCTATTTTGTCCGATAGGCAGCCCTAATGCTTGAGTCCACTGAGTGGAAAGAGTCCATTGGGCTGCTCTCATATGGAGGCGTGCATAGGGAACCACATGCATGGTAGATGCCATGCGGCCTAGCAATTGTAACATTTCCCGAGCAGTGAGATGAGTTTTTAACACTGCTTTGGAAGCTAACTGCACAATGCGAAGGCAGCGGGGCTGTGGAAGATAGGCCCTTGCTTTCCTGGTATCCAGCATAGCTCCTATAAACTCTAGAGACTGAGTGGGAATTAGGTTGGATTTTGGGATGTTTATGACCAGGCCCAAATACTGAAGTACACGCATTGTGCAAGATAGGGAAATTCTGGCCTCTGACTCTGATGGGGCTCGAATGAGCCAGTCGTCTAAGTAGGGGAAGACGAATATTCCTAGAGTGCGAAGAAATGCTGCCACTACAGCCATGTATTTCGTAAACACCCTTGGTGCTGAGGCCAGGCCAAAAGGAAGAACCCTGTACTGGTAGTGCTTCCCCTGAAATAGAAACCAAAGGAATCTTCGGTGAGTTGGATGGATGAGAACATGGGTGTACGCATCCTTGAAATCTAGAGAATAAAGCCAATCCTGACTCTGAAGGTATGGCAGAAGAGTTCCTAGAGAAATCATCTTGAACTTCTCCTTGAACAAGAATTTATTCAATTCTCTGAGGTCTAAAATGGGTCTGTGTCCCCCTGTTTTCTTTGGAATAAGGAAATAAGGGGAGTAAAACCCTGTACCCTGTTGGGAAATGGGTACGTCTTCTATGCCCCGTGGGCAAGAAGTAAATTGACCTCTTGACTTAACTGATTTTTGAGTGAAGTCTGAAAACTGAACTGCCTTACAACTGTAGGAGGGGGCATGTTGAGGAAATGAAGCTTGTACCCCTCCTTTACAATGGAGAGAGTCCATTCTTCTGCTGTTATCTGCTCCCATCTGGGGGCAAAATGACACAACCTTCCTGAAATGGTGGAGGGCTCTGGCCCGTTGAGGGCCAGGTAGGCCAAGTTCTCTAGATGGGAGTCAAAGCCCCTGTGGAGGCTGAGTCTGTTGGGCCGGTTGAGGCTTAGCAGACTTTGTTTTTCTTTGTTTTGGTGGCTGATGTCCCTTTCGGGCAGACTGACCTGCAGAATACCCCTGCTGTGTATAGGAGGGGTAAAACCTCTTCTTTTTAGAGAAGAATGGTCTCTTGTAGGATTTTCTCCTTGCAGGATCAGCTGTAGCCTTGGATAGTCTATCCAAAGTAGTGTTATCAGCATCTAGCTCATTAGCTTTCTCTTGCCAATTTTTTGCCAATTTTTGCCACCTGTGCAAGGGATATTCCCCAGTTTGTCCTGTACCCAGAGTTCTAAGTCAGATGCCTGGAGCCAGGCAATCCTACGAGCACCTATGGCAATGGCAGAGGTTCTGCTTATGCACTCAAAGCAGTCAAAAGCTGCACGATTAACAAACTTAGAAACATCTTGGGCATGTTTGACAAGTGTAAGATAATCTTGCCTCTTATCATCAGGAAGGAGAGGGCTCATAAGCTCTAGATCTCCTGTAACCTCCTTAAGGAACATTTCCATATATAAAATGTAGGAACTAATCCTGGCAGAAAGCATAGAGGCCTGGAAGGTTCGACGCCCAAAGGCATCAAGAGTCCTACATTCACGTCCTGGCAGATTAGATGCATGTCTTTTTGCACTCTTGATCCTTCTCATAGCTGATTCCACTACCATGGAGTGGTGTGGTAACTGGGCTTTTTGAAATCCAGGAGAAGGAGGTACTCGATACATGGTATCAAGCCTACGAGAATGAGGAGAGGTGGTAAGGGGTGTCTCCCACATTCTTAGCATGAGATCATGCAAGATCTCATGAATAGGCAAAGTAGCTGCCTCCTTGGGAGCTTTAGGATATTGTAAAATCTCCAATTCCTTTGCTCTGGGCTCTGTTTCAGGAGCCACTGTGATGGAAAGACCTCTAGCCACCTCCCGGATGAAATCCTGAAAGGATATATCCTCTGGAGGAGACATCCTACGTTTAGGAGAGGAAGGCTCCTCAGTGGTACCGACAGAGCTGTCAGAACCCTCAGAGTCATCGGAGGATTCAAAATATCTCCTGTCCGGGTGCTCTTGCAAAGCACGATACCGGTACCGATCGAAGATCGAAGTCGGTACCGGAGGGGTCCAGTACCAGCCTGTCGATACCGGAGGAAACAGCATGACTCGGTGTCGGTAACACAGTCGCCAATGTCAATGCTGTTGGTACCGGTACCGATATCGGTGCCGGAACCAGTGTCGATACTGGTTGAACCGTCTGAAGCTGTCCCGAAGGCGCCGAAGCCGCAAGGAGAGCCTCCAGACTGCGTTCAATAGCCAAGAACCTCTGGTCTACTGACGCTGCCGATGCCTGGGTATCGGTACCGGACAAAGCAGCCGGTACTCCAGAGCATGGCACCAGTAGTTCTGCCGAGGTTGAGGCCTCGAACATCCTGGAGCCCCGATAGTGCTTTGGAAGCCGAAGCCTCCCGCCGGGGCAATTTTGCTGGTACAAGTCCCTCAAGGGCAACGCCAGAGGCATCTCGATGCTTGGAAGGAGATCTACCCTTTGAGGACCGGCCAGATTTATGTTTGGTTACCTGAGATCCGTGGAAGGAAGACGAAGCCCTGGAAGACATCGATGCCACTGATGCTGCATTGGAGGGAAAAAGGATGCAAACTTAGCAGCTCGGTTTTGCCGACCCCTCTTCGACATCATCCCACAGGCAACACACTCCGAGATGGAGTGGTCAGGACCTAAACATTTAAGGCACCACTTGTGAGTGTTGGTGACGGAGATGGTACCGCCACACTTGGAACACTTTTTAAAACCCGATGCGGGTTTTTCCATTCTGAAGGAAAAGTTGGGCCTAGTGCCTAAAATGGCGCGTGGCACCCGACAGAAAAAAGACTGGAAAGTCCAGAAAAAAGATTACAAATTTTTTTTTTTTTTTTTAAAGAAAGAAAGAAAGAACTGGCGGTACCAGTATAGCGTCGAGGAAGGCAGACGCTACCATAAAAAGAATGAAAAAGATGGGATAATTTCTGCAGTGACAGGAAAAATGACCTGCTGGCTCCACAGAAAACGAAGAACTGGAGAGAGGCAGTTGGGAAAGGTGGGAAGGCAGCACGCAGGTGCTGTGGGATGCTCCCAAAAGCTTTCTAATTGGACGCTGGGGAGCATTCCCGCGCAGGCTCCGTCGGTACCGACGATACCCATATGTGAAGACTACATTGCTGCTTGTTCCTGGAGATGATCTCAATTCTCTATACTTGCTTTACCCGTGAATTATGTTTAGTTTAAATTACCATTAGCGATATCCACATTGTTATTGTTGTTGTTGTTAAGTGCCGTCGAGTCGGAGTCGACTCATAGCGACCCTCTGGATAGCTATCCTAAATTGTGTTCGGTCTTCAGTCAGACGGCTCATTGTTGACAGACTGGTACCTGTAGCTGCTGTTATTGTATCGATCCATCTCATTGCTGGCCTTCCTCTTTTGCGTTGACCTTCTATCTTGCCAAGCATGATGTCTTTCTCTAATGATCTCTCTCTTCGCATGATGTGTCCAAAGTATAAAAGTCGAAGTCTTGTCATCTGAGCTTCTAAAGAAAGCTTAGGTTTGATCTCCTCTAGTACCGACTGGTTTGTTCTTCGGGCAGTCCATGGTATACATAGTATTCGCCACCAGCACCATAATTCAAAGGCATCAATTTTCTTCCTGTCTGTCTTTTTCACTGTCCAGCTTTCACATCCATATGATGTTATTGAAAATACCATGGCTTGAACAAGTTGAATCTTTGTAAGGAGAGAGACATCTCTGCTCTTGAGAATCTTATATGTATTGTCCGTCACTGATATTTGTTTCAAGGCCTTTTATATGTTTCGATGTATGTTTTCTAGATACATTCTGTGTTGCATTTTGTACTTTTTTCTGGAGATTTTTCCGAATTGAGATCTTGTTCACTAGACTAGTATGTAAAGTGTAGCCTTATAAACATACAGATGCAATGACCTTTTATCATTAATGATTCCAGTGCCACTCTGGACTGAGCTGCTGCTCCGTGCAGGTTACCCAAGTGCTTAATTTTCATTCTCTTGCCACTAGGGCTCCTCTGTGTTTACCCAATGCCTTTCTAACTTCTGCGCCACTTCCATCAAAACATTCAATAACAACAGAGCAGATGTTGGAAGGTAGTCTAAGTCAAGCCACAAGTATTCAAGGACAGTACTGGAACACTAAAATAGGCAGGCTGGGATTTAGGCATAGGCAATGGAGGCAACTGTCTCCGGGGCCAAATTTTGATAGGCGTCGGAGTATTGCCTCAACTGCCATGCCTCGATCAGAGCCTGATGTTGTAGCTCAGTGTTTGCGTTGCTGATCGGCTCTGCCCCCTCCACCGATCTGCTCTACCCGTTATCCTACTTAATGCGCAACCTGATCCCTGAGTGGCAGCAGCAAGTTTGTTAATTCAACACAGGGCTGCCCAAGACCTGTAGTGTCACGCCTTCTCCTTTCCCCCTGCAGGGCTCCTATAGTAACAGGAAGGGACACTGCATGATCTGGGCAGCCCCAGTCTGAATTTAATTAACAAACTTGCTGCTGCCACTCGGGGACCAGGTTGTGCTGTAAGCAGGAGAATGAGTGGAGTCGATCTGGGGGGGGGGGGGGAGGAGAGCAGAGCTGATTGGGGGGAGAAAGCTCCCCCTATTGATGTCTATAGGCACCAACAAATTAAATCCAGCCCTGAAAATAGGTAATGACCCCTAAGGTCCCTCTCATAAGGCATATGCATATTCCAACCCAAACCGGAAGGGTTTTTCAATGTTACACAAGACAAGAATGTTAGGGGAAGTTTTGGAGAAAGTAGGAGAGTAAAAGAGATAGAGGCAGCTTTATGTTGGCCTGCTGTCTGGATAGAGTGCAAGAGAAAGGAGAATAAAGATCTCCCCTCTCTAGGGAGAAGGAAAAAGGATTTACCTGTCCAGCGAGCCAGAGAAGAATAGTAACAATAGTGCCTAAAACCCAAGTGACTGCATCATAGGAAGTTCTGCCTTCTTAATCTGAGGAGAGGAGAGTTATCCAGAGAAACTACAAAGCTTGCCGGAAGCAATTGAAAGTCAGTAGGAGCAACAGAAAATGCATATCTATTCCTCAAAGTGCTAGAGCAAGAGAAGCTAAAATTTACCCAGGTAAAAAAGGCCTTCTAAAATTAGAGTTCAGCATAAAAATCAGCCAGGATGTTTGTGGCCGATTTCATTTTTATGTTGGATTTCTCCTTGGTAAATTTTTCTTTGGAGCAATACATCGTGTGAGAAGTTTCATTGTCTGTAATATTATCTGATCCTCAAAAGTCTTCAAGCATTAGCTTTCCCCTGAGCACAGAGTCCCTCAGAGATGTGCAGAATTTCCCAGAGATCAGCAGCATCCAGGCACATGTCACCTTCCAAGAAAAAGAACTACATGGACATGAAGCGCAATTCTCAACAGGTTGCCAAAATAGGTAAGTCCCCGCTCACTGGTCAACAAATCTTTACAAAAGTCATGTTACTGAAATAAAAATAGTCACTTCTTATCAATTTTTATATGCTGAACACGAATATGACAGTGAAATTGCAAAGTTGGATCTAGTTTTTTTGTAATCTATAAGAATTAATATTTACATCACGAAATGCATGTCAATAGTAAATATAATAGGCCCTCAGTTAATAACTGTAAAAAACCAAGTCATAGACTACTTCTTAGATTTTTTCGCCTGTCTCTTGTACAGCTGTTCGGGAGTTTCTCTGGGGAGTGTCCAGCAGTAGGCAGCCAGCATTGTAGTGGACCATTTTCCCTGGTATCTTTGCTCCATCATTGCGATATCTTGGTGAAAACGTTTGCCCTGTTCATCACTATCTATACCACAGTTGTCAGGAAAGAAATCGAGATGGGAATCAAGGAAATGGGTCTTTAGAGACATATTGCAGCCAAGTTTCTGATACTGCATCAGCATGTCTTCTACTAGTTCCTTGTAGTTTTCTGCCCTAACATTCTCGAGAAAGTTTGTTGACACTAGGCGAAAAGCATTCCATGCTTGTTTCGCATCACCCTGCAGCAAGTTGTTGAACCGGTCATCTTTGAAGAGCTCTCGAATCTGAGGACCCACAAAAACTCCCTCTTTAATCTTTGCTTCGCTGAGTCTAGGGAATTTTTCATTCAGGTATCGGAAAGCTGGCGAAGTGCGGTCCATGGCTTTCACAAAGTTTTTCATTAGGATTTTGCAGGATTTTGTGAGCCTCAACCAGAGCTGGGTGCTGGATATTCTTCTCTCCATCTGTTACATTTTGTCTGCGATTCCATTCCTTCCGCAAGTAGTGCCAATCCCTTGCTCGGCTATCCCACTCACATAAGAAACACATGTATTTTATATATCCCTTGCAGTCCCATTAAAAGGGCAACTACCTTCAAGTCACCACAGAGGTGCCAGCTGTACTTGTTATAGTTAATGGAAGTCAGTAGATGCTTTAAGTTATCGTATGTCTCTTTCATGTGGACGGCATGTGCTACTGGAATAGATAGAAGACGGTTTCCATTGTTCAAAAGCACAGCCTTCAGACCCAGTTTCAAAGAGTCTATAAATAGTCTCCAATCTTGTGGGTCATGAGTGATTTTTAAGGCATTCATGAGGCTTTCAATATCGGAACAGAATACCAGATTACTTTTCTTTCCGACTGCGTATAGTACACTGCTGACGTCAGATGGCTTCAACAGCCATCTGGCAGTAGTATTGCATTGCATTAGAAAATGATGCAATCAACTCTGGATGATGTGTGCATGCTGGTATTATGCAATGTGATGCAATATTACATCATTCAAGGCATATTTGGGATGTTGTTGCTAGCCTACTGGATAAATTTACACGGTGAAATGCCAAAAATGAACTACATGCAATATTTTCAAAACGAGAGCCAATAAAATTTTTTTAATGTTATATTTGTGTTCAGCTCACCAAAATACTACAGATTAGGGCCTTTTAAAGACAGTAATGATTTCAATGTTGACCAGTGTTATCTACTGACACCTAAATTTTCAGACAGCTACTCTGCGAGTCATGCTGTTCTCAAAATCCAGCTGTGTTAAACTAAAAATATGTGCACATAATGGATATATGTTGACATGTATTTTGTGCAGCTGGCTTGCTGTGCATATGGCTTCGCAGGCCCTTTAGTTTTTAGTTCTTGCGCATTAATAGCAGGGGCCCGATTTTCAAAGGTATTTACACAGGTAACTGCCCTAGTTACCCGTGTAAATGCCTTATCCAGGATTTTAGAAAGGCACCTACACAGGTAGTGCCTTTCAAAAATCCCGGATAAGTCCCTAATGCGTCCAGATGCTAAGCGGTTAGTATCGGGGCGTGTTAGGGGTGTTTCGGGGCAGAGCAAAGGGATAAACAGGTAGCAGTGATTTTCAATGTTATCCGCTTAGCCCTCTGCACCTTAAAGATATCTTTAAGGCGCAGAGGGCTAAGCGGCTAGCATCGAAAATCGCTGCTATCCGCTTAGCCTCAGCAGCTGCCGGCGCATCCAGACAAACCCGGATTTTCACTTACGTCGCCACGAAAGTGAAAATCCGGGTTAATGTGGTCGGCAGGCAGGCTATGCGTTGCTGCAGTGCACAGCGTGTCTAATTGAAAATCGGACCCCAGGTGTCTAAGATGGAAACCCCCACAGCCACAAACCTTATATTCCCCTCTGGGACCTACAGCCCCAATCCATCCCTATAAGAGGAAGATCGCCTCTTCCCATCATCCAACAAATGGAGAAACCTGATTGCTAGCTTTACCTTCTAGCATCTTCCCCTCCAGCACCATGTATTTATTATTATTTATTTGTATCTTTTAATGTATTGATTATACTGCATAGCAAACCAAAATAACTATGTGTTTTACAGTAAAATAAGATTATGCACAGGAAATAGTTTAAAATTACTGGTACTAAACTGAAGAAAGATAATCAGAGACAGTAGGACAGATAAGATAGGACAGAATAAACTAGAGACGTGAGGGAGAACAAAGAAAATAAGAGGAGAAAGAAGCTAGGGGACAGTTCCTGTGCAAGCAGCCATGCCCCCCATTCCAGCCTGCCCAAGGAGAACAAGCAGAAAAGGTCTTAGAAACCAGAGACCAACCTAAAGTAGTCCGTCTTCAAGCTAGTCTTACATTTCTTGTAGCTGGATGCCAATCTAAGATCCCAAAGGTAGATGACTCCAGAGGGTAAGGGCCACCGCGCCACAGGAAGTGCATCAGATACTTTCACAATGCATCTTAATATAGAAAGGGAGAACAAGAAGGATTTGAGAAGCTGAGTGCAGAGTACGTGTTGGTACCTAGGTGATGATAAGACTAGACAGAAAAAGTGGAAGGCCCATGAAGAAAATTCTATAACCAAGGATACAGTCTTAAATGCTAAGCTCTATGATACGGGGAGCCAATGATGCTCTTTCAGAAAGGCAACCACGTGGTTATATTTCTTTGCCCCACTAAGTAGCTTAACTGCTGCGTCTTGAATCAACTGAAATCTTGTAGGGCTTTAGACTCTGACAGGGAGCACTACCACAATCCAACTTTGAGAGACTCAGTGCATTTGTCATAGTCTGAAGCACCTTAGAGCAAGAAATATTACAAACCAAGCGTAGAATATGGAGGGTGTAAAATGAATTCCTAACTCGGATAATGATATGCTAATCAAAGGTTAGCTCTTTAGCCAGGATAATTCCTAGAATTTTAACTCTATCCCTCACATTGATTAGTGACCCACACAATTTGGGAGCCTTAAGAGGAGGTAGCCATCTCTCCCTAGAGAAAAAGACAGCTTCTATTTTCATGGTGGGGGAGGATATATTCAAAGGCATTTACATAGCTTGCAGATCATAGTTTGTGCCGCTCACCGGAATATTCAACGGCACAAACTGGGTTAGTGCCGCTAAACACCCCAATGCTACGCGCTTGGCATTGGCGTGTTCAGGGGCAGAACGGGGGCGGCACCATGGGTTAACCAGGCAGCAGTGATATTCAGCCATTGCCTGGTTAATCCGATAAGGCAGCTGAATGGTTGTCCTGATTTTAGCCAGTTCTGCAGTTGAGCCAGTGGCTGAATATTGCCACTGACTGGATTCCAAAAAGCAATCTGGGCAACCGGATATTCAATGCCGGTGCCTGGATATGGCCCAAGCATTGAATATCTAGGATGAATTTAAAGCAGCGACGGCCAGTCACTTTAAATATGCTGGCCATCGCCACTGAAAATCCCCCTTAGGATTTAATTTTAGGTTGTTACTACAAATTATTAAACCACTGTATCAAGCTTATGAATAATATTTGTGAGTTCACTAGGAGTCAGAGAAGACAGAGGCACTAAGCAATTGAATGTCATCCACATATATAAAAAAAATGTAAAACCTAATGTTGGGAGTAGAGTAGGCAATAGGCGCAAGAAAGACATTGAAGAGCATGGGGTCTAGGACAGAGCCCTGAACTGCCCCACACTGAAGATTGCAGCTCTCTGAAAGAGAAAGTTATTCCAGATAACACAAAAGGACTTGTTCATTAAATAGGACCGAAATAAGAGCAAAGCAGTATCACTCAAGCCGATATCAAAGTCTATTAAGAAAAATCAAGTCTTCCATGATTTCAAATGATGAGGACATATCCAATGAAATCAGAAGGATGGGCTTCCCATTGGTTAAGATTAACATACAAGGTGTGATCAAAAAGTATCAAGACTTGTTGTGTAGCTATATAACAATACGTTGCACCACGATGCTATTAAGCATGCAGTGATCTAGTTACGTGCTCTGCATCTGCAGAGTGTGGCATGGCTGCAGCACACTGCAATTTTTTTAATCACATGATGTTTGGTATCGTGTAAAAGTAGTTCATCGGATTTATGATAAGTGAAAAAATTGAACAGCGAATTTGCATTCGATTCTGCCAGAAACTTGGAGATTCGTGCTAAGAGACTTATGACAAGTTACAGCAAGTGTATGGCGATGAATGCATGAGTCGTGCTCGAGTTTATGACTGGTACAAGTGTTTCTAAGAGGGCCACCAAAGTGTTGACAGTGACAAACGTTCTGGAAGGACATCCACGAGCAGGAATGAAGACAAACTTCAAGCAGTGTGTGCCGCAATACGCTCAAATCATCAATTGACTATCAGGGAGCCTTCTGAAGATATGGACATCAGTTTTGGGTCAGTACAGACCATTCTTACTGTTGATTTGGGGATGAGACAAATGTCTGCAAAATTTGTGCCGAAACTCTTGTCCCCTGACAAAAGAAGATCGACTGTCTGCAGCCAGGGAGTTGTTGGAATACATTGAAAACAACTCAGGCTTCATCAAAAGGATTATTACTGGTAATGAATCATGGGTTTATGGTTATGACCCAGAAACTAAGGCTCAGTTATCACATTGGAAGACTCCAGACTCTCCCAGACCCAGGAAAACCCATCAGCTGAGGAGCAATATCTAGGTCATGCTCACAGTTTTCTTTGATTACCAGGGTATTGTTCATCATGAGTATGCACCAAAAGACTAAACCATCAATAAGGAGTTCTAGGTCCTAGTCCTGACTAATTTGAGAGTTGCAGTTTGTCGTAAGAGGCCAGAGTTGCACTGGAATGGTGAATGATTGCTTCAGCACAACGCCTCAGCTCATGCATCACATCTTGTCCAGCAGTTCTTGGCCAAACGCAAAATCGAGCAAGTCTGTCAGCCTCCGTACTCACCTGACCTAGCACACTGACTTTTTCTGGTTTCCAAAACTGAAATTACCACTGAAAGGAAGGAGATTCAATGGCTTGGAGACCATTAAGCAAAATTCAACAGCGCTCAATCAGGTCCCATTGCTCAGCTGCTTCCCACTTGCTGTCTCCTCCCCAACAGAAAGACACATCGCCTCCCCAACAGAAAGACACATCCCCTCAAACATATAAGAAGGCCCTCTGCGTTGTGATACACTCCTCTCTCTGCCTCCCTGCAACTGTTGTGACTGTTTCTACTGGTCTACTACCTTGTTGTTATATGTCTCTGCTAGAGGTTCCATTGCTCAGCTGCTTCCCACTTGCTGTCTCCTCCCCAATGGAAGTGACGCAGCTGCGGGCACGTGGCCGCGCTCAACCAAGTACCAAGATGCATCCCCTCAGACATATAAGACAGCCCTCTGCAGTTTGACACACTCCTCTCTCCACCTGCTTGCAACTGTTGTGACTGCTTCTGGTATACTAACTTAGAACAACAAGGTTCTCACTTCTCTCTGCTACAGGTCCCATTGCTCAGCTGCTTCTCACTTGCTGTCTCCTCCCCAATGGAAATACCCACAGTCGCGCTCAACCAGGTACCAGGACGCATCCTCTCAGACATATAAGATAGCCCTCTGTGGCCGGCGCGCACCCAAGGAACATACCCAAGGAGTAGGATATGCTCCTTAAGCGAGCTCCTTGGGGCGACTCCTGAGACTCTCATTGCACAACCGCTCACAGTAGTAAGTCCCACACGGTTAGCGTAACACTCACTAGGGTTACCCACAGGTGCATTCCTGTGTTCCCAGCATTATCATTTTGGTGTGCACTAGCTCTGCTTGTAAGCATGGCCTCCAAGGTTGGCCCTCTGGGGGCAGCACCTGTCTGTGCATTTCTATGCCCCCTGGACATCTCTGTTGGGTTCCCTCTAATCTCATACACTGCCAGACATTGCCCACACATTACCCCCCTGCTCCCCTTGTATCTTCTACTGGCCAGGCGCTCCATGAAGGCCTAATAAACTGTAGAGCTCTTCAGAGTAAAACAGCTCTGATTCAGGACCTCCTTCTTCAGTCTCAATGCGACCTTCTCTTTCTGACAGAGACATGGTTGAGGGAGGGTGAGGACCCTCTCCTTGCCCACTATCTCCTGCCTGGCTTCTCAGCTGTCACTACCCCTCGCTTGGGGCTTGCTGGGGGCAGAGTGGCCATCCTATTTCGCTACATATTGCCCCTCACCCAACTATCATCGCCCGACCTTCATTACCCCAGTGCTTAATTTCCATTTCTACCACCTGGAAAACTACCTGCCCTCTTGACCCCAAACCCTCACACTGGATCTTGGAGTCATCTCTTGCCCTTTTTCCCTTTCTGCTCACCATGCTTAACTCGTGCCTTTATCCAGTACCTTCCCCACACCCTGGAAACATGCGCTGGTCCGCTCCCTCCTCAAACAGTCCTCTTTTGACCCTAGTAACCCTGCCCACTACCGCATGGTCTCTAATCTCCCCTTTATTTCTAAAACCCTTGAAAAGACCGTGTTTTCCCAACTCTCTTCATATTTGGACTCCATGCATTTTCTACATGCACAACAATCCTGTTTCCACCCAGGTCACTGCATAGAAACTATTTTTCTATCCTTTCTTAATGAGCTTCACATTTCTCACGATCAGGATGACATCTCCTTAGCTGTCTCTTTGGACCTCTCAATTGCTTTCGATCTTGTTTACCACATTTCTTCTCTCTCATCTTAGGAATGCTGGCCTCCGAGGAACTGTACTTCATTGGTTTCACTCCTTCCTCTATTCCCAGTCCTTTTCTGTTGTCTCTGACTCCTGCATTTCTGATCCCCTGCCTCTGCACTGTGGGGATGCCTCAGGGCTCTGTCCTTGCATCACTTCTCTTTAATATCTTTATGTTTATGTTTATTTATTTGATTGACTGCCCTTCTGTGGTAATCAGAGTGGTTTACAATGTATAAATTAACAAGATGAGGCACAAGGCTGGAAAAAGAAAGGAAATTTACAATTTTTAATAGGATAGAGGAGAGAAGGTGAGTATAGAACTGTAGACATAGGAGAAGAGACTTACAGAAGAGGGGTGGGAAGGTTAAAGGCTAGGGAAAAGAGGTGGGTCTTTAAGTCACGTTTAAAGTTGGTGTGGTGGGGTTCTAAACGGAGGGAGGTAGGAAGAGAGTTCCAAAGGGCAGGACCTATGAAAAAGAAAGCTGAGGCGCGGGAGGACTGGAAGTGGGCGAGGGAGGGGGGGGAAAGTATGAGGCGGTTGAGGTGAAAAGAGCGAGGGGTATGTCTGGGCGTGTGAAAGTGGATAAGGTCTGCCAAATATTGTGGGGAGTTGGTGTGAAGAGCCCTATGAACAAGAGTGAGCAATTTAAACTGGGTGCGGAAGGAAACGGGCAACCAGTGAAGGTGGAGAAGAAGGGGGGTTATGTGGTCTCAAGGGGAGGAGTGAGTAATGAGATGAGCAGCAGTGTTTTGAATCCTCTGAAGTCGGCTCAGTTGGGATTTGGATAGACCAGTGAAAATGGAATTAGAAAAATCAACGCGTGACATAACAAGTGATAGTAGTAAGGGCAGATGGAGAGAGGAAGGGGTGGATCGCACGGATTTGGCGAAGGGAAAAGAAGGAGGTCTTGGTGAAATGAGAGACGTAAGTTTGAAAGGAGAGATCAGAGTCAAAAAGTACACCTAGATAATGGAAGGGGGAAACCAAAGGCATGGGAGTGCCAGAAAAAAACGGGGCTAGCGAGGGGGATGGGTTACCATGAGGAAACCAAATTGCTGTGGTTTTGGTAAGGTTGAGGCTCCTTTGTGGCTCCTCTCACTCTTCTGGTGCAGCAATCTGGTATTTCAGCTTATTACTACGCTGATGATATTATCCTGGTTCAGTACCCCTGTCAGCCCTGACCTCTCACCCCTCAATATCTACCTGTCTCACATTGCTAACTGGCTGTCCCTAAATCTCCCTCATCTTATCCCTGCTAAAACCTCGGTGATGTGGTTTACTTTCGGCAACCCCTCCCCCCTTCACTATAGCCCACCCTTCTTGATGCACTGATCCCACTGGTATCCTCCTTTCGTTACCTCAGGGTAATCCTGGCTGCAGACTTATCCTTCCATGACCACATCTCCACTCTCACTCGCTGCTCTTACTACTACCTCTGACAAATTCGCACTGTTCGTGTTAGCCTGCCCTTGCCTCTCACACTACTCTCTTGCTCTCTTTGGTGATATCCCGGGTTGATTATTGCAATATTATCATTGTAGGCCTCCCCCAATATCAGTTCCATCGCCTTCAACTGATCCAAAACACTGCTGCAAGAATTCTCTCCCACGCCACCCACTACAGTCATATCACGCCTCATCTTATCAATCTGCATTGTCTACCTGTGTCTCACCGTATCACCTACAAACTTCTCATCCTAACCCATAAGGCACTTCATACACACACCCCGCAATACCTGACTGACTCCCTGCAATTTCGCTCCATGCCCCGTAGTCTCCATTCTGTTTACATCCATCGACTGCAGCTCCCGTCCTCAGCATATGCTCACCTGGAACAGACCCACCACTCAGCTTTTTTCTTTCTTGGACCCTCTCTGTTGAACTCACTTCCCTCTGTCCTCTGCAAGAAGAATCATATTCCGAATTTAAGGCCCTTCTCAAGACACCTCTCTTCCGCCTAGCCTATGCCCCCCTCCTCTGACCCTGGAAGATACTGGTCTCCTGCCATTTTCTGCTCCTCTTCCTTATCCTCCTGTCTTCTGGTTGTGAATGTGTGCTGTGCTGTGCTGTCCTGTCAAAATTGTAGATCTTTTCTGTTTCTGGTAATGGACACTGCATTTTGCGATATTGTAAACCGCCCCGATGTTCCAAAGGTGCAGTCAATCAAGCTTGATAATAAAGATAAAAACAAGAGGCATTTCAAAATTGTTTCCAGCAGTGGAAGGAATGCTGGTGTGTTTTAGGGGACTACTTTGAAGGAGATTGAGTACAATAACTGTCCGTGTTATATTTCTTGTGTTATTGTACAAGTCTCGATAACCTTTGATCGCACCTCGTATATTTATCCTGTAATACCTAACAAAGTCAGCTCCATGCTATGAAATGGGCGAAGACTAGTTTGCCTAGGATGGCATGAACTTGTTTTGTCCAAGAAGTTGGAAAGTTTGGGCAACAACAATTCTCTCTAGTAGCTTAGACATTGGTAGCTCACACATTAGTAAATCTAGTCCTAAGTTTGTACATGAGACAACAAAGGGTGAAGTGACTTGTCTGAAGTCATAGGGAACATCAGTGAGAAAAGTGGGGCTTGAACCCTGGCTTCCCTTGTTCTCAGCCCTCTGAGGTTACTCCTCCACTTCAGAAGATGGTGGTTATAAAGAAGAAATGCTAGTAATAGAAGCAAGATCCAAATCATGTGGCCTCTTACAGATATTTACATGCAGTATGGTCCCACTTTTACTCTGATCTGTGTCATTACAAGTCATATTTTAGTATGTGTGTCGGTTACCCTTGCCTGCTCTCTCATGATACAAACCTCAAAGCTAGTCATGTTGCTACATGCATCCATCATTAGTCTAGTGATAACATTGTTGTCATTCCTGTTCTGAATATGTAACTTAACTTCAACCCTGCTTAGGGCCCTCCTTTCTGGGCATATTTACATACATACGGCCGTCCTCTCATTTCTCTCACTGCAGGCATTGCTCTGACAACAGAAGAGGCAGAGGCTCCTCTAGTCAAGTTTCAAAAGTGCCAATGTAGGTATTGATCTCGCAGTGTTAGGATGTTAAATCTTTTGAAAATACATCTCTAAGATTTCTTCCCATAGGCACAGAATGAGAGAAAATAAATCAGGATCTGTTTTTTGTACGTTGTGAGTAAATATGGAAGTTCCTTAGTTCCTGTGTAGAGATCTTTCAGGTTCTGCTTTTAAGCAACAGAGACCTCTAGTGGCCCTACTGAAATATTGCACTGTAACCTTTTTATGTCACCCTGTTTTTTTTCAGAATATGGGGGGTGGGGGACTCTCCTGCTCAGTGATGTAATGGTAGGAGATCTCAGTTGGAAGGAAACTAAACCTAAAGGCATTTTCCTATCTTTGATTGTACCATGGTGGCATGTGCTTCTAGCTCCACAGCCATGCACATAAGGGAGAAGGAGAGGTTCCTGGTTAGCACAGCCAGGGAACCAACTAACCAGAAGAAGTAGTGACAAGGGCAGCTTAAGGCCACTGCACTACAACTGAAGGATTAAAGGAGAAAGTAGGAGATAAGGAGCCTTAAAGAGAGAAGAAGCAGCAGGGAGTCCTGATCCTGAAACAGAAAGATAAGAAAGATCAGGCCTAAGGGTAAAGGTCTACAATCACATTAAGTCCAACATCCAATTAGACAAGGGTATTCTGGGGGAAAGAAGTTGAGAGGAAAGGAGATAGTGAGGAAGGGTTCTCCACCTGGAAGAGAGAGTCAAACTAAACTCTGAGTGACTATAACTGTCAGATTTTTTTGTTCTCACATTGGTTATTTACAGAAAGATCCTTCCCTGTTTTCCCTGATTATTTTTGTTCTATAGTTATTTGTTATTTCTGTTCGTGATCCCTCTATATTTTTCCAGTAAACCCTTGGTACAGAAAAAACAATTCTGGCCTGGACTGAGTTATTGAAGTGAGTGAGGACTGGCATGAGTGGATCCATGGTGCCAATGACCTCCCCATTTTACTGGTCATAACCTAGAACCCTAAAATTCCAAGCGAGTTAAACCTGCCAGGACAGTGTTATCCTCCTAAAGTTGTACTCCCAGTCTTACCAATAGCTGTGAATAGCCATTGTGAGAGACACACGTATGTCTTCCTCAGCAGAGACTGTGGAGGTTATTTTAGAAGCTCTATTTATGATTTGTTCATGTGAAAATAACCAAACATGTAAATGAGATCCACAACCACATCCCAAAAGCCATTATAAAAAAACCTGAATTTGCACATCCACGATCACATCCAAGTCATATGGGGGCATAGCAGTGACCTGTCTGAGGTGGTCCAAAAAAGATCCACTTGCTTACTTGATTTCACAATGGCACCGCACATGTAACCCGCCAGTGAACACATCCGTATTTAGACCTGCTCCTCAGCACAATAGGCATTGCAAAAATGCTCATTTCTGCCTGCTCTCAACAGTACAGATAACAGGGAAATACCCTCTCAATTCCACAATACTCCCCCCCCTCCAAAAAATATATAGTAGGTAAATACCGAGGACTCTTTGTGTACTGCCATGCCGTTCCACATCTCTGTTTGCAAAATGGCCGGCCTGCACATGGTGGCACAGCCACGTACAGGTTCCGAAATACTGGCACTGACATGGATGTGTTGCTGGGTCCTGCCACTTATATATTTTGAACAGGCATATTTCTGAAATCACCAATCTATCTACATGTGTAGGGACCTTTACTCTGCAGAGCTCCATTTTCTTGGATGTTGATGGAGGCGTTTATCCTTCGGTACTGGAATACATTGATTTAAGAATGCATTTCCACATGTCCATCTTCTCTATTGCTTCTCCTACAGAATTTCAGACATTTTGACTTGTACATTCCAGGTGGCATCTAAATTGCCTATCTAAAATGTGCCTTCACGTCTCAGCTATAGCCTTGCCCTCTGTAAGTTCCCCTTTTACCTCTCAATCATCTAATGGTCTGACTGACTCTCTAACCAGCTTCTTGCTTCAAATGTACCCGAAAAAGGTTTTATTATGAGTTTTTGCCTTGAAGGCAAGCTTTTTTTGAAAGTCTTTTTTTGCTTGCTTTATCAGTGCTTTGCATGGAACTTGTCAGTGCTTTTACTGTTTCCTGTTTTATTTATTTGGATCCATTTTCCATTTTATGAAAGATGTTCTGATCATAATAGCCTCTTTCGTCTCACCTTTTAACCATGCTCATAGTTGTTTGGCCATTCACCTTATTTAATGCATGGAATACATCTGATCTGGATTTCCAAGATGGTTTTTAAACAATGTCTATGCCTGATGTAAGCCCTTAATGTGTCCAGCTCTCCTTTTCTAACCATTTTTCTCATTTTATGAACAACAGATTTTCTTACTGTCCTCACTCCAGTTGTTAAGTCAAATTTGATCATTTATTTATTTAACCAATTTTCTATACTGCCTTCTCCTTCAATCAAAGCATTTTATGTAATTATGTAATCCCTACAAACAGGTACTGGATACATGTGCTTGTCCCTAAAGGGCTCACAATCTATGTATACCTGAGACAACAGAGGGTTAAGTGGCTTGCCCAAGGCCACAAGGAGTGCCTATAGGACTAGAAACCCCAGTCCCTCTGGCCTGAGATTGCAGTCCCCAGATGGGACTTGAACTCCTGGCCCTCTGGCCTGAGGTACCATGTCCTAACCACTAAGCCACTATTGTCAATTGGCATCAAAGCCATTACCTCTTACACCAAATCTTGTGTTCCACTGGGGATTAGCTTTGACACATTCCTCTCTCTTACCAATTTCTGAACCAGCTGCTCCGTGAAGCAGTCATATTTTTCATCTAGAAACTTTGGTGAGGATTTTCAGCATCAGGAGCCAGCATAATTAAAGTTATAAATTGTTACCTCGGTGTAACTAATGACACATATGCAAAACTAGTAAAGCAAGTCATCAGTAAACATAGCCCCCGCTACCAAACTAAATCTGCATTGAATGTCGGGCCGAACGGACAA
Source organism: Ichthyophis bannanicus (assembly GCA_033557465.1). NCBI lineage: Eukaryota > Metazoa > Chordata > Amphibia > Gymnophiona > Ichthyophiidae > Ichthyophis > Ichthyophis bannanicus. The sequence continues at coordinate 1,082,868,166 of CM066032.1, forward strand.
GAGCAGCGAGAGGGTACCTCCCTGCACAAAGGTCCATAAAGCCCTTTTTCTGGAAAGTTTGTTTGTGGATAGGTCTTAGAAAACTTATCTGAGTCCTCGTCGATTCGAGCCGTTCTTAAATCAACACTGGTTTATAAATGCACGACATGCATGTTTCAGGTCCCAGAAAGACCCTGCTTCAAGTGTTCACCCGCTGAATGGTTGAAGAAGTAAATGCCGGGAACCAACAAAATCTCCAATGGTTCCTTATATGGCAAACCCGGAAGCTGAATGGCTGAACAAATGTACGTGCCGGAGGCGGCTCAGAAAGAATGGCAAAAAACTAACCAATCCAGAAAAGCTAAGGATGTAGGGAGGAAGAGATGTCACACAGAGGGTCCATTATTATGGCAGGCTATTATAACAAACTCCACCATTCCTGTTCAAGATTTAAACCTCCCGGTATCACTGTGCGAGGCGAAAAATCCACTGTTGTTCCAGCCATTGTAAACGGAACAAACGGTTGCCTCCCCTGGGGTCCATGGGGACATTGTCAATGACTCACCACCTCAAATTGATCGTCCGTTCGGCCCGACATTCAATGCAGGTTTAATTTGGTAGTGGGTGCAATGTTTACTGATGACTAGCATAATTAAAGTGGCTGGTCACTGTTGCTTTAATTTTGCCCCGGATATTCAATACTGGGGCCAAATCCAGGCCCCCAACATTGAATATCCAGGTTGCCTGGATTGTGATCTTGCTGGCCGAATTGTAACTCCAGCTAAAGTTAGGAGAGCCAGTTGTATCACCACTGCCCAGTTAACCTGCAGTGCTGCTGCCATTCTGCCCTCAAAACACCCTGATGCTAAACGCTTAGTCACAGCATTTAGTGGCCCAAACCAGAGATATTCAACAGCATGAACCGGGTTAGTGCCGCTGAATATCTCGGTGAGCAGCATTTGTGTGATTTGCAGATCCACAAACCATGTAAATGCCTTTGATTATCCCCCGCTTTATCTCCATACCATGTGCTAATGTGACATTTGCCCAGTCAAGTTTAGGATAATTGAAATCCCCCATTATTATGATGTTCCTTAATTTCTGTTAGCATTTCGTCATCTGTATATCCCACTGCTATTCTCTTCCCCTTCACACATGGAATTTCTATTCTGAAAGATTCCATAGTATTGTACATTTTATTTCCTGCAGAAACTTTATCCTGTAGTGGTAGCCAGGGTTTCTCAGTGGGCAGAGGAAGGCACACCACTCTCTCTCTCTCGGAAGGAGAACATAACATAAGAACATAAGATATGCCATACTGGGTCAGACCAAGGTCCATCAAGCCCAGTATCCTGTTTCCAACAGTGGCCAATCTAGGTCATATGTACCTAGCAGTTTCCCCAAAAAACATAGGTTTGAGATGTTGGATGGGTGGAAAGGCAGGCTTAAAAGCAATTTCTCTGTGTATTTCTCCTATTCCTCTTCCAATCTCTCACACTCTCTGCTTGTAAGCACAGCCATTCCTCAATAAGGCTAATGTCCAAACCAGGTTTTGGCTATGCAAACAAAAGTAAATTTACTGAAAAATGGTGCAGTTTCCATTCTTAAAAATAAGAACAACAAGAGAGGAGCAGCTTACTGTTCATGTGGAGGCCAATTCCAGTCTGTGCGTCCCCATCCAGACAGCCAGGAGATGCACTGGATTCTGCTTCCCACGGGGGCTAGATGTCGCCGCGTGAGCAGAATTGCATCACAGTGACTGGACATCTGGGAGGTGCCCCAATTCAGGCACCCTTGCCGTAGAAGCCACTTCCCTGGCTAGCTCAGCCAAGCTCCTTCATGGAGCCAGAGTGCCATGGTGTCTTGTCACCATGGCACGTGGCTCCATGCAGGAGCCGCAATCCCTGGAAGCAGCGGTATCCAGCCTGTTCCTCACAGCCTGACCCCTAATCGGGCCTTCCATGGCCGGGGTCAGACTGCAGGAAACCCCCTGCCCCACCTCACCTCCTTGTCGCCCCTCGGTGCTGCCGTCTCCCGATGTCCAGGGGGACTTATTCCACCTCCAAGGTAAAATAAGTCCCCTGTATAACTGGCCAACCCTGAATGTATAGGGCTGACTTCAGAATCGGCCCTATATGTCGGGGGTCGCGTTCCTGCCCACCATCTGCCCTCACTCCTCCCCCAGCCCACGCCCTCACAGAGCTCTCCGCACAATTCAGCTATATATGCGGGGAGCTCTGTTCCTGCCGGTGCAATCCAGACATTTAGCGGGTCTGAACAACCGATCCAGACATTTAGACCTGCTAAATGTGGATCGGAATGACCCCCATTGTGAAAGATCCTCCATATGAACTTGACCTTTAAGAATTTTTTCCTCTCTGGACATATGTTTCTTTACAGACCATGCACAGGCAATCTTCCTCTTTCCTCAAAGGCGGTTACTGCTTTTCTTAATCAACCTCGCCTTACGCCTCTTTTTCTCTCCTGTGGCTCAGCGAGCCCTCCTTGGGAATCTGTGGAACACAGACCCTTTCCTTCACAGTGGGCACATTCTTCTCACAGCCTTCCATCCAAACGAACCCCATTTCCTAAAGCCAAGCACGCCCTCCTGAGCTCCAGCATTGCAAATGAAGATTGGAAAGCATGGACACTTACCTCTTGTCAACAAAGGGTGATATCCTAATTTCATCATATTGAGACCTCCCACATAATCCCTACAGGGAAAAAGAGCTTTAAATGTTAACTCTCTTCCCATACTCTGCGGTCCACAGACAGTATAAAGGTCACACCCAGGTAGATCAAGAACTGAGATATGAATTGTCGGAGAGATAAAAGTAAAGATGAGAGACTGACAGAGCAAACAACAGTAGACTATGTACAATATGGTTTACAGCAAGCATAGCAAAATCTGGAACAAGAGAAACACAGAAGTGATATATAGGCAGGCTTGAATTCAGAAAAGTATAATAAGGCAGTACTGTACCATTATGGTAGTCGAGAAACACTGAAAGCATGATCTTGACATAACTGCAAAGAATAGTCATTGTAATCACATGGGACATTACCATACCCACTAGCAAAATTCATTGACAGAAATCCAGATACATTAATAATGGAGAACCACACAAGACTGCAAGTACAGTATAACTACAAGTCAAACAGAAAGACCAGAGCTCACGTAGTCCAGTCTGTCTGGAAGGTTACAAGTACTAGAACTAGAAACGCTAGAGGAAATGCAGGTGCTCACATAGCAGGATGGATCATATTACATTTTTGGATGTCCTTATCAATAGAACAGGGGAGGGATGGAATACCTCTGTCTATAGGAAACACACAGATAAGAACACCTTCCTGCACTATGGGAGTGTGCATCCCTTACAATTACGCAATAACTTGCCTCTGTCTCAATTCATCCGGTATCAACGAAATTGCACTGATACACATGATTTTAAAGTGCAGTCTAGAATTTTGAAAGAACATTTTAAGCAGCAGGGTTATCCATCCACAGTAGTAAATAAAGCATATAAAAGGGCTTTGTTTACCAATAGAGATTTGTTGATATATCCTCCGGAGAAAGTGCGTTCTGAAGATGACGGGTCAGGTGAATTTAGTTACGTCTTTCTCTCCCTATAGTTTACATCTAATCCGGAGTATTACATGCCATAAGAATGTACTTACAAGTATTCCAGGTCTTGCACACTATACGGTACAGTGCGTCTGGCAAAGACAAAGAAAGTTTAAAGAGATCTTAAGCCCGGCAGTGTTGCGGCCATTACTGTCTAGTGAAGAAGGGAATGCGATTGGGCATAAAAAATGTGGAGCATGCAGTGTTTGTAACATTACTGAAGAATTGAGTGAATTTAGTCATCGTGGTAAGGTATATAAACTCAAGGGTCAAGCGTCCTGCATGTCCACACATGTAGTATATTGTATTCATTGCCCATGCAGTCTACTTTATATAGGCAAAACGAATAGAGCATTTAAACTCCGGATGAATGGGCATAAGAGTAAATTAAAATGTCAACGAAGGGAAGCGCCTATAGTGGATCATTGCTTATCGTTTCATCATACTTTTGAGGAGTTAAAGTGTTTTTGCATTGCACAAATCACTAAGGCACAATGTGGTAAGACGAGAGAACAAGTTTTACTTTATACAGAACAATGCTGGATATTTCAATTATGTACAGTAGTCCCGCATGGTCTAAATGCCCGGATTGAGTGGGAAACCTGTTTTTAGGATAATTGCTTCACCGCTATAGTTAATGATTGCTCCTTATAAAACTAGTCCGCATGCGCGGCGTTTTATAGCAGTTGGAGAACATAGAGCAAGTTAGCTTTTGAGAAGAAGCACCCATATGCATACAGGTAAAGATTTTGAATTTCCTCGAAGTAAAAGAAGTTGTATGAAGGTAATACTTAATGAACTTGTTTGAATTTGTAGTGCTTGAAGTATTCCCCTGAAGAAACCGTAAGGGTGAAACGCAGAAAATAGCACGCCTGACAGCATCGGGATATGCATTAAGAGCTGGAAATCTCCTTTGAAAGTTAAGCACTGAATTTCTGGGATATGAAAGCTGAAATCTCCTCCAAAAGCTAAGCACTGATTTTTTAAATTACATGATAAAAAATAAAACAACAGCTGGCTAGAAAAAGGTCGTTGATGTTTAGAGGGTTTTTAGTCCATGTTGACGGTGTTTTCAAAGTCAATGGCAGCCCGAGTTTCTGAGACCTTACAGCTACTGAAACTTTAATATTGTGTTTCAAGTCAATGAAAAGGTTATAATTTACTTTCTAGTTGTACTGCAGAGACTTCATCATTATAGTCATACTTTCCTTTATTTACAGGAAAGTCAAAGATATACTTTCCTTTATCTACAGGAAAGTCCCCCTATTCTCTCTCATATTTACAGAATATAGTCTCCAACCTCTTTATTTACAGAGGAACGAGGTAGGGAAATATTTCTCTGAGACTTATACACACAGTCCTCCTGTCGCTTCGTCTGTCTCCGGCCGTCCCCCTCACAGGAGTACGGAACCACGGATCGAGACTCCACACTCGCAATCGTACGCAATTGTACGTCTCAGTCATACACAATCAGTCTCAGATATAAGGCAATCTAATGCTGTTTCATTCCCTTTTCCCAGAAATCTCCCCTAAATACACATATAATACATGGTACCAATATTTATACACAAATAAAGATATCTTTACTCACCCAACTTCTAGAGGAGTCTTCTGTCTACGATGTTCAGACAGGAAACGCTATACTCACCAATGGAGTCTTCGTACGGTATCCAATCTCTCGTTCCTCTTAGAACGGTATCCTCATCTCCTATATTAGGAGGTATCCCTCGTTCCCTTTTGGAATGGTATCCTCATCTCCTGTATCTCAGTGTGACAGGAGGTATCCTCATCTCTGATATAAAGCCAAGATCAGAGGAATCCCTTGGCAATTTAGAAAATTTAGGAGTTTCAAATACTCGGGTCCCTGTTCAGGCGACAATTGTAAGGGTTCATTCTGTGAATTTCCCATGGAAATAGGAAAGAACTCAGATCACAGTCACTTGTCAGCAAAACTCTTTTATTTGGTACAAGCAAAAAGCTGTAAGCACAGATACGCAAGTGTCTGTCTGAGGGATCTGAGTGCAGGCAACGTTCCCTACCTCCAAGATGGTGAGAGGGAAGGCTGCCCCCGATGCTCTGCTGTTGTCCTTTTTATGCCTTTCTGTCACAAAGTTCCAGAAAGTTCTGCATATTCTTGCAAATCTCTTTCCCCGGGACCCACCCTCATTTTCATATTAACAGCTTTATTCTTATCTTTTACTTTGCAAATGCTGAGTCTTCTGACCGCACCCTACTTCCTTTGTTCCATTGCTCATCTGTTGCTTCCGGCACTGTTTATAATCTTCAGGGCTTATGAGCACTTTGTATCACCAGCTTTGCTTGGCCTGTTTAACTTGTTCAGGCCTGACCTGTCTTTTCTTACCTGGGTCCATTCTCTGTGCACTTCTGCTCAGGGTATGGTTCCCTCTGGCTTTACTCTTGTTGTGCTGGGCTCTGGGTACTCATTCTCTCAGCCCACATGCTTTTCTTTTCTGCCATCATAATGTATTACAGCCTCAGGCAAGGGTGCAGCCATACTAGACATACCTATCTGCCAATCATCCCCTCAGTTCTGTGATTGTCTCTCTTTCTCCTCTGGCTTTAGCTTCTCTGCGTTTCTGGACAATATTTAGAGTTTCTTCAGTCATCCATTTTGGCCGTTTTTGCTTTTTCACCTTATGTAGACACTTATCGCTTTCATCCAATACAACCTTCATGATGTCATCCCATAACTCTTCTGGAACTCTGTCATTTGTATCTAAAGCAGCAAATCAATTTCTCAGGCAGTCTTTAAATTCCAATGGTATATTCTCAAGGTCATATTTTGCTACATTCATGAATGGCTTGGTCTTTTTCAACTTTTGCTTGAGTTTGCATACTAGTAGTTGGTGATCTGTACCACAGGCAGCCCAAGGTTTTGTTTTTGTTGATTTTATCAAGTTTTTCCATCGTTGTCTTCCACAGATGTAGTCAATTTGATTTCTGTACAATCCATTGGGTGAAGTCCACGTGTACAGTTAGTGCTTGTGTTGCTGGAAGAAGGTGTTTGAGATGAATAGATCATTGGTTTTGCAGAATTCTATCAGTCTTTCTACAGCTTCGTTTCTGTTGCCGTCCATATTTCCCAACCACTTTGCCTTCTTCTTTGTTGCCAACTTTTGCGTTCCAGTCACCCATGACTATCAGGATATCCTGTTTGCATTTCTGTCAGTTTCAGCTTGTACTTTTTCATAGAACTCATCAATGTCTTCCTCTTCTGCAGCTGTTGTTGGGGCATATACCTGAATTATAGTTGTGTTGATGGGCTTTCCTCGTAGACGAAGAGAAACTAAGTGTTCACTGACTGCATTGTATTTCATTACAGTTCTTGCAAGTTTCTTCTTAACTATAAATGCAACACCATTTCTTCTTTGTCTTACATTTTGCAGCATAGTAAACCATATGATCATCAGATGCAAAGTGCCCAAAGCCAGTCCATTTCAGTTCACTGACACCCAATAGATCGAGTTGTACATGTTCCTTTTCATTCTTGACCACTTCCAACTTCCCTTCGTGCTTCGTATGTTCCATGTCCCAGTATCTAAGATATCTTTGCAATTTCTGACTCTCTTTTCATGCTCAGCTACATCAGCAGATCCAACCACATCATAAATGCTGCTTTACTCTGGGACATCTTTAGCTCATCTCCAGTAGCCATTTGAGTGCCTTCCAACCTGTAGGTCACCCCTATTTGTTCAGATACAAGAGATAGTTATGCTTATTTTGATTTTATCCTGTTGCTATAAAGGGATCCACTGTGTCTGTCCCATGCTATTTTGAATTCTGTCACTGTGTTTGCCCCCACCACTTCTATCGGGAGGGCATTCCAAGCATCCACCATCCTTTCAGTGAAGAAGTATTTCCTGACATTGCCTTTCAGTTTACCCCCTTGCAGCTTCATGTTATGCCCTCTAGTTTTACAGCTTCCTCATCTTTGGAATAGGTTTGTTTGTCCATTAATACTATTTAAGTATTTAAAGGTCTGAATCATATCTCCCCTATCCCTCCTCTCCTCCAGAGCATACATATTTAGGTCTTCAAGTCTCTTCTCATAAGTCTTCTGACGCAGGCTCCAAATCTGCCCAATCCAGGGGGAGGAAGGCCCTTGACTGAACGGTGTCCAGCTTTGCCCCTATGAACTCCAGACATTGTGTTGGGAGAAGGTGAGACTTGGGGTAGTTTATCACGAACCCCAGATGTTGCAGGACATGGATGTTGTGTGCTGTAGCTTGCTGCACCTCAGCGGCCGTGCCTCCTTTTATAAGCGAGTCATCCACGTAGGGGATGACAAATACCTCTTGTAGATGGAGGTAGGTGGCCCCTACTGCTAGGCATTTGGTTAAGACCCTGGGGGTGAATGCCAGACCGAAGAGTAGCACTCTATACTGGTAGTTGCCTCCCCACACCATGATTGTATCCTTACAAGAACATAAGGGTTTTAATCTTGTAGAGTAACCACAATATAGTACAGGAATAAATGTTACTCCAAAGGAAACAAAGTATTTAACACAAAGAAGGGAACCGAAGGTAATTTAATGAGAATTACGGAATGGCCTCAGACCAGTGGGTTACTTCAAGACAGACACCTGTAAACATAGTGTCTATCAGTACCCGTTAGCATCAATGGCCATATATCCGCAGTTTTTATGATTGTTAAGCATACCTCTCCCTTAACAATGACTCGTGTATACTTGACTTTTATAAATCTCTTCAATCAACTTTGGTAATCAAATCTTGCACTTAGCTTTTGGTAATGCTGAGGATATCTATAAAAAACTGTGTATTTTTCTCTCTTTCTTGCTAGATATCTCAGCTGTCCCAACGCCTCACAAACAACGTTGACACGCGTTTCTCTCAGTGGCTTGAGGTTCTTCAGGGGACTAGTTAATGAACAGCCAAATGTTTAACTGAAAAACAGATCATAAAAACCAGTATAAATTCAAAATAATCACCCTGTGCTGTGATAAATACCAAAATATAAAACTTTTTTCTAAAATTACAATTAAAATTCTACCCAGAAGTTTGGCTGAAGTTGATGCACAGTTTGCGTTGAAAACAAATTCCTTTCGATCGCTCTAGTTGAATCTGGCGATCATTTAAAAAAACGCCACGCATGGGCACTCATGTAGGACCTCCCCTTCTTATAGTCACTCATACTCTCAAAGCATTGCATCAACGTCATAGCAGTGAACCAATAGCCTTTAGCACACTCCCCATTCTATCTCGGCATTCAATCCTGCCGGCTGTAAAGTATGTAGCAAAAAAATCCACCGTTGTTCATGAAACAGTTGCTCGAGCGCTGCAAAGTAGAGGTGATATATCAGAACTTCAGATGTCATTTTTGCTAGATCTTACAAAATTAACGATTTGCCACAATTATTTTCAGTTTGAAACTTCGATTTTTCAGCAAACATCAGGGGTAGCAATGGGGGCAACAATGGCCCCTTCCATTGCTAACCTCTTCATGGGATTTTTTGAGAGGCAGGTCATTATGTCATCTTCTTTTCTGGTTCACATTAAGCTTTGGCAAAGATTCATAGATGACATTTTCATGTTATGGCTAGGATCTATGGAAAGTTTACATCGGTTTTTAGTATGGTTGAACACTCAGGATGAGCATATTCAATTTACTTCCAACATTCATAGCACAGAAATTATTTTTCTAGACATTCTAGTTATGAAATCAGCCACCAAATGGAAGACTTCGATTTTTCGTAAAGCCATTGATCGCAATACTTTTCTCCACTTTGACAGTGCACACCCCTCCCGTCTAAAGGAGGGGTTACCTTTTTCACAGTTTCTGCGGTACCGCAGAAACTGTTCTGACACTCAGGATTATCGAAAAAATGCGAAAGAACTGGCTTCTAATTTTCGGGCGAGGGGATATCCTACACGAATTATCACTCAAGCATATCATCAGGCGGTATTTAATGACAGACTTCAAATGCTTATGTCACCACATAAGGAGAAACGAACTGACCCTGATGTTGTCAACTTTGTAACACATTATTCTCCTTTCAGCTATCGAATCAAAAGGATCATTTCTAAACATCTTAAAGTACTCCAGGTTGTCCCCGGGCTGGGCACTAAATCTATTCGGTGTGTTTGGAGGCGAGGTAGGAACCTGAAGGAGAGGTTGAGTCCAGCTGCCTTACGATCTGAGTCCTTGGACATTTCACAGGACCCTTTAGGTCATTACAAATGTGGGCATTGCTCCATATGTGCAATCACTAACGAAACACAACATTTTACCCATCAAGGGAAACGTTTTGTTTTAAAACACAGAACAACTTGTGAATCTATGAATGTGATCTATGTGGTAACATGCCCCTGCGATTTATTTTATGTCGGGAAGACAATTAGACCCTTTAAGATCAGGATGTTAGAACATAAAAGTCGCATAAAACAGAAAGTATTATCAGCACCGCTAGTGACACACTGTGAAGAGATGCACCATTGTTTCCAAGAACTTCGGTGTTTTTGTATAGAACAAATAAACTATTCCATGTTTGGCAAATCCTTAAATCAAACACTGTTGTTTCATGAACAACGGTGGATTTTTTTGCTACATACTTTACAGCCGGCAGGATTGAATGCCGAGATAGAATGGGGAGTGTGCTAAAGGCTATTGGTTCACTGCTATGACGTTGATGCAATGCTTTGAGAGTATGAGTGACTATAAGAAGGGGAGGTCCTACATGAGTGCCCATGCGCGGCGTTTTTTTAAATGATCGCCAGATTCAATTAGAGCAATCGAAAGGAATTTGTTTTCAATGCAAACTGTGCATCAACTTCAGCCAAACTTCTGGGTAGGATTTTAATTGTAATTTTAGAAAAAAGTTTTATATTTTGGTATTTATCACAGCACAGGGTGATTATTTTGAATTTATACTGGTTTTTATGATCTGTTTTTCAGTTAAACATTTGGCTGTTCATTAACTAGTCCCCTGAAGAACCTCAAGCCACTGAGAGAAACGCGTGTCAACGTTGTTTGTGAGGCGTTGGGACAGCTGAGATATCTAGCAAGAGAGAAAAATACAGTTTTTTATAGATATCCTCAGCATTACCAAAAGCTAAGTGCAAGATTTGATTACCAAAGTTGATTGAAGAGATTTATAAAAGTCAAGTATACACGAGTCATTGTTAAGGGAGAGGTATGCTTAACAATCATAAAAACTGCGGATATATGGCCATTGATGCTAACGGGTACTGATAGACACTATGTTTACAGGTGTCTGTCTTGAAGTAACCCACTGGTCTGAGGCCATTCCGTAATTCTCATTAAATTACCTTCGGTTCCCTTCTTTGTATTAAATACTTTGTTTCCTTTGGAGTAACATTTATTCCTGTCCCCACACCATGAAGCAAAGATACTGCCTGTGGTTGGGGTGAATGAGGATGTGGGTATAAGCATCCTTCAGATCCAAGGCATGTTCCAAGGGAGAGCATCTTGAACTTCTCTCTCACCAGGAACTTGGTTCAGGTTGCACAGGTCGAGGATGGGCCTTAGGCCTCCTGTTCTTTTTGGCATGAGGAATTACCTGGAGTAGAACCCCTTGCTCCTGAGATGTTGGGGTACCAGTTCTACCACTTTGTCCTCGAGAAGGCCTGCGAGTTCCTGCTGTTTTGTGACTATCCATTGGGTTTTTGATGCAAGATACAGAAGTAGATTTGCCAAGCCTTTCTTCCACGCAGTTAATTCCAGTGTTGTTGGAATTATGAAATATGATCCTCTGCTTACAACACCGTCCCATTCTGCTGCTGCCCAGATAGGTGGTTTTGCCTTGTCTGGCATCTCAGCTGAGACCTGTCTATATTGGGAGACCCTGCCAATAGCTAAGCTACTGATAGCTTAGCTCTCAGCATCACTGATGCACACAAACCCTCAACATGAGAAGCTGCAAACCAAATGAGGGGCTGTTAGTGTAGCTGGGTTTAAAAAAGGTTTGGACAAATTCCTGGAGGAAAGGTCCATAAGCCATTATTAAAGAGGACCTGGGTAATCCACTGCTTGCCCCAATACAGGCTTGGGAAACCTGTGTGTCTTTTCGGGAAACTGCCAGGTACTTGTGACCTCGATTGGCCACTGTTGGAAACAGGATACAGGCCACTGTTGGAAACAGGATACAGAATACAGGTCTGATCCAATATGGCATGCTCTTATGTTCTTATATTTTATTTTATTACAATTTCTTATATACCGCGCTATTTAGTATCAGAGCGGTTTACATCATAACATAACGACCATAACAACAAGCTGTCAGGTTTTACATCGAACAGGAGTACAAACTTGGATAACGGGGTTAACTATATACATAAGCTATTTACACTGGAAGAATAGGTGAAAATCAGATAATGCATGTAAGGGCATTTCTAGATTGGGTCATTTCCTGAGAGGGATATCTAGGTTCAATTGCCAACCATCCAGTCCAGGTGGTTTGCTGCTTTTTAGTTTATCAATTAGCTACATTTTCCCGATTTATCGAGATTTGTTTCAAGTCTTCTGATACATCGCCTTTAAATATCAATTCTGGCATGGGTAAGTTTCCTATATCTTCTTCAGTAAAAACTGAAGCAAAAAATTCATTCAGTCCCTCCACTATGGCCTTGTCCTCTCTCAGCACACCTTTTACCCCTCCATCATTAATGGTCCAGCTGACTCCCTCATAGGTGTTTTGCTAGGAATATATTTGAAAAAGGTTTTATTGTGCCCTTTTGCTTCCACAAATTTTCTCTTTGCCTGCCTTATCAATGCCTTGCATTTAACTTGCCAGTATTTAGGTTGTTTGCTGTTTTCGTCATTTGGATTTTTCTTCAATTTTCTGAAAGATTCTCTCTTAGCTATAATAGCCTCTCTGACCTCATTAAGTCATGTTAGCTGTCATTTGGCCTTCCATCCACCTTTTTTTAAGCATGGAATACATCTGGTCTGGGTTTTCAAGATAGTATTCTTAAATAACGCCCAGGCCTGTTGTAAACTCTTAACCTTTGCAGTTGCTTCTTTTAGTTTTTTCTTTAGCATTTTTTCATTTTATTATAGTCTCCTTTTTGAAAGTTAAATGTTAGCACAGTCAATTTCCTAGCTATTCCTCCCTCCATTTGTTAAATCAAGTTGCCCCAAAACAGTTACCTCTCACACTGGATCCTGGGTTCCACTGACAACTAGGTCTAAAATAGCATTCTCCCGTATCGGTTCCTGAACCCCGCTGCTCCATGAAGAAGTCATTTACTTCACCTAGTAACGTTATCTCCCTAGCATGTGCTGATGTGACACTGACCCAGTCAATACCAGGATAATTGAAATCTCCCATTATTACTGTGTTGTAAACTAGCTTCTCTAATTTTTGTTAGCATTTCATCATCTGTTCATTCTATCCAGATGGACGGTAGTACACCCTCACTGCTATTCCCTTCCCCCTTTATACATGGAATTTCTATCCATAGAGAGTCTACAGTGTATCTTGTTTCCAATGAAACCTTTATCCTGTTTGACTTGATGCCCTCTTTAACATATAGATCCACCCCTCCACCATTGTGTTGTACCCTATCATTGCGACACAGTTTGCAGCCTGGTTATCACAGTGTCCCTTTGTTATCCTCCTTCCACCAGGTCTCTGAAATGCCAATTATATCTAACCTTTCATTCATTGCTATATATTCTAACTCTCTCATCTCATTTTTTAAAGTTCTAGAATTTGCATACAGGCATTTCAGATTTTGTTTTTTGCTGATATTAACTGTCTGGCTATTTGATGACGGGGTTAATTTCAAATCTTTCAATTCTGTATGATTTTTACTTAAAAGCATCTGGGTTACTTTTATCTTTAGTGGAACCTCTCTAGCACGATGCCCTGACTTCCCTGCTTTGCTAGTATCCTTCAAGGATCCATCATTCCGAACCATGCTCTCTTGGGCGACTGTCGGCTTTCCCCCATTATCTAGTTTAAAAGCTGCTCTATCTCCTTATTAAAGGTTAGTGCCGGCAATCTGGTTCCACCCTGGTTAAGGTAGAGCCCATCCTTTCAGAAAAGCCCCCCTCCCCATTCCGAAGAATGTTGCCCAGTTCTGGGTGGGAACTGGAGCTAACATTCACCTGCTAGGCAGAATATAGCATACAATGACCCATAGCTTGGCAAAGGATAGCACTGTAAGTAGTTCCGAGAGCTGTCCCAGTGCTTAAATTAATCTAGTACTTGGCTTTTAAGTAAGTGAGGAGAAAAGAAAGAATATACCAGTGGGCATTCACGATGGCTCCTTGATGGAAGCCAGATGGGAAAAAGAAAGCCTTTAGGAGAGAATCTATGCAGAATAAAAACTCTTGTCACACCAGGGAATACTCATTAACCTTTTTCCCCCATATCCCTATTCAGGATAGTTCTTCCATCACAGGGTCAATCCCCCACAGGTGTTCAAAATTATTTAAAGAGAAAGTGTTGGGATGTTCCTGCTGCTGAAAGGACAGGGACGTGACTACTTTGGAAAACAATAAAACATAAGCAAAACCACTGAAATAAATTGCTTGCTGAATCACACAATGTGGCAAAAGCATGTAGACATTTTACAGTGTTCCTAGAGGGAAGTTTTTAATTTACAAATGGGTGAGAAGCCTCAAAGGTCCTTGAAACAATTAGAGTACAATGTTTTCACAGGCTGGGAGAGGCAGGCTGGCTATAGCAAGACTGCAGGCGTCACGCTGGCAGGCTGATTTACACATGCTTAATGCTCTACAGCTTTTGTTCAGGGTATTGTACAGTAGATATATTTGGGGGGAGAGCGGGATGTTGTTTTTAAATAATAGAAAGTGAAGAGGTGCGGTGGACTGCGCATGGAAAAATCCTGGAAGATCTCATTATTTCTTTAAATTCATCTTGCGTTCAGCCAGGCTGCATATAAATTTCCCTCCATCTCATCAAGCTCTCACTGTTTGGCCTCCTCTGACTGATATTGGCTCATCATACTTAATCTAGGGTGAAATTTCCTCATCTGAGCTAAATTACTCGCAGCCATCAAGGGAAGCGATATTTATTTTTCGTGGGGCTAATGACCTGTCCCCCAGACCCGCCCACTGATGGTTATTTACTAGGGCCCAGATGCTTGAGCTCAAAATGAGTGCTAATGTCAGCAGGCGCCATCCCTCATTCAACTCTCTGATTGAATTGGAGCCATCCCATTGACATTGACTCTGTGACTTTTAAGGCCATTACCCTGAGCAAGAGATGAACCTCTCATCATTGCTCTGACGCTGACAGCTGATTAGCGACAAATTACAAGCAGGAAGGAGCTTAGACTTTCTTGGGTGGTAGAAGGGGAGGAGGCGGAGGAGGGGAAGAGTAGTGGAAGGTGCAGAGTTGTGGAGGCTCCAATTAGGAAAGAAAACAAAGAAATCCAGTGTCTCTTTTCTGGTGCTTGAGTTTCTGTGTCTGGCTACAGGCTCATTCACATGAGCACAGAGCATAGAGATCAGACCAGTGCAATCCATCGCGGAATACTGTCATTCTCCTCTACTTATTACTGGCTACCTAGTGCAGACCCTCCCACTGGCCACCACTGCTGTCTAGCACTAATTGGATAGCATTGTGAAAATTCCTGAGAAGACATGTCTATTATCAACAAATGCATTATTGCATTAAGAGTTGATTTGGATGCCAGAGTAAATGAGTGATCTCATATCCAGCGTACGGTATCTTTCTCTCTCTTTTTTGTGTCACTTTCTCTACCATCTTAGATGAGCAGTTTTCAAACCTAGTTCTTGAGAACCACTCCCACCTCCAGCAGGACCGCTTTCTAGTGTAACCAAAATATATAAATTAACTTGCTCTTAGACCAAAACGTATCTCATGAATATTCCAGTGAGTACAGCCTGAAAACCAATTCTGCTGGGGTCTTTCAAGAGCTTGATTTGGACTAAGGTTTTGATCCACTAAGCTTTCCTCCTGCCCTCCCCTACCCCACAGATAAAGATTGAGAGACGAGCAATGACGGGACATTTTAGAAATGACGTCTAGGTGCAATATGAGTCTTCCAGGCCAAAATGCCAGAAAAAATACCAGTAACATGCAAGTTCAGGAGCAATTTCGGAAATATATATGTACCAGAAATGGGTGTCTGCAGAAACGGACCCATAGAGGTCCCTATGATGATATTTCAGGATGGAGACGTCTGTCCTACGGCGAATGTACATCCCTGCCTATTATTTTGCAAGCAGAGATGTGTATGGGCATGCCAACCAAAGAACAAGTGTCCTCATTTGTCTTCAAATTTCTTTATAGTTGAGAAAAGTAATGGGGATATCAGAGTATCTTCTTCTCTACTCCCTCCATGTGTTTTGGTGGCAAAGTGAGAGCTTTTCTGATGCCTGTTGAGCAGGTATAGACGTAGATATTAGCACTCCTGGGTAAAGATGTACTCGCCCATTCTGAAATCGAGCATAGATATGTATTTTTATGGAACGCATCTGGACATGTCTCTGCCATGCTCCCATGCGTTGTAGATGTTCTTGCACCAGGGGCATCTCCATATATGGCTTCTAAAATGGCTCTGGGGACATCTCCGTGAATTGCACCTTTAAGTGCCTGTTTTCAGATGTCCAACTCATGAATAGGGCTTCTAAAATGACCACCTTAGTAAATTAGGCCCCAAGTCCTTCAAGGTCTAAAATGGCTGCATCTCTCTCCACTTGCACACTACCATGCTGACCTGTAGGAGTGTTTCTTTTATTGTACCATTCTATTGAGATATTGTTTCATCTTCTGCCTATACATACAGCCTATATATAAAAATAAGTGGGCCAGTTTTCAAAAGGGACTATATATTTACGAGCAGCTAGAGAAATGTATAAAATTCCTCCACCTGCTGATAGATAGCACCAAGGAAAATCATTCTGCTCCAACAGTATAGTGCTTGGGCAGAGTAAGGGAAGAGCAAGGTAGGAACATAAAACTATATGCATGATAGCAGCAAGATATGATTATGTGAAAAAGCGGTATATAAAACTAATAAATAAATAAATTCAGCCACTGTACGTATAGCTCTGAAGAGCAGTCCTAAGTAAACCACTGAGACTATACATAGAGCAGCTGATAGATCTTCTCTCTATATATAGCCATCAGCAGTCAGCGAATTATATTTCTATTCAACGCCGTTAAGGGATTTTTTAAAAGGAGACCTATTCGCCATAGGCTGAGATTTAGATTCTAAACCCTCCAGGGGCTATGGATATACCCTCTGCTCCTGACTATAACTCCTTTGAAGTACTATTGGAAAGGCCAGAGCTAAATACCATTAAATAAATAAGGAGGCTATATACATGGGCAAACTGCATCCATATTAGAAAAGGTTCATTTACCCATGGATGCCTGTACGACATTTAAAAGTAGATGAGGGTATGACAGGGAGGTGGCCTCAGAAGGACAAAAATCTAATGTGTATTCCTCATTTCATATAAGGAATGCACCGGCAAGGAAAAAGAGGGAGCGCCTAGATTACATCTGCTCCCTGACACGGATAGATATGTGAAAAGCACTCCGTTTACCCCTCCCTTTACAGAAGGGATTAATGCGTATATCCTCCTTAATCCCCCCTAGTTTATTCCCCCCTTCAATCCTAGTTAAATATAGTGCCCTCTGTAGTTGCACTACCTACACATTTAAATTTGCAAAATGGCTTGCAAACACATGTAAGTGGCAACATTAACAAGTGCAAGTTATAAAATGCTGATACTCACACATGCAAGCTGCTGGGTTTGCTCCGTTGATTTTTCCCACGTTTCTGAAATGGCTCCTCCTGTCTCATTTGGACGTCCATTTTAGAAACTACTCAGCATTTAGCAGTGCTGTTCCTAAACTCCTGTCAGAAATGAGTACATCCTGACCTCAATGTCTGAGTTCTGAGTTCTACGTCCTATCTAAAATGTGCCTTTAAATGTTTAGAAAACTTAAATATGCATAGTTTCTTTAAAAGTTGCAGCTGGTGTTTAAAAATTTATGCTGACTGTCTCCACTCAATATTAACCCACAAGTAGATCATTTTCAAAGATTTAACTTAGTTACCCAGATTAAACTGAGGGCTACAAATTTCCCTCCTCCCTCTGTGATTAAAAGTAGTTTTGAAACAGCACAGTCACTTTTACCTAGGTTGCATAGGGGAGGGGCTAGGCAGGGGAAGCTGGAACTGGAGACAACTCACAGGGTTGGTTTGTTTTTTTTAAATCCCCACACATCCTTTGCAGTGCAGAGTCCACGAGTACTAAAGTACTTGCAGTGCTGATCAGCTCAGCATTTTTAAAGAGAAATTGGAAAATGTACTTACAGACCCACTGGCACAAAGTACTCACTCCTGCAAGTAACCTGCAGGAGTTTTAAGAATACCTCCCAAATTATAATTTACAATAAATTCACAGAAACCCGAGAACTAGATGTGGTAAAGCACTGGCAACCATAAGCAGGCAATACACTCAGCAGTTTTGAATGCTCGCAGCCTGCGTTGGCATAGCTGCCTGACTGTAGGAGCTCAGGGGCAAGCCGAGGCTAAAATATAGTACAGGTCAATTAGGGTTGCCAACTTTTTCACCGAGAAAAACCCGACACCTGTGGCTCGCCATGCTCCACCCATTCTCCTCTCCCAGTCCCGCCCCTGCCCCGCCCCCAGCCCCACCCACAAAAATTACCGAGGATTCACTCACACCCCCCCCTCAGTGCTGGTTCACTCACCCCCCCTCCCCTCAGTGCTGGTTCACTCACTCGCCCCCCCTCCCTGCTGGTTCACTCACACCACCCCTCCCCTCCCCTCCCCTCCCTGCTGGTTCACTTACCCACCCCCGTGTCACTCACTCACCCCCCCCTTGCTGGTTCACTCACACCATCACCCCCCCTGCCCGGCTTGTTCACTCACACCAACCCCGCTCCCCTGCTGGTTCACTCACACCCCCCCCCCTCCACTGCTGGTTCACTCACACCACCCCCCCTTCCACTGCTGGTTCACTCACACCACCCCCCCTTCCTCTGCTGGTTCACTCACCCCCCCCCCTGTCACTCACTAACCCCCTCCTGCTGGGTCACTCACACCAACCCCCCCCCCCTCCCTCCCTCCCTCCTGCTGGTTTAATCATACCATCACCCCCCCCCCCTTGCTGGCTCACTCACACCCCTGCCCTGCCCTGCCGAAGCCGCTGCTTCTGCTTTGGACAGAGCAGCGGCGGCAATACACTTACTTTGAACAGTAAAGAAACTGTGTGAGAAGCCCTCCGGTCATCGCAGCGCCCGAGGACGTGATGTCTGGGGGGCGGGCTCCTCACGGGCTGTCTTTCCTTTTCAAATTAACTTTAGCTGCAATAAAGTTAATTTGAAAGGAAAACAGCCTGTGAGGAACCCGCCCCCATGACATCACTTCCTCGGGCTCTGCCATGACCGGAGGGCTCCTCATACAGTTTCTTTACTTTTCAAAGTAAGTGTAGTGCAGCCGCTGCTCTGTACAAAGCAGAAGCAGCGGCTGCACTATTATGGGGAATCGCGTTCGCATTCGGCCCGCGGACTTCGGGAGGAAAGCCGGTTTTTAGCTCTGGCCGCTCCCGATCTTGCGGCCAGAGCAAAAAACCGGCTTTTCAACGGCCGGTTTGACATCTGTGCCGGCAGCCGGCCTGGCCATGGAAAAACCGGCCAGGCCGGCTGAAAACCGGCCGGTTGGCAACCCTAAGGTCAATATTCCAAAGCAGTTTTGCAGGCAGTAGCAACAGCAGCCGCATGACTTTATTTTGGTTTAAGTCTCAGGGGACTGAAAGTATAACTTTGGACGTATAAATTGTTATCTGCCCAAAAAAACATGGCAGGATTTGGGGCATTCTGAGGGTGGGGTGGTGCCACTTAGCTAAACAATTTATACATTTAAGCAGCCGTATTCAGCCATAAAGGAGGTCATTTTTT
Source organism: Ichthyophis bannanicus (assembly GCA_033557465.1). Classification (NCBI taxonomy): domain Eukaryota; kingdom Metazoa; phylum Chordata; class Amphibia; order Gymnophiona; family Ichthyophiidae; genus Ichthyophis; species Ichthyophis bannanicus. The sequence continues at coordinate 1,082,887,705 of CM066032.1, forward strand.
AGGGAGGCACCTACTTTTGTGCCTGAAAGTTGGCGCCTAAAGGGGCATGTTAGTCCTTTACATGCATGTTTATGAGCATAAATAGTCTCTTATAGAATCGCACTCAGGGTTAAAGTATGTGCATTAATTTCACAGGGCGCATTTTCACTGCCGGCATTCACAGGGAGAGCATTGAGGTGGCGCATGCAAGTCCACTCGGTTATTATAAAATACGGTAATTTACGCACCTGCTCCAGGGCTGCTGTAAATGAACATGTCTTGCATTAAGGCACATTTTCAGCCTTTTATGCTAGTAGGTGCCTCTTGGCTGCCTTAAACTAGAGGGTAATTTGCTAACACTGTGTCGATTTTAGCCTATTTCATAAAGACCCACAGGCGCCTATGTCTCTTTATAAATACTAGCATAAATCCTACAGCAATCACACCTAGATTGAAGGTGTGGATATTATGCCTGCTTGAGATCAGTTGCAAATGTGCATGCGTCATTTACGCAAGTATATTTATAGATTAACCTTTTATAATCAATACACGCTCTTCACAAATCCACTCATGCTCCACCCAGGCCACTCCTCTGGCAACGCCTACTGTAAAAGTATGCATATTCATGTCATCGCATGGGCCTTTACACGTGCCACCATTTTCTAAACTGCAACAATGTAAACGCCACAAAAAAACAAGCAACTATTCTGTGCATCACGCTGAGAGGGAGAATATTTTCAAGTACCAAGAAATATAGTTGGAGACCAACAAAATGTGGCAAAAAGATACGGAGATGTTTCCCCAATGTGTTGGGCGCCACAGGCTTGATTAAGAAGAATTTCCAATTGCTCCTTACATGTTGTATCTTATCAACTCCAGCAGGAGGCGCTCTTTGGCATGATGCAAGTACTACGCCGAGCATTAGCAGTAAATTTGAGAGACTGAGATCATACTCCACATACCCTGGGGCTTAAGAGTGAAGTTCATGATTGTTAGTGTATGCGCAAAACTAACCCATTTGGAAAAATTGCCTCTAGATAAAACAAAAAATAGTGACTGCTTAATATTGTTTAGGGGAGAAGACCTTAGAACTTTACCCTGTTTTGACTTGATGGCAAGTTGAATGCACTAGTATTTTATAAAGTCACATTGGTGCTTATGTATTTTTATTAAATAGCACTAAAGTACGTCTTCCTATTCCATTCCCTGAATGTACACAATGTCATCTTTTTTGATCACCTTTGCTGACCTACCAGTGGCAGAATTGGAATTAGTGATTCAATTGTCCTTATTTGACTTTCTATTTTCATGGGAATAAATGTGCCAGTTTCCCTTATGATAAAAGTAATGCAACATACAGATGGAGTGGGTAGACTGTTTGCTACATACTGCAAATAAGTTCCTCTTTTTTTTTAGGCATCTTTCACACAACATTATGAGTGTTTACTGTGGAAGGTTAGTCTGACTCTCTGTCTGTCTGTACATAATGCATCTGTGCACGCCCAAAGAAACAGAACAACAGAACAAGAGCTAGAGGGCCAGCCACAACTGTGAGAAGAACAGCCCAGTAGCAAGGAAGTAGGGTCCAGCCACCAGAAGATGGGGAAGAGCCATACCGGGCCATGAAAAAGGCACCATGGTGGCAGAGTTACTGAGCCCGCTGACCCTGGTTGTGAAAAGATTGATTGCAAGAGGAAGAAAGGGAAAGGGGAGAATGCAAGGGGGGCAAGGAGCTCAAGAGGGGTAGAAAATGGGAGAAAGAAGGAGAGACAGAATCCGCACACACACACATATCCTCAGCCTCCCTCCCCCCCCCCCACACACACACATACACCTTGCTCCCTTGCCCCCCAAATCCTCCATACAACTGCATAACCCACTCACCCAGACACCCCGTCACACCACACATTCCAAATAAAAAGAAGGAAAAACCCCTCAAAAACACTCTCACTATCTCTTACCGTCTCATATACTGAAACATGAGTATTGTCACGACTTCGTGGGCCCTAGGCGGTTGCCTAGGTATATGAAGTGGTGAGAGTCTTTTATTTATAAGAGTGCCTATGGGTGTAGTTGTGGTATGGCAAAAAATAACTTCAGCCAAGCAGTAATATAGGCACGCAGGATTTTATTCTCCACAAGGCCAAAAGGGAACCTTTACATACATTCCCAAATATTCAACACAAAGGCGGGTAATTTCCAGAAAAACAGGTAACAAAAATAAACAGCTTCCACATGCAGCTTGTTAATGAACTCAAACAAAGTATTTCTTCATACCATTGAAACAAGGTTGAAAATAAAACCTCATTTCCAAAAAAAGGGCTTTAAAACATTTGCAGTCTCTTCAGCAAAACAGCAGTGCCAAACTTTCTCTGCAAAAGGTTTCCTTTCTTTCTCAAACCAGGTTTCTTTATCTGCCCTTCTAGCAGACTCAATATACTTTGTGTGCAGCCTTTCGCATTAAGGGTTAAGCTTTCTCAGGCTTTCTAGCCAACCTAATTTGCATAAGCCCCTCAGCTCAGCCTTGGAACACGGCTGCTAGTTTTAATGCTTTCAAAAACCTCTTTAGTTACTATAATGAAACAGGAAGACATTCCATTTCTGTCTCAGAACTAAGCTCTTGGTTTATAGCATTTTCAAAATCCATGCTCTCAGGTTCAGACTCTGTTAGAACAGCCTCATGTTTAAAACCAGCTATCTCTGGCTGCAAACGGTCTAACAATCTCAGAACTTTCTTTAAAGCAGAATCTCTCTTCCTGTGGACAATGCCTTTTCTCTCATACGGTTCCTTACTCTTAGAATGGTTAAAAGTCTTAGTCACGCTCACCTTATTTTGTGGAGATAAGCACCTGGCTGTCCTTGCAGCTGTGGGCTCAATCTCTGTAAAATCTTCTAGGAAACACTGTGAATTACTCACATGGTCTGTGAACTCTCCCTGGCCAGCTTTAAAACCTTTGGCTGGTTTTTCCTCTCTGCTTGGAAACTCAGGTAAGGCTTATTTCACTGTTGGAGTGCCTTTCCTTTGGTAATATTCTTGGGTTCCCAGAAACTCTTCCCTTCCTGGAATTTCCTGACCCAATTACCCTAGGGCTGGATTCAGGACTGGAGCTTCTGTCTGTCCCTTCTCTTCCCGTAGAAGATTCAGCATCAGTGGAAGCTGGTCTCCTAAAGCACCTTCCCTTAAGGTTGCCTTCCCCTGCAGTGTACCTCCATTCTGCTCTCTGAGCACCTCTCTCTCGGGCACTTCTAGGCTGGGCAGTTTGAGGACCTTTCTGCTGGGCTCTCCAGATACCTCCACGAGCTCCTTCCCATCTGCTTGGGATTCCTCTCTGAACTCCTGCTTTGGTTTCCTTCCTGGCTTTCTCCTTGCCTTTTTCTCTCTGTTCAAAGTTCCGGTGTTTATACCTGCAGTTTCTCTCACTGCCTGCTGACTCCACCCCTTGCACTCCCTTGTGCACGGGCTTGGTTACTAGGGAACTAGGGCATGTCCCTTGCCTACCAGCTTTCTGTGTGGAGTTTTTTTCAGATTCAGAAGTTTTAACCCCTGAACTTCTGGTTTCTCTGTCTTTTACTGGGAAAATCCCTGGATTTCTCTCCTCTTTCTTATGTTCTTTCTGGCCTGCGCCGTCACATATCCCCCCCCCCCCCTTAAATTATTCCGGGCTGACAGACGATAGTCGGTCCAGCACGGAATCCTGGAAAGGGCGTCTGCATTGGTATGGAGTCTACCTGCCCTATGTTCTATCAGGAAGTCATAGGCCTGAAGGGTAAGGTACCAATGCGTAAGCCTTGGGTTATGGTCTCGCATTTTATTGAGCCATTTCAAATGGGCATGGTCCGTGACGAGGAGGAACCTACGGCCCACAAGGTAAAACTGAAGAGCATCTATCGCCCAGCGTATAGCCAAGCATTCCCGCTCAACGGCAGAATACCTCCGTTCGGGTGGTGCCAGCTTCCTACTTAGGAATAGTACAGGATGTTCCACCCCTTCTACCTTTTGGGACAAAACTGTCCCTAACCCAGTTTCAGAGGCGTCGGTTTGTACAATGAATGGGTGCTTAAAATCTACCCCCCCTCAAAATTGGCTCACAGCAAAGTTTCCCCTTTAACTGCTCGAAAGCGAGCTCTGCCTCCGGTGACCACCGTACCTGGTTCGGAGCATTCTTTCTAAGCATGTCTGTTAAAAGGGCACTCTCGGTGGCGAAATTGGGTATAAATCTTCGATAGTACCCAATAAGCCCGAGGAAACTGCGAATCTGTTTCTTCGTTTGGGGTCTAGGGAACGCTCTAACAGCTTCTATTTTGTCTATTAGAGGTCTTATCACCCCTCTCCCTACGATGTGACCAAGGTATTTTACCTCTTTTCCCCCAAATATACATTTCGCGGGGTTAAGGGTAATACCCGCTTGTCTCATGGCTTCCAATACCTTGCTTATGTGAAACAGATGCTGGTCCCAACTGTCACTGTGGATTACTACGTCATCCATATATGCCGTAGCATATCGCTGGTGCGGTCTCAGTACCCTGTCTACCAGCCGCTGGCATGTAGCCGCTGCGCCGTGTAGCCCAAAGGGCATACGGCGAAACTGGTAGAGGCCCAGCGGGGTATTAAAAGCAGTCTTGGGGCGAGATTCCCTGGTGAGGGGAATCTGCCAATATCCTTTTGTCATATCTAACGTCGTTAGATATGACGCCCTACCTAGCCTATCCAAGAGATCGTCGATCCTGGGCATAGGATAGGTATCAAACCTTGAAATTGCATTAACTTTTCTAAAGTCTATGCAGAATCGGGTGCTGCCATCAGGTTTGGGAACTAAAACAATGGGGCTATTCCATGGGCTTACAGATTCCTCAATAACCCCTAAAGCTAGCATTTCCCTTACCTGCTCTTTCACCACCTGTTGTTTTGCCGCCGGCAACCTATAGGGTCTTTGGCGAATGATTTCCCCCAGAGGGGTCACCACTGTATGGGTTACCAGGTTTGTCTTCCCCGGGATGGGCGTTAATACATCCGGGAACTTACCCAATAAGGTGGACAAGGCCTGTTGCTGGTGCCAGGATAATTCATCCCCCATCCTAGGAATAGGCTGTGTCCTACAGTCCGCGAGCTGAGGGCCTAGGTCCACATCTACATTATCTTCGCACGTGGCCGCTAGCCCTTTAAATGCCGCTCGGCCTGAGGAACCGAATCCCCGCGACCCCCTTAAAGTGGTGCTCACTTCCTCCACTTCCTCTATGGGTGGGAACCCTACTCTCTCGCAGATCAACTGGCCTATCCTATCTCCTATACTCACTACAAAATCAGTAGGGGATGAGTTAATCAGTAAAACCTTTATGGCCCCTCTAAAATCGGGGTCTATTACGCCGGCCCCTACGTCTATAGAATTTTTCACAGCTAAGCCAGACGGTGAAGCAATCCTCCCATAACACCCTGGGGGTATCTCCACCTGAATACCGGTCTCTACCAATGTCCTACCTTGTTTGGGGATGACCTTGTCCTCTGCGCTGTAAAGATCGAACCCTGCAGCCTGTGCAGTTACCCGTTTTGGTATTTTCGCGTTCGGGGTAGTCCTACAGACTTTCAGCACAAACCTAAGTTTATTTTCTGGGGACTCTTTCTTGGGTACTTTCCCTTCTGGTCCCTTCCCAAACAAAGGAGCTAACAATGGGTTAAGTGTTGTCCGGGTTTTACTAGGCGTACGTGATATCTTACCCTGTCCTTTACTAGGTGTATGGCTCTCCTCTGGCTCCTGATTCTCTCCTAATAGACCTTTCTCCAGGCCACGCCTGAATTGCGGCCAGTCTTTCCCTAACACCAGGGGATGGGGAAGCTTAGGGACAATGGCGACTACCACTTCTCTCTCCAGCCCTAAGCCTCTCACCCTGACCTTTGTTAAGGGGTAAACCGATGTGGCGCCATGCACACACTTTATTTTTATGGAATGATCAGATTGGGTTGGGGCCTTATCACTCTGGGCTTGGACGTCAGCCCACAGTTTGGCTGACAGCATCGACTGCTCTGCCCCTGAATCTAGAAGTGCCTCCGTAGGAATGCCCTCGACCTCTACCTTCAGCAAAAATCCCTCCCCATCTTTTCCCTGGGTGGATATCAATGCTGCTCTGGCCTTGCAATTCCTAGCAAAATGTCCTTCCTCCCCACAAGTAAAACATTTACTTCGGTCCTGGGACCATTTTCTCCTAGGCGTTACCTCTAGGCTCTTTCCTAACAGAGTGTTCCCCATCTTTTGTGATCCTCCTCCTTCAGGGTTAGATGTATGACCCACCTTCGTTTGGCCGACCCACCTGGCCTCTAAAAAACGCTCTGCCAACGAGGTAGCTTCCCGGGTGGTCCTACAACCCTGGAGGATCAAAAAAGATTTCAAGTCATTAGGAACTGCTTCCACAAACTGTTCCATTATTATACAATCTAGAATGGTATCAACAGATTTGCCCTGTGGTTCTAACCACTTCCAGACTAGACTCTTGATTCTTTCGCATAAGGCTTGTGGTGTCTCCCCCGATTTTAACCTGCACGCCCTCAACTGGCGTCTGTATACCATCGGAGTGAGACCCATCCTATCCCTTATGGTTCTCTTAACATCAGCATATGAGGAGGCTTGATCATTGGGCATTGCGCGGTATGCAGTTAAGGCTTCTCCCGTTAGGGAAGCTGCAAAGCGAACTGCCCACTGATCTTCTGGCCAGCCGCTGAGTTGTGCAACTCTCTCGAAGACCTCCATATAATCATCAATATTATCATCCTTCCCTAAAGGACCAAAGGAAAAGATACCCCTCCCTGATAGTCCTAGTCCTGGTATTGCAGCCAAGGACCCAGTCACGCTCTTCAGGACATCCGACGCTTTCCTTTGTTCTTTCACCGATTCGGCCATCACCGATAGGAGCGGTTCCTGCTGGTCCATGAACAGGCGGGCTATCCGCTCTTGGGCTCTGGCGGATTCCTCCTGCTGTTCCCTGAAGCGGTCCGCGACCCAGCCCAGCAGATTCGGCTGCTCCATCTCTCTGGCGATGCTGAAATAAAGCACAAACAGAAACACCAAGTGTGGCTCTTTCACACACACAAAAGGCTATTTCCCACTGGTTACAAAGATTACAGCACCCCTTCCTGGCAGGCTATCCTCAAATAACCCTGTTTATCTACAGGTTACCTGCCAGACGGGTAGACTCAGGCTCAGCAAGGGAAGCACCCTCTGGACGCTTTGCTCCGGTCCCTCCTTCCTCCGGCTGGAGTCTGGTCTCTGGGTGGCTGCGGCTCTTCCTGGCGTTCTCTGAACTTCTCCTCACGCCGTCCTTGTAGTGGATATAGGACTTGCGAAAAAAATTCAATAACTACGCCAAATCCTGTCACGACTTCGTGGGCCCTAGGCGGTTGCCTAGGTATATGAAGTGGTGAGAGTCTTTTATTTATAAGAGTGCCTATGGGTGTAGTTGTGGTATGGCAAAAAATAACTTCAGCCGAGCAGTAATATAGGCACGCAGGATTTTATTCTCCACAAGGCCAAAAGGGAACCTTTACATACAGTCCCAAATATTCAACACAAAGGCGGGTAATTTCCAGAAAGCACAGTTACTTACCTGTAACAGGTGATCTCCGGAACAGCAGGAATTAGTCTTCACACGTGGGAGACGTCGCCAACGGAGCCCGCACGGGAATGCTCCCCAGCATCCAATCAGAAAGCCTTTGGGAGCATCCCCCGCGCCTGCGCGGTGGCTTCCCACCCTTCCTACTGCCTCTCCCCAGTTGAGTTTCATAGCTGAGCCGGAAGGAGAGGAGAGGAAGGAATAGAGAAAAAAAGAGAGATACAACTCCTAGGGGAGGTGGGCGGGTTGTGAAGACTAATTCCTGCTGTTCCGGAGATCACCTGTTACAGGTAAGTAACTGTCTATCTCCAGGAACAAGCAGGAATGAGTCTTCACACGTGGGGACTCCCTAGCTTAGGATGCCCGGGGAGATCCCATAAGCGCAGCCCAGGACGGGATGGCATTTGCCCAACCTGAATCTCCGGCATCCCCTGAGGGATGGAGGGCAGGAGTTGAATAGAGGAACAGCGAATCCAAAGACTACAGAGGCAAATCTTTAGAGTGCAGAACAGGTACCATTAGGATACAGCAAAAAAAAACCCAGGCTACGGGAGTAGTCAGAGGGGTGCATGAAGAGAATCATTAAGCATTTAATGAGTAAATGACCTAGTACCATACAGAGCTTACCGGCCATTAAGTTTTAATGAATTAATGGTTTAGAACCCTGTACTGCTTACCCACCGGGTTGTCGGAAGTAGTCCTGTGATGAAGGCACTGTAGACGCAGTAGCGAGGTCATCAAGGAAACTTCACCGCAGCGAGGAGGAAGTTCCAAATCCGGAAGACCATGAGATCCAGGCGTCAGCTGGGTCAGGAGAAGGACGGCAGGTCTTCCAGGGGGCTCACGGCAAGCTGAGCACTCCCTTAGGAGTAGAGTCCATAACTCAGAGGACTAACAGTGGAAGACAGGCCGAACTAGAGAGCCTATCCCGGAGAAGAGTAGAGGTGTACCCCGGAGCAGAGAGGTACACAGTCTGCCCTAGCGAGAGATAGGGAGACAAGGGTCCGGACCTCCGGGAGGAGGACCTAACTGAAAAAAGGAGCTGTTGACTTCACAGCAGTAGGCTACCACCAGTCCGCGGGCTGATCGGGGAATAGGCAGGCGGACTGGCCGGACCCCCGGGGGGGGGGGTGAGTACCGGCCATAGGGGGAAAAAGGCGGTAGAACACAGGTACTGTGGGCATCCCCCAATAGGCGCCTGCCAAGCAGGTGATATCTAGCATATCTAGGCCGGTGGACATGGGGACGCCCCCTCCAGTACTAACGCAGGTACGCCGGGGGGCCTACCTCCATGAGCAGCACCCTGGTAAGGCGGATCTGCCATCGATCCCCAGAACGTCCACCTGGAGAGGTGGCCTCAAGATCCATCAGGGGAGGGATCTTTTCCGGAGGGCAAGGGCAGATCGGAGAGCTAAGTGCGCGGTAGCGTGGGGGACGGAGGATAGCATCAGTCCGGTAGAACGCCGCAGGGGTTGGAGGCCCTATATGTGTCCCCAGGACCTGCATGCAGAACTTGTCCCCCGCATAATCGGGGGACATGAGGGTATAGTCCCTGGTGAGTATTGGGGGACTATAGCGGCTGGAAGGGGAATTCCGGTACGGAAGCAATCAGCAAGAGAATACTGGCTGAGAGGGGTTCGGGGACGTACCGAAGAGTAAGTAGGGTGACCGTGGGCCATAGCTATCACGGCGTAAGGTGGTCTCCCTTTCCCATGGAGGAGAAGACCTGAACCCCTAGATAAATCCCCGAACCATTTTCCAACTGAACGAGCCCCAGAGTAGAGCTCTATTCTAAACTTCTGGTAAGGAGGTTAAGTGCAGGCAGCCGCCCACCTGAGCCTAAAAATGCTTAGTATGAGAGTCCTGGCGCGGGCCCGGGGACATCAACCCGGGGTGAGAGGTCCCTTGCTTGGGCGTGCCTGGAAGGTGGGCGGAGGGCTGACATTTCCTCTTCCTCGGGAAGGGGGGTCTGGAGAGGCGTTTACCACCGCCGGGGGGGAGCCGGGCCCTAGGCTGGCTGCTAACTCTGGGAAGGTTAGCGAAGCACTGTGCGACCTGACGTAAGGCTTCGCTATTGAAGAGGTGATCTCCGTCGCAGGGAGAATTACCCAGGTTGTGCTGTGCCCGTCTACACAACTCGGACGCCTGCAACCATGCTGTACGGCGTGCTCTAATGGCAACGGCAGAGGCTCTGCTGACCGACCGGAAGGAGTCCAGCGAAGCACGAGAAAGGAACCCAGAGATATTCCTGCAGTGATAAAGAAGCAGGGAATATTCAAAGGCCTTGGTTGAGATACGAAGGTGGATAACCGAGATAACCTCTCAGTGACCTCCCAAAGCGACAGACTCATATAAAATATATATGAAATAATTCTGGCCGCCAGCATAGACATTTGGAAGGCTTGACGTCCTAGAGTATCTAGCGTCTTCGAGGCGCGGCCTGGAGGGCGAGAAGCATGCTTCTCCTTGCTTCCGGCCTTCCTCAGCGCCGATTCCACCACAATGGACCGATGTGGAAGCTGGTGCTGCCGAAACCCCAGAGACGGAGGCACCCGGTACAGAGCCTGCATCGCAGTCAACGGCGCCGGAACCCTCAAAGGCGACCGCCAAGCCCCCAGCAGGAGATCCTGCAGGGAGGGATGCAGAGGAAGCATCACGGCTGCCTTTTCCGCAGGGCCTGGGCTCGGGTCCGGGATAGGGATGGCCAGCAAGTCCGCCATGTCAAGGAGGAAATCCTGAAAAGGCGGCTCTGCCGGAGCAGTTATGGCGGGAGAGGCCGCTCGGGCCGATGCCCACTGGGCAGAGGAGGGGACAAACCGACCCGGATCGGGGCAGTCAACATGGCGTCGTCGGCTCCTGGAATTGATTCCAAGCTAGGCATCGAAGGGGTCGATGGCACCGACGGCGCCGCAGGAATCGGCCTCGGCCCCGAACCCGGGGGCGGCGCTTCCCCCGTGACTGGAGCGAATCCACGGCCGCCGGAGGGCAGGGGCCAGCGGTCTCTGCTCTGCGCTGCGGGAGGGGACAGGGGCCGATCCCGAGACGTGCCGTGGCCAGGCTTTCAAGGCTGGACAATGACTCCAGGCTGGGCATCGAACCGAGCGAGGAAATCGACTCCTTCCTCGAGGACCCCGGCGGGAGCGACAGCTCCGGTGGTGGAGATCCCGGAGCGCGGATCGGCACCGTGCCGACCGGTGCCACGAGCATCAAGGGCCCTCGAGGACGGTGCTCGGTGGAGAGGGGGTCACCTGACGCCGGCGCCGATGTCGATCGGCGGGCACTGCCCGATGCCGGGCCCCCTCTCGAACCCGTCCTACCCGGAGGGAAAAACTGCCGGAGCATATGGCCCGTCCCCGAGGGGAGCCAGGTCACCCGATGACGAGTCCCTGTGGGGGGGAAGTGCAAGGCCCCTGTGGTGGGATCGAGGCGATCGAAGACCCCGAGGCCCCTTTTCTAGGAAAGGGCGGGGCCCTCGAAGGCCGCGTCGATGCCGGGGGGTCGCCCGTGTGCTGGTCGACACACCCCGAGGTCCCCGGGGAAGGTTGATGGCGGTTCCTTGAGCTCGATGCCCCTGCCGTCGCCGGCGGAGTGGCGCCACTCAAAACCGGTACCACCCTTGCGCAGGGCTGGGGTACCGGCGACCCAGCTCGGGTCGAAGCGAGTGGCTCTGAGGGGAGTGAGGCCAGGAGATCATCCCCGGCGAGGGGTGGAACCATCGACGCCGGCGCGCTCGAAGCGGGTACCGCCTCCGCGCATGGCCGGAACGCAGGGCCAGGCTGTGTTGAGCCGATCGGCCCCAGAGGTGCCGAGGGCAGCGGCTGGCGATCCCCGGTGGGGAGCGGGTTACTCGACGCCCACGGGTCGGCACCGCCCGAAGCGGATACTACCCCCGAGGACCGCAGCTGCCAATCCCCGGTGAGGAGCGGGACGCTCAACACCGGTGCCGACGTCGAGGGGTCAGTACCGCTCGTAGCTGGTACCACCCCCGCGCATGGCAGTGATGGAGGAATGCCCGGCTGGACTGAGTTGATCAGCCCCGGAGGCGCCGAGGACAGCAGCCGACGATCCTCAGTGAGGAGCGGAACACTCGACACCGACGCCGATGCCGGGGTCTCAGTACCGCCCGGAGCGGGTACCACACCCGAGCATGGCTGGGATGTAGGGAGGTCAGACCCGGTCGAGTCGATCGGCCCCAGAGGCGCCGATGACACCAGCTGACGATCCCTGGCGGAGTGGAACACTCGACGCCGACACCGGGGAATCAGCACCGCTCGAAGCGGGTACCTCCCTCAGGCATGGCTCGGGAATGTTCTGTGAGGAGCGAACCTCAGGAACATCCCGAAACCCCGTAAATGCTTTGGAGCCCGAGGACTCCCGCCGGGGTATATTAGCCAAGGGGGACTTGAGGGGTCGGCTGGAGCTGTCGCCATGCCGCGCATGAGACTCGCCCCTCAAGACTTGGCTAGTCTTAACAGACTGTTGTGTGGATACCCGATCCTGGAGAGAAGCACAACCCGACGACCGCGCGTTGGGCGCGAAGACGTCGTCAAGGGATATCCGAAAAAGGGAGGGTCTTCTCCCGACACTGTAGCCCGGGAGATCCGGGAAAGAAAGGTCAGGCCCCAAACAGGAGAGGCACCAGGCATTGGAGTCCAATTGGAAAATTAGGTCCCCGCAGTGAGGGCACTGCTGGGGAGAAGGCGGCTCCATGCTGTAAGCCCGGTAGGCCTCGGCGCCCAGAGGGGAGGGTCCCTCCAGGCGACCAAAAATAAATGAAATTTACATGAAAATTAATTGAAAAGAAAGAAAGAAAGGGGCACGGAGGTGCCACCGTCGGCGGGAAAAAGCCGCGACTACAGAAACAAGAACAAAGGAAAATATTTCTGCGGTGGCAGGAGGGACGTCCTGCCTGCTCCGCGGAAAACGAAAAACTGGGGAGAGGCAATAGGAAGGGCGGGAAGCCACCGCACAGGCACGGGGGATGCTCCCAAAGGCTTTCTGATTGGATGCTGGGGAGCATTCCCGTGCGGGCTCCGTCGGCGACGTCTCCCACGTGTGAAGACTCATTCCTGCTTGTTCCTGGAGATAAACAGGTAACAAAAATAAACAGCTTCCACATGCAGCTTGTTAATGAACTCAAACAAAGTATTTCGTCATACCATTGAAACAAGGTTGGAAATAAAACCTCCTTTCCAAAAAAAGGGCTTTAAAACATTTGCAGTCTCTTCAGCAAAACAGCAGTGCCAAACTTTCTCTGCAAAAGGTTTCCTTTCTTTCTCAAACCAGGTTTCTTTATCTGCCCTTCTAGCAGACTCAATATACTTTGTGTGCAGCCTTTCGCATTAAGGGTTAAGCTTTCTCAGGCTTTCTAGCCAATCTAATTTGCATAAGCCCCTCAGCTCAGCCTTGGAACACGGCTGCTAGTTTTAATGCTTTCAAAAACCTCTTTAGTTACTATAATGAAACAGGAAGACATTCCATTTCTGTCTCAGAACTAAGCTCTTGGTTTATAGCATTTTCAAAATCCATGCTCTCAGGTTCAGACTCTGTTAGAACAGCCTCATGTTTAAAACCAGCTATCTCTGGCTGCAAACGGTCTAACAATCTCAGAACTTTCTTTAAAGCAGAATCTCTCTTCCTGTGGACAATGCCTTTTCTCTCATACAGTTCCTTACTCTTAGAATGGTTAAAAGTCTTAGTCACGCTCACCTTATTTTGTGGAGATAAGCACTTGGCTGTCCTTGCAGCTGTGGGCTCAATCTCTGTAAAATCTTCTAGGAAACGCTGTGAATTACTCACATGGTCTGTGAACTCTCCCTGGCCAGCTTTAAAACCTTTGGCTGGTTTTTCCTCTCTGCTTGGAAACTCAGGTAAGGCTTCTTTCACTGTTGGAGTGCCTTTCTTTGGTAATATTCTTGGGTTCCCAGAAACTCTTCCCTTCCTGGAATTTCCTGACCCAATTACCCTAGGGCTGGATTCAGGACTGGAGCTTCTGTCTGTCCCTTCTCTTCCCGTAGAAGATTCAGCGTCAGTGGAAGCTGGTCTCCTAAAGCACCTTCCCTTAAGGTTGCCTTCCCCTGCAGTGTACCTCTGTTCTGCTCTCTGAGCACCTCTCTCTCGGGCACTTCTAGGCTGGGCAGTTTGAGGACCTTTCTGCTGGGCTCTCCAGATACCTCCACGAGCTCCTTCCCATCTGAACTCCTGCTTTGGTTTCCTTCCTGGCTTCCTCCTTGCCTTTTTCTCTCTGTTCAAAGTTCCGGTGTTTATACCTGCAGTTTCTCTCACTGCCTGCTGACTCCACCCCTTGCACTCCCTTGTGCACGGGCTTGGTTACTAGGGAACTAGGGCGTGTCCCTTGCCTACCAGCTTTCTGTGTGGAGTTTTTTTCAGATTCAGAAGTTTTAACCCCTGAACTTCTGGTTTCTCTGTCTTTTACTGGGAAAATCCCTGGATTTCTCTCCTCTTTCTTATGTTCTTTCTGGCCTGCGCCGTCACAGTACCCAGGAGAGAAGGACTAAAAGACCTCAGTACCAATATGCCAGTAACTAGCTTTTATAGTACAACATCATTGGTCTTGGAAAAAATCTTCTCTGCACTGCTTTGAAAATATTTACAATACTCATCAGTATTACCAAAATTATGTATTTTCTTATACTTTTAAATAAACCACATTCGATGTTTAGTGTACAATTATAACACATAGAAAAAGATGAATTCTTAATTTCTTATCTTTGTCGCATACTGTCCAGATCAGTGGGGTTATGTTGTGTCCCATACAAAGGCCATGATATTCTGATCTGCTTCCTTTTGCCTGAAGAATCCAATGCAATACAATTCCTTGTTTCAATTGCAATGCTAGGCCTCACTCCTTATTAGACCTCACTCCAATGGGTCCTGTTTCACCATACTGGCTGCATCAGGAAGTGTCCACATGGTGGCAATAATGTTGAAGTAAATGATATTCACAACATTAATCATTCACTTCTGAAATCAGAAGAGAAACTTTCTCAGGCTTCTTTTGCGATACTGGAGCCCTGCTAAACAGCATTTTTTACACCACACATTCCCAAAGACACACACTAACATCCTTCCCATAGATACATAGGGGAAACATACCATTGTGGGACACTATGGAGGTCATTCTGAAACACAGGTTGCAAGGCTGCACATCCTGCTGGGACCTCACCTCAGAGGTGGTATAAACAGCGAAAACCCAGCAATCAGGCCCGGATCCGTGGATGTCAGAGGGGCCTGCAAGGAGGACGTCCCCGCAGGCAGCAGGGGCACGCCCAGCCATCCTCTGGCCCGATTCTGGCTACCACGGGAACATGTCCGGATAGCCCAGACGTCCCCCTCCCTGAATCGGACTCCATGGGTGTGATTTCATAAGGGAGCACCTAGTTTAGAGAGCAAGTAGGCACCTATTTTAAGCCTATATTGTAAAGACACATGGGTGCCCATGTATCTTTATAAAATACTAGAATAAGCAGCAAAAACTGGACCCACATCACAGATGTAGACATTTAGACCCGCTCTTGAGCAGCCATAAATGCCTTCATTATTTAATCTACCTGTGGCCTTGCAAACTCCACCCCTGCACGTGCCTACCAGCAAACCACATGCCATCGTGTCAATGCATGTACATTTGTGCTGGTCAGAATTTTATAACAGGCCATTTATATGCAGATGTGGTTGCATACACTGGAAAAAGACTTTAAAAAATTACCTCATGTAAACACACACTTTCAAATGTTTCTTTTCTTGATGCTGATGAGCATTGCCCCATGTAAATACGGATGTAGGGTTTAACTAGTGGCATGGAAGAATAGCATAGTGATGAGGGGAAAGTCAAGGTTCAAATCCCACCAGCACTCCTGGTGACCTTGGTCATGTCATTTCACCCCCCCCCCCCCATTGCCTTAGATAGAAACGTAGGGCTAGATTTACTCGTGTTCACATTTTAACACACATTAATGCAATTTAGTGCAAGCCCTGTTGTTATCAATGGCAGGCTTGGATTTAAGAATTGGGAGTGCATGCAACTGCCTAGGGTGCCAAATTTTGAAGGCGCAAGTACCTAGTCCAAAGAGGGGTCTGCTCCCTCTTATGTAAGGACCAAGTGCATGTGCTGCTTCAAAAGGATCGCCCCTGTAGCGTTAGGGCCTTCCTCTGCTTCTCTCCACTCTTTGTGATCTGTCATCCCCCCCCCCCCCCAACACTCTCTGGGATCTGCAGTTTGGGCCTTGCCTATAGGCGTCTAAATTAAAATATAGTGGGGCCTATAGACTAATACCCTGTGGTAACTGTATTAACACTATTACACAAGTTATTCTGCGTTAACATGCATTTGTAAATCTAGCCTTCAGATTATAAGACCACTGGGGACAGGGAAATACCGACTGGGCCTAAATGTGCAACTCACTTTGAGCTACCAATGGAAAGATATGAAATAAAGCAAAATAAAACTAACAACATGCATATTCTTCTAAAGCAGTGTTTCCTGTCAGCCCTGCTCCGGCGTGTCATGGAACAGTCACCACTGCCTGATGCTCCGCCCTCAGCATGTCACAACCACAAGAGACATCAGCGGTGGCTCTTAAACACACAGGAGCTCCTTTCCTAACTCATGGGTAATCACAAATACCTCTCCCAGAGCAGCCAAGTTATCCATTGCTAAAAGGGAGACTTTTTGGTCAGCCCTGGTTTTGAGTGTCCGTCCCAAAGCAGTGTGGTATTTGTAGTTAATGACTCCGTCCATTTAAATTCGTGCTGTAGGTCGCATAATGCATCAAGATAGGGTTGTCAGAGTTCTAGGACTGACCTAAGATCTCCCTCCTGGAACTGAGTAACTTAGTAGATCTGCCTTCCCATAGACAGATGAGTCCTGGAGGGGAGGGGAATTAAGGAGCAGCACACAGAACGTGTAGAGCACACACACATTGTACACAACATCTTTTCCTTTTCCCCTTCCTAAGCCCGAGAGATTCCAGCCTCTGTCTTATCCTCAGGCTGAGCGAGATGGGGACAGCATCACATATAATTCACTCTGAGCAGCAGTGGCAGTGGGGGAACTCTGGCAGCCATGGTAAGTAAGTGAGACGGTTTCCCACACTGCAGGACTTTCTGCTTTCTCCTGCATATAGAGATAGTTGGGGTGCAGGAGTGGAGAGGTCACTTCACAGCAAGGAATTAAGAGGAAAGGATAAAGAGAGAAGTCTGTGAATGGTGAAGAGCAAGAGAGAACAGGTCGTGAACAGTGAGGAGGCAGGAACATATGCAGGGCGAGATGCCAGGGCAGAACAGAAAGAATGAAACAGTAACAGGAGAAGAGTTGTTCCTAAGGCTAGACTCTTCTCTGAACAACAGGGACAAACTATGGCTGAAGCCCCAAGAAGTGTCCCTGAAAATCGTACTGAAGTGTGTGGCTAAGCTCTTAAGGCGACTTCTCCTTCATCCTCCAGTGTCACAGGAAAAATGCAAACGACAGAAGAAATTTATTGGTAATGACCTGAGGAACAAAACCAGCAGTGATTCTCTGCCTGCCATGTGCATGTGTGTTTGTCTAGCTATAAGTACAGATACAGACATGTAACCATATCGACTTAAAGCTGGTGGGGTGGGTAAGCCTCCAAAGCCTCCTATCCTAGCACAGGCACGTCAATCAATTTCAAGTCACTGCAATATTGCTGCATTGTGGCAGATCTATGTGTGTTTCTGTCCCCTCTCTCTTTGTTTTAAAATTTGGAAGAGACGCTGGCAGAGTTTTGAAAACGACTCCGCTTGTTTTTTGAACATATGAGTCCTCTCCATGCTCACACTGCCTGCTCTGTAGAGACTGGTGTGTCAAAGAACATTGTATTGTAGGTGTGCAGGGGGGGTGAAAAGGTTGGGAAGGTGTAATGAACCGCCTGAAAGCGTTCTAGCAGAGTCAATGTTTCTTCTGCTCCACAGGAGTCCAAAGAGTGGCCAAGAGTAGCTGCTGCCTTCCTCTGGAAGAGACTTCTAATTCAGTATATACAAATCTGGTTCATGTGCATTCATTGTGGACATCCTAAAAAGCAGACTGGCAGGACCAGTTTAAGAAATATTGTTCTAGTGCCTTTCTCAGAGTTCCTTTATATTGTATTAGCTACAAGTGGTAATGTGTTACCCTTGCTGCCTCTGATGACCGCAATCCAGCATTGCTGTTCACTCCCAGTCCCTGAGGGCCACAAACAAGTCAGGTTCTCAGGATTTCCCTAACAAATATGTATAAGAAAGATTTGCACACAATGGGGGTAGATTTGCATTCAAATCTGTCTCATGCTTGTTCATTAGGTTTATCATGAAGACCTGAGCCATGTGTGGGTTTAAAAGAGATTTGGACAAGTTCCTGGAGGAAATGTTCATTAACAATTATTAAAGTGGACTAGGGAAATCCAGTGCTTACACCTGAGGTTAGCAGTATGGAATCTGTCTACCTTTTGGGAACCTGACAAGTATTTGTGACCTGGATTGGCCACTGTTGGAAACAGGATACTGTTGGAAACAGGCAAACCAGGCAGTCACATTGGGTGGCAATATCTGGGGGGGGGGGACAGCAAAGAGCAGGGCATTCAAAGCTAAACAATAGATTTTGACAGCCAGGTGGAGGTGTAAAGCTTAAGGTTTGCCTAGGATGCCAGCACCTTGAACCAGCTCTGGGACCGGTCCTCCAGTATGGCATATCTTATGTGGCCCTTCAGGAATGAAAGTGAATAAATACCACTGTGACAGAGCCTGCCTATAATGCTCTCATTCTTCCTTGTTCCCTTCCCACTCCCCGATGCACCAACCTGAAAGCTAATATTAATATAGAAGCACAGTACCTCAGGGATTAGGTCTGTGTAAGAGAACATCCTTGTTCAATAGTGTTCAGCAGTAGAAATAACTTCACAGGAGGGGAAAAAACACCTCTATGCAGCATATTCGGATGTCTACATTTTTACTACCAGCCAATACCAATTCACGTCTGCCCAACAAATAATAAAAAAAGACAACATAGTGAGCAGAGACTGCAAAGTGTTTGCTAGTACAAATCGTTTAGCAGTGCACCGAAGCGGTCTGTGGTCTGAGTCTGCTGAGCAGCCGTAAGACATGAATGATCAAATGTCTCTGTGACTCCATGAGGTGCCCAGTTGCTGTGGGCGGGATGAAGAATCCAGAGAGGCTAATGTTCTCCTCACCACCCTTATTGGTCAGTCTGGATGACATATTTTGGGCATCTCTGCTTATTGTGTGACTGAAACTTGTACACTATCCACAAATCCCCATCTGCAACTACAGATGGTGCACATTTTTTTTCATTGTATGCATCAGCTCTAGCAAAAAAAAAAAAGAAAAAAAGAAAGAGATGGTTTTGCAGTATGTTTGCAAAATCCAGGTACATATTAAGATAGCATTGAAATCAAATACTACAAAAAATATGTTACCTGCAACTAGACTGTAGGGTGCTTTTATTATATGCTGGAAGATTCTCTTCTTAATCTTGCCCACAATTACTCCATGCACCAGTAAATTAACCAAGTTTTGCCAATAGCATGGATCATTCCAGAGAGAAGAGATTTCTTTTGTTCCATTGAGATGTGGTAAAAAGGGATCAAAACAGAATTCGAGTAAAGCATGGGACAATCACACAGGATCCTTTGTTGCAGGGAGTGACGGTAAAGCCAGCACTCTAGCAAGGTTTAACTAAAGGCGCTAGGTGCCTTTTAAAGTCTTCGTCTGTCATCAAAAATTCTCTGTTTTTGCACCTACCTGCAGGTTGCCACAGCAAGGGAAAGCATTCTTAAGCCCGGTATGCTAGAGGAAGCACTTCCAAGCACATTAGTCCTTGCAGTAACCAATGAGAGATCATTATTCACATTTCAGCTTTCGGTCACATGGATAATTTTCATGTTAGTCTATCGTCTTCAAGATATCTTTTGATGCAAGGAAGCATGTCATGCAGTTAGTATGATAGTGTGAAGAAAAGATGAGAGAGTTTGGAGTCCCACAGATTGCATCAAATGACCCTCTTCTGCCACTGAAGACTTGATTTCTCCATGGCAAGGCACAGGTCAAAGGAACATTTCACCTCCCAGTCCACTAATGGAGGAATAGCCTAATGGTTAGAACAGGGGTTGAAAACCAGAGAAGGTTGTTTCTAATCCCACTGTCTCTCCTTGTGATACTGGGCAAATCATTTAACCCTCCATTGACTCCGGTACATATTTAGACTGTAAGCCCTCCAA
The DNA here is from genome assembly GCA_033557465.1 of Ichthyophis bannanicus. Lineage (NCBI taxonomy): Eukaryota > Metazoa > Chordata > Amphibia > Gymnophiona > Ichthyophiidae > Ichthyophis > Ichthyophis bannanicus. The sequence continues at coordinate 1,082,907,534 of CM066032.1, forward strand.
GGGATAGGAAAATGCCAACTGTACCTGAATATAGCTTGCCTTGAGCTACTCCTGAAAAGGGCATGAACTAAATCCAAAACCTCTTCAAATCTGAACCAGGCCAGTAGTAATCAAAACTCATTTAGCACCTATGAACAGGCTTGTGCCTCAGTCTGCTTTCTAGTAGATCATCAAACATCTTAATCCCAAGCCCCCATTTACTAGTGAAACCTGACCTGAAACTCTCTACAAAGAAGTCAAACATCAACTTGAGTATTTGCTAAAACTTACAGGAATTAGACTTTCACCTCCAGTTGTAATAGTACAAAATGCTTCCTTGGTACAGCCACAGTTCTTTGCACAAATTCTAAAATTCATATTCATGGAAATTTGCAAAAGGTTTGACAATCTGATGCACTTTGGTGTAGTTCATCCGGCATTGTTCTCAAGTTTGATATATTACATTTGCTGTGGCAATAAAATCTTCCTTGCTATGAAAGGTTCAGTTTGGCAGCAGTTACTACACATAACAGCAACACAATCCTTCTGCTCCTGGGCATTTTGCTTATCTGTCAATGAAGTATATTCTGTTTCTGCTAGAGTTGAGGAGCACAGAAAAGGCTAGAATATGATGCATCTAATGATAGTCCATTTATGCACGGCACAGAGAGGAAAGGAGCACCATTTGACCCACCTTACACATTTTAAACACTTTTCCCAATTGTTGGGCATTTCTTCCTGCTCATTTCATCTGTTAGTTCTTTATTTGTGCAATAGATGTGTGGTAATTAATCAATTGTACACATGTTAATTGATAGGTAGACACATGTCCAAGGGATTTGTGTGTACTTTACATTTTTAGGCACGCAAACTAACCAAATGCATGCTCACAAATGCACACCCTTATGAGATGCTTGCCAGTGGCCATCAAAGGTGACTGCTACCATAAAAATGTAATGTGTGCCTTCGAGTCAGTCCTGACTCCTGGCGACCCAGAAGCTCCTGGGTTTTCTTGGCAGTGTCACCGGAAGTAGATTGCCAGGCCTTTCTTCCGAGGCAATGGAGGGTTAAGTGACTTGCCCAAGGCCACAAGGAGTGCTAGTGGGAATTGAATCCTGGTTGCTTGGTTACCAAGCCAGTGTTCTAACCACTAGGCTACTACCATAAGCATGCATGAAAACTGATGTTGTACCTAGATGATGCTTTGGGGCAGTTTGAAAGCTTACGCAGATTCTTTCTAGGATGATGGGGTCACATGTTGCACTGCAGTCATGGTGGTGCTAAGGAACATCATGGCTCCACTACTGATGAGGGAATTGCATCCTCCTGATCCCTAGTCCTCCACTCCTTTCCTATAAAAAGCATTGATTCAGTTGTTGGTACTGACTGACAGACTTTCTTCAAGACTTATACTGATTCTACTCATTCAGTTTTTAGGGGAGCGAAGGCTTGGTTTATCGCCTGTATACGGAATGAATGAATGAAATGGGATTCCAACATTGAGAGAAATACTAATATCGACGGCTTCCAACAATTCATCAGTTTTGGTCTTCTTCAAAGGGTTGTTATTAAACCCAGTAGGTTCGATTTAGTTCTATTGTCTTTCCTCGTTAAAGGATAGATGATTTTTTAAAATACAGCACATACTTATATGCCATTAGTTGATCTGCCAACCTTGATTTAAAAATCAGGATCACAAGGCTGGATTGCAAAATTAAATCAGCAGACTCCATATCACACCAGTACTTTTTAGAGTCCGTTGATCTTCAGTCTCTAGCTTTCGTACATAATGTTGCTCTTTTCCTTTCTAGACCTGGTGGCGTGATCTGCTCCTTTGCACGGATCAGGTGCTTTGCTTCCTCATGCATATCTATTGTTCCTTCAGACTACAGTGCACACTTCCTTTTGAGAGAACCAAAGTCGTAGGCAGCACTATCCTTTAGCATAGCAATATGCTCCCAATTTTACTGTACTAATCCTACTCCCAGTACCAGAAAATCAGAAGTAAAATCACCGCGTCAAAGGGAAGTGCAATGGACATGCAAAACGCATGCAAATGGCTGAATTCTTAATTGCTCCCCATGTTAGAAACTGCACTACATTTTGGTGTGGTTTTTACTCCCTATTGCAGCACTGAATCTGTACTCCAGTTCAGAGGCAGAGTAAAGGTGCAGCATGTGAGCAAAGGATCCGCTGAGATGAAGTGCCGTATTATACCGCAAATGACCCTTTTAAGCAGACTTTCCTGTTGTTCTAGCACTCAGCTTATGACATCGGCCCCTGAGTGGTAGATTACAATAGTAAGCAGTCCAGTTATAGCTCTACGATCATGTGAGTCAATATCGAGGTTATCAGTGTTTTTAAATACTGGCCACAACGACTCAAGTTATTCCAGATATTCAGCACCAATATCCAGATAGTGGCTGGTGCTGAAAATCTGGATCCCACAACCAGTGCTGCCCCTATCTGTAGAGCGGTGATACTCAGCTTTTTTGCTGTCCTACGTGATCCAGCTAGTTATCTGGATAGCAGTTCTCAGCGCATTTTTCCTAAAAAAAAAAAAAAAGGTGTTGTACTCATATGCAGGGCTCTTTCACCAATACATGAGGACCATGGGTCAAATTTAGCAGGCAATGAAAAAGGTGGCGGTACTTGTATCACCACATATCTTCTCATAAAAGCCCTGACAGTGCTGGATATTACTGATATAAGTACAGTGTCCGGTGTTGCCCTGCTCTAGCCATGCATCTCCATGGGACTGTTCAGATAGTGCCGAGACCATCTGTAAGGCAATGCAGCAGCACTATCTTGTAATACCACCGAATATCGAGCCAGTGGTTCCTGGTCATACAAGTTCCTAATGGACAAAAGTCACCCTTTCGTGGCCCTATGTGAAATGTTTGAGGTCTCTATCCATTTTCCAAGAAACAAGCCATTTCATTTAAAAATGAAAAAAAAGAATATATTTCATTTATTCATTAATTTATACTCTGCCTAAGAATACAGTGGGTAATATTCAGCACTGACAGCCAGCATTTTAATTTAAATGCCAGCCATGTTGTTTAAATTCATGTGTATATTCACTGCTGCTGTACATACAGTCAGTAACGCATATAGAAACATAGAAACATAGAAATATGACGACAGAAAAAGACCACATGGCCTATCTAGTCTGTCCTTCCATAACAACTACAACAGTCCCCTTTTTACCTTTAGGGATCCTCTGTGTTTGTCTCAAGCTTTTTTTGAATTCAGTTACTGTCCTCATCTCTACCACCTCCACTGGGAGACTATTCCACGGATCCACTACTCTTTCCGTAAAGAAATATTTCCGCATATCACTCCTGAATCTATCTCCCTTCACCCTCATCCCATGTCCCCTCGTAGCAGAACTTGCTTTCAATTGAAAGAGGCTTTCTCCCTGAACATTTATGCCACGGAGGTATTTAAACATCTCAATCATATCACCTCTATCCCGCCTTTCCTCTAAGGTGTACATATTAAGATCCTTCAGTCTGTCCTCATATGCTTTATAATGAAGCCCACTAAATCATTTTAGTAGCCATCCTCTGCACCGACTCCATCCTGTTCACATCCTTTTGAAAGTGCGGTCTCCAAAATTGCACACTATACTCCAAATGAGGTCGCACCAAAGACTTATACAGAGGCATTATCACCTCCTTTTTTCTGCTAGCCATTCCTCTCCGTATGCACCCAAGCATCCTTCTAGCTTTTGCCGTCGCCTTTTCTACCTGTTTAGCTACTTTAAGATCATCAGACACAACCACGCCTAGGTCCCGCTCTTCTTTAGTGGACAAAAGTACTTCACCCCCTATACTATATTGCTCCCTTGGATTGCTGCAGCCCAAATGCATGACCTTATATTTTTTAACATTAAATCCCAGCTGCCAAATTCTAGACCATTCTTTAAGCTTAGCTAGATCCCTCCTCATGTTATCTACCCCTTCCTGGGTGTCTACACTATTGCAGATTTTGGTATCATCCGCAAACAGACAAACCTTACCTGAAAGCCCTTCCGCTATATCACTAACAAAGATGTTAAAAAGAATCGGACCAAGGACAGATCCCTGGGGCACACCACTGATAACATCCTTTCTCTTCAGAGTGAGCTCCATTTACTTGTACTCTTTGTCGCCTCCCACCCAACCAATTTCTAACCCAAGCAGTAACTTTAGGGTCCATCCCTAGGGTGCTCAGTTTGTTTATAAGTCGCCTGTGAGGAACAGTGTCAAAGGCTTTACTGAAATCTAAATACACCACATCTAGAGCTCTCCCTCGGTCCAACTCCCTGGTCACCCAGTCAAAGAAATCAATCAGATTTGTCTGACAAGGCCTGCCTCTGGTGAATCCATACTGCCTCGGATCCTGTAATGCGCTGGACTCCAGAAACCTCACTATTTTCTCTTTCAGCAGCGTTTCCAATAATTTACTCACCACCGAAGTTAAACTAACCGGGGTGTTGTTTTCAACCACATCCTTACTTCTGCTTTTGTGTAAAGGCACCACATGAGCCTCTCTCCAGTCCTTTGGCACCACTCCCGACTCCAACGAGGCATTGAAAAGGTCAGTCAGTGGAGCTGCTAGAACGTCCCCAAGTTCCCTCAGTATTCTCGGGTGTATCCCATCCGGTCCCATCGCTTTGTCTACTTTAAGTTGAGATAGTTTCTCACGAACACAGTCTTTTGAAAATTGTTCAAGATGTCCTTTGCTTCTGTTCCTATTTGTGGGTGTTTTCTGAGGTCCTGCTCCTGGTTCTTCATCTGTGAACACAGAACAAAAATATTTGTTAAGCAATTCCGCTTTATCCTTATTAGCTTCTACATATTCCTCCCCTGCACCCTTGAGTCTTACAATACCACTCTTGCCCTTCCTCTTCTCACTAATATATCTGAAAAATGTCTTATCCCCCCATTTTATTGCATTGGCTATTTCCTCCTCCTTTTGAATCTTTGCCTTCTTGACTACTTTGCTAGCTTCTCTAAGTTTTTCCAAATACAGATGCCTGTCTTCCTCTCTCTGTGATCTCTTGTATTTCATGAAGGCCTCCCTCTTTTTCTTCACTTTTTCAGCTACTTCTTTCGTAAACCATAGCGGTCTCCTTTTCCTTTTACCTTTATTTACCATTTTAACAAAAAGGTTGGTTGCCCTTAAAATATCCCCTTTCAGTTTTTCCCACTGTTTTTCTACATCCCTCAGCTGTTCCCATCCAACTAACGACTCCCTGAGGTATTGGCCCATCTTCGCAAAGTTAGTCTTCCTAAAGTCTAAGATCCTCGCCTTTAAATGGATTCTAACAGCCCTAGTCCTAATACTGAACCACACCATCTGGTGATCACTGGATGCAAAATGATCTCCCACGACAACATCAGAAACACTTTCACCATTGGTAAGAACCAAGTCCAGTATGGCCCCTTCACGTGTGGGGTCTGTTACCAATTGCCTGAATAGTTCTCCCTGTAGAGAATCCAGGATCTCCTTACTTCTAGATGATACTGCAGCAGGAATGTGCCAATCAACATCTGGCATATTGAAATCTCCTATCAGTGGCACTTCCCCTTTCCTAGCAATGCTGCGCATGTCTTCAATTAACTCTCTGTCCACCTCTTCCTCTTGTGAGGGAGGTCTGTATATCACACCAATGTAAATAGATTTCTCTTTCCCTCTTTCTAGTTTAACCCACAATGCCTCCTCTCTCCCTTTTAAGCTCTGTAATTCCAAAGCTTTAATAGTAGTTTTTACATATAGTGCCACTACTCCTCCCCTACTTCCTACCCTGTCCTTTCTGAATAAAGTATAGACAGGTATAGTTACATCCTAATCATGGTTTTCTGTGAACCATGTTTCTGTAACTGCCACTAAATCCAAGTCAGCCACTCCCACCAAAGCTTCAACATCAGGGATCTTATTTCCCATGCTACGGGCATTTATACACACTGCTTTCCATATGTTACCCCTGTTACCCATTTCCATAAAGTTATTTAATGTATCACCTACCTGGGGGCTTTCACTTACCTGGGGGCTTTCTTCACCCATCCCCAACGAATCTAGTTTAAAGCCCTTTTCAGTAGATTAGCCAGTCTACTACTGAAGACGCATTGACCTTTCTTGGACAATATACATGGCTGCTGACCATTGCCACTACTGTCCATTTGTTTATTTTATTTTTATTTATTTATTTACATTCTCTTATATACCGCGCTATTCTGCATTGGTGCGGTATACATTGAACAAACTGAAATTACATTGAACAGGGCATTATAACTTGGAGATAACTATTTTACAGGGAACATGGGCTATGGAGGATTAAGTGGCTTGCCCAAGACCACAAGGAGCACCTGTGGGACTAGAAACCCCAGTCCTTCCGGCCCAAGGTTGCTGTCCTCTAGTGGGATTTGAACCCCCGACCTTCCGGCCTGAAGTACCTTGCCCCAACCACTAGGCCACTCCTCCACTCCGGATTTATATACTGCCTTCTCCTGTAATCAAGGCGGTGTACACAGCAACCAATTGAATTATATTGACATTTGTGTGTGCATGCAGTGTTATACAGTGAATGAGTGTGTGTTTAAGTTGGCGTTGATTCGTGGTGGGCTATTTACAGCATGTGCTACTTTACAATGCTATGTACATGAGTGAGAAAGGGAGGGGGGGTTAGTATGTAATCCGGGAGCTGGCAGGCAGAATTATGTGATATCACTGTAGTGCTCAATGAAGAGCATCGTCTTCTGCTGTTTCCGAAAGTCCTTGATGTCCTCTGTCAATCGTAGGTCATCAGGGAGGGCGTTCCATATTGCAGGTGCCACCAGCAATAGAGCTGCTCTTGCGGTGTTCTTGCGTACCTTGGTGAAGTCTTTTGGTGTATTGATGATGTCAGAGGTGCCACTCCTCCTCGGTCTTGTGCTGATGTCGGGTTGTATGAGTGGTTGTAGGCTGAGTGCTGAGGTCCGGTGTTTGATTTTGAATATGTTTAAGACTGTCTTATGCAGGAGCTGAATGGGAGCCAGTGGAGGTGTTTTAGAATGGGGGTGATGTGATCTTGTCTTGATGAGCCAGATATAATGCGTGCTGCTGTGTCTTGAGCCATTTGCAGTGGCCGGAGTGTCTGCTTTGTTAGGCCAAGATAGATAGGGTTGCAGAGGTCTAGGATGGGAGTTATTAGTGCTTGACAAACTGTGCGGAAATCATCTTGAGAGAGGAGGGGTTTAGTTTAGGCCTGCTATTAAGAAGGCGTAAACATATAAATCAACCATATAGTGGCCAGATACGACCACTAGACATATTTTTGGTGCGACTCTTGTTCCGCCCCTTCACTATATGCATAATACAGGGCACTGTCCATATAACTTCTGAATCTCTACAGACGGCGGAGTTATACGTTTACCAGCCAATAGTAAATGTAGAGCTTCCTTTGAAAATCAACCCCATCTTCTTTCCATGGATTACAAAGTACACATTCACAATCTAGAAACCATCACGACCTAAAAAATAAAACGATAACAAAAAATCATAAAAACAAGCTAGCCAACCAGGTGTTAAATAGCCATCTCTTATCACACTACATCATACCCTGTGCAAACTCCTAAAACAAGATGACTAAATACCTCAGCAAAAGTGCCTTCAACTCCTTCTGAAATGGACATAGTTCATTTCAAACCATAACCCTCAGGGATCAAGAAGGACAAATACCTCAATGAAAAGCAATGTCTTAACAGTTGCTTTCAAAATAAACTAATCAAACCATAACACCTCAGGAAAGGAGTTCCAGAGCAGTGGGCCAGCCACAGAAGAAACCGGAAGCCTTTGTGACTGACCTTGTTACCTTTAAATCAGGGACCAGCACTAGATTTATCCCAACTGAACCAAGGATGTGACAGGAACATACCACTCCAAAACATCTCTCAAATACGCGGGTCCCTTTTCATGAAATGACTAGAATATAAGAGAACTACAACTTTAATTCAAATGAAATTCTTCCCTAGCTATACAGCCCATCACAAAGTAAGCAGCAGAATTCTGAATCATCTTAAGGACCGTAACATAGACTGAGGTATTTTTCTAACAGAGAAGACAAAGGCAGAACCACAATAAAAAATGAGCTAGTTCGTTTCAGAAAGAAGGTGTTCAGCAAACTACATACTACAGCATTGAAGAATAAGGCCATCCAATGAAAACTATCACTCTTCTGAGTCATCTCACAGTGCCATTCACATTAACCCCCACAACATTTCTAAAGGATAACTCTTTATAAGACAGGAGGAGTCCTGGAACTTGAATTCAAGAGTCCCCTCTGCCACTAACCCCTATGTGAGCTTTGATATGCTACTTTATTGCAGTGTTGCTCAGTTTGTCAAGATTTAATTGGCTAATAACAATATAATCAATCAATAGAAAAATCCACTTAATAATACGGAGGAGGAAATATAAAACAATCAAGCAAAAAATACCTTCTCCAATATATATATATATCCAAATCTTTCATGACCTCAAATAGTAAACTAATTATCTGGCAACATAGTCCAGAAAAGTATAGGCTATTGGGGCCAGCATGGTATTATATCATCATCGGTCCATTAGATTGGATTTACACTACCAGTATACAAAATACCTTAGAACAGGACCAAAATGAATCAGCTATCAAACAGCAAATTATACCACAAAGTATTTAAGTTTTATAAAGAACCCGACACAACATTGCATTTCGATGGTAACATTATTCATCTGCATCAGGGAATAGCCACAGAGTCTAAGTCTCTCTTGCTGCGGTCCATTCAAACTTCTTTCGACACAAACTTAGTGAACAAACATTTTAAAGATAACAGAGCCAACTACACTCAAAGTTGAACCAATCAGCCTACTCACAAACAAACAAACTCAAAAAACACCAACATACTATCACACAACCATCCAATAGAAAACCCATTCCACTATCCAATCCAAGGTGGACACAACCACACATTCATAAAATCTTCAACCACTATCCAATACAAAACAAACACATCCATTCATTATAAAGTCTTCAATAATCCCATAAAAAGACCAACACCTCAACAACAGCAAAACCTAATCAATCAAGGAGCTCCTAAAACAAGAAAAACGGATCCAATCAATCTGAACTATAGAAATGGACCACTGAATTTAAAAATAGATCCCCAATATATTCATACCACAGAGCAATTCAAAGTAACCAGTCATATCCCCACCAATGAATTAATAAGCCAGATAGATAAACATAAACCAGAACCTAATCATGTAAATAACAACTATTCTATTTCTTGGTTCAGACCCATAGTTGAATTGACCATAAGCAAAACAGCTATTCCGCTTCCTTTCTATTAAACTGAGCCAACCTATCCTCCCGTTTCCAAGTTAGAGGCACACTGTCAATGTCCCACCAACAAAGTCATCAACAGTATGACCGTTAGCGACCCAATGGTCAGTCAAAGGAGCTGTCAATACAGAATTAACGATAAGACTTTTGTGTTCAGTAAGCCGGAGACCCAACTTACGCTTAGTGCACCCAACATACAAAGGTGGGCATGGGCATCGCATGATACATATTACCCAAGAGGAATCACATACAGTAGAAAATTTATTAAAATATATTTTCCCATTCGGGTCAACCCAAGTCAATCCCACTATGGCAAGCTGACACCATGAACACCACTCACAATGATCATGGCCAGGCGAATAATTGACATAGGCTTAGGGACATAATGTGTCACCATTTTGCCAAAATTGGGGCCCCATTTTTAAGTCACCCTAGGAAATTCAGAGAGAGTGGGACAGAGACGTAGAACCCTCCAATGTGATTTCAAAATCTGGACAATTCGGCAAGATGCACTAGAAAAAGGTAGTACACAGACCACCCAATCAGATGGGTCCAAGCAGTTCTGGTAATTCAACAACAGATCACGTTGTGCATGTCACTTATAAGTTCTAGATATGATAGAGGGTGGGTAACCCCGAGATTAAAATCTAGCTGTTAAATTATGGGCCTCTGCTTGAAAACTAGACTCAGAAGAACATTTTCTATGAGCACGGAGGTATTGGCTAACAGGTAAACTAGCACATAAAGCATACAGATGCCAGCGCTGGAACTGTAAATAATTATTTCTATCCTCAGAAATAGGTGTATGAAGTGGCCATAGGAGCTATGTTGGCTCTTTTTGTGGCTTTATTGTACATTGACAGTTTGAAGAGCAGTATATATATATATATATATATACACACACAGGGTGGCCCAAAAAAGGTGAGAACATCTCGTAGCATATAAGTTATTTAAAAATTCAAAAAGACAGATGTAAACGATTGACAAATTTTTTTAAAAAAAGATGGCGACCGGAAATTGTCGAAATAAAGACATTATATAGCTAAAAAAGGTAAATAAGTAAACTATTTAAGCTTTTAATTTACAAGATGTTCTCGCTTTTTTGGGCCACCCTGTGTGTGTGTGTATATATATACAGTCAAACTTCGGTTTTCATTTGCCCCGGTTTTCATACGCTTCGGTTTTCAACGTCTTTTTTGACTGAGATTTTGTCCCGGTTTTCATACATTGCTTCGGTTTTCAACGTCTTTTGACTGAGATTTTGTCCCGGTTCTCGTACATCGCCTCAGTTTTCGTAAAGTACAGTACTGTAAATACATACACCCTCGCGCTGCACACCATTCTGTATACACTGCCAGAATGCCTGCCCGGTCCCGGCAGCACTGCCCCCCGGACTCACCGATCGCCAGCGTGATGAGAAGCAAAAGCCAGCTGAGCACGTAAATGAAACACATCCTCGAGCCTGGTCAGAGTCAGAGAGGCAAGGATTGCGCAGAGAGGAAGGCCCCGATCTCGTCCACCGCCTGCCCGTTCTCTGGAGCGCCCCCTCAGGCTCGGAGGTAGCAGGGAAGAAAAGCTGTCAACGTAAGCAGGAGATGTTGCATGAATGTGGGAGGCAGTTCTTTCTCTTGCATGGTACGTCTGAAGCTATATCATTAAGATTTTCTGCCATTGTGAAGCATTGAGCAGATAATGTAAAGGTATTTTAATGGGCTGAATCCAATGTGATTCCGAAGAGAGCTGGGCACAGCAGCTTGTCAGGGGTGGCTAAGGCCAGATGTTAACATACTGTACTGTACAGTACTGAACTTAGCTTGCTTTCAGTGATGTTAAATGTTCATTTATCCATTTCATTAGTCATTTATATTTATTTCTCATTGTTTTCTGTATGTAAAAATATAGTTATTCTCTATAAAATGTATTTTTGTGAATATTTTTGGGTGTCTGGAACGGATTAATTGGATTTACATTATTTCTTATGGGAAATATTGCTTCAGTTTTCATACGTTTCGGTTTTAGTCAGACTTTTTGGAACGGATTAATCATGAAAACCGAGGTTTGACTGTATATATATATATATATATATATATATATATATATAAAATTCCATATATTTTTTCCATAAGTTGATTGGATGCGATACTTGGATGACATTGCTTTTTTTCTTGTCATTCACTGAAGATCTACTACTGGAGATTCAGGAATGATAAATACGTTGGATATGAACCTGCATTTCACTTTGTCCTATCATCCCACCACCAGTGATTTTTTGGACATTAAGATTACTAAGTCTAATCAGGGATTTGCTACATGTCTTTACCACATATTCATGGATAGAAATAATTATTTACAGTTCCGGTGCTGGCATCTGTATGCTTTATGGGTCAGTTTACCTGTTAGCCAATACCTCCGTGTTCATAGAATATGTTCTTCTGAGGCTAGTCTTTGAGCAGAGGCCCATACTTTAACAGCTAGATTTCAATCTCGGGGTTACCCACCCTCTATTATAGCTAGGACTTATAAGCAAGCTCTGCATGTACAAAATGATCTGTTGTTGAATTACCAGAACTGCTTCGACCCATCTGATCAGGTGATCTGCGTACTACCTTTTTCTAGTGCATCTCGCTGAATTTTGTTTGCAGTCAATTCAAACTATGGGTCTGAAACAAGAAATGGAATGGTTATTTACATGACTGTTTTATTAGGTTCTGGTTTATTTTACTCTATCTGGCTTATTAATTTGTTGGTGTGGATATGACTGGTTACTTTGAAATGCTCTGAGTTATGAATATATTGGGGCTCTATTTCTCTATTCGGTGGTCCTTTTCTATAGTTTGGATTGATTGGGTCAGTATTTCTTGTTTTAGGAGCTCCTTGATTGATTAGGTTTCATTGTTGTTAAGTGATTGGCCTTTTTAATTATGGGATTACTGAAGATTTTATGAATGAATGGGTGCATTTGTTTAGTATTGGATAGTGGTTGAGGATTTTATGAATAAGCGCGTGTGTCCGCTTTGGCTTGGATACTGGAATGGGTTTTATATTGGATGGTTGTGTGATAGTATGTTGGGTGGTTTTTTTGTGATTGATTGTTTGTTTGTGAGTAGGCTGATTGATTCAGCTTTATGAGTGGAGGTGGCTCTGTTATCTTTAAAATGTTTGTTCACTAAGTTTGTGTCAAAAGAAGTTTGAATGGACCGTAGCAAGAGAGGCTTGGACTCCGTGGCTATTTCCTGATGCAGATGAGTAATGCTACCACCAAAACGCAATGTTGCATCGGGTTCTTTATAAAGCTTAAATACGCTGAGCTGTAATTTGCTCTTTGATAGCTGACCCGTTTTGGTCCTGTTCCAAGGTGTTTTGTATACTGTTGGTAGAAATCCAATCTAATGGACCGATGATGATATAATACCGCGCTGGTCCTATAGCCCTATACTTTTCTGGGCTGTGTTACCAGATAGTTAATTAACTATTTGAAGTCCTGTAAGATTTGTATATTTATATACTGTATATATATGTTTTTGAAGTAATGGAGAAGGGTTTTTTTTGCTTGATTGTAATAACATTATAAACCACATCAACATTGTTCATTCACCTGGAACCAGCATGTGGTTCTGGTACCAGAAATGTGCTGTCCACCTATTCATCCTCGACAATGCTTCAGAAATTCAATAAACTGTAAAGCATTATAAAAAACAAAATTTTTGAACATTTAGATTGTCATGGTTTAATGGCAGAAAGCCAACATTGATTTAACAAAGGAAAGTTTTGTCTCACCAATCTCTTAATTTTTTGAAGGTGTGAATAAACAGGTAGATAAAGGTGAGCTGGTTGATATAGTGTACCTCAATTTTTAGAAAGCCTTTCACAAAGTCCATCTTGAGAGACTCTTGGGATAGGAGGAAATGTACTACTCTGGATCAGGAACTTCTTAAAAGATAGAAAAAAATACTGCTACTGAACAGAAAAAGCGTAGTTACTCACCTGTAACAGGTGCTCTCCGGGGACAGCAGGAATCGGTCCTCATATATGGGTTACATCTGCACCGATGGAGCCCACACAGAGCAAATCCCCAGCTTCCCACCCAATGGAGCCATCTTCCTCAGTCAAATGATATAGCTAAAGACGGCAAAAAGAACAAAACAGTAATTATAGGACGACTGCAACTCCAAGGGGAGGAGGGAAGGTTGTGAGGACCGATTCCTGCTGTCCCCAGAGAACACCTGTTACAGGTGAGTAACTACGCTTTCTCCGGGAACAAGCAGGAAGTCAGTCCTCACATATGGGACTCCCCAGCTACAGGCTACCATGAACCCATAGCCAAAAAAGGCTCCCTCATCGAGAGCTGCAGTGGAAAAAACTCTCAACTGACAAGGAATTAGCACTCCGGTAGCCTAAACACAGAAGGGTCGGAGAGCAGGAGTTGCCTAGACCTCAAAAAGGTTATGGAGTACAGCCTGGCTGAAGGCACTGTCCCGACAGGATTCCCTATCCAGGCAATAGTGAGCTGCAAAGGTATGAACCAAAGACCAGGTGGTGGCCCGGCAGATGTCTGCCAGAGGAACTGAGTGCAGATGAGCGACAGAGGTTGCCATGGCCCTGACCTTGTGAGCTGTGACACGGCCTTCCAAGGGAAGCTGCACTTCCTCATAGGCCCAGACAATACAGTCCGCCACCCATGTGGACAGCGTACGCTTGGTCACCGCCTACCCCAGTTTGCTGGGGTCATAGGAAACGAAAAGCTGAGATGCTTTCCGGTGGCCTTGAGTAAATTGAATGTAGAAAGATAAGGCCCTCTTACAGTGTAGGGTATGGAGGACAGCCTCAGCGTGACCGGCGTGCAGTCTAGGAAAGAAGGTAGGGAGGACCACTCCTGATTAAGGTGGAACAAGGACACCACCTTCATAAGAAACTTGAGGTGTGTGCGAAGCACTACCTTATTCTTGTAGAACCTGGTATAAGGCCTCTCTGTCACGAGGGCTTGGAGCTTGCTCACCCTTTGGGCAGAGGTGAATGCGACGAGGAACACCACCTTCCAGGAGAGATAGTGGAGATGGCACGTAGCTATCAATTCGAAAGGCGGTAGGGTGAGCCGCCCCAACACTACATTGAGATCCCTTTAGGCCGCCAGAGGGCGGACCGGGAGCTTAGACTCAAGCTCTGTCGCAAAGAATCTTGAACAATGTCTTGGCGATCAGAGGTATCGGGGGAAATGCATACAGAAGACCCACCGACCATGAGATTAGAAAGGCGTCGGCAGTCACCCTGGCAGGATGTGGTTTCCAGGAACAGAAATGGGGCAACTGGTGGTTGTGCTGGCGAACACGTCCATCATTGGTTCCCCCCAAATCTGAAAGAAACCACAGGCTACCTTCAGGTCCAGCTGCCACTCGTGCGGCTGGAGCAGTCTGCTGAGTCTGTCAGCCAGCCAATTGTCCTGGCCCGGCAGGTACACTGCCCTGAGGAGAATGTCCTGTTGGGCTGCGAATGAGCACAAGTCCATAGCCTCCCGACAAAGGACGCGGGACCCCGTTCCCCTTTGTTTGTTCACGTAGAACATGGCAAGCTGGTTGTCCGTCTGGACTAGGATGGATATGTGACTCAGACGTCTCTGGAATGCCTTTAGGGCAAGGCGGATCGCACGCAATTCCAACAGATTGATCTGTTGGGCACTCTCAACTGGGGACCAGATGCCCTGGGTGCAGTACCCTTGGCAGTGGGCTCCCCAGCCAAGAAGGGAGGCATCTGTAGTGAGGACCGCAAGTGATGAGGAGCCTGAAAAGGCATCCCTGCTTGCAAGTGGTGGGGTGACTGCCACCAGTTCAGGGACTGCACCAGGCACCTGGTGACTTTGATCCTGTCCTGGAGATGCCCCGTTGCCTGGGACCACTGGTTCCTGAAGCACCACTGTGCAATTTGCATGTGTAGGCAGGCATCTGGCATGACATGGACCGTGGAGGCCATGTGCCCGAGGAGGCACAACAGGTGTCTTGCTGGCACCAAGGGACAGCGCTGTACATTTCTGGCCAACGCCATAAGCATGCTGACCCTGTCTGCAGGTAGGAAGGCCTTGGCTGGGAGGGTATTGATCCTTGCCCCAATAAATTCCATCTCTTGAGCCGGACACAGGCTGGACTTGGGATAATTGATAACGAAGCCCAAATGCTGTAGGACCTGGATAGTGCGTGCTATTGCCTGCTGCACCTTGGGGACTGTGGTGCCCCTGATGAGCCAGTCATCAAGACAGGGGAAGACGCAAATCCTCTGAAGCCTGAGAAAAGCAGCGACTACCGCTAGGTACTTCGTGAATACTCTGGGGACCTAGGCAAGGATGAAGGGCAGCACCCTGTATTGAAAATGATGGCTCCCCACCACGGGGGTTTGGGTGGATTAGGATGTGTGTATAAGCATCATTTAGGTCTAAGGAGCATAGCCAGTCTCCCCAGCAGAGGTAAAGCAGCAGGGTTCCAAGGGAGAGCATCTTGAACTTCTCCCACACCAGGAATCTGTTGAGGTTGCACAGGTCGAGGATGGGCCTTAGGCCCCCTTGTCCTCCTTGGCACGAGAAAATATCTGGAATAGAACCCCTTGCCCTTGAGGTGATGGGGCACTGGTTCCACCACTCGGTTCTCAAGAAGGCCTCTTTCATCAGAAGGTCCCTGAAATAATGCGGGGGTGCTTCGGCTAGGCAGAGGAGGTAACACTCCTTGAACACCTGCAATGCCCGTGCGTCAGTGGTGATAGTGCCCCACCTTTGGGCGTACAGGGAGAGCCGACCTCCTGTGGGCTGCTCAGCCTTGCTTGGGAGAGGGGCCATGCTGTAGGAGTCAAAAGCTTTCCCCAGGCTGAGCCGGGGTCGAAGCCTGGGGCTTGGGAGCCTTCTGATTACGTGGGCCATGCCCTTTCCCCTTGGCCTGTTGCCCCTCTTGAGGCGCTGGGGAGGCCTGATAAGGGGGGATAACTTCGGTAAGCAATGGACTTCCTCAGATAGAAGGGCTTTTTCCCTGAGCCTTTCTTTCGGGAAGGGCCCAAGGTCTTCTTAGAGGGCCTAGTCCTCGTCATGAACTCGGTCTCCAGTTCAGCAGCTTTTTCTGCCATGGGTTTGCCAAATAGGTTCTCCCCAGGGCATGGGACATCGACCAACTTGTCTTGTACCCATTGTTCGAGGTCTGATGACTGTAGCCAGGCTTGGCGGTGTGCACCAATGCCCACCATGGCTACTCTGGCCGACGACTCAAACCCATCGTAGGTCGCACGAGACATAAATTTGGAGCATTCACTGATGGCTCTGGATAAGCCCTTGAAGCGCTGTAATGGCTCCTTGGAGAGACCAGCCAAGAATCTGGTGATCTCCTTTGCCAGGTCTTTCAGGTACATGCTGATGTACAGCTGGTAGACTTGGATCCAGCAATTCAGCATCATGGCCTGGTAACATTTTCTGCCAAGGGCATCCAAGGTGCAGGCCTCCCTGCCGGATGGTACCAAGGAATGTCTCTTCTAACTTTTTAGTCGATGCATGGCCGATTCCACGACCATGGAATTATGCGTCAGTTGTGACTTTTGAAAACCGTGGCTTCGGCAGACCCGATACATCGAGTCGAGCCACTTGCTGATCACCTGCGTCGATGCCGGTGTCTCCCACATGCAGAGCATAAGGCATTCCAGGATAGGTGAAATGGGCACCGTGAGGTTTTCCCGAGGAGGGGCCTCGTATTGGAGAATCTCGAGTTCATCTGCTCGAGGATCCTCCTCGGACTTCATTGGGAATGCCAAGACTTTGGACATATCTCGAACGAAGTCCCGAAAAGCCATGACCTCCAGAGGAGATCTTCTCTGAGGCTCCGATACTGGGGAATCGGACGGAACATCTTGGTGAAGGTGAGTGTCCGGAGACACCTTGTCTTCAGACTCCCAGACAAAGGCATCCGAGGAAGACAGGTGGCATTCCTCGGGCCCCGAGGGGTCAGGCCGCTCCAGCGCTCGCTGGCTTGCCGGTGACGACCTCTGTCTCAAAAAAAAGGAGACCGAGTGGGACCTCGGCCGAGGATCTATTCGGGCCCATAGGGCTTTGAGGATTTGCTCGACCTCCGAGGTCGACTTCATTGTCGAACCTCCGGTGGTCTGGGCAGAGGAACTGGACATACAGGATACTAGTGCCCGTTGCTTCTTCAGGAAGGCAGTGATGCTGCGTTCCAAGGACACCATCCTGGACATGAGTTTGGGAGGTTCCGCAGCATCCGGCTTGGGTACTGATGTACTCGGGCCCGAAGCCAGTTCCCCCGGAGGGGAGTCCTTGACTAGGATAGGATGCGCTTGCCAGGGTCGATCTGTGGCTGGATCCTTCCGGGAGAGTTTGATCGGGTGTGCCTTCCCCGATGCCTCAGGCTGGTGCTCGGGGCTCTGTGACCGGCCCCACAAGGGACCTGGCCATTCTGAACCATCCAGAGACACAGCCGTTGAGGATTTTCTCCTTCTTTTCGGTTCTCTCGAGGGGTACCCTCTCTTTGAGGTCCCCCAAAGTCGCTCGGGTTCGGAGCATTCCTCCCGAGGCGTGGAGGCCTCAGACGAGGCCCTGGCTTGCAGAGGCATGGGGGAATCAGGAAAACCTTTCCATGCTGCTGCTGGCGGCTTTTCAAGGCCTTTGAGGACATAAGTTTGCAAAGGCCACAAACAGCCAGGTCGTGGTCCAGGCCGAGGCATCAGAGGTAGCAGTCGTGCGTATCGGTGAGGGACATAATTTTACCACACCTGTTGCACTTTTTGAACCTACTGGCAGCCATGGGGGGAAAAAGGACCCCAGCAAGGTCAAAGACCTTTCGGGCTGCCAGCGAGAGAAAACGCCCAAAAAGAAAAATGTAAAAGAGAAAAGAAAAAAGAGAGCCAACCCGATACCGGGATACCGGGGGTGGGCGGGAAGAGTACCGGTGCTAGCCGGAAAGAAAAAACAACAGCCAAAAAGGCAAGAAGAAAATCACTTTTGCTGGGACAGAGAACAGACTACATCTGAAGGGCTCTGCGGAAAAAAGAAGACTGAGCAAAATGGCTCCTTTGAGCGGGAAGCAGACCACGCATGCATGGTGGCAACTCCCAAAGGCTTTCTTTGAAAGCTGGGGATTTGCTCCGCGCGGGCTCCCTCGGTGCTGACGTAACCCATATGTGAGGGCTGACTTCCTGCTTGCTCCCGGAGAACTACTTCTACTGAACAGAAAGTAGGAATAAATGGACAATTTTCTCAATGGAGAAAGGTGAATAGTGGAATACCTCAGGGATCTGTGCTAGGCCTGCTGCTTTTTAACATATTCATAAATGACCTGGAATAATGAGTGAGATGATCAAATTTGCAGATGGCACAAAATTAATCAAACCTGTTAAATACAAGAGGATTTTGAAAAATTACAAGAGGACCTTGAGACATTGGGAGACTAGGCATCCAGGTGGCAGATAATATTTAATGTGGACGAGTGCAAAATTATGCACTTAAGGAAGAACAACCCAAACTATGGTTACACGATACAAGGATGCACATTAGAAAACATTACCCAGGAAAAGGATTTAGGCATCATCATGACTAATACATTGAAATCCTCCGCCCAGTGTGCAGCATCGGCCAAGAAAGCAAATAGAACATTAGAAATCATAAAGAAAGGAATGGAGACTAAAATGAAGGATATTATAATGCCTCTGTATTGCTCCATGGTGCGACCAAACCGTGAATATTGTGTGCAGTTCAGGTCACCATATCTTAAAAATGATATAGCAGGATTAAAAAAGGTACAAAGAAGAGCGACAAAAATGATAAAGGGGATGGAAGGATATCCCTACAAAGAAGGGCTTAAAAGGTTAGGGTTCTTCAACTCGCAAAAGAGACAGTTGAGGGAAGATATGAGAGAGGTCTATAAAATAATGGAGTAGAATGGGTAAATGTAGATCAGTTGTTTACCCCTTCAAAAAGTAGGAAGACTAGTGAATACACAATGAAGTTACAATGCAGCATATTTAAGACTAATCGGAGAAAATATTTTTTTACTCAATGTGTAATCAAACTCTGGAATTCAATACCAGAAGATGTAGTAAAAGCTGTTAGTGTAGCTGGATTCAAAAGAGGTTTGGATAAGTTTCTGGTGGAATTTTTTTTTTATTTATTTAAAAGGATTTGTATACTGCTTTGTCCTGAAATCAAAGCGGTTTACACTTCAAACAATCAACAAGCAGTGTCAGTAGGGGTCGGCATTCAGTGTTAACACAGGGGAGTAGTTGTGGGAGTGAAGGTAATGATTTCTTGGTGATGCATATACAGGATGAGCTACATACAGGTAGATATATATAGCTATTGCGACGCTCCTGCCTGCGACCTAGAGCTTACAGGCAGGAGTGGCCTTATATTGTCCCTTGAAGAATTAGCTGGCACGGTTGGGAACTGTAGTGCTCTTGTATATTCCTTAGGGAAGAATTGTAGTCGTGACCAGATGTGGTTAGGCAAGCAAGAAAATTTATTTGTCTTGGGGGATAGTTTCCAGCGCATCAAAAGCTCAAAGCAACAAACGCAAAAAGTGGAACTTTTAGGATAAACAGAGGAAAACAGGAACTCAGGAAGCAGTGAAATCAAATTGGCTTTAACTCAGCTATTCATAAACTTTAGCAGCTTAACTCAGCATTGCCTCATGTGGTTGTTAGAAAATATTGCAGCTTTATATCAATAGCTGTTCTCTTCACAGCGTGACTTGGAAACAGGTGAACACAATCAGGAACTCTTACGATTAAACAACAGGAAAAGCCAACGTTTTATATTCTCTTCATATAAAACATATGTGCTTCTTTAAACTGTTATTCAATACAGCAGAAAGAGCAATCCATGGCACAAGGCTCAGGATTCAGGGTAGGTAAAGAACTTTCTACCTGCATGTATTCTTCTGAACTAACAGAATTACTGTCCATATCAGGTTCCTTATTTTGCCCTGACTTCAGCTCCAGGAAGTTCTGAAATTCCTTCAGTAGCAATTCAGCCTGTGTTTGCTTTTCATCTGGTGGATAGTTATTGGCAAAGGTCACGCCCTTCCCCCACTCACTATCTACGTCGGTAGCAAAGTTAGGTTTACACAATTCAGCACTATATGAAGGTTTCTTCAGCCAAGCATACAAATTAGGAAATTGTGCTTTACCTTGTTTAGAGGCATTTATAAAAGGAAAACTTTCTCCTGGCTGTAGTTCTCTGTCTTTATAGCACTGCTTGTTGGCATTAGAAGTACCTTTTCTCCATGTGCTGCTTTCTCGAGGCTGGCTAGGTCTAGGCTTTACCCGGCAGTAAGAGTTTCTTGCAGGGTACGTTGGACTCCCAGGCTGACTCTTCCGAGGTTCTGTCTTCTCACAAGGTCCTAGTGCTCTTCTCCTAGCTTCTAGGGTTCCAGCACTCTGCACTCCTCTCACAACGTTCTTTTGGACTTGGATATCCTTCCCCACGCTATCCTCTGGGATATTCTCCGTGGTCCTCTCTGCAACAACCACCTGTTCACCTTTCTCCTGCTTCCTCCTCACCTCCCTTTCAGCTCTCTCTGAGGTTTTAAAAAGGGCTTCAATTCCCGGCACTCCCTGCCGTTCCCTTGGGTGTGCCCAATCAGAGCTGAAGCCTAACTCCTCCCCTGTACTGGTGTGTGTCTTCGGCTCAGCAGAGCACTGTGTTTTTTTCAGGTCAGTTTTGGAAATCCTGTGTGATTTAGCTCTGCTTTCAGGATTTTCCTCAACATCCATTTCTTCTGAAGGGCCATCTTCACCACAGATCCCCCCCCCCCCTTAAGATATCACGGGCTGGCTTCTGACCAGGGACACAGCACGTGATACGGCTCAGGGATTCTGCAATGTTTTGTGTCTTTTCCGCAACTTCTATACTGGGGACTATGGTGGCTAAATGGGACAAAGCTACCCTATCATGCCAGGGCTTCAAAACGTTGATGTGGTAGACTTGTTGGCGTCCTTTTCTACTTTCAACAAGGAAAGAAACTGGTCCCACAGGCCGCAGTACCCTACAAGGCCCTTTCCATTGGCTTTCAAATTTAGGGTCTGGCCCCGCTACCATCACTACAACTTTGTCACCCACAGCCAACTGGCGCGGCTGTGTGCCACGGTCATAATAGGACTTCTGCTTTGTTTGACTGCCCTTAAATTAACCTCCGCGACCTGTGAGGTGCGGTGTAAGCGGCCTTTTAAGTCCTTTAGGAACTCGGGTACTCCTACCTCTTTTATGTCGGGTTCTACCCACTGCTCTTTCAGGATATCTAATACCCCACGGGGTGATCGGCCTACATCAACTCATATGGCGCTATCCCTAGGGATGATTGTTTCCTCTCCCTACAGGCATAGAGGACAAATGGGAACATTGTGTTCCAATTAGCCATATCTCCTTCCAGACTGCAGCGCAACATTCTTTTAATAGTCTGGTTTTGTCTCTCTACAAGACCATTCATTTGGGGATGATAGGCTGAGGTCTTAATATGGCGGATGCCAAACGCCTCCCAAACCTGTGCTAAATATTTAGACAGGAAGTTGCTTCCTCGATCCATGAGGACTTCGCGAGGAAAACCAACTTCACAAAATAGCTTTATGAGTTCACCCGCCACGGCCCTTGCTGATATGCTGCGTAGTGGCATGGCCCAAGGAAATCTTGTTGCTTGGTCAATAACCACTAAAATATACTGAAACCCCCGGGGAGTTTTAATTAAAGGACTGACAATGTCCATAGCCATTTTATGGGTCGGTTCAGTAATAACCGGGGAAGATATCATAGGGACCTCTCTAGGATGGGTTGCAGAAACTCGCTAGCATGTTGGACAGGCTTTGCAGAACTTGGCGGTTTCCTTAAAAACACCTGGCCAATAGAACCTTGCCAAGATTTGATCTAGGGTACCTTGGATGCCCTTGTGCCCCCCGACAGGATGGTCGTGGGCCAGCCGCAAAACTGAATTTTTAAAAGTTGCGGGCACCACCACCTGTTTGCGGGTATCGCCTGTATAGGGATCCTTGCTTTCTCTATAAAGTATCCCGGTGTCAAGGAGAAATCTTGGTAGGGTATCTCTATCACTCTGGGCCCATTTAAACGCCTGACTCAGAGCAGGGTCAGCTAGTTGCTCGTTGGGGAATGTAGGGAACTTCCCAACTAATTCTTCTGGCACCCATGGTAATCCTTGGCCAGCATGTACTTCTGCCCTGTGCTGAAAGCGATCGTGTCTCTCTCTATGTTTCTCTCCTTTACTTCTTTTAACTTTGCCTCCTGGGGTGGCTATCAGGTCCTCATGTGAGGGAAGACTTTCTAAGGATTCATCTGGAGGTTCTTCTTCATTTTCTAAGGCCTTAACCTGGGCTCTTGTGGACACCATGGCTTCCTTAGAGCCTAGGCCCTGCTTCATACCCTTATGAAAGTGTGGCCAGTCTCTCCCCAAAACTATACTGTGTGGCAGTCTTGGCACTACTGCTATAGGGATTTTTTGTTGGCCCCCAACCCTTTCACCTGGAGGTTATATACTGGATATTGTGAAGTGCCTCCGTGAATACAGCGAATTTTCATGGTGCGTACAGGCTGAATTGCTACCCCTGTGGCCTTAATCTGCTGCCATAGTGCTTTAGACAACATCGTTTGCTCTGCGCCTGAGTCTAGAAGCGCTGTGGTAGCAATTCCATGTACCTCCACATCTATCAGAAAACCCTCTCTGGCCTTCTGAGGATTCACCGCTACTAAAGCTGTTTTCAAAACAATTTTTCTGTATATGGCCTTCTTGACCGCATTTAAAACATTTTCTATGGGTCTTAGGACTTTTCATTGTTGGCAAGCACATTTTTCCAGATTCTTCACTTAAACTCCACCTCCTTTCTGATTCTCCTGCTGTCCCCTTGAAAGCACTGCTGCCTTCATGGGCTGTTAACTTGGCTTCCATGAATCGTTCAGTGAGATTAATAGCCTCTTGCGGGGTTTTACAGCTCTGTAGAATCAGGAAGGTGCGTATCTCTGAGGGTAAAGCAGTCATATATTGTTCTAATATTAGGCTATCTATAATAGATTCCTTAGATCTTCCCCCTGGATTAAGCCATTTATTCACTAGCATACGTATCCGGTGACATAAGGCTTTTGGGGTCTCATTCGGCCTTAACCTCACAGCTCGCAGGAGATTATGATAGACCAGCGGTGTGAGGCCTAGTCTCTCCCGAACCGCTTTCTTGAGTTCCTCATAGTTTCCTGCGAGTGTGGGTGGCATGGCTCTATAGGCGGCCATGGCTTCCCCTGTAAGGGATGCCGCAAATCGCATGGCCCAGTGCTCCTTTGGCCAAGCACTCAGATGAGCTATTCTTTCAAAACTTTCTATAAAGTCAACAATATCGTCAGTGTCTCTGAGTTGCCCAAAATTAAACATAGTCCCGATATGCAAATTAACTGCATCTGGCGCAGAAAAACCTGGCAGAACCGTTGGTGGCTCCGGTTGCTTCTTTTGCTCCGTGACCCATGTTTGCAACATGTCCAGCAAAGGCTTTTGTTGGGCTTGGACGTTCGCGGCGCTCCTCTCTTGTGCCTCTAAGGTTAGGTCCCGTTGCCTTTCCAGCTGTGCTGCCATCCATTTAAAGATCTCCTGCGGCTCCAGAGACATTTTAGATTCCTGAAAGCACAACAGAGAGAAAGAAACCCAAGTGCGATACCAAAAATGTGACCCACAAACAACCCCCCCCTTTTTTTTTTTTTTTCAATTAGGCTTGCTATCACCCTCGCCCTGGTATCCTAGCCTCTCCCGGCTGGATACCCTTTACCTTGCTCAGGTGAAGCTTCACGCTTATCAGCAACGCTGCTGCCAGTAGCCCTCTGGTAATAGGATTCTTCCCTTCCGGATGCTGTAGCGCTGGACTCCTCCTGGGTGGTTGCTGCCTGTAGTCGTCCTGCGTTGGCACACTTTTGCGCATGCGCAGTATCCGTAAGACGACGCCACTTGCGACGCTCCTGCCTGCGCCCTAGAGCTTACAGGCAGGGGTGGCCTTATATTGTCCCTTGAAGAATTAGCTGGCACGGTTCCCAATGAATCTTGGGAACTGTAGTGCTCTTGTATATTCCTTAGGGAAGAATTGTAGTCGTGACCAGATGTGGTTAAGCAAGCAAGAAAATTTATTTGTCTTGGGGGATAGTTTCCAGCGCATCAAAAGCTCAAAGCAACAAACGCAAAAAGTGGAACTTTTAGGATAAACAGAGGAAAACAGGAACTCAGGAAGCAGTGAAATCAAATTGGCTTTAACTCAGCTATTCATAAACTTCAGCAGCTTAACTCAGCATTGCCTCATGTGGTTGTTAGAAAATATTACAGCTTTATATCAATAGCTGTTCTCTTCACAGCGTGACTTGGAAACAGGTGAACACAATCAGGAACTCTTACGATTAAACAACAAGAAAAGCCAACGTTTTATATTCTCTTCATATAAAACTTATGTGCTTCTTTAAACTGTTATTCAATACAGCAGAAAGAGCAATCCATGGCACAAGGCTTAGGATTCAGGATAGGTAAATAACTTTCTACCTGCATGTATTCTTCTGAACTAACAGAATTACTGTCCATATCAGGTTCCTTATTTTGCCCTGACTTCAGCTCCAGGAAGTTCTGAAATTCCTTCAGTAGCAATTCAGCCTGTGTTTGCTTTTCATCTGGTGGATAGTTATTGGCAAAGGTTATGCCCTTCCCCCACTCACTATCTACGTCGGTAGCAAAGTTAGGTTTGCACAGTTCAGCACTATATGAAGGTTTCTTCAGCCAAGCATACAAATTAGGAAATTGTGCTTTACCTTGTTTAGAGGCATTTATAAAAGAACTTCTCTTAGGAAAACTTTCTCCTGGCTGTAGTTCTCTGTCTTTATAGCACTGCTTGTTGGCATTAGAAGTACCTTTTCTCCACGTGCTGCTTTCTCGAGGCTGGCTAGGTCTAGGCTTTACCCGGCAGTAAGAGTTTCTTGCAGGGTACGTTGGACTCCCAGGCTGACTCTTCCGGGGTTCTGTCTTCTCACAAGCTCCTAGTGCTCTTCTCCTAGCTTCTAGGGTTCCAGCACTCTGCACTCCTCTCACAACGTTCTTTTGGACTTGGATATCCTTCCCCACGCTATCCTCTGGGATATACTCCGTGGTCCTCTCTGCAACAACAACCTGTTCACCTTTCTCCTGCTTCCTCCTCACCTCCCTTTCAGCTCTCTTTGAGGTTTTAAAAAGGGCTTCAATTCCCGGCACTCCCTGCCGTTCCCTTGGGTGTGCCCAATCAGAGCTGAAGCCTAACTCCTCCCCTGTACTGGGGTGTGTCTTCGGCTCAGCAGAGCACTGTGTTTTTTTCAGGTCAGTTTTGGAAATCCTGTGTGATTTAGCTCTGCTCTCAGGATTTTCCTCAACATCCATTTCTTCTGAAGGGCCATCTTCACCACACTATATACAGGATGAGCTATGTACACTAAGTTATATATAGTGATGGTGGGGTTGACGGAGGGGGGAGCGGTGAATGTTAAGTAGGCATGGGCTAAAGTACTGGTTATTTATGTGATGTCACTATAGTGTTCAATAAAGAGCATGGTTTTGAGCTGCTTCCTGAAGTCCTTGATGTCTATAGTTGACCATATGTCCATGTAATGCAATGTGTGCCTTCTAGTCAATGCTGACTTCTAGCGACCCAGCAGCTCCTGGGTTTTCTTGGCAGTGTCACTGGAAGTAGATTGCCAGGCCTTTCTTCCGAGGCAATGGAGGTTTAAGTGACTTGCCCAAGGACACAAGGAGTCAAGCCAAGGAGGCATATAAAGCAGGTAGTGAAGGAATCTAGTGAAGACACAGATGAAAAATGCCTGTGACACGCCTTCATACAGCATCACTCTAAGCAGGAACTCTATTTTGCAGTTGCAGCAGTATCTATGGATGCAGTGGTGCCATCACCATCACCGCTGCTGCAAACACCCCTGCTGCTTCCACCACCTCTGTCACCGCTACCACTACCACCTCTGCTAGGACCCCTGTCACCAGCACTACCACCACTGCCTGCAGCTGCAATCTGAACAGATGAGGAGGAGAGAAGAGTTGACAACCACATATGCACATTTGATATTATCCCCCCCCCCCCCCGAACCCCTAGAAGCCTCCCTGTCAACTACTTCCCTCCTTGCTTCCTCCTTCTGTGTGACGCTGTCACTCTTCTTTGCCTACTTTCCACCTGTTCTGCTGCTCTCCTATCCAATTGATGGCATTCCTTTCATCCTTACTTTTTCTGCAGCCATATTGTATGTACACCACTCTGATGCAAATCCCTGGGCAGTATATCAAATGCTTCGATAAAGATAAAGATATGTCATCGTTCATTTGTCGAAAAGCAGGAGTAGGAGGGGCAGCTGCATGTTTATGAGGCAGGAGGGACTTCTAAGTGGATGCTCATAGAAAATGTGGTGCAGCTAGAGCTAGAGCTAGAGCATAGGAAGGGAAAGGGAAATGGGGAGAAAGGGAAGGGGAGGTGGGAATAGAGAGGGGTATGGGAAAGGAGCTACAGGAGGAAAGGAAGTGTGGGAGGGGGAGGGGTAGACTAGGAGATGTGGAAGGGGGCGTGAGGAGAAGGGACAGGTAGACAAGCTAGAGAACCACTGCAGCATCTGGTGCCTCAGCCTGCCCAACCTACCTCCATACTGCACCATCATGAGGTTCCTTGGGCCTTGATGGACCTGAGGTCCTATTGAACCTCACATCACTGCAATGAAGGTGCAATAGGGCTTTGCTGCTGTCACCAGATTACAGGACCTTATGACCTCAGAGGAGAGATACATGCCATGGGTGTGGTCATAGAGCAACTTATGGCATGCATTTCCACTCCAGCCACTCCAAGGAGGAGGAAAGAGGGTGGGGTAAGGCAGCATCATGTGCCATCTGATTGTAAAGACGTGAACAAGTGGCTCTATTGGTCCTTTAAATAAATAGGATCATTCTTTGCAATATGTGTCCAGAGTTGTGTTTTCCAGAGCACCTAATCATTGTCATAGCTCTCTACCATCCCATATCCACAACATGTGCGCTATGGTCCACCACCTGGCAAAGGGGTCTAGCCTACCACATCATCCCCAGCCACCCCATGGGCACTGTGGAGACACCTGGCCTGGCACATGACTAATGCAAGAGCCTTGGGCCTTATCCCCAGCAATCCTCTCTCACACAGAGCTATGTAGCCCCAAACTGCCCTCCAAGGGCACAGGTCATCCCTTGCTCAGGGCACACCCTCCCCGTGTCACATGGTCACTGCTACCAACTACACGATGGTGCAGTGGAAGAGGTGGCCAGTGGGAAATGACACAGGTATGCAGACACAGGTTTGGTGGGGATCCACCTTCATCCATGCCAGTGTGCATGCAATGTCTGGAGCTGCACACCACATCCCCATACCTGTCCATTATACCTACCCACAGTACATGCCAGGACAGGGTTAAAGTGTCAGGGGCTGTCCATGCCTAACCACGGCTGACAGCAGCTTGAGTTGGGGTCCTAACATCTACACAGGTATCGCCATATTCGTGGACTGCCCATCCACCCTGCAGCAGGGCTGAGCTCATGCACACATTGGGCAGTCACTGTGCCCACAGCATGTGCAGAGGGAGGCATCACATCCTCATGTCAGGGGCATGACAATGTGCCAAGCACTGCACATACACATGAAGAATAGACAGATACTCTATGTAGGTGGGATCTTTAATAAAGGTCTGCACACAGTGGAAGCACACTATAGGCACAGATAGGTCCACATGACAAATGGATGCCATGTATGTACAGCAGACTTGGGGTTTTCCAGGCAATTATGGCAGGTATCAGGTACCCCATTCCTATGTACAGATTACAACAGGCTGTGGGGTCCCTCCTGAGCATACATCTACAGAGTTAAACACATAAAAGTTCTTCTTCAAGGAGCCGTTTTCTGTGCTGCCTGCCACTGAGGAAATCATTTGTGTGTCTGCCTGCAGCCTGGCATTGCCACGGTTACCACTGCTCTCCCCGGTGAACCTATAAAATCGGAGCCGGTTAGCTACTGTGTTTGGAGCCATTTTCTGTGCTGTCTGCCCCTGAGAAAATCATCTGTGTGTCTGCCTGCAGCCTGGCTTCACTACGGTTACCACTGCTCTCCCCAGGGGACCTATAAATTCTGGTTCCTTATCATTCCTCCAGTTCAGTCCTCTACCTCTGGGTTGTCAACCTCCTCCTGCAGCTTGGAGACTGGCATGTCAGAATCATGACATCACTGAATATAGCCTGCTGATCTCTTTCCTGAATCCTAGTGTGACCAGTCTCCATGCAGCAGGAGGACGTTGTGAGCCTTGTCTGGGGCTCACTTGAGGAACGGATAAGGAGCTTCTAGGATAGTGTAGCTTTGGGTCAATTAGTTTGATTTCTAAAATTTTGGGTACTGTCCTTTTAAAAAAAAAAAAAGGGGGTAATTGGCATTTCTTGCTCCCTGCCTGTCAAAAAAAAAAAAAAAACCAATTCATAGAAATATAAGAAACAGAAGGCGTTTTCATTCTTCTGTGGGCCACAGGATCTCTCCCCCAGACTCTACGGGGGAGAGCCCTGTCTCAGACGTGTTTCCCCGATCTGCGGTGTCCGCTTGAACACGGCTCCGGGTAAACCGGCTGGCCAGCTGAGCAACGCTGAGGGGAATTTGGCAACGGCTTGCTTCGGCTTAGGCCGGTGGGGCTGCACAGATCAACATAGCATTGGCGAACAGGGCAGACCTGACCGGTAAGCACTTCACCGGTGGCAGGCTGCGTTCAACGGGGGGGAGCCCAGCCAAAGGCGGAGCACTGGTCCGGTGTTCAATTGGCGTCTTTTTTTCTCCGGGGTTCTTGGCGGCCATTTTGTGAAGCGCGGAGAGGCCGCGTGGATGCCGGGCGGCTTGCAAACCCGGGACTGTGAAGCAGAAAGGTATTTTAAGGCCCGTTTTCAATCACTTTATTTTATTTTATTTATTTCTTTTATTTCTTTGTTTCTTTATTTATTTCCCTTCACGGTACAGCCTCTGAGAGGGGGCGAGGGCCCTTTCTTGGGGCTTCAGTTAGTGCAGCACTCTAAAGAGGAGAACTTCCCTCATAAGCAAGGCGTGGAAATTCTTGCCTTTTAAAGTTTTTAAGAGGTGTTAGTTTAGTTTAGTGTTTGATTTTGTTTTACACGGGGGTTTCAAAAAAAATAAAATAAACAACAGAAGAGAAAGGGGAATAAATCATTCAGTCAAGTTTGTTTATCTGCTTTATGGCGGCGCGACCACAGTGTGTTGTCTGTGGCACCCGGAGGGGCACGGTGGCCGATTCAGGAGTGTGCCGCGGCTGTGCAACACTTTCTTCCATGGTGGAGCAGCAGATGGACATTAAAGAGTCCCCAGAGGCGCAGGGGGTGCCATCGAGGGCGGTGGCTGAATCTCTGCAGCCTCCCGGGCAGGGGTCCGCGTTGGAGGGGTCCTCAGGAGCTCTGCTGGCTGCGCAGGCGACAGATCTAGGGGATTTTTCCCCTGATTTCATTTTAATGATGCACCAGGCCTTTTGTGTACGGCGTCAGGGTAAGATGCTGGGGTCATTGATGCTGTCCATTCCTTCTCAGCAAATGGAGGTGACTAACAAGGTAGGCGAAGGGCTGCCGGCGCCTAAGAGAGCGAGAGAACGAGCTTCTTCATCTGCGGAAGATGACTGGAGGATACTGACTGGGAGCATGATGAGGGTGCGCAGGATCTGGAAGAAGGGGAGATCCCAGAACCTGAGGATCAAGCTAAGATCATTAGGGACTTCCGTAGAGAGGAGCTTGCGGCGTTGATCACGGAATCTATGCAGATATTAAATCTTGCTACACAGACAACCGTGAAGGAGGAGGTTCAGGATTCAGTTATTCAGGCGGTTCGACAGATGCAGGTGGTGTTTCCGGTGCAGAGAGTAGTCAAAAGAATGATTCAAGAAGAATGGGACCAGCCGGAAGCCGGGCTCAGAGGTATACGGACTATGAATAGGCTCTATCCTCTGGCAGATAAGGATAAGGAAAGGTTCCGGGCACTGCATTTCATTTCATTTATTTAGGCTTGATATACCGCCCAAGACCGAAGTATCAGGGCGGTGTACAATAAAAGGCAGCTGTAGAAAAACAAAGAGAGAAAGGAACGCCATTGCATAACAGGAAAGAGCAAGTGAGAGATAGAAAGAAAAAACAGAATAGAGACTGCAGAGCTAAACACAGAAACGCAGAGAGGGAGGGAGGGCAGGGGGTGGCAGTTGAATATGACATGAGGGACACGAATTGGCATGCTGACTACATATCAGGGGAGGCTGGTAGATCAAACGCTTGGGAGAAGAGGTGAGTCTTGAGGAGAGTTTTGAAATGGGGGAAAGAGGGCTGAATACGGAGGGTGTGAGGAAGGGAATTCCAGAGGGCAGGGGCTAGAAAGAAGAAAGCAGAATGGCGGGTGAGTTCAAGGTGGGCCTGGGACGGAGAAGGAAGAAATAGACGATTGGTGTGAGATGAGCGAAGGAGACGGGGAGCAGGCTGATGAAAGATAAGGTCTGAGAGGTACTGAGGAGTGCTGGTATATAGAACCCCTGTGAGTGATGATGATATACTTGTAGATAAGCCTGAATTTAATGGGGAGCCAATGAAGGGAGAAGAGACAGGGGGTAATGTGATCAGAAGGAGAAGAAAAGGTGAGGAGGCGAGCGGCAGTGTTCTGGAGAAACTGAAGACGACGGAGTTGACAGGATGGGAGGCCAGCCAGGATGGAATTACAGTAATCTAAGCGGGAGGTGACGAGGGAAAGAACTAGAGTGGTGAGGGATTGAGGAGAAAGAAAAGGCCGAAGAGAGCGAATACGGCGCAAGTGGAAGTGGCAAGTATGGACAAGGGAGAAAATGTGAGGGTGAAAGGAAAGGGAGGAATCTAAGGTAACACCCAGATAGCGAAGGGTAGAGACAACAGGAATGGGAAGGGAGGACATCACAGGGGCTAAGCTAGGCGGGGGAGAGGAGAAAGAAAACCAAATGGCAGAGGATTTAGAAGGGTTAACACAGAGAAAATTTTCAGAAAACAAAGAGGCAACACAGGATAGACAGGTATTAAGCGCAGAAAGGTCAGGAAAAGCAGAACTGGTATGATGGACAAGGAGGATATCGTCTGCGTAAAAACAGAAGGAAACACCGGATTGCTGAATGAGAAGGGCTAGGGGAGCAAGGAAAATATTGAAAAGTAAGGGGGCAAGGATGGAACCTTGCGGGACACCACAGTGCAAGGGAGAGGGAGCGGAAGTAGAGGTGCCAGAGTGAACTGCGGGTAGATGCGGTGGTGTAGGCAGTTACGAAAAAGACCACCATTCCGGTGGAGGGCAGTGCAGCCTTGAAGGATGCTCAAGACCATAAAGTTGACGATTTTCTGAAGCAAACCTTTGAGGCTGACTCGCTGTCGTTGCAGGCCTCCATTTGTGGAGCTTGGGTGGCTCGGGCGTGTTTGCGGTGGGTTCAGCGACTGCACCAATCTTCACACCTGGATCTAGAGGAGCTCAGGGAACTGAATCGCCTGGAGTCTGGGACGGCATATTTAGTGGACGTGCATTATGATTTGATCAGAGCTCTTGCGAACAGCATGGCTTCCGTGGTGGCCGCCCGCAGATCTGTGTGGTTGCGAAATTGGGCGGCGAATGGTCCTTCCAAATCTCAACTCAGCAAGCTGCCGTTTAAAGGGAAGTTGCTGTTTGGGGAACATTTGGATAAGTTGGTAAAGGACCTCAGGGAGTCCAAGGCTGGTAAACCTCCGGAGGATAAGCCGAAACAAGGGAAGTCCGGTCAGGGCTTTCGGGGCCCGTTTCGGGATTTCCGGAGATTTCATAAGTCACGGTTCAGAAGTTTCCAAAGGGGCTGCTTTCCGTCTCGAGCCCAGGGATTTCGCGGGTTTCGGGGAGCCAATAGAGGTTTTCCCTCAAGCCTCACAACTGCAGCTCGCAAATCACAATGAAATGCGGCGGGTCCTGGCAGAAGGAGCTTCCATAGGCGGGCGGCTTCGGGAGTTTCTTTCTGCTTGGACCCACATCACATCCGACCAGTGGGTGTTGGAGATAATTCGGCAGGGATATGCGCTGGAGTTGGCATGGCCCATGCGGAATTCCTTCGTCATGTCCCCCTGCAAGGGCCGAAAGAAGACCTTAGCGATTCGCAATACTTTGGAGCGGCTTCTCCAATTAGGAGCAGTCGTGGATATACCGAAAGCAGAGTACGGTGTGGGTTGGTACTCCATTTATTTTGTGGTGCCAAAGAAGGGTGGGGCATTGCGGCCCATTTTAGATTTGAAAGGCGTAAATCGTTGCCTGCGGGTTCCGCATTTCCAGATGGAGACTTTGCGCTCGGTCATTGTGGCGGTGCATCAGGGAGAGTATTTGACGTCGCTGGATCTCTCGGAGGCGAACTTGCACATACCCATCCGGGCAGCTCATCAGAGGTTTCTAAGGTTCGCTCTTCCTTGGGGCCACTATCAGTTCCAGGCATTGCCCTTCGGTCTGGCAACGGCACCGCAATCTTTCACCAAAATTATGGTGGTGGTGGCGGCGGCATTGCGCAAAGAGGTAATTCTGGTGCACCCGTACCTCGACGATTGGTTAATTCGGGCCAAGTCCGAGGCAGAGAGCTTTCAAGTGACAAGCAGAGTAGCAGAGTTCTTGCAGAGTCTCGGTTGGGTGGTCAATCCAACCAAGAGTTGTCTGGAGCCCTCTCAGGACCTCGAGTACCTTGGGGTCCGGTTCGACACGAAGATGGGACAGGTGTTTTTGCCACACAAGAGGGCTCAGGCGCTTCGGGGAATGGTTCGCAAGTTCAGAGCCACTCTGGCGCCGTCGGCATGGACGTATTCGCATGCTGGGAACCATGGCGGCGACTCCGGAGGCGGTGCCTTGGGCCAAAGTTCATATGCGGCCTCTGCAAAGGGCGCGGCTTCATCGCTGGTCACATCAGTCGGATCCTTTGAGCAAACGGCTTCCATGCCCCAACAAGGTCAGGCAGTCTCTTCAGTGGTGGCTGCGTCAGTCAATGCTATCGGCAGGAATGCCGCTGGAGAAACCGGAGTGGCTTCCATTGTTAACGGACACCAGCCTGGCGGGCTGGAGAGCCCACTGTGGGAGCAGGTTTGCGCAGGGTCTTTGGTCTCCTCTGGAGGCATCCTGGTTGATAAATCGGCTGGAAGTTTGAGCAGTCGCCAGGGCGCGTCAGACGTTCGAGGAATTGGTGATAGGTCATCCAGTGCATGTCCTCTCCGACAAATCGGCGACGGTCGCCTACATCAATCATCAGGGCGGCACGGGGAGTGCAGCAATGGAAGAAGAGGCGGACATGTTTTTCACTTGGGTAGAGAGTTGGTTGACAGTGATTTTGGCGGCGCACATTGCAGGAAAGGACAATGTGATGGCAGACTTCCTCAGCAGAGTTCGAGTAGATGCAGGGGAGTGGGAACTGCATCCCAACGTCTTTGCGCAGATAGTAGTTCGTTGGGGGACGCCGATAATGGATTTAATGGCGACCTTCCAGTCAACGAAGGCCAGCTGGTTCTTCAGCAGGAGGCAAGAAAGAATGTCGGAGGGTATAGACGCGCTGTTGCATCAGTGGCCGTCCTCAGGCCTTCTGTATATCTTTCCTCCATGGGCGCTGATAGGCCAAGTAATTCAGAAAATCGGAGCTCATCCAGGAAGGGTGCTTCTGGTGGCACCCGACTGGCCGAGGTGCTCGTGGTACGCAGACCTCGTGCGTCTCCTAGACGGAGAGCCCTGGCGGCTACCGGCAAGGGCAGATCTGTTGCTCCAAGGGCCTCTCTTCATGCCCCAAGTGGATCGGTTCTCGCTTATGGTATGGCCATTGAAAGGGCTAGGCTAAGGAATTAAGGCTATTCGGCATCGGTCGTTGCTACGCTGCTTAGAGCACGGAAACAGTCCACATCCTTGGCGTATGTGCAGGTCTGGCATATATTTGAGGATTGGTGTTCGAGGCGTCAGATTCGAGCATCCACGGTCTCCATACCTTCCATATTAAGTTTTCTGCAGGACAGCTTTGATAAACGGCTTGCAGCCAGTTCCTTGCGCGTTCAATTGACCGCTCTTTCCTGCTATCGCGGCAAGGTTCAGGGAGTTGCTCTCGGAGCTCATGCTGATGTGGTGCGATTTCTGAAGGCGGTCTCTAGATTATGGCCGTCACGTAGAGTGATGATTCCGCCTTGGGATCTCATTTTGGTGTTGGCAGCGCTATCCAAACCGCCCTTTGAGCCGTTGCATCGGGCTTCGGTGAAGGACTTGACGTTAAAAACGGTATTTATGGTGCCGATCTCTTCAGCTCGGTGCATCTCGGAGTTGCAAGCATTGTCATGTAGAGAACCATTCTTGTCCTTTTCGAGGGAGAAGGTAGTACTGCGTCCAGTTCCATCCTTTTTGCCTAAGGTGGTGTCTCCCTTTCACTTAAATCAGGCAGTGTGCTTACCAGTTCTGGGTTCTCTAGAAGGAGGCGACATGGACCGTAGTTTACGCTGCTTGGATGTAAAGAGGGTATTGCGTCAGTATTTTGAAGGTAACAAAGTGTTTTTGCAAGTCGGATCGGCTATTCGTGTTGTTCGGAGGTGTACGCAAAGGAGAGACGGCGGCTAAGGCTTCCATTGCCTGGTGGATTCAGGAGGCGATTGCTTCCGCCTATCTGCTTCAATCCGTGCCCGTAGGGTTGCGAGCTCATTCTACCAGAGCACAAACATGTTCCTGGGCGGAACACAGTTTGGTCCCGCCAGGAGACATTTTTAGGGTGGCGACTTGGTCGTCACTACATACGTTCAGTAGGCATTACCGTCTTGACGTCGCAGCAGCTAATGATGCCTGTTTCGGGTCGGCAGTGTTGTGTGCCGGCTGGAAGGGTCCCTCCCAATGATTACTGCTCTGGCACATCCCAGAGGTAGAGGACTGAACTGGAGAAACGATAAGGAAATGATAATTACACTTACCTGATAATTGTAGTTCCTTGAGTGATGACAGTTCAGTCCTCCATCCCACCCAGAGTCTTTCAGGAGGGGTACAGATTTAATAGCAAGAAGAGCAGCACTTCAGGTAGGTCTGTCTTCGAATTGTTCATGTTCGCTCTGTTTTATATTTGATTCTCTGTGTGGCAGTGAAGGGCATAAGAAAACCTTGCCGGAATAGTTAAATAGTTCTATGGTAGTTTATATTAGGTTACGATGATTATTCTAGCTACTTATTTGTTGCTCCTTTGAGTCTGCTTTGTTAATAGTTCACACTGGGATTGAGGAGAGAGATCAGCAGGCTATATCCAGTGATGTCATGATTCTGACATGCCAGTCTCCAAGCTGCAGGAGGAGGTTGACAACCCAGAGGTAGAGGACTGAACTGTCGTCACTCAAGGAACTACAATTACCAGGTAAGTGTAATTATCATATCTCCTTAAGCGCATGGCTGGGGGCGTGCACTAAGGGGCATGCAACAAGGGGCATGTTTGCCCCTTGTGAGCCCCTTAGGAGCACTGAGGAGCGTGAGGAACGTGCTGGTGGAATTTGAGTTTGGGTTAGTAAGTGGAAGGTAGGGTGAGCTGTACATTTATGATGCCTAGGAAACAGAAAGTTAAAGGCAGCAAGGCAGCTGTAGGGTTGAGACCTATGGACAAACATTTAGTAGCGAAGACTGATGTTTTAGAACAGATGAGGTTGCAGTTGGTGTCATCAGGCGAGGGAGCTTCTTTAAGCTCCCCAGAGCGGACTCCACCCCCTCCTCCTCAGTTGCCTTTGCAAGACTCTCCTTTGTGGGATGGATTGGAATTTTCTTCTGAAGGCCTTAGTGACGTGATACCTTGCCCTATACCTGTGCAATGTAATTTGTATAAAGTTTCTATCTCTGCAGTGGGTTCTACAGCTTCTTTACAGGATATATGGCAAGTAGTTTCACGCACAGAGGCCTTTCTTACTACTATAGTTCCTCAGTTTTGTACATCCGCCCAGGAGACTACTGCTAAATTCCATCAGGTGGACACCATCCTGGGGACTTTAGAGAAAAAGGTCTCCAGTTTGGATTCTCAGGTTACCTCCCTGAGTTCAGTGGGCGCATCATCTATTAAGGACAGCCTGTTGATACACCATAAGTTGGAGTCTCTGGAGAACATATTTCGTAGTAAGAATTTACGATTTGTTAATTTTCCTAAGACGCATTTGTTATCACCTGATATCTTGTTTCTGATGAGATAGTGCGGCCTTCTTCGGGGCAGGAGGGTGAGGCAGTTCTGGAGTCTAAACCAGAATTCAGCCTCTTTGCCTTTCTTGAAGATTTGCAAGATATTATAAATACTAGAGCAACCTTGTTGGTTTCCTTTATGAATGATGGTGATAAAGCCTTAATTTTGAGAAGTTATTTTAGACATAAGGATGTTACCTTTTGTGGAAGGAAACTTCAGTTGTTCCCAGATGTCTCTGGAGCCACCCAAGTGAGGAGAAAAGCTTTCTTGTTACTTAAATCTCAAGTTCTGAGTTTATCCGGCACTTTTTATTTACGATTCCCCTGTAGATGTTTAATTGCATTGTTGGGGGGTGAAATATGTTTTCCTTGATCCTTCTCACTTGGAAAAATTTGGGTAAACAAGGAGGCAACCGTACGTATGGCTGAGGAGGGTTGAGGGGTTTATGGTAACCATGTAAGATACATGGTTTCATTTAGGAGTTATTGATTATTTTACAGCTTATTGTTAGGTTTATTTGCCTCTTTTTTCCTTTATTGTTGTTTTCTTTTCTTTTTTTGCTCCCATGATGTGGGCTAATGTTTCTTTTTTTCTGTTTTACTTATTATTGGAAGATGTTAATCCCGTATTTATGGAAAATTTACCTGTTTTTTGTTTTTGATGTATATTGTATGAACATCAATAAATATAATAATAAAAAAGTCCTTCCTCATCCCTCCTTCCTACTCCTCCCTGGTGTTTCACTCTCCTGTGTCTGGTCACCACCTGGAAGGGAAGGAGAGAATACATTCTTAGCGGCTAGCATATGCCATTCAATCACACAAAGCACTCTTGCCAATTGTCTCACTCTCCTCCCCCAAGACCCAGCCACATTCTGTGAGGGGGCAGGCTCCTGTGGATATATGCAGGTGTGGCAAAATTTGTTGACACGCCAGACAACAGCTAACAGAGTGTTAGTTGTATATATCTGTCTTGGATAGATTGTGAAGTCCTTTGAGCAGAGACTGTCTATTACATGTTTATGTACAACACTGCATAAATCTTGTAGCGCAATACAATGTTAAGTAGTAGTAGTAGTAGTAGTAGTAGTAGTAGTAGAGTACACTCCTCATATATATGAGTCCTGCAAGACCCTGTGCAGTGCTCCGAAATCTCTGAGTTAGCTGGGTAATAGCAGAGTTGTTAGAGGTAGCATCCCACTTGCTGGTCATGAGCTTATCTACATGTCTCCAAACCCCCTGTTTCTAAAACGGGTGCCAAGCACATTTAAATCCCATACACATGTGCAACTGTGGCCCATTTCAGAATGAGACATATGCAAATTGGGGACATGCAGTACCTGAAATAGAAGTGGAAGGAGATCAAAAGAAAGACCAAGACCAAGGCCCTGGAGAAGAGACTAGATGGCCAGTCTCAGAACCTTGGTTGACCTGGAGCAAAAGGTGCTCCAAACAATTGATAAGGAGACCATAAGCAGAGTTGGTGACCTGGATATATTAAGAGTGCACCACTAACATAACATGGGGTGGACAGACAGCTGCAACATGGTGACTGATTACACATCATGTTCTACTTACAGAAGATGGGCAAACTACCCCATTTTTGAAATATGAAGATAGTCAGTACATCATTCCTAACATCAAAATCCAGCGAGGAATATTACAGGGAGATTCCTTGTCTCCACTTTTTGTTTCGTATGGCGCTTAATCCAATGAGTGCCCTCATCAACTCTTTGGGATACAGATTTAGCCTGAATCCTAAAGAAGGTAACAACTCAGAGGTAAAATCCCATTTACTCTTTGTAGATAACCTGAAGCTCTAGAGTTACAATGACCAACAATTAGCAGAGCAACTCTGTGTAGTGAAAAGCTTTTCTGATAACATCAAGATGATTTTTGGCCTAGACAAATGTGCTAAGGCAACTTTTCTTAGAGGAAAATTAAGCAAAACAGAAAACATCTCCTGGCTGAGGAATGTGACATCAAAGAAATTGAACAGGATGGCACATATAAATATCTTGGAGTAGAAGAAAGAACGACACTCAAGCAGAAATTACTGAAAGAAAGATTAGTAAAGAATAATATAGAAGGTTAAAATCATTACTGAAAAGTACCTTAACATCACAGAATAAGATATAAGACATCAATCAGCTAGTAATTCTTGTACTCTCATAAAGCTTTGGGATTCTAGACTGACCTTTTAAAGATCTTGAAAAACTGGATGTGCGAACAAGAAAACTCCTCCATGCCCATGAGATAATTCACAAGAATCACTGTTTGCCAAGACTTTACATTCCTAGAGCTGAAGGAGGGCTAAGCCTCAGAGAGATTGATTATACATGCAGAGCTACTATCAAAGGCCTCCAGGTCTACCTAACAGTATCATTGGATCCAAATATACAAAAAGTGCTGAAATATGAAGGTAAATGTCTAAAATCTGTCTCCACCTTCAAACTTGGACATGCATTCTGATGAGTAGAGGGAATGGGTGAGAATCCACAAGCACACACAGGAAATGAAGCAACATAATGTGCAAAACAAGAGAAAAAAATGTTTCAATGATTTAGATCAGCAAACTAGGAAAAACAAGTAGCAAATGCACAAATACAGTAGGAAATCCAAAGTGTTACTCCAGGAACCCTTTGTCGATCACAAACAGACACATGAATGGTTAAGGAGAGATGAACTGAAACTGAAGGGTGAGAGATTGATAGTTGCAGCTCAGGACAGTGGATTACAGATGAGATGGTTTACAGCAAGCATTGAAATAACTGGCAACACAGACATATGTCGATTCTGTAAAAGACCTGGAAAAGGTGACTCACCTCACAACTGGTTGTGAAGTTCTGCTGGCAGAAAATTTCTATACAGAAAGGCACAACAAAGTAGCACAACTCATCCACTGGAAACTCAGTAAACACTACAACATCACTGTGCCCGAAAAGCACTTGGATCATGACCCTAAGAGAATTACAGAGAATGAAGAGGTTATGATCACCTGGGATATTCCCATTCTGACAGATAAGAAACTGGATGCGAGGAAACCCAACATAGTCGTAAAGGAGAAAAATACCAGAACGACATTGATAATAGAGGTGTCAGTTCTGAGTGATTATTTTGTGAATCGTGTGGAGAGGCAGAAGATCCTGAAGTACCAAGAAATGCAGTCAGAGACCAAGAAAATGTTACAGAAAGATACAAAAATATTTCACATTTTATTGGGAGCTACAGGTTTGATAAAGAAGAATTTTCAAGCACATTTGACAAACTCCCCATACATGTTACATCTTATGAACTCCAGAAGGAAGCTCTCTGTGGCATGATGCAAGTACTATGCCAAGCATTAGTAGTAAATGTGAGAGATCATATTCCACATACCCTGGCTTAGAAGTGAGATTCATGATTGTCATGGTATGCGCAAAACTAAAAATATCTACACAAACCAAATACCCTTTATACCACCATAAATACAAATACTAAAACAATTACAAACCTAACTTCAAAAATTATTCACATTACATTAGGGGTATAAAGAGACCTCAGGAAAGCTCTTTCCCTACATCTGGAGCCCCCACCACCACCAGCAGCTCTCCCCTTCCCGGGGATCGAGCCACCGGCAGCAGGAGGGGCCTGCCGATCACCGCGGCCCAATCGGGGCACAGTAACTTTAATTTAAAGTTTGCGCCAGCAGGCGCTGAGCATCCGGAGCCCCCACCACCACCAGCAGCTCTCCCCTTCCCGGGGATCGAGCCACCGGCAGCAGGAGGGGCCTGCCGATCACCGCGGCCCAATCGGGGCACAGTAACTTTAATTTAAAGTTCGCGCCAGCAGGCGCGCCCGCGACTGGCGGGCCCGCGCCTGAGGGCCTCGCCAGAGGGCCCTTTGGCATGGCCCTTAGGCTGTTGGCCCAGATTCAGCAACGGACACTACATACAGAACCAATGCAAGACTGTCCAGCAGATTGAACTCATTTAATGACGGCACACGCTGCCTTCCGCAAGTATAGCATCGCTAATAGAGCCACTGCATATCAGGTCTATGTTATTTATCTATCTACCATACTGTTGTCAGCAACCGTTAATAGTTACAGTCACCACTGTTCCATTGTAGTAACCAATGTACTGTTGCCAGTAATATTCCATTGCAATCAACCCTATACTGTTGTTAGTAGCCAGTAATATTCCATTGCAATAGATTATAATAATAGATCTATTATTGTTAACATCCTACTTTACTGTTGTCAGTAGTCTCACCAGTTCTAGTCATCAAGGTACTGTACTAGATATCTAACTTTAACCATTGCCTTTGATCATTTTGTCTGTTGTCACCCAGCCTACTGCACTAAGTAACAGGAGTTTGTCTGTTGTCACCCAGCCTACTGCACTAAGTAACAGGAGTTTGTTAATAACCTCCTGGTAGTCTAACCTGATTGACCCGCTCCCAATCACATAGTGCTCTGACAAGATGGGTTCCCTCATTACCACCATAATAGGATGCTTTATCATCCTTTCAGGCTGGTTCTCCAACTCTCTAGCCTTAACCCCAGCATCCAACCAGATTCCTATATTACGGAGCCATGGGAGAAGGTGGACTAGTGCTTACCAGAACAACATAACTTGGGACTCCCGCTTACACCATCCCCATCTCTTACACATTGCTCTTCAACACAATATGAAATCCAAACAAATTCAAAACTCCTACCCTCACAGCCTAAAATGTGCCCTCATCAATGCCCGTTCTATCCGGAAGAAGTGGCCAGCTGTCACCGACATAATTGCCAGTCACGGCTTTGATATACTCATGGTCACTGAGACGTGGTTATCTGCTGAAGACAACGTAATACTTAACCAGCTCCTCCCTCAGAATTTCACCATACATTCAAGTCATAGGCAAGAAAAAAGAGGAGGTGGCGTGCTCATCCTCACCAGGACAGACCTCCATTTTCGAACAGTAGACTCCACCAGTACAAACCACCTCGAGACTGTCACCATCTCCAACAAACACTGCACAATCAACTTGCTTTACAGAGCACCCTCAGCTTCCCCAGATGATCTCGCGGCTATCATTGATCTGGCATCCAACACTCATAACCCAGGCCTCCCAAATTGGATCCTAGGCGACTTTAACCTGCCTACATTACAAGATCATCAAGCAACAGCCTTCCTTGATGCCCTGGAAAATCTTGGCTTCAAGCAACTAGTTAATGAGCCTACCCATATTAAGGGAAATATCCTGGACCTTGTATTCGTCCTGCAAACCTCTCTTAACCCAGCCCAGGACCCCATAACCTCCATAACTTCTGTTCCTTGGTCAGATCACAAACTGATCATCATTCAGATTCCCTTACAAAGCCTACACAAAAACCAACAAAATCCAAAGCAACACCGCAAGACCTCCCTCTCGATCTTTCAAACCTTACAACAGAGATCTTATCCTTGCTGAAACGCAGCAACTCATCTCCGAATCCACTCAGAACCTTGATGACCTAATTTCTCACTGGAACAATTGCCTCAGCTCAATCGCCCTACGTACATCATCCAAAAGGCCTCCAGGTAAAAGAGCAAGTGCTCCATGGTACTCAGCTGATCTTAAAGCATCACTTAGCCAATTACGGAAACTGGAGAAACGCTGGCGCCGATCTCATTCTTTAAATGACCTGACAACATATAACTGTCATCTGGCTGCGCATCGCAAAGCAATCTCCGACACGATGAAGCAGTACTACTCTGACACCTTAAAGAGATCACTTAATAAACCACATGACCTCTTCAACCTGGTCAAGACTTTATCGAAGGAACCATCCTCTGGACCTCCATTTGAGTTACACCCACAAGATTTTGCAACCTATTTACAATCCAAGATATGCCAGACCAACAAAATCTCTACTACAATCTCTACCACAGTGCAAAACTGCCAAACAACCCTAACCATGTTTTCTACCCCCTCCAAGAGAGGAATTGAAGACACTATTGCAGCCCTTAACACCACGACTGCTCAGACCGATCCATGCCCAACCTTCTGGATCAAGGAGCTTCGCAGTCACTTCAGCTCAGTACTGTCCAAAATAATGAATCTCTCCTTCTCAACTGGCTCCTTCCCTTCAGCCCTTAAACACACCTCTATCAGACCTCTGCTAAAAAACTGCAAGCTTGACTCCCAACAGGTGGAATCCTATAGACCCATATCTAGCATTCCACTACTCGCGAAGATCATCGAAAAGGAGGCCCAAAGGCAATTGCAGGATCACATTGACTCCGTTGCACCGTTAGACCCCTGCCAACATGGTTTTAGGGAATTCCATGGAGTGGAAACCCTCCTTACCACTCTCTTCTGCAAAATAATCACTGGCATTGACGACATCCGTCAAGGATTTGCACTCATCTTTCTGGACATCGCTGCAGCTTTTGATTCAGTAAATCATGAGCTTCTACTAGGACGACTGATTGACAAAGGCATTAATGGAAGAGCGCTTGAATGGTGCAGATCCTACCTGTCCGAAAGATGGCAGCATGTTCGATCTGGAGGGATGAAGTCTGAACCTTTCCACCAAAGCCAAGGAGTCCCTCAAGGATCCTCCCTTTCTGCGCTCCTGTTCAATATTTACATGCAGCCAATTTGTAATATCATCCGGTCTTTCAATGTTGATTGCATGTTATACGCAGACGATGTCCTGCTTTACATTCCCTTCTCTACCGAGCATCTGGACCTCTCCCCACTGACGAGTTGCTTCAATGCAATATCTGACTGGCTCCTGTCTCAAAACCTCAGAATACAACATAAGAAAACAGAAGTACTCTTCATTACAAGGAATCCCAATTTTACCCTCCCACAATATCTTAAAGTAAAAGAAGCGGAGCTGCAATCTAAACCCTCAATATGATATTTGGGAGTCACCCTTGATCAACGCCTGGACATGAAGGCCCACATACGAAACATAGTCAGATCAGTTTACTACAAGATCCGCTCACTTAGACATTTACGTTCCATGCTTGATCCAACTGATTTCCGGACAATTTTCCAGGCATTGGTTATACCTCATTTCGACTATGCCAACGTCATACTGCAAGGCCTTCCCCAATCTACATTAAACCCGCTTCAGTTAGCCATGAACGCGGCAGCAAGAGTCATCCACGGAGCCTCCATGAACGACCATGTGACGCCACTGCTGATACAGTTGCATTGGCTACCCATTCAAGCTAGAATAGTTTTCAAGACCCTGATAATCACTTTTAAAGCTGTTAATAATTTCACATCCGCATCCTTAGCCTCCCTCATCCATATCACATCTCCAAATAGAGCAAGAAGATCCACGGCTATAAACTCCCTAAAAATCCCGAAGGAACTTACTGTTTGCACTAAATCGACAGCCAACAGAGCCTTCAGTCTCAGTGCCCCAAAATGCTGGAATGCACTACCCCCTGATATCCGGGCTATTAAGAGCCTAACACAGTTTAGGAAAGCCCTAAAATGCCACCTCTTCAACAAGTACCTTATAGAACCCAATGGCATCACCTAGAGCTCAATATCACCCACTAATACCAGTCCCAGATAAATTTATGGTACTTCAACATCACACCAAGTTTGATACTCAATCCTATAGTGGGCTGGTGATTTCCTATGAAACCTCTGTGCATATGATTCCATGTAGTATGTCTTGTATATAGTTACCCCGGTTATCCAAGTTATTTATGCCCTGTTACCTGTAAACTCATACGTGTTGAATGTACTGAGCATTTTGTTCCATGTGAACCGTGCTGATGATGAATAGTGTGGTATATAAGAGACTGTAAATAAATAAATAAATCTGGCAAACTGAATCACCATAGGTTTGAGCAGTAAATCTACACATCACAGGTCTCACCCCTTTTAATTTCAAATTGTCACAAAACCAATTGCCCTAGTAAATCTCTATATCCAAAAAAAGTACTTTTAAGGGATTCTACCAATTTTTTAAAAAAATTACTTAATAATTTATTCTTCACATTCACAAACTGAAGTTGAAAATCTTCAACAGTTAATATACTACTTAATAATTAATTCTTTACATTCACAATGTTGAAAGTCTCCAACAACTGATTTACTTCCTGAAAAGAAGAGAAACAAAATACGTTCAGAAAGGGTTAACACACACCAGTCAAATAGTATCCAATTACTTATCTGAACC
Source organism: Ichthyophis bannanicus (assembly GCA_033557465.1). Taxonomy (NCBI): domain Eukaryota; kingdom Metazoa; phylum Chordata; class Amphibia; order Gymnophiona; family Ichthyophiidae; genus Ichthyophis; species Ichthyophis bannanicus. The sequence continues at coordinate 1,082,952,257 of CM066032.1, forward strand.
TTTAACTGCAGTCACACAGCCTCCCTAGAAGTCCCGAACTGCTCACAGCAATTTGTTTCTGCTTCTTTTTACAAATGCAAATGCCTATACCCTACAAAAGCTTTTGTTTCACACCACCAGGTTTCATCAGGGATTCAGGTATTGAATTACTTATATAGCAACTCTCTACAATTTACTTCAGGCATCACCAGTACCTCAAACGATTCTCCTTCTAGGACCACACATGTCTTGTATTCAGTGCAATAATTGTGGTGCCTTCATTCTGAGATGAATCATCTGGAACCTAAGAGCTTGCCCTATATGCCTCAAGTTAGCAGCCATACATAAAGAATTTACTCTATTAAGGGAAGAAGTAGCTGCAATGAAATGCACCTCTTCTAGGATACAAACCAAACAAAGTCCACCACGGCTCCCACAGAGAATCAAACATCCCAGGAACAAATGGATCACAGTGGGCTCTGATAGATTGTGTCCTGTAATGCAGAAACACCCTGTACATCATGAGATATCACTGCATAATGCCTTCTCTGCTTTGGTTAATGAGGATGCCCAATCCATGGAAACTAAAGGGCACTTAAATGAGACAGTCAATGCCCAATCTCCTGATAAAGCACCAAATATGAAGAAAAACTCAAAGAACAGAAAACTACTACTACTTGGTGATTCCATCATCAGAGGCACCAACTTGGGAACACAGTTCAAAGGAGAGAAGTTAGTCAAATGCCTTCCAGTCTCTTCAGCTAACAGGAATACAAACCAAATTGTTGATGTACTTAGCGCTGAAAGTGAGCACTCAAAAATTGATGTTGTCATCCACCTGGGTACAAATGACCTGGCTAGAAACAGTGCTACTACACTTCAAAGGGTCTTCCAAACTCTGGTAGAGAAACTGAAGCCCATTGTTAACACTGTATCATTCTCAAAAGTTCTACCTGTTCTTGGTAAGGGGGCAGAAAGGCTACATCGCATAAACAGCTTTAACACATGGCTCCAGACCTGGTGCAAAGAAGGAGGATTCAGATTTATAGGTGACTGGGGAAATAGATGGACCAACAAGAGACTATACTCTGCTGATGGACTACATCTCTCTGTCACAGGGAAAATAATCCTAAGTGAAAATATTCAGGCAGTATGTGGATATGCATTTAAACTAGAAAAAGGGGGTGACGGATGGGGAAGGTCAAGATCAGGACGTCACTCCCTGCAAAAGCAGAACATCATCAGAAACAGACACACTTTTAAACCACACATCAAAAGCAAGTGGGAAGAAGTGGGCAGAACAAAATCAATGCAAAATACATGCAAGCCAGTTAAATGCTGGAAAGCAATGAGCACAAATGCTCGAAGCTTAGCCAACAAAGTTCCAGACCTGGAAGCCCTAATGGTGGAAATGGACTTGGACATTGTAGCCATTACAGAAACACGGTTTAATGAATCGCATGATTGGGATATAGCCATAGCTGGCTATAATCTATTCAGAAGAGACAGAGAAAATGGAAAAGGAGGAGGAGTAGCCTTGTATGTCAAAAGCAATATTAAAGCTACTGAAATTCAGGGGGCATAGGGAAAAGAAGCAGCGCTCTGGATTGTGTTGGAAAGAGGAGATGGCACTGTCATCCATACTGCTGTAATCTACAGACCTCCAACTCAAATCGAAGAGATAGATAATGAATTGATTAAAGATATTGCCAAGATAGACACAAAGGGGGAAGCGGTCATATTGGGTGACTTTAATCTACCCGATGTGGAATGGATTACTCCTTCTGCAAATTTGCAAAGAAGCAAAAAAATTGTGGATGCTCTCCAAGATGCGTTACTTAGACAAATGGTGATGGAACCAACCAGGGAAAGCTCAACGCTGGATTTAGTGCTCACCAACGGTGATAGCATGTCGAATGTCTGAGTGGGTGCCCCTGTGAGCAGCAGCGATCATCACACGGTGTGGTTTGAGATAAAAGCCAAGGTGCAGTCCAATCACAGCAAGCTCAAAGTCCTAAACTTCAAAAACACTGACTTCAGTAAAATGGCCGAGTACCTAAAGGAGGAGTTGGCAGGGTGGAAGGGGATAAGGGAAGTGGAATTGCAATGGGCTAAACTAAAGGTGGCAATAAGAGGGGCAACAGATAAATATGTAAGAAAAGTAAATAAAAACAAGAGGAGAAGGAAACCTATTTGGTTTTCTAAAGAAGTGGCTGCTCAAATAAAGGCAAAAAACACAGCTTTCGCAAAATTCAAAAGCTTGCAAACAGAGGAACACAGAAATGAATACAGGATCAAACTCAAAGAGACAAAAAGAGAAATAAGGATAGCAAAATCAAAGGTAGAGGAAAAGATGGCTAAAGATGTTAAGTGTGGCGATAAAACTTTCTTCAGATACATTCGGGAAAGGAAGAAGATCAGAGGTGGAATTATAGAACTCAGACGTGTTGGGAGCAGACTTGTGGAAAGTGACATTGAAAAAGTGAAATTGCTAAACAAATACTTCTGCTCTGTTTTTACTAAAGACAATCCTGGAGAAGGACCACCTGTGACTCCCAAATATAAAAATGGGAATGAAGTAGATACCGCACCATTCACAGAAGATGATGTGTTAGAATAACTTGCAAAACTGAAAGTGGACAAGGCCATGGGATGGGATGGGATACATCCCAGGATACTGAAAGAGCTCAGAGAGGTTCTTTCAGGGCCGTTAAAGGATGTTTTCAACAGATCCATGGAAACAGGAGAAGTTCCTCAGGACTGGAGAATGGCTGATGTCGTACCTCTACACAGAAGTGGTGACAGGGAAGAAGTGTCAAACTACAGGCCCATGAGCCTTACCTCAGTGGCGGGAAAAGTAATGGAGGCGCTCCTGAAAGAGCGAATAGTGGACTTTCTCAAAACCAACAGGTTGCAAGATCCGAGGCAACATGGTTTTACCGAAGGACGATCTTGCCAAACAAATCTGATTGAGTTCTTTGACTAGGTAACCAGAGAACTAGATCAGGGGCATGCGATGGATGTCATCTACCTGGATTTCAGCAAAGCCTTTGATACTGTCCCTCATAGGAGGCTTATTAATAAACTCAATAGTTTGGGGATGGGTCCCAAGGTGGTAAACTGGATCAGAAATTGGTTGATTGACAGACGACAGAAGGTGATGGTAAATGGAGCTCACTCGGATGAAAGGAAGGTGATTAGCGGGGTGCCCCAGGGTTTGGTCCTGGGCCCAGCACTGTTAATGTATTTGTGAGTGATATTCCTGAAAGACTGAATGGAAAGGTCTGTCTTTTTGCAGATGACACGAAAATTTGCAACAGAGTGGACTCCCCCGAGGGAGTGGTCAACATGAGGAAAGATCTACAAAAGCTGGAAGAATGGTCTAATGCTTGGCAATTAAGATTTAATGCAAAGAAGTGCAGTGTCATGCACTTGGGTAGCAGAAATCCAAAGGAAATGTACGCGATAGGGGACGAGAGGTTGGTGTGCACGGATCAGGAGAAAGACCTTGGTGTGATTATTTCTGTAGATCTCAAGGTGGCAAAAACTGTGCGACAAGGCGGTGGCAAAAGCCAGGAGTATGTTGGGCTGCATACAAAGAGGAATTACCAGCAGAAAGGAAGAGGTACTAATGCCACTGTATAAGTCACTGGTGAGGCCTCACTTGGAATACTGTGTTCAGTTTTGGAGACCATATCTTGCAAAGGATATAAAAAGAATGGAAACTGTTCAGAGGAAGGTGACCAAAATGATTTGGAGCCTGCGTCAGAAGCCTTATGAGAAGAGACTGTAAGACCTAAATATGTACACTTTGGAGGAGAGGAGGGATAGGGGAGATATGATTCAAACCTTTAAATACTTAAAGAGAAATAATGAACAAACAAACCCCTTCCAAAGATGGGGAAACTGTAAAAATAGAGGGCATAACATGAAGCTGCAAGGTGGTAAATTGAAAGGCAATGTCAGGAAATACTTTTTCACTGAAAAGGTGGTGGATGCTTGGAATGCCCTCCCGATGGAAGTGGTGGGGGCAAACACATGACGGAATTCAAAATGGCATGGGACAGACACAATGGATCCCTTTACAGCAACAGGATAAAATCAAAATAAACTGAACCATCTAATTTCTCAACAAATAGGGGTGTCCTACACGGAGCGGCGGGTTCACCCCTAAATAAAGACATGGGAGGGGTGGCCTGCACAGAGTGGCAGGTGCACCTTACTCCTGCCATCTTGCTGGGCAGACTAGATGGACCATACTGGTCTTTATCTGCCGTCATTTACTATGTTACTATGATTTAACATTATGGAATAAGATAAAAGCCATTAATCTGCTGGAAATTCCTGTACTCTAATACAGCTTTGAGACTGTAAAGTGGCCTCTTAAAGATCTTGAAAAACTGGATATAAGAAGAAAACTCCTTCATGCCCATGAAGTAATTTACAAGAATCGGTGAATGCTGCGACTCTACATCTCTAGAGCTGAAGGAGGACTGGGCCTCTAAAAAATTGATTATACATATAGAGCTAGTATCATAGACCTCCAGCCTACCTACCAGCATCATCAGATCCAAATATGCAAAAGTAGAAGTCCAGAATTTGTCTCTATCATCAAACTTTGACAAGTGTTCCAATGGCTAGAAGGAATGAGTGAGAAAGAGTAGTTACTCACCTATAACAGGTGTTCTCCAGGAGCAGCAGGAATCAGTCCTCACATATGGGTGACGTCGGCGCCGACGGAGCCCCCATGCGGAGCATTTCCCCAGCTTTCAAAGAAAGCCTTTGGGACTGCAGCACGCATGCGCGGTCCCCTTCCCGCCCAAGGATGCCATCTTCCTCAGTCAGATGACATAGCTAAAAGACAGCAAAAAACAAAAATAAATCATATGACTGCAACTCCAAGGGGAGGAGGGAGGGTTGTGAGGACTGATTCCTGCTGCTCCTGGAGAACACCTGTTACAGGTGAGTAACTACTCTTTCTTCAGGACCAAGCAGGAAGTCAGTCCTCACATATGGTACTCCCCAGCTTAAGGCTACCGGGACCCAAAGCTGAAAAATTGAACTCCATCTAGAGTCTCAGCATGTACAAAATAATCTTCTCTGAGAACGACCCCGTACGGTAGCCCAACACCAGGGCCGGAGGGTAGGAGTTGCCTATACCTCAAAGAGATTACGGAGTACCGCCTGTCCAAAAGCACTGTCCCTGCGGGACTCCCTCTCGAGGCAGTAGTGGGCCGCAAAGGTCTGGCTTGAAGACCAAGTAGCGGCTCGGCAGATGTCTGTCAACGGAACAGAATGGAGATGAGCCACTGACGCAGCCTTTGCCCTGACACGGTGAGCCGTGACTCAACCCTGCAATGAAAGGCTGGCTGCCCTGTACGCCCAGGCGATACAGTCTGCTACCCATATGGACAGGGTATGCTTGGAGACAGGTAACCCCAACTTATTAGGGTCAAAAGAGACGAAGAGCTGAATAGCCCTTCGATGCTCCCGCATAAGGTCCAGGTAGAAGGACAACGCCCTCCTACAGTCCAGGGTATGCAGGACCCTCTCAGCCCGGCTGGCATGTGGCCTGGGAAAGAAAGTCGGAAGAACCACCTCCTGATTGAGGTAGAAGGAGGAGATAACATTGGGAAGGAACTTAGGGTGAGTCCGTAAGACTACCCTGTTCCTATAGAACCTAGTGTATGGTGCCTCTGACACCAGGGCTTGAAGCTCGCTCACTCGCCTTGCTGAGGTAAGAGCTACCAAAAACAACACTTTCCAGGAGAGAAAGCGCAAAGTACAAGTAGCCATAGGCTCAAATGGTGGGCAAGTAAGCCGCTGCAAGACCACATTCAAATCCCACTCAGGGGCAGCTGGACGAACTGGAGGCTTAAGCAAAAGTAGGCCTCTGAGGAAGCGAGCCACCAAGGGGTGGCTTGAGAGAGACTGACCCTCCACCGGTGAATGGTGCGCAGAGAGAGCACTGAGATGGATCCTAACAGAGTTGGATTTAAGGCCCAGATTGAACAGGTGAAGCAAATATTGCAGCACCACTGGTACTAGGCAGGAGAAAGGATCCTGCTTGTGTTGAGCACACCAGGTGGAGAACCTACGCCACTTGAGGGCATAAGACTTCCGGGTGGACTGCCTCCTAGAGGCTAAGACCACGTCCTCCACTTCCCTAGGCAGCAGTAAGGGTGCTAGAACTACCCTTTCAGCAGCCAGGCCATCAGATTGAGGGACTGGAGGTTGGGGTGTAAGAGAGATCCCTGCTCCTGAGACAGGAGATCGGGTTGCATCCCCAGAGGAAGAGAAGTGTCCACCGCCAGTTGCAAAAGAAGCGGGAACCAGGGTTGCCTCGGCCACCTGGGGGCCACCAGAATCACAGAGGCCTTGTCCCGAATCACTTTGAACAGTGTCTTGGGCACTAGAGGCGTGGCAGGAAATGCATATAGGAGGCCTGTAGACCATGGAATGAGAAATGCATCCGCTGCTACTCTGAGAGGATGCGGTTGCCTGGAACAGAATTTGGGCAGTTGACGGTTCAGTGGACTGGCAAAGAGATCTATGGTGGGAAGACCCCATCTTAGGAAGATCTGTTGAACCACCAGAGGATTCAACTGCCAATCGTGTGGCTGTAGAACCCTGCTCAATCTGTCTGCTAGGTAATTCTCTTGTCCAGGGAGATAGACCGCCCTGAGAAGTATGCCATGATTGACTGCCCAGGAGCACGGGTCCTGTGCTTCCTGACAGAGAGGTCAGGACCCTGTGCCCCCCTGCTTGTTCACATAGAACATAGCAACTTGATTGTCCATCTGAACCAAGACGGACTGGTGAGAGAGGACATGAGAGAAAGTCCGCAGGGCTAAGAGGATCGCTCTGAGTTCTAGGAAATTGATCTGCTGTGTGGCCTCCCAAGGGTACCAGAGGCCCTGAGTGCATGCTCCTTGGCAATGTGCACCCCAACCTTGAAGAGAAGCATCGGTTGTCAGCACTTGAGAGTGTGGAGGTGCTTGAAAAGGCACCCCTTGCAGCAGATTCGGAAGATGAAGCCACCACTGTAGAGAAGAGGCTAGTAGCTTGGACACCCTGATCTTGTCCGTCGGGTTTCCTGTGGCCTGCAGCCACTGAGTTCTGAGGCCCCACTGGGCTGGCCTCATGTGCAGACGGGCATTTGGAGTTACATGGACTGTGGATGCCATGTGGCCTAAGAGCCTCAGGAATTGTCTGGCGGAGACCAGAGAATTGCTGTGGAAATGTCTGGCCATATCCATCAGTCTGTGGGCCCTGTCCACAGGTAAAAAGGCCTTTGCCTGAAGGGTGTCTAGTCTTGCTCAGATGAACTCCATGTTCTGTGAGGGGCGCAAAGTGGACTTTGCGAAGTTTATGACAAACCCCAGATGCTGGAGAAGAGAGACAGTACGGAGGGTGGCTTGATTGGTCTCCTGTGGAGACTGACCCATGATGAGCCAGTCGTCCAGGTAGGGAAACACAAAGAGTCCTTGAACCCTGAGATAGGCCGCCACCACCGCCAGGCACTTGGTGAAAACCCTGGGGGCAGAGGTTAGGCCAAAAGGGAGTACCCTGTATTGGTAATGGTTTCCTCCCACGACAAATCAAAGATATTGTCTGTGGTCTGGATGAATAAGGATGTGAGTATAAGCATCCTTTAGGTCTAAGGAGCATAGCCAATCTCCCTGCTGGAGGTAGGGCAGCAGGATTCCAAGGGTAAGTATCTTGAACTTTTCCCTCTCCAGGAACTTGTTGAGATTTTGCAAGTCTAGGATGGGTCTTAGGCCTCCTGTTCTTTTTGGTACTAGAAAGTACCTGGAATAGAAGCCTTGACCTCTCAGGTGGTGGGGCACCGGTTCCACCGCCTGCTCCTTTAGAAGACTTGCTAACTCCTGCAGGAGTAAGTCCCTGTGCAGAGGGAGTCTTGGAGGCTCCCCTGGAAAGTAGGAGGGAGGTACCTGGTGGAAGTGGAGAAGATAGCCCCTCTGGACTATGCTGAGCACCCAGGTATCCCTTGTTACGGCTGACCACCTGTGGGCATACAGGGTCAGCCAGCCTCCTGTGCTTAGGGGGCAAAGCTGAGGAGGAGAGGCTATGCCACTGGAGTCAAAACCCCACTCCCTGCTTGCAGGAGCCGGAGCTGGTGGCTTGGGAGTTTTCTGCCTACGGGGCCCATGTCCTTGCCCCTTGGCCTGCTGACCCTACTGGGGAGCTGTGGAGGCCTGAAAGTGAGGGTATGATTTGTAGGCAGATGACTTCCTCGGGTAAAAGATCTTTTTCCCCAAGTCCTTCTTCTTCTGAGAAGGGGCAGAGGTTTTTCTGGACAGCCTTGTCCGAGTGAGAGTCTCAGACTCGAGTTCTGCAGCCTTTTCAGCCATGGGCTTGCCAAAGAGGTTTTCACCTCGGCAGGGGACATCGACCAATTTGTCCTGCACCCATGGCTCGAGGTCCGCGGCCTGACGGCGTGCACCGATGCTGGCCCCGGCTACTCGGGCCGAAGCCTCAAAGCCATCATAGGATGCTCGAGAAATAAACTTCGAGCACTGTCGGATCCCTGATGACAGGGCCTTGAACCTCTGCAAAGGTTCCTCGGAGAGACCAGCAGAGAACCCGACAATCTCCTTTGCCAGGTCTCAAAGATACATGCCCATGTACAGCTGGTAGGTCTGGACACGGCAAGCAAGCATAGAGCCCTGGAAGCACTTTCTACCGAGGGCATCCAGGTTCCGGGCCTCCCGGCCAGGAGGCACCGAGGCGTGCATCTTCTGACTCTTCAGACGATGCATGGCCGATTCTACAACCATGGAGTGGTGCGGTAGCTGTGCCTTTTGGAACCTGGGGCTCTTGCGGACTCGATAGATGGAATTGACCCGCTTGCTCAGAACCGGCGTCGAGGCCAGTGCCTCCCACATGCGGAAGAGCAACCGTTCCAGCATCGGAAGAATCGGTACAGTAAAGGCCTCCTTGGGAGGAGAGTCATACTGCAGGGCCTCGAGCTCCTTGGCTTGAGGTTCCTCCTTGGGGTCCGCGGGGAAGGCCAAAGCCTTTGCCATGTCCCGCACGAAATCCGAGAACCGGGTGTCCTCCGGGGGGGACCGTCTCCGAGGTTCGAACTCCGGTGAGTCCGAAGGGACACACCAGGTCCGAAAGGTGTCTGGGGACTCCTCATACTCCGTTTCCCAGCCCAACCCCTCAGAGGAGGAATCGAGTGGCTCCGGTCAGGCAGGCACCGATGCCATCTGCCCCGACACCGAGGGTCGACTTGGACGTCGATGTCCCGGTGGTCGGGGCAGATGCACCGGTGAGACCGGCGATCAGTGCCCGCTGCTGTTCCATGAAGGCAGCCAAGCTGCTCTCCAAGGCCGTCTACCTGAGTCCGAGCTCAGGAGACTCAGCAGCCCCCGACTCGGGTCCCGACGGCATCGGGCCCGATGTCGGCTAACCCCGGAGGAGAGTTCACGAGGACTATAGTACTCACGTGACCCGGGGACTCCGGCTTCACACGAGGTTGTTTAGCAGGCCTCTCCGACTCCGAAGACCCGGGACGGTGGTCGGGGCTATGCGACCTGGCCCCTGAGGAGCCAAGTGCGTCCACCGACGCCGTCCTCGTGGGTTTCTTCTTCCTGCGATGCTCCCGCGAGGGAGACCCCCTCTCAGAGGAACCCCGGCGATGCTCGGGATCGGAATCCCGAGACGTCGAGGCCTCTGACGAAGTCCGGGCCCGGCCAGATGCGGAGTCAGAGAAGATTCTTTCCTTCTGGTGCTGCCGACTCCTCAACGCCTTTGAGGACATTTTCCCACACGGGCCACAGATCATCTGGTCATGATCGGGCCTGAGGCAGCGGAGGCAGCAGTCATGTGTGTCGGTGAGAGACATAAGCTTCTTACACCGATCCACTTTTTGAACCCGCTGGCAGCCATCGGGGGAAAAAGGGCTCCTGCTAGGTCAAAAGACAGGGCTGACAGTGAAAAACAGAAAAATGGCGCGAACGCTAGTCACGAAGGACAAAAACCGAAAAAAGAAGTCCGGGCTCGATACTGGTGTACCGGGCCCAGGTGGGAAAGGGAACCGGCGTCAAACTGAAGAAAAAATAGTTCCACTACCAAAATCAACTTTTTTCTCGGGTGAACACAAAACACATCTGTCGGGCTCCGCGGAAAAAAGAAGACTGAGCAAGATGGCACCCTTGGGCAGGAAGGGGACTGCGCATGTGTGCTGCAGTCCCAAAGGCTTTCTTTGAAAGCTGGGGAAATGCTCCGCATGGGGGCTCCGTCGGCGCCAACGTCACCCATATGTGAGGACTGACTTCCTGCTTGGTCCTGGAGAATCCACAAGCACACACAGGGAAGGAAGCAACAGAATTTGAAAAACAAGAGAAAAAATTCTTCAAAGAATTAGAACAGCAAACAAGGAAAAACAAGTGGTAAATACATAAATACAGTGAGAAATACAAAGTGTTACTCTAGTTACCCTTTGTTTATCAAGATCGGACACATGAATGGTTAAGGAGAGGCAAACTGAAACTGAAGGATGAGAAATTGATAGCTGCAGTCCAGGACAGCAGATTACAAATGAGATGGTTTACAGCAAGGATTAAACAACTGGCAAAACAGATATATGTAGATTTCTGTAAGAAAGAGCTAGAAATGGTGACTCACCTCATAGCTGGCTGCACTGTTCTGACAGCAGAAATTTCTATACAGAAAAGCACAATAAAGTAGCATCTTCATCCACTGGAAACTGGAAACACTATGGGCCCCATATTCTTCTGGGACGACTATGTGCTGCTATCTTTATCTTTATTTCCAATCTTGATATAACACCCAGGTAAGAGCATCATGGTGGTTTTTAAAAGTAGTAAAATTAGCTGCGAAATGGAGGAATGGAAAAGAATGCCAGGACAGAGGAAGTCTGTCATAGTTACAGGATGAGAGAGGGGATAGAGGAGAACAGGATAAGGGAAGAAGCGAGAGCATCAGGTCGGGGCTGAGAGAGGGGAGATCAAAGGCAATGTGAAACAAATGTTTTTTCAGCATATTGTCGAATTTCTGAAAAGTTCTGAAAGTTCTGTGTGGAGTGTGGTGGGAAGAGAATTCCAGAGTGCAGATCCCAAAATGAAGAAGGCTGAGTTGCGAGTGAATTCAAGGTGTGCATGTGAGACGGGAGGAAGTGACAGGCGCTTAGTGTGAATGGACTGTAGGAGGCGATACAGAGTGTGAAAATGGATGAGGTTAGCAAGATATTGTGGGGAACTGGTGTCGCCACTGACCTTTAACCATGGATATTCAATGCTGGGGTCATATGTGACTGCCACATTGAATATCTGGGGTCACGCCACAGCCTACAAACCCCACAGAAGTTAACTGGGCACCGGTAAAGATAGGCCAGCTTTTGCTGCGCTTTTTACCCGCAGATGCTAACCAGACAGCAGTGCAATATTGCCACTACCCAGTTAGCGACGGTGCCACCCCCGGAACACCCATGACATGCCCCGATGCTAAGCAGTTAGCATTGGGGCATGTAACAGACAGCATCGGGGATATTCAGCAGCACTAATCGTGTTGTTGTTGTTGTTGTTGTTAAGTGCCGTCGAGTCGGAGTCGACTCATGGCGACCCTCTGGATAGCTATCCTAAATTGTGTTCAGTCTTCAGTCAGGCGGCTCATTGTTGACAGACTGGTACCGTAGCTGCTGTTATTGTATCAATCCATCTCATTGCTGGCCTTCCTCTTTTGCGTTGACCTTCTATCTTGCCAAGCATAATGTCTTTCTCTAATGATCTCTCTCTTCGCATGATGTGTCCAAAGTATGAAAGTCAAAGTCTTGTCATCTGAGCTTCTAAAGAAAGCTTAGGTTTGATCTCCTCTAGTACCGACTGGTTTGTTCTTCGGGCAGTCCATGGTATACACAGTATTCACCGCCAGCACCATAATTCAGAGGCATCAATTTTCTTCCTATCTGTCTTTTTCACTGTCCAGCTTTCACATCCATATGATGTTATTGAAAATACCATGGCCTGAACAAGTCGAATCGTTGTATGGAGAGAGACATCTCTGCTCTTGAGAATCTTATCTAGGTCTTTCATAGCCATTCTGCCAAGAGCAATGCGTCGTCTGATTTCTTGACTGCTTGTTGCTTCTTTATTGATAGCACAGGTACACTACCAAAAAACTGCCTCCAGTTTTGCAACTGATTCCTATAGATTTTGGGGTGCTGAATCCAGGAAAAATAGCCAAAATGTTCCATCACGTCACATTTTCTTGCAAAATTAGATTTCTTACCCATATAAGGAATGTTCACATAATTTCTTTTTAGCCCACTGCAGTTTATTTTCTTGGCCCAAAATAGAGGTTGTAATGGTTAACTAACTAGAAACACTCCCTCATGATATTTTAGAGTGTTTTGTATTCATTTTATACATTAACAGGACAATTGGGAGGCGGGGGGCTAAATCCAGTACTCGCGCTGGCGCATGTTCTTTCCTGTTCGCCTCGCCTCGTTCGCTCGCTCAAACACGGTGGTTGCGACATGAACGTTCCTGTCAAATTTCAGTTTCTTGCAAGTTCATTATTACCTTTTGTTTGCTCAGTCGTAATCCAGCTTTATTCCGAAGTGGTTCACTACAGTTGTAGTTTGCAGTGCTGTGTATTTGTGATGGCTCACAGAGCCAGAGGTTGCGTCAACTCTCCGGACAGTTTTTGTTTTATTTGTGGGGAATATACCGTGAAAAAGCGGCAGAGGAACATTTCTGCATTTATTAAAAAAGTATATTTCGCCTATTTCGGTTTGAAGTTAGGCGATCAAGACAAACCGTGGGCTCCTCACAAAGTGTGCAAGACATGTGAGGAAGATCTACGCTTATGGATGAAAGGTAAAAAACAAGCATTTTGTTTCGGAATACCTATGATGTGGCGTGAACAAAGAGACCACAGCAGTGACTGCTATTTTTGCTCTTGCATTGTGAAGGGATACAACTTAAAAAATAAGAACGTAATAAGTCACCCCAACCTTCCCTCAGCAATTAGGCCTATGTCTCATAGCAACGAAGTACCTGTGCCTGAACCACCAAAATCTTTGGATCATATTTGTGTGGACGGTTCTGATCATGATGAGACTCATCAGATGGCTTTTCCCGATGAGTCCAGTACTTCCGAGTTTGAAACTGAACCAGATCCGAAACCTGAACTTTTATCTCAAGCTGAATTGAATGATTTAGTCCGGGATTTAGGACTCCCAAAAGATGCTGCCCAACTGCTAGGTTCTCGGCTTAAACAGAAAAATCTATTGTCACCAGGAACAACTTTTTATTGGTACCGCAACCGCGAGACACAATTTTTGAAGTATTTCAGCAAAGAGGAAGATTTGGTATTTTGCAACGATATATACGGAGTGATGGAAAAGTTTAAACTCAAGTATGATCCTGCTGAATGGCGGCTGTTCATTGATTCGTCAAAAGACAGCATAAAAGGTGTTCTTCTTCATAATGGCAACACATTCGCTTCAGTTCCTATTGCTCACTCTGTTATTCTCCAAGAAAAATACGAGAATTTGGCCCTGATTCTTCAGAAGATTCGTTATGATGAGCATAAGTGGATGATTTGTGGAGACTTTAAAATTCTATCCATGCTATTAGGGCAGCAATCCGGTTTCACCAAATATCCCTGCTTCCTTTGCTTGTGGGATAGCCGGGCCCGCGACCTACACTGGGGGAACAAAGACTGGCCAATTCGGGAGTATTTGAGACCCGGTGAGAAAAATGTTCTTCATGAGAGCTTGGTACCTCGTGATAAAATTCTATTACCACCTCTCCACATTAAGTTGGGTCTCATTAAGCAATTCATCAAGTCCCTTCCAAAAGATGGTGAGTGCTTTCGGTACCTTTGCTCAAAGTTCCCCCGACTTTCTGAAGCAAAGCTAAAGGAAGGAGTGTTTGTTGGCCCTGATATAAGGAAACTCATTTCAGATGGAGCATTCGCTGAAACGATGTCTGAGAAGGAAAAAGAAGCCTGGGATTCCTTCAAGGATGTTGTTCTCAAATTCTTGGGGAACAGGCGGGATGAGAACTATAAGGATATTGTTGCCAGGATGCTCAATGCCTTCAAAGAACAAGGCTGTAACATGAGCCTGAAAGTCCATTTCTTGCACTCCCATGTGAACTACTTTCCCGAAAACATGGGGGCGTACAGTGAAGAACAAGGTGAAAGGTTTCAGCAGGACATCAAGGACGCAGAGAGAAGGTACCAAGGAAGATGGAAACACCACTATGATGGCTGATTTCTGCTGGTTGCTGCTGCGGGAAACCCCAGATGAAAAATACGCCAAGCAGCGCACCATGAGAAGCATTCGGGGGAAGAAGAAACGGGCCCACCAGGAGATTGATTGACCCAAGAATGACTTTAAAATCTAAACTGTGTTGACAAATATCGTGTTTTTACTAAACTTTGAAATAAAAATTTGCTAGTTATTACCACAGTGTCGGATCTCATTTATTAGAATTTTATTTTCACACCATCGGGTGTTTGTCTTCATGTATTGCAATGGTGCGGTTTGCGTTTTCTATTCTTACATACATACCTGTACAACATTTTTTGCACATTTCTTTGCTTTGCTTTGTGTCTAACCTCGCTCTTATATGCTCAATGTTTGTGCACATGTCTGTGGCTGTTTTAAGTGCAGACAATTTTGCTACCATCACAGTGTGTTTTGTTGACATTACTCTATTCTTATGTGCTGCCTTGTTACAATTTTCTTTATTCTTATTTGAATAACTACTAAACAATTAGTATAAAGAATTCATCCAAGAAACATTTATCTCGATCGCACTCAATCTGAAACGTTCACCTCAAACTGCTAACCCAATGTAGCAAAAAATCTGTACGTGATGGAGCAAATTGGTTACCAGATTTGGATTCAGCGCACCAAAATACGTAAAAATCAATCGAAACATTAGAGGCAGTTTAAAAAAATTTTTTTAGTGTACCTGTGTAGTTGATCCAAGTACGTTAAAGTTGTTCACAATTTCAATTTCTTCTCCTTCACCGATGAACCTGTTGATTATGCCAGTTGTCATGATCTTTGTCTTCTTTACATTAAGGTGCAGGCCCATTTTGAGACTATGTTCTTTGATTGTGAGAGGCAAATGTTTCAGATCATCTTCACTTTCAGCCAGTAATGTGGTATCATCAGCATAGCGAAGGTTGTTGATGAGTCTTCCACCAATCTTCACACCTCTGTTGTCTTCATACAATCCTCCTTCTCTGATGATTTGTTCTGCATATAAATTAAACAGGTAGGGGGAAAGTATGCAGCCTTGTCTTACACCTTTGCTTATTTTAAACCATTCTGTTTCTCCTTGTTCCGTTCGAACTGTTGCTTCTTGATCAATGTACAGATTGCGCAAGAGAACGATCAGGTGTTCTGGTATACCCATGCTTCTTAATGTGGCCCAGAGTTTCTCATGGTTTACACAGTCAAAAGCCTTGCTATAGTCGGATAAAGCACAAATAGATATCCTTGTGGTATTCTTTAGTCTTTTCAAGGATCCATCTCACATCCGCAATGATGTCACTCGTTCCTCGCCCTTTCTTGAACCCTGCTTGCACTTCAGGTAGTTCTTGTTCCAGGTATGGTTGTAGTCTCTTTTGAATAATCTTCAGTAGAATCTTGCTGGCATGTGGGATCAGAGCGATTGTGCGATAATTTCCACAGTCAGTTGGATCATCTTTCTTTAGTATTGGTATAAACACAGATCTTTTCCAGTCAGTTGGCCATGATGTTGTCTTCCATATTTCTTGGCAGAGCCTTGTGAGTACGGTAACAGCTGCATCAGATTGCTGCAATACTTCTATGGGAATGCTATCAATGCCTGGTGCTTTGTTCTTTGATAAGGCTTTCAATGCTGCTTCAACTTCTTCTTTCATCACCAATGGTTCCCGATCATAAGGTACAGGTTGAAATGGCGGTTGGTCCACTTGATCTTTATCATATAAAAACTCTGTATATTCTTTCCACCTTTTCTTGATCTTCTCAGCATCATTCAACATAGAACCTTGAGCATCTTGTAACATTCCAATTCGAGGCTGGAACTTTTTCTTTAACTCTCGTAGCTTTAGGAAAGCCGATCTTGTTCTTCCTCTAATAGTTTCTGCTTCTATTTCCTTGCAAGTGTCATTCTAGTACTTTTCCTTGTCCTGTCTTGCTGCACGTTGGAAATCTCTGTTGAGTTGTGTGATTGTCTTTCTTTCTTCTCTGGCTTTAGCTTCTCTGCGTTTCTGGGCAATTTTCAGAGTTTCTTCCGTCATCCATTTTGGCCATTTTTGCTTTTCACCTTTTGTAGAGACTTCTCGCTTTCTTCCAACACAACCTTCTTGATGTCATTCCATAACTGTTCCGGAGCTCTGTCATTTGTATCTAAAGCAGCAAATCGATTTTGCAGGCAGTCTTTAAATTCCAGTGGTATATTCTCAAGGTCATATTTTGCTGCATTCATGAGTGGTTTGCTCTTTTTCAACTTTAGCTTGAATTTGCATACTAGTAGTTGATGATCTGTACCACAGTCAGCTCCAGGTTTTGTCTTTGTTGATGTTACAGAGCTTTTCCATCGTTGACTTCCACAGATGTAGTCAATTTGATTTTTATACAATCCATTGAGTGAAGTCCATGTGTACAGTCGCCGCTTGTGTTGCTGGAAGAAGGTGTTTGAGATGAATAGATCATTGGTCTTGCAGAATTCTATCAGTCTTTCTCCAGCTTTATTTCTGTTGCCAAGTCCATATTTTCCAACTACTTTGCCTTCTTCTTTGTTGTCAACTTTTGCATTCCAGTCACCCATGACTATCAGGATATCCTGTTTGCATGTTCTGTCAATTTCAGCTTGTACTTGTTCATAGAACTCTTCAATTTCATTCTCTTCTGCAGCTGTTGTTGGGGCATATACTTGAATTATAGTTGTGTTGATAGGCAATCCTCGTAGACGAATAGAGATTAGTACTTGTGTTAGTGCCACTGAATATCCCTTTAAACGGCATTTACACAGTTTACAAGTCTGCAAACTGTGTAAATGCCTTTGAATATGGGGCTCTACAACATCACTGTACTGGGAAAGCATTGGGCTCATGACCCAAAGAGAATTACGGAGAATAAAGAGGTTATGATACATCTGGGATTGTCACATTCAGAATGATAAAAAGCTAGATGCAAGGAAGCTGGACATAGTGGTAAAGGAAAAGAACACCAGAATGGCATTGATTGAGGTGTCAGTCCCAAGCGATTATTCTGTGGGAGAAAATCTTCAAGTACCAATAAATGCAGTCAGAGATCAAGAAAATGGGGCAGAAAGATATTGAGTTATTTCTCATCATGTTGGATGCCACAGGCTTGATTAAAAGGAATTTCCAAGCACACCTTGATAAATTACCTATACATGTTACATCTTACAAACTCCAGAAGGAGGCTGTCTTTGGGCACGATGCAAGTTCTAAGCCAAGCATTAACAGTAAATTTGAAAGGCTGAGATTCTACTCCACATACCCTGGCTTAGAAGTGAGGTTCACGACTGTCTTGGTATGTGCAAAACTAACCCATTTGGAGAAACTGATCCGAGAAACGTGGAGTCTGCAGATGCCCTGGAGAGCAGCAGCACAGATCCCAGCTGCCAGACCCCTGGAGAGGGTCTCAAACTACAGGCTATTACCATCTGGGACAATGGTGGCAAAGTAGCTGAAATGGAGGAGCAGGGATCCAGAGGCTGGGAACATCAGGACACTAAGAGCGCTGACATTGCCACTGCCCAAGTGGAAGAAGAGGATGTTCATTGAGGAGGCTAATTTACTGCTTCTACTTCCTTCTCCCTTTGATGACACACAGGCAGTTGGGAGAGTGCAGGAGCAGATGACAACCAGGAGGACCCTAGCACCAGCCACCAGTCTCAGCAGCTTCTACACTGTACCAAATACCTTCTGTATCACAATGTCCAGTCTTAGCACAGTGCGCCAAGAAGATCGAGCTGCTGAGATGGTCACTTCCCCTCTAAGAATGACAATTCAACTCCTGTACAGACAGTTGCAGACAACAGAGACTCTAAAGGGGTCTATCTTGGGGATGCTCAGGGACCTGAAGTAATACATGCAGCCTCATTCTCAGCCCCCTTTCCCTGCTGGATGCCTTCACAGTGCCAGGTGTGCCCCCAAAGAGGAGGTACTTCCATTATCTGGCACTGTCACTGCCGCTACCACCTCCAGCTCTGCCACATCTATCCAGGCACCGCCCTCCTTCTCCAACATCTTTAGACCAATGCCACATAGAAGGGAGGAACCCCTTTGCTCTTCCTCCTTCCATGAGGCCTCCCAATAGTCAACTGTGCTGGACAAAGTCTCCAATAGCTCCTCAGAATCCAATATGATATCAGCCAGCATACTCTCATGCCTTCATTGTCAGGATCAGGAGACTGAGGCAGAGGATTAAGGTATAGAGGGCTAGGAGCCAAAGGATAGACTACAGGAAGATGTAACCCGCCATTCCTATAAGCACCTTTTGGTAGGCAATAGGGGGATATTGGGGGGGGGGAGGGGTTAAGTGAGAGCAGGGGCTTGCCTCCTGGTGGGTGAGGGGGATGCTGTCTGTTTGGGAGACTGGGTTGTTACTGCTGCTACTGGGCTGGTGGGGGTAGGGGGTTGCACAGGGCTTGTGTTGGGGATAAGGATGTTGGGGAAGAGTGTTGCTTAGAGCTGGTACGGGGGTGTGGTGGGGGTGCAGGCTGGGAGGGGCATGAGGATGGATGGGAGAATGGTGGAGGGCACTTCATTGTACATGTATTCAGAAAATAAACACCTACCTTTCACATGAGGTCCCTGTGTATGAGGTCATCTCTTGCTGCAACAGCTAGTTGGTTCGATTGCCCAATATCCTCCTGTCTTGGCCCTTCACCTCTGCATCATTGTCTGGGTTTGCTGTGTCCTGTTGTTCAGTGAGGGGTTTGTGGGGACCATAATGCCAAATTGTGAAGTATGCAGCAGGCCATGAATATCTGACATATCCTGGCAAGATTGGTCAATGCTCCGGAGGTGGCTCTTGAGCTGGCCAAATGTCCTCTCAGTGATGGCACGTGTTTTCCTGTGGGTCCTGTTGTAGCTTTCCTCTGCCTCTATCTGTGGCACCATGATGGTGGTCAGTAGCCAACGCTTTATAGGTAA
Source organism: Ichthyophis bannanicus (assembly GCA_033557465.1). Lineage (NCBI taxonomy): Eukaryota > Metazoa > Chordata > Amphibia > Gymnophiona > Ichthyophiidae > Ichthyophis > Ichthyophis bannanicus. The sequence goes on from CM066032.1 coordinate 1,082,971,424, forward strand.
CGTCTATCACCTGCATACATATGGGGAGAGATAACACATATTAATGTATTGCACGGGGGTGTTTCATGTGCTGGGTGAGCACTGCAGCCCTGGGCTCTTTGGGCTGAATGCTATAGCTCCCAGATAAAGTGCAACCTTCACACACATGTGTGTCTAGGTGATGGACAGGGCTAGTGTGGGGCTTACCTAGCAGCCATACACTAGCGATAGCTCTGCTCTCAAACCTCTTGGATGCCAGAGTGGGTGAGGATGTAGGAATCATGGCAGGAACCCAGAACCTGGGGAAGGCATTTGTGATCTCCCTCTGTGCATTGTAGACCTGTCTACCTGTTGACTGAGTGGCTTCCCTGCCTTGTAGAGGCTTGAGGATCACATGAGTGCAATTGAGGAACCCACCTCATAGAAATTGATCATGGTTTCCTGCCTCTGCTTCACATTCTGAGAAAAGCCATCTCACAGTGCATCTCACAGTTCCTGAGAGCCTTTCTAACCCACACTGCACAATATGTAGGGCAGTGTGGGTTAAAAAGGCCTTCAGGAACTGTGAGGTGCACTGTGAGACAGCTGACTGGCTGAGACCCGCAGTGGTAGTCAACACAGACTGGAAAGTACCAGTGGTTAGGAAGAGGAGGGATATGGTAATCTTTTTTATTTTTTCAGTCATTTATTCTTTATTTGGTGTTTTCTTTTATACCGCCCCTTCCTGCTATCAAGGGCAATTTACAATAAAACAACAGTAATACATAGAACACGTCTTAACAGTCTGTTAACAGGTGGACCGGCATGGGCAGGCCCCTCTGTGTGATAGGGCTTAGGAGTGACTCTAGCTCCTGGATGGTTGCTTGGTGAGGTACTGCTCAACCTTGAGGTCCAGGAATTGGGTTCTGGGCCTGTAGACTTTCTGATATGGGTGCCTCCTAGTGGCTCTCCTGTGCTCCCTGTAGGCCTCATGCAGCAGGGCCATCACAACCAATGTGGCCATCTCATCTATGGTTCCTGCCTCACTCCACCAACACAACCAACGCACCTACACACACACACACACACACACACACACACATTAACATATTAAAACATTAAACATCAATCTTGTGGTCATAGATGGAATAGTAGTACTACTACTAATCATTTTATAGCACAAGACATACGCAGCGCTGTACATATAGAGATTAAGACACATTCACTACTCATCAGAGCATACAATCTAATCAATACAAAACACATAGCAAAACTGGGGACTAGAGTATGGTAAGATGGACAAGAGAGAGAAGAGCATCAAGATCCAAAAGGGTTGTAACTAAAGTAAGGGAACCCTTTGTCAGGGAGGTATAAATATATAACATAATCATTGCAGTGTTCAGTGTGTTCATCTTTCTGGGTGTGTTAGATTTCATCTCCAGTGTTCTCTGAACAGGTGAGCTTTGAGTTTCTTTTGAAAATCTTTGATTTCTGAGGTAGCTCATATATCTTGTGGGAGTGTGTTCTAGATGGAGGGAGCATAGAATGAGAATGCTCGATTGCAGAGAACTTGGATGCTTTTTGCCTTCTGCATTGGGATTGTGAATGTGTGTTGTGTGTTGGATCTCCTGCTTCGGGAACCACACAGAGACACAGAAGCCACAGGGAACACTGGGCCACATGCAGGCAGGCAACAGGGAACTGGCCAGAAGGAAGATGGATACACCATGAACCAGGGAGTGTGTCACAGGAGGAGGTTAGGAATAGCATAGCTGGGAGGAGGGGAAGAAGGAGTGGTATTCTAATGAGGTCTTGGAAAGAGGGAGGGGGATAGGTTGGAGAAGAGCACAGGATATACTGCAGGGGGAAGAAACGACAGATCACATGACACTTTGTGGACAGAATTCAAGCCAATAACTCACCAACCAAGCTCCTCCAATCACCATCACAACAAGCAGTCCCCAAAGACAACAAAATTCCATCCTTATTTTTTTTTTTTTTTTTTTTTTTTTTTTTTTAACCTTTATTTAAAGATTTTCAAAATACCGAAACCAAAGAAATAGGACCAAACAATACATGTACATATCAGACAAACAAAACAACCTACTAAAGCTAATACAGACAGGTGCACTACCAATTTGACTAACTGGAACATCAAGGTTCACAAGGAAAAAAGGAAAGGGGGGGGGAAGATCGTGAATGCCACTTCTCCTGTATAAGATCTACTTTGCCGTCAACTCAAGTTCGGGGTGTCCCACTTTCTAAGCAATTCTCTAAAGGTGGGGTTCTGTTGCACGTAGGCCGTTTCACAAGATCGATGATAGCAGACTAAATTCCACCAGTATGCACAACTCAGTGTGTTGAATGATTTCCAGTGACTCAAAATGGCTTTCAGAGCCAAGCTCAGCAGCAGATCAAACATGGCAAAGAGTTCCTTTTGTAAATTCGGCACCTCCGCCAGCGACTTATAGATGACTATCCGATAGGATAGGGGTGAGGCAACCCCACAAATCTTCTGGATTCGTTCCCAGACCCTTTGCCAGTATTCCGATAGCAGAGGACAGTAGTAGAGCATGTGCGCCAGGGTTCCCACGCCAGATGCACAGGACCAGCATCGGTCATTTTCCTGTGTTTGCCATTTTGAGACCTTGACAGGGGTTAAATAGGCACGGTGTGCCAGGAAATAGAGCATCTGTGTAAGCGAGGCAGATCTTGAAAGCCGCACTTGGGATCCCCAGAAGAATGACCATTGATCCGAGATTGCCAGGGGACCTACCTCAGCTTCCCACACTAACTGTGCGCCTCTGGGGTAGCGTCCACCCGCAGCCCTGAAGAGATCCACGTACTTTGAGATCTGTCCTGCTCCCGCCTTTGATTCCAGCAACCACTGGTAGGAGGGACGTCCACTAATTACATGCAGCGGTGTCACGCCTGCCTTACACAGGCAATGTCGCAATTGCCCCCATTGAAAGAGGCACGTGTAGGGAAGCTGGAATTCTCGTTGCAGCTCAGCAAAGGTTTTATAGCCTTGACCACTAAGTAAGTGGCCCAGTGTATGAACTCCCTTCTTTATCCATAATTGCCACGCAAAGCTTGTACCTCCTATTTTAAACCGTTGATTGAACCACAGCGGGGTAACATCTGTGTAGCATCTGCGTGTCTTCTAAAAGTGGGAGCAACATGTTGAAAGCCTGTTGAGTGGCTTGTAAAAGCTCTTTACCCTTGTGGTCAAAGCGTATAGATGCACCAATGCATTGTCGGAGCGGGAGAGGGTCACTCATTGCTGCCTCTACACGGAGCCAAATGGGAGCTCCGAGGACGTCTGGGTCTTCTGCCCACCAGGAGCCTTGGCGTAAGATGGCTGCAGTGTGGTACCAGTAGAAATCCGGGAAGTGGACCCCTCCCTGCTTCTTAGGGAGCTTTAGTTTCCAAGCTGCTATACGCGGCACTTTCTTCTCCCAGAGGAAAGCCAGTAATTTCTTCTCCACCTCCTGATAAAATTTCTTGTCAAAGAGTATTGGGATCATGCTTAGCATGTAGTTAAGCCTGGGGACAATTACCATTTTGATAGTTTCCAGGCGACCCCACCAGGACAGATGAAGGGGTGACCATCTCTGCGTACTGTCTTGCAGGATCTCGTTGCATCGGGTCTTGGTACGGGAGATCGTATCTGACAAAGTGGTTCCGTATGTGACCCCCAAATATTTAAACGATAGTTTTTCTATCTGGAAGGGGTATCGCCTAAGCATATCTTCTGTAACTGTTGTGGTAAGCGGTATACTTGTCGTCTTGTCCATGTTTAATTTATATCCCGAAATGCCAGCGTAATCTGAAATAACTCGTAGGGCGGCATCCATCGAATTCACATTGAGGAAGAGTAATAGATCATCTGCATAGGCTGAGACTTTACAATGATATCCTTCCAGCGGTATGCCCTCTATATTGGTCATTTGCCGGACCTTAAGAAGCAGGGGTTCCAGGGCCAGATTAAACAGCAGGGGGGATAGAGGGCAACCTTGCCTAGTACCCCTAGTAAGTGTGAATTCTTGCGAAGTAGTGCCATTCGCCGCTATCCGTGCTGCTGGTTGGGCGTATAGCAATTGAACATTCTGAAGGAAACTACCAGGCACCCCCATCCAGCGCATAGTTTGGAAGAGATACGAGAATTCTACTCTGTCGAATGCTTTCTCCGCATCTAACGCAGACCGACTATAGGCTGGTCTGTCTCCTGCGCTTTCCGGAGAACATGGGCAAAGAGTCGTCCATTATCCACCGTGGATCGTCCTGGCATAAACCCACATTGATCAGGATGGATTAATACGTCTAAGACCTTAGACAGCCGGTTCGCAAGAATCTTAGCATATATTTTGTAATCTGTATTCAATAAGGAGATGGGTCTATAATTTCCCACATTTTCCGGATCCCTACCCGGCTTGGGGTGTATCACTATTGTCGCCGTAGCCAGGGCACCAACATCTGGGTACTCCGCCTGCATTCCTTCGTAATAGAACAGTATCTCCGGGATTAGCAGATCAGAGAAGGCTTCATAGAATTCTACTGGCAATCCGTCAGGGCCACTAGCTTTGCCCTTAGCAAGTTGCTTAAGAGCAGCATGTGCCTCCTTGAGAGTAATCGGCATCTCCAACAGCTGCTGTTGTTGTGGCGTGAGCTGTGGTCCCGTAATTGTAGAGACGAAGTCCAGAAACGCCGACTCATCGCAAACAACCTCCGATTGGTAGAGCTGAGAGTAGAAGTTTTCGCATATTGCCAGAATCGCGTTGTCTGAAGTTTGCAGTACCCCAGTTAAATCTTTCAAACCGGCAATACGCGTCACATCCCGCTTGGCTTTTAGGGTATTCGCAAGCAATGAGCTGGCTCGATTACTATCATGGTAGCATCTCCCCTGCTGTAGTTTAAAGGATTCCAGGACTTCTGCTTGCAAGAGAGCGTTATACTGGATCCGGAGCTTCTGCAATCGCAGGAGGACTGTCGGATCTCCCGTCGGGCCAGTAGTCGCTCACCAATTCGGATTTCAGCCTCTAATTCTGTCCGTCGCTTTACGTCTTCCTTACGCTTACGAATTTTGTAGGCCGTCATGTGCCCCCGGGCACAGGCCTTAAAGGCCTCCCACCAGGCCCATGTGGAGGTATCCCCAAGTTGATTTTCTGCAAAGTAATCAGAAATATTTTTCTTCATGGTAGCACGGAATACTTCGTCTGCTAACCAGGCCTTCTCAAAGTAAAATCGCCCCGGCGGCTTCCTATCAGCACTCACCGTGAGATCCAATACTACCGCAGAGTGGTCTGAGACTGTACATGGGAGCATACTGGCACCTGTCACCTTAGGCAGCAGCGTCTTAGACGTGAGAAAGTAGTCGATGCGGGTTTGTGAGTTATGGGGTAGCGAGTAGAAAGAATATTCCTTACCATCAGGATAGAGGAGTCTCCAGGGGTCTAATAGCCCGACCGAGTCCCGCAAATTCTGAAGCATCTGCGAGGCCTGAGGTTTATGCTGTGGCTTATATGGAGTTCTATCCAGCAGGGGATCAGGTATGAGATTAAAGTCGCCCCCTAAGACAATGCGCGATGAGCTGGTGCACAGGAGCTCTTGAAGAATCTGAGAAAAATACTGCGGATCATCGGTGTTAGGCCCATACACCGTCATGAAAGTGTATGATTCCCCGTGTAATTGAGCTGTAACTCTGGCCCAACGGCCAACTGGGTCTGCTTTAACCTCTTTAACTTCTAGTGGGAGGGATTTCTTTACCAGTATAATTACTCCACCCTTCTTCCGGAGGGCAGGGGCAGATATGGCATTCCGATATATCTTGTCCGTCACTTTGTAAGATTCAGAAGGGGACAAACGAGTCTCTTGCAGGTAGACTATGTCCGCCTTCTGATGATTACAATAATTCAAAATCTTCTTTCTCTTGAGGGGGTTCGAAATGCCCTTGACATTTAGGGATAACACCCGAACTTGGCAACTAGCCATATTCGATCTTACTGGAATATACATATATGGCAATCACGATCTTTTGTCCCTGGAACAGGATATCAACAGGAAGTAGTGTTATAACCTTGCAACTTAGTAGTGCAGCACTGCAAACTATCATAACTTGCATGGCAAGTCTCTACCGCCCTTCCGGCCCACCCATCTCCCTCTCAACATTAAAGAGAATAGAGATACAACATTGGAAACATAATGACAGATTTGGCAAAGCTTGTCTAAGTTACTACTCCCCAAATGCCATCAATAACGGTTCTATACAATACAGTATTGCATAACTGAGTATACTGTGACTAGGCATTACTCAAAATAACCTGCACAACAGTGTTATTACAAACCGGGCTGCAAGTTGGAAGTCAGGTCTCACACCTCCATAGAGTCCACATTAACCCGGAGACAGTGGTATAGTATAGTAACAATTTAACGTCCCAAACTTCACTCAGGTTCCCACGTCCATCCGGACCCGCTCTTGCAAGAAAGCCCGCAGGGTTGGACCATCTGTAAAAGTACGGGTGTTGTTGTCCAGAGTGACCCTCATGTTGGCAGGATACAGCAAGCCAAAAGCGCGCTTCTAACTGTTGCAGTAAAGGCCGGCAAGCCAAAAGCTCTTTCCGTCGCGAGGCTGTCTGCTTACTAAGATCCGGATAGAACGTAATTTTCTGTCCATCCACTTGCACGCTCTGCCGCCTTCTCGCAGCCTGCATGATATGTAGCACATGTTGGTATCTGAGCACTTTTACCACAAACGGCCGAGGTCTCGGAGTATGAGGGGACGGATGTGACGGGACGCGATGTGCGCGCTCCAATTCCAGGGGCCTTACAAAAGTGATGTCTAGAATCTCAGGAATCAGCTTTTCGAGGTAAGAGATAGGATCTGACCCTTCTCGGCCCTCCGGTATCCCAAGGATGCGGACATTACTCCTTCGGGCTCTGTTTGATTGGTCCTCGACCTGCACTTCGAGTGCCGCCACCCTCTTAGCTACGGCCCATCTGCGCCAATACAGAGGACTGCCGGTCCACTTCCGATTCTACATCCTCTATGCGTTTGGCCAACTCCCCTGTACGATTTCTTAGCTCCTGCAAGTCGTCTTTCACCTCTGCAAGCGCCCCGGAGTTAGCAGTAACGATTTCTTTGACTGCTCTGAGCTCCTGCAGTATTTCCCGCAGCCCCTCCGAGGTAGTTTTGTCGGGCCCTGTTTTCTGTGGGGAGAGGAGCTCTTGTTTGGCACGCTTGTTCGACTGCCCCCCTGACTGTTGAAAGTCCAATTTTGCGGGCTTTAGCGCGGCCATCCTTTTATCGTCCCTTCTGAGCGCCGATTAGGGATTATTAGGGGACCCTTTGGCAGCAAGAGCTCCGAATGCCTCAATGTTGAGAGGGAGCTCCGTTCCTAAGCGGCCATCTTCTACCGCGGCAGACTCCGCCCCCCTCCATCCTTATTTATGATTTATGGTGTAGACTGGCACTTTTAAAAATCTAACCTGCAAGTCTCTGGCCTATGTGAAATATGTCATGGACATGCAGACACATGCACGGCCCAAGCCGCACCCAAAACACCTCTGTTACTCCCTTGGCATCGACATGCAGAGATCAACATGCTGGGAGCAGAAACGTGCATCTTGCAGCCTTTCTAAAATGGTATTTTAAATATGGGAGCAGCTTCCACATTTATCTGCTGCCGCATCCAAGTTTAAAACACGACTAGGATTTCTAAAAGAACCCCCAACATAGAAATGTTTGCATTCGTGTACTTTGCATCTGCATGGGAGCAAACTGAATTTTCCGTTCCCGCAACCTAGATTCGCTCCTAACTCCCTGTACATGCAAGGAGGGGGATAACAATCAAGATGCATTTTGAGGCGAGTGAAATGTGTTTGCCCTTGTAAAAAATGTCACTTATTGACGCCTCCCTTCTTTTCAACTTATAAAATGCAGAGAATGATATCAGATAATGGACTCATAAAAAACTGCATATAAATTTGCCACAATGGCAACATTTCATCATTTTGTGCATTTTTGTACACAAAGCCCATGTTTGCAAAATAACTGCACAATATTTCTTTCCCCTTCACAGCATTAAACTTTCAGGTCCAGTCCACTACATGCAAATAGTTATTTAAATGCATTATTAATGAGCTGCTGTGATGCAAAATTATGCAAAGCAGCTCATTAATAATGAATTTTGTGAGTACTGTGAAAGTGTCTTGGCAAGCATGGTTTTTGTGAAAGATAAACTAACTACACCTCAGTGAGCTGTAGTTATCTTTTTTACTAGCTTTTTTGTATTTTGGTTTGAAGAAAATGTAGTTACCCAGCTGATTTGCTTGGAGAGCAACATTTTACAAAGAGGGAACCACTAACCTACAGGAAATTCTGTGAGTTAGTACACTGGCCTCAAAATGACTTACCCAAGGTCACAAAATCAGTGGCAGTTGCAAGCCCTGAGCTGCCTGAACATCGTTATCTCCACAGTAGCATTACTAATATCCATGCAGTAGATAAACTATGGGGTGAATGGACACTTTCCATACATGGAGAAAAATAAGCATCTGGAAGGATGACTGAGCATAATGGACAGATAATTTTTTTTAGCCTTAAAGCTGTTAAATTGATGGAAAGAAGGAAATAAGCAGATGAGATATATTTGTGGAGGGTAATTTTATAACCTTGCTTGGAAAGACAAGGGCCTATTAATGGGGCTATTTTATAAAGACAACATAGGTCTCTATGGAGAATGTTTACTAAACTGGGCTGATGGTTAGTTAACCCAGGCTATGTGCACTAGTCCCCATGTTATTCAATGGGATCTAGTTGCAGATAGCCCGGGTTAACTGTTAGCTCAGTTTAGTAAACATACCCCATAGAGACCTACTGTTTCATGTAAATGTTCCTTCTTGTTCAATGTAAACCATTTTGCCTTGCAGACAAACGGTATATAAAATCAGTTAAATAAATAAATAGTAGACATTCCCCTATGTGTATTTATACATAGAGGTATGTTTATGCTGTAAAACCACATGGCAAGGGGCAAACCTCCACAGTATCCGCAGGAGGCATTCCCAGGAGAGGTCCTGCAGATAGAGGTTTGGATTTCCTGCAGGGACCACACATTACCCGCTTTGGCAGATACCATGGGAAAAGTCACGCAGTGCCTGCTGAGGGAGGTACCACAGGTCCCCCATGGTAAATCCATGGCGAGGGATGATAGAGATCGGGTGCACAGAGCTATAAGCAGCTTTGTGCCCCGATTGCTCTCATGCCTCCCCAACTGCCACGATCGGGTTTGCCCCCCCCCCCCCCCATAATGGAGGAGTGGCCTAGTGGTTGGGGCAAGGTACTTCAGGTCAAAAGGTTGGTGGTTCAAATCCCACTAGAGGACAGCAACCTTGGGCCGGAAGGACTGGGGTTTCTAGTCCCACAGGTGCTCCTTGTGGTCTTGGGCAAGCCACTTAACCCTCCATAGCCCATGTTCCCTGTAAAATAGTTATCTCCAAGTTATAATGCCCTGTTCAATGTAATTTCAGTTTGTTCAATGTAAACCGCACTGATGCGAATAGCGCGTATATAAGAGAATGTAAATAAATAAATAAATAAAAAATATTGTCAGTGCCATGGTGCAGCAATCTGCAGCATGACAATATTACAAAGTTCAGTGTGTGCACCTCACAGCACTGATCCCCCCCTGGACTGCTCCTGATCCCCATCAGGAGCTGCCCAGGGATGATTGCTGCAAATCCCAATTTAGGAAAAGTCCCGGCTAGCCATTTGGCTAAGCCCCCTGCCTCCCCCCCCCCCCCAGATGCAGACATAAAAGGGTGGGGGGCCCTGTGGCCCCCAACCCTCCCCCTCCCACCCTTCCTTAAAAAAGGTGAACCCCAGCTAATCAACTGGCAAGGGGGAGCCCTGCGGGCCCCCGCACCCCCCCCCCGAACCCCCCCCCCCCCCACATACTTTTTAGTGTTTGGGTGTCCAGTGGAGAATGGGGCAGGAGCTATCCTATATGCTCCTGCCCCATCCATTGGCCAAATCAAAATGGCCATCATCACAAGGTGCTAGCCTCTTGCTAGGGGGCAGCACTGCAACATCATGGCCATCTATGTCTATGTCTGTCTTTATTTAATATACCACATCTTTGATTGGGCCTATGAGAAGGGCAGGAGAGATGGAGATCGGGAGCAATCCAGAGGGGGGATTGGTGCTTCAGGGGAGCACACACTTCATTTGGTAATATTGTCTGTGCCGTGGATGGCAGCACCATGGTAATGACAATATTGTAGGGGTAGAGGCCTAATCATCGACACAGAAGAGCCTATGTTACCAGGCCTCTTGGCAGATAATGCCACTCTTGAGGTCGTGTTATCTGGTGCCACGATTGGGGTTGATTTTGAAAGCCACCGCGTAAAATCTTTTTTGTGAGGTAGCTGCCAACCTGGTCACCCGCCATTCCCCACCCCGATCCCACCCCTTGGAAAGTGCACCACGGGAAAAGCAGGTATCTCAGGCAATTTCCCACGGTATCTGCTTTTTTTCACAGGTTAGCTGCTACCTCAGGGCTAACGCACTATTAACGCCCTGGCGGGAGCTGCTAATACACTTTAGTAAACATAACCCATAGCCTCATAAAACCTGCAGAAATTGCGGCTAAAATTCAGCCAACATATGTTTACACCTTCTTGGGAGTGGGTGTAAAGGTACATGGGTGAAGTCCGCACATACATGCTTGTTTTATAAATAATAGAATAACTATACAACTCGCTCGAAATATCTCATACGTTTAGTTTTATCTTTCATTGTTACATGTACTGTATTCCAACCTTCCAAGGTCTCAGATAACACACAGCACTACAGTTTAGACATACTATACGTCCTACTTATGTGGCTTGTTGACATCAATGACCTTCCATAATACATAAACAGTGGTTTTCATACTATGAACTTGTTGACCTTATAGTTTTTTAACATCGGAACCCCAAAGAGAGTACTTAACTTCACTTAATTCTTTTCTTTAACTCCTCTTCAGCCGTTCCGTTTCTGAAATCCCAACGCCATTATTTAGGTGCCCTTGCGTTTCACTAAAGTATGGTTCATCAGGGATTTTCTCTCTGTTATTTTATTCTAAAAGAAAAACACATCAACAACTACCTTTATTACTAAACATTCCTGTAAAGTATTTTTTCATAATACAGCCTTACTCAAAACTCACCGATAAAACAATGCTGCACACGTATTCAAAAACAGCAACTCCGAGCCCTTCTAGATGTAAACAGTTTCAAGCTGTTCGCCCGAGTAGAAAGCACGCGCATGCGGACTATTGATCTTACCAGCCAATTTAAAGTCCTACCTTCTCACTCTTATTTGACAATCCTACCTCCGCCCAGTGCCTCGATGTCTTACACGACGAAAACTATTTCTGTTCAAATAAAACCACAATCCAACCAATATTCCTATTTCCACTTCTCACTAAACCAACACACCTCACGACTAAATGAACCATATTTGTGCCACTGTATGCACCAAGGCCATTAACCTCTCTTCAGATCATAAAGGCAAGTGACCACTCTCATAGTTGCATTCAAACCCATAGGAGCAACTGAGTCTAAATTAAATATCCACTTTTGTTCTCTAAATAATCAGCATTTGCTCTTGCGACTTACCGCAACATAACGGTCTCTACTTGCTCAACACACCAGCCATCGCAGCTGTTCAAAAATATGTCCCTCAGACATACAATGCTGTACCAAAGGGGCCTCCTTCTTTTTACATTTTAATCTACTTCTATGCTCTCCCATCCTAACTTTAAACGGGCGAGTAGTTTGCCCCACGTAAAGCAATTCACATGGGCACTTTATTATATAAACCACATTCGATGACTCACATGTGGTATTGTGTCTTAACTTGTGGACCACGCCTTTATGTGTGAAACATACTATCTCCATGGTTATATCACAAATCGTACAGGCTCCACACTTTTTATGCCCTTTCAAATTCCCTGCTGTTCTCCCAGGGATCACAGATCTTAATATGGCTGGACTTAGCCGTTCCTTTAAATTCCTATTCCTACGCCATACACATCGTAGCTGTTTATTTGTCAAGCCTGGTACTACGCGTAAAATATTGCTGTACTTCCTCAGCACCTTTTGTATCCCAAAACTCAACGGGGAGTACGTAGTTATCAAATTAATTTGATCTGAATCAATTTCCTTGGAACTCCTATCCTTCCGAGATCCCAGCAACAAATCCCTATTGTTATAAAGCGCTCGTGTATACGCTGATGATAACCCTCTGAGGATAACCCCTGTCTCTAAACTTACTGGCTAATCGCTTTGACAAAGCCTTAAACTCCTGCTTATCTGAACAATTGCGTCGTATACCGCAAAAATTGGGACAATGGAAGGCTTGCCTTTAATTGTAAGGAATGTGCACTGCTGAAATGTAAAAAAGTGTTCCGATCTGTATTTTTTTTATGCACTGATGTTTCCCAATTCCTACACCTCTTATTATTGATATATCTGAATATGTTATTTTATTTTTATGATACTCATGTGTGAATTTAATATTAGGATCACATTGATTTATCCACACAAAAAAGGATGTTAAAGCTGCTTCAGACCCCTGCCACAACATAAACACATCATCAATGTATCTATGCCATGCTATTATATTGGTCGCATATGGAGACTGGGTAATCCACTTCTGTTCACATTCCCCCATATATAAAATTAGCTATGGAGGGTGCGCAAGTAGCTCCCATTGCCACCCCCGAGATTTGCCTGTAAAGGGTCCCCTTGAAGACAAAAAAATTATGATAGACTGCCAACTTTGTGAGACGCAATAGAAACTTAATCAAATCCTCCGAAAGATCACCCCGAGATTGCAGTGTTCGTTCCACTACACTATAAGCTGTTAACTGGGGAATATATATAGAGCTGACGCCACATCCATAGTGGACTAACCTAATATCAACCGCTACCACCCATTGGGTTCAAACCCCCCAAGTATGTTCAAAAAAATGATGTGGTATCTCACACGTACGATAGGATATCTACTAATAATGGTCTCAAATACGAGTCCCAACGAACGTGGACAAGGGTTCCAACAACGTGCTTTGTAGACACTATAGGCCTACCAGGAGGTTTTTTTTTCAGATCCTTATGTATCTTGGGCGGTATAAAATTTTGCCAACGTTGGTGTTACAACATCAAAAATGATATTCCTAGTCGTCTCTCCGGGCCAGTCCAGGAATCTTGGGGTGATCAATCCGCTCCAGCAGCTGAGGACTGTGAATGTGACAAGGTTTTGCTGACAACCCTTCCAGCTCCCCTAGGTGTCAGCTAACCAGTCTTTCAGTCCTCAGCAGCTGGGCTGGACGTTTCCTTGGACCAGCTCCCCTGAGAGGCGATTAGGAAAGTTATAGGCTTTCGTGTATCAGAACTTTTACTTTTATTTTGAATTTAGGCTGCTTGCTCACGAAAAAAAAAAAAAAAAAAAAAAGAGAATCTGTCTCGGGTCAGACCTTCCGTGCTGCCCTTGTTTCTTCAACAGCGCGATCAAAACCGTGGAGAGGTGGCATCGCGTCTTTGATTGCAGCCTCAGGCACCTTAAGCAGGACCGGTCGGGGAACTCCCCTTGTGCCTCCGTGCCCGTCTGTGAGGTAGAGCCTGCCTCTTTCGGACGTTGAGCAGCGGCAAGAGATTAGCAGCCTGGGAGCCCCAGGGTCCTCTCTCTCTCTGCTTGTGTGTTTTTGGGCAGCGGCGGGCCGTTAGCAACGGCGCGGCGGTGCAGGACAGCGTGGGGTTTTGGCTCCGGGAATGTTTTTCAGCAGTCGGTAAGTCCTCCGCTTCTTCTCGGGGTCAGATTCGCCGACGGTGGGGTTTCCCTTGTTACGGGTGTCCCTCTTGAGCTGCGGTTTTTCTTGGTGCTCTTCGGGTTCGTTCCGGGTGCGACGGCTCTTGGGGTTTGGCTTTATTTTTTTCCTTTGTCCTTTTCGCTGAGGGCCCTACTGCGATGGCGGATAAAGTCCCTGCTGGTAGCCCCGGTGTTTCTCTGTCGGGAGAAAGAGCGGGAACGGCAGCCATCTTAGTGGAGCAGGCTGCTGCTCCCGCGCTTCTTCCTAAACCCTGCAAAAGGAAATCAAAATCAGTTAAACCGAAGGTGTCTGCAGAGATTCAGCAGCAGTCTGTCCCTGTTGCTCAGGAGACTTTCAGCTCTTATTTCTCCCCTGATTTTATTCTTTCTCTGCATAATGCTTATCTCCTCAAAAAGGCTCAGGGTTCTCTCCCTCCTGGCTCTGAGGGTCTTCTTGAGGCTCCTGTGGCCGGTCCTGCAGATCCTCTTCGGGGGTGAGTCTAGCACTTCCGTGGTTCATACTAGGGACCAGAGTGGGGAACCTACAGAGGCGCTGTTTTGCTCCATCTCCAAGTATAGAAGAGGGGGAGCTGTTATCTGAACCAGGCTTGGACACCTGGTCTGGAGATTTTGAGGAAGGCGAGCTCGGTCCCGTTGAGGATCCCAATGTTTTTCGCATGTTTTCGTAAGGAGGAGTTGGGAGCGCTGATCTCACAATCACTTTCCGCGCTAAATTTAGTCCTTCCTTCAGTGCAGCAGGAACCCCTGGAAGATCCTTTGTTGCAGGGGTTCAGGTCCGAGCAAAAGTGTTTCCCGGTTCACAGAGTTATTAAGCAGATGATTGAAGCAGAATGGGAGTTTCCGGAGGCATCTCTTAGGGGCGGAGTCGCTCGTTGGCTAAGCTTTACCCTGTTCCGCAGGAGGAGGAAAGAGACTTGTTGCGGATGCCCAAGGTGGATGCTTTGGTATCCGCCGTCCACTCGAAAAACCACCATTCCTGTTGAAGGGGGTACCGCTCTCAGGACTTGCAGGATCGCAGGTTAGAAGCGCTACTGAAACAGGCTTTTGATTCTAGTGCCTTGGCCCTTCATGCGTCTGTGTGTGGAGCTTATGTGTCTAGGGCTTCCATCCGCTGGCTGCAAGGAGAGCAGACTCCTGAGAAGGGGGAGGATCCTCCCACGGGGTTGGCGAAGCTGGAATCGGCGGCTGCTTATCAGGCCGAGGCCTTTTATGATTGGTTCGCATTTCTTCTAAGGCTATGGCTTCTGTCATTGCCGCTAGACGTTTCCTTTGGCTTAGGAACTGGTCGGCGGATGCTTCTTCCAAGGCGCGTCTTAGCAAGTTGCCATATAAAGGGAAGTTGTTGTTTGGTGAGGCCTTAGATAAGATTGTTAAGGATTTGGGGGACTCCAAGGGCGGTCGGCTACCGGAGGACCGTCCGAGAGCTGCGAAGCCGGCTTTTCTCCTTAGGGGTCACGGTAGAGACTTTCGCAGGTTTCGAGGAGGCGCGCCTTCACTCCCTATCAGCGGGGTCGCTTTCCTTCTCGGGTTTATTCCTTTCGTGGCTCCAGGGGTTTTTACTAGAGGAGTCTTCCATAACCAACAGTCCGCAGCCAAAAAGTCCACAATGAGATGAGGCCGGTCCAGGTGGGCGTTCCTGTAGGAGGTCGGTTGCGGCAGTTCCTTTCCACCTGGGCCACCATAACCACGGATCAGTGGGTTCTGGAGATTATTGGATGCGGCTATACCCTGGAATTCCAGGAGAGGGTTTCCGACGCCTTTGTCCAATCGCCTTGCGGTCCGCGGGCGAAGCTGGAAGCGGTCCGGGACAACCCTTCGCCGCTTGTGTGGATCTTCGCGCGGTGGTTCCGGTGCCGGAAGACCAGTGCGGCTTAGGTCGATACTCGATTTATTTTGTGGTCCCCAAGAAGAAAGGTTCTTTTCGACCCATTCTAGATCTCCAAGCATGTGAACCGTTGTTTGCGGGTGCCTCATTTTCGCATGGAAACCTTACGGTCGGTATTCCGGTCGGTTCGACCTGGAGAGTTTCTCGCTTCTATAGATCTCACAGAAGCTTCCTGCACATTCCGATCAGAAGCGAACATCAGAGGTTTCTTTCCCGTTTCGCGGTGCCCATGGGTCATTTTCAGTTTCAGGCCTTGCCCTTTGGGCTGGCTACGGCGCCTCGCACCTTTACCAAGGTTATGGTTGTGGTAGCGGCGGCGCTCCGGAAAGAAGGAATTCAGGTTCATCCCATACTTGAACGATTGGTTGATTCGCGCTTCCCTCGCTGCCGGAGTCGCAGAAGGCCGTGGCGCGCGTGGTGCAGCTCCTAGAGCAGTTAGGTTGGGTCATAAAACTATGCAAAGAGCCATTTGGTTCCCGTTCAGCGTTTGACTTACCTGGGTGCCTTCTTCGACACCGAGGAGGTAGGATCGGTTGTTTCTGCCGAAGACAGTATAGGCAGATCTTGCGGCAGACCTCGGCGTTTCCTGCGGCTCAAAGCTCCGACGGCGTGGCGCTATCTGCAATTGTTGGGGTCCATGGCGGCCTCCTTAGATCTGGTGCCTTGGGCCAGAGCTCACATGCGGCCGCTTCAGCACTCGTTGCTGACTCGTTGGTCTCCTCAGGATCATCCTCTCTCCCCGCCAGCTAGTCTGTCCTCCGGACGTTCGTCTCAGCCTACAGTGGTGGTTGGTGCCAGCCCACCTGTCGGCGGGAGTACCTCTGGAGGTGTCCGATTGGGTGTTGCTCACGACAGACGCCAGCCTCTCCGGCTGGGGGGCTCATGCCTGGGGCGCGTCACTCAGGGTTCGTGGTCGGCGGTGGAGTCCGCCTGGTCGATCAATCGTTTGGAACTTCGCGCGGTGCGTCTCGCATTGCTGGCGTTCGCGAGGTTGCTGCTCGGGAGAGCCTGTTCGAGTGTTCTCGGACAATCAAGTGACCGTTTCTTACATCAATCGGCAGGGAGGCACGGGAAGTGCTCTGTTGCTGGAGGAGTGCCTTCAGTTGTTTCAGTGGGCGGAAGTCCATCTCACCATGATCTCGGCGGCGCATGTGGCTGGCAAGGACAACGTTCAGGGCGGATTATCTCAGTCGGCACCGTCTGGATCCCGGAGAGTGGGAATTGGACCAGACGGTTTTTTCAGGAGATTGTGCGGCGGTGGGGTCAGCCGGTTCTGGATCTCATGGCTACCCAGTCCAATGCCAAGGCGGCGCGGTTTTACAGCAGGCGCAGGGAACATATGTCCGAGGGGCTGGACGGTCTGGTACAACCTTGGCCTTCGGATCGGCTCCTCTACGTGTTTCCTCCGTGGCCGCTCTTAGGGAGAGTCATCCAGAGGGTGGCGGCTCACAGGGGAACGGTGATTCTGGTAGCTCCCGATTGTGGCCGCGTCGTCCCTGGTATGCCGATCTGGTCAGGCTGGCTCGTTGCTCCTCCCTGGCGGTTGCCCACTCGGAGCGGTCTCTTGAGGCAAGGGCCGGTGCGCATGCCGCAGGTGTGGATCGATGTTGTCTTACGGCTTGGCTCTTGAGCGGAGCAGGTTACGATGCAAGGGCTACTCCGGCGCGGTCATAGCCACTCTGTTGCAGTCCCGCAGGCGGTCTACATCGTTGGCCTACATTAAGGATTTGGCGCTTATTTTGAAGCATGGTGCGTTGAGCGTCAGGTGCAGGCCCGGGAAGGCGTCGCTTCCGGATCTTTTAGGTTTCTTGCAGGCCGGTTTGGATACGGGATTATCTCTTAGTACCTTGCGGGTTCACGTGGCGGCGCTAGCCTGTTACCGAGGACACGTACAGGGCAGGCCTCTTGCTTCCCATCCTGATATGCTGCGTTTCTTGAGAGCCGCTAGGAATCTTAGGCCTCCCAGGCGTCCGGTGGTTCCTCCCTGGGAGTTGAACCTGGTGCTCCAGGCGTTGTCCGATCCGTCTTTTGTCGGGCATCGGTCGGCACATCTCCGAGAATTGTCCTGGAAGACAGCTTTTTTCTGGTGCCTTGTGCTCCGCGAGGCGGAATTTCGGATCTTCAAGCTTTATCTTGCAAGGAACCGTACCTTCACTTTTCAGCTGAGAAGGTGGTGTGGCGGCCGGGTACCCTCTTTTTCTTCCCAAGGTGGTTTTCGGCGTTTCACGTTAATCACGTAGTTTCCCTTCGACGTTTCAGGGGTTTGGGGAACAGTACTTTTGATCGGTCCTCTTCGCCGGCTCGACTTAGGTCGGGTGTTGCATAAGTATCTCAAGGTGACGGAATCTTTTCGTCAATCGGACAGGTTGTTTGTGCTCTATGGTGGGGCGGCTAAAGGTAAGGCGGCCACTAAAGCCTCTATTGCTCGCTGGGTGAAGCATGCATTCGGGCATCCTACGAGGCGAAGGGCGTGCCAGTTCCGCTCGTTCGTCTGCGGGCGCATTCCACCAGAGCTCAAGCTACCTCTTTGGGCGGAGTATGCGCTAGTTCCACCAGTGGGATATTTGTCGGGCGGCGACGTGGTCATCGTTGCACTCGTTTGCGAAACATTATCGGTTGGATGTTCAAAATACAGGCTCAGAATGACGCCCGGGTGGGCGCAGCGGCGCTGGTAGCTGGGCCTCGCAGGTCCCCCCCGTCTTGAGTACTGCTTTGGTACTTCCCAAAATTTCCTGGACTGGCCCGGAGAGACGACTAGGAAGAAGAAATTAGACCTTACCTGCTAATTGTCTTTCCTGGAGTACTCTCCGGGCCAGTCCAGGACCCTCCCTTCCTTGTATCTGCGAGTTCCGGGTTGTGAGACGGCTTTGTTTGTTTTCCGTAGTATCTCGTCAAAGAGTCATTTAATGCAGAGATAGCGAGACTGCGTACTTTACCCGTAAGGGGGTGTGGTAAACGGGTTGAAATTGTGAACAAATAAATAAAAAAATATATATATATATATATATAAAATAAAATATAATAAAATAAAATTAAAAAAAAAAAAAAAAAAAAAGAATGAGGGCTTATCTCAAAACGCAAAGAGTGCAAGTGGAAACGATGACGCAAGCAGTCTATGCCCAGTTCAGTGCTTTGGCTGGTGTTTTCTTCAGTTTTCTTTCAAGTCTCCATTTTGTTGTTTTGGTTTGTGCTATTCTTATGCTTAGCTACATTGCTTTGTTACCGAGAGACTGGTTAGCTGACACCTAGGGAGCTGAAGGGTTGTCAGCAAAACCTTGTCACATTCCAGTCCTCAGCTGCTGGAGCGGATTGATCACCCAAGATTCCTGGACTGGCCCGGAGAGTACTCCAGGAAAGACAATTAGCAGGTAAGGTCTAATTTCTTCTTCTTTCTTAGAGATTAATTTGTCACCTAAAGCCTTTTTAGTAATTTCTTTAATTTCAGCCCAAAGAGCATCACTAGGATCTTCCTTTAATAACTTGTATGTACTTTCATCATGTAAGCGTTTGTAAGGCTTCTAAAACATAATAATTCCTATCTAACTCTACTACAGCTCCTCCTTTGTCGGCTCGCCTTATCACAATGTCAGTTCTTGATTGTAGTTCATGTAAAGTAACTTGCTCCTCCTTTGTTAATCTAACATTCTTCTTCTTCTTATGCGATCTTTCTAACGCTCTTACATCTTGCAAAACCAGCTCTTTAAAATAGTTATAGCCGGATTGGATCATACCCAGTGGGGACCATGCAGATTTTAATGGTAATCTTGAGCGTCGAACCTCGTGACCCTGTTCCACCTGCAGTACTTCATCTTTCGCTTTTAATGCAAAAAAAGTTTTTAAACTGAATTTTCCTTATCAAACTTTCAAAGTCCACTCGAAATTGAAACGCATCAAAGACAATTGTTGGAACAAAAGATAATCCCTTATTCAAGAGACTAATTGATTCCAACGATAACTTTTTTTCAGAAACATTAATCACTAAATTCACCTGGGTACTACTGTCTTGATCGCGCTTCATTTCTTCCTGTGATTTCTCTGATACGATCGATTGCGAGATTTTCCCTGTATCTCCTCTTTCTTTTTCTTTCATTTGGCATCCTATTCTTCCTCTAAAAAATCGTCTCTTGAAGATTTACTGGAATCCGAACTATTCGCTTCTTCTGATGTATCTTCAAAAGTAACTTGCTTTCTAACTTTCTTTAATTTACGGTTAGGATTCATCCATGGGTAAACATATCCTGTCCATATAGTCTATGCCATCCCTTTTTAATTTTTTTTCAAGTTTTTTGCCATCACCTCGTGCCTCAAGATATCCAATTTTTTTCTGTACTTCACTTGTCTTTTACCAAAATGTTCATCAACTTCATTCACTTTTAATTTATCCAAATTCATTTCAATTTCCTCCGCCATTTTCCCTAATTCATTTTTAGTAAAATCAACTATAAGAACCATTAGATCTAACGAACACTTATTAAGTATTTTATTCCATTTATCCACAAAAGCTGAATCCAGAAAAGGCATTCATGGTTCTTTATAGACTCATAAGCCCCGTGGAATCTGTAACGACTGATGTACTCAATTAATGATGATCTGTGCAACTCAGTTCTCAACTTCTTCTTCTGTAATTTCAAAGTCAAATCCCACAAATTTGCAAAATCTGCAGTAGCCGGGTCCTCTCCAATCTTCAACTGTGCAAATGCTGTCTTTTCTTTAACTAATGCTGTAATATGGTCCTGGGTGAAACTCAACGTTTCTTTCCACACTGATTGACCTTCCATAATTGTATCCAAACAACACTCTTGGTCACTTTAATAGTTATTGTATTACCTTAAGGTAATCACTCAAAGAAGCGACCAAGAGTGTTGTTTTATAAATAAGACTTCTGATTATTGGTCATAACCAAAAATCCTCAAAAATGATCTCCTTCCACAGGGATCCGATGACATTAGCTAGCAGCTGCTGTCATGGCTGAATGATGTCATTGAGCCAGACCACTGCTGATGGAGTCTCTTTGCAGTGGCAGGGCATGCATTCGATCCTTGCTCCCACCACTCTGTGCCGCTACTTCTGGGCACCGCAAGAGGGTTTAAAAGGTGAGAATACTGTTCTTATGTTTCAAATTCTCTGGTACCTCCAGGAACTGCCATACTTGTAAACTCTGGAATGGTATGTTCAAGGAGGTACTTTACACATGGTTAATGTTTTCCAACTCAGTGGTACCTTTGTTTCTCAGCCCAGGGGAGAACGGAAGTTTGTTGAAAAGAGTGGTTAGCCTTGGGGTGTCTATGGTATTAGAGGGGGATATTCAATGGCACAAACCGGATATGTGCCGCTGAATATCCTGCTCAGTGTGATTAACACAGTTTGTAGGTGTGCTAGCCATGTTAAATCGCTTTGAATATGCCCCTCTATGAGTGCATGTCATGACCCTACCTGCATTCTGCCCAAAACAATGCCCCAGGGAATGGCTACATATAAATCACATAAAAGTGCATGCCTTTTAATCAATATGTGTAATTTTATGCACTTATGGGGGTAATTGTATAAACTATTTTGTCACTAAAAGGCTTTTCTAAAATTACCACAGGATTACATGGAGAAAATGATATGCGGTGACAAGAACGTGTGTCCTTTTAAGCAAGAGGGGAGGGGAGTCTGAGCAGAGTGCAGGAGCAATTGGCTAACTAGATATATATTTTATAAAATAGCCACCTATGCACATACCGTACATGCTCATATTGATATATGCTCCTGAGTAGACATAAATGTCTGCGGCTTTAGTCTAGCTGTGATGTCTATCAGTTTACATCTAGTACTGTATTTTATAAAGAAACATAGACACTTTCTCAACCACCAAATCTAGATCAGCTGTTATACAATTATCCCCATAAAGTGAGATAATTTAATCAAAGCCCTTATCCAAAGGCAAAACGGTGTTTACCCACAGAAAGAACATTATAAAATTGTCCCTTAATCTTTAGGGACTATAATACAAGGGGATCAGTCATTTATTCTTAGTAGAATGTTGATTTTTTTTAATGTATTAGATATATACTACGTTTATATACTGTGTATGTTTTATCTGTAATTGATAACAATGTGATTAGCAGAATATAATTTTAAAATAACATCTATAAAATGGATGAAAGCTACATCAATGTTAAAAGAGATTTTCACACACGAGTTATTGAGAAACTCATTCAAGAAAAGCATTATTTCCAGTCATTTTACACAAGCCCTTCCTTGATAAAGACATATCTAAAATATTTTGAGTACAGGTAGAGGGCAAGTAAGAAAGCAGATTGGTTATCAAAGGAGGCCTAAGAACTAGAAAACATTGAGGAAACAGGAGCCTTGCAGGAACAAATTATTGTTTAATGCCATTAGTTCCCCATGCAAATTTCCGGTTCACGCTTCTAAAATAATATCCCAGTTGTTTGTAATCTCAAGTTTTGTACATTTTAGACCTGATTTGTACAAAACGTGGACCTGAAGAAACATCTGCTAAGGTTATGCAACATTTTGCAATTCTCTCGGCAGCCCATGCCAAACGATGCTCACTTTAAAGGCAAGCCTACCAATTTTATTCTGTTGTTTACAGCTAAGGGGTGCAAAGGAAGTCCAAACACATTAGCAGAAAATAAAGTGAAAAATTAATCAAATAACACATTTTGTTCACTGTGATTTTGCACCCACCCATCTCTTCCCTCCCCAAAGAAATCCCCATCAATGGTGATGCAATGAAGATGTTTTTCCTTTCCTATTCCTGTTTTATGAGGACTTTGCATATACATTTAATCTCAAAATCTTAAAGTAAATGGAAGTTTTGTAAGCAACGTTCTTTTCTATGCTGTCACTATTTAAAAATAAATTAGAAACATAATTTTAAAAAACACCCTATGATAATGCAGCAGGAGTTTGGCTCGCCCAGCCTGGTAGCTGCCCAAAACTCTGCATGCAAGCAGAAGCTTCCTTCGCCAGGTTCCCAGGCTGCTGGAAATTGAGAGGAAATAAAATTCTGATGGATAAATAATACAGAATTACTCTTCGCCCTGTAATGTCACATTTATTCACCTAGCGTAATGAAATGCCGGGAAACATCAGATGCTGCAGGTACATGGAGATAATTTTGTTTTTATAACCAATTTCAGACTGATAAATACTAGAACCTTTTTTCCAGTTCTTCCCTCCCCCCTCCCCACCCTGAGAAAACCAAAATGTCATTAAGATTTACAGCACCCTCCAGTTCGCTTTTCAGAAGGAACATTCATTTACATAAACAGATAATCCCAGATAAAAATTTCCATTAGACAAAGGTGAAATGGATCAATTTTCTCTGCCAAGCCAATCTTAAATCTTGAACAGATAGGGTCATTATTACACCAGCCCCATTTCGGATATAATGTATTTAAGAAAAAAAATCCGCCGATAGCAGCCATTTCCAGCTTTCCAATTATCTTTAAGAAAAGCTTATTCTGTGGACAATAAAGCACATTACTGCACAATATGATACAGTCCATAAAGATCACAGTGTTTTATGAAAGGTTAAAGAAAGCTCAGCACATTTAGGGGAATGTCATAACCTGCAGCGTACCTCAGGATTGAGCAGAATCTGTATACATGCTGTGGAAATACTCTTCTAAAAAGGACAAAACGGTGGACTGTAAAATGTACCAACCTCCATTCAGCTGAAACTCAACAGGTTTATAAACAATGTATATTAGAAACATAGAAACATAGAAATATGACGACAGAAAAAGACCACATGGCCTATCTAGTCTGTCCTTCCATAACAACTACAACAGTCCACTTTTTGCCTTTAGAGATCCTCTGTGTTGGTCCCATGCTTTCTTGAATTCAGTTACTGTCCTCATCTCTACCACCTCCACTGGGAGACTATTCCACGGATCCACTACTCTTTCCGTAAAGAAATATTTCCGCATATCACTCCTGAATCTATCTCCCTTCACCCTCATCCCATGTTCCCCTCGTAGCAGAACTTGCTTTCAATTGAAAGAGGCTCTCTCCCTGAACATTTATGCCACGGAGGTATTTAAACATCTCAATCATATCACCTCTATCCCGCCTTTCCTCTAAGGTGTACATATTAAGATCCTTAAGTCTGTCCTCATATGCTTTATTGATTAAAAGGGAGTTGAAAGAGAGCTGCAAAGATATTTTTCCATGTTTTGCAAACAGTCCAAGCTGCAGCTTCCCTGATCCACCTCCAAAAGAGAAGGATCCTCTCTCATGAACAGTCACTGCCCGATGTGGTCACTCTGGTCTCCCCGGTTACTCTAACGGCCTTCACATTTCCTTGCAGACAACTGTGAATTAGTTTCTCATAAGGGCAGCAAGAAACAGAACAAAAATGGATTTAAGTTTTAAACAGTGCTCTTTGGCAAAATGGATATTTCACTTTAGCATGTTATAAGGTCCATGTCTCCTTTTGGGTGCCATGGTCTGGCTTATTACTTCCTGCTGTGGCTGTCCATGTTTAATGAGTATTAAGGTTTTGTGTGCTTTTGGTGTCATGTTGAGGATGCTGGATAAGTGATTACAATTTAAAGGTGATTGTCATTCATTTCTTACAGAGCTCCCCATTCAGGTCAGAGCCTTCTTACTATTAAGACAGGCAGGTCTCGTCTAGTCCTGAATTTTTTTGTCATGCTCGGGCTGGATCCTAGCACAGACAACTGCCTAGGGTGTCAAATTTGAAGGTATCAAACACCCAGGCCAAAGAGGAGCCTGAACCCCCCACTTACTTTAGGGCCATGGTACAAGCGCTGCTTCAAAGGAGCACCCACTGTAGCAATATGGCCTCCCTTTGCTCCTCTTCTGGCTCTGCAATCTTTACAATGTCTGAACCCCCATTTCCTGCTCTCTGAGATCTGATGTCTGGTCTAGCCTATGGTAATCCTCTCCATCTCCTCCACTGCAGTCCCATCTCTCATATTCTCAACTTATCGCTCTCCACTGAACTTTCCCTGCAACCTTCAAGCATGCTGTGATCACCCCTCTCCTCAAGAAACCCTCACTAGACCCTATCTGTCCTTCTCCCTCCTCCTCTTTGTTTCTAAACTATTTGAACGTGTGGTTCACCGCTGTTGCCTCGACTTTCTCTCCTCTCAAGCCCTTCTGGATCTTTTACAATCTGGCTTTCATCCTTTACATTCTAACCGGAAACAGCTCTTGCCAAGTCTCTAGTGACCTGTTCCTGGCAAAATCCAAAGGCCTTTACTCGATCCTCATCCTTCTTTCTGCTGTTTTTGACACTGTTGACCAGAGCTTTCTCCATGATACCTTGTCCTCATTTGGTTTTAATGGCTCTGTACTATCCTGGTTCTCCTCTTATCTTTCCCATCACTCTTTCAGTGTTTGTTCTGGTGGATCCTCTTCTACTGCTATCCTGCTCTCAGTTGCTGTACCCCAAGGATCTATCTTGGGTCCACTCCTTTTCTCTCTATATACCTAGTCCCTTGATGCACTCATCTCTTCCCATGGCTTTCATTACCATATTTACGCTGATGACTCCCAGATCTACCTCCCTACACCTGAAATCTCCCTGGTAATCCAAGCCAGGATCTCTGCCTGCCTTTCTGACATTGCTGCTTGGATGTCTCATCGCCACTTGAAATTGAATATGGCCAAAACTGAGCTTTTTATTTTTTCCCCTAAACCCTCCTCTCTCCTTTCTCGGTCTCTGTGGATAACGCTCTACTCCACCCTATCTCCTCAGCTCGCAACCTTGGGGTCATCTTTGATTCCTCTCTCTCTCCTTCTCCACACACATCCAACTGATAGCTAAAACTTGCCATTTCTTTCTCTATAGGAAATTTTTTGTTTATATATTTTTGTCGGAATGGTCAACTAGGTGAAAAGGAAACTTCCTTTCACTATCGTGACCTCTCCATTTTAATAAGAAAAAGACATTTTGTTTTGATAGCATTTGTACTTAGCTGTGTATCCAATGAAGGCTGTTACTAAACATCAGAGACGGCAGTGCTCCAAACAACGACGTGTCACGTTTCGGGGTTTACACATTACTCCCCCTGCTTCAGGTCTAAACTCTGCTGTTCGATGAAAATCCAGTAACTGCCATACTGGTAAACTCTGCAATGGCATGTGCAAGGTGGTACTCCACACATGGTTTCCAATTCAGTGGTACCTCCGTTTCTCAGCCCGGGGTAGAACGGAGTTTGTAGAAAAGAATGGTATCAAAGAAGATAAACTAGAATTTTCTGTCCAATAGAAACAAACATTCTCCACTGGAGCCTGTAACATTTTAAACAAGTATTTAGCATCAATCCATATGAATTGGCAGATTTCAGAGAGACATTCCTGTAACTTCTTTTACAATATGACACTTATTCTGCCAAGCTCCCAAGCGCGCACCTCCACCTCCCCCCACTCCCAGTGGTCTAATAGAAGAAAATTTTTCAGCTACAGCATTGGCTTGTCATGCTGATAAAAGATATCCAGGCTAACCTGTTCCATAGAAATGTGTCCCTGTGCATAATGAGTTGCACACTTTTCAATCTGAGGTCTTAGACAATATTTGATGATTTTGAGGTGCTCCCTAAAAACAGTGCTTTTATTGTATCTATCTAATATGTGGCTACTCCCTGCTCATGTTTGCTACCTCTGCTGACACATGGAGCCTAATTCCATAACATGCATGTCTGGCCCGCGGACATGTCTAAATCACAAATGGGCCCCGTTTCAATCTAATTCCATATCCGCAGGTCGAGATGTGCCCGCGGGTCCGGAATCAGGGAGGAAGATGTGTTCAGCATGGCAAGGGTACAGCGCTATTCAGTCGGCCTGTGCACGCATCGGATGTGCAGCCCACGCATGGGTGCAGGCATGGGCCATGCAATATAATAGAGAAGCACATCCTCATCAATATTATCAGACACGAGTAAATGTTTTCGACATCACCATGCCCACCGTATTCTGAAACATTACACATTTCGGATCCTGCCCATCTCCGGGATGTACCCACGGATGCCACGCCTCCTTGGTAAAACGTGTACCTCCTAAGCTGCTCTTCACACTGACAGTAGTTTGTTGATGCAAACTAGACATAAATACCTATGAGAAATGACTGCTGCTGCAACCTAGACCATATACCAGACCTCCTCAGGCCCTGAAAAGTGCTAGGTAATCCCAGTGCACCTTAATATGGTATAAGAGGATGTAAATATGACCATGTATGTCAGGACATACCTTGCATCAAACGGTACTTGGCAGTAGGAACCGGCCCCAGTGATTCCTGCCTTGGTGATCCCTACAAGCATGCTTTAAACTGCTAAGGATAGACCCATACCAAGTGCACCAAACCTGAAACTAACATTACAGTTCCCCCAAAGGATGCATAATATTGCTGAGCAACAAATGTTGTATGCCTTTTTCGCGCCTATGGCCTATAAGTGCACTCATTCTGCTGCTCCACACTACCTTTCCCTTCTTCTCTCTCCCTACACCCCCTCCTCAGGAACTCCGCTCTTCTTTCAGATTGCTTCTATCTGTGCCCTTCTCTTCTACTGCCAAATCCAGACTTTGCTCCTTTCACCTTGCTGCTCCCTATGCCTAGAACAAACTACCTGAGTCTGTACTTCAGGCTTCTTCCCTGGCCCTTCTCAAATCTAGGCTGAGCACTCACCTCTTCGTTGCTGCTTTGGGATCTGATCCGCCTAAGCTCCCTTGTGTTTCCTTACCATTCCCCCGAAATGTATCTTATCCACAGCTGCTGTGTTGTCTGTCGTGACTAGATAGTAAGCGCTGCTGAGCAGGGACCATCCTTTACATGTGTCTGTCCAGTGCTGCATATTCCTTGCAGTGCTATACAAATTATCAGTCATAGTAGTAGTGATAGTAGTTTGGCCTTCTGGCTATGGCATCTGATTACCACATATCTGGGTTCTGGCATTTCTCATAGCAACTACACCTGTCCCATCGTGGTGTATGTCAGTCTGTATACATCTGCTATCTGTGCAGCATCCGTCTGCCTTCCCACAGTCTGCTTTGAGGAACTGCTCCCCTGGTCAGACCTGTGTGAGCATGGGAGGGGGGGGATCCCTGCGCCATCATAGGCAGCCAGCCTCCAGATATATCACCACTCTTGCAGCTTGCATAGAACCTGGACTGGCAAAGAATGTAGGCCTCATGGCACACTCTGGGGAATGTTGGCACAACATCAGTCATGTCTCCCAGTGCCTGGCACAGCTGATGAATGGCTGCCCTATCACACTGGCACCTGGTGATACTGCAGTCATCCATATGGTCTAGCTACCAGCCAGCCATTCATGAACTGCAAATCAGCACACCAGATCCTCTTGTGCTACCCCCACACCACACACTCTTACTTACAGTCAAAAAAACATCATTCTGCCAAAGCAAACGTATGGCTCACAGTTGTTATGCCATAATGGCATGATGTCCCAGGACTACACCTATGATCTCCCTTTCTCACTGCAACATGATTTTGTTTCCAGACTTACTCACATACTATTCTTACATCAGCAGTCCAAGTTTTCAGAACACAGCATTTGCTAGGGTCCCTTGGATTAGCTCTTATAGCACAAACAGCACATTTCAGCATACTCTGAATAAATACTATTGTTGTTCTTAACATTTCTGTAAGGGTGTTTCTTTACCTTACAACATTCCCTCACCTCTGCTTTCTGTTCTTTGTAACAGCATCCTTGTATTTTTCCTGACTGCAGTCACACCAGTTCAGCACATACTTGTCACAGCCATTCTTCTATATGGGATGAATTGCAGAGCACAGCAGAATATTTTCTAAGTCCTAGCCTTATTCCACATTTCAAAAAAAACTAAATATACCCAATCCCGGTGAACAAATCACAAAACATATACCGAGCTTAAAACAAACTCGAAGTGAAGCAATCATTATTTTTTGTCGGAGCAGCTACCACAGTGAGGGGAAAAGGAACCACCCCAAACCACTGTAGCCAGTCCTTTTTAATCAAGTATAACTTAAAACTGCTTATTATAAGTGTTTAAAAAATACACTTATCTGAAATTCATCGGTGATATCCAACACCCACAACAAAATGTAATTTAGAAGAGCAGGCCAAGAAGACTAGTCCGACAGCATCAGGAACGACGTGTCACGTTTCGGGGTCAAAGACAGAGCCCCTGCATCAGGTCCCAGCCTTGTCTAGCCAGAGTAGCCTTAAAGAGCGTCTTCAATCGAACGGTTTTTTATCATGAAGAGGTGTAAAGTGCCTGGATGAGAACCAGCCCCAAGATGCAAAGAGGCCAATCAGAGCAAAGGGGAGGAGCACCACTCAGCGCCACCCTCTCACAGCTGATCGAAACTGATCGGCCCACAAAACATCAAATGCTCAAACATCCAATATTAAAATAACAAAAATCAAAGGATGGTATGCCAGTCTATTTGTTGATTCAATCCCAAAGGGGTCACAGTCTTTAGGCGATGAATCCAACGCTGTTCCAGTAGTTGTAAAACTTGAAGCCGATCTCCCCCTCGCGGGTTTAGAGGGACAAAATCCAGGATACGCCAATGAAGATCAGTAAAACAATGAGACGCTGTCATGCAATGATCAACAAGTGGAGCAGATAGGTTTGCGTGTCCATAAGCGGGATGCATGCTCCCCTAATCGCAATTTAAAGGATCTTGAAGTGCGTCCCACATAATAAAAGTCGCAAGGACAGACAATCAAGTATACCACAAAGGATGTCAAGCAATCGGTTCTCCACCGAGTAGTATAAGCTCTACCGGTATGCTTGTCTGTCCACGAGACTCCAACCAATGTATTAGGACAGTAAATGCATGATCCACATGAAAAATGTCCGGTTGACTCATGAAGCCATGGTGGACGATCTTCAGAAGGAACAGTTTGCACAATGAAATCCCGCAAATTGGTACCACTAGTATAGGCTATACGTAGACTCCTACGGAAGCAAGGATGAACCGCCAACACTGGCCAAAATTTATGTAAAATGCCAACTACATCTCTTGAACCGCAAAGGTAAGGGAGAATCCCAGTAACTTGTACAGGCTGATCTTGTATAGAAGGAGTGAAGCTCTCGGTAACTGTCAAGAAGGGTCGGAGGGCAAGAGTTGCTTATACCCTGAACAGATTATGGAGTACAGCCTGGCGAAGGTACTGTCCCGGCGGGACTCCCTCTCCAGGCAGTAGTGCACAGCAAAAGTGTTCACTGAAGACTAGGTCATAGCCCAGCAGATGTCTGACAGAGACACTGAGTGTAACGAAGCCACCGAAGCCGCCTTGGCCCAAACGCCGTGTGCGGTGACTCTCTGATCCAACGGGGTGCCTGAAGGCGATGCAGTCCACTACCCAGATGGAGAGGGTGCATTTGGTGACTGCCTGCCCCAGGCGATTGGGATCGTAGGCAACAAAGAGCCGACCAGACTTGCGGTGAGCCTGGGTGCGCTGGAGGTAGAAGGCAAGAGCCCTCTTGCAGTTGAGTATATGTAACACTGCCGAGGCCTGGTCGGTATGAGGTCTCGGGAAGAAGGTTGGTAAGACTATCTCCTGATTTAAATGGAAATCTGAGACAACCTTCGGTAAGAACTTGGGATGGGTGCGAAGGACCACCCTATTCCCATAGAATCTGGTGTAGGGTGATCGTGTAAGCTGCATGAGCACCAAGTTGAGGTCCAGAGGAGGCTGGATTGGAGGCTTGGAAAGTAAGAGGCCTCGCATGAAGCGGGAGACCAAGGGTTGCCCTGAGAGAGGTTTCCCCTCAACAGGGAGGTGGTTTGCTGAAATGGCACTCAGGTGTACTCTGACCCAATTGGATTTCAAGCCTGCTTTCGAGAGGTGAAGGAGATACTGAAGAACTCACCAGGTAGAGCAGGAGAACTGGTCGATCTGGAGCACGGCGCACCAGACCGAGAAGCATCGTCACTTAAAGACATATGCCCGACTCGTCGAGTCTTTCCTCAACACGAGGAGAACCTCCTCAACCTCTTCCGGGAGATGCAGCGGGGCTAAGGAGACCTGTTCAGCCACCAGGCTGTAAGGGACAGCCAGGCCAGGTTCGGGTGGAGCACCCGACCCTCCTCCTGCATTAACAGGTCTGGGGCACAGTGCAGGGGGACTGGAGGCACGGACGAGAGCCGGAGCAGAAGCGGGAAACAAGGCTGTCGAGGCCATGAAGGAGCCACGAGGATCACTGAAGCTCGGTCTTGCTGAACCTTGTGGAGAGTCCTCGCAATGAGAGAAGTGGGAGGGAAAGCATAAAGAAGACCGGAGGTCCAGCTTGAGAGCATCCGGGGCCACCCTGCTCGGGTGTGGAACCAGGCCGCAGAAGCGGGGAAGCTGCGCGTTCACTGGGCTGGCGAACAGGTCCATGGATGGGGTCCCCCACCGATGGAACAAGAGGTCGGTGACCTCCGGATCCAGGCACAACTTGTGTGGGCGGAAGATCCTGTTGAGTTTGTCCATGAGGACATTCTCTTGGCCTGGGAGGTAAACCGCTCATAGGGTCATCCCCCGGCGAAACACAAAGAAGCAAAGGAGGATCGCCTCCCGGCAGAGGAGGCGGGATCCTGTTCCCCCCTCCTTGTTTATGTAGAACATGGCTACCCAGTTGTCGGTCTGCACGAGCACTGACTTCCCCCTCAGGTAGCCCTCGAAGGGCCTCAGGGCCCATTGGACCACCCAAAGCTCGAGCAGGTTGATCTGCTGCTGAGACTCCTCCGGTGACCACTGCTCCTGGGTGCACAATGCGCTGCAGTGAGCTCCCCAACCCAGCAGGGAAGCATCCATCTTCAGGACGAGCTCATGCAGTGGGGTCTGGAAGGGCATTCCCCGAAGGAGGCTTCGGGGTCCCGCCACCAATCCAGGGAGTTGTGGAGACTGCAGGAGACCTAGATAGAATCTCTGAGGTGGCCGGAAGCCTGGCTCCATTGCGCCCTGAGGCACTACTGGGCTGTCCGCATGTGCATGCGGGCGTGGGGGAAATGGAAGGTGGAGGCCATGTGTCCTAGGAGGTGCAGCATGGCCCGTGCCATAATCCAAGCCCTGTTCTGGACCTGGGCCACCATGGCCCAGAGGTGGTCTGCCCGGTCTGCCTGCAGGAAGGCGGTCACTTGCTCCATGTCGAGGTGTGTGCCGATGAACTCCAAAGTCTGCACCAGTTCGAGATGGGACTTGGAGTAGTTGACCAAGAAGCTGAGGCGTATGAGGAGAAGGATTATGTGCGACGCCACCAGGCAGGCTTCGCTGGCCAAGGTCCCCATGACGAGCCAGTCATTGAGGTAGGGGAAGACGGGTATGCCTTGCTACCTGAGGGAGATGGCAGCCGCGGAGAGACACTTTGTGAAAACTCGCAGTACAGATGTAAGCCCAAAGGGGAGCACCCTGTATTGGTAGTGCTCCCCCTGCATCCTGAAGCACAGGTATTGCCTGTGTTGGGGGTGGACTAGGATGTGGCGTAAGCGTCCCTGAGGTCCAAGGAGCATAGCCAATCACCCTGCTGAAGGAAGGGCAGCAGGATGCCAAGCGATAACATTTTGAACTTCTCCCACACCAGAAACTTGTTTAGGTTCCAGAGGTCGAGGAAGGGGCACAGGCCCCCCATCTTTTTTGTAACGAGGAAGTAGCGGGAGTAGAACCCACGGCCTCAAAGGTGCCGCAATACCTTCTCGACCATCCACTGGGCGAGGAGGTTGAATAGCTCCCGCTGCAAGTAAGTCTGGTGCGAAGGAAGCAGAGTAGGTGCCGCTGGTGACAAGGGAGGAGGGAGCCTGTCCAGGTGAAGACAATATCTGTCTCAGACAACCCATAGGACCCAGGTGTTCGACGTGATCGAAACCCACTGCGGGGCGAAAGGGGACAGGTGTCTCCCCACTGGCAGAAGTGTTGCCGGGGGGCGAGAGACTATGCCATTGGCATTAAAAGCCCTGAGCGGGTTGGGGTGGTGCCAGTGGGTGGGCCTTGGGCCCTTTAGGCTTGCGGTGGCCATACGCTCCTTCCTTCCCCTGCGTGCTGGAAGCTGGTACAGGGGTGGGCGGGAAGGGTGGGTATCCCCAGTAGGGGAGTCCCTTTCTTTGGAAGAATGGCTTCTTGGTTGGCTGCTTCTTCCGAGGGAGAGAAGAGGTCCTACGCAAGAGGTGGGTCCGAGTCACAAACTCCATTTCTATCTCAGCAGCCTTATCTTCCATGGGCTTATTAAACAGTTGTTCTCCGAGGCAGGGGACATCCAGGAGCTTCTCCTGGACCAACTGCTACAGGTCAGAGGACTGGAGCCATGCCTGGTGTCAGGCCCCGATGCCGACTGCCGTCACTCGGACAGAGGACTCAAATCCATCTTACGCGGCACGGGAGAGGAACTTTGGGGACTCCACGCGGACCTCAGGAGATTTAGAGCCTGAGAAGGGGTTCACCCCCGAGACCTGCGGAGAACCCGCTAAGCTCCTTGGCAAGGTCGTGCAGGAACATGCCCATATACAATTGGTATGCCTGGATGCAGTGTGTGAGCATGGACCCCTGATAGGCTTTGCACCCAAGAGCATCAAGGGCTGTAAACTCTCTGCCCGAGAGAGACCGAAGAGTGTAACTTCAGGCTCTTTTGCTTCCGCATCGCCAATTCTACTAGCATGGAGGTTTGTGGAAGCTGGGTCTTCCGGAAACCCGGCCCACATTGGACCCTGTACATGGCGTTGAGGCATTTGCTCACAATGGGGATCGAAGCAGGTGTTTCCCACATGCGGAGGAGCAGCCTGGACAAAATGGGAGGAACTGGGACAGTAAGAGACTCCCGAGGTGGGGACTCATTCTGTAAGATGTCAAGCTCCTCAGCTCATGGCTCCTCTTCAGCCTGCATAGCCAGGTTGAGAGCCCTGCCAGGTCCCGTATGAACACTAGAAAGGATGTGTCCTGGGGCAGACGCCTCTGAGAGGCAGGTGTGGACGGATCCAAAGCGAGGTGCCTGTGGGCACAGATCTCCAGGGAGGTATCCCCATCCAACTTTCAACCCAAGAGGTTGAGAAGGAGTCTGACTCGGGCTGGTCACCCCGTCCAGAGGCCGAAGCACGCTTGGAGCAGCGGCCTTGGAGGATCTCGCTCCCGAGGAACGGGAAGGCGAGCGAGACCGATGCTGAGGACCCTCACGAGGCCCACGGCTCTCGTGGGTTTCCAGGGCGGATTTGGGTATCCCTCTAGAGGGAACCTCGGTCTCGAGGCGCAGGCCAGCCATACTGGGCATGAGCACCTGCTGGGCAGCTAAGACAGAAACGCTGTGCTATAGTGGCAGCATTCGGGACTCCCATGCGAACGTGGGTCATTGCAACGCCGACACTGGGGTTAACAGGTCAGGCGTGGAGGAGGAGAGGGGGTCATCAATGGGACGACCTTCAGGAGACTGGGTGCCATCGCTGGGGGCCTCCGTGTCTGTACGAGGTACCTTTCGAGGCCGCTCCTTGTCCGACTCTTGGGAACGCAGGGGGGGGGCTGAGCAACCGAGAGCAGGAGCGCTCGCGCTTGTCTAGAGCCCCTGACAGCGACTTTGAGGTCGTCTTCTTCTTATGTCTCTCCACTTCAGGGGACCCCAAAAAATATAGCCGATTAGTGAGACGAGACTTTCCTTGGCTAAATCTATGTTGACTTTGTCCCATTAAACCATGACTATATCTCTTGCAGCGTGGGGCTCTTTTAAAACTATTTTCCAAGCCTTTTGTTATGAGGCTATAGCTTTTATGTTCCCCTTTTCCAAATTATCTCATAAAGTATATGGGATAACCATTCTGTTTCTCAGTTGTGCTCTACAGGGTCCACATGTAAATTTCTCCAGAATCTTTATCAGTTTTAGTTGGTGGTATTTTCACTGCACTGATTCTATATGTAATATTTCTTTAGCTTAAACGGCATGATGTCTAAGGAAGGTTTTAAAGCTTTTCTTTAAAAATCTAGTAGCCAGCAAGGTTATCACATTACCAGCAAAGACAAAGTATCAAAAATCTCATTTAAGCTGTACAGTGGGACACTTGTCAATTATTATATACAAAGCCAACAATTGTCAGGTAGCTGGTATACTCAAAGTATGCAGGTGCTTTTAACAACAAACAAGTTTACACTACTTTTCAAAGTGAACTTTTCAGATATCTCTGAAAATTAGCATAAAATATGCAATGTAAGACACGCCCCTTTCACCTAATACATGGCCAAAAACGTTTCCTCGAAACATTTGAACTTTAGGCATGCTACAGAGGTCACATGGAAAGAGGAGACTCATAAGCTCCAAACACCAGAAGTGACCTTGTCCAGAGATAGCTCTACCCCTTAGGTCTCCTAGGATGCTAGTTGGTGGGGACTCCCAGGCTCCACCAGCCAGAGTCACAGGAGGAGCTGCCAGACCAAGCAGTGTTGCTGGTGGGGTATTCAGGCCCCACCAGCTGAAGAGATGGAGAAGCCACCAATAACCCATTGAGTTGCTATTCCCCACCTCCCTGCCTACTCTGTGCCAGCACCGCAGGCATGTTTAACACAAGCAGGCTGTCACTTCTCGCTCTAGTCAGTGGGAAGCATTAGCCCATAACTGAACCTTTTCACGGTGAGCAGGCAGAACACTGGAGATTAGCAGCAAAGGCTTCCACCACTCAGTTTAGCTGTAGGAAGGTGGGGAGACCAAGAATTGGAGGCGGATGAAGGGGAAAGGAGAAAGGCTGAGGTAGGGAGAATGAATGCTGGGGAGGTGGGTGAAGAAAGAGTCAATGGATGCTGACAAAGAGAGTAGATGGGGGAAGAAGTCAGAAGGGAAAATGCAAGAAAATGTGGATAGAAGACAAGAAGATAGATGCTGGAAATAGAGAGAGGGGAAGAAGCTGTGTCAGAGCAATTGCTGCCAAAGGAGGGGCTGCTGCCAATAGTTACGTGTAGGGAAGGGGAGTTCGAGGTTCAAGATCCACCTAGGATACCTTACATGCTTGCACTAGCCCTAGACATTAGTTGGTATTTAGAAAATCTGGGATCTAGGCCTATTAGCACAGCAGAACTCAACAGAGATTTCCAACGTGCAGCAAGACAGGACAAGGAAAAGTACAACAATGACACATGCAAGGAAATAGAAGCAGAAACTATTAGAGGAAGAACAAGATCGGCTTTCCTAAAGCTACGAGAGTTAAAGAAAAAGTTCCAGCCTCGAATTGGAATGTTACAAGATGCTCAAGATTCTATGTTGAATGATGTTGGGAAGATCAAGAAAAGGTGGAAAGAATATACAGAGTTTTTATATGATAAAGATTAAGTGGACCAACAGCCATTTCAACCTGTACCTTTTGATCCGGACCATTGGTGATGAAAGAAGAAGTTGAAGCAGCATTGAAAGTCTAATCAAAAGAACAAAGCACCAGGCATTGATGGCATTCCCATAGACGTATTACACCAATCTGATGCAGCTGTTACCGTACTTACAAGGCTCTGCCAAGAAATTTGGAAGACAACATCATGGCCAACTGACTGGAAAAGATCCATGTTTATACCAATACTAAAGAAAGGTGATCCAACTGACTGTGGAAATTATCACACATTCGCTCTGATCCCACATGCCAGCAAGATTCTATTGAAGATTATTCAACAGAGACTACAACCATACCTGGAACAAGAACTACCTGAAGTGCTAACAGGGTTCAGGAAAGGGCGAGGATGAGAGACATCATCGTGGATGTGAGATGGATCCATGAAAAGACTAAAGAATACCAAAAGGAATTATATTTGTGCTTTATGACTATAGCAAGGCTTGACTGTGTAACCATGAGAAACTCTGGGCCACATTAAGAAGCATGGGTATACCAGAATACCTGATCATTCTCTTGCACAATCTGTACATTGATCAAGAAGCAACAGTTCAAACGGAACAAGGAGAAACAGAAACTGCAACAGTCCCTGCAAGCTTCAAGCATGCTGTGGTCACACCTCTCCTCAAGAAATCCTCCTGTCCTTCTAATTATTGACCCATCTCCCTCCTTCCCTTCATTTCTAAACTACTTGAACGTGCGGTTCACTGCCGCGGCCTCGACTTCCTCTCCTCTCATGCCCTCCTGGATCCTTTACAGTCTGGCTTTCGTCCTTTACACTCTACTGAAACAGCTCTTGCCAAAGTCTCCAGTGACTTGTCATGGCAAATTCCAAGGGCCTTTACTCTGTCCTCATCCTTCTTGACCTCTCTGCTGCTTTTGACACTGTTGACCACAACCTTCTCCTCGATACCCTGTCCTCGCTTGGTTTTAAGGACTCTGTACTATCCTAGTTCACCTCCTATCTCTACCATCGTTCTTTCAGTGTGTGTTCTGGTGGTTCCTCCTCCTCTGCTATCCCGCTCCCAGTTGGTGTACCCCAAGGATCTGTCTTGGGGCCGGTCCTTTTCTCTCTCTATACCCAGTCCCTTGGTGTGCTAATCACTTCCCATGGGCCTTTCAGTACCATTTGTATGCTGATGACTCCCAGATCTACCTCTCTACGCCTGAAATCTCTCCAGCAATCCAGACCCGTATCACGGCCTGCCTGTCTGACATTGCTGTCTGGATGTCTCACCGCCGCTTAAAATTGAACATGGCCAAGACTGAACTTCTTATCTTTCCCCCCAAAACCTCCCCCCCCCCTCTTCCTCCTTTCTCAGTCTCTGTGGATAACTCTGTACTCCTTCCTGTTTCCTCGGCCCGCAATCTTGAGGTTGTCTTTGACTCCTCCTTCTCTTTCTCCACACACATCCATCTGATAGCTAAGACCTGCCGTTTCTTTCTCTATAACATCAACAAAATCCATCCTTTCCTTTTTGAACACACTACTAAGACGCTTATCCACTCCTTGATCACCTCCTGTCTTGACTACTGTAACCTACTCCTTGCTGGTCTCCCTTTGAATCATCTCTCTCCCCTTCAATCTGTTCAACACTCTGAAGCGCGGCTAATTTTCCGCCAGCCTCGTCATGCCTATATTACTCCTCTTCTCAAGTCACTTCATTGGCTCCCTGTTTCACATCCAGTTCAAACTTCTCCTGCTGACTTATAAATGCATTCACTCGGCGGCTCCTCACTACCTTTCTTCTCTTATCTCCCCTTACACCCCCCCCCCCCTCGGTAACTCCGCTCTTCTAGCAAACTGCTTCTATCTATGCCCTTCTCTTCTATTGCTAACTCCAGACTTCGCTCCTTTCACCTTGCTGCACCTTACTCCTGGAACAAACTTCCTGTGTCTATACACCAGGCACCTTCTCTAACCCTCTTCAAATCTAGGCTGAAAACTCACCTCTTTGCTGCTGCTTTTGGATCTTGACTCACCTGATCTCCTTTTTCTTTTTCTGTCCCCCTTGTTTATCCCTGCCTACACCTGTGTTGTCTGCCTTGACTAGATTGTAAGCTCTGATGAGCAGGGACTGTCTCTTACATGTCTTTGCAGTGCTGCGTATGACTTGTAGCACTATACAAATGCTCAGTAGTAGTAGTAGTAGAATGGTTTAAAATAAGCAAAGTTGTAAGATAAGGCTGCATACTTTCCTCCTACCTGTTTAATTTATATGCAGAACACATCATCAGAGAAGCAGGATTGTATGAAGACAACAGAGGTATGAAGATTGGTGGAAGATTCATCAACAACCTTCGCTATGCTGATGATACCACATTACTGGCTGAAAGTGAAGATGATCTGAAACATTTGCTTCTCACAATCAAAGAAAATAGTCTCAAAATGGGCCTGCACCTTAATGTAAAGAAGACAAAGGTCATGACAACTGGCATAATCAACAGGTTCATCGTTCAAGGAGAAGAAATTGAAATTGTGAACAACTTTAACCTACTTGGATCAACTATCAATAAAGAAGCAACAAGCAGTCAAGAAATCAGACGACGCATTGCTCTTGGCAGAATGGCTATGAAAGACCTAGATAAGATTCTCAAGAGCAGAGATGTCTCTCTCCATACAAAGATTTGACTTGTTCAAGCCATGGTATTTTCAATAACATCATATGGATGTGAAAGCTGGACAGTGAAAAAGATAGGAAGAAAATTGATGCCTTTGAATTATGGTGCTGGCGGCGAATACTGTGTATACCATGGACTGCCCGAAGAACAAACCAGTCAGTACTAGAGGAGATCAAACCTAAGCTTTCTTTAGAAGCTCAGATGACAAGACTTCGACTTTCATACTTTGGAAACATCATGTGAAAAGAGAGATCATTAGAGAAAGACATCATGCCTGGCAAGATAGAAGGTCAACGCAAAAGAGGAAGGCCAGCAATGAGATGGATTGATGCAACAGCAGCAGCTACAGGTACCAGTCTGTCAACAATAAGCTGCCTGACTGAAGACCAAACAGAATTTAGGACAACTATCCAGAGGGTCGTCATGAGTCGACACCGACTCAACGGCACTTAACAACAACAGCACAGTACTACTATTTAAAGTATTGAGCAATCAGTTTATAAGGAGACCAAAGAAAATTTTTGATCTACTGTTACAGTAGGCAATTTCCTGATAAATACCAAAAAATTGCGTTAGCACAAATACAAAGACCCAATACAAAGTCTCAGGAATGAACTGTGTGTTTTCCAAAGAAGGGAATTGTGTGCCAAATGAGGCCAAATCAATGAATTTAATTCATCAGTTTCCCCACTTGTAAATTTTCTCTATGTGAGACATATGTCCATGCTCTGTTACCTTGAATTGAGCCTCAGGATCTTTTATATTAACTGAACTAATCAAAATCTCTTTAAAGCAATAAAACAGATTATTCTAACCTTTGCTGTCTCTGGCTTGTTTTTCTGTCTATTCATTTCTCTTTTTCTCATGCTCTTGTCATGTCACTTTTTCTTTGTCATTTTCTCAATGTTGTCCTCCTTCCTTTTTTTGTTTTGTGCCTTTTCTTCTTTTCTCTTCCCTCCCCGCCATCTTGTGCTCTGTGTTCCTGTGTCCTCTCCTCTTACCTCTGTATTTGCACACCTTGTCCTTTCTTCCTCACCTGTCTCATGTTCCCTCACCTTTCTAGCTCACTCTTCACCCCCATTATCCCTCCCTGGATCATTCATCCCAGTGCTCACTGCCCCAGTCATTTTACCCAGCTTTCATTTGCCCCTTCAGCTGTCTTCCCATAGCAGGAGGAACGCTTTGGCAGACCTTCCTAGCTGTGATTGCCTGCTTCCTCTTCCACTGGATCACTGACGGTTGACCCCACGAAGGCCCTGTGGTCTCACGAGATCTGCAGAGATCAAACTTCTTACAGAGCTGCTAGAAGAGGAACTAGGCAGTCACAGATAAGATGCGCTGCCACTCTTTCCTCCTGCCACGAGAAGATGCGTGAATAGTCCCAAGGAGAGTGTTGAGGGATTCCATTAGATTGCTTTGCAGCTGCAGTGAGCCCACTTTCTACAACTCTAACTACAAGCGGCCACCAGAAACCCTCCCACCCTCCTTATGACCCCAGTGCCAGGCTTTGGGGCACTCTAAGGAAGATTAGGGACACAAACCCCATGTACCGACACCCTTGGCTCTGACAGAAATCTCCAAGCTGCCTTCAGGGTAGAAATTTGCCTTTTTCTTAACACTGCCCAACCATTCTTTCCAGCATGAGGATTTTATTCTGTAGCACCAAGCACATGACATGTACCCTTCTCTTCCACTGCCAACTCCAGACTTCGATCTTTCTACCTTGTTGCTCCTTACGCCTGGAAGAAACTACCTGATTGAGTACATCAGACTCCATCTGTGGCCCTGTTCAAATCCAGGCTAAAAACTCACTTCTTTGAGGCTGCTTTTGGATCCTGATCCCCGTAGTTTCCTCTTCACCTCCTATGCGTTTCCTTACCATTCCCCTAGATATATCTTAGTCCCCTGTTGTTGTGTTGTCTGTCCTG
The DNA here is from genome assembly GCA_033557465.1 of Ichthyophis bannanicus. Classification (NCBI taxonomy): domain Eukaryota; kingdom Metazoa; phylum Chordata; class Amphibia; order Gymnophiona; family Ichthyophiidae; genus Ichthyophis; species Ichthyophis bannanicus. Next base: position 1,083,012,001 of record CM066032.1, read on the forward strand.
ACTAGACTACAAGCTCTTAGAGAAGGGACGGTCTCTTACATGTCTCTGTACAGTGCTGTGTACGCCTTGTAGCGCTTTACAAATGCTAAGTAGTAGTAGTACTAGAATGGCTACACATCTTTTCCATGGGTCTGATTAAGTATTTAAACAGAAATATATAACAGATGGAAAGGCTTACGAATAGCAGTATGTGGGTCTCTGTTTATTCATGGCCCAATATTCCATGACCATAAAGCACAGTTACCTGTAACAGATGATCTCTGGGAGCAGCAGGAATAAGTCTTCACATATGGGTACGTCGGTACCGACGGAGCCTGCGCGGGAACGCTCCCCAGCTTCCCAAAAAGGAAAGCTTTTGGGAGCATCCCACAGCACCTGCGCGCTGCCTTCCCGCCTTTCCTAACCAACTCTCCTCAGTTCGAGTTTAAAGCTGAGACAATAGAGAGAGAGAGGAAAGGAAAGATAGAAAAGAGATACAACTCCTAGGGGAGGTGGGTGGGTTGTGAAGACTTATTCCTGCTGTTCCCAGAGATCACCTGTTACAGGTAAGTAACTGTGCTATCTCCAGGAACAAGCAGGAATGAGTCTTCACATATGGGGACTCCCTAGCTGAGATGCCTGGGAGATCCCCAAGGATATGAGACCCTGAGAGGGGTCTGCATCTTCCTATGGATCTCAGGCATCCATCCAGGGAAGGAGGGCAGGAGTTGTTTAAGAATGGAACAGGTGTCTGAGGACAGCCTGACCAAACAAGGCATCCCGGCGGGAATCCTTGTCCAAGCAGTAATGGGCTGTGAAGGTATGAACAGAGGCCCAGGTGGCTGCTCGACAGATCTGGTCGATGGACACAGAATTTAGATGAGCCATAGAGGTGGCCATGGCCCTCACATTATGAGCTGTGACATGGCTCTCCAGAGAAAGGTTCTTACTCTGGTAGGCGAAAGAAATATACTGAGCAATCCAATTGGACAGTGTTCTCTTAGAGACTGGAAGTCCCAAATGAGAAGGATCAAAAGCAACAAACAGCTGGGAAGACTTTCTATGTTGCTGTGTCCTATGTAAGTACAAAGCAAGAGCTCTTTTACAATCCAGAGTATGAAGATTCCTCTCTGCACTGGATGCATGAGGAGCTGGAAAAAAGACAGGTAGATATACCTCCTGATTAAGATGAAAAGGTGAGACCACTTTAGGCATAAAGTGTGGATTTGTTCTAAGGACTACCTTGTCATGATGGAACCTTGTATAAGGTGGATTAGCCACTAAGGCCTGCAGTTCACTGATGCGGCGAGCAGAAGTGACTGCAATGAGGAAAATAACCTTCCAGGAAAGACATTTCAAGGAGGTAGTGGCTAAGGGTTCAAAAGGTGGCTGCATAAGCTGACCAAGAACCAAATTTAAGTCCCATGCCACCGGAGGAGGCCTAATGGGAGGTTTAGTTAAAGTTAGGCCTCTCATGAATCTTGAAATAAGAGGATGAGAGGAGATAGGTTGTCCATTGATGGGCTTAAGGGATGCTGCAATAGCACTCAAATGGACTCTTACTGAATTTGTTTTTAAGTCCTGCATTGGAGAGATGCAGGAGATAGTCTAACAAAGAGGTTAAAGGTAGTGCTAGAGGGTCAAGACCCTTTTCAGCACACCAAATGGAAAATCTTTTCCACTTAAAAGCATAGGAACGCCTGGTGGAAGGTTTCCTGGAAGCATGGAGGATATCCTTCATCTGCTGAGAAAGATTCAAGTCTTGAAGGTCTAGGCCTTCAGTAACCAAGCTCTGAGGTGAAGGGACTTGGGGTTTGGGTGCCACAAAGTCCCTTCCTCTTGAGACAGGTGGTCTGGAGCAGCTCCCAAGTCCAGGGAGGGGGCTTGGGAGAGATGCAGAAGTAGAGGGTACCACACTTGGCATGGCCAGCGTGGAGCTATGAGGATCATAGATCCTTGATCCCTCTGGAGTTTGAACAGAGTCTTGGGAATCAAGGGAATGGGTGGAAAGGCATACAGGAAGCCCCGACCCCAAAGAAGGAGGAAGGCATCCTTGGCCTGAACCCCCTGACACGGAATTCTGGAACAGAACCGGGGAAGTTTGGCATTCCACGGACTTACAAAGAGGTCTATGTCCGGGGTTCCCCATTCTTGAAAGATTCTGAGTACCTGATCCATGTGCAGGGACCATTCGTGTGGAAGCAGAACTCGACTGAGTCTGTCTGCCCAAGAGTTTTGGATTCCTCGGAGATATACTGCCAGGAGATGGATTTGATGCTCTCTGGCGAAGGCCCATAATCTTAGAGCTTCGTTGCAAAGCGACAGAGAGCCAGTTCCTCCTTGCTTGTTTATGTAAAACATGGCTACCTGATAGTCCTTATTCATACGGACAGTCTTGTAGCTGAGGAGGGTATGAAAAACCTTGAGAGCTAGAAACACTGCTTGAAGCTCCAAGTGGTTGATATGAAGAGAGGTCTCCTGTGGGGACCAAGTGCCTTGGGTGGAGAGGTCTTGTAGATGAGCTCCCCAACCTGTTTGAGAGGCATCTGTTGTGAGGGTTGCTTGGGGCAACCACTGTTGGAAGGGGGACCCCAGCAACAGATTTTGAGTGGACATCCACTATTGGAGAGACCAAAAGAGACGTTTGGAGGTTGCTATTTGGTCTGAGAGAGCTCCTGAAGCTTGAGTCCACTGGGTGGACAAAGTCCATTGAGCTGCTCTCATGTGTAGGCGAGCATAGGGTACCACATGTACTGTGGAAGCCATGTGGCCTAGCAGTTGTAGCATCTCCCTGGCAGTTAAGTGGCTCTTTGACTGAATCTGGGAGGCTAGCTGCACTAGACGTTGGCAACGGGCCTGAGGGAAGGTAGGCCCTTGCAGTGGTGGTATCCAACCAGGCCCCTATGAATTCCAGGGACTGAGTAGGGATGAGCTGGGACTTTGGGAGGTTTACTACCAGTCCCAGATACTGCAGAATGCGCCTTGTGCAGTCCAGGGAAATCTAGGCCTCTGATTGAGATGGAGCTCGGATGAGCCAGTCGTCCAGATATGGGAAGACAAATATTCCCAGAGTGCGTAGAAATGCAGCAACTATTGCCATGCATTTGGTGAACACTCTCGGAGCAGAGGCCAGACCAAAAGGAAGGACTCTGTATTGGTAATGTTTTCCCTGGAAAAGAAAACGTAGGAATTTTCTGTGAGTTGGATGGATGAGTACATGTGTGTACGCATCCTTGAGATCTAGAGAACAAAGCCAATCCTGACTTTGAAGGTATGGAAGGAGAGTGCCCAGAGAAAGCATCTTGAACTTCTCCTTGCATAGAAATTTGTTCAATTCTCTGAGATCTAGAATGGGTCTGTATCCCCCTGTCTTCTTTGGAATGAGAAAATAGGGGGAGTAGAACCCTGACCCTTGTTGAAGAAGAGGAACTTCTTCTATTGCCCTTTGGGCAAGAAGGGTAGTTATCTCCTGACCTAAAAGGTCGAGAAGAGATGTGGGAGAATTGAAGTGTCTCACCATGGTGTGGGGAGGAAGGTCTGAGAAATGAAGTTTGTAGCCCTCTCTTATGATGGAGAGGGTCCACTGCTCTGATGTGATTTGCTCCCATCTGGGAGCAAAATGAGCTAACCTTCCTGGAATGGTGAGAGGTTCTGGCTGTGTTAAAGCCAGAAAGGCTAAGTTCTCTAGCATCAAGTCAAAAACCCTGAGGGGGTTGAGACTGCTGGGTTACAGCAGCCCCTGTAGACTTAGGCCTGGCCTGCTTGGGGTTGCTGACGCTTAGCGGTAAAGCGACCTGTAGAAGATTGTTGGCCAGAAGTGGAAGGAAACCTGCCCTTTTTGAAAAAAGACTTTTTAAAAGTCTTTTTCTTGGCAGGAATGGAGGTAGACCTTGAAAGTCTATCCAGAGCAGAATTCTCTGCATCCATTTGAGTGGCTTTAATTTGCCACTCTTTGCCAAACAGATTTTCACCTGTACAGGGCAGATTTCCTAAGCCATCTTGAACCCAGGGTTCTAAATCAGAAGCCTGGAGCCAAGCAATTCTGTGAGCAGCTATGGCAATGCCTGAGGCTCTACTGGCACCTTCAAAGGAGTCAAAGGCTGCCCTGTTTGAAAACTTGGAGATGTCCTGAGTATGCTTAAGCCACATGCGGAATTCTTCCCTTTTATCTTCTGGAATAAAAGGGAGGTAAGTGTGCAGCTTTTCTGCCACTTCTTTCAGAAACATACCCATATGAAGGCTATATGAGTTGATTCTGGCAATAAGCATACTGGCCTGGAAGATTTTCCTACCAAAAGCATCCAAGGTCCTGCATTCTCTTCCTGGAGGAGCAGAAGAGTGTCTCTTTGTACTCTTTATCCTCTTCATAGCTGACTGCACCACAATGGAATGGTGAGGAAGCTTTCTGGAACCCAGGACAAGGAGGGACACGATACATAGTGTCCAACCTGCGAGAATGAGGAGAGAGAGTGAGAGGAGTCTCCCATAAATCAATCATGTGTTCATGAAGAATCTCATGAATTGGTAAGGTGACTGCCTCTTTAGGAGCCCTAGAGTATCCTAAAATATCTAATTTTTTTGCTCTAGGCTCTGATTCAGAGGTTACTGAAATAGAGAGTCCATTAGCTACTTCTCTTATGAAGTCTTGAAAGGACAAGTCCTCTGGAGGAGACATTCTTCTTTTTGGAGAAGAAGTCTCCTCAGGAAGGGCTATGGATACTTCAGGAGACTCGTCTGATGTATCAGAATCATCAGAGGAATCGAAGTATCGCCTGTCAGGGTGCTCTTCCAATGCTCGATACGCGTATCGAGTGGTATCGACATTGGGCGTCCCCGGTACCAGATCGGTACCGAGAAGTAGCCCTGGACAAGGAACCGCAGCAGTCAGTATCCTGGTCGATGTCGATGCCGTCGGTACCGGCATTGGCGGTGGTGCCGGTACCGGAGCCGATACCGACAACAGAGCTCGTCGTGGTACCGCCGGCGTCGCAGCTTGAATGAAGGCTGAAATAGCCTGCTGCATGGACAGAACATTCTGATCCATCGACGCCATGAATGCCTGGAGGTCGGTACCGGTAGATTGTGCCGGTACCCCAGAGCATTCTAACAGGTGATCGGTCGAGGCCGTGCCATCGATGTCAACTTGTAACCCCATAGGAGGAGCTTTGGAAGCCGGAGCTTCCCGCCGGGGTTGTTTGGCTGGTGCAGGATCCTCGATGGCAAGCCCGAAGGCATCTCGATGCTTAGAGGGAGATCTACCCTTCGAGGACCTGCTAGGTTTATGTTTGGTTACCTGAGATCCTTCAGGAGAAGAAGACCTGGAAGATGTCGATGCTACTGCCGGTGCCTCAGCGGGAAACAGGACATGGAGCTTAGCTGCTCGGTTCTGTAACCCCCGTTTAGACATAAGGGAGCAGGACGGACAATCCGGAATGGAGTGTTCAGGACCCAAACATTTAAGACACCATTCATGGGTATCTGTAACAGAAATAGTACCGCTACACTTAGTGCATTTTTTGAACCCGGAGGTTGGTTTTTCCATGAGGGAAATTTTCTTGTGGGCCCTGAGGCCTTAAGAAGAAAAATACACCAAGTGAGGAAAAAATATTGATATTTTTTTTTAAAGAAAGAAAGAAAAGACCGGCGGTACCGGTTCGGAGTCGGGGAAGGCAGACACGCGACCAAAGAAATAAAATAAAATAAAGAACTTCTTCAGCGGTGACATGGCTCGACCTGCTGGCTCCGCAGCAAAGAAGAACTGAGGAAAGTTGGTTAGGAAAGGCAGGAAGGCAGCGCGCAGGCGCTGTGGGATGCTCCCAAAAGCTTTCCTTTTTGGGAAGCTGGGGAGCGTTCCCGCGCAGGCTCCGTCGGTACCGACGTACCCATATGTGAAGACTCATTCCTGCTTGTTCCTGGAGATTACAGTCTCCCGTGGCCAGCAACTGAATAACTGGCTTATCCATAATATCCATATGCATTAGAAAATGTATCACGTCAAAAATAATACTAGTATTCATATAAGAAAGAGGAAGATGGAAAATAGAAGTGACAGTGAGCCAGAAAAATTATCCAGTTAACAGCAATATTCAGGTGCTATGGATAACTTACACGTTTAAATTTGTTGTTGTATGTGCCATCAAGTCAGTGTTGACTTCTGGCAACTTTTGGAGAGTTGCCCATGTTGTGACTATTTCCTGGGTATTCTTGGCAAAGTGAGGCCTGAAGTAGATTGTCAAGACTTTCTTCCACACAGTGTGCCTACAGCACCTGGTATTCCAAGGTGACCTCCCATCCAAGTACTAACCAGGTCCAACCCTGTTTAGCTTCCAAGATCAGGCACACTCAGGTGGTGTGGCTATAGCACATTTAGTTTAGGCCTATATTTAGTTTAAGTGTACTGAATAACAGGCCTAAACCATCAGGATAGTCTGCACCACTGCCTGCATGGATAGCAGCGCTGAATAATATCTTGACTAAGTTAAACATCGGTGTTAGTGTTTAAGTTAAGTTGGCCACTGTGCTTGCTCAAAACCTGCTCTTTACTTCGTTCATCTACCTCACCGAAGAACAGCATTAGTTCTGCCCAATCTCACTTAAGATTCTTCCCACTTTCCAATTTTTTTCTTGCCATGATGATAACATAGTAAATGACATCAGAAGAAGCTCTTTAAGCCTATCCAGTTATTCTTGTCCATGCTGCAAGGATATATTCCAGCTGCCAGTCATAGGATGTAACCAGGGACACTTTTACCTATCGACAAAATGGATAGCTAGTTTTATGTAAATCTAGTTCTTATGTAATCTAGTTTTATGTTCACCTAATGTTTAATGTAATGCAATATTGCACTGTTTTGCTATATTGTTGTTTTAAGTTCCTTGTAAACCGCCCCTGATCTCTGGAAGAGGCGGTATAGAAAAGCACACAAATAAATAAAAATAAATAAATAGCTGTCTCAGACACTGCCTAACGGGATCACATAAGTAAAAACGGCCAAGAGTCAAGGCTGCTTGTTCCACCTTGCCCCTAACAGAGCAGCTGTCCTCATCAAACATGGGCTATGGCAACAGCCTTAAATTTTGAAAGTGCCTGCTCTTAATGCTGATGTGATTTGTTTCCTTCCTGGGTAAGAGACAAGAGAAGATCTGTTGCCACTTGACAGTGTGGAAAAGAGAGGTCCAGGTCGCCATCCACTGCCACAGCCCAAACAGAACAAATATGAGGATTCTTTCCTCCTGCTGTGACTGTGAGAGACATTATCAGAGTCCTGATCGGACGTGTATGCAGTAAGTGAGGTCTTATGACCTCTATCTACTGCAGTATTTTCTTTTGAAAGAGGAAGTTGTGTTATTCCTGTATAAAAACCTTAGTCCTTCCTGGGCCAGTGCTGGCATGGGACACTGCTTTGCAAAAGTGGATTGGGCATTGGGCATGCATTCTCTGTTGAGCTGGTCAGTCTGGTCACATGGTATAAGGAGGAGGAGGAGGAGAAGAGAGAGAGTGAGAACTTGGGAAGTAGGGAGATGAATAGGTACAGGAAAATGAAATAGGCAGAGAAAGATGCCTTTGGAGGAGAGCGCAGAGACTTGGGATTGGGTGGTTTGGAGGGGAGGGGAATGCATGGGAGAAAGGAAATGGAGAGAGCAGAAGGGAAAGAAAGAGTCTACAACAGGGATGGGGGAGAGAGAGGCCTGGGGTGGGGAGAGTGAGACTTAGAGATGGGGTGGGGAGTGAATAGAGATGGGATTGGTGATGAGTGAGAGAGAAAGAACTCAGGGACTGGGAGAAAATGATGCCTTGGAGGAGAAAGACTGGGGACTCAGAGATTAAGGTGGTGGGGTTTTTTTGAACAGGGATTAGAGAATTGTGCGAGATGAGTGTAAAGACAGTAAGGTCTTAAATGGGTAATGGACAGCTGGGAATGGAGATGGAAGGAGAAGGAGAAGAAGACTAATAGGGAAAGTGACAAAAAAAAAGATTGGAGCAACAAAAAGGAGGAAAAATAAATTTATTTTCAGTTTAGTGATTGGAATATGTCAATTTAGAAGCCTGCATTTCTTATAGCTTTGCACAGTGGTGAATGTTCAAATAAGGGGCCCTCATGATAATAAGGGGCTGTGGCCACAAAAGGGTGGGAAGAACTCTTTTCTCCTCCCATTCCCTCCTCTCCCTCCCCCCCCCCCAAAAAAAATACTTAGAAAAGAAGCGGCAGCAGCAACAAACTTCACATTTGCTTTTAAAGAAGTCTTCCATGCCACGCCACACTGCCTCCATTGCTTTTTCTCCTTGTAAAGTGCTGCTCCATGGCAGCTGGAGACCAGGAAAGCATTTCCTATTGAGGGGCCAAAGCCACCTCTTTCAGTCTCCATACAGTCTGCCTACCCCACACAGCTATCCCAAATATAATACCCCAATACCTATTATGTACATCTAACTAACCCTCTTGCCTCTGACCCCCGTTGTCTCTTCTCAATTCTCTCTTCAAGGCACCTCCACCTCTGATCCCTTCTTCTCTTTCTGCCCTAACCCTAGCTATTTCCATGACAAAGTCCATAAGATGACACTCCAATTCTCTGCAAGATCAGTTTCATCCCCTCTTCCCCCTCTTCAATAGCAACTTTTCCCTTCAATCTCTGTTACCCTTTCATCCTTTTCTAAGATCTCCAAAGAGGAAACCTATCATCTTCTTTCCTCCTCTAAACTTACTACCTGTTCCTCTGATCCTATCCCCACCTGTCTCCTTAACTCCATCTCCTCCTCTGTCATCCCTTCCATCTCACACATTCTCAACGTATCGCTCTCCACTGTAACTTTCCCTGCAACCTTCAAGCATGCTCTGGATCACACCTCTTCTCAAGAAACCTTCATTGGACTCTACTTGTCCTTTTATTGACACATCTCCCTTCTTCTCTTCATTTCCAAAATTCTTGAACATTCAGTTTTCTGCCATTGCCTTGAATTTCTCTCCTCTCAAGCCCTCCTAGATCCATTTCAATCTGGCTTTCGTCCTTACATTCTACTGAAACTGTTCTTGCCAAAGTCTCCAGCGACTTGGCCCTGGCTAAAACCAAGGGCCATTCCTCGGTCCTCATTTTTCTTGACCTTTCTGCTGCTGTTGACCACCATCTTCTCCTCGATATATTGTCCTCACTTGGTTTTAGAGGCTCTGCACTATCCTGGTTCTCTTCTTATCTTTCACATCGCTCTTTCAATGTTTGTTCTGGTGATCCCTTCTCTACTGCTATCCCTCTCAGTTGGTGTACCTCAAGATTCTGTTCTAAGCCCTCTTCTTTTCTCTCTATATACCCAGTCCTTTGGTGCTCCCATCTCCCATGGCTTTCAGTATCATTTTTATGCTGATGACTCTCAAATCTATCTATCCATGCCTGCTATTTCTCTTACACTCCAAGCCTGTATATCTCTCTGTCCATCTGACATTGCTGCCTGGATATCTCACCGCCATTTGAAATTGAACATGGCCAAAATCAAACTTCTTATTTTCCCCCCTAAACCCTCTTCCCCCTTCCTCCTTTCTCTATCTCTGTTGATAACATTCTGCTTCCTGTTTCCTCAGCCCACAACCTTGGGGTCATCATCGACTAATTTATGTATAAATGATGTAAGTTTGATGTTACCTGCCTCTGCACCACTTGCATTTCTGATCAGGTTAGTGGACTATAGCTCCACCTTTTCTAATAGAAAAATACATTAAATTACACAGTAAAAAAATATTAAACTTATTTTAAAAATAGGTAGCCCTTTAACTATGTCTGGAAATCGCCAATGGTCATTATATGATGCAGCTTTCAAGCTAAAGGTTATTAGAAAAGCAGAAGAGATAAGCAATTCTGTTGCTCCTAGAGAATTTAATACAAATGAAAAACAAGTTCATGAATGGAAGAAAAGGAAAGCTAATTTAGAAGATATGCCAAAATCAAAGAAGGCATGCCGCTATGGAGTGTCATCGTTCCCAGTTCTAGAAAATGAAATGCACTTTTGGGTAATGGAATGTCGGCAAAATGGCAACGCCATTACGAGGACCAATATCCATCTGCTCACACTTCAGATGGCAAACTCTAAAAAATACCAGGTTGAGGGCATAGCCAATTTTCGTGCCTTTGCTGGCTGGTGTTTCAGATTCATGAATAGATATGGACTTTGCTTGAAACTAGGAATTACAATTCCTCAAGTGCTGCCCAAAAATCTTGAAGAAAAAATTGGTTCTTTTCAAAAGTTTATTATTAAACAATGTAAGCTGTATAGTTACAGACTTGGCAATATCAGAAATATGAACGATACTCCGATGTCATTCAATATGCCATGCAATCAAACCGTGGCAATTATTGCCGAAAAAACGGTTTTCGCAAGGTCAGTGGGAAGTGAAAAGAATCACTTCACTGTGGTTCTTTCATGTTTAGCGAGCAGAACTAAGTTATATCCAGTAATTATTTTTAAGCAGAAAAATCTCCCAAAAACAAGCAAAATTTCCAAGGGGGGTGAGTGTCCGTTGCCATGAAAAGGGCTGGATGGATGAGGACGGTACAAGATTATGGCTTGAGGATGTTTGGAATAAATGGCCTGGGGTGCTGCTTACAAGAAGAAACCTTTGCTTCTCATCTAGGACATGTTCAGAGCACATCCAAGCATAAAGCACAGTTACTTACCTGTAACAGGTGATCTCTGGGAACAGCAGGAATTAGTCCTCACATATGGGTACGTCGGTACCGACGGAGCCCGTGCGGGAAAGCTCCCCAGCTTCTTAAAATAGAAGCTTTTGGGACCTCCCACTGCACATGCGCACTGCCTTCCCGCCTTCCTGAACAGCTCTCCTCAGTTTCGAGTTTATAGCTGAGTCAACAGAGAGAGGACAGGAAGATAGATAGATAAAAGATACAACTCCTAGGGGAGGTGGGTGGGTTGTGAGGACTAATTCCTGCTGTTCCCAGAGATCACCTGTTACAGGTAAGTAACTGTGCTATCTCCAGGAACAAGCAGGAATAAGTCCTCACATATGGGGACTCCCTAGCTTAGATGCATGGGATCCCCTGTAAAGGTTCGCCATCTTCGTATGGATCTCAGGCATCCATTCTGGGAAGGTGGGCAGGAGTTGTTTAGGAATGGAACAGGTGCTTGAGGACAGCCTGGCCAAACAAGGCATCCCGGCGGGAGTCCTTGTCCAAACAGTAATGGGCTGTGAAGGTATGAACCGAGGCCCAGGTAGCGGCTCGACAGATCTGATCTATGGAAACAGAGTGCAGATGAGCCATAGAAGTTGCCATGGCCCTCACATTGTGAGCAGTGACATGGCCTTCCAGAGAAATGTTTTTGCTCTGGTAAGCAAAAGAAATACACTGAGCAATCCAATTGGAAAGTGTACGCTTGGAGACTGGAAGTCCCAAATGGGAAGGATCAAAGGCCACAAAAAGTTGAGAAGACTTTCGATGTGGCTGAGTCCTATTAAGGTAAAAAGCGAGAGCTCTTTTACAATCCAGAGTATGAAGGTTCCTCTCTGCATTGGATGCATGAGGAGCTGGAAAAAAGACAGGTAGATATACCTCTTGATTAAGATGAAAAGGCGAGACCACTTTAGGCATAAAGTGGGGATTCGTCCTAAGGACCACCTTATCATGATGAAATCTTGTGTAAGGTGGATTAGCCACTAAAGCCTGCAGCTCACTGATGCGGCGAGCCGAAGTGACTGCAATGAGGAAGATGACCTTCCAGGAAAGAAATTTCAAGGAGGTGGAAAACATTGGCTCAAAAGGTGGCTTCATAAGTTGACCGAGCACTAGATTCAAATCCCATGCGACCGGGGGTGGTCTGATGGGAGGTTTAGTGAGAGTCAGGCCTCTCATGAATCTTGCAACAAGAGGATGAGAGGAGATAGGTTGTCCATTTATATGTTTCAAGGATGCTGCAATAGCACTTAAATGGACTCTTACCGAATTCGTCTTGAGGCCTGCATTGGATAGATGCAGGAGATAATCAAGAAGAGAATTCAAAGGAAGTGCCAGAGGGTCAAGACCCTGCTGAGCACACCAAATGGAAAAACGTTTCCATTTGAAAGCATAGGAACGCCTGGTAGAGGGTTTCCTAGAGGCAGAAAGGATATCTTTCACTGGTTGGGAAAGATGAAGGTCTTGAAGGCTTAAGCCTTCAGTAACCAAGCACTGAGGTGAAGGGATTTGGGGTTTGGGTGCCACAAAGTCCCCTCCTCCTGAGACAGGAGGTCTGGCGCAGCTCCCAGATCCAAGTAGGATCCCTGGGAGAGCTGTAGAAGTAGAGGGAACCACACTTGGCGTGGCCAGCGTGGAGCTATGAGGATCATAGTTCCATGATCCCTCTGGAGTTTGAACAGAGTCTTGGGAATCAAAGGAATGGGTGGAAAGGCATATAGGAATGCCTGATTCCAATTCAGGAGAAAGGCGTCCGTAGCCTGAGCTCCCTGACACGGAGTTCTGGAACAGAACCGGGGAAGTTTGGCATTCCACGGACTTGCAAAGAGGTCTATGTCCGGGGTCCCCCATTCCTGAAAGATTCGGTTTATTTGGTCCAAATGTAGGGACCATTCGTGTGGCAGCAGAACTCGACTGAGCCTGTCTGCCCGAGAGTTTTGAACTCCTGGGAGATACACTGCTAGCAGGTGAATCTGATGCTCTCTGGCGAAGGCCCATAGTCTTAGAGCTTCGTTGCAAAGCGACAGAGAGCCCGTCCCTCCTTGTTTGTTTATGTAAAACATGGCCACCTGATTGTCCGTCTGAACTAGGACAGTGAGGTTGGCTAGGAGGGAGTGGAAGACCTTGAGGGCAAGGTAAATTGCTCGCAGTTCCAGAAGATTGATATGAAGGGTGGTCTCCTGTAGAGACCAAGTGCCCTGAGTGGAGAGAGTTTGCAGATGGGCTCCCCACCCTGTTTGGGAGGCATCTGTTGTGAGGGTTGCTTGGGGTAGCAATGGTTGAAATGGAGCCCCCAACAACAGATTCTTGGTGGAAGTCCACCAGTGGAGGGACCAAAACAGACGATCGGAGGTTTGTATTTGGTCTGAGAGCGCTCCTGACGCCTGAGTCCACTGAGTGGCCAGGGTCCATTGAGCTGCTCTCATATGAAGACGAGCATAGGGCACCACATGCACTGTGGAGGCCATATGACCCAGTAGGCGTAGCATTTCCCTGGCTGTCAAGTGAGTGCTGGACTGAGCTTGGGAGGCCAAACTCAGGAGGCGCTGGCCTCGAACATGTGGAAGGTAGGCCCTTGCAGTGATGGTGTCCAACTGGGCCCCTATGAATTCTAGAGATTGAGTAGGGATGAGTTGGGACTTGGGAAGGTTTACTACCAGTCCCAGATACTGCAAAAGGCTCCTTGTGTGGTCCAGGGAAATCTGGGCCTGTGACTGAGTTGGAGCTCGGATGAGCCAGTCGTCCAGATATGGGAAGACAAAGATTCCCATGCCTCTTAGAAATGCGGCTACGACTGCCATGCATTTTGTGAATACTCTTGGAGCAGAGGCTAGACCGAAGGGGAGTACTCTGTATTGGAAATGTTTTCCCTGAAACAGAAAGCGAAGATACTTTCTGTGGGATGGATGGATGAGTATATGCGTATACGCATCCTGTAGGTCTAGAGAACAAAGCCAGTCCTGACCCTGGAGGTAAGGAAGGAGAATGCCGAGAGACAGCATTTTGAATTTCTCCTTGAAGAGAAATTTGTTCAATTCTCTCAGATCTAGGATTGGTCTGAATCCCCCTGTCTTCTTTGGAATGAGAAAATAAGGGGAGTAGAAACCGGACCCTTGTTGAGGAAGAGGAACCTCTTCTATGGCCCCTTGGGCAAGAAGAGAGGAAACCTCTTGACCCAACAGGGTTAGGAGAGATGGGGGAGAATTGAATGGTCTCACCATATGATGGGGAGGAAGGCTGGAGAAATGAAGTTTGTAACCCTCTCGAATGATAGAGAGGGTCCATTGTTCTGTTGTGATTTGTTCCCATCTGGGAGCAAAGTGAACCAACCTTCCGGGTATGGTGAGAGGTTCTGGTTGTGTTAGAACCAGAAGTGGCAAGTTCCCTAGGAGCAAGTCAAAACCCCTGAGGGGTTGGAGCCTGCTGAGCTACAGTAGCTGCTGCAGGCTTAGCTCGTGCTTGTTTGGATTGCTGACGCTTAGCAGTATAGCGAGGTTGAGAAGACTGCTGGCCAGTATTTGAAGCAACTCTGGCCTTCTTATAGTAAGGCCTTTTAAAAGACTTTTTCTTAGTAGGAATTGAAGTGGACTTTGAAAGTCTTTCCAAGGTGGCATTTTCAGCATCCATCTGGGTGGCTTTGATTTGCCACTCTTCCCCAAATAAGTTCTCACCTGTACAGGGCAGATTCCGTAAGCCATCTAGAACCCAAGGTTCCAGATCAGAGGCCTGGAGCCAAGCAAGACGTCGGGCTGCAATAGCAATGCCCGAAGCCCTACTGGCTCCCTCAAAGGAATCATATGCTGCCCTATTAGAGAACTTAGAAACCTCTAAGAGTTGTTTCACTAGGGAAAGGAATCCCTGCTTTTTATCCTCAGGGATAAAGGGGGCAAAATGCCGCACCTTTTTGGCAAGTTCCTCCAGGAACATGCCCATATAGAGACTGTAGGAATTAATCCTGGCTATAAGCATACTAGCCTGGAAAATTTTCCTACCAAAAGAGTCCAAAGTCTTACATTCCCGTCCTGGAGGGGTGGAAGAGTGCCTTTTGGTACTCCTAATCTTCTTCATTGCAGACTTCACCACAATAGAGTGGTGGGGCAATTGAGTCTTTTGGAAACCAGGAGAAGGAGGGACCCTATACATGGTGTCCAACCTACGGGAATAAGGAGACAAAGTCAAAGGATTTTCCCAGAAATCCATCAGTTGTTCTTGAAGGATTTCATGGATAGGCAGGGTAACTGCCTCCTTAGGGGCCTTTGAGTATCCCAAAATATCCAGTTTTTTGGATCTGGGTTCCTTTTCAGAGGATGTGGTAATAGAAAGGGCTGTAGCCATATCTAAAACAAAGTCCTGGAAGGACAAATCCTCTGGAGGGGACATTCTCCTTTTAGGAGAAGAGGGCTCCTCAGGTAAGTTGAGTGAAAACTCAGCAGAATCATCAGAGGAGTGAAAATCCTCAGAGGAATCGGTGCTTTCCTCTAACGCACGATACGCGTACCGATCGGTATCGATATCGGGCGTATCGGGTATGGAACCGGTATGGAGCGAAAGCCCATACGGTACCGACTTGCGTTTAGAGGTGGACGGCCTCGATACCGGCATGGCGGACGATACCGGTATCGGGCCCGGAACCGCTGAAAGCGAAAACCGATGGCGTTGCAGCTTTAATGAAAGCCATGACGGCCTGCTGCATGGACTGTACAGTATCGCCCATGGACGCCATAGCTGCCTGGATGTCGGTACCGGAGTGACCCGGTACCCCAGAGCAGGCTAACAGGTGATCTGTCGAGGCCGTAGCATCGATATCAACCTGAGACCCCTGAATTGGCGTTTTTGGAAGTTGGACTTCCCGCCGGGGTTGTTTGGCTGGGGCAGGGTCCTCAAGTTCTAAGCTAAGAGCCTCTCGATGCTTTGAAGGAGATTTGCTCTTTGAGGACTTGCCCACAGAAGGTTTGGTTACCTGAGATCCATCCGGAGAAGAAGACCTGGATGACTGTGATGCTGTATTCTCTGAAGCAAACAGCACATGGAATTTGTTGGCCCGGTTCTGCAGCCCACGTTTAGACATGTGGGAGCAAGATGGGCAGTCCGGTATGGAATGGTCAGGCCCCAAACATTTCAGACACCAGTCATGGGTGTCTGTGACTGAAATAACAGCATTACATTTGGTACACTTCTAAAATCCAGGGGCTGGCTTCTCCATGAGGAGAAATTGAGTAGGCCGAGAGGCCTCTCTGAAGTGACCAAAAAGCTAAAAAATAAGAAAAAAGAATTATAATTTTTTAAAGAAAGAAAGAAAAGACCGGCGATACCGGTATCGGTATGGGGAAGGCAGGTACGCGGTCTAAAGAAACAAATAAAATAACAATTTCTTCAGCGGTGACAGGAACACGACCTGCTGGCTCCGCGGAAAAAGAGAAACTGAGGAGAGCTGTTCAGGAAGGCGGGAAGGCAGTGCGCATGTGCAGTGGGAGGTCCCAAAAGCTTCTATTTTAAGAAGCTGGGGAGCTTTCCCGCACGGGCTCCGTCGGTACCGACGTACCCATATGTGAGGACTTATTCCTGCTTGTTCCTGGAGATAGTGAGATCATTAAAGACAACTCTGGTTGTTATACCAGGCGGCCTAACATCAGTGCTGCAGCCACTTGACGTGTTTGAACAAGCCGTTTAAAGACAGAAAAATGTGGCAGGAATGAATGACGTCTAACGTGGCTGAGTTAACCAAGAGGGTAATCTAAAGAAACCAGATATACAGGTGATAGTAAAATGGGGAAATGATACATGGGAAGATATCCCTATGGAAATGGTTCACCATTCGTTTCTGAAGTGTGGCAGCCATCAGTAATGCCATGGATGGAACAGAAGATGATGCAATATGAAGATGATGAAGCAGATGTCACTGATGAAGATGAAAAAAATAGAGATGATGGCATCTACACTGACGATATTATAAGGGAAGACTTTAATGTCTTTTTGGAAAATTGGGCAAGGAAGAGGAGGATTTTGAAGGATTTTGATAATTTTCATAAGTATTTTCAATAAATTCTGAAGGACTTTGTTTTTTATCATATGTTGTATCAATAAGCTTATGTTTTCCAGAACTGATTTCGTTTTAAATTTTCACATTTGGCTTGTCTGCGGATTACACATTTTTCATGGTATTTTGGTTAAAAATTCGAGAGCCAGCTTATCCACGGATGGGCTTATCCATGAGTATATACGGTAAGTAGAAAATTGTTGGATAAAAACATAATACTCACTTTTATAACCATCAGAACTGCAATAGGCACATTAATCCTCAAACCTCCTCTAGGAAAAAGCAGAGTAGTAGCCAAACCCACACAAAACGTTAATGCTCCACATGTATAATTTGCTCCAGTCCTAACGTTTTGGAGTGTGAAAAAAGAGAAATAGGAAAGCCTTCTCTGGCCAGTCATTCTAATAATTTCCAAGAACAGAATTCACATCATGCAATATTCCCAGCATTGCTCCTCATTCACCACCTTGCACATTGGCCCAGTGTTTATGAAAGAATTCACGTGCTTCAGCCGGGGTGGTGAAGAAGTGTGCCTGTCCATTATGTATTATACAAAGGCAGACTGGATAAAGGAGCACAAAATTGAACTATTTTTCCACCAGCAAGCCACATATCTTTGAAAAAACCCCTATGCTTCTGCATAAGTGCAATTGAATATTTAGTAGGGTTTTTTTTATACTGCTTTATCATTCAGTCAAAACAATTTACATTGTAACTTAAACTTGGTAATGTACATTAAACAGGAGTGCTAGTGGAAACTGAACTCTGGTCTCTTGGTTCCCAAGCCAGTGCTCTTACCATTAGGCTACTCCTCCACTCAAAAATAGTATATATATTGTGCTACCCTCATATTCTGCATGGTGCTGTTTACAGGCTGCTCAAAGTATTGTCTCCTTTTGTTGAAAACTGTGGAAAGAGACAATGACTACTTATTGCCATCAGTCACTTTCGCATTCGGGACCTAAGTGATGTACCCTTTCCAATTTTAGTGGGCCTACCCTGGCATCAAGCCATAAGTTTAGTGTAACCAGATACCCAAGAAACTGCATAACTCCCCATCTTTAATAGATTCTGGGAGTCCCATCAGTCCCAAGCTTTTCCTCTGACCATAGTTCTCAAGATCATCAAGTTTGTCTTGTTGCTGTGGAATACACTCCTGGAGCAAGCAAACTTCCTTGGTCGAAATTTGGCACCCCATCTTCCAGATCAGAAATCCTCTGTTTCACTGCCACCAGTCTTCCTTGACAGGTGGTAAGTGTCTGGCACCATCCAAGGCAGAGGAACTTCCTTTCCTATAAAATTCAGATCTGGTACACAAGGCATATTCGATAAGACTCTATAATTTTTTACTAACTTGGTGGACTGGGGTAGATTGATGGGAAAGGCCCAAAAGCAATGAGGAATCACATCCTCCTCCGCTCAACTCACCACATGATCCCAGGTGTCTACTGTAAAAGTCGAAACCAAGAGTACGACACTGATTTTGGTTCAATACATGCAGGCAGTCTGTCTGAAGCTACTTCAGTTATACAACTGCTGACAGATGGATTGTTGAATTCACTGGAGTGGATGCTGAAAGACAAATGTTGAACTAGTGAAAAGATGAAGGAATTCCAGGGACATGGAGAGGGAAAGCAAGGTTGTGAAATGCTTGCTTTCTAAACCCCAAGATTGATATTTTGTTTCACTAGAGGGAGGGGATGCAGAGGATTACTCAAAAAGAATAGCAGGTTTGGACTTGACCCAGTAGGATCTAACAGGCCGATGCAGAAAACTAGCATGGCCTTTTAAGCACAGATAACGCCACTTATAAGCACAATTACCACCACAGTCAAATGCAAAAAGAGACAGATGGGTGTGTAAATAACAAAGGAAAAGGTAGCACACAATTAACACAGAGTATTTAATTTTTTTAAATTATACGCAAATGAGCTGCACATAATAAAATGGTATGTTAATGTTGGCTGCGCCCGAGCAGGGAAACGTGCAGAAGATTTTGCAGAGCTTTAGCACCAATATCTCTACACCTGGTCTTGAGGTGGCTTAAACATCTAGCGTGTAGCCTCGATAGTATTTTGATGACATCAGGTGCTTTCCCTGATGCCTGAATCATCTGAGGGAAAATGTCAAAGATGATCCAGGCATCAAGGAAAGCCCCCAAAGCCATCAAAATACTGTCAGGGGTCGGTACCCCTAACAGAAAGCGAATTCCTGGTGGCCCAGTGACCCTGATCCCCCCCACCCCATCCCAACTAAAAATGAACCTGGTGGCCCAGCAGCCCCAAGCTCCCACCCACCTAACCAAAACTAACCCTGATGGCCCAGAGGCCCTAAACCCCCCCCCCCCCTTCCCAGTACTTTTACAAACGAGCAGGATTCAAAAGAAGAAAAAACAGTTTTAATTTACTTGGGGAGGCAGCACAGATCTCTTGGAGCTGCCCTACGCAATGTGGGGCCAGACAGCATCCCCAGTAGCAAAAAGAGGAAAGCTAGCGCCAGAGACAGAAACATAGAAACACGATGGCAGAAAAAGACCACATGGCCCTATCTAGTCTCTCCTTCCATATCAACCACTACAACAGTCCCCTTTTTTCCTTTCGAGATCCTCTGTGTTTCTCCCCATGCCTTTTTGAATACTGATACTGTTGTAATCTCTACCACCTCCACTGGGAGACTATTCCACACATCCACCACTCTTTCCATATAGAAATATTTCCGCATATTATTCCTGAGTCCATCCCTTTCACCCTCATTCTATGTCCCCTCATAGCAGAGCTTGCTTTCAATCAAAAGTTACTGCTTGGGTTAGAAATTGGTTGAGTGGGAGGCGACAAAGGGTACAGGTAAATGGAGCTCACTCTAAGGAGGAGGTTACCAATGATGTGCCCCAGGGATCTGTCCTTGGTCCGATTATTTTTAACATTTGTTAGTGATATTGCGGAAGGGCTGTCGGGTAAGCTTTGCCTCTTCGTGGATGATACCAAAATCTGCAATAGAGTAGACATCCAAGGTGTAGATAACATGAGGAGGGATCTTGCTAAGCTTGAAGAATGGTCTAGAATTTGGCATCTGAGCTTTAATGTTAAAAAATGCAAGGTCATGCATTTGGGCTGCAGAAATGCAAGTGAGCAATATAATATAGGGGGTGAAGTACTTCTGTCCACAAAGGAAGAGCGGGATCTAGGCATGGTTGTGTCTGATGATCTCAAAGTAGCTAAACAGGTAGAAAAAGCTATGGTGAAAGTTGGAAGGATGCTTGGGTGCATAGGAAGAAGAATGGCCATCAGAAGAAAGGAGGTGATAGTGCCTCTGTATAAGTCTTTGGTGCAACCTCATTTGGATTAATGTGTGCAATTCTGAAGACCGCACTTTCAAAAGGATATAAACAGGATGGAGTCAGTACAGAGTGTGGCTACTAAAATGGTTAGTGGTCTTCATTATAAAGCATATGAGGACGGACTTAAGGATCTTAATATGTATACTTTAGAGGAAAGGCGGGATAGAGATGATATGATTGAGATGTTTAAATACCTCCACCGTATAAATGCACAGGAGGTCAGCCTCTTTCGATGGAAAGCAAGCTCTGCTATGAGAGGACATAGGATGAGGGTGAAAGGGGATAGACTCAGAAATAAACATAATATGCAGAAATATTTCTTTATGGAAAGAGTGGTAGATGCATGGACTAGTCTCCCAGTGGAGGTGGTAGAGATGAGGACAGTATTTGAATTCAGAAAAGCATGGAACAAACACAGAGGATCTCTAAGGAAAAAAGGGCACTGTGGTCTTTTTCTGCCGTCATATTTCTAATTATTTATAGTCTTCATATTTTCAAATCATGATCCGCTGTTCTGTATTTGGTGATGGTCTGTCTGTTTTGAATGTATGACAGAACTGTGCTATTCTGTTCATCTAGTTTCTGTGTAGTAGATCCACTTTCTCTTTTCCCAGTAAGAGATGTATTGATTTAATATTTGTAGTGCTACCTTTTGATAAATAGGGCTATGTGCTGCATAAGTCCTGGTAGAGCTGTTATGATATGGTAGATTTGCAATAGGTTCTAAATGAGCAGAGTTTTGTAGTAATTCACCTGGCAGAAATATGGTAGCCTTTCTTTATCCTCACCATACATACAAATGATTTTAAGACACTCATTAAGATGTATGTTTACTAAAGGTTAATGTGCTTTCACAAACTTGAATGTGCACAAGTGTAGCAACACCCATTTATGTCTATGGGTACAGTGGCACTTAACATACATTAATGTTTAGTAAAAATGCCCCTAAGTCATTGTTAGGAAAAAAAAAAGAGGCTTGTGAAAGATTCCTTTGAAAGCCTCTTAAAATTTTAGATGAACAGCATAAACATTTTAAAATACAATAAATTAGATTTATACAAATGAGGCCCAGTGAATATGCAAATATTTATACAAATGAGGTTCCGCAATTAGTCTCCACACATGGCCCCGCAACACCCTTGGGCTGCCCCTGCTGCTAATGACTCCTTGAGGTATTGTCCCATCTCGGCAAAGTTAGTTTTCCTAAAGTCTAAGATCTTCGCTTTTGAATGGATTTTATCAACCCTAGTCCTAAAACTGAACCACACCATCTGGTGATCACTGGATCCAAGATTATCCCCCATTTATGATATCAGAAACACTTTCCCCATTGTTAAGCACCAAGTCCAGTATGGCCCCTTCACGCTTGGGTTCTGTTACCAATTACTAGAATAGTTCTCCCTGTAGAGAATCTAGGATCGCTTTACTTCTAGATGACACTGCAGCAGGGATGTGCCAATCCACATCCGACATATTGAAATTACCTATCAGTAGCACTTCTCCTTTCATGGCAATACTGCATATGTCTTCTATTAAATCTCCATCCACTTCTTCTCCCTATGAGGAGGTTCTGTATATCACTCCAATGCAAATGGATTTCCCTTTCCCTCTTTCTAGTTTAACCCACAGTGCCTCCTCCCTCATTTTTAAGCCCTGTAATTCTGTTGCTTTAATATTACTTTTTTACATATAGTGCCACTCCTCCTCCCCTTCTTCCTACCCTGTGTCCATAAACGCTACTAAATCCAAGTCAACCTCTTCCATTAAACCTCTATTTCCCATGCTATAGGCATTTATATGCATCACTTTCCAGATGTTGCCCCTTTTACCCATTTCTACAGAAGTATTTAGTCTTTAACTTACCTGAGGGCTTTCTTCACCCATCCCCAATGAATCTAGTTTAAAGCCCTCTTCAGTAGGTTAGCTAGTTTGCTGTGGAAGACACTGCGACCCTTCTTGGACAGATGGATGGCATCTCTGCTCTGCAATCCTTGGATCATCATCCCATGGTTCAAGAAACCAAAACGCTCTCAATGACACCATCCATGCATTCATCTCTAAGATGCCTGTTTCTCTGCCTCAGCTTTTACCTTCAACCAGGAGGATTGAAGAGAACACCACCTGTACACCTATCTACTTCACACTCTGTCTCAGAGTCATCAATTCACTCTTGAAATGCTCAGAGGGATACCTGGCAGTATCATTTGTGCTGACATGGATGAGCAACATCAGTAGGCTTGATGAGTCTCGGTAAAATCTCGGATTTTAGCACCTAGCAGACAGCACACCTCTCTGGACATCAAGTCTGTTCAGCAGATAGATGTCTGCCTCAGTAGCCCTCAGAAGAGAGTCACCAACCACCACTACCCTTCGCTTCTTTGTGGTCAGTGATTCCGCAACTTTGGGGTGCTAATAAAAATGAAGTCCAGCCCTAAAGAGTATAGAAGAAATTGTTTCTATGAACTGTATGAAGCACAGATGACATGTGCATGATGTACAATTATCAAATTATTCCCAATGAGTTTGTTTTTATTTTCATGAAAAGAATAGGAAAAATAAATCTGGCATGCTGATTGTCAAGCTGGCCACCTGGACCTTTGTGACCGTGGATAGCAAGGAAGGAAGGAATTCTTTATTAGAACGCTCTTACTCTTAAAGCCAGTCCCGACACAGGCCGTGTTTCGCTTATGCCTTCATCAGGGGCTTATGGCTACAAAACATCAAGAAAAATTTTTGAAATTGTAATACCACCAACGCACCGTCTCTTACCTCTATTGAACAAATTGAGCCGCAACTGATTCACAAAATTACTAGTGTTGGTGCCGACAGTCATCTATTCTTATTGCCAAAATATACTAGCGGTTATGCTGTAATTAAAAGCAGGAAACCCATTATATCAGCAAAAATAAAAATAATAATAATGATCCCTATATTTTAAAAAAACTGTATACATAAAGAATTACACCGGATGTTAGCGATACTCCAGCTACCAGCTAGTGATCATTTGAAACCCATACCGGGGAGAGCTCCGCTGCCAAAACACAAATCCAGGCGAAAATAGATCAATTTCTTACCTATTCTCGGCAACCTCCGTTCGTTCTTTTACAAATACCAGCTTGTTCAAATGAACGGTACCAGCCAGCCGATTCTCAGATGTACCCATTAACAGGAAACGCTGGTGGCTGCGCGGTGGAAAGAAAAAAACTCAAAAACGCGGGAAGAAAGGATGACGTTGGAGATTGACAGCTAGCCACTCCCCCTAATGCATAAATGTCCACAAAACCTTCTCCTTTAAATAAACAAGCATTCTATGAATCATTATATATGAACTCTCACTTAGGGAGGGAATAGAACAAAGAATGAAAGTAATGAATCAGCTCTTTATGCCTATTGTTAATGAACACTTTCAAACGCCATAGTAAACACTTAAGAATACACCGCCGACCGAAGTAAACTACACTTAATGATTCCATCATTATGACCATCGCTAACATCCGGTGTAATTCTTTATGTATTTTTCTTGGGAATAGAGCCTACGCATGTGTGAGAATGATGCAAGTTCTTGTATAATTAGATGTTTGGTCTTATTCTTATTTACAATATTAGAATGTGTTGCACCACTTGTCCACTACGGTCCTGTTGCACTTTTCCTTGGTTGGGTCTTCCTTTAATTGTGGATATCATAGTATTAGATGTGCCCATTTATAATAGTCCTCCATTCTCTCATTGTAGCAATCAGTGTGGCAAGGTACAGATTATGGAACACACAGGTATGGTTTTAATATGACTATAGGTTATATTGTTTTTTATATTTCTTGGCTGGTTTGTCACTTTTTGAGAGTTTTTATTGTTTTTCAAATGTTGCTATTTATTTATAATTATGATTCATTTAAATGTTTTGTATATGCATATTTATTTATTTATTTAAGCAATGTGAGGTTTTTTTGCTGTACTTTTATATGCATATCTATTATTTATTTGTTTATTCATCTATTCAACGTGAGGTCTTTTGCTGTACTTTAATAGTGCCTTTATGATTTGTTTTTATACTCGTTTTTAACTGTAATAGTTTTTAATTATTTTTGGATGTTTTAATATGTTTTTTATGTGTTTTGTAGCCATAAGCCCCTGATGAAGGCATAAGCGAAACACGGCCTGTGTTGGGCCTGGCTTTAAGAGTAAGAGTGTTCTAATAAAGAATTCCTTCCTTGCTATCCACGGTTTCTGACTGGTCTGTTACTTAGCACGTGGATTTGTGCTTTTTGGTTGGACAGCACCTGGACCTTTGTGCCTGCATCAATAAAGCCGAGGTGTGTATCTCCCCCTCCCCCATGCATATGAACCCTGCTACCCAAATAATACTTTTGAGAGCCAAGGAGTTACACGTTATTGAATTCTGCTACTGTTTATGTCTCTATCACTTCCCCAGGAAAACCATTCCGTGCATCCATCTCCCTTTCTGCAAAGAAAAGGGGTCACTGAAAGAGAAGGAAAGGAAGGACTTGAATCCATGATGCCAAGCCCAGGAGCAATGTAACTGAGCTCCTGTGTGGCTACTTCAGAGTAGAGGAGTACCCTAATTGTTAGAGCGGTGGGCTAAGAACCAGGGAAGCTCAGTTCAAATTCCATTGTCGCTCCTTGTGATTTTGGGCAAGTCACTTAATCCTCCATTGCCTCAGCTACAAACTTAGATTGTAAGCCCTCTGGGGACAGGAAATACCTATGGTATTTGCATGTAATTCACTTTGAGTTAGTCCGGAAAACACGTGAATCCAAAATCCCTTCCCCTTCTGTGTGGCCTGAAGGATACTGCTGTCAGTTGGGTCATCAGTCGTGAATTCCTCTACCTGAATCAGTGGAGAAGTGACACCCCCACAGCACTGCCCCTCTATTCTCCATCCAGGATGCTGAAAGCCACATAATCAGTAGCCAAGCAAGAGGCCTCTGGAAGCCAATCTCTGTGCCCTCCTTCTCTTCCCTCCACCCATACCCACTGATAGAAGATTGCAACTGGCAGTATGGCAGGCCCAGTGCTTCTCTAATTCACACTTTCTGCCTGATGCCCCTCATGCCATGCAGTTCATAGATCAAAACAAACTGTTTAGCCTGCATGGTGCTCCCTAGATTTGTAGAGTGTTTCAATAAGCCTTGAATAGTGCAGATACTAATATTACCATTGTAGAGACCCCTTAGATTCTGCTCCTCTAAGCAGCAGAGACCTTCAGTGGTCCTACTAATAAGATTGAAATATTTTTAAAAAATATTTTCAATGTGACCTTTAAGTGTTCTGGTAATTTTACAGAATAGTGGTGGATACTCTAACTCAGTGTTATCATCCTGGGAGGAAACTCCTCTAGGAGGGAAAATTCAACTGCTACAAAACCCCCACCCAAAAGCAGATCTCTGTCTTTGGCTGGTCCAGCCATCTTACTATCAAGATGGATCCACCTGGTTAAGCAAAATATTTTCAATGAGCAGTAGGGCTGGAGGGTGACACAGGTTGCTTAGGCCTGTGCAGGTCTTGCACTCAGTATCCACTGTGTCCTGGTGAAAACCACCAGCAAAGCCCATGCTCAGAAGCAGGACCGTGCCAAGCTAGAATGCACCCTGTGTGACTAATGAATCTGATGCCCCCTCCATCCCAACCACATGCAGTAACTCATCTTTTTTTAGCTTCCTGAAATCTCAGGGTTGATATCAGAGCCCTTTCTGTACTTGCGCCCTGTACGGCCACACTACTTGCACAGTCCTTAGTATGGCCCTGCTCAGAAGGAGAGGAGCCAATCCTACCAGTGGTTGAGGAGTAAAGTAATGGAACATCTGAGAGCTGTTGGTCCAAAGGAGAAAAGAAAGAACCCAGAAGAATATCCCCTTACCACGTGTCACTCCGAACCAGGAGCTTCCAAGTGCTGCACAAGAGACCAACATCTATGGCAGGGCAGCCTCCAGCTCAGAGGCACACTGAAAGAATATAGTGCAAGAGGAGAGTTTCCCCTTTCAGGACAAACCATAGAATAAGAAGATCTACAAGAAAGAAATTTAAGCATTTGTAATATATTTTTGTCCCTATCAATCTTTGTATATTCTGCTATTATTGTCAGTGATGTTCAGTTCTAATTAAGTAAACCCCTTGGGTCATGACACAAATTCTAACCTGGACTCTATTATTGAGAGAAAAGGAATTGGAGTGAGTGGAGTAAAGGTCTTCATGAGGCACTCCCAGGGTATTCTGCTCCTACCTCAAGAACCCTTATCCTCCCCGAGAGCTGTAACTGTGAGGACAGTATTTCTCTTGGAAGTTGCACCCCCAGTCTGCCAAGCAGTGTGCAAAGCCACAGCAAAATACACACAGCTTGACAGGGTTTACACTATTAATAGATTATTGTAATATTTCCCTTCTGGGCTTGCCAGCTGTCTATGTAAGATTACTTCAATTACTGGAAAATGCTGCAGCGAGGATGATTATAGGGATGCCAAAATTTGACCATATTCCACCAGCTCTAGTTCACTTACACTGGTTGCCTGTAAAGGTTAGGTTGCAATTTAAATGTTTACGCATGGTGTATAAGCTTTTCCCTAAGTTGATGGAGAATGAACTCTTTCCTTTGTTAAGTGGCATATCTTCTTTGTGAACTTTAGAGCACAGGAGGGACAGGGGGAGATATGATTCAGACCTTTAAATACTTAAAGAGTATTAATGAGCAAACAAACCTCTTCCAAAGACAGGAAAGCTGTAAAACTAGAGGGCATAACGTGAAGCTGAAAGGTGGAAAATTGAAAGGCAATGTCAGGAAATACTTCCCGATGGAAGTGGTGGAGGCAAATACAGTGACAGAATTCAAAATGCATGGGACAGCAGATGTCTTTATAGTAATAGGATAAACATTAAAATAAACTTAACTGCTATCTCAACAAATAGGGATGATCTGCACGGAGCAGCGGGCGCACCTACTCTTGCGGCCTTGCTGGGCAGACTACATGGACCATGCTGGTCTACATCTGCCGTCATATACTATGTTACATTGGGGGAATATTCAGCAACATTCAGCAGGATATTCAACAACATTAGCACAGTTAGTGCTGCAGAGTATCCGCAGGTGCCACCGCTGCCACCCCAATGCTGACCTGTTAGTTCAGGGCGTGCAGAGGGCATTCTGGGGCAGCACCCATTCATAACCGGGCAGCAGTGATATTGAGCTGCTGCCTAGTTACTGACATGGGGCAAAAGTCAGGTACAGTAAACTTTCACCACTTAACTTTCGCTTACCGGGCAGCTGAATATCGCTGCTGCTCGGTTAGCTTCCCGGCAATCCAACATACCCAGATATTCAATGCCAGGGCAGGATATGACCCCGGCATTGAATATCCAGGTTTAGAGTTCAGCGGCAGTGACTAGCTGCATTAGATTGGCTAGCTGCCACCACTGAATATCCCCCCTCCCAACATTATATTTACCAATGGTGTTTCCTCTCTAAAAAAAAAATAACTGAAATATTTTCCATGATAGGCCCTGAATTATGGAATGCCTTGCCTTTAAACTTGAGGAGCGAATGGTCTTTTGCAATCTTTCAAAAGAAATTAAAGCCCTATATCTCTAAAAGGGAATGTAATTGAACTTTATGTAACAAGATATGGCTGTGCTTTTATGTCTTTTTTAAGTTTTGAAATTTTTGTTTGTTTTTTTTAATTTATATTGGTCTTGATATATTTTGATTATGAATGTTTTTATTGTACGTCGCTTAAATGTGTAACAGTAAGCGACTCATAATTTTAATAAATTCAATTCAATTCTGTTCAAGAGGTGTTGGCAACAGGAAGAAAAGGTTAGAAAAGAACATGTTTGTCACTTCAGTAATGCTATGCCCCTACTGTTAGCTGGGAGCAGACTACAGGAAAAAGGAGGGAACCAGGAAAATAAGAGGGAGAGAAAGGCGGCAAGCAGTGCCTATGATCTGCAGACAGAGAAATTGCTAGGCACTTAAAAAAAACAAGACTTAGGTCCATACAACTTCACCCAAATTTGAATGACTAAAACACTGATTACAACTCCTTCCCGTCTCGAATATTGCACACAGTATTCTGGTTGACCTGGACGTATAAAGGAGATTGCGATTCTGATCCCACGGGGCATGTCTAGCCCAGCAGGATCAGAATCGCAACAAGCCTGTATGTGCAGGCCGGGTCTTCGATTCAGTCCCGGCCTGCACATACAGGCACTGCCCAGTTAACTCAGCCAGAGCTTTTAAATGGAGCTGCGGTGCAATGGCACTGTGGCTCCATTTAAAAGCCGCGATGGCGGACGCCTGCCCAAAATGTTAATTCCCCATAGCCCAACCCCTGATCTAGACTCCTAAGGCCAGGGTCGGGCTGGGGGAATTAACACTGCCCTCCCCCCCACCAGCCCCTTCTGCTCCCCGGAGCAGCAAAACTGAAATGTCCAGGGAAGTTATTCCACCCCGGTGGAATAACTTCCCCGGCCATTTCGCCGGCCCTGGATGTCCAGGGCCAACATTAGAATCGGCCCTGTATGTCCAGGTCCAGCGACCACCCACTGCCCGCCCACTCTCCGCTCCCGTGCTGCCCCTTCCCCCTCTGTATAACTTCCCTGCACATCTGGTGGGGAAGTTATACAGAGGCAGGGGCCAGTGCGAATAGTGGGGATGGACATCCAGTTGGGACGTCCATCTCCACTATTTGTGCCTCAGAATGACCCCCTTTGGGTTCTTCAGCTTGGAAAAGAGACGGCCGAGGGAAGGTATGATGCAATGTAATGTGTGCCGGGTCTATAAAATAATGAGTAGAATGGAACAAGTAAACATAAATTGGTTGTTTGCTCCTTCAAGAAGTAGAAAGACTAAGGGACACACAATGAAGCTACAATGTAGCAACATTTAAGACTAATTGGAGAAAATATTTTTTCACTTAATGTGTAATCAAACTCTGGAATTAGTTGCCAGAGGATGTAATAAAGAAAGGAATGGAGAATAAAACAAAGGATATTATAATGCCTCTGTATCGCTCCATGGTGAGACCACACCTTGGATATTGTGTGCAATTCTGGGTGCCATATCTTAAAAAGGATATAGCAGAATTAGAAAAGGTACAGAGAAGGGCAACAAAAATGGTAAAGGAGATGGAAGGAGCCAAATGGTAAATGGAAATGGAAAAAGAAGCCAAATGATGAAAACAGGAAACAACATAAGCATTGCCAAGTTAGATGTAAGGCATTGATAAGGCAGACAAAGAGAGACTTTGAAAAAAAGCTTGCCATGGTAGCAAGAATGCATAATAAAAGCTTTTTCAAGTTCATTCACAGCAAAAACCTGTGAGACAGTCAGTTGGACCACTGGATGATAGAAGAGTAAAAGGGGTACTAAGTGAAGACAAGGCCATAGTGGAGAGACTGAATGAATTCTTGGCTTTGGTCTTTACTGAAGAAGATGTAGGGAATTTACCCATGCCTGAAATGATATATAAAGGTGATGTGTCGGAAGAATTGAAAGAAATATCGATGGTTTGCCTTCTTTTGAAGAAGCCATCTCTCGACTCTCTGGATCCTGCTAGTTATCAGCCCATTTCCAACCTCCCATTCCTTTCGAAAATTCTGGAAAAAAACGTGTTCTCACAACTCTCCCAGCATTTAGACTCCACTCACCTCTTACACCCCCCACCAGTCTGTTTTTTGTCCCAGTCATAGTGTCAAAACCATCATGCTCTCCTTCCTTAACGATCTGCACACTGCTCACGACCAAGGTGATATTTCTATTGCCGTTTCTCTCGATCTTTCAGCAGCATTTGATTTGGTAAACCACTCCATTCTTCTTTCTTGGCTATGTGATGCAGGTCTCCGGGGCACTGTCTTTCGATAGTTCCACTCTTTCACTCCCGCTCTCTCTCTGTGTTTTCTGGTGGCACCTTCTCTGATCCCATTCCTCTCTGCTGTGGGGTTCCACAAGATTCTATCTTAACACCCCTCCAACTTAACATTTTTCTTTCTCACCCCACTTACTCTTCTTTTACAGCAATTTGGTCTATCTGCCTACTATTAAACTGATGACATACTCTTGTTACACCGCACCACTCCTCAGCAACCGGACTTCACCCCACTAAGTGACTATTTGGCTAGGGTCTCTGACTGGCTCACCTCCAACTGTCTACACCTGAATGTCTTTTTATGTCCACACCAGCTTTAACCACTCTCCTTCTATCTTTAGTTATATCTAGACTTGACTTCTGTAATGTAGCTTTCACCGATATCACTCAATCACAACTTCATCGGCTTCAGTTAGTGCAGAATACAGCAGCCTGAATCACTACCCATACCCAGTGGAGGGATCACATTATCCCTATTTTGATTCAGTTACACTGGCTTCCACTGGCTTATTGCATCCGTTATAAGGTTTTCACTCATGCTCATTGTGCCATCTATACCTCTATGCTGCAATATTTAGCTGACTTGCTCCAATTTCACATATCCACCTGCAGTCTTCGCTCACTTCATGTCAGTCGTCTGGTCCTCCCCTCTCCGTCACATGCACACCTTCAGTCCACTCGGCACTCTGTATTTTTCTTTTTGGGTCCTCACTCTAGAACTCACTCCCTTCAGCACTACGCCAGGAACCCATCTTCTCTAAATTCAAGATCCTATTGAAGATTCACCAGTAATGCATTTGACCTGCCTCCAAGCTCCCGCTGACTCCTTCCTATCTCCTCTCTCAATTAGTTGTGTGAATGTTTTATTGCTGTCCTGTCATTTATTGTAGTTCTCTTTCCTTTCTGGCCTCAATCTTTCTCATTAATATTCTATTTTTGTATTGTTAACCGCCCTGATGTTACAAAGGTGTGCTATATCAAATGCCTAAAAAACGATAAACCGGGAAGATGTATTACAACTATTTGATAAACTGAAGAGTACCAAATCACCTGGACTGGATGGCATACATCAAAGGGTATTGAAAGAACTGAAACATGAGATTGCAGACCTACTATTAGCAATCTGTGAACTATCATTAAAATCAACTGTAGTATATGAAGCATGGAGAATGGCCAATGTAATACCAGGGGTGATCCGGGAAACTATAGACCTGTGAGTCTGACATCAATACCGGGCAAAATGGTAGAAACTATTATAAAGAATTACTGATAATGTATATAGTCATAGTTTAATGGGAGAAAGTCAACATGGATTTAGCCAAGGAAATTATTGTCTTACTAATCTGTTATATTTTTTTTGAAGGTGTGAATAAACAGGTAGACAAAGGTGAGCCGATTGGTATAGTGTATCTGGATTTTCAGAAAACCTTTGACAAGGTCCCTCATGAGAGACTCTTGGCGAAATTAAAAAGTCATGGGATTGGAGGCAGTGTAGTATTGTGGATCAGAAACTGATTAAAAGATAGAAAGCAGAGAGCAGGTCTAAATGGCCAATTTTCTCAATGGAGAAAAGTAAATAGTGGGGTATCCCAGGGATCTGTGCTGGGTCTGCTGCTTTTTAACATATAAATAACCTGGAAATAGGAATAACGAGTGAGGTAAACAAATTTGTAGATGACATAAAATTATTCAAAGTTGCTAAAATCCAAGAGGATTATGAAAAATTACAAGGAGGACCTTGAAAAATTGGAAGACTGGGCGTCGAAATGGCAGATGAAATTTACTGTGGACAAGTGCAAAGTTATGCATCTAATAAAGAACAACCCAAACTTTGGTAACACAATGCAAGGTACCGCCTTAGAAATCATCAACTAGGAAAAAGATTTAGGCAGCATCGTGGATAATATGTTGAAACCCTCGGCCCAGTGTGCAGCGGCGGCCAAGAAAGCTAATAGAATGCTAGGAATCATAAGGAAAGGAATGGAGAATAAAACCAAGGATATTATAATGTCTCTGTATCGTTCCATGGTTCAACCGCACCTTGAATATTGTGTGCATTTCTGGTTACCGTATCTTAAAAAGATATAACGAGATTACAAAAGGTTCAGAGAAGAGCCACCAAAATGATAAAAGGGATGGACGGATACCCCTAGGAGGAAAGGCTTAAAAGGTTAGGGCTCTTCAACTTGGAAAAGAGAAGGCTGAGGGGAGATATGATAGAAGTCTATAAATTAATGAATGGAATGGAACGGGTTAACGTAGATCGGTTGTTTACGCCATCAAAGAGTAGAAAGACTAGGGGACACACATTGAAGCTACAATGTAGCACATTTAATACTAACTGGAGAAAATATTTTTTCACTTAATGTGTAATCAAACTCTGGAATTCGTTGCCGGGGGATGTAGTAAAAGCTGTTAGTGTAGCTGGGTTTAAAAGAGGTTTGGACAAGTTCCTGGAGGAAAAGTTCATTACCCATTATTAAAATGGACTGCAGAATACCACTGCTTACCCCCTGGGAACCTACCAGGTATTTGTGACCTGGATTGGCCACTATTGGAAACAAGATACTGGGCTTGATGGACTTTTGGCCTGACCTGGTATGGCATATCTTATGTTCTTATGCTCCGTATAAACACATAATACACATAATACATCATTAGTAGCTACCTTCCACTACTTGATGTTATTAAGAGCTGTCGAGTTGATATCAGCTCATCGTGATTCTCTGGATAATTGTCTTAAACTGTGCTAAGTCTTCAGTCAGGCAGCTAATTGTTGATAGAGTGGTATCCATGGCTGCTGGTTAAATTTTAAAATAATACAAAATCCTGCAAAAGTACACCTAGAACCTATTGAAAATGTAACATATCATCACAGTATTAACTGCCAAGAATCACACAGCATCAACATCACCTGTAAAAAGGCAGCACTGTAATTATAACACGGGTCCCAGAACCCCATTACACCTCCTATTGGAAAAACAGAGCAAGCCAGGCTACTAATCTACCCTATGTGGATTGGAGTGTTCTCTCTGCAAATCAGGAAAGAAGTAAAAAAATTGTGGATGCTTTCTAAGATGAGTTACTTAAACAAATGGTGATGGAAACGACCAGGGAGAGCTCCCTGCTGAATTTAGTGCTCACCAACGGAGATAGAGTGTCAAATATCCAGGTGGGTGCCCATGTGAGCAGCTGTGATCATCACATGGCATGGTTTGAGATAAAAGCCAAGGTGGAATCTAATCACAGCAAACTCAAAGTCCTAGACTTCAAAAACGCTGACTTCAGTAAAATGGCCAAGTACCTGAAGGAGGAGTTGGTAGGGAATAAGGGAAGTGGAATTGCAATGAGGCAATAAATGATGCAACAGATACATATGTAAGGAAAGTAAATAAAAACAAGAGGATAAGGAAACCTATTTGGTTCTCCAAAGAAGTGGCTGCACAAATAAAGGCAAAAAAACAGAGCTTTTACAAAATTCAGAAGCTTGCAAACAGAGGAACACAGAAAAGAATACAAGATCAAACTAAAAGAGACAAAAAGAGAAATAAGGACAGCAAAATCAAAGGTAGAAGAAAAGATGGCTAAAGATATGAAGGGTGGTGACAAAACCTTTTTTCAGTTATATTCGGGAGAGGAGGAACATCAGAGATGGAATTGCAGGACTCAAATGCTGGGAAAAGATTCATGGAAACTGACATTGAAAAAATTGGAAAACTGCTAAACAAATACTTCTGCTCTGTTTTCACTAGAGAAAATCCTGGAGAAGGATCACCTGTGATTGACAAATACACAAATGGGAATGGAGTAGATATCACACCATTCACAAAAGATGATCTATTAGAACAGCTTGCAAAACTGAAAGTGGACAAGTCTATGGGACCAGATGTGATACATCCCAGGATACTGAAAGAGCTCAGAGAGGTTCTTGCAGGGCCTTTAAAGGATGTTTTTAATAGATCCTTGGAGACAGGAGAAGTTCCACAGGAATGGAGAAAGGTTGATGTGGTACCTCTCCACCTCTCCATAAAAGGGAAGAAGTGACAAACTACAGGCCAGTAAGCCTTACCTCGGTGGCAGGAAAAGTGATGGAGGCGCTCCTGAAAGAGCAAATAGTGGACTTCCTCGAAACCAACAGGTTGCATGATCCGAGGCAACATGGTTTTACCAAGGGACAATCTTGCCAAACAAATCTGATTGAGTTCTTTGACTGGGTGCCCAGAGAGCTAGATCAGGGGCATGTGATGGATGTGATCTACCTAGATTTCAGCAAAGCCTTTGATACTGTTCCTCATAGGAGGCTTATCAATAAATTCAACAGCTTGAGGATGGGTCCCAAAATGGTGAATTGGATCAGAAATTGGTTGACTGACAGACAGAAGGTGACAGTAAATGGAGCTCACTCGGATGAAAGATTATTAGCGGTGTGCCCCAGGGTTCAGTCCTGAGACCAGTACTATTCAATATATTAATGAGTGATATTGACGAAGGGCTGAATGGAAAAGTCTGTCTTTTTGCAGATGATACCAAAATTTACAACAGAGTTGACTCCCCTGAGGGAGTGGAGAACATGAGGAAAGATTTACAAAAGCTGGAAGAATAAATCTTAACTGCCAAGAATTAGACCAATGTGAAGAAGTGCGCTGTCATGCACTTGGGAAGCAGAAATCCAAGGGAACTGTATGAGATAGGGGCGAAAGATTGGTGTGCATGGACCAGGAGAAGGACCTCAGAGTGATTGTTTCTGACAATCTCAAGGTGGCAAAACAGTGTGACAAGGCGGTGGCAAAAGCCAGAAGGATGCTGGATTGCATACAGAGAGGAATTACCAGCAGAAAGGAAAAGGTACTAATGCCACTGTAAAAGCCACTGGTGAGGCCTCACTTGGAATATTGTGTTCAGTTTTGGAGACCGTATCTCACAAAGGATATAAAAAGGCTGGAAGCAGTTCAGAGGAAGACGACCAAAATGATTTGGAGCCTGCATCAGAAGACTTTTGAGAAGAGACTTGAAGACCTAAATATGTACACTCTGGAGGAGAGGAGGGACAGGGCAGATATGATTCAGACCTTTACATACCTAAAGAGTATTAATGGACAAACAAACCTCTTCCAAAGACAGGAAAGCTGTAAAACTAGAGGGCATAACTTGAAGCTACAAGGGGGTAAACTGAGAGGCAATGTCAGGAAATACTTTTTCACTGAAAGGGTGGTGGATGCTTGGAATGCCCTCCCGATGGAAGTGGTGGGAGCAAACACAGTGACAGAATTCAAAATGGTATGGGACAGACACAGTGGATCCCTTTATAGCAACAGGATAAAATCAAAATAAGCATAACTCTTATATCTGAACAAATAGGGGTGACCTACAAGGAACAATGGGTACACTCCTAAACAAAGGCATGGGAAGGGTGACCTGCACAGAGCGGCAAGTGCACCTATTCTTGCCACCTTGCCGGGCAGACTAGATGGACCATATTGGTCTTTATCTGCTGTCATATACTGTGTTACTATGTTAGATGTTCTTACACAGAAAGTAACATTAGTAGAATACTGCACCTTGAAAATTTACTATTTTTTCTATTCCTTTGAGGTTCCATTTGATAGTGGGTTTGGTCTTTGTCCAACAGGCATGTCATATGACTTTTGTGTCTTCCCTGCCGAGATGCCCTGTTAACAGCCACCCTCTCTGGGACTTCCGGGTAAGATGGCAACCTGAGAGGACTTAAGGAGTAATTCGTCCTCCTATCCCTGTACAGCTTGGGTCGCTCACCGCGGTTCAAATGGCCTGCGAACATAGGGCCTCTCGCCAAAATGTCGAGAACTCTGAAGCCAAGGGCTAAAAAAAACATTAAGGTGCCATATGTGGCGGAAAACCAAAGTTGCAGGAAAGATCACAGAAGTCGGTTCGCAGCCACCCTCCCCCTGTTCATCTGCTGCCAGTGAAATGGAGGAAACTCCATCTGGAGGCAGGGGCGGCCCAAGGGGGGTGCGGGGCCATGTGCGGAGACTCGGTGCTGGGCCTCATTTGCATAAATATTTGCATAATGTTACCATATACTAACTTTTAGTAAACATGCCTCTTAATGAGTGTATGGATAAAGAAAGACTAAAAGATTTCTACATTACTATAATCCAGTGCCAACTGCCAGGCACATTAGGAACTACTACAAACACTGCCCATTTAGAACCCATAGCAAACCCGCCGTATCATAACAGCACTACCAGGACTCACAAAGCACAAAACCCTACCTATCAAAAGGCAACACTAACTTTAACTTTAACTTTATTTCGTATTTGATAAACCGCTTACGTTAAAAGAAACATTAAAGCGGTGTACAGGCAATATAAAAAGCGGCACTGCAAAACTACGGAAAGGAACGCCAAAGTAAATAGGAAAGAAAAGAAGAGCATAACAACAAATACAAAAGACAACAAGCAATAATAAATAAGGCACAAATTTAAAAACCATGTACAATATTAAAACATAAATGGAAAAACAATAATTTATACAATAAAACCATAAAATGATTAACAAAATTAACAATATACCAAATAAAAACAAAGACTAGCAACAGAAAAAGAGACAAACTACTCAAACACAAACAGACGGAGGGAAAGACAAGACTACGACACTAACTACCAAGGATAGGGATAAGGGAGAAAATCACAAAAGGGAAGGAGAGGTCAGGAGGGGGGATTGAACACTGTCTGGAACAGGTGGGTTTTGAGAGCGGATTTGAAATGAGAATATGAGGACTCTAAACGGAGGGACGAGGGTAGGGCATTCCATAGACTGGGACCGAGAAAAAAGAAGGCAGCATGACGTGTTTTTTCCAAATGAGCGTGAGATGGGGACGGTAGAACCAAACGATTTGCATGGAGTGAACGGAGCTGGCGGTAAGATGTGTGAAGCAGAATTAAATCGGCCAAATATAAAGGGTTATGGGTATGAAGTGCACGGTGAATAAGAATCAGGAATTTATAATGGAACCTAACACAGAGGGGTAACCAATGAAGTTGAATGAGAATAGGTGTAATGTGGTCAGAGCGGTGGGAAAAAGTGATGAGACGGGCAGCAGTGTTTTGTATAAGTTGTAAACGTTTAAGTTGATACTTAGGAAGGTTAGCCATAAAGACATTACAATAGTCTAGACGACTGATAATAAGAGAAAGAGCAAGAGTAACTAGAGATTCAAAAGGAAGGAAGAAACGACCGAACAGCACGAAGACGACGAAGAATGGCAAAAGAGCGCCGAACCAGGGAAGAAATGTGATCATGAAAAGAGAGAGAGGAATCCAGAATCACCCCAAGATACCGAAAGGAAGAAACCAGAGGAACAGGGACAGAGTCAATCATGGGGTTGTGACAGATGGGCATGACCCCGAAAGTGAAACCCACATAGCAGTAGACTTAGACGGATTTAAGCGAAGAAAATGCTGTGAAAGCCAAAGAGCAACGTGAGAAAGACAGGCATTAAAAGTAGAGAGATCCAAAAGAAGGGGAGAAGTATGAAAAAGTAAAATAATATCGTCCGCATAAACATAGCAAGACACCGGATATTGTTGTAGTACCAAAAGTAGAGGGGCAAGAAAAATATTAAACAACAGAGGGGACAAAACAGAACCTTGGGGAACACCACAGGTGAGAGGGAAGGAACTAGAGGATATGTTGTTCAGAGAAACAGAGAAAGAACGAGAAGTGAGGAAAGAACGAAACCAAAGAAGAACAGCTCCACGTAAACCCACCTCAGCAAGACGAGTGAGAAGAAGAGAGTGATCAATTAGGTCAAAAGCCGCAGATAAATCAAGAGAAACTAAGAGAGTAAGATCACCACGATCATGTGCAACATGGATTTCATTAAGAACAGCAAGAAGGACAGTCTCCGTACTATGACCTGGACGGAAAACCGGCCTGACGGGGATGTAGTGTATTTGTGGATTCGACATGAGAGGACAACTGAAGAAATGCAAAGCGTTCAAGAAGTTTAGCCAGAAAAGGAAGATTAGAGACAGGGCGCCAATTTGCAAGAACAGAGGGATCCAGGGATGGTTGCTTAAGAAGAGGATGAACAACAGCAGATTTCCAAGAAGAGGGGAACAAACCAGAGGAAAAACTAGTGTTAATAATTGTAGTAATAATAGGGACTAATTGGAGGGACGGAACAGACAACCAACGGGAGGGAATAGGATCGAGGGAGCAAGTAGTCTTACGAGAGGTGGACAATATTGAAAGGATTTCGGCAGAACAGATTGGGTGAAATGAGGACCATGTATGGGAAAGAGTCTGATTAGGCATAGTACTGGGAGACAGTGGTACAAGGTCAATAGCAACTGGGCTATGAGGAAGAGGAGGTGGGGAGGGTGGAGGTGGGGGGCAATGGGAAAAGAAGCACGGAGGTCTAGAATTTTCTGGGAGAAATAAGTAGCCAGAGAATGAGGGTCAGGGGACCGAGAGAGTGTTGTAGATGAAGAACCAGTAGATGAAAGTTTATGCAAAATCTGGAAAAGTTTGCGAGAAGAATTTGATGCATCTTTAATTTCAGCTTCGTAGTGAGCCCGCTTGGCGGTCTGGATAGCCAAGCGGTATGCAGCATAGAGTTTTTTGAAACGGGTAGATAAAGCAACTGAAGGGTGGCGAGACCAGCGGCGTTGCACCTGACGGAGTTGGGCCCGTTGAAGCCGCAGGCCAGAATGAAACCAGGAGGAGTGACCAGGATTAGGTAGGCGGTGAACAGGGACGTAACGGTGCTAGCTGATTCAGAGCATCGTTTAAGAGAGAGTCCCAGAGAGAAGCCTGGCAATCAGGTGATAATGATGCAAAGTCCGAAGGGAAAATAGAGGAAGCGGAAGGAAAAGAGTACAAAGTTTCAGGGGTGAGATGACGACGACAGGAGGGGAGAGTGGGGGAGACAACAGGTGGGGTATTTGAACAGAGGGAATAGTGACAGAAAATAAAACGCAATGATGGTCCGACCAAGGGACAGCAGTCATAGAAGGAGGGGAAATCTGAGCTGTCAATGTAGGGGAGGATACCACAAGGTCTAAGGTGTGACCAGCAGCAGTGTGAGTAGGACCTGCAACATGCTGGTGAAAAGCGATATCCTGAAAGAAATTTAGAAAAGCAAAATCCTTTTGCCGACTGGGGTTGTTTGCATGGATGTTAAAGTCCCCTAAGATGATAACATTGGGGAACCGCAAAACAATATCAGAGAGGAACTGAAGAATGCCATCCCAGCGCTCAATAGAAAGGGAAGGCGGGAGGTAGAGAAGAAGGAAGTAAAGTGGGGGAGAAGAAGGAAAACGGAGGAGAAGAGACTCAGAAAGTACAGCGGAGGGGGATGTTATTTCTTCTAGAAGAATAGTAGAGCGATAGAGCAGTGCCACCCCCCCCCCCCTGCTCTACCCAATCTAGGAGAAGAGAGGGCCGAGAAACCAGGGGGCAGGGAGCTGGCCAGAACAGGACTATCACCCTCCTTCAACCAGGTCTCCGTAAGAAAACAAAGATCAAGAGAGTATTGATGAATCAGATCAGCCACTAATAATGACTTGGACCTAAGAGAGCGACAATTAAGCAAGGAGACCTGATACACCTTGGCAGGAGTCAGGTTAACAGGTACAGGAACTGGGAGAAGTCGTTTAGGAAGTGACCGTATAGATTTACAAACAATAAGATTGCTATTGCAACTAGCAAGAGGGCCGGGCAAAACATTTTGCAGATAGCAAAGGGCGCCGCCCCCAAAAAACAAGAATAACTGCCATACCTGAGTGATGTTCAGACTCCCAGGTGTAGTTACCCGGAACGGCAAGAATTATCCCTAAGAAAAAGGCTCCAAATAACAGAAGGAGAGTATTCCACCACGTTCCCGCCCCTCGCTCGCCCCAAGGAGCGCGACCAAGGAGCAGGACCTGCTCCTTCGGCGCGCGCCCACGGCGCGCGCCTCCACAGCGCGAAACGCCGTAGGCAGAATGAATTTAAAGGGTACTGGTGTACCTGGAGGGATCGCGGCCGCGTGAACGCGGTCGCGTCACTTCCAGTTTTCACTGAGCAGGTCCGGAGGCACAGGGGAGGCACAGGAGAGCAGCACACAACAGGGGCAAACCTGAAAATCAACAGAGAACAGCTAAACAAGCAAGTGCAGGCTGAAACGCCGTAGGCAGAATGAATTTAAAGGGTACTGGTGTACCTGGAGGGATCGCGGCCGCGTGAACGCGGTCGCGTCACTTCCGGTTTTCACTGAGCAGGTCCGGAGGCACAGGGGAGGCACAGGAGAGCAGCACACAACAGGGGCAAACCTGGAGGGATCGCGGCCGCGTGAACGCGGTCGCGTCACTTCCGGTTTTCACTGAGCAGGTCCGGAGGCACAGGAGAGCAGCACACAACAGGGGCAAACCTGGAGGGATCGCGGTCGCGTCACTTCCGGTTTTCACTGAGCAGGTCCGGAGGCACAGGGGAGGCACAGGAGAGCAGCACACAACAGGGGCAAACCTGGAGGGATCGCGGCCGCGTGAACGCGGTCGCGTCACTTCCGGTTTTCACTGAGCAGGTCCGGAGGCACAGGGGAGGCACAGGAGAGCAGCACACAACAGGGGCAAACCTGGAGGGATCGCGGCCGCGTGAACGCGGTCGCGTCACTTCCGGTTTTCACTGAGCAGGTCCGGAGGCACAGGGGAGGCACAGGAGAGCAGCACACAACAGGGGCAAACCAATACATTTCAGAGAACAACAATACATGACCTACTGGGGAAAGAGAACAAGTGGCAATGTCAAATAGGAATTACATAAACAGAATACGTCAGCTCAGTTACACGTGCAGAACATAGACCGTCACCAAACAAGAAATCACAATGTAGAAACAGGAAGACAATAATTAAACTGGGAACCCCAAAAGCCCAACAACACTGTAGAAATAAAACTATAAATTAATTTCCTCTTGTACTAAACAAAGCGCAGACGTTAATGATGCACATTTCCCAGAGCTGGCATATTTCAGTTAATAAATTCAATAAAGAGATATTTTTCTACCTTTTGTGCATTTTTTTTTCAGTTGCAATTGCTCCAGCCACTTTCTTCTGGTTTCTTCGTGTCTTCTGCTAACTCTCCATCGTCTGCTGTCCATTTGTCCTTTCTTCACTCTTCTAGTTTTTTTCCATTCTCTCTCTACATCTGCTTTAAAATACTAATCTCTCTCCTTTTGCTCTTTCCTCATTCCTATTTCATCCACTCAAATTTTACCCCGCCATCCTCAATCCCCACTTACTCTCCCAATATCCGGCCAATTATAGATTTGTCTTCCCTCCTACACAAAATATTTTTTCCCTCTCCATTTCACTCTCCCAACTCCATCCCATTCTAATCCTCCCCCAACATCAGCTCCCTTCTAGTTCCAGCCCCACCCAGCATCCGCTCCCTTCTAGTCCCCGCATCAGCCCATTTCCAGTCCTAGCTCCCCCATCCGAGTCCCTCCATCAGCTCATTTCCAATCCCAGTCCCCCCAACAGCCCATTTCCAGTCCTATCCTAGCCCTCCATCAGCCCATTTCCTGTCCTAGCCCCCCCCCTCATTCAGCCCATTTCCAGTCCTAGCTGCCTCCCCTCACAGCCCATTTCCATTCCAAGCCCCCCGCCCCATCAGCTATTTGTAGTTCAAGCCCTCCTTCCACTCAGCCCATTTCCAGTCCTAGCCACCCCCCCAGCCCATTACCAGTCCTAACCCCCCATAGCCCATTACCAGTCCTAAGCCCCCATAACCCAGTACCAGTTCTAAGCCCCCCATCAGCCCACTTCCAGTCCTAAGCCCCCCATCACCCCATTTTCAGTGTTAGCCCCACATCGCCCATTCCCAGTCCGAAGCCCCATCGGCCCATTTCAAGTCCTAGCTCCCCCATCCGAGTCCCTCCATCAGCTCATTTCCAATCCCAGCCCCCCATCAGCCCATTTCTAATCCCAGCCCCCATCAGCCCATTTCTAGTCCTTTCCTAGCCCCACCATCATCAGCCCATGTCAAATCCTAGCTTCCCTCCACTCAGCCCATTTCCAATCCAAGTCCCCCAATGAGCCTACTTCCAGTTCTAGCCCCTCCATGAGTCCATTTCAATCCAAGCCCCCCCAACAGCCCTTTTCCAGTCCTATCCTAGCCCTCCATCAGCCCATTTCTTGTCCTAGCCCCCCTCACTCAGCCCATTTCCAGTCCTAGCTCACTCCCCTTACAGCCCATTTCCATTCCAAGCACTCCTCCCCATCAGCTATTTGCAGTTCAAGCCCTCCTTCCACTCAGCCCATTTCCAGTCCTAGCCACCCCCAGCCCATTACCAGTCCTAAGCCCCCCATCAGCCCACTTCCAGTCCTAAGCCCCCCATCACTCCATTTTCAGTCTTAGCCCCCCCCCCCATAGCCCATTACCAGTCCTAACCCCCATCAGCCCATTTCCAGTCCTAGCCCCCCATAGCCCATTTCCAGTCCTAGCCCCCCCCATAGCCCATTACTAGTCCTAACCCCCCCCATCAGCCCATTTCCAGTCTTAGCACCCCCATAGCCCATTACCAGTCCTAACCCCCCCATCAGCACATTTCCAGTCCTAGCCCCCCGATAGCCCATTACCAGTCCTACCCCCCTCCATCAGCCCATTTCCAGTCTTAGCCCCCCCATAGCCCATTACATCCTAACCCATCAGCCCATTTCCAGTCCTAACCCCCCATCAGCCCACTTCCAGTCTTAGCCCCCCCCATAGCCCATTAGTAGCCCTAACCCCCCATAGCCCATTACCAGTCCTAATCCCCTCCCCCATCAACCCACTTCCAGTCTTAGCCCCCCCATAGCCCATTAGTAGTCCTAACCCCCCCATAGCCCATTACCAGTCCTAACCCCCCCATAGCCCATTACCAGTCCTAACCCCCCTCCCCCCCCCATCAGCCCTGACAGATTTTAAAAAAAAAACGGCTGCTGCTGCTGCGGCCGTGGCAGCGGCAGAATCAAATGTCCCGCCGCAGTGCCCCGCCTGCCTGGCAGAGCCTCCCTTCACCATCTCCGGAGTCCCTCCCAATGCGCGGGCTTTCAGAGCCGCAAGAGTTTCCCTTTCTTCTCGCGGCTCTGTTAATCTCGCTGGGGCTGATGAAGGGAGGCTCTGCCGGGCAGGCGGGACCCCGCGGCGGGACATTTGATTCTGCCGCTGCCACGGCGGCGGCGGCAGCGGCAGTAGCAGCTGTTTTTTTTTTTTTTAGTCTGCTTTTGCTAATGTAGAATGTTTTTTGCGCGGGGTCCTGTGCAAAAAACATTCTTGCTCAATGGACGGGACGGCCCTGTCTGGAGGAAGCCAGATGCTTCAGATGGTGCTGCAAGAGATTAGAGCATCAAAAACTGAGAACATGGATAAGGTACTTCACAAAATCGAAGAAAGGTTTGTGGCTATAGGGGAGAGACTTGACCAAGCGGAGGGCAAGATCAAGCGTGC
Source organism: Ichthyophis bannanicus (assembly GCA_033557465.1). Lineage (NCBI taxonomy): Eukaryota > Metazoa > Chordata > Amphibia > Gymnophiona > Ichthyophiidae > Ichthyophis > Ichthyophis bannanicus. The sequence goes on from CM066032.1 coordinate 1,083,055,350, forward strand.
AGAGGATTCTCAGCATGCTCTTTCAAAGGACGTGGGCACCCTGTGGACTTTGAACTAGAGAAGACCCATAGAGAGCTTCGCCCATGACCAGAACTAGTGCCTGCCCCAGGGCCTTTGTAGCCAGGCTACTGCACTTTCAAGATAGAGAATTCATAATTTGTGCCGCCAGGAAGACCAGATATATACAGCACTAGAATTGGAAAATTATGGCATTTCCAGACCTCACCACAGAGACTGTGCACCAGAGGCAAGAGCTCCAGAAGTGCCGAGACTTGTTGAATGCCAAGGGCTTTAAACCAGCCATCTGGTACCCCGCTAAATTAACTTTTATGGACAATGGTGTTTAGAGGTTTTTTACTATCCCAGAGGCTGTAAATAAGTTTCTCACCATGCTCCCGCCAAAGCAAAATATGGGAACTGCTAAAAAGGGGGCCTCTCCAGACAAAGGGACCAATATCTCATCAGCACTTGTTTCCAGGAAGCAGCCTAAGCGGTCATCAGGTGCTGGCTGTAGACTCGGACATGTCTGTGTCACTGCCACAGCAGGCTTCAGCTGCAAGGGGCCCAAACACTGGAGGCACTTGACTAGCAAAGCACAAAAGAGCTTGTGATGCTGGATCAGAGCTGAGTGGACAGCCAGATGAACGGATTAGCGATTATGAGGCAATGAGTGACTGAATCTTTGTTATTGGCTAAAAGCTGTACAATTTGGTCCTGAGCCAGATGACTGGTCCTCCGGGGCCTTAGAAGGTGAGATGAGTAGAGAGGAGATGGCTGTTTACCTGTACATTGGTTTTGGGTATGTTTGGATGCATGTTACTGGCTAAATGGTTGGTGATGGGTGAGATGAGTGGAGAGGGCTGGAGAGGTGGGGGGATGTTTGCTGTGTGGGGAGGGGAGGGAAGGGATGTGACACGTTTGTGCTATTTACTACTTGATGCTTGGGAAGAAGTCAAAAAGACAAATAAGAGGTGATTGGGGGGGAGGAGAGAGGCGTACCGCAGAGATTTGCACAGTTTTTTGTTGCGTTTTGCATGTGTTATTACCATTTCTCAGTGGAGTGTGTGAGATGTGCTCAGATAGATCATTGTGTGAATGCTGGAGAGTGGGGGGCCCTCGGGAATCAAGTTGAGTAGACATGGAGGGGTTTAAAATTGCCTCCCTTAATATTAGGGGGGATCAACCACCCTTGAAAAAGACACAAGGTGCTAGACCAGCTGCTTCGTTCCCATGTAGATATAGCATTGACACAAGAAACCCATTTAATGGAGAGTGAACATAAGAAGTTGCAGGCCAGGGGGTTCGAACAAATGTTTTGTTCCGCATTTAATTCTAAAAATCGCAAGGTTGTAATATTAATACATAAAGAGTTCCTTTTGTGAACTATGCTTCAGGGGGGAGGGGGGGATTCGCAGGGGCAAATTGTGTGAGTCACAGGGAGAATTGAACAACATGAAATTGCCCTTCTTAATCTATATGCTCCAAATGAGCAAAAAGGCACTTTTTTCCAAAAAGCGATGGCGGAGTTTGAAAAAGTAGTCAAGGGGGATTGGGTGATAGCAGGTGACCTTAACTGTGTTCTGGGAAAGGCTAATCAATCTAATTATTTGAAGAAGTTGCATAGACGGGAGGAGAACTAAGGGAGTGCAAGAAGCACTGGGGATTAGTAGATCTATGGAGGGAAAGGAATGAGAGGAGTAAAGAGTACACCTGTTATGGCCCCGAACCAGCACCTACTCCCGGTTAAACTATATTCTGACCCCCAAAGAAAGTGCAGGGAGGATTCATAAAATGCAGATTCACCCACTCATAGTGTCGGATCATTTATTTATTTTATTTAACTGGGTTTATATACCACTTTTCAGCTGGACAAAAGGATGGTGGAATGCTGTTGGAGTCCAGCAGGTCCTGGGGAAAAAGTTGGGGTGGTCGGTGGTGGTAGGCCAACACTCTGATGTTGCAGGACACAGTGATAGCCAGACTTTGGAAATAGTGGAACCAGTTTTTGCTCACTAGTGACAACAGGGAAGTATCGGACAGATTGCTCTGGGATAGTGGGAAAGCCTACCGGCAGGGTCTATTGATTCAACGGGCTTCTCAGGCCAAGAGAGAGAAAGAAAGGACGAAGATGCAACTCTTGCGCCAGATTGGGGAGCTCCAACAAGAACACTGGTAAAGGGGATGGAAGGATACTCCTATGAAGAAAGGCTAAAAAGGTTAGGGCTCTTTAACCTGGAAAAGAGACAGCTGAGGGGAGATATGATAGAAGTCTATAAATTAATGAACGGAGTGGAACGGGTAAACGTAGATCGACTGTTTACCTTATCAGAATATAGAAAGACTAGAGAACATGCAATGAAGCTACAGGGTAAACTATTTAAGACTAAATAAAAGAAAATATTTTTTCACTCAACGTGTAATCAAACTCTGGAATTTGTTACCGGAGGATGTAGTAAAGGCTGTTAGTGTAGCTGGGTTTAAAAAAGGTTTGGACAGGTTCCTGGAAGAAAGGTCTATAAACCATTATTAAGAAGTGACCGAAGATATCAATGCTTGACCCAGTACAAGCATTGTGGAACTTGTGTCTCTTGGGGAAACTGCTAGGTACATGTGACCTGGATTGGCCACTGTTGGAGACAGAATACTGGGCTTGATGGACCTTGGTCTGACCCAGTATGGCATATCTTATGTTCTTATGTTCTTATGTACTGTAGGACTGGGAAGCAAGATACGTTACATAAACTGGTGGGGGTTAGACAACAGCTTCATGCTCTTGAAGGGGAGTGGATCGCCCACCTCCTGTCCCTTACAAAGCAACAATATATGGAACAGGGAAACAAGGCAGGTAAATTGCTGATGTGACAATTGAAAAAACAAAGAATCTTTCAGCTTGTTGCAGAAATTAAGGGACGAGAGGGGGATCAAATCTATTCCACCAAGGGGATTTGTGAGGAATTTAGGACTTTCTACCAGTAGTTATACATGTCAGAGTGTTCTGCATCAGGATATGTGATGAGAGACTACTGGGATTCACTGGCTCTTCCTTGCCTGGGGGAGGAAGTGGCTAGATTAAGGCGTCCATTAGAGAAGTTAACGTAAAGCAGCTCTTAGGTCGCTGCCCAAAGGTAAATCCACAGGTGCAGATGGGTACCCGGCTGAATTTTATCAGGGTCTTTGTGAGGAGCTATCCCCCCCTCTTAGCAAGAATTTTTTCTGGTGCCTTGCGGGGGGACCCACTTCCAGAGCCGATGGCTCAGGCCAATGTGACAGAATTATCTAAAGAGGGTAAACCCCTGAACCTCTGTAATAGTTACAGACCGATCGTCCTGATTAATAGTGATGCAAAACTATTTGCCAAAGTGCTTGCCAGCGTATAGAGAACATTCTCCCGAGATTAATCCATCATGATCAGACAGGATTTATAAAAGGGCATTTGATCTTAGATACTGTTAGAAAAGCAGTGAATCTGCTACAGGTTTATTTATTTATTTATACGTTTTTATATATCACCTCTTCCAGCGATCAGGGGCCGTTTATATAGAACAGAACAAGAAACTTTACATTGTAACAATAGTTGAACTCAATATTTATTTATTTAGAGTTTCTTCTATACCGCGCTATTCGTCATCAGTGCGGTTTACAGATAACACATTTGTGCAGTGTAGTAAAGGTCTACACTGGACTTATAAGAAACAGGGTATTTATACAGGGCTAACAGGTAAACTATGTACAAATTGGTGGCCAATAAACCTTACATTGTAATAATAGTTGTTATCAAAGAATGGGGGAGCCCAGCCCTGTGCATAGCCTTACACGTGGAAAAGGCCTTTGACCGCATGGAATGGAGCTTCCTTTTTGAGATGCTTAAAAAAATTTATTTGGGAGAGGGCTTTATAAGTGGGATTCAGGCCCTCTACCGTACCCCTCTGCGAGGATTTTGCTAAATGGAGACTGCTCAGAGGCATTTGGATTTCAGAGAGGCACGAGACAGGGCTGTCCCCTCTCCCCAATGCTTTTTAAGATGGTTATTGAAGCATTTGCTGCTCGGGTGCAAGAGAACCCGTACATCCAACCCATTTTGGTGGATAAGCAGCAGCATAAAATACTTTTGTATGCGGATGACACTCTTCTCTTCCTGTCTAGCCCACGGGAATCGCTTCCACAGCTGCTGGACGAAATTCAGCAGTTCTCACTTGTCTCTGAGTTTAAGGTGAACCTTGGTAAAACTGAAGCCCTTAATCTTGGTGGGCTGTCTGAAGAAACCCTCCTGGATTTCCCCTTTCACTGGGCAGCTCAAAAAATTAAGTACCTGGGGGTTCACATAGAATGAGACCCATTTGACCTTTTTTGATTTAATTATTCCCCCTTGGCCTCTCAAGTTGAAACAGACATCCTTCGGTGGGCAGATTTGCACTTGAGCTGGTTGGGACGACTAGTGGCTCTGAAGATGAATATTATCCAAAAGTTTAATATTCTGTTTTCCCTACTGCCCACTGCGCTATGGGGAGGGTAACTTCGGAAATGGGAGAGAAGGATCCTTAGAGGTGTTTGGGGGAGGGGCAAGCAGGCTCAGATAGGGACTAATTGCCTTTCTAGGACAAAGGAGCTGGGGGGAGGGGGGATTAAATTCCCAGTGTTGCAATTCCATTATAGAGCTGCCACAGTGTGGGCATTGAAAGTGCATCAGGATAGACTAGATGAGGTTCAGTAAGTGAATGTCAAAGGGCAACTGCTTTCCCCCTTTTCCATCTTTGAGAGGTTAGCTAAGGAAGAGGTAGCCCAAGCCAGGGAAATAGGGAAGGTGAAGCAGACATCTCTTCTTGGGGTCATTGCAACAAGGGTGGTACTGTCGCAGACTGTGCCTCCTCCAGACTTCAATGTCCAAGTGGTCATTAATACGAAATTATTTGCCCTTTTCCAATCCAGAATTTACTTCCATGTTGGAAGATCTACGTCAGAAAGAGATTAATAGATTTTCTGAGCTGTTGGACAAGGGGAAATGCTTGCACAAAGAGAGTTGGAACGGCAACAGAAAAGGAGGGCCCCCTTTTATCAATACTTGCAGCTTCACTTCTGTCAATACTTTCAGCGTCAAAGGGTAAGCCCCCAATTAACCAGAACAACAATTTGGATGGAAGATACTCTCTTGAAGGGGGATACTAGGTTTAGATTTACCTCTAGATTATATGGGGGATTACTAGATTCTAGGTATGGTTCATCTCCTACCCACATAGCAGGGTGACAAGAATGGCTAGGGGTAGATCTGACAGATGCTGAATGGGAGAGGGTGCATGCCAGGCTATAGATGGACTTTGGTCACGGCCTGGCATCAGATCCAATTGCAATGCACCTAACCTCACCCCCATATTGTTACAAAGGATAGGTCAGAGAGTGGATGGAGATTGTTGGAGGGGATGTGGAAGTCAGGGCTCCTTCTTTCATATGTAGTGGGACTGCCCTGTGATTCGAAGATACTAGGAGGGGATAGTGGGGAGGTGGGAGGCGTAGTGGGTCGATCTATTGATCTCAACCCAGTAGAATCTTTGTTAGGGCTGAGTCATGAAATGGCAGAAAGCAAGCAGATAGCACTCTTACATGCTAAACTGTTGCTGATGGCACAGGTAGCAATAGTGTGGAAACAGAAATCTCCGAGGGGCCCCCAGATGGAGGATTGGTGGAATAAAGTAGGGGAGACAAGGTCGTTTGACAGAATTACCTCTGACCTACAGGGAAAGAAGGGAGGAAGGATGGAAAAGGTGGGACTATTGGTGTCAAGGGAATTCTGGTGGGGTGATGGGAAACAAGCAGGGGTGGCTCCGGGGGACCCTGACCGATTCACAGCGGGCTGAATGTGAACTCCACTGAGCAAATATGTTGTTTGTCAGGTTTTAATTGTTTGACTTGTTTTGGAATGTTTTGGATTGGAATTGTAATGCAATGGTCTTTCTGTCTTCTAACGGAGGGAGGCTACATGTTATGGAACGATTATGGTAATGTCTAGGTACAGAGTGAGTCTACAGAATGGTTATTGGAGAGATGGGGGTTGCTCTTTAGAGGGTAGTTGGTGGGGCTCGAAATGTTTGGAAGGCTCTATTTGATGTAATTGGATTATTACCTGTACCTAGATCTCTGATGTCTCGATAAAATATGTACCACTTTGTTGGCATGCAAGATAATTTTTTTAAAAATGTTACCCTCCCTGAAGGTGGAAGAATTGACTCCACACTGAACAGGAGAAAGACACAGGCATTATTGTACTGTAATAGCTGGGCAGACTAGATAAGTCCCTATCTGCCATAGTATGCTTTCAGATAAAAATCCCTCGTCTCTCTACAGCCTTTCCCATGTTTGGTTGCCTTAAAATATACACAAATGCACTAGGCATGTAGAAAACTCAGGCTTTAGCACTGATTTTTTTGAGATGCATTAAATATACCAAGTGACAGGATAGCAACTGAATCCATTTTGCTCTGTCTTGCAAAGGAAACTTTTAAACACCTTAATTAATTAATACGAAACTTAAAGTGAGACTTCAGCGTTTCTGGAAATTTGATCATGGGCAGTCATAGCACATAATTTATTTACATTATGTGAGCTTTCTTCATAGTTATTTCAGAAGCTGAAACAGTACACACAGCATTTCAGTCATAACATTTAATGGTGTGAAGATTGCTGCCTTATAAAACTCACAAGCTGGGTAGCTACATGGCTCAAGGCAAAAGCATATTTTAAAATCCAGTGCTCTGGGATGTGAATGTTTATTAAAGTGTTATTTCCATTAAAAATATATGATGTATCATTGGGCATTCTGTGTGATCCCATCCCAGCCGCTTTCAGATGAGGGAGAGCATGGCAATTGTGTTTGTCAGGTCGACAGCCTTGTTTACCATCATATGAAAAGTAACTTCCGAGTCACAAAAAAATATGCACCAACCTGAGGCCTAAAAATAGAATCCTCAAAATCCCCCAATAGTCTGCATAAAAACCTTGTGGGGGGGGGCAAGGGGGGCTATTCAGCAGTGGCTGGCCATCACTGCTTTAACATAGCTCCGGATATTCAATGCCGGGGTTCATATCCTGCTACCAGCATTGATATCCAGTCTGCCTGGATAGTATGCTAGCTAATAATCAGCCACTGCCCTGTTAGCTATCCTGGCCAAAGTTAAGTCAGCCTTTCAAGTGCCCTAAAATAACCAATAAGTAGGCTGAATATCCTGATGCTATGCGGTTAGCATCAGGGCATCTAGCAGCATTAGAGGGCGATAATCAACAGCACAAACCGGTGAATATTCCCTCACTGCGATTAGCAGGTCCGCTAACCATGCTAATTGTTCTGAATATGCCTCCCTTGTTTCTTAACACCAAATCAGCCCAGGACATCGAGGGAGTCATTTGACATGCCTAATCTAGACATTGGGGCATGATTACAAATGAATGCGCTGGTAGTGTGCCTTTGGGCACTGAAACCTGTGGGAGAGGCCCCATGCCAACTTCAGGGGGCATGTGCATCTATCACCCTTCTGTTGGTATATTACGAACGTGTGGTATCCTAGTAAGCTGGCACACAGGTGCACCTAGCACAACCCACGGGGGGGGGGGTGTTAAGAGCACCCACGCTAATGGCTAAAATTTTGGTTCATGCATTGCCATTAAACCCACGCTGTGATACGCTATGAACACCCATGTTCCACCCCAACCTGCCCTGGATTTTCTGCGCAGAACCCCGCGCTTTTAGCATGGCACGATTTCCACGCACCGAACCCCATGCTAGTGGTTAGTGTGGTTTAGTAAACATGCCCATTTTGAATTATTCTTATTCAGCAGCATTATATGTATAGCTAGTGCTACTGAATATATAAGTATAAATTATATGGATAGTTACAGGTATATATGCAAGAAGGACCGAATATAGAGACTTCTACATATAAGCTACACATAGAAATCCCGAATATCAGTGCTATACATACGAGTTATACATTTTCGCTCAGATGCCCCAGGAGTGGGCAATTCCAGTCCTGGAGGGCCGCAGGACCAGTCAGATTTTCATGATGTCCCTAATGAATATTCATGGACCTATTTCCATACAGTGGAAGGCAGTGGATGCAAATAGATCTCATTTTATTATTTAGACAGTTTTTGAATACCGCCTTATCCTTCAATCAAAGCGGTCACAACACAATTGGGGGGAAACATTTAACACGTGGGGATAATACACTAATACTTACAGGGAACATGGGCTATGGAGGGTTAAGTGGCTTGCCCAAGACCACAAGGAGCATCTGTGGGACTAGAAAACCCCAGTCCTTCCGGCCCCAAGGTTACTGTCCTCTAGATGTCCATCATGAATATTCATTAGGGACATCATGAAAACCTGACTGGTCTACGGCCCTCCAGGACCGGAATTGCCCACCTGGGCCCCAGGTTATCCACATCTGACCCAAACATATAAAATAGTTATATATAAGGGTCAAATATTTATGCCTAAACGTAGAAACTGCATGTTGCGACGCTCCTGCCCCCGCCCTAGGGCTAAAGGACAGGAGTGGCCTATTGTCCCGTGAGGAATGGATTAAAACTATTCCCTTGGAATGATGGGAGATGTAGTTTTGTTCTCCTTTCTCTCACTGATAAATGTAGTTGCGCCAGAGAGACGGTAAGGCTTTGCAAGAATATTTTATTCGTGTTGGGGAGATTCCTCCAGCGTATCAAAAAATTTCAGATACATGAACATAAATGGTGCTTTAAATGGTAACAGAAGAAACTCAGGAATATAAGACAACGTAAAGTGAGATCAGCTTTCCTTCTATGGAGCTTAACTCAGCTCTGCCTCAAGAGGTGACTTACATATATTGCGGCCTCATGCAATCACTGTTCCCTTCACAGTGTGAACTCAAACTCAGGTGCAAACAATTAGGTTTTCAGAGCATGGCAGCAGAAACTGCCACGTTGTATTCTTTTCACACAAGGTACAGGCAAGCTTTGTTATACTGCTATTTCCTTACAGCATATTGAACAGTCCATGCTATTATCGTCAGAGTTTATCAAAGGTAAGGCATTTTCCACTTGCATAAAATCTTCTGACTGCACAGAACTATTGTCCTCATTCAGCTTTGACTGTCTGCCTGCTTTAATTCTAAGAACTCTTTAAAGTCCTGAAGGAGCAATTCAGCCTGTTCAGTTCCTGACAAACAGTTGTCAGCCAACACTGAGTTTTTCTCCCAGTCAATAATGTTTCCCCTTCCAGCTCTTGGCTTGAATGACTCAGGGTAACAATTGGGATCTTTTAAAACAGCCTTAAATATAGGAGATGGGACTTTACCTTCTCTATCCAGGTTCCTATAGAAACTGCTGTCTTTCTGCCAGGCTCCTCTTCTTTTAGGTAGCTCAAAAGCTTTGCAGCTGTGAGTGCTTCTGGGCCTCTCCGGTCCAAACTGTATCCACGAGGGCTCTGCCTTTTCCCAAGACTCTAAACCAGGGCTTCGTCCACTTCTCGTAGGACTTCCTTTCCAAGCACCTGTTAAGATCCTTGCAGGTCCTCTGCTGCTACCAGGCTCAGATGTGCAGCCAAACTGCTTCCTGGTCAACTGCTCATGGCTTTCCTGTTTCTCACAGCTATTCTGCTTCTGCTTCCAGGCTCTCTGCTCACAGGTCCTTTGCTCCTGGGAATTCTGCTTCAAGCTATTCTCTCTCTTCTTGTTCTTCTTGATCCCCTTAATCTGTTTAGCAGCGTCCTTCACCACTTCATAAAGGGATTCTTTCTCAGACACACCCCGTCCAACCCCTGGGTGTGCCCAATCAGCACTGCTCAACTCCTCCCCTGGGCTGGTCTTCATTCTCAGCTCACCAGAAGAGGGCTTTTTCCCTTTTAGGATTGTAAATCCTGTGTAAATCCTGCTGCATTTCAGGATTTCCTTCAGTCTCCATTTCCTCAGGAGGGCGCTCTTCACCACAGATCCCCCCCCCCTTAAGATATCACGGGCTGGCTTCTAACCAGGGGCACAGCACGTGATTCTACTCATGGATTCGGAGATGCTCTGTGTCTCTTTCAGAACTTCTATGCTGGGGACAATGGTGGCTACCTGAGCTAAGGCTGCCCTATCATGCCAAGGCTTCAAGAGGTTGATGTGGTATACTTGTTGGCGTCCTCTCCTATTTTCCACAAGATAAGAGACTGGACCCACCGGCTGGACTATCTTACATGGCCCTTTCCATTGGCTCTCGAACTTCGGGTTTGGCCCTGCCACCATCACTATAACTTTGTCTCCCACGGCCAACTGACGTGGTCGTGTGCCATGGTCATAATAGGACTTCTGTCTTTGCTGACTGTTCCTTAAATTGACCTCCGCAACCTGTGTGGTGCGGCGGTAAGCGACCTTTTAAGTCCTTTAGGAACTCAGGTACTCCTACCTCATGTATGTCGGGTTCTACCCACTGCTCTTTTAGGATATCTAATACCCCACGGGGTGATCGACCGTACATTAGCTCATATGGCGCTGTCCCTAGGGATGACTGTTTCCTCTCCCTACAAGCATAGAGGATAAACGGGAGCATGGTATCCCAATTGGCCATATCTCCTTCCAGACTGCGGCATAACATTCTTTTTATAGTCTGGTTCTGTCTTTCTACGAGACCATTGGTTTGTGGATGATAGGCGGAAGTCTTGTTATGGCGGATGTCAAACGCCTCCCCAAACTTGGGCTAAATACTTAGATAGGAAGTTGCTTCCTCGATCCGTGAGGACTTCGCGAGGGAACCCAACTTCGCAAAACAGCTTTATAAGTTCAGCCGCCACGACCTTAGCTGATATACTGCGTAGTGGCATGGCCCAAGAAACCTTGTTGCTTGGTCAATGACCACTAAAATATACTGAAAACCCCCGGGGAGTTTTGATTAAAGGACCGATGTCCATTGCCATTCTGTGGATTGGTTCAGTAATCACCGGGGATGATATCATCAGGACCTCTTTTGGATGGATTGCAGAAACTCGCTGACATGTTGGGCATGCTTCGCAGAACCTTGCGGTTTCCTTAAAAACACCCGGCCAATAGAACCTTGCCAAGATCTGGTCTAAAGTGCTTCGGATGCCCTTGTGTCCTCCGACTGGATGGTCGTGGGCCAGCCTCAAAACTAGGTTTTTAAAAGTTGCGGGCACCACCACCTGTTTGCATACACTGCCAGTATAGGGATCCTTGCTCTCTCTATAAAAGTATTCCTGTATCAAGGAAGAATATGGGTAGCGTATCCCTATCGCTCTGGGCCCATTTGAACGCCTGACTCAGAGCAGGGTCTGCTAGCTGCTCGTGGGGGAATGTTGGAAATTTCCCCACCAATTCTTCTGGCACCCAGGGTAATTCTTGGCCAGCTGAGTTTCCGCTCTATGTCGAGAGCGATCACGTCTCTCATTACGTTTCTCTGGTTTTGTTTTCTTAACTTTTCCTCCTGGTGCGGCTATTAGATCCTCATGTGAGGGAAGACTTCCTAAAGCTTCCTCTGTAGGATCTCCTCCATTTTCTGAGTCCTTCACCTGGGCTCTTGTAGCAACCATGGCTTCCTTAGAGGTTAGGCCCTGTTTCATTTCCTTATAAAAATGGGGCCAGTCCCTCCCTAAAATCATATGGTTCGGTAGGTTGGGCACTACTGCAATGGGGACTTTCCTAATAGCTCCTAGCGCTTTCACCTGGAGGTCGTACACGGGGTATAATGAAGTGCCTCCGTGAACACAGCAGATTCCTACATTGTGCACAGGCTGAATTGCTACCCCGATGCTTCAATTGCTGCCATAGCGTCTTGGACAGCATTGTTTGCTCCGCGCCGGAGTCAAATAACGCGGTGGTGGCAATTCCCTGCACCTCTACTTCAATGAGAAATCCTTCTCTGGCCTTCTGTGCATTTACTGCCACTAAAGCAGTCTTAAAATAGCAATTCTTCTGCAAATGACCCTCTCGCCCACATTTAAAACATTTCCTAGGCGAAATTGTACCCTTCATAGTTGGCATACACATTCTTCCTGTCTCATCACTTAACCTCCACCTCCTTTCTGATTCGCGTGTCGCTGTCCCCTTTGGAGCCCTACCGCCTTTTCTGGGCCATTAACTTGGCTTCCAAGAAGCGCTCCGTGAGGTCAATAGCCTCTTGCGGGGTTTTACAGCTCTGCAAAATCAGGAAGGTCCATATTTCGGCGGGTACAGCACTCAAATACTGTTCTACAATGAGACTGTCTATGATGGACTCTTTAGATTTACCCCCTGGATCAAGCCATTTGTTTATCAGCATACGAATCCTATAACATAATGCTTTTGGGGTTTCATCTTGTTTTAATTTTACTGCTCGCAGGAGATTGTGATAAACTAGCAGAGTAAGGCCAAACCTCTCCCTGACCACTCTCTTAATTTCATCAAATTTCCAGCGAGATCAGGGGCATGCTTCTATATGCGGCCATAGCCTCCCCTGTAAGGGACGCCGCAAAGCAAATGGCCCAATGTGCTTTTGGCCAAGCGCTTAACTGTGCCACTCTTTCAAAACATTCAATGTAATCATCTATATCATCTGTATCTTTCAATTGTCCATAATTGAACATTGTCCCTGTGTTTAAGCTAGGTGCAGCTGCTGCGTAAAAACCTGGGGGAGCGGTTGGTGTCTCCGATGGTTTCTTCTGCTCGGCTACCATGCTTGTAACATGTCCAATAATGGCTTCTGCTGAGCTTGAAGGCTGGCAGAATTTCTTTCTTGGGCTTCCAAGGTCAAGTCTTCTGTCTCTCCAGCTGCGTGGCCATCCACTTAAACACTTCCTGGGTATCAAGAGACATCTTGGAACCTCTGGCTTAGGTGTTGCTTCAGGCAGGTAAACCACGTTGCAGCCAGTAGCCTTCCGATGCTGTGACTTCTTCCTTCTGGAAAGTCTGCAGTCGGGCTCCTCCTGGGCAGTTGCCTTCCTGTAGGTCTTCCGCGTGGCACCTTTAGCGCATGCGTAGAATCCTCGAAACGAAGCCACTTGCTACGCTCCTGCCCCCGCCCTAGGGCTAAAGGACAGGAGTGGCCTATTGGCCCATGAGGCATGGATTAAAACTATTCCCTTGGAATGATGGGAGATGTAGTTTTGTTCTACTTTCTCTCACTGATAAATGTAGTTGCGCCAGAGACGGTAAGGCTTTGCAAGAATATTTTATTTGTGTTGGGGAGATTCCTCCAGCGCATCAAAATTCAGATACATGAACATAAATGGTGCTTTAAATGGTAACAGAAGAAACTCAGGAATATAAGACAACGTAAAGTGAGATCAGCTTTTCCTTCTATGGAGCTTAACTCAGCTCTGCGCTCAAGAGGTGACTTACATATATTGCGGCCTCATGCAATCACTGTTCCCTTCACAGTGTGAACTCAAACTCAGGTGCAAACAATTAGTTTTCAGAGCACGGCAGCAGAAACTGCCACGTTGTATTCTTTTCACACAAGGTACAGGCAAGCTTTGTTATACTGCTATTTCCTTACAGCATATTGAACAGTCCATGCTATTATCGTCAGAGTTTATCAAAGGTAAGGCATTTTTCCACTTGCATAAAATCTTCTGACTGCACAGAACTATTGTCCTCATTCAGCTTTGACTGTCTGCCTGCTTTCAATTCTAAGAACTCTTTAAAGTCCTGAAGGAGCAATTCAGCCTGTTCAGTTCCTGACAAACAGTTGTCAGCCAACACTGAGTTTTTCTCCCAGTCAATAATGTTTCCCCTTCCAGCTCTTGGCTTGAATGACTCAGGGTAACAATTGGGATCTTTTAAAACAGCCTTAAATATAGGAGATGGGACTTTACCTTCTCTATCCAGGTTCCTATAGAAACTGCTGTCTTTCTGCCAGGCTCCTCTTCTTTTAGGTAGCTCAAAAGCTTTGCAGCTGTGAGTGCTTCTGGCGCCTCTCCGGTCCAAACTGTATCCACGAGGGCTCTGCCTTTTCCCAAGACTCTAAACCAGGGCTTCGTCCACTTCTCCTAGGACTTCCTTTCCAAGCACCTGTTAAGATCCTTGCAGAGTCCTCTGCTGCCACCAGGCTCAGACGTGCAGTCAAACTGCTTCCTGGTCAACTGCTCATGGCTTTCCTGTTTCTCACAGCTATTCTGCTTCTGCTTCCAGGCCCTCTGCTCACAGGTCTTCTGCTCCTGGGACTTCTGCTTCAAGCTATTCTCTCTCTTCTTGTTCTTCTTGATCCCTTAATCTGTTTAGCAGCGTCCTTCACCACTTCATAAAGGGATTTCTTTCTCAGACACACCCCGTCCAACCCCTGGGTGTGCCCAATCAGCACTGCTCAACTCCTCCCTGGGATGGTCTTCATTCTCAGCTCCATCAGAAGAGGGCTTTTTTTTTCCTTTTAGGATTGTAAATCCTGTGTAAATCCTGCTGCATTTCAGGATTTCCTTCAGTCTCCATTTCCTCAGGAGGGCGCTCTTCACCACAATGTATGTGTAGAATACTCCACCCCTGCATACCCTTACCCGCCCTTTTCACTATACCTAGAGCACTATCCATATAATGTCATAAGATCTTTAAAAAAGGCACTTAGACAATCATTATGTCCCCAAATGCCTAAGTGCTTTTTGAAAATTAAGCTTAGTATATGAGTATCATATGAATATTCATAAACACATAGCTGGCTATTCTCAACATAACCTGTTTGGGATATCTTTGCATTTCACAATAATAATTTGAAATTCATACTTCACCTCATCATCCACAGTTTATTAATTTGAAAAACATATACACAGATAACCTACTAAAGCTATATATCCTAGCAACTATATTTCTGGAAGCCTGGACTACAAAAACGCTTCCAAAGGAAATAGGAGATAAAGGAAACTTGGTATAGTGTTCAGCCTGGCTAGATAAATAGGCTGATTTACTAAACTGCATAATCACGTTATCGGGAAAGTAATGTGCACTATTAGGGGTCATTCTGTGCCACGAATAGTAGGGATGTATGTCCTTGCCTGGACATATATCCCTGCTATTCATCCCCCTGCCGCTCCCGGTGCAAAGGCTCCCCGTACAAACAACGCTGTAGTACAGGGAGCCTTAGAAGGGGGTGGGAGGAGCAGTCTGGCGGCAGAGCAGCAAGGGCAGGCCATGACCCTGGACATACAAGGCTGATTCTGGAGGAGCCAGGGGGCAGAGTGACGAGGTGAGGGGGTTTCAGGGGGTCCCCGCAGCCCAACCCTGTCCATGGGGAGGCCAGATAGGGGGTCAGGATGCGGGAAAAGGGCATTGGGGTCTTGTGGTCGGTGATCGTCGTTATCCTGAATGGAACCGCAGTGCCATGGCGACGGGGATGCCTTGGCACTGCGACTCCATTCACGGAGCCTGGCTGAGTTTACCCAGGTGATCTGCTGGGTGTGCGGCCATCAGAATCAGGGTCTGGCCGGCACAAACCAAGTCGAGTAGACCGATTTGGATCCTGTGGACATGTCTAGACCCCCACAAAATCAGAATCAGGTGTCACCGCTGTATGCCCAATTCTGAGGGTCCGCACAGAGGTTGGCTGGATGGCACCAGAATAAAATATCCATCTGGATATGTAGGAATGAAAGTTGACAAACATGGTGTAGGTGATTAGCTTCAAAGCTGGTCATAAATGTATTGCTAGAACTACAGAAAGATATCACCCTCAGCTTCTTTGTTCACCTTTATTTCTATATTTCTGAGGGAAAATTAAAAGCAGATAAAGCTTCTGTGGGCGAGAGAACATAACTTTGATGACAAATTAATGGGTCAATGCAGAAAGACCAACACGTCCTTTGCACAAAGAATAACTTATAAGCACAGGCCAAATGCAGAAAAAGAGACTGAAGTGCACATAAACAGCAAAGGAAAAGCAAGCACATACAGTAATGCCCAAGCATATTTAAATTATTTATTTATTTAACAGTTTTTATATACCTGTCTTTTCTACAGTTCAAGACGGTTTACATGGAAACGTAACTGAAAGTATTGTACAACTGTTTACATAGAACAAAGTAACAGGCTACATGGGTAACATAAGAACTAAGGAACTAATGAACTAATAAACTACAATAAAATTATTTACAGTAATATGGATCATTTGTTTACATAAGAAGTAACTGTGGGTCGCTGGAGATATCCAAGTGGAGGGATTAGTGAGGAGGGTAGAAGAAGGGGGGGAGGAACTAGGGTGGTAGGGAAAGTGTTTGAGGAAGAGGTGGGTTTTTAATTTTTTTCGGAATTCTGCGTGGCTCACACAGTTACGTAGGTCATGGGGAAGGGTTATTCCATAGGGATGGGGCGTTAGAGAGAGAAGAAGGCCCTGTTGCAAGTGGATTGTTTAAAGTGTAGTTTAGATGTAGGAATGGTTAGAAAGTTTTTGGTGGAGGAGCGGCGTGTTCTTGTGTTGTTAGGGAAGGCAAGGAGTGGGGAAAGGCATGGAGCTGATTCATTTGAGATAATCTTATGAATAAGGGTGAGCACTTTAAATTTGGATCGGAGTTGGATTGGGAGCCAGTGTAAGTCATAGAGGACAGGTGTAATATGGGATCGTCTAGGGTTGTATGGTTATTAATCGAGCTAGTGTATTCTGGGCAAGTTGGAGACGCGTTGGATGGTGGTCTTAGAGAGGCCATGATAGATAAGGTTACAATAGTCAAGTGAGGGGGTTGTGAGGGCCTGACAGACAGTACGGAAAGGAGTTGGGGCTTAAGAGGGGCTTGAGGTTCCGGAGGGTGCGCAACTTCGCGGTAAATTGTATTGGTAGTTTTCTTTATCATGATCAGTGAAGGAGAGGTTCTGATCGAGGATGATTCCAAGATATTTCATGGGTTTTTCATAGTTAGGGTGAGATCGCCAAGGGTGAGTGTTGGGGGAGGGGTATATGAGGGGGCTGGAGAATACTTGAAGGATCTCAGTTTTGGATTGGTTAATAAGTAGATTATGTTGGGAAAGCCAGGATTGAGATTAGTTAGACATTCATTTATTTTAGTAAAGTCGGGGTTAGAGCGGTTCTTAAATGGGGTGAAGCACATCATATCATCTGCGTATAATTGATACTGAATGCCATGGTTTTGGAAAATTTTGCAGGCAGGTTGGAGGAAGATATTAAAAAGTAATGCAGAGAGGCTAGAGCCTTGGGGGACACCTTGCTTTAGCATAAAAGGGAGGGAGGTATCACTTCCAATACGGACCTGTTGTGTTCTGGCGTCTAGGTAAGAATGAAACCATTTCAGTGTTGTGCCTCTCAGACCTATTTCATGAAGTCTGGATAGGAGTTGATTGTGTTGTAGAGAGTCAAAGGCTGGGGTTAGGTCGATGAATATAAGTACGCATCCTTGGGTAGGGTTATGAGTGTGTTTGTGTAAGTACAATGAATCAAGAAGGGAGGTTAGGAGGGTTTCAACTCCGTGATTCTTTTTAAATCCATGTTGGTATAGGTCAAGGGAGAGAGTGAGTCATCAGTGTAATCCTGTAGTGGGCTTGGACAATTTTCTCAGTAATCTTTGCAAGGAAAGGTATACTGGATATGGGTCTATAGGAGGAAGGGGAGGTGGGATCAAGTTGGGATCCTTTTAGGATAGGGCGGATAGAGGCCACACTTAAGTAGGGGTGGTACAGAACCAGGACTGGAGGGCGGATTGTACAATGGTCAGGATGTAGGGGCTGAGGGATGTTCTAGTGGATTTGATCCAGGGGGCAGCGGCAAGGGTCAAGGGCAGATGTAGATGCATTCAAATGTTTATGACATTAGATATAGTTTCTGATGTGACGGTTGTGAATGTGAAATTCATCCATGAGTTCTCTAGTGGTAGTGTACTATTAGTCTTCAGTTGGTTGGGGATTGTTGTTAGGGGGGGAGAGGGGGGGAGGAGGGGAGGAATTAGAGGCCAGGTGGTCGGCTATCGCCTGGGCGGATATTTAGATTGTTGGTCATGTGGGAGGGGGTCTTTTATTAGAGATTTGGCGATGGAGAAGAGCTCCCTTGGTTTGTTGAGGGCACGCTGGATTATATTTTCATTGTATTCTCTTTTATGATTAGTGGTTTCTGCGCAGTAGGATCGAAGTTTGGCTGTATAAGCATTGTGTACATCTGGGTCTTGTGTATGTCTCCATTTCGCGTTCAAGACGTCTAAGCTCTCTTTTGAGGTTTCTCAGGTGTGTAGAAAACCAGGGGGATCTTCTACGATGTTTATGAGAGAGATGCTTAGGTGGAAGTAGGGATGCTAAGGATAGTGTGGATTCCAAGTGGAGATGATAGAATTTTGGTTGAGAATTTTGTCTTTTAACTGGTCAAGTGAAGGAGTGATTTGCTCTAGGAAGTTAGCTGCATTGAATGGTTCTAAAATTTCGAGTAGGTTGGGGATGAGTGTGAAGTGTATTTCGAAAAGATGAGTAGGGGATGGAGGAAGAAGATAATAGAATGGTCAGACCAGGGTATGGGTTGGATAGTGTTATAGGCAAATGAGCTGCATCTATTAAAATGGCTTTCTAATATTGCCTGTGCCGATGCAGAGAAAACCCGTAGAGGATTTTGTAAACAGCTGAAGTACCAATATCTCTACGCCTGGGTGTGCTTAAAAGTCCTGTGCATTGTCCCGACAGTATTCTGATGGCATCGGGGACTTTCCCCGATGCCTAAATCATCTGAGGTGAAGGTGCCCAAGAAAATACTGTCAGGGGGCCGGAAAGAGTCCCTGACAGAAAGCAAATTCCCGGTGGCAAAGTGGCCCCAATCTCCCCACTCACCCAACTAAAAATAGCCCTAGTGGTCCAGAGGCCCCGAAACCCCCCACCCCCCTCCTGGTTCTTTTACAAAGGAGCAGGAGCATTGCCCACCGTGCTCCTGCTTTTTGCCACCATCTAGAAAAATGGCAAGGTCAGATTGCCATATAAGGTGGAAAAAGCACCGCGCAGGACCAGGCGCCGTCATTTTTGAAGATGATGGTGCAGGAGCGGGAGTGCACAGGCAACACTCCCACTCCTTTGTAAAGGTACAGGGAGCGGGGTTCGGGGCCATTGGCCCACCAGGTTGTTTTTAGTTGGGTGGTGGGGGGGATCACGGCCATAGGGGCACCAGGGTTATTTTTACTTGTGCAGTGTGGGGGTGGGGGGCGGGGGGGAAATCGAGGCTGCTGGGCTACCAGAGATTTGCTTTCTGTTGGAGACACTGACCCCTTCAACAGTATTTTGATGGCATCGGTAGCTTTCCCCGATGCCTGGATCATCTGAGGGGAAGTGTCAAACAGTAGCCGCACAGTTGAATTGCGAATGGATTTAAAAAGAGAGAGAGATAATTTACGGTGAGACTATTTATTTATTATTAGAATCTATAGTAGTATTTAGCTCATGCCTTTCCAGTAGATGTTCAAGGCGAGTTGCATGCAGATACAGTAGTTATTTAGTGAGGAGTAGGCAAATAGCTTGCATCTGTTTAGATTTAGGTAAGCCCTTATAGTCTTAAAAGAAAGCAGACAGGTAGGTCATTTTTTTTTAACCACTGACCAATAACACAGTTAGTTATGCCAATTGAGAATGAAATTTGACACCACAGTGTATTTTCATCAGCAAATGATTAACCAACAGATCAGCAGTTCATTTGAATAAAAAATACCAAATGACTCTTAAAGGTCTTAATATTAGTTTAGGTATTCCAACTCCTTTAGCCCTCAAAACTAAGTCACTAATGCAAAAATGCAGACAGCCAGTCCAGCAGTTAGATGGAGGCTATCTGGTCTTTTGTATTGAGTACCACATGTGTTATTACCTCTGAGTTGGTGAGAAGTCATATGTGTACACTTAGTGCAAAGAGCTACTGGCTCTCAGAGAATGAACCAAATCACTGGAGACTAGAGTAACAGACTTGGAGAAGCTGAGGCAGAACAGAAAAGAATATAGAGAAGACCTATAGGGATATAGTAGAAAAGCCCAACCTCCAGTTTGGCAGTCTCAATGCTGCCTTAGAGAAGAGAGATCACCTGGAAGGAAAGCATCATTCGTAGTGTGGCAGGAAATTATTCTGTAGCCAGGACCTGTCCTCCAGGAGATTCAATATCCTCCAACATGAGAATGTATCTCCATAAGAACATAAGATATACCATACTGCGTCAGACCAAGGGTCCATCAAGCCCAGTATTTTGTTTGCAACCAGCAACCAATCCAGGTCACAAGTAGATGTCAGGGTCCCAAAAGGTAGAGATATTCCATGCTGTTTGTCCCAGAGATAAGCAGTGGATTTCCCTAGTCCTCTTTAATAATGGGTTTCTGGACTTTTCCTCCAGGAACTTGTCCAAACCTCTTTTAAACTTCAGATACATTAATACCTTTTACCACATAGTCTGGTAACAAATTCCAGTGTTTGATTAGTGTGGTGTTGAAAAAGATTTTCTCCAACTAGTCTTAAATGTGCTACATTGTAACTTCATTGTGTGTCCCCCTACTCTTTCTACTTTTTTGAAGGAGTAAACAAACAATCTATGTTTACCCATTCTACTTCATTATTTTGTAGATCTTTATCTTAGCTCCTCTCAGCCATCTCTTTTCCAAGTTGAAGAGACTTAACCTTCTAAGCCTTTGCCTTATAGGGAGATCTTTGCATTTCCCTTTACTATTTTGGGTCACTCTTGTCGTACCTTTTCTAATTTCTGACTATGTTCTTTTTTAAGGACATGGTGACCAGAATTAACGCAATATTCAAGGTGCAGTCGCATCATAGAGGCATTATAATATCCTTGGTTTTATTCTTCATTCGTTTTCTTATAGTTCCTAGTATTCTATTTGCTTCTTGGAGAACGCTACATACTGAGCAGAGGATTTCAACAATTTATCCACAATGATGCCACCTGAGTGGTTATTCCCAATGTGGAGCCTTACATAGTGTAACTGTAGTTTAGGCCTGTTTTTCCCTAAGGGACCAATTCAGTACCTAGATGTCACAACCCTCTGGTGCGCCTGGTCTAGCCCCGCAGGATCAGAATCATGTCCAGGCCTGTACATGTAGACCGGGACCCTGATTTCTGGTTGGCCTGCATGTACAGGCCTTGCCCGGATAACTCAGTCAGGGCCCTCCTGAATGGAGCCATGGTGCCATAGCATCCAGCTGCCCTGGCACCGCGGCTCCATTCAAGAACCACAATCCCCAGCTGCTGGAACAAATGCTTTATTTCCCGTAGCCCTGAACCCCGCACCAGGGTCGGGCTGGGGGGAATTTCCTCTGCCCTTTCCTGCCTTTCTTGGAGCCCTATGCCTGTCTGATCCACCCAACTAGGAGAATTATTCCACCTCAGAGGTCGCATAAGTTCCCCATTCAGGCCGCAGCCCAGGAAGTACAGGGTCAACATGGGAATCGGCTCTGTAAGGTCTGCAGCTGCCGACCGCTCACTGCTCGCCCTAATGCCACGTTCGCCTCCACCCCTTTCCCCACCCCCATCTAATCTCCCCGTATAAAGTCATTTACTATGTATTTTACTATGGATGATCACCTAACTTGTTATTTCCATTTCCAGGTCATTAAATAAATAAGTTCAAAAGCAGTCGGATCTGGCAACCGATCCCTGGGGTACTCCACTATTCACATTTCTCCATTGAGAAAAATTGCCCATTTAGCCCCACTCTGTTTTCTATCATTTAACCAGTTCCTAATCCACAATAGCTACATTGCCTCCTATATCATGACTTTTTAATTTGCTCATGAGGGAAGGGTTTAGGACTGTTGTCAACTCAAATCATTAGGCAGGTAGATAACTGGATGACCAGTGGGTGTGATGATTGCTTGGTTACCTTGCCCTACCTGATGCAAAGATGATGGACCTCTTGCCTCACCTAGATAGGAGTTTCAAAAATTGCTGGGGAAAAGTCTGCTGTCTTGATATATGTGGGTACGAATGACATAGGAAAGTATGGGAAAGAGGCACTGGAAATGTTCCTGATCACACAAGTAGGACCCAAGAGGCAGGAAAGAGCACCAGCATCTCACAACGCGATGGATTGAGATGATGGTGCAGGGACGAGAGCTTAAGATTTGTCAGGAACTGGGCAACATTCTGAGGAACAGGGGGACTTTTCCGGAAGGATGGGCTCATCTTAAACAGGTGCCCATCTTAAACAGGCTGCTGTCTTAACCTTTAAAAAGAAGATAAAAGCAGCTTTTAAAACTAGATACTGGGGGAAAGCTGACATTCCCTGAGGAGCGCATGGTTCAGAATAATGTATCTTTGAAAGACAGCACCAAAACAGGGAAGTTAGGCAATCCCAATAGAGAGGTTTCAATAAAAGTAAAAGTAGTACAGGTGCCTTTAAATATAAAGCAGAGTTGAAAGATTCAAAATTAGCTCAGTCAGATGATAAGCAGGTTGTCAATATGAACAAAAAAACTACTTTGAAATGCTTAAATACAAATGCTAGAATTCTAAAAATAAGATGGAAAAGTTAGAATAAAACACTGAAGGAAGAGGTAGATATAATTAGCATCTCAGAGACCTAGTAGTAGAAGGATAAACAGTGGGACACTGTGATATCAGGGTACAAAATATATCACAATAAGATAAGATAGATCAAATGGATGGAGAGTTAGTGCAATATGTTATAACAGAGCACTGAGTCAAATAGGATAAAAGTTTTATAGGAAACCAAATGCACTGTAGAATCGAAATCATGTAGGGTTAATTCTATAATGTCCCATGCAGTCAACACACATTGTACATGCTTATTGGGACCTATTCTATAAAGTAAAGTGCTCACATCCTTTACTTTATAGAGTAGTGGTGTATAGCCACACCTACACTTAGTCACAGCAGTTATGCCTGCTGTAGAGCAGAAGGAATTGACGGCACCTAGATAAGGGGAAAAACACATGTAAGTCATGCAATGCAATGTGTGCCTTTGAGTTAGTCCTGACTCCTGGTGACCCAGAAGCTCCTGGGTTTTCTTGGCAGTGTTACTGGAAGTAGATTGCCAGGCCTTTCTTCCAAGGCAGTGGAGGGTTAAGTGACTAGTAATCTATTAAATATGTGCATAAATTTAGGCCCCTCCTATATTCCACCCCATGCACACCCCTACCAAAAATATGCACAAGGGACTTACGTGTGCTTATAGAATAGCAACTGCCTAAAGCATGATTCTATTACTGTATTTCATTTCCTATAAAAATTTATCTTATTTGACTTGGGGCCTTATAACATAGAGCACCAACCCTCCATCAATTTGATCTTCTGTATCATTGTGATAAAATTTGAGTCTTGAAGGACTACAAAAAGGGACTGCTACTTCTGGAGAGAGATCGCAATTGTAAGTATTTACTTATGGGAATTTTTTCTAAATCTTGGGGAAAAGGGAATTCTTTAGATTAAAGCTGATAATTTGTGTAAATTAGAATCCAGTGTATTTGTTAAATCAGTCAGGGACTAGTATCAGCAAAGAGCTTTTAGTTAAATGAAAAAACTCAACAGGTAGCTTTCAGTTTAAGTTTAAAACCCAGCAGAGAGCTTCCCGTTGAAATTTAATACTCAGTCAGGGCCTAGTATAGCCATAGTATAACATAGCATAAAAGGAAAAACAGGGTCAGTATTCCTTGAGCAATAAATTGTTCTAGAGACCTTTACAAAGAGATCTTCTAGATAGGAGGCAAGAGACCTGTGAAGTTGTAATAAATAGGTGTTAAAGCCAAGGGACAGATCAAAGGGGCATTTTGAAAGACTCCCTCTATCCAAATAAGAACTGTGTGAATCACCAGGAAATTGGGTCACAGATTATCTTAGAAGCACAGGACAGGGTACTGTGTAGCAGCCAATTTTTAATACGTCTGTTTTCCCGCCCTCCCTCCCCGACACCCACCAAACCACCCCTGGGATAATCGTAGCTTTATAGGTGCTTAAACTTCTTAAAAGAAAGGAGGTACCATATTCACTCTCAGGTGCAGCTGTAATCCTTTATCAGGCATACATTAAGGACCTGAGATAGTTAAGCTTGAGGTGACAAAGTCCATTAAACATATTAGGGATAGTTTTATTAGTATAAGTATCCCCAGCAAACTTAAATACCTAAACCACAACCCTAAAACTAAGATTGCAGACAGAAGTCCAGCAGCGAGATGGGGGCTTTCCAATCTTTTTCATTGAGTATCACATGTATGATTTCTCCCAGTGGTGAGGGGGTTGGTGAGGTGCAAGGAGGTTCTTTGCTCCCAGAAAAACAAGTCTGATCTCTGGAGGCTAGAGTACAGGATTTGGAGGACATAAGGAAGACAGAGAGATAAATAGATGAGACCTACAGGGATGTAGTACTGAAGTCCCACCTCCAGTCTGGCAGCATCCCTGTTGCCGTGGAGGAGATGAGGTCACGTGACAGGTAAGCATCACCCTTGTGTGGCAGGAAGTGATCATGTAGCTAGGACCTGTCCTCCAGATGATGTAAAACCCTTTCACATGAGGAGGTTTCTCCAGGGTCATGTGCCAGAAGGGAAGGGTTAGGGCAGCAGTTAGAGTTGGTGGTTAGATCATTAGGCATTGTAGATAGCTGAGTGGCTGGTGAACGTATTACCTGGCAACATGGACTACCTAGTGTGAAAGTAGCAGACCTCATGCATCACCTAGACAAGGTCTTAGATAGTGCTGGGGAGGAGTTTGCTGTCTTGGTATATGTCGGACACAATGACATAGCAAAGTGTGTTAGGAAAGTTCTGGAGGCTAAATTAGGCTTTTAGGTAGGAAGTTGAAATCCAGAACTTACCGGGTAGCATTCTCCGAAATGCTTCCCGTTCCACGCACAGGACCCAAGAGGCAGGCGAAGCTCCGGAGTCTCAATGCGTGGATGAGACGATGGTGCAATGAAGAGGGTTTGGATTTATTATGAACTGGGGAAATTCTGAGGAAAGAGGGGCTTTTCTGAAGGGAGGGGCTCCACCTTAACCGGGCTAGACCCAGGCTGCTGGTATTAACCTTTAAAAAGAGAAAGAGCAGCTTTTAAACTAGATAAACAGGGGAAAGCCGACAGTCGCCCAGGAGCACCACGTTTGGAACAATGTATCCTTGAAGGATACTAGCAAAAGACTGAAGTTAGGGCGAGGTTCCAATAAAGACAAAAGTAAACCCAAATGCCCCCGAGTACAGAGGGACAGAGATTAAAGATTGCAAATTACCTCTGCCTACCGATAGTCAGATTAATATGAATAAAATACAGCCTCTAAAATGCTGTATGCAAATGCAAGAAGTCTAAAATAAGATGGGAGAGTTAGGTAGATAGGACTGGTATCTCAGAGACATGGTGAAAGAAAGACAACCAGTGGGATACTGTGATACCTGGGTACAATCTATATCGGAATGATAGAGCAGATCAAATTGGTGGTGGGGTTGCACGCTATGTTAGAGAGAGCATTGAGTCACAAAGGACTAATGTTTTGCAGGAAACAAATTCATTGTAGAATCTCTATGGATTGAAATTCTATGTAAAAAGGGGAAGGGGAAGGTGATGGCAGTGGAGGAGGACTATCAACCGCCTGGCCAAAGTGAACAAATGAATAATGAAATGCTCAAAGAAATCAGGGAAGCTAACAAAAGTTACAGCATAGCAATAATAATGGGTAATTTCTATTACCCGGTATCGACTGGGTCAGTGTCACGGCAGGGACATGCTAGGAACATAAAGTTTCTAGATGAAATAAATGACTGCTTCTTGGAGCAACTGGTTCATGAACTGACCAGAAGGGAAGATATTTTGGACCTAGT
Organism: Ichthyophis bannanicus; assembly: GCA_033557465.1. Lineage (NCBI taxonomy): Eukaryota > Metazoa > Chordata > Amphibia > Gymnophiona > Ichthyophiidae > Ichthyophis > Ichthyophis bannanicus. Next base: position 1,083,081,052 of record CM066032.1, read on the forward strand.
CCATCGTGGAACACAAGATATGGTGAAAGAGGTAAGGTTTTGGGGCCACTTGGCAATAGTGATTATAGCATGATCGCGTTTTGATTTAATAAATGGAGGAAGGACAGTAATACCTTTTAACTTTAAAAAGGGAGACTATGATAAAATGAGGAAAAGAAAAAACTAAAAGGAGCAATTGCAAAGGTTAAAGATTTACATCAAGCATGGGTGTTGTTTAAAAATACTATCTTGGAAGCCCAGACCAGCTGTATTCCACGCTTTAAGAAAACTGGAAGGAAGTCCAAAAAACTGCCAGCATGGTTTAAAGGTGAGATCAGAGAGGCTGTTGCCAAAAAAGCATCTTTCAGGAAATGGAAAAAGGAGCCAAATGACGAAAACTGGAAACAACATAAGCACTGGCAAGTTAGATGTAAGGCATTGATAAGGCAGGCAAAGAGAAAATTTGAGAAGAAGCTTTCTGTGAAAGCAAAAACGCATAATAAAGACTTCAAGTACATTCATAGCAAAAAGCTGCGAGTCAGTTGGACCATTAGATGATAGAGGGGTAAAAGGGGCACTAAGAGGGGACAAGGCCATAGCAGAGAGACTGAATGAATTCTGTGCTTCGATCTTACTGAGGAAGACGTAGGGATGTTACTCATGACTGAAATGGTATTTAATAGTGATGCCGCAGAAGAATTGAAATAACTATCAATACACCAGGAAGATGTATGGACAACTATTTGATAAATTGAACAGTAGCAAATCGCCCGGACCAGATGGTATACATCCAAGGGGGTTGAAATAACTGAAATATGAGATTGCAGACCCTGCTATTAGTAATCTGTGAACTATCATTAGAATAATCTGTAATACCTGAAGACTGGAGGATGGCCAATGTAACGCCAATTTTTTTAAAGGGATTCCAGGGGTGATCCGGGAAACTACAGACCTGTGAGCCTGACGTCAGTACTGGAATAAATGGTAGAAACTATTTTAAAGAACAAAATGACTGAACATGTAGATAGTCATGGCTTAATGGGAAACAGCACACATGGCTTTAGCAAAGGAAGGTCTTGTCTATTAATCTGTTAATATTTTTGAAGCTGCGAACAAACAGGCAGACAAAGGTGAGTCAGTTGATCTAGTGTATCTGGGATTTTCAGAAAGCCTTTAACAAGGCCCCTCATGAGACCTTTTGCGAAATTAAAAAGTCATGGGATAGGAGGCAGTGTACTATTTTGGGTCAGTAAATGATTAAAAGATAGAAAGCAGATGATAGTGTTAAATGACCAATTTTGTCACTGGAAAAAGGTGAATAGTGGCGTACCCCAGGGATCTGTTCTAGGTCCGCTGCTTTTTAACATATTCATAAATGACCGGGAAATGTGAATAACAAGTCAGGTTATCAAAATAGTAGATGACACAAAAATATTCAAAGTTGATAAAACCCATGAGGATTGTGAAAAATTGGCAAGAGGACCTTGATAAATTGGAAAAGACTGGGCATCCAAATGGCAGATGAAATTTAATGTGGATAAATTGCTAAGTTATGCACCTAGGAAGAGAACAACCCAAAGTATGGTTACACGATGCAAGGTTCCACATTAGGAACCACCACCCAGGAAAAAGATTTAGACATCAGTGGATAACATGTTGAAATACTCTGCCCAGTGTGCAGCAGCGGCCAAGAGAGCAAATAGAATGCTAGGTATCATACGGTAAGGAATGGAAGAATAAAACAAAGGATATTATAATGCCTCTGTATCGTTCCATGGTGCGACCGCACCTTGAATATTGTGTGCAATTCTGGTCACCGTATCTTAAAAAGGATATAGTGTTATTAGAAAAGGTACAGAGAAGAGCTACGAAAATGGTAAACAGGATGGAAGGATACTCTATAAAGGACAGGCTAAAAAGGTTAGGATTCTTCAACCTGGAAAAGAGACGGCTGAGGGGAGATATGATAGAGGTCTATAAATTAATGAATGGAGTGGAACAGGTAAACGTAGATCAATTGTTTACATCATCAAAATATAGAAAAGACTAGGGAACATGTAATGAAGCTACAGTGTAGTAGAGTTAAGACTAATAAGAGGAAAATATTTTTTCACTCAACATGTAATCACACTCTGGAATTCATTACCGGAGGATGTAGTAAAAGCGTAGTGTAGTCGGGTTTAAAAAAGGTTTGGACAAGTTCCCGGAGGAAAGGTCTATAAACTATTATTAAAGGGGACCTGGGATATCCACTGCTTGCCCCAATACAAGCATTGTGGAACCTGTGTCTTTTAGGGAAACTGCTAGGTACTTGTGACCTAGATTGACCAATATTGGAAACAGGATACTGGGCTTGATGGACCTTGGTCTGACCCAATAGGGCATTTCTTATGTTCTTACACAATTAAGTGCTCATTTGCAGGCAAACGTTCATTAGAATAAGGATTTACGTGCATTTCTAGCACATACCTTTTTGCACACTCTATATAGAATCAACTCCTTTATGGATTAAAATTCTACATGAGAAGGGAAAAGGGAATAGTAGTGGGGTTGTACTACCATCCACCAGGCCAGAATGAACAGAGAATGAAATGCTAACAGAAATTAGGGAGGCAGTAGAAAGACAATGGGTGATTTCAATTACCTGAGTATTGACAGAGTCAGGGAGGGAGGAGTAGCCTAGTGGTTAGGACATGGTACCTCAGGCTGGAAAGCCAGGGGTTCAAGTCACACCTGGGGACAGCAATGTCAGCCGGAGGAAATGGGGTTGTCTAGTCCTATAGGCACTCCTTGTGGCCTTGGGCAAGTCACTTAACCCTCTGTTACCTCAGGTACACATAGATTGTGAGCCCTTTGAGGACAAGGTAATGTATCCAGGACCTGTTTGTAGTGATTACATAATGTAAACTGCTTGGACTGAAGGATAAGGCAGTGTAGAAAACTGGTTAAATAAATCATGCTAGGGAGATAACGTTTCTAGATAATATAAATGACTGCTTCATGGAGTAACTGGTCAAGGAAAATGATGTAATGAAGGGGCCTATTTAAGATCTAATCCTTAGTGGAACACAGGATCTGGTGTGAGAGTTAATGGTATTGGGGCCACTTGGCAATAGTGATCATAACATGATTGAAATCTTATTTAACCAATCAAGGGAGGGTAACAGGAATATTACTGCAATTAGTATTTAACTTTCAAAAGGGAGATTATATAAAATGAGGAAAATCGTTAGAAAAAAATAAAAGAAGCAGCAGCAAAAGGTTAAGAGTTTACATCAGGCCTGGACACTGTTTAAAAATAGCATCTTGGAAGCCCAGACCATACTTTAAAAAAAAGGGGGACAGAAGGCCAAATGACTGCTAATAAAGATGAGGTGAGACAGGCCGTCAGACAAAAACTTTATTTCAAAAAATTGAAAAAAAATGAAGAAAATAGGAAATAGCATAAACATGTAAAATTAGATGCAAAATATTTAAAAGGCAGACAAAAGATAACATTCGAAAAAAAGCTTGCCGTGGAAGCAAAAACTCATAATAAAAAGTTCTTCAAGTACATTCGAAGCAAATAGCCTGTGAGAGAGTCCATTGGAGCATTAGATGATAGAGGGGTAAAAGGGATGCTAAAAGAGAACAAGATCATAGCGGAGAGACCAAATAAATTATTTGCTTCTGTGTTTATGAAGAAGATGTAGGGGAGATACCTATACTAAAAACGATATTTAAAGGTGATGAATTGAAGGGACTGAAACAAATCTTGGTGAACCTGGAAGATATAAGAGGGCAAGTTGAAATACTATAGAGCAGCTAATCATCTGGGACCAGATAGTTAGACTTTCTGCTTCATGTTGTAGGGACTGGCTGGGGTCCTGTCACTGCCTGTGTTGCCTTTTTTTCTCTCTTGACAACTCTTTGTCATTGTCACTACTGCTGCTGCTGCTATTCCCTAATGACTATGGGAGGAGTCTTCAGCTCAGCACTCCCACTCTGTTCAGGAGCCACATCACCTATAAGGCTACTGTACCAGTGGAGGTAGGGCTTCAGGCCAGTGTTTGCCCTTCTCTCTTATGGCTTTGTTCTCCTGTTGCTACCGCCGTGCTATATCATGGAGGAGATCGGTCTCCTCTCCCATGGTGCTTCACAGTTGCAGTATTTATGCCTCCACTGCTCTCCTCCCTAGGGTTCCCAACTAGCTCCAGATGCACCTGACAAGCTTGATCGAGTCCTGGGTTTACCCCATTGCATGCAGGGAATATGTAGTTCTGATTTCCCTATTGCACCCCATAAGAAAGACAAGACCACAAGTCCCTGCATGCAATGGGGTAAACCCAGGACTGGATCAAGCCTATCGGGTGCATCTGGAGTCAGTTGGCAACCCTACTCTTCCCTCCATGGCAACTGGTCAGCCCGTTTCTGGGTTTAGGGCCCAACCACTGCCACAGGGAAAAACACTGATCCAGCCCCGCTGAGTTGGTGCCTCATTGGTGAGTGGGGGGGAGACATAGTTTGGATTGTTTTCCTTAAGTGCATAACTTTGTACTTCACTATATTAAATTTTATATGTCATTTGGACTCCCATTCTCCCTGTTTCTCAATGTCCTCTAGCAAGTTTTTTAATATCCTCTTGTGATTTAAACAACTTTGAATAATTTGTTTCATCTGTGGATTTGATCACCTCACTCATGGTTCCATTTTCCAGGTCATTTATGAACATGTTAAAAAGCAGCAGGCCCAGCAAAGATCCCTGGGTAGCCCACTATTCACCTTTCTCCACTTGAGGAAATTGACCTTTAGCCCTACTCTCTGTTTTCTGTCTTTTAACCAATTTCCAGTATACTGCTTCCTATCCCATGACTTTAATTTCCTCAAAAGTCTCTCATGAGGCTTCTTGTCAAAGGCGTTCTGAAAATCTAGATAGGTTTATGTTTATGCAATTTCTTGATATACCGCCCAGGCTGACGGGCATCAGAGCAGTTTACAATCACTATAAGCAGGTACTGGATACAGCCAGCTCACCATTATCTATCTTATTATTTATTTATTGCTTTTATATACTGCACTATTTAAAATCAGTGCGGTTTACATGTACAACAGATTTGTGCTTAACAGACGCTCTGTTATGCACTTACATTGAAACGGGAGAGTAAAACTTGGACTCAACTGGGCTATCTACAGTTATGTACAGCTATCTTACAATATTTGCATTGGGCTGTTTGCGGGAATTACTGTTTCTTCATAAGGTAATTGGTGGGTGGGGTTGAAGAGCTGGGTTGAGAGTAATGTAGAAGAAAGAGATGATGTTTTAGTGCCTTTCTGAATTGGGCAAGGTCAGTGACCGCCCGGGATGGAGGGTGGGAGTGCATTCCAGCAGTTGGGAGCATAGAATCTGAAAGCTCGGTTCATGTTGTCTGAGTGCATTTAATTATTTCCTTGGGGATCTGTAGGGTATTGATGGCAAATGCTCTCCTTGCCCTGTTTGTTGGGGTGGGGTGGAGGAAGGTCAGTTAGCGAGGGGGAGGATAGTTTGTTAATGGCTTTGAAGGTCATCAGGACTACCTTGTAGGTGAGGCGGGCAGTGGATTGGTAGCCAGGGTAGGTCCCATTAGGATTGGGGTGATGTGGTCCTTCCTTGAGGCTCCATGTAGGAAGCGTGCAGCTGCATTCATTGCGAGTTGTAGGGGTTTAGCGTGTTTTTGGGTAGGCCGTGCAGGATCACGTTAGCATAGTCAAAGTGAGGGGTGACCATTGCCTGAAAAACTGATCTGAAATCCTCTGGTTGCAGTAGGGGTCGGAGGTGTCGTAGTGTCCATAGTTTATAGTAGATTTGTTTGGTGATGTTGCTGATATGTGTTTTGAATTCGAACTGTGGGTCTAACGTACATTCCAAAGTACCAGATGCTGAGTCTAGTTGGGAGTTCAGCGTCTCTTGTTTTTAATGTCGATGGTGGTGAGAAGGATTGGCTTCTGGTTATGAACAGGACGTCTGTCTTACTGAAGTTTATGTTGAGGCTCTGTGAGAGCAGCCAATCGTTACGGCCCTCGAAGCATTTTACTAGCGGTGAAAAGTCCGGGTTGATAGATAATGGGGTGAAGAGTAGCATATGTCTGCATAGATTAGGTATGCTATGTGAATGAGCGAATTATATCACATATAGGTTGCATGTATTTGTTAAATAAGAGGGCAGAGAGTGAGGAACCTTCGGGTTACCCCGTGCTTTGTTGGAACGGTTCAGAAGTTTGCGGGTCCTGATCTTACTTGCTGCCATCTGTCCGGAGATAGGATTTGGCACCAGTCCATGCAGAACCATTTAATTCCCTTGTCGTGAAGCCGTATCAGGAGTTGCTCGTGGTTTACAGAATCAAATGCAGCGGCAATGTCTAGGAAAATTAGGGCGTATCCCTGCTTGATGTTGTCAATCCCTGTGATCAGCGTGTTGATGAGTGTGGCAAGGAGGGTTTCGACGCCGTGTGCTTCCCTAAAGCCATGTTGGCATGGGTCAAGGGGAGTTGTGGAGTCCAATATGGTCCTGTATTTGACGTTGAACGACCTTCTCAATTATTTTTGCTAGCAGGGGGATGCTTGATATCGGTCGGTAGGATTCCACCTTCTGGGGATCCAGTTTTTGGCATTCTTAAGAGGGTCGGATTGACGTATGTTTGAGGCATACGGGGAACTGTCCTGTAGAGAAGGATAAGTCGATGATTCTGGTTATTATAGAGCTGATCTCCTTCCGTAGCGATCTTATCCAGGCTGCTGGACAGGGATCGTTAGATGCAGTGGTGGCATTAACGACAGCGATGATGTCTTTAATATCTGTATCAGATGGTGTTATGAGGGAAGAAAGAGGCTTGGGTAGGTTGTTGCTAGGGTTGGATAGGGTAGCTTTGGTAATATTTTTGGTTTTAGACAGCAGGTAGTCTGCATAGTCCTGGGGGTGTATCCTGGTTTGTTGTGAAGAGGGATCCTTTGTTAGGGTTCTTACTATATTGAATAGCTCATGGGATTTGTTCAAGGATCGGTTTAGAAGCTCGGCATGATGTTCCTTAATTTTTGTTGATATTAGGTTGCGGTGTGCTGCAGGTGGGAGTTTTAGGCTGTCTGGTCAGCTGGGGATCGTGTACGTCACCATTTTCTTTCAAGTTTCCTCAACATTTGTAGAGATGTTCGCAGTTCGGATGGTTGTGTACCAGCGTGCAGGTTTTCTCTTTCTTGGTTGCCTGTCATGGGTCCTGTGATTTGGCTTTGTTCGCTATGCATGCGAAGGAGCTTAGGCCGTTATTTCCAAGAAGCCATTACCTCTTCAAGGTTCGAGGATGCTGTTTTGATATTGGGGAGGACCTCATTGATGATCGCCTCTCTGTCAAAGGTTCTAAAGGATCTTGAGGATGTTATAGAGTTTTCGGTTGGTTTCATTTGTCTTCTGCTGTCCTGGTTCATAGGTATTTGGAATTTAATTAGATTATGGTCTGACCATTGGACGGGGGGTATAGTTACATAGGGTTTGCGGACTGAACCCACTTCTGGCTTGGGGGAGAAAATCATGTCTAGCATGTTCCCTTTTTGATGTGTGGGGCGTCAAGTATTTGCTCATAGTCCAGGTTGTTGAACACCTCCAGGAAGGCATTGGAATGACTATCCTGCATCGCTGCTAGATTGGAAATCACCAAGTACCCAGTTTGGTTTGCGTATGTTCTTTGGGTGGAGGCTATGTCGAGTATCGTTGCACGGTCCTCGGGGGGTGATGAAGGGGATCTGTAAATAAGGTTGATGGTATTGCAGTTGTTGGATATGGTAATCACGTCCATGTTTGTTGAGCTATTGGAGCTGATCATTTGATACTGGAGGTCCGTTTTCACGAGAATGAAAGCCCCACCACCCCTGCGGTCTTCTCTGTGGTATGTGTGGATTGAGAAGTCAGGGAGAGTAAGTTGGTTGATGAGGATTGTGTCGGATGTGCGTGAACCATGATTCTGTCACTAACAGGATGTCTAGTTTGAGGTCGCGTCATCAGATCAGTGATAATTGGCCAGTTTTACGAACAGATCGTACGTTTATGAGGGCACACTTAAGGTTGCGGTGGGCTTTGGAGGGGCTTGGTTTTTGTGGTTTTTTGGAGTGGTATGTTGATTTGGTTTGGGGTCTGGGTGGGTTAAGCTGGTGCACGGTGTGTGTTGTGGTATCTCCTTCCTTGGCTTCCGTATGATCAGAATAGGGTTGTGGTCAGGTGTGAAGGAAAAGTGCGCAGTTAATGGCGTTGCTGAGGAGGTATATACTGAGTAAGGTGATACTGAATATAGCCATTTTGAGGTTGGTTTTGGTCTGTTCTGTGTGTGGCTTTCCTTAGCCGGGGGTGTGTGTCAGTAAGGATTTTTAATTGGTTCAACACGGGCTGTGCGTGTATTGAGCAGTCCAGTTGAGGCTACCTTATTCTATGGGACTAGCTAGTGGGGGCAGTGTGAAGTGGCAGTGTGAGTGCTAGCAGATTGAATACTTGTATCCTTTGGCAGTATAAGGTTTACAGTACCATCGGCAGGTGAAGTAGTTATATTATACAGTCAAGCGTTCACAGTACAGCGCTTACAGTACACATTAGATATTACCTTAAACTTTAGCAATGAACTTATTCTTGGAGCATGGCAGCGTGGTAGCGTTCAGTATTGGGAACTCAATCAGTACAATAGAGATCTACTCCCAAATGCTTTTCTAAATGGGATACTCACAGAGCGGTCAGGCTACTAGGAACAGTACACGGCTGGGGGTTGTAGGAGTCTCAGTGGAGCTTCGTGGTCTGGCTGGGAGTCTGCATGTGTTGTCCCGAAGTTCAGTGTGGCTAGAGGTAGTTGTAGTCCTTTGGTGCCCGGTGCTAGCGAGCTCGACCCTGGCGGGGAGCTCAAGCTGCGGTGGTTAAGCTTTATCGTTGGCCTTACGGTGTTTCTGTATGGTATCTTAGGTGTGCTGAGTAGGGGTCCCAGGTATTGGGCCACCGCCTAAGGGCCAAGCCAAAGGGCCCTCTGGCGAGGCCCTCAGGCGTAGGGGCCCGCCGGGCGCAGGTGTGCCAGTTGCTGCTCTTTTTTTTTTTTTTGAATGTTCTGTTTATTGAAAACACACAAATACAGCAAAACCATACTTCCACACAGATGATGTTTGAACTCTTTACAAATTAACACCGTCCCGGGTGAGGTTTTGGTGTCCTTTGTCCGTCACCCAGGATATCACAACAAGTAACAGAAAAGTACAAGGCCAAATACATAACAGAGAAAACCCAGAGTCCCCCCTCCCCCCTCCCCCCATCCAAACCCCACGCCCCCCATCACCAAATCATGACAATGCTAAAAACCCAGGAGCAACACTCAGTGGAGCCCCCTCACTATCCAACCTTAAGCACCTCACTGCGGTTTGATGGGGGTGTTTAGCGTCCCAAACTCCTGGATGTAAGGCATCCAGATTCAGCAAAAGGTGGCCCCATCGCCGGGGACACCCCTAGTTCACTTCTCCGTTCCATGAGCATGAGCTGATGGAGGCTATTACACCACTCACAAAACGTAGGGGCCACAGACTCCCCCCATCGACTAAGAATAGGACCCTTACCCACCAGACAGGCCTTCCGTTACCAAGATACTCTCCCATCTCCCCTTAGGGTGAAGCGGTCCCAGCTGATCCAAAACTACCAGCAGCCCCGACCAGCAGATCCGCTGCCGCAAGAGACCACCAAGGTACTCCCCAATGCGCAGCCAATAGCGACGAATAGTGGGGCAACTCACATATGACCCAGATCCGCCAAGGAACAAGAACATTTGGGACACCCACCATATACTGTGAGACGACTCCGCAGCGCCCGTCGCAGAGAAAAATGAGCTCGGAGGATACATTTAAATTGCACTTCACGCCAGCGAGCCCCCTCCACTAAGTGCACAATCCGACTCAGAGCAGCGCGGACAGAGCCCAGGGCTATCTCCCGGCCCAATTCCCTCGCCCATAAACTTTCCAGCGCCAAAAAGCCCGGAGGCTCATCAAGCCTGTCCAACCTCTTCTTCAACTCGGCTATGGTCGGCAGAGACTCCGCCCCCAAGGGAAAAACTCGAGAATCCTCGCTGAATGCTCCACTAAGAGTTCTCTTTGGGACAGTGAACCTACGTAATGAGATATTTGCGCATGTGCAAACCCCGACACCCCCGGAAACGTTTAAACCATACTCCCCACAGAGCACACCCAAAGTTCTTACACCTCCCGTCCTGAGCTACCACATTCCCAAGGCGCCGGATACCTATCCGCTCCCACTGCCGAAAGGAGAGCGAATCGGAGCCTGGAGTAAAACAGACATTCCCCTGCAAAGGCAACTAGCTCAAAATCGCAGGATCACTACCCCAATACTTAATGAGTTGTTGCCAGGTACGCTGCGTCGCCTGTACCAAAAAACTACTAGTCAGACGAGCAGGCAAGACAGCCCGCTGCAAGTGCAAAACCGCTTCCAAGGCGTGCGGTGCTACAAAGGCCCCCTCCAACTCCCGGGGGGTTGTAAACCATCGGTATCCCCCCAACCAATCGCTAAGGTGCCGTGCTTGACAGGCCAGTGCGTACTTCCATAAATCAGGAACCCCAACTCCGCCCGACCTCCACCCCCCTCGCAGCCGAAACAATGGTATGCGTGCTCTAGCCCCTTTCCAGAGAAAACCTCGGATCTCTCGCTCAATGCACAGCAAATCACGTCGCAATAACCACACAGGGAGGGTCTGCATCCAATAAAGGACACGTGGGAAAATCACCATCCCCAAAGCAGCCACTCTACCCAAAAGAGACAACGGAAGGGGCGCCCAGGCCCGTAACTGCACTTGAAGCTTGGAAAAAACACGGTCAAAATTTGTTTTATAAAGCAACGTAGGCGTTCTAGTCAACAAGATACCCAAATAAACAAAGGACTCATCAGCCCAGCGAAGTGGAAAACTTCCCGGCCAGGTTTCCCGCAGCGTATCCCCAACATCCAAGGCCTCCGATTTGTCCCTATTTATATTAACCCTGCAAATTTACCGTAGGCAGAGAAACTCAGCCAGCAGGTGAGGCAAGGATCTTTGGGGAAACGTAAGATGAACCAACATTGTCATCAGCAAAGGCTGCCACTTTAAACCCATGCGACCCAATTCGTGCGCCACTAATAACCGGGGACTCCGTCCACCCTACGAATCAGCGGGTCCAAAGTTAATACAAAAAAGCAATGGTGAAAGCGGGCACCCCTGCCGCGTACCCCGCTCCAAACGAAAGGGATCCGACAGCACCCCATTATAGAGGACGCCAGCTGTGGAGTCAGCATAAAGCAACTCCACCATCTTACAAAACGGATCCCCCAGTCTGTAATATGGCAGGAGACATTTCAAATAATCCCAATGTACCTGATCAAAGGCCTTTTCGGCATCAAAGCTGATCAATAAGGATTGCAAGTCTCGTTCACGGACCCATTCTAATGACGCCAAAATCCTTCGCAAGTTCCGCACAGCATAACGTCCCTTCACGAAACCGACCTGTGACTCATGCACCAAGTCCCCTAAGACAGAGGCCCAACCGATCTGCCAAAACCTTAGCCAGAATCTTCAGATCAAAATTCAACAAAGAAATAGGTCTATAAGAAGCCACCTGAGTAAGATCCCCCTGCTTTAGGTATTAAAGTAATATAAGCATGATTAGTTCCCCCGGTAAACTTCCCCTGCTGCACCTCTTCGGCGATACATATCCACTAAGACTGGGGGCACCAACTCCCCTAACAATTTGTAGAACTCTGCCCCAAACCCATCAGGCCCAGGTGCTTTACAACAACTTGCACGTCGAATAACGCTATATACGTCTTCCTCCGTCACCGGGGCATCAAGGTAAGCCCGCTGATCCGCCGTCACCTTTGGCAGCTGAAGGTCTTGCAGATAGTTCTGCATATCAGACAAAGACCCCGCCCTCTGCGCATAAATCTGTTGAAAAAAGGAACGAAACAAACCAGCTATAGCCCGGCTATCCTTATGCAAGGATCCGTGTTCATTCCCGGAGGGCCGCCACCAGCCGGCACCCCGACTACCTCGTAAGCAACGAGCCAAACGTTGCCCAGGTTTTATCGCCATAATGGTACAAGCGATGCCGATAATACATATAGGATTTCTTCGCCCGTTGATGAAGTAGTTCATTAAGAGACGTTTGCAGCTCCCAAAGCCTCCTCTTGTTAACCACACTAGGATCCCCCGCACACCGCCGGCGAGCTCGTACCACCTGCTTCTCCAGGATGAACAATTCTGCCTCGCCAAAAACTTACGCTTCCCGAGCAACATCCTCATAATGTCACCCCGCAACACAACCTTGGCAGTTTCCCAAAGCAGCTCTGGGTCATCCCTATGCTGCTCGTGATGAGCCATAAATTCCTGCCAGCAGAGCCCAAACGTGCTCGGAAGTCAACATCCCGGTAAAGGCCCAGGGGAAGCCGCCAGATTCTAGTTGGCGCCGTCGAGTCCCCCCATACAAATTCCACCCAAGCTGGAGCATGATCAGACACCTCGGTGGGGCCAATCTGTGCATCACCAACCTATGCAAAAAGCCTCTCCGAGACCAAAACATAGTCCAATCTAGCGCTTGAAACCATGAGCTCGCGACTGATGGGTAAAATCTTTCTCCAAAGGGTGTAATAAGTGCCAGGGATCTACGACACCCAAAACGCCTACACAACCCCAGGAGCGCTGTAGTGGTCGGAACACGCCCCCGCTCCCCCCCCAGGACCATACGTATCCATCTCTATATCTAACACCCCGTTCAGATCACCAGCTAATATCAAGGGAACATCAGGCAACTGCTCCACCTTAGAAGCCAGTCTAGCATAGAGGGCCCGATCCAACACACTGGGGCTATAGAAGTTACCCAGCACAGTAGGCCTGCCTTCTAGGCAACCATACAGCAAAATATATCTGCCTTCTGGGTCAGAATACTCTTTTTCCAGCTCAAAGCGAATCCGCTTACTGATCAATATAACCACTCCACCCTTTTTCCCCTTAGCCGGGGCACCCCAACCCTGTCCCACCCACGCACTTTGCAATTTAGCGTGCTCTTCGGCCGTCTGGTGGGTTTCCTGTAGCATAGCTATATCACATTTCAACCGGGCTAAGGCTTGCAACACTTTAGATCTTTTAATAGGGTTACCTACCCCGCATACATTCCAGGAGATAACCTTCAGGTTGGATAGTAAATGAACAAAAGGTACGTAGCAAACCAGCAAGAAAAATGAGGATGAACCTCCCCAGCCTGAGGTCTCCCCCTGAACATAAGGGTGCTCCCGTAGTGCCCGGCTTCCCCCTCCCATGCTGCTCCCCCCCTCCCCCTCCCCTCCCCTCCCCAAACCCCCCCCGCCCAACCCCTAACTCTCCCTCTATTCCACCCTCCCCCCCGTGTAATCTCCACCTCTCACCCACGAGAGACACTAGGGATGTGAGTAGGACCCCCCTCCCCCCATACTCTGTATCTGTCCCTGATTCCGGCCAAGAAGCATCCGGTATTGGGCTGCTACCATAGGCCACCCCACCCCCTGAGCCCAACGACTCTGTAGGATAGTCCGGGAGCCGCCAAAATAATACAAAGGATTACCCCAGAGAAAGCCCCAGCATAGCGGGACCCTCCCCCTCAGTTACACTCCTCCCCCCGCCCCCATCTTACTTCCAAAATAAGCATCCAGAAAACAATGCAGGGACATACAAACAGCACCCAACTGTGCATCAATAATGAGAGTACTCAACCAGCAGGCAAACATCGGGCAAAGCAGCACTCCATGTACAATACTATGGGCCAAAAAAACCAAAAACTGTAGCGGCACTCCGACCAAACAAAACTGCCGCTACATAACTCTTAGCGAGACCGCTAAAGAACAATAGCCTCTGGCCTCTCCAAGGGAGACACACCCCGCCCATATCCCCGAAAAAAAATCCGAGTTCCCAGCCACAAAAAAAAAAAAAACATGGAGTGCGCCTTACCCGCAAAGTATACTAAACAAAGTCTCCCGTGTAGTACAACCACGTTATACGGCTGCAGTCATGGTATAGCCACAAAGCCCTAGTGTAGGGCTGGAGCTCTTACACCCCGCTTCGGCAGGGCCTCCGCATCTCCAAACGAACTCTCCAAGTAGGCAGAAGCGCCGCAAAAAGCAGTCAAGTTAGCTTCCCCACTCCACGACCTTCACAGCAAGGTATCTGTATCCAGCCACTCAAACGCATCGCTCGCCCGAGCTCAGCGCCTCTTGCGCCGTGAGTTGCTCCACATAAGGGGTCGCCTCCACTGCCGATTCAAAGACTGGCGAGTTCCCTGGTGCCACACAGAGAGCCGGGCCGGATACTGCATGCTAAAGCAAATATTCGCCCCAATCAGTTTTTGGCAAAGCAGGGCATAGCCTTTACGGCGATGACTCAGAGCAGCGGAGTAATCTTGTGTAACTCTGATTCGCATATTGTCCTGCTCAACAATTCCTTTCTGCCGTGCTGTTTTAAGTACCTCTTCCTTCTGTGTGTAGCACAGAAACTTTGCCAACACTACTCTGGGTCGGCGGTCGCTGATTGTTTAGGCCCTATCCGATGGGCTCTCTCCACTATAACTGGGCCACTTGCACCCTCTTCCTCCCGTAGGGAAGCAGCCAGAGCCTCCACGAATTTTCTAAGGTCTTTGTCCAAGACTGAGTCAGCGATGCCCAAAAAGCGTAAGTTATTACGCCTAGACCTGTTTTCCAGGTCATCTAATTTTAGTTCATGGTCTTGGGAGACCTTCTGCGCTGTTCGAAGCTCCTTTCTTAAATTCTCCAGCTCATCCTCGGCCTGGGAAATGCGAGCTTCGGCTTCTTGCACGCGGGACCCCAGCGCACTTAGCAAGTTCTGGATGGTATCCATTTTGGTATGTAGGGCATCAAATTGCAGTGATAATGCGCTGGTAACTGCTGTCGATATTTCTTCAGTCATAGTTGGGGAAGCTACAGCACACTGCTTCAGGGGGGAGTCCGCCATTTTCGACGGCCCTGCAGCTCTTTCTTTCTCCCGTCTCCCGGACTTTACAGCAGACGCCATCTCGTTGTGGTGGCACAGAGTGGAGTTCCCGCAGCCAGGGGCGGCCCAAGGGGGGTGCGGGGCCATGTGCGGAGACTCGGTGCGGGGCCTCATTTGCATAAGTGGCCTTATTTGCATAAATATTTGCATAATGTTACCATACACTAACTTTTAGTAAACATGTCTCTTAATGAGTGTATGGATAAAGAAAGACTAAAAGATTTCTACATTACTATAATCCAGTGCCAACCGCCAGGCACATTAGGAACTACTACAAACGCTGCCCCATTAGAACCCATAGCAAACCCGCTGTATCCTGACAGCATTACCAGGACTCACAAAGCACCAGTCCCTACCTATCAAAAGGAAACACTGCAAATATTAAACCAGTACATTTCAGAGAATACTGGGGAAAGAGAACAAGTGGCAATGTCAAATAGGAATTACATAAACAGAATACCTCAGCTCAGTTACACATGCAGAACATAGACCATCACCAAACAAGGAATCGCAATTTAGAAACAGGAAGGCAATAATTAAACTGGGAAACCCCAAAAGCCAAACTTGGAATGTACAACAACACTGTAGAAATAAAACTATAAATCAATTTCCTCTTGTACCAAACAAAGCGCAGACGTTAATGATGCACATTTCCCAGAACTTTCATATTCCAGTTAATAAATTCAAAATAAGAGATATATTTCTACCTTTTGTGCATTTTTTTTCAGTTGCAATTGCTCCAGCCACTTTCTTCTGGTTTCTTCATGTTTTCTGCTAACTCTCCATCGTCTGCTGTCCATTTGTCCTTTCTTCTCTCTTCTAGTTTTCTTTCCATCCTCTCTCTCTACATCTGCTTTAACATACTAATCTTTATCCTTTTGCTCTTTCCTCATTCTTATTTCATCCACACAAATTTTACCCCTCCATCCTCAATCCCCACTTACTCTCCCAATACCCGGCCATTGTAGATTTTTCATCCCTCCCACACAAAATATTTTTCCCCTCTCCATTTTACTCTCCCAGCCCCATCCCATTCTAATCCTCCCCCAACAACAGCTCCCTTCTAGTTCCAGTCTCACCCAGCATCCATTCCCTTCTAGTCCCTGCATCAGCCCATTTCCAGTCCTAGCCCCCCATCAACCCATTTCCAGTCCTAGCTCCCCCATCCATTTTCAGTCTGAGTCCCTTCATCAGCTCATTTCCAATCCTAGCCCCCCATCAGCCCATTTCTAGTCATTTCCTAGCCCCACCATCAGCCCATGTCAAATCCTAGCTCCCCTCCACTCAGCCCAATTCCAGTCCAAGCCCCCCCATGAGCCTACTTCCAGTTCTAGCCCCTCCATGAGTCCATTTCAATTCAAGCCCCCACCACAGCCCATTTCCAATCTTAGCTCCCCCCAACAGCCCATTTCCAGTCCTATCCTAGCTGCTCCATCAGCCCATTTTCAGTTCTAGCTCCCTTCCCTTACAGCCCATTTCCATTCCAAGCTCCCTCCCCATCAGCTATTTGCAGTTCAAGCCTCCCCGTCCACTCAGTCCATTTCCAGTCATAGCAATCCCCCAACCCATAAGCAGTCCTAGCCCCCCATCACCCCATTTTCAGTTTAAGAGCCCCCCCCTATAACCCATTACCAGTCCTAACCCCCCATCAGCCCACTTCCAGTATTAACCCCATCAGCCCATTTCCAGTCAGCCCCCCATAGCCCATTGCCAGTCCTAACCCCCCCCCCCCATCAGCCCACAGCCCATTACTAGTCCTAACCACATCAGCCCACCTCAAGTCCTAACCCCTCCCCATCAGCCCTTTCCCTGTCCTAGCGCCCCCATAGCCCATTAGCAATCCTAACCCCCATCACCCTATTTCCAGACAGCCCCCATCAGCCCACAGCCCATTACCAGTCTTAACCCCCCCAGCCCATTTCCAGTCCTAACCCCCCATCACCCCATTTCCAGTCAGCCTCCATCAACCCCCAGCCCATTACCAGTCTTAACCCCCCCAGCCCATTACTAGTCTTAACCCCCCCAGCCCATTTCCAGTCAGCCTCCATCAGCCCCAGCCCATTAGCAGTCTTAACCCCCCCCCCCAGCCCATTTCCAGTCCTAACCCCTCCCCAGCCCATTTCCAGTCAGCCTCCATCAGCCCCAGCCCATTTCCAGTCCTATCCCACCCTCCAGCCCATTTCCAGTCCTTACCCCCCCTCCAGCCCATTTCAAGTCAGCCTCCATCAGTCCCAGCCCATTTCCAGTCCTAACCCCCCCCCTTGCACATTTCCAGTCCTAACCCCCCCCCCCTTGCACATTTCCAGTCCTAACCCCCCCCTTGCACATTTCCAGTCCTAACCCCCCCCTTGCACATTTCCAGTCCTAACCCCCCATCACACCCCATTTCCAGACAGCCTCCATCAGCCCCCCCCCCTTCCCTTCCCTTCCCTTCCGGCAAATTTAACAACAAAAACCTGGCTCTAGCTGCTGCCGCGTCCGTCGCAGCAGTGGCAGAATGGCGTGTCCCGCGGGGCCCCCTCTCCACGTCGAGCCCTCTGCAAGGGCTTTCAGATTCGCGAAGGGAGAGTGCTCCCTCGCGTCTCTGTAAAGCCCGCAGGGGCTAATGGGAAATTTCCCATCAGCCCCTCGCGTCTAAAGGGGCTGATGGGAAATTTCCCATTAGCCCCTGCGGGCTTTACAGAGACGCGAGGGAGCACAACTCTCCCTTCGCGAATCTGAAAGCCCTTGCAGAGGGCTCGAAGAGGAGAAGGGGCCCCGCGGGACACGCCATTCTGCCGCTGCTGCGACGGACGCGGCAGCGGCAGCAGCTAGAGCCAGGTTTTTGTTTTTAAATGTAATAAAAAAAAAAGCAGAATGTTCTTTGCGCGGGGCCCCCTGAAACGCGGGGCCCTGTGCAAAAACATTCTTGCTCAATGGACGGCCGGCCCTGCCCGCAGCTTGTCGGAACTTCGAGGCAACAGTTGGCTTCAATTCAGTACACTTCGCGGCTCTATAACAACGGTTAGAGGAGAGGGGGCCCAGAGCTCAAGCTACACACGTCCTCTCGAGCTCACCACATCACGTGTCAATGCTGCTCTTTTTAAACGAGCAGCTCTGCCCCGATTGGGCAGGCGATGTGGTGGTCGGCGGTCTGGGGGGGGGGGCGCGGGTGCTGGAACGGCTTGATCCCTTCGGGGAGAGCTCCATCAGGTGGAGTGGCTGCCTGGCTCGGTTGCTGCCCTTTTTAAACGAGCAGCTCTGCCCCGATTGGGCAGGCGATGCGGTGGTCAGCGGTCTGGGGCGGAGCGGGTGCTGGAACGGCTCGATCCCTCCTGGGAGAGCTCCGTCGGGTGGAGAGGCTGCCTGGCTCGGTTGCTGCTCTTTTTAAATGAGCAGCTCTGCCCCGATTGGGCAGGCGATGCAGTGGTCGGCGGTCTGGGGCGGTCTATCTGTTTTTTTTCATACCTTCAAAAAATATAGGAGATTATTCAAAACCATTTATGCCATTTCCAGTCCTAACCCCCCCTCCAGCCCATTTCCAGTCCTAACCCCCCCCCAGCCCATTTCAAGTCAGCCTCCATCAGTCCCAGCCCATTTCCAGTCCTAACCCCCCCCCTTGCACATTTCCCGTACTAACCCCCCCCCCCTTGCACATTTCCAGTCCTAACCCCCCCCTTGCACATTTCCAGTCATAACCCCCCCTTGCACATTTCCATTCTTAACCCCCCCCCTTGAACATTTCCATTCCTAACCCCCCATCACCCCATTTCCCGTCAGCCTCCATCAGCCCCCCCCCCTTCCCTTCCCTTCCCTTCCGGCAAATTTAAAAACAAAAACCTGGCTCTAGCTGCTGCCGCGTCCGTCGCAGCAGCGGCAGAATGGCGTGTCCCGCGGGGCCCCCTCTCCACGTCGAGCCCTCTGCAAGGGCTTTCAGATTCGCGAAGGGAGAGTGCTCCCTCGCGTCTCTGTAAAGCCCGCAGGGGCTAATGGGAAATTTCCCATCAGCCCCTCGCGTCTAAAGGGGCTGATGGGAAATTTCCCATTAGCCCCTGCGGGCTTTACAGAGACGCGAGGGAGCACAACTCTCCCTTCGCGAATCTGAAAGCCCTTGCAGAGGGCTCGAAGAGGAGAAGGGGCCCCGCGGGACACGCCATTCTGCCGCTGCTGCGACGGACGCGGCAGCGGCAGCAGCTAGAGCCAGGTTTTTGTTTTTAAATGTAATAAAAAAAAAAGCAGAATGTTCTTTGCGCGGGGCCCCCTGAAACGCGGGGCCCTGTGCAAAAAACATTCTTGCTCAATGGACGGGCCGGCCCTGCCCGCAGCTTGTCGGAACTTCGAGGCAACAGTTGGCTTCAATTCAGTACACTTCGCGGCTCTATAACAACGGTTAGAGGAGAGGGGGCCCAGAGCTCAAGCTACACACGTCCTCTCGAGCTCACCACATCACGTGTCAATGCTGCTCTTTTTAAACGAGCAGCTCTGCCCCGATTGGGCAGGCGATGTGGTGGTCGGCGGTCTGGGGGGGGGGGGGCGCGGGGGCTGGAACGGCTTGATCCCTTCTGGGAGAGCTCCATCAGGTGGAGTGGCTGCCTGGCTCGGTTGCTGCCCTTTTTAAACGAGCAGCTCTCTGCCCCGAGTGGGCAGGCGATGCGGTGGTCAGCGGTCTGGGGCGGCGCGGGTGCTGGAACGGCTCGATCCCTCCTGGGAGAGCTCCGTCGGGTGGAGAGGCTGCCTGGCTCGGTTGCTGCTCTTTTTAAATGAGCAGCTCTGCCCCGATTGGGCAGGCGATGCAGTGGTCGGCGGTCTGGGGCGGTCTATCTGTTTTTTTTCATACCTTCAAAAAATATAGGAGATTATTCAAAACCATTTATGCGATTTGCAGACTTGCAAATCACATAAATGCCACTCACCAGGATATTAGAGCAGCACTAACCCAGATATATCGCTGAATATCCTCGGTTTGGGCTGCTAAACATCCTGATACTAAGCACTTAATGTCAGGGTGTTCTCGGGTGGCACCGTGGGTTAACTGGGCAGCGGCAATATTCAGCCACTGCCCAGCTAACTCTAATCTGCCCAAAGTTAGGACAGCTGAATGTCCTAACTTTGGCTGGTTTTGCAATCCAGTCAGTGGCTAAATATCGCCGCTGACCAGATTGCAAAAATCACACTCCAGGCAACCCAGATATTGAATGCCAGTGCTTGGATGTGGTCCTGGCATTGAATATCCAGGACAAATTTAAAGCAGTGATGGCTAGCTGTTTTAAGTGTGCTAATTGCTCTCACCGCTGAAAATCATGCCCAATGGCAGATTATTGAGATGACTTTCCTTGGCTAAATCCACATTGACTTTGTCCTATTAAACCATAACTATCCATATGTTCGTTAATTTTGTTCTTTAAAATAAAATTGCTCCATTTTGCCTGGTCCTCACATCAGGCTCACCAGTCTGTAGTTTCCCAGATTACTCCTGGAACTTTTTTAAAAAATTGGCATTATGTTGGCCACTCTCCAATCTTTAGGTACTATAAATGATTGTAATGATAGTTCACAGATTACTAATAGTAGGTCTGCAAGCTCATTTTTGAGTTTTCAGCACCCTGGGATGTATACCATCTGGTCTATTCTTTAGTTTATCAAATTGCTGTATTACATCTTCTAGGTTTATAGAGAATTGTTTCACTTATATCACCTTTCAATATAATTTCTAGCATGACAACCCTTGCATTCCTTGTCACAGGTGCATTCCAGATGCCCCTTGGTGACATCACAGACATCAACCAGCCCAGCATCTCACATTGTATTTCCATTTCTGGAAACCTTTTTGAAGTGAGACATGCAATACATTGTGTTTCCAGAGCAAGAACAGCAGCAACACAACACAATTACAGCCTTTTATGAGCTGGCATAGTTTCCCCTCTGTGCTTGGGGAAATTGGAGTGGAGGAGTGGCCTAGTGGTTGGGGCAAGGTACTTCAGGCCGGAAGGTCGGGGGTTCAAATCCCACTAGAGGACAGCAACCTTGGGCTGGAAGGACTGGGGTTTCTAGTCCCATAGGTGCTCCTTGTGGTCTTGGGCAAGCCACTTAACCTTCCATAGCCCATGTTCCCTGTAAAATAGTTATCTCCAAGTTATAATGCCCTGTTTCAATGTAATTTCAGTTTGTTCAATGTAAACCGCACTGATGCAGAATAGCGCGGTATATAAGATAAATAAAATAAAATTTACTGCATGCCCATAACAGTCAGGCCACCTGCAGGCAAGAAATCCATATACTGGAACCAAAAGGTCTATCATTCCATCAATATCCAGGGTTGTCTGCAATGCATCCCATATAATAGAAATGTGTGCCCATTATTCCAGGTCATGTCATGTTTACATATTGTCTCAGTCGGGCCTACACGAGTGTTTTGGGAGTGACCACGTCATTAGAGGATGGCTTCTAGGTGAGCACCCACCCAAGCCCTCTTCTATGCAACTCATTCCTTCCCCCCCCCCATAGATGCCAGCCTGTGCACCTCACTGCCTTGGATGTGACACTGTTCTCAATCAAGCCTACATGAGTGTTTTGGGAGTGGCCACATCACTGCAGGATGGCTTCTAGGTAAGAACCCACCCAAGCCTTCCTCTATGCAACTCACTCCTTCCTCCCACAGGTGCCAGTCTGACCTTGCACCCCACAGCCCTTGATGTGACACTGTCATGCCACATCACACATTCCTATATAAGTAGTCCCTCACAGCCTTCCATCTGTTACCCCTGGAGGAGATACAGGCCATCCACTGTAGACTTTGCTTATGACCCTATTGTCAATCCTGAGTGAGAGCAGAGTAGAACTACAACAGGGTACAAAGGCAGACCATAGTAGTCATAGAGAAGACAAATGGATTACTGAAATTGTGCTTCTACTGACTGGACAGGTCAGGGGGTAAGTTGCACTACAGCCCCAGTAAATCATATGACATCTTCCTGGCCTGCTGCATGCTCCACAACCTTGTATTCACTTGCAGGATGAAGAGAGGAAGGTGGTACAAAACCCTGAGCCCACTCCTAAAGAGGTCTACCATAGTTCTGTGACTGCAAGAAATTAACTTTTGCACTTCTTGATGATAGTTACCCATATCACTGTCCAGAAACATCAAACGTAATGTATGGAATTGCTAATTTCAGACACCAGTGTGAAAGCTAACTGGAAAAGTTGGTTGTATGGTTATGCTAGCAGCATAGTGCATGAGGTCCTAGCAAACATGATTGTTATGCACTGCAGAGGAAACCAAAAACCGGGGAATGGGAAACAGCTAGTCCCAACAATGTGACCCTATTCAGATCCTCACACCTTTTCTACAGCCACACTTTGAGGGCAATCTCTGTAATCATCTGTTGGTATGCACCAGCTCTTGAGAGGTGGAAACTCTGTCAGATGGTACCTGTCCACCTCATCCAACCACTGAGGATTCCCTGGCAATCCCAAGGAAGTCAGGGAAGGCCAGACGTGGGTGGCTGCCATCAGATTAGCCAGATCCAGGGATAGGGCGAGGTGGACTAAAATGGGATGGTGACAAATGTTCTGCTGTGAATGCATAGGATTAGGAGTCAGATGTGGCACACTGAGCCAGCAACTGAGGAAATAGAGAGGTTAGGGTGCTGTTTAGCATTGGCAGTTCTCCCTGAACCCCCACAAAGTTCTCTGCAACAGTTTCATGGGACCTGTATGCCAGCACAGGTACTGTGGGGACCTCCTCCCTTAGATGACTATTCCCCTGCTGCTGCATGACATCTGCCACCAGCTGTAACACATTCTCTCTCTCCGTAGGACCCTTGACATCCTGTTTCATGTGATGGCCATCATCCTTGGTAAGATTATTGCTCTCCAATTCCTCCTTAACCTCTGTGGCCTCCTCGTCTTCCATGTCCTTAGCATTGCTCTCCTTCACAATGGCTCAATCATCATGCACCTTTTTCGACTGCCAAGGTCTCCTGGGAACTTACCTCTGTGACCTTTGCTGGTGGATGTGCATCCTGAGACAAACACTGCTGGCTGCTGACCCTGGCCAACTCAATGGGTGCACTGTCATGCTGGTCCTTCCATCTGCTACCACCATCGATAGAGCTCCTGCACCTGCTGGATGGAAAAAAGATGGGATATGTAAGGGCTGCGCTCAGATGCTGTTCATCTTCAGGAACAGAACACAGGACATAGACAGGCAGGACATGTGGCTCAAACCTGTAGGTGCCACAGTAGAAATGAGAACATGCAACACATGTGGACACAGAGACCGTGGACCCCGTAGGAAAACCAATGTCACATCCAAGATGGCAGAATGGTAGCTGGGTGCTGGTCAGCAAAGGCTAGGTGTGGCGCCGACTGTCAAAGTATGTACATCTGTCATATGAGTACACTGGTTTACAGTATTGCAATAATAAAGGGGGAACATGGGATCATTGGCTCCTGAATGGGATGAGTGCCAAGGGCCCTGTGAGTCAACTGGAAGGAATGGGTCATATATGCATGTGTACACCTTAGGCCCAAAGAGATGTATACATGCAGCCACCTATGAGGTATGACAGTGAAGTAGGTACACAGGGTCACTGTACTTAGCCAGTGGGCCTGGCATCCTAATTGCTTTCTGTGAACCACATTGTGTGCACACAATGTTGTGTGTCCCTGTACACAGATGCCAGGCAATATAATGGTGTAGGGGGGAAATGTGATGTGATAGCATCAGTTACATTGTCTTCCTGACCTCTGCCATCAATGCACCCAGAACTCCTTCCATGTAATGTTGCATTAATAAGGTGCACTGACATTGATATCATGTTTGTAAGAGTTAACAAAATTCTCTGGTCAATGGTCAGGACAAGAGAGCATATGTGACAGTGAAAGCATGGTTATGACTGGTCCATACAGGTGCAACCAACCACACAGGGGTTGGTGTTAACATTCAGATGTCCACTCGGCAAGGGGACAATTAACCGAGAAGTAGTGACATGCTGATATATTTGTCATTATGCTACCTGTGGCATTTCACATGGGTGCTGCCACTGAATATGAGTTGCCAGCAATATTCCCTCTAACCTGCGCAATCGACGCTCTGCCCCTCCCCCCACCGGCAGGAATGCCAGCAGCAGACCCGGCACAGATTAAAGACAACATTGCAAATGTGCTGCGGCGTGTGTTAGGGGCACAGTGTGCTAACCTGGTATCAAGATGCCACTGGCTTACATATGGATGCAACTGGGCTTTTTATGGTGCACATGCAGTGTTACTTCTACACGTCACCTTCCAGGTAGCTGCTTTGTTCTGCCTTTCAGATATCTTCTCCAGCAGATGCCAATACATCCTCATTGGATAGCACGCCACTCTTCATCGCTCTTTCATAGCTGTGTTGGCCTATTCCTCACTCCCATTCTTTGTGATCCTGTTCTCACTCCTGCGCCCCTCGGGGCCAAAGCACATATTCATATCACTGTTTTGAAGGGTAGTAGGGCTGGAAGGGAATATGCCACATCTCCCCTGAAGTGGGATCAGTGCAGATCACTGGCTCCTTAATGTATGTCTGAAGGAATTTAGGAACAGACATTTTTATTGCTCTACATTTTACTTCCACTGTACATAAACTAGATCCATGTTTAAAAAAAGATGATACTGAAATAACAGTGACATGAACCAGACCTGTACTGAGCTGAATGAGGCCTTGTTAATGCTAAAGAACATGTGCAGCTCCCTGAAGCAGAAAAGCTAAGTAACAGTCTTTTCAAAAACATGGCATTATGTCAGGGAGACATTGTTGAATTGGTTTTACTATAAAAGTTACATAAATTTAGAAAAAGGACCAATAAAGAAAACTGATATGGGCACATTAATGGCATTTAAATACTAGAATAGTGTACAATGAGAATTTGATGGTCCAAAAAAGGTTTGTTGAATTAGTGTGCCTACTAACAATACTGTAATAGTGACTGATTACTTGTGGCTCGAGGATACTGGATATTTTTAATTGGGCTAAAGAAAGTGATCAATACTTTAGGGCCAGCAGTTTCTGTACTGATATCATTATTATCTATTTAATTATTTTAGCAGTGCACAATCCTGATTGGATGCTACAAATGACTTACCAGTCGTAAAGCACCAAAAGTAAATAAGCCTTTGGTTGGTAGAAATCAAAGCTGAGTGAATCAGGCCTATAAACATGAAATGGGTAAAATTCTAATGCATCCAGTCAAAGTATGCAAAAATAAACAGACAGCTGTAGTGGAACACCACTTAAGCCACCTGAGACACTAATTTTTCCAAAGTTGTTTTTATCATTTGAAGGACAGGTTAATATGAAAAAAATGAATATATTATTTTCAAGAAATCTGATACTAATATAATACCAGCAGAAATATCTGATACTTTGACCAAGCATTAATCTTTGTGCTCTCAGCAACATAAAGTACAGGCACAGACTTCATGTGTATGCAGTCAAAACATTATGCCTTTCACATAAAAAAAATTCAAAGGTGGATTCCTCTAGTGCAGATTCATAATTTATGGTAGAGAAGGAAATCCAGCTCAGCTCTTAAATTTACCAAAATGTTACTATGCCTATTATTTGCATTTTCTTGTGTGATAGTTGGTGCAGTTTCCTTACAACTTTTTCAGCAGCAGTCTTCAGACACATCAGAAACAGATCTCTCTCTGCCTTTGTGTGATAGAAGCACAAGTGTCTGGAATCTGCAGTGGTAGAATGACATCTACAGGGCACATGGTGCATTGACTGATGGGCGAATACTGAAGAATTTACACAAGTTGTAAAACAGGGCCCTATTCACAAAAGAATTTTGTCATAGTCCCAGAATTTAAGATGGCCACTAGAAAACAGAGTCCATAGGATTAGCATTTGATCATGCAAAGATCCAAATTCTAGTCTTTTTAAGCCCTATTTTATTATATTTGAGGTGTCTCCCTCTTAGGAGATAACTTTAGAAAGTCATTCCCAAAGGTATGTATCCACATACATGGGTAAAGGATTCTTATAAAATACCAATCGGTTGTAAAAAACACATGCTTTGGCATCAAGGTTGCATACAGTTATGGTCAACATTATTGGCACCCTTGCAGTTCAACCACTTAATGTTCAATATCTTCTAAAAAAAAGTGACCAGTGAAATGGCTTTGGACTATATATGCACACATATTTGATGCATAAAAGAATAAAAAAAAAGAAAGACCAATTAAAAAAGGAAACAGTATAAAAACTGAGACATTGCCAGGACATGATGATTGGCACCCTTATAAACAATTCAAATCAGTTTGAACAGAAAACCTCATTCCCACTGCAGTAAAATTAGACAGACATAAAAAGGCACAACCTGATCTTTCCCCACCTGGGAAACCAGAATTCTTTTGGGAAAATGTTTCTGTGGAAAAATGAAACCAAACTTGAGGTCTTTGGCAATGTAAGCCAACGATACCTTTAGAGGCAAAGAAATGAAGCTTATAAGGATAAACACATCCTTCCTATAGTTAAATATGGTGGAGGCTCAATAATGCTGTTGGGCTGTTTTGTTGCCTCAGGAACTGGAGGCCTGGAACGTATTAAAGGAATCATGAAGTGAGAGGGCTATCAAGGTATTTTGGAGCAAATTGTAGTATCTAATGTCAGAAAGCTAGGTCTGGGTTGAAGGTCATGGGTCCTCCTGCAGGACAATGTCCTAAAACACATCCAAAACTACAGAAGAATGATTACAAAGGAACAAATGGACTGTTTTCAAAACTGACCAGCAATGAGTCCTGATCTCAATTCAATCGAGAACCGTTGGAAAGAGCTGAAATCTGCCATTGGAAAAAGGAATCCTGGAAACACTCATGTGCTGGAACAAATCGCAGTTAAAGAGTGGGAGAAACTACCAGCAGACAGATATACGAAACTTATAGATGGCTACAAGAAATGTTTGTAAGCTGTCATCTCTGCAAAGGATTGTATAACCAAATAACATCATGGCAATAGAGCAAAAGGGCAACAAGAGAGGGCATATGGCATCAAAGACTAGTTAATGTTGAATAAGGCCATCATGGCCAGCGCTAAGAAAAGCGGGAAATCTCAGTATAGCATGGATTGATTATAAGAAAGCTTTTGACAGCGTCCCACACTCATGGCTAATAAATTGCCTTGAAATGTATAAAATAAATCCTGGTTTGATAGAGTACCTTAAGTTCACTATGACAATGTGGCAAAACGTACTCTTTTTGAAATATGAAGATGGTCAGTGTATCATTCCTAACAAGGATCCAGCGAGGAATATTTCAGGGGGATTCCCTGTCACCCCTTCTGTTTTGTGTAGAGCTTAATCCAATGAGCACTCTCATCACCTCTTTGGGATATGAATTTAGCATGAATCCTAAAGAAGGTAACAACCCAGAAAGAACATCTCATTTATTATTGGAGATGATCTGAGGTTCTATAGTTCCAGCGACCAACAATTAGCAGAGTAACTCCGTGTGGTGAAAAGCTTTTCTGATATCATCAGGATAATCTTTGGCCTTGAACAAATGTGCTAAGGCAACTTTTTTTTTTAAAGGAAAATTGAGCAAAACAGAAAACATCTCCCTGGCTGAAGGCTATGACATCAAGGACCTTGAACAGGAAGGCATATATAAGTATCTTGGAGTAGAAGATGAACAAACACTCAAGCAGAAATTACTGAGAAAAAAGATAAGTAAAGAATACTATAGGAGATTAAAATCATTATTGAAAAGTGCTTTAACATCACGGAATAAGATGCAACCCTAAAATCACCTGGCAATTCCTGTACTTTCATACAGCTTTGGGGTTGTGGACTGGCCTCTTAAAGATCTTGAAAAACTGGATGTGCGAACATGAAAACTCCTCCATGCCCATGAAGTGATTTACAAGAATCAATGTATGCCAAGACTGTACTTCCTAGAGCTGAAGGAAGGCTAGGACTCAGAGATTGATTACACATACAGAGCTACTGTCATAGACCTCCAGGCCTATTTAACGAGAATCTGTCTCCATCATCAAACTTGGACAAGTGTTCCGATGTCTAGAAGGACAATGAATGAAAATCCACAAGCATGCACTGGGAAGGCAATAACAGAATTTGCAAAACAAGAGAAAAAACTCTTCAAGGAATTAGATCAACAAAACAAGGACAGACCAGTGGCAGATGCACAAAAACAGTGGGAAATACAGAGTGTTACTCCAGGAACCCTTTGTCGATCAAGAACAGACACATGAATGGTTAAGGAGAGGTGAATTGAAATCAAAGGAATGAGAATTTGATAGTTGCAGCCCAGGACAGCGGCTTACAGACGAGATGGTTTACAGCGAGCAATGAAAAAACTGGTAATACAGACATATGTTGATTCTGTAAGAAAGACCTGGAAACAGTGACCACCTCATAGCTGACTGGGAAGTTCTGATGGCAGAAAAAATAATAAAGTAGCATGCTTCATCCACTGGAAACTCTGTAACCACTCCACCTCACTGTGTCCAAAAAGCACCGAGATCGTGACCCTAAGAGAATTACAGAGAATGAGGAGATTATGATCACCCTGGATACTCCCATTCTGACCGATAAAAAACTGGATGTGAGGAAGCCGGATATAGTGGTTAAGGAGAAAAAACACCAGAACGGCATTGATAATAGAGGTGTTCAATTCCAAATGATTACTCTGTGAATTGCGTGGAGAGGTAGAAGATCCTGAAATACCAGGAAATGCCAAGACCAAGAAAATATGGCAGAAAGATACAGAAATATTTCCCATCGTGTTGGGTACCACCGGCTTGATAAAGAAGAATTTCCAAGCACATCTTGACAAACTCCCCATACATGTTACAATCTTACGAACTCCAGCAGGAGGATCTCATTGGCACGATGCAAGTATTATGCCAAGCCTTGGCAGTAACTTTGAGAGACTGAGATCATACTCCCCCATGCCCTGGCTTAGAAGTGAAGTTCATGCCTGTCATGGTATGTGCAAAACTAACTCATTTGGAGAAACTGCCCTAGATTTCTGTACATACTTATAAAAACTATAGATGCAGACAATTACACCAGTTCCATGGCTGATATATACATCTAAGCTTGCAATATAGGTGCACATTAGGCTACTTATGCTGATTATTTCATAAGCCTTTATTAAAGATGCCTAATTCAGGCACCTTAAAATGCATTTTAAATTGTCAGTCCCCTTGGGTCACATGATGGCATGAGTGAGTGAGGATGTTTCTTTGCTTGCCCCAATTAAATATTTTATTATCGTTGCATTTCTCCCCCACAATCTGCTGAAATTGGCTATGAAGTGTGCCTGGAATGAGCAGTTTGGCTGTGTGTGAACTAGAGAGATTTCAGACCATGGAACCATGGCAAAAAAGGATTGGGAGAGGGTCAGGAGAGAAAGCAAGATGGCGGTCAGCGCCACCGCATCCCCAAATGCTAATAACGTGGACACAAATTCGGAGGAGCTGGCTCAGGAGGTGACAAAGTTACTGGAGCCGAAATTCGACCAAGTAATACAAAAACTGGACACTATGTGTGAGTTGATGGCTCAGATCAGGAGGAGGATCAAGGAAGAGGAGGACCAATACTGGAGGACATGGAGGCCTGACATGAGTGGGTGACTGAGACACACTGGGCACAATTGGAGGCTCTGTTAGCCAAAGTGGACGACCTGAAGAACCATTCACGCAGAACAATGGGTGAGTAGTGGGAGTGCCAGAATCGTGGTCAGATTCTGCTTTGTCCCCTCTATTTGAATCCTGGCTACCAAAAGAGCTAGGTCTGGATTCCTTGATCGGAGAATTGCACCCGGAGCTTGTGCATAAGATAGGGCCCAAGGTGGATGGCTGGAGTTGGCCAAGGGTAGGTATTGCATGCATCCCACATTTTCAGCACAAGATGCAACTGTTGCAAGCATTTTGGAAGAAGAGTCAAGTAAGATTGGACAATTAATAGTGCTATTCCAAGATTACATCGCAGTGGTGGGGGCTAAAGGAAGGAGTTAGTGTCGTCTTCTGCTGAGCTATTTAAACAGGAGATCAAGTTCACTCTGGCCTACCTAGCCCTGCTGAGGGTGCAGTATGATGGATGAACTGCAGGTGTTTGAGAAAGTGGCAGATGCAAAAAAGCTCCTTAGTTATCCTCCCAGAGTGGACTGTGGATATATTTTATAGAGTGGATGATCCACCTGGACTAGACATAATGTGCCTTTGCTTGCTTTCCTCTTGTCTCTCTTTCTATCCCCTCTGTGTTACGGTGATGTGTATGTGGATAAACCGGAGGGGGGTGACTGATTTCTTAACTGCGATTTTAATTTTATGATTTTAATGATATATCACAGATTACTAATAGTAGTTCTACAATCTCATATTTCAGTTCTTTCAGCACCCTGGGATGTTTGCCATCCGTCCAGGTGATTTCTTGCTCTTTAGTTTATCAATTAGCTGTATCACATCTTCCTGATTTATCATTTCAATTCCTCAGATACATCACCTTTAAATATAATTTCTAGCATGGGTAAGTTTCCGATATCATCTACAATCAATAAAAGACTGAAGCAAAAAATTCATTCAGTCCTCTCCGCTATGGCTTTGTCCTCTCTCCATGCCCTTTTAACCCTCCGTTATCTAATGGTCCAACTGACTCCCTCATAGGTGTTTTTGTAACAAATATACTTGAAACAGTTTTTATTTTGCACTTTTGCTTCTATGGCAAGCTTCTTTTCAAATTTTTTCTTTGCCTGCCTTATCAATTCCTTGCATTAACCTGCCAGTATTTATGTTGTTTCCTGTTTTTCATCATCTAGCTTTTTTTTCAATTTTCTGAAAAGGTTCTCTCTTAGCTACAACAGCCTCTCTGACCTCACCTTTAAGCCATGCTAGTTGTTTGTTTGAGCTCCCTTCCACCTTTTTTAAAGCATAGAATACATTTGGTCTGGGCTTCCAAGACAGTATTCTTAAATAACGCCCAGGCCTTTATTTAACAGGTGTTTTATACCACTTTATCCTTTCAGTCAAAGCAGTTTACATTGTAACTTAAACTTGGTAATGTACATTAAACAGGGACATTGATAAATTGGATTTTTTCTGAGGCAATGGAGGATAAAGTGACTTGCCCAAGGCCACAAGGCGTGCTAGTGGGAATCGAATCCTGGTCTCTTGGTTCCCAAGCTAGTGCCTCTAACCATTAGGCTACTTCCCCGCTCTTAACCTTTGCAGTTGCTCCTTTTAGTTTTTTCTTAACCATTTTCCTCATTTTATTATAATCTCCTTTTTTGAAAGTTGAATGCTAGCACAGTCAATTTTCTTGATATCACTCCATTTATTAAACTAAATGTGATCACATTATGATAGCTATTGCCAAGCATTCCCAAAACCTTTACCTCTCGCACTGGATCCTGGGTTCCACTGAGGACTAGGTCTAAAATAGCATCCCCGTGTGTTGGTTCCTGACCCAGCTGCTCCATGAAGCAGTCCATTTACTTCATCTGGAAACAAATCTCCCTAGCATGTGACACTGACCCACTCAATACTGGGGTAATTGACCCACTCAGTACTGGGGTAATTGAAATCTTCCATTATTACTGTGTTGTAAACTTTGCTAGCTTTCCTAATTTCTGTTAGCATTTCATCATCTGTCTGTTCATTCTGTGCAGGCTGACGGTAGTACACCCTCAATGCCATTCCTTTCCCCTTTATACATGGAATTTCTATTCATAGAGATTCTATAGTATATTTTGTTTCCTGCAAAATGTTGATCCTGTTTGACTCGATGCCCTCTTTAACATACAGAGCCACCCCTCCAACAGTGTGATTTACCCTATCCTTGCGATATAGTTTGCAGCCTGGTATCACAGTGTCCCATTAGTTATCCTCCTTCCACCAGATCTCTAAAATGTCAATTATATCTAATCTTTCATTCATTGCTATATATTCTAACTCTCCCATCTTATTTTTTAGAGTTCTAGAATTTGCATACTGTCATTTCAAAGTTTGCTTTCTGCTAATATTAACAGTCTGGCTATTTGATGACAGGGTTAATTTGGAATCTTAAAGGCACCTGGGCTACATTTACCTTTTTTGAAACCCCTCCATCGGGATGCCCTAACTTCCCTGTTTTGCTAGTATCCTTCAAGGATACATTATTCCAAACCATGCACTCTTGGACGACTGTTGGCTTTCCCCCATTATCTAATTTAAAAGCTAGTTTTAAATTGCCCACATGATCCAGAGCAGGACAGGACTGGAGGAATCAGAAGGGGGGGGGGGTTGAAAATCTAAAGGGGTGGCCTATCTCTGTAGATTGGAGGGATTACTGGCATGCCTTGCACTCTAGAATGAAGGATTACATATATGCACTTGTCCCAGGCCCAGAGGGCATGGTCTCAGTTAAACTATGTGCCGGTCTCCTCGAGAGACTTTCTCTAGGGTTCTCCAGACAGACTGAGCAAATCATTGTATCAGTTCATGGGATGGTGTGGATGGATTGGAAGGGTAGGATGGATGTACAGATGGGATGGAGATTTCCAGCACATTTGATGGAGGATTAGGACTTTAAGGCTTACTTACAGAAGGAATGGGCAGAGTACAAGAGCTTTAATGAGGTGCACAAGGCTACCCCTACTCTGTTCTGGGAGGCGGGAAAGGCAGTCCTTAGGGGGCCATAATTGCATATATGGCTAAGTGGAAAAAAACATGAATCAGAGTATTTTGTAACTGGAAAAGATTCTGCAGAAGCAGAAGCAGTTTGCAGCAAGGCACCCTGGAGTGGAAATGAGGCAGACATTCCTCACCTGGACTTTCAGAAAGCCTTTGACAAGGTCCCTCATCAGAGACTTTTGGCAAAACTAAAGAGTCATGGGATACTATGCAGAGTACTACTGTGTATCATGAACTTGTTAAAAGATAGAAAGAAGAGTGTAGGGCTAAATGGCCAATTTTCACAATGGAGAAAGGTGAATAGTGGTGTACACAAGGTATCTGTGCTGGGTCCTATGATTTTTGACATTTTCATATATGACCTGGAAAGTGGAATAATGAGTGAGGTTATCAAATTGTGCAGATGACACAAAACTATTTAAAGTTGTTAAACCCAAGAGGATTTGTGGAAAATTGCAAGAGGATCTTGATAAATTGGAAGACTGGGCATCAAAATGGCAGATGAAATTTAATGTGGACAAGTGCAAAGTTATGCACCTAGGGAAGAACAACCGAAACTATGGTTACACGATGCAAGGTTCCACATTAGGAACCACCACCCAGGAAAAAGATTTAGGAGTCATTGTGGATAACATGTGAAAACCCTCGGCCCAGTGTGCAGCGGCAGCCAAGAGAGCAAATAGAATGCTAGGTATCATAAGGAAAGGAATGGAAAATAAAACAAAAGATATTATAATGCCTCTATACCGTTCCATGGTGAGACCGCACCTTGAATATTGTGTGCAATTCTGGTCGCCGTATCTTAAAAAGGATATAGCGTTATTAGAAAAGGTTCAGAGAAGAGCCACCAAAATGGTAAAGGGGATGGAAGGATACTCCTATGAAGAAAGGCTAAAAAGGTTAGGGCTCTTTAACCTGGAAAAGAGACGGCTGAGGGGAGATAGATAGAAGTCTATAAATTAATGAACGGAGTGGAACGGGTAAACGTAGATCGACTGTTTACGTTATCAGAATATAGGAAGACTAGGGGACATGCAATGAAGCTACAGGGTAAACTATATAAGACTAATAAAAGAAAATATTTTTTCACTCAACGTGTAATCAAACTCTGGAATTTGTTACCGGAGGATGTAGTAAAGGCTGTTAGTGTAGCTGGGTTTAAAAAAGGTTTGGACAAGTTCCTGGAGGAAAGGTCCATAAACCATTATTAAGAAGGGACCCAGGATATCAATGCTTGACCTAGTACAAGCATTGCAGAACCTGTGTCTTTTGGGGAAACTGCTAGGTACGTATGACCTAGATTGGCCACTGTTGGAAACAGGATACTGGGCTTGATGGACCTTGGTCTGACCCAGTATGGCATATCTTATGTTCTTATGTTCACCAGGCAAGCGGCACCAAATACTCTACTCCAATGGAGGGCTGTAACAAATATTCAATACTACAAACACAGATTATATCACTATGGTAATAAATGGAGGAAATTATTAGCCTGGGTGGTTTGGGAACTGGGGGGACCTAGACACAAATCTGTCATTGAGGATGACACAGGGAAAGTTTCTAATGAAGAGTAGGAAGATTGCAAAAGAATTTCAGAAATTTTATCAACGGCTGTATACCACTGAGACGACCTGGTCAGAGAAGAGAGAGAACTTTCTGTGGGGAGGAGTGAGGTAGATGTTCCCACTTTTTCTGCAAGAGAGTTAGATTAATTTTGTGTACAGAAGAACAGAAGGGTATTAAGACTGGAGCTCTACATAAGGCCCCTGGCCCTGATAGATATGGAGCAGAGTTTTATAAAATCATGGAGCTAAATGTTGCCCTGGCTCTAATCAAGCTGAATGCCAGTGTTTTGGAGGAAGGGATTTGACCATGTGACATGCACCAAGCGGTTATTACTGTGATTCCCAAACCAGGGAATGATCCTTTAGATCAAGCTTCTTTAAGGCCGAACTCGTTACTCAGTTTTGCTGTTAAGTTATTGGCCAAAATTTTGGCACATAGACTAAAGGGTATTCTCTGCCAACTAATTGGTCATTACCAGATAAGATCTGTGCACGGGACAGGAGCGGTCCAAAATATTGTGACTATTATATTGGCAATGGAGTTTGTGCCCAGCGTAGTCTTCCCTTGCTCTTAGTGAGTTGACACGGAAAAAGCGTTTGATAAGAGTCTCTTGGACAAATATGTTGTGGGCTCTACAATGTGTTGGCTTTCAGGGAGACCTTTCTCTGGTGGATACAGGTGCTCTACAACCAACCTCAGGCTTGTATCTCTGTGGGGGGCACACTCTCTGAGCAGTTCCCTCTGGGCAGAGGTACTCGACAAGGATGCCCACTGCCCTCTATGCTGTTCGTATTAACACTAGAGCCCTTTATTGCTGGCTCTACAAGGGGCATCTCAGGTTGCTTTTCCTTGGATGCGGAGGGAGGAAGTCAAGTTGAGTGCTTTTGCAGATGACATGCTGCTGTGTTAGCAGAACCATGAGCCTCCCTTGCCGGCAGCGCTCACTATAATTGAGAACTTTGGACATTTTTCAGGATTGAAGATCAATAGGAGCAAGTCCTTAGCATTAGATATAGGGGGACAGACGAAGGCATCATGGAAGGGAGATTTCCCATTGCAATGGGCAGCTGACCAGATCCATTATGTGGATGGTGCAATGATTGTTAATGGGTCCAGCACTTGTGTACCCCTTGCACTTTGGGAGTGGTTGTAGTTCCAAGGCATAGGGTGTTATCTTTTGCATACAGAGGCCCAAAATCTCCAGAGGGCTTGCAAAAAAGTCTGTACTTGGGGGACACTGCAAGAATACTGGCAAGAGTAATGTAAGAGATGGCAGAACTCTTGGAGATTCACTGGACTGCTGCCTTTGGTGAGGAATTGTGATTTACTGCCAGGGATATATTCTAGTGTGTGGTGCCAGTAGGCTTCCAAGGGAATAGAATGGATATGGGACTTAAAAATGGAAGATGGGGAGAAACTGGATTCCTACTTAAATTTACAAAAGAGATTTGAGCTCAGAAGGATTTTTGTTGTTATCTTCAGGTATTATATTCAAAGTGTGCGGGAATGGAGTCCAGTCTATTCAAGGCTAATGGCCTTATGGATTTCTTTGCTATGCTCTGAGACCTAGGGGGATCTACTGTGATCATTAGGAAAGCCCTCTGGCCTGCTCTGGACCACAGTAGTTTAGAAACGCTGTCTGGGAGATAGTGCTGTCTTGGCTAGATTGTTATGCCTCCTCTTCTGCAATACTGTTTTCAAAAGTACAACCGTTCTCTCCAAATGTGTCCTTCCACAGGAACTTCACTACAAATTTGTGTGGAGAGCCTATGTACACAATGTGGGCCCATAGAGTGGGCCTTTGGGGCTCTGGCATTGGTAGTGTGTGTGATAAGGAGCCTGGTACCTTTGCACACTGGTTCTGGTTATCTGAAAAGAAGAGCCTTTGGCACAAAGTAAGCATGCATTTGGGGGAAATTTTGGAAGTGACCATGGTACCACTGAGGAAGCCTGTCTATTTGGCAAGTTTTCTATGGAGTGGTGTCTCCAGGATGCCCAAAGGTCGCTTTGTGATAGAGGGTTCCTAGTGGTGAACAAAGTTATCCTGCTTAATTGGATGGAGGGGAGGGCATTTCCCTTTATTTATTTATGAATTCTTTTATATCACCCTTTCCAGGGATAAAAGGCGGTTTACAATGAACAAAACTTGTTACATAAAACATAAGTATGGCATTACACATTGGAAATGGGCCATGTATGAGTTTATTTATTTAACAGGTTTTGCTGGAGATGGAGAGGAAGACAGCTCAGTTTAATTGGCAGATGACTCGGGAGCATTTTTTGTCTATCTGGGTGCCTTTTATCTATGGTCTTTCACCTGAAATTAAGAGCATGCTTTTGAATACTTGATGCTGGCCTTGAAGTCTGGGGAAGAGAGGAGGGCGGCATGAAGTTAAGTGTGGCGTGCCTGGGGTTGGCAGATTGGGAATGGAGCTATGAAGGATCTAGGTTTGAAAGTTGTGCTGTGAGTGTAGAGGAACTGTGGAGGAGTAGTGTAGAGATGATTGATGGGAACCTGGCCCTGACTTTAGACTAGCCCTGCAGGAGGGTAGGGGATGGGACAGGTGAGGAACTTCCTCTTTTCCCAGTTGGAACACGGGTATGGGGGGAGTATGTTTGGCCAATTTGTTATCATACTGAATGGCATGGGGGGAGGGGGGAGGGGGGATGAGTGGATGGGAAAGGTCTTGTTCTTTGTTATTTCAGTCGTTTGATCTGTGCCTGGGTGGGTACGTTAAACAATATTATATACCTTGTTGACTCAAGTTTGATGTTGTAATGTTGCTTAATAAAGATGACCGAAAGTAAATTGTCACCCCTTATAAAATTATCCTCTCTTTAAAGCAGGTTTATCCTAGTAGCTGTGGCCTTGTGTACTAGGCTTATTCACATGTATCATATGATTTCTATTATGCAGTAAGGAATAGCGCTATATAAAAGCAGAAAACAGCTTCAAGTAACATAGCAATATAGTATATAACGGCAGATAAAGACAAGCATGGTACATCTAGTCTGCCCAACAAGGCGGCAAGAGTAGGTGCACCTGCCACTCCATGCAGGTCACCCCTCCCCATGTCTTTGTTTAGGGGTGTACCCACCGCTCCAGGCAAATCACCCCTATTTACTGAGATATAAGAGATAGTTATGTTTATTTTGATTTTAACATGTTGCTATAAGGGGATCCACTGTGTCTATCTCATGCCATTTTGAATTCCGTCACTGTCTTTGCCTCCACCACTTCCAACGGGAGGGCATTCCAAGCATCCACCATCCTTTCTGTGAAAAAGTATTTCCTGACATTGCCTTTCAGTTGACTCCCTTGCAGCTTCATGTTATGGCCTCTAGTTTTACAGCTTCCCCGTCTTTGGAAGAGGTTAGCTTGTTCATTAATACTCTAAGTATTTAAAGGTCTGAATCATATCTCCCCTGTCCCTTCTATCCTCCAGAGTGTACATATTTAAGTCTTCAAGTCTCTTCTCAAAAGCCGGATGTACAGAGGGTATGACGATTTTGATTCCGCGGGGCATGTCTAGCCCCGCAGGATCAGAATCGCAAACGGTCATGTATGTGCAGGCCGGGACTATTATTCAGTCTGGCCTGCACGTATAGGACCTTCCTGGCTATCTTAGTCAAGGCTCTTCAATGGAGTCGCAGTGCCATGGCGTCATGTTGCCATGGCACCGTGGCTCCATTGAAGAGCTGTGATGCTGGCTGCCGGACTCCAACGCTGTTTTCCCCGCAGCCGACCCTCGATCTGGCCTCCTAAGGCCAAGGTCAGGCTGCAGGAAATGTCTTCGGGCCCCCCTGCCCCATCCGCGTCCTGAGCCACCGATCCTGGACGTACGGGGAAGTTATTCCACCTCAGAAGTGGAATAACTTCCCCGTACAAGTTGCCGGCCCTGGATGTATAGGGCCAACATTACAATCGGCCCTGTATGTTCAGGGCCAGCGACCGCCTACCACCTGCTCTACACCTCTGCCCCCGAGCTTCCCCTTCCCCTCCCCCATCTAACTTCCCGGCACAACCAGCGGGGAAGTTAGACGCTGGCGAGGAGTCCATGAATAGCAGGGATGGATGTCCCAACAGGACATCCATCCCTGCTATTTGTGGCACAGAATAACCCCCATTGCGTTTTGTGTCATTGAATGATAAACACTTAAAACTCCCCCAAAACATTTTTCCTGTGACCCAAAAATACTGATAAACTGCTATACTTCTGATGCTGGGAAGGCATCTAATTGGCACAAATATAAGCCGCTAAAATACAAAATGATACAGTTAGGACCAAAAGTCCTAAGTATATTACAATAGCAGCAGGGGCGGCTCAAAGCAATCTGCTGCCTGAAGCGAAAGATTGGGGGGGGGGGCCCTTTCTCAAAATTCCAGTTAGGGACTGAAACAAACCAAACCAAAAAGCCGATTAGATTATATGGAGGAAATGCAAGATGTTTGCACACCAAGGAACTAAAAGAGAGCGAGAACCACAGCACAGTTTATAAAACTAAATTATAACTCATTTTTATTTTATTATAAATCACATTATGGTTCTTGCCTTTTCTTTTTGAACATATATTTGCATCTACAGAACCCCCGTCAACAGTGGGTGCAGAGCAGTACCAGGACATTCACCCACAGAACTCAATATCTTAAAAAAAAATCTGATTCTAATCACTTCACTACAACAAACAAACATTCTCCAGTTCTAGGCATACTGTGAACTAAAATAAAACCCTAAAACAAAGTCACTGAGTATCTATAGAGCAAATCTACCATACCATATCAGCACCAACTTCCAAAACTCACATAAGGAACCCATCCAAAAAAAGCATCACTGTAAATACTACAGTGGGCCCTGGAACATCCAAACATCTATTTGAAAAGCTGAACTATTCAGATTAGTACAGTACAGATCCCTAGATACAAACTCCATGTTAACAGAACACCTGGTCTTGGTCACCCACTCAAAACACCAAGTACAGAATAAGTGACCGTAACCTAAAAATAAACACATGTAGATAAAAATTAAAGTGCAACCCGATGAAGCCAGATTCTGCATACAGTGCAATACTACAGAAATAGAAAGAGAGGCATTTCCATGTACAGTCAAACCTCGGTTTTCATGATTAATCCGTTCGAAAAAGTCTGACTAAAACCGAAACGTATGAAAACTGAAGCAATATTTCCCATAAGAAATAATGTAAATCCAATTAATCCGTTCCAGACACCCAAAAATATTCACAAAAAATACATTTTATAGAGAATAACTATATTTTTACATACAGAAAACAATGAGAAATAAATATAAATGACTAATGAAATGGATAAATGAACATTTAACATCACTGAAAGCAAGCTAAGTACAGTACTGTACAGTACAGTATGTTAACATCTGGCCTTAGCCACCCCTGACAAGCTGCTGTGCCCAGCTCTCTTCGGAATCACATTGAATTCAGTCCATTAAAATACCTTTACATTATCTGCTCAATGCTTCAGAATGGCAGAAAATCTTAATGATATAGCTTCAGACGTACCCTGCAAGAGAAAGAACTGCCTCCCACATTCATGCAACATCTCCTGCTTACGTTGACAGCTTTTCTTCCCTGCTACCGGGACAAAATCTCAGTCAAAAGACGTTGAAAACCGAAGCAATGCATGAAAACCGGGACAAAATCTCAGTCAGAAAAGACGTTGAAAACCGAAGCGTATGAAAACTGGGGCAAATGAAAACCGAGGTTTGACTGTACTGTATAAAATATGAAGAGAGCATCAAGTCAGATAATTACATTGAAAATAAAATTCTCTTTGAACTCTGTCGTCTGACCATTTTATTCCCTGATCATGTAGGTCCCAATCTGAGGTTGCTGCTTTCCTCTATCTCCCAGTGATGCAGGGCCACGTGCGGAGACTCACTATGGCATCAGTGCAACATCAGAAAAATAAGAGATGCAGTTCCCCATACTGTGTAAAATATAAAGATAGCACAGTCCAATCACTAAAATGAAAATAAAATTATTTTTTCTACCTTTGTTGTCTGACCATTTTATTCTCTGGTCATACTGGTCCCAATCTGGGGATTTTGCTTTCCTCTGTCTTCTCTTAGCTCTCTTTCTATGGTCTGTAGTCCATCTGACATTTCTTATTTCTCCTTTTGTTTTCTTCACTTGGTTCCATCAGCCTATTTCCAGTCCCAGTACCCTCCCCAGTATCAGTCCCCTTTCCAGTCCTCCCTTCCCAGTACTTTCCAATGCCAATCACCTAGCATTCCCAGGACTGCCTCTGGTGTCCATTCCCTTCCAGTCCCCCTCCTTCCCCACTGTCCAGCCCCTTCTAATACAAATACCATCGCAGGTATCAGCTCACTTCCACTCTAAATGCCACCCCCGCCCCCCCCCCCCCCCCCGTCAGCTCTCTTCCAGTCACTCTACCCTCTCTCTCCATCCCCCTTCCAGTGCCATCCGCACATCAGCTCCCTTCCAGCCTCATCCACAAGTGTCAGCTCCCTTCCTGCCCCACCTCCCCCCCATGTCAGCTCCTTTCCTGCCCCTGGCAGACCCTCTCTGCATCCACTCCCTTCCAGTCCTATTCTCCCATCCCCCCACATTAGCCCATTAGTCCTAGCCCCTAGTTTTCTTCCAGAGCCAGCAGCACTCTCCTCCTCTCCCCCCATCAGCCCATTTCCAGTTCTAGCCCTGTGTCTTCTTCCAGTGCCAGCAGCTCTCTCCTCTCTCCCATCAGCCCATTTCCAGTCCTATCCCCCTTATTAGCCCACTCCAGTCCTAATTCTCCATCAGTCCATTTCCAGTGCTAGCCCCCCCCAATCAGTCCATTTCCAGTCCTAGCTCATTTCCAGTGCTAGCCCTCCATCAGCCCATTATGTCCTAACTCCCCCGATCAGCCCATTACTAGTCCTAGCCCCCCCATCAGCTTATTTCCAGTTGCAGCCCATTACCAGTCCTAGCCCCCCTAATCAGCCCATTTCCAATCCTAACTCCCCTGATCAGCCCATTTCCACTCCTAGCCTCCCTTAAGCGCCCATTTCCAGTCCTAACTCCCCCAATCAGCCCATTACCGGTCCTAGCCCCCCCCCCCTCCGATCAGCCTATTTCCAGTTGTAGCCCATTTCCAATCCAAACCCCACCTGATCAGCCCATTTCCAGTCCTAGCCTCCCTTATGCGCCCATTTCCAGTTCTAGCCCCTCCCCCATCAGCCCATTACAAATCCTAATACCCTCAATCAGGCTATTTCCAGTGCTAACCCCCTCTCCCCCAGTCCATACCAAAACCATTACTAGACCTCTCAGACAATTTTCAGTCCAAGTCCCTCTAGGGAAGAGCCCTACCATTGCCTGACTGGCTCACCTTTGCAGAGCCGTGAGAAGGAACAGCGTTTCTTTCCTTTCCTGCGGCTCTGTTAAAGTTCATCCCGCTGGCGCACTGAGGGTCAAGAGCATTTCCTGTCTCGTGCGAGACAGGAAATGCCTCATTTACCCTCAGCATCGGCAGGCTCAACTTTAACAGAGCTGCGGAAAAGGAAAGAAACTCTGTTCCTTCTCACGGCTCTGCAAAGTTGAGCCGGGGCATCGGCAGGGCTCTTCCGGGGCAGTAGGGGGGGGGAGGCCATTGAGCGATTGATTCTGCCGCTGCTGAGAAGCAGCGGCAGCTCTTCTGGTCCTGTTTTTGTTTGCTTGTTTCAATTTTGAAGGCCGAGTGAGGTGGTCTTTTCGGAGGCATTATTTACTGCCCCCAAAAAGCTGCTGCTTGAGGCCACCGCCTCACTCGGCCTCATTATAGAGCCGCCCCTGAATAATAGTGACAAAAAAATTTCAAGCAAACACTGAAACATGACGGCAGAAGACCACCACATGGCTCTATCTAGTCTGCCCTTCCATATCAACTACAATAGTCCCCCCTTTTTACCTTTATTGATCTTCTGTGTTTGTCCCATGCTTTTTTGAATTCAGATATGTCCTCGTGTCCACCACCTCCACTGGTAGACTATTTGCATTTACCATTCTTTCCATAAAGAAATATTTTTGCATATTACTCCTGAGTCTATTCCCTTTCAGTCATCCTATGTTCCCTCGTAGCACAGCTTGCCTTCAATTGAAAAAGACCCTTCTGTGCATTTATGCAATGGAGGTATTTAAATATCTATCATATTGCCCCATCCTGCCTTTCCTCTAAAGTATACATATTAAAATCTTTAAGTGTGCCCTTCTATGCTTCATAAGAAAGATCACTAACCATGTTAGTCGCCACCCTCTACACCAGGGGTCTCAAACACGCGGCCCGCGAGAGACCTTTGTGCGGCCCGCGATGCAGACGAAACAAAAAAACCCCCGGCTTCTGCTGCTGCTGCCGTTCATGTTTGTAAAGCAGGGACTGTCCCTTACATCTGCGGCTCCAGCATCAGCTCTTCGAGCCCATGCACTCACTGATAGCAGCAGAACCGTGCAACCGACACCAGAACCGTGCATGGGTGGCTCCGGCACGAGCCTCGTTCCAGGCTAGCGGCGCCCGTTAGGGGGCTGGCTCCGGGCCCCCGATCCGCCCCTAGGCAGGGGCAGGAAGTGCCCTGCACCGCGGCCAATGGCTTTCCACGCCGCGCACGGCCGGGCAGGATGTGCCGCTCTTCCTCGTCGCTCGCAGCTCGGCCCCTGCCTCTGTCGGGCAAGCGGCGGCCCCGATCCCCGTTGCTATGTGGCCTGAGGCTGCGGGCAGGCGGGTGTGAGCGCGGACGCAGGTGAGTCCCGGGGGCGCGGCGGGGGGGGGGGGGCTCCTTAGGGGCATCTGCTGGGAGAGGCTCTTACCTTCTTCCCCCTCCGGAATGGATGTCAGCAGCCACCCCCCCCTCCCTCCCTCCCTCCGGCAGCAGCGACTGGGAAAAGTGCCCCTCCTCCCCGATCTCATGACTTTCTATCCAGGATCAGCATCCTCTATCAGGGGCTTTAACTATTTTTACTTGGGCTGATGGGGGGGAGGGGGGGCTAGGACTAGTAATGGGGGGGGGCTAGGACTAGTAATGGGGGGGTTAGGACTAGTAATGGGGGGGGTTAGGACTGAAAATGGGGTGATGGGGGATAGTACTGAAAATGGGGTGATGGGAGGTTTGGACTGGTAATGGACACATGGGGGTTAGGACTGGAGGTGGTCTGATTGGGGGGCTAAGACTGAAAATGGGGTTATGGGGGGGCTAAGAATGCAGATGGGGTGATGGAAGGGTTAGGACTGGAAGTGGGCTGTTGGGGGGCTTAGGACTGGTAATGGGCTATGGGGGGGGGCTAGAACTGGTAATGGACTGGGGGGGGCCAAGTAGAAGGGGGAGCTTGAACTGCAAATAGCTGATGGGGACAGGGTCTTGGAATGGAAAGGGGCTGAGTGGAAGGGGGCTTGGAATGGAAATGGGCTGATGGGGAAGGGGGCTTGGAAAGGAAATGGGCTGATGGGGGGGGGGCTACGACTGGAAATGGGCCGAGTAAAAGGGGGAGCTTGAACTGCAAATAGCTGATGGGGACAGGGTCTTGGAATGGAAAGGGGCTGAGTGGAAGGGGGCTTGGAATGGAAATGGGCTGATGGGGAGGGGGGCTTGGAAAGGAAATGGGCTGTGAGGGGAGGGAGCTAGGACTGGAAATGGGCTGATGATGCGGGGACTAGAAGGGAGCGGATGCTGGGTGGGGCAGGAGCTAGAAGGGAGTTGATGTTGGGGGACGATTAGAATGGGATGGGGCTGGGAGAGTGAAATGGAGAGGGGAAATATATTTTGTGTGGGAGGGAAGAAAAATCTACAATTGGCCGGGTATTGGGAGAGTAAGTGGGGATTGAGGATGGAGGGGTAAAATTTGAGTGGATGAAATAGGAATGAGGAAAGAGCAAAAGGAGAATGATTAGTATGTTAAAGCAGATGTAGAGAGAATGGAAAAAAACTAGGAAAGAAGAAAGGACAAATGGACAGCAGACAATGGAGCGTTAGCAGAA
Source organism: Ichthyophis bannanicus (assembly GCA_033557465.1). Taxonomy (NCBI): domain Eukaryota; kingdom Metazoa; phylum Chordata; class Amphibia; order Gymnophiona; family Ichthyophiidae; genus Ichthyophis; species Ichthyophis bannanicus. Next base: position 1,083,125,259 of record CM066032.1, read on the forward strand.
GACACGAAGAAACCAGAAGAAAGTGGCTGGAACAATTACAACTGAAAAAAAAATGCACAAAAGGTAGAAAAATATCTCTTTATTTTGAATTTATTAACTGAAATATGTCAGCTCTTGGAAATGTGCATCTTTAACGTCTGCACTTTATTTAATACAAGAAGAAATCAATTTATAGTTTTATTTCTACAGTGTTGTACATTCTAAGTTTGGCTTTTGGGGTTCCCAGTTTAATTGTCTTCCTGTTTCTAAATTGTGATTCCTTGTTTGGTGATGGTGTATGTTCTGCATGTTTACTAAAAGTTAGTGTATGGTAACATTATGCAAATATTTATGCAAATGATGCACTTATGCAAATGATTCCCTTATGCAAATGAGGCCTGCGTCTTGTGCGGCCCCCGGGTTACTCTACAAGTCCTCATTTGGCCCTCAAAGCAATTTGAGTTTGAGACCCCTGCTCTACACTGACTCCAACCTGCCTATATACTTCTGAAGGTGTAGTCTCCAGAATTGCACACAATACTCCAAATGAGGTTGCACCAGAAACATATACAGAGGCAGTATCACCTCCTTTTTATTTATTTATTTAGACAGTTTTGTATACCCACCTTATCCTTCAATCAAAGTGGTCACAGCACAATTGGGGGATACATTTAACACAAGGGGATATGAGACACATACACTAATACTTACAGGGAACATGGGCAATGGAGGGTTAAGTTGCTTGCCTAAGACCACAAGGAGCACCTGTGGGAGTAGAAACCCCAGTCCTTCCGGCTCAAGGTTGCTGTCCTCTAGTGGGATTTGAACCCCTGACCTTCCGGCCTGAGGTAACTTGCCCCAACCTCTAGGCCACTCCTCCCTATTTTTCTGCTGGCCCTTCCTTTCCCTATACAGCCAAGTATCCTTCTGTCTTTTGCAATTGCCTTTTCTACTTGTTTAGCTACTTTAAGATTGTCAGGCACAATCACACCCAGGTCCCACTCTTCTTTTGTGGACAGAGGTACCTCACCCCCGACGCTGCACAGCTCCTTTGGATTTTTGCATCCTAAATGCATGACCCTGCATTTTTTAGCATTAAATTTCAGCTGCCATATTCTAGACCATTCTTCAAGTTTAGCTAGATCCCTCCTCATGTTGTTGACTCCTTCCTGTGTGTCTACTCTATTGCAGATTTTGGTATCATCTGCAAACAAGCAAACCTTACCCAACAGTCCTTCCGCAATATCACTAACAAAGATGCTAAAAGGAATTGGACAAAGGTCAGATCCCTGCGGCACACCACTGGAAACCTCCTTCTCCTCAGAGTGAGCTCCATTTACCTGTACTCTTTGTCACCTCCCACTCAACCAATGTCTAACCCAATCAGTAACTTTAGGGTCCATCCCTAGGGTGCTCAGTTTGTTTATAAGTTGCCTGTGTGGAACGGTTTCAAAGGCTTTACTGAAATCTAAATACACTACATCTAGGGCTCTCCCTGGTCACTCAGTCAAATAAATCTATCAGATTTGTCTGACAAGACCTTCCTCTGGTGAATCCATGCTGCTTCGGATCCTGAATACCATTGGACTCTCTTCTTTAGTAGCCTTTCCAATAATTTACTAACTGCAGAGGTTAGACAAGCCAGCCTATAGTTATCAATGTCATCCTTACGTCCGCTTTTGTGTAAAGGGACCACACGAGCCTCTCTCCAGTCCTCTGGCACCACTCCCAACTCCAAAGACGCATTGAAAAGGTCAGACAGTGGAGCCGCTAGAACATCCCCAAGTTCCATCAGTATTCTTGGATTTATCCCATCTGGACCCATGGCTTTGTCTACTTTTAGTTTAGCTAGTTCCTCTCAATCTTTTGAAATTCATTCGAGATTCCCGTCACTTGTGTTGCAGAACTTATCAAAAATTATATAATAAAATCAAAAGGCATCAAAAACCTAATCCTAAAAAAATCCCAATAAAACGGGTAAATTAAAAGAAGAAAACGTTTGAACATTCATACACAACTTTAAATTATCTATTTTATTTTTTCCTTCTTTAGCTCATGTTCTTTTAGTGGTAGATCAAGGAGAGTTAAATTCAGGTATACTAGATATTCCCCTGCCTTTGCAATCTAATTTTATACTCAAGATAATGAAGGCATGAGCAACTTGCCCAGGGTAACAAGGAGCAGTAGTGGGAGATGAACCCTGGCTTCAGATTGCTCTGACAACTAGGCTACTCCTCCACTCTTAACAACTATTGGAAATAACCAGGCCTTTTAACTTTGTATATGGCTTTTGGGATTTTGTAACAGATTATTAGATCCAAGAGAAGAGCACTGTGTAACAGCACCGAGTATGCACTCTGCTGAAAGTTATTTTTAAAATATGTCGCACTTGTAGTTTATTTCCTAGAAAGCTCAGGAGGGCTGGACAACCCTAGATGACATCAGGAAGGGCAGAGTCAACCACCAATCCAATGCAAGGGATATCATGAAAATAACAACTTATTCCAGAAGTAAGCTGCTGCCAAAAGAGGGTAACCTCAAGGGAGTTCATCTCTTTGAGGTGTCCCTTCAAGGGGCTCCTGGAAGGGGTGTTTGGACCTTGTATTGCTCTACCATGAATGAGTGCATAATTAAAAGTGGGTAGTAGCCCATTGCAGACTAGAATTGCTTGTGGCAGAGGATGGCATACAGCATCTCATCCTCCCATTAGAAGAGAAAACGGGAGGAAGAGTGGTAGCTTGCTGATTAGGTATATGCAGGCATCGAAGGTGGGCCCAAATATACATTTACAATGGCTTTGATATGCCTGCATAGGGAGAGAGGGGTATTGTGGTCATGATCTAATGCTGAAGAATAGGCTTGATTATTTTGCATATAACCAACATTATTTAAGGATTGTGATAGCGTAATTTCTCTCCTCCATCTATCTCCATGAGCTCTATGATCAATTCTGAAGACTTTACCTTCCAAGAGGCATTTAAAGGATGAAAGCGGTTGGAAAAAAAGAGCTACTGCTGTCATACAAGATCTGTAACATGTACCTTACAAAGAAAGATTTAGTTCAAATCATTTTTATTAAGTTTAAACTTTTAAAGACATGTACACAACTTGTATCAGCAAACAGAGGAGAAGCACAAACAACGGGTTCAAGATGCACACCACACATAACAATGTGAAATAGGACACTATACAGCCCTAGAACTTCACAGCAACAACAAAATAGACATCAATGCAAGAAATAACAAGATTTGAATATACAGTATAGAAAGCCCTACATTGTGCAAAATAAAGTTATCACCCGTACAACAACTAGCTTCCATCTCCAAGGTTCTTCCCCTCCCCTTCCACCCCCCCAAACCCCCCCCCCCCACCCTCTCTGGTCGGTCCTCATTCATAAGGGTATAGGAGGCACTCAGGGGCCAGGGAAATAGGGTAAGTCAAGCCGATAAGGCCAATGATACCCCCTAGTCGTCCGGTAAAGGGGCAAGTTGTGTAAGGTACGATCGGGGGAAGTCCAAGCCGAAGCGGCTGAGGCGGACCTGAGAGGCAGCATGAGCTTACAGAAGCAATCGGGCACATTACCCCTCGGTCACACCATATACATGCGCCCGGCCTCGCCTCATACATTCAGAATCACACTCCGCTCTCGGGGGGCTAGTGTCTGAATAACTGGAAACCAACGACCCATGAAGATATCCCAGTGTCTTCCTCCCTGTTGCTTGGCCGTGAGTTTCTCCAAATACAATAATTCGCGCAGGGCCTTTTCCCACAAGAACAGTCCTGGTGGCGTAGCATCCATCCAACGAGTCAAGAGAGTTTTCTTGACCAGCAGAAAGCCACGCTCCAGAAGCTCCCTGTGTGACATGGCCGGGATCGGCTCCACGGCGGTCCAGTCATGAAAAAGACAAACATCCCTCTGACAAACATCTCCAATATCTAGCCATCCTGCCAGCTTAGTACAGGCCTGTCGCCACACCTCTCGCACTGCAGGGCAGTCCCAAAAGCGATGCAACAAAGAGCCCACATGTTGGGAACACCAGGTGCAAGTAGACGTGGGACGCAAACCAGCCTGAAAAGCCCATTGATCTGTAGCATAGGCTCTCCAGAGAAATTTATACTGCAATTCCTGTAAGTAAATCCAGGAGGACCCCTTCGGGATGCGGCCAAACGCTGCACGCAAGGACTCTTCCGTCATCCCCTCCACCCCGTCCTTACACCACCTAGTCGCCAGCGCGGAAAGTGGGGGTCCAGTCGTAAGGGAGCTCAGAAGCTGACGGTAAACCGGGTTCCCTCGGTCTCGCTCCACCAGTAATTGCAAAATTTGCCTAGGGGTCCCCAGGAGAGGCTGCTCCCCGCCCGGCAGTCGTCCCCGCAAGCCCTCTAAGTAATGGCGAATCTGCAGATAGCCATAAAATTGACGCGGGGGAAGATGAAAGCGTGTAGCGAGAGCCTGATAGGTCTCAAGGCCCTCCCCTCCCGGCAGATACAGGTCCCCGAGACACGCCAAGCCATGTTCCAACCAAGAGTGGAATATATTCCGGGGAGGCATCCCAGGGGGAAATGCCGGATTACCCACCAGAGGGAGCAGCAGAGAAGTCTTTGAGTTCCACCCCAGCCGAGCACTCAGCGCGCGCCAGGCAGCTCGGAGCGCCCCCATATAGACACCACTCCCTCCTACCTTCCCCAAAGAAGGCCGCTCCATATGCAAGACATAAAGACTATGATAAGGGGCACACAGCCCATTCAGGTGAGTTATTGGGGTACAGCCCTCTCCGCCGTCCAACAGTCCCCAGAGGTGGCGCGCCATGTAGCGAATATTGTAGAACCGCAAAGAAGGCAAACCTAGTCCCCCTTCCTCCACCCCCTTCATCAAGGCCTTCAAAGGGATCCGGGCGCGCCTTCCACCCCACAGGAAACCCCGGAGGAGGCCGTCCAACTTCTTCCAGTCTTTCGCCAAGATCCAAAGAGGCAGTAGGCGAAGAACATATAACCAGCGAGGAAGTTCAACCATCGTGAACAATGCCACCCGTCCCTTCAGAGACAGTGGTAGCCCCTTCCAGCCGGAGAACACGGCCTTTGTTTTCGCCAGCAGGTTCGGGATATTAGCCTGGTATAGCTGGTCAGGCTGGTCTGGGAGATTAACACCCAAGTACCTTAGAGAGCTCCCGGCCCAGACCAGGGGGAAAGGCCCGTCCCACGTCGGCCGCACTCGGCCACCCACATCCAGCACCATTGACTTGGAGGCATTTATTTTAAGACCCGAGAAGCTACCATAGTACTCTATCAGCTGCAAAGCCCGCGGCAGAGACTGCGCGGGATGTGTGACACACAAAAGCATATCATCTGCGAACGCGCTGACTTTGGTCTCCTCCCCTCCCATCACCACCCCCCGCACCTGCGGGTCCCGTTGGATAGCGTGCAACAAGGGCTCAAGGGCTAAAACAAAGAGAAGAGGGGAGAGAGGGCACCCCTGCCGAGTGCTCCTCTCAAGAGTAAATGGCTCGGAGAAAGTGCCATTAACACCCACTCTAGCCATAGGCAGGGTATAGAGAAGCCGTAACCAATTTGCATAGGCACCGGTAAAACCCATGACTCCCAGGACATCCCATAAAAAAGCCCACGCCACCCGGTCAAACGCCTTTTCTGCATCCAGGCTGACCATCAGTAGAGGTGCTTTCTGGTGTAATGAAGATTCCAACCCCAAAAGTAATTTGGCAATATTCTTAGAGGCCTCCCGACCCTGCACAAAGCCCACCTGACGAGGATCAATGAGAGACGGCAAGATGGGGTTTAACCTTTTTGCCAAAACTGAGGCCAAAATCTTCATATCACAATGATAAGCGATATGGGTCTATATGAGGCCGGATCTAGCAAATCCTTCCCCGGCTTTGGGAGCACAGTTATGTCAGCGCATCGCATATCCTGAGGGAAGTGACCCAAACGACAAGCTTCATCATATAGGATCACCATAGTTGGGGCAAGGCGTGCTGATAGAATTTTATAATATTCATACGTAAACCCATCTGGACCCGGAGCTTTATGATTACTCCCCGCGTGAATCGCCCGCTGTATTTCCCCTACCGTTAGCGGGGCATTAAGCTGTTGCACATCCAGCTCAGATAAGCGGGGTAAGGCCAGGTCGCGCAAAAATTGTTTCCCGTTCTCATAGTCCCGCTCTTCTTCAGTGTACAACTGCGCATAAAACTTTTGGAAAAGTTCAGCCAACTGCGGAGGTTGATGTTGCAAACACTCCCCCTGCATCCCGAAGCACTGGGATGAAGCGCGCACCGCCAGGGGCCTTGACCAATTTGGCCAACAATCTGCCAGACCTATTTCCATAGCGGAACAATTGATGTTTATGGCATTGCATAGAATAGTGGGCTCTGCGTTGCAGAAGTTCATGAAGGGCCGCCTGCGCCCCAACATACTCTAGCCGCAGCGCTTCCCCCCCTACCCTGCCGACCTTACGCTGCAGATCACGTACTTTGCGCTCTAAGACCAAAAGACTGCGGTCCATATGTTTGCGGCGCTTTACACAGTAAGCGATAATCGCTCCACGCAGGACCGCCTTACTGGTTTCCCAGAGCAAAACGGGCGAACAGTCCGGCGTATCATTGAAAGAAAGGAACTCATCCCATTGCCCTTCCAGGAATTTCCGAAAATCCAAATCTTCCCACAAGTAGGTGGGGAAGCGCCAGCCCGCTCACGAAGGCCCCGCACATTCCCAGGTTACCCACACTAGGCCATGGTCTGAGATCACGATCGGTTCAATGCCAGCCTGCACCACTTTGGACACAGCCCCTTCGCTCACCAAAATATAATCAAGACGAGACCAAGAATGATGTGCTCTGGATTGGTGGGTATAATCACGCGATCCAGGATTAAGAAGACGTCATATATCCACCAAGTCCCCCATCCGGCACAGGTACCCCACACCACTATTTCGCCAAGCCCGCACATCACCAGACATGGATTTGTCCAGGAGCGGATTGTGCGGACAATTAAAGTCTCCCGCCAAAATCAAACTGCGGGTTTTCGCTCCTTGGACAAAGCCCAGTAATCTACGGAAGAAGGCGTGGTCATAGATGTTAGGGGCGTAGACATTGACCAGCCAAATTTCCTCGTTATAAACTTTGGCATGCAGCAGGAGGTATCTCCCCCCAGGATCAACCGTCAGATGTTGCACTTCAAAGGGTGTACCCCGTTTCACCAGGACCGCCACCCCAGCCTTCCTAGTCCCAGAAGAAGCGCCATACACACTCCCCACCCAGTCCCGGGCCAGCTTTTGATGCTCCACATCGCTGAGGTGCGTCTCCTGCAACATGGCTATATGGGTCCCCTTCCACTTAAGGAATTGCAGTATTTTAGTACGTTTCACAGGGGAGCCAATGCCCCCGACATTCCAAGATGCAATTTTCAAATTAGACATAGGCAGTTAAAAGAGGTGCACATTGCAACAATATCACAAATACAAGTCCCGGGAGTTGCCCAGCCTCGACTCCCAGAGCAAGTCCCCACTCAGTAAGCCCAACAGACCCTCTCCCTGATCCCCCACCTCCTACATCAAAAGACCCAACAGGACCGCCCCCCCCCCCCCCACTACCATTACCCTCCCTCCCCTTACCCCAGCCTGCAACCATTCCCCTATCTCCCCCCCTCCCCACCGTCCTCCATACTACCCCCAACCCTCCCCCCCCTGCTCTTCCCCCCACATTCACCTACCCATGGCCCGAACTCACCCTCCCAAGCACCCACACACGCAGTCCCACACGCACTCTCACAGTCACTCCCAGTACTACCCCATTCCCAACTCCCCATAAACATCCTCCCCAGCCTTCACAAATACTACCTAACCCTAAGGCGTATATACCCCACTGCTTGGGGGGCAAGATCACTGACCACCTTCCAGGCGCCTCCAGGCCTCCACCCAACAGGTATTGCAGGCGGCAACAAGTGGCCCAGCTGCACCACCCAAATGTAGGATACCAGTCAAAGGCCAACTATCCAAACAGTGCATGCTCTAAGGCCATGCCAAACACAGTCTCACTTATGTAGTCCATCAAGGTTGATCAGCAGCCGCAGCGGGAGGAGTCGTCAAGGCGGCCAAAAACTTTCTCGCAGCCGGGGCCTGTTCAAAGCTGTGCGTGGCGCCCTTATGAAAGATTTTCAGTACGGCCGGGTAGCTCAGGGCAAAGCGGATTCCCCCCTGGATGAGCTCAGCACAGATGGGCGAAAACTCTTTTCGTTTGGCAGCCAGCGTGGCCGAGTAGTCCTGGAACAGATAGACGGGCACATTGTCCAACTTCAGGTCTCTTTTTTTTCGGTACGCTTGAAGAATGAGGGTCTTCTGGTGGAAATCTAAGAGGCGCGCTAACACCGGTCGAGGCCTAGCACGATTCTCCTGCCATTGGCCCAGCCGGTGTGCTCTTTCCACGCGGACCCGACCTTGCAAATCTGTCAGGCCCAGCTCCTTCGGCAGCCACGTGTCAAACAGAGAGAAGAGCTGCTCCCCCGTCCAGGATTCCGGGATCCCAATCAGTCGCAAGTTATTGCGGCGGGATCTATTCTCCAGGTCATCAACCTTGAGAAGCAGGGCGTCAATCTGCGCCTGCTGCTGTTGCTGGGCCCGCTGTGCTGCTGATTCCCCTTCCTCCAGGCTGGTCACCCTCTGCTCAACCTCCTCCATTCTCTTGGTGAGCTCTCCAAACATGTCGGTCATCTCCGCAAGCTTCTGCATCACCGCTGCAAATTTGGGCTCCAGCAATTTAGCAACCTCATAGGCCAGCTCTTCCGGCCCCGAATCTGCACTCTCCTTGCCTGGGGAGTCGGGCCCCGCTATCGATTTCGCCGCCGGCGCCATCTTGAGCTCTCGCGCCCCGGCAGCCTTCTCCCGCCTCGCCACAGATTTCATTATCCGGCCCCGTTAGCACCGAATGCAGGGCACCGGAGCGGTTCTTTAGTGTTCGGTACAGCTGCCGGGTAAGTTTACCGCTCAAGTGTTCTTTTATGCCGCCGATTTAACTGCAGATTCTTAAAGAGGCCTGGGAGCTCGGCAGGGACACGTCCTCACCCGCTCATGCGCTCACGTGATCTCCAAAGAAAGATTTAAACAGTCAAAATACAGTAGTTGGACAAAAGGAGAAATAGGGATACATGATAGAAACTTTCAAATGCTGGCTTCAATAAAGTATAGGAATATGACATTTTCCTCACAGAAAAGGGATAGGTTAAGGAATTATTGTAGGAAGGTAGGGAGAAAGGTGCAAAGGAAACAATTAAAATATTTCTGGTGCAGATACCAGTAGTGATTGTGACAACTAAAGATGAAACAATTTAAGCATTCTTGCTGGGCCAGACTCCAAGCACAGTGTAAAGGTAGCTGAGGCGTAACAGGGTTAAGAAATTATCTGGCATCATTTACCATATTAGAATGCCAATGCTCAGCCTTAATACAGAAACACAAGGGACCAAAAAAATAGCCAACTGGTTCTGTGATAGTTTTGTTTGGAGTGGATTGCTTTCTTTTTTAATTAGAAAGTTTAAGTAGTATTTTAGGATAGTTGAACATTTCTTCTAGAATGGGGGGTTTTCAATCCAGTCCTCAGGCCAGACCTATCCAGGCAGGCTTTCAGGATAACCACAATGTTGTTGCTGTTGTTGTTGTTAAGTGCCGTCGAGTCGGAGTCGACTCATAATATGCACAATAGAGATTTAAACACAATGAAGGCAGTACATGTGGAATAGCAGCCTAGTGGTTCGAGCAGCAGCCTGGTGACCAAGAGACAAGGGTCTAATTTCTACTGGCACGCCTTGGGGCCTTAGGCATGCCATTTTACCTTTCATTGTCTTGGAAGAAAGGCCTGACAATCTACTTCCAGTCACACCTTGCCAAGAAAACCCAGGAGCTGCTGGGTCTCCAGGAGTCAGCATTGACTCAACAGCGCAAATTACCTGTCTTTCAAGGTGAGAGTACAATCAACTAAAGACAAACAATCAATCAAATAAATTTAATACATAACAAAAATAAAATAAAATTAATGTCAAAAAGAAATAAAATGAATAAAAGATTAAGGAAACTTAAAAGATAAAAGTAAATTAGAGAATTATTTGCTGTAGTTATCCTGAAAACCTGATTGGCTAGGTGTGTCCCATGGACTGGATTGAAAAGTACGGTTCTAGAGTTTAAACCAGCAGATGTGTATAAGGATCCCTGGAGAAAACACTGCTTAAGTGGGAGAGCGGGGGCTTAACCTTTCTTATACCTTAGTTAGAATTAGGAACATGCTGATGGTAGAGTCACCATCATACCTAGTTTACTTCCCTGGTGCTATGTACCAGACTAGAACGAGGTAGGAGGAATGGGGAAGGTGAATATCTTTTCTCACTTCTGCTAGCCATTACCACTTGGTCCATCTTTCCTTTTTCTTGCCAGCAGAAGAGTCTTCCCTCCTCCAGGCAGCCATATTCGATGACTAAGTCCATCCAACCATTAATGCCGGTCAGACCATAAAGTTCAGAACCTTTTCTAATAACTGTAAAAGCAGACTGTCTTTGGGAAGCATAGCATTAGTCCAGAAAAGATCAAATATAATTAAGGCATTATCCACGCATATAAAATAACATTTTCTTAAGACAGTCGCTTATTAGAAGTTCTCTTTAGGTTTAAGTTTGTTTTGGAGGGACACCAAATGGAGCAGCCCAATCCCTATTCCCTGGCATGTGTATTCCAAGGTAGGAGAGCTGCATGGGCCTTAGCAAACTATTAAAAAAACAAAAAAGAAACAAAAGCAAAAGCAGTGCTTAGAAGGGCTACCAACTGAAGCAGTTGAAGGAATGACACTATTGCACACTCCTGCTCTTTTTTTTTTAGTTTATATGTAGGATATTGTTTATTAAAGAGAACAAAAAGCAAAACAAGCAAAAAAACAAACCAACCCATGCATCAATGCAAAATAAAAAGGCTAGAATCAGATGTCAATTTACAGCAGTTTTCCAGATGAACGGTCGAAGGCTCACACAGCTCTACAGCTGGTCACAAAGCATCTCGCATAGTAGCCTGATTTCACATCAAACTTAATAAACCTTAATATATGAAACACATTCTAAGTTAAGTTTAGGGGATTTAGTGCAAGGCAGAAATGCCAAGTCATCCTGTTCAAGAAAAGATTTTAAGCCAGTACTAGATTTCCAAACAATCCCCATCCTTATGCAATACAGTACCGGTGCTGCTGAACTTAAATGGTAGAATGGTGTGCATTGTGGTAGTTACAGGACAACTCCATTTAGTAAGGAATGGATAAGATCAAAACAAGAGAGATCCAGGAGGAATTATCACGAAAGAAGGAATAAAAGAACAAGCAATTTGCTTGGTTGCTGAAGCAAAGGTATTATCAGCCACGCCTGAAAGCATTTAGCCTTTAAATTCAGAAAATATACAGGTCAATTATGCCCTATGGTCATTTTTTATTTATTTTTTCTTTAATTAGGCTTTAATTCAGAAAATATGGGTCAATATTTAAGCATAGTAAGACGTGTTTGGTTTTGTTTTTTGTTTTAATGCCAGACACAGCATTTAAATAAAATATAGTCAGTGCCGCTATGCAGATAGTGATGATATGCAGTCCATTAGCCTGACTGAGACTCACCATCACCACTATTGGGATAACTGAGTGAAATGCCCACCCTCCCACTATACATATAGTGCCAGGAGAGCCTGTAATGTCTGTCAGCAGTATGATCTGTATAAAGCAACTGGAAATAAATGGATAGTGCAGCCTAGGACAATTATCGGATATTGGATGCAGTTTATCCTCATAGCTGCCATTGAATCAAATTGGGCTGATAGTGTGCAGCGGGATCCCTTAGTTTTCAAACAATTTTCATAAGGAAAAAATATACAGTGTGTTTCAGGTAGATGGTTATGAGAAAAGCAGCTGCACCCTTCTAATATAGTAAATAATCAGGCCATTATGAAAGCAGTAATTCCTAAATACAGATAAACAAAGGAGAAATTTTACTTACCAATAATTTCCTTTCCTGGAATCCTGCTAGACCAGTCCAGACCAATGGATTACATCACCCTGCCAGCAGATGGATGGAGGAGTATAAATGAACTACAAACCTTTCTTTCGTAAGGAGCTTAAAACACACCTTTTTATCGAACACTATGGTTCCTTCACCAACAAGCAGCAGTCACAGGCAACTTAACTCCTCTGCTCATTCTAAGCTCTCATGACATTCTGAGCTCTCATGCGCCAAAATGTTGGAAATAGTAAACTGAGTTTTGTATTTTGTACATAGTTATGGTAACACCATTACTGTTATCATCTTTAGCTTGTAAATAAGTTCTACCAATGTTAAATGTAATTTTCCTGTTGCATTCATTGTAAACCGCCACTGATCTTCTGGAAGTGGCGATATATAAAACCCAATAAATAAATAATTGGTGAGACAGAGAAAAATTCCCAAAGCTTTGTGACATCACCCTTGGTATAAAAACCCATCCCCAAAGGGCAGCTTCAGTATAACCATAACAAGCAGCAGGAATTCAAACAGCCAAGGAAGCACAGTAACTTACCTGTAACAGGTGATCTCCGGAACAGCAGAAATTAGTCTTCACATATGGGTACGTCGGCGCCAACGGAGCCCGCACGGAAATGCTCCCCAGCATTCAATCAGAAAGCTTTTGGGAGCATCCCTCGCGCCTGCCCGGTGACTTCCCGCCTTTCCCACTGCCTCTCCTCAGTTGAGTTTCATAGCTGAGACAGAAGGAGAGAAAGAGGAAAGGAAATAGATAGATACAACTCCCAGGGGAGGTGGGTGGGTTGTGAAGACTAATGTCTGCTGTTCCGGAGATCACCTGTTACAGGTAAGTAACTGTGCTATCTCCAGGAACAAGCAGGAATGAGTCTTCACATATGGGGCCTCCCTAGCTGTGGGTGCCAGGGGAGATTCCATAAAATGCGTACCCCTGGGACAGGACGGCATTTCCCAAACCTGGATCTCCGGCATCCCCTGGATGATGGGGGGTAGGAGTTGAATAGAGCAGGGCTGCAGAGGAACAGCGAATCTAAAGACTACAGGGAAAAAAGTCTTTAGAATGTATGTCAAGTATCAGTAAAATATTTAATGAACTAGCACAAGATAGAGCTTACCCACTGGATTGTAGGAAGTAGACAGTAGATGCAGTAGCGGAATCTTCAAGGTAACTCCACAGCAGTGAGGAAGAAGTTCCAATCTGGAATGGGCAGGTGACCCAGGTGTCAACCGGGGCAGGAGAAGATCGGCAGGCCTCCAATGAAAAGCTTTATGGGAAAAACTGAGAACTCTTTTAGGTACAGAGTTATAAACATTGAGGACTAAAGAAGAAAACAGACCGATCTGGAATTAGCCCAGTCCGGAAGGGAAGGGAGGGTATGGAAAAAAGCCCCCATTCCCAGGGAGAACAGAAGGGTACTCAGGAATACTGAAGATGTACACTGTCATTCCTAGCTGGTAAGAGATAGGAAGACATTGAAGTTTGAGACTGCATAGAGAGGGAGATGTATAACGTCACAGCAGTAATTGTCAGTATAACCCGTCCCAGTTACTGAGCCGTGTGATAATAGGCAAGTTGACTGTCTGGACCGAAGCACCGACAGTCAGGGAGATAGGTTAGACATAGGGTGCTATGGACATCTCCCAATAGTTCCAGCCTCGAATTGGAATGTTACAAGATGCTCAAGGTTCTATGTTGAATGATGCTGAGAAGATCAAGAAAAGGTGGAAGGAATATACAGAGTTTTTATATGATAAAGATCAAGTGGACCAACAGCCGTTTCAACCTATACCTTATGATCAGGAACCATTGGTGATGAAAGAAGAAGTTGAAGCAGCATTGAAAGCCTTATCAAAGAACAAAGCACCAGGCATTGATAGCATTCCCATAGAAGTATTGCAGCAATCTGATGCAGCTGTTACCGTACTTACAAGGCTCTGCCAAGAAATATGGAAGACAACATCATGGCCAACTGACTGGAAAAGATCTGTGTTTATACCAATACTAAAGAAAGGTGATCCAACTGACTGTGGAAATTATCGCACAATCGCTCTGATCCCACATGCCAGCAAGATTCTACTGAAGATTATTCAAAAGAGACTACAGCCATACCTAGAACAAGAACTACCTGAAGTGCAAGCAGGGTTCAGGAAAGGGCGAGGAACGAGAGACATCATTGCGGATGTGAGATGGATCCTTGAAAAGACTAAAGAATACCAAGAGGATATCTATTTGTGCTTTATCGACTATAGCAAGGCTTTTGACTGTGTAAACCATGAGAAACTCTGGGCCACATTAAGAAGCATGGGTATACCAGAACACCTGATCGTTCTCTTGCGTAATCTGTACATTGATCAAGAAGCAACAGTTCGAACGGAACAAGGAGAAACAGAATGGTTTAAAATAAGCAAAGGTGTAAGACAAGGCTGCATACTTTCCCCCTACCTGTTTAATTTATATGCAGAACAAATCATCAGAGAAGCAGGACTGTATGAAGACAACAGAGGTGTGAAGATTGGTGGAAGACTCATCAACAACCTTCGCTATGCTGATGATACCACATTACTGGCTGAAAGCGAAGATGATCTGAAACATTTGCTTCTCACAATCAAAGAACATAGTCTCAAAATGGGCCTGCACCTTAATGTAAAGAAGACAAAGATCATGACAACTGGCATAATCAACAGGTTCATCGTTGAAGGAGAAGAAATTGAAATTGTGAACAACTTTAACCTACTTGGATCAACTATCAATAAAGAAGCAACAAGCAGTCAAGAAATCAGACGACGCATTGCTCTTGGCAGAATGGCTATGAAAGACCTAGATAAGATTCTCAAGAGCAGAGATGTGTCTCTCCATACAAAGATTCGACTTGTTCAAGCCATGGTATTTTCAATATCATATGGATGTGAAAGCTGGACAGTGAAAAAGACAGACAGGAAGAAAATTGATGCCTTTGAATTATGGTGCTGGCGGCGAATACTGTGTATACCATGGACTGCCCGAAGAACAAACCAGTCGGTACTAGAGGAGATCAAACCTAAGCTTTCTTTAGAAGCTCAGATGACAAGACTTCGACTTTCATACTTCGGACACATCATGCGAAGAGAGAGATCATTAGAGAAAGACATCATGCTTGGCAAGATAGAAGGTCAACGCAAAAGAGGAAGGCCAGCAATGAGATGGATCGCTACAATAACAGCAGCTACGGGTACCAGTCTGTCATCAATGAGCCGCCTGACTGAAGACCGAACACAATTTAGGATAGCTATCCAGAGGGTCGCCATGAGTCGACTCCGACTCGACGGCACTTAACAACAACAACAACATAAGGAAAAACCTACATATCTATAGATATGAGAATATACATATCCAGACAAGCAGGATATATATATATCTACATATAGGAATGTAGATAGATATAGGTATAGATAGAGGCGGGATGGCTGATGCCCACCCGGGGTATAAAAACATGTATGCACAGGACACATACATACAGGAAAATAATGTTAAGAATACATGCCTGCAACTGAGCCACAGAAAAAATTCACAAGGGGAATGTGATGGGACAAAAATCCCTCCAATTAGAGGGGGCGAACCCACCTGAAGAAATATAGAGAATCTGTTTCTATGGACAGGAATGTAGATCAGTGGAAGAACCAGCATGATTGTGTGAAAAACAGAGGATAACAGCAGTCTGGCAAGAGGTACGTCAGCAGTACCTTAGGACTCTGATATGTCCAAAGGACAAGAAGAATGCAGAGACGAAGATACCAAAGTGACCCAGCCAAGGGGTTCAGGGGTATCATGTACGATAAGAGAGTATGCGTTGTCCAAGTGGAGTAGAAGACATAATGCCAAGATGGAACGAACAGGAGTATATTCCGGCGAGATTGGAAACTCCGTGGACATTCAAGTAGAAAAAAACTTGTCCTCTGGATATGAAAGACCCTCAGAGACAAAGTTCAATGCTCTGTAGCAAAGGCCCACAGCAGAAAGCTTCCTGAAGATTGCAGAGAGCATTGTGCAGGAGAATTATAAGATAAAACTGACAGAAGTCAGGTGTGTTGCCATATCCTAGGAAAGGATATGGCTAGAAGATAAGCTGCAGTGAATAGCATTACGCAAGATAGTTGCAAGTAGCTTGCAATGAGCACTAAGGTAATCACTGGAACTCCTGCATATACAGCAACTGAACCCAACAACAGAGGGGATTCTCCTGTATGAAAACAGAGAGAAAACAGACAAAGGCAGCGGAGACGATTTCCGTTCCTGTCTGATGAGGTGTTCAGGTGGGCAGAAGAAGGATGAAACTTTCTCTTCTTCGGGAAAGACGGTTTGGTAGGACATTTCCTACGTCCTGGGGAAAAAGAAGGCTTAGGATGGTTTCCAGAACCAGGAAAGTCAGCGGAGCAATGAGCAACCTGACGTAAAGCCTCTCTATTGAAAAGGTTTTCTCCAGTACAAAGAGAATTACCCAGTGTATGTCGTGCACATGTGCTCAAGTCTGAAGCCTGCAGCCACGCTGTACGGCGCGCTCCAATGGCAATAGCAGAGGATCTGCTAACAGACTCAAAAGAGTCTAGAGAAGCCCGGGAAAGAAACCAAGAGATATTCCTGCTATGATTAAGAAGCAAGGAATAGTCAGAGGCCTTAGGTTCTGACAAAAAAGGAGATAGAAGAGATAACTTCTCTGTGACCTCCTGAAGTGTGAGACTCAAATAAAAAATATATGAAATAATTCTTGAAGCCAACATAGAAGTTTGGAAGGTCTGACATCCAAAGGCATCAAGTGCTCTAGATGCACGACCTGGTGGGAAAGAAGAATGCTTCTTCTTGCTTCTGACCTTCCTCATTGCTGATTCCACTACAATGGAATGATGCGGAAGTTGGTCTTTCTGAAACCCCGGAGAGGGAGGCACCTGATACAGAACATTCATGGCTGTAGAAGGCGCAGGAACCTTTAAAGGTGATTCCCAAATCCTCAGAAGAAGGTCCTGCAAAGACTGATGTAAAGGAAGCATTATGATTTCCTTTTCTGCAGGAGCTTGGCCAAGAGTAGGACCAGGAACAGGAATGGCAAGAAAGGTTGCATGTCAAGGAGAAATTTCTGAAAAGAAGGATCTCCCAGAGGAACTATTCCTGGGTAGGCTGAGCTTGAATGAGCAGCGGGAACACCAGAAGACCTACTGGACTGGTGCATAAAAGGAATCCTGCTAGATGGAGAACAATACTGACAGTTCTGATTCGAGGCAGTTAGTATTGCATCGTCGGTTCCCGGTATCGATTCCAAGCTAGGCATAGAAAGGATCGATGGCACTGATGGAACTGCAGGAAACGACATCGATACCGGTACCGGCATCGGGGATGGTAATGCCATCGTAGCAGGCATCGGAGGTTGCCGAAGCTGTACCGAGGTAACCAGAGAGCTTTGGTGATTATCCCCGATACTGCGTAGTCGGAGGCGACAAGGATCGGCTCTGAAACGCGTTGGAACTAAGTCATCTAGACTGGATATGGATTCTAGACTGGGCATCGAAATGAGCGTCGATGGTGGAATCGGCGAAGCCGCCACATGAAGGTCAATCGGAATCGTATCGATCGGTACCGAAGGCACCGAGGACGTCCGAGGACGACGCCCGGTGAAGAGAGGAACACTCGACACCGGTGCCGATGTCGGGGTATTGGCACCACTCGAAGCCGGTACCCCCCCAAGCATGGCGGCCCAGGACACCCGATGACGATCCCCGGTGAAGAGTGGAACAACTCAACATTGATGCCGATGCCGGGGGCATCGGTAACCGCTCGACGCCGGTTATCGACCCCTGCGGTTGGCTGGGATACAGGAAAGCTAGACTGGGTCGTATCGATCGGCCCCGAAGCACCGAGGACTCCAGACGATGACCCCTGGTTGAGGAGCGGAGCACTCGCCACTGGTGCCGATGCCGGGGGGATCGGCACCGCTCGAAGCCGGCACCAACCCCGCGCATGGCTGGGAAGCAGAACGAAAAAAAACCAGTCTTGTTCGGGTCGAACTGTCCCGAAGGAACCGAGGACACCAGACAACGAGCCCTGGTGAAGAGTGGAGCACTCGACACCGGTGCCGATGCCGGGGGAGCGGTACCGCTCGGAGCCGGTACCAACCCCGCGCATGGCTGGGATGCAGGAAAGCCAGCCTGGGCTGGATCGATCGGCCCCGAGGGTACCGAGGACACCAGACCACAATCCCTGGTGACGAGTGGAGCACTCGACATCGGTGCCGATGCCGGGGGAGCGGTACCGCTCGAAGCCGGTACCGACCCCGCGCATGGCTGGGATGCAGGAAAGGGACGGACAGGACACAGGAGAGCAGGCTCCTGCAGGCAACAGTAAGGTACACAACGAGCAGAAGCAATAGATGACCCAGTGGCTCAAATTAGCTTAAAATGGCACTTTATTGAAGGTCCCCAATGCGTTTCGGCTTACGCCTTTCTCAAGGGGAGAGAAGCTTACAAAGAGAAAATAAATATATTAAATACATGCATGAACACATCATAAAAAGGCAACCGGAACACACTAACATATTGTTGAAATACAAAATATAAAAATAATAAATATAGTCTAACAGTCTAACAGTATTTGCTACATTGTCTCCATTGCCCAATCTCTTACAGTTTACATTGTCTCCGCTGCATACACATTGCTACATCTCAAAAAATTTGTTACATTGCTTCTAACACATATCTAATGCTCCAAAGTGAAGAATGAAACATTGTGTCTACATACTTACCAGCTGCCTACAGTCTTATACCACTCCAAAAAGGTAGCTATAAGAGGCTCTCTTTCTCCCACACCTTAACAACCTGAAACCATACCAATTGTCTCATATTTTCCTTGTCTCATATTGTCTCATATTGTCTCACATTGTCTCATATTGTCTCATATTGTCTCATATTTTCCACCCTTGTACCGGAACAGATAGACCCAAAATGAAGCACATAATCCTCACTCTAATGAGTCTTTACCTTCTACTTACTATCTTGCCATCCAGCTCTCTGGCACTAACAGCACAAAACCCCATCCCGACGCTCCGGACTAGTGGAAGAAAAATGCTCTGATGACATCAACAACTCCTATCATGGAGCGAGCTATCCACGCCGCCCCCGTCTAGTCTATATCCCCCTACAAAATAACTCTAAACCAAAGCAAAATAAACCCCTACATACTAACAGCCTGAAGTGCGCTCTCATTAACGCTCGATCACTTCGCAAAAAATGGCCAGCAATCACTGAAACAATAATTCATCTTAATCTAGATGTCATCATGATAACTGAGACCTGGCTCTCACCGGAAGATAATACCATCCTCAATCAACTACTCCCACCCAACTTCGTAACCTTCACAAGCCACAGACAAAACAAAAGGGTGGAGGAGTTGCCATCATCACCAGAGCTGACCTTCAATTCAAAATGGTAGAAGCCAGCAATACCAATACCCTTGAAACATTATCGATTTCCAACCACGTTTGCTCCATAAACCTTATTTATAGAGCGCCCTCCACTGATCCAGACAATCTCTCCAATATCATAAACATAGCAACAAATACCCATGTTCCACACAGACCAAGCTGGATACTAGGTGATTTTAACCTACCATCCCTACAGGTCAATCAGGCTGCCGCCCTCACAGAAGCCCTAGATACCTTAGGATACACCCAATTGGTTCATGAACCTACACACACAAAGGGCAACATTCTTGATCTGATATTCACCCCACAAGTGGTGCTTCAACAAGCACAAAACATCAAGTTATCACTAACAGCAGTTCCATGGTCGGATCATAAGCTTATTTCATTCCAAATTCCGACCCCTACCAGGTCACAAAGGTCCATCACGAACGAACAAACAATCACAACCTCAAATGCCAGAAGTTTTCACCCGTTTAACAAAGAACGCATCCTGGATGAAATAAACTCTCTCCTTGAGAATACCCCACAAGACCTGGATGTCCTAATTTCCACATGGAACAGCAAGCTCAGTGCGATCGCAATCCGCCCTCCCACGACTAAAGCCTCAAAGAAAAGACCTTCCGCACCTTGGTTCACACCTGACTTAAAGGCGTCTTTAACTCTCCTACGAAGATCGGAAAAACGCTGGAGGAAATCACGTACCAGCAGCGATCAAGCAGCATACATCCAACTCTTACACACTCATCGCAGGGCTGTAACAGACAAAATGAAACTACATCACACCAACACTCTGAAACGCTCATTAAACAAGCCGCACGACCTCTTTAACCTGGTCAAATCTCTTGCCAGAGAACCGACCCCTGAGCGCACAGAATCTATACACCCTCAGGATTATGCCAACTTTATGCAATCAAAGCTATGCAGAACCGACAAGATGGTGATACCGGGACCCCCCTTATGCTCAAGCATGCGCAACGTATCTATCCACCTTTACCACTCCGTCTAAGATAATTATTGAAGACACCATTGCTACCCTAAATACCTCTACTTCATACTCAGATCCATGTCCAGCATTCTGGATAAAAGATCTGCGATCTGACCTTGCCCAATCTGAGCCAAAATGATGCGACTATCATTTAGCACCGGATCATTCCCATCCATGCTCAAACAGACCTCTGTTAGACCGCTGATTAAGGACACCAAATTAGACCCTCTAAAGGTCGAGTCTTACAGACCCATATCCAGTATCCCGATGCTCTCTAAAATCATTGAAAAAATAGTATACAGGCAGCTACAAGATCATGTGGACACCTATGCACCTCTAGATCCATCACAACACGGGTTCAGAGAGTCACATGGAGTGGAAACACTACTTACCACTCTCTTCAACACCATAATCTCAGGCATTGACAACTCACGTACAGGTTTCGCACTTATCTTTTTAGATATTGCGGCAGCCTTCGACTCTGTCTGCCACGAGATCCTCCTGATTCGGCTAAGAGAGAAAGGCATCACTGAAACAGCGCTGGAGTGGTGCACATCTTACCTGTCTGGAAGATGGCAACACGTACGAGCAAATGGAACCACATCTGAGCCATTCCTACAAAGTCAAAGGAGTCCCTCAAGGATCCTCCCTATCGTCTTCTCTTATGTTTAACATTTATATCCAACCCATATGTAACATCATTAGACACTTTAATGTGAGTTGCATGATTTACGCCGACGATGTCCTACTTTACCTGCCAATATCCCTGGATTGCCCAGACCTCACCCCAATAACTAAGTGTTTCAATGCAGTATCCGAATGGCTCCTCTCTCAAAATCTGCGCATCCAACATAAGAAAACAGAGGTCCTATTTATCTCTAGATACCTTGAGTTTATTCCACCTACCCACTTAGAAGTCGACAACGCCAAGCTGCAAGTAAAATCAGCCATACGATACCTCGGAGTCACACTGGATCAGAACCTCGACATGAAGCAGCACATAGCAAAAACAGTAAGAGCGATCTACTTCAAGATCAGATCCCTCAGACACATACGCCCTCTACTCGAGCTGAATGACTTCCGTACCATCTACCAAGCCCTCATCATCCCTCATTTTGATTATGCAAACGCCATCCTACAAGGTCTCCCTAAAGCAACCTTACATCCCTTACAACTCGCCATGAACAGCGCTGCGCGAATCCTTTTAGGAGCACCAAGGAAAGAGCACATCACACCCCTCCTGATGCAGCTGCACTGGCTCCCCATCCAAGCCAGGATTAACTTCAAGATCTTAGTGATGACATTCAAGGCCATCAATGGGTTATCCTCTTCTTCAATATGTGACCTCATACAACAACCCATGCCCAACAGGATAAGAAGAACGGCTGCAACCAACATGCTAGCAATACCAAAAGCTATGACAAGATGCGCCATATCAACTTCAAATAGAGCCTACAGCCTGAGCGCCCCAAGCCTCTGGAACTCCTTACCACCACACATCAGAGCTATCCCCAATTTGAGCCAGTTCAGGAAGGCCTTAAAACACCTCCTCTTTATTAAATACCTCACAGCCTCCCTCGAACCCCAGCCTCCAGGTACGAACAACACACAATGAACTCATCCCACATATAGACAGTTACCAATTTCAGTATCCCACTTGTGTACATAGTTTACCAATTTCAGTATTCCATTTATGTACATAGTTTCCCCCGTTATCCAAGTTGATTGCTCCTGTTCATTGTAATGACCTGACTCTTGTTCATTGTCGGATTCTGTTTTGTTTTATGTAAACCGCGCTGATCGTAAATAGTGCGGTATATAAGAAATGTAAAATAAATAAATAAAAATAAATAAATAAATATATTAAAAAATAATAACAATCCTATTGAATAAATAAATAATTAAAAAACATAAAGTAACAGACATATTAAATCAATAAATAATTAAAACCATATTAAAAACACATCAAAAACACCAAAAAAGGGGGGGAAAAAGACGTAGGGCAGAGGGAACTCATTCAAGTGTTGAGTGGGAACTGCAGGGCAAAGACAAACTTATTTATACAAACAAAGGTATTCATGTGAAGCTACTCACTAGAACTGTACACTGAATTGCCAAGGACACTATGGTCTTATGTAAAAATGATTAAATATACAATAAAAAATCAAAAAATAACAGTCATGTTGTATCAATAAATAATTAAAAACAAACATATTGTATCAATAAATAATTAAAAACCGGATCGCCCACTTGTTGCCCATTGGCTTAAAATGAAACATTCCCTCTGCCCTGCGTCTTTTCCCCCCCTTTTTTGGTGTTTTGATGTGTTTTTAATATGGTTTAATAATTATTTATTGATTTAATATGTCTGTTACTTTATGGTTTTTAATTATTTATTTATTCAATAGGATTGTTATTTTTTTAATATATATTTATTATTTTTTATATTTGTATTTCAACAATATGTTCATGTGTTCCGGTTGCCTTTTTATGATGTGTTCATGCATGTATTTAATATATTTATTTTCTCTTTGTAAGCTTCTCTCCCCTTGAGAAAGGCGTAAGCCGAAACGCGTCGGGGACCTTCAATAAAGTGCCATTTTAAGCTAATTTGAGCCACTGGGTCATCTATTGCTTCTGCTCGTTGTGTACCTGGGATGCAGGAAAGCCAGTCTGGGTCGTATCGCTTGGCCCGAAGGCACCGAGGACACCGGATGAAGACCCCTGGTGAAGAGTGGAGCACTCGACACGGGCGCCGAGGCCGGGGAATCGGTACCGCTCGAAGCGGATACTACCCCCGAGCATGGCTTCAGGTATGTTCTGTGAGGAGTGAACCCCAGGAACAACCTGAAACCCCGTAAATGCTTTGGAGCCCGAAGACTCCCGCCGGGGTCTTATTGCCAATGGGGTCTTGAGGGCAAGGGCCGGGAGCCGTCATCATGCAGGGCATGAGACTTGCCCTTCAAGAATTGGCTAGTCTTAACAGACTGTTTGTGGGTTACCTGATCCTGGAGAGAAGAATAAACCGATGTCCTCACCCGAGGAGGAAAAACGGCATCGAGGGATACCCGAAAAAGAGGTGGTCTTCTCCCAATGCTAAAACCCGATGGACCCGGGGAAAAAGGGTCAGGACCCAAACAGGTTAGACACCAGGCATTGGAGTCTACAAAGAAAACCAAGTTTCCACAGTGAAGGCACTTCTTAGGGGAAGAAGGCTCCATGTTGGAAAGGCCTGGTAGGCCTCAGAAGATAAAAGAAAAAACTGAAGGAGAAATTATTTCTATAAACTGGAAAAGAGAAGAATAAAGCACCGGCGGTACCGGTATCGGCGGGGAAGATAGCTGCGACCACACAAAAACAAGAAAATAAAGATTTCAAAGAAAAAAGTTTCTGCGGTGACAGGAGGTACGTCCTGTTGGCTCCGCGGAAAAACGAAAACTGAGGAGAGGCAGTGGGAAAGGCGGGAAGTCACCACGCAGGCGTGAGGGATGCTCCCAAAAGCTTTCTGATTGGATGCTGGGGAGCATTTCTGTGCGGGCTCCGTCGGCGCCGACGTACCCATATGTGAAGACTCATTCCTGCTTGTTCCTGGAGATAGCACAAAACCAGACCAAAAATGAGTTCATAAACAAATGACTTTTATAACAAGCTAAATTGAACAATGTGAAACAGGACCCGCAGGCCAAGGATGTACATGGCGAGGTACAGCAAAGTCACCAATACGTAAAGAGAGTCTTATCTAGGCGACGTACTAAACAGTTTAGCGGGTTGGGTCCTGAACTGGTCTAGCAGGATTCCAGGAAAGGAAATTAGGTAAGTAAAATTTCTCCTTCCAAATACATCCTGCTAGACCAATCAAGACTAGTGGAGAGTACCATAGCTAAACCGCTCTGGGGCAGGAAGAAACAGCTTCAACCAAGACAGAGGCTCCGAAGCAAACTGCTTCTCAAACTTGGACATTCAAATGATAGTGATGTGCAAAAGTAGAGAAGGGAGGACTAGGTGGTTGCCCTTCAAATATCTAGTGGAGCTACCCATGAGCATTCTGCCCAGGAGGTAGCCTGGGCCCGCGTAGAATATGCCTGAAGACCTACTGACACATGTTTGTTCAATAAAATATAAGCTGACTCAATGGTCTGCTTCACCCAGCGTGCAATGGTCATTTTGGAAGTGGACACTCCTTTTCAAGGACCAGAAGCCAGGACAAAAAGGTGATTAGAGAGATGAAACGTATTAGTGAATTTGAGGTAACGGCGTAACGCCCTACCAACATCCACCAGGTGAAGGATTTCGATTGTCACACGAAGGCTGGTGACATGAAAATCTGAAAGGACCTTAGGCAGAAAAGAGGGCACTTTTCAAATGATAACCCCCTCCAGGGAAAAAGACTGAAAAGGATCCAGGCAAGAAAGTGCCTGGAGTTCCGAAAAGTGCCGTGCCGAAGTGACTGCTATAAGAAAAACAGTTTTAAGAGTCAAATTTTTGCAAAATTCCCTACGGAGAGGCTCAAACGGGGTACGGGTGAGAACACAAAGCACTAAGTATGGATCCCAAGAAGGAATGATTGGACCAAAGGGGGGGGGGGGCCTCAGGGAGCAAATGCCCCACAGAAAATGGGAAAAAAAATCTACATTAGAAGCAAGAAACCACCCATGGAGAGGCCCCTGAAAGCATGTCAAGGCTGCAATATGCATCTTTAAAGAATTAAGGGCAAGACCCTTATCAAATATATCCTGAAGGAAGGAAAGAAAGAATGTCTGTAACATCAACTCACCAAGGGCAGAGGGATCTCTTCGAACACCAAGAAAAAAAAAGACACCAGATCTTAGGTACGTGAGGTAGAAGACAGTCGAACCCTAGTAGAGTGGCCACTACTTGCAGCGAGTAGCCTTTGTGATGCAAGCGATGCCGTTTAATAGTCAAGCCTTAAGCAAGTAAGGAGCGTTGTCGTCCATGAAGAATCGGCCCCTGGACACCGAGAGGTAGGGGCGCCTCCTGCAGATGAAGGAGATCAGCATACCATGGACACCAAGGCCAATCCGGGGCCACCAGCACTACCCATCCGGAACGTGACTCTATCCAATGAAGTACACGGCCGATTAGTGGCCAAGAGAAAAGATGTAGAGAAGCTGGTTTGAAGGCCAGAGCATCTAGGCTGTGAGAGTTCGGTTCCTTTTCGATGGCTGAAAAAGATTGACGTCTTGGCATTGGAAGAGATGGACATTAGGTCTAGAGTCAGATGACCCCACCGACACACAATGTTCGCAAACACCCACGGAGCTAGCTCCCACTCACTGGGGTCCAGGCAGGGGTGCCCCAAGGGGGGTGAGACGCCATTTGTGGAGTCTTGGTGCGGGCCCTCTTTTGCATAAATATTTGCATAATGTTACCATACATAAAGTTTTAGTAAATATGCCTCTTAATGAGTGTTTGGATAAAGAAAGACTAAAAGATTTCTACATTACTATAATCCAGTGCCAACCGCCAGGCACATTAGGAACTACTACAAATACTGCCCATTTAGAACCCATAGCAAACCCGACGTATCCTAACAGCACTACCAGTACTCACAAAGCACCATACTCTACCTATGAAAAGGCTACACTGCAAATATTAAACCAATACATTTCAGAGAATAACAATACATGACCTACTGGGGAAAGAGAACAAGTGGCAATGTCAAATAGGAATTACATAAACAGAATACCTCAGCTCAGTTACACCTGCAGAACATAGACCATCACCAAACAAGGAATCACAATTTAGAAACAGGAAGACAATAATTAAACTGGGAACCCCAAAAACCAAACTGGAATGTACAACAACACTGTAGAAATAAAACTATGGACTTCCTGTGACAACATCGGGGCAGATGGCAGCGTAGAGACAGAGCTCCATTGCCTGAGCCTGTAGCAAGGGGATAGGTTTTATTTATTTTATTTATTTAGCGTACATTTATATCCCCGCTGCTTCCAGTGATCAGCAGCGGTTGTTACACATGGTAAGGTTGGCTGTAGTGGCCAGAATTAAGGCTGTATACAACCTGATTTAGGGAGGGGGGGGGGGAAGCACAGCAAAAACATAGGTTACAGGCTTACAGTTGATTGTTGTTGAGGTTCACCCAAGGTACATTATATACATATTTACAATTGACAGGTTCACACAAGGTACATTATATACATATTTACAGGTACCCCTAAAAGCACTTGGGGAGAGGGGCCAAGCTGAGGAGAGATGGGAGAAGGAGCCAGTAAGGGGGAGAGGCAGAAGCGCAACTCTCACCCCAGCCAGAGCGCCGCTAGCGGAGGAGACAGAGAGCGGGCCGGTGACCCAGCAGACCTCATGGCAGGCCGGAGTGGAGTAGGAGAAGCGGCGACGAGGGTTGGTACAACCCAGTGTGAGCAGCGAGGTCAGAAGAAGCCCAGAGCATAAGCAGGGAAGGAAGCAATGTTGCGGAGCGAGCCCCTTGATGGGAGAGAGAGGCGGCCGTGAGCGTGGAAGAATCTGCTGCTTGAACTGAAGACCACGTAACGGGTCGACGACTAGGGCCGGAGAAGCGAAGCGTGCGGCTGTGCTGCCCAGATTGGAGGAAGAGAGCTGTGCTGCCGGGATACTGATCCTGGGCAGTGAGAGGCAGCAGGAGGTGAAAGGTGAGCCAGAGAGGCGGCGAATTGCCAGGAAGGCCGGTGCGGAGACCGGGGAGGCGATGAGAGATCAGGCTGAGAACATCAAGGGAGTGGGGAGGCAGTGCAGAGCTCCCTGAAAGGCCTGGCAGCAACGCATAGGAGCCTGGAGTAAAGAGAGACCAGAGGAGCAGCACCGCTAGCAGCCCAGAAGAGAAGGGGTGACACGCAGCAGAGGGACCGGAGGAAGGAGGAGAGAGACCCACGGGACGAAAGGAGAGTGGTGGAACTTAGAGGAGAGCGGACCAGCGGAGGTGTCAGTCCCGGTAGGGTGGATGAGGTGTCCCAAAACACTACTAACAGGAGGGACTGCCCTTGTTGAACAACACTAAATCAGATTGATAGGCAGGCTAGAAGCCCAGGGAGAAGGCCGAGAAACCAAGTGAGTGGCCTTAAGGGGCCGTGGCCTCTTGGGGGGACTCCTGAAATCTTTGGAAATTCTGTATTGCCCAAGCGGCTCTAAGTGGCAGTATGGAAAAAAGCAAAGGCAATCTGGCCACATGGAAGAAACTGGCTGACTTCCGTTCCCCATACGCAGCAGTCAGAGGTGGAAGAGAGGTGGAGAAGGAGAGCCGAATGCAGGATGAAGAACCAAAAGATTTGGCTGAAGAGCTGGAGCGGGGATGCAGCCCAGGAGGAATAACCAAGCTGAAAGAATGGCTAACGGATCTGAAAGATGAGATTAAGAAAGAAATGGCGCGGAGTGAAGCATGAACTGAAGGAGTCCATACAAGCATTGAGACAAGACATTGTGGATATCGGAAACCGAGTGGAGGAGATGGAGACTGTGATAAGGAAGCTTATCATAGCTCAGGAAGGAGCTATAGAAAAGGTGAAGTGACTCTGAACAAGCAACCTGTCAGTTCTGGTAGAAATAAGAAAACAGAATTTTTCCATAAAAGACTACCAGTCCCAGAATGCACCAGGTTTCCAACAGCCATTAGAGGAGCTGAAGTGGGGAAACGTGTGTTCAATCAGGAGGGCTATGAGGTAATCCCCAAGCACTCATCTCAAAAGGGCAGGGCCTGATTCAGCACAGCTGCGCTGGTGCTAAGGTGGAGCACTCATCTAAGCAGAATAAAGGTAGAGTTTATTCTACAGAGAATTATCCTCAGAATCCTTATCCTCAGGATCAGCTTGGATATCCTCATCTTCATCATCGGGGAGGATCATCAGAAGCAGAAGCCAAACCGGGACGGACCAGAGAGGGCAAGGAAACCCTTTGGAAGAAAGAAAGAGAAAAGCATTTGGGAGGTCTAAAGTAGTCCATAGCAGTACGTATACTGGAAGGCATTCAAAAGGCAGCATACACCATTGGACTGGGGAAAGCCAGAGGAATGGTGCTGCAGGGCTAGGAATCTCCAGACGGTACCTGTGAGGGAGAATGGCCTGCACGTGGAAAGGACCCTAAGACCCGTGCCAGAAGGTATGTGAAGAGAAATCCAGTGTCCGGGATCTGGATTGGAAGGCTGGACATAAGAACTGGGACTACATACTGGCCAGGCTATTTAGAGAGGAACTCTCAACAGCAATGGAAGCTCAGGTATGAACACTGATCTATACCCTAGCTATAACCTTGAAAGACAGCAGGAAAACAAGTATTCTCCTGAGAGTGCTACATTGAGAAATTCCTCTGTGCCAATCCATGATATTGAACCCATGATTGTTGAAGAAGGGGAGCGGTCTTAGATACAGGCTGTGAATATATGGATTGCTCTCTGTCTAAACTCCTTTGGTAATTTTCTGTTACAAAAGTACAGAACCATCACAAAGAAATACAAACTTGTTTTTAATCTACTCAGAAAAGCTCCTGAGTAGGATTTTTAGCCACGCAGTAGAAAGTAAGCCAGCTAAGGGGTTTCAGCTGGGTAACTGCTAGCAATTGAGCCTTACCTAATTGCTTATGAGCTCTGAGGGAATCACTTCTGAGTCTATGTGTGAAGATATAAGAAGTTAACCTGAAAAGGAGAGTCAGCTGTTTGGAGACCGGAGTACAGGAGTACAGCGGCAGCGTTTTGCCATCTGATTGGCTGCAGCAGGTCCCTCCTGATTGACCCGGTTGGCCCCGGCAGCATATAACAGCGTCGGCTGCTTTCGGGGGGTGAGAGTCAGCTGTTTGGAGGACCGTAGTACAGCGTCAGCGTTTTGCCATCTGATTGGCTGCAGCAGGTCCCTCCTGATTGACCCGGTTGCCACCGGCAGCATATAACAGCGTCGGCTGCTTTCAGGGGGTGAGAGTCAGCTGTTTGGAGACCGGAGTACAGCGGCAGCGTTTTGCCATCTGATTGGCTGCAGCAGGTCCCTCCTGATTGACCCGGTTGGCCCCGGCAGCATATAACAGCGTCGGCTGCTTTCGCGGCCGCGAACGCGGCCTGCGTGGCGCGTGCCGAAGGGGGCGTGACCTAAGGGGGTACGCCCCTTTGCTGCCCCTTCGGTGCCAATTCGGCGATCAGAGTATCTGTCGCAGAGGGTATGCCGCGGGGTCATGCGAAAAGGAAGAGGTAAAAAGGGCACCGGGGAATCCATCTGTTAAAATCGTCAGCTGTTGCTGCTTCTACTCCTTCCGCTGTTACTGGTCCTATGGATCAGCATGTGGTGGTTTTACCCTCAGCGTGCATCAGTTAGATCAATACTCTTCGTCGCCTGGATCCGGGATTACCCTCAGTTCTATGCGATAGGGACTCCCCCGCCCAACCCAGGATCTTCTCAAGCCTCCGTTGAAATGGTCGTCCTCTTCTGTGGTGTCTACCTCCTCTGGTGAGGATGAGGAGAAATGGCCTTGGCCTTTTTTCTGTAGTGTGGGCAACTTCATCTCATGAGGTACTTTCAATTGTTCCTATACCGGGCAGTTGTTGCTCCTGAAAGTCTTAGTCTTTTCTCAAGTATAGAAGAAATCCTGAAGAAGTAACTCTTACAGATATCTGGAAGCAAGTTTCAGCTACTAATTTTATTGGTTAACCACACAATTCATGTCTCAGGACTGCTGTTTTCTCTCAACAAGTTTCTCATAAATTGCATAATGTAGAGGCATACTGTGTAATCAGTTATCTCAACGTACTGATAGGCTTGATACACAGGTTTTCTCATTGCAGTCAGTACCAGTGAATCAGCCTTGAAGGATACTTTGATGTGTTATCATCAGCAGCTAGAGGCCTAAGAGAATGCTTCCAGGGCAAAAAAATTTACGTATATTAAATTTTCCAAAAAAAGCGGTTTATTATCTCCTATTTTATGGTTTAGGCAATATTGTAAAGAGATCTTGTTGCTCTCTAGTGCTGGTACTGTTTATGATTGATCGAACCTTCTATTTATCTGCTCGGATTTCCACCGGGGGAAACCCAGTATAGCACGGGAGGAGGATTAGGAGGGTACTCTTTTAGATTTAACTAACTTTTTGGAAAAACTCTCAGACGTCTATCTCCACCCGGGCTACTCTGTAGTTACTTTGGCCAATTTTTCTGATAAGGCCTCCATTTGAAGGCCTTTTTTCCTAAAAAGGATGTTTCTTTCTACGGACCATAAGCTTTCTATTTTTCACGATGTGTCCAGGCAGACACAGAATCGTAGAAGAGCCTTCCTCCAGCCTTATTAAACCTAGGGTGGTGGCTGGAGGAGGTACCTTCTACCTTAGGTTTCCTTGTAAATGTCTGGTGACTATTCAAGGGGTTAGTTATGTTTATTCTGATCCTTCATTGTTGGAGTCGCTTTTGGTATAATTTCAGGCGTGAGTGATATTATTTTTTTTGAGAGTATATATTATTGTGGGAAATGTGGTTTGGTTGAGCGTGGTAGCCTTAGTTTTTTGCTCCTGTGCTCCTCTTATTTTATTTTATTTATTTATTTAACAATCTCTTATATACCGCAGCTTCCTAAGATCAGCTGCGGTTCACAAATAACAACAGGCAACAAATCGTGGATTTGTGTTACATATAACGGCATATAACTCTAACCAAGGTAGAGAAAACAGAAGTGTTGAACAGAACGCACTGACCAGTGCAACACTATAAACAATATGTACATTAACATAATATTATTAAATACATAAACAAGTAGTTATGTGGGATATATCATTATGCGTAGTACAGATGCAGATAGGGCAGGTTTTCTTTTCTGTTATAGTGAGATGTAGATAAAACTGTTTAGCCTTTGTCTAATTCTTTTTGATGGCTGTTCTATAGTGTTGTAGTGCATTGTAAAGAGGTGTGTGTGTTTTTCAGTTTTTTTTTTCGGAATTCATTAATCTCTGTTAATATTCTTAGTTCAACAGGGAGGGAATTCCAGGCTGTTGGGGCTGCATGTGAGAACGCTCTGTTGTTTGTTGATTTAATTTGTTTTTATGAAATCTATGGGGGGTTTTAAGTTTGTTTAGTTGATTTTTTCTTTGAGTAGGTTTTGGATGTGTCTTTGGTAATTAAGTTACTTAAAGTAGATGGTGTCAAATCAAATAGTGATTTAAATACTGTTATTAGTGTTTTATATGTTATTCGGTTTTGAATTGGAAGCCAGTTGAAGGGATGCTAGAATTGGTGTTATATGTTGATGAGAGTGTGTTTTTGTTATTATCCTATGCTGCTGAGTTTTGTGCGAGTTGCAGTCTTTTGATGTTTTTGTTTTTGATGTACCTAATAATATAAGGTTCGCAAAATCAAAGTGGGGGGTTATAGTGGCTTGGATTATACTGATAAAATCATGTATGTAAACAAGAGGTCTAAGTTGTTTAAGTATTTAAGTTTTGTAGGTAAATTTTCTTTGTGGTATTTCTGATATGGGTATCTAGAGTGAGGATGTTTGTCTAAAATGACTCCTAAGTATCTCACTTCATTCTTTATTTTAATTTCTTGGTTTTTGAAGTGTTATATGTGTTGGTGGGGTATAATCTTGGTTTTTGGTGACTATTAGCACTTCAGTTTTTGAATGGTTTATTAGGAGATTGTGGGCATTTAGCCATAATGTTATTTCATTTAAAACCAATCCGAAAGGAGTTGCAACGGTTGTTAGGGATAGTGAATGGGATGTACATCATAATATCATCTGCATATAGATGATAGAGTACACCATATTTCTTAAAGATATTGCAAACTGGTTTTTATGTATATATTAAATAGTAGAATGCTGAAAGCGCTGAGGCCTTGTGGTAATCCTGTTTCAAATTTATTTATATGATTCAGAAGTTTGATTGCTTATTCTAACATTTGCGTTCTATTGCTCAGATAAGAGGTGAACATTTGTGAACTGTAGAGTATATTCCTATGTGTCTTAAGTAGTTAAGCATTATTGAATGGTAACACTATCGAAAGCGGCGGATAATTTGTCAATAAATACGAGGATAAAAGCTGTTTTGTGGTTGTCCTATTCCTCTTAGTAGTGTATCGGTAAAAACAGTCAGGAGTGTTTCAACTCCATGCTTGGGGCGGAAATCCATATTGTTGGTCATCTAGCGGGTAGGATGAGTCAAGAAATTCTTGTGTTTGTATTTGTACAGTTTTTTTCGATGACTTTTGCTAAGAATGGTATACTTGAGATAGGTCGGTAAGATTTTGGGGAGGTTTTGTCAAGTGTATTATTCTTCAGGATTGGTCTGATTTGGACTTGTTTAAGGGTGGGTGGGAGGTAACCTTGGAGTAGTGATAAATTGACCATAGGAAGTATGAATGAAAGATAGAAGTGTTGGTAGTGTGTTTTTTATCCAGGTTACTGGACAAGGGTCTAGATAGGATGTTGTGGGTTAAGATTGATAATGATATTCTTTAATGATTTTTGGATTCAAGGGTAAAATTCTGGCCATTCAGTAGCATTAGCATATGGAGAGGTTTGTAGATAGGAATCTAAGGTCATTGGTGAGTGTTTTGATTTATTTTGATAATAATTGGCTAGAGTTTTGTGCAGAGATGTCAGTGATTTCTTGTTAGAATCTTGAGGGTTGGTTGTTAGGTTGGTAATTATGGAAAATAGTTCTCTTGGTCTGTTATATGATTTGTGATAGGATTGTTGTAGCATCAGTAATTTTTCTTTGAGTTATCTATGGCATCTTTTATAGTTTGTGTGAGGTGGTTGTAGTATATTTCTTTCTCAATAGTGGATTTGGTTTTGCGCCATTTATGTTCTAGTTTTTCTTAGCTCTCTTTTCATTTGTTTTTAAAAAGTGCTATTAAACCATGGGGTTGCCGTTGGGTTTTTGAGTGGGTTGATTTTTTATTAGTTTGATGTATTTGGGCTGCATTGTGTATGGTTAGTATGCCCAGTTTTTGACTGCTTCATCCAGGGTTGTTGGAGAAGGATCAAGGAGAGGGATTGTGGCATCCAGAAATTCAGTTTCGTTAAATTTTTTAAATTAATTGTATGGTCATTTCTTTTGTGTTTGTTATATGGTGTCGATGGTATTGTTAATTGAATTGAGATTTAGTTTGATAAGGTGATGATCAGAACCACGGTATTTGAGAGCATTCTATAGAGTCTGGATTAAACAGTTTAAATCATAAGTTAGGTAGTAGTACAAGATCAAGTTTACCACCCTTGGTGTGGGTAGGAATGTTTATTACTAGATGTTATTCGAGATCTAGAATTTATTCAAGAAAGATGAAAGAGTCATTCGATGGTAGTTATGTAAGGTTGAAATCACCTAGGACAATTAGAGGACTCTGTTCTGAAGATAAGTTGAGGAGTTCAAATAATGATTGGATGCTATCAGCATATTGGTTGGGGGGTCTATAAATTAAACAGATTCTGAGGTGATCTATTTTTATTATGAGAGTGTCCATGTTGTTGTTTGAATTAGCTAGTATTTTTTTGGCTTTTAGGTTTTTATTTGTCATAATCAATACACCACCTCCTTTTTTGTTGGTTCTATGTGAGTAGGAGATTATCATAGTTTGAGTTGTGCAGTTGATTTAGGAGAACTGTATCTGTATCTGTGAGCCAACCGTCTCGGTTTATGCATAGAATATCTGGGTTTTGAGTCAGTGAGTAGATCATTAATTATAGGGATTTTATTTTTCAATGATCGGGCATTTATAAGGGTGCATGATAAAGATGTGACTTGTGATGGTGGTTAAGCTGGTGTGGTATGTTGTAGATTAATTTGTTTTATTTGGATGAGTCTGTGGTAGTTTATTTTAGTCTGATTGTGTGGAAGAATAATGACCAATATGGAAGTTGTTCCGATTTGGTGTATGTATGATTGGAATTGTCTGGTAGTTTTTAATGTTAAGACTTAGTGTTAGGTTAATTATGAGTGCGGTTAGGAGAGGCAGATATATAAGCCACTTTTAGAAGACATTTTTGTTGGTATGTGTCAGTTTAGATCTGATTGTACTCGGTACAGTGTTACAAAACTAACAGTATCAACGTTGATAGGTAACAATAGTACCTTAAGGTAGGCCTAAACAGTAACAAGTAGGAAGAGGCCTTCGTGGTTTTTGGATACTTTTTGTTAGCATTGGATATAGTAGTCTGGGCTTGGTTAACCGTGGGTATTTGAGTATTTCTAGGTTGACGTATTTCTTGTATATAATACTGGCAACAGTAACACTAGAGTAGAGTATAGGTAACAGTACAATGGGTTCTCTGGAGGTTAACAGCAATCTAAATGTAGACTAACTGGGGATAGTATATCGTTTAAGGTTGCAGTGTGACAGTGAGCTATTTGCATGGGCCTGTGTTTCTTTTATCCTGATTTTTTGCAAATGGATTTATTTTTAAAACTATTTAGT
Source organism: Ichthyophis bannanicus (assembly GCA_033557465.1). Taxonomy (NCBI): domain Eukaryota; kingdom Metazoa; phylum Chordata; class Amphibia; order Gymnophiona; family Ichthyophiidae; genus Ichthyophis; species Ichthyophis bannanicus. Next base: position 1,083,160,099 of record CM066032.1, read on the forward strand.
TTACAACAAAGTGTCAGTTTTTGTTTTTAAGTGTTGGAGAGGTTGTTTTAGATGGTTTTGTAGGAGGTACTACTTGCGGTTGAGGAAGATGTAAATCGGATCTACTAACATTATCGCTATATAGGTTAGTGACAACAATATATTGGAGTCTTCTACTAGTAGTATTACATAAGGATACTGGAAACATTATAGTAAATGACTTGTCGGCCACTAAGTAAATGAGTTAGTAGTTTGTACTGACAACTAGCTAAATGTCGGTACGAAAACACCTGTGTGATATGATCTCTTCTGACCAGTGTGTTCTTAATATAGTTGCTGGCACAAGTAGTGTTGTTTATATAAAACAGTAATATGAGGTCTTACGACTACTATGGTTCTTTGGGTTACTGATATCAGAAACGTTAGTGATTGACAAACAGTTATATATGAGATTACGTAAAGGTAATATTACGTTGGTAAGATAACTGACACAAACAGTAAATGTGGCTTATGTAGACAATACGTAAATGTAAAGGTCTACTGACTAAAAAGTGAGTGGAGGTCTATCAATAACAGTAAAGGGTCTACTGACAAAAGTATATCTTTATACGTTTGGTATGTTGGAAGAAGTCTCGTGTCTATATCTAGATCATGTAGGGAGAGTGGAGTTGAGAAGTTATATACGTGATCGTGAGATCGATGGAATGGGTATCTGTTTCCTTTGTGAAGGTGATATTTGTAGGTTTATACTTCAAGGGAAACTGCATCACAGCTGGTTGACTGGTATGTTGGTTGGAATCACATGGTCTGTTTGGTTTTTGTTTTTTGTTTGTTAGTAGGATTGTAGTAGGATGGTCAGTTTAGTAGGTGTGGTTTGTAGGGCTTATTTATTCATGTCTGCGTTGTTGTGACCCCTAGGTTGCTGCTGGTTGTCTTGCGTTTTTAAAATCAATGTAGGAGATGAAAGTTGCAATGCGTTTTTTTTTTAGAGGTTCGTTATTGTAGAACCGACAGGGAAGAGAGACTGTTTGTTTGTATGGTTCGCAGTTTCCTGGTAATCGAGGAGTTTTTCCTAAGGCCTCCGCCAGGTCTCCGGCCTAAGGGCCACGCCAAAGGGCCCTCTGGCGAGGCTTACTTCAGGGCGCGGATGAGCCCCGTATAAAGGCGCTCAGGAGCCTCGGCCGCAAATGGACTGTGCTCTTTAATCGTGCTACGCGTTCTGCGCCCCGGATTGGGCGGGAGTGAGGAAGAGGGGGAGGGGATGGCAAGGGAGATGCTCGTAAACGTCTGCTTTTGCCCTCTCTGCCGGAGCGAGGCTCTATACCCCGTGCAAGGGGGGATGAGGAGAAGAGCTGTGCGATGGTGAGGTGGGGGCAGGAAAGGACACGCGCCCGATGGCGCGCGTCTTTTCAATCATCCTCAGGTTCGCACCGGATTGGGCGAGAGATGCTTCGGCGCTAGTCTGCCCTCATCTGCCGGAGGCTCTATTCCCCGTGCAGG